>OY756420.1:27195258-31995258 GCA_963576905.1 Mystacides longicornis | reverse complement strand
TCCGAGAATCTACTCTAGACTTAATAAGCAGTAAGATTAATAATAAGCTTTCTGAACATAGTATGTATGTACAACATATTAATTGTATAATCTAAAGCAGGTACAAAAGTATAATAAGAAAATTACATCAGTCAGTTTTTTTTTAACAAATAATAAATAATAATACACAAGTTATTTCATAGATAGATATATTACCTTATTTATTAGGCATGTATTGTAAAAACGAATCATTATCAAAATGATGTTTATTGAACTAATGACTGTATGATATTTGACAAACAGTGACAATGCATCAATGTATAACTATTGTTTAACCCATCACTAAACTTAATATTACAAATTGAATTTTTTTTTGTCTTCATATAGTTGTGAATTCTACTGGACTGAAATTGATTAATGATGTGGTTTTTCGTATAGATTAGTTAATATTATAGAAACCAACGTTGTAGTACCTTTAACAAAGGATTTTTTTATAAAATGAATTTTTGATTTTATTTATTCTACCTATATTGGTTGTGATAAAGTTGTAAATTATTTGAAAACTATATTATTTTCAAGGGTGATAAACTTAAATTTGGCAAAAATTTCAGTCCATACCTATTTATCCCCGTTTCACGCAAGTGTCTTTTCGCTTTAGAAACGGGGTCTATATTGATTTAATAAAATAAATAATATCTTAAAAGTATCCCGTATATAGGTTACTTTTTAATGTACTCTGATTAAAAATCTACAACTTAGAAGAAAAAATAATAAATAACAATCCTACCCATTAACAACAAACTAAAAATATTTTTAAAATAAGTTTTTAAACATATGTAAATTATGTTATAATATGACACAATCAAATAAAATCAAAATTAAGAAATGATTATGATATTAATAGGTATGCTAGCACTTTTCTGTACACAGGTGACTGTATTTGCAATTTTTTTAAACCCAACAAATCTGAGACACCGACTTTTACAATTACTAAGATCAAACGCTCATGCATACAGATATTAACTTACGAAATTAATTAATATTTTTTTTTATAAAAACTAAATCACTCGCTTAATAAATATTAGATGAATCATGCAGTAAATTTTGGTGATATTTATATTAAAATAACTTTTATATGAAGAAAATAATATATTCAACATTCAAGTTCAAAAAGTTTTAATGTTTTAGACAAGGGGTCTCCAATCTACGGCCTGCATGCCAAATCCGGCCCGCGACGTTTTAAGACCAACGTCATATAATCTGGTCCACGACAGCCAATGTCTTATTGTTGTAGCTATTGCTATGATAAGTTGAAGAAGAAAACACAGAAAGATTATTACTCGATTTTGTTTACCTACTTGTAAGGTAAAACTTAAGGACAGAAATGATGATGCAAATAACTTAAGTATGTGTTCAACAACAGTAAGCACCGGGGTAGATAATAAGTCTTGGTCCTTGGAACATAACTACAGGAGTATTCATTATGGCCTAAAGGCAAAGTTTGGAGTCCCCTGTTTTAGACTAACAAAAAATTAACAAAGTGTTACGAAAATGAAGGATAACTTCAAAGGCACACATCAATGATTTTTAACATGGTTTGAAAATATTATGTTTAGGTTTATAGTAGACGAAATTTGAAGGTATTTTGGCAGTTTTGAATTTAAAATTATAATCAAAATCCAACTTTGCTATTCGTACCTCAAATGAGTAATAAAATTCACTTTGTACAGAGAAAAACATAGATAGGTATAGAGTAAAAAAAACCAAGTTAGCACAAACGCAATACTACGAATTCCCAAGGATCAAATGTGTTTGAAACGCTTATCAAATAATTTATATGCACTCTTTACACTCCACGATTAGAACAAGTTGCAACTAAACTCACTCAATAATGAAAATATGTGATTTGAAAACCATTTAAATATATCCACATAACAAAAATATACACATCGAATTCCAGCGTAACAAATTTTTTAGGACCAAACACATTCTTTGTTATACTGAAAATTTGTTACTTCAGTATTCTTATGATGAAATTTGATTTCACCATAGATTTATGGTAAAAATATCAAGTAGGTTGACCAGCAACATCACATTGATAAAAGAAAGTTTGCTTCCGAAATTCATCAAATTTAAAACACAGAAATGTTTCAATGCTGTTTAAGATCGAAAATTTCTATTAACAGAGGTTCCACGTGGCTAGGATTGACATCTAGATAAACACCGATAACGTCATCCGCTAATTTGTGTAGTTCCATGATTTTCTGTATCAATTTGAGAAACGTTGATTTGGCTTCGCATCCAGGATAAATGCTCTCCAAGTAACGTCTCAAAAGGTAGTAATAGGAATTCTAAAAAAGAATTAAATGTTTGTTAATTAAAAAAAAAAAAACTAAAAACAGTAGGCTGCAATAGACTGATTAGAAAAATTGCTAGTTGATAATAAACCTAAAAAGTTCAAATATCCGGAGCCTACCAATAAGATATATGAAATCAGTCTGTCTGCTTCGACATAAGCATCAAATCATTTTCAAATACCTACAACACTGTTCAAACAAATAATCGAAGCACTTGCCAAAGTTGATGTGTGAGAATATGATTTATTGATAAAATTATAGGTAAAAGGTATACCATAATAGCCAATATTTATGGGGAAAAAAAACGAGTGATATCTGTCAATTTTAGTTATCAGTCGTACCATACTCCATCAGACCTATCATGAGCACGCAGACAACAATTATTATAAATAAACACTCAAGATAAGTCAGTAGTGGAGAACACATGTAGCATATCAGTAGGTAGTTAGGTAATACGCTGGTTTTAACTAAATTTTTATAGATTCTTGTCAAGAAATCTTCACCAGAGCTAAAAATAGAGCATTCTTTATTGACCGTTGATTTTGAGACCAAGCAAACATCAACAAGCAAGAACTAGAGCTCTGGCACACATAATCTGTCATCGCCCGTTCTTGGTGTTAATTCTTGCTTGTTGTTGTTTAACTATCAAGAAGAATGTTCCATTTCGAGCTCTGGCTCTATTTGGTGTACAGTCTGGCTAAAAAGAGTAGAAATTAATTATTGATGAACTAAAATGTTATCACTCTGGCAACATTTGTAATGTCAGATTATTGCCTGACATTACAAATGTTTACGAATGTACAGCAATTCTAACTGGTAAATACAACATCTAATTCATTTTAATAATTATTAAGTACCTTTTACTAATTTGGATATTTTTCCGACATTTTTATTTCATTTATGTTTTTGTATATTCCTATAATATTCACTTACAAATAAATTATAGGTTATGTTTAAACATTTTGACATTTATATGATTGAAATTCGGCCATAGAATAGTAAGCAGTTGTAAGCACCATTTGTGGATTACAGCACCCATTTTTATCTCATTATCTCTTGTTTTTTTACTCGTTTTGCGTAGAATTTTTTTACATCTCGTTTATAATGCCATGGCTGGTACAGTTCGTTATTAAATTCTTTTGAATAACCTCTACAAAGCATTTCATTCGATAGCACACTGAATAGTATTTTTTAATAATATTTTGGCGGTTACAATACTTTACTTTATAAATGTAGAGTACTTATTAAATGTTGCAATACAAACGACTGCAGCGCCCTCAATTATTTTCTACTCTTTTTAGCCAGACTGTAAATGCTCCCTTATATTATACTACAACCATGTGACTAAGGTTATAAGTCAGTCTCTGATTTAAACTCTCTCCACACAGAGCTAACTTTTTTTTTAAATTTTCTGCAGAGCTAACTTAGAACTCGTTAAAATACCTCGATAAATTGTTTTGAATCAACTATCAGATTTTTGTAAACTAATATCAACAAATCAGGGAATATTTTTATGCAAAGCTAGCTTGGAAGTTGATAAAACTCTTATGCAGAGATGAATTTTGAAAATCTCATACCTACTATCAAAAAAGTGGTAATCTCATTGAATTATATGTACAGTCTAGCTAAAAAGAGTAGAAAATAATTGAGGGCGCTGCAGTCGTTTGTATGGCAACATTTAATAAGTACTCTACATTTATAAAGTAAAGTATTGTAACCGCCAAAATATAAAAAAAAAATACTATTCAATGTGGTATCATATGAAATGCTTTGTAGAGGTTATTTAAAAGAATTTAATAACGAACTGTACCAGCCATGGCATTAAAAACGAGATGGAAAAAAAATCTACGCAAAACAAGTAAAAAAACAAGAGATAATAACGGGTGCTGTAATCCACAAAATGGTGCTTACAACTGCTTACTATTCTATTGCCGAATTTCAATCATACAAATGTCAAAATGTTTAAACATAACCTATAATTTATTTGTAAGTGAATATTCTAGGAATATACAAAGAAAAATATGTCGGAAAAATATCCAAATTAGTAAAAGGTACCTACATAATAATTTTTTATAATGAATTGGATGTTGTATTTACCAGTTAGAATTGCTGTACATTCGTAAACATTTGTAATGTCAGACAATAATCTATGTTTAATGTTGCCAGAGTGATAACATTTTAGTTCATCAATAATTAATTTCTACTCTTTTTAGCCAGACTGTACCACATACTAAATGTGGTATTCCCTGACCATGTGACAAAAAATTTCAAAATTTTATTCCCAATTCCGCATCTATTATATAGTAGCTACATATAAATCCATAGGTACCCTACATGAAATGTGATGTCAAAACTGACAACACATTGTAGTTAAGAACAGCTTTGCTTTGGAAATATTACTTTGACTTTGTGTTAGATCTTTGATTTCGGTTCAAAATGACTGTGCATTCACATGATAATAGTTATTTATATCAAACTGGGAATGATTCTTAAGAGACCATACCTGTTCTAGTTTAATAACGTCCGAGTGGACCACTCTCTGTCTGTCGGGTGTAAATAATACAATGGCGCACATTATTAGAATAATATTCTCGTCCATTCTCCATTTGGGATCGAACGTCCTAATAAATCTTTCGTGTTCTTCGTAAATGTTGCCTTTGGCTAACTTCAGCACCTCAGCTTTGATATTGCTCATACTCTCTTGCGAATGAGGAATCTGAAAATTAAACAGAGAATAGGTACATTCTTAAAATAATCAAAATTATTGCTTCTGGATCCATTACCCAGGGTCAGCAGCCCGATCAAACTTTTGTGAATAGGGCTGCTGGTAATAATAATTATTGTAGGCGGCGACTATCTACAGTCTATGTACCTATTCACGGAGGGTTTGAATCGAACTTCGTTCGAACTTCGAACTAAACTTAGACTTAAACTTTTCCGTGAATCGGGCTGCTGAGCTTGGAATATACTGTTAATGTAAATCAATTTAAAAACAAAAAACTTCCATGTGTTGTAACAAAATGCTACAAGGGCTCTTTACACCCTTTTAGTTTTAAAAAGTAAAAGATATGTACCTATGTACTTACTTATAGTCAAATGAGGCCCATGGGGCATAAGCAATGATTTTTTTTAATTATTCTGGTTCACCCTAAGAGAATACAAATACATTTTTGACATGTTTTACACTAAGCAAAGTTTGCGCTGTTAAAGAAGAAGAACGGTCATCAAGGGGGATCGAACGAACAACCTTCAGATTGAAAGTCGGCGATTTCAACTACATCGAATCGCACAGGTAGTTTGATTTTTTTTTTAAAATGAATCTGTGCTCACTCAAAGTGAACACAAATACACTCTTTGACTCTTTCACAGTAAGCTACTAAAAGCTTGTGTCGTGAAAGAGGAAGATGGTCGGCACCTGGGATCTGATATTACTTCAAGGGAGTTTATTAAATGAACGACTTAAAATGTATATAGTGGTCTTGAATTCAGACTTATTTTTAGGTTTATTTTCTAAACCTGTATTAAAATGGACAAAATTTTTAACTTTTCGGAAAGCTTATCAATACAGAAAGTTTTTTCTGTGGTTTTTTACGCCCATTGTATTATACTTTTTTGAAGAATCCTCCTCGAAAAATCTAAAGAATAAAAAAACTGACCCATGATTTAAAAACATTTTATTTCTGAGGTTCCTGAAATTTTCATTTAGATTTTTTTTTTCAAAACCTTCATTCATTTAAGCTATTAGAAAAATGCATTTTTAGTTCTCAAAGTCAAGTAATTTTCTCACAATTTTCAGTCTCAGGTCGAAAGGTGGAAAACTGGCCCCTAGTTAATGGAAACAAAATTATTGCAAAAAAGCTCTAGTATAACCCCTTTCAATGAATCGGTCGAATTACCAGTCACCCTGTATAGAAAAGTGTTAGGTTTATTAAAGAGATTATGTACTAAATGCTGGTCCTAAAAGGAAATCGAAATGAACCCTTAAAAGTAGGTAGTCACTATTATCAGAATACTAACTCTTAAAGGTGAAGGTGATCAAATATTTATGTTATTGTTATCTTTATCCAATATAAAAGTCTCCAACACATGTGGAATCAATACACAAACATTGTATCCATCACATTGTGCCATAGTATCTTATCAACAATACAAATAATGACTCATTAAAACATATCATAATATATGATGATAAACATGTGAGAAAATTGCAGCTATGTCTGCCAATGAGTTTGCATCCCAGATGTAATTTGTAAAACACACGTTCAACCTCTTATCTTTATATATATGACACAGTCATTCGCAGAAACCCCGATGGCACACTAGGACATAAAATCTACCGGAAAGCAACCTCCACCTCGAGATACCTCCAAGCGGACTCTCATCATCACCCCTCCCAACTGCAAGCGGTCGCCACATCTTTGTTCCACAGGACTGTGTCACTGACAGATAACACACAAAGGGAAGATGAAGAACGCGTTCTTACCAAAATCCTAAAACAAAATGGGTACTCTCACAAGCAGCTCAGTGTAGCTAAAACACACGCATCCACCCCTAATCTGTCAACACCACCTAACGACAGGTACCTCGGTACTTGTAACATCCCTTATGTCAGAGGCGTATCTGAAGAGATTGGCCGCATACTAAAGAAAAAACATATTCGCCCTGTCTTCTCAGCAAACAAAAAAGTTTGCACAACCTTACTTCTACCTACTGATAAGATCCCCAACGAACACCAAGGTGTACACCAAATAGAAAAGTCTCGGTCAGAGCCGAAGAACACAAAAATGACGTCAAAAACAAAAAACCCTCGCGCTACACACAATGACTGAAGGCCACAAAATAGACTTCGAAAACACAAAAACACTACACAAGTCAAATCGAGAACTACACCGCACCTTGTTCGAAGCAATCAACATTGCCAAACGAGATCATACATTGAACGAAAGAGATAAAACGATTAAACTTAACCCCTCCTACCTCCACCTCTTAGACCAAATCACACCCACCCACCCCACACATACAAAAACCACGACCCACACCCCACAAACACATCTCCAATCAAACACCCTCGACATCTCCAATTTTTTTCATTGAAATCCATCCAGTAATAAAGGAGGAGTTAAATAACAAAGAAAACGGCTAGATTTTTATATATTATATATATATATGTAAATTGTTATTTCGGGTACTGTCACGTTGTGAGTTGTTCCCGATGTTATTTGGAACATTATTAAAGGTGTTGGTTTGTTGGTTAGATGGTGGTATATATTTCGGAGCCATCAGAGACTCCATCTTCAGCCTTTCGTCGTATTACAGAAGTAATAACACCGAAAATTAATCTACAGTAACAAGACAAGGGTGTTTTTCGTTGACTCGCTAAGCAGATTATGACGTATTTTGTCTCGTGGAACGCGCACTATTGCGAGATGTGTTTGTAGGTATACTGTCTGTTAGGGTACTTGTGGATGGATTTGAGTCAGTGGCGGAACTTGTAGTTGAATTGGAGGTTGTGGATGACCCAATGATGGTTTAGATGAAAACAAGGGCTTTCTAGATAATATATTTATGTTTTAATTAATGTTTTTAGTTTTTGCGTTTTTTGCTCCCATTTCAACTTTTATGTCAAAACACCTTCGAGTAAAACAACTACGTTCATAAAAAGGGTGATTTTATTTCTAAAGAGCGTACATAAGACCTAAGTATCGTTTGTGTGTTTTTTTTTTAAACGTCACAAAATTGTCGTTCGTTTTCTACGCAGGTATTATGTTAAGGTTTTTTCTTTATATTGAGAGAAAGATATAGGCAGGTATGTACAAGAAACAAATATTGTGCAGATTTAAGATTTTCGCAATATTAATAAGTTTTGATAAATTCGATATTTTTAACGAGTTTTTTTTTAAATATGAATTCTATTTTCGATTCGAGAAAATTTTGGAAATGTAGGTATTTATTTTAACTTGAAATATATATTTATTAGGTATGTTCTACAATTATTTTGTAAACTTACAGAGATTTTGTTAGGTTATAATTTTTTATTTTTTTATTTATTGATTCCACGCAACAAGGTTGCTTTTACAAAACATATTAGGAACCTAAATAAAAATTTAAACATTGACAATATTTCTGAGAATAACAAAATAATCGCATGTTTGAAGAATCTATCTATACTTGATGTAGGTATGTTAATATTTTAAATGAAATTATGTTTTTTCAGTAACTTAATCCCTATTTTGGCTATAAAAGAGCTAATAAAAACAGTTTTTTTTTTTTAATTTTCGAATTTATTCTAATAATTTGTGGGTACCTAATTATCGATAACATCTCTAATATAAATTAAAGTCGGGTTAGTGCGAACACTTATAACTCGAGATCCACTAAAACAGATTGTTCCAATGTTTGATTTATTGGATTCTTCTCCGCTCCGGATAACGGTTGGTAGACCAGCGGTTACGACGCCGGCTTTCGCACTGTTTCGTGCGGAGGTCGTGGGTTCAAATCCCGGCCATGCCGACCATTTTCCACTTTCACGACACAAGCATTTGCTTAGTGTGAAAGATGTCAAAAGTGTATTTGTGTTCACTTTGAGTGATCACAGATTCATCGAAAAAAAAAAGTTGAATAAATTGATAAGAACTTTTGTAAAATAGAATATTAAAGTTTGTATGGAACGGGTTCGGTATCGGTACCGCCACCGACATCTGTTGAGGGACATAGGGAGATGTCTGGTAGATTAATATTTTGATAGAAACATTCAATGTTTTCCCTATTTTTCTACAGATGGTGGTATAATAATGATTGAAATTAAAAATATCGTTTTTGATGGTACTTTTTCAAGATATTTTATAATTTGTTCACATCTATAATTATAAAAAAGTCGGGTTTGTGCGAACACTTATAACTCGAGATCGGCTGAACAGATTTTTATCGTGTTTAGTTTATTAGATTCTTCTTCGCTCCGGATAACATATTATAACAACTATTAAAAAATCTAAAAATGGATGGAAAATAGTATGAAATAATATACTATTAAAGTTAGTATGGAACGGGGGAGTTTTGGTGCTTTTGAAATAACTGATTCATAATTACCACATACATAACTTTTGATTTTTTTACAAAGAGTAGTCATGTATGTTATGTTACCCAGCAATATTTTATTGACTTTTGATTGAAGGCGAGACGAAGTTCGATGGGTCAGCTAGTATATATATAAATTTGTTTCCAATTATTATGAATTTTGTGTACCTGATTAAATTGCTTCGAGAGTTTGAGGTTCAGATAAACAATTTCAACATAGGAGCATGGCAATATATTTATGTGATGTATTTGATCGTGAAATTGTGATTCGTAATATTACAAATAAATGTTTTTGTCTAAGTACCACATTTAACAAAGACCACGCTTCAAACTAGGCAAAAAAAAATTCTATCAGCTTAGAACATCCTTAATAATAATATTATTATTATTTAGCGTATGGCCATTTCATCACAATTTATATATAATTCAATTAATAAGTATATTTTTGTTTTTCTTGTTAAATAGTCAATTCGAAAAATCCATTATCTTGACTTGAATCGCTTTGTACTTAGATGTTGTGATGAATATATCTGCCAGGAGATCAATGATCAATAATAATATAGTTCATAGCTACACGACTAAAAGCAGTCTGGTTCTGTCTGGGGTTGAATATGGGATTCTAGTAGATGTATAATATATTATAATATTCTTTATTCTCGTTTCTAGGCCCAAATTTGGGCACTTAAACTTGTCAAAACAATACATCAAAGCATCACATTGTTATGCAAAAAATATAAATATAAAAAGCATTTTAAATACAATAGGTACCTACATTATAACATCAATAATAGCCATGTGATACCAGATGTAAAGGGTCCAATATCACATTTTGTCATAGATAATAAAAACAAAAATAAATGAATTTTATCTATGAGGTGTTGGATATGCAAAGACCATCATCTAATTATGGCCGATATTATTGAATTGAGAGTGGAAACAAGAACACAATAAAATAAAAATTTCTTTTACATATAAAATGAGTTATCGATTCAGCATTTCGTCAATTGTGTAATATGATTTACTTATTAGGTACGATTTCACCTGTCCCCTAAAGATCTTTAAATTGTTAGATTTCAAATTTTCAGGTAATTGATTGAATAATCTAATGGACATACATACAAAGCTTTTATCTACTTTAGTAAGCCTATGTTTCATTGGTCTGATAACCCCTTTAGAATGTGTATTATGATCATGAAAGTCGCTATTTAAAGGAGTGTTATTAATATTTATATATGCATACATGAGACACTCAAATATGAACAGGCTAGGCAAGGTTAATATTTTTTGCCTGATGAATGCTTCCTTACACGAGTCACGTGGCTTCATTCCACAAAGTGCTCGGATCGCTCTCTTCTGCAACAAAAATATGCGAGATGCGTTAGTACCGCTTCCCCAAAACAGTGTTCCATACGACATGATTGAGTGGAAGTAGGTGAAGTAAACAGCTCTCGCGCTGCTCTCTCCACATGTTTCTTTAATTTTTTTTATTGCAAATATTGCTGAATTTAATTTGGGTGCCACCTTGTCAATATGTGGACTCCACTGCAATTTCCTGTCGATCATCACTCCAAGGAACTTACAGTCGTCCATCACTTGTATCTCACGTTCTATTACGGCATCAGTCACAATGTCACCTTGTGTTGACCGTTTAAGGGAAAAGCGAATCGCACCAGTCTTGCTTACATTTAAAATCAAATTATTGCTACCGAACCACTCGCCCACCTCATCCAGAACATGGAGGGTTTTTTCTTTGGTTTCAATTGCATTGTTTTTATCTCTGATCAAAAGAGATGTATCATCTGCGAACATCACTATGTTTGCATCTTCAGTTAAAGAATAAGGCAGATCATTTACGTAAATTAGAAAAAGTATCGGACCGAGAATAGACCCCTGTGGTACCCCATGATTTATATCAGTAAGCGATGATTTAACATTACCCAGTTCAATAAGTTGTTTCCTTCCTTTTAAGTATGATTCAAAAAAATATTTCTCATTATTGTTTATACCATAGTGGTCTAGCTTACGGATTAAAATTTTATGGTTCACACAGTCAAAAGCCTTTGACAAATCACAAAATATGCCAAAGGTGTTGTGTTTTTGTTCAAATGATTCTAATATATTTTGGACCAAATAACTGATTCCATTTTTTGTACTTATAAGCTTTTGAAATCCAAATTGTTGTAGATGCAAAATGTTATTCTGGACAAGGTAGTCTACAAGCTGATCAGCAACAATCTTTTCAAATATTTTGCTCAGCACAGGAAGCACTGAAACCGGTCTATAGTTTCCAGGATCAGTTTTTTCACCTTTTTTATAAATCGGTATGATCCTGGCAAGTTTTAAGGAGTTTGGGAAGACTCCCTGAGCAAAAGACATGTTGATTATGTCTGTTAGGTGGGGTGCTAAGCTATCGATAATAAGTTTAAGTGTTTTTGTTGATATGTTCCACAAATCAACAGACTCTTTTGCCTCGATTCTTTTACAAACACTTAACCTGTTAACCGGGGAGTTCCCATTCTAATTACGCAACATGTAACGGGCGCGTATTCTTTCACTAGGACGTGTCAACACGCCACGCTCGGAGAACGTCATTTCATAGTACTGTTTTTTTTTATTTATACTTAAAATAAATAAAAAACTATGAAATATATATTTTATCGTAATTGATATGTATAAAATACAATGGAAAAAACAAAATTTCTACGAATACAAAAAGATACCAACTATAATTCATCATCGCTGATATCGCTCTCATTCATTTTGATGGACACTGAAATAAAGATATTTTTTAAATAAAAGGTTGGACATACAAATAATATATAATAGGAAATATTTTTATAGCCATTGAATGTATTTAAATAAACAAATAAAAAAATACGTAAGTAAGTATAAGTGTATTACTATAGTTGTTAGAAAATATAAGTCCCGCACGTTCCAGGGCGCAACATTATTTTCAAGGACGTATTCATATGGCAACCCGTACCCGATAATTTTTACGTATGACATATTTATACGTTCTGCACGGTTAACAGGTTAAGATGTCAGATTTGGAGACAAATTTAAACTTAAAACAACTGGAACATTTATTAGTAGCGTTAAGGTATTTTTCAGATTTCTCTACCGAGGCTTGCAAATATTAATATGTATTGTACCTACTATGATATACAATGAACATAATACTTTTTGTAAGGTTTGTGTATTCACATAGTGAAAGTTCATTTTGATGATTAAAATGATTACACAGTTGCACTTTCACAAATTTTTATATGAATCTCGAGCACTTTCGTCCGACTCACGCAGACACTGTCTCTTGACAATGTCTGCGTGAGTCGGACGAAAGCGCTCGAGATTCATATAAAAATTTATGAAAGTGCAACTGTGTAATCATTTTAATCATCAAAATGAACATAATCTAGAAAAATACTCTCTATGATCAAAGATGAACACTTCCAATATTATATACCATCTGCTGATAAATGTGATCATTGTAGTACTGACGTATACAAAGGTAGATAAGAGACGATAGCAACAAAAACTTTAAACTACTAAAACGGTGGTAAATAATTAGTTTAACTCTATTCATAACGTTCAAGAAGTTATGAATAGAGTTAAACTAATTATTGATAATGTCATTTAGTTTAAATAAGTTACTACAAAAAAAGGATTTCTGGAGACAGGTTGTTGAAGTTGGAGATAAACTGAGAATTTGGGCAACAATCACAACAACCAAAATGGTTGTTAGCTTGGCAGTTACGCCACAGGTTTTCGTACTGGAGGTCGTTGGTTTGATCCTGTTTGCATATCCTCAATTGTTCGAATCGGCTATAACCTTTGGGTTTTATGCATACAAATATTTCAGAAAAATGGGAGTTTATCAATATTATATTTAAGTTCCAGGCATGTTTATTAACTTGTAAAACACTTGATTGCACCCTAGGGGACTGCGGTCACTACATCTCATAATGGAACTATTGAGACTATCCTTACATTTAGAGCTCATCGCTCAGTCCAGCCTCCTGGAAGAATTGGAGGATTTTGTTGGTGCTAAGCTCTTTGATTTCTTCTGGGCACATTAGAAATTTGTCTTGTTTCATTTGTGAATTTTGCATCATTGGTAGGCATTCGCAGAGGAGGTACATGGGGGTCTCTAGTGACTCCAAACATATCCTGTATCCCGATGGTCCTCATTTTAGAGTCTTGTTGAGCTTTATGTCTGCTAAGTGACAAATGTTATGGGACATCAAGATAAGATATGAGCTTTAGCTCCATTAGAGAAAGTGTGATACTGATATAATTGATGATGACATACCTTCCACGTGTTCCTGGCGCAGTCGTACGTCATGGTACTCCTCAGGATCATCATCTCAGTACAGCCACCTTTCAGCAGCGCCACCTGATCCTCTTCACACATATTCTTAAATGCATTTATCTTCTTGGCCATTTTTATTAGTCGTCTAATAGCCACTGCTGTTAAATTAATGATCCCTAGCAGCGTCAAGTTATTCTGTCCCTGTTGGGGCTGAAAACATATTCATCATTGGGGCTGAAAACATATTCATCATTGGGGCAGAAAACATATTCATCATTGAGTGGAGAAGATGGGTGGGGGAAAAAAACAAAAACTAGATATAAGTTCTACAATATGATAAAATTATCTATAAGAAAGATTTTAATGATGTTTAAGCCTTTTGAGTGTGTATCTATAATCGTCAGTGGTCACCAAGCTTTGAGGCTGAAGGATTTATTTTAAAAATTGAATCCTACAAACCACTTATTACATACAAAAATTATTAAATATAATAAAATTAACCAACTCGTGAACATGCATTTCTTGATGAGATATATTTGAAAATAATGTTCAAATAAAACAATGTTTAACTTATCCACAAATTTTTATTTTCCCGACTAGTTTCGTAGGTACACGTCCTACATGGTCCCGTGACCATGTAGGACGTGTACCTACGAAACTAGTCGGGAAAATAAAAATTTGTGGATAAGTTTAACATTGTTTTATTTGAACATTATTAAATATAATATTTCTGTTTCAAATAATAAAGCAAATCAATAGATTATTATAAGTAATAAGTTTTAAAATATAAAGACATTATTAAAGAAAAATATTTATAAGCACAATTTTATGATTACATAACATCACTCACTCTCCCTTTAAGGCCCTCCGCACACCGCTAGCCAGCCTGGATGAGACAATTCCGAAGCAAACCCGTCCCGCACGAAACCGACCCCCCGGTTCGATCGAAGCAATCAAACCAAAAAGCCGGCCCCACACAAATCAAGTCTGCCGCAGATACCCCCCCAAACCAACCCGCATGCGAGGGGCCTAAACCCCACTTAGAGGCATAGGGAGGCATCAAGAGCTCTCCATTGCGCTCGAAGGCGTCTGAGGCTTATGATGCCTTTTCTGACCGGTTGAGGTTTAAGATTCCATAACATACAAAACATAAATAGAATTTTACCTATAAATTAAAAAAAAACAACATTCTCATGAAAAAGTTGCTATTTTTACAGATAAAAAACTCTACATATATCAAAAACCACTAGTTGGCGAACACTAGTATCAACACATGAAAAGTCATTTCTGATAAGTATCTGAATTAACGCTCATTATCAATATTGACATTCATCTAAATTATTGGAGTATTTAAACTTCATTTTTGATGGAAAACTACAACAAATTAGATAAAAAAACTAATTTCTTATGAGTATCAAAGAATTTGATCATTTTTCCCATTGACTCATTCAACATAAAATCATTCTACAAACTTAATTCACCATAAAATCATTCTACAAACTTAATTCACCATAAAATCATTCTACAAACTTAATTCACGCATGCATTGAAAATATATCAAACCACACTAATAACAGCTTGTACTAGGAAGTGACACATAGATTGATATTCAATTCATAACAATACCACATGAATTCTACACATTTTTTTAACGCAATCAACAACCCGACATTTCATTACTAAAATAGAAATTTTTAACCACATCTTTTCCTTCTTATAATTGGTACTGAAATAACACCCACATGTTTCTTTAACGACACCATCAATCTATCCTACAAAGAGGCATTGGGATACAACAAGAGACCTTGCTTGTGCCTGTGATTCTATGAGACACAAAATGAAACTAATTTTGAAGTGGTTGTTAGCCATATGAGTGGGAGGCTTGACATTTTTAAAATATTAAGAAGACTTATGGTGGGTTTAGATTTGACAAATGAATGTTAGTTCTATCTAATTCTATCTCATTCTCTTTAATTTAATAATCAGAGATCATTATCATTCTTTCCTTGCTCTACTTTTGATCGTCAAGATTCTATGGAATGTTCGTAGAATGGAAAAAGAAGGCACAAAACCTGCAATTACATTTTCAGTATCAAAATCAGACAGTGCACTACCACCCACAGACTATGATGAATGAGCAATAATTGGCACTCACGATCAGCAAGTCTAGGGCATGTGCCACAGAATTTCAGTTTTTGCTGAGATTTGCTATGCGTAAAAGCTTATACCACTCTGTTTACACTAAAGCTCAAAACTGAATGCTCTATTCCACCTCTGGCTCTTTGTTAATTTGGTCTAAGCCCACCTTATAATCAGGGTTGCCAGGTCTTTTCCAAAAAAATACCGAACCAGTGTTGCCACTTGATATCCGACAAGATGAAAGTTCTCAAAAAAATTTTTTTTTCAAAATTTGGTGTTCGGAAAGGACAGGTTTATTTTAGGGAGGAAAATTAATCAGAAGAAATACCGAACCGCCTATACTTCGGTATTTCTGTCATACCGAACAGACTGGAAAATACCGAACACCTGGCAACTCTGCTTATAATACATACATACTCCCTTTGAAGGCCCCCCCGCACAACGAAAGCCAGCCCGGACCAATCCGCAGCAAACCCGACCCCTAGCCCGATTGAAGCAATCGGATCATACAGCCGGCCACACACAAATGAAGCCCGACGCGGATCGCCCCCAAACCAACCTACAATGCGGGAGGCCTAAGCCGGAATAATAGAGGGATAAAAACCATATCATAACATAACAAACTAAAAAATTAAAAACTCAAAGATATGACTCACCTTAAACCTGTACTCATCAGACACAAGACTAATAACAGGATCTTCATCTAAGGGAGTCGATAAGGCTTTGTTGGCGACTATAAGCTCATTCAATTTCGCTCTTTCCGCATCGTTCAACTCCCTGCTGGAACTATTAATCTGAGCGAGAGACGTGTAAGCTTCAAACTCCAGTTTTATGGCTTCACATAAAATGTTCTCGATCGAATGATTTTGCTCCGGTATTCTATAAATACTGTGGAATGAAAAAATGAAAGTGACAAATTGGATACCGAATGAAGATGACTGTTTGTGTGCTATTATAAAAAATTGTGATAAAAAAACTGTTACGTATGGAAATTGTCATTAAAATGTAGTTTTTATTACAATCAAAGTACAGAAACCTTGACAGAGTAGCAGGTTAATTGAAATAATAATTAGTTTGACTAATTATTATTAAAAAAAAAGACTATGAGTAAGCCCTCAAAAAGTTAAACTAACAAAACCTAGAGTTTAGTTCAAGTTGGTAATAAAAACAATCTATCGTACAACATCACAACATTCCTCTCTCAAAATATGAAGTACCTATTCAGCGAGTGGTACGAACATTGAAAACTAAGGCAGCTTAATTCACTCTTTAACTAAAACTCCTCAAAATATGACTAGTAAATTTATTGATTAAGTTTCCCTTTGTTAGCTATTACTTCTTGCAACTAGTGTGACAAGAAAAGAAGCCTCTTTTACAAAAATGGTTTGTATGGTTCCAAAAAACATTCCAATGATGGACACAAAGCAAACAGTAGTCAGAATTGCTACCAATTTCGGGTAAGTAGGGAAGTTATGGTAGAACTTCTCAATCAAGCCAGGAATCTTTTGAAAACCCAAATGTAGGACTACCATTATATTTTATCATTATTGAATTGACTTTTTCACTCAATTTATCACCATTGATTTTTATAGCAACAGTATTAGAATAAAAAAAAATTCTTTACGGTGCGTAAACAAAACTTTTTTAGCACCGAATATACCAAATATTGCGTTTATACGAAACGAATATAAAGCCAGAGCTGGAAAATAGAGTATATTTTCATGATCATTGATATTGCACACCATAGAAACAATAACAAGCAAGAACTAATTAATGAGCGATGACAGTTTTTCGTGTTGTTATTTCCTTTGTGACCATATAAACGATCAAGAAAATACACTCTATTATGGAGCTCTGACTCTATGTTCGTTTGGTATAAACGCACCCTTAAAAATCTTTTTGGTATGTACATATAATTAAAAAAACTATAAAGTTCATCAACTTTTAAAGGCTATGTGAGTAAATAATAAGCCAAAAAAAAAAAGAATTACCAAAATGGGAAAGCTGCGGCACAATTTTACTGAAAATTAACGAATGAACACAATTTGTTTGGGTGTACCCAACCCAAAATAAGAAAAAAGAACCAAACGGAAAAATAAACTATCATTGAAGTTAAATATTTTTAACAAGTCTCTTAATGTCAAGACGCACTCTATAAGACTTTTGTGTAGGTAAGAAATCAACTGATGATTTTAATAGCTCACAAAATTATCCAATCAACTGATATAACCTTTAGAAATAAAACAAAGAAATGTAACCTTTCAACATCTTGTAAAACATCTCTGGCCACGTCAGCTTTGCTTGGTACACTACTTCGGCTTGCACTGGCTGCAGCATCACACATTTGTTGTTCAGGGATATGAGACGCCAACGGTTTGGCAGTAGGTTCATTGTTGAGGGTGGGGGTGGTCAATATAGACCTGAGCACAACATGATCTTCTTCTTGTACATCCTGACTTTGAATATCGGGCGAAAGAATAAATTTATTACTGCGATCGACAGATATTGCTTCATTAGCAATTGTATTGCTTGATTCTATCAAATTATGCACTTCATGTGTGTAGCTCATGTCATAACTTAATGGAGTTTGAGATGAACCTGAAATGTCCTCTTCATAATTTCCGTAAGGGATGTCATATACAGAAGTAGGCTTCTTTGCTAAGAAATTACTAGCATGAATGTCTTCATTAATGGTCATACTACTACTAGTTATGTTAGAGTCAAAACTGTCACTATTTCTTATAACACTAATTGGGGGCTGAGGACAATTGCTTGGTTGGGAGGTACACTGGATATCACTTTTAGCATTACTTAATAATATTATATCATTGGGAGATTCATTGGATTGGTCAATTGATGTAGATGATTTTTCTTTTTCATTCATGCACCATGAATTACCTGAGTCATCGCTATCTTCCCTTTTAATAACTTTAGAACTAACATACACCACCCATGAATTATTTGAATCTTCATTCTCCTTCCTTTTAACTATTTTAGAACTAGACACTTCATCATCCCCTGCCCTTTCTTTGAGTCTTTTCTTTGCTTTATTTTCAGCTATTTTTAATCTCTTCTGGGCTTTATCTTCTTCTGACATTATACACTCTTTATCCATACCGATAGCAAAGCATTTGTCTAATCGACATTTCTGACAAAATCTTCTGGTCAATACAGTGATAGAACAGTCTTCGTTGAAAGAACATTGAAAAGATTTGCTAGCCAGTGCATTCCTTCTGAAAAAAGCTTTACAACTTTCGCAGGTTATTGCATTAAAGTTGAATCCGTAAGCTTTATCTCCACACACTCCGCAAAATTTCGATGGAGCTCCCAATGGCAACTTTCTAGAACTCATGTTGGGTTTGTCTGTTATTTCTGCCTGATTATTTTCCTGCGTTTCACAAGGATCTTTTATAGCTTGGGGAGCCATTTTTTTCACAAATTCAGTAACACATTATTTTAAAAGCGAGAAACATCACATTCATTCTAAACACACATTATAGGGTAAAAATGAGTTTTAGCGTCGTGAACATTTATATTCGAATTGTCCACATCTGTCATTTCCTATGACGTTTCCATAGATTTTTATTCACGTATCTGGCGGTATCAGTGTTGCCTAGTCGCAGAAACGCGTCCAAATATTTCGCATCGGACTGGTAATGCGAGCTGTCAAACATACAGTCAACCGCGACAACACTGTTTGTATGGAAGGTCACGTGACTAGCGGCAAGGGGGAATTCTTTGTATTATTTGTTTAGAGCAAAATTCTCCGATTACAATATTACTCTCCTTAAAAAAATTCTGTTTGTTTGTGATGAATGGACATGTTTGTTATGTATTTTGTCTCCTATAGCGAATAATACAGAATACACATTTTTAGGACAATATTTATGAACCTCTATTTTCCATACTTTTTCTTTGAAAGGAAACATATATTTAGTAGCTAATTGCGTTATAATTATTTTTTACACTGGTGTTCCTTGCAATATATACCTTGGAAATCATTTCTTTTGAAAATTATCATCCAGTATATTTATTTTCTTTTCATTAAAATTTTTTGTATAAATAAAAAATGAATACAATTTTACGCACAACACGATTTAACCATGTTCAGTTTTTCACGTAGACACAAATCACGAAAATATATGATAATCAGAACGTTTTATACAGACTTCTAGCAAACAAAACCTCCGACTTTTGCAGCTAGTCAGCTATTTTTATCATGATACCCCAAAGTTGCATAGATTACCGATCCAATAGTACTATATCTATGATGTTTCGACCGGCGTTAGACAACGCATTTAAAAATAAAATCGTGCCACAAAAAAAAACATTTTCAGTAAGTTCAAAAATAATTTATCACAATATGTAATTTATCTTATAAGAGCTACATAGAGCAGGTGATCGGCGACACTAGAAGAATATACAACATACACAAATTATTTATTACACATATACCTATTTATAAAATCCATTGCCTGGGCCTTTATATGAAAAAAGACACAACTTAGGTTATTATGTAAAAATTACATAATATTAAAAAAAATCTTGTTTTGCATTGCGATGTTCTTAATGTCATCAAACATTATTATGTAAATAAATTGCCGCATATTTGATTTAAATTATTTGTTAAAGCGGTATAGGCATTGAAAACTGTAAAGTGTAATATTTTTTATTTATTTTTAATTGTAAATGGGTATATGTTATTGATAATGTTTGTAGGATTGTATATTTGTGATTATTATATATTATTATAAAAAAGGCTCTTTAGCCGTACAATGAATAAATAAATAAATAAATATTATTATTGTGATAAATTAGGTATTTTTTGACTTACTAATGTTTTGTTTTTGGTCGCACGATTTTATTTTTAAATAAATGCGTTGTCTTGCTGCATCAGTCGATTTCGGGTGCAAGTCAGTGGAAATAAAAAAGAAAATGCGTTGTTTGCCGTCGGTCGAAATTTTGAAATATTTGGACGCGTTTCTGCGACTAGGCAACACTGATACCGCCAAATACGTGAATAAAAATCTATGGAAACGTCATATGAAATGACCATGGAAATGACAGTTGTGGATAATTCGAATAAAAATGTTCGCGACGCTAAAACTCAAGTTTACCCATTATAGCAATGGGCATGTCATTTTATTCTGAACCAATTTACAGTATTAAGCTTCATGTACAACTTTGTACACTACTAACAATAATTGCGTAATACCATATTATATTATTCTCAATACAATGATATTGCAAAACATACAGAACTATTAATAAAAAAATGATAATCCCGCTTACAAAATATCTCGTAACAAAAAAATGGAAACAAAAACGTAGAAAGGTAAATGTCAAAAACTAATTTGTCAACCTGATCGGGCTAAAGTACAGTAGTATCGTACTCCATAGAAAGATAAGAGTTTAGAGAACACAAAATGGTTTACTACGCTATTGTCAAGAGTAATAATAATTCGTTCCAAATTCAACACTGTACTTACTTGAAGCGCCTAGTTAGACTGACCCAACAGGTGGTGTTGGGCTTACCTTGCAAACCCCCTAAAATGAAATTTGGTGTTTTCGAGAATCTTTTTTTACCCATCACATGTGTAATTAAAACGAATGTTTCCACTCGGTTGCTAAAGATAAAAGAAGACAAATAAAATTCAGTGTAAGCCTCTTTTTAATACTATTTCGCTGTTAACGTTTTTTTATTATTAATTTTATTACAGTTCGTTAACAGACAGGCAGCTAAGCTTATCTGGACCCTTATTCTGTAGCAAGTGTAGGGTAGTCTGTCACTTGAAAAAAAGTGACTATTAGGCGATACATATGAAAAACGTCTATATGCGATTCTCGCATTCGATACGTATCTATAGACGTTTTCCATAAAAAATGTATCGCCTAATAGTCATTTTTTTCAAGTGACTACCCTAGACTTGCTACAGAATAGGGGTACTGATCTTAACAAGGCATTCACATTCAAGGAATCATTAGCTCAGGTGGCAAACCATTCCAATGGTCGATCACTCTATTAATAAAAAAAATGCTTCAACGGATTCTGCTTGAACCTTTAGCCATCCAATTTTATATCCACGATCCCCGAGGTGAACATTTCGGTTGTACTGGAACATTGTTAGGGCCCGCGCAGACAGGAAGCGTTCCGAGTTCCGCGTTTTTTGTAAGTAGTAAACTGGCGCGGTCTGACTGCCGCTGTGTCTGCGCGTTTCTATAGTGGTCTACTACTTATAAAGAACGCAGAACGCTTCCTGTCTGCGCGGGCCCTTATAGTAAGTTGTCTTGGAGTATTTTGTATGTCTCTATCATGTATTTTGTATGTCATACTTCTCCTGCCTCTGACCGGGTAAGAGCACGTAGAGGGTGTTAGCACACCTCCGCCGCGAATCACGGAACACGAAACTGCAGAAAGCGAAATCGCAGGTAGTGTTAGTACACTAGCGGGTAAACGAGTAGCGAAAGAGAAAAATACACATAAGTAAGTATTCTATGGTTATATTTTGTTGGGAAATATAAATAATTAAAACCACAATATTTATTTATTTATTTATTTGAAATCTACGCAACCAATGGTTGCTTTTACATACAATTTACAAAACAGAAGAAGAAAAAATACAATAGTTATGCATCACAGTAAAAAAAAAAAAAATAAGTATCTCTAAGAATTCAATGAGCCAAGCGGTACCTATCCCTTAGCATTTTTTTGAAACCATACAAAGGTGCAGAAAATATATCAATTTCGCCAAGATCATTGCCCCCCCTAAGTAACCTTTGCATGGGCGCATTGAAAGAATAGTTTGTGACACTGTTTGCCAATCTAAAGGTCTGTGTACTTCGCGTGCTCCTGGAAGGGACATGAAGCTCCACCATAGACAACAACCGAGAGGAATCAATCTGGCCACCGATCAATCTATGCAAGAAAGTCATATCCGCTATTGTGCGCCTTTCGGATAGCAGTGTGAGACCATATTCATTGCGAAGATGATCATAGTTAATATCCGCAGCTGGTATACCCAGTTTGAAGTTAATAAACTTCAGGAGTCTATTTTGAACCCTTTCAATTCTTTTAATGTGAACCTGGTAATATGGTGACCACAGAACCGAATTATACTCTAACTGTGGTCTAACGAGACATGTGTACAAATGAACAAATGTTGAGACTTTGGAAAAACCGCGGCACAAGCGTAAGACAAACCCGAGTGTTTGGAGTGCCCTGTCCACCATTGAATTAATGTGCAGGACAAATGTCAGTCCAGTATCAAGCTGCACTCCCAGATCCCGGACCTGGGATACCGCTTCCAGCTCTTCACCAGCCATTGTATATGGATAGACGATTGGTGATTTCATTTTGTAAAAACGTACGACCTGACACTTCGCAATATTCAACCTCAGTTCATTCTTCGCACACCAACCCAGAAGAGCCTCCACATTGCTCTGCAGCACACAACAATCATCAGCACCCCTTATTTCTTTATAAATTTTAAGGTCGTCAGCAAACATTACAATGCCCACCCCATCAAAAACCGTTAACAAGTCATTAATAAAAATATTGAACAGGATTGGACCAAGGTGTGAGCCTTGCGGTACACCACTCAGCGCAACAAATGAAGATGAGATAGTACTGGACAAGCATACTCTAAGCATCCTACCTGTTAAATAGCTTGCAAACCATGATAGCAATGTTCCATCCACACCAAGTGAACGGAGCTTTGCTAACAATATCGGATGCGAAACACGATCGAAGGCCTTCGAGTAGTCGGTATAGACACAGTCCAGTTGGCCTCTGGCCTCCAGTGTGTCCATAATATCAGAATGAAATTCCAAAAGATTGGTTAGTGTAGATCGCTTTCTCATAAAACCACGTTGTTGATCAGATATCAAAGCCGTTAGGGAATTCTTAATCTTGTTTAGAAGGATACTTTCAAATAATTTTGGTATGCTTGATTGAATGCATACGGGGCGATAATTTTTGATATCAGATCTGTCGCCCTTTTTAAAGATGGGAATAATGTAACTCTCCTTCCAGATCGATGGAAAGGTCCCAGAAGCAACCGAGTCGTTGAAAATCTTCTGCAATACACCGCACAAAACAGCCGAACAATTTTTAAGGAATACCGGTGGGAGTTTATCAGGACCGCGTGATTTGCTAATATCAAGTTCATCAAAACCCTGCTCAATGTCAGACAACGAAAAGTATACAAATGGGATATGAATCCTATCTTCGACAGGAAGATGAGGGATTTCAGCATTTGAAGGAGAATCATCAAATACGGACATGAAAAATTCACGAAAAAGTTCCACTACTTCATTCACACCATTGGCAGTCTTTCTATTGAGATGCATTATCTTTGGACAATCGCAATGGTCACCCTTTAAGGATCGGGCAAGCTTATACAAATTCACAGTAGAACCAGGCAACTGATCCTCAATACTTTTATAAAAATGTAGTTTAGCCGCTCTCGCCAATGCCTTACATTCCCTTCTTATTGTACTGAACACTTCATAGTCGGATGAAGAATTAGTAACCTTATATTGAACATGCAATCTTTTTTTTAAATTAATTTTTTCTATGAGTTCGCATGTAAACCATTTAGGAAATCTAGAATCTAGCGGTTTTTTGACAGGAACAAACTCCTCAATCGAGTTATATATTATACTATAAAATTGTGCTAATTTAGTATTAATGTCAGCAGCGCTGCCAAGAAATGACCAATCGACACCGGCTAGGTGGCCGTTTATAGATTTGTAGTCACAAACCCTGAAATTTTTTTTACCCATATCGGACTCGGACATTCCCTCTCTATCCAGAAAAAAATCAATCTCCAGAGGTGGATGGTGTGTATCAGCTGGAAGTATTGAATCAGTTGCCCTAGATACATCAACATTTTCGATATCGGAAAGAACCAGATCCAACATTCTATCAAGACTATTTCGTACCATGTTATACTGCACAAAACCAAGAAAAGAAGACATGTTTTTTACTTCGATTGTTTCCTCGCTTTCACCGACTGCCATATCCAAATTCCATTCGGCATGTGGCAGATTATAGTCCCCAGTCAACAAGATATTAGCATCTGGATATTTAAAACGTATCTTTTCTACACTCTCACAGTGCTTAGTGTACACCTCAATGCCAGAGTCTGGTGGAATATACACACAACCCACAATCAAGGTACCAGTTGGGACAATGACCTCGACGAAAACCTGCTCCAAGGAAGTATGGAGACATTTAATTACACGGGATTTATATTTTTTAGCAATGCAAACCATTACACCCCCACCCCTAGTTTTACCACTGCTCTTGGGATCTCGGTCCCTTCTATACACACAATATCTGTCAAAACCAAGCTCTCCATCCAGCACACCTTTGTTTAACCACGTTTCAGAAAAGAACAAGATATCATATAAAGTCAAAGATGCACTTAAGAATAAATCATTAATTTTTGTGTTTAATCCTCGGACGTTCTGGTAGTAGGCCGTTGCATATTATTTCACATTTCATATATATTTTTAAATATTACAACATCAACAACGTTTTTACTTACAATTTAGAAAATATGCACATCCAACTTCTGCAAACCATCCCATAACAAAACGCAATTAACGTTTCCATCTTTGATTTCTATGGAAAACATGACGTTCGCTTCAATTTCGCTCCAAAATTCTGTCGATTTTGACAACTTCAAAAGCGGGCGGAATGCGAAACACACGGATCCGCGAAATATCAGGCGGAGATGTGAATACAATTTGAAGTAATCTATGGCGAAACACCGCAAGAGAGAGATGAATGTATAGAAAACAGTACGGGATTGAGCATGCTGTCTCACTCTCAACATGGCGCGCAGAAACTGACAGATGTGACCGTTTTCGCTTCGGCTAATCCGCAGCGGAGGTGTGCTAACGGGGAGAAAGCAGATTCCGATCCGCGCCGACCGGCTCAATGATTGTTGTCTATGGGTAAGAACACGTAGAAAGCGGATTCCGACACGCGCCGACCGGCGCAAAGAATGTTTCTATGCATTTGAATGGGGTCATTACGTCGACAGTCCCCGATGTGAGTGTGGGAGCGACACACATACGATACAGCATATTGTGCATGTTTGTCCAATACATATGTTTCTTGGCTCGATGGAGGATTTGAATTTGCTGACGACCGACGCCAAGAATTGGCTGAGGGATTTTAAATTGTTTTTATAATTTTGACTTGCGCCTTTTAACCATACGACTATATATATGGCATGCCCATTTAAATGCATTGAAACCATAGACAACAATCTATGAGCTGGTCGGCGCGGGTCGAAATCCGCTTTCTACGTGTTCCTACCCAATGGTAAATGGGCATGCCGGAAAGCGGGTTCCTGCTTTTTCTGTGAGTATCCCCATTCCCAATAGGGTATTTGACTAATTTCCAGAAACCGTTTTAAATTATTCTACGATACATTATAAGCACATTCTCTTTATATTTTATGAAGATATGCCATATTTTATATGAAAATCATGTTTAAAGTTTAAATATCCAAAAACGCGCGTAAAACGCTGTCTTGTATAATGGCGCTGGTCACGTGGTGCATTTTACGTCACACTTCTGTATTGGTATGAGATTGATGATGATGACTATCATTTACCATGGGGTGACGTCACCTTGACGTCACGGGGACCACAACTAATCACAAGGCGTTTTCATCGGTGACTAGTTCCATAGAAATATTTGGATTTTTATTACGTGTTTTTATAAAAAATAAGCCTATTTAAGTTGTAAAATAAAAGAAATAAGCTTTCTTGGGCCATTTTCAAACAGGATGACCACAATCTGTATCTTATTTTTCATAGTGTCAAATACCCTATAGCAACATTCTTTGCGCCGGTCGGAATCGGCTTTCTACGTGTTCTTACCCTATGGCGCCTCTGTTGAGGTTGCAAAATAGTTTATGGATTAATTGTTTTCTACCAAGTTTCTAGACATGGACTTATAGAGAGAGAATGATGCCATTTGTTTAATATTCAAAATAATAAACAAATTGAAGGTTTCCTTATTTTTTAAGATTATTTTTTAAGTGGGTGATCACTTTAAGGTGGGCCATTACTATATGGTTTACCTTACATCCATGTTTCCAGATTGTAATATTTTATATGTTTTCCATCAACACCACCTATATATTATTAAAGAACGCCTTAACGCTGAAACTGTGACGTCACATTGTAAGGCCCAGTATGCACTTGCCTATATTTGTATGTACTAACCTGACGGACGGGGAATCGGGAGTGACGTTAGAGGCAAAATGCCAGCGCTAAGGCCTTCTTATATAGGTGGTGTTGTTTTCCATTGACTAATGTTGAGTTTGACAATTTTTTTTTAGTTTTGCTGAATTGTATCAATCTATTTACCTAGCTCGGACCAACACCATCTATATAAGAAGGCCTTAGTTTGTTTTCCATTGACTAATGTTGAGTTTGACAAATTTTTTTTAGTTTTGCTGAATTGTATCAATCTATTTACCTAGCTCGGAACAACACCATCTATATAAGAAGGCCTTAGCGCTGGCGGACATTTTTTCCTCTCGCGTCACCAGGCCGCCGGCGTGTAGACAGATATAGGAAAGCGAATGCTGGGCCTCTCGATGTGACGCAGCACTAAGGCCTTCTTATATAGGTGGTGTTGCCTCGGACAATACGAGTTTATAGGATTATATGTGTGATTATGGCAGGAACATCCCACTTAGGGGTGATAAGCCAAAAAGAAGAAGAAGAGTTTGACAGTTGACATGACATTGTGACATTGACATTCACAACAACGCAATTCTACGTCAAATTGTATTATTGATAAAAAATTGCTTAAACATGAATAATTATTCCATTTGGATGAATCCATTGCAATACAGGCCGAAATTTGCGCTTAATATAAGTGAATTTATTGTAAAGGATAGCAGACTGACTAAACCAAGAATGAATCCGTTTTTTGACCAGGTCCTTATAGGTATTATGTACCTATTTCAGACTATGGGATTGTCTTATCGTTGTACTGGCCCAAATCTTTTCAACGTTGGTGTAATATGTGATTCTTCTTTCTGCAATCTTGAAAGTTCTTTTTGAATAGGTACCAACTTGAAGAAAGAAGAATGAGGGGCGATCTAATCGAGAATTTAAGGTGTTGAATGATCATTATGACTGTCCTGAACTGCCCCAAATCTACACCTACAATGAGCACCTACGCGGCCATAGCCTTAAGTTTAATAGAAGTGTGTTCACACCCAGAATCCACATAAACACTTCTTAAGTAACAGAGTTGTGGATGCTTGGAATAGGCCGCCTCCAGATTTGGTTGTTGCTGGGAGTGTAAACTCTTTTAAAAATGGACTTGACGGATTACAGTGACACCTCTAACTCATTCAAGCGTACCAGCTTTGCTGCCTGCTTGATAGCATAATAATAACTTATAGAAGATTTTCATGTCCAAAGAATACGAGGTAAAGCCGTGCTGAGGTAAACCATTCACAGAAAATAAATAAAACTTTATTGTCTGAATTACATATTAAGAAAATGGATTGTACAGTTCAAAGGGCGGACTTATCTATAAGATCTCTGCCAGCCAACCCATGTTACATAAAGAAGCCTTGCCTTACTTAAGTTACATAAAGAAATTATATTACATTTTCCCTTTGTGACGCCACTTAGGGTCATAGGGAAGCAACAAGAGTTCTCAATTGCCCTCAATTTTGCGTAGTTTCAATGTCCTCTCATACTATGTCCAAATCCCCAGTTTTGTTTTGAATGAACTACAGTATGAAAGAGGTTTTAGACAGAAATTATAATTGTGTTTTATACTTTGACAAGGAATGACATAAATATTGGAATTTATTTACAAGTAAGTATTCAATTCAGACAATTTCATATGTACAACATACAAACACCCATCTATGTTCGGATTTTCTCACAACAAATAAGTGCAATTTTTTTCGTGGAAACTCATATCATCTCTCCATTGCCAGATAAAGGCCTCTTTTTTACCCCTCATGGTTGTTAATTCTCAATATTTAATTCATTGTCTGTATGTTTTATTGTGTTGTTTCTTTTGCATTTTGATTTTGCCTGTATTGTTGTTATTGTTATTTTGTGCATTATTGTAATGTTCTCACTGTCCAGCGCAAAGGGTGCAAACCTGTTATGCTGGATGGTGCTATTTTCAAAAAGTAAATAAATAAATATCACTTTCTATTTAACCCATTTCTTTTGTGGTCAGTCTCAAGTTGTCTCTCAGTCACCATTTGACCACCATGGGTGTCCATCTAACAAGGAATGATTTCTACATATTATTATTTTTGAGAAGATGTCATTGATGAGAAAGAATAATTTTACAATTACATTGTCATGAAATTTGTTTTGACATTACACTTGGTAAAGAAGATTTCTGTACTATGTACTTGGTATCGGATTTACAAAGTGCAATGAACATTCAACAAGATTGTGCGGAATCAAGATCCGTCTTGGATTTAAGTAGTCTCTCTGTCGGAACCTTAATGTTTAAGGTAGTGACACAGTTAATTCTTGATTACTCATCAATTCTTTATATTTGTGAGTTCCTTATGAGTTTGTTTATACTAATTTCTATTGTATTTAATACAAGCATCAAAATTTTCATGTAAGTCAGCAGCATTTCAAGGGTATTTGTACACTTGTATATAACAATAAAACATTTGACTTTGCTCAAATTGAAGGAAGAAATACGGTCATTTCCTTATGTCACAGCGAAAATTTTCTTTTATAGGAAGTTTAAGCTGGTAATAAAATAGTATAAAAAGAAATGAATAGCCAGTATAACGTTAGTAGTTTTAAAATTTAATGCGGTTATAAGTGAAGTAATTTATTTAAAAATGTTTTTAAAATTCTGTGTTGTAGTTTCGTATTTGTCATTTAATAATAATATTCTCGCTTTAAACAATAATATTTCGGTGAAAATAGATCCAAGTCTATTGACAAATGTAATCAGCAAGGATTTCGTTAGTTTTAATATTGAACCGAGTTTTATTTTTGACTCTAAAGGAGAATTAGACGAGTTGGTATTTTTATTTTATGTATAACAATTTTACTGCCAAATTTCACATTTTGTTTTACGTTATATAATTATTTGTCTTTTTTTTGTTTTTCAGGGATAAATTGGAATGCATGAGTAAGTCTTTATCACCAGCTTATTTAAGAATCAAAGGAGTGTACATTGAAGAAATGGGTAATTTAAAACGAAAGGAAACATTTTTAAAAAAGAGCAATAAGAAAAAATCTAACGAAGATGACAAGGGAAAGTTTTCTTTCGACCAGTTGGCTTTATTATTTGATTGGATTAAGGACTCTAATTTCACACCCTTCGTGACCCTCAACAATAAAGATAGAAACGTGAATAACATTTGGGACACTAAAATTACGTTGCAAATTCTTGCCATTGCGGATACGTTGAATGTTGGCGATAGTATTTGGCAACTGGATAGTGGTAAGTTGAAAAACCTTAACAAAAAAGATGTCAGTTTGAAGTGAAGCCTTTGTAATCAAATAAGACAACTATTTCAGATTGTAAATCTATACCTTTGGCGACATACATCAACGAATTGAAGATGTTCGATTCTATTTTGGAAGCATATGATATGATCAAAACGTGCAATTGGATGATAACTGCTGGTGACTTGTCCCAATGCATCCATGATGACGCAAAAGAGGAACTCAAACAAGTTCTGTCTAACAATGAGTACAACCTTCAAGCTATGTTCTTGAACAAGTTAGTATTTTGATAAAATTGGACCTTTGCTCAAAGAAATAAGATGTACCTATTTCAATTTTACTTGTTTTTATAGAAAAGTTTCAACTGCATTTTTATTTGTCTTTTCAGTGAAAGTCATCTGAATGCTATTGACGAATTGAATGAAGAATTTCCAGATTCCGTCAAAGATATCATTTTATATAAATCAACCGATGACGATGGTGATCTAAGTGAGGATATGAAAGCTATAAATTGGATTAACACTCTGGGGACTGCTGCGTTCAATGGTTATGCAGCTGTTTTTAGAGATATTAATAAAGATTTTGCATCACCGTCTTTGGTAAGTTTTTTAACCTAATATAGTATTTATTTTAAGATTTTTTAACTTTTTGTTTAACCGATTGTTTATTGTCACAGATATATTATTCATCCCTCTTATACAAGAAGACAGTAGGACGTCGTGTGTTGTACATATCTGAACCAAGTGAAGATGAGAATGTTGCTGTGTTTGCCTTTTTAACTTTTTGTTAAACCGATTGTTTATTGTCACAGATATATTATTCATCCCTCTTATACAAGAAGACAGTAGGACGTCGTGTGTTGTACATATCTGAACCAAGTGAAGATGAGAATGTTGCTGTGTTTGCCTTTTTAACTTTTTGTTTAACCGATTGTTTATTGTCACAGATATATTATTCATCCCTCTTATACAAGAAGATAGTAGGACGTCGTGTGTTGTACATATCTGAACCAAGTGAAGATGAGAATGTTGCTGTGTTTGCCTTTTTAACTTTTTGTTTAACCGATTGTTTATTGTCACAGATATATTATTCATCCCTCTTATACAAGAAGATAGTAGGACGTCGTGTGTTGTACATATCTGAACCAAGTGAAGATGAGAATGTTGCTGTGTTTGCCCACTGCGCCTCTTTATCTGGCGGCCCCGTACCAGGTGGTGTCACAATTTTCGCCACGAATTCTGACTTTGAAACAAAATCAGTCTCCATTAGTTTATCTGTTGATGATGATAATAGTGAAATAATGCAGTATGTCTTATATCTGGGTGAAAATGGGTAAGCAATTTTTTTTTACATCCTCTCCTATTTCTTACTTCTTACCTGGCCTTCCTTGAGGACGGAATCCATGTGTTCGATTCATGTCATTCTCGGTCGGCCACACTTTTTTACACCTTTCCTTTAAGCGTTATGAATTCTCTTTGTCATTCCGTCTGCATCCATTCTTTCCACATGCCCAAACCATCTCAACTTATTAACTTTCATCTTTAACACTTACTTCCATACCACATTCCTTCCTTTCCATATCCCATAAATTATTTATTGAGCCTTCAAAAATGTTTTCTTTCTATTTTATTAACTGAATATGAGCACTAATCAATAATAATAATAAATTTATTGAAACATAACAGTTTTTTTTAATAATATTAAAATCTTCCAAACTAATCAAAGCTTGTGCCATGTGGAAGTGGAAGTAACCAGTACCTGTAGGCCTAGACAAATTGCGTTTGGTGATCGACTACAAACAAATATTTCGACAATGTAGAGTAGGAAGAAAATAACTGTCCACTTTTTATATTTTTATATGAGTGTCTTTGTTTGGTTTAAATAATTGTTTATATGTATGTAAGTGGACAGTTAAATTTTTCACACTATACATTGGCAAAATCTTCGTTTGTAGTTGAACGCCAATTTGAATTTGTCTACGGTGGCAGGAACCAAACCCACTCTCAAACCAACATTAATTACAAAAGTAGTAAATAATCAGTTATTTTATTTTGTTATATTATTTTAATTTTGCAGAAAAATTATCGTCAACAATGAAGAAATGCAGAATGAAGACGATTTACAGCCGATAGTTCAGAAGGTTACACCTTTTACTACTCTCACAGTAGAACTACCACCAAAATCATTTGGATTCTGGGTCATATCTAACACCAATATTAAGTTGTGCTCGTTGGATGAAGAATTTGTTGAAAATCTGTTTCACACACTGAATGATAATAACGAATATTATGAAGGTGTCACAGAAACATCTGAAACACAACCCGAAGGGATGAACAGGAATCGTCGAGAAGTATTAGACAGTGAACATTTTCAAAATGGACCATTGAATAATCATGAAATGGATGCTCATAAATACAACCTTAATCCAGTGCATGTTGATTCTGAACTAATAGACAATGTTCTCAGGCAAGCACAAAAAAATAATGATATTAATAATCTGAAGGATTTGTTTGGAGTTCTTGGTCAACTTGCATCACTTGTCGAGTTACAACAAGAGTTTTTGGAGATCTCAGATAAGATTTTCTTATCTCCATTATCACAATCTTTTATAAACAAACAAAATGAGCAGAACCCTGCAAGCATCAATGGGAACGAAGATATGACTTCACCAATCGATACTGAAGCAAAAGTCAGAGTAGCTAGATCAGCAAATGTAGACAGTTTTTTAAACTCCGAACAAGGGAGTGTTATTGAAATACCCGGTGAAGAAGAAAGATGTGTATTTGATGAATTGTCTAGATTAACTAGAGAAGCTGAAACGAAAGGTTGTGACGAGTTGTTTGAAAGATCTCATAGAGAAAGGATAAATTTAATTTTGAACAGCTTAAAAAACAGAAAACTTAATCCTCTTAACACGGGCATTATATTACCTGTAGTCCAAATGACACAACCACACGGAATGGAAAATAAAAACTCAGATATATTGAATATGCTACCTGTAGTTCAACCAGAGGAAATGGAAAGTAAAAACTCAGATATGTTGAATATGTTGCCTGTGGTCGTTCAAAGTGGACAACCAGAAGAAATGGAAAATTCAGATACCTCTAATGTTGGAATTGAAGATTACTTACAAAATGAGAGTATGATGAGAACTCCTTTAGAAGAAGCAGCAAATGATTCAGTAAATGGAATGTTTACAAGTGAACCTAACGAAAATAGCGAAGATATAGTTGGAATGGAAGCGGCAAATAGTGAAAGAACTATCAGTAAAGAAAGTCTCTTAATAGTGGATCCTTTCTATGTAAATGAAGAAAACACTCAAGGTGAGAAAGAAAAAATCAGCAAACCTGTGGGTAAAACACCAACTACATCAGCATCAACTACAAAAAGTTCAGTCAAAACTGTAAATAATCTTGTGAAAAAAGCACCAAATTTGTCACAAGAAGTACACACTAAGTCATCAGATGATGACACATTAGAAAGTAAAGTTGTCCAAGATACAGTTGGAGCACCAGCACCTATAATGCCCATGATTTACATGGATCAATTGGCAGCTCACATTCAATTACAAAGATTGAAAAACCTAGAACTACAGAACAAATTGAAAATGGCAGAACTAAAAGCTAAGGAACTTTTAAATAGAAATATGAACCGATTGTGGAAAAGATCAATACATGCAGAGCCATTGAAATCTTATAAATTGTCAAAAAAGAATCACAATTTTAAAAGGTCTCCATATAAATATGGGGTTGACAAGAAAAATAAGACGTTCAAATTAGGAGCGCGTCAAAATAATATATTCAGAAAAAAGAGGTTTATATCCAATGATATTGATGAAGATCTGTATGAATTTGACGATGTTGAACCTTATATTAAAGGATCTTACCCTGTTGAAAAAAAATACTACAAAGTTGATTTAAAAACTGAAGTATCAGAATTTACAACTGAATTGTTGAAAAATGAAAATCAAATGACCGCTAGTAATAAATTAGTTGAAGAAGATCCCCAATATGTGGATGAAGCGTACACTGTCAGTTCAAGACTTGTCACTTTTAAGCCAATCCATGATGAATCCAGCTTTGTAGGTGGTGAAAGCAATTCTGAAGATACAATAGAAAATAATGTAGATCTTACCATAAGCTGGCTTGAAAAGATCACCAAGAATTTGCAAACATTCATCACAAACATTCAGCGCAAGTTGATGGAGTCATGGTTTGTGAAACATTTGTCACCTTTTTCATTTTGATGTCAAAGATGAAAGGATAAAGGAATAAAAGGCTAGATTTGTGGTACAATATTATTTATTATGTAACAACGCTTAGATCAACCATTTTTATAAATCACACAAACAATATTATAAAAATGGCAACCTCTAATATCTAAAATCTAACTATAAGTACTCATGTTTTTGTCATTTATTATTCAAAAATGTTAACGTCCAACTGAATTGAAAATATATTATGTTTTCGTTTATAATAATATTATGTAATGTATGTATGTAATCAAAATGAATAAAATTAAAATAAAACCCAACCTTGCAAACATACAATGAAATATTGTAATCTTAATTAGTTATTATTATGTATTATATTTATTATTTTATATTGTAAAATAAACAATTAAAAAATATAATTTTGTCATTGCAGTCCTAACTATTTTATAACTCTCAGTGAAGAAGTCTCGAAAGAGAAACAAGAAATAGATTTAGCCGTACAATCGGAAAATGAGACGGTTAAGAAAATAATAATTAAATGGTTACATTGTTTGAAAGTTATTGACAATGCAAATTTTAATGACGAGTGTTTTAATAGAGTGAACCCTACTAACTTATAAGTTTGTAACAGACAACATCAATATGGGTAAAGAACTATAAGAGAGATATTTATTCTTTCTATTCATTGACATTTTGCAAGCTTAAAATACTCTTTCTATGGTCAATTTTACCAAACTGGTGAAACTTGGTACGAAAAAAGTTTAAACATCTCTCAAATGTGTAATATAACCTGAATACAATTATAATTGTTAATGATATATAAACTAGGTGTCGCTAATGTAGCACAAAGCTTAATAAAAGCAATATTTTCCATTAGAGTTATAGTAATAGCAAGAATCTACTATAGAAGTCAAAAAATCTAATGATGTAATAGATTAACAATAATATAGTATTCATAAAGCTTATTCAAAAAGTTTCTGCCAACTAAAATTTACTTTTAATAAATATTTTTGTTTCCTTGAGTGTCGTTGTCTCTATTAATTTTTGTTCAATTTTTGAAGGCATGACTGGTAGAAATATAATGAATATTTTTTTTTCTAGAAATTTATCATTATGGGCATGGCGCATTAATTCATATTTTTAAACCGCAATATTTCAAATTCAAAACAGTCTTAGTAGATGATGCGTATTAGAAAAAAATACAAAAACAATCCACCGTGGGGATGTTGTGTTGCTTGGTAGACATTTAACACTTAAAACTTAGAAAACAAAATTAATGTGTCATCATAAATGTAATTTTGTTAATTTTACGAGTGTATTTTAATTTTAAATGTTTTTTTTTTTCAAATCACTAAGGGTGTAGTATCATTAATATTAACTACGATAATAACATATTATTATAATAATAATATATATAAAGATATATTAAGTTTTATAAATAATCAACACATTTGTGTGAGAAATGAGAGTGTGTAACTACATACGATATAATCTTTACCTTGTATAAACCTCAATAAATTTGTTATGTTCAAAGCTTTCTACAAATTTTCTATTACGTATTCTTCAATACATAACATTATAAAAAATCAAATGATGTTTAACCTATAGTGTATCCTGTTGTGATAATGTATTCCTTTGGAACTCCAAAAAAATAATGCTCAGAATCATTTCTTACATTCTTGTGTTTTAACATTTCACGACTGAATTTATGTGTAATTTGGAAAATGTGTGCAGTGTTTTTAATATCAGTTATTTCTAAATAACAATTTTATGATAATAATATAAATATATACAAATACAACTACATGGTGAAAAAAATGTAAACACAACTTTACATTCTAAAATCAAGTCACATAACGAAAGCTCTGTAAGTGTATACATATATATGTAATAATATTATATATAACACAAAATGTAGAGTATTGAGGCTGTCATGTAACTTTCCCAAGATCTAAATATTATTATTGGCTAAAGGAAATACAAAGGTATTTTTAGTATCACTTTTTAAAAATATTTTGTAAATTCTAGGTAACACTCGAGTGTCAAAAATATAGAAATTCGTTGCACATCATATCAAGTAAGTATGTAGATAGTATAATATGTTAGATGTTATAAACATGTAAAAAATTATATTCAGTGTCTTTTGTTATTTTTGCGATTATGATTTCATAGCTTTTGTTATAAAAAAAAGATTTCCTTTTAAATAATGGGCACAGTGTTATCCAAGAAGGCACCCAATTGTATGAAACTGTTAGAGCATAGTTCATCAAACCAACACTCTTTTTTCGAATACTCGGCCATTTTTAATGCTGAAAGAAAAACGATTAGCTACAATCTCCCTTGAAACGAAGATGTTGTTTGCAGCTGCTTTATACCTGTTAATTTACATAGATATCCATGCAAGCCAACACTGAAGTCTACACAAACATTTAGAAAACACCCTTAAAAACATAACACAATGTCCAATTTGGATACATAAAAACAATAAAGTTTTTTTATAGAGATAAATAAAACCAAAAATCAATAGAGAAACGACACATATGTTTATGTATAAACAACTTGAAAGCACAAAGCTTGCGGAGCTGTAAGATTCAAGCAACATGTAACACAGAACATCCATTCCTGAATTGTATTTTGGAAGATGTCAAACTCTAGAATTTGTCCAAATGTAGAATGCTATTTTTTTCCTCGAAAAAAGTTGTTGTAAATGTTAGATATTTTGTGTAAGCAACAAAATTCATTCCATTTAGTGGGAAACAAAATAAATTAAACAACAAAGAAGGAGAGATATACGTAAGTTTTGTCGTGTTATACACAATAATATCTTCATTTAAACATCTATTAACTAGGTATATATATATATATCTAGCTACTACAACAATGAACTTTTGTAACATCCATTTTTTTGTTATTTTTTTTATAAACATTTTTTTTTAACTCACAACAACAAAGATACTTTTTTTTTTTTTTAAATATAATATTCAAGTTAGCAAGGAGTAGAGTTATAACAGTACCTATTATGAAAGTTGTTAAGTTTTACGGAGTAAAGATAGGTTGAGAAGCTAAAAATAAATGAAAAAAATTAACAATAATAAAATAATGCATAATATATCTATTACATACTGTTTATAATTTATTGTTTTATTTTTATGAAATATGCTTTTACTAGGTAGTGATTATTTTTTAAATAGCCTTTTGCATTTTTAATACATTATTTTGTTCCATAAATTTGATGCGTGGTTTTCTAATTAGGTATTTATTTAATAAAATATACTAAATATGATTTGATTGATAGGATTTGAAGATTTAAAAAGAGAAAGAGTATAAGTAATAATTGACACACTGATACAAAGACTTAAAATTATAATATCAAGAATAAGAGAGCTAAATTAGTCGTCCTAAGGACAGGTTTCGTAATGATAATTAATAAGTTTAATAATATTCAAGATGTAATGTTTTTTTTTTACAAATAAATAATTATAAGTTAGGAGAAAAGAAGAAGGAAGGGAAAATGTTTGTGACAAAGAGTTAGAATTCTTTTTCGAAAGACGAATTTTTTCGTTTTAATACACAGAGTGCGCCGACACATTTTCAAATCAAAATTAGATGTAAAGATGAGAGACTTACCCTTATTGTATTTAATATAAGATGTTACATAGATATTATCACAGTTCTTCAAGATTCTGTTACAAATACTTGTTGGTTTTTTCGTGGTTTTTAAGTTTCGATTTTTTACCATTAAAAAAAATAATATATGCGTTGACACTAGGAATAAACACATACGAAACAACCAAATCCAATAAAATTGCTGCATAAAAACACACATACACACAAAAGCACCATTTTATTCTGTTTGAATTTAGAAACGTAGGTACATAACATGCAAAACGGTTTATTCCTGACATTTAACAAAGATCCGTTAGTGGCGCAGATTAGGGTTTCAAATGAAATTTTATGCCAAATATTCAAGTTTTATTTCAAGCTACAACATCAAATCAACAGCAAGATTAAAATGAAATATCATGCAAATGCGTCTCATGTTTTATTTGAATTCACAAGCAAATTGACAAAAAGCACACAACACCAAAATAAAAATCATTGTATGGTTATCCGAAATTAACAGGAATAATAAAGCATTACTTTTTTATGAATGTGTTTGAATGATATTTCAAGGGAGATATTGTGTTTTTGTGTTGATCGTTATGTGATTGTCAGCAATTTTAAAGAATTTGGTAGGTAAGAGTGTTATTTTGTTTGTTCAATACAATGTGTAAACATCTTTTGTTCATTATTCGTACTTGATCCCTGAACAAAAAATTGACTAAAGCTATTTCGTTTTAGTTAACTAATTAATGGCAGAAAGAATTTAGAAAAAAACTTTGTTTGATTAACTCTTGTTTTGAGTTGTGTATACTTTAACAACTTCTACCGATTGTGAATAAGATTCACCAACGTTTACGAGTTCTAATAATAATCTAACCGTTGTACGAAATATAACAGTATGTGTCCAAGTTCACACGCTTAGCCAAACGTGGCTGACAGTAGATAACAACAATTATTGAGTTCTCACTTCTAGCCAAATATGGATGACAAGTAACGATTCAATTTGTCCTTTTTCATTATCATAGATACATGGTTAATATAAAATACTTTATACTGTGTAACAAATATGCTTTAACATTCTATAAGCTAAATTTTGATAACAAGCGCTGTTTTAAGTCTTCACCTTCTCGATATTAAATATACTTACTAAAATTCTTTCACGTTATTTTATTCAAAATTTTATCAAAGAACAATATTATTTTATTCCATTAACAATTTGGAAAAATCAATATATTATTATTTTTATTTTTAATCTGCCCCTCGAAGGGAAAAGAGTGTGTCTTTTAGAAGTATTTGAGTCAGAATCACAGTTGTGTAGAATGTTTTGTTTTCCAAAGATCGAAGAACTAATGCTGTCACAATAACTTACATTACAAACTATTATGCCAACCATTTTCCATTCTATTCTTTTCTATTTGTTTCAAATAAGATAAATGCTTCAGGAAAAAAGGGTTATATGATTAGAGATGTGTTTTATACTGTTATATGCATCAAAAAGAAGAATGTATATTGTATAGATACAAACATTAGAACAAGGTTATATTCCATTAGTAAATTGTAAGAATAAATAGAATATTACACGAGGAATGAATAATAATATGAGAACTATAATATATATGTAATAGGGTAGTATAAATATCTCAAGGGGCATACAATTGTTAATAATATATATTTTTATTTATTACATTTTATTAGTAATAATATCTTATGTGAATAACTAATTATTTACTTCTACGAGTGATGCAGCATTCACCAAAAAACTTCTAACAAAACGGCGACAACATATCACTAATATTGTGACACAAATCAATCCGTCAACCACATTGTCACCTTTGCAATAATGACAGCATGTTAAATTATTACATATTGCAACACTTTTGTGAGTGAGTGGTAGTGGCTAGGTGTTGCCAGTATGTCAAGATGGAGAATAATAATATTTTTATATAGTTTAGTGTTGAGAGATAGTGAAGTTTTTTTTTCTGTAGCAAGTGTGTGTTATTTTTTTTATTATATATTTTTTATACATAATAATTTACATTCTGTTTATCACAGCATCATTCATGTTCAAAATATTATGATTGGTATCAATTAATGAGACTGATGGTTTACCAGACTATATAATTATACATGTTATATATATGCATTAATATTAGTTATGACGATGATGGAGCAATGAGGAAACAACCAGTGATCTTCTCACTGCATCACACATTTACTTTCGATTTGGGATTTTAACTCGTTCACCTGGGTCTCGATTGTGTTTTTCAACTCTGAAAAAATTACAATATAGTTGGTTAATTATCAAGATCAAGACTTTTTGTTTAGTGTATACAGGTAAGGAAATACGGTTAATAAACAAAATGTTGCCATTATTTTCTTAATTATAGGTAAATAAATAAATAAATAAATAAATAAATAACACTCTTCTATACATAGGTGTCAGTATAGCCGGCGGAACTTAATGCTTGAAGCATTGTCTACCAGTCAACCGGTCCCGTCCAATCTGAGACAGGATTCCAACCCCGAGCAGAAATTTCAAGTGAAAAAACACATTGAAAATTTCTGACCCGACCGGGAATCGAACCCGGGACCTCTTGATCTGAAGTCGGAGCCTTTGCCACTAGGCTACCGAGGTCGGTCTAGGATTACTTTGCTTGATGTGGCTGGTAGCTTAGTGGTTCAGTCGTTGACTCTCATTTTGATTTAATTTCCCGTGTCGTCCATCTTCCTCCTTCACAACATGAGCTTTTATTTATGTGAAGGATGTCAAAAGTATTTTTGTGTTCACGTTGGATGAGCCCAGATTCATTTTGTTTAAAAAATAATGTCTATTTATGGTAATGATAATGATAAACCAAAAACTATGTTAAAATTATCAATAAATGAATACACAAAATACTGTATTAGGGCAATGGGCTAAACCAGTGGTTCGCAAAGTGGTCTATATAGATCCTCAGGCGTCTAAAAGAATCTGCAAGGGGTCTATGACATAAAAAATGGGGGGTCTGTTGAAGAAGGATGAGAAATCTGTCCGTTCAGAAGCACGCAGTAGGACTCCACAAGAAGAAGAAGAGGTCTGTTAAAATAAAATGGCATAAAACTTAAATCTTTCAAAATGGGGGGTCTACCTAAAAACGAAAAATATAACAAGGGGTCAATGCGAGAGAAAAAGGATTGGGAACTCCTGGGCTAGCCATATGGACTCTCAGTTCTGAGAGTTGAATGATAAGGGAGAAATATCGGTTGGCCTCTAAAAAAGTGGGCAGATATAGAAGATGAATGTCAGTGGTACGAGATAGAGGCACAGAGGAAAATAGAAGAGGCCAATGTCTTATTGAACAAGAAATAGACAGTGTGTTCCTGCACAATGTTTATGACAGAAGCTGAGGTTGATTTTATAAAATGTTCGAACTTACTGGTGAACTCATCTTGATCTTCTAATTCTGCTTCTGCCGCTAGTTCTTCGGGGGTTTTTTTCTTACGCATCAAGGGATTATCTGGTTCCATAGGTGGTTGTTCGACTACCTCTTCCCGCTTCTTAATGTTATACTGAAAATTAAACAAGAAATATATTTTTATATTTTTTTTAAAATTAAGAGTTAGTTATTTCACCTCATCGTTATGACATGGTAGTTTAAAAAAGGGAAAGGTAGAAATATGTGTATAAAATGAATGTGTGATGAAGTGGTTGGTGACCCAGCGGTTACAACGCCGGCTTTCGTACTGCGGACGTCCGTCGTGGTTCGATCCCAGGTGCCGACCATCTTCCTCTTTCACGACACAAGCTTTCAGTAGCTTACTGTGAAAGAGTAAGGAGTGTATTTGTGTTCACTTTGAGTGAGCACAGATTCATTTTTTAAAAAAAAAAATTTCAAAAAAATATTAGTTTTTCATACATAAATTAAAATAAAGCCATAAAAATGAAATAACCAAATAAATTAATGATTTCCTAAAACATAATAATGGTAAAAACAGGCAAGAACAAGCTAATTGACAAAAAATGATTATTTTACAGGAGAGCCAAAAAATCCCATTGTACTAACTGTACTGTAGACAGCTTTTGAAAGTTTTAGTAACACCATTCTAAAGTGCTCAAATAGGGAAATAAAACAGCATTTAAACTAAAACAGACGAAAAAAATCAATGAGCTTGTTTTTGCCATGTTTGAAAGTTACAATTTAATGTAGCAGATTTAATTAAAGTACCGAGAACCCTTTCTTTTATATAATTAATGGAATGTAGCACAAAATAATCATATTATAATGATATTGTATTGACATTTTTTTCTGATAATAATTTTATTGTACGTAGTCCTAATATTGACATTCTGATCTGACAGATCCCTACAACAATCTCTTATTCTTTGAATATTTTCTTTAAAATGTCATTATATTTCTTAAAAATTAAGTTAATGCATCATGGTTGTAAGACCTCGAATGTTTACGGGAATGCAATATTTGCTTAAATTGTTTAAATTTTCTATTATTAAAATGATAAACCATAACAACATACGAAGGGAGCACACAATTGGACGGGAAAAAAACAAAAAAAAAAACAGTGTAATTATTACAGAAAGCGTTGTTGTACACTCGAAACCAATGTCAGTTGACATGAAATTCAACATGGCGAGTTAAAATCTACGGAGATCAGCTCACAATCAGCCGATATAGGTTAGTCTTCCTCGACGCGACAGCTTGATCGCATAATTTTCCATCGCTTTATAAATAAAGTAGTAAGAAAACTAATTTATTATTAACGAATTATTATCTAGTATTTTTATCTATCACAATAATTAGAGTGCATATAAATATAATACTTAATTTGATGAAATACAAATCAAAACAGTCTAAAAAAATAATCGTATGTACTTTTAGAATCTCAAAATCTTTGACGTAAAAAGTCTATAAAGGTTGCATACGTGTAAGGCGCAAATTACTCAGTTACAACTTTGTCTACCGTTTTACAGAAGCTTTGAAATAGGTATCAGCTTAATAAATAGATTTTGTATGCTGTAGTTTCTTTGTCTATAGTACATCTTATTTGACAAGTAAAGACAGTTTTAAAGGCGGTAAGCGAGCAACTATCGTTATGCATGTACTTTTAGTAAGAGGTAGAGTAAAAATTAAAATATTACAGAGGAAGAGAGCTAGTGAGGGATTAGAGATGAAGTAACAGGCTTGACGTCTCTTCGGGGCTAAGAGGCTTATGGTTTCCGTATCGGCATCAATTAATTTTAATTACATCTCCAATAATCCCCGGGGAGAGAAGGATTTTTTATTATAAAAAAAAATCCCTCAACTCTCCCAATCTATTATTTTTATTTTATTAGATCTATTCTGCCTTAATACCAAGTCCACAAGGGATGCTAATAATAATAATAAAACAAAGGTACTTTTTCTTGAGAAATGATACACCTAATTTATTTTCAATCATTCAGGTTGAAATAAAAATGCCTACATAGTTTGTTGAATTGATTGAAAGTCTTTGGGGCATTTTTATTATTTTAAGAATAGCTTACATAATATTTTTATCTTTCTATGTAGGATACGGTGCATAAAAAGGGTATTATGTAATAAACATATAGTAACGGTGGAGGTTTAATGGGAGAGTACCTAATGTACATATATGTGGTTTTGAGTTTGCCTTGTATTCTTCTAATCTGTTTTCCTAAATAATGGCGTCATTGTGTGTGTATATAATATGTATAAAATGTGGAAGTATGTATGTATGAATGTGTATGTAAGTATTAAAATTTTTATAAGCTCAATAATATGACATGACTGTTTAAAGTATGGATGCCGCAGAGATGATCTGAGTTTTATACCTACAAATCAAGTTAGTCGAAACAGTCTCTCAGCACAGGCACTATGCTTTATGAGAGATAATTTATTTATTTATTTTAACAAAACACATTACAGAGGACAACAACTATACATTAAAAGTAGAAATAGAATTAATTTATGGCCTTAAACTAAGTTGAACTCCATCGAGATGTGTCACATGTTAATTAATAATTATTGTTAAGATTTGATATTATGTTTTTATATTCATATAATATTTTGTAATTTTATTTTTCATATTTTAATAAATGAATAAAAAAAGAGAAAAAAAAATAATAATCACAAAATACGTAGGTAGGTAATCTCTATATATAAAAATGGAACCCTATTTTCCTTGGTTATCGCATCACGCGTGAGCTGCTAGGCCAATAATTTTGCTTATTCTTTTTTTGTTGTGTTTGTTGTTATCAGGAGAAGATTTGCATGAAAGAAAATTGCCCAGAACTTAAGAAAATTTAAGAAAACTAAAAAAAATCGCTAACTTTCTTGGTGTTTTAGACAGTATAAACTTTATTTATTTTTAAATTTTAATTGTTGTTTGACATTATCTGTCAGTTGTTTGATAGTTGGTGCTTTTGTCAGAATTTGATCAGTAAACATAGTTTAAAACAGATGATTGGCTGGAATCATCGAGCGCAGTGAAGGCTTTTGTTGCTCCCCCACTTTCTTTAGTGGGGTATCATACAGAGAAGGAATGCATGAATAAATACATTTGAAGTGGTTGGTGGCCCAGCGGTTACAACGCCGGCTTTCGTACTGCGGACGTCGTGGTTCGATCCCAGGTGCCGACCATCTTCCTCTTTCACGACACAAGCTTTCAGTAACTTACTGTGAAAGAGTCAAGGAGTGTATTTGTGTTCACTTTGAGTGAGCACAGATTCATTTATAAAAAAAAAATGCCTTAACTACAAGCTCAGCAAGTGATCAACGAAGATGAATGTGTTTATCTTGTATTGGACTGATAGGAAGATGGAATAAAACAGTTGTGAATACATATCTATAATATAAAAGAAAGTCGGGTTAGTGCGAACACTTGTACCATGAGATCGGCTGAACAGATTCTTAATAATGTAATAGGTATGTAAAAATATATTTAAGATAGTGTAAGCAGTCTTGATTTTATACGATGGTTAAGGGTGCTATCATGTCGATGGTTCGGCATTCTATCGGGTAGATGGCATGCGGTAAAGAAGCTTAGTCATGTCCTCATATTGTGGCTTATCGTCAATTAATTAACCGTGTACATCTTGTTAGGTCGGCGCAAGTCCCTTCTCCCTCAATGTACCTACATCTCATTTGGAACCTATCAGCCAGTCTCGGCAAGAGACAATATAATTGACCGGTATGATTTCCCTAGAGAACCGTTTTATTGAGATCTTCGATTTTAGTTCGGGGGTAGGTACCTAGTAGCTACTCTGTCATGTTCCTTTTCTGAGGAATTTATTACTTTTATGAAGCGACATTGCGAAGTGAAAATAATAGGTAATATTCAATCGACGTGACTTTGATTTGTGTACTTTTTTTATTTTATAGACCTCCACCCGGGCTCGAGTGATTTTGGACAAGATTTGTGTACTGGAAAGGTATGTACCTACCTACATAATTAAACAATGGCTTTATGCTATAAAAAAATATTACTTAATTTTTTTTTCAAAGTTGACGTAGGCACGTAGAATCATGTTAAAAAAGTGAAATTAAGATATTTACATCACATAACGCAATATTTACTTAGGCCCTCCGCACACGATGCGTTGCGTCGTGCGAGAATGTTCCCCGGGAAGTGGCGCGTACGGCGCAAGCAGTAATAGCACATACATTTTCATATAAGTTCGCATTGATTCGTCCCCACATCCTACGCTTACCTACTTTCAGTGATGAAAATGTATGTGCTTGTACTGCTTGCGCCGTTCGCGCGTCTTCACCGGAGAAGATTAACGCATGACGCAACGCATCGTATACGGAGGCCCTCAACTCTTCTCTGTTTAGAATATCCAACATTACCGTTTTTTTTTATTATTCCATCTCGAATATCCAATATCGTTTTAACCATAAATTTCTGGACTTCCCTTTATTATGCGATTCTCATAGTCTAGCTAGGTGATTTTCTCACTCCCAAACATCAACTTTGACTAAATCGGATATCAATAAATACTTTGAAAGTTGATTTGTTACTTTTGAAGTTGATGGTTATTTTAGTATTCTTCAGTAAGTAGGTATGAGGAAACTCCCCATCACGAGTAACACAAAAACACCTTGTAAAAACTATGGAGAAAGGGGATTTAAATACAGCTGCTGTTATTATGACTTTGTATTTGGAGCAAATCAAATGTAATGAAAAATTGGCCTGATGCTAATGGGAGATACAAAACAAACCAACATGGCCGACATGAGGTAGGTACTCAACCGCCGATATACTGAGTACCTAAGTACTGTGGAGGTATGTATACCTACTTAGGTTATGATGGCAGGTATGTGGGTAGACATTAATCTCCATTGCCTCTGTCAAATTCGGCATACCGACCGATTTGACATGTATTGTTTCCCATCACTAAACACCACACAACTTGGTGGCAAGTGGCTAGGCGGATGTCGTGTACATAGGGAAATGTCTATCTGGCAGACAAATTAGTAGATACCAACATACATACACATAATAACGTGTGCCTATCTTAACGTTTGACTGAGCCTAGAGGTACAAACATCACCCCTAAAAGCATTTTATTTGTAAAAGCTACGAAGTATAGGATGTAAATACCTATGGTCTATTTTTTATTGTCAAATTTTCCACACATTTTTGACAGGTGGATGAGTGTGCCAGATTCTACCATGTCAGGCCTATTATATTGTGAAAGTCTGCTTTTACATTTTTTTTATTAAAAATGAATCTGTGCTCACTCGAAGTGAACACAAATACACTCTTTGACTCTTTCACTTAAAGCTTGTGTCGTGAAAGAGGAAGATGGTCGGCACCTGGGATCGAACCCACGACCTCCGAATGAAACAGTACGAAAGCCGGCGTCGTAGTCGCTAGACTACCAACCACATCTATTTTAATAGATTCTTTGAATGTTTGATGTGAACTTTAAACAAAAAAGTGTTTTTTTTGGATATTAATTATGTTCCCTTCGATGTTGGCTATCATTTGACCGAAGGCTCGCCCAAGTGGGATACCAAGTTCCTCGTCGGTCTGAATGGCAGTCCAAGATTTTATATTGCGCGATGACATCTGCCTTTTACGCACACCACGTCTCCCCTCGATCTTGCCTTCTAAGATTGGCTGCAGAAGCGAGTATGTATTTAGTCCTCTGAGAACGTGGTCCAAATATGTAACATTACGAATCTTGGTTTTAGAAGGTAAAACTCCGTCCTTACCTTCTATTTGTTGAATATATTCGTCCAAGACATGTTTTTCAGTTATATAATTTTAAAGTGTAATATTATTTCCTTTTATAAAAAACATACGCAGGTATTAATCTCAATTAATTATTATTGTAAGTACGGGTTGACTGTGTATAATATCGTCAAGTTGGCACCGGCCCATCACTCTGATGAAATATTATAATGTTGGTGAGCGTGTGTTCGCGGGAGATTTCACAAGTCAGCGACAGATGGCGAAATTAAATTTCAATTTCAAATGTCAGAATACCCACTTAGGGAAAAGGTTAGGTTTGGAGGGAGGCCTGGAAAATTAAATTATTTTGTTTTTTTTTTATTTCCATATTTCATTATTTTTAGGATAAACGCTACGATTCAGTTTATAAAGAAAATGATATTTAACGCTATTGGGTCACAAAAGGGATGTAAAGTCGGTACTCGGGTACCTACATAGTTTTTTTTGTAAAAAATCCAAAACATGTTAAAAATGAATTTTGAAAAAGTAAAATAATTCCCCATGGATAAATGACCTAGTAATAAACTTCGGAAGGCTTGGAAGCCGAATGTTTTCAACACGAAAACAAATGACTGCATAGGTACTGCATTTTTCAGCTTATTCTCGTCTATGGTTGTGAACGTTTGTTCAAAATACACCCATAGCAGGATGCGAGAGCAAGTGCCTCTGTTTGTACGACTTCGTGTCAAAAACAGTCATAAGAGAGCTAATGGGGCAACCCTAGTCACCGATACCGTAAAGTTTTGCCGACTGACCTGGCTGGGCCATGTAATAAGGAAGCCTATAGAAGACAATATGCGCCTTAAGCCTTGACAGCTATCCTAAAAGCAAAAGAAGGCCTGTCAGGCTACCCAGAAAGTCGAAAGAAGAAGATTGTAAGAAGTCGATCTTCGTAGTGCTGGTGTAAGCTAGCATGTGTCAGCTGGGCAGGGTCCAACCAGTAGCTCATGCAGCTACGAAGGCCCTCAGTATCACCGACACGCTTACGCACCAGATGTCGATAGATCGGGAGACAGCAGCGGTTCCATCATTGTTGAAGCTCCGATCACCAGGGGTTGTGAGAGGTTGTAGAAATGAAACAAGCTTTCAATCTTGAAGGCAGACGTCCGGCGAGTTGGTCTTCTAGAAGTGGTCCCAGTGAACAGTGGAGTATCTCAAGTAGATTCCAGTAGTCGACTCAACTCGCCGTACATTTTGCGATTTTATTTATATAAAAATCGAGAACAAAGAAAACCAATCACAGGACTGGTTTAAATTAACCAATCAACGGTCTCTATTTTAGGAAAAATGGTCAACATTTTTCACTATCAATTTGTGACATTTTTCATCATATCTTTTTAATTACAGGTTTTATATTGATTAAATAATAATGAAATCATTCATATGTAACAGGCAATAAAAACTAACAATCAAAGAGGTACGGGACATGTCTGGCTGGCATGATATTTCAAATAAAGTACCAAAAGTACATAAGTTCTCTTTTACGTGAAACTCACCAGCTCCCATCGAATTGATGTTCGAAGGCAATCATCTCGGACGCAGCCACAGCTTTTGGTCATTAATTCGCCAGGCTTTGTCAATTCAAAAACCCTGGCCGTTCCAAAAGTTTTAGTACTTTTACAAAAGTTACATTTATCAATTAACATTTATGCATCCCTCTGCACGTAGTGTATGATACTTTTAGTAGTAAATACTATCCTATACCTTATTAGAATCAAAAAATATAAATCAATAATTAACCCATTAAAAGTGTTTATAATTAGTTCAAAAGATTCTAAAAGTAATGACTCTAATATGTATTAGGAAAAGCAACCTAAAAACAACAAAGAAATTAAATATTTCTATACTTAGTAATTTGATCATTTTTAATACAAAAATTAATTCCAATAAAATCTGGACTAATTAACCAAGTTGATTATTCCTGTTCGATTTGACATCAAATGCTTCTCATGTTTACCAGCAGACAGCAGTCTCCAGAACGAAATATACTTACATCATATGTGTACTTTGCTTATAGATATGTAGGTTTTCACGTTTTCCTAGATATGAAAACTTGAATATCTCCAGTTACATTCAATGTATCAAGTTGCAATTTTCACCAACTTATGTAAGACTTAATAACCCACAAACTAGTATAAAAATAATCCCCATACGAATATATTTATGTACCTAAAAATGATTAGCAATGGTAATAAATCCCTCTAAAATGTACTCTTATCTAGTGCCTTAATTAATCTTGACCTTATTTCCCAAGATTTTGCACATATTCTTATTGATACATATAGAGAACACTAATTACTACATATTAGAAAAAGAAAAAATATAAAAACATTCAAAACAACAAGGAAAACTCAAAATCATTAGAGCAGTGCAGATAATTAATCATGTACCACAACACATCGATATTGTGAAGTGAACACTCAGCGCTTGTCAAAAATTGGTATGACAGTGATTTTGTGTATGTGTGGGTGAATACATATTTATTAAAATTGTGAGTGTATGTGTGCCTTATCCTCCTATAATAGTATAGTACATATCGTGAGTATCTACTCAGCCATCAGACAAAGATTTCTTCGGCGTAGGACAAAGGTATAAATATGGGTCACACTTCATACAGATGCTCATTAATAAATATGATTCGATGCTGGAGTGATGTGTCCAATACAGCTGGAGTCGAATGGGATGAGGCGGTGGGGACTGAGGAGAACAGGGTGGCATGACGAGGACTAGTACAGAACATAATAATATGCTCCAACTAGAAAGCGGACATGGTCAAAGAAGGAAAATACTTCACAAATTCATGCACAGGTGTACCTAATATCAATTCATTAAACAGAACAATAAATTAAACATATATTTTTTTTATATTTGAAACTTTTTATAAATAATCGAACTAATATAAAACTGCACTACAATTTTTAATAAAGATGATTTTTTGACGTGAAATGATTCAACTGACGATAGAATCTTTTCAAATTAAGGTAAAGTGATGTTATTCGGTAGACAAAGTAGTCGTGTAGATTGTAGCTAGAAGATAGATATCGATGTGAGCCACTACAGCAGCGTCGAGAACATTACCACAGCTTGTTCTATAGCTGATAAGGTAGATACCAGTATTAACCGTGAAAGTTTCTATAATGCAATTATCCGAAGTGGCTTCCTACAATGTGATTCTGCCACGTTATAAAATGTATCCACCCATCGCACATAGTGTGTGTGTCTATTGTATACTTAGTGTAGCGTCGTTCTAGATACATTTTTATGTAGTGTGAGTCGTAACCTTAAACGTTTGGCTGGACAGTGGTGGAGGGAATATTTTATAATACACAATGAAGAGGTGCGAACTAGAGGGTGGATTGAAATTTTAAAACGAGGATGAAGATGCACTTTGGGTTATAAAAATAATAGTAAAACTGTTTCGTAATGTGAGCGAACAATAGGGTTTATTTTGAAACAGCGATGTAAGAAATATGCCTAAAAGAGATTGTACTTGTAAAAGTTACTCGAAGTAATTTCATATAACGATTAGCTTTCTAAGCAGCTAAGGTGTCAAATTTAGAAATTGTAACATTTTGAGGGCCAAAAGTTTTGTATGAGCTAAATATTTAAGGAGAAGAAATTCTCCCAGTCTAATTTGTATTCGGACAATAGGGTCTCACTGCAATAAATTTGGTTCATTGAAAGTAAAATATAGATGAAAGGTTGGAGTAATAGAATGTCAAAAGAAATAAGAAGGATTCGGCTGGTCTTTCTATGCGGACCTTTAGTGATCTAAAGAGACTCTCCAAATATTTTCAAGCCTTACTGGCCATCTAAAACGATTTAATTTTCTCATAATACCGTTATGAAAAGGTTAACTTAAAATATTGAGTAGTAGGTATGTCTTACTCGAAATCGAAAAGTCGACCATCGTGGATTTTTTAGACATAGGTGTAACATCTAGTCAACATGCATCTTGGTTCCAACTATCAAGAATATTGTATTATTTCCGTAAAAAAACTCGTGTATATACGAACATCCTCCCATCAGGGTCCCGGAGACGAGGAAGACCCTCTCATACTGTGTTCCGCTCCTTCGAGGCAGAGCTGAGGAATCTGGACATGGTGTGGGAGGAGGTCATTAACGTTGCGCAAGATCGAGCGCAATGGAGAGCTCTTGTTGCCTTCCTATGGCCCTAAGTGGGGTCCAAAGGGAGTTTGGATTGGTATATACGAAGCGAGCATTTTACCTTCGTTTAGGAATATAATATGTAGGTGTGAATAAGAAGTACCTGCCGAAAATATTACTTATTATCTTATTGGTCATATATTTGACTTGAGTATGAAAGATGGTCGATTTTACCCCAAGTCATTTGAAAACTTTTTCATCGTTCAAGTTTCACAAAGATATTGAGAGTCATTTTTGATGTTATTTATTGTGAGTGATCAAAGAACATAATTTTAATATGAATCGAATTGTTAGAACAATCACAAATATTGAAACCCTCTATCAGGCATCGTATAAATTTGTTCATCTAACAGTATACAATAATGTGGAACCTAGGTAACAAGGTATATTTAGGATGAAAGCGATGTGTAGTCATTAGAATCTAATGCATAAACAATGTAATCAATCTAGTAATGCTTCCAAAAGATTATTCTTACAGATTCCCAGCCAGCCATACATTATTATAATGCGATGGCTGTGTGCTCTGTAGTACCGCCCCACCCCACAGCCTCAGCACATCAAAGGGAGGTTTATTTTGTCTGAAAGTAAAGAGGAAGGAGACGATAATGAGAAATCAGCTGTAATTAATCGAGCCATTCACTCTTTGTACGTACCTACTTGTACACTCATCATTCATTGTGTTGTAAAATTCTAGAAACTATTTTACTTACGAATTTCACTAAATGCAAAGGTACTCCCGACAGACGTTTCCTGTCTTTGCTATGAATATCGAAGGAGTATGAAATTTCGCACACTTATAGTTTATATAGAGAATGAGTGGCGAATGCTAATATTTTTTTAAATTAGGTATGCATAAAAATAGATTAAATAAAAAAAACATTACGCATACTACTGTAATATTATGTATTTCATACTCACCACAGAACAATATTACCCTATTACATAGGGTATGATACTCACACACACTTCGATGTATTTGACATTAGTTGACACAGATCTTTTGTTTATCTGTGGTTAAATTGAGAATAGATTTGTTTTTTGTATTATTATTATTAAAATAACTATAGATAAAAATTTGAACATATCAACATATCAAATTTGACGTATCCATGTCATTATTTTTGAAAGAAAATTGTGAAACAGCGCTCGCCCAGTCTTTGACAAAGGAATCTTAATAATGTTCAAACTTACTTGTAATCTAAATTAGGTATGGTCGAATTTCGAGCACTGGCCGACCATTTTAGTTATTTTTAAAACATATTATAAACATATTATTCTACAGAGTAAAAAGTATTGGCGGAGAATTTCGTTTATTCAGATCCAACATTTAGAACAAAACACCAAATATGTTGAAAAGAGCGAATATCGTAAAGACGAACGATGAATGTTTCATACACTTCGACATAGTTCACAAAGTTGGCCACATATTTCAGTGAAGTTGACCGAGCAATGTTTTACCTCTCATAGTTTCTTCTTTGGAATGTTTCCGATGCAGCAAACTTCTTCTCGTTGGTCCCGCTCTTCAAATTTTCCAATGTGCGTTCTGCGGCCTCTTGTCGGAACCCCTGAAGGGAGTCAATCTGACTCCGTTAGGGAGTCTCATAGAGACACGGACTCCCTACTAGAGTCAATTTGACCCCAAACAGGATATATTCACTGTTTAATTTCTTCCTGAGCTGATTGGTGGAAATACTTATATTTATTTGTTTATTTAACCAATACGGTATAAAAAGCCTTTTAATAAAAAATGACAAAAAAACAAGTACACAGTAAAATATTTTAAATGAGAAACGATAAAATGTTAATAACAACAAACAATATTACACACTTAAGATAGGTATCTACATCGAATAAAGTGATATTGAATAACATAGATCATTATTTAATTTGAGAAACTTGAAATTATAATAAATTTGAACTTGAATGACTCAATGGTGATTTTATTCTGTTTGATGTGTTTGTTTAATGCAATATTTTCTGAAGTGTCACAATTGTTATTTTATTGCTTTGTTTTGGGATAATTCATGTCTTTAGAGATTTATGTGTTTATTTTTTTTTAATTAAACTTTTATTACATAAATAAATATACACAAGCGAACAGAAAGATACAATAAGAAACTTCTTTACACAATATTTTACACAGAAACAGTGCAACAAATGAGCGGAACCCATTTACGGTCGGTTTCAATAACCTATCCGTAGTAATCAGTTAAACCCTATCCGTCAATTAACCGCAGTTAATATTCTATCCTTATCCGCGTTTCAATAAACAAACAACAGATAGATAGTATTTATGTCAGTTACCATGGAAACTATCCGCGTTTGATCATAGAAATTGTCAATACTTCGTCCATGTCAATTTTCGAAAATACGTCAGAGTTTCAATATCAACAATATTATTATATTGTCTATGGACAATATAATAATATCTACGCGTCAGAGAGACGCAACATTCGCCCACTATTATTTTTCTCGTCTCGTCGTCATATATTGTTTATAAGAAAATAATTTATAAAAAATAAATTATTAACGACGGTTTTGGTTAACCGAAACCTGACAAGAAAATCTCTGTTCTACAATATCGACATGAAATTTATCCGTGAATATAACATCCGGGGTTCTTCGTCCTCGTCAGAGTCGAAGACTCCGTCTTCAAATAACTCCAAATCGTTCTCGTCACTTAAAAAAGCCATTATTTTCAAAAAAACTTCTTGTTTCAAACACTTGCCGTTGAAATCGGGAGATAGGAAAAACAAACCGCCGAAATCGGGGGTTAGGAAAACCATAGAAAAAACAGTAATCGCAAATGTCACAAGCTACTAGAGATAGGTTATTGAAACGCCTTATCGCCGATTTCTATACAAATCATATAATGAGAGATAGATAGAAAGTTTAGATAGAAATTATATCTATCCATTGTTTATTGAAACACCAAAGTGTAAAGATAGATAGATTTTTAACCATAGATAGGAGATAGATAGGTTATTGAAACCGGCCGTAAAATGACTTGTCAACAGGTACCGCTCACTTCCACCCTCAGTTTACATGATGAGAGGAACTACTGTAAATAAAAGTTATAAATAATTTTATATTTTTTTCTGATTGTAAAATTTTACTGTGTAATCTATTTATTGAATTAAGTGTTTGTGAAACTTTTATTTTGTTTTGTAATTGGAAAAAAGCTATGTGTTCTGAAAAATAAATTTTCACTGAACTATTTTATTCATGGATTTTGATAAAATAATGACAAACAAAATTTTAGTACTTACATACTTAACATATTTTTATCAAATTGGAGAAAAAAAAAACAACAATAGAAAATGCAGAAATTTTTTATCATGGTTACACACAGAATCCGTTTTATGTAAGTACATAAATAACATTTCAATGATAAACAAAAAAGAAAATTTATACATATCTGAAATGAAAACGTACAACTGTAAGTACCTACATTTAGTGTGACAAATATTTTTTTCTTAGTTTTAGAGCCATTATTTAGGATAAAATATTACCTATAAAGGAAGAATTTTGTTTCGAATTATTATTATTACTAGCGTTGTCTGAAGATTTAAGGGCAAAAGCTTTAGAGTTCATGGGAAGGTAATCACGTTCCCGATTCTGAAGGTAATTCCTCGAAGCTGTCGTTAAAATTGAAATTGAAATTACGGCGGAGAGATTGAAGAGTGTAAAGTGTTTAACGGCGTAAACGGGAAAATATAGTGATTAATATATAATGGAATAAAGTCTGATGGAAGTTCATCTATTGGAACCAGTGTTGACATTGTTTGTCCCGATACGAAGCAACCACACAGCGATTATTGTATTATTTTGATACTCAAATACTAGAATTAATTTGATGAATATGGTAAATTCCTTGGCAAATAAAATGCAATCGTAAATTCTAAATTAATATTTTAATTAGGTCCCGCTAATTTAACTATGTCGTATATTTACTTGTTATTTTTACATAGAAACGTAAGATTGTTTTATTTAATCCATGTTTCTAAAGTGCACTTTTGAAAAATTTCGCAGTAAGACACCAATACACTTTTGAAAATTTTCGCAGTATCAAGGCTGTTCTGTGAAAGAGAAAGATGATCCGTCGATCTAACCTTCTATCTTGCTATTAACCACATAAAATAATGGCGATATGATGGATGCAGTTATCAAACAACAATAAAAACAGTCGTAAGCCCGTTGTGCCCAAAATAAAAAAGCTATTTCATCAGATGACGTAATGTTTACATCAAATAGGTAGTTTTATAGGTACGTTTTGTAGTGAAAAATACCTAATCAACATACAATAAGGTGTAAGTATGCACCTTATGAAAAAAGCTATTTCATCAGATGACGTAATGTTTACATCAAATAGGTAGTTTTATAGGTACGTTTTGTAGTGAAAAATACCTAATCAACATACAATAAGGTGTAAGTATGCACCTTATGAAAAAAAAAACATTCTGTTGGTGTTAATGAGGTGTATTCATGAAGATATCAACAGTGTTTAATTAGTGATTTAATTTTGTTTAAAAAATAGGCTTTTATGTTTTAAAAGTGGTACGTAATGACTGCCCATATTATGATATTTTAGCACATTGATTACGCGAAGATTCATATATTATCTGATGGTTATAAAAATCAAATAATTTTTTTACTCATACATTCGTCAATAAATAATATTTAAAGGTAAATAATGTCGATGATAGTAATAATAGCTATGATGAGTTTGAGCACGTGGCGCTCTGCCAAAGGGAGGGAGTGTCTGTTATCCCAGCAAGCTGGTCTTGTCACTGGCTGAGACACTAAATAGGTTAGTCCGGAGCTCCATTAAGTTATTGGACGTGGTGGTATCGGTGAAATGTATAGGCTATGTCCGGGCAATTACTCTCCTAAAATGGATTACTATTCGCACCTAATACGTGTACGGCCCGGATTTATCAAAATATCGTTTGGATTAGTCTCCCGTGATAAACTTTTCGAACCTCTCCAGCGATACGGTGGTATATCATAGTGAGTTTGTTAGTAATATGATGTATAGATTTGTAAGTTACCTATTGAGTGTATATGTGTCAAATTTTGCTCGTTTTCTTCTACTCAACTTTAACTGTTGCATTGTGGTTGTTAATTCGAAGTGGTTGGTGACCCAGCGGTTACAACGCCGGCTTTCGTACTGCGGACGTCGTGGTTCGATCCCAGGTGCCGACCATCTTCCTCTTTCACGACACAAGCTTTCAGTAGCTTACTGTGAAAGAGTCAAGGAGTGTATTTGGGTTCACTTCGAGTGAGCACAGATTCATTTAAAAAAAAAAAAAAAATGACACTGTTGAAATTCACCGCATGCTACACACCAGTGAAACAAAGCTACTTATTTTAAGATCCGGGTGAAACATGAAGAAGAGGCTGACAGAGACGAACCAACAAACGCGTCTATTTCGTAGAAGTTGGACTTAGGTATTAAAAAATAAATAGACGCTTGGAGAGATATTTTAACGACCAAATGCTATACGCGAAACAGAGCAACGACATAAGAAGTATACGCATTATTATATTATTAGAATTGCGATAAACAAAATTTGCCAGATTTCCTGCCTCAAATTAACGGACTCTACTAAAATTGCTTGTTATAAAGTACCTATCTCCGAATGCACCAGCATCTTTGAATATGAACGTGTTGAGCAGTCAATAAACGCGTTGAGTTTCTCTATTGAAATCTCAAGTGAATTAAAAGATTGTAAAAAAAAAACAACCGATTAGGAGTTCAAACACTACGTTGTGTTCTCTCCTTACATGTTATCTTTAAATATGCATGATTGTAGGTACTAAAATATATATTAGAAAATATACAGGAATAAATAGAGGAGAGGTGGAACATTATATTAAGCTGAGCAATAATTACATTGCCGAGTGAAAATTTTATGTCGTCTTATTATAGCACAGACTGGTGATGATGCGAGCAATGAAACTAATTACAATATAACGTGAACACATCAGTCTTACGTAAGAACATTATGTAACGCTTTCTCCAGACGTCTATAGGAATCGTCAAGAGAGTTGGGGTATTATTATTATTGACTATGTCAGGGAGTCATGTTATATTCACCATCTCTAATGTAACTCAGCTGATACAGCTTGATTTGATGAGAGTGTTTTGTTTGTAAAAATTGAAGGATGATCATAAAATTTTGCCTACTTTTGATTATGTTACGATGAGTTTGTATCTTATGGAGAAAAACAAGAGTAATGTTATCTAATAATATAATAGACTTGATCTCAATAATAATTATTCCCTTTTTTTACAATCATGCGATATTGGTTGAAGATGAAGAAATCAAAAGCGGTGGGGATTGTTGATACATAGTAGTTTCAACTGGGAAAACGTCCTTGCCGATTCTCTTGGCATTAGTGTCTGAACATGCCATCAACTTTTTGTGTAGTTTTGAAGATTTTGTTTGAGGATTATGTAGAGCAAATAAGTTTTAAAAAGAATGAAGAATATTAAAGAGAAAGACTCTTCATGCAGTCTCGAAGAGTGCACAAATAAAACTACATACCATTAGTTGGCAATCAGTGTTAAAAACCACGCAGGATTTGGGTGCAGCAGAACAGGGTGAGAACGGAGCACGGGTGCTGCAACTACTCACTCTGGAGGTGGGGGAAACGAGAAAGTCCAAACTGTGAGTGTGGAGCAACGCAGACAGTGAAACATTTGGTGACGGAGTGCCGAACAAAAAGGTTCGAAGGAAGCCTCCATGACATCCACGAGGCAAGTCCGGAGGCAGTGACCTGGCTTGCAGCGCTAAACCCAAGACTCTAAAGGTGTTTAAGATAACATTGACGCAGCCTGGACTGGCGGAGTAATAACACCAAAGCCACACGAAAAGTAAAGTAAGTAAGTAAGTGTTAAAAAAGTAAGATGCTTAAAACATATCCGATCAAAAAATATTAGATAAGTGTCGTATCTGTGCAGATATTCAGCTTACAAGCACAAACCGTTTGCTTATTGTAAGTTGCACAAAGCGAAATGGATCAACTTACGTTGGACGTTATTATCAGCGACAGCAAGACAAATAAGCGGATCAAAAACAAGACTCGGGTTGCGGACGTCGTATGACAAACGATGAATTGCCGGACTTATGTAGAACTAAGCTGGCTATTCGTTGGATTGCGGATGATGGATTAAATCTGTCCTAGCACCCAACGCAAAAGGAGAGATAAAAATGACAAAAAAAAATTGAACTGCAAACGAATCTTTATAATATAACGAGATTTTTTTATTTTGTAGAGCAAATCTCGGATTCTCAAGGTGAACATCATTAGCCAGTAAGAGACATTCGAGATGTGGCTACACACACGAATGCTTCGAATACCGTGGAACGACATGATTAGTAATTTATTTTTTTCGATCAACGGCAATAGCCTTTTACATGTTAAAAAAAAATAACAATCATAATATTTTTCACTCCAACAACACAGCAATATAAATAAGTAATATATAATATCAACAAATAATAAATATTGTACAATCACAAAAGCAAATAAAAATGTCAACATTGAACAGTAATAAAAATATAATCGGCCATAACGGAGTAGGCAGTCAAATAATACAAATTTAATGTCAATAATAGCAGGATGTCATGAAATTATCATAATATATAAAAATAACAATGTCATGCAGATATGATTAAATTCTGGTCAGAAAGGTGAATAGTAATACAGAAGTCTTAAAGAGAGCCAACACCAGAAGAGAATTATTGTTGTCGCATATTAAAGTGAAGAAGGTATTTGGGTCACGTGCTGCGAGGGAAGAAATACCGCCTTCTCCAGCTGAAATTAGAGGGCAAAATTGAGGGGAGACGGGGACTGGGCAGGAAACAGAATATGTCCTGGCTGCGAAATATCCGGCAATGGACCGGAATATCAAGAGCTCATGAACTCTTAGAACAGCGCAGGATCGAGTGGCTTTTACAGAGATGGTCGCCATTATCGAGAGGATCTGACAGGACACTGAGAGAAGAAGAAGTAGCGTTACTTAATTAATTACATACCTAGCTAAAGGTTAGATGAAAACCATTAATCATGGGAGTATAGATTCACTGCAATATGAAATATAACGAAATGAAAATATCCGGGCAAAGTTGTGGCAAAGATGAAGAGATTGTAGAGGAGCGCAGAGACAGATGCATTAGTTACGAATAATGCAATTAGTAGTTACTTTGGGTAATAAATTATTTGAGCTCTGTGCAGGAAGGGTCGTGTGCGGAATTTCATATCACACTCTTATCTCATTGCACACTCTAGATTATTTTGTAAAGATACTAAAACTTCTGTTATGGAGATTCAGATTGCATGTGTAGTAGCATTGGTTGTACAGAATTAGGTAGCTACCTACTACTAATGAATATCATTTTCTGCTTATATTATAATATCTACATGCTTAGTCTAAAAATATATGAAAACTCGTTGTAGATAATTATGTAATGTTTTCATAAAATAATATTTATTCGTTTATTTTAAAAATGACATAGGATTAATAGAAATACAACATATTGAATGATAATTATTCAGTATAATGCTTTGATTTCCTAGAAAAGACAAGCGGCCATAACTTATTCTTTTAGAAATGTACAAAACATTCTATATTTATCTCTTTCACTTCCTGCGGCAAAATGATGAAAGCGCGAAGGAGACAGTGTAAGCTTGATGTTTAGTATCATTAAGCATTGCTTGGTACCACAATAAACTGAATTAAAATGTATGAAATTAGTAAAAAGGTTAGATTTAAAAACATTTGCTTATTAGGTAGTTATATAGGAAATAAGATTTTTCTTTATATAGAGGCCGTTCATTTGAGTTCGCTTTTCTTCATATTTTGACGGTTTTATTGAGTTTTACTATATCACCTAGGCAACACTAAAATCACTGCTATCGTAATTTTCGTAGCAGCAAGTTATTACATACTTCAAAATATCTCTTTCTTATAAATTCACGTTATGACAAGTACTAGGAAAAGATATTCACCCAGATTTAAGAAAAAAATCTCAGCGAGACTACATTTGCTGGGAATAATATCCCGAGTACCTATAATAAATATGTTATATAGGATGGTTAAGATCTTAACCTCTCAACCGGTAGACGCTACCCCGAAAGAAGACCCGGAGGCAGAAAGAATATGGTGTTCGAACAAAACGAAACGAAGGAGGGATGAAATTTATGCGATATGCCCGGCCCACTCAGAACGGAGCTTCTTTAAAATAACGCGCTGGGTAATAAAAATCTATGGTACATTATAATATAGTTTGAACAAGTGCTGTAATATGCGGATGGGTACATGGATTCTTCGCAAAGTTAACGATTGAAAATGGGTTTTTAAGAAAATTTCTTCAAAAATGTCTATAGATTTTGTTTTAACGCTATCTTCCAAGCTCCTGTCAAGAAAATTAAACATGGGTAACATTTCCTTTTGACAGAACTGTCAGTTGGTGCGATTATCAGAATATGCCCTGTAAATATCGTTTAAAACAGATGCATCGGTCGGAATTATATTGGTTTAATAGATAATTATTTATTACTATACAAATTCGAAATCAATATTCATAGTTAAGATAGGTCTTTAAGTAAGTGATATATAAACAGGAGTGTGATTTAGTCCACAAGTTTATAAAGGAGGCGAATTTGTTTAAAAATATGTTTTTTTTTTGCTTTAGAATCTTAATATTTAGCTAAAACAACTCTTATGAGATTTTCCATTGAAAAAAAAAATGAGACAAATCATTGCAAGTTTTCCAAAAAGATCAGATATACTCGTACATTAATATTATACTAAATTTCACTGAAGTTGTGTTCAAGAACTACTTTAAAAAACATTCTGCTACTGCATTCCAGTCAACGTACAAAAAAACTTAACGGTTATAATGTTGCAAAATGAGAAAAAAAAACTTTATTTCCTTCTCTTTATCTCGAATTTGTAGAACAGACTGTTCTCTATGGAGTGAGAGTGTGTATGTATGTATGTACGTATGTATGCTCAGATATTATTCCTGTTTGTGGAGCATTAAGACGAGGGCTTTCGTCTAGACACAGGGATGAGGACGGAAAGAAAAAAAAGCTACAGAAATAAAGTTCTAGAGATATTTACAATGAGACCATTATCGAGTGTATGAGCAAATATAGGTAAAGCTATTTCATTATACTCATTGGCGGGTTGAAAGGCTCTTTTTAAGTAGAAACTTGAAAACGCCAACCAATCGACTAGAAATTGGTTTGTTTGTTGTATCCTTGCTTTCAAAAAAATCATTTAAGAAAATAATATATCAAATAAGAGCGTTTTTTTTCAACCCGTTAATAGTGTTTTTTATGTATCTAACTCTCAGCGCATTGAAAAAATTATAACAAAGAAGGTTTTTTTTCTGTAAAGAGCTCTCATTTTTTTCTTGATATTGATTTCGATGTTTATAATAAAAAGCCGTGTAATTACTACTTTGTAAAAATTGTTATGCAGCAACTTAAATAAATGGCAATATAAAGTACAATAATTATTGATTTTTTCGGCGGTAACATTGTGAAATTTATTTAAAATAATAATAAAGTAATCAAATTTAAATAAAAACTTTTTAACTATTCCACAAATTTATTGTACCTGACATGTTTCGAAGGGGCACGCCCTTCATGGTCACAGGTTATTTGAAACTTTCAGGTACAATAAATTTGTGGAATAGTTAAAAAGTTTTTTTATTTAAATTTGATTATTTAAATTACTTCCACCAAGAAAAATGCATGTTCAACAACTTATAAATTTTAATAATAAAGTACCTACCTACAATGTTTTAGAGCTTCAAGCAAATATACATATATTAAAGTTTTGAAAATCAGAATGATTGTTTTGTCCGTTATTATTTTAAAACTTTCTACAAAAATAAATATTGATTTATTGGTGACGAAGGTCCGAAAACGTTTTAATGTTTATTTTTTAAGTGTTTTTTATATAGTGTTAAGTACCTACTTATTTTGATATTTAAGTGTTAAATATGGAAATCTACAGTATTGCTCATGACAATAAATTTGAAGATTGATTGTTTTTTGTTTATAAATCGAAAAGTTTAAATAACTACATACAAACGTTAAAAAAGCTGATAAATGAGTTTTAATTTAATAATAAAATTTATGTTAAGTGGGTAATCAATAATTTGAAAAAGAAGTTTCTGTATACAATACACTACAGTAACATGAAATATAATATCTTAATGAGAAAAAGTTTAAATGATAAATTCATAATTTTATTTTCACTCGAGGAATAAAAAATTATCAAAATGTTGGAAAAAAACAAAAACGCCAGTCATTTACTAAATTATTATATCGCCACGATAAAAAAAAAGTTCCATAAAAATAAAACAATTAATTTCCCTCAGCGAGAAGGGTTGAAAAATTGACAATAAACGAAAAACAATGAATAGCAGTCAGGCTCGAATAGTTTGTTTTAAAACGAGCGAGAGCTGGCTTGGTAGTGACAGATCGATGGGGTTTTAATTGATAAATTTATAACCACTAGTAAATCGGATCGACTAGTTATATGACGAAACAGAGCATGACGCACGTTTTAATGAGAAATGGGAATGAAAATAATTGCATATTCACTAGATACTTAAAAACAGTTTATACTCAAATTGTAGTGCGTAGAACGTACCTATATAAAAGAATAAAAAATTTGAAAAAAAAAACATTTTTTTTCCTTTTATTTCATTTTATTTTAAATACTTAAGCTGTATAAAGTAATACGAAATTAAATTTTAGTTTTCCAATTCTTCATGCACATTATTTGTAATTTTGTAGTAGGTAGGTAAGTACTTATTCATTAAACCAATTTATAAATGAAGCTAACTCTGCAGTATTACGATAACATATTATTTTTAGTCGGCAGAAAATAGGTATATTTCGGAATAAAACAGTTAAAGTAAAACTGCCAAGTTAGTTTCATTAAATTTTCCAGCTGATGAAAAATGCTGTGTTTATGAAAACGTACCCGTATTCATTCATTTTGTGACCTCGCTATGGGCCTTATGGAAGCAAAAATTCTTGCTCAGCTTCCAAATCCTCCTCCCGAACAATCCCTCAGCTCTGCTTTAAAGGAGCGGGGAACACTACGAGAGGGTCGTCCTCTTCTTCGGGACCCTGGTGGGAGGAAGAGCAACGCTCTTCTCGACCAACCATCATTCGCTACCTGACCTGCGCCGGCCGGCGTATAGCGTCATTCGTAATGCGGTCGTACTATTTTATACCAATAACTCGCATTCCCGATAGACGTCCTGTGGTCCTAACCATGAATATTGATTTAAAATTTGTAGGTAATTTATACAAAGATACGTTTAAAATAATTTTGAATGTTGAAAAATTATTTCTGAAATCTTGAAAGAAATTATATCAATAATCTGCGTGACTCTGGTTGTCAGGTAGGTAAATAAAAAATGTGTTGTTACGAAAATTTCATAGATGGCGCTGGCGTCCCAAGAAATTCGTTCCGTAGTAACTTTAATATTATATTTTATAATATTTCTAATCCATTTTATTTACTTTTTATTACTTATTCTGTTATCCGGATTGGAGAAGAATCGAATACATCAAACATCGGAAGATTCAGTACAGCCGATCTCGAGTTATAAGTGATCGCACTAACCCGACTCTCATTTATATTATAAGATTTTCGAGAGGGATCAATTAACACTATTTCTCTATACAAAGGTGAAAATCAGTAACTCCTTGTGAGTCCAGAGAAAAAAAAAAACAGTTTGCTGCTCTACATTACAAATCTCAGCATTTACAAAATGTTATAAAACAATATACTTAATTAAATTTGTTAGAAATAATCATAAAACAAAACAAGCTAGTACACGTTACATAAAATATTTTATTGCGTCAATAAATTTGAAAGTTGCCTATCCACAGAATGGTTCATAAAATAAAACATTTTCAAATGGGTTTCGAAAACTATTACCAAGGAGATGTCATTGTTTTGTATCTAAGTAAATATCAATTGAATTAAGTGCCTATAATTTTCATTCGTAAGTAATAATTAAATATATTTCTCTTTATATATAGTAAACTACTTCTACTCTTGTTGAAGGATTCGTCAAATTTTTGCGAAATAAGAAAAATTTGATGCCATATTGAAATTTTTATAGAAGCATATTAAATTTTAATTTCGTAATGGATAATGGGTGTGGCGTGGTAGTACACAAGATGGTTGTAAGCTCGCAGTAGTTACAAATTCCTGTATTGTGTGTAGGTATAGTTTATTCGAAATTAAAACCTCTATATTTACTAAAGCCTGATTTTTAGTTCAATTTCAAGCATTTGAAAGAAATTATTATTTTGACACAAGTTTTACAAAAAAGTTCGTAAAACGACATTTTATAAAAAAAAGGCAACATAACTTTAAATTACTAGCTTTCCCGACAGACGTTGTCCTGTGGTCCTAACTATGAATATTGAATAATTCGACTTTGCTTAGTGATACCTAGATTAAATAACCCCGACCTATGAATCCGTTTCAAAACATATGCATATTTTGAATCCACCTTTTTTCAATCGCACCGATTATGAAACTCATTTATATCTATCAAACTGATAGTTTCCGCCTAACACCAATAATTTCAAAATTTGAAAAATGTTAAAAGCAGTGTAAAAAGCACTAAGAAAGTTACCTACTTTGCATTTCCTAATAATCGGCGCAACTTTCTTAATTTTTCTTTCATAAAAACCGTCTCATGACAAGATCAAATACGACAAAAAAGAATTAGCGTAATCGGTCCAGCCGTTAAGGCGTGATGAACTATGAAAAATAGTTCTCCATTTTTATAATAAAAGAAGATACGAGATTTTTTTTTGTCTGACTGAACTTGCAAGTATTATAATAGTAAATTCATCGTAATAAATATTATTAAAACTTTCAAAGGAGATAAAATTACTCGAGGAAACACTGTACGTAAAAACTCTTAACAAAGAAACATTATTATTTTTGTACGTAGGTTTAAAACAAACAGTTTACAAAGCAATAGAATGGGTGCAGAGAGATGTAGTAGCTCGGTTGCTTGTAGTTTTCAGTTTTACTCGATGTGTTTTAGAAAGGCGTGAAAAGTGTCAACAAACAAAGACTATGTTAAGGAACATTTTCCTTCCAATGTGAGAAGGTACGTAGGAACAATAATAGCTTTGTATTGATGGTGTTTTGAAGTTTAGTTAAAGCCAGCAGGGTGCTGATGTAAGAACCATGTTTGCTGTTGGAGGATTTAAAGCGAAACGTACTCTCTGAAGGAGATAATCAATATTGAACCTCTCTATTGGGGGCTGACTGAAGGGTTAAAGGGAAAAAGCAATAAAATGATAATTAAACAATGGACATTTTTGAGGAAAGTTTTCTTGTAGTTTGAGCAATTATTTACACTTCTAAATTATGTTTCTGAAGTTCAAGGATGGTTAGATGATGATGACGGAATGACTTGAAGTACAACATTTAGAGAGCAACACATTGACATGCAATAGTTATTGTAAAATATGGATTCATATGAAAAATATGTGAGATCAAAGTGCCTTTTGAAAGACCGCGTGGTGGTTCATAAATCTTTATTGCTGTTCTTCATGGTAATTTCCAATGTTTGAAACTCAGGTGACGAATGTCTTCATGTTTTAAGACTTGGATATAACAACTGTGAGGGAAATTTTCTTTCCATTGATATTTTCAAAGACATTATCAAGTTAGAATAGGTATTTTTTTAGGTAACTGCTGTATTTCTGTATCTTAGCTGTTTCGAAACCTAACCAAAAGTGAATAGAATTGCGGTAATGAAATATCAGATATCAAATATTTATCAGAAATGAAATAGAGACAGACGTCATGGAAATGGTTGGCATCAGAGCGGTTACGAGGCCAGTTTTCGTACTGGAGAACGTAGGTTCTATCCCAGGTGCCGACCATCTTCCTCTTTCACGACACGAGCTTTAAGTAGCTTGCTGTGAAAGAGTCAAATATTGTTTTTGTTCACTCAAAGTGAACACAGATTCATTTACAATAAAATTGTATCTTATTCAGTCAACAGTAATAATAATAACCATACAAAATAGCATCATAACTTTAGCCAACGGTCGTAAAGTTCAAATATCTCTACAATAGGAAAATAAAGCACAGTAAAATTCCTGCACAAAAAATAAATATATCTCGGGATTATCCTTTCACTAAACAGTGTTTCCATTTGATAAAATTCATACCGTGCGCTACTCCAAAAGCGGTGGTTCTCAAATAGTTTTATCGTAAAAAAACATATTCACGTAAGTGAAGGAATATATTTTTATACTATTACATTTCTAAAAAAGGCAAACAAGAAGAAATTAATGGGCGGTGACAGTTCTTTCTCGTTGTTATTTCCTTGGTCACCATATCAACGATAAAAAATACACCCTATTTTCCTGCTCTTGGTCTTTGTTCGTTTGGTTATTTGGCTTAATGCAACAATTTTTCACAATATTTTAACCCTAAAAAGCTGTTACCATAATTCGTGTGAAAGCATTTATTTTATCATTAGGGCGGTAAATTGAAGTATGCAACTACAGCGTCTATATTATGCGAATAAAGCAATTGTTTTACTAACAAAGATATAAAAAATAAGCCAACGAAATTAATTCTGAGACCATTTCTAGATGCTTTCAAGCTTGTACGAGCGCAAAAGTGGCCTAACCTCGAGATAGCTTATATGGAGTTACTGAGTTTTAAATGTCATGAAAGTTATTTTTTTTAATGTATCTGTGTTCACTCGAAGTGAACACAAATACACTCTTGATATCTTTCACACCAAGAAAAGGCTTGTGTCGTGAAAGCGGAAAGAAATTTTCGAGTTAAGTATGGCCTATTGTTGGTGTATAAATAATCAAGTTTTCGAACGGAAGTCATAGTTATATTTCATCGATTTTTTTTAAAGTTAATGTGGGTAGTGCTACTTTTCCGCTGACGGCCAGTTTAATTACAACCACAGGTCGAAGAACATGTTTTGAACACCAAAAATTCCTGCCTCTATTGGGAATCGAATTCGCAAACTCTTGAAAACAGCATCAACAGCAATAAGAAAAAAATACCTATAGTAATTATACATGTTTGAGTAAAAAAAAACTTTGAGAATCACAGGCTTCCATTTATGAGAATGATTATAATTTTAAAATGCATTTGAAATAAAATATTGTTGTAAACCACATCGTATGTTGTGTGATACCCATATTTCCTTGGCACAAAATGTCAAAATAATAATACAAAACACAATATAACGTAAATATGGAGATGTTCCCTGCATTTTATCTTTTATGACGTTATAATAATATTGCAAGTCCTTCATGGGTGCCTGGAATTGTTATAATATTAAAATCTTACTAAGCGGGCCAACAATATTATTATGATGAAATAATAATAATATTAAAGATAGGTAAATGTTTCTGATGAACTAGAGCTACTAAACAATGCTTAACAACTTCTCGTAAATATGCATTTAAAAGTCAAAGGTAAGGAATTATCTAAACATTATTTTTATATCAAAAGTAATGAAATGTGGATGGTTGTTTTTGACGGCTTACCAATTGTTTTGCAGGTATATTTATCCAAAAATGACTCATCGATTTCCAACATTACACTAATCATGTTCGAATTTTTATTGGTTAATTAAGACCCCCTACGGGCTTTCGGCCGTCTTCTTCGGCTGTTTTGAAGGCGAGTTTATGGTATGCTTTCCTAGGACTACGGTACTTATATCATAAGCAGCGGTGAATGTGTTAGTGTAGAACACTGTCTATGTTTTTACTGTAGCGGCAAAAACACTGTCGCAATTTGCAAAGAAGGTCGTTTTGTCAGACGACGGATCGCTCTCCAGGAACCCATTGCATTGTGTGATCACTTAACGTTAACAAAGTTCGACATAAGGTGGCTCAACGAATCCCAACCCATCATGAGTATTTTCAAGATATCAAAAATATTGAGAAATTCCATGCTTCTATCCTACTCCTATTAACATTGCCTGTTTTTTTTTAAATTTTCAATTTTTCTTGTGTGTAGTTACCACCACATTTTTGACTATTCGAAAAGCACTAAATAATGGGAAGGTACTAATGTTTTACATAGAATCCAAAAAAATATAGCAAAAGTTGATTTCAGTATCTACGAATATAATTGCCATCATCATTTTTTGATATTTTTTGTATAGCTACTAGATTTTTGGTATCTGGCATAAATCGTCCATAAAAATGACAGAATGAAGCAAAAATAACAAAAGATCAAGAAGTTTTTAGGTGTTTAACAGAAATATAACCAAAACTAAATTTATAAAAGTAAAATAAGTACGGCAATATTATCTACTATATAAATTAAAGTCGGGTTAGTGCGAAGACTTATAACTCGAGATTGGCTCAACAGTTTCTTCTGATGTTTGATTTATTGGATTCTTCTCCGCTCCAGATAACAGAATAACTAATAAAAAGTAAAAAAATGGATAAGAAATGATGTAAAATACAATATTTAAGTTTGTATGGAAAGGTTACCTGGGACGCGCCCACGACATCGCGGGTAGTTCCCTCTCATTCTCGCATACGCTCTTACAGTAGCCCATCCCACTTACTCCACCGCACCGTTTCGATAGTTTTAGAAATTTTTCATACAAACATCGGGCATATTCGTGTTGGTAATAGGCGGGGTAGGGTGTGTGCGCGAGCGCATTTTTCTCAAGTTGTTCCCGCCAGAGCTTTGAATACGAATGAAATAGGGATGTTTCAGTAATAGTTTAATGTTATTATTTTATTAGCTTATCTAATCGAATTAATTTTGTATTGTTTGACGGGGGCGCAGTGCACATCATGTACATATTAACGGGCCACTTCGGGTTAGAACCACAGGACAACGTCTGTCGGGAAAGATAGTATTTTATGTTTGCAAGTATAGTTTATACTCAACAAAAACAGAAAAATATTCTCGCGTTTTGCAAACCATCTTCTTTATTAGGTAATAAAAATGTAACAACAATGATTTAAATAATTTTAATACCCCATTCAGGCGGTATTTTTTTTTTACGTTTTCTAACTCCTGCAAATGAATATCTAGCATATTATATTTTTGGTTAAAAATGTTCTCAGTGAAATTTTAAATAATATTTATCACCCTAAGAAACGTTTCATACTTTTTTTCAGCTGTTAAAGAAAGTGCAATATTGTTTTTACAACCATGTAAATGGAGCGTGGAAAAAAGAGAAATATAAAAGTAGAAACACTTTTCTCGACGTAGGTGATTCGTCCCAGACCCTGTTATCTTATATATAAAACACAAAATTTGTTGGTTCATTCGAGGGTTGCCTATTAAATTTCGGGATTCTCTTAACCTGGGGCTTCCATCAGGCAACCAACGTTTTCATCGTGATGTCTGACGATTTTGAGGTTATGTTTACTCAGAAAGTTTTAGTGACATTGGGCTTTTGCCTGATAAATTGAAAAACTCTTAATGTTAAAATTTAGAATAAAATCAGGAGCATCTTATTGTAATTTTTTTTACAACTTCAGACGTGGACAAACCGAATGAAAATGAAACAATAAACTTATTTTGACATTTGGAGATGTAGTTACATCCAGGTCAACTGTTAATCAATAGATTCATCGATTAGATAATGGGTCGTGGACTTCTTAAGGATGAATTTCGTGAAAGTCTTCTGAATTCGGTTGCCGTAGGGAAAAACATCGATGCTGTGTTGGACCTAATTTAAAAGGATCGCCAAGCGATGCACCGTCATATTGAAGAATCTTTGGTCTTTTGTGGCACCAACATTCATAAAATTTTACATCAACCTTTGCCCGCCAAAATAATTCATTTACGATTGATACCCATTGGTGCGTTTGAAAAGCTTGTTTTGGAGGTTACCTAATCAAATTGGCAAAAAGGCTTCGAAGGTTGGATCAATCGAATGAAAAAAATTATCATCACGTTTGATCAAATGTTTTGAGATGTAATAATGGAATATTTGTTGGAAATTAATGGTCAATCATTGCAAATCCCGAAATGTAAAAGGAAACCCTCTGCGCGCTTTAGTGCATGGCCGTCTCCGGTTCCCTTGATTCCGATAAAACTTTTGTCAACTACTTATTCATAGCGCCAATTTTATTATTATTATCATGCTGTAAAGGCATTGTATAAAATATCGATGATTGTATTATGTTCATAACATGGCAACTAAAGTTGTGTTGACTTACAACAAGTGGCGCGTGAATCTTTCCATAGCAAATCGACAAAAGTCAAACGGCATAAAATTGCTTTCACAGTTTAACATACTTTTACTTTTTTTTATTTATTCACAACATACAAGTAGCACACCTGAATTCCGAAAGACTATCAAGAGGCTATGAAGGTTTCTACAACCTATGTAGAATCTCCACTGCTGTTTTGGTAAATTGTTCATTATAAAACTTTATTTAACAAGTGACTGCAAAACCGATACCCCTAGCTGTACCCTAATTTCAGATATTTTTTTACAACTTATTCTTCTTAAGCAGCAAACAATGACATGTGTACGTCAAATTTGAAATATTGATGTGCACAAAGTTTTTTCTGTTATAGTTAAAGACAAACAATATTAATCTATCGTCAATTTGATAACATAATATATGCGGTTGTGTCAATGTCAAATACATCGGAGTGTGTGTGTGTGTGAGTGAAAAATCAAATACATAGTGTGCGTAATGTTTTTTTATTGATAAAATTTATTTTTATGCATAATTAAAAAAAATATTAGCATTCGTTACTCCTCTATATAAAATGTGCGAAATTTCATGCTCCTCGGTCCGCGCAATTTTCGTAAAAAGGTGTATTCAGTTTTTGCTTCACGTAGATAACGGTAAAATTAAATACAAGGAACTAGTTATTATTGTAATCAATTTCTGTTCGTTCGGAAAGAAAGGTGTATGTGTGTGTGTTAGTTAGGGCCCAACTACATCAATCATAGAGATAAAAAGGATTCCTACTCTGTCCTTATCATCATAAGTGATGTTATTCCACGGAATGAATTAGAACAAAGAAAATAATAGATCAAGGGATGAAATAACACGGAAAATGAACTGCGAGATGATAAATAATGGGAGGGAAACCTATTGAGTGTTAAATGTTATTTTATCTGTTTAGTAGCTAACCTTATTAACACACTTTATTATTTTTACATTATACATACATTTTTATTAATATATACAACGATAATAACATTTTCCAAAATGGTGAGGTCAAAAGAGATTGGTGAGAGTTTTATTTGTCCTATATTATTTTCTAACAATAATGAATAATTGAAATCAATGATAGAAATGAAGCCTAAGAGGTTTGTCTGGATAGGAATAATTCCTATTAATTATTAATAGAGGTTTGTACTTACTGCCTACCCTCTCCAAGATACGGCATGATGGGTAAAAAAAACTCATTATAATTCAAAGGAAGTTCGGTACCAGATCAATTTCTAGTAGTCAGTTGAATTTCAAGATATAATTACACAAAGTTGGGTAAAATATGAAAGAAAAGCAGACCTTGAAAGGGAGCGAGTAACAAGTAAGGTTTGCGTTACTTAATGAGCCTTGAACTTAAAATCTCTGAACTTAAAACTTTTTTCCCTCCTACCAATGCTCAAATCCAGAAACGTCCACAGGAAGACCAAAATAATCCTGTACAAAACGATCATAAGAACAGTGGTAACATATGGATGTGAAGCATGGACGATGACGGCAAAATCTGCCGAGATGCTGGATACATTTGAGAGGAGGGTGTTGCGTAAAATCTTGGGGCCCGAGAATGATGGAGAAACCTGGAGAATTAGATTCAACGAAGAGCTATATAACATCTACAAGGCTCCCAGGCTCTCTATACATGCCAGGCTGAGTAGGCTGAGATGGGCCGGGCATCTGCAGAGAATGCCATCCTCACGGGACACTAGAAGGATCCTCGAGGGTCACCGAGGCGGAAGACGACGTGTCGGAAGGCCTAGGCTCAGATGGGAAGACGAAGTTAGGAAGGATGCGGCACAACTCCTGCAGGTGACGGATTGGCGGACCGCAGCGGAGGACAGGAGGAGTTGGAGGCGTTGTCTACAGGAGGCCAAGGCTCGATTTGAGCTGTAGCGCCATCGAAGAAACTTAAAATCTCACGTTCAGAAGTCGGCACTTAGACAACTAGGCTACAGAATATAGAAGTTTTAATAAAAATCCTAACATTATGAGGGTAATGTTTATATTTTAAAAGCGTTATGAAGATTTTGGATCGAGGGGAAATATTTTGAAAGATAACCTCCAATTACGACACAATTTTAGGGGTATTCAGTTAAACTTACTTTTAAAGAACTCTTAAAGTTTTGATGGTATCCAAGTGTATAATGATAAAAAAAAAATGTAGGTCGTAGGTATATGAACAATGGTTTAGAAAATAAATATTTATACAATATCACGTTGCACGTTTTAATTTTTTAGTAATATTATAATGGGCATTTCTATCGAGCGGGCGGACATTTTCAAATTAAAAAAAAAATAATGTTGCGTGATCCGTAGTCACCCTCCCAACAATTAACGCGAACAAACTTCATGAAGAGGTTAATAAATCAATCAAACACCTACCTACATGGTCACGCGGGAATTAAAGTATAAAAAAACATGTCATATTTCATACTCACTACACAATATGAATAGCCAGTTTTAAGGCATAATATTATATTTCACGTATAGGCTCTATTTCAATGTGAGTGACCAATGAGCTTGAACGAAATTATTCCAGTATGAGATCTAGGATCCAATACGAAAACGGCGAAAGGGTTTTAGAAAAAGTGACTGGTGATTAAGTCTCAAAAACGGGCATCTTAACAATGTTCTCTAAAAAAATTCAACTCAAAATACTTAAAAAAGGCCTACGGTGATTTACTGAGTGCGTATAAACATTTACTGGAATAACCATACGACATTTTATCAATTACTGTATACACATACAACTTAAAAGACAAGAAATTTAAAGGGAGGTTATTTTATTTCTCTATCTGACCTGCGATCGACATGTGACTGCAGATAAAAAAAACATTACCTGATTAATGGACGCCCCTTAAGTAAAATTACTATTTCTTGTCATCTTATGTTGTATGCGTATGAAGACATAAACGAGCACTTTTTATCGTAATTATCAACATAATTTTCTTAAAGAAATCTCTATATATTAAAATTGAGCTTTATTTTCCTTGGTCATGGCATCACTGTTGAACGACTAGACCCATTTCGTATATGTAGTTGGTACGATTGAAAGAATGCGGATGCAAAATGTATGGCTTAAAACAAATGCAACGGTCGGAAAATCAATGGTCATTAATTTATCATTATACAAATCAATTCGAAATATCGAATTCAATATTTATGTAAAGGACCAAAGGACAAAGTATTGTTCTCAATGGACAAAATTGTGAATTGATATAATCATAAGATTGTTAATACAGTATAAAGATGGAAAGGCAACATCGTAAGTAAGCGTATTGCATTTTTGCCCTAGCATTGTCTTTGCCTGTTTGGGCAGCATAGTGAATTCAGAATTCATTCATTAAAGTGAAATTGACAATGAAGTTATAAATTTTGATATTACTTTTCTCTTTAATTTAAAGCGGAAATCATAAAATATAACTAGTTCCAGTTGCCAGAGAATTTGCGTCTTTCAGACTTGACGAAGCGTCATTTCTTTTACGTAACTGAAACTCCAGGAAACAGCTGAAGACTTCCAGCTGTAATAGATTGCGTCGTTTGTAACAATATCCATTTAGGGTTTGTGTTGTTTGCAATTTTTCAACATCCCTCCGTACAGACTGAAGCCATTAATAACGGTGCATCGCTCGCTTGAAATATTAAAATCTGTATTTGATACGCTTTCATTTATTAAATCCATCCATTCCAGCGTTCTTACACAGTTTATTGAATCCATATATTCCTTCACATGTGTGGTAAGTTGAAGTGTATATTTCATGTCAATGCAGCGATTGAGTCGATTCTAAGCTATCTGTTTCAATGGGCATTAAAAAAACCGTTTCTGAATACGATGAGGGTACCCGAAAAAACGGGAATTGGTGGAAGGAGAGGGAAATGATTTATGATCAAGAGAGAATTCTTTGAAGACAATCTAAATTTGCTGTAAAAAACATTAAGAAATATAGAAGTTATGACGAAATTCCCAATTTTTTTAGTACACCCTCGTATATTCAGAAATGGATGAATATATCATAGTAATTTAAAGAACATTTTTTTATCAATAACTAGCTTTCCCGACAGATGTTGTCCTGTAGTCCTTACTATGAATATTGATTTCCAATTAGTAATTTACAGAAAAATAGGCACCAACGTTTAAAATATGTTTGAGCTGAGAAGAATTCAACAAACCAACCATTATAAAAATCTGTTCAGCCGGTCTCGAGTTATAAGTATTCGCACTAACCCGCCTTTCTTTTATATTATACGCTTTCAACATCATTCACACAAAGCAAATATAGTGTTGTGAAAGCACTATGCTGTAAAATTTAGAACTAGGTATAAATTCTTGAATTTTAAGCGAATTCTTTCAACTTATTGTGAAATATCGTGGAATCATAAATGTCAATAAAATTATAATACGGTTGAATATGTATATTTTTAAGCCTTCACTCGTATGTACGTATTTGAATGCGAAAATATTATTATGTACTCGGGCGGGTGTTGATGTAGAAAAACGTTGGGATCGCACCGCGACGCTCCTGCGGAGTATGTCGCCGGGATAGGCTGCAATGCGGCACTCTGTATGCATAATGTCTGCGGACTGTTGTTGGAATATTATGCCCACCATACACGATCAAGCTTATCGTCATACCTGCATAGTGCTTGAAGCGGCGTCAGTTATACTTGATGATGTATGACAAGTCTACCCACTATGCCGACTCGGAAATTCTGCCGGCTTGATTAGTTTTGCCCGGTTCAAGTAAATTTTCAAATCACTCGCGTGATACATCGTGGAACTCCATTTCTGTAAAATGAATAATTATTAAAATACTTTCTTTACTTCCACTATTTTTGTTTCGTTTTCGGTACTTAATTTACCATTTTCAATAAGTTTTGTAACTGATATGTTACGTTTAAAATAAAAAAAAGTGGAAGTAAAAAACAAAGCGTCAAGTAAAGTTGATTGTGAGAGGCGAAAACGCGCGTATGCATGTGATGTGCGTTATGTCGCAAAATACTGCGGAAAAGTCATACAGAGAATTAGTAAAGCTTGAGACGATATCACTGTAAAAAAAATCAAGACACTTGCGATTGATTTCCTTGGCGAAAGAAAACTTAGACTTTCATGTACCTACCAAATAGCATTTCTCATGACGATCACTTCTTTCTGAATTTAACGTCACCAAAGATAAGAGTTTTAAATAAATTTCTTCGTTTATTCATGTAAAATTATTACGATAATCTTCTTATGCAATCTTCTATTATTTCAGAAAACCAGTATGAGATTAATTTTCTTCGTCTCAATAACCAGTTTCTTCACCACTCTGAACGATTATTCATTTCTGTTTGATGTGAGAATTAGAAATTGGACACCGCGTCAAGCACGCTGCAGGCTTGATGGATATGCTTGATCGTATATGTCCGGCGTTACATTCTAAGTGTGTGTGTGTGTTTACTATGTGGGTGGTTCCATCAACACGTAACCTCTTCACCAACTGAGGAGCAATGTTTAATGGAACTGTGTACGGAAGCGAAGTTGTGAAAACTAAACAAAGGATGAAATGTACAGACCCATTTCTGTTGTTCTGTACGAGTCTAACAAAAAGAACGGCTGTTTCATACATTCGCTACAATTATGTACTTACAATGTTTTAAAAGTGAATCTACCTATTAAAAAACGTAAAAAATGTACGTGTAATTTGGTACCTGAACATTTGTATAGACAAAAATGTTTGGTCTCTATACTTATTAGTGGTTGTCAACCACCCTGACAACGAGTAAATGTCTTAATAAAGTATGCCAAATAAAAAAAAAACACGCAACGGTGTTAGAAAAGTGAACTAATACAAGAAAATTTTATTAAAATATAATAATATACCTATCAACAACCTGAAAAAGAATTTTTAACAAAAATTTTTCACTATATTTATGTAGACAAGAACTTTAAGTAGGTATCTACCTACAACCATAATTTTTAAGGGTCGAATAAAAAATCAATGTAGGTAAAAATGTAAAAATCAAAACGGTTGACGAAGTGCGTCACATAGTGACGTGTGATCCGTATTTACATTCTTTAATCATTTTGCCTGTTATAATGATTAATCGTATTGGCGAAAAGAAAGCAATTTATTCGAAGGTGTCAGGGAGCAGCTGACAAACACATCCCAAGTTGTCAGGGACTGAGAGTGGCCGAACAACGATCTGATGGTTGGTATTATGATATAGCAGTAGGAGTAGAATGGAACGGGGGGGGGGGTTGTTGACAAACAAGATAAATTTGCAAATTTATCTATTTCAAACCTCCAGCTTGTTTACACCAACCTCCTTAATGTTTGCTCGGAAGGATACTGACGTAAATCTTAGTTCACAATAATATGTCTTCAGCGAGGATAATGGTAGGTACTTTTTGAATTCCTTTCCACAATATAAAATACACAATTCTACAAAATCTGAACGATGAAAACTTTTTCACCACCAAAAAGAATGATATTTTTTTGTATACATGTAGTAACTTTGCTTTAGATTGTTTTTGGCTATTTTTTCGTTCAGAGACTGTTTGGAATGAATTTTAATGTATCTATGTATGTATAAGATTGATCATGGCACAAATCGTCCCTGGTTGGACGCAATGCCAATAATTTAATATAAAAAAATTAAAAAAAAGTAATGTATTGGTTACGTTATGGCAATTAGCATTAGCCAATTATGAAGTTTACATATTATTCAAGTTTGTCTAACTGCACCTATAGTTATTTTAACTGTAGAAAAAAATATTAAATGATATTTCCTAAAATTTAAAGCGCAAAGAGGCTTAAAATTAGAAATCTTGTCCTACAACACTCTTCAAAAACATAAAATGAATGAATCCTTTTTAATGCCGACAGATCAAAGTCGTAACTATCGAAGGAAAGATATATCCATACATCTTCTTTTGACTCCTTAGAAACTTTTCGCATAAACTATAAAATAATATTGTAACAAGTTCTAGACCGATGAATTGCATCACTTAATTTAAAATACAATTGATTAATTGTTTAATGTTATAACGTTCAAAAATTCATATTATTAATAATCATTAGCACATAAACATTATAGTTTCATAATATCTCACTACTCACTTACCAACACTTAAGAACGCTAAGAGCACTGTTCCAAACAACGCCACTATCCAATGTTAATGTAAACATTTTGTCGCTAGAAATATCTAGCACTTACAAGCTTCGATATTTCATAGACGAAGAAAGCTTTTAACTTACCACCTTTCAAGAGGGCTTTGTATACGTAAACTCCTCAAAGGTATACGGTGTCTTTGTATGGAGGTGCTCCTAGCTTGAGTATTGTTTAGAAATCTCAATTAATAATAAATTATATAGAAGTTGAGGAATTTCAAGATACTTAAACAGAAATTCTTGACATTTTCTCAGCTATTGCAGATCTTTAGATTTGGTAAGTAATATTCTCATTTACGTAGATGAAAATAATCTTTTTGTGTCACTCTGTTTCTAAACGGCGCATAAAAAAGGAAGAAACCACAGCAATAAAACAATGATTTTCAAATTGATCAAAAATCAAATCAAAACTCCCTTTGAACCCCACTCAGGGGCATCGGAAGGCAACACGAGCTCTCCATTGCGCTCGATCTTGCGCAATGCTTATGACCTCCCACACCATATCCAACGCCCTCAGCTCTTCCTCGAAAGAACGGAAAACGATATGAGAGGGTCTTCCACGTCTTTGAGACCCTGATGGGAGGAAAAACAGCGCTCTCTTTGGCCAAATGCCATTCGGCATCCTTAAAACATGTCCCAGCCATTTCCATCTCATCTCCATAATGATGGAAGTGATGGACCTGAACTGGGTGCGCTGGCGTATAGCGTCGTTCGTGATGCGGTGGTACAATCTTATACCCAAGATTCTCCTGAGGCACTTCGTTTAAAATGCAGATACTTTTTGTGTCTGGGATTTGCTCAGGTGCCAGGACTCACACCAATACAGGAGAATGGGAAACACACGCATCAAATAACAGTTTACATTTCGACCCGACACTAAACGCCGATGCCTTTAAAATATTGGTCATGTTGTTAAAGGCGCCACTTGCCATACCGATACGTAGCGGGAGTTCAGCCCCGAGGTCACCAGTGGTGGAAATGGTTGCTCCCAGGTACTTAAATTTATCCACCCGGGAGACCTGGCGACCGTCGATGGTAATCTTCGTTCTATATAATTGATACCTACCCAATATAGTCGTTGCAAATGAACTGACGAATCGTGGCTGACGGTTCAATGTTCATAAAAGCGCTCTTGGAGAAGTTTTCACTTTGAATTTGTAACAGAGATATACCAAAACTTTCCATTGTGTCTGATCCATTCAAATTATTACATTTATGTACAATTTTACGAGTATTTTATTTTATGGTAAGTATACCTAGCGAAAACAACGTAACTCTGCAAATTCATCGCCTCGAGCCTTTCATAACTTCTATTCAAATAAACATTCAGTACCTACCCACATAATACTTTGTTTATTATCGCTAATGCACACACAGTATGACTTATGTGCAAATTTTGGAGCATGTGAAATTAGGTTTATGTGAAAATTTTAACAAAACTGAGTGAGATACGACAATATATGGGGCTACTGTTGAAACTCAATCCTAATCTCAATGTCGACCGTCAATATTTTTAATAATATACCTAAATACTAAACTTGTATAAATCCATATTTATACCATTTTTTCGTAAAGCAATATCAGACTTTAAGTAGACTTACGTAAAATTATGTTCATGTATAGCAACCAAAATTTAAATGTGAAAATGAAATCGTTATTGAGATTGAAATTGGATCGGTAATGCGTTCGAAATGCAGAGTAAACTCCTATTCAGAATCATATTCTAGATCGTTGAGTTTACCCACATGAAAAATACTTTGGAACAAATAAAATAATGTTGATTTTTTTTTGTAGTATGTACCTGTTTGCTATAACACAATTCATTATACTTAATTATTCTTAAACGTAAACTATATGTTTTAACGAATATGTCACTACCTACTAATAACTCTAACAATTCATCACTGTTGTTCGATTTATATGTTTTAACTAATAACAAAAAGTAAAATTGATGAAAGTTGCGATGTGAATAGATGCAAGATATCCTGCTGGGAATTTAAAAGGGAACGGACCAACAATTATTGGCGATTTGAAGTACTGTTCCGGATAGCTCAAAGCAGTTACTGCTTAGTAGTGGCCTAGCAAAACACGAGCCTTGTGTATATCCACTTATGTTTAATTTTGAGTTCACAAAAAAATCACATGAATCATATTATGTGTGCGTAAAGACGATGCCGTGGTATTCTTACATTTTGAATATTCCTTAGATAAAAGACGAGCTTGAATGCAGACCGCGTATCATTTATTACAAACTTATTTTAATTAACACTCAGAGAGGAATGAGTGTAGGAGGTGGTTTTTAATATCAGGCAAGTTCACGAGTTTGGACGTTTTCATAACAGTATTCACGTTACGCCTCATTTGGTTACATCGGGAAGTTCTCACATTTCATACGGAGTTGTTGTGGGATATTCTTATACTTACGGAAATTTTCAGAAATTCCATGAATCTCTGGTCTCATTTTTACTTATATTATTGTTTTTAGTTGGATGGAAGATATCATTTTTCAACGAAAAAGCCCAAAGCCCTTTGTCAGTAATTTTGTTTTATACAATATATAATTTGTTATTATTATTTATCAATACTCGTGGTCGCTCAGTGCTTGAAATTCGACCATAACTAAGTTTAAACATTATTAAGATTCCATTGTCAAAGACAGAGAGAGAGCGCGCTATGTCACAATTTTCTTTAAAAAATAATGACATGGATACGTCAAATTTGAAATGTTGATATGTTCAAAGTTTTTCTATGGTTATTCAATACAAAAAATATTAATCTATTCTCAATTTGACCACAGATAAACAAAAGATCCGTGTCAAATACATCGAAGTGTGCGTGAGTATGAAATACATAACATTATAGTAGTGTGGAAGTGATTTTTGATTTAATCTGTTTTAATGAATAATAAAAAAAAATATACTAGCATTCGCCACCCTTTCTCTATAAAAACTGTAAATGTGCGAAATTTCATACTGTTCCGTCTGCGCAATTTTCGTAAAAATAGTCACAAAGTTTCCCTTCACGTATTAATATAATATATAGATTATACATTTCACATTAACGTTGTATCGTCAAATATTTATTGTATTAATCTAGTTCATAAGTTGTGCTTAAGTTTGGAAAGTAAAATAAATTAGTTTAAGGGTGGGTAATAATACGGTTAAAACATTAAAACACGTATCATATAACAGAGTGATATTTTTATTATCTTTTGAACACATCTTAATAAAAAGAAGTAGTATAAATTGACATGCATATTGCATATTCAGAAAACAAAAGAATTGAAATAAAGGTGGAAACATTCTAGCGTTGTTGCGGGTCAAGTGTCGCTAAAATAATTAGCAATGTAAAGTTCCTCGGGAAACATGAAAAATGTTGCGTGGTAGCCCCTAGGTGGGCATGTTGCTAGGTAAGTATAGAGTATAGACACCACATACAAGCGTCGAGAACCCTTCCAGTGAAAAACCCGCCGTGGTGTTGCATGTAATAAGAGCTTTTAACTTAATGAATGTCCTCTGACCCATTTGACGCGGTAGCCAAGAGAAATTATTCTCTATTTGAAACCGCAGACATATTGCCGACACGTACAAAATATTCGCATTAAACAAAGCTAAATTCGCATATCATTAATTTTCAAACAGTGCACACTAAAAGAGTACTTAGTGGCGCGCGTCATCAGGGAGTGTTCAAGCTGTATTCTTCCATCAGAGCCTCATGCAGGGTAGTACTAACTCATTTCAGTCTACAGTACACGTTTGTGTACACTATTTCATTTGTATATTATATTTTTTTAATCAATCATAACGAATTCTTATTCCGGTATCACCTAGCACTTAATATCTTGTTCCAGTATAAAAAATCTTCAAAAATGTATCTAATTAAATGATTTTTGGGCAATCCTCCGCTATAGCATCCCAAATATATACCAAATATACAGGGTTACAGGAAAATTCGTACTGAATATTAAAGGACGTTAGTAGTGGGAAATCGAACCCGAGATAGGTATCTCAATCAGGTGTCGGTCGATGCACATTAAAGCGATATTACTATTAAAATACGAAATTAAAAAAAAATATTAAGGATACATTTGGGACGCTATCGCGGAGGATTGCCGATTTTTGAATTAGTGTAGGTACACAAATGTGTACAGTGGATTGGAATGGGTTATACGGATGCAGAGAGTTTGAATGGCGACACGGTACAAATAGTTGAACTCTTCAAATTATTTATATTTTATTATGTAACAAATTACTCATATGCAATTAAATTTTGCTTTTTAATATGATTCTGCAATTATAATTTGTTTGATTATAATTTAAGTACCTACTCATTAATTAATTATTTATTTAAAATCGCAGAAACCAACAGAGCACTGAATAACACAAACAAAACACATCATGACACGAAAGTATGGAATCTTCACATTGATGACAGCTTTTATCACGCGTGAGTATGTCCAGTTTTATTTAAAAATATATTAACGGGGACAAAAATAATAACCCATACTGATTATTATTGTTTTTAAAAGACGTTTTAGTTACATACATATTACATTTAAAGGGGATACGTACACTATGTATGTCTTTTTATTATATTTTTACACGGAATATTCTCGACCAATTAATTATACTAGTGGTCGACCAGTGCTCGAAATTCGACCATAGCTTTTTTATATTATAAGTTTGAACATTATTAAGGTTCCATTGTCAAAGAATGAGCGAGCGCTATTTCAAATTAAATAAAAAAAAAACGATGGATTCCTACGTCGAATTTGAAATGTCGATACGCACAAAGTTTTTTCTATCATTATCAAAGACAAACAATATTAATCTATTCTCACTTCATATCCCGCCATTTCCAGCTCCACCTTCCATTTGAATATTATACCACCTTCAAAAAGCTTTCTACGCCCATTATGAGGCGCTTTTAATTTTACATTTTGTTTCTATGAAGTCGACGTTCTTTTTAGTAGTCTGTGGAAGTGTGTGTGCGAGTATCAATTAAAGTAGTGTTTGTAATGTTTCTATTATTGATTTAATCTTTTTTATGCATAATTTATACATAATAATACAAAATAATGCATAATAAGCATTCGCCACTCCTTCTCTAGGTATATTTAAACTATTAGTGTGCGAAATTTTCATACTCCTCCGTCCGCGTAAATTTCTTAAAAATGGAAACAAAGTTTTTTCTTCACGTATACACATATATTTTTTTTTCTTTTTTGGCATATCATCCACAAGTGGGATGTTTTGGCCATCACATATATTTATGCACGGATTTAAAACAGCCATCACGCACGTATTATTATAATACTGAAGGTAATTTAGCAAAATGAAAACAAACAGAGCAATGTGTTAAGGGGGAACCCGTAGTGCTGTAATATTAGAATCCACCATATGTTTATTTGGAGTCAATTAAAACGGAAAACTCTTCGGCAATGATACGGCGTGTATGCCGAACAGAGTACACTCATAGAGCCGCTAATTATAATATGGGTGCTCGGATGTTGCTCCCCTCAGAACGGCGCTGCGGTGGTATTATTCAAATAATCATAAAAGCCGTTTACGGTCCGAGGTTAATTCATTTATAAACATATTTCGATACAGAACGTTCACACCACTACGGGATCTTTTAATATTGCCATTGAAACAGAAAGCGAAATGAGAATCTACGTAGGTACGTACCTATATATTAGTACGTGAAGGAAAAACTTTGTGACCAATTTTACGAAAATTGCGCGGACGGAGGAGTATGAAATTTTGCACACTTATCGTTAATATAGAGAAGGAGTGGAAAACGCTAATATTTTTTTTAATAATCCATAAAAATACATTAAATATATAAAAAAACATTACGCACACAACTGTAATGTTACGTATTTGATACTCACACACATTTCGATGTATTTGACGTTGACACAGACGGATATATTCTTTTGTTTATATGTGGTCAATTTGATAACAAACAAATATTGTTTGTCTTTGACAATAATAGAAAAAAACTATGTTAATATCAACATTTCAAATTTGAATTCTTCAAACACATTATTTTGACCTTTGTAATACTTAGACATTATAAATGTTTATAAATAAAACTAACTTTGCAGTATTGTAATACTGCAAAGTTAGTTTTATTTATAAACATTCAAATTCGACTTATCCATGTGATTGTTTATGAAAGAAAATTTTCAAATAGCGCTCAGTCTTTGACAATTGATCCTTTATATTGTTCAAACTTACAATTTCAATAAGTTATGGCTGATTTTCAAGCACTGGTCGACCACTAGTTCTATATAAAATGTCCCTAATGTTCTGCTTTTCAAGAAAAGAAATCCGGCCGTAATATTACGAACGCAGTATTCTTTAAGACAAGGGCAAACGATTCAATTTATTTATTTCAATGCAGGTAGTAAAATAATTAAGTCACGAAGGAGACATTGTATGCTGCATGTCTAGTAAACAAGACGCACACTGAAATAGAATGCGTTAATTAAGTAAAAAGGCTAAATTCGAAAAATTTTGTAAAATTTCTTAGTTACGATAAATTTTTGCGTTAAATTGCAGTTCAGCTTTTCTAGGAAATCATTGCAATAGATTCAGGAGTCAGAAGTATGCAAAACTCTACTCAGAACAAAATGATGACATTATGGGCATTTATGGCTAACTTATTTAGATAGTCTTAAAGACTGATTAAGGAATTACAGAATGTTAGGTGGAAATGATGAAAAATTATATAATGTAGTCAGATATAGCAGGAAGCGAATGTTGGCAATGTTTACGCTCTCTTAAATTGTTCTGCAAAACCAACCACACTGTACGTACTCACCCTTTAGTGAGACCTTTCGAAATCCATACGAGAAAGATTCTTACAGAAAAATAAGCCTCATAAAAGAATAAAGCAGTGAAAAGTTGAAAAAAGTTATTAATACTGTATGAAATGCTGAAAGATATAAAAAAATCAAAATCGCATTCATTAATACAATAAAATTTACTAAAAACTTTGTTAGTATGTAATGAAAAGTGTTGCTTTCAAAGCATTTTTCACGTAAATGCAATTATCTAAACGCATGCGATAGAGATAGCCAACGTATCCGCAATGCAGCATATATTTTCTATGTTTAAATAATAAATAGGTTGAAATGTGATTGGAATTCGATAGCCGTCTGTTGTCTGCGTAAAACTACTACAACTAGAAAGAAAAAAGGAAGATTGTTATATCGATTTGATGGATGTAATAGGACAAAAGTTAAATCAAACAGATAGTTCCACCCCTATGAGTTTTTTATTATCATATTCGACTAGCACTAAGCCCAGTCGAAAGCGGACAGGACAAAAAACAAATATCAGCATCAATCGATGCACATGCTGACGCTGATATTGAAATCGTCGCTGATAATTCACGGATGCTGATATTCGCAAAAATCCTGGTATATACATTTGAAAGTGAAATAGATTAGGTAAGGTGTTAAAAATATGAAAATTGAAATTGTATACCTTTATATCCAGTAGAGCATTTTTTAAACAATTGAAAGATTCGTTTTCAGTTCGAATACCATTTTTACTACAATGTCAGAGCTTTCATAAGTTAGCTATTTTGTGTGAAGCATGTGGTTACTACAATGTCAGAGCTTCCATAAGTTAGCTATTTTGGGTGAAGCATGTGGTTACTACATTGTCAGAGCTTCCATAAGTTAGCTATTTTGTGTGAAGCATGTGGTTACTACATTGTCAGAGCTTCCATAAGTTAGCTATTTTGTGTGAAGCATGTGGTTACTACAATGTCAGAGCTTCCATAAGTTGGCTATTTTGGATGAAGCATGTGGTTACTACAATATCAGAGCTTCCATAAGTTAGCTATTTTGGGTGAAGCATGTGGTTACTACAATGTCAGAGCTTCCATATGTTAGCTATTTTGGGTGAAGCATGTGGTTACTACAATGTCAGAGCTTCCATAAGTTAGCTATTTTGTGTGAAGCATGTGGTTACTACAATGTCAGAGCTTCCATAAGTTAGCTATTTTGTGTGAAGCAAGTGGTTACTACAATGTCAGAGCTTCCATAAGTTGGCTATTTTGGATGAAGCATGTGGTTACTACAATATCAGAGCTTCGATAAGTTAGCTATTTTGGGTGAAGCATGTGGTAGCCACAACTTTTTTTCAAGTCTCTATCCTTTGATGATACATTGACAAGGTTATCCCTGAAAAAGTCCGACTAACGCAAGTCCGCTACAAAGTGATTAATTTTTTAGCCGAATAAAATCGCATTTAAAAAATCCGGAACTGTAACGGGAAATAAAGGATCTTCAACGGACTTGCAAGTTTTTCGTTAATGCCCTAATATTTATTCAAGCTCATAAAGAACGGTAAACTTTTATTTTATCCCACAACACAAAAGGTTTGATTGTATCTAGAAAAATCGTAAAAAAATGAGAATAAGATATTTTTATTCCTTTCAAAAGTCTGGGTGATGTTATGTACGCGGAATCAATTATGCTATGATTTACTGGAAAAAAGGGACCGTAACTTTACGAACGAAGTATTCTTTAAAAAAAGAACAAAGCATTCAATGTTTATCTCTTTCACTGACGGCAGTAACATGATAAAAGCATGCTATGGATAATGTAAGCTGCACGCGTAGTATAACTAAGCGTATCTTGGATACCGTAGTAAACAAGACTCCCATTGAAACAGAATGCATGAACTACATAAGTATAAAGGTTAAAACTTAAAAACTTTTGTATTTGAGTGACGGCCGTTAAATTGAGGGTTCATTTTTCTAGAAAATCATAGCATTAGCGCGTATATAGTATTCTAGGGCTAATAATCAATTTCCTTAACAAAAATAAAAATATTATCTCTTTGTCGGGAAACACACGAGACGGTCGACCGTATAAGCAACTCCGCTAACTCTGTTAGCTGCTGTTGTTATTACTTTTTATTCTACGAAAGAAATCATTTGATCTTAAAAGCAAATGCTTGTAACGCCGATGTTTTATTTTCAGATAAACGTTCGGTGAGTATACTACTTACTTTTATATACACACTGTATACGTTTATTATAATGTCTACTTACTTATCGTTAAAAAAAAAAACAGGGAAAAACTGAATATAATAAGATTTCTATAGACACCGAATCGAATTTAATCACATTTTTATTATCAAAATTATGTACGTTAAATCTGGCTATTTGATAGAGTAGAGTGGACAGACTAACCAAAGGGTATAATTATTATTAAATTATTTTATTTATAATATAATTTTTATAATTAGTGCATTTGAAAATATCCATCATATCAATTTGAAATCTAAACTGCCACACATAATAATTATTATTGTCTTTGATTTGTTGTTTTGAATGTTTGTTCGTTTTCTTTTCATTAAAGCTATCATCGTTGCTCAGTAACCATTGTTTAGTTTTTCTTCCTTTACAAAGCTCACATTTTCTAACAGATTGTTTTGAGGTATTGTTATATTTATGAAGATATCGGAAAATACAATTTAATTCAGCTTATAAGCTGTTTAATAATACAACAAATTTTAATTCAGATTTGGAACAAAGTTCGACGGGTCAGATTGTTAGGCATATGTAAAATATAATTCGAGACAATCGGCAAGGTCTCTTCGAAATTTTTCTAAAAATTCTTTTTACATGCTTAATGTAAACGCACGCTTAAATTAATCAATTAATTTTAAGCTAGATTATGGCTATATGAACCTTTATGACTGACAAATCATTCATTAAATAAATAAATATCACAAATCACCCTCTATGGGTGGAATGCCTAATTAATTATAAAAAAATAAATAAATAATAAACATTTTTTATATATAAAGGTGTCAGTATAGCCGGCGGAACTTATTGTCTGAGGCAATTTTTCAAAAATATTCTAGAATTATTTGAATTCATAATATAAAAACGATATATAAAGTTTGTTCCTTAGTATTCAGAAATGTGTTATTATTAATGCCATAAATTATCGCAGAATATAGAGGTTAACCTAATTCTAATCCGAAATTAGTATTGGGAGGGAGAAAGGGAAGGTAGCTATTTCATCGGCAGGCAATAATCCCACATATATCTCTGATTAGGACCAAAGGCTTGTGAGGTTTGTCGAATCATAAACGGAATTGGGTTATCTGCCTAACAAATCACATTAGCAGTGTTAAATTCGCCGAGGATTAGCAATGTAGGGGTACATGCCCAAAGGAGCACACTCTGAGACAATTTGTAAGTGCGGAACGATCTGATTAACCTCGAAGGGATTTTACTCATTTGTAAAGGAATTTATATCGAGTTAAATGTACCGTGTGTATGCTGTGCCTAATTTACATTAGTTATTTCAGCTTATCGGAGTGAGCTTTGTAGAAGCATGTAACGTGGCCTCCATACATCGGGAGGAATCCTTGAAATAAAGGCTTTATAGTCTTCAGACCTCAACTAATTATTACTGTTTTAGTCAGAAATAACTCATGTTATAATAACTTAGTGTGAAATATGTAAAAAGTGTATTTGTGGTCACTTCGAGTGAGCACAGATTCATTTTAGAAAAACAAAATATTTTGAGCAATGTTTATATCAAAAATTGCAGTTTTCTTTCTCAAACGGAATAAGATTTTTATTAATTGGTTGATTTAAATACATGATGAAGGAATTTTAACTTAAGATAAAACTTTTTAACGTATTTTTTGTTTGGTGTTTTGGGGGTATCAATACAGTCATCGATAGTTCCCATAATGGCCAGATCCCTCAATTTGGCTCTGTTCAGGTAGCTTTTATTGATGCACCATTAAAAATGCATCATTATATTATAATTATGATTTTCACACGTAACATACACATAACTATTTCAGTACTTTCGGGCTGTTTTTTCAGTACTTACTTTCGTTACAAAAGATATAAGCGTTTTTAAAATATGTTGATAAAAAATAACATTAAAGTTTAAATAATTACAATCTACCTACTATTTTTATTGCGAAGGTTGTCAGTGAAATCTAGTAGCCATGAATACGTGGTATTCAAAGTGTTAGGATATTTTTTCAGTTCTTTCGTTACAAAATATATTAACGGCGTTATTCAAATATGTTGCTAAAAATAATGAAATAATGTCACAAATCTGCTAAAAATTATGATAACGAAACGATGACATAAGGGATAAAGAAATTTTGTTCGATACATGAGCGGTATGAGCCACAGTGTGATAAGTTCGCATGACTTCATATTTAATACTTGGTAGTTGTTATACCTGTGGCAAAGACGTGTTAAAAATACAAAACTAATAAAAAAGTCATCAGGCATGCGGGTCACGTATGATAGGCCTCTTGGAAGCATGGCGGACCCCGCGTGTGACAGTTTTTTACAATATGTTAATGAGTTGGCGGAAAATTCGCTGAAGATATCAAACATGTTTACACATAATAACAGCGTGCATATGATATGAGAGACAATCTGAGTATATGTATGTAGTTGAGAAAAAAATGAGAAAAAAAACAGTGTGAAAAACCTGCGATAAAATAAGGGTACTTAACTCTCATATTAGCGTACAATTTGCATTTTTTTTATGCCCGCAAATATTATCTAACATCAATGGGTCCATTTTCAGCAGGTAATATATTATAAAACTGAGGATGGACGCAAAGACGTCTAAAAATGTTTGCGGGTATAAGAAAAAGTTTACTAGTACTGCAAAGTTTTTCTATCACTGCAAACATTATGTCGAAGAACTACATATAAGGTTGAAAATAGCGTATTTGAAAAATCTTACATATGTAGAGAATTTGTAATATTGGACATTCTACAGGAGCATTTTACATACTGAAGAAAATCGTTGAATTTTGAATGCCTACATATATATATTGAACGCTTGCTTATCCTTGGATGATCACCATAAAAAATAACATTGTTATTAGAAATCTACCTTAATCACTGTCTAACTAAATCAATAAGATATAACGCTTTGAACTAATTGTTTGCGGATGACACTCTTATATATGTGAAATGTAGAAATTTTAATGAAGGTGTAAAAGAATTACAAGATGAATTGAATAGTGTTTCGGATTGGCTAAATTGTAATTTGTTGAAATTGAACGTGAACAAGACCAAGTGTTTAGTAATCGGTAAGGTTCCTGTGGATGGTGTTTGTAATCTAACGTTAAATAATGAATCGATTGAAGTTGTGGAAAAAAATAAGTATTTAGGCATAATTCTGGACAATAGGCTAAAGTTTAAAGATAATTTTGATTACAATTTAAAAAAGATAAGTAAAAAAGTTGGTTTTTTGTATCGTATTAGGAATATGGACACAAGAAAGTTGGTTTATAATTCGATTGTGTTGCCCCATCTCAACTACTGCTCTACCATCTTGTTTTTGGCAACAGAGGGAGAATTAAAAAGTCTCCAAATTATTCAGAATAGGGCCATGAGGGCTGTCTTGGGATGGGGTAGGTATGCTCGGATTAGGAAAATTTTGGACAGGTTAGATTTTTTGGATGTAAAGCAGCAGATATACTTAAATGTTTTCGTTTTTGTGTATAAAATTAAGAATGGAATGATGCCATGCTATTTATCGAATAATGTTAGATATAATTATGAGATACACGACTATCCCACGAGGGGTCGCGATGCGTTTAGGCTTCGGGGTGCTAGGCTCGCAGGTACTGAAAACAGTCTCTTCTACAAGGGGTTTAGGCTGTTCAACGACCTGCCGGCGGAACTCAAGAGCGCGGCTACGCTTGCGATCTTTCGTGTGAAATGTCGTGAATATCTAAAGAGTAGTGATAAGCATAGATTAGTAATGTGAATGTTGTAGAAATGTGACGTCTAAATCTGTATAATATAAGTGGAATAATATTGTTATTTTTAAGTTATAAAATATGTAATTTTTGTAACTTCATAATCTAAATAAATAAATAAATAAATTAATATCAGTCCTGTATCTCTCATGACACACGATGGAGTAATTTAATAATGAGAGATCTTTAAGTTATAGAGAGAGGAACCTTCTTAATATTCTACAAGAAGATAACAAGACTATTATGATTATAACAAAGTGGTGACAGATAAATGATAAAATTTAGTCAAAATCGTTGTCGTGTTTCAGTTGGACTAAGTCTGGAAGATAATCAGGTCAGAAACATAAGGAGTGTGATGGATAGAAAATAGTGGAGGTCCGTTCTCTCTGCCTACTCCTTAAGAGAAGAGTACGTAAAAAAAAATTTCCAGGCTTTATCTGAAAAAGGTTCTTCTGCTGGAAACTATATACAAATGGAACACAGGAAATAATTGACACGTTTTATTCTAAAGTTACTGCTTGACAATGCAAATTTAATCGATGTCTGGCGAAGTGTGAAATTACTTTCTTCCTCGTGCCTGCTGACCGAGCTTGTAGCGTCGGGAGACTCATCCTAATACAATTTTCTACTTGTGTTCTACATAAAGTTTCCCTTGTGGAGCATAACTTTGTTCCGTGAGAATATTTTTCTAACTTCAATCCGTCTCTAGCGAGATGAGAATTATTGAATGTGCTGAATATTTAACGATATCGAATTAGAAACTAAATCAAATTTAACATTATATTTTTAATACAAAATTGACATTATTTCTGTAAGCATGTCTGATGGGTATGATTGCATTTTCCTCATACCACGATCATCATCTGAAGCATCCTTTAATTTCAAAACTTCGATGTTTAAATGTGTATGCCAATGAAGTACCTTCAGGTATTTCCTTCATGGTCACCGACTACCAGCTGCTGTCCTTCCATCTCTTTGAAGGTTTTTTTTTTAAATTGAATCTGGGCTCAGTCTAATTGAACACAAATTTTAACGTCTTTCACACTAAGCAAAGGCTTGTGTCGTGAAATTGAAAATTGTCAGCATCAGGATTCAAACGCTGTACGTATGAAAGCCGCCGACTGATACCAAGGGGCTACCAACCACGTCCAGTCTACCTGGCAGTCACAAGGCTTTTGTTGTATTCCGTCAGCCGGTACTAACGTCTTGTACTTAGTTGTTTTCTTCATATCTAAAGGTCATGACTTATGCCAATCTGGCCTTCGTGACCCTGACGATGTCTCTACGACCCACACGGCGTTGGGCCAATTGTATCGTCTCGACTATCTTTAAACCTAAATAAGCCTTGAACGGGTCCAGCAAATCGCACGTGCTCTTTGCCTACCATTACTAATTTTAAAAAAATGCTGAAGTCCAACCTAGGGATGTGCTTTCAGTCTTTCAACGACGCCAACCTCGCGCAATATATGATGTTGATGAATTGGTTCTTCTTGAAAAGAATTATATTCCTATACGCGAATATTTTTGCTGTTGTAAAGTTTGCGTCTTTACATAACGAATCAAACGAAATACACACGGTTAACTTTTACAAATTCATTTAAGTATTCCAATCTCAATGTGCTTGACGTCTATGCTGATTAAAATCACCTACAGTCTTGTTAATAATCAATCGTATGAGCCATACTTAACTAAACAAGACTTACATAAGTCGCTTATCCGTTACTTTTCTTTCGCTTATTAATAGAATTTTAAGTTTCTAAAATAATATTTGAGTTGGCATCTTGTTTGATTCCAACAAGAATTTTTGGTATAATTTTTTTTAAATAGTAGCTGACCCAACGAACTTCGTCCCGCCTTAAAGTCAAAAAACTATTGCTGGGTATCAGAACATAGCTAACATATGTACTGTAAGGGTATAATTAAATTATGGTAATAATATGCATGGCGGACCTCAAATCTTCGTAAAGAAATTCAGTCGTACAATAAAATTATTTAAATAATATCCGAGTATTGTATAGGTACGAGTTAAGCAATGTACTTTCACTAAATTGCATGCCAAGGTTAAGCTTGTCTTGAGGCCAATCTATAAATAGAATTTGTGGTACCTATCCTGACCATTGCGATATCATGCTATCTCCCTTACACCTTGTACGAGCTCTCTGGCGTGTACTTTATAGTGGGTACTTTCTCCAGAGCGCGCTCTCATTCAATCTACCGGCTTTCTGCCTTAAAGACGTAATTTGGTGGAGGCTAAGCGGCGGCCTTCGGGCTACCGCAAGCTCCCGCCATAAAGCAAAGTGATGTAAAATATAAAAGAGAAATTAAGTGATAGCCTACAGAACTTTATAACTAACCATTCGTCAGGTACAGTGATTTCTTTGTTAAATTAACTGACCAAAGCCTTCCGCTTATAATAAATTGAAAAGTGTAAACTCATTGTTAAAAATAAATTCAAATAATTGTTAAAAATAAATTCTAATAATATTGATAGAATCACATGTCATAAATATTAGAAGGAGGCGACGTTCCAGTGTATTTCGTTGTTAATTAGACTGCTTATGCCGCCCTCAGACAATAATGCGAGACAGTGTTGAGAAAATTAATGTTCTAGTAAATTCATAACAATTAATAATTAAACAATTGAAAAGTGTGTAAACTCATTGTTAAAAATAAATTCAAATAATATTAATAGAATCACATGTCATAAATATTAGAAGGAGGCGACGTTCCAGTGTATTTCGTTGTTAATTAGACTGCATATGCCGCCCTCAGACAATAATGCGAGACAGTGTTGAGAAAGTTAATGTTCTAGTAAATTCATATCAATTAATAAATAAACAATTATATGTAAAGGGTGTCTCCATATCACATTGATGTAAGACTTGAAACTGATAAACTAAACCGCAAGTATTCGTTCCAATAAACAGTATATAGTGCAAATCGGACTTTCATTTATCTGTGTTTTTGAGAAACCGAACTTTCACAAGTCCCTGATGGTGAGAGCTGCTCACATGTCCAAGCTAGCCAGGCAAGAAATGGTAATCAACGGGTTGTCTCCAGGAACCTTCCATCCATGCTCTGCCCAAGTAAGTAATTCGATGTGTTCAACTATAACCTGGAAGTCAACAACATCGCCATCCCCAGAACATAAGATGATAAAGATGACCAAAGAAGAGAAGAAAGCTGATAAGCATGCTCGAGGCCTATGGGAGGAATTAGCCACCGACAGAGGGCCTTCCTTGTCAAACGAACCTTCTTGCCAAAATTCAGGCAAAAAAAAAAACTCCGAAGGTCCGAGACTGGCCCAATTCGATGCGACCTCACGCCTCGAACAGGTACCAAAAAGGGGCCGAAATTCGGCTATCAGATATAGTGTATATATACAACTGAAAAAGGTTCCTGATGGTGTACAGACTACAGGGGATGAAAGCTATCTTTTGACTATGTAACTCTTGACTCTAAATACCTAAACTTACTTCCGGCAGAGATTCAAAATAGGACAGGATTTTACTACGCGAAAATTATGCCACGACTAGCTGCAGTCAAAACGATCCTGCCTATTAACAATAATTCTAATGTCTATCTCGCGTGCATTTAATTATTATCGATCTCAATATCAAAATAAACGTTCAATTACTTTATAAACGAACAAATCAACCTTCTAGTCAAATTTCGTACAGGCTGTCATTAAACCGCAAGTCCTTCCTCATTGGAATTCCAAATCGCTCAACTGCTTCGGTCTTAGCGCGCGACCTTTTCGCCAGTGAACCTCATGAACTGAGCTGAAAAGCGTCCAAATCAGCAACAGCCCATTCTCATAGACAGTCATGTGGGGAAGGTCTTCAGCTTGCGCCAACAGCCCTCCTACACATACCGGTTTTATAACATTACGTTTATCACGGCGGCGAAAACTAAAATACAAACTCTACATGTGCGCGGACAGACGCGAACTTTTAGTAAACTCATTCATAGCTCGACTGAATAAAATTACTCTCACGGGTAACAAACACACCAATGTACCTACTTTTACAAATGAAAATTCTACACTAAGCTTACTAGAAGGTTCTAAATATGAAATTCTTAACCGGATTAAAAAATAAACATTAAAGATAGGTCACACCACTGGTATCGGAAAATGGGGTAACCCGCGAATGACAGATAACAATTCGCGACGTGTGCTTGACATGTGACGTGTGAAAACAATACAGGGAGGTACATGCTGCAATACAATAAATCCATTGGCACACAGAGATCACAAATATTCATAAATATGCCGTATCGCGTCGGCCATATATCTCTCATCTAAAACCACATCGAGCAATTTGCTCATAAGCATGCTTGGCGGGGGGCAACCAAGCAACAAACAAAATACAACATAAAAATATATTATCTCTGTGCCCTATCATCGTCCTGGGGGTAGCTGCCAGCGACGAAACAAAAACACTCTAATAAAAATATGGCCACTCACCCGAAATTCAGCATACCTTCAAAATAAAAGCACACAGCACAAAAGAAAATAAACACGTCACATTCACACATATGAGGTATGGTCTGTCACTTGTCCCTTTCCAACCACGCCACGCCACCCCGGATCGGGACAGCTTCAATAAATAATAAACCATAATTAAACGGAAGGTTTAATTATTGACAAACGCGGGACTCTAAACAGAAAAACTCTAAATATGTGACACACCATAGCTCAATCGTCAGACACTTCCAAATTACTACAGAAACTATAAAACGCGACGGAAATAATTATAAATTGACAACATAACAAGGAAACAAAATTGCGATAAACTATAGGCGGAGAGATGTTTTCTGAACGAGAACTGATATTGAACTGAAGTCCAAAAAAAAATCAAAGCATTCATCTCAAAACTGGAGAATTTGCCTTCTATACTAATCGTTGTAAACAATAAAAATTTTAATGGTTTCCTGGACATACATACAGTGCGTAAAAATACCCAACTATCTAATCCGCCATAAACAAATAAGCAACTGTTTTTCAAACTCTTTACCATCGCGTTTCCAAACTTTCAAATAATGACTTAACAATATTTTGAATAATAGCATACTATAAATAAATCCCTCACATCAATTCGCCAATCCTTTTTTTATTCAAAATATTGTTTCTTTTATTTCAACTTTAAAAAATATATTGTACCAATCGATCATTACAAAATAAATAAAACAAAGCTTCCCCAACCCCGACTAACCCCTGTTTCTTTTAAATACCCATTTCAGTACATGACTACTCATTGTGAAAAAATCAAAAGCTTATACGGTTATAATGTTATGAATCAGGTATTTCAAAAGCACCAAAACTCACCCATTTATATGTTAGATATCTATATTGAATTTCTGACTTATAAAAAAGTTTTAGCAGACTTTTTTATAAGTCAGATAGCCATCTTTGGAAACACAGGGAAAACATTGATGTATATATACAATCTTTCTACCAAAATATCAATCTACCAGACATCTCCATATTTCCCCAATAGATGGCGCTGACAGTACTGGTGCAATCCGTTCCATACTAACTTTAATATATTTTATTTATTTATTTTATTTTATTTACTTGAAATCACATTATAATCATATCTGCTTACTAATTAATGCTTATGCTTAATATCATTTATTTTCCATTTATTCATTTTTTTATTAGTTATTCTGTTATCCGGAACGGAGGAGAATCCAAAAAATCAAACATCGCAAGAATCTGTTCAGCCGATCTCGAGTTAAAAGTGTTCGCACTAACCCGACTTTCATTTATATTAGAGATTATTATGTTTGAAGAGCTGTTAACCATGGATAATAACAGTAGGTACTTACAAGACAAACTTAGAAGGAGGAACATAGGCAATTATTATTTCTTAGATAAACATTTACGGCTTGATCATCGTAAAAGTAAGGTAGCGAAATATTAAGGCAATATTTTACATTTTTATTGTGTAATTCATATCATGTACACCTGCCCTTACACACATTAAAGAAACATAAACCTTCTTTGTATCGTTAAAAAGCCCAGCATTAATAATACGTTGAGAATTTTTCTATGGATTCGTTCAACCATTAAAATTGTGAAATAGACAATAATGATCATTACAATATATTTCACCAAGTTTTCAGTAAATTCACGGAACATCTATGGTCGTAGGTTCAAATCCAGGTAGGGGGGTTGAATTTTTTAACATGTTGAAAACACTAATGATGGATTTGGAATATGAAATTTGACCACCTCAAAGCGAACGTTGTTGAAGTAAGGTAATCACACTACGCCAGCCTACAAATCAACAGTGGATAACGGTCGTAAGTCCATAGCGGTCTTAGAACAACGGACGAGTCAGCTGGTATTTTAATGTACTTAACAATAATTTAAGTAACAACTAATTTAATGTGATTATTATAATGTGCTCCGCTCATACTGTGTTCCGCTCCTTCGAAGCAGAGTTGAGGAATCTGGACATGGTGTGGGAGGAGGTCATTAACGTTGCGCAAGATCGAGCGCAATGGAGAGCTCTTGTTGCCTCCCTATGCCCCTAAGTGGGATCTAAAGGGAGTTTGGATTGGATTATAATGTTATCATTATAAATTTTGAAGAGACAAGTTTTTTAACATTCCGCGATTTTATGTCAAGTTGTATGTGCGACATAAAACCACACCGGGGGCATCTGGTTTGAATGTTAAACAAATCTAAATGTAAGTAAATGAAGTTAACAATTTGTTTAAAACTGTATACGGAGTTGAGTCTCTTTTGAATTAAAATAAGCAAACTTCCAATGTTATTTCAAAATTATAATGTTATGAAATGTTTGGCTTACATTTTTATCTTTTTATTAACCTTCCATTAAGAAATGAAACTAAACAATTATGTTTATGTTTCGTACTTCATACACATTTCTAAGTTTTGTCATTATTTATCAAAATAATAATTAAAAAGACCTGTAGACCAAAGATATCGAAATTAAAAACCTTAACGAAAAGGGACATCGGCTTGATATAGTGAGGTGAGACGCAGGAATATAAATAGTAAATACTAATTGATAATTCGTTTTCAAATGTCTATTTTCATGGCCGGCGTCGTATTTTTGTTGTTATTGTATCGGGACTATTTAGCTGTGGTCTTATAGGCATAACTTTTCGCTGATAAGATGCTGTAAACTGGGATAATGCTGTGCAATTGGCAAAAGATAAAGAGGTTTGGAGTTGTCTGTAGTCTCCATATTAGTACTAAATGTTGATTTAGCAAGCATATAATCATCAAATTCATTGGTCGTTCGGCTATCAACTGCAGGGCCTACCAATACATCCGAAAAATTATAGGACATGCACGCGCACATCGCAGTTATCATCTTTCTGGCAACTGTCATCAGTCATCCATTAGCCTTGTATTCTCGAATTATTGTATTCTTCTATTATACTAAAGAAACGTGTTGCACGTGATTTTTCTCTCTGTAATGCTTATGGAGGGAGGAAATAATATCAATATGTTTATCTATATAGTTTAATATGTACCTACTTATGTATTTTTTTACTTTGTATTTTTACTGTGTGTGTTGCCCATTCTTCTGTATGGGTGTGAGTCCTGGCACCTGACTAAAGCCCAGGCACAAAAAGTATCTGCATTCGAAACGAAGTGCCTCAGGAGAATTTTGGGTATAAGATTGTACCACCGCATCACGAACGACGCTATACGTCGGCGCACCCGGCGCAGGCCCGTCACTTCCACCATTACGGAGAGGAGATGGGCATGGTTGGGACATGTGTTGAGGATGCCGAATGACAGTTGGCTAAGGAGAGCGCTGTTTTTCCTCCCATCAGCGTCTCGAAGACGTGGAAGACCCTCTCATAACGTGTTCCGTTCCTTCGAGACAGAGCTGAGGGAAATGGACTTGGTGTGGGAGGAGGTCATAAGCATAGCGCAAGATCGAGCGCAATGGAGAGCTCTTGTTGCCTCCCTATGCTCCTAAGTGGAGTTCAAAGGGAGATTTGATTTGATTGATTTTTACTGCTCTCTATGTTATCTTTATTTTTTCTTTAAAAGGCAATTGATAAATAAATGAATAGATATTTACATCTGCAAAGAAGGGTAAATGCTGCAATTTTAATCGATCATTGATTGGGGCAAGCTGAACGCGCTTTCAGTACCAATTAGAAATTAAAACAATAACGTGTTTGGTAAAATATTAATTCAACTTTAAATATTGAACATAGTATGCGGTAAATTATTTGTATGGTTTAGGTTTAGTTTAGATATTCATTACGTAATGAGAATCGTGATAATATTATCGGTTGTTTGCGTCTATTAGTTTCAGTCCAGTTAACAACGCGGCTAGTATAGTAGTAATATATCAAATATTTATTTATTTGTAAAGCAATAAATTTCCGTGGTCGCCACGGCCTATAATCATAGCACAACCCCAGCGCAGAGTTATACTCTGATACAAAGTTTTACCGAAATGGTTATGGTCGATTTGTTTGTCCCCGGATGCAATATTATTTACCTACGTGTTTAATTCTAATGAGTTAATGTCAAACAATTCTAACGATACACTACTTTAATGTTTGGCTACGAATTTTTTGTACTAGTAGCCATCGATTTTTGTATTCATTCAAAGGACGAACAAAGTTTGCAATGTATGTTTTATTTCACTGAATGGTTATCAAATAGTGAATATTTCATTCAACGTTGAATATGTTAATATTAGTTTTTTCATCCTTAAAAATAAATTTACCATCAATATACCACAATTTTAATTATGGCAATCCTCCGCGATAGTATCTCAAATGTTCTTCCAAACGAATTTGCTAAACCTGTAGCCTATTTCTGGAATGATAAAAAAGTATACAAATTTGAAATTTTTTGAGCAAATAAAGGTGGGCCACACCCGTTTATCACACATCCACAATTGGCATCTGTTTGACAAGCTTTTTTGGACAAAGTGCAACGGCAAGTCTTGAGTTGAAGTTTTGAATTCATGTATTATTTTTTGGTCATTTTTTCCAGGAATAGAGAATACTTTATCCTCTTTATATTGTCAAAAAATGGCAGAATAATGAACGGTTTATCGATAATTTTGTTTTTTAAATGGTAGTTCCTTATTCATAATCATTATTAGATATGGATTTTGCAAATATATGAATACGGTCCTTAAAAGACAATCGTTTTAAAGTTCGAATTTTTTTTTTAACTTTTATTGATTTATTTATAAAAATCACTGATTATTTCTCTTTTCTTCACATACTATGAATTAAACGACATCACAATCATAAGTATGAAAAAAGGAATCTACTTTCAAATTTATAAAGAGTAAAAATCTACTCTGAGGTAAAATCGATGGATCCAAATGCCTGAAATGACACCGTCACTCTTGTAAGAATGGATGCAGAAGGTCGACTAAGATTTTTTAACATATAAATTGAATATTCGGGTGAAGGGTTATCAGTAAAGTGGAGTGTCTCTCACGGGTTTGTAGGACCCCAATCAGTTAATGTCACTTATACCAGAATGCTGATGGATTGAGGGTTTTGTTGTAATATGGAGGGTTGATTTATGTACGCCATTCTATCTGTCTATACGTATCCATTATTACGCAATACTTGACCCCATTAGTATCGATTATAAAACTACAAGCCGAAGGGGGCTGTTCGGGGAAGTTCTATTCATGCATATTTCACGTAATTTACCTTTTGGGGGATGTTTATGTTTGTCGCTTTAATCAATACTTGAAGGTTTATTTATATTCGTGATCAATTCTCGAACACGTGTTAAACACTCCACAATCACAAAAACAGTTATATTCAATATACATATTTGTACTTTTGTAATTATTTTTTTCAATCATGCGTAGGGGAGAGTCCACCTCCTGGGCAGATGCAATATTTTCGCATAAACTTCAAACAACGTAATTGCGCATATTTCATAGATCTGATGTGGTCTCGTATTATTATTAACTGACAATAACATAAAAAATGTTTTATGGATAGTTACTGCTTTTGTGATTTTGCTGAGACTGAGATCTTAATTGACTTCAAAGTTAGTCAAAATGCGTATTTCCATGAACAAATGTTTGATAAAATGAAATTTCCCCATATAAATATTTTATTAGCCTCATTACATTGTGTTTATTTCCACATATAGTTTTCGTGAGAAATATTTGGACGGCGAACGTTAGGGCACATTTGAACACACATGTTATTTGAACAAATAAATAATTTATTTAATGCTTATAATTTGTTTGTACAGATAATAATAATGAAGGAATGAAACTTGCCTTGTAATGATTTAATGTTATAAATTATGGTTTTGTTTGTTTTTACTGTTGAAATTACTGGAAAGTTTTGAAAATTGTATTATTTTATAGAAAAAAATACGAAAATCAAGAAGTACCTATTTTTCTATCCAAATCTGCCCATCTGTCCACAAACTAGTTTTTTATTTATATAATATTTCTTTACCCATATTTCTAGAGGAGATTTAAAATAAATCACGCCTTACCTTATCTCTAATCTCCTGGCGCATTTTTTCCCGTTCTTCTTCCATTTTGCGATGTTTCTCCTTACGCCTGTCCTCAGCTTCCCGGATGGCCTCCTGTCTTTCGCGTTCTGCTTCCTCTTCCTTTTCCTTATCGTCGCCATCATCACCATCACCGCCGACAGCACCTGAAGACAATAAAGCCAAATTCAGAAACAAAAAGGATTGACCGATTTTTTTTAATTTTTCCACCACAACTCTACTTTGCGGTATTTTGTTAAGATTTAATGATTTTAGATCTCTCTTTCTGCTCTATCTAGATAAAATCAACTCTGTAACGTATATACATTACACAGTTCAAGAGTAGTCTAGGTGAAAATTGTCTTCTCTAGAGGGATAACTCTTTAAAGAATTTTGGCTCATTTTAGGAGTTTGCTGTGGATAAGAAAGATGAACAAATTTTATATACAAGTATACCCGTGAAAATATTTCAGAAATATTTTAAGATAAATATTGGAAATAGCTAAAGTGTTATCAAATGGTTATCTACATAAAATATTGTTAATAAAACCCTCAAATAACTATCAAAGCAATAATTCTATCGGGACAAAATACAGTCGACAAAATAGCACAATAACGCGGGTACGATGAAATATCTGGCAGTATTAATAAAACAAAGACCAAAAAGCCCGTTTCGTTATTTCATTTGAATACCGTTTTTCCAATATTCCAGTGTGTGTACTACAGTTCGGAAATATTATTATGGAATTCTTTTAATAAAACTACACACACTAAAATGTTGGATTAAAACTGAAATGGGTTGTACGAGGGTACACTGTGTAACAAAAGACTCACTTGTAAATGATACCATAACCCAACTTTATAAAAAGTGTTATACCTATATCTTTTATGTCAAGAAATATTGAGCTAGAATATTTTCAATAAGCCACTGCCTTTTCGAAAGGTTACCTACATTAAACAATGGTTAAAAGCAGCAGGGTCGTCAAGTTAAATTTAGGCTAAATTCAATATTCATTTTATACTAGCTTTCTCGACAGACGTTGTCCTGTATCTTTACTAATAAATAAATAAATAAATAACTATAAACATTTATTTCAAATTTGTAATTTATACAAATATACGTTTAAAAAAATATGTTTAAATGTTAAAAAAATAATTTCTGAAAGCTTGAAAGAAATTATATCAAAAATCTGCGTACCAATGTTTTGAAACTAAATGTTTAAAATTTTTCACAGATGGCGTTGTTTGTCAGTAAATCCGTTTCATACTAATTTTAATATTATATTTTATATTATTTGCTATTCATTTTTCGAATTTTTATAATTGTTATATTATCCAGAGCGAAGAAGAATCCAATAAACCAAGCATCATAAAAATCTGTTCAGTCGATCTCGAGTTATAAGTGTTCGCACTAACCCGACTTTCTTTTATATTATAGATTACAATAATCATTCAATAGGAAGACCGTTTGGTGTCTTTGATAAATAGATGCATGGATAAGACAGAAAACGCGGATCGTCGATATAAAACTATGGAAAAGTGAGAATGGGGCTTTAAAAAAGTCAGTCTAACTGATGATACCAGAAGGAAAAACCAACACCACCTATATAAGAAGGCCTTAGTGCTGGCGGCCATTTTTGGCCTCTCGCGTCACGGCCGCCTATGTGTAGACAGATATTATAGTGTACAGGTAAGTACATACAGATATAGACAAGCGAACGGTGGGCCTCCCGATGTGACGCTGCACTAAGGCCTTCTTATATAGGTGGTGTTGGGAAAAACAGTAATCGAAAAGCGACTAGTCGGTGAAGCGTCAAGATTGGTATTCGCGGGCAAAAAATTGTCTGGAATGATACATAGATGCGGATGGCGTTGCGAGATTTTAAAATGTAAAATATATCGGATTTTACTCACAGTTCAAAAAGTGGCTACTCGCGGCGCTAGTAGTTCAAAAATAAAATGTCACTCATTGCAAAGAAAAGATTTTTGACAAAACCCTTCTAAATGAATGTTTCAACCTAACAGAGTGAAGTGTTATCATTCGGGGAGGTGTCCGAAGAGGTATCCAAACCCCCCTTAAAAACTAAGTTCCAACCTTAACCTAACCTATTCAAATCGTAATATTATCATGGATGTTCTCAAATCTATTCAAATTGACTTAACTTAACGACAATGACCAGCAATATCTTCATTTTTCAAAAATAAAACACCAATTTGTGAATCAAAAAATAAAATGTCACTCCATACTCCATGATAGAAAACTTTGTATGAGAAAATAGTCAACTTTTAAAATTGATTTTTACTTAAAATTGGTTGATAAACTAATATGTACTTCAAAATGTAAAAAAAGGGGAAAAAATAAGGTCTGCACCGGGAATCGAACTTACAACCATCAGTATGAAAGGCGGCGGGACGTCACGCCAAAAATTGATAATATTAGCTACCTATACATTCCCGATCCGCTAGTGATATGAAAGAACTACTAGCGCCGCGAGTAGCCACTTTTTGAACTGTGAGTAAAATCCGATATTTTACATTTTAAAATCTCGCGATGGCGTTAGATAACAAAGTGTGTAAGTCAAGGGTTGAGATCTTACGCCAATAATTAAAAAAAAATGACAAAGTATAAATATAGTTTCGCAACCTTTTTTTATGTAAAGGTGAGTTTTCAGTTTAGAGTGTCGATTTGATTGAAATAAAAAAGATGGACCGTTAGAGAGAAATTGAATATTGAGTCGAAATTAAAACGATCCTGATGCAGAGGTCCATAATAATTAAATTTATTACGAGGGCCGGTATCATTCCGTCGTGTTTATAGATTTAGGCTAATTGAAAATTTTATTGTTTTATTATTACTTTAATACCCTTTAAATTACATTATAAATCAGTGAGAGGGTTATTTGATTAATTTCAAAATGTAAAAAAGTCCATCTTTTCATCGTTATAATATAAGGGTTCATTATTTGATTTTTTTTTGTTTTTGTTGGTAAAGCTAATTCTGTATTCAGTCACTATGTCTATTGTGAATCATTAAAACCAATGTTTATTCAACGAGTGATATAAAAATAATAAGCGAAAGGGCAAAAAAAGAACTATACTCGCATCTATAACAAATGTAAGTAATAAATCTGGCAACTCGTGTATTCATAATTTAATTTACACACAATTTTGATAATCTAATTGATAGGTTTTTTTTTTATTAAGTATGTAGATATTTTTTATCTATCTTAACTATAATCTCTATTTTACCCTATCTAGAGGCATCAAAAGATTACCAGTGCGCTCAATTTTGCGCAGTTTCAATGGCATATTATAATAAACTATGGTTTATACTTAAGCGCTCATAAAAGCACAACCGCCCGAGAAGATAACGCTTTATAAAACGAATTATTTTGACGGGTTTTGGATTTATTTATAAAGCGATTTTAAACACCATTACCGAAACTTAAAGGATAGCGAATTTCAAGGCTTCGATATATTCGATGATATACTTTTACAAATGGTCGTACAAAAATTCAATGTAGTAAATCTGAAATTTCCAGACTGACTTTGATCAACTATTGACTGAGTATTGATTGAATTTGATCAAATATTTGATAACATAGTAGATCGACAAACTCAGAGAGTTATAAAAAGCGTGCCAAAAAATCAGTCGCTTAAATACTTTTGTCCGATATTGTTTCAAGTGTATTGTAAACTTCTCTTTTTATTCATACAATTTAATAATAAAACAATACACAAGGTCCTGATTAAGGAGTTTTACTAAAAGTTTGTGAAAAACTTAAAAACTAAGCTCTTTATATACGTACTGCATACTATGGGTCAAAGACTTTGTTAGGTACTCACTGTTCATTTTGAAATTTATACGTAACTATTTTCATTATTTCAACTACAATGGCTCTCGAAAGAAAGAAAAAAAAAACAATTGAAATTTGTAAACTTTTTATGATGGCGACATATTCTCGAATATATATTCTTAATTCAAAATTCCTGCTTAGTTCACGTTTTTACCACAGGGATCTTGTGTATCTTCTTCTTCAATAGCGCTACAGCCCAAATCGAGCCTTGGCCTCCTGCAACTTTCGCCTCCACAGCTCCCTTTCCCCAGCCGCCTCTCTCCAATTGTTCACCTGCAAGAGTTGCGCTGCGTCTCTCTTCACGTCGTCCTCCCACCTCAGTCTCGGTCTGCCCACTCTTCTTCTCCCCCCTGGATGTCCTGTCAGGATTCTTTTTGGAGCCCGCGATTCTGGCATTCTTTGCACGTGTCCAGCCCATCTCAATCTAAGTAGTTTTATATGCGTTGAGATGTTAGGATCTTGTGTATCTGCCCGTATCAAAAAACAAAACTTACGCGCCATAAATACTCTTAGTTGTGTAGGTAGATACATGTGGCTCGCGGAGTCGCTTTGCTTCGGATGACGTAATAGCCTGATTCGATCATACATTCAGTCAGTGTTCTGGGCTATTATGTAGGTACATTTATTTATTATTGTTTTATCAAAAAGGAAATTCAAATTGTGTAATGCAGGATTAACCTTATCCAATCCGCTCCCATAATGATCGCATTTTTTCTTAACAGAATTGTTACTGTTTTTTTTTGTTTTAATCTATGTATAAGTTTGTTCGGACTAAAAAAGATTTCATCCAGCTAAGAACTGTAATAATAAAATAAATATAAGCACAAGAACTTTAATTTATAACGAAAAGAAGAGAAATATTTTGTAACTACACGGGGGTTCGAATGTTTATGGCCACACGGTGTTCCATGATTCGGGGTTTAAAGGAACTGGAGCGAGTTACACGCGCAGTAATAAATTTAATTAAAGGAATCATAAATGTCGCTGTAACAATAATTTAATTCAATAATAACACGGATTACTATAAACTGTAAATACCTACCTCTTATTATATTATTTCGGATGTGAGTAATCTGATTAGAGAGGAACCAGGTGGTAGCTGCGGTGTAGCCGAGAATAGACTTGCCTGTATTACCATTGCACACAAAATATGAAACATGTGTATTGTGTATATACTTAAATCAGAAATACATAAAATTAGAATCATGTGAAAATCTACATAAAACTAAGTTTGATACACCAGATTGTTACCAGGTATTAAATTTATACATCTGGGACGAACCATTACCACCCCCTGGTGACTTCGGGGCTGAGCTCCCGATACGTTGGTTTGTAGAAATCGACGGCGTTTAGTGACGCGACAAAATGCGCGACATTTTTCTCTGTGGACCCGGCATCTGACCAAAGCCCAGGTACAAACAGTCTCTGCATTTGAAACTAAATAAGGAGAATAATATTGGGCATAATACCGATACTATCGCAACACGAAAGACGTTAACGCCAGCGTTCCTAGAACAGACCCATAACTTCCACTATTGTGGAGAAGAAATGGCATTGGCTGGGACACGATTTATGGATGTCGAATGACAGTTGACCGAGGAAAGCGCGTGATATTCTTCCTCCCATCAGGGTCCCGCGGAGGAAAACCCAAAATATGATGCAGGGTTCCCAGATTATGAAATCAATGGATTGTTAAAAAAATAGCGACTTAATTCTCGATAAACTTAAAATAAGGTGCAGAGAGTCTGCGGAGTAGTGCGATCTTATTAAGAAAACGACATAGGCATAATGGAATATGTGGTATATGACGTGGTCGTCCATTAGCGATGTGGAGGACAGAGAAGATTGTAGGCGCTTGGTTAACTAAAATTTACAATTGACTCATATTTTGTGTACTACGACTCATATATATTGTTAAATCCCTACGTAGTACATACAGGGAGTGCCACGTGACAACATTGCCAGAGCCGTAATTCTGGATTAGAATTTCAGAATTAATCAAGAGGTGTCACGAATTATAATAATGTTAATGCAGAAACATCAGCTGGTTACTCTATCACAAAATGTTGGTCAAGAACTTCTTAGATTTAATCACTGCCATAACTTTACAAACATAGTAGATATTGTATTGACATTCTAAAGCGGATGAAGTTAAATTTACCTAGAAAAATATTATGTATATTGTTGTGTAGACTTCTTGAAACGGAGCTGAGCGGCTGGCACAGGACAGAAGTGCATGATGGGACCTTGTAATTCCCATATGCTCCTCGTTGGGAGCGAATGTGGAGAAGTAAGGGAAAACTTTTAAAGGACATTAAAAACATACTCTCAAAGACTTGGAAGACAATTAAATATTTCAAAATTTCGCTTCTAGGCCTGCAAGGTAACGAATGGAGGGGTGCATGTTCTTTGCGCCATATATATAGTGTATTTCGACATATCGTCATTGCATATTTCAAATATGTGAAGTGGATGGTAGACTAGCGGTTACAACGCCGGCTTTCACACTGTTTCGTGCGGAGATCGTAGGTTCGATCCCAGGTGCCGAATATCTTCCACTTTCACGACACATGCTTTAAGTAAATTACTGTGAATGAATTAAAGAATGTTTCACTTCGTCATTTCGTATTCTTCATTCAATTTTGTAGAAAAATGAAATATGCAACGACGAAGTCGAATCGAATTTATAGCAAGCAGTAAAGATAAGTAATAAGTCGCTTTTAAAGACATTAAGGTGTAGCCCTAGTTTAGGGTTAGCATTATGCCTTGAAGAATACAATTCATCATTTTATACCCCCGTTTCTAGTAAACGTTCCTGGTGTTCGGATTAATTCCGAATCAATTAAAGCCACATGTTGTAAGAAAATATTGATAATTTTGAAATTGCCTTCACAAATCATAACAAGAATGTTACAGTTCATATCGATTTCTATACAACATTATTCAATTAATTTTGTATAGGAACCTATGTGATTTCGTATAATTAATTTACTTGAATTATTACGTAAGATATAATATATCATTTTGTTCTGTCTAAATTAAATATTCTGTACTATTCACATTCTGAAATGAATAAACTTATTTTTAATGGTATGCCTAATGTATAGGATAAATTGAGTTTTTGAGAAAAAAAGTAATTTAAGCATTTTGATGACAAATGTTTTTTCGACCTCTAAAAATTACAAATTGTCTTAAGTGCGATCCCCGGTGTCAACTTTCTCCCTGTTTTACGGCTAAAGCTTTGCTTACAATAAAATATGTCAAAAAGTATTTGTGTTTCCTTTCGGTTACCAAAATACTTTAAAACTATGTTAGTTTATTAATTATTTTTTGACATATTTTCTCCTATCTGAAGGTTTTATAAAAGTAAAGAGAATATAAAATGTGATCGAACAAAGGCAGATTAAAAAGCAGGAAAGGAAAACAAATTGCATAATATGCAAATTCTACGTTTTTCTATGTTATAGTTCAATTCACCTCATTTTATAGATAATATTATCTAGTACGAAGTTTTCTATTTAGTGGCTTAACATAATACTAAGATTCATGTATTTTTATACAGGAGTATTTTTGTTTTGTTGAAAGATGTGAAATGCAGTTTGAATGTCAATTTCATGACATAATTGTATACGAGATGTTTACGTTACAATCAGGCGGTATTGAGAGTGTTATATTCTACGATAAACAATAAGCAAATAGGCTTAACCAGAGACACCCATATTAGATACATGCCTCAGCTGTTGCTAATACCCGACACATAGTTAATCGTACGCAGTATGTCACGTTTAGGAACACCAGAGTAGAAGTGCTGCTTGGCAAGAAACTGTGTATTCTGTGTGATCGATAGAATGTGTGTAACATGGCATTTGTTGACGTATTATCACCATTTTTCTGTATGGGTATGAGTCCAGGCACCAGCTGACCAAAGCCCTGGCACGAAAGGTCTGCGTTTCAAACGATGTGCCTCGGCAGATTTTGAGTATAAGATGGTAACACCGCATCACGATCAACGCTATAAGCCGACGCAGGACTTTTTCCATTATAGAGAGGAGGTAGCGGTAGGTTTTTTTTAATGAAATGGGAACCGGAGGCCAAAGAGATATCTCAATATGGACAGATCAAATAAAAGTTGGTAAACAAACCAAAAAATTGATGCAATGCGGTCGACGGTGTTTGGAAGAGGTAGAAGACATTCGTTCAAGATATTAAACTTCGGAAGAAAGAACAGGAGGTTACGATGCTGTAAAAATAATTAGAATTTCGTTGAAAAACTGAGTTACGGACGTATTTACCTATTGTTATATAGGATATTTGTACTGAATAGATAAATACGATACTAAGTGTACATCATGGTTAAGTTGTTTAATCATACCCCAGTCCTTTGTACAATCAGTTGAATACGGCGAGGATTAGGTGTATCCGAGAAATACAGGGAGCGTAAGAAATTATCGGGACAAATATAAAGTCATGTTGAAAGGAGACACGTCTTGGAGAAACAGCTTTATTACTGCGGATGTTTAAAGTGTGGAGCGGATGTGGGACTGGAATGCTTTATATTGGAAATTACTTTGGCTAACGATTTTCTCGTTGAAAGGCTGCAATAAATGACTAACACGGAGTGTACAGCGCGACGCCGACGGGAGGGTGGGTTTCGTGTTCCCTGGAAAAACACGAACAAACGAATTGCTTTGTATCTCCTGCAGATACATAGACTTTGAAATTATTTTCTCGAAATCCGGAGAACTTTTATACTACAACGAATCTTAAGTTTAAGTTATTCGAGAAATAATTCATTTGTTTCTAAAAAGCTAGAAAATTTTGGTTTTAATGATTAATAAACCAACTAATATTCTAATCCCTTTTTGAACCCACTTAGAGGTGACTGAAGGCACTAAGAGCCCTCCACCGCAATGATATTCGCGGTGTTAATGAAAGCATCGAATAAGTAAATATGTATATATTTTTATCTATCAAGACGTATTGCCTTTTATGTGAATGAAAATATGATGATATGACTATGCGATGTATTGTTTTAAGGATCCAAAAGGGCCTCGAAATTGTGGTTGACTACAAATAGTTCTACCCTGATCAGACACTCGCTGTCATTTTCCCAGTTGTGCTACTTCACAAGATCGCGCACGAAGGTCATAATAACAATAACACAACTGAAATACCTACCCAAGAATGCACATCAACAATGAGAAAGTTTAAAATGTAATGTTTGAACAAATCTGGATTGATGAAACCTTGAAGCGTTCATTTTAAAACATGAAGGTAGTAAGTAAGTTACGAACATACCTACGCATTTATCGGTATCGAAATTTCGTCAGTTTTTAGTATGTCGATATTGTTCAGTAAAAGAGTAATGTTACATACATTTTTTTTGTTTAACCTAAATGAAAAACGATACCAAGGCTATAAAATAATATTGATACCGTACAAGTGATTTATTTCTTAGTGTTATAGGCGGTGTTTTTATAGATACTGCATGTGGAATATTAAAACCTACTCGTAAGCTACACACACACTACTCCTGTACACACGCAACCTCTATATCCTGTTATTATTTATGACGCGAACATAAATCACGAGGCAGAATTCTAAATTACTCTTTTGATCGGAGCATAAATATTACAATCGATTATCTGTAACAGCTTCAGTTAAAAAGTGAAAGGGAAGGTGGATTCAACACAAAGATCAACATTGATAATATTAAAAAATAAATGAGATGAAATGATGTATAAAATGGAGGCATTTTCTCGTTGGTCGCGGCATTACGTGTGAACAGCTATGTAGACCAATTTTGCTTATTATTTTTTTCATTGTCAGGAGAATGTTCTAATGGGAGAAACAATAAGAGAGTTGGGTGGAAAATTAAAAAAGTAATTAACGTAGCTAACCTTCTCAGTGCTTTTGACATATTAAACTGTTATATTTTTCAGTTAAAGTTGGCGTTTGACATAACTATCAGTTGTTTGTAATTGATACGATTAACAGAAAGTGACCTGTAAATAACATTTAAATCAAGTCCATTGGTCAATATTAAATTGGTGAAATAATTAATCATTATAAAAAAAAATTGAACTCATATACCCATAGTTAGAACAGGACAACATCTATCGGTAAACAATTGATAGTGTGGTGTTATGTTTGTTTATAAGTTTTGAAATAGCCGAGCTACTAAGCCGCAGCATGCAGTAAAAAATTACGAAAGTACGAATGAGACAGTGTAGACGTCTAATATCATTAAGCGTAGCTTGGATGACATAATTAACAGGACACCCACTGAAATAAATTGTATGAACTTACTAAAAGTGTTAGATAATTTCAAAAACTCTTGCAATATTCAACACAGGGGGGACACTAGCTGCCTGGACCCCCCCCTAGTGGGGCGACGCTTAATTTTGTTGCCTTTTCTGACCGTGTGAGTGTGGGCGTGAGGTGGTCAACTCCACGGCCCCGATCAGATTTTTCGATTACCTGCATCTTACAGGATGAACAAAAACCAGCAAAAAGAACAGAGGTGCTATTCTAAGCCGACAGCCCCTTGCAATATTAGTAAGTTAATATTAATTGAATATTAGATTTTTCTATGTATAACGGCCGTTCAATTGGGGGATCGCTTTTCTAGAAAAGCATTACATAAAGCTAACCAACAACAAGAATTTTAAACGCAAACGTATCTAATGGCTTTGCGCGTGTATGCATTCATATTCAAAATAAGCAGGCACACATAAAACTAAACTCACATTGTAGAGTGTCAAAAATATTTCTTATTGTTCAACCCCATTAATAATATTCGTATTTCTTTTTACGGATCAGTGCAAAAAAAACACAATCATTATTGTTTGCAATGTGAAGGCGGGAATCTATAAAAACGGGACCCTTTATTTACAACTGGCGATTAAAATAAGTTCAAACCTGCATTTGTTATCCTTTGAAAAATGAAGGAATAAAAAACACGTAAAAATTTCGTTTTACGATCATTAAGGGCCGTAATAACTTTCAGCTACGGACTTAACGAGTTTGCAATAAATTTTGCCGAGAAAAGAAATCCACCTCCAGAATATTTCCATTGAGTGCTTGAGTATAAATTCCATATCTCTTTTGAGGAAACATAAAACCGATCGAGGATGTTCGCAGCAGATCATAAATAATATCTAGCCCAATGAACACGTATGGGAGACGCGGCGTGTGAGGCTGTATGGTTATTTTAACGGTTGGAAAGGAGGTGTTTTATGCGTGAATTTGAAAGTTGAATGAGCGCCTGTATTGGAAAATTCTGATAATGAAAATCATTACTTCAAAGGAATATATCGCGAAAGAAATCTTTTGGTTATAGTCGTGAACTTTTATACGAAATCGAACGAGTAAAAATACGTATAATATTTATGTTTTAATTTAATGAATTATTATTTGTTTAGATTTGAAATATTTTTTTGTGGTTTTAGAATAACATTTTTTTATAAATACAGAAATAATTTTTTCGATTTTTTTTGTAAATTTTGAGAACCTAGCGAAGCTTGGGTTAAGATCATAATTAGATAAGTTTTTGTCTAAACGAAGATGGATTTTTCTCAGCCAATAAGATTTCAGCTTTGTGCTTTTATTTATCAAATACAAGTATACTAATAATGTTCTGTCAATTGATATACAAAATCATGTTCGTTAATACCATAAATAACTCTTTTTATATTATAACTAGCTTCTCCGACAGACTTTGTCCTGTTGAAGTCCTCAATGTGAATACACAAGTCTCTAACGTCAAATGGGGCATATAAAATTGACTTTTTCATTTGATATATTATTTGTTAATGTACCAATATGTTTTGTACTTGTATATATTTTTTTCATTAATAAATTAAAAAAAATATATTGATTTCGTTTAAAATATGTTTGAATGTTAAAAAAATTATACTGAAAGCTCGAAAGTAATTCTATCAAAAATCTGCATACGAATGTTTTGAAACTCAATGGTTGTCAAGTAAATAAAAATTATTGTTTTGTTATGGATTTTTTTATAAATGACGTCGTTGTCAGTAAATTCGTTCCATACTTACATAAATATTATTTGCTATCCATTTTTCGATTTTTTACTAATTATTTTGTAATCCGAAGCGGAGAAGAATTCAATAAACCAAACATCATAAAAAATCTGTTCTGCCGATCTCGAGTTATAAGTGTTCGCACTAACCTATGGTAATGAAATTACCTATGCGATAATGAGAGGGTGCAGGTGCAGAAGGCAATAATTTTGTTGTTAGATTTTTTTCAAAGATGGCGTCGCATGAAATTTTTCACAGATGGCGTTGTTTTCAGTTAATCGTTCCATACTAACTTTAATATTATATTTTATATTATATCCTTTCCATTTTTCAACTTTTTATTAGTTATTCTGTTATCCGGAGCGGAGAAGAATCCAATAAATCAATCATCGGATGAATATGTTGAGCCGATCTCGAGTTATAAGTGTTCACACTAACCCGACTTTAATTTATATTAGAGATTATAGAAAGATTAAAGAAAACCTCGTATATACCTACAACGATAATTTATGTTACTCTTTACACTTTTTCGCATAATATGTAAAATGAGGTTAAAAATTCGTAGTAAGTACTGAGTGTACTTTACATAAAATGTAGGTTGATCGGTCACAGTATGCAAGCTGAGTTCTCATAATAATTACACATCATTATCGTTTCAAACGCGAGTAGTCGGACAAAGGGGTAAGAAAGACGAACAACAAAGGAAAAATTTCTGCACTATTTATTACAAAATATAACTTCAAAGCATCAACTTGCGACAAAAGACTTGAAGCATCACTATGAAAATTCATTGGAAAACGATTAATTTTGAAACGAAATTGTTTGACTTACGGTGTGTAAACAAAAGCAGAGACCAACAGAAGCAAAAACAATACTTGACTTATCAGAGATAAAGACTACCTATAGCCAGCTGAATTTTAAGGGACCTTGTTAGAAATACGAATGTATGAAAATGTGTAAAGCTGAGAATATTTACAAAGCGTGTGGAAAGCGAATGAGGAAATGGTAGGTACATATTTAAACAATGGACAATACTAGACTTCCTCGCATGACATTACACACTCACACGGAACTCTACCTCGAGGTAGACGTCCAAAAAGTTACAAGAAAAAATCTGAAAAAAAAACAAGGCAGCAAGGCCTAAATCAAGGAAGAAGAAATTGTTTTAAAGCGTTTGGGCTCGATTTTCGAGCACTGAAATTCCTACTGAATTCTCTAGAGTCTAGACCCTAGGTTGAAACCCAAATGCAGACCAAAATCCTCCATGAAAAGATAAACTTTTGACAAGTGGGAAATATGTGGAAATAGCAGTATCCACTTAAGAAAAAATATATGTTTTGCTTGGCGTTTGTGTTTTTAAGCTACAAGGGTCCAAGAAATTAAAAACCCCTAACGAATCTAAATTTTACCTAGATGTTATAATGTGTTAAAATATGTACTATTTATTAATACAGAGATTACAGTTAATTTGATGTCTATTACAGCAATATCCAAAAATTAAATGACCCAATCGATATGTCCGTATTATAATATTGACTTAATTAGAACCAAATATTCCAGGTGGAACGTAACCTTTACCGGATAATAATTTTCTATTAGTATTCCTGACTCGACGCCGACGCTCCAAATGTGCGCCGAGTTCTAATCACGCCAATAGGGAGGTATAGCGTATAGGAGACATTAATTGGGGCATAATGGCAAAGATTATCGCGTGTAACTATGTAGCTGGGAACATTATCAGCAATAGCATAATATGAGAAACTTCACTTACACCTAACTAGTCTCGTGAATATTGTAACAGCACATAATGAGAAAAGAAAAATAATATTAAAATAAAACACGGTTAGAAAAATATAATAATATTATTATTATTTATTTATTTTCTCATTTATTTTTAGGAACATGAAAGGAGTAGAAAAAGTGTCCTGCTTGTCAGATGATAATGTCTAATGCCTTGATATATGCGATCGCTTCGTCGGTCAGAGACGCGATAGTTTCATAATTATGATTAATTCAGATTTCATAATTTATTGTTTTTTTTAAACGACTTCTAGATTTTCAATTATGGGTCACCTGTCACATTGTAGTGCAAATATTATTTCAATTCGACGCGTGAATGATAGCTGCTGGTACCAAAGTTATTGTCTACAAAAAAATAACATCTGAACTAACGCGGTGTCATATGTGTTAGGGGGATGCTTCAGATAGGCGGCATTAGTTAAGGATCACTCAGTGTTCAGTGCTCTGGGCTAATAAAGATAGCTGGGCTAGAAAGTTTTTATGTTATGAAAGTTCTAAAGAACTAAGGTTTTGATGAAAAGATAAAAATTACGCGAATCGTTCTGTCAGATTGTTTAATTGTCACTTCCAAAATATAAATAGTCTCGCATACCGAAGGTTCGTCTTTACGATCCTAATCCGAATCTACAGGATTAGTACTATAATCGGCTCTCCCTGTGTCCTTTTCGAGCGAGACTGCTTTGTCCATCTGTTCTCCACTGCTCTGTCCCTTTCTATTCAAAGATTCAATTTAATTAAACTGTTAAACGGCAATTAAATTTAATGCAATCCACCAACATTTTTTAAATTCAATGTTACTTTGTTAAAATTTTAAACAATCTGCATAAACAAAATTCATCGTTATCTCTGAAAATAATGTTTAAACTTGCACTTCAGTATAAACATTTGCGTGCATTCAAGTTTAAAGTATACTAATAATTTGAGTACAACGACAACATAGGGACATATTAATATTTACACCCTTAATTATCATTAAGGCTTATTTAAATACGAATTTTATCGGATTAAGAAAAGCGCAGACACACCATACTCTACTAATCCATCTTTATGTAAATAATCTGCCTGAAATTAGTGGCTGCTTCAAGTGCAGATTGTTCGATTGAAGACATATGCGGAGAACTATAGACCGCATCGTCAGTAAGTAACTGACCTGACAAAAGAACTACATGGCTAAACACAACCCAGAAAGATATGGTGAAAAAACAGCTGTAAAAGATGTGATGAATGATGCACCGCCACAGACCTACACAAATGGGGATGGATGGACTCATCAGCATGCGCATGTGGGATGATAAACAATCGATCATCACATAAAAGTGTGTATGCATGCACTGACAGATGATGCGGTATAATATGGTTTCGGTCTCTAAATGTCAAACTGTGAGCGACCTTTAGGAGCAGAAGAATCGGATGAATCTAACGCAAAATCTACTAGAAAGTAATTACAGATGTTTTAAATAATAATATAGGTTCGTTTAGCTGAAACGAAGGTATGAAAGTGGGATAAAATCTCATCCCCATACCCTCGACACAAAAGGATGAATGTTGAATTTGCGGATGGATTCGATCGCCAGGTGTTGATAAACTACAAAAGACAGGATCGTTAAAATTTAGATTGAAAATAAAATCCAATTTTAAACCGATTTGAATAATACAAAGACAGGAAAGAGGCGATCAACCCCTTACAGCACAAAAACCTACGAGAGATCTGTTACCGATTGTATCTCCTCGGATTTAACCACAGAATCCATTATTGATGAGTACCAACCAATTGGGACGAACAACGTATTTATTTCCCGCATCCAATATAATTTATCAATATTGTACCTACCACTACTAATAATAATATGAAATTGTGAATTTAAATTACAAATCGTTTATTTATAAACTACCGTGATATATACAAACAATCCTTGTTTTAATATCGAACTGATTATTTGTATTAATAATTGTAATTAAAATAATTTGATAACGCCAACAAAAAAGGATTACACCATATAATAACATTTTTAAAATACGTGTGTTACTTAAGATGACGTTGTAAAATTACCTAAAATAAATTGATAAAAGTTTCAAACAGTAAGTAACGATTTGATTAAACTTACTTTGGTGAGGCTATTATTGAAAATCACTATAAATTGATGTGTGCAACGCAAGGAGATTTGTTCTGACAATTTAAGTATCTTCCATCTTCCCAAAAACATGTGATTTAAGAGATCATGTTTCCAATCTTGTTGAATAACGTTGACTCAAGGGCGCATATCACATTGTCGCCAACAAGTTTGGGAAACGTGTATCACAATATAATGCCAACAATTGCTGATTATATAAACGTCATTAATGATGTATAAATGTCATTTTAATGATAGTACGAAATATGAGAGAATTTATGCTACTATCTCAACTAGGGAGGAAATAAGATCTTGTACAGCTCTTCTTCGAAGGAACGGAAGACAGTATTAGTGGGTCTTTATCTTCTTCGGGACCATGATGGGAGGAAAAACTGCGCTCTCATATACAAACTAGTCATTCCGCATTCTCGAGATACATATGAATCAGCCACGTCCACCTCTTCCTCGTAATGGTGGAAGTGATAAAACTGCCCCGCTTGCGCCGGCGTACAGCATCGTTCGTGATGTGGTGGTACCACCAAGTTCCCGTTATTTCAAAGACGGAAAGTTTTGGTCAGGTCTTAAGCCATGTGCCATGATAAAAATCCATACATAAGAAAGCGAAACATGCAATGAGCCATGGTAATGTTGATATTTACTTAATAAGTGACTAAAAAATCCAAATGAAATGTATCTAAGCAGGTAGTTTGATTTTGCAAGTTACTCACAATTATTATTATACACGTCTGTTATTTTCTTGGCAGTAGGTCCTGTTTAACAGATGGTCAGTGAGTGGCTCACGTCGGACGATAAAAAAGGACAAAATAAAAGAGATTTATACGCAAACACAATAAAATTTGATTCAAGATTATAGAGTAATGGTGTTTTCAAACTGATTCGGAACAATAGGTATATCCCCTTGCTGAAAGATTAAATCCGGGCTCAATGTTGAAACAGAGTGTGTGTTTATGTTTCCATATCAAACAGAGGAGTCGGGTTAATAATATTAGTATGACGCGGGAGACGCTTCGTTTTATAAACAAAAAGGTCTCGGTCTTGAGGGAACCAACAATAAGGTCTAACTACATTATTTGATTCCGTCTTCTCTGTTGGGCTTTGGTTATCTGTAATTATATTTCCATTGAAAGGTTATAATGTAGCAGGCAGGCAGGGACAACTCTGATTTATACTTGAATGTTACTAAATTATGTTTTCTGTGTCGCAAATTTTCCAATTTAAACTTTTTTGTTTCATTTAATTATGTACCTACCTGTGAAAAGCATCTGCGTATAATAAACGTTATATCATTGCAATGTTTGTTTCAATATATTTGATGGACTGATTATTTTAAAATAATAAGATTAGTTGATTGAAATTAAACCTTTTATCTCCCGTATAGCAATTTAGTTTAGATTAAAAAAAAAATTTAAACATTATCAACAAAAAAAGCAGAGGTAAGTCCGATTTCAATAGGTGGAGGTATACCAATTACGAAATGGTTGGTATTCTAGCAATTCAGTCGCCAATTTTCGTAAGATATTTTAAAAGTAGTCGGCTCGATCATATTATTATCCTCCTTCAAAACACACGCTTTGCTTACTGCGAAAGATGTCGAAAATGTAGTTGTGTTTACTTTGGGTGATTCTTTCTTCTGCAGTTTCAATCCTGTGATTGGTTTGCAGCAATAGTATTGGATCTCATTCTCCATTCTTCTCTGTCCATTGCAGTCCTCTTGGAGCAGCAGACGTCGGAGTACACGTATTCGCGGTCGTCCCCGAGCGTTTGACCCCTCGGTCATCCCCTCCATGATGGTGTGTGGGAGACCTTGGCATTTACGTGTCCGATCCATCTGGCACGTCTTTCGGACAAGGTCTTGAGCAGGTGCCTTCCTCCTTCAATTCTTATTTTCTTATTCTTATTTGGGTGATTATTGCAGATTTAATAAAAAAGTGTATAAAATAAATTCAAAATTTGTAAATATTTAACGAACGTTCATGATGATTGTATTTTTTTTTATAAATAAACTATGATTTTGAGAATGCTCTTCAAAAAGTAGAAACATATAAATTAACGCATTAAATCTCATTATTTTAAGTTTTGTTCGGATTGGGTGCAAAATTATTGTAAGTTCGTTCATTTGTCCAAAGATTATGGTGCCTACAATATATTATACGAGTGTCTTCTTTTCCATAAACACAGACGGTTACCGTCTGTCATTCTTTCTATGGTCGGACTCTAAGTGTGACGATTCTGGATAGAGATGCGGCCCCAAGACATACTTTTTCTATTTCATAATGATTAAAAATGTTTTTTTTAGCAATAGGTACCTACGTCTAATTAATGAAATACTAATTTTCGGTCGTGTCCGGGACAAATGCAAAGTCATGCTCATATTATAAAAGATTAATTAATTAATCTTCATACGAGTATATACTCCGTATTAAACACAGTTTCATGCAATATGATATTATTTCAGTGTCAATACAAATTAGACAAAACAAATAACGGAAATGCATAATATTTTCATCGAGTGAACATACCTAATCTATGTTTGTAACGTACACGTACAATGGTGGTAAAGGCAATCCGCAGAGGTATAATACTGCGAACAGTCAATATTTGATCACATACGTATTATGTTACGTGTGGTTTGCTGTCGATAGTAAACAATGCTGGAGAATCTTCCGGTATGGCGATGTTGAGAGAAAATTACCCTGTGTTAACTCGATGTTTATTTAATATTGACATTAAAATTACTGCACTTAGACTGGGGAAATCGATTAAGCCATGAATTATTAATAATACAAATAGTTTGTTTTAACCAAGAGGTTGCCGACTTGTTATATTGTACTAGGATCAATATTGCTAAAGATTTCAGTATCCCAATGATTCAAATGATTCGAAACCACCCCAAGGAAAAGGTATTTCATATATGCATCATTTCTGTATTGACATATGGTTTTTACAACACGATCAAAGCAATAACTCCAAGTAGGTAACATAACAAGCGTTGGAGAGAAGGATGTTAAACATTAGTCTGAGTGACAGGAAGCGAAATAAATGGATTACAGAAAGGACCAAAGTTACCAATGTAAATTGTAGAGTAGCGTAACTTAAGTGGAACTGGGCAAGCCAAAATATTAATAGATGAACTTACACTACCTACGTAAAAACGCAAAACTTCCAATATAAAAATGTGAAAGTGATCAACTTTATGCACACAAAACAACAACTAGAGAGTGCCCCAAACGATTGATGAAGTAAAAAGAAAAAATGACCAGGGGAATTAGTTTTGATTTGCTACTTGGGTATTCCGTTTTAAGTGTGAATATTGCATGAGAGTGTCGGCAGGTGGTGGTGGATACACGGCACTTAAATAAATAACGAACGGAAATTGTTTTCAGTATCTAATCAATAAAACCGGAGTGAGCAGATGTGCACTGTTAGTTCCTCATTTGAGATTATTTTTTTCGACTCCCTCCCCGAGTGTTGCACAAAAAACGTTGTTCCATGTACAGCAAGGGTATAGCAAACCTTTTTTGGAACGGGATCCCGTTTAACTTCTTACTGGATTCATTAAAGAAATTTTAATGGTACGAGTTTTTTTTAAATGTAAGTTGTTCTTAAAAAAAATATTTTCAACAGAAATAATACTTTTCTAGATAAAATGTAATACGTACCTTTATCCAGCGTAACCTGATGGGCTAATCATTATTTGCTTATTAACCGGTTATTTACCTATCCAATCTGAGACAGGATTCTAGCAACGAGTACAAATTTTGGGAATCGAACCCGGGATCTCTTGATCAGAAATCGACGCCATCTAGACTTCAGAGGTCACAAAGTATCTTTTTATAAGTAGGTAGGTAAATATTTATGAACAGGGAGAAAGTATCAAAATTTAGTTATTTCCAGGTAATTACTCTCTTTTTAATTTTTGAAATTAGGATTTAATTACATACCTACCTAATACACAAATACAAAGAATTCGCATATATTAGAAATTTAAAGCAGAAGCTTCGGTTTCGACCATTATTTGATTTGAGATCGATAGGTTGTCTTTCCCTGCTTAACATACTATTGATTGCTGCTGTTGATTGAAAAATAAAATACATAGGAATTAAACTAACTAAATTGGGAAAAAGAAAGTACGTTTTTAAGTGAATCTGAAAACAAGGCAACTAAAATATACCGACCTCGGTAGCCTAGTGAGAGAGGCTTGGACTTCAGATCGAGAGGTCCCAGGTTCGATTCCCGGTCGGGTCAGAGCTTTTCACAGTATTATTTTTTACTTGGAATTTTTGAGCGGGAGCCTGTCTCAGATTGGATGGGACCAGTTGACTGAAAGAGATAGCCTCAGGCAATAAGTTCCGCCGACTATAATGACACCTTTGTTTAGAGAAGTATAAAATAAAACAAAATAAAGATGAGTGTGAATAGTAGGTAGGTATAAGAAACTTTTGTGAGACGAGAAATCTAAGGCGATGAGGAGAGATGATTCTGGAGCGAAAACGTCAGCCGTATGATACAGAAGAATGCTAGAGTCAATGTGCTAAACAGCTCTCGACAGCTGGTAGACAGTTACACCACACGATTGAGGATAGAAATGCAACTTAAAAATGCTATTGTAAGCACAAAAAATAGTTACTTATTACATTAAGAAGGCATAACATGAAAAAAAATACATGTATCAAAATAGCAAAATGTCCAGTTCGGCTTTGGTTGAAATCAATAAATTATTGTTCGACAATAATAATTACAGATTTAGTGACTAATGATTTGATATTTTTTTTATACGACATGACGTGTTAATGTAGGTTTTTTCGTACACACAATAGTAAACAATATAGAAAAGAAAGCAAAACAACACAATCATTATTATTGTTTTCGCTTTGTGTTCGAAAACAAAACAAAGAATTTCGTGGAAATGACACAATATTAGAATTGTAGCGTCCGAAACATAGTCTGAACCTGATGTGGCGAGATAATTGGATTGTAGAATTCGATTGCCAACTTTATACTAGAGAAGACTTTTATGCAAAATTGCTACATATACCTACTTACGGAGGTGCTTTACATTCTAACGAGATTTTCAACAAATTCGTTGATCGTTCATTTAGATTAGATGAAGGATAAAAAAAAGGTAAGCGCTTTCCGTTGATTCGAGAGCGGGCAATTTTATCCGTATAAAAGCCAATTGATTAATCGTAAATTACAAAGAAAAGAATTCTTCGGACGTTTTAATCCAAATAAAATATATTACTTACCTACTTAATTTATTATAGTACAAAAAGTACCTACTCATATTAGGTAGGCACTTCACGTTTTAAAACAAGTAGTATAACTAATTATAAAACAATATCGATATTTTGTAACCTAGAACCGCTTTCAAGCTTAATCTTAGCTTACTAAATGATCCCTTGAGGTAAAACGATCCCCCGCGATTTTAAACGGACCACTAACTCTACGTAGTGTTCAAGCACTCAAAAAGTCTCAAATAATGTGTATGATATCTGACAGCAATGGCGGGCTGTTATGTAAAGTTTTGACGGCTGTGCGCAGATAAAACGAATTTTCACCTATTTGATCTAAAGAAAGTCATTTTCACACGTCATGTAATGTTATTAAAATGTGTTATATTTGTGCTGAATAATATGTCATATTATTATTATATTAGCTATATTTTAATGAATAAAGTTCTTATTGCATTTTTTGGCTATGTTGTTTTTACGAAAACTCTACGCATGGGGTGAAATGATCCCTTTATGTTGGTACAAATTTTACCCAAGGTGATTTTATCGATATATTTTTTACTTAATTTTAAGCAATTCTATATAAATTTTCCATTTGTTTTTTATCCACAACAATATAACACCGCATGATCTATTTAAGATTTACTATTTTTTACCTTTTTTTGAGCAATTTTTTTCCCCTAACTGCAATTCGGATCAAAGAGACGGAGATTTTGTCTTGTGGTCGTCGATGTCAAGGGACCAATAGGATACCAGAGGAAGACGAAATGAAAAAAAATACACCATTTATTGCTATACAGCCAAAATGGCATAATATAGTAGGTAATTTGGTATGTTGATTTATTATTTATTTCACGTTGTTTTAAGCTCCTAGCCGAAGGCATATCTTGAATGCGCAGCTTAACGTGAGAGAATGGACCAGAATAGAAACGTCGGAGAAGTTGTTCCGGCTGGCACGTGACCGAGAGGCCTTTGCAGAAGTGGTTGCCAAAACGTCGAGGAGATCTGATACACCACACGCAGAAGACGAAGAAGAGGAATCGAATCAAAAAGTCTTCTTAATTTAAGGTTTATGGTTAAACGAAAAAAAAAGAAACGATTTAAAAAAAAAAATTTTTTTTTCACAGTTATTTAGAAATAGGTATTTTTGGAGATTTCGTATTTTTTATTTCTCATGACAAATCAAGGGAAAATTTATATTTTTACAAAAAATCAAAGATAATAAATCTAAACAGCTATTCATCAAATCATATTATTTATGAGGGTTCGAAGATAGTTGACATCCTGTATTATATTACGATCTTGACATACCTACATACTATTTTAATGTTTGAAAGAACGTTATGTTTCTGTTGCAGAGTGCCGGCAGACAATGAGGAAACGTTTGATACTAAAATAACAAGAGAACGAAGCATGCTTTGTTTAATGCGAATAAACACTCAGAAAGAAGATCATATGAGATCCGTAAGAGGCGACATCTGCAGCGTATTAAAGACACCAACGAAGTCAGATGATCAGTTGAATGGCGGGGCGTTTAAAGCAATGAAGTAACAAGAATATAGGTCGAGAATCCGTGTCAAAAATGTTTGACGAATTAACAATTCCATGGTGTCAAAAGGCGAGCTCACGTGTGATCATTATTTTGTCTGTGAAACAACGCAGGAAGTATGGGACTGGAGTAGCCTGTAGTGGAGTTGCCTGTTCAGTACACGTGTGATGCTGGAGCCTGGAGAGTTGTCGAGATAATGAGGTCGAACCGCCGTCACACGGTGCGGATATTGGAGTGATGCCAAAATATAAAAATCAATAGTTGTTCACTATTTCCTATAAGTGTCTTCTCACTGCGTACGAATGTACGAGTATAAAATCTAGGTACACGTTCAATTGTTTTAAACAAATTGGCTTTTGTAATAACAAAAAGCAAACATTCCCCTTATTAGCCTACTTTATCTAATAAGACCAATACGTGATTTCGACAGTCTTCTGTTGTTTTTTTAAATGCCGGCTTAAAACCATAAAATTGACTACAAAAATGTTCACCATTCATACCTATCACCAAAGTAACCATAATGGGAAAAATTCAACAAATGAATGAATAAATGAAATTTATTTCCAAGAAGAATTATTACAGCATGAATAAAACAATCATAGCATGAATAAAAATAGCTTATAACTTATCCATTAGATTAAGAATCTGATCTGGGACAGTACTGCTAGGTATAAATAATAAAAAAAAATAAAGATAATTATTGTCAAAAAACAATAATATATTAAAAACCACATGTCATCCGCCAGAACTTTCGTACACCCATCCCTTTTATTTTACATCACACCAAAGATGTGCTGAAAGGGGAGATAGTCTATTTTTCTAATCGAGGATGTAAATATAACATAAAAGGTCATGTGGTATGTAAATGTTTGAACAAATAAAATACACATGGGTATGTACACAACATCGTTCTTGAAATAAAACTGGTTCGATATAGTCTTAGATAACATCATATTATTATTATATCGTAGAGTTGATATTCCCGTCTTTATTTCCCGGCATTATGTTATGTTTACAGAGGATAGAAAATCGTTTTACGTTAAGAAATTTCGTTGGGAGATAGACGAAAAAAGCAGAAAAAGTTCTCTTAAATTTGGATGGAATTCAAAAATAACTAAAACTCTAAACATTACGTAAAATAAAATGAATTTTTATGTAGAAAAATTTGCACAACAGTGTAGACAAGAATTAATTGGTTGAAAAATATGTAGAATAAAAACGTGTCCAGTGGGCCTAGACAAAATACAGTTGGCGATCGACTACAAACGAATTCTTCGACAATGTAGAGTAGGAAGAAATTTGCTGTCCACTTTTTATATTTTTATATAAGTTTCATTGCTTGGTTTAAATAATTGTTTACATGTTCCAGTGGACAGGTAATTTTTTTCGCACTATACATTGGCGAAATCTTCGTTTGTAGTCGAACGACAGTTTGAATTTGTCTACGGGGGCTGGACCCAGAGTATGAGCTACTCGATCATCGAGTTGATAGTTGATCGACGTATAATTTTATAGAATAAGTAAACGAAGGATTTGGCAAAAGGAAGACTGTTTATCAGTGTTTCTTTTCCATGAATTCGGATCCTCAACTGCCTTTCTATAATTCCGGAGGACTGCAAGGTCGTATGGGATATTATGCTATGCGATTAAGGAAATTCTGGTATTGACCATTCTTTGTTAATAAGATCGCTTGTCAAGTTCATTTAGGCAGATGAGAGAATCTATAGTATAGCGCTATGTACCTATACCACACCGAGGATTGGGTTTCAGCACAACCCTTAGTTATGAGGAAGCGAAGAAGGAAAGGAATTCACATACCTACTGTCAAACTCAGAAGTTCAAAATACTTTGGGGACAATTTAATCAAATTAAAAATATACGGTAATTTTTTGTTTTCCTCCCTTATTTTTCGGAGCATCGTTCATATCTACAAAATCTATTAAAAAAAAATTACTTACTCGTTTACTTATTTTATTACAACTTATAATCTCTTCTCAGATCATCACTTATATTATTCTTTTAACATTTCTTAAGCGTTATTAGATATATTTACTTACAACAATTTACCGAAGTGGGTAGGCGCATACTAAAATTGTCGTAGGTACGTTTGTACCTACGTAGGGTGAAAACACTCGTACCAATTTAGTCCCCGTAACTAAACGATCTAAGGAAACCAATATTCAAATGATGCCGATTTTACATTTGATCAGAAAAAAAAATTTAATACTGAGATAGGTATTCAAAAAGACTGACAATAAAAATTTTCAAAAGAAAGAATAATACGCACTTACACAAATGGATCCCTGCATTATTAGGTACCTTACGTACATAATAATAAAAGTATTTTACTTACTTAGGTATATTATTATATTTTTTCTCGAATTCGATTCATAGGAAAATTCTTCCAATTTCCATTGAGGCCATAATAATTTACCCTTAAATCAATTTGCACTTCACATCTGAGTGAATAGAGTATAAGAACAGCAAATAGCGAACAGAATAAAAGGGATGCCTTATTCACGGCTCTAAGTGGTGTTTCTTATTCTCCATTGTATTATTATTCTTTGGAAGATTCGAATATGGCTGATGGCAATTATTTTTATTATTAAATTTTCTCTGCCCGCCTGTCCCGGTCATTTTGCGCTGGCAATAAACCCTCAAAAGTACGTTGTGTCGGGAAGTCTATTAACACTAGACGAAGGTACATAGTTAGTAAGTAGTGCTATCAATACGGACGGTATAAAATGCTAAACAATCAAACGACCAACAACTTTCTTGGCGGTGATTAAGGTACGCTCCTGGTATCGACACTTCATTTTTATTGTTGGTGGGGTAATTCACATAGCAAACAAACAAACAAACATATAACAAGCCATATTATGGAAATAATAAAATATTTTTATTACTATTTTCCGTCCAGTGACAAACACCATCATGCCATTTTCCGACTATAGCAGAGGGGGAGGGGTGGTGGGGGGGGGGAAACCAATGAAGATGGATGGGCTGTATTCAGAATTAATAAGTTATCACAAACGAAGAAAATGTCCCTTCTGTTTCTCCCTTATAAGTAAGCAATAAACAGGCAGTCACACACAATATCAGTGGATCCTCTTCTTTTCTATTTGCTTAAAAGTGGGGATAATATTTCAAATATTTATCAAGATAATTTAAAGAAATGAACCTCAAGCAGAATTTCAATACCTTGCGTGTGAACAAGGCTTAAATTATTGATTACAGATATTTGTATAGTATTAGAAAAAAAATCATCGGTTTAACAAAATAAAGCTGAATAATTGAGAAAGCTTTTTTTCTAGCAACTCACTCGAAGAATGTGGATATTATATGGCGATACGTGGTGTTTGCGAGTGCCTCACCACACGAGGGGAAACGTTTATTTTGTCAGAAACATAAATTGAAGGAGACGAATTGAGATGAAGTGGCCCGCCGTGAGGGGCTGAGTTGGGTCCTGCGATGTCACACCACTAAATTCATATTTTTGTGTAGCGCCGGGGGTCAATTACCTACAAGTACTTACATTCCTCTTATTTCATTATTATTTTTGCTTCATTCTGTCCGGTTAACTACATCATGCCAATATATTATTATTTCATCAAAATGAAAGCAAAATATTAATATTATTCATGAACATACTGAAAAAATCCTTATAGTTATGTGCTTAATATTGTTTTTAATCTTCTTTTATCGTTTATCTACTATATAAATGAAAGTCGGGTTAGTGCGAACACTTAAAACTCGAGATTGGCTCAACAGATTCTTCTGATGTTTGATTTATTGGATTCTTCTCCGCTCTGGATAACAGAATAACTAATAAAAAGTAAAAAATGGATAAGAAATGATGTAAAATACAATATTTAAGTTTGTATGGAAAGGTTACCTGGGACGCGCCCACGACATCGCGGGTAGTTCCCTCTCATTCTCGCATACGCTCTTACAGTAGCCCATCCCACTTACTCTACCGCACCGTTTCGATAGTTTTAGAAATTTTTCATACAAAGTCAACAATATTGTCGGGCATATTCGTGTTGGTAATAGGCGAGGTGGGGTGTGTGCGCCAGCGCATTTTTCTCAAGTTGTTCCCGCCAGAGCTTTGAAAAGGGATGAAATAGGGATGTTTCAGAAATAGTTTAATGTTATTATTTTATTAGCTTATCTAATCGAATTAATTTTGTATTGTTTAACGGGGGCGCAGTGCACATCATGTACATATTAACGGGCCACTTCGGGCTAGAACCACAGGACAACGTCTGTCGGGAAAGCTAGTAACGAATAAATTCCTTTACAAAGGGTGTAAGTACCTATAGCAAGCGAAGCGTAACGTCTTAAACAGTTTCAAGGTAAAATCACCTAATTAAAAAATTTTAAAAATTCCAAATGATCAACAACATTCTGATAGGAAATATAATTCGAGACCTCCTGTTTATTTAATACAACCAAAAACACAAAACACATGGGTAAGATCAGATTCACTTTCACAAAAAGTGAATCTGATCTTACCCATAGTGAACACAAATACATAAATATGAAATATTAACATAGTATTCGCATTTCATAATTATTGCATTAAGTTCAAAAATTTTATAAAAAAGGGATTTTCGTTATGAACAAAACAGAAAGAAAAATTTAACCACATGCGAGCCTTTTACTTCACATTTAAAATAATTGAACGAAAAAAGATATACATATGTAGTTAAAAACATAGGAATACACGGTTCATCCGTTGTAAGAACTTGCTTTAAAAAAAGGATAGAAAGATACATAGGTACATCCTGGTTCTGTGTTCACAAAGAACTACCGGTCTATACCTGCATTCATCACACTGTGCTCACTACACATCCGTTATTTTTACAAAGCATGCATCAATCGCGATTGTGTTTTGTTTCTATTTCCGTTAGTGAGTGCCTGGTACGGGGTATTGTAATATAGAAACGGGAAACAAAAAAAAAACATCGAAAAATCATTAAATAGCTTTTCCGACCGACATATTTCGTGCTACGCAAACATTCGGCAAACCATTGTTCTTATTTATTTTAATTTAAATATAAAGTTTCATTTCTTTACAAAATATATGAACAAGCACACTACAATAAACTTGCCAAAATATGTTTTTATATTTTTAATAATTTCAATGATTAATGAGAAGTTTAACGAATCTTGATTGAAAAAATTATGTATCACTCTTTGAAAGTTCATCACCATATTAAAGCAACGTAGTTGCAATTTAAAGATGAATTGAATGAGCTCGAGCGCTTTCGTCTATAAATCCTCCTGAGTCCTGAGGTATTATTTTCGCTTTTCAATTATTTATTTTTTGGTTTATTATAGTATTTGTATATACAATTAATATTTGTTTTGTGAATTTTTGGAAAATTGCATACTTTTTTTTGAAATTGTGGTATAGTATACTATACTTTGGGATTCAAGTAATAAAAAACGTGCAATTCAAAAAGTTATGAACTATTTAATTATCATAGAATCAATAGTGCGGATTGGTTTCAAATCTATAGCAATCATTTTATTTGTATACACATAAGTATTATAGGTACATCATATAATAAAAAATAATAAAAAATGCCAAGTAGGTACCTACAGGATATAATAAAATATTAGTTTTTTTTATGAAATTCTGCGTAACAATTTCGCTCCGCATTCAAGCACAGGAAAATATCGCAGGTGGTACATCTAGTTCTGCATAACTTTGAACACCCGGGAGCTCTGCACTTTTTAAAAACTTTCAGTTTTATTATCTCCGGCATATGTAAAGCTTCTTGAGTTCTCCTGAACTGGGATGGCAATGCAACAACTTTTGCTCTCTTTGTTGGTGGAGGCTCATCCTCCTATCGTTCTGAGGTTTTCTAGAAAATATAAATTGCTCAGCTAGGCTGATTTTAAAAGCCCGGAGCTGTTGAATTCGTTTTCTCGGGGTGTTTATTTCAATTTTGTGGGCTTTGTATTCTATCCAGGCATTATTGACCGCGACGTCAGTAAAATGATGGATTATTCTGATAGTCCATTTTTTTGTACGTGCCCTCATAGGACAGTATGATCCCATTCTATCTGCCATGTCAACCCCTCCCATGAACAAATTATAGTTGCGTATTACCGCTGGCCTCGAAATTTCCACAAATTTTTTTTCTTTTTTCGCCCAACGCTTGCACGTGTCGACAGGCATTTCTGAAAATTGATTGGACAACATCAAAACACTTTTGTTGTCCATCCATTTTGTGACAGCCAAATGTTGGTCTTGTCGCACGAGTGAATCAGTCGAACCTCGACCCTTTTTTGTAAATCTTTGTCGGGCAGTAGTCTTGCATTTTTAGAAATTCTGTTGGCAGTTACTGTCCCAACAGAACCAAACCCTTGGGCTAACAAAGAATCAGCCAACTTTGGAGACGTGAAATACCTGTCGTGGTAAATAATGTGGCCCGGATGTAATGATTTTACCAAAGTTAAAACCGACCCTTGACCCAATCCATATTTCTGCATTTCAGGTGAAAATGTCGTGGGTCCCTGATATGGTAGGAAATCGCACACTAATCCATTCGGGTTTGCCATTGTAAAAATCTTAATCCCAACAGGATTTGGCTTCCCCCTAATATATTGCTTCAAATCACAATTTCCCGTGAACGGAGCCATCATTTCGTCTACGGAAATATGCTTTTCTCTGACTTGTTTTAGGCATCCTTGCCGAACTCTGTCCAAGAATGGCCTCACCTTCCATAGACGATCTTTTGCTCTCTCATCCGTGGAAATGTCGTTGTCAACGACAACTTTTAGTGATGTTCGCAGTTGAAAAAACCTATCCCTTGTCATAGCGTTTGCAATAATTGGTATTGCATAATTATTTTGCCAATACATTCGTATGATAGGATATTGTAAACAGGACATCATCATTGACAACCCAATCCACACTTTTATTTCTTCGCATGTCGTGTTCAACATTTTACCGTGACGCAGATGATAGCTTGAGTTTGTGCAGTCAGCCATTATTTTGAACATTTCGTCATCTATGTATTGAAACATGTAATCGGATTCTATCCAGTTGGTTGTATCTCGTTTTTCGTATGGTTCAATGTTGGGAAGAGACGGTGGATCAAATGTCCTGCGGCGCCAAGTATCTCTGTTGTTAGAATCCTCAGATTCCTTAAAAATTATTTAAATATATGTAAACACTTGATAATAAATCAATGAAATTAATTCAATTAAAGCATTTAGGTATCTATCGTAATAGGTATCTACAATAAAAATAATTATATCAAAAATTTACCTCCTCCAACTCCTCTTCTTCCTCAGAGTCATCACTATCAGGTGTACCAAGTGCTGGAGCTATTGTGACATGATCAATAACAGATGTATTTTCTATTGAAGTGTCATCTTCCATATCATTATCAGACAAATCCAAATCAGAATCGTCAAAATTTTCAAGGAATCGCTCTAAGTCAGTTTCATCTAAAAGATTGATAAAAACCCCAAGTATAGTATACTATACCACGAAAGTAAAATCATAATATAACCTATTTGTAAGTAAGTAAATTTGAAAATACAATTTTATTTTACTAACTCCACCTCTTTACTATGATTTGAGATAAAAATAATAAATAAATAGTTTTTACTTACTTCTAAAATGTCTTGGTAATCCAGAGCGTTGAGAATCCATGACCACTTTACCGCTTGTCAAATTTCAAAATGATAAAAACGGTTGAAAAATAAATAAATTAAGGGCAATCTGTTGACACAATTTATAAACACCGTTTGGTATCAATATTCAATGCTGCAATGGTCGAAATATTTAGCGGTTTTTTGTGCAGATGTCATTATACAAAGTATAGTATACTATACCTTGGGTCTCAGGAGGATAATAAGATATTTTATTTAACTTGGATTTGGATTGGATGTAACGAAGAACGAATAACTCTTCTTTTCTGCAGAGTTACCAGAAAGGACAGTCACCAATCTAATAATAATTCGAAGTCCCTTTTCGTTTTCAAAACGATCGAATTACCCATTACGTTAACTCCCATTTTCGTATATCCCTAAACGAACGATTACCCTAAAACACCTACAATTTTATTTTATGAAACATACATTTTTAATCTTCTCATCGAAATGCCCAAACCTCCACTTGATGATGGCTGTCATCGGTATGAGCCAGCTGTCACGATTCTTCAAAGGCCGTGGACTGGAGCTGTCCGAAAACTGATGCATGATGGAACTAGGGACAGGGAGCTAATGTCTTCTTCTTCTCCTTATTCTAGGCCTGAAGACCTGTTATTAAGAGGTGGGGTTTGCCTCACTTGCAACGTCGACTCCCAGCTGTCTATCCACCTCTTTGGTGGCCTGCCTGGGAGTCGTCTTCCGTGGGGTTGGCCGTGCAATGCAATGTGAGGGAGTCTGGATGAGTCCATTCTCCTCACATGTGCATACCAGTATCTTCTTCTTTGCCTTCCCCATCTTACTTTATCTTCAACCTCGTAAATTTCCCGTACCCTCCTATTCCTTATTTTATCCCTGAGGGTCTTCTCAGCAATGCATCTTAGAGTCTTCATTTCTGAGACACTTAGCCAATGAGCCAATGTCAAAGGGATTTATTTGGCACTTTAAGAAAAAGAAGGTTGGCATCTGTCTTCTATCCACAATGCGTTTTCTCTATGTCTTAACTTCGATGATACCGTGCAGAAGCGAGTAGATAGATACTTATAGGTTTCGATGTTGTTAAAAATTTTCTGTCAATATTTGTAGCTACTATTAGAACCTTCGAATATCCGAACATATACGAACATAAGGTATGGGAAAAGTACTTTGGAATACTAAATACCAATAAACTTCTTTAACTTGAATCGGCCTTGAGATTCTATTTTTAAGTTTAATGAAACTAAACCCTTGCGATATATTGTGTGTGTTAATAGCCATGTACATAATAAATGACTAGGTCAGTAGGTATAAAATCAATGGTATTAAACAGAGTTCCACCCGATTAAGAATTTAAAACGGCTTTATGGCATCAAATAATGATAGGATAATGGTAATGACAGGCGAGGAAATATTTTAACGCGTGTAGAGGCCAATTATCTAGATATGGCTTACTCTCTAATTAAACATTATTTTTATTTATATACAAAGTAACTACACGTTTTTTTTTCAAAGAGGTGATGTAATCTTTAAGAAAAGATCAAGAAATAGAAATAACTTTTATTTTATTAACTTTTGTATAAATTTTACTTTACATTACAATATCTAGAACCTTTGCTTTGGTTTCGAGCTTCACAATGGCGTTAGGATTAAAGAAGCAGATATTTTGGAAAATTAAGACAAGCGTCTTAAGAAATAAAACCAGCGTGAAATTGATAATAAAAAATGATAATTTTGTCGCATGATAAAATTTCAACGAATTAATTTATGTTTTGTTCATGTAAAGATAACTTGCTTTATTAAGATATTTATTTCAACAATTCTTAGTGTCTACATATAGCAAATTATGTAAACTATTTCACATAGTATGTGGTGCTCGAAACTAGGAGTAATGCAATTTTTATTACACTCTGGAAACTACTTGATATTCAAATCATTTTTATCAGGCGTCCTTTCTAAGGGATTTTCTCGTAAGAGAAAGTTAATTAAGAATTTCGATTTCGCGAAAGGGTTACTATTGAATTAAGCAAAAATGCAAATTTAATTACCAAGTATCCCAAAGACTGTTTAATTAAAGAATAAAGCGAGAGAAATAAGATTTATATAACCTTTATATTGATAAAGATATAGCGATAAATATTGGTGAAACTTTCAAATTTTAATTCAGATAAAATGAGACATCTTTTGAATACGCGATTTTATTCAGGTAAAAAAAATAAAAATGATAGTTTTTGACGAGATTTTAAGGGCAAACCTCAAGTACTGCGGTATCGCTAAAAAGTGGTTTTCGCGCACACCTAATGATGATTGTGAACTTAGATGAAGGTCAACATAGGTTGATGGCAATTGGCAAATATACCATAAATATTTTTTTTTTATGTTTTATCTACAACAAAAATTTAAAATTAATGACAGCTACCCATGTACAAAAAACAAAAAAAAAACCTTTTGAAAATTACAAAAATACACTATTGTAAAAATGTACCTTTGTAAAAAAAAAAATACAAAAATATGCTTGATGCTTATTTCGTTTTTATGTAACAAGCGGTTATGATGTTAATCCAACGTAATATAATTAACGTGATAATAATTCAAAGAATTTGAAACATGAATGTGGTAGAAATAATAATTAGAATATTCCATACATTATTTTTGGTAGCTGGAGTAATCCGGGAACGATTAAAGGGTGAGATAGGCTGAGTTGTTCTTATCTGGGTAATTTTAGTAATAATTATTATAACGTTAAGATAAAAGGAAATATTTTACAGTGCCTGCCCTTGCCATACACGTCGTGCGCTCTTATGTATGTCGATTTCCACTTTAAAGTCAACCACTATCTTAAAAGCCCAGTTCGGACTAGGTGGAGTAGCGAATAATTTAGTAGCTAACTTACACGCCACTCGATTAAAAATCGTTCACACTACATTCATACATCCGAGTCATTCATCCGTTCATTAGTACGAAACGTCACTTTTGTGAAAAGAATTACGTATAATATGAAAATACGTGTTAAGGATGCCGAATGACAGTTGGCCGAGGAGAGCGCTGTTCTTCCTCCCATCAGGGTCCCGGAGACGAGGAAGACCCTCTCATACTGTGTTCCGCTCCTTCGAGGCAGAGCTGAGGAATCTGGACATGGTGTGGGAGGAGGTCATTAGCGTTGCGCAAGATCGAGCACAATGGAGAGCTCTTGTTGCCTCCCTATGCCCCTAAGTGGGGTCTAAAGGGAGTTTGGATTGGATTGGATGAAAATATTATGTATGGTTTAATCAAATGAATAGAGGTTCACACACAAGTTCAAGCCCCCCCACCATGGGTAAGAGACGCGTGGTGGAGGGTGATACTAGACCAATAAAAATTAGAACAAAATGGATTTACTCGTGTAGAGCGTCGGATTTAAACAACTTGACCGAATTTTAGGTGTTCAGACACGTTTTAGTTCTAAATTACTCGCCACTCGTCTAAAATACTTGATCAATGCGAACTAGGCTTTACTTTTGAATGTATTAGACTTATTCTATATCCAATAAGGCCGATAGACAGACATACACACGCAAGACTTCAAAGGGTGCGGGGTTTTGACGTGGGGTCGACCCCGATGGTAACAAACGTTTTCGTCTGTAAGTAATATTATATGAAAGGGCTAGGAAAAAGGTGAAAGTTTTTGAGTCAAACCATTATAATTAGGTACCTTTTAAAGGTTTGTGTGACACTATACTTGTATTGATGTATTCTGTTAAAGTTTTTTATTTTATTTTACAATAATTCTTTATAATACATTACATACATACATACATTCTCCCTTTAAGGCCCCCCGCACACCGCAAGCCAGCTCGGAGGAGACCAATCCGCAGCAAACCCGACCCGCACGAAACCAGCCCCCCAGTTCGATCGAATCACTCAAACCAGAAAGCCGGCCCCACACAAATCAAGTCTGCCGCGGAATCCCCCCCAAACCAATCCGCAATGCGAGGGGCCCAAACCCCACTTAGGGGCACAGGGAGGCATCAAGAGCTCTCCATTGCACACGAAGGCGTCCGAGGCTCATTGTGCCTTTTCTGACCGATTGAGGTTTAAGGACGTGAGGTGGTCAACCTCACGGTCCCGATCTGATTTTTCGATTTCCTGCCTCTTACAGGATGCTCGAGAAACCAGCAAAAAGAGCAGAGGTACTATTCTTAGCCGGCAACCCCACGGCGATTCTTTATAAACAAAATTTTAAAACGCAAAGTGACCTGCGTGCTTAAATCAACAGGGTTGTCAAAAATTTCATTCTTCTGTATGCATTATTTTTTAGTAAATTACATAAACCTTACTTTGAAAGGTATGGATTTGCTGGTATTTGAGGTTGCATGTTAGCAAACTCAATTGCTATTAAACATTTTATGGTATGCCTAGTTATAAAAATTTAATATTGTGTTTTGTAACAAGGTAGGAACTGTAATTTTAAGATTTGATTTATGAGTATTTTTAAGATTTTATGCATCTAATCATATAATTGTTTTTAACTGTCACAAACACAACGTTTAAACTTTAAATGGGGTATAATTATATTTTAATTTGTTATAGTATGATGAGATAATCAAACAATCGAATTATTTTTGTATTTTGTAATAATTATGCAAAGAACTTGTTGACAAGGCTTGTAAAAGCCTTAACAGGACGTATTGTTGTTTTATTATTTTAATGAACAAAGAGTAAGTATAATAAAAAAATATATCTTATATAACTTGATAAAGATTAAAAAAAAATATATCAAAACAAATTCAATCAAATCCAACATTCAAGTGCATGCTACTGATTGCCGCGTTTGTAGGTATTTAGTATGCAGTGGCGAAGAAAAAATAAAACTTAAAAAAAACTATAACTCGCTTTATGATAAACTATAAAAGGATGCAAATTGAGCGTGTAAATTCCATTAAATTTCTTCGACATTCCTCGTTTCGCTTCTGCATAGCCCCCTCCCCTAGTCTGAGTGCTCATTGAGAAGAAGGAGATAAGAAATTTCAGTGTACAACATCGTCAAAGCACGTTTTATAGTTGGTAATTGGCCTGTCCGAAGCATAAGAAAGAAAAAGAAAAAAATAGCCGTTTTTGGTACAAGAGCTTAAAGAACTTAGTGAATTTATTTGTGATTCGTTCCGATTTTCTTTGATTATCAATTTGTACTGAACACTTTTTGGATAATATTTTACGCCCACGAAATATCATGGTAAGAAAACTGAAAACCAGAAATCAATTTTCTCACCCTAGGTATTTATATACAAGATTTTAGTAGTTCTATTGTTATCTTAAGGTGCATTTATACCAAACGAACAAAGATCCAAAACTATTTTCCTAATCGTTGATATGGTCACCAAGGAAACTATAACAGAAAGAACTTTCATCGCCTACTAATAATAATTAGTAAAATATACTCTATTTTCAAAAACTGGGTCTTCTTTCATTTGGTATAAGTGCATCTTAACTTTGTTAAGATTTACTTACAATTTACGTAAATATGAGTTTTTGGTATTTTTTTTATTTCAACAATGGTTTGAAATGGTTTGGTTTAAAGCTTTTCAAACTAAGGAAATGTGTTGTGTCGTCGAATATCAAATAATGGATTGAGTCATAATTTATAACCAAACGTCAATGCTATGTAACACAGTATGGACAATGGACATAAGCCACAACATGTGGTTACCAGTGAGAAAGGTAAGCAGGTTTGTGATACGAAAGGCACATGTTACGTGTGGACAGTGTACACGAACGTCGAACAATCCACATTCAGTTTTAACAGTCTATCATTAAAACAGACAATCGTACCTAAGGTTTTCTGTCTAGATTTTTTTTTTTTTTTTTTTAATTTATTTTCGCTACTTCCTAGAGACAGGGTTCCGCTGTCGGAGGCAGGACATAATAAATTTTACATAGTTTGTTTCGTGATTATACTTAGGATACTTATAAACTATTTAAACTATAATACAACATGAAGATAAAATAGAAATAAAAAAAAACGAAAACCAAGCATACAATAAAAAAAAAACAGAAGTGAAAAAAAGAAAAGAAAGAAAACGATACTTCATTAATAATAAATAAGACAAAGTTAGTTGAAAATATGATAGCCCTTAGAAAGAGATGTCGATTTTTGGTACACAAAACTATGATGGGTTGAACATTCACATGTATGAACATTATTTATACTCGGCATACAATTAGATTTTGTTCCTATAGTTTTGCATTTTCGTGTTTGCATACCTATGTGATTTTTATTGTCTGTGACTTGTCTCTAGACCAACTGTACCCCTATTCTGTAGCAAGTGTAGGGTAGTCACTTGAAAAAAGTGACTATAAGGCGATACATTTTGTATGAAAAACGTCTGTACGTATCGAATGCGAGAATCGCATATAGACGTTTTTCATACAAAATAATAATAATAATAGAACTTGGACAACTTTTATGGCGCCGTTTAGTGAAATATCTTCACCTCAAGGGCGCCTCACATAAAAAGAAAAGAGTAATAATCACCAATAATGTATCGCCTAATAGTCACTTTTTTTCAAGTGACTACCCTACACTTGCTACAGAATAGGGGTCCTGATCCAAAGAAGATGAGTTATCAATTGATCGAATTGACGTAATCAAATTCATCAAAACCACCCCCCTTTGTCAACCGAGTAAAACATATACTGAACAGTTTTTGCAACAATCCTCTGTCGAACACGAGCTTTGCTCTATGGACAGAGTGTTGTTGTATTTAAATGTTATGTATTGTGTTTATTATGTGAATTTTATATACATTGTTAATCTTTAATATAGATAAAAAAAATGAATTTAGAAAAATGATGCCACCAGAAAAGCTTTAAGAATATGTAGCTAAAATTTATATTATGTCAAATTTTTATGTAGAAACAGGCGGAGACAGTATGAGAAAACGCAAAGAAAATTTCGTAAAAAAGCTAGTTTATGCGCCTATTTACATGTGTAATTTGAATAGATCATTTAGGCTCCTCCGCGCGTGTTTGGATGTAACTCAGAGGGCATCATTAAAATGTAAAACGAACTCGCGTGAGTGTGTGGGGTGGGATAACTCAATATATTAAAAAGCGAACCCTCCACGGGCTGCGCCAGCGTAGAGGTACATTTACACCGCAAACTATCGTCTCACTTAAGTCGTAACAATTGAAAAAAAAGCTCTATCATTTACAATTATTAATTTTACCAAGGAAATTTGCGCATTATGTTTCAAATAAGATGATCTTTTCTATTTAAAACTGATACAGTCTATTAAAATTGAATTTTTAAATTTTGTGGCTTGTTATGTGATGCCCTTAATGTTATATCTGTGGTGGCATGGTAAAAGTCATTAAGTCAGTGGGATGACATTTCTCAGTATGGCGGATTTACTTGTCAGTATTTTAAGAGGTTTCATTTTTGTCAAATATTATTTAATACAAATAAAATAGATCAACTTTGATGCATTTACTTCGTTAAAAAGGGTTCACTATACGATAACTCATATTTATTTCTTCAATATTTCTTTGTTTATATGCTTTATTTATAATGCGTGTCTTTTTACCTTGACAATTTTGGCTCATAGGTTGAAAAATTTTGTACTTAGGTCAAATTTTACAAGGAAATATACCCAGTTACTCTATATCACATGCTAATTTATTATTTTTCAACACTTACATTTTATTCTTCATAAATATTAGTTATTTTTTTAGCTTACCTATTATTATTTTCTAGCATAGCATTCCCAGAACACCAGTAGGTATATTTTTTTTGCTCAGAATATAAGTAATAAATGAAGAATATTCTTTGAAAAAAAAAATTAAATTAGTTAATTATAGGTATTATTACCTTTGTTAAGATAACCCTCTCTCACAATGTACCGATCCTTCAAAGCAGAGCTGAGGAATTTATACACGGTTTGGGAAGAGGTCATACAAGCTGCACAAAATCATGCGCAGGGGAGGTTCCAACATCAAACCATTGCAAACCAGATGAATATTCGGAAATTTGAACATTACGACCTAATGGCGAACGTTGTTAACGTAAAGTGATCACACTAATCCAACCTTCGAAATAACATTAGAAGATGGTCGTTAGCCCGTAGTGGTTTGTTCATACTATTTTAAAATCGAACTGTATAATCAGTCATCAGTTGTTGATATAATAGTTCGCACTAGCACGACTTTCTTTAAATTATATTAATAATAGTATTAAAATAGCAATGAAAAAATATTAAAAAAAAAAAAAAATATGCAGATAGTATAACCGATCTATTGTCTATAGCTTAACAATAAAAACAACGAAAGTTGTAAACAGATTGGTCGACAGATAAGGAAGATACCTGCCAGTTCACAAAATACATTATTTAAACACATTTTAAAAAGGTTCACTTTTAAAAGAACGGCTTCTCACGGCAGCTCTATCATAGACAACACCGTTTTACTTCGTGGTAGACAAAATTCAACGCGCGTCGTTTTACCTTGCCAAATAAAATTAATATTGAGTTATGCCGGAATGAAAAAATGCTTTTAAATCCTTTATAAGTGGATTTTTTTAAACTTATGTTTTTGAACTTTGTTCTGTTTGTGATAATGTATGATGTAGCGCATATAACTCAAAATGCTGAAAAACGCGACTTAATGCCTTTTACCATGCCACCACAGACTGTGGTGGCATGGTAAAAGTCATTAAGTCAGTGGGATGACATTTCTCAGTATGGCGGATTTACTTGTCAGTATTTTAAGAGGTTTCATTTTTGTCAAATATTATTTAATACAAATAAAATAGATCAACTTTGATGCATTTACTTCGTTAAAAAGGGTTCACTATACGATAACTCATATTTATTTCTTCAATATTTCTTTGTTTATATGCTTTATTTATAATGCGTGTCTTTTTACCTTGACAATTTTGGCTCATAGGTTGAAAAATTTTGTACTTAGGTCAAATTTTACAAGGAAATATACCCAGTTACTCTATATCACATGCTAATTTATTATTTTTCAACACTTACATTTTATTCTTCATAAATATTAGTTATTTTTTTAGCTTACCTATTATTATTTTCTAGCATAGCATTCCCAGAACACCAGTAGGTATATTTTTTTTGCTCAGAATATAAGTAATAAATGAAGAATATTCTTTGAAAAAAAAAATTAAATTAGTTAATTATAGGTATTATTACCTTTGTTAAGATAACCCTCTCTCACAATGTACCGATCCTTCAAAGCAGAGCTGAGGAATTTATACACGGTTTGGGAAGAGGTCATACAAGCTGCACAAAATCATGCGCAGGGGAGGTTCCAACATCAAACCATTGCAAACCAGATGAATATTCGGAAATTTGAACATTACGACCTAATGGCGAACGTTGTTAACGTAAAGTGATCACACTAATCCAACCTTCGAAATAACATTAGAAGATGGTCGTTAGCCCGTAGTGGTTTGTTCATACTATTTTAAAATCGAACTGTATAATCAGTCATCAGTTGTTGATATAATAGTTCGCACTAGCACGACTTTCTTTAAATTATATTAATAATAGTATTAAAATAGCAATGAAAAAATATTAAAAAAAAAAAAAAATATGCAGATAGTATAACCGATCTATTGTCTATAGCTTAACAATAAAAACAACGAAAGTTGTAAACAGATTGGTCGACAGATAAGGAAGATACCTGCCAGTTCACAAAATACATTATTTAAACACATTTTAAAAAGGTTCACTTTTAAAAGAACGGCTTCTCACGGCAGCTCTATCATAGACAACACCGTTTTACTTCGTGGTAGACAAAATTCAACGCGCGTCGTTTTACCTTGCCAAATAAAATTAATATTGAGTTATGCCGGAATGAAAAAATGCTTTTAAATCCTTTATAAGTGGATTTTTTTAAACTTATGTTTTTGAACTTTGTTCTGTTTGTGATAATGTATGATGTAGCGCATATAACTCAAAATGCTGAAAAACGCGACTTAATGCCTTTTACCATGCCACCACAGATATTATATAAAACATTTATAAATTCACAATACCTATATCATACATCATTGTATACAAAATAATACAAAAACAAAACAAAATTATAATTGATCAAAATGTTACACATTTATAATAATAATATATCGGTCATGTCTCTTATGATACGTCACGAAAGATTCATGAGAGATCTTCGAACTATAGAGAAAGGAACTTTCTTAACATCCTGCATGAGGACAACAGAACTGCCTTTTGAATCGGATCTGATCTGAGTCTGAGACCTCTACATAAGCATATTATGCTAAGTAGTTTCCCTAGATTCTCTATAATAGACTTAGGAATAACTCCATTCGTTAATCACTATAGGTATTACCTATGTGAGTGGTTGATGTATGCCACATATCTTTGATTTCGTGAGCCAGATTATCTTGTCTTGCTCGGCTTTTTTCAAATTTACGTCATACGGTATAGTGATATCCACGAGAAGCTAGTTATTCCGTTCCTACGATCAACCAATACAATGTCCGGACGATATGCGTTAATCGTTCGCTCAGTTTGTATTGGTATAACCCAATATAACTCTTATATTATTGTATTGAATTACCGAAACTGGGGTGTACCTCTAATAAGGCACATACTTCAACATCGAGCAAACCATATTTCAAAGCAAGTTTTTGATGAACTTTTTTTGCGACATCGTTGTGTCTGTGAAAATACTCGGAACTATTATTATTTAACAATATGTAATTAACTGTATGATTAAACTGTCATCTCTTGAAATAAGAAGCCGAAGGTTCGCAACCAGTCAACCCCTTAGCTGATATTATTTCAAAAACGTTGGTTTAATGGAGCACTTAATGAAGTGCAGTATTGACACCAATGTATATTAATTTTGACTATCCACATTTACTCTATTATTTGACAATCAATTAAATGGAATAACGATCAGTATGCTAAGAATATCGGTTGCGAAGTTCTTTATAATCTCTATACAAAAAATGGAGCCCTATTTTCCGTGATCATCGGTTCACGCGTAAACGGCTGGATTAATTTTTAATATTGCTTATTATTTTTTTGTTGGTAAAAAGGTTACCCGAAACAGATAGAAAGTGTCAGTTATTTGAAAGTTGGTGCGATTGATAGAATGCGGAAGCAAAATATAATATGGCTTAAAACAGCTGATGTATTAGCTAATTAATTTATCATTACCTATACGAAAATTCAGTTCAATATTTATAGTTAGGACCACAGAACAACGTCTGTCGGGAAAGCTAGTATTTTATGAAACAGAAAGAGTAGTTTGTTATAGTTCAAGTTCGCACCTTTGTATGATGAAATATCTATGAAATCTATAGGTAACTACAATGTCGAGCTTGGCAGGATGAATAATAAAAATGAGACGGATCTCTCCACTTTCATTTCCGCATCCTGTCTGTCTGACTGTCGAGACCGTAAATTGACTACCGCCAGAGCTCCAAACAATGTCCTGATGTAAATCAACCAAGTCAGTAAGTACTTAGTTCTATTTCCTACTAACAATGGACGAGATTGAAATTTATTTCCGAAATGAAAAAAAAATGAGATCAATCAATGATTCTGAGAACAAAACGAGGAAAGGCAAATTAAAAAGCCATACTCGCTGCGGTTAACATTTATCCACCTATCTGTATTATAAGTGTGTAAGTATTAAGAGGTTGTCGTAATAGCGGCAAGTCAATGATCCGATGGAATATTTCAAATATTCCGATCGGTGGTGGCGAGGTCTTGCAGAGGGTTCTGGATGTGACTGGAGGGGGCGTAAGGAATGGTGGAGTCACCCTTGAAATATGCCGAAGGAGGAATAATTTCCAAGATATTCTCACGTCTTGGAGATGATAGTGCTGATATTGTGATAGCGGAGGGACACCCACTTCTTCTTCGTCTGCAATAATGGCATCAAAACACGCACATACCCCCCACCCCTCCCCCATGCTCCTTTGGGATAGTAATTGATAATAATAATAAGAGCGGGCTGGTTCTGTGTTGGATTTCCATCGAGGTATTATTAAATTCCTGCGGTATGAATATTATTTGTGACGCCGCCATCATGAGGAGAATTTTTAATTCATAGCTCTCATTATCTCGTTTCTACGTCTCTCTGTACATAAAACATACCTACATACATCTACACACCGACACAGGCAATACGAATATACTTAAGTACGTACTCAAAACGATTATTTATAAGGTTCACTTAATGAAATTCTTTTGTAATCCTGATTGGATTTGCGGATAAAACACGTGAATATTTAGGAACTATGTAGGTAAGTTCCCGTGTTTGAATCTCGTTTTTATTTTCAAATTAAGAATTCTCAACCTATTGTTCATTAAATTAAAAAAATGACTTACAAATTATTCTCTGCTGCTTAGATTTTTCAAGAAGAATCTACTTACTTCTTCTTTTTCGGATGGACAAATTCCCATAAAATATTATTATGTGTAAAATGAAGAGCACTTTCTTGCACTCGACTTGATTAGTAATATTAAGGCAATTTATGTTAAACTAGCATTCCCGACCGACGTTGTCCTGTGTTCTTAAGTATTAATATTGAATTCGAATTTGTATGAGGATTAGCTTTTTACCTTTTAAACAATGTAATTTAGATCGATGCATCTGTTTCAAACCATATATTTTCAATCGAAATTCTGTCAATGGCACCAACTATCAAACGGTTCCTGTCAAACTTTAATTAAAAACTTTCAAATTTAGAATAAAATTTATGTATATTGTTAAAAGTACTAAAAAGGTTACATACTTACATAATTTTCCACATAACTTTCTTATTTTTTTTTCTTTCATAAGAACCTTCTCCTGATAAAAGCCATCCCGACAAAAAAAAAGAATTAGCGAAATCGGTCTAGCCGTTTAGGCGTGATGCGATGACAACGGAAAATAGCTCTCCATTTTTATAATAGTACTAGCTTTCCCGACAGACGTTGTCCTGTGTTCCTAACTATGAATATTGAATTCGAATTTGTATGGTGATGAATTAATTATCATTTGACCAATGTAATTCCGACCGATGCGTCTGTTTTTAACCATATTCCATCCGCATTCTGTCAATCGCACCAATTGACATTTTCTGTCAAAATTGGAATAAAAATTATAAGGTAAAAAGTACTAATAAGGTTGTCTACGTAGAGTTTTCTTTAATTTTTTAATTTTCCATGCATTTTTCTTATTTTTTTTCTTCTAAAAGGACATACATTCTCCTGATAAAAGCCTACACGACAAAAAAAGAATTAGCGAAATCGGTCCAGCCGTTTAGGCGTGATGCGATGACATCGGGAAATAGCTCTCCATTTTTATATATTATAAGATAGAAGATGAGAAAGGATGTATTTGATTATTTCATACAATTTCAAAAATTTGAAACGAAAAGAATTTTAGGAATGCATGCAGCAATAAAATACAAGGGAATTTATTTATGGTCTTTACGGCTATTAAACCTTTTACATAATATAATTTTACAGAATATATTCCTAATTGGACATTTCTTGCAACTTTACCAAAAATGCGTTTTTTAGTTTGTATTCGATGTACTGATTACTTTTTTTTACTACAGCTTTACCATGAAAAACTCAGTCTATGCCACCAATAGGCATAATCAAGCACTACAATAATTTTTCTTGTCTTATAGGTATCCGTTACTGTATATTTTACATTACACAAATTACCTAGACACCTATAAGATAGGTACCTAATATAAATATTGAAATATTGTTATGTTACAAAAAAATCCTTCACCAAATTAAGTTTTTTTTATAGGTATGTCCCATATATTCCAACGCACATAATAACAAGCTATCACTAGTCTATTTATTATCACATCGCGTGTGTGACCCAAATTAGTACGTAGATTACTAAAAGAGTGTGGAAATAATCACATATTGTTGAATATCTTGTTTCACATTCAATCACTGTCATTTCTACAAATTATCCACCGTCTATATATTAATTTCTGTAAAGTTCATTTACTATTGTGCAAAGCTCAAACAACGTTATGCACTACATACCTAAGTTGTGATAGCAGACAGACAAACAGTGATGATACAAGCAAAAGAAAAAACTTATGCAGCAGCAGCAACATACAGGTGTCCCAGAAAGATCTCCTTTAAGTCTATTCAAATACCTCAACATATTATGTTAAGCGATTTTTTATATTATTATTATTTTAGTACTTTTTTGACAATCTCTGAATTACAGGATATAAATAGTAGCAGAGACACCAATTTTTAAGATAGGTTCATACATATTTTTTTTCTGGAACAGCTGAATAGTAAATCTTGTAGACACAAAAACAATAATTGTTTTTGTGTCTATTTGTGTCCGTCTATACCCATTTATTATTATGGGTCTATCTGATACCATCGTGCCAAAACAAGCACATTTCATCGTGCCAAAACAAACTATTTTCAAAAACTTTCCAATTAATCAAACAATGTATCCTGTAAATAACATTAAGCTGTCTTTACTGCATCATACCTAAGAACTCTTTCAAAGCAAAAAGTGCGATAGTTAACGAAAACAAATTTCATACAAAATCGTTTCTATTTCTATACTATTAAAGAGAAAATCAAGAAATAGGTATAGGTACAAACAGGAAAAACTGAATTAATAAGAAATGTCCGACAATGTAACTTTTAAAAGTGACAGTTGAATTCAGTTAAATTAAATTAATTATTTGATTAATTTAGATTAAAAAAAACAAAGGATTTCGAAACATGATATTTTTATTTGAACACAGCGAGTTTTGGAATCATTTTCAGAGTGTTCGATGTTTTGCATGAGTGAGTGTGCGACAAACAGAATCCTTCAAACGCCTCGAAGGGATAGCGGACAGATTCCATCGGATTACCTGCGGATATCTGAACCAGACAGTATTATATTCTACTTAGAAACACCAACAATACAGAGTACAGGTACATGTGTATAGGGAGATCATAATCACATTATGTCATTAGGCACGAAGGTGACATGTAGCCTTGTTATAATATATCAAGAGTAGGTACATAATACTACAAAGATAATTATATTACCCCTGTAAATTAGATTCGTAGATTATACATTAACATAACATAATAGGAAGAGGAAATAATGTAGGTAAGTACCAAATGCGGGAGCTGGTGTTCTACAATATAATATATGTACGGTAGGAACCAGTGACATGACTTTATCACAGGTCAAAATATTATAATAGTATCACTATTCCATCCACCGTACCTTTCCCGCATGAAATATGTTCCTGGGTTCAATCGTATTTCACCTCACTCTTGGGTTGGTAGCATGTCTTGTTAGTACCTACCTACCTTTAGTTAGGTAAGTACCTACATGTTGTTTTATTTCATACATGAAACCACATTCGTCTACTAGTCTTATATAAAGCCCAAAGTCATCATGTTCACTTCTGATATCAAACGGCGAGATAAAATATAATGAACTTTCAACTTTTCATTAATTGTCGTTCGTACTTTAACAAAATTAGGAATATAAGCAAACTAGCAGTCTGTCCCTGCTTCGCACGGGTAGGTACATAGGTATTTAAAAAAATAATTCAGTTTTCTAATGATCTTTATAGATCCCTAACTTTATCAAAATATTCTAAAGGCTATGTTAATCTGGAATAATGTAGCATTCTAATGGTCCCCTCCCGTCCGGCTCGTACCCCAGTGACGCCTATATCTCTGCCGCATTTCAATTTTTTTTTTTTTTTAATAAATCAACACTTATTGTGGCATTATTATAAAAGTTAGACGAATGCTGTCGTGACACTTTTTGTAGATAATTATGTCTTCTACAGAGTTGTACTACATTATTTTATTCTATCATCAATAGTTTTCACAGCGCACGCGATGTAAAGAATATTTTAGGTAATTTTTTTACACCTTGTGTTACATTATTGGAGTTTTAGTAAGGATCCCAAATATTTTTGAAAATTCAATATAGCCTATGTTCACCGGGGAGAGTGTAGCTTCCCAACAGTGAAAGAATTTTTCAAATCGGTTCAGTAGTTTCGGAGCCTATTCCCGTCAAACAAACAATCAAAACTTTCCTCTTTATAATAGTAGTGTAGATAAACCAATAGCCGATGACTGACACTGTTCGATTTTTTTTTTTTTTTTTTAATTTATTGACAAAAAAAAAATTGTACAAAAATTTTTAAATAGGAAGATGCCTAATCCCTTACGGGATTTTTTACAGTTTTAAATAGGAAGATGCCTAATCCCTTACGGGACTTTAAATGTCATGAACAAACCGCTACATGCTTACGACAGTCTTCTACTTTTATTTAGAAGGCTGGCTTAGTGTGATAACTCTACATAATATATTCGTTAAGATCCAGTCCTTAAATCGACACAAAAATCTAGATAATCTTAGAACATGTATTTAAGAAAATCACTGAAATTTTCCCCCAAAAGCAAGTATCGTCTCATTAATACTTGTATTCTGCCAGTTTAATTGTATAGGGTATAACAATCCTTGTACTTGACGAAGGCTCAACAGGGAAATGTTTCAAGTGCTGAGAATAGATTCTTGCGACAAATGTTGGAGATAAGATTATATTTACATAATAATATGTAATAGAACAGGAGCCAAAACCGCAGTTTAAGTTGGCTTGACAATGTGCTCCGCAAATCTCCCTTTGAAATCCACTTAGGAGCATAGGGAGGCAACAAGAGCTCTCCATTGCGCTCGATCTTGCGCAATGCTTATTTTTTTACAACACATCTTAAAATATAGACATAAAACAGTAATAATAGCACAGATATCTGATTGTCAAAGGTTAAGGTCAACATTTAAAATGTATTCAGTCGCTGTGTCAGTCGTCAAGAGGAAATCCCTGAAATTCCCCGCGTATGATCTGAGGTCGTATTCGGTTGCGATATGTTGCATGGTTTGTTTTTCCGCTCCGCAGTCGCAACCAAGCGAATCCAGCCATCCACACTTGTGGAAAAAAGATGAGAAAAGAAAAGAGAGTCTAGATGATTTGTGGCGTCCACATGTTCTACATTGGGAGCGAACGTGGATTAAGTAGGTAAGTAATTTTAACACTTTACTTTTTCGAGACCGTGAGGTTGACCATCTCACGTCATTAAACCTCAACTGGTCAGAAAAGGCACCATAGGCCTCAGTCGCCTTCGAGCGCAACAGAGAGCTCTTGATGCCTCCCTATGCCCCTAAGTGGGGTTCAGGCCTCCCGCATTGCGGGTTGGTTTGGGGAGGATCTGCGGCGGGCTTCATTTGTGTGGAGCCGGCTTTAGGTATTGATTGCTTCGATCAGGCTAGAGGGTTGGTCTCATGCGGGTCGGGTTTGCTGCGGTTTGTCGGGTCTCCTCCGGGTTGGCTTGCGGTGTGCGGGGAGCCTTAAAGGGAGAATGTATGTAGGAATGTACTTTTTCGAGAACTCGACCAGAAGTATAAACGATGGATAGTATCATTTTCATCATGATGAAAATGTTTAGTTTGTGGTATTGATTCGAAAATTTCCCCATAATTATACACAAACGGCCTCATCTTATGCACAAAGTCACAATTCTTTACAATGCTCTCCCCGCCATAATGATCTCTCCTACAATATGACAAAGGACGTGTAATTATGGTGATCATACACCACTCACATACTTTCTTTGTAGATCTATGTATATTTATATTATAACATCGTTTCTCTGCACACGGCACCAAGAGGCGAGCCTCAGAGTGCAGTACGCGGGCAAGTCAGTCTACTTCGGCCCTCCTTGCAATCAAGACACGAGTATTACCATCTGCTCCGCTGTCCACTGTCGCTCACTACACATTCATTCTTCTCGAACATTCACTCGCTATCTTCGTCACATTTATATTTTAACTGTGTTTCATTTGAATAAACTACTTATCTACGAACACGCATCTTTTATGTAGCAACCTTCTGAACTTATATTACAGCATCGCCACATCTGGCAATATCGACCACGCTACAATTGGAATTAGTTCTTGGCTAGGCCTACCTACATATATTACGGTTGAATCCAAGTAAACATATACATGAATGTTCAACTATTGTCTTGCAGCCATACCCTTCAAAATAATACCAAAAGACTTATCAATACAGTATCATATTCTACGTGTGTGTAGATTGGTTCTCGGTGAAACCGTAAAGTGCGTAGGTACCTCCTAACAAGTTTGTTGTTGTTCACATCTCCTTAAACGTTTCAATTAAAAGTTATGCTTCGTCTTCGGAATGAACAACATCATTAATTATGATAGATATTATATTATTCATCACAGGAGATTGAAACTCGGCGCAGCAAGACATCGCGTATCTACTTTGTAGCTGGTAGGTACTCATACCTCTGCGGTATAAGTAATAATTATGACTCCTCACGATACATGTTTTTCAGGCTAGACATTACATCCTATATAATAATTTGTCAGTCTCTCCGTTACTCGTTTTTTTGACAACCATTGAGTTTGAATACATTGATACGCAGGTTTTTTATTGAGTTGAGTTTCTTTCAAACTTTCAGAAAAAAATTTTTTTTAAACATTTAAAAATATTTTAACCGTATGTTTGTATAAATTACAAAAGCTTAATCAATATTCATAGTAAGGACTACAGGAGAACGTCTATCGTGAAAGCTAGTTTTTCATACATATGACAAAACCAATTCAACTACTGTGGGGCTAGTACGAGTTTTATCGAAAACTAATTAATTGCACGCAAATAAGCGCTTATTAGTGTGCAATAAGTGTTCTCAATTGATCGAAGTCCTTAGAGGTTCAAGAGTTCCCTGGTTTAAAAAAATCAGGTTGAATAAACGGGACGTTTCAACTATATCTCGCCTTAGTATAGGACACTGTCTTACAGCCCAGCACTTAGGTACATAGAATTGGAATCTTGCCAGACCCGGGGTGTGAATGTGGAGAAGAAATTCAAACTATTGACCACATTCTTTTGGCTTGTCCTTTGACAGGATATGGAAATATTTTTACTCAGGGGGGCCTACCATCTCCCTTAAGCTATATTTCATTACTTGCTATGCGTCCTCAAGGTTCCTACAAATACGTTGTAAATTTTTTTATAAAGTTCGATTTAAAAATTTAAATTACCGTTTACATAATATAATTTCTCTTTACCCATTTGAAGTTGTCTACATTTTAGTTATTCCCATTTACTTTGTTAATTTATAAACACTTATTAATGTTAAAATGAATCGATAGTGGCACAAATCACCCTCTATGGGTGGAATGCCTAATTCTTCTTCTTCTTTGAGTCACAATCCTAGGATTGGTCTGCACCAAGCATGCTGACTCTTCTTCTCCACTCCTCCCTGTCACTGGACAACCTTTTCATTTCTTAGAAGGTGCTGCAGCGCATGTCTCCGATCACCTGGTCTAATTAATTATAAAAAAAGTGTTCTCAAATCAAACGATCGAATCATTTGATCATTTTAGTGTGAAATTTTTCGAAACTCTTTCAATGATCGTTTCGATATTCGATCCTCGAAAACTTATACTAGGGCTACTGAAAATATTTTTCATTCGCCTCTAATTCGATATTCGATGCTATATCAATCGAGAAATATGTCAAACTAGATCAGAGGTTTCTACAAACAAGCGTTGCTACGTGAAGAATCGTCAAATTGTAAACTATTGTATATGTTTTCATTTTAATTATAGCGAACATCCAAACCTTTTCTTTTACAGCAGTAATAAACCACCTGATAATTTTTTAATTTTTTTTTTAGAGACAACAAAACACTGAACAACACATAAAACAAATCATTAAACAAAAACATGGAATTTCCAGTGCTCCAATAACAGATATCTACCGCATAACTATTGTACATATGTACGAGTACTTAAGTGGATACTGTCGATTTTTAAATATGATAAATAAATGGGGGGCATTATAGCCAGAAAATTATATTTTTAGAGATGCATTGCGCCTTCTACGAGACCAACGTCTTTTTGTTTAAATTCAAATTGAACTTGATAAAAATTTGTATACCTAAATTAAATTTAAGTAATCGAATACTTATCAAAAAGTTTTAAGTTTATATTATAATGAATTTACATAAATGAAAGTAGGAAAAATAAGGCAGGTTAGAATATTAGTTGAAGGCCTTAGGGTTGCAATCTCCACGGTGTGAATATCACAATAGGGTGAAATTATTTCCAATTGCATTTGAAAAAAAGGCATGATTGTCTCATTTGAAACGGTTCCATCCCCGGCTGTGTGTGCCGATGGGGAATTTTTAATAGGGTAGAACGATGGTAGAAACTTGAAAAATCTCAACTTCCTACCCTCGGGCCACGTCTGGAACCCCACCCTTCAGGATCAGACTATTTTAGAGGATAATACTTCGCCTGGCGTCTTTTCGCCAAATTGTTGCAAACTTTTTTAAATTTTCCATATTATACATTTCTCCTTTTTTCCCATGCCTCGCATGATTTTATATTTTATCCTCTTAAGATCACGTTAATTTTTAATTTATTTTAACATACATTATTTCTTTAGTAAGTAGATGTTTAACAGTAAGTAATTAACAATAGTTCTATGTGAGTGCGATGGCACTCACATAGAACTATTGCCATCTGATGGCACTGCCATGGAACTCTTACTGAAAGATACCGTTAGCGGCCAATCTTGACTCCCGCCCATCTAGCATTTTTTGTTAGTGAAATACTGACCTCAACAGCCTTGTGTTATAGCCCCGTGGACTTCAGATCAAGAAGTACCGGGTTTGATTCTCGGTCGGGTCAGAGTTTTTCAAAGTGTTTTTCAATTGAAATTTATACCCGGGGTTAGCCCGTCTCAGATTGGAGGGGACCGGTTGACTGGAAAAATTGTCTCAGGCGGTAAGTTCCGCCGGCTATACCGACACCTTTGTCTAGAAAAGTGTATTTTTAAAGGTATTTATGAATCTAAAATATGTAGCTGATACAAAAATAAGTATCAAAAAGGCTATCGAAGTAAAGATTACAAGGAATCGCAATAACTACTATAGTAATATCGAAAAATTATTATGCAACAAAAATTGCGTACTTTATTTCCTTAAAAATTCCGTTTAAACGTAATAACTAGTCAACTATCCTTGATAATTGAGTTGGCTTATTTATCATAAGCCAAGGAATGATAAAAGACAATGGAATGAACAAAAACATATAAATAAAAAGTTCACTTCATGCATTCAGGAAACAAGTTCTATACTCTAAAAATTAATTCCCTGTCACCAGCGTGCTGAAGAAGTTTTCGAGAAGAATGAATGAGGATATATGGTGCTTTTTCGAATGAGAGGATATGGAAATAGAAGGAGGAACGTTGCACTTTAAATTATACGCGGATCTTCGCTCACTCGCCTACTTCTGACATAATTTCATTTGTCGAAGGCGAAAAACTTGTGCATTTGGTCGGAAACTCTAAGCGTGGTAAGAAATTGCCACATTTGCTAATAACACACCATGAATACATTTATGTTAAAGGAAACTATTTTCATCGTACGAGTTTAAAAGTTATTTAACCCGCTTAGAGCAAATAATCTCCAAGCACAAAGTATGTATATATTAATGAAGGAAGATATGTATAATATTAGTTGAGATTAGCTGAAAATTTGCACATAATATTTAAAAAAATCATTTCTATAATTCATAAAAGTTATTCATTATAATCGCTCGCATCAGAGAGTTATTCATTTTTTCTATTTTGAAATGCCTATTTATAAATAATTACCAGACTTAAACATTACTACCTAATGGCGAACGTTGTTAACGTAAAGTGATCACACTAAGCCAGCCTTCGAAATAACAGTAGAGGACGGTCGTAAGCCCGTAGTGGTTTGTTCCATTTAAAAATCGAACATCAGTAATGAATTGTTAGAGTCATTAGTTTTTACATATTCTATAAATAATTCACTACAAATTAATTACACAATGTACGATAAACACAACAAAAAAAAATTTTTTTTAAAGAAATAAAATGTCTGTGCTCAAAGTGAATACGCTCTTAAACTCTGTCACAGTAAACTACTTGAAGGTTGTGTCATGAAACAGGAAGATCGGCACCTGGGATCGAACTTAAACATCGAACACCAACTCTAGACCCTCGCACGAAACAGTACGAAAGCTGGCGTCGTAACCGCTAGGCAACCGACCATTTTCAATAAATTTGTTAATTTTGTACTGAATTATAAAAAAATGGTTGCGCATAAATGAAAACGAGATATCGAGTTCAGATAAACGTAACCTAAATTTGAATATTCCACGTGAGTAAAATAATAAAACCGATATTTTCGACTGGATTGTTTAATCAAAAAGTGAAAAATAATCGAGCTTTTATAAAAATACAAATGCGAAAGAATTTAAAATTATCGGTGTATGTATTGTATATCGGTATTATGTGTGTAGTGGGTTTCAACGAGGGACAGTAAGTACATATTATATCGAAAAAATAAAGCTAGAACACACTTTGGTGTTCGGTCGTGATGTGTTGACATCGTGACGTCGGGTCTTCTCTTATGGGTTATGTCGCGACGTTTCGTGCAATTCGATGATCAATAACCAGTCTATGTGTTTTTATCTCTGCATTCTAGGCTAATGAATTAGTTGGCGAAATAGGTCATATACCTCGGTAATGTCCTTCAGACACTTTGAATATTTTAACTGGATTTTATTGAAAGATTCCAAATGACAAAAAGGAAGAAGTGTAGAAGTATCATAATATTATGGTGATGGCAGGCTTCAGGTGAATAAGTTGCTGCAGATCTACAAGAGAGAAAATACTACTGTCCATCGTGTGATGACAAATTAATCTTCGGCTACGTGCAGTCCCAAAAAGCTTTTAAACTGTAATGGTATCATTTTCTTCAGCGATTACTTCAATATTATTTAAGCATTAGTGGCCCGAGTCTTATTGAGCAAAGAGCTGTGATGGAGTTGTGAAGTAATTGAAAGCAAGCAGTTACTTGTCACGACGTGACACGAAAGCGATTTGTTTTTCAGCACATCTTTCTCAATCGTTTTATGCCCAACTAATTTTTCTTAAAGTGTTATTCTAACTATGAATGTTGCATGAAATCGATATGCCAATGGCTCATCACGACACGACACAAAATAGTAGAGAAGTTCTAGAATAACTGAAATAAAAACGGCCTAGGTATGTTGGTACGTAAACACTTTGTTTAAAAAAATATATATATATCAAACGCGAATATCGGGCGCGAGCTTTCATTCGACAACAATGGAAAAGAATAATATGGCATCAGGCTTCGGGCAGGGGTGGTCGCACACCCGACTACCTTTTTTTTGTTCTACATACACACACGTGACAATAATAATATCTCTATAATGCCTACATACGAGTGTGTGCCGTAGATAAATACCAACATGTAATATCTTGATTAATGGCAAACACCGACACAAAAAGTCGGAGTTGAATAAAATGTCATCTGAATCTCTTTTATCTATGTATTTGCAAGTTTCATATTTAATCTCTTTGTTCATTTTTTTGATAGGTCATTTCTAATTGCAGAATGATTTTATATTCATTCAACAATTCCACATTTAAACAAACTTGTATGCTTGAAGCGTCGAAAGATAATTTGTCTCTTCGGACTGTGTGTTTGTCATCCTTTGTTTTTTTTTAACCAATTTGTTGACTTTCAACTGAGATTTCCAGTGGTGGTTAAGTTATTTTTAGAGCGATGATGTTAACAGATAAAACTCTGTTTAAAGACATGGATAATGTATTTATTTATTAACAATATAAGTATCACTTGTGCCACCCCACCTGTCATGTGTGGTGGGGAACCTACGAATTAATGTTGCAATTATTGTTATATGTAGCATATCTCAGTGTCAAATAAAACGTGTACTTGACTGGAAGCATCTCTGAGTTTTAAATCTGCATAAAAATCCAACATGGTCCTTCGAGCCGGATTTTTGTATGAAATGAGACTTTCTTTTCTCCGTTCTACAAAGCGCAGTACTTAAGATATTTTTTCTATCTTCCTAGAGTCGCTGAATAAAAAAAAAGTTAATAAGGACGAACATGCTGAAGGTTTATACGTATAATACGTATTGTTGTGTATATTTTTGAAAGGGTGAAATGGGCATTAGTATATGTACGTAAGTAAGATCGAAGGGAAAATAAGACAAAAAAAAATCCTAGAAAGAACCCTGATCCCAAGATTAAGATAGGTAAAGTTAGATTAAATTTCTATTCATTTTTCCTCGCATCATGGAAATCCTATGGGGGGTTGGAAGGCAGTGGGCCTCATCTAACCTAGGTTTAAGTAGTTCTTTTTTTTTCATTTTATTCAGTTGCGTTACATTTTTTCAGCACGGCCAACTCATCCTATACATGGACATATACATCCTATACAGGAGTGAGATTTCTTCTTTATTATTATTTTTCGTTAGTGCATTTCATTTCTGAGCTCCGTAGACATTGATGGCGATACAAGAAAATGAAAGCGCGGGGATATTGTAGGGAGTAAATAAAAATAATCCAGAACTACGGTTGTTTCAATTTGTAGGAACAGCAGAGGCGTAAAAGTACGGACTCTTATGAATCGCACCTGCCGTCTCGGTTTTTTATACCTACTGAGAAAAAAAAACGATTTTCCATTTTTTTAAACACAGATTGAAAACATTTAAATATACAACAAAGCTTTGTTGGCTATTTTTTTCACGAATCTTCATATATAAAACTGGAGCCCTATTTCTCTTTGTTAACGCATCGCTAAATTCGTTAGGAAAGAAAAAACTAAGAAAGATGAGCGTAACATTAGAAAATTTAAGGTAACCTGCTTAATAGTGATTTGTACAATATAGGTAAACTTTTCTATTCGTTTAAATTTAATTTGGGTTTGACATATGTCATAATATGTTGTTAGTTGGTGCTAATGTCAGAATGTCCCACGTAAAAATTGTTTAAAACAGATGATTTTGTCGCAATTGTATTGCATAAATAGGTAATTAATCAATGTAGGTATCATTACTTATACAAATTCGAATACAATATTCATAGTAAAGACAGGACAACGTCTATCGAGAAAGCTAGTAAATGATAACTACATTAGAAATGGGGCAGCAAAAAAGATTTCTTCATTAGTTGTGTACATAAACTTTCGACATCCTTCGTACGTTAAAATGTACGATGGTAACAGAATTTTTGGCCGCTTGTTTCAAACACATATTACACATGTACACAATTAAAATTGTACTTATCAAATATTAATATACCTACATAATATGCTCCTTTTTAGAACGGTTCCTTGTATGTATGTTTCTACATATTAACGGCCGATTTCGAGAGAACATAGTGGATTGACCAGCGACTTTTATATTGACTAATATTACTAAAGGTTGTGCGTTCCAACTCATTGTTTCTTCTTTAATGCCACTACCTTTGCAGTTTGCGGATTTTACTGTTTAAATCAAGTTTTATTTATTTACTCAATTATACACGGCCATAGGCCATTAACATTATATTACTTATACAATATAAGGAGCAAAAAAGAAAACTCGTACAAAAAGGCTAAATCAACATACACACAATAAAAAATCAAAGAAAAGAAACCAGTCAACCAGTGAGAATCAGTCGGTACAACAGTTATGAAGAAATATCAAAATCAATCAATGATTTTCAAATACTAAACATAAAATATTACGTTTGTTCAAACCTTTGAATTTGTATTCACATGAATCTACTACAGAATGTGGATAAAATTATTATTTTTATCGTGCGGTTTGGATAAAATTAAAAACATAGTAGGTGCAATTGGTTTATTTGTGAACGATACGATATTTCGTCCTCTGTATTAATTTGAAATAGCAGCCTCGTATGAAGTTTATAGATAGAAATCCAGGATAAATATAGAAATGTGACACATCAAAGACAAAGGGACCCGAGCCTTATCGAAATGTAGGGCTGTACCCGGTGCTACGCTTTAACGACATCAAAAGCTCTTTGTGTTCTCTTTACGTTTAACATTTAAAAGCATCCAACGTGTAAATTATACATCTTGTGTATTTATTCACCACAATAAGCCGGGAATATCTGGCTAGTGTTTTACCTCCAACACGGTGGAATACGATTACTACAAAAATAAACAAGACAGAGAAATGTGCAGTGAGAATCACGCGGAGACAGATTTAGCAAGCATAGTATTTAAAGGAGACTTATTGTTCACAGCAATTCATTCGATTACTCTTTCATTAATTTTAAAAATTCTCAAATCAAAGATACTAAATCAGAATGCATGTGCTTTTGTGTAGAAAATATGATATCATTGGAGCATCATATGTTTGAGTTATGCGGAGATACCTGTTATTGGAGCACTGGCGTTTCACGATTTTTTTGTTTGTTTCAGTGTTTTGTCCTAGTCTAATAATTAATGAAAGATAATAATTATTGTCTATTGTTTAAATTCGTCTGTATCGCGGAATTATCGTTCATTCTAACCCCAACGCTAAATATTTTTAATATAAAAGAAAAAAGCATCCAAACTATGCACCAGAAAGTTTTTTTACGATACATTTGTCTGTAAGTTAACACTCGTTGCTATGCCAATGAGAGAGGTTACTACATGGAACTTTTGTAAAGGGAAAATATGAAGGTAAAAATGCACAGTAGATGTTCTTTCACAATACACTAGTTATTGAATATCGAGTGTTTTATTCAGTTTTTAACTTACATAACTAAGAGGCATCGTTGTTAAAAATGTCACTTATAAGGTATGTAACTAGTGTATAGAATTTACGCTAAAAATGAAAGTTGTAAAACATTAGCAAAAATAATAAAATGCTTTTTATGTTATTTATATGATATGAACTTATTCACAACCAAACTAGTTGCAGAACATCCCAAATTCTATCGCGTATATATTTTTGTAGTTTTATTTTATGGTTGGCGTATTCCGTTTCCCCATCATTACTACATACATCTGCGAAATGCTTTGAATTCAAACGTAAATTTCATCCGACATAAGTAGGCACCCGCCTAAGTTTAATCTAAGGTATTTTCGTTTTTTTCTGGTTCATCTTTTTACATCTTTGTAGAAAGAAAGAAGGAAGGAAAATCCCGCCGTACATAAAATCCTTCTTAGTATTTCGAATCGATGTTATATAGGTATTATCTTAAGACGGGAAATACGGGGCTCAAGCTGCAAAGAACTTCTTTCATTTATAATCAAAGTATTTTATTAGAAGAATCATAAGAAACACCTTCCTTCCTACATCGTAGATATATTTTGAAAATTTTACTAACTTTATTCATTACTTTTATTCATTTTTGGAATTTAGCTTGATACAAACTAGATTAATACAGAAATCATTATAGTTACAAGTTATTTAAACACTAGAGAGATAATATGGCTCAATTGCAACTACGGTAGAAATTTGATTTAATATTCACGGAATGTATTTGTCATTTTCATCACAATGTCTTTTATATAGGTAGGTAGGTATTTATAATAAGTTTTGATAGGGTCAAAATATAACTATTTGAAACAGAAAATGGGTTGGGATGCGTTAGAAAGTTTTTGATGTCATTTAAGTATTTTATCTAAAAGGCCCATAGACCTAGCATTCCGTGAGTTTTATTCCTATGTTTATATTAATTGGACTGCCCAGAAGGTGACTATCACGAAGAAGGCCTAACTATCAATGCAATGCGAAAATATCTGACTCAATCCACACTATAATAGTTTCTCACTATTTCCCCCGTTACCTATACGCACTATTTAAAAGATTGCATATTTGCCGAACTGTCTTATTTCTTTTCTGTACCTATTGAATGTTTTTATTTCATTCAGTCTTCATTTCTGTGAACCACAGTTAAGAAAGTTAAAAAAAAATATACAAGTACCAAACTACCAAGATATAGGTACCTAGATGAAACATATAAATCTATATCCAAATTTTATACCGTTTGCTAAGAATGAAAAAAAAATTACATCTTAAAGTTTTCATACTGGTGTCGCATTGGAGGGATTTGAATTACAAGTTCGCGTAAAATAAAAAAAAGAGAGCATTGGATTTGAGCCAAAAAATAGAGGAAAACTACTGTCTGCTTTTATTGTATGCATGAACTATATTTTTAATCTGGGAAATAATAAACGTTTCCTGCCAAAACATGGATAAATAACGTCTTAAAATTACAGAAACAAGCCATGGGGTGTTTGTTCGTACTATTCTTACAGACTGAAATTGGAACCGAAAACATGCTAATAAACCTTTGAATATATTTTTTTCCTTTTTAGTTCGTTTTAAATTTTGTAGAACTTACCAATCAAAGAGAGGAATCCAACTGCCAATTAACAGAATTACAAAAAAAGACCTCACCTGTGAACAAAATGAAATAAAATCAGATTAAACAGAGGTTTTATTGGAAAGTTTTTTTATTAAAACAACCGCGCAATGTTTTAAAAGCCCTATAGTATACTTTAGTCATTCGAGTTTTAGGGCTCGTTGGTAGGTACCTTTGCGTTTGAAAAAATAAACTTTCGGGCGATAATCCGAAACGATCCGAATAAAAAAAAAACTCAAACTCAAAATAAGGTAATAGAGTGAGTCACATTTTCCATTTGAGCCTCTAATTTCTCCGAGGCGCGTACCTCATAATAATAATAAAAGTTTTTCAATTTCAACCGAATGAAAAGTTTAAGTATTGTTCTCTAGATCCGGATATTGCGCGGGGGTGAAAGCGGATATGATTATTATATTGATGTATTTCGCTTCTTTCTTGTCATGTTTTGATTTTTCGTAGGTATGCACTTTGATGGGTATATTTCAAGCCTTGGATTGGTAGACACCGTTCAAACATATAGTAGATAAATGAACTAGAAAAAAATCCTTAAAAAAAAGTTATACAAGAAGTGAAAGAATACAATACTTATGGTGACTTTCACCAACAGTTCCAAACTTATAAGTAGATCGTAAAACGCTACGAAAAGAGCTACCTAAAAGTTAAGCACCATTGGTGAAAGTCACCATTAGTTTCACAGTGTGCATATTAATGAACAAAAAGTTTGTAGGTAATTCATATGTACGTAAATGTTTATGTCACTTATGGACATAAAATAACACATTTTTTATTGTAATTCTTAATTTATTTCAGCATTATATTTGATCGCCGTTATTTCATACTACTGAATGAAAGATACCCTTTTTGATTAATCCCTAATTAGGAGCATAGGGAGGCACTAAGAGCTCTCCACTACGCTCGATCTCGCGCAGTTTCGATGACCTCCTCCCACACCATACCCAGATCCCTCAGCTCTGTCTCGAAGGAAAGGAGCCGGTACGAGGGGGTCATCCTCGTCGTCGTCGTCGAGAATGAACCATAGTTCTCTGAATTTGAAAACATAAAAAATATACTTAACCTGAAGTCAAGCTTGTTTTGTTAAGGAAGAAGTGTTGTTGACCAAACAAGTAGGTACATAATCATTATGAAATTTGAAAAAAAAAGTTAAAAATGAATTGCCTAAGAGACCATGCTAATATCACAATGATTACGAAGAGTAAAAGAGAATTGTATAATAATGCAAAGTTATGTATAGGTAAAGTTATAGGTACTTATTGATGTAGAACGCGGGTTAGTTTGATACCTCTACATCACGTCGGCATCAAACACATTGATGACAGTGTGCAGAGAGAGAGAGAAACGTGTTTTGTTTCTTTTTAATGGAAGTAATATTTTATCAACACAAAAGGGTATTAAAATATAAATAAAGAGAAATTTAAAAAATAGTTCAGTTTTTATAAATATAATTCAAATTTGCGCCTGTCTGTTACATAAAAACGAAGATATGAAGTATTCAAGCAACATAGTAATCAGTATTGAAGTTGTGGACAAAGGAACTTTTCAAAAAATCAAAATTTTATGTCAACGCATTGCACATAAATCGCACACTTTACGTTCGTTTTAATCATCGATGATCTTTGCAATTACAAGTTCGATAATGTAAGATGCAAATTATCAATATTTTATTTAGCAAATAAATTCTTAAAATTATAGGAACTTCTAGTTCTATTTCAATAAAAAAGAGAAGGTATCAACTTAAAAATAAATCGGTAACCTAGTTGTACTAGCGTGGACTTCTGATCCGAGGTACCGGGTTCGATTCCCGGTGGGGTCAGAGTTTTTCTAAGTGTTTTTTCAATTGAAATTTCTACCCGGGGTTGGCCTGTCTCAGATTGGACGGGACCGGTTGACTGGAAAAAATTGCCTCAGGTAATAAGTTCCGCCGGCCATACTGACACCTTTGTATAGAAAAGTGTTGTATAATTATTAAATGTAAAATATCCTGAAACGTTCAGGTAGCGAGATTCAAGATCAGCGTATAAGAATTTTCTATCCTTTCGGTATGTTCCCTGTTAGCGTTAAAAAAAACGAATACTTACCTACATACATGAAAAAAGTTAAAAGTTGATCCTACTTTGTGTGAGAGTTGAATGAACTGACAAAAGGTTAAACTTAATAAGCCGGATATGAAACTAGGCCAACAAGGGAAAAAACACCATGGAATGAAATGTGTATTTTATTTTATATGCGCGATAAAACTAATGGCCTGATGGGGGGTTCGCGGACCAATGAAACCATTGTTGTTATTTTTTATAATTTCATTTGTGAATGTTAAAAGAAATAAACGAAAAAAAGTTGAGTGAATACACAGTGGTAACGTAAAATAGGCCGAGTGAAGTCCCGAGTGTAAGCCTTTGATAACTCGCTGAAAATATTTTGAAATTTACCTACAATAAGACAAGTGAATGGACAATGTTTGATGGAAAGGATTTTAATATCTATCACACTGTTTTCCTATAGGGAAAAGCAACTTAAAGAAAAGGGAGCTTCACTACAAAATAAACTTTGAATGTACATCGATGGATGGTTTATTGAATAGACAAGGATCATCTTCAGGCGTTTGTTCGGACCTCTAATGATTAATATTCAATGCTTAAAATCTTTTGAACCGACTTCGAATGATGATCGATGGGTTTTCCGATATATTTTTCATGACATTCCTATGTTTTCTTTAAAAAAATTCATACGAAATTAATAAAAATTCTATTAGAAAACCCATCGATCGACATTCGAAAATAGGGTCCTTGGTTCCACATTTAAAAGTTTTTGGTCGTGCCTGGTTAGTTGACAACTCCTATCGTTACAGAAATATTTCAGTTGATCCATCGGATAAAGACAAGGGCAAGACTCGTAATCGAGGGGTCCCGGGCTTGATCCCAGTGAGGTTCGATTTCTACTCGGGGTTGGCCTCTCTTAGATTGGATGGGAGGGGTGGGCTAGCTAAAATCCCCCAGACAAGTAAGTTCTGCTATCTCTACTGTCTCCTTGTATATATAAGAGCTGGAAAAAGTGTCTCGAGCGGGCCAGGACAGAGAAAAAATCGCCAAGAGATCGCTTAAGTTGTAACCATCAGACATGACAGTAATCTCCAAGAAGAAATAATATTCAAGGGCAACTTATTAACATAATTTTTTAGTTATAGTCGATCAAAATTCCTGTCATTCTTCATTAGAATGAAAACTGTTCTCAAAGAACAGCCAAAAATAAGCGATGATATTCCCAAATTTTGAAGCATGCAATAAGTTTTTAATAGTAACAATGAATAAACAGAAAGGTAGGTATATGGAATTCCTTAGAATGTATCCAACAGGTAACCAGTTCCGTCCAATTTGAGAAACATTCTAGCATCGGGTAGAAAAGGGGTAAAGCTCTTGTTCAGAAGTCCGTACGTAACCATGAAAAGTACTTATTATAAACAAAGATAAGCAAATTCAATCAATTTATCGAACATTTTTCAATGAATTCTAGGAGTTAATATTTAATAAAAAACTATTATGGATAGGAATTATTTGTACCCACCAAACTTTCAAGCAGGTAGCAATTTGTGTTTTTAATTTCCTGCGTCCGAGCGGAAGTAGAAAATTGGATTGCGATAAGCCAACTTTTTGGTACGAAAGTTAATTAATTGGTGTAAAATCTATGTATAGGTACGTGATGAATATCTTGTTTATATAGGGGTAAGGTGGGTTTGAAGTATAAACAAATTCTATACCGAACTCGCAAGATAAGGTAACTAAGGTTTTTAAGGTTCCACTATAATAATTGAAATGTCCCTGGATTCGATTTTTGATTTAATTAAATGCTTTTTTTTGTACTGAAAAATTCTACCCGAGGTTAGAGTCTGTCTCACTAAGGAAGGCTCCGCTTGACTAGAATAAGACATTAAGTAGGGCTATTCTCGTAATCAATCGCTTTTAAAAATCACTTAACGATAAGATTAAGACACGATCGCAAGCAGTCGTATTCACAAAACTATAGGAATCTAATCTTAAATCCTATCTTGAACTGGATCATTTTCATACTGATATTTCAAACATAACGAATTTTTAAGATATCTACTAGATAATATCTTGTTTTGTGAATACCAATCCGCCATTTTATGATTGTCAATCAAGATAAGAGCGCATTAAGACCGCTACGAGAATAAGGGCATAGATCCGTTTTTCTAGAAAACTGAACAACTCAAACAAAAATCATGAATCAAAAACCTAGTAATTCAGTGCTCCAATAACAGTCGTATTTTATTTTATTTCGTGCCAATGATTTTCAACGTTCTTTTCTTGTGCATAATAAGCGGAAGTATATTACTTTAATTTGCTTCAAAAGTATACATATCATAGAAATAGGCATGATAGGTAGCTACGTTTCGTTGATAGGTAGGAATATAAAATTTAAATGAATTTATAATAATATTATTTTTGATGATTTGTGTAAAAGGGCTTGTGGGAAATTCATTTAAATTAAATGCATTCCTTTTTTATTTTTTTCTACCACATATTTCATTGAACCATTGAGTTGGTTTTATTATTTGATTATATAAATTTAATTTTTTATTTTATATGAATATTACAATACAACTATTTCTACAAACGGTCAAAGGATAAAACTTAAATAACGAAACTATTACGACGAGTCCGATTTTATAGATGATTTGAAATTGAATAATTTTGTTTACCAAGGGTCCTTTGATGGAAGATAAAATAAGGTAGTGCTGTAAATTTGAATAGAGTCAAATCAGGTAAATTGTATCCATTTTTAGTGGTTACTATTTGAGCAACAGGTGGTTCATTCTTTGATACGGTGGTTCAATATTTATTGTAGCAACTATTGATGTCGTCGATGCACACAGAAATAAGAGTCATGTGTTCAACACCGATATCCTGTATTATGCCGAAATAGGGCCTTTTTTGAAGAGAAATATGGATAATGTGTATTTATTTTACAGACTATTAAAAAATGCAGTAACCATAATAATAGGTATCCATTTTAGTTATTAATAAAAAATAAATCAATATGATGTCATGATCATGTAGGTAAATCTAAGTGCTAAAATAATTAAGACACACATTCACAGAAAAAAAACAACTAGAAAATATACAGGTGAAGAATATCTTCAAGTGCATAACAAAAATGTAGAATTTTTGTTATAAATATAGAACAATAACACGTAGGTATCTACACTTAAAGAAAGTATTATATTTTTTACAAATATTTTTCACATAATTATAACAAATAATAAACATACAATTATTATTTAAAAGATGTTCATGATATAATTGAAAAAAAGTTTACCTAAAATGTTCATCTTGAAATACTAGTCAGCGCCCTCTGTTGAAGGATTCTTGCTCTCCGTCCCACGCGCGATACCGACAATGCCGCCAAATTTCAATATTCGACAGTCCGATTGGTAAAAAATACGATATTTAAAATTGCCTCAAATAAAAAAATACATTTACTCTATTTTAAATAATCGCTAATGATACAAAATACTCTTCTCGTTAGCACCATTTATAACAATCGACATAAAAATTTTCTAATAAATAATTTGTTTATTTTTTTACTTAAAAATTCGGTTACAAAGTGGACATAATTTTAATATTGCTTCTTCTTTTGAAATAATTTATTAATATTTTCCTAAGCCGCGAGAATCTCTTCTACATTCTAAAATCAAATTCAAAACATCCATCCCTATTGGTTGAACCATTTCAAAAATAGAATGTTGTTAAGTAATTAATAATAAGTAGTGTGTTGATTCCGCATGAGCGATGAAAAAAAAAAAATCGAACACAATGCGGGAAAAACTCTCATAAATCTGTGACGAAATAGTTTCTTATTGGTCACGAACAAACTGAAGTTAGTCGAGTTTGGTTGTAGTGTTTATGTATGTATCGTGTTGTGGATGTTAGTGTGTGTGTTAAGTGAACGGTTCAAACAGAAGGGTGGGTAACCTCGATAAAGTGACGCGGGCGGCCGCTAGCAGTATAGAGGACGGTGCGCTCTGCTCGAAGGCCGAGCTGATACTGAGCTATTCACAAGCGCGTGCAGTAAAATAAAGCCTTAGGGGATGAAAATTCAAAAGACCGAGAACGGAAAATGAAGCCACTTGATAAAATGTGCTGAGCATTTTCAAACGGATATTTCCACAAAGCATACATAAAGCGCGCACACTTTTTCACCGTGACACCGTGGCTCGCTGTAATCTAAGCGCTGTGATAAGGGAGGTTTTATGAATGTGACAAGTTGTTAAAATATGAATGCTGTGTTATTTCTTCATTTTAAGTTCTCCTAAACTAAAATATAATGTTTTTATTTCGTATAAAAAAGTTTGCTTTATCGTGATTGATGCGCCAATGACTGGTTAGAATAAGCTGCTTACGTAATTTCGCAAGCTACGTGTAATTTAGGCATAAACGAGATTACTTATATAAATAAAAATATCTGAATAACGTAGTCCCAGTGGTGTATACAAAAAGTCAAAACTCAATTGAGAAAATCGTTGTGCTATGAGAATTTCTAAAAGGCATAAACTATTTAGTGGGAAAGACTTGTTGGGTAAGCAATCAAATTTTCACCAAATACAATTTACCTGATGACTTGCTGGACTTGGTCCCTGTTTATCTCTTACATAAAAAGCTTGTTTGAGTATTCTTTCATTTGCATTTCAGAGTAGGAACCTATTTCTTTTGATAAATTCCAAACAAAATGTGAGAATTTTACAAAATTAATGAAATTTTAGTAACATAAAACTGACAGAATATGGTTGTAAGCCAGTAGTGATTTGGTTTTCAACTAAATAAATCATATAATAAATCATTATCTTGTAGGTAATAAATAACTTAACATATTGTCCAATTGTCCATTTTATATTCTCAATACAATTCTCTCTAAGTACCTCTAAGTATGACAGTTTAATACCAGCCCATGTGAAAAGACGTACATAATCATATGGTTGGAATAAAGAAATCGTCGATCAAAATTGGTTTCCAAAGCTACGTAAAATAAGTAGAAGAAGATTATTTTATGGAAAATTGAACTTTGATTGAGTTTGTCTGACATTACAACGTATAGTGAAGTAGCAAATTATCGGTCTGATTGTCCGCCCGTTCCTATATTCATTACTAGTAAATTGACAGCGAAGATGGAAGCGGAATCAATTTAGAGCCGCCTTATAAAGATCGGACGGCAGGATTTCCGGTGCAAGCGATTTTATTATTACCGTGGAAGTGGAAGTATTTGCACGAAGTGAAAAAGGCAGTGGGAATGGAATAATAATATAGTTGTGCATTATCTCGCTGGGAGTTCACTTAGCCACTCTGCCACCCGGCCCATTTATGTCCTTATTACGTATCTCCCCCCAAGACCAAGGGGTGGTGTTGGGTTTCCGCTGTCATCTTATTCACAAGGAAATGCTTTCTGTAAGAGAGACGTATTGAATTTACTCCTTTTTGTCTCGAACATTTTCTTATGTACATTACAGCCCCGCTAACAGGATTCCGTTTAGTGCATCTTGCACATAATTAAAAAAATTCATTCGAAATTGATAACAAGCGTTCATTACTTGAATGCTTTGTTTGGCATTTGTTAAAGAAAAGAAAAAAAAAGGTAGAAGTTTATAATTTGAATACGAGTGTTGCAAATAATTCTGGAGACATTCATAGCCGAATGGTCACAATATTCACATTCTAAGAGGGATTAAGGAGATATTTTCTCATGGTCACTTATTTTTGATTTTGAAGTATCCGAACACATTAGATTGGTCAGTGAGTGACGTATTTACGTAAATACTTAAATGAGGCTCCCACTTGATTGTGGGATATCCATGGTTATTTCTTTATTTTTTTTTTAAATTAATCTCACGTTAAACGAATAAATGAAAAAAAAAGTTAAATAATGCTAAGCAAAACTTATATCATTATAGACAAAGGACAAAGGTGACCGGCACCGGAATTCACACTCCCACTGACCAAATCAGGCGCTACGAAATTAGATAGAGCTATTAATTAGGCACTATTCAAGTTCAAATTTTATGTTCTATTGAACTATTACAATTCTCACTAAACTTATTAAAATAACAATATTTATGTCGTGCAACGAAGTTTAAGTGTACGTCATTTAATTCGATTTGCTAAAATAATAATTGAAGGAAAATTTTCACATCGCTCTTAATAATTACCACTCGAATATAGTAAAGCATTTTTAAAAGCTGCAAATATATTATATTAGTTTCAGCCAATATAAAAAAATATTGAATTACAGAAATAATATGCTATTAAAATAATAATCTTCGCAGTTGAAGACTCAGAACTTGTCATAAACACAAATTAACACATGAATAGTGAAAGATAATTTATATTGAGTGGATTCAAATGCAATTTTAACTTTCTTAAAGGAAGAACTTCGCTATTCTGAAAAGACATCGGCACCAAGGACTGATTATAAGCTGAGTCTCAAGTGGCTTCAAAACATTTTGAATTATTTTCCGATGGTTAGCTTGCTATTTTAACAATAAACATATATCTTCGTCATACAATAAATCAGTATAATGAGAATAAATTGTTCAATTGGTTTTCTGTATGCATCGTAGAACATTTCTATAGGCCTTAAGAAAATATTTTAATGCTTGTAATAATGTTATATTAGTCTGGGCACGTAGCGAAAACGCACAAAAAAACTTCAATGCATTGAGAACATAAGTACCTAATTTCGATTTTGTGTCAAATGAAACCGTCCGATCACGAACGTTGCAACCCCCTGTGACAACGGAAATCTTGAATCGTAGGTTTAGCTGGCTCGGCTATGTCCTACGTATGTCCCCCAAGTCTATAGATTATTTAAGCCTTTTTTGTACACGGGTAATACAAGAAGACGTGGCAGACCATGACCAAGAAAGCGTATGATGGGGACCTTCAAGATGGAACGACTCCTTGGACTAAGCCCAGGAGAGAGATGCTTGGAGACATACATCAACTAAAGAGGGAAAGTGGATAAAATAATCAAATTTAGTAAAATAATCTTACATAAATATTTTCTTCAAGGCTCGTGGTCATTTATTTTCATAAATCAACTCCCGGGCATGCTGTCACATCGCCAACCTAAGGTTTGGCAAAAAAAAACTTTGACAGCCCTAAATAGCAGAGTGCCAAACTTATTCGATTCTATTCAAATGAAGTAATTTTTTTGTCTTTATTTATAGTTTCAGTTGCTATCGCACAAGGTTAGCTCTACGCTAAATAGGTACCTACATTCAAATCAGAGAAACTAATGATGTACCGACATGGTGTGGCCGATGGTGAAGTTGTCCGAGCTAGTGAAACGTTGACACGGCCATGAAGTGTCATCCGGCAGTCACATCTCATTGGCTTAATTGAAAACTGATATGGGAGGTTCCACTTGTCAAGGAGCTCGCTTCTTCTATTCATCCGTCCTCTCCACTCCACACACACTCACATACATCATATAATTCCAAATATCGACTCGGTACAGGGCACGGTACCAAATGCACAACCATTTAATATCAGCCTCGTTATTCTAATAATACTTTTTTGTCCTTGGTGCGATTACCGATCGAGTCAGTACTACCGACTTGACTTGACCGATTTGACAGAAACAATACTGATAGTGAAATGTGTTGAGAGATGACAAATACAACTTTCTCCTCCTTCGTTGCATCATAGCTGAGAGCCGTTATACCAAACGCTTCCAATCCTCCCTGTCCTCCATAGCTCGCATGTATGGCTACAAGTTTCTACGTATTATTTGTTTTAAATAAGGTCACACTACCTCGGAAGCGACATGTACCTGATTCTCTTTCCCGAAACTCTCCTTTTTATCATTCATTTCAGATTATTTGATTTCCTCCTTGTGACCTAAGAATTGTTACACTCACTCATTACAGACCGTAGAAAATTGATCTGCATTACTTCTTTTTCTTCTTTAAGTGCCACTGCTATCGAAGGTTGGCGAACAACTGAGAATAAGTCTGTTTTGTTTTTGATTAACATTAAAGTAACATTATATTATTATAATCGAAACTCAAAATATCACGTTTAAGGTAATATAATAATTTTAAGGAGTTTTTTTTATCCATTTTTCACATTTTTTTATTAAATTATTAAAATGTTAAAGTCAAAATTTAATAAAGCGGTTAAAATAAATCGTCCATGTAGTGTAGATGAAGAGTAGGTCCTAACGAAGCTAAGGAGGGTTCGACATCCCCATGGCACGTTTCCCACCAAAAAGTACAAGACCACCCCACACACTTACGTACAGTTGGAATTAATTAATAGACGGAGAGGAAACTCCTAGACTATTCTTGATGCTTAAGAAACTTAATGAGCCATCAATTCTTATGGTCCACCCCTCGGCCTATCCAAATAATATGATTACTTTCCGATGTTCTGTCACTTCTGAGGGTTTTGATCAACTTTAAGAATTATCATTACCATGGCCGTACTTTCATAATTTTATGTTATATTTGAAGTGCTTTACCTAATCGTAGACCAATGACTTCATAACATACAGGGTGACTGGTAATTCGACGGATTCCTTGCAAGGGGTTACACAAGAGCTAATTATTTGCAACAATTTTATTCCAATTAACCAAGGGGTCTAAAGCCAGTGGTTGTATATTATGAATTACCAAATTTACTCAAGTTTTGTTTATTCACGTACCTAGTAGATGTTTGTATTAATATGTATACCTACAGATTTATGCAACGTGTAAGATGTATGTACCAGTTGCATACTTTATGATAAAATACAATCTTATTGTCAATCTCTCGTTGACACATTCGACGGACTTTTGAATTCATTCTCATTAAGTCAATAATTGTGAAAGTTAGAAAGTTCATACTATTTATGAATTTAAAAACAAACACTGTATCCTTTCTGTGATAGGTATTAAGTGGTTGGTAGACTAGCGTTAACGACGCCCGCTTTCGTACTGTCTCGTGTGGAGGTCGTGGGTCCGATCCCAGGTTCCGACCATCTTCCTCTTTCACGACACAAGCTTTATGTAGCTTACTGTGAAAGAGTCAAAGAGTGTATTTGTGTTTATTTTGAGTGAGCACAGATTCATTTTTTATAAAAAAAAAGTATATTTATTGAATTACCTGAAATCAAAAAAGAGAGACTCAAATCCGTAGAAGTTCTGTCAATTAATTGACGGGATCTATCACAAAACAAGCCCATCAAAACCAGAATAACATCCAAAACTTCAGACATCTCCATCCCAACTTGATATCTGTGAAATGTTTCATTGGTAACCTATATCAGAGCTAAATCGTCAAATAACATGGATAGCTTCTCGACTGTAAAAATTGAACCGTAAAGAGAATCATATTTCAATAGATTTGACATATTGGAGTTCAAGTCTGCAAAGTAGAAAGCTACGTACACAATAGACGTATGGAAATGGCTACAGACATAATTTTATTATTACGTCATGTATGCATATGCCCCGAGTCAATGGTATTATGTCGGGGGTAGGTACCGTGCCAAAGTACTCGCCGTATTCTTCACACACAGATACCAGATGCCGTACATTCTATGAATAGAATTTCCAATAAGCACATCACAATACTGGAAAACTCCATTCAATGAAGTATGCGATGGAGAATTTATACGTGTACCCATTCGCTTTATTATGTTTGGTAAACACTTCATATACGGAGAACTTTAAAGACGCGGATAAAAATCAAAATGGAATTTCAAATTAATTGCATATGATAGGTTTCGTATTAATAAGAACACGAATGCACGCTGTTAAAGAACTCTATAGGTATGTCTCCAAAAATATTTTCCCGTGATTATTATATTGAGCTATCTGTATTATCGTTTTTGGATGGTGGCCCATATTTGATATAACCACATATGAGTACCAAAAAATACTAAGCTCCTTAATTTTTATAAGAAAATTTGATTAATAGTTTGAATATATGTATTATTATTAATACGTCGAGTTTGTCAAATGGGCTCTAACTAAAGCTGAAAAATAGGACTTTGTAGGGCATGTTACGGGACCTAAGATGGATACCTAGTGTAGTAGAGATCTCGTTAAGTCAAGAGGAGGTGATGTTGGGAGCATTGTTGGTGATTAGTTACAGACCAAACAGGCCACAAATTTTTAGGACTCAGGGAGGGTCCAAAGCGGCTTTAGGAATAAAAAAAAATAAAAAGTTTTGTTAAAAGTGACACGACATATTATTTTTATATCTGTATTTTTTATGCTTGGTTTTCGATTAGCTTCCATAATGAATTTTGATTAATTGTTAATCGACAAATAAATCAAAATAATTTATCGCGAGTGTCAAATTAGCGATAGATGGATAAATTACTAATTGATTTCGTATTGGATTTACGAAAATTGACAAACGGGAAATCGGTTGATGGGGCGAATTTGAATTTCCGCCAGCGAAACAATATGAGGTTTTTCTCACAGGAATTAGTGTAATTCATTATGTAAATGGATGTAGCACAATCTGCCGAGGACGTATGAACGTAGCTGTGAAAACCATTAAAAGTTTCCGGTGTAACTTTTCGGTGATTCTAAAGGCTTAGGTGAAGGATTTGGACGTGTCTTAAATCGGAATAACAGATAGCTACCTCTCCACCTACGTGAATTATTAACAACCTGCTTTACAGTGTTCGTGTAGATTTTAAAACTATTTTCACAATGAGAACTTGAAAACTTTCACTGAAACATTGATAATTTTATTACATAGAAAATCTGATGACTGATTGATAACTGAATTCTTTTTGCTGGTTTTATTTCTTACAAAGTATTTTTTTGTCGCTGTTTCTTTTGTACGTATTTAATAAATCTTAAAATAGTAAAAAGGTGTGAAATGCAATTTTACAATGAATTTTCGTTGCTATAATGTTCATTAAATATTTTAAAACTTTGCTGAGCTGTATTCGAACGAATAAAACACGATATGCACAAGAAGATACACGAAACTGAGTAGGTACAAATTGTGGATCTACAGTATTATACTTTAGGTAGGTACTTAGATAATTTATATAAAAAAACATTCATGTTTAACCCTGGATAGCTAGCCTTCTCGAGTACCCTGTTTTAAGCTAACAATCCGCCTAAACGACGGGCATTAGAAAAAACATTTTTTTTTGTAATAAGTTGCAATCTTAGGATATTTATTTCTTTATATTAGAGTTATTTAATAGGTTTCTTAATTTAAGAAAAAAACAATTAAATATTTTTATTTATTTTTCAAATTATAACGGTTTTTCTTAGACCTCTAAAGAAAAATACACATTTTTTCATCAAAATTTTTATAATGCTCAAGTTACATTTTTTTTTAAATAATCAGTTTTCTGGCGTTGCATGGCCTACGGAAACATAAAACTTTATTTTTAATACAAAATGAACTGTTTTATTTAGCACATTGACACAATAAATAACTTTATGTTCACCATATAGTGTACCTTAGAAATATGTTTTTAACTTTTTCATCCCAAAAGTCTTTTTTTAACGTTTTACTCTCTTTAATGACTCTTTTTCATTTTCTTATTCTTGAAGATAACCTTGACCCGAAGGCTGCTGCTCTTGACTGGTGGATAGCTGCCCTAAAAGATGGCCCTCGATCTTTTCTTTGACTTGCGTTGGCATCATTGTTTTAGCCAGTCTTAACATAGAATACGATACTGCTTTGTGAGGTTTCTGAAGAAGCAGCATCCGAGGCCAACCCACTGATAAGCGTGGCATTATATTGCCAACCATCCCATGCATATATCAAGTTCTATTCAGAAATGGCCGGATACAATATACGAGGGAGGCCGTCATCCAGCAGTTGATGCTTAAGGCTGAAAAGAAGAGGAAGAAGAAGACAACATACTTTCACCGTCTAAATGTATGTGAAAGTGGAATCAAATGTCTTTCTTCATAGACTGATGGTTTAACATAATTGTTGTCTAAAGAGATGTCCAAAGAGACATCATCTTCCGCCAAAATGTCTTCGGTTTCACTTTCAGAATCGACATTCAGATCATCGTCACTGTACTCCTGGCTTATCACAATAGTTATCGTATCTTCACTTAATAAAAACATCGTAAAAATAAAAAAAGAAACAGTTCACAATTAAAATATGCACGCGTAGTCAAACTAAAATACTAACGTTAAAGCTAACCATCCGTCGAAACGACGGGCAACAGCTACATATATCTCAAAAGCTGGGTACACACGTAACGATTTATCTTTAAGATTTGACAATTGAAAAATAAGCGATTATCGTTCAAATCTTAGAGATGTACGTGTGTTAGTTACGTGTGTACCCAGCTAATAAAGTAAAAAAGCATGACACCTACCTTATCAGCGAGTATGCTATTAGGACAACCTCATCGCCGACTGAGTTGACTAGCCGAACCAAGATGATCGGATACTTCGTTAAAAAGAGACAGCGATATTACTATTCAATGCCCCCTTCGATTCGACGGAGGTTAGCTTTCTAGGCTTAAGATACAAACAAAATTAAATTGACCATCTCAAATAACACCTACTTTCTATTTACTCACATTTTTAATGTATGTTCGTTCAAATTTCCAAAAAAAAAACTGATTCAAAATTCTTGTTATAAAGTTTCTCAGAGAGTGATCGAGTTGAATCAATATACATTCGGTTTCATCACACTGGTTGCTTATTACACGTCATGCACAGCATGAGGATATGGACAGATGAGGGGTATAAATAAAAGGCAATACGCCATACTGAATATTCACGAATATATTAAATAAAATCACCAATAACTTAGAATGAATTCAATCGCCTTCCGTTTTATTGTAAGAATAAATATATAGAAAAAAAGAAAGTAAAAAAAGGACTGCCTCCGAAGACAAATAAATGTAGGAATTACTCCCACCCACATATATTGGAGTCTTTACACATCCAATTGATTGAATTTACTCCGATGTGAAATTTATTTATATAGGTTCACGATGTATTGAATAGCGTCGGCAGTAGCGTTATATCGTATGTGAAATTGTCTCTACGATATACATTCACGACAAATAAAATTAGCTATAAAATTCATATGGGGTGATGTTTATTGTGAAATATTTTGTATCGGGCGTGTAGATGGCTGATAGGAGGCTCGGAGGAATCAAAATGACTTTTTATTGAAACGGCTATGGGAGTTTTAAGGTTGACATTTAATAAATGTAGGATGAAGAAAAAAGGATGGCACCTCACCTAAGAAATTAGCTTAATAAACATCGAAAAAAAAACATTTTTACGTGAAGAATATTATTAAATTTATCGTGAAAAAATAAAATAAAAAGTATTTATGTGTTTTCTTTTCAAAACTTTTACAAAAACTAAGACAGGGGAGTGCTATTATACTATTTAAAACACCCCAATATCGCTATCCACTTTTTCTTAATGTATTGGACATTGAAAGATAGAACTCAAATACGGTATTCCCGATGAATATATTGACCAATCACGGTAAAAGTTTCGCATTTGAATTCCGAACGCAAACATTTTGAAAAACGTTCCATTTGAGCGTGGGTCACTGTATACATTAACCACTTTTACCCTGTTTTTTCAACCGTTAATACCTGCAGACTAAGGTACAAGATAGTATGAGGACCTTTTTATAAAATATACCGCAGAAGGCATAAATATTGTTTTAGGGTGAAATCCCTTAGAATAAAATTTAATGATATGACTAATTTTTGTGAACAATGTCGCCTAATATAATAAACATAAAAAGTTTACAATTAAATGTTTAAATATAAGTACGTTTGCGCATACTGTTTATTTAGAAAACTATTTTGTGTTTTTTTTTTCACAAATCTATTACCATTAATTATTTTTTAACATGTTTTTTTTATCACATGCATGTCATTGAATTAATTTAAATTTTATGTCTATTCACTGACAATCGTAAGTCTGAAAGCTAGTGTAAACTGTTTTTCTTTTCGCAATACAAACATTGAAAACAGTATATGTGGATTACATAATCTTATTGTTTTGGTTAAGAAAAACCATATTTTTAAACACTTTTTATCTCCTTGTTTTGCTCTCATTTTTATCGCATTTATCTTTAAAAGTGCAATTTTTTTGTAAAAATACTGGAGGATAAAGCTTAAATTTGCCCGTTTCGTAAAAATATAATAACGGTCTCACTGAAATATTATGGACATTACAATAAAATCAAATTAAGAACGAAAAAAAAAACGTGTATGTGGTGAGCCCACATTTTAAGTCCGGTTTAAGAATAATAATAATATTTTATCACGAACCTGAACCGGTATGATCAGGGTCGGTTTATGGAGTGGAAAAATGTTCCCGTCGAGGAAAAAAACGGGTTTGAGGAGATTCAGGGTTTATTAATGCTATCAAGCACCCAAGCCACATTGTTTCTTTTTATTGTAATGAGACACGGCGTGAATATGTGGGACGTATTTCAGCAGTGTGAAGAAAAAACAGAAAACTATGAATGTCATACTTTTTTAACTTTAGTAATTGCTCGATTATTGTATTAAAACAGCTCAGAACACTGACTGACCTTCGATTAACGCATCTATGTAGTAGTGGTGCGTTAGTTCTATTATTTGAAACGGGCGGATACGTATACTCATCGATATAGTAGGTACCACGTCACCCGTCAGTTATGTTTTTTACAGTTTCTGTAAAAAGAACTTCCTACAGCCATCATTTTACGCGTCGAATCGAAGTCATGATTGAAACCCCTTGAAAACTAATGGAAAAACTTAAAAAAAAATCTCTAATCAATAATGTACTTATTAAATAGTCTTTATTAAGGGTGGTTTTTACTCATGAGGTAGACTTCTTATTAGACGTTAATGTCATACTTACTTAACGAATCCGATCACCCATCCACTAGACCACTCCACTCCAATACTCGGCAGCTGCAACATCATTCTCGCTACTCATGATAAAGGTCTTGCATATCATACCTCACTGGGATATCTCGACAAGTGAGGAGATATTCGTCACTTTGAGTCTCAACGCAGCTACAGGATACATCCTCTTCACCGTGCATGTTTTTCGTGCATTTAGTAACACCCACTCGTAATCTGTTGAGTGTCTTCCAAGTTGGGTAAGGTAGTTGGTGTCCCGGTAACTTTAACATATTTTTTTCAGAATTGACTTTCTTCCGTTCCATGGTCTATCTAGTTTCTTACCCTCCGGTGTAGGCTTCATAGCGGCTTTACCTTTATTGGCTCTCCGTTATTTTTTAAAGGGTTTGTTTATGTAAAGACTTTTGACTAGGAATCGTTAAAATCACCGTATATATATTTAGTTAATCGAAATAAAAAAGCATTTACCAGTCAGTTGATAATTATTACTCAAAGAAAGAAAAATCTCACGAGAAATTATTAAAAGGTAATTTTATAGGTAGGTACCTACAAGGCCTACGACACGATTTAATTTATGTAGATTCTGTATTAAGGGAGAAAGTCAAAATTCTTTTTTAAAAAAAAAAGAAGGAAAATGGAACAAGAAGCGGCGAACATCAGCTATTGTCAATGTGAATAAATATTCAATTATACTCGACATTTTTCCGGATGACTGAGTGACAGAGAACGCGCCGTGAAAGAAAGAGAGAGGAGAGCTACAATCAAAAGAGAAGTGTTCGGATGCTGCCACTTACTGTACCTGGTCCAAATATTAATTCGTTCTTGTTACTCCTCATATTATATTATTTATCTGAGGAGAATCAATTATCATAACGGTTTTGATATGAAAGGTTTTCATCATTTCTGAGTTTTTATAGTCGATTGATTCAGAAAATCTTATGCCAGCCACTACGTACTAGTGATGTTGCTGATGCAGGTTTTTAGTAAAATATTAAGTATTTTCTTTTAAAAAGCAACTTTTAAGGGAAAATTAGCTCCATTGTTGTTCCATGGAAGGAAATGTCTAAGTCCTGCGACGGCGTAATAAAACTATTTAAAGAAATTCATAATTTCTGGAATGGTGGTTGGAAGTTCTGGTTTAAAAATACGAAGAAGTATCTTTTTTAGATATCCTTCATTTTTATTGGAAAACGTTAGTTAATCTAGGAATGTTGAGATGGTAACTTTGAAGATTGTAAATATGAGACTGAACAAGGATTCCTAAAAATTTCAGAATAATAATATCAACCAAAAATCTGGTCATGACGTTTTGCCCAGTGATTGTGAGTGAGGTTACGTCGAGTTCGTGTTGTAAATAGGTGATGTAACACCCTATGGAGGTTAAGTTTGTTTGAGAATCACGATATATAAGTATCCAACTCTACCATACAACAAGGCCAAAACACTAGGATGGTCACACACTTATAATAGGCCGGATAGACACATTCATACGGGTTGAACTCACCATAAGTAGGTAGGCACCTCATCCGTTATGTAGATACCCCCGCTCGGGCCTCCTACAAATATATATGCGCATACATTACCGCTGAAATAAACACGAGGTCAGATGAAAGATGTGCTCCTCATTCTGCCCTCTCCCTATCTCTTGGAGAGGCTGCGGAGATTCTTATTTGATTTGCACTTATCACCCCCAGACACTTGGCCCGCGCGTTATTCTTTCTTGTTCGGAATGAATGAACCGCAAAACGTATGTACGTAGCCGTTTGAATGCATAATAAATTATTACCTCCCATAAATAAAAGCTGTATAATTCCTGAAACAATTCATTTAATAGCGATCTCTAGGATGTGGAGAAAAAAAATCATCTATTTACATTCAATACTTGGGAATAGTTTCACCACCAATGATTTGAGAACGTTCTGAAATTAAATCTAAAAACCATTTCGATACTACTAAGTACTTATAATTTCTTCATTTCAAGGTGTGATAAACCCACCTAGGCCATCAATAAGTAGAATATGAAAAACATTAAAAGAAATGTCGTGACAGACTTATCAAATGCTTTTGTATAGTCAACGGAACCCTTTAATAGATGTAGTTGATATCGGAGAAGGATCAAGAAATTCCCATTTTTCCAAGCAAAAAGGAAATAATATAACAAAACACTGACGAATAATTTCAGCGAAAATTTAGTGCCAGTATTTCGCACAGAAATTGTTATTGTTTCCTATAAATACAAAAAGTTTTTGATTGATTTAATAGAATAATTGGTATAAATAAAAGAACTAAAGTAATACACCGCTTTAACTAGAACTAAGAAATATTGATAACCTCTGAAATTCTGTTTGTCATAAATACCTAATTATACCAACGAGTATTGAAGGAGCTAACAGTACTTATGTAATATATTTTAATAACGTATGCAATACATGCAACACATACGGAATACCAGGAATTAATGATGACGTACAAGTAAAATTTATGATCCTAATCCTAGGCTCAGCCTTAAAAATAGCGGACTAAAAAATATTCCCGCAAATAATGTGAGCAATAAGTAATACCATGTTCCAGACGAAGAGTAGTATAATACTGTTATGTAAGTGGGTAGCAAGTAAGGAAGAGAAATAATATAGAGCCGTTGATAATAAATAGGTAGCTTGATTCTATGTGCCATATGTTAAGTGGCTCTCCATATTCAACCCATTATTTTTCCTTAGGGATGTTTTATCAGCATAACTGACGAGAAAAAAGGGTTTCTGTTAGTGAGTGAAATGTGGAAACAAACGAAAATTCCCCCGGAAAAAAGAATTAAGGTGGAACGAAATAAAATATAAAAAAATAAAACGCAAATCGCGAAATGAGAACGAGTCAGATTCAATAATATGAAGAAACGGGTATTTCTGTTTTGTTCAACGATACGTGAGCGAATTCATCGAGCATTTTTTTCATATTAAGAAAAAACTTATGGTAAAAATATACCTACCTAATAACACTGAGTTTGCTATAACTACAAAAATCTGAAAACAAATTACAAATAAGATAGAATGGGTTTTACTTTCCTTAGTAACTTTTGACGATCACCGTTATCACTCGTAGGTTCGCCCCTCTCTGTAATTTTTTTGTAGACAGAACTTAACGTGCCAACTACAACCATTATTGAGTAGTAACCACCCTGGCAACGAAAGAATAAAACTAATGCAAGCTATAAAAAAAAACTAACGCCGCGATGTTATAAAAGTGAACTTATACAGAAAGTTTGAATGAAAAGTTCTTTGGAATAAGTTCTTAGCATATTTGTGTAGAAAGAACCAAGCGTGAAATCTTGAAATGAATAGCTCTTTACATTAAGTTGTCAAATCATACTTAATTATTATTTTTGGAAAATATATTTTCATAACACGATGACGAGTACACTCTCGTAAGTATATTATACCTATTAATCAATAGAAGCATTTTACAACATGAGAAATGTATGTTTGTAGAACAAAACAATTTTCGTCTGCATGACGAATTCCCTTGAATAAGAGGAAGCGCCACGATTACACACTTCCTGTCTTCGGAACATTCATGAAGGATGCCATAATAGAAAGTTCCTACCTTCATAATATGCAGGTACCTTCCATTGTACACTTCCCGTTTTGCAGCTACTTATGACGTTCTTCTAACTTAAACAGGAAATTCATTCGGTCCACCCAATTTCCGAACAAGAAAGCACTAGGCACATCGACAACATACACTTGTTATCTCTCTTTGGCTCACAATATTAGGTAGGTTTCTTTTTGAAAAAAAAAACATAAGATTATTTTTGAGCAAACTAAAACTTTCATGCTTTTTAGGAACGAGAAAATAAAAATATCTTAGAGATAATTTAAAATATGGTGTACCACACGACTCGCGCGCGGCACAAGGGACTGCAGGCGCAGGCTCTAAGGGTCAGTCAGCCGCCGAGGGGTACGTGCACACGTCAGTCGTCGTCCGCTGGCGTCTTCGAAGGAGCCCCCTAATAACGACGCAGACCGTACTAGCTTCGGGTCTGAGCGTCGCTTTCGTGAGGCACCGCAGTGAGGACACGCCCGGCCGCTTCCTTGGATGGCGGAGCTCTCCTAATAACTACGCGGGCCGTACTTGATTTCGGGCCAACGTGCTTTCGAGAGAGTTGCAGCTCCGACGTCTTCTTCTGCGCCCTGCGCCCTCGACGAGTAAATCCCCTAATAATCACGTAAGACCGTACTCAGTTCGGGTCTCAACGCGCGTTCGAGGGAAGTCTCGCTCCAGTGGTATCAGCCGTAGTCAGGGTCCAATTGCATGGGTCGAGTCCACGGTCCAATGTGCCAGCCAGAAAGGGTCCAAACAGTCCAGAGAGAAGTCCAAGGTAGTCAGCGAGATCCAGGTAGAGAAGTCCAGTAGAGAGCAGGCAGGGTAGTCAAGTCAAACACCAAGTGTAAACGAAGATAGAATGATAATTTATTGGAATGTATGGGCTTATATACAAATTTGTCCCGGCGCTCCCCGGCTCGCAGGCTGCGGCGAACGGCGCGGACACATGATGCGCGCGCAAGCGCTCCCCACCATCTCACGCATCGCAGTGCTGAGTGGCAGGGGAAATAATTAATCATAATTTCGCCTCTCCGCGGATTATCATCGCGAATCTGGGGCACATCCCGGCTTATCTGGTATCATCGGAATCGCCACGCGATTTCCGACCGGGACGTGCTCACCAGAACCCGCTATCATCAAAATAGCGGAAGTTAGTATTTTTCTATACTAAATATCAGAAATCCGCGAAGAGGCGAACAATTACACATATTCAAATGCCCACCTCGGTGTATTTGGTATCGATGAGTTCGTCTCGTCATGATACACCGAGGTGTGCTTATCAAATTAACAACCTAGTTAATTATATAATATTGCACATTGTGCTGCTCTATCCAGCCGCGCAAAACCCACGGCTGGCAGGCCTACACGCAATGCCGGGTCTTGCTGAACATCTCCGTGTCCAGCAAGCACCCGTCAATTAAGCCCCATATCATTCCCCATGCATAGGCCGCTCTGCCAGACAGCTAGTCAGTATGCGGACACTATGCTGGGCCCGCTAGATTCCCTAGCGGGACCCCAAGATTCCATACGACAGGCTGCGCCTCTAGCGAGCCTGCCGTCATACCACCAAAGGGTATTGTCATGAGCCTCGCTCCATGACTGGCCGCACCAGTGTCTCAGCACTGGGGTGCCTTCAATCAGCGTACACATACGCCTTTCATCTGCATGTGCCGTGTTACCCGGCCTCTCAGGGCCGAGCCACCGACGCAGCATGCTGTGTCATGCCAGAATAAGCACCTGGCATGCACTTATGATGTCCCCATATGCATAGGCCGCTCTGCCAGACCTCGGGTCAGCACGCGGACACTATGCTGGGTCCGCTAGATTCATCTAGCAGGACCCCAGTTTACAAGCGACAGGCCTCGCATCTCGCGAGCCTGCCGTCATACCAATAGGTATTGGCCGCCCCAGTGTCTCAGCACTGGGGTGCCTTCACTCAGCGTACACATGCGCCTTTCATCTGCATGTGCCGTGTTACTCGGCCTCTCATAGCCGAGCCACCGACGCAGCATGCTGTGTCATGCCAGAATAAGCATCTGGCATGCACTTATAATATCCCCAAAGTATACACATTACATATAACATTATACAAGGGATTCTATACAATATGTCGGCCCCCGCCTCGGCTCTACAGGGACAAACCAGTCCTTTATTAGCTTGTCCGAGACGGGAGGCACAACCAAATCACAATATATATACATTCAATTAAAGGTACTTAATCTAATACACAATAATCGATCATCGGGCTGGGGGCACGAGGTCGCATTCACGAGTAAACCATAATACTCGGCGGCCGCGGTAGTGAAAATGCGTCAGTCTCAGCGGACTGACATACACACTCTGCGGTCGTCATGAGTTAGAAGACCCCGTGCACCCACCCTTAATAGGTATAAATCAACGTCGCAGGCAATGTTCCTAATTCAGTAATATTTACAAATGTCCACCACAAATCACATATTGTCCGTAACATCATGCCGTCCGGTACACTCCCCTCTAAAATTCCGGAGGGGTTTTAATTTCATCCACCGGACGATCCCATGGCTGCTACGCTGTGGATCTTGGGTCTGCACCTCCACGTCATCGTGATGTTCCGCGCCAGTCCTCCCTTCAGGGTGCTGTCGTCGCTCGTACCACTCGATGTCGCTGGAGCATGCTGTGTTCGTGGGCCAGGCCGTTTTGCGTGCCCGGCGCCACTGCATTGCCGTTGACTTGAGGGACTTCGCCCTCTCCTTAGTGGATGCGGCGGCCGGCACAGGTGGGTGAGACGCCCAGTCACTAGACTGGTACCCCCTGGCCGATACCCCGACCCGCATCCTATTGTAGTGACGCCTCGCGTCTGAACGACGGCCTGAACGTGGCGTCGCTTCGTTGCAGGTGGCTGGCTCCTCCCCTCGTGAGATCGCTGCCTTGCTGCTGTCTGATGAGCGGTGGGTGGCGGTCACGCCCCCTGTTCTCACCGCCCGTATGTTGATATGCCACACTAGTGACTGTGTCGAATTCTTCTTGGCCACCGATTGTTTCGCCGGTGGCCCGACCTCCCAGCTCTCACAGGTAGTGGAGCAGGAGGGGTCTCCCCCCGTGTGTAGCACACGCCCACTGGCGTTTGACGGGGGGTGGTGGGTGGCGTCTACAGTTGCAGAAGTAGACGCCACTTCAAGGAGCCGCGGGTCCAGGTAGCTGCCCGGCACCTCCTCGGCTTCAGTCGTGGGTGTCTGCAGGTGGGTGGTATCGTCCATCACCTCGTCAGTGTCACGCACTCTCGATGTGCTGCTTCTAGCTCGAACCATACTTGATTGTAGCTGCAGCTTCCGCGCTGGCCTTTTCACAGCTACCCAGCTTTGCAGGCCGCTGTTGTACAAGGGCCATCTCCTCGGCGATGGCCTGTCCTTCCGAGCTCTGACGTCGGAAGGTACTCCCCTCGTCTGGATTACACGCCTTCTGGCGTCTGAGGGGTGGTGGGTGGCGATCACGCCCAATACTTTTATGCCGACTTCCGTCAGCTGGCGCTTTGCCTCGACCTCTGAGGGTCGAGAGGCTCTCGCGCCGTGAACGAAGCGTCTCCTCGCTTGTTCCGTCTCACTGGATGCCCGCGCAGGTTGTAATGCTGCAGCGGGCCGTCCAGCTTTCCATTTCGGCCACCAGCCGTTGATTCTCGGCCAACCTATTGGCCTGGTACCAAGAGTTTCTCCCCTCATTTTGTTCCTACGCCTTCTGGCGTGTGAGGGGTGTTGGGGGGCGATCACGCCCAAAGGTTTCATGCTGACCTCTGTCAGCTGGCGCTTTGCCCCGACCTCTGAGGGTCGAGAGGCTCTCGCGCCGTGAACGAAGCGTCTCCTCGCTTGTCCTCTCTCACTGGCTGCCCGCGCAGGTTGTAAATCAGCAACGGGCCACACAGCTTTCAATGTCGGCATCCAGCCGTCAATTCTCGGCCAACCTATTGGCCTAGTCCTCCGTGTTTTGACTTTCATCGTCTCTGGAGGTTCTCCCCTCACCTTCTTCTTACGCCTTCTGGCGTGTGAGGGGTGGTGGGTGGCGATCACGCCCAGATTTCCCACCTCAAATTGCCGTGGGCCCTTGTTCGGCACCCATTGGGCATGCTGTTTGCGGATCTCGGGCGGCGGTTTGTTCTGCGCCCCTTTCCCCGCGATTTTCCATCTGACTTTGACTCGCAGCCGAGCGAGTCGTTCTGTCAGTCTGCACTTTGCTCTGACCTCTGAGGGTCGAGTAGCTCTCGTGCAACGAGCAAAGTTTCTCCTTACTCGGTTCCAATCACCGGTGACCCGTGCAGGTTGTAAGGCTGCAACGGGCCACACGGCTTTCAATTCAAGGAAGCAGTTTCTCTGCCCCCCTTGTGACATCTGGTCACGTAGTTGGGTCCCCGGCTTCAGCCCATGAGACCCACTGCGTCGCCCCATCGGCTGAGTGTGTTCAGTATCACTCAACCAAATCATAGGAGTCACAACGCGTGCTATTGTGCGAACTTCAGCACTACGAGATCGGTCTCGCCTCACTCGTCTTGAATGCCCAGCAGGGCCACTTTTCACTTTAAGGTCATTTTTGCACTTGTCTTGTTTTATAATTGTAACACTATCTGCACACAAGCACTGGTTCCCCAATTGTTCATACGGCTGTCCCATTGCCGCAGGTGTCGTCGTACTCAGGACGCACCCGCTAGGCAATTCGCCACAGCCGTTCACCTCACAGTAGTGAGGCTCGACCCGTGTCACGGGATATTCCACCCCCACACACGGACGGCACCGACAAACGGTAATGTCGGCGCCTACCACCTGCCGTACCGCCGCAAGTGTCGCCGGTTCACCGGCGCCCTCGCTAGGCGGTCCCCCACAGGCGTTCACTATTCGGGCACACGACAGCATCGGCTGTCCACTTCCCGATGTCACCCGTCCGTGGATGACGTCACGCGCACCGTAGGCATCGTGTGTATGTTCAGTCACTTGCGAGGAGCCCGCGGGCTGTACTCGCTCAGTCACCGCGTTCGTCGCATCAGCGCTTTCGCTAGGTGACTGTTTCTCTTGGACACATGACAGCTTCGGCCGCCTACTGTCCATATCAACCCAACTGTGGGTGGTAGCTGTAGTACCAGCTTTATGCGAGGGGCCCGCGGGCCCACCTCGCTTTGCCACCGCAAGCGTCGCTCCATAGGCGCGCTCGCTAGGTGGCATACACAAATCACGAATTGACAGCACCGGCTGTCCACAATCCGCTTTCAATTGTTCAGGTTCCGGCAAGTGGCCCGCGGGCCTCGCTTGCGTAGCCGACCATCCGGTCACCGCAGCCGTCATCGGATCACTGATGCGCCCGCTAGGTGGGTTCTGGATGGCCGAATTTACACGGGCATTTGATGCACTACCCGTGTTTTCTGCAGCACTGTACGCGATGTATTTCACTACGCGGTCCACTCCGGCAGTACTCGCGGGTACTGACTCGGTGAGTTCAGGTTCACTGCCAGTTGGCCACATATTTTCACTATTGACAAACTGTTCGTAATGTTCACTGTCAACACACGCGTGTGTTGACTCACGGGTCACTCGAGCACTCGCGGGTGCGTTGTCTCGGCTTGCCGCTTTCAGAAACGCTAGCTCTGCCTGGCTGGCGGCTAGCGCTCCTCTCAGGTCATCCATGTGTCGCTGTAGGACCCGGATGACCGCTTCGTCCATCATGGTGCTTGATGTTCCAGCATCCGACCTCATGACATGTGCACCTCAGCAGCAACTGATCCGGCTCTGAAGGACCAATTTGTACCACACGACTCGCGCGCGGCACAAGGGACTGCAGGCGCAGGCTCTAAGGGTCAGTCAGCCGCCGAGGGGTACGTGCACACGTCAGTCGTCGTCCGCTGGCGTCTTCGAAGGAGCCCCCTAATAACGACGCAGACCGTACTAGCTTCGGGTCTGAGCGTCGCTTTCGTGAGGCACCGCAGTGAGGACACGCCCGGCCGCTTCCTTGGATGGCGGAGCTCTCCTAATAACTACGCGGGCCGTACTTGATTTCGGGCCAACGTGCTTTCGAGAGAGTTGCAGCTCCGACGTCTTCTTCTGCGCCCTGCGCCCTCGACGAGTAAATCCCCTAATAATCACGTAAGACCGTACTCAGTTCGGGTCTCAACGCGCGTTCGAGGGAAGTCTCGCTCCAGTGGTATCAGCCGTAGTCAGGGTCCAATTGCATGGGTCGAGTCCACGGTCCAATGTGCCAGCCAGAAAGGGTCCAAACAGTCCAGAGAGAAGTCCAAGGTAGTCAGCGAGATCCAGGTAGAGAAGTCCAGTAGAGAGCAGGCAGGGTAGTCAAGTCAAACACCAAGTGTAAACGAAGATAGAATGATAATTTATTGGAATGTATGGGCTTATATACAAATTTGTCCCGGCGCTCCCCGGCTCGCAGGCTGCGGCGAACGGCGCGGACACATGATGCGCGCGCAAGCGCTCCCCACCATCTCACGCATCGCAGTGCTGAGTGGCAGGGGAAATAATTAATCATAATTTCGCCTCTCCGCGGATTATCATCGCGAATCTGGGGCACATCCCGGCTTATCTGGTATCATCGGAATCGCCACGCGATTTCCGACCGGGACGTGCTCACCAGAACCCGCTATCATCAAAATAGCGGAAGTTAGTATTTTTCTATACTAAATATCAGAAATCCGCGAAGAGGCGAACAATTACACATATTCAAATGCCCACCTCGGTGTATTTGGTATCGATGAGTTCGTCTCGTCATGATACACCGAGGTGTGCTTATCAAATTAACAACCTAGTTAATTATATAATATTGCACATTGTGCTGCTCTATCCAGCCGCGCAAAACCCACGGCTGGCAGGCCTACACGCAATGCCGGGTCTTGCTGAACATCTCCGTGTCCAGCAAGCACCCGTCAATTAAGCCCCATATCATTCCCCATGCATAGGCCGCTCTGCCAGACAGCTAGTCAGTATGCGGACACTATGCTGGGCCCGCTAGATTCCCTAGCGGGACCCCAAGATTCCATACGACAGGCTGCGCCTCTAGCGAGCCTGCCGTCATACCACCAAAGGGTATTGTCATGAGCCTCGCTCCATGACTGGCCGCACCAGTGTCTCAGCACTGGGGTGCCTTCAATCAGCGTACACATACGCCTTTCATCTGCATGTGCCGTGTTACCCGGCCTCTCAGGGCCGAGCCACCGACGCAGCATGCTGTGTCATGCCAGAATAAGCACCTGGCATGCACTTATGATGTCCCCATATGCATAGGCCGCTCTGCCAGACCTCGGGTCAGCACGCGGACACTATGCTGGGTCCGCTAGATTCATCTAGCAGGACCCCAGTTTACAAGCGACAGGCCTCGCATCTCGCGAGCCTGCCGTCATACCAATAGGTATTGGCCGCCCCAGTGTCTCAGCACTGGGGTGCCTTCACTCAGCGTACACATGCGCCTTTCATCTGCATGTGCCGTGTTACTCGGCCTCTCATAGCCGAGCCACCGACGCAGCATGCTGTGTCATGCCAGAATAAGCATCTGGCATGCACTTATAATATCCCCAAAGTATACACATTACATATAACATTATACAAGGGATTCTATACAATATGTCGGCCCCCGCCTCGGCTCTACAGGGACAAACCAGTCCTTTATTAGCTTGTCCGAGACGGGAGGCACAACCAAATCACAATATATATACATTCAATTAAAGGTACTTAATCTAATACACAATAATCGATCATCGGGCTGGGGGCACGAGGTCGCATTCACGAGTAAACCATAATACTCGGCGGCCGCGGTAGTGAAAATGCGTCAGTCTCAGCGGACTGACATACACACTCTGCGGTCGTCATGAGTTAGAAGACCCCGTGCACCCACCCTTAATAGGTATAAATCAACGTCGCAGGCAATGTTCCTAATTCAGTAATATTTACAAATGTCCACCACAAATCACATATTGTCCGTAACATCATGCCGTCCGGTACATATGGTGTCTTAGTATCTCGTGTAAATGTCGAGTCTCGAATACTTAGCCTAGTGGCTCTGGCTTCAATGTCTCAAACTACAATGTTTAATCATCTTATTGATATAACTTCACATCGAACTATTTCTTCGGTATATTCTCAGACGTTGATTTTCCACACAATCCGCATGTCGCTTTCAATAAAACTGGTACTCGAATGGCCCAAGCGAGCCATAGACAAAAAAGATCCCTGTTTTACCCTCATGTCATGGCGTACCTTATATTTTATATTTTCCTTTAAAAATCTTTATAAAATAAGAATTATATCACTTCTATTATATTTTTTGTATTTTAAATCAAACTTCGATCCTTTATGTACATTTTCATACCGTAATGCTACAGTCCTACATAAAACGTATAATTTTACTTTTAAAACTTGACTGTCTCATTAAGTGAAATTTTTGTATGAAGGTTTTATTTTTTTAGTAATTTTTAAATAACAATAAACATATTTCAGAAATTCGAAAAATTGTATCTATGATAACCATTAATATACCTGCAAGGATCCACGACGATTAAAATCAAACCTAGAGTGTGCGGATTTTGCGTGTTGTGCCAACATACGAAAATAAATACATACATAACTGAATTATTATGTAGATTTTATATCTACATAATAATGTTGTTTTATGTTTTATACATGGATACCTTTTTTTTAAAGTCCCTAAAAGCACACATGTTTGCAAGTTTCAGCTATCTCCCCGAAACAATCCTTTAATAAAAACAACAAAATGGAAAATGGAAATCGTTTGGCTCCGTCTTATTTTATTCGTCATGAAAGGGAATTTGTCTAGAATAGGTAGTGATCATTATTTAACATTTAACAGGCCTAGGCCATAGATTTCATAAATAAATAAATAAATTACGAAGCACAAAAACATAAGTTGGTATGAATTTGCATTCGATACCAAATTATATTTCCGGATATAAAATACGCAGGACAAGGAATTTGTACTCACTTCTTTCACTGAAAAGAAACGGTATCATAGTTTAATTTCATCTCTAATATAAATATCATTTTTTAAATATTTATCTGTTAAAATTAATTTCTAAGGATTATTTTCATTAAATTTTCAGGAACCTCTATATTGAATTCAAGAAGTTAAAAAAAAACCCTTTTTTTCAGCTTAATCTCACTCTTTATTCTTATCGTGAGCATCCGCATAGCTTGGAATTAAAGACTTCTATCTCTTTATCCTCTTTGACTTAACAGTACCCTAGGGGCTGACCGTGCCATCTTCGTGGCGGAGTCAAATGAAAGATATTATTAAGTATCGCGGTATAATCAGAGTGCAGTTTTGTAGATGTTACTTTTTTTAAAACACCGCTTTGTTCCGGTTTAAACCGCAGACCTGATGTAAGTGATGACTTTTCTAAAGAAATAAAGCAAAAAAGTACCGATTCATTTAAAAAAGGTATCTTATTAAAGTTTAAATAACATTGTCAGTAGTTTTTAAGCATCACAGATAGAAGATTATAAAAAAAATATTCGCATAATAATTTTGGGAATGTATGCTTCAATCAGGATAAGGTTTTATTTAGCCAATTATTAGTAAAACTTTGGTTGCATTCATTACAATGGTTACTTCTCGCATATGAAACAAAACATTAATTGCGCGAGAGATGTTAACTCGTGGAAACATACGTACCTACCTTACCTTTACATAGTATCGGGTAGCGTTAAATACCGAATTTAACGCCAGGCAATTTTTAAAAGGAAATTAAATGGTTTAAAATGTCGCGTTATAGATCACAGGATGCAAAAGGAATTGTTTCCAACCAATCAATCGTTGTTAATGTGAGCTATGTGGAACTTTTAGAACAAAAAAGAGGTACATATTGCGAATGTTAACATAATTTATCGGGGTACTTCGAATTCAATTTTTTCCTTTAATCTGATTATACATGCACGTAAATTTAAATTTGACTCTCAAATTTTGTGTGCAACAACGGAATTATCTAACAGCACATGACTTACAAGGTAATATACATAATATAATTTGTAATATATCCCTATATAAGTTAGAGCAATGGATTTATATTTATATACTTGTTTGAATAAGATTTACTGGACTGGTGATAGTTTCGGCCGAGGGTGCTTGGTAGTAGTTCATTTTCACTAATGTAAAAATAAATAACGGTAATTATGGTAATAAAATAATTCGTAGTAGCACAAAGTGAAAACTCCGGATAACAGAATAACTAATAAAATGTTTAAAAACTGGATAAGAAATGATGTAAAATACAATAATTAAGTTTGTATGGAACGGTTACCTATGACGCGCCCACGCCATCGCGGGTAGTTCCCTCTCATTCTCGCATACGCTCCTACAGTAGCCCATCCCACTTACTCCACCGCACCGATTCGAGCGTTAGAAAATTTTCATACAAAGTCAACAATATTATCGGGCACATTCGTGTTGGTAATAGGCGAGGTAGGATGTTTGCGCGAGCGCATTATTCTCAAGTTCTTCCCGCCAGAGCTTTGAATACGAATGAAATATGGATGTTTCAGAAATAGTTTAATGTTATTATTTTATTAGCTTAACTCAATCGAATTAATTTTGTATTGTTTTACGGGGGGCGCAGTGCACATTATGTACATATTAACGGACCACTTCGGGCTAGAACCACAAGACAACGTCTGTCGGGAAAGCTAGTCTCTAATATAAATTTAAGTCGGGTTAGTGCGAACACTTATAACTCGAGATTGGCTCAACAGATTTTTCCGATGTGTGATTTATTGGATTCTTCTCCACTCCGCATAACAGAATAATTAATAAAAAGTAAAAAAAATGGATAAGAAATAATATAAAATATGATATTAAAGTTTGTATGGAACGAATATGATGCAACGCCATCTTTGAAATAATCTAATAACACAATTATTGTCTTCTGCGCCTGCACCCTCTCATTCTCGCATACGTAATTGTCCATTCTTAAAGTAGCCCATTTCACTTACTCCGTTTCTGGCGTTTTAGAAAATTTTCATACAAAGTAAACCAAATTGCGCGCATATAATTGTATTCTCGCGTTAATACCGTCTGAGCTTTGAAGACGAATGAAATATGGAAGTTTTAGAATTAATATTTTAATGTTATTATTTAGTTAGTTTATTTTTGTTTCTGGAGGCACAGTGCACAATGAACGGGCCGCCTGTGGTTAGGAGGACCAAAGGGTCCACAGGACAACGTCTGTCGGGAAAGTTAGTTTGTTATAAAGAGTCAGTGATTGAGATCCTGATGGGGAAAGTTTAAAGCGTAACTCTATTACACAGAACTAATATTTAAGTTCAGGAGTTCAATTGCATACGTTAAACTATTTTACAAATCAAAGCTGAATTAGCGTATCAAAAAATCCTTAAAACAAATTTTAATAATAAAATCAATTTAAATCAATCTAAGCATAAATAAAATCCAAGTAGATTTACAATATTCTATCGTTAAAGTAATTCTTGTTGCAGAGTTGTCGAGTTTGGTTGTTTTGAAGTTCTTCTTTGATTATTATATCTCGATTTAAACAGAACTAATGACGTAACTGCAGTATGTATTACATACTGTTTTTATCTTGAGTCTATTCTGTACTTCTTGTTCCCGAACCACTCGAAGGTGAGAAGATCCCAACTGGAGCTCAAAGCTGGAGACCAAAAGCGCGGTGGTTTTGGTGCTAACTAAAATATGCGTTAACGTGCGGCCAGACTTCTTACAACCAATTCACTCAAGTCTCAAGCGAGAGAAACTATTAACAATGTTGTCTTATGTCTGTTGTAACTCAATTATCTGGCTTAAATCATATAACATCAATTGACTTAACACTACTTACATACGTATATTATGACTTAACCAAGCATGCGATGGAAAACAACGAGACATAATTTCATTTCAGTTTCTCGAGTCTGTCAGTTATGATGGACACACACGCTATAAATGAAGATTCACAAGGATATTAAACTAAATTAAACAGAGTTGAATAATTTTTTGGGAGGTGCACACATTTTTTTTTTACTGTTGTGTAGTGTATTACACACTGCAATCTTGTTTCCTTTTGAAAGGGAGCAACATGAGTTTTTATTGTAATCTGTCCAAGTGTAGATACAAAACACGAGATCAGGGATGTTCAATAAGGCACACTAGTCAGAATGCAAGAAAAACTGTGTGCACTGTATATTGCTAGAGCTGGACATCTCAACTAACTCATGTACAGATTTTTTCTGCCCTTTCTGCTAACTACTGTTACATAAAAAACTATCTATGTGACTCCACTTAGTAGCATAAAGAGACAACAAGAGCCCTCCACCGCGCTCGATCCTGCGCGGTTTCAATGACCTCCCACATCATATCCAAATCCAAATGTAAAAAAAGGCTTTTACGTCGTGGGTTATTTAATAAATATATAAATAAATAAATCCCCCAACTCAAAGGGACGGAACAAGGTGTGAAAGGGTCTTACTCGTCTTCGGGACCCTGAAACTGCTATAGTCAAGCTGGATTCTAAATTATCTTTAAAGCATTAATCTATCAACTTTTATTACAATATTATATAAAATTCGTCAGAAATACAGCAAAAGAACGAGGCTGTCTTTGACTGAAGTATTATATTGAACAGATTCTCAGTAATTTGGTGAGCTTTAAATTATTACCGTTCAAAACAAATGGTCAAAATAACAGTTGTCGTCTCAGTACGGTGACACACAAAAGACAAAAATGTCGTTGAGAGATCTCAGAATAACAATATTATTCTTATTAGCTTAATTAAACCGTTATTATCATCTGAGAACCATCTCTTTGAAAGTTGAAATCCGGGAGCTGACAATATTACTTGATTATTTTGTTTGAAATATCGTTTTGATTTATAATTCAATACGCGGAATCAGGACGATTTGTTTGGTCCCCTCCTGTGTGTGTGTAAACTCTCCTTACGTATCATTTCTAGCTTTGTGTTGGTCCAATTCACAGGCGTATCGTTGCTAAGTAAGCGGTGGCTTCGTACGGAGCTCTCCGGAGTTCATGAATAAAACAAAATCTACGTGTTTAATTCAGTTAAGTATCTTGCGAGACCATTATGCATGCTCTTATCTTTGCCCCTGGAAATAGGAACTTCAATGGTTTGCTTCGCTGCACTATAGTTCTGCTCATGATAATTTAATTTAATTGTATGTAGTTGTAGCTTTTATACTTCTGTATCCAGTCAAACTATTGTCTGTCGTTATATAAAGCTTTGTTATATGTATATTATGGATTTTCAAACTCTATGATGTTTCTAATAATAGATACCTACAGGTACTTAAAAATAACAAGCGCTTTTTACGTCAGCATTAAGATCAATAATCAGGGTATATCTGTGGCCAAAAATGTTTATTCCGCATCCACTAACACTTTTCACTCAGTACTGAATACCTACCTATTGATTCACAAAACGTTGCGGTCAGTACCTATACTGGGGCTGAAATCAAGTGTTATAAAATAGCCGCCAACGGTATCGGTGAGTCAAACAAAATCTTTTTACCTTTGATGGTCATTTTATTGCATTTGAGTTCAGCCTCGTGGTGCTGAATTTTGAGTAATGAGAACGCTCTGCTTGTCTTTGAAAGATACTTATAGGTGTTAAGAAAATTTTTGGACCTTTTCGTGAACATCAGCTGGAAGCACCGTAAAAAGAAGTTAACAATATAAAATTTGTTAAAGTGTATCGTTTGAGATAGTCGGGACGTGTTCAGGCACTATTCAAAAAATTTAAATAAATTTAATGAAAATCGATTCAAAATTTATTTTTATGTCCCAAAAATCTTTTCGATTGTAAAATTTGAAATGCAAAACATCGATCAGTGGCTGATATCAACATGGATCAAATTTGGTAAAATAATAAAGGTTTGGTATTCGGGAGCGTTGTAGAGTATTTTTCACATCGCTTTGGGATAACTCGTCATTTGCGTATCGCAAAAAAATACAGGGTACCTACGTACATGTAGCATGTATGCGGCCCGGGGACGTGACTCTGGGTAGGGACTCGTTCCGAATAACAAATTAATATTATTAGGATTAAAAAAAAACATGTTTCTGACATTCACGAACACACTTGCGCCTACCAGTCATCTCTCTCAATAATTATTTTGTATATTTACACACCGACTTTCTTTTTTTATTTCCATATTCTGAGCTAAAATATGACAAGCGTTTTTTAGGAGTCCGTTATCCACGATGACAAAATAAATCCAGAATTCGTTTTTAACACTTCTTCTTCCTAATAAATTAGGCCTGCTAACTTGTTGTTCCTGCATTATTCTCATGCTGACGGCCAACTATCCCTCGAGCGTTCAGGTGGTTGTCCTGGAAGTCTTTTTCCCTGGCGATTTTCACGGTTCTTGTGTACTCCATTCTTGAAACATAGTCGAGTTTCCCTCAGATGGACGAAGAAAATACAATATTTATCTTTGCATACCTGAGAGAGGAAACAGACGCAAATTAATTTATGATTTTTAAATAATCATATACCTAGTAGCAGAAATTGAAGACTCCTTTTTATTTTAACAAAAGTGTTAGGATTACGAAAAGTATAAACTTTAGACAATACCTTCGGGAAGAATAAGTTCATTCATTCAAATATGGAATGAAGAATCCTTGTGTTCCTCGAAGGAACATTAGTGACAGAGTTGGATGTTTCATGTTGATTGATGCGTAAGTATTTCTGGATATGGCCAACCTAAAGCAGATATATTATTATACTCTATACTGTACCTACACTCCATGCAGCATGGTATACCATTAGGATGGTATACCGTTTCTACACTATCTACCTAATAATCATTAGCACTTTGGGTTATGAATCAAAGTCTCCCCGCTAATTAATCACCATCAACCAGGGGCCCGCAACGTCACATATTATTTTGGACCCACCTAGTAGGTACCTACGTTATAATTATTATTTCAGGCCCTGGGTAAAAATTATTATACTACGTAATATCACAACTCACTCGGTCCTGAAGGATAGCGGCAACGGAATTATTATATTACTAGCAGCAAAACCTGACGGCCTGCTGTATAGAAAAGGTTCATTGATTGTTTGATTGAACTACAAAATTCAGTTTAACCGTCCATTCAATGGTCCCAATTTTACTTTGACACTGCGGGAAATTCGACATTTCATCCCGCAGCAACACTTGTATGTAGGATCCTCTGAGAGATATCACAATTGTCATATTTTTGCGGACATTTGTTATTATTAGCTGTCGTAGAAACTTTCGATTTACAGACGAGGAATATAAGATTGAAAAATATTTTCTGCCAAAATATTTGTATACCTAATGGCAACTAAAATAGTGAGTAACGGTCGAACTTAACAAATTATTATATCAAGTCGACATTCTAGACTCATAAAATCTCAATAAATTATTACTAATAAAAAAAGGAAATGTTTATACGTTCTTACTTTGTTACGTGTATAAAATTGAGGTTAAACACCGTTACATAACAATGGGACAAGCTTTAAGATATTATTTTGGGCCCAAGGCGCTTGTAGTAGGTATGTTTTAAATAAAATGAAACACAGTAATTTTCTATAAGAGGTCGACTATGAACTCGGTTGTCTTTTAAAACCGGTCAAAATAAGATGATAATGGTCTGTACTTTCAAAAGATCTTAGGGGATTTTTTGAGCAAGTTTGGTGGTGTCGAAAACAAGCAAGTAAGTAATGCAACTATTTTTACCGCAGGTATTATAATATAACATATATTATTATGTAGCATAGAGTATCGTGTAACTAAAGATTATGATATTTTATCAATTAAAAAGCTTATAATGGATGTCATTGTGTATAAAAAATAAAAGTTTTTTAGTTTTTTTAAAGGGAACTTTCGAAGATGAATGATTGAATCCACCTCACCTATTCCTGTATTTTTTACGTGAACATATCCTACTCACCGCGTAAGGTCAACTGGCAGATCTGCGGGGACATTGATATATCGCGGGGTCTCCCACACGCCGGAGGAGAGAATGTTCAACATCGGGTTAAAACAGGACCAAAAGTTAATTAATTATATATGAAATTCGGGACACGGGAAGTCCGGCTTTTGGGAAATTTACACGAATTGTTAATTAACATTATTACTCCATATTTGAGTTGTTTGACATGGAGGAAATTAACAAGTGACGAAGCTGTAAGAGATCTTTAGCCTATTTCGGCACAACTTTATGATTTATTTATCTCTAATATAAATGAAAGTCGGGTTAGTGCGAACACTTATAACTCGTGGTCGGCTGAACAGATTCTTTCAATGTTTGATTTATTGGATTCTTCTCCGCTCCGGATAACAGAATAACTAATAAAAAAGTTGAAAAAAAAATGAATAAAATATGATATAAAATATAATATTAAAGTTAGTATGGATCGGATTTTCTAACCGGTACTGCCACCGCCATCTGTTGGGAAATGTCTGGTAGACTGATATAGGTATTAGTAGAAAGATTCAATAGATCAATGTTTTCCCTATATTTCCACAGATGGCGGTAATGTTACCGACATTGTAATTGTATATTACAACCACATAGCTTTAGATTTTATCACAATGAGTAGTCATGTAGGTATGTTAGCTATGTTATGTTACCCAGCAATATTTTATTGACTTTAAGGCGGGGCAAAGTTCGATGGGTCAGCTAGTATTTAATAAAAGGGTCTATCATCAAAAGTCGACGTCAACAAATATTTTGGGTAAGCTTGATTTTATTGACTACATGGCTTGTAAAAGCATTGCTCATAGACCAAAACCCTCCAGGATTTGTCAGCCATCCGAAGTAAGTAAGTTAGCAGATGGTCATTTTTGCGATAAAAAACGTTGATTCGTTGTAGCAAGGATTCGGAGCATATTTTATTATTTTGCATTTCCGTCATAAATTTGTGATAGGTTCGAGTTTTCATATTGGTAATGACACAAAATGGTTTCATATCGGTGTTCCTTATAATCAAACGGTAAAGTAGGTAATACTTTCATTTTGAAGGTTCGATCCCCGGTTCCAGTCCTAATTTTAATTAATTATATTTCTTCTACAACACTTATTTGCTATGTTTGAAAGTTAACAAAAGTATATATATTATTCATTTTTGGTGAGATAATTATCATTTTTATAAGCTATCAATTTAGGATAGGTATAGTATTAAAAAAATCGTTTATTTGTTTATAAATAAACCAAGAATAATAATGCACATACAAATTGTTAAGAATATTTATGTTTTTAATATGAAAAAATTCATTACATTGCAATACTGAATACAAAATCCTTTTCTTCTAAGGAAAACATGAACATCACTCTGATTGCAGAAAGAGACTTAAAGCGTTTGAGAAGAAGCTGACGTTTATTTGATGTGAGAAACAATAAGTAGGGTTTCAATTTGTGGAAAGAGAATCTTGTATCCTCGTGGGAGAAATCAGCCATTAATTATGATAAAAATCCCCTCGGTAAACGTCTTTATTGTCCTGTTTTATTGCAAACAATAACACATAGTAGGTACTGAATATTTCAACGGAGTCTATAAAATATAGTCGTGCTCGGATAAGAGGGATAAAATATTAGTAAAATAAAGCTTAAATGTCGAACAGAAACGACAGAAGCCCATTGCTACAATCATTTGGGAATACCTGTACCTCTATAATATGTGTACCACAATGTACTCAGCTTACTTTTGTTAAACCAGAAGGGAAAGGGGATTTTTTAAACTCCCACAAAAAGTCGAAGAGTAAAGTCGAAGAGATGAAACTGTGGATTTTGAAAGTCAACACCATGAACACACTTGAAGCGTTTGAAAATTAAGTCCATCGCAGAATGTTCAAAATACCATGGACAGACATGATAATAAATAATGTCGAAGTTCTGAGGTGAGTTTGAACAGTCAGAAAGCTGCTGTCTAATTTGATGTGAGGAAATAAAAGTAGCACCTCATTCAGCTTACACTAAAGTGCAAATGGACGCCGAGGATGTTGCCGAAGACAAACTTCCTAGCAGAAGAACGTAAGAGACAGTACTGGAGTACGAAATTAAGAGCCACTACAGGAGTAGAGAAAGAAATTCAGCCAGAAAAAAATCGTGTTTAGATATTGTGGTCTTACCTGGAGCTTGTGGATGAATGACACAAAGTTCCCCCAAGGAGGTTTTGTATTGATTTGGGATGTCCGCGATAATTGGGTGAAAAGCACTATGAAAGTGTCAGGTGTCTGTTGATTTGAGTAAAATTACGAGAGTGAAAATAACAACTATGATGGTATCCTAGCCTTGGAATGCGACAAAATCCTGCAAAATACATAAACACATACAGGATGTCAACGCCCGGTCGTGAAAGCCTTAGAAATTTTTTAACTATGATGTTGTTTTTTTTTCCTTTAAAAAGTAGCAGTGATTTGTCAACGGGGCCGAAAGTACCCCTAGATTTAGTTGTACGTCGTGAGCCTTTGGGAAATAGGACGAAAGAGCCTTGCAATAAACTAGTGCTCTGTGCAGATGGCGCTCAGCGTAATTAAAAGAAATAAGGTTGATAGAGGATAACAAAGTAATAAGTCGGCAACAGCGAGCAGGATTCAAGGAATAATAAAAAGGCTTGTTATTATTATTGTTGTTAGACTCATATCTAATGGCACGCCGGGGAATAGAAGTCTGTTACTGGTGTTTGAGAACATTCCTATACAAATCTACTACTATCATCTGCTACTTTTCTTCTCGAAAATAATGTGAAACTAAATCATTACTACTATTTTGATACAAGATTTTCTGGACACGATTTTCTGTCTTTACTATGAATACTGGTTCGAATTTGCAATTTAACCAATATAATTTTATATTAAGGGATGTATTAACCTTTTTTCTAAAAAACCTAGTAAGTAAACTAAAAGAATACAAAATAACAAAATGAAAGGAAGCAAGATAATGAGCAGTTTTCTTATCTCGCAACCAACCACTTACCTCTAGTCTTCTTTTTATTTGAAAGTTTTCAGACTCCTTTAAGGTTTTGGAGTTAGTTTTTGTACGTCCATTTTTTTTTAAATTTATACTAGGAAAGAAGTTCTTAACTACTCTACGGACTTAAACTACATACAAACATACATCGTGGCGCTACAGACCTGAGTGGGTCTTGGCCTCCTTCAGAAGATACAAAAATAATTAATTTCAGTTAAATTTTATTAACATTTCGAAGGACTTATTGTACCTAATTGTAAACAAATAATTGTGAAATATTTCATGAATGTTAATTAAGTTAAATTATCTATGAGTTTGTTTTTCATCCTCAGTGAATGGTGATAAAAGGGAAACCAATCAAGACCATCATCATTCTCCCTTTGCGAACCCTCGGGACATATTAAGGCAACAAAAGCTCCCCGCTGCGCTTGTCCTTGCACATAATTTTTATACTCTAATTTAAAAATAAGTTAAAATAGGTAAATTTTCGTAAAATCTCTCATATTATCAATATAGAAAAAACTAATTTTTTTGCTGCCTGTATTACGATACATATAACGAAAAATGCTTGTACAATTGAAAGGGCGGACTTATCTTAAACGATCTCTACCAGCCAAACCAGTTAACAGTATAATTCTATAAGATACACAAATATATATAACAAGCCACACATAATGTAAACATTGATAACAAAATTGATACATACCTAAATGAAAAAAAAAAAAAAAATATATATATATATAAATAAGATATAAATACATAAATAAAAGAGCAGGCCGAAAAGAAGGAAGGAGAAAAGTGAGAGGGAGGGAGGTGATCCTTTTTGAAATTGGAATAATATTTTATCGTGTCATCAGCGACTTTTTGAACGAGTGAACAGTCTGAGAGCTTCTTATGGAAAGTGGAAGGTGGTTCCACAGCCTAGCAGCATGAACATAGGGAGGCCAAAAATTGCTGGGTGGTGCAAAGGCGTGATTAGATGCAAAGATGTAAGTGGGGGAAGTTTTTCAGCACGGAAGAATCTACAGACTAAGAATGAGGAGAGCTGACTCCAAAAGTCTACACGTTAAGCTGGGAGCAAGCCTGCGAGAGATATCATCAAAGGCGAAGGCTGTTGTAGCGTGGTCGGTATTGCCAGATGTGGCGATGCTGTAATATAAGTTCAGAAGGTTGCTACATAAAAAATGAGTGTTCGTAGATAAGTAGTTTATTCAAATGAAGCACAGGTATAATATAAATGTGACGAAGATAGCGAGTGAACGTTCGAGAAGAGTGAATGTGTAGTGAGCGACAGTGGACAGCGGAGCTGCTAGTAGTCGAGTGTCTTGATTGCAAGGAGGGACGGCGTAGACTGACTTGCCCGCGTACTGCACTCTGAGGCTCGCCTCTTGGTGCCGTGTGCAGAGAAACGATGTTATCGCATTGGCTCGGTAGAGGTACCTTACTGTAGTGCCGTGTGCATCAAGAGTTGAGTCTGCCCACAAAGGAATGTTACTCATAATATAGGCAGTATGCATGTACTTGCGTACGTGGCTATCTACCCGGAGGCGTGTTATTGAGACCATATAGGGTACTTAATTGCGTACGTACCTATACTGTTATGGTGACTGGTGTTTATTTTACTGCAAATACATAAAATAATAATAAATATCATGAAAGGAAAAACTGAAAGAAGACAACGCACGGAAAACAACTTGTTTAAGAATTTCAGCTTATGTTAAGTTTGTTTGTACATTGCGCATACACTTGAAAATCATGAGAAATAATAGGAGATTAAAATCATATCGATTACATGAAAAATAAATGCGATAAATATTTCACGTATAATAAAGATCAATAATAATTTTACAATGTTTACAAAACCACATCCTCACAATTGATAAGTTAATGTTTTGAACTAGCTGAGAAGTGTTGAGATAACATCTTAAGGGATACACAGATCGCCCCTGAACGTTGTTAAAGAAAGTTTGAACACCGATTAGGAATGTAGGAGTCTGAATATTATTATACTAAATGACTTTATTCCAATACACAGAGAGTAAATATATAAATATAGAATACTATATTTATATGTGATACGCTATGGGAAACAAAGTTCGTAATTTATCAGTTGTATTTCGTGATCTCGAATTGTGTGAAATTCACAATGTAGTTCATATTATTGATGTAGCTTATTATATTTTTTATTTTGAAATATAAATCACTGACAACTTTCGGGACAAAACTGTACTGTCGGCGGAACTTAATGCCTTCTATATAGATTCTACCAGTCAATTTGTTTCGGATAATCTGAAAAGGATGTCAGATTTTGGTGCTTACAGAATTTAAAACCGCCTTTTCTAGAATGTTTTCTCTATGGCGGAAAGAGGAAGAATGATTTAAGTGCATCCAAAGAATATTTTTTAATGTAAACTTATAAATTTCATACACACCTTATGTAGGTAATGAGTTGTCCATATTTATTTTGTATCGTCAACCATAAATTTTACACGAAAACGCGCCACCTACCTACTTTTTTTTTTAAATTCTTATGTAGCCGATCCTTAAACTTTACATAAAAAAACTTGTATATTTATCAAAACTTATAATAGACTGCCCATGCCGTGCCGAATTCAATGTCAGAACAACTAGGTATGTTGGAATAATACGATTAATATAAAGGTGGTCCAAAACACAATTTCCAAATTTCAATTATTTAAGTATAATCAACATAGTTAATGAACTGTAAATATAAAGGTGGTCCAAAACACAATGTTCCACATTTCAATTACTTAAGTATAATCAACATTAGTTAATGAACTGTAAATATAAAGGTGGTCCAAAACACAATGTACCACATTTCAATTACTTAAGTATAATCAACATAGTTAATGAACTGTAAATACCTTCAGACGAAAGGAATTATTTCAAATACTTTCTTTTTATTAAAAAATAAATAAACTCGATGGAGGTATCAAGAATACCAAAACAATCTCAAATTGTTTGAAAATCAACAGAAGAACAATGCCAGCTGATACATTTTTTATATTTAATACGAAAAAAAATAATAATTTACAAATTTCTATCAAGGCGCGCATTAAAACGAATAAAAAAATAATATCGGGGAATCGGTAAAAAAATTCTCGGTGTAATTAAAATATGTAAATGGGGAGAAGAAAGTAAGGATCTTACGGAATTGATGAACTTTAGATTAATAATTTTGAAGGCGCAAAACAATATTTACTCGCGGGAGTAGGCACCACGGGAACCCAACAATGAGGAATATAACAATTTGGAAAATATTCCCTTGTAATAACTTGCCTACTTGAGGAGTTCCCCGAATTCTTTAACTTTTCTTAAGGCGTATTGCGCGCCTCATAAAAATTATAATTTATGGAATAAAAGAAATTTAATACAAGTGTTTTATTATTTCTTCTAATTTAACATAAATAAACATTGTTTAATAGTTGCTTTATCTATTGTTTTAAGATAAACAAACTGGCCTAGACCAGAATTCGAACAGAGCTGATGTGTATACGAAATGATATGCAATTAGTGATTGTATGCAATTTAGAACTTATAATTCAATATTGGATCCAATAAATCACGTTGCAAGGAAGTACATAATGTCATAAGCCACTAAAGTTAGTACATGTAACATATAAAATGATGGGAATAAAGACAACTTTTGTTTATTTGGGGGATTTAAAAGCTTTAAAAAGCTCCTAAGATATCAATCCCGTTAGAATCCAATAGAGGTTCGGAGGTATCTTGATGGAAGATGTATATCTATGAAATACTGTGGAAGGCCAAGTTGCTTAATATCAGCAATGCTAAGTACTGGCTAATTCGACTCGTTAACATCATTGTAGAGTGCCCCTGGCTGTGTGTTGCAAACAGCAGATAACGAGAGGATGATGTGCAAATTTTTGACGCTTAAAATTAGGACTAGACAGCCAAAGAAAGTCGAAGAAAAATCCACCGGGAAACCACTATAAACTTGCTAGATGCGCGTCGCGTAACGGATGGTTCGTGTTCTGTGTTGACTCTATGACGACTTGATGAGGACTGATAGTTGTGCGGCATTGTAGGATGTGGCAGGCGGCTACCGGGTGTCAACATCATGAAGAAACGCTATTGGTATATGATGTCGTCATACGAAACATGGCCGCTACAGTCCTCTTAGGAGACCAACTGCAAAATATCCATCCAGCGCTTAGAGAGTCGTACTGGAGGTCTGTTTCACAGTGGTATCATGGCACCTTTTGAGGCTTAGGTTTTACTGGTCGAGGATATCTTTCCCATATTAAAATATCGAATCTTTAATTTTCGAACTCTATCGTGATGTTCCTTAGAGTCTTCATGCCCCGTCGCTAGCGCGAAAAAAGCTCAAAGTATGGACAATGTCGTCTCTGAATTGTATGTATGTCCTAATTATTGAACATGCTCATTTTTTGTATATTCTGTCAATTTTCCACATCGCCTACAGCTTTTGTGTTAAACAACATGCGTATTGACGGCGCAAAGATCATTTTAAAACATCGCTAAAGAATTTTAGTACGTTAAATATTACATCAAGTATAGTATTAGAATTAGACACAAATTGTATCAATTACATTAAGAAACGTAATGTGTAAGTAACTGAATAAACTATTCTAATTAAATTCCAAAAGGTACCGGAGAGTTATGTAGGTGAATTTCAATAAAACAAACTTTTTGAGATAAGAAATTTAATTTGTTGTCGTTTCGGGAGAAGTTATGGGACCGATTTAAAGTTTGATTTCTTTAATTGAATTAACAATTTATATTCAGAAATTGATTATATTCTGTGCTATAGTTAGTTCAATGGAACTTATTTTCAAGCAGTAAATTGAGTTTTAAATAAGTTATATTAGGTAGGTACCTACGTAGAATAAGTTATACGAATAGTTATCACCGAAATTTTAAAGTAAGTATATTTTAGGTAAATATTCCGTAGGTATGTACCTACCTACTTCAATAGACCATTACAGGATGACGTCATCTGACATTAGGCTGGATGCTAAATGGCGGCTATGGCGACACACACACACACACACACACACCAGACATAATTATACAAACCATAGTGATGGGTTTCACACTCTCATACCAACTCTTAAACTTTTTGTTTATGTTTATGCCTCCCGGCTAATGTCAAAATCCACGTGGCCGTTAATGGTCTATATTGCTTATCTTATTTTTTTTTTATTTTTTGGTCAATGTTCAACGCATTAGCAGATAAATTTACTTAATATCTAATAATAAATTAATGTCAAAAGACAAATACCTATCACCAACGAATAGGTTTTGTATTGAATAGGGATATTGTGAAACAGAAAAAATGATGTAAAAGAATAGTATCAGGTGGAAAAGAGATTGAAATAATAGTAGGTATGTAAGACATTCGTTTATTGCACCACCACATCTTGATTATTCCAGCTTAAAAAAGGATACTTAGTAGCCAAGCTCTGATAAGAGCGGAAAATGACACAGAAATAAGAAAAAAAGTACTTTCATATTATAGGTACCTACCTTTTTATTTGCCAAAAGTAAAGAACCACAAACAAGGAAATATTAAAGTAAATAAAAATTATAGTGAATCAAGATTCCATCGAGGAAGCCGGTTGGCCAGTATATTTCTCACAATCAAGATGTGAGACGAGAATAGGAATAAAAAGGAATGAAAATAGTGTAATTTTATCTACATTCTCAAATAATATGAGGAAAACGAACATAAATTATGGTTAACAATAGAGGCATGGGAATATAATAGTAATATGTGCCATCAAAGATGAAATAAAACTCTTCATAGCCGCGGCGTGGAGTGAAACGAAAGAGGAACGAGACGCTGGGAACATTGCCACGTACGTATTCCAGATATAATCTTAAAATATTGTGTGTAATCTCGCATTGTGGAGCCGGGCAAAGTGAAAAAGCTGGTTGCAATATAAAAAAAGGGAAAGCGCCGAACGCTTGTGAGTCGGTTAATGCTAAGTGAAAAATCCGGTTCCTTTATTGTGGCACGAGTCACGGGGCCGCATGAATCAGCGACTAAATCTACCCGGACTGTCACGGGGTTGTAATAATATGTAGGTATTATCATAACGAGACTAACTCTTATTAGCTGGTGCAGCGTGCTACCTATCCAACTCACCCTCGGAGTATTATCGGGGTGTTCGTTTCAAGAACCGAGTGGGACATTTCAGTTCTACCCCAGAATCATTTTAAAGAAACAAGCATTAAGAATGGTTTGAAACGGTTATCATCAAGTATCGCTCATAATGGGTCAATCAATACCCAATAATATTTTATAAGCACTAAGTATATTGGAAGGGTCGTATGTGATGTAGTATTAAACAGAACCCAAACAAACAAGATTAAACTCCATAAAAAAATTAAAGCATCAACTAAATTAACCATACAAATAAAAATCATTAAAAAAACTATTGATGAATATTAAAGAACTCTCCGATTTGACTAGTCACATCCGTCCGTGAAGGAATAAAAAAAAAAGACAAATAATTGCATACGCATTAAAAAATATTTGCAGAGCCAAAAAGTTTGCAAATATTTCGTTTTAAAACGCTCGAAAGCTAGTGTGTGATAAACGATTAACACAATACTAATTTCAATAGGAATGCTCCTATTTTGTTAAAAAAAAGCGGTTTGTTTACACAATATGTTTAAAAATGTTTCAAGTGATTTCATATGGGTATTTTAACTACTGACATGCTCGAGTTAACATTGGTACCTTTTTAAATCAACGACAAAATATTAAAATTGTAGAAAAATATTAAATTGAATTTTTGTCCGTTTCAGCAGAATGATTGTGTTATAAAATAATCAACTACAAACTGTGATTATTAAAAACACAAATTATTTGAATGTTGAAAAGAGGATGTTAAAATTTGAATATTTTTTTCCTTTGAACCTCAAAGCTTTCAATCAGTGATAATAATTTAATCTTAATAATTATACATAATAAAATAAGCTCATAAAATAAATAAATAAACATCAAATAAATTTTATGGTGAGTTAAAAAATAATATTTGGTCAGTTGAAACTAAAAAAAACATATAACGTCAGTGGAACAAATTTATATTTCCAAAATATTATGAGGAAATTAAATTATTGTAATTTTTTTTTTGGTTTACCACTACTTGCCCTTTATACCAATAATTTTTCGTGAAAAGCAGGACACCAATTAAAGGGCCGTTATTCAAAGAAAAATCTAATATTCAATATTACTTACTAATATTGCAAAAGCTATTGAATTTAACGTTTTTACTAAGTTCATACATTTAAATTGAGTGGGTGTCTTTTTTATTATGGTATCCGAGCTACGCTTTATGTCGCATACATAGCTTAAAATATATACTGTCTCTTTCACGTTTTCATTATTTTTTGGCAGACACTGAAAGAGTTAAACATAATAATATGCTTTGTATTTGTCTCAAAGAATACTGTTTTATGGTAAATCTTATCAGTTTATAAACGAACCCAATTTTTGTCAATAGATAGGTATTGTAAGAATGGGATTTCTGAACTGGGTAAGAATTACACAGAGTTCATGTTAACTATATTATGTATGTTATGTATTTTAGTGAGGTGTAAAAGAAGCATGAAAAATCATATGGTCGTAAAGAAATTGTATTGCTTTTATATTTTGTATCATAGCGCCGAATATTTTTATATTTATTCAAGATCAAGATGTTTAAACGTTAAAAAGGCAAATATGCGAGCATGTCTGAAAATTCAATGCATTTAAATGAGTATATTATTTTTTTGGATGGTAAATAAGTATCATAAAATCTAAGGTACCTACGTGGTATAATACAAGCCCTTGATGGGTAGGTACTTGAGGAAATAATTTTTTGGATACAAAAAGATCCTGATAGATTTTTCATCTTGCAAATTATATATAAGATGATTATTTATTTACTCTTTTTGTGTCTTATTATTATCTTTGACTATGATTTAATTTTATCTTTACTATTTAATTTTAAATTTTTATTACTAATTCATTAGATTACAGGTGTTCTATAAAGACCACTTTTTACCTTTTTGATTTTTTTTTATTGATTATTGCTGGTATTTTGATGATCTGCATTGATGTCATTGTTTTTTGGGCTCCATTGATTGACTATAACTTTTATTATTGTGTTAAATGTAGATATCTAATTTTATTGCTCTTCAACCTTCTCTCTAAGACAGGCATTGCCTAGTGGAGGGAGTCACCAAATTGTATTTTTAATCATTGTGTTGTTTTTATTGAATAAAGTTATTATTATATTAATATTTTAAATTTCAGATTAGAAAACCGAGTGCTATTTATCATCCGGCAATTGTTTTATCTGTAATGGGTGTTAAATTGAATTCATCAGTCTACGGTCAGTTTTATTTGGGCGAAAATTCCCACTGAGCTTATAGTTCATACAATCATTCGAATTTATACTGCCACACTAGACATTGACATTTCTTCTGAGGCATAACTAACTATTAATAAATCTTCTTCTCCTTCTTTAGTCTTCTCGTCCCCTTTTTGAACAGTTGGCTCCCCCAATTGTCGCCATCTCTCTCTCGTTTGTACTTTCCTCATACAGCCAAAACAAGCGCAAGCCACGATGGCGCTCCATCTCATCATTGCCCTGTACCTGCTTCTCCTTCCTAACCATGGACGCCACTGTAAAATTATTTTGGTCCATCTGCCATTTATGTCATTCTTGTCACATGCCCAGCCCACAACCACATCAGCTCCGTAAATCTCTGGACAATATTTGTGATTCTTGTCACTTTTCTTATCCACTCATTTCGCATTCTGTCTCTGAGCGAAATTCCTAACGGCCTACTCCATGGCTCTGTGTGTGACATGCAGTTTGATCACAATCTCCTTTGTGAGGGTCCACGTCTGACATCCGTATATGAGAATTGTTAGTATTTATTGATCAAACACTTTCGTTTTGAGGTTTGAAATATTATGTAGGTATAGCATAACATGATCATATGAGCTTTGGACGCCTTCAAGCGCAATGGAGAGCTCTTGATGCCTCCCTATGCTCCCAAGTGGGGTTAGGCCCCCGCATTGCTGGTTGGTTTGGGGGTAGTTCGCGGCGGGCTTGATTTGTCCGGGCCGGCTGGTTTGATTGCTTCGATCGAGCTAAGAGGTCGATTTCGTGCGGGTCGGGTTTACTACGATTTGGTCTCCACCGGGCTGGCTTGCGGTGTGCGGGGTGCCTTAATGGGAGAATGTATGTATAGCATAACATAATTTATTAAAGGAAACAAACAAACACTACACAATATAAAATGTCAACGATATATAATAATTGTATTGATGATGAATTCACTAGGTTTACAAATACTAGCAGATCCGACTAACGTAGTTCTTTCATTATTTATTTTATTTCCGCCGACATCGGTTACGAGTAGGTATACAATTTATTTTTTTATTTATTCTCTTGAGTATTTATCGTATAGCAACATTTTACGAAGCACATGTCTTGACACTCTATGCCCATCACAAACGTCAGTGACAAACGTAGCGTTGCGCGTCGTGTGTTTTTTCTTCCTAATGAATGTTCCTGAGAGGCGTAACATCGTTTAAAATAGCCTGAAGTCTCCTACAAGAAATAAGATATCGAATACAAGAAAGTTTTTTGAAATCTGATGAAAAGTTTCTAAGATCATAGCGTTGACTTATAAAGCGGTTTCAGCTTTGAAATTTGCAATTTATTTTATTTTATTTATTCAGAAAAAGAAATACAATAATTTTTTTATACAGCATATCTGATTACCCAACTAGATGAGACCAGCAGCCCGATTCACGGAAAAGTTTAAGTGTAAGTTTAGTTCGAAGTTCGAACGAAGTTCGATTCAAACCCTCCGTGAATAGGTACATAGACTGTAGATAGTCGCCGCCTACAATAATTATTATTACCAGCAGCCCTATTCACAAAAGTTTGAATCGAACTTCGTTCGAACTTAGACTTAAACTTTTCCGTGAATCGGGCTGCTGTTCTAGGGTAAATAAAACCTGATTTTCTTTTCTTTTTATATTTGAAAAGATCAGCACCACACGCCACTGATCTTTTATAATAAAGACGCTCACCATACATACATATGGTTTTCGTTACGCTGTCATTATGATAACTAAGATAATAACGAAAATGATTTGTTAGATAAAACGGAAATAGGTAATAAATTCCAGGATCAATATTTGTTATTAGCATTGTGTAAGTAAACTTCATTATACGGCAGCTTAAATCAAAGTAAACCGCGATGTGGTGTTCTCCCGAATTCTCGCTCTGATCAAATGAAAATAATTTGCCGTCTCTATATTATTCGGTGTATCTTGTGATTATAGGCCTACCTATGGGGTATTTTATTTTACGTAAACATCCCCCACGGTGACAATTAATGCGGGTAAATCACTCTCGGCTTTAAAGGAGATGTAAAATATTGTGAGGAAATTTAAATTGGAAATAAGCGAGTACCTATTGGGTGAGTAATTTCTGAAGAAATTTATGTCTGCGCGCAATTCTCTCACGAAGGAATAGAGACGAATTATTACTGTCTCGTGAAATGAAACATCAAGTAGAATTGGCAGGTGAATGGACCTATGTGTGTTCAAAGGTTTTTTTAGATTTGCAGTTACAAAAATCGGTTACTATTTAAATTTACTTTTCTATAACCGGTAAGTATGTTTTGTATAGCGTGCTTCGTCGTAACATTCTCTCGTTGGCAGGGTGGTCGCCAATCAATAATGGCTGGAGATACTAAATTTTCTTGTCCACACAAAATTGACAACTTATTGACGCAGTTACAGGTGTAGATATATGATTGTGTATGTATTTTCAAATCACAGAACTCATGTATACAACTTCAAAGATATACCTATTATGTATTATGGTCTGCGGGGATCACTTCGGGTAGGCGCCGTTAGTTGATGTCAGTGTTCTGGTCTATTATTATATATTTTTCCAAACAGTATTAATGCTTAACCTCCATGGTTATAATATAAAGAACTTTATTTTCATATGCAAGGAGATATTGATATTGCGCAAGATAGAGCGCAGTGAGTGGCTTTTGTAGCCTCCATGGTGGAAACAGAAAACCATATAAATGTATCACATGAACTGTTATTATATAACTTTTTATTACTATTTTGTAACATCTATAGCATAATCATGTAGGTAAGTATATAGGTACAAGGTATGTTATATATAAGTCTATAATGTCGATTTAATTTCCTTCCATGAAAGAAAAATAGTATTTATTCGTTTCATTTCCTTACTGGAAAATCTTATTTGGTGGTTAATCGTGCAATTATTTAAAAGAAAAAAAATATCAGAAAAAAGAAGGGATACGGAGGAAGATTTTGAAAGGGCAGTGGCCTATTCCGTGGAGGATCGTCTTCATAAATGTGCGGTTCCATTCGTTTCGAGTTTCTTTTTATGCTGTTTTTCGGTCGTTACCGACAAAAATGTGAAACGATGCTTCTGTCTGAGTAGACACGAAATGATTGCTTCAAATTCTTTGATGAAAATGGCCGAAAACGAAACCACATCGCATAGGACCGCACATGAGTGAAAAAGGCCTTAAACTTTAAAAAAAGATAAAATAAAAATCATAAATTCTTCGTTATTTACTTACGATTTTGAAAAATCGCTTGTAGTGAGATTTTGAAGACATTATTGTCTTACTATAACTAATACATTCTAAAATACCTACGTTAATTTGCATCATGTTATGTACCAAGTTATGTTTATTTTTTTACCTCAGCATACCTATAAAAATAGTTTAACCATGCCCAGATATGCATGTGAGGTGTGACATGCGAGACCTAATCATGAGTAATGACAACGCTGTTGCAGCTGCCGAATATTGGAGATTGCAGGGAGTGGTTTATTAGATGGGTGATTGGACTCGTTAAGTAAGTAATCCTTGTACCTGTGTATATGTATAATCCTGTTTAGGACTACTATTCAGAAATCAATTTGAATATATGTCGCTGCAAGTAATTTCTAACCAAAATGAAGTAGATTGGTATTACATAACCGTAGGGATCCTCGTAAAAGCCGCTTAACTTGCTGTGTATTTGCGAAAAAAAATCAATCCAACATGATCATGAAATATAATGTTAGGTTAAACACTTATAAGTAACGAAATTTATTCGAGAAATATAGTTCATCATCTTGAAATCATGGAATTATGAAAAATAAATAACGTTGATTTCTTTATTAAAACAAAAATATTATTTATTTATTTTAATAAGGCAATATTCCCCCCTTCAAAAATGCGTACGCATTATTATTTTTTTATTACCAGATAAACGAAGATTTTAAACACATAAATAATGAAAATTTAATCATTTTGTTATGGCTTTAAGAAATGATATAAATAACAACAATTTCGCTTTTATTATGAAGAAAATACCAAATATACCTCCAGAGGGAAACGTGAAAGGTATTAACAAAAAGGGAGAAGGGTCTAATTTGAGTATTTAGTTGTATGGTTCGCTACCTCTTTAAAATATGGAAAGGATTCTGAAAATTTACAAAATAATAACCCGGTTTATTTCATTAACTCCCGTAAAGCCTCCACGATTCGATTAGAACTATTTCAAGCATGAATAACAGTATTTTTATTTTAAGGCCTTTGAATAAAATAAATATTAGGATAAAGTCTTACTTTTCATCATATTTTTTTTTCATTCTCACGCAATACCGTAGAAAAATTGTTAAAAAAAAATAATCCTATAAGAGTGAGAATTAATTACGTTGTTCATGTCAGTTAAGCACGCTCGGTTTTATTTTTTGCAAATCCACACTAAGAATAATTCGTTTCGACCCGACTGTTTTTTTTTATAATCAATTTCTCTATCTAGTGTAAGAGCAGAGTACCTACCTACCATTTTCCAACAAAGCAAATAAATTTTAAATTTGAGTTTACCCAATTTTTAACCTGTGACAAAGTTGTCACCCTTTTTTGTAACGGCACCAATTTTCATTCGTTGCAATCATCAAATCAACTAGTATTCGATTTTAAGAGGTTAATAATTTTGTACAAACTTGAACCACAACGGCCATAAGACTGTCTTCTACGCCTGTTTCGAAAGCTGAATTAGTATGAACACTTTACGTTAACAAAGATCGAATTTAGCTACTCAAACTCATCAAAATCGTCAAAGTACCAATTCACGATTTTGAATGTATACTGTATTATATAAACGTTGTATGTAGTAATTAGGTACCTATATTCTTTATTAATTTAATGCAGAGAAATCTTTTGAAAGGAGATGGAAACATTTAACAACCAAATTTTAATAGCAAATGATAATTAGTAGAACGTTCATAAAAAAAATAGGGACTAAGTGGAGAGTAGAATGCGGACGTAGCCAGTAGTTTTTAGATAAGCAATGGAAACGTAAAACATTGTCGGTTTGACCAGATAAGGTATATTCGCAAAGAAGAATAATTAAAAAAAAGCACCGAAATAGGTGTCTGCTTGATAGTTAGCTGTTAGGTATAACGATATTTTTTCATCTACCTAAATCGCTATTTTGTATGTGTCAAAGCGACTAAAATAGGTGAACTGGCAGGAAATGGGGGTAAGAACTAATAAATAAAAAATAATCCCCCGTCAGTTGAATGTTTTGTGTAGCAGGTTTATTGATATTCTTAACCCTTCGGTTAAGACGTCGATTTCATTGGCTTCCTATTATACCTCGGGGTATTAAGAAGACTGCTCGTTTCTATATCTATTAGAAAAAAAAATTCTTTGCAACGTCACTACTTGTAAAATTATTTAAAGAAAATTCTTACTTTGTGGAAGGTGATAAATAAATTAATTTGTTAAACGGATAAGGTAAAATAGAAGCTATCGGATTGAAATTTACTATCAAGGTTCGTAAACTTGAAAAAAGTCTCTTAAAAAGAGGACAGTGTGGAAGGAACGTTTTTCTAAAAATGAAAATAATGTCAAAATAGTAGTAAAAAAGTTTGAAAACGATATAGACCTTTTTCTTTTTAAAAATAGGTTCCTAGGATCGGCTTTAAAGTTACTTTAATAGTTTTTGACAAATGCGACTATATTGAACACATTTACAAACTTCTATCGCAGGTAAGCAAAGGAAATCGCGTTAAATTTCATGGGGTCTTGAAAACCCCCACCTTAGCAAGAAACGGTTAAGAATAAGCCGTACTGTTAATACAATATCTGTTATCTAGAACCACACTACTAACTTATTAGATTAGGTACCGCGCACTACCCTGCTCCGTGTAATATAGATTGTGCACAGTTGGATGCGCACTGTCGCACGGTGTCAATGCGATAAGGCCGGCGTGGATGGGGCGCTTATAATGTCACACGGTAAAAATAACAATAACGCTCTACCAACGTAATGCCCTCGCAGCCTCTCCGAACAAACTACACAATTTACACTTCTTTATTTTTTGTTGTATTTATTTTAGGTACCTACATCATATCGTCGGGTCCGTAGAAAAAATGCCTATGTGACTTTTGTCCATTTTACAGGAGAGCAGTTTAAAGATTCCATTACACATTTTTTGAGATTCCTTCATAACTATTTGAGCTATATTCTTCAAACTTAAAATTTGTAATAGAAATAAAACTATTTAATATTAAGCATCTTAAAAAATTCCCTAACGTGTATACTTTTCTAGAAAAATCACATAGGCAGTTATTCTAGGGAAATTTTTCAGCCTATGTGAAGATGTTCCTTTTTTCTACGGACTTCGTCTCGTAAATCTCGTTCCTATGTTACGACGTACCTTTATTCTACGGAAATATTTGTTTATTTGTTCGGTCCTAAGTACAACAATCATCGTTTTCTTTAAAATAAACATAAAATATCGTACTTTCAATAATACTCACATTATGATTTGGTTATTTTTTATCAAACGCGCATATAAAATAGCAAAAAATATATATGTATTCAAATAAAATGATGCCACACATAATATACCATATCACTTTTATAAGCATGTTATTTTTTGAAAAATATCAGGTTTTAAATGTGTGTTAATTTTAGAAAAGTCTGCTTCTCCTTTTTTTGGAACCTGGTGATCTGTTGTTTTGTTTAGATAACCCCTTCGCGGATATAGACTACCTAATAGATGGGTTTCTACATTTTCAAAAGGTAAAATATTATAAATAAATAAATATAAATTACTCAATTGTGAGTAGAATTGCAGGAATTAAAAAAAAATATAATAAAGTTAACACGAGAACCATTAAAGATAAAAACGTATTATAAATGGAGGTACTTTATTTCAAGTATATTTTCCTCGATGCTATCCAATGGATATGAATGGTGGAATACCAGTTATGGTACCAGTACTACTTTCAGGATGTCAAACACAAGTTATTTTTTTTAATAATACAATAAATAAATATATTGCATTAATAAGGGGCTTATTCATGTTCAAAAAATGTTTCTAGCTATTATCGTTATATATACTTTCAAGTTGTAATTAATATTTTAAATGTATGGAGTCTAATTATTCTCTTTCTGTTCATACAGTGTACATATTTGGTCCATTTTACAACATTTTTTTTATTTCTGGTGTTAAGTATCTAATTTATCAGCATATGATTCTGGAAAATATAGGCATTTATATTTAATTACTGAATCTACACCTTTTGCTTTTGGAAAGGGTGATTTGGCACACTGCTTTCAACAGGAATGAGGACTCATGGTGAAAACTACTACCTAATCGTTATGATATTGGAAGGAAAACAATAAAGTATATGACTTAAGTCATAACTCTTTGGAACCTTATTTACTAAAGAATCACGTCATATTAACATCAGCAACACTCTAAATTACGTACTTCTTGTTTCACAAAGCTTTTCCACATGAAATGTGTATTATGATGAATCCTTTTGCATATTTACAAATTTTGTAAGTATTTTATGTTAACAGTAAGGTTTAAAGCTATGTTCGCGTAGATAGTTTACAATTGAGATGCAATATATTATCTAAGTACTCTTATTTAATCAGTGATGTGCTTAATTTAGTTTTTCTCCTCCATAGGATATTTTTATTTTGGTGTTTCTGCACCATTTATGAAAGTTAGTATTTATATGGAAACTATTTTAGTGTTTAGATTTGAATTAATTCTAATGATTATTTGATTCATCAGTCACTGTACAAATTAAACATTTCCAGACTGCTAATACTTCTTATACTTATTCGAATAAAATATGTTGTAATTTTTTGATTAAACTGTGTTTTCAACAGGATTTATGTATTTATAGGACCAGTTGTAATTTCACAATATACTCATATTATTTTTCTACTTCTGATGCATTTTTCAAGCCCTAGTTTTAGGTATTGTTTATATTTCAAGCATTTTAAATAGATTTAGCTTTTCGTGGAATGTTTTAAGAAATATTTATTCTAAAATAACATATTAAAAAAATGAAACAAAACGTATAACATTAAATTTAATTAAAATTATTAAAGTATGTGTCTTAAAAACTACCACGTATTCATACAAATTAACTTAGGCTTATGTTAGTATCTTTTTATGAACCGTATATATATTCAAATGTATTTAGTAGCTTAATGGCACATATTTACGAAATTTTAGTTGCAGCATTATACGAGTGATTTGTTTCATAAAATATTGTATATAAATTATAAAATATATTAAATGCGTTTGAATTTGTAAAAAAAAGTTTACCTCAATGAAACACCCCACCAATATACAAGTTTTAATATAAAAACATTCTTAAAAATATATATAATAACGGAAATAGTTAGTAGAAAAAAGGTGTATGTTAAAATGTGTCCGTAGAAAAAAGGTCGTTATGAAGATAGGACTATGAAAATGGAAAACAATTCCGTAGAACAAAGGAACATCTACACATTGGGTAGTGGGGTATCCCTAGAAAAACGGGTCATCTGCACTTAGGACATAAAAATTGCAAAAAATATATAATTCTCCAGCGGTAAAAATATTACGATATTTTCAATCAAAACAATGAATACAACTCAAAAAAGGTGGATAACGATGTTTTTAAAAAATACACATTTTAATCATCCTATGTGCACAATGGAAGTTTTTGAATGGAATATTGTTAAAATAAATTATAACTTCACAAATTTTGGTTAAATTTTAATTATTTTAAATAGTTTATAAAATAATGTTTAATTTCTACTTCTCCAATCAATTTTTAACTTGATTCTCATCTGAAGTTAATAATTATCAATACTTTAGTCGGTTTCGCTGAACCAATCCTTTGTACCAAAATAGTATTCATAAGACATTTATAATACAAATTTTGTTTTCTTTTATATATTAAAATATCGCAAGTGTAACTAACGTTGTAAACTCTGATAAATATTTAAAAAAATGTGGATACAAAACAAGTTTGCGTTAAAAAGATTCATGAGAAATATATGAGCGTTCGCATCGTATAGACTCCGACGAACAAGTGCGCATGTGTACATGGGTCGTACAGTTATGCATCGTTGGTATGAAAATGAGCACAGTAAAATTGCTTAAGTGCACATGTCACTTTTTTCTTCGGAGATTTTTTCACATAGGACGTTTTATAAAAAAATATCTCAGAAACTATTAGTGATAGAAAAAAACTAAAAATACAGTTTTGTAGAGCTTTTAATACTTAATTAAACTGCATTAAAAACTCATTTTCGACCTATGATCACATGGACCTTTTTTCTACGGGCACGGCGATATCAAATTTTGTACCCATTTTTAATTACGTTTGAATATATTACTTAGCTACCTTACGAGTCCAAACATCAGATTTTGCCACTCAAGTATGAGCGCCTCATCACCTTGTCGTTTGCCCCTCCACCTCTCAAGTCACTGGCATCGACGGGCGCGTCAACTTTCTTTACTGATTGCTTTTCTTATTACGTCCAATGATCTCATCTTGTCTTATATATAAAAATGGAGAGCTATTTCCCGATGTCATCGCATCACGTCTAAACGGCTGGACTGATTTCGCTAATTCTTTTTTTTTTCGTGTAGGCTTTTATCAGAAGAATGTCCTTTTAGAAGAAAAAAATTAAGAAAAATGCATAGAAGATTAGGAAATTAAAGAAAACCCTACGTAGACAACCTTATTAGTACTTTTTAACTTATAATTTTTATTCCAATTTTGAAATTTTAACAGAAATTTTCAATTGGTGCGATTGACAGAATGCGGGTGGAATATGGTTTAAAACAGACGCATCGGTCAGAATTACATCGGTGAAATGATAATTAATTCATATTCATAGTTAGGAATACAAATTGGAATTCAATATTCATAGTTAGGAACACAGGACGTCTGTCGGGAAAGCTCATTTGAAATCAAACCCCTGGCTCCCGTCCCGAAAGCCAGCGCACTCCCCATGGGTCTAACTATAGATATTTTAAGTTTAGACCGAGGTTGCATGGGAGTAAGTAATTTATTTTGACAGAATACGTAAAATAAAATTCGAGTCGGCAATGCTGTCATTATTTCTCTTGATCAGCGATGCACCTCGGTTCTTTGTTAGATAAAGCTCTTCCAATCTTCCTTTTGTTAGATATGCTTTCTGATATCGTCTCTCCGTTAAACTTGAGTCTGCCTCTGTTCGAGTTATGAGTTGCCAATTCAACGATTTTGTAGTCAATTTGTGATCTGGCGTATGGCCTGGCTATCTTCATTTGATAGAAGCCAACCTACATGTCACGTCGACGAAATTGGTCCCCTCTGGATTGTTTATAATATAATATCTGAACAAAATGTCCAACACCCTTATATTTTCATATTATTTTACTATCGAATTATTGGCATTACGAAAGAGAGTAAAATAGAATTTTTCAAAACAATCGAATAACGGTAGAAAATAAGTCCACTTGTATTATAATTAAAGAAGGTTAATATATTATAGAGTCGAGAAGAATTGGGTCAAACAAGAATATCTCGTTCCTTCAAGATCAGAAAGTAAACGAAAGAGTATGATGATGTTTGAAGTGTTATTCAAGACGGCTTATACGGTTTTGATCTGGGATATCTAATAATATCAAAGAGCTCTGGAGTCTTTCACGTATTTTTTTAACAATTTTATGAAATGACAGAATAAAGAAATATACATTAAGACAGAGAGCGGTTATTTTAATCGAATGCTACACAATCGTGAAGGTGAACTAAAAATTCAATCAACGAATTGAACGTGCAGTGTTGTGAAAATATTAATTTGTTATTCCACAAATTATGTAATAAAGAATGAAACTTTCTTAAATAAAGTTCTTTTGTCACCTGGGAATATGTAGAACCTGTGTCTGCAAAACTAGTTAGGGAATTAAATAATTGTGGACTAATAAATTAATTGTTTCGTTTAAATTACTTTAAGCACACGAAAAATGATTTGTTAAAAATTACATTAACGCGATTTGATTTTTTTTTTGTATTTAACGAGAAAAAATTTGAATCTTTTAATTTTTTTGTACTTGCTGCCGAAGCTAGTGCAAAAATGTGCTATTTTGATAATTCTTGCATTGAAAATGTAGACTAATATTAATTTTGTTTATTTAATAAACACCTTTATGTTTTGCCTGTGTCAACTAGTTTACACGAACTTTATGTGATCTGTGCAATACTTGGTAATGGACCAAGAGACACCAGATAGGCTAAATCGTATTGAAATCTTCGTTTTAAAGGACTTTGAGCAAACTGGGAGGCCGCCAAATGAAGGAGATATAGTTGCGATAAGCAGACCCCAGCTGAAAAAAGGCATAAAAAAATATCTACTAACCTAAGTGCGTACATACCTACCTACTCAAAACTCACTTAAATTCTTTAAATTCGTGTGAGAGGAATGAGAAGCTAACTTATGAGTATAATCATGGTAATGGCAGTTGAAAAAAAGGAGTTATACCTCGAAGGCTTGGTTTAGTGTTAGAGGGTCGAATTAGACCAACCCCCGCGCACATGAGTTTCAGAAAAAAATAGACGTACTGTTAACCCCCTTTTTGCGCGGTTATTACCGGGCGTGACAAGTTGTGCGGATCCACTTAGTTCTAAAAATGATTTATTTGAGGTACACGAGAGGAAAAAATAATATTTCTGCGGGAAAAAAAGCTCATGAAAAATAATCGTTGGAAGAAGCGACAAAATAGTCTTATTCGGGTTGTTCAAACAGCAGATTACTTTATCTAGATATGTGTACTAATGGCGGACATTATGTAACTAATAAAACAAATTGTTACTTTTCTATATAAAAAAAACTATAATAACATATCAATGGATTTGGGTCCATTATTTTTTAATGTAGTTAAACGTGTGTTAGTATAATATGGCAAAATATTTTATGAAAATTTTCAATTTATTTTAAGAAACATTTATAATACATATTATAGAAGCAGATAAATTCTAACCATATAATATATTTGTGAAAAACGTAAAAGTAATAATACATGAAATACTATTTAAAATAATACTTCTGTCTTACCAATAGCAGAAAAATCCATATGAATTAAAAAAAAATAAAAAAAGGATAATATTATAAAACAATACGTAAAATGAGAAAGTAATATAAAAAAGGTGAAATTCATGGAATTTGGGCAATTTCCTATCATCGAATAGTTTGCGGGCTTTTAGAGAGCGTAAAACCTGTGTACATTATACATACTTAAAAAGGGTTGAAAATACTGAAAAAAAAGGTCCGGTGCGGTACAAAGAATAATGAAATTCAAACAGGCAATAAAAAGTGTTAAGAGATCCCCATTTCAATAAACTTAACTTCGTTTGGACATTTTCAGCGCGTAATATATTTTAATGCAATGTGAAGATTTAATGGCTAAACAATAAACAGGGTATTGGGAAAAACCTATAAATTCATTAATCTTTCCTCCGTTCTCGTTAAATGTTTACGTATCCGTTTGGGGCTGGATCAACGCTAGGGGGTTGTAAAAATGAGTCCGGCATAGACAGATTATCTGATCCCATAAAAACCCTTTTTGTCATAATACATAAACTACATTTTTTTACGAGAAATAATTTGAAAAATGTTTTCAATTTTTCGGCCATATTAATTTTTCGTACGACCAAGATCTACGCCTTGCAAGTTCAAAAGTATGGCTAAAACTATCCCATCTATGCCTGAAATTAAGATGCATCAGATCTGAAATTATGTTTGGCATTTTACGGTGTAGGTAGAAAAAAGAGACCTGAGAAAATCGGTTGGTTGTCGTTCTTGACTGAGGGAGAATTTCAAGAGTGTTATTTTTCCATTTTATATTAAGAGTGTTAGTTTTCATAGCGTTCTCAGTTTGCGTAATTTACGAAAGTTATGTTTAGTCAAATGTATCGGTAGTTTACTTGTCTCAGGTTTTAAGTGAAGGCTACCAACATGAGCGATATTATAACCAGCATGTAACAGTGTTAATAGTTTTGGCCGAGGGTGCTTGGTATTAGTCCATTTTCACAGATGTAAAAATAAAACGAGTCCTCACTTTGTGCAACTACAAATTATTTTATTACCTACTATAAACTAGTTTACTATAAAAATACTCAAGTCAAGTCAATATTTCTTCTTTGTCCATCTGAGGAAGGGAGCAGTCTCTCCCGAAAACTAGTTTATGGTAATAAAATAATTTAATAAAGGACAGACTCGTTTTATTTTTACATCTGCTGTATTTAACAGATTCAAAACGTCGTCGGTTATTTTTTTATTATCATTTGAAACAACTCCGGCTAACTCGAAAAAAAAGATATAGTACATCTCCCAGAAAGAAACGAGAAAGGAGAAATTAAAGATAGAAACAATTCACTGAAAATCGGATATTAGTTGATTTGAAAATCGATTTGATTCCTTATTGCTAAACCGGATACGGAAATAAGATGGAGAATAATCGGGATATAATGTAACAGAACCGATTGAACTTCTCAAAATATTATTATTAAAAGACAGGTAGGTAGGTAGGTAGGTAGGTACCTATTGATATTGCGGAAGAAGATATAAAAAAAGATTTTCATAGAAGAAAAAATAATATGATAAAATGAAGTTATCGAATCCTATAAAATTATATACTTTTATAATATATCCCAAACGAATGTAGTAAAGATATTTTCAAATTGTTCGCTTATATCTTCGGGCTATCGGATCATATCGTTATTATTTTTACCTGAATTCTTCCTAATCTAACCAGTAACATATAGAAGTATACGGTATTAGCCAAAACCGTATGAATTAAAAGAGTATTTTAATACGAATATAGGTATAGAATTACACAATTTCTGCAGAGAATTACCAAAAAAATATATACCTACCTACCAATTTGAAACTTTTTGAGGAAATAAAGATGGGCCCAAATCGTTCATCAGTCACCTGTCATTGACATCTGACTGTTTAGAATTTTTATAGGACGAAAGTGCAACGACAAGTTTTTGATTGAGCAAAAAAGTTTCTTCGTATAGTTTTTAGTCATTCTTTTTTTAAAATTTTATACGAAGCTCGTACGGAACAAAACTTGATCTATTTATTATTATCCAACCATGTTTGATAGCTTAGCGGTGCAGTCGAAGTTTAGCGGTTCACTGTATTTTTTTTTCAAACCGAATCTGTGCTCACTCAAAGAGATCTCTTTGACTCTTTCACAGAAAGCTACTTAAAGCTTGTATCATGAAGAGGAAGATGGTCGGCACCTGGGATCGAACCCACGATCTCTGCATGAAACAATACGAAAGCCGGTGTTGTAACCGCTAGTCTACCAACCACTACAATTTGGTTGAGGACAGATCCATTTTATAAATAAAAATATGAAAAACATAATAATTAACGAACCTGGGACCTATCGATAATGAGCCTGACTTTTGACAAGACTGCCCATGCAGTACAATAGGTTCAATAAAGTCGTCAATATTTTTTAGAAGCAATCAATCATATCTCACTGTCCAGCGCAAAGGGTGTAAACCTGTTGTTATGCTGGATGGTGCTATTTTTTTAAAAAAAGTAAATACCTAAATAAATATGATGAGCTATAAAAATTATGGATTGTTATTAAGTAGGTACATACACTAAACGGCAAAAAGATGTGGGTATGTACCTACTTAAACACCTCGGGGTTGAATATATTGCGGGTGATATTTTCTCAAAGATAATGAGATGTAACATCATTGATGGATTTTACGTTTGAGGCTTTTAAATAAATGGGTCGTTCGTAAAGTCGTACGGACTTTATTTGTCTCGGAATGCTTTTCGTGGAAATGAGATTTGGGCAAGAATCAAGATACATTATGTATACAGGGTCCCTTCATTTACACAAAGGAGAGACGAGCTAAAAAGAAAAAGGAGTTCTATTGTTCTTAAAAGGATATAAAAGTGGGCAATTGTTTAATGGGTTAGAAAAATTACGCTACGCTTCGTATATAAAGGAAGTTAATAAGAAAAATTGGCGTAAAAGACAGAAATCTGTGAAGTCAGTGGATTGGACACTGAATTTAACAAATTTGATGTTTATTTTTATTTTTGGTTGGACCTTTATTACTCGCACGGCATTTGAAAAAAGAGATACTTGAAGATTCTCAAGAAATAAAATAAAAGTGTGATTTTCTCAAAACGAGGATTCTTTATTCTTAATGGAATATTAAAAAAGTGGATTTATAATACTTGATTAATAAAAAATGATAAAAATACTTACACTATATCTAAGCTTCACTAGGCTACCGACCTCGGTAAGTCTTGTTATACCCCTAAAGAGCCGTTTCCAATTTTTTAACTAGCAAGTCAAAATTGCAGGTACGAGGAACGGGTTAAAATTGCAATTTACTTATTTCTTCGCGCCCACACTCGCAAATACACTTGTTACACTTCGCAAAATGGAGACTGCCCATGAGTGAGATCACTTAAGGGATAAGATGATCCTGATGATCTATGGTTTATTTCTTGAATTCTTAATAAAAAAGTCAATTATTTTCCTGCTTATTATTGTGTCCACTATTTATGTATGTGAGTTCGTCGTTCAATTATTTATTATATAGTTATGGGCAGAACTTTCCCATCGAAGCAAATATCTTTAGAGGGAACCGTGAAAACTTTTTATGAACTTACAAACACTCTCAAAGCACACAATATCACGAAAGTTTGAAGGAGAGAACATTGTTGTTAGGAGGCAGACCTCCGCGCCGTAAATTGTTACATTGTTATGGGGAATTTTAAAGACGATGCCGGCGAGTGAATTTCTTTGATGTGATTCTCGCGTTCCGTAATAAAAAAAAATGTTGTGAAAATACTTTGCTTCATATTAAATCCCTCTCCATATACCTATCTTGGTGAGATACGTACAACTATTTTACACCGAGCTATTTTTGAAGAGTGCATAGATATTTGCTTTTAACGCGTCCCTTTTTTTATAAAAAAATGAAAATCGTTTCAAATTAATAATTGTAACTCCAACTTTTAAAGCTTATTCCAAATAAATGTAATAAAATAAATAAATAACACTTTTATATACATGGGTGTCAGTCAGTATAGCCGGCGAAACTTTATGCTTGAAGCGTTCTCTGCCACTCAATCGGTCCTATCCAATCTGAAACAGGATTCCAACCTCGAATAGAAATCTCAGGTGAAAAAAAAAAACAGAATTTTCTGACCCGCCGGGGCCTATTGATCCGAAGTCGGCATCTATTCTACTAAGCTACCAAGATCGGCACAGTATAATAGTAGGTACCTAGTGAAAATAAAAATGTGATGTTTTTACCAACTGAAGCCGCGGAAGATCGACCCTGGTGAGGGGCTCTTGTTGCCTCTACCACTAAGTGTTTTTAAACATTTCAAAAATAAAAAGGTATCAAGAAAGAAAAGAAATGGAAGGGGATTACACAAAATCCTAGCAAATATATTTAATTCTTCTTACAGATTTCTACTTAAAAAAACTCATTCACACTTTGGGAAGATAACTATGTCTTGTACATAGTATTGATTGGTATTCCCACGTTCAGGCTCTTCCTGGTGGAATCGCTTATTTTAGTAAATGATAATAATTATTTGTAACAAGAAATTGCAATTTCATATAAATAAATAATACATATATCTACAAGAATTGAGTTATTCAAGTTATAATAACTGTCGTTGGAGAGATTAACAAACTATCGACTTCGATCGTAATGGAGATAAAAATAGCAAAAATGAACTAATATTTCGAGTAGTTTTGGTATCACAAGCGAGATTTACCATTCCATCCATCATAGAGCCGACTGACGATAAAGAGAATCAATCAATTGATCATCTGCTATTGGAAAGATTAAAAAAAACGTAAATTGTTTTCCTTTTTATATTTCATCCGTTAAATAATAATTCAATGTCTGGCGCACGCCAAGAGAAAGATATGTCGGAGCTGATATCGGCGGGAGGATGCTCTTAGTAGAGGATATTTTATAGTCTGCGCTGATATTGTGTACTGGCTGCTTGTCACTAAAGACATCCCTTATCCTGACGGATGACGCTTAAGGAAGATTAATTGACTTATTGAGGAGTGGAAGTTAAATTAATAAAGTTACATATAAAAATGCTTTGTACAACACAACAAATAAATTTGGAAACTGCACAATATATTGAGGTTCACAAGTAAGGAATATTTTTATTTGAGTGCAAATTTTGTTGCATAAAAAAAATAATCTACAACGAAATTTTTTTTAAAGAATGTTTATGCCTACTTATAGTGAATTAACGTTGATCAACGTTTATCTTAATGATTTTGTAAAAATTAATATCAAAAACATAAATTGTTCCATTTTGTTTCACTAAAATATTATCTTTAGTCTTCAGAATACCCAGAGATTCTTCGTTATCCCTAAAAAAATGAAGATTAGATTTAGATTCAAGTGCCTAAGAAAAATAGTGGGCATAAGGTGGTAGAACCGCAGCGTAGGCCCATTGTAATTTCCACCATTGTAGAGAGGAGATGGGCATGGCTGAGACATGTATTAAAGATGCTGAATGACAGTTGGCCGAGGAGAGCGATGTTCTTCCTCCCATCAGGGTCTCGAAGACGATGAAGAACCTCTCTTATTGTATTCCGCTTAGTAGAACTGAGGGATTTGGACAAGTTGGGAGGAGGTCATAAACATAGTGAAAGATGGAGAACCTTTATGCCTCCCTATGCCTCTAGGTGGGGTTGGTTTAAAGGGAGATATTATTATGTATTTATGTAGATTTAGAAAGCAAATGTTCTAGCAAAATTAAATAATCCGGATAGCGCAAGGCAGACAAAACTCGGTGAGATGGAATCTGGAACTTTTAAAATCATGCCAATCTACTTACTTAAGAGCTTGTCAACTTGAAAAATCTAACTGTGTCGTAAAAATTACTTGAACTACTGCAACCATAAAGGTATTATTTCCACCCTGGACATTTCAATAAATTAAGTAAACCACCGCAAAGATGTTCCACATCCACTCTCCTTTCTACTGTCGTAATTCAAGACAAAAGTGATTGCATCAGGGACGTTCCAATACAGTCCAGTGAGCGAGTGTATAGAGCCCGCATCTACATCGAGAGCAAAGTACCGTCCCACGGGATATGTTGGTACATAGATGCACATTCTGACTCGCGATACCAGGGAGATAAAGTGAATTTCATTAATTGCCGCCAATGTAAGTCATGGCTAAATCCGCCGACTTATCTTCTTAAAAGCTCTCTTTTATTTCATTTCAATTGGAAAAATAGCCATTCTAATTAGAAATTTGTTTTAACAAGGAATCCGATGAGCTTTAAATAGAAATTAAAATAAATAATAGTTTAAAATTTACTAGATAATACTACTTGTCATCATACATAGATGTAAGTAATTTGTGCATATACGAAATTATCATTTGAATATTATATAGATCATTTTTTTAGTAATTAGTAAAAATAGAGATTAGAAAATTATAGTAGGTATGTACCTATTTATGAAGAGATTGAAGCAAATTATCGGTATTATAATATAAATAATGTATTACTTGATTGGATTCGAATTGGATTACTATTTACTAAAAATTATTACTTTAGTTTTTAGCCTATCTATGCTGCCTCTCTTGTGGAGGATCAAAGAAAAACTTAGTTTGTTGGTACTCAAAGTACAACTTGTAATTTGTGTTCAACTACTTCAAATCAGAGCTGAGGGGTTTGGACATGGTGTAGCAGGAGGCCATAAACATTGCGCGAGATTGGGCTGGAGAGCTCTTGTTGCCTATGCCCCTAAGTAGGGTGTAAAGGGAGCTTTGATTTGTTTGATTTGAGTATGTTAAAGCTGTGATTTGAATAAGGAACGCTTAAATTCTAAATACCTTATTACATTAATGTAAATATATTTTGAAACTAAAAACTACCTCAATACCTTGGCCAAATCAATTTAACACAATTACGAAATGAAATTTGTAATAATTTGCATACAAATTTACTAATTAGAACGCCGTGTAAATGAAGTTAAAAAGTAAGCATTCCCGTACAGAATTTCTGTATTATTGATTTTCTATTTAAAACCATAGTTCAACATACACCTATTTTCTTAAGTCACGAAATGAATATTGCTAACTGAGTCGGTCTGCTGAAGAAATTCCTACAAAGATTATGTTGCGTGTAAGTTTGAACTACTTACATATTAAGAAAATACTATCGCGTTTTTAAACTCGTACCACTGATTGTTAAGCTAGCTCACGTTCAAAGGTAAACAGAACTACTCAAATCGTATTTTTCGATTGTGATAAAAAAAACAGTTCTTTTTTTGTATGAGGAACGATCGGTATTATCTAGTTGGAAGCATTGCATAATATATTTGATTTTTCGATTCCTGTTGGATTCAAAGTGTGATCAATCTTGTATGAAACTTAGTCTAAACAAAATTATTTGCAAATTATGTAATGGAACTATCAGCTGGTGTTCTTCGTTGCATATATGGATATGAAAATGCCATTAAATTGACTCAAAAACAAGAAACAAGCATATTTTAAAAAGCAATGGCAGGGTATGCATCTTTTTATACATTAGAGTGTAGGAATTATATTTGAGATATGAATGGCTGTGGGATAGGTACAACTTTCTGACGTATCCACTGATGCCTGTGACGTGCAATATCGAAAATTTATAAAGAAGAATAATTATTGATAAAGTGATATATGTTACAACATATTATTGAAGATGCAAGGTCTTAAGTTCAGATCAATGAATTAAGAATTACACAAAAATCTGTACATGTTTGAATCAATCAGTAAATTCAATAGCTCTGTCTACAAAACAACTACATCAACTGTCTACAAAATCATACTAGATGACTACAAAGTCATACGATGCAAAAAAACTGTTGGGTTTTTTCGTAGCTACTTATGATGTTTTCTTTCAATTCGGTCGGAATGTTTGAGATGAAATATTATATCTATCTATCTAAGTATATCACAGAATGCATACATATTTAAAACGGTTCAGGAATTTTATGTAACTTTTTTTTATCGACTTTAAGAAGTCAAATCTTCGACGAATTATCTCAAAATAATATAAATTTTCGAAGGTCCGATTTAGACGAAAAGTCGGTACGTATGTATGTACCGTCGTCGTACGGCGAAATAGAAATATACGGCTTCACGTTCTCAATAAAACTCTGTTATGCGATCTTTTATTTTGCTTTATATTGAAAGTCACAGAACAAAATGGATTTTGAAAAGATTTGCAACTGCTGTTGTTCAGTCGAACAGATCCGTTTAAGGGTATGTTTTACAACGTGATAGGTACAGCAAACTTAGACGAGGGAAATCGAGATAGCAAAAATATTTGCTCAGTTTAAATATTTTGTTCTAGTAGATTCTATGGTAGATCTTGCGCAGTTTCAAATTCACCTTTCTCTTCTTCTTCTTTTTCTCAGCCCTCTCCACTGCTGAATGTCGGGCTCTTCCAAGGTTTTTCACCTTTTGCTTTAACGGGACAGAGCACTGTATGTCCTCTCCGTGTCTTCGATACCCAAATGGAATGAAGAACAGCGTTCACCATCGATGGCTTCGAAAAGCTTAAAGAAAACGCCGAAATTTATCAGTGTCAAGACGAAATGCAAACTGTTTTATACGCAATGTTGCCCATTTTTATATTTGAATGTAAGTCAGCGAGCGTAGCTAAATGTACTCAACGACTAGTCTGTCATAGAAAACGACTTCTCAGTTAGACAGTTTGGTTTTTTCTGTCACAGAGTATTATATCCGCGTCTTTCTGGCGTCGGATTTTATAAAGAAAATTTACTTAATCTTTTCACAAATTTCTCTATGGTACACATAACTTCTATGGTTGTGGTGACGTTCAAGTATCAAGTTTTATTTTTATTGTTATTCTCATAAATTATTGTGACAAATAACGCAATATTCTTTCATCTACAATTCCATGGAAACAAATATAATGAAATCACTTTTATAAGTCTTTATTTCGATTTTAAAATTACTCTTCAAACTATTCTGTAAGCTTTCTAACACATAATTATTCTAACAGAGAAATTTTGTCAGCTGTAACAGAGTATTGTAGTACTTGTACTTGTAGAGTAAAACGTAGCCCCCTCTACCGAACATACGAAAATGACTACGAAGTTAATGATAAATGTTTGGGCCTAGTCGTTGACAATCTACGTACCTACAACTCTAAATTGTGTTGAAATAACTACGAAACCACCATTTTGTAGATAGAGTAGTCATAGAATGCAAAAAATCGCTAGGCCTACAGGCCCCTGACCAAAGCCCAGGCATAGAAAGCCTCTGCTATTGAAACGAAATTCGTCTGAAGAATAATGGAATATATAAATAGAACTTCAATTATGTAACAACAGCTTTGAACTATTCTAGATACAATACTTTCTTGCATGTCACTCTTTAGATTCGTTCCTGACATGTGTTAGATAATGCTACATTGTGCTTGTTTGGCGGAATATTGGATGTGTGTTCCTACTACGTATTATTTCCAGATATATTCGCCTCTTTCCATTTTATAATGAGACGAGAAGTAACGTCAAACTGATAGTTGGTCCCCTATAAACAATACGGTGCACATTTTGCTAAGGATAGTAATGAAAATGTTTTATTTAAAATAAATTTGACATCAAGTTGTTGTTGTGATGTTATTTAAACGAGACATCGCTGTAGTTCTTTTGTGAAGAATCATATTTGTTTCGTTAAAATAAACAACTAGATACAAAAAATGTTACTTTCTAAATATATTTTCACAATATTATAATATACTGATTAATTTGCACAAATAGTAAACTATGGGTTATGAATAATATATACACCAATAATAATTATTCTTATTGTTATTTTTTTATATGGATAAGTTGATGTTTTTATTATTTATTTACTTAAATTATTTTATAAAATTATAAAAATAGTAGGTATGCAATATTATACTATTTAAAAAAATTAATTTAACATACCTACCTATTATTTACTACACTTTAATTGACGAGCCAGATAGCTATCTTCGATATAGGCAACATAGGTAAATATTATTTACAAGCTTTCCCGACAGACGTTGCCCTGTGGTCCTATCTATGAATATTGATTTCAAAATTGTAATTTTTACAAAAATACTTTTAAAATATTATGTTTGAACGTTAAAAAAATATTTCTGAAAGCTTGAAAGATATTCTATAAAAATCTGCGTACCAATATTTTGAAACTCAATGGTTGTCAAGTAAATAAAATGTGTGTTTCTAGAGTTTTTCAAAGATGGCGTTGTTATATCGAACTTCGTTCCATACTAATTTTAATACTATACTTTATATTATTTTCTATCCATTATTCGAATTTTAAATAAAAATATTCTGGTATCCGGAGCGGAGAAGAATCCAATAAACCAAGCATCATAAAAACTGTTCAGCCAATCTCGCGTTGTACCTAAGTGTTCGCACAAACCCGACTTTCTTTCATATTATAGATTGTGAATGCTACGCTTCATTACTGAGTTCTTCAGGGTAAAATTAATTTGAACTTTAGAAATTAGATTCCCATCATGGAATAGTGTAAAAAAGATAAAATTAGTTGAGGTAGATAAAAAATGGTGGCACTTTAATACTATAGTTCGGTGTTTCTCGCTTATGATTATTAGAAGAAAAAGATTAGCAATTAAGACCCGACTCAGAAGTATTCCAAATTGCAAATTAGTGAGAGAACATTTTCAAATCGTAATGATTCCCGAAAGCAGCATTAAAAAGGCTATTAAGGGGATTGCGCACTCCAAAGATTGGTTCCTCACAGCCTCACCTGTGGAAGATAACAAATTACACTAATCTGTGTAGACTGCAGACCGAGGGAGAGCTAGGGAAAATTCTTCGGGCTATCTACGTACGTATACCTACAGCTTACTCTGTGCGGAGTTTTCAAATTTCATGTTCTGATATAAATCTTTGCTCTCTCCTCCCGCTCTGAGCTAAGCCGAACAATGCACTTAGACAAAATTTAGTATATCCAGCGCGAGTATGCTAAGAGTTAACAATGGGGAAGTTATTGCCACGAACGAACGAGACGTGCATGTATTGTGCGCCCTTAAGGGGCCTTTCCCCGAAAACACCCGTTTTTGGCAGTTTTACAAAATTGATTACTCTGCAAGTCCGTAATATACAAAGCTGAAAGTTACGATTTATTGTAGAATGAACTTTAATTTAATAAGTTAGGCTGGCAGATTTTTTAATAAAAGCATGCTTTTCGAGTAATTATCATTTTACTGGAACATCTCGCAAATTTTTCTCGATAGATAACTCAAAAAATACAATACTTATAGATACGCAAGTTTCTGGATATTTTAACGATTAAGCCAACTCAATAAATTAGCGTGTAACTTTTTTAAATTTCGTCTTTGTTTTCCTGGAAAATCCAAAAAACATAAAATTCTCATTAAAATCTAATCAAACTCTTGTTAAATTATTTTCTAGTTAGATTTTATTAGAGGGCTAGTTGTACAATGGAATTTTTCTGGCCCAACCCACAAAATAATGCTATTGTGTGTTCCTTGATTTGATTGGCTTGATTCTCTCTGAATGACTTTTATGATCTTTTGAAAAGTATTGTATTTATCTACAGATTTCACACAAACATGATTTTCTTGTTTCCGGGTTTGCGTGTCAGTTTTACAGCCAAATAATAATAATAAATGTCGCGTACAAAATTCAATAGTTTTTAGGTGCAGTTCAGGGCACTTTCATAGTAATTGTGACGAATTACTTTATGCTGCATTTCTCAACACCTAAATAATGTGGTAGCTTTCATCCTTAATTTTTTATGGTCGACTGCCGGCCGATCGGATTAATTATAAAGGATTGCAATATTGTCAAACATCTCCACAATAATTTTATTGTTCACTATCGGTAGCCTAGTGGTAAAGGTACGTTTTAATTTCTGATCAAGAGGTTCCGGGTTCAAATCCCGGTCGGGTCCGAAATTTGTACATTTTTTATATATGTATGCAAATTTATTTATTATTTTTCACATAATGTGTCTTTCAAATATGTCATTGAAGCTGTAAAAATAATAATAAGCAGGACAATAAAACACGCTGTTTTGTGCATAGTACAACCACCTCATTAGGCTACTATAAAAGCTTGTGCCGTGAAAGAGGAAGGTGGTCGGCAACTGGAACCCAACCCACGACCTTCAGTTACAAAGTCGGCGACGGAACCTCGTACGTAGAGCGTATTGGAGGTCGTGGGTTCGAATCCCGGTGCCGACCATTTCCACTTTAAAAACACAAGCTTTGTTTTGTGTGAAAGATGTCAAAAGTATATTTGTGTTCACTTTGAGTGAGCCCAGATTCATTAAAAAAATTATCGATCGATATTGTACCTTATATATAGGTATATTGTAACAATAATAAATTGAATAGGAACCTACGTATAATATGACTATACTATAAAAAAAATGTTTTATGCGGATATATGTAGGCTGTAAATGAAAATATTATCGAATCCAACCTTATATTTCCTGCCAAAGACATCTGTTTATTTTTGTCAAAGAAACTACTTTCAAACGAATAATACCTATAAATATTTTTTTTTAAATTTAAAATGTTTTAAAGTACACATTCCCGTAGTTAGATTGTTTTTGTCATATTATCTACGAAAAATATTTTGCGTGAAAGTCGGTGGAAGAAGCAAAAGAAGTGTGCTTGGATAGAAAAGAGTGGAGGTCCGTTCTCTCTGCCTACCCCTTACGGGACACGGCGTGATGAGTAAAAAAAAAATTACTCGTGAAAGTGATTCAACGAAAATACCGGGTTACGGACGAACCTAACCAATTCATTAGAAAACCGATGATAATATCTAAATCACACTAAACTTTTATTTTTACCAAAAATTGGAAGAAACCGTTACCTGCCCTACTAACAAAGGACGTAGGTACCCATGAAACGGACTTACACCTCTGTAGAAGTTCGAAGGAGACAGGTATACAGGCCTTTCCTCATTGTTTTGCTAATATTCGTCAAGTGTGCTATCTATCAGGTTCTTTTGTAAATATTAATATTATTTATGACATGGGTGGACCTACAAAAATTAGGCGTTATTGGAATTTTGCTCAAATACCTAAATATGAAATTCTGCGAGCGTTACATGGGGCCTTCTAACTAGCCAGACTGCACACACGGAAGCGTGTTTAAATTAATTGATCAATTAATTTTATACGTCAACTTTGTGAAAAGAAAAGAATAGCTCAACCAATAATAAATACTTTAACGTTAATTTGGTCGAAAGAAAGTAAAATATTTAAACGTATACAATCAAATTCAATAATCAGTATACAATCAAATTCATAAGTTAAGTTTTTATGTTGTAAATCACATTTTATTCATGTCATTGTAATAAGTCAAATTTTTTTTTCTGGGTTAGGTCGAAGGTCGACGGGCCGGTCAGCTAGTTATAGATTATATGTATTATATTATTGGGACCGGTTGACTGGTAGAGAATGTTTCAAGCATAAGTTCCGCCGGCTATACTGACACCTATGTATAGAAGAGTGTAATTTATTTATTTATTTATTTATTTATATGTACGAAAAATATTTAGAGCGTTCTATAAAAAAAAAACGATATATGGACATACTTACCTATAACTAAATACTGTAACGAACTCGTACAAAGTGTCAATAGAAGGTAAGCTGGTGTAGGTACATCATTCATTGCATTATAAAAGGTAACTCAATTGACGTACTATGTAGTTGCTAATTTGTGACGATTAGTTTTCAAATTGAGTTCTTTAAGGCTGAGATGTAAATAGATACCTCTATTCATTTTGACGATATTATAGTTCTCACGTATGAGTCTCGAAATACCAATTCACCAGTGAATCTCTTAACTCATTACGAATACTGATTTACATTTCCAATATGACGACACGCAGAGAGATGTAGAAACAGCCGTGTCGTCTGCTAACTTTTGATGACATTTTGCACCTCATTAAACTATACTCGCATGCACGGGGTGCCTAACTTGGTCGGCTTTATATCGATATGACGTATCTATAATTTGTTGATAATTTTATTATAATTCTGCTTTAACAAAGCAACAAAAATTGCATTGCCAAAGGCTTTACGGATCTGGCACAGGTTTAATTCAGAACATACCTACCGTTGGCTGACTTCTTCCATCTTCTTTCACCAAGCGATATCGTCTGTTCATCTTTAATTAGGTAGAATAAAATAGAATAGAATCTGCTGACACTTCTTCTTCTATCCCATGGCCAACCACTCGACGATTTCTTCCATTTCTTCGTCTCGCGACATAACCTACTCATTACTCATTGAACTTTTGTTTTGGAATGCAATCCGGAGTATTCTCAATCGTCTTCTCCATGGATCGCTGTGAGCATCTAATTTATGGATGCTCATTGTTACTGGAGTTATTGTTTCAAAGACGTAAGTTTTTACTGGAAGGATGCATGATTATTTTTTAGGGAGATCTTTGACGATGAGAATGCGCTTTGATTTTCCGAAAACCGCCCAACCTAATCTTCTGGGAACATATTTCTGTAGTTTTATTTGCCTTTCCAATCTTGATTCGAGATAAGTATATCGATTTCCTGCCTAAGTGTGTTTGTTGTCAATAGTGAGGCTATCGTTTGCTGGGCTCATGATTTTTGTTTTTTCAAAGTTTATTTCAAGACCAAATATTTGAGAGGTTTCATGCAGTTCTTTTATCATGTTTTCGGCTCGTCAATACTTATTATCACTTGATGCATTGCCTAACAAAAAAAATAATCCAAATTGGTTATGAATATTTATTATACAAGAAACTGCAACAGCCTCTCATCAAATGCTATGTATGGTCAACTCTCCTTTATGGATGTGAAACATGGACACTCAAGGTGAACATCATGAACCGGTTAGAGGCATTCGAGATGTGGATACAGAGAAGAATGCTTCGAATACTCACATGATTAGAAACACAGAAGTCTTAGAGAGAGCCAACACCAGGAGAGAATTGCTGTCGCATATCAAAGTGAAGAAGGTGTCATATTTGGGCCATGTGTTGCGAGGGGAGAAGTACCGTCTTCTTCAACTCATATTGCAGGGCAAGATTGAGGGAAGACGGGGAGTGGACATCAGGAAGCAGATGTCCTGGCTGCGAAACATCCGGTAGTGGACCGGAATATCAAGGGTCGATGAACTATTCAGAGCAGCGCAGGACCGAGTGGCTTTTGCGGAGGTGGTCGCCAACGTCGGGGAGACCTGACAAGGCACCCAAAGAAGAAGAAAAAATATTGCTTAAGGAATTAAGGATGTCATATTATTTGTGAAGAGTTTGACAAGGGGTAGATTCATTGTAAGTAAAATCCATATCAGCTCATATGAAGAGTGTAATCGCAGCGTCTATTTAAGACGTATCTAAGCGTCGGGTTTCATTTCACAATATCAAAGTGTTACGTTATAACGACGTTAATAATATGGAGGTAGGAGTCTCTTCTACGAGTATACATACACAGAGCCGAGATCGCTAGATTAGAGACAAGTTTAGTAGGTATAATGGAGCAGGAAGCTAGAATTAATGCCTTTCCCTCAGATGTTGTAAAATAATCAACGTTTAAGGCGAATCGAGATGCTGGGAACGTCTCAATTACAAAAGCGTTTCCGACTGGCAGATTTACGGATGGTTCAGAAAACATAGCTAACACTATACGCTAGTAATATTAGTGTTCTCTTTGGATTAATTTAGCGAGTTACGACACTCAGAGTGTTTGATTCTGATCTGCACTAATTGATATCAATTTTGTTGTTCTTGAATTCTCTAACAGTGGGATTGGTATGTAGAAAAAGAAATTGTGAGTTGTATGAAATCCGAGAACGGGAAAAGAACGCATTATTAAACTATTAAAATAAAATAACACAACACAATAAAGGAATATTGGCTTGTTGTTTTACTTTCAATCTATTAATTAAGAACAATACCTATGAGTTTATTACTGGTATAATAAAAAAATTATATGTGAGAAACGAGACAGCACAGTTTTATCGAATTCTAGAAAGTATTACTACGGATAGATGAAGAGCAATTATTAAGAATATGGAAACTATTTATGGGGAAAGAAGATGCTTGAGACAGGCACCTTAAAATATACCATTTTGAAAAAGTATCGTTGGAGATAGAGTTAGATTCGGCATCTAGTGAGATCCTCTTAAATCTCCATATTTGTTTGAGATCATATTTTCAGATTGAGAAGAATTATTGTTCTCAATATGTTCTAAATTCACTGTAGAAATATTAACACAAAATGTTTTCCTGTTTGATATAATATTATATCAAACTCACATTAAAGTACTTAAATAATGAAGTTATAATCAAATATAAATTGTATAATAAAAATGTACAAATCGTTACAACAGTCATGAAGTATGGAGATGTGTGTTTTTGCACACTTTAATTGTATTTCTGTAGAGTCCTGTCCCTGAATTTGTAGAACAATAATTATTACTCATGGAATATTATCTGGACGGATTATCTAGAGGACATAGTAAGATGGGGAAGGCAACGAAGAAGGTTCTAGTATGCTCATGTGAGTAGAATGGACTCTTCCAGACTCCCATGGAAGACGGCTCCCAGGCAGACCACCAAAGAGGTGGAAGGACAGCTGGGAGTCGACCTCGCAGGAAGCAAACCCCACCTCTTAAATTACAGGCCACAAGGCCTAAATTAAGAAGAAGAAGGAATATTATCTGCTAGATCCATCGTTGAATGTTGGCTTACAAATTTCCTTCAAAGATTGTGTTGGTCGTACCATTTTATAATATATCGAAAAGAATAAGATCGACTAAGATTGTATTCACCACAAGAACAATAATTAATCACAAACATGTTAGGTTAGTATAACAAAACAACTTTCAAAAAATGCGCAGTCTAAAAAGAAAAGAAACAATAAAATATTTTAGGTATTATTCGATTTTCTATTCTATGAAAATAATAAAAATAATAATATTATCAGGTTCTTCCTCCCAAAACTTTTAATGATCTACAGTTTTATAAGAATGTTTCAAATTATTGCGTACCCCCGGCCACCCCCCACTTTTTCGTTTTGTTTCCTGTACGATGTACCCCATTGGAAAGTTTAGGCGTTCCACGACCAACAAATCATAATTACTTACCGTTATTTCAAATCGGATTTTGCTCATTGTACGTCGACTGTATTAAGGACTTCTTTGTTTCTTTCAAAATGATTAAATCTGCTAGATGGATAGATGATAAGATTTCGAATCGTCGGGCTTAGAAATACCCATAGATAGTGTGATACATATAATGAAAATCGTTACAAAAGCGAATGATAGAAATTTAGGTATTATGCCGGGTACCTACTTGAAAAGAAAGCTATCGTAAAAAAATAAAAAATTTCTGTTCAGGACAGTCTTAAGAAAGTTAGTAGGTATATAATTGCATGTAGTGCTTTGAAAATGGCACGTGTTTGATTAAATAATTATTTTAGTGCGGAGCTGTACCGGGTAGCAAGAGATAGAGAGGCCCTCAAGGAAGTGATTGCCAACGTCGGCGTCGATGAGACCTGACAGGTCACAAGAAGACGATGCGATATCATAGTAGGGTAATTTCAAATCGAAACTTTTAACTTTCAAAAAAAAAAACCTCAATGACAATGACTATAGAGAGCCTACCTACCAATATGAGCAACATCGTGTATAAGCAATAAATAAATTTGGACCCTTCGCAGTTAACGCGCTCGCTGAAAAACCACTTCTTCCGTTTGACTCGATATCGGAAATCGTTTAACCGAGTGACTATTAACGCTTTTAATCTGTAACCGGAACGACTGGCCGAGGACTCAATGCAGCGTTTCCATTAGGTATTCCTAGAGGGTGCGGGGTGCGGCGAGAGGGTGTTTATGGCCATTACGACCTGAAACACTATTCCCGCATTAAATTTATCCACGTACCTACTTTCCGACCAGTCTATTAAAAATATCAGCGCCTGATGGTGACTTCGTTAATTATTGCATACATCTACTGCGTACATACATACTTTTTAATCCAATTAGGTTTGATTTTGAAGGTACTTCTGATTAACTCACTAGATGAGAGGCACATTAAGCTTGAATGAGCAAATATTATAATTTCTTAAGCTTACAACTGCTTTATCATAAAAATGGATCTTAAAAAAGAACGGATAGGTTAAGAAATATTAAAAAATCAATAAGTCTAAATAAATCGTATAAATTTATAAATGTAGAAATGTACCTATATTTTTATCATGATTCATTTGCCAACCGCATATTTGCTTCCGTTTGCATGAAGATCAACTCCACTGACAAATTATTCGAGTTTTATAAGATTTAACGAACCGTTAACAGAACTGTGACTACTCGACAGTGATTCAGTACACTGTCGAGTTCTATGCATATCGTAAACATTGTTTATGCACTAGAGGAACAAATATTGTGCAGTTTTTAATAGGTCACTAGACCTCCAGTGCACAAGAGATGGTCACAGCAATGCGCCTTGACAGGTGAGCATTGTTTGTATGCGAATGGGTGTCCACATAATGGAGCATGTCGAATTACTGATTTATTTTGTAGAGCACTTTCGATTGCAACAGCTTGAACAAACAGCATGTTATGCACACTATTTATGCGTAATCATGACGACACAAATATACCAATCAGTTGAGTCCACGATATCGCCTATGGTATCCATAAAAAACCCAATTATTTTTGTCCTTTCATTCGCCACTCCATTCCAAGTGCAATAGGTATAACAGTTTATATTTAAACATGAACTCCATACGATGCACATCAAAATAATTGTTCTTCAAATCATCGTGTAATTGCGTCAGTCAACCGTAAGAATACGAACAATGGCCGACTATGTGAAAACAAGGTAATAATAATAATATGTCACGGTTCCTTTGGGGTGTGCCTAATTTACCGGTTAGGCCGCTTTATCTCATGGGTTTGAACATAATTGTGATGACCTATATAGTTGGATAGTATGGCCATTTATTTATATGCACGGGTCTAAACAATAGAATTTAAGGCATCGTCACTACATAGTTTTAGGTTGGTGACGTACTATGTACGAAAAGTAACGTATGTAACAAAAATACATAGTAAAAATAGTATGGAGTTTGGTAGCTAGAAAAGAAACAGCGGTCCATAAAATGCACAAAGAGCAAATCTACATAGATAAGAATTTTGTTTAAATAATATCTTAACTCAATTAACAAAGTTATAATTTATTTTCATACTATCAAAGTTGAAAATAAGTATTACAAGGTTAAGAAGAATATTGTCTCGAGTATTTTACCTGATATCGTTTCCGAGTAAATTGCCTGAGTTGGCTAATTGAAAAGTCAAAAGGACAAGTTTATTATAGAACATCTTTTAGTAATAATTAACACTGCATCTATAAATTTAAATATAATACTGTTAATGGTTTTAAAATTATTGTTTCATAACATATCAAAAGAAAAATAGACATAAAAACCGAAATAAATTAAGATTTATTATCATCTTTTTGAATTTGTCATTACAATAGTAATTTAAGCTACGTAATACGTAACATACACCAAATGATTTTCGATAAAATATAATTCATATCAAAATTGAGGGCGGGAAAATTCTTAGAATGTCAATTACATTCTTCTCAAATAAATTAATAATATGTCAATAACAAAACAAGTCGTTGACAGAGCAGAAGTGCGGAATACGTTTGAGATTTAATTGAAATGAAGAAAATAATAATAAACAGGGAAGACGTCTGAATAAAAAATAAATATATCAGACAATGGAATCTCCATTCCTCCAAAAGAGAACACGTTGATTCGAAGTGACTAACTATTGACTGATTTGTGTAAAAAACCCAAAAAAAATAATAATGTAGTTTTTTATCAGCTTCACATCAGTGGTCAAAGGGGACATAATAAGGTTAAGTGACGATAAACAATTAGTTGTTGCAACCGTGAGATAGGAATCCTGTTGGGACCGATTATTCGGGGGCAGCAAAAAGACGATAATGGATAGGCACTTCTTGCGGAGGACAGGAGCCGGGTAGAGACACTGTCGCTCTGCATGAAGCCTCTGGAGACGATCACGATAGATATATTTAGATCGTAGTGTCAGTTTCTGGGACTTTCTCACTCTAATCGACGAAGCTATCGCATACAGACATTGACAGCTATATATAAGCATCTAACAAACAAGAAACTTGTAAAATGCTATTTTTATTTGTATAGACTACTGTTTTCCTGTTAAAAAGCAATGTTACTAGTACAGGCTAAATAAAAAACTTGAAAAAAAGACACAAGATAACTTTTTGATCTTGATCAACAAATCCAATGCTAGTAAGTATGGTTTTTCTTTCCTTATCTACAAAATATTACTAAGTAATTTACAAAGGTGAATTTTGATATTATGTGGATAGTACTGGGATATTTACGAGAACACAATCTCACAATTCAAAAACTGTAGATATAAAATGAACCAGTTCATAGGACGTTTATTTTTAAATACTTCAAGTAACTGAAGGAAGCGTATTGAAAGAAAGGTCGGTGTTTGTATGAAGGTGCTCTTTCATCGGCATGTAGGTAGATAACTGATGGCTGAATTGATAATACGTAAGTTAGTAGGTACTACGTAGTATAATAAGGCCTTGTTCCGCAAGAATGGCAAGAATTTACCAATAAAACGGGCGGTCTGCGGGAGACAACAGAGCTTCACGTACATAGATAGGTGCCTCTCAGCTTAGAAGCAGTAGTAATAATAATAATATAATCCAATACCTAGAGAGTTTAAGATCGTGTCGAAATGGCTCATGCATTGGAATTTACATTATCATGGTGGAAGACTTAATCCAAGGCATTCGACCATTTCCCTTACAAATAGAACCTACCTAATACCTATCATACAATATATTATTATACGTAAGCCATTCTATTTTGTCCTGTATCTACATTGAGCATGATCCAAATAACTGTCTGCGATCGTTCTGTGGATAACTCTGCATTGAATACCTTTGGTGAAAAATCATAACGCACTGTGGGGACGATTAGATTCGTAGGTGGAATTTATCAGTTTTTTTAGCAATAATTTTTTTTTACAGAACTTTGATTCCAAATTTAAAAATAAAATGCTGTTATGTGAAATCAACTAAGAAAATGTATTTAAGTAGAAAATAGGAGCAAAAGAAAGGAGACTTTTATTTTTTTGTTATAATTCATGTTCTATTTCCCTTTAAGACCTTAATGAGGCGGTTCGAAAGGCGACAATTTGTCTCTTCTCTCTATTTCGCGCAATGCTAATTGACCCTTTCCAAAGTATGTCAATTTTTCCACTTCTCTTTGAAGAAACGTATCGAAAAATGATATTTTTTTGATTAGAAAAATAGTGAATTTCTCCCCATATATTTGTTTATTAAAACAAGTTGTCTATTTGTTTGAAAGGTCTTGAAAAATCACCTATGTAATGTAACATGTCATCTTTTTTAACTATGAAATAAAAAATAATAATAATTGAACGGTTAAAACAGGGAGTAAAATAAGTACCAATATGCAATCGTCCCAATTAATCAACGTAGCTTCATTCTTTTTTTGAAATATATTTTAGGACAAAAGTAAAAGAATTCTTCCCGCAGTGTGACGCGATGAAACCACACATTAGTGACATGCCCGATACTTGGATATCACACAGAAGAATTCCCCTATTAATAATGACTGCTATTGAGCTGCTATTAATAATTTTCATATCTTTCCCATTTTGTCGTTGAACCGACTACAATACAAGGTTGGATCGTCAGGTATTTCAATATTCCACAACAAAAATTCGTTTCGTTATATTATACAGGTATGATAAATGATTAGTGCGTTGACGTTTTATTATACGGGACGGGTTCTTTTGTTTGAAAATTCCTTTTTCCTATATTCACATCGGTATATATCTACATATTATTTTGAAAATTTAATATAATAAACCTACGTAGATTTTATAAGGTAATAAGGTTTTATAAATAACTTTCCAACTTTTATCTCTATATTTCATTAATAATTAAAAATGTCTACTTGTTGTATAGATGGAATTTTTTGACATGTTGAACATGTCGAGAATTCCCATGATTAGGAGTTTCAGAGACTTGAACATTACCACCTAATGGCGAACGTTGTTAACGTAAAGTGATCACACTGAGCCGGCCTTCGAAATAACAGTAGAAGACGGTCGTAAGCCCGTAGTGGTTTGTTCCATTTAAAAATCGAACATCAATAATTAATTGTTAGGGTTATTAGTTGTTAAATATTCGGTTTTATAAATGTTTTCTAACTAGACAATTTGACAAGACAGCATTTTTTTTAATTTCCCAAATCAAATATTTTTACAAGTACTAGGTAGGTATACAATATATAAACCCATATTTAAATTGGCATAAGTACACACATACATTTTTATTTTTTTTATTTTGGGATTAATTATCTACTATTATCTATTATTGAGACGAGGAAGACCCTCTCACACTGTGTTCCGCTCCTTCGAAGCAGAGCTGAGGGACATGGACATGGTGTGGGAGGAGGTCATAAACATTGCGCGAGATCGAGCGCAATGGAGAGCTCTTGTTGCCTCCCTATGCCCCTGAGTGGGGTGTAAAAGGGAGAATTGAATTGATTATCTATTATTACATAGTATACCTATTCATTACATAGTACAAATACATTCTACTTACAATACCAAACGGTGCGTTTAAACCGAATGAACATATAGCCAGAGCTGAAAGAAGAGTATATTTTCTTAATCATTGATATGGACACTAATCTGTAATTGCACACTAATTAGTTTTTGCTTGTCATTGTTTCCATGGTGTCCAATATCACCCAAAGAAAGTATACTCTGTTTCTAGATTCAGCTCTATGTTCGTTTGGTGTAAACGCACACTGAGACTTTTGGTTGTTGTTTCATGTTGGAACATACCAACTTAATGTTTGTCTACGAAAATAGCCAGGATTATTTAAGAAAACCTGATCAGTGTTCTGTTGTTGGTGTCTCTAATAAATAAATAAATTAATACAAAAGTATTATGATATGTCCCATTTGTACATGCTAGTCTCGTCGCAAAGTCGACATTTCCCCTAAAAAAAAAGGTCATTCTCGAAATTTGCTGTCCGGGAAGTTACTACAAATTCATTAGGAAAAATGAAAATTATTCCCGAAAGTAAAAATACCGAACACTCCATAGTTCGGTATTTTTTTCATACCGAACACCGAACATGGGGCAAAATTAGCGAACGGTTCGGTAAAATACCGAACACCTGGCAACCCTGGTGGTCACATAAAACCTCACATTGTATTAAGGACAATATAATGCGGTTGGATGTTATAGATCGCTTCGGTGATAAACTCGCCAGTGCACCACATTTTTATATCTGTACGATACCTAATATGTTAATTAAGCTGACCTCCTGTTTTCAGGTTCGTTCGATCGTTTCCGGTACATCAAATCTGAAACCCCCAGTAACTGGCCACCCGCATTCCGCTATCCCTCGCCATCACGGTGTCCTCGTGTGTGCATGTGTCACCAATCAGAAACCTGTTTTCAGGTGCGAGAAGTTTGATAAATTTATTCTTGTCAAAAGTTAAAATTAGAGTTATGTGTCGTCGGTCAGGAAGACGAATTCAGAGGATTTGTTTTCGTATACAGTGAGAAAAAATTCGGAGACAATATGGGCATGGTTTATATCTCAACTACATATAAGACAACATCATTTAAAAAAGAATCTGCCTATCTACCGTGGCCAGTAGGTACGGATTCTTTGTATATCTATTGCTGTCCACAATCTTCAGGGTAGGTATGTAAAAAAACCATGTGGACTCTCCGCGATGCAGGGCAGGTGGTAAACCACCGGGTCAGATATCCCTTTCCATATTATCACTTTCCTTTCCCATTGGAGTGCCTGTTTTGTGACACAGGGAGGCAACAAGAGTCCTTCAACACGCTCGATCCTTCACGGCTTCAATTAATTCCTACCACAAATACCTAGTATAACCTCGATAATCATTTGAAAAATCTGTAATTTAAAAGATGAACTTTACGCGTGTCTTTTTGATGCGCGGAAGAGATAAAATCTGATTTAAAGAATAAATTTAGGGAGAGCTTCTCCGTCGTGTTATGGAAATTATTCGAGTTAAACCTCTTGGCGCTCCCCATGTACTCGGGTCGTTAAAACTTTAAAGAAAAACGAATTTAAACTTTTGTTGTGTTTCAGTGGAAGTAAGCTCCAAGTCAATAATAATTATTTCAAAACCGGAACCATTGTTATAATAATACTAGCTGACCTGACGATCGTGATAATTCTGTCAAAAGCTATTGGTACGTCGGAGAATCTTCAACTAAAACTACGGGCTTTTCAACTAATTAGTAAATTCATATCGCTCATTGTATTATTAAAAGAATAGGAATAATACTCACATATTTAGTAACACTTACTTACTTTCCGAGTCCGGATCGTCGGACCAAGAATCTCCAGTGGTTGGCCACATGTATGGCCCTGTCGTCGGCATCAGCACCGTCATATTTCGTAATGATTTCAACACATAGCAATAACTACTTTCGCAATATATTAAAGGTAATAAAAATGAGTCCGGCAAGGAGATCACTCAAATACACACGCACTGAAGAAGTTTATACTTAGAGATGCCGCAATTTCAACATCATAGAAAAGCGGTGCCGCCATAACGCAACTGTAAGACAACGGTGAATTAGGTTACTTTGAACATTGTCTATGTGAACCAAATGGCATGATTTCATAGAGAGCGGTTATTGACTTGTGATTCTCTGAAAATATTTAGATAAAATTTGATGGTAACGGAATGATCCACGGTTCGAATTAGATCGCAAATGTATTGTTTTTAGACCGCGTCATTAGTATATCTGTGAATAATATTACATACAAGAGAAAAGGTTTTTTTTTTCAGAATAATCCTATTAAATTTATGGACGACAAACGCTAGAAGTTTATGAAAAATATCGCACTAACGAGGAATCTAATTATTCATAAATAAAAAATATGGTTTGTTTTTCAGTATTAATTTTAATGTTTTTGCAGAGATGAACTGTTTTCCCCCGAAGATTTCCAACATGCCCATCTAATTTAAATCTAATATTGTAATAAATTTTCAGACTGCTTTAAATTTTTTTAGTTGCGAATGTAAGGTTAAGTAATTAAAGTGACTGACTTCTGAAGGTCGTGGGTTCGATCCTCGATGCCGACTATTTCCTCTTTCACTTTTCTTTTTAAAAGTGTATCTATTAAAAAAATCGCCGTTGTATGCTTTTCGATTTTACGACATTCCTTGACGACTCATATGCTAGAAAAAAAATACATATTTTTAAACATTACCAAACTATGAAATGTAGTCTAACTCATACGTTTTCAATGAAAAACAATAAATAATTATTGTATTTCTAATAGGTATAAGAAGTAATCAAAACGATTTATTTAATTGTTATTTTTATCATTTACAACCAGTAACGTCTCTGTGAGGTGTTTATACAGTGATATTATATTCAAGATAAATCTTCCGTAGTTGTGATTTTATCTCGGCATTCCGAACAGAAATGAGCCAAATGTAAAAGAAACACGTTTCACCAACTCGGGACATTTTTATCTATCTTATTCGCACAGATTATTATTTTATCCTCAGGATTCTCCGATCGCTACAGGGTGTCTTGATTTAGTTATAAACAATAATTTCACTACCCCTAACATCTTTCTATAATATTTTCACAGCTTCCTTGAGATAATGTATTTTCTTAACAAGTTTTTGGATTTTAACAAATTTTGTTCAATTGGAACGTGATATTATTAGAGTATTAAAATTAATATTGTGTTTGCACTCCTAAATCTGTTTCAATAAAAAAATATTTACTCCGTTTTAAGAGTACCTAGTTCTAATCAAATGGATAATATTGCCAAAAAAATCATGTTTCAGTTAAAATATTGTTTACATTGAACTGTTAGAAGAAATCAGCCTGCTTTCGAAAGCCCCATTTCGCGTTCATAAAATTACTTAATGCTCCACCAAGCTTTACTATACGGTCGCATTTTTTATATACCTAATTCAGGAAGAAATTGATAATAAAATTTTGTGAGTAGGCAATGTTCTAATATTTTCTATTTAGGTACGAGTATACTAATAATATCTAATAATAAGAAAAACTTAAGGCTCTGCCCTAGCTGGTTGCATGATCGCACGATCGTGCGATTGCGATGATCGCATAAACAAATTTGTGATCGCACGATGAAAAATTGTGTGTCCTAACTGCCATCGCATGACACTTTCCGTGACAACGCAAACAATAAATAATATGTATGAATGTTAGTAAGTAAGAACTTTTGGTAAGTAGGTATCGTATTAATTATCGATACAACAGAGCGATCATTTCAAACAAGGGACCGATCGGACGATCGAATTTACGTCTGTCCGTCTGCCCAGTTAAGACACGTTCATAGAATGTTATATGTTTGAACAGGGCGTCCGCGTTCATGCGATCAGCTAGGACAGGGCCTAACGCTTACGCGTGGTTGTTATATCAGTTTATCTAATAAGTTACTAAGTCATCTGTCCTGTGACCATGCAGGACCTGTTCCTGCAAAACTAGTCAGGTAAATAAATATTGTGGAATAACAAATCAATTGTTTTATTTAAATTATTGTGTCGAATAAGTTCAGTTCGCTGCTTTTCATTCCACATTCTTTGCATTTGCGATATTCTATGTTGCAAATTTGCATGGTGATTCCATCTGCATGATATCGTGTCGATTGTGGCCTATATTCCAACATTCAAACAGCAGCAATATTACCTATATGGAAAAATTTTCGTGTTAAAAGGTTATTTTTGATAAACAGACCAGATTATGTAAATAGCGTAGGTAAGAAGTAGGTACCTCTTTGATGGCTGAGAAATTTAAAAATTCGCAGTTTAGAATAAAGGATTGTATTATGATGATTAGAATATTTCACAAACCTAAACTAGTTCTAGGTCACTAAAGGGCAAATAAAAACTAAATTACATGAGCAAGTGTGTGGAAGGCAACGTTTGCTAGAGATCTTTAGCTTCTGATCTATTTTATTAGAGGCACGAGTTGGCAAAGATATTGTGATTAACACTCGGTCAAACGCAGGGCAGTCGAACTTTGCTTGAGGTACATTTTTCTAAATATCTTGACAAATATTGCCCCATACACAAGTTTCTAACTTCAAATGGGACATATAAAATTTACTTTTCAATTGATATATTTGTTAATGTACCTATATGTTTTGTACTTGTATATATTTTTTTTTCATTAATAAAAAAAATTAAAAAATTATGTATCTAACATTTATTTCATGATATCCTTTACAACAACCAATCGCAATATATTGGAAATAATGTGATTTTTAGGTAAGCGAAATGCAGTTTTGTTTTGAAGTATTTGTTGAAGAAAATGGCAATGATTCAGTTGTCTTGATATTTGGTTTGAACATTAGATGTCAGAATTCTGTTACTGACTATTTTATCTAAATGTCTTGGGAAAAACAAAATTGGGAAATGATAAAGGAACAATAGTTCAGTAAAAAACCATTATAGCGAGCTGCAATCTCCTATCGTCAATTAAATTAAAAATCAGAATACTATGTTAGAAAAATCAATCACTCTGTATATTTGATTTAGTGTGAAAGGAATAAGAAGTCGCAGGAGCGTCGCTACTAAAAATTCTACCTTACAAACTAATAATAAAGTAGATAAATTCTACAAAAACCTTGTTTTTGTCACGATCTTCGAGTGCCGAGACGTAAAGGTAAGAGGAACGAAACACAAAAAGGAAAAGAAAAAGGTTTACATAGGTAAATTACTAGCTTATACCCGTCTTGCTTTACGTTTTTGATTCCGATTGTCAGGCTTGATCGGTAGGTAATTAAACAGGTTCTAGTCTAGCTTCCCATTGCTTAACAGACCTCTATAACTGACATAAGCACAGGAAAAGAAGAATGACACTTTTAAAAATTTTGTTTCACCGACCTCATAATATTATACGAACCTACCGACATAATTTGCAAGTTTTCATAGAGAGAGAGATAGCTCTGTGGTTTGAATCTTAGCTACATTTCCTACACCCTCTAATGTGTGATAATTAATTAGGCATTCCACCCATAGAGGGTGATTTGCGCTATCTGTCAAACTTCAAAATGGAGGAATCATTTTGCAAATTTTTTCATTAAATCTTTATTTATTGAGAATAATAAGATTTGAATAACATTTATATGTATAACAAATCAATCTACGATTATTTTATTACATTTTCATACCGTAATACCAAGATTCCATTCAACGTTTACATGAGTAATTTTGTTTCCAAAAGATGGCTTACTGTCTTTTTGAGAAATTTGTATGAAGATCCTAAAAAATAGAGTTTTTCAAATAGCTCTAAATATATTAAAGTTAATGCAGCAAATTGTATTTAAGAACCTTCTCAAGCAAATTGCACCGCTCTGCGCAGATTCATATCTGACGTAGCATTTGTATTTTGAGCGTGATGTTCACATATACGATAGAAAGCACACAAACATTTCTGAATTATTATATAGATAGATTATTCGCGTCGAACGGAGGAATATCCCGGGGAACGCGACCATAAGGAAAGTGCAAACATCGACGAAGATACCCTGCTGATTATATTGAACTCGTGTGATAATGGTGCTATGATTTTCTTTCTTTTTATGGAAATCGCGCTGAATGCAGAAAATTTCCATTCCCACGAGATGCGATACGATTATATCGCCGAGGGATTTCGACACACTTCATAACGCTCTATTTTCAGTGTGTTCTTTATGTATAGGATTTTTCTCCGAGATTTTGTGAGTATGTTAATTTAATATACCTACTTAGTTCTTAGCAAAAACAGTTTCGAGATTGTCATTAAATTTTATCCCATTTTCTGATAAGGCACCGAAAACTGAACAAGCAGTCCCGAGTTAGATTTTTCCATGTGTATTTCACTTGAAACTTTTTCATCAGAGTTGTAGTCCTATCAGATTGGACGGTATATTCGGTTGATTCATTAAATTCACGCATAAACTTCTTTCCTCTTCTTCTCATATCTATCAGTTTTGTACTCTCTATGGGGTGTTTTTACAAAATGTATATATGGGTTAGACGAAAGTGCATGATATTCAATTAAATTATGTGAAAAAAAAACAACACTGTTTTTTTTATTCATTCATCAAAATTAACTTTCACTGTGTTAATACAAAAGCCAAATTTAATGATTGATAGTTAATTTTAACGAAATTTCGATCAAAATAGTAGTAAAAGACGTTAATGGAGAATTTTACATACACTCAGAATGATACAAAAAATTTTTTTATACAGCGTAAGCTTCGAGACACACTTCCCAAAATACGATAAAATCCTAAGAACGCACATCTAGGAATAAGAAAATAATTACATACCTTTAACGGCACTCAGCTTATTTCCAACCATCTGCTTAGCGACGAAGGCAGCCATTGTGTTCTAGTTTCTTGTTTCTTTTCTCAAAAAAAAAAATCAGTCAGTTATTTATCGTGTGTCCAATGTTTCTGCACGGGAGGCGGCTTAATCGTTTCCTTTTGTCGTTAACGAATTCTGAAAAAAATAAAAACATACAGAAATATTAAAACTCAAATAAAAAACAATAAAATAAAACGTTTCATTTGTTATTTGTTTCATATTAGGTATAGGTATCCCGCCTGCTTAACATTCGCTAAAGATAAGGGCTATGTACATGGGAAATATTTTCCTGTTGTCAACATTTATGTGTAATATTTGAAACGTAGCGGTTGTAATTAGAGGATATCTACATTTATCTCATTTTGTTGTTTCCTTCACGTCTCTTTACAAAACGGATAGAATACGTAGGTCGTAATAATTATTGTTCGTATAAGTGGTTAAATTTTATTCGAATGTTTTTAGAGTTTTCAGGAAAATGATGTTGGTTTTAAAAATACCATGTGAAGTGTGAAATGTGAACCAATTATTGGTCCTGATTCATTTATTTTGATGTAGTTTTTTATTTATCTTTTTACTTAGAATACTGATGATCTATAAGCTATATTTTATATCTATATAACGTGTGTTCGAACGATAAGAACTAGGTAATCATGTAAACTGCTCGCTTAATAAAATGAGAGTTTGTAATTCAATAAGAAAAAAATGAAAGCATATTAAAAGTGGACACAAAAAAATGTTGAATTGAAATACCAGAACTTTTCGAGTACACACAAGCGTGTAAGCTCTTAGAAAAAGGGTCTTCATTGTTCAAAATAAAATAAAAAATTAATAAATACAACCTATTTATAAAAAAAAAATTTATCTCTTTAAACGCAAAGCGGTCATCAGTTGCTCATTACTAACTTTACGGTATCTTGCCACTATTTTGGAATTTTAATAGAAACCTAGTAAGTTAGTATTGATACCGATTATTGTTATACCGCTCACTTTCATAAATATAAGTTTATTCAATCATGATGATTTTATCAGAAATAATTAAAACAAATAGAAGTATTTAAAACATATTTTCCGATTCTTTTTTTTTTTTTTTTTTTTTTTTTTTATTACGGCAACTCACCCTATAAGAGTGATATGTGATTTTCCGATTCTATAGATATTAATTGTGCGCTGAAATAATCGATAGGTAGGTATATCGAAATAATTGAAAACGAATATTCAGAAACTACTAATGTTCATACTTCTTGAACTGAACATGAAAGGCTTGTAAACTAATTTAGTACATACTCAATCAATACAATTACTAACAAAGAGCGATCTGAATGGGTATACGTTCTAACGATTCTGAAGGATGTTGTGAGTTCAGCTCTCCAAGTTGACAAGCATAACCTACAACGAACATCAGGTCAGAATGTGGGTTGATTCCGCCGCATCATCATCGTTTATAGCTGATACCTCGTTCTAGGCAGATGATAATAGAGGAGCACGGTTCGTTGGGTCCGCTGGGGTTAATAATTAATTATCTATTGACTCCTCATCAGACTGAAAATAATTGTTTTATACAGCACACATTATTAACCCATAATCATTACTCTATATAGCGTGTATCCATATTTACTTCGATTGTCTTAAAATATCAAATACAATAACTGAATATACTTTATATGTCACTTAATTACCAATACACTTCCGTCTATTGATTTTTTTTTTGAAATTACACAACCGTAATTAAACCTTTGACTTAAATCCTACCTCAGAATAACAAAAATGTTGTGTAAACATACATACATACTCCCTTTATGGCCCCCCGCACAACGCAAGCCAGCCCGGAGGAGACTAATCCGCAGAAAACCCGACCCGCAAGAAGCCGACCCCCTAGCTCGATCTAAGCAATCAAACCGAAAAGCCAGCCCACACAAATCAAGCCGCGCCAAAGTAAAAAATGCGGGAGGCCTAAGTCCCACTAAGGAGCATAGAGAGGTATCAAGCTCTACATTGCGCTCGAAGGCGTCTGAGGCTCATGGTGCCTTTTCTGACCAGTTGAGGTTTAAGAACGTGAGGTGGTCAACCTCATGGTCCCGATCTGATTTTCGATTTCCCGCCTCTTACAGGATGCTCGAAAAACCAGCAAAAAGAGCAGAGATGTTATCCTTAGCCGGCAACCTCACGGCGAAATAAAACTTAATTTCATTATTATTTTGATTATTAAATTTCGTGTTTTATTAAGTTAACTTACAATCATTTTCAATAGGGTGTAAACGGAACCAGCTGTTTGCTGGTACGCCGTATTCATAGGTAAGTTGTAAATGAAATTTGCTTGTTAGTTTCTTCGGTTCGATGTTTTGAACTTACGCCAGGATAGACGTGTAATTATCTGGTGACCGATTTGCTAGCTTATTTTGCGTTAATCTGGGTGCACCATGATTTGCTAACGACTGAATATTAATATGTTGATCGAAGTGATCTATTATTGTGTTCAAAAGATGTGTTGTAATTACTATACCAAACCATAAATAAGTACTTAATGTGATTTATCAGAAAAAAGTGTTGTATAGGGATTTGTGATTTGCTTAACTAAGATAAAAACTCGGAACTGAAGTTATCACAACAGTTTTTTACTCTAGGTTAGTCCGGAATTCGACGACTAATTATGTAGGTAGGTATATATAAAAAGATATTTATGAGTACCTATTTATAGATCAAACATCATTTACAATTTTATTATGACATATATTTGGAGACATTGAGTGTAAAAAGTAATTTCAACTCGTTATAGATATTCATAGTGTGAAATAAAAATAAAATATATAAAATTTATACCGAAAATGTAAACAAAAGAATTAAAATTATGGCGTGAAAAAAATTAATAAATACTCGGGTATAATTTTTAGTTGTCACAAAAAAATGTCTTGTTGTTGTGAAAAAATATTAGGATGTGAATAAGAAAAATTTGTTGTGCCATCTACCGAATGCTACGGAAGACACCGCGAGATGAAAAGGGAAACAGGCGCTTACCCCATGTTATTTCTAGGTAAGCCAATACTCAAACCATATCGGGAAAAATCGCCAGGAGAATTATTTTCACGAGATGTTATTTAGGTAGATCCCGCCTTAAACATAGGGAGGACGTATTTGAAAATTTTATTTAGTAAAGATAGATACATTGTACCTAGCATGTCATACTAAATGTATGAAGATTAGTATTTTTTTTTTTTAATTTCGTACTTGAAGGATGAGTTATACGTTATACTTTATCAAATTAAGTAATGGCTTAATTTCTTTTTCCTAATCTTTTTTTTTTTTAATTTCTGTGGAGGTTTCTTTACTAAAAAAGGATTTCACATCACGAAAAAATTACGATTATAGGAGTTACTGGATTTAGTTATTTCTTCTTTTTTTGAAAATTGTTAGTACTTAATTACGAGATTTATAAAAGAGATACTATCGACTGTTTCAGTTTTGAATGTTGTTTTTTTAAGTTTTTACTGATGTTTCGAACGCTGGCTCAGTGTAGATTCCTTTTACGTTCACAACATTTTGTTATTTAGGTGGCCAAATTACAATCCCCTTAACATTCCAACATACTCGAGAGTCAATCGCCACATAAAAAAGAAGAAGAAGAAGAAGAACATTCCAACATGGGAGTTATCGACTTGTTCGTCTAGGTAGATTTAAAAAAAAAAATTAAACATAACCGAAGGATATCAGTTTATATTATTTGAGGAAAATAGAATAACTATGTAAATTTGACAGAACTGTTTTTTTGTGGTTTACGAGTAAATATTGTTACTTAACAGTAACGGTGGTTTAAAACAAACATAATTCTACAAAATCAAAATTCCAATGTGGGCTTTCCCCAGAAATCATGTGGTTTGTTTGTATCCTGGCAATGACACAAGTGCGTTAGTACTTATTTAAAATACCTATACTTAATCAAACTTCAAACTAATGCCTTGCTCACACGTACCGAGTGAACGGGCGAGACAGTGCACTCGGCCGAGTACTACTTGCCGCGTCTAAACCTTATGCCGTGGTCGCACGTGCCGAGTAAATGGGCGAGACAGTAAAATGATACTCGCACGAGATAGTGATGAGTGTTAAAACCTTATGGCCGAGCACTCGCCTTAGGGTTTAGACGCAGCGAGTACTCGGCCGAGTGCACTATCTCGCCCGTTTACTCGGTACGTGTGACCAAGGCATTAAGGCGAGTGCTCGTCCGAACAAAGCGGCGAGACAGTGGCTCGCCTCCCGTTCTATTTACTCGGCGCGTGTGATCAAGGTTTAACCCTAGTTTATTCTAACATCAACACTGTCGAATTATAAAATTTGCAGAATTTCAAAATGTGATAAAACTGTCGTCATCCTGTTTTTTAAGTCTTTTTTCAACATCTTACAATCTGAGACATTTCAAAAGGCAGTAAGTAAATACATCGTTTAAAAATTCATTTTTATTTAGGTAATTACAAATATAAATTATCGAGTTACGAAGTTCTACTTTGAAAAGCACATGTTTAAATATTATTCACACAAGAAAATTCTTTCCAACAGAATGTTAATTTAGCAAACCGTTTTAGAAAATCTTGTTATTTTGGGATAACGCGGATAAAGCGGAACTTTGTATTAAACGAAGCTATTCCGCCGCTAACAGAACGCTGGTAGACTCACATCAAAGAGGAAATACTGAAAGAATTTTATGAAAACTAAAAGAAAAAGGCATTCCTCTAAGATTCCATGCATGCGTGTGTGAGTTTTCAATTTATTCCCACCTATCACATGTATTTATTACACGCTTCGAGATTAATTTACGGAAAAATTTAATCCTTCTCAAATTATTAGGTCTTAAACCGAGGCTACAAAAAGATTCGAATTTTCATAATGAAACTTTGACTGTTCACCAAATATTAAGAAAACCAGTGTTCATAGGATGGCCGTATAGTATGCCTTCAATATTATTTTAAAATTTATTACATTTTTCGTTATAGTTTTCTCACGGTTACGTAATATGTTAAAAAATTTGTTATTTGGCGTAAATATAGAAATAAATAACAAAAAAAAATATACACTTTTTTTATGGAAAGATGTCAGTTAACATGTAATAATAATTTATTGTGATTTGGCGTAAATATAGAAATAAATAAAATAAATTAACACTTTTTATGGAAAGATGTCAGTTAACATGTATGTAATAATAATTTATTGTGATTTGGCGTAAATATAGAAATAGATAAAATAAATTAACACTTTTTATGGAAAGATGTCAGTTAACAAGTATGTAATACTAATTTATTGTGATTTGGCGTAAATATAGAAATAGATAAAATAAATTAACACTTTTTATGGAAAGCTGTCAGTTAACATGTAGGTATGTAATAATAATTTATTGTGATTTGGCGAAAATATTGAAATAAATAAAATAAATTAACATTTTTTATGGAAAGATGTCAGTTAACAAGTATGTAATACTAATTTATTGTGATTTGGCGTAAATATGGAAATAAATAAAATAAATTAACACTTTTTTATGGAAAGATGTCAGTTAAATTGTAAAAATAATTATTTTTATTCAGACAACGTTTGACAAATCTACTTACAGTTATTATTCAGTGCTAATATATTCGTCAAGGATACAAAAATGTACGTTGCGGGCCGCGACGACGTTTAATACACTACTTGTTCTCGTAGATGATCATTATTTTATTATTCTTATTTGATTAAACAAATATGCAAACAGTGATATAACAAAAAAAAATCAATTACACAAATAGTATGGACAACAAAAACACTAGTAAATTATATACGTAGACATTAACAGCGAGTAGGTTATAAGTAAGACAAGCAGAAAAAAAAACTTATGTAACAATATGTCGTGAAGGTTCGGCTGGCGATAATGGAAAGAAGGCTAAGGGTGAGAGATAGGAAAAAGGGACATGGAAGGGGCAAGGAAGAAGCAGGAGGACAAAAGAAGTTATTGTTCTGGCGTCTGGTGTAGGATGTAGGTACTATTTTAGTTTTATTTATACCGCATTTTTAAGGTGTCTGGCATGTGTAGAACTGTCAAAGAAATCGCAACCAATATATATGTAGATGTTTAGTTGAGGTGATTTTTAAAATATATAGTTTCGGTATGGACCGAGATTTGAATTAGACCGCAACAAGATCGTAATTTTAACGGTACGTGAATAATAACCCTCCAGAAGTATCGTTATGTCTTTGAATAATTTCAACCTGATATAGTTACATAGTGAAAAAAAGCCACGTGATCTCTTTATAATAACCTGACGTTTATAGAAATATTAATATGAATGGAGTATCATAAACGTGTAGGACGTCGCAACGTCTATCCTGCGGCGCCTGGACGCCGAGACGCAATGCTGGATGTGTGGCGCCGTCCCTCGCTGGATGTTGTTGCTTTGTAGCAGCCGCTGTGTACGTGTCTCCCTCCGACGGATTCCAGCACGATGGAAACAAAGAGCGAACTTTATTTAGAAAATTCCATCTCTCATCAGACAACGCTTATGGAAAATCAATCAAAATAAAAAACTGCAATTATATACCTACTTACTTAATTTTGAAATATTATCAATAGAAAAAGGATAAAATATCTTGGTTACAATACTCCTATTATGATTCCGCTCTGCTAAAGCACACAGGGAAGCAAAAAGACCCTTCCACTCCGCTTAAAATTTCAAAGTATCAGTTACCTCCTTACCACAGTTTTTTTTGCTTGTCGTAGCCGTAAATGCCCGTTCCCATACTTTTAATGTCTCGTATCCGACTATAATCGTGTGATTTTGGTGGCTTGACATTTTGTACAGTACCAGACTCTCTTACTCGCCAAACGGTACCAAAACAGTGATAAATCAATAATATAAACACGAGTAAACATTTTATTTACATAAAATAAAATTATTTATTATATTTCTTATTTTTCTGTTAATGAAGTTTGTCTTTAAAAAAAAAACAATAAAATAAATATGAATGTAATTTAAAGTGTTTGTATCTACAAAGACGCCTAGAGAAGGGGTCGGAAACATATCACGTTGATCGAATATTTTAAAAGGTTTTCATAGAAAATAAATTGGGGACCATTAGTTTTCAGCCAATCTCAGAAAGAGTCCATCTGAGCAAATATAAAAAAAAGATGATTTAATTAAAAATATTCGCCGTCGGAGCGTCTCGAAATGATCGAGCTGCTGTAGTACGTGAGTTGGCGGCCTCCATTGAAAACACTCTGAGAGCGACAGAGAGAATGCAAACGGGGTCAAGTGTTTCACTTATATTTCCTCAACAGAAGTGGAGTTCTTCATCGTCGTGTTCCTGGATGTTAACTTGAATGAAAAGATTATGGAAAAGTTCACATTAATATCGCTTGTTAGTGCAGGACCGATTGTTTGATTCAATCCTCTCTCTTTTGTACCGTACGAGGACATCGTCTACTTTGCGCAGAAAGAAAAAGACTTAAACGAATCATTGAGAATGAGTGAAATTATTTTCTTTGACAAAGTTCTCGTCCTACTGAGCGAGTGCCTTAGCAATTCAGCAGAACGTTATAATTGCCGTCCATTTTTAATACAAGAAACAGAATGCAATTTTGAATTCCAGGCACTGACGCTTGCTTCTCCTTAAAGGTTTTTCGAGAAAAGTAACACCATTTAATGAGACCCGCCGTTTTATATAATTTTCACTCAAAGCTCAAATTTCCACAAATAAAATCTAGTTAATTTTGTAAAATACGTCTAAGCTTTTATACGAATTTTTGTATGCGTCGGCTGGATTCGTTCTCATTCATCGTCAAGCCCTCATTCCTTGTATTGAACCGACCTGAAATCGTGCAAAGGTTTTTCGGTTTTACTGCAAGGACGGTGGTAATGTCTATATCAGATGTCAGTCTGGCATTCAATTACGACCCTCAGTTAAAATGGAAATTATAATGACAAATAAATCCAACTTCCAAAACTGTGTGAAATGCGTGGAACCATCCATCTGATTATCACCCTGTGTTCTATTGATCAACAGAATAAGGAAAGAATAGAGGAAAGAGGCCGAGCGACACCTGGGAGCGACTAGTAGACTTACTCCAGACAACCTTGTAGAGGATATACTGCAAAGAAAAGCGATTTTGGACATTTTAAGAAAGTTTGTGAAGAAAATCATGACAACAAAAGGTAAGATAAAAGAAATATGAAGGAGTAAGCTTATTAAAAGCAGCTATTGGTTATCCAATCAGAGTCCGATACTACCCAACTGGGTGTCCATGATAAAAAAAATTAACCAGAATAAAAAGGAAACAATGAGGACGAAAAACAACGAGGAAATATAGTACGAGTTTCTTTCGAGTGAAAATTCTTAAATTCATGAATATCTACAGAAGACAAGGTGGCATGGCAAAAAGTTGTCCATGCCATGCTCCATTTATGCAGCGGACATGGAACAATGAGCAATAGGAGAGTGGTGTTTATTTACCATTTTATCATCAGAAACTTACAAGGCTAGATTAGGTAAGTTTTTTAAAAAATTAGATGTTTCTCGTTATAGCAGCTTTTCAAAGTAAAAAAGCAAAGCAATAACGAATAATATCAATAAACAGAACAACAATCAAACAATTATAGTCTAATACAAAAATATTATAGGACCTTTTGGTTTTACGAGACGGACAAATTGAAAATATTATTATCAAACAAACGGGAGAAATGCAGTTCTTCTATTATTTTAAGGCGTCCCAGTAGTAAACAAAATCAGAATGTGTTTTCTTCTACTGCAAAATGTATTTCCCTTACGTGGAGTGCGTCCGAATGGTGGTAAATATTGATGTTATTGAGTAAACCGGTTGGCTTAAAAATATTTCCGTAGTTTTCAAATGGATTTAATGAAGCACGATCATTGTTCTCTAATACGAATTAATTATTAACGCAATGTTCTTGTTGGAGTGTTGGTATTTAGTTTATTTCGTTGCAAAGCTATTTTGTATTCCGGCAACGAATCCCATAACACACGAATTCTCATTTAGAAATTCGCCGTTTGGCTGATAAATAGATTACCGCAATTCGTATTTGTACGGTGTAACTTCGATTATTGATAGTGATGGTGAAGTACAGAAAATTTAAACCAAATAAGCGTTAGTTAAATAAATCTGGTTACAACCATAGCTACTTCTGTCGTTAACTACAAATCTTGTAAATATCTCTGTCCTGTTCATATGACGGAATTGAGAAAGCAGCTTGTCTAAGCCTGAACTACCATTCACAAGGTAATGAGAACCCTGGAGGCCCTTCCAAGTCATCAGTATAAATGATGCTCAACTTCGAAGTGCTAGTGTCAACTAAAATGAGGCGGTAAAGTCTCATCAGGGAACAAAGTTACACAATGAAGACTTTGTGGAGTCCGAGCAAGATAAAATTATATTTGCTAGGTCTGATTCTTCTGCATATTAAGATTTCTCCATTACACCAAAGACAGTTTGATACAGATATGGAAATATCTAAAAATGTAAAATAAAGATAACGTAGGTAGAAAAAGTAGACGCTTTTGAATAGACCCTAGATCCCAATAATGTGTCTTTAAAATCAGCAGATGAAAAACTAGCGGGTCAGTTCTATGTACAACTCCAGGAGCAATAAAATGTGTAAAAAATAGCAGATGGTATATGGCAGAAAAAAAAATGTTTTTGTTTATTTCGATTCAGAAGAAGCAAGTTGTTTTGTCCTTAAGTGGCAATAATGTGTTACGCCTCTTGTCCCTATCACTCTGGAGGGATCACAAAACAAATGAAGAGCATCTCCAAAGGATCGAAGGAGGGAGGCACCTGCTCAAAACCCTGTCCGAAAGGCGTGCAAGATGGATGGGACACGTTATATGGAACGAAGATCTCATACATATCATCATTGAGGGGCTAACCGAGGGGACAAATTCCCGAGGATGACCACATCAGGAATACCTACAAGACATGCGCTGTTCCTCATATTATGAGAAACTGAAAAGATCTGCTACGGACGCACTCCACGGACAGAGGAGTGGAGAAAATTGCTGTCAACCAATCACAAGACTTTGACCAGAAAATAAGATCCCTGTGGAAGAAAAAATCTCATGGTAGCTTTGTTCCATTTCAATATTTTTGTATCTCATGACAATAATTTGATTAAATTTAAAAAAAAAATCAAAATAATTTTTCTGGTGTTTCGTACTCTTACTATTGATATGCACTCCGCAGGTACCTTTATCCAAAATGAAGTCTAAACAGTAAAAGATTTCTCTACAAAATGTATAGGCTAATGATAATTAATGTAATCACATTTAATCGATTTTATTTCTTGATTTATTAAATTTTAAATAATGAAAATGTCATACGAAACGGGTTATATGTGGTGGTAAATGCGTATAGTTGTGGACTCAGCCATGCCTACTGTGAGTATTTTTTTCTATAATAAAATGAATTCTATAATAAAATAAATTACAACACGAAAAAGATTTTTAAATATAAAATGAAGCGTTATTTAAATAGAACTCATCATGTTTATCGTGATAAGGCATAAGTGCATTTCCAACATAATTTTACAAATAAGTCCAATTATTTTGCATGTAAAAAAAAATGCACGTGAGTCCAATTTTGTGTGATGTGACCGATGAAACTGAAGAACGTTGAATAAAATTTCCATTAGAGAATAGCTGATTAAATAAAACGATAAAAACGCTTATTAAAACAATGGTCGACTCTGTTCGAAGTCAATCGGAATTAGTGTCAACCCAAGGAGGTTGCTTTTTAAAGATGTGGTAATTTAAAATAACAAATGAAAAGAAAAATTCATTAAGTAAATTTTTGGTAGCCAAATGGTCGAATACCTTGACTTCTGTCATTTTTTGATCCCCTTTAACGATATTATATGACAGAATTGTTTGTAAGAAAAAATAATAAAGTTCATAATAACTGCTTGTTGGAGGGCCCACTTAATTATGGCTCATTTCTATAAATCAGGTACGCCCTCATTGACACATCGAAAAATCTTTGAGAAAAAAACTCCTTGTGGTCTACTCAAATAAAAGTGTCCTATCTTAATATATAAAAATGGAGAGCTATTTCACGATGTCATCGCATCGCGCCTAAACGGCTGGACCGATTTCGCCAATTCTTTTTTTGTCATGAAGGCTTTTATTAGGAGAATGCCCTTTTAAAAGAAAAAAAAATTAAGAAAAATGCACGGAAAATAAGAAAATTACGTAGACAACCCGATTAGTATTTTTTGCCTTATAATTTTTTTTCCAATTTAGAAATTTTGACAGAAATTGTCAATTGGTGCGATTGACAGAATGCGGATGGAATATACATGGTTTAAAACAGACGCATCATTCGGAATCACATTGGTCAAATAATACTTAATTAATTCATCACCATACAAATTCGAATTCAATATTCATACTTAGGAACACAGGACAAGGTCTATCGGGAAGTTAGTACAGAAATTAATAGAAGACAAACGAAGAGTAAAAATGATGGATACAAAAACAAAAGCACAAAGCAAAATAGCAAATTACTGAATAATAAAAATAAAAGGAAACACAGAAGACATAGCTCCTTTTAATTGTTTGAGGTAACTTTCAAACGAATCACCAAATGGTCCATAAATCACCAATGATATTTTTAAAATAATGTGACAGCCAGTTGCCATCTCCTCGGTCACTACTTTAGTAGTTCACTGTTGAAGTCGAGTGGTGGTTTTGGTAGAAGTGTTTCCGATGTAAATTTTCTCTCCGTTTTGCGTTTTACATAATGTATTTTTTATCGAAAGAGAGAAGTGGAGTTAGGGTTGAGAAAGGATGTGAAGGTGGGGGTGTTGAAGGGGGAGGGGTTGATTCAAGAGAGAGAGAGAGAGAGAAGAAGTGTCGTCTCTTACGGAAGGGAACTGCTGTGGTACCGGATTGTGATTTCGAGAACTCTTTGGGAAAATCATTTGAATATCTGCGAAACTGAAATTCAAATATTTGAATGAAGAAAAAAGGAACTTTTGTAGTTAGACTATAATGTCTGATAATTTGAAGTAGTATTGCCCCAGAACAGACTTTGTCTAGTGGGGCAGTAAATTCCAACAATTATATATGTAAACTATTTGTTGTGTAATTGCTTATGGAAAATAAAATAAAAAAAAAATTAGAGATGGGCATTATAACGACAGCTGATAAAAATATTAGATAAATAAAAATAACGCATCTAACGTTATTCATATTTAACGACATTTATAAATAATTTTATTTTTAAATTATTTTTTTTAGGAAAAGTTATGTTTCAAGATACCAAATGTTTAAAATAGCTTTCAGCTTTCAATATTAACGTTATTTTCAATTAACGAAATGGCTATAACGTTTTTGAATTTAAGCCGTTAGTCCCAATTTGCAGAAAAATACTTTCTTCCAGTCAACCTGACCAGTCCAACACAGAGACATGACAGGATAGACGGAAACTACCTACTTACTTTAAATTCCAAGTGAAACTACCTACTTGAAAAAAAATCTACGAAAAACAAAAATTCTGACTATTGTACGGGCTTGTTCCCATAAATTGTATAATATTATAAAATTGCGCACAGTTTTGTAGTAAATTTTTATCGTTTATTTTCTATTATGCGAAACGAAAAGATTCGAGAAAATTTATAAGGAAGAAAGAAACAGTACATAATAAAGATATTATTTATGATAAAACATAGTAGACAAGTATATGTTGGTAAACATTGATCATAGATCACGTATAAAGAGTGAGAAATACTTATCACCGATTGAATAAGGGACAGAGGGCGAGGAAAAAAGTAATGTTGTACCATGGGAGTTCTTCAAAAGTAATTGATAAACTGTGAAAATAAATCATTCAATCCAAATATCAATGTAGGTAGGTAAAAACGAAATCTCGACTTCACGATTAGGGAAAACCCGTGCTTTTACTTAAAATGTACTGCTATACTATCCATTTGCTGCTCTTTTATTTTAACATATTATAATTTCAGAAAAGGTCAAGATGATAATGATTCTATGTCCGAAACTTAGATAACCTCAGGGGTTACTCAGATACGATTTCAGCACATCTTATGTTAGAAATAGAACGGGAAAAAGATGTTATTTAAGAATACTAGCTAATACCCGTCTTGCTTTACGTTTTTGATTCCGATTGTCAGGCTTGATCGGTAGGTTATTAAACAGGTTCTAGTCTAGCTTCTCATTGCTTAACAGACATAAGCACAGAAAAAGAAGAATGACACTTTCCCATTTCACAAAAAGAGAGAAGAATGATACTTTTAATGTTTATAAAAAAGAAAGAAGAAAACTTATAGTCTGCCACTCGCATGGAAAAAAACTGCATGTATCATAATATGTTACATCTCACACTTGATGCAATTTCACTGTTCAATCGAAGGGTAAAAAAATACTTCAATAATAATATTATACGAACCTACCTTCGTAATATGCAAGTTTTACTCTCACTATGGTTTGAGTCTTAACTACATTCCTTGTACTTTTTATGTGTGGAATGGTACAAATTTCATGTGAAATGACTAATGATAACGGCAACTGTTTTACCGACCTCAAATGTCAATCGAAACGTAATCCGAAAATGTAATACTCGCATTTTAATTTATATGTTTATAAAGCTTATTTTTGTAATCAGTGTCTTATTTGTACCAACTGAGTATGTATTTTAATTATTTTACTATTTTATATATATAATCGAGAAATCTCATTTTAGTTCTGCAGCGCTGTGCCGCTACTATGGGGTCGTACTGTGCTGTCTGTGTGTGTCGGTGTGTCTGCCTGTGCGCATTTTTCATTAAATTTAATTTCAGATATTGTATTTTTCTATAAACGTACACATTTTTGGAGTTCTAGCTTTAATAGTTTTCGAGATATATGAAAAAATAAGTATAAATTCAAAGGTTGATTACCCCTGACTGAAAGAAAATTTCAAAGTTCTGAGTATACCTACAAGTTTTGTAGGCTTAAAGTATTCAATATTGGATGGAATAAAATTTTGCTTCTCGGAGACCGCAAACGGAGAGGGGACCCCAAAAACTGTGTAATATGGGTAGAACCCTAACAGAAGCTAGAGGGGAAGATTTCAATTTTTTTTTTCAATAGTGTCAAAAATGAATAGTCTAGTAAAAAATGCATTTTTTTAATTACATCCGGCAATCAATGGAAGTACTTATGAATTAATAAGATGAGCAAGAATGGAATAGAAGGTAAAATGAAATTCTAATTTCCAAGTTGAATTAATGTAATTACTGGATTTATAAATGGATTTTTCCACAGCGCGTAAAGCATTTCAGATGGGGATTAAATAAAACACCTCCCCCTAAGCTATCTTATGTCAATTACTCGCATTGTGGGTTATATCTAATTGGGTCAATTGAGACAATCACTCGAATCCTTGTATGCTTCTGGGCTGGATATTCGATAAGGGTTCATTATTATTTATTCTGTTCCTCTCCAATGTATGTAAGCCTATACTTCTCCATCCTAATTTGTTTCGATGTTGAAAAGTATTCTTTGGAATTCAATTATACTACTATTTCAATATAAAAATGCTTACTTTGTATTGAGATCTCATCTATTTTGTTAGTATTTTCTTTACATTTTTGTATATTTTCATCAACTATTTAGACCATTGAAACAATTCGGTATTTTCCTGATGGTAAGACAAATAGAATTCCTCTTTCTTTTGTGTCACAATCCTAAGATGCGTAGGCACCGAGCATGCCGACTATGTTCCTCCATTCCTCCCTTTAATACAGAATAAAATAATTAAATTATTATATTCGAATAATTCATGGAATGAAAATAATAAGAATTACCTCTAGTTGCCTTGTTTTTGCTTGAACTTGTAATAAGGTCGACTCCTGACTAAAAATCAGTAAGTAGATTTTTTTTAAGTTAGAAGTGATTTAAAGTTAAACAAAAACAGATTTTCGATATCAAGTAAATTAAATGTTAAGTACTTGATAAGGCTCTTAAAATTATTATTAACAAGCTTCCATTAAATATAAGAAAAGTAGAATATATGTACCTACTATTATATTTGAGGAGATTCGTTTAATCTGGAGAGGAACTCATTAAAAAAGCTTTACCAAAACTAAAATTTAAAAAAAATTTAAAATCAATAATACAAAATTCGTAATAATAAAAAATTTCATGTTTTTACTAGATTTTTTTACTAAGCAAACCGGTTTTGGAATACGGATAGTCTTTTTTTTCTTCAAGATATTCTAGTAAATCTAATAGTTTCTTTTTCTTTTCTTTTCACATGAAGTAGTATTGCCTCAGCACACTCTCGTCTAGTGAGGTAATAAACCCTTTATACAAATTATATATATATATATATATACATTGTAAAATGCTTATGTTTGTTTGTATTTTTTGGGAATAAAATAAATAAATAAATAAAATAAAAAATCCCAGGTGCCGGCCATCATTCTCTTTCACAACAGGTTACTGTGAAAAAGTAAAAAGAGTTTATTTGTATTCACTTTGAGTGCGCACATATTAATAAAAAAAATAATAAAAATATATTTGTGTTAAAAAAAAAAAACAACATAAACGATTCTCTAAAATGGGTATACCCACTCCTTATCTATCGTTTAAAATAAGGTAGGTACATTTTATGTATTTTGAGTACAATTCGTCGCCAAACACACAGTATTATGTGAAATAAATAAAATTTTAAACAAATAGAACTAAATGCTAATATGTATGATTAAAAGCATACCTCCAGGTCTAAATACTAACGGGTGTGTTTTACAACTGAAAAGTTTGAAAAAAATATGATCGTTTTTTATTTTAAACATTAAAAAATGACGGATGAAAAATAAGGGATGAAACAAGAGAAAAGTTTGTTTTGTACTTGGAAAATTAGAATCACATTATGGTAATAATATTGTCTTTTAGGAGATAAAAGTGTCGCTGGCTTACATAGATTCGCAAAAAACACCCCCTACACTTACTAGATATCAGATTGTAGCTTTCGTTGGTGGGTGAAAATTTTAAAATGAAATATCCTGCGTAGGTAAATAAAAATATTCGTAACATAATTGTGTGAAAATTTCCGTGCTTACTTTTAACCAAATATTCATTAAGAACCCTGTGTCTAAATTAAGCTTTTTATCAACATTCCCAGTGCCTATATAAGTCGTTTCGGATAGTTTTGTAAAGAAATACGTTAATAAATTATTAGGCTCCTGATTTGTTAAATCTTTGTCATTTTCACTTATATTTTTTGTCCAAAATATTTCATTTCCATGTTTCGTACTATCCCGACCTTATATTACCAACATACATAAAGCAATCAATTAAATATTTCTGAAGAAGAGCCTACTAAGGGGCAATGGGAGGGACAAAATCTTAATCGTCTTCTTCTTCACGTGTCATGCTGGGTCTCTCCAACGTCGACTATCACTCGAGAGTATTTTGTTGTCTTATGCAGCCGCAAAAAGCGTCTCGACCGTTCTGATTCCAGTCCAACCTCAGATATAACGAAGCCAGGAAATCCGTCTTCGGCTCACGCCTGACTTTCCTCTTCGACCCTCTATTTTGCCCTTTAAAATCAGGTGCAGTAGCTCATACTTCTCTCCCCTGAGCACACGTCCCAGTTAGGAACCTTCCGAACTTTGATGTCAGTCAGCAACTACATACTTATCAACTCTTGCTCTCCGGAGCACATTATTTGCATTGCATCATCTCCGTCGATGAAATTCAAAGTTAAAGTTTTGTAACTGAGAAGTAAGAACTATACCCGTTCAAATCAAGTCGTCTTTCATGACGATAGGAAAGAGATGGAACGAAACGACAACTGCGAAAAGTGAGATATGCGCTGTTGGAAGAGAATAGGCCCAAATAAAATTGCCAGCGGAACCGTTCCATGACTTGTGATGAATAGGTGCTCATATTTAATTGAAAAAGAGGTTCGAAAAATGGTAGGGTTGGTACCGACCTCGGTAGCCTAGTTGCAAAGGCTCCGACTTCAGATCAAAAGGTCCCGGGTTCGATTCCCGGTCGGGACAGAAATTTTCAATGTGTTTTTTTCATTTGAAATTTCTACTCGGGGATGGAATCCTGTCTCAGATTGGACGGGACCGGTTGACTGGTAGAGAATGCTCCAAGCATCCAAGCTCCAAGTTCCGCCGGCTATACTGACACCTATGTATAGAAGAGTTTTAGTTTTTTATATTTTTTGAGTGCTGAACACTTTTTCGGGTAAAGATCTCTACCCACTAAACCGTAATGTATAATGAATTTGCTAGGTACGTATCAGGCAAAAAATATTGAAAAGTATGACATGAAGCTCACTGGAAAATACCGTCACTTAGCGTATTTATCGTTGCATACGCGTTTCATAGGGGTATTTTTTAATGAATCTGTGCTCACTCAAAGTGAACACAAATACAATCTTTGACTCTTTCACAGTAAGCTACTGAAAGCTTCTGTCGTGAAAGAGGAAGAGAATCGACACTTGGAATCGAACCCACGATCTCCGCACGAAAGCCGGAATCTTTACCGCCTGGCTATACTAACCACTTCATACAAATTCAATAAATGGAATATTGTACATAACATTGGGCCAATATCAATAAGATAGAAGGAAACATTATCGCATCACAACATCATTGAAGATGAACATTTTATAAAATACTAGCTTTCCCGGCAGACGTTGTCCTGTGTTCCTAATTATGAATATTGATTTCGAATTTGTATGGTGATGAATTAATTATAATTTGACCAATGTAATTCCGAATGATGCATCTGTTTTAAACCATGTATATTCCATCAGTATTCTATCAATCGCACCAATTGACAATTATTTCTGTCAAAATTTCAAAATTGGAATAAAAATTATAAGGCAAAAAGTACTAATAAGGTTGTCTACGTAGAGTTTTCTTTGATTTTCTAATTTTCCATGCATTTTTATATTTTTTTTTATTCTTAAAGGACATTCTCCCGATAAAAGCCTACACGACAAAAAAAGAATTAGCGAAATCGGTCCAGCCATTTAGGCGTGATGCGATGACATCGGGAAATAGCTCTCCATTTTTATACTAGCTACTCTGGTTGTAATAAGATAAAACAATATAGTAATATAGTAAAATTTTACGTCCATCGATGGTAAGATTAAAGAAATGTATGTTAAATTTTACTGGTGATACTCTTCATAAGTACAGTAGAAGTTTACTTGTTTCTAAAGAAATTTACACAAGGACAAAAGGAGGTACTGTAGCGATTGAGAATAATGAGATGTGAAAGGTTTGAATATAAAGGGCCGAAATCTTTGTATTAATAATAATTACTGATAATGATTAAAGGGAATCATGCCGTCTACCATATTCTTAATTAATTCTATTCAATTTATAAACTTTATCCATAATTAAAACTTTGTTAAAACAACTTTCTCCTCAACAAATTGATAACAAATTTTACGAAAAAAAGTTCCCGTGTGTTTTTATAATTATGGTAATCAAATAAAACTTCAGATATCGAAGAGCATCTTTAATCACAAAAAAGTTCAAGGGACTAAAGGTAGATACAACGTGATTTTGAGATTATGTATTTTAAAAGAAAATAAAAGTTTTTTTTTTCATTTCTTTGTAAGCAAATGTAATCATATCGTAAAATCACGGCATTCGAATGTTGATAAAGGTTTTTATATGTTGATGAAGGTTGATTAAAAAACGTTATCATTTTTTTTAGAAATTTACTTGATGTGAGTGCAAGCAATGATGTTTAGAAAATAAAAACTTAAATGATAAGTGTCATAGAAATTGGGGGTCTGGGAAGCGCTCCTATTCTTCGACTATTTTCACTTCTTTCAAACCGGCAAATTCGGCAACTTGATCTTCAAAAATAATCACTAATTTGAGATTAACTTTCACGAATCATATGAATTATTGGTCGAATCTTTCTCATACCTCTCCAACTAAAACTGATATTCAGAGAAATAATAGTTTTTACAAAGTACGTAGGTAATTTAAACGCAAAAAATTAAATCAAAATCATAATTTTGAATGATCATAAGAATTCAAATAAATCAACATTGGTAATTTTATGATAATTTATTTTTACAGAAAAACAACAGAAATGTCAAATATAAGACGAAAAAAGCGAAAAAAACGTAGAAAGAAATTTTATTAACGGTTGAAATAAATAAAACATTTTTCTCAAAAGCTCGTATAGGAGTTAGTTAACAGACAACTCGGAAATAAAATGTTAATGAATTCGATATTAAATGTATAGCGCCGTTACTTTTGTTACATACAATTATGGGACTTTATATGATCACAAGGACTGCTTTTCCATACAGAGGGTCTTGACATTATACAATTTTTCTTATTATTTCTAAGAACAAGCTAGGTATAACTTACAAATTTATCATGAGAAAAATTTAAGGTAAGGTTTATCTATCTTCTCTATTTATAAAAATAGAGCCTTTGGTCATGGCATTGGGTGTGAACGGCTGGACCAATTTCGCTATTTTTTTTGTTGTGTTTGTTTTTGTCGTGGGGAGGTTCTTATGAATGGGGAAAAATATGAAATTTACGTGAAATATTAGAAAATTTAAGAAAGCGGCGTAGATAACATTCTTAAAACTTTGACAATTACTTAATTATGAAGATTTCTATTTTAACGTTTGACAATGTGCCAGATCATTGACAAGTGGCGTGATTGACAGAATATGGCTCATCGTTTAAAACAGATACAAAGTCGAATTCAATATTAGGTAAAAGTACAGACAGTACATCGTCTGTTGGAAAAACAAGTTTATATATCAAAAATAATCCCTATTTCCTTTGAACGGATTAACCAATTTTGCTTAATCTTTTTTGTTGCGTTTTTTACTGTCATAGGAAGGTTGTTATTTATTTATTTATTCACGGCTATGTGCCATTATCAAAATAAAAACATGAACAAAAGAAAAATAATAAAAAAAAACAAGAAATACTCAAAAAATAACAATCAAAAGAAACAATATAACATAATTATTGTAGTAAAACAATTTCATACAATCAGAATTATTAAAGACAAAATTAGGAAAATTGCACATAACATTGGAAAAAATAAGAAAACCTAATGACCATAGGTATATTTACTTTTCTATGTTTACCTTTTTGACAATAATCTTTCATCTTAAAGTATAAGAATAATACAATATTTATGTTTAGGCTTTTTAAAAACCTTTCAATTAATTTCAGACAGGACAAATTGAATTGAGACAGCTGGTTAAAGTATAAAAATTAATAGGCGTTGTTTGGTGTCATTATAGAATAACATCTTTCACATTTACATCCCGGAGGAAAAAAATGAGTTGACTTCTCAACATAGATCGATGGTACACAGTTAGGTATTAATCCTTTCAATGTTGTCAATAACAATCGCGCGAAAAGAAACGAGCTTGTCAACAAATTGTAAAACAGACTGAAGAATGCTCGCGAGTGACCGCCCACCCTTTACTGTAGAAAACAATAAGTGAAAATAGCGGAATAACAAAAAGCATTATTTGCCGAAGCGAACGTCACATCACTGACCGTTGTTGGCTTGTCGGAGATGGTTCCTATTAGCAATTCTAATACTCACGAGATCCCTTGTTCTATTTAGCAAGTATAAACATTGTGTTGTGTTACCTACTCGCTCACCAACGACATGGGGCTTATAAAGAGCTACCCAATATCGTGCTTCTATACATGGGTTACTTCTATACACAAGGACATTTCTAAACATTTCAAGTGGAAAAGTGTTTTTTGTTATTCAATGTTTATTTTCTTTGTAATTTAATGTTGTGTTTGTTGCTTGTTTTACGAATAAAAACAAATCTTCGTCCTGGTAGATATTTTTTTCGTTTGGAGTTACTTGAAACAGAATGTAAGGTAGGTATGTGTAATGTGTTCTGATGATGATAGGGTGTGATGTCCCTCTTAGAAGAACGCCTTGTTAATGGACTGTATGTATATGTTGGCTGAGGTTGAGCACTGACACTTCAGCTGGTTGCTTTGTAAAGAGCTGTGTCCGTACCAGAGTTTAAAGTAAAAAAGCAGCCGTATTTATAGGTTTGACAAAACGATAGATCAATATTAATATCCGTAAGTACAAAATGTTATTTTATTGTTGGTTCCAAATGGCAATGGATTTGGACAGCATGGGAGTAAACGCTGTACATACAAATAAAGTTGCGGATGTTTTCGCAATTTTTCGCCTGTTTTTAGGGTAAATATTCCATAGTGCAACATTTTGTTAAATATTCTTATTGTTGTATTTAACGTGTCTGAATAAAGAATTATCTAACATCTAATGACTCTAAAAATTCATTCCTGATGTTCGATTTTTTAATGGAACAAACCACCACGGACTTACGACCGTCTTCTACTGTTGTTTCGAAGGCTGGCTTAGTGTGATCACTTTACGTTAACAACGTTAGCCATTAGGTGGTAATGATTGAGTCTCCGAAACTCCTAATCATGAGAATTCTCGACATGTTCAAATGTCGAAAAATCTCATGTATGCAACAAATAGATATTTAATAATAATTAATGAAATATAGAGATAAAAGTTGGAAATTATTGAGAACAAGAGAGCAACCAAATTTAAAGACTGCGACTGCTGTCACATTGTCGCTTCGTAATGTGCTGTCGCGTCTGAATACCTTAAAGATCAATGAACGATAAATAAAATTAATAATAAATACTCCATATCACTGGACGAAGAAATTGCTAAAGAGTTAAAATAAGTACAAAAATAGATAACAACAACTGTAAACGAACTATGCACTAGCCGACGTGAAATATAGCTAACTGACATTCAGGCGTTCGGTTAATTTCGTCAGTTAAATATGACCGAAATTTATCTAACGGATGTTTATAAAATCGGCCCTAGGGCGAAAATAGATTTATCCGTAAAAAAAAAATGCTGCTATAATACAAAATAGGAGACGGCTGTGAGAAGCAAAAAATAATCTTCAAAGTGATCATTTAGTTATATATTATAATAATGCATCAATCTACTATTTTAATAGTTCATTTTTATAAGGATTTAAGATACTCAATATCGGATAAAACACAAAAATGTAAAGGGATGTCTTCTATGTATAAACTTACAATGTAGGTATTTTCATGGAATGAAAAACAATATTCTTTGTACGGTGTGTATCTTACAATAGCGTATCAATTATTATTTAAATCGTTAGGTATGTTTTAATGAAGGTATTAGGTTTATCGACCTTTAGTTCATAATCCAACCCTCTTGCGACCGAGAAGGTATCTGTACCTTCAGCGTTCAAGTCTTTTTACCTGAATCTACGAATTATACAGGGTGTTATGAAGAACGTTAGCCAAACTGGTAGGGTATATAGAGGGGACCATTTCCAACATCGGTTCCATACATCAAAATTTATTCAAGGTGTTACTTTTTTTTCTAGGATTTTTTAAAAAAATTTCGGAAAAATTCCAAAATTTTACCTATTAGTGTCTATAACTTTTTTATTTATCAACCAATCATGAGCCTTGTTCCCGTTATCAATCGCATATATAAATCACTTAACGATAAGATAAAGACATGATCGCAATCAGGTCTCTCTTGAATTTGACGTTTGTAAGATAGTTACGGGAATGCCGATTACATAGAATTTCATACTAATATTTCAAACATAACGAATTTTTAAGATATCTGCTAGATATCTTGTTTTGTGAATACCAATCCGCCATTTTAATATTGTCAATCAAGATAGGAGCGTATTAAGACCGCTACGAGAATAACCCCACAGATTCATTTAAATTTAAGTATTAACTCAAATACATGCTTATTCAGATAAATATGAAACCCGATTAAAAAGTCAACGCTAAAAAAAGATATGATCCGACAAAATCCAAAAAACGGTCTGAGAAAAAAATAAAGTTAATTTTTAAATCAATTTTAAAAATATTTAGAAAAATGGTTGAGTTCTTAATATAACATCAAAATTTCTCTGAAGTCTCTTCTTTTAAATGATATATTGCAAGTGTGTACTACAACATATCCAAAAACAAAAAATAAAAACCAAAATCTGAACGATAGTCGCTATTTCATTTAAGCCATATTCTACCATAGTACCTTTTTATACGGCGGTATAAGGTTCTTTTTTCATACACCTTTTAAAAAATAGAGGTACCTACTAACATACTTATTTTATTTTATGAATAAATATTGTGTTTTTTTTTTAATAGATATTTAATTTTTTTTTTTACTATTCAGCACATTGGTACCTTGTACCGGAGTGTAGTAAAACTGTGTTAGTGTTAGTGTTAAGAGTTACCTTTCTTAACAGACCGAACCTTACAAGTGCTCACACTTTGCGATGTAGCTACTTGTCGTATACTTGTTGTACCATCTTCTGCGAAAGCTTGCTATAATATACCTTCATAGACACTAGTAGTATATAACGTTTCGCAAGATCGAGCGCAATGGAGAGCTCTTGTTGCCTCCCTATGCTCCTAAGTGGGGTCTTAAGGAATTTGGATTGGATTGGAATTTGAAATAAGTATGTTAGTAGGTACCTCTATTTTTTAAAAGGTATATGAAAAAAGAACATTATACCGCCGTATAAAATTATACCTACTATGGTAGAAAATTGCTTATATGAAATCGCGACTATCGTTCAGATTTTGGTTTTATTTTTTGTTTTTGGATATGTTGTACACACATGCAATATATCATTTAAAAGAAGAGACTTCAGAGAAATTTTGATGTTATATAAGAACCTAAATATTTTTAAAATTGATTTAAAAATCAACTTAATTTTTTTCTCAGACCATTTTTATGATTTTGTCGGATCATATCTTTTTTTAGCGTTGACTTTTTAATCGGGTTTCATATTTATCTGAATAAGCATGTATTTGAGATAATACTTAAATTTAAATGAATCTGATTGGTTGATAAATAATAAAGTTATTGACACTAATAGGTATAAATTTTGGGATTTTTCCGAAATTTTTTTAAAAAATCCTAGAAAAAAAAGTAACATCCTGTATACATTTTGATGTATGGAAACGATGTTGGAAATGGTCCCCTCTGTATACCCTACCAGTTTGGCTAACGTTCTTCATAACACCCTGTATATTTTTGATCGGAACTTTTGATACCATAAAAATATATCGAATGAATATTTAGAAAAAAAAAACATTCTATTACTATACTATTAACCACTTTGTGAGAAATTTTTTTTTACATTACTAACTTTATAAAGTATTTTCCAACTGTCGATTTGTTGAAGAGAAATTATTTCTCGAGACAGATCGGCAGTATCAAGCCAAGATACGTGAGATTTGTATGGACAGGTCTACATTTTAAACGGTTTTTCAAACTTTGACGACAAAAAACACCAACTTAGAGGCTTCGCAGCATATATGTTCCATATATGGATTTACTCAGAATTCAGAGGAGAACATTTAGTGTGTCTGTGTGTGTGTCTGTGTGTGTGTCTGTGTGTGTGTGTGTCTGTGTGTGTGTCTGTGTGTGTGTGTGTCCGTCCCCCCCTTATAACTTTTGATTCGCTTGATGCACAGATCCTAAAATTTCAGAAAATATTTAAGACTTTAAGCCTACAAAACTTGTATACTCAGAATTTTTAAATTTTCTTTCAGTCAGGGGTAATCAACCTTTGAATTTTTAGTTAATTTTTGCATATATCTCGAAAACTATAAAAGTTAGAACCCTAAAAATGTCTATGTATATAGAAAAATACAATATCTCAAAGTTAATTTAATGAAAAAGTTCCAGGGTTTCTCAAACTTTTTTTATAAAGAAAAATATTTTTTTTATGACAAATTTACGAGTTTCAATGCATATATTTCAGAATTTTAAAAGAATATCGAAAAACGCCGAAACATGTCAACTAGATAATTTAATTTTCTTTAAAAAATATATACATTATATCAGTACATCCCAAACTTTTCTTAACAATTTTTGTAAAAAATTAATTTATTGACGACATCGTTTCATACAATGAACATACCGACTCAGGCCATCGACAGTTGGATCTCATGTATACATGCAACTAGTAAATATAACAACTTAGCCGAAATAATTTTTCCGTAACCTTCGTATTTGATTGTTTGATTACAGGGATATTTTTGTTTGATTTCAGTGATATTTCATAGAAAAAAATAACTTCAAACTTCAAAATCAGATTTTTCCACCTGTGACCATGAACGATCTGTGCATGCGAAACAAGTCAGGGTAGTAAAATAATTGAAGATTAATAAATAATTAATATTGGTTCATTTAAATTACTTTAGAAAAATGTACTTAGAACAATTAAAATATTTATCTTCACGTTAAAGAAATTTGTTAAGTAATTAATCTTTTTTTTATTTTTATTCTCATCTTGGTGTTTGTATTGTAATGTATTAAAGCACTTTTCTAAAATATTCGCACATCAAGAAGCTCCATAAAACCACCCAATACGATAAATATTAATGGCTGACTGAAATGAAAAAGGGATAAGCCCGAATCTAAAGCGTTTATATTTGTTTGGGTACGCGGAAAATGTATAGCCTATACCCAAAGGATACGTACCTATCCAAGTAAAATGTCGGGTATCAATCTTCCAACCTTTGTTAAAGAGATTTCACCGTGTGAACAATATCCCGGAGAAAGATTCTTTCGTTGGTTTTGTGTCGGTAGTACGTAGGTTGTAAATCAGACAATCGTAATTATCGAGTTTTGCTATGTATGAGTGTAAGCATCTACCATTAGATTAACCACATTTTCTTGTTTTCCTGGGTTTTATTGTTTTATAGATCGATATTAAGACTTTTCCGATATTTCTTACTATGTATGAAATCCAACTTTTAAGAAGCAGGTGTTAAATACCTACTTCATATTTAAAGAACCACTGTATACTTTTTGGGACTATATCGCGCCAAACAAAATTAGAATTTGTATTAAAATGGTTTTGTCCTGTTACACAAAATTTGGCGTCGAGAAAGATGAATATAACCTCAAATTTTCTGGGTTTTATAGTTAGGTAGGTATTCTAAAAAAAACGGTGACAAAAGTTAAATATTACGCACAAATTAATCATATCAAGCATGCTGTTAAAGTTAAGTTTTGTAGTGGTTGGTGACCCAGCGGTTACAATGCCGGCTTTCGTACTGCGGACGTCGTGGTTCGATCCCAGGTGCCGACCATCTTCGTCTTTCACGACACAAGCTTTCAGTAGCTTACTGTGAAAGAGTCCAGGAGTATATTTGTGTTCACTTTGAGTGAGCACAGATTCATTTATAAAAAAAAGACATATAGAATTATTTTCTCATTGATGTGGTGTTTAATCATTTGGCAACCCCACCTGTCATGTGTGGTGGGGACCATACGAATTAATGTTGTATTTTTTATGTACTAGTGGTCGGCCAGTGCTCGAAATTCGACCATAACTAATTTAGATTATAAGTTTGAACATTATTAAGATTCCTTGCACACATGTAGTGTTGTCCAAAAACCATTCCACTAGGTACTTGTCTTGTTGATAGGGATACAGAAAAGCCATCCTCTTTCATTCTTACAGCTTCTTTTTTGTTTAATTCTTCTTTTGCGGTCATCTTTTTGTTATTGCAAGTCTTTGTTTAAAACGCAAAAACTGAAAAATACACTATTTGTCTTGTCTAATCGAAAGTTCTGATGACCTGGTTCTTGCACATACATTTTCATTGCTGCATTATTGGAGTGTCAGAATGTAGTCCGGAAAATGTAATGAAAGTGAGACAAAAGAAAAATTAATCCGTGCAAATTCAGATATGTTAATGTTTACTAAAAATTGTTAAGTTAAAGAAGATTTTGATTTACTTTTTTGCAGTACAGCAGGCGCTGGTTGGGCAACCAAGCAATCAGTGTATGGTTTTTTCGTTAAATCGTACAATATAATAATCTACAAGGATTGCGATATTGCTTTCTAAAGTTTGGAGTGGATTGGCTCACCTCAATCGAGTCTGCTCTTGAAATGACGTTCAGAAGTTGAATATAAACTTACAATATCTGTAAAATTCAGTGTGAAGCAAAACTTTATTTAGTATATTCTGTATTAAATCGAAAATTATTAATTGTTCCATCACATACTTTGATAAAGTAATAACATCAGCTACAAGAGTAATTATTATTTCGATTTCAGTAAATAAGTACCGACCTAATATTATTATTCAAAGTCGACTTTGATATTTCAAACAACAATGGTCGTAAAACGGAAGATATTTCGCCAATTGCGGAGTCATGCTGACTGAACGGGCCGAAACGGGGTGTTTCATAAAAACGATTTCAAACGAGGGGTTGTTTATATTTTTGATTTTCACAGCAAACATAGGTAAAGGGAATAATTAAACGTGAACCATGACTGTTTTTATTTAAACTTGAGTGAATACATAATCAGTAAAATAATATGTTAGTGATGATGTGAGCAAAATAAATAAACGCTGTTTGCAAACATGTTAACGCACCAAGGACGAAGGTTTATGATAAAGTATCCAATAGTGTACATCTACACTAAAAAAGATAAAAGTTGGACATGTCTGCAACTGTGGAACTAGAGATGTTTGGGTCAAACCCCCTGGACGTCCAAAAGAACAAATATGTCAATTCTGAGAAAGTTGAGGATAGCGGACAGCCCTTCTTCTTGTGCTTAAAGACGATCCTCCAGTTAGGGGGCCGTAGTCACGCGTGAAAGTCGCCGGCACCGCGCGGCTGTATAACTGGTGGTGCGACCGTGCTTACAACGACGATCCTCCAGTTTTTCAGACAATTTACCGGACGAGATGAAGACTGCAGGAAAAATTGGTGGTGTTGAAGGATCTTCAGGCAGAGAGAAATATCACCCATTGGATGGACAGATCAAATCAGGGCTGTTGTGAACAAAACATCACCTGTTGGAGCAATGCGGACGGCGATATGTCGGGTGAGGTGGAAAACAACCATACATTGCGACGGAGGAAGATTCGGGCTACGGTCCTCAGCAGTGAGGAAAAGCGACGATGAGAAACATTGAAAAACTTTGAGGACATTTTGCCGAGAATCGCGTTGCTTTCTTTCCATCAAATTACGCGCACCCAAATACCTACGAGAAGTGATGGGGGTTATTAAGCAAGCTCATTATTATTGTCTCAAAAATAAATGCAATGTTGATCGAATATTTTAGCGTTTAGCGAGATAATTAAAAAAAATCTTTGAAAAGGAGGTAAATTAAACAAAGTATCAAATAGTACCTATCAGAAAAATTATAAACCAACGATAATAAAGACTGCTTTATTATGTACTAGCTGATACCCGTCGTGCTTTACGTTGTTGATTTGGCTAGTCAGACTTGAGCTGTAGGTTATTGAACAGGTTTTGTATGCAGCTTTACCCTTCTCAGGACCAGTAGGCCTAGACAAAATGCATTTGGCAATCGACTACAAACGACTTCGACAATGTAGAGTAGGAAGAAAATTAACTGTCCACTTTTTATATTTTATATTATAAGGATCATTGTTTGGTTTGAATAAATGTTTATATGTTCCAGTGGACAGTTAATTTTTTCGCACTATACATTAGCGATATCTTTGTTTGTAGTCGAACGCCAATTTGAATTTGTCTACGGCGGCAGGAGTATATATTATCTTAATAACTGGGTACACACGTAACGATTTATCTTTAAGATTTGACCGATAATCGCTCATTTTCAAAAAAAAAAATTCGCTAAGATTTTAAAATTGAGAGTTATCGGTCAAATGTTATAGATAATCTATCATTTTCACGTAAAGTTTCTACAAATTGGCTCGAATTAACCGTCTATATAAAAGAAGTTTAACATTGAAAAAAAAAAGTAATATTTACCTAGTCGAACATAAAAAGTTTGAAACAACCCATTGCCGGAGTCAGGGATGGAAGGTAATTAGTGCCGAAAACTTTTAAGAATTTCCCTTAACGACGTCGGGGAGAGTGCGAGATGATGAAAGACTCTGGGACGGTTGGAGCACCGAATATCGATTTTCCATTGTTTTCGAAGAGTATCTGACGAATGTTGAAAGATAAATCAAGATAAAAGACGGTGTTGGAAAAGGGGGAACAGAACTATGTACTAGGTATTCGAATTAGATCGTGCGTTCGAGTTAAGTAGGCATTATCATAATGGCGATTATCATTATCGAAAAGCTACAGAGACACGATTGATGTTATCAGACTTGTAGGAACATCGTACCCCAAGTAACCACTCATTCCGATTATAGATTTAAGACGATATTTTTGCGCCATTTTTTATATACAACCTGTCGAGATGATCATCAAAGAATAGGTGAGTAGAAAGATATCAAAAAAGTCTATCTGATTTTCGACATACCGTTAAATCATTTTAATATTCCTTACAATCAACAATTTTATACTTTTTTTTGTTTGCGAGTGATGTGGATCCCTCATACTTAAATGTAAAAAAATAATATACCTAGCTACATTATACAAGGTATAGAAATATACGTGAAATTTGTACCTAGATAATTCGATATCTCTGTACAAAGGTACCTAGATTTTGTTGTTTTAACATTGTACAAAGAAGTAAAGTAACAAACTGAAATGTCACTATCAAGAGTGGACGGTTCGAGCGTGAGAAAAAAAATTACTTTTTTAAATCTTTTTCATCTGCTCATATCCTTCCATGGCCTGCTGCCTCATTTTTTACTCTATGCCTTACGGCATCCGTCATCTACATACGTTCTGCTAACTTTTTTAATGCCTTTCGTTCATTTTCCTGCTACCTCTTTTCCCTTGACCGGGTTGCCATTCTTTTTTTCATCTATTGCTTTTATTTATGGATCAACCAATACCTATTTCAAATTAGCAACCCTCTTCACAGCCACTTTGGTCATCCCCTTTAACTTTAAACGTCGTTTTTTTTTTAAATAAACCCACAGTACCCTCTTCTTCATGACTCTTTGAGTGACTATCTACTAATGATATATTTTGAAAAAAAAAAACAAATATAAAAATATGCATTTTATGGGGGTTGATAATTTTGTTTGTACCTTTGATTTAAAAGTTTTTGTCTTATTAAGTTCAGTTTACCTACTTAAAAAAAAACCTTTCGTGTTTATAATGAAATGATTACGAAAACCGTAGAAGTCTCGTCAAATTATTTATGTGTCGTTAAAAGGAAATAACTTTTGAAGTATCCGGTCTACTTATCGTTCGAGGAGCCAGACATTACTTACATAATAAAATGTGTAACGGTTTGCATACTTATAATAATTATGATAACGAAGTTAAGTTTTATAAAATTTGTATAATATTAATATTTAGATATTTTCATCGTCTGTGATTTTTTTCTTGAATAATTAATGAAGGTCTTTAATTTCAGTTGTTTTCTAATGGATCAAGTTTTTTATTCCTAACATACATTTTTCCGTATAAGTTTTATACCAAGATGAACAATTTTTACATTCTTCAAGTGGCTTATAGATTGTTTAAAATTTAAGTATGGTTAAAAATATTCCAAATAATTGTTAAATTTGGTCATATTAGCTAGCGAGCTCTATAAAATGACAGTAGGAAAACATATTTTTTTACTTAGAAACGCAGCAATATTAGGAAGATAGCTACCTAAGGAAACCTCTTCGATAATGTTATTTCCAAATATCCACAAGATACGGTAATTTAAATAAAATAATTTATTTGTTATTCCACAAATTTAATAACCTGACTAGTTTCGCAGTCACAGGTCCTGCATGGTCACAGGTGACTAAGAGACTGGTATGGTAGGTAATTGAAATAAAACAATTTATTTGGAATAACAAATAAATTGTTTTATTTCAGTTACCTACCGTATTTAAATATTTCCACCAAGAATGCACGTTCAATTCGTTAATTTTATCTACAAGATAAATTGATATTTTGAAAAATATACTATCATTACTAAATCTTTCATAGTTTGTACATGATTTTCTTTGATTATTGGCATTTCATTAAAAAATATATAAAGATTATATAGATCATTAAAGTCAGAAGCAAGGGAATTATTGCTATACAACTCGAGGTATACTCGAGTATACCGCGAGATAATATACTCACCACGAGACTTGAGTTGTCAAGAGTTCAACTGTTTTTCTGTCATGTACATATCTTCTAATCACAAAAATAAGATGACTTAAATACTGTACGTAGTATTTCTATGTGCGATTGAAATATTATAAGGAAATGTTCAAAATCGTTTTCGCTGTAGTGAGAAGATTCAGTGGGGGTTAGTTACATATGAATTATGATGCAAAATGACCTAGACTGTTTACATGAAACAAAAACAATATGCAGCTACAACAGAACTAAGGCTATTGTAAGGCTCTGTGATGGACTAAGTTTAACTACTAAAAAAAAGTTTTTTGAAATAAAAATGTAACAACTAATAAATGACTCTAACAATTCATTACTGATGTTCGATTTTTAAATGGGACAAAACACCACGGGCTTACGACCTTCTTCTACTGTTATTTCGAAGGCTGGCTTAGTGTGATCACTTTACGTTAACAACGTTCGCCATTAGGTGGTAGGTATTGTTTAAATCTGCAAAACTCCTAATCATGAGAAATCTCGACATGTTTTTTGTTTTGTTGAATTGTTTTTTGAAATATTTATTTTTTTATTTTTCTTAATAATGGCCAACATCAAACATTCCCCAAGTTAAAAGAAAAATCTAACACGCATTGCGCCCAACATTTCGGATAATAATAATAATTGTCAAGGTCTAATGTTCCTAAGATTACAAGAAGCAGTGGGCCGTTCCCAGGAATACGTATCGCATTTTTTAAACAACAACAAGAAAAGAATAAAAATTATCGTCATTAATTTGGAGCTTGTGATAAATCGCATGTTTCAAAAAGTATACGGATATAAATAAACGGCTGTGTAAATTTTTAAGAAGTTATATTTTCAAAAGACGCACGAAAGATAAACCTGAACATAAAAAAACGATGTAAGTACAGTACTCAGACTTAATTCCGAATATGGGGCAAGCAGGCATTAATTTGAAAAAGAAAGAAGATCCTTTTTTAATTTTGTTCATTTGTTTGATGAGGCATATTGGTAAATGACGTTCTAAATGTAAAGTGTACCTTTTTCCAGCTTTTTCTTTAAGTTCTGGGAGGCTTTGGCCGAGAACCTTAATTAACCGTGGGTCTGGTTGTGTAGTGCGATAAAAAAGAGGCTGAGGTTGTTAGTTCTGTTTTCATAACCATACCAGTCCATCTTTCCTAACCCGCTCAATCTCATTTATAATCAGCTCCAATAATCCACCCGATTCTGTCATTCTTCAATTCATAGGTCTCTCAAACCTGTGCTACTAAAAAATATCCTATAGTTCGTTGTCGTCAATACTATGTCAATGTAGCTCTAACGTAAATTTGATATATTGTTATTTTGGTTTCTTTGACCATGATTTTCTTTTCAGTATTAAGAACCCGAATGCACCAAATACTACAACTGGCTTATATAACAGTATTTCTTCAGTTTCTTCAGCAATCAGTTGGTATTAATGCTAACATTTCATTATATCAATAGTTTTTCAGAAGGAATTAATAGATGCGAAGGTCATGTTTGGAGTAAATTTAAATGGAATTTTAATTTGTGTTACATGTCTTGACAATTCTCTGTTTTTTTCATGCTTAAAAATCTTTTTTAACTTTCCTACTGTTTTATGTTGTTTTTTTGGATTTTAAACACAGGAATTATTCCTTGTTTGGTGCGGTTACCAGTAGGTACATAATTGCAACAAAAAGATTGAAATTTAAACATAAGAGTCAATGCTGAGTACCTACATATACAAAATGTTTTGTATTTTGCCTTACTGATCAACAAACAACGCTACTAAATAGAATATGAACATAATTCTAGAGAGGAAACTTATATTAGTTTATTCCCAAATCAGCTGTTATTTTAATAAACGAGAATAAAGTGGTGATAATTAGATGGGTATTGACAGCGCAGTAGCAACTGCACCAGATAGCCATAATGAAAGATGCTCCAGAGTAGCTGGCAGTGCATCAGTTGGCAGCAAGCCAACTTGTAAACGCTAAAATCAATATGAACCCTGCTGAACGGGCTTACAAAGTATTATGTAGTATAAACAGGTTGGTCGGTATATAGGTATTATAGAGCAACGTGGCCGTATGTTTTACGTTCCCGAACGCTTCTGGAATATCACTTACCGAAATCCCCGAGAAAATTCTTATCAACCCTTTTCTTACACAATATAAATTAACTAAATCACAGGGGATGAAGAACGTGGAAACTTTAATCTATACCTACCAACCTACACGTACCTCGATGCCTGCGGGTGGCGAGAGAGATAGGTACCCCCGGCGCTACTTAACTTGATATAAAATAATGGGAAAAATCGTTCGAAGGGAGAAAAATTTCCAGTTCATTTTTGTTGTTTTGCTGATTGTTAGTCGTTTGGTTTAAATTCAAACAAATTTATTCAAAAATGAACCTGATCTCTTCAAAAATGAACCTGATCTCTTCAAAAATGAAAACAAAATACACTTTTGAAAATATGTGTCGTAAAAGAGAAAAACGGTCGGGATCGGACGGAACTCATGAACTTTGATACTCGTCGATACTGAAATCGACGACTGAACCACAAAGGTATGGCAATTTAAACAAAATAATTATTGATTTGTTATTCCACAAATTCAATACCTTGACTAGTTTCGCAGGCACATCAATTCCTGCATGGTCACGAGCGCGAGAAGAATGCACATTCAATTAGTTGATTTTACAAAGATATAGATAGACTATACCTACTTCATCATCGACAAACATCGTTAACCCCTTCTAGAGAAGGCAGTCTATATTGTGGTGAGCAACACTTAAACATAAGTCACCTGACTGAATTCAATAGGCTTTTGTGTAAGATGACACATTTTTGTTAACAATCTCCTGACGAAGACAAAAACAAGAATTATTGTCGAATATAAATCTGATTAAAGTACCTCGGTCCAGGGATCGGTTTTCTGCCTCTTGATCAGGTGGTACCTGGCGTTCATCCAACCACTATCAGCTTACAAAGGAACAAGGCAAGGCAAAAAAAAAACGTGTTCGATACGGATGTTGGCAGTTTCAATGTAATACGGAGTTCTTTCAGAACTGCGATGCGAGTTTTCCTTGCTGTCCCGCGAACCTTAATCATGCTTTGCCTAATAGAGAGCAAGTATAATTATTGATAAAAAATGATACAAATTTCCAATTTGAATATTTTGTTAGTATCATCGTAAAACATACCTTTTAGGTTATAAAACAAATCCATGTTACACGTAAAATGATTAATTAATGAAACGTTTGAACAAAGAGAGAAACATTTGCATAATTTTGTAGGGTATTCGGACAAAGAAGATCTGCGTCAGAGATGATATCACGTCTAGATAATTAAATTATTATTGTTTACCAGACGAATATGTAAACAAAATAAACAATATGCAGATAAAACATTTTTACAATTTCGTTAATATTTTTGCATTCTGAATTCTACAAACGTATGAGATTTTTTTTTAAAGTAGGTAGGTACACCGACCAGCTTTTTCATTTAAGCAAAATAAAAATTAGATTAGGCCCGTGCACGGTGGATGGAATTTTGGGTACAGGCTTGATATTTTTTCGGATCGAGCCAAACGAAAACATTCAATATCGCATTACGAAACAATTTATCAACCATGATGCCTGCCGTATGAGGAACGCTTAATTGAATATTCGCTGGGAAGTTTATGGCTTTTCAGGATCTCTATATTATAAGTATGCATGAAAGTTCAAGTTTTTGTCATTATAACTTATGTAAGGATATGTGTGGAAATATAAATGGGTGTGAAAAGAGTAAGGCTAAAGACTATTATATATTTTTTATACCCCCGCTCTGAGCTGTACTGATTTACCAAAATTAAATATTCATATCAATGAAATATGTCAGTGCAGTGACTCATTTTTGATTAATTTCTTTAGCCAAAATAATGAGGTTTGATCAGCAAAGTTTAATCTAGATCTTAAACAGTAAAGAATTAAAAAAACGTAACTCGTGTATATGTGTGAAAAAAATAAACGATTATTCCACCAAACAAGGAAATAAACTCTAGAAATTGTTTATGTTTATTAGAAAACTAAGTTGTTCCAGGGATGACGACATACGTATGAAAAGTTTCTTTGAGAAAGTTTTATCTGAAATTTTAAATGAAGATAATGGAGAAGGCGTGTTCGGTGGTACGGATAAGAAACTCTGAACCAAAATACCAAAGTCTTTTGTGCAATTATTTATGTTGTAGAACAATTAACCGAAACTTAATAAATAAAGTATTGTAAAATAACCGATAAAACTGACATTACAGAGATTCTGCAAACAGTGGGTCTTTTTTCTATGAATCATTTTTTTTTCGAAATTACCGGCAATAACATTCCACAAGTAATGATTTGTGTCTGAGTTTAAAATCCAAAGAAAATCATGACAAAAAAAAGTACTGATCAAATAACTAAGGTACGTACCTTTAAACGTGTGTTCGTTCGGGTCATACCTACTACGTTTACCAACTTTTATTAATTTTCTTTGATACGTTAAGAATCCTCTCGCACGAAAGGAAAATCTACGACTTTTACAAAGTTCCGCTAGGGAACAGCGGGGTTTTTTAATTCTTATAATAAAAAAAAAACTTCTCATAAGTCTTTTTCTTTGATCTTCACCAAGCATGGTGTTCTTGGCTAGTCTCAAGTACCTATATATAATAAGATTTGAGAGACTAGTGAAAATAATTACACTAATAATAATTAGTATTCCTGAAAAATTATAGTTAATTTTCATTACGATTATTTTTTTACAAATTGACTGGTAACTTAAACTGGTGACCAAGAAATAAATATAAAACGTTAAAACAGTCGGTCATTAACGTTAAAACGATCTTTGGTTTTTAAATTCAATTATTTATTCACTAAACTGTAGCTGTCTCGAAGGTTTTATGTGATCGATTTAACGTTAACAATGTTTGATTTTTATCCAGAAGGTGAAATAATGGATGTTCTTAAATTTACCATCGTGCGAATCTTTGAAATGTTTACCATGTTAAAGAAGAAAAAGTCGAAAGTCGGTCTTGAGTAAAATCTGCGATAGGTATCGGATAATTAAAAAATCTGGAAATCGAACATTTTCATTGTTTTATTTCAGCCTGACTTCTGAATTTAAATTTAACCATATTTAAGGATCTTTTTCTAGAAAGTTGTTATTTTCTTGTCACAATGGAAACTTAACTTTGAATGGCATTTATAACAAGTGGTGTACCTACTCTCTCCGCGTTAAATAAAGAACATATACCGACTAGCATAGATCAAAGCAAACTATAATACTCCTAAGGGAGGGGTGCGGGTGGGTGGACAATAGAAGGAAGAGGGAGGAAGAAGAGCCAGCTTGGTAAGTAAATAACTCCGAAAAGGAAATTGCGTCGCTGGAAGAGGAAACTGGAAGGAGCGGAAGTCGAGTGGAAATGGGCGAGGCCGTGGTTATGACAGCGTACATAGAAGAAGAAACGCCTAACAACAAATAAATTCCCTCCGTCAAGTCAGACAAGGAGCCGCTTGTTATTAGGTGCGACTGGTCTCGGACAGTGAGAGGCCGCGCTACGTATCGGATCACTCTCCCACCTACTTACACCGTTTAGGTATTACACGAATAATTTGCTCCGGGGTTCGGAAATTGAATTAACGGACGGGAGAGCAATGTCGGATTTTGTGGGACTAACGCGTCCAGAACACACAAATAGTCTCCTATGGTAGCTACAACATACTTACTGAATAGCTGTGACTTTTTACTTTGTAAGAAATCAATCGATAGGATATGTTCACGTGGAATAAGAGATTTCCACGTGGCAGAAAAATGATAAGCAGACCGTCCAAGAGGTGGAAAGACAGGCTGGCAATTAGTTTCCACGGAGGGGTAACTTGACTAGAAGAGAGATCGCAAGATCTAGCAGTAGTACATATAAGACGAAGAAAAATTGGTTTTTACAAACATCAACTTTATAAAGTAAAAATATACATAAACTAGGGGTCACCCGTCATGTAGTGACGCGTTATTTTTTCGAATCGACGCGTGAATGATGGCTGTAAGTAGGTAGGTATATAATTATTACACTTTTGTGTCACGCAAAGTCTCAACAGAAGACAAATTCGAAATAAGTACTAGGTACAAAATATACAAACACAACATATGACTATTTACACATTATACATATACAGGCTAACGCAAATCACTTATAAATAAATCCACACATCTACAATCATTCCTTGATAAGTTTCTTTAGTCCATCTTTGCTCGAGCCCTCCACATAGACGCGGGAATCATATTAAGCAGCTTCGGCACTCTACACTCTAACCTTCTTTTACCGTATTTATTATTAAATTGAGGAACACTGTATCCATCATTGGGTAAGTTTAAATCTCGTACTATGGAAGTGTCGCGGTTTATTTTTTAAATCATCCTTTCGAAACTGATCAAGGATCAACCTTTGCCAGTGCAGACCCTTAGCTGTTAATACCTTCACTTTTTTAAAATAAACGGAGTTTTCCTTTCTTCGCATTCTATTTAAACATACAATAAAGTGTCCTTCTTAACAATTAACCTTAAAATTGACTTTTGTGCTAACATAATTCTTTTCAAATTCGTATTTGTGCAACAACCCCAACTCGCGATCCCATATCTAATTATCGACTCAGCCAAGGATCTGTATATCACCAGAAGTGTGGATTTGGGCACATAATCTCTTATCCTAAAAATCCTACCAGCTATAGTCCCTAACCTACGACAAACACTATCAACATGCATATCCCATTTGAATCTGTCATATACCTTTCGAAAACCTTTTTGATCGTTTCGATATTCGATGATGGAAAACTTATACTAGGGGTTCAGGGCTCAACTTTCAGACATGAAAAAAACATAGTATGAATGTAACAAAAAGAGAACTTATTGAATAATAAAGCTTTGAGTAGACAAATAATAGAAAAATTAAGAATTGATTGGTATTGTCAAAGTTTTAAGAAAGAACACTTGTCTTAAAACTTGTAAACCTTATCTTTAATTTTCAAGGCTCAAATATAGTAGATTTTCTGTTATTTGTATACAAATTACAAATGCGTAAAATTAAAAAAAAAAGTATTATAAAGGAAATTGTCACTTAAGATTTCTTATAAAAAATCTTTGCTTTCCGATTATTTTTCGACCAAAAAATGAAAACAAAAAATAATTTTGGCGGTTCACAGAGACAGATTTTTAGATAACCTGCCTTGAGCAAATTTAATTAACGAAGAACTAATGGGTCCGTGTAATCTTGTTGTAGCCATTTCCATGGTAATTTGGGTAAACATCTCTTTAGATAATAATATTCTGATTGCGATTTCAGCGAAACGAAGTCGTACCACAGGGATGTTCCAGGTTTCATCCCTGCACAAAGCTTTGATCACTACATACATTGATAAACCCTTAAAATAAAGGAATCTAGTTTTATTGAAAACAAATTTGCAATATCCAAAATATTTTCAACCGCAAAGTTGTCAATATCAGTGACTGAGTAAGTTGATAACAAATGAGTTCCGTGTGTATACTTTTTAAAACGTTCCACAGTACTTCATGTGTAAAACTTATATACAGTTTATGTACAACTTAAATTATTTACATAGATAAACGTAAAAGAATGTTCATTGTTATTCGTTTATAAAAAATACAGTGTTTTCAAGACAAGTAATTTCAGACTTCTCGTCACCATTTCACACATTAACTAAACATTATTGAAAGCTTTTCAAATCATTTAAACAATCTAAAGTGGCTAAGGTCAAAAATGAAAAAATAAAAATTATCACCATAAACTAGTTTTCGGGAGCGACTGCAGTCTTTGTCTATTCCAGTCTGGAGTCTTTGTTCATCTGAGGAAGGGTGCATTTGCTCCCGAAAACTAGTAATTGGTGATCAATACACATGTAGTAGCACAAACTTAAGAATCTTTTTTATTTTTATATCAATCTGTGAAAATATAGGGATCACCTTAAGTTGATACAAATAAACTATTAAAATCATCACGCTTAGCATAGCAAAGAGGGATATGGTCCAAAATGGACATTGGGGCTCGATCCACGACCGGAAGTCGGCTACTGAACCGCTAGGTTACCAAACACTTCAAATTTATCAACATTAATCTCACTGATGGTTATTATTTTATTAGGTACAGCAAAATAAATCTCTACGATATTCTGATCGATGTTCTGAAAATGTCAATTTTATTGATGTTCCGAAACGACATCATTCTGTGTACGTGTGTGAAAGGTAATTATGATTATACGAGGTATTCATCACCATCTACATAAGAAACATGCCTCGAGGTATTTTTTTTATTATGTTAAAAAAGATCAAAAGATTTCAAAATTTGAGGAATAATTTCTGAGAAGTTACTACCATAAAATTAAACTTGACTACTTATCTACCTACAAATAAATTACTTTTTTCCTTCAATAAAAAAAACGGATTACAAATAATATATACCGCCTCGGCCAACATCGGTAGCCTAGTTGCATAGGCGCCGACTTCAGTTCAACAGGTCCCAAGTCGATTCCCGCCTGAGTCAGGAATTTTCTTCAAGATACTTCTAGCATTTAAGTTCCGCCGGCTATGCTGACATCTATGTATAGAAGAGTGTAATTTATGTATAAAACAAAAAAGGTGTCATCAATAAGGGGTACCTACCTACTATCTACCATATTTTATTTATATCTATTTTATACTAGTTTTTGGGATTACTTTTTATTTTGTACCTTAAAAATAAAGCAGCTGAAACGTAGGTACCTAATCTTATCTTGAACTAAAAATAAGTATTATTTAAAACCAAGATAAAAACATCAAAGAATTTAAAAAGCAATGAGTTACTTCAACCGATTTTAATCGATTATCTTATTTAAATTGTTTTTTCTTTCACTCGACCGACAGTCGACGGTTGATGTTCTTTTTTTTTTAAACCATGGACCATTAAAATCCTGCGAATGTTCCCAAACGCATCGGTGAAAGTAATAAATTATAATTAATAGTAACTCGTAAAAAATACATTTACTCATTTTTTTACGGGTTTATTTTGCTGACACTAAGTATTGTATACCCACGTAATATTCATCTAAAATTTGTGCAAACGATATTTTATTGTGATTTTGGCAGAATCAAGGATTGCTTTAAAAAAATTAAAGTTGATCTCCAACATCCGTTTTGTTTAAGAATCTTGATTCAAACCCATGCTGCCGCATTGGTTGCAGAACTGCGCGGTTATTCTGCATTTAAATCCCAATACCGATCCAATTTCATTCTCTATAACGATGTCATTATAAAACGTTTTATGCAATTTATATGCAACAATCAGCCACGTGAAATTCGGCCTTCGAATTAAAGTGAACATGAGAAAAAAGTGGTGCCACCGCATCACGAACGACGTTATGCACTAAAGCTCCCAGCGCAAGCCCATAATTTTTTACTGAGAAAATACATAAATAAATAACACTGGTATAGCCGGCAGAACTCAATGCTTGAAGCATTCTCAAGCGGTGCCGTACATATCTACTAAATATTATATTTTTTTGTTCATAAAAATGTTTCCGCATTCAAGCAACATTTTTTTATTATTCTTCTTCTTCTTCTTACTCTTGATATAGATCCGACGATCTGTTCTTTTCACAAAGAAGTTTCCTGGGACGTCGAACTCCAACTATGCTTCCATCTTTTTGGGGGTCTCCCGGATTGGCGGCTGCCCGAGGGGATGTTGTTCGCCTCCACGTTGGGAATTCTGGTGTTGTCCATCCCAGCCACGTGGTCGCGCCAGAGGCGTCTCCGTGTCCTGCTCCATCTGACAATGTCTTCTTCTTAATGTTTTCCCCAGAATAGCACGAAGGGTCTTCATTTCGGATGTTCGGAGAATTTTTATGGTGTCTTTTAAATACAAAGTTTAGTAGAAAAAATGCGCAATGATTATCAGAAAATGTTGATTTTCGTACTGGATATTTTGGTTGTTCTCGAAAAGGCATAGTATAAATAAAAAATGAAAATACGAGTGAAATATCCTTGATAATCTGGATTGAGTAATCCAAAAATAAAACGAAACACTCGGATGTGTTTTAAGAGAACTTTTATTCTTCCTTAACAAAGTTCAACTAAACAAAAAAAAACAAGGGAATGTTCTATCGTATGACAATAATACATCTTGCGTAAAAAAATATACCGCCAACAGGATGTCTGTTATGGATTGGAAAATAATACATTGGTACGTAAGATAACTTAGCCGAGAAAAAATGTCCTAAAGTTGAGAAAAAGTTTGGTGTAAAATTTTTCAAGATGAATCTGGTGGAAGGAAACTGTAGGAATTCATGTGTCAAGATTATCTCGGTCGTTGAGATAAGGGAAATTACTGCGGAGTAGCGGTTGGAACGACAAAGAAACCATTTTCGTATTGTGTGCGAAATATCTTCTAAGAAACGTTCACGTTGGTCTAATGCTAATGTCTACACTTCAGTCAAGTGGTGTGACAAATTTTTATTTTTGAATAATTATTTGTTTAAAACTAGCTCTCCCGAAAAAACGCTGTACTGTGGAAGCAATAATATGAATATTCTATTCGAATTTGTAGGTATAATGATAAATGAATCACCTTTTAAGTAATCAATGCAATTCCGACCGATGCATCTGTTATAAACCATATTTTACATAGTTCTACATTCTGACAATCGCACCAACAATAAAAAAAAACTGACAGTTTTTCAAACGCGAATAATAACTTTAAATTCAAAAATAGAAGTAAATTATATTTTTTAAAGTACATACTATAAAGATTACGTGCTACTAAATCTTTTAAAATTTTCAAATTTTTTACACACTTCTCTTACATTTTACTTTCAAAAAAAAAAAAAAAAAGCAAACATCGATATCAAAAAAGCATATAGCCCATAAGGTGTTTTCGTCGAAAAAATATCATAATTTTTTTTAGGAAATTCGTTCAATTTAACTTAACCACGTCGAGAACTGCAGGCGATTTGATATTATTTATCCGGTAAAAGTTTGCAGGATCCTCTGATCGAGTATCACATAATATTTCGTCATTATAATATTTCCTACGGACACCGATAATAGTACGAAAAATATTTGGATTGGTTTTGGCAAATTTAATCCTAGTTTAAGTTTTGGATGATCGGATATTGAAACGCTCATCGAAAGAATTTCCATACAAAATTATCGAATAATTCGATCGTTTGTTGTTAGAACATTAATTGCCCGCTAATAAGCACTTATTCTAATCCTATTAAACGCATACTAGCCCCACATTTGTATAAAATATTTCGCGTGCATGGGGTTGGTGTGTTTCAACGAAAATACCAAGTAGTACGGACGAACTTATTGAACCAATCATATTGAAGAATGATAATTTTTCATCGTGTTTTAACAGCGTTTTGTTGGAATAACGAAAATATTCGAGAAAAAATAAAAAGAGAGATGTTTATTTCACGAGAAGTGGAATGCAAGATCGTGGTACCCAAATAAATGAAGACGGCGAATGGAGTGAACACTGAACAGCACAAAAGAATTTTCATTTCGTCTGTAGGTACTTGTCTGGCTGGTGGGTACTCGCACGTAAGGACATTATTAAATAATGCGAGTGTCGGGTAACTCCGAACTTAATGAACCGACGCAAGATGGCGCGAGAGTCGCTCCAAATGTGTGACTGGAGTGTAGACGTTGCCTTTTACAACTCTTCATAATGTTATATTAATTTGTTGTTATGTAGGTACTAAGAGAGTGGAAAAAAGACTTTATGTAGGTACATAATTTTTATTTTTATTTTATTTATTTAAAACAACATAAATCAATACATACACAACAATATTAGAATGGACAAATTTAAATTATGATCAAAATATAATTATATTATTATTCCTCCTTATAGAAACAAGTCTCGTGTAAAGGACGAACGAACAAACTCGGTCGCAAAAAAATCATTGTTTTTGGTCAAACGAAGGAACGTGAGAAACATTTCGTATGTAGCTGAGATTATTTATGAACACAAACATTTGTAGTTCAATTAAAAATAAAAGAATTTTATATTTAAACTTTTTGAATTTTTTATGAAGCTAGGTATGCCTATTAACCTCAGAAAAGTCTCGGAGAACTTATAGGTAATAGATTTTGTTTATAGTGCTTTAGAAGAATATTGGGTTTTAAGGTGGTACCACCGCATCACGAAAGACGCTACACGCCGACGCATCCTGTAAAGGCACTTAACTTCCACAATTGTGGAGAAGAGATGGACATATCTGAAGAATGCCGAATGATAGTTAGCTAAAGAGGGCGCTTTTCTTCCTCTCATCAAGGTCTTGAAGACGAGGCCGTGTTCCGTTCTTTCGAGGCAGAGCTAAGGGTTTCGATATAGTGTGGGAGGAGGTCAAAGAAACTGCGCGAGATCGATCGCAGTGGAGAGTTTTTGTTGCCTCCATTTGAAAATTGGTTAAAAAAGGTAGAATTGATTGATTGATAGTTTGCTAGATATAAACCATTGTGGGTATTCTTTAGCCCAGTTAGCAATTTCGCTCTTGTGACCTATTATATTATACTACTAGCTGACCCGCCCGTCGACTAACCCAGAAAAAACAAATAATTTTGACTTATTACATGAATAAAATGTGATTTACGTCATAAAAACATAATTAAATTTAGCTTATAATAAGTAATTTATTGTATTATGTACTAGTTATCATTGATTCGGATGCGGAATGAAAATCGATGGGTCATAAGTTTGAAATCAAAACAATTCCTCTATAATTTCTTTACTTTTTTAAAAAAATCCAAGAGATGGCGGTGTAGTACAAAATTAATCACATGTGAAACCTGTTAACTTATAGTGTTGTGTTCTTAAAGATTCAGTTGCTGTTGAGACTGTTTCCAACATTATGATTTGATTCGCCGTACACTATACACAATTGCTATGCGGGAGATATCTGTTATTGGACAGTTGTGTTGTGTTGTTCAGTGTTCTGTTGGTGTTTCTACTAAATAAATATCATAAGATAGAAATCAGAGAATTCTTCCATCCGAAGGGATTATAATATTATGTAATAATATATTGGAATGATATAACAGGAACACTTACATGGTATTAAAGTTGAAGTAATCCTCTCACCTTTTCGTTATGTTATAAAATCTGAAACAAAAAATACAAGACATCAATCAATATTGGGCCGCTTATAAGAAATAACATAAAAAAATATTGTATGTTCAGAATATCGCTAAAGAATACATTAAACGTACAACAGGAATCAGGAAAATTCGCCGTTCGTTAATAATAGAATAAAAACAGAAGTACCTACGTATATTTTCTTGATTAATGCGAAAATATACGGCGTCGCCGGAAATAAAAAAATGCCTACATAAAAAACAGTATTTTTTAATAATATTTGAAACAACGCTTCAGTATAATATGTAGAAAGGGAAAAAAATAATTTGAACAAGAAATGGCACCTTTATCATCCTCAACATTTTTTGAAATTTTGTGTTTTAAAATGCGGAGATAAATTTATTTACCTCAATTTCTCATAAATTGCTCCTTACGTAAAATGTATTTACCCCAACTCTCGACTCAAGGAGAAATTTACCTATGTACCTACTTTCCTTTTACTTTTTTTATTTTATTTGACATTATTTTTTTGTTTTCTCTCGTTATTACACAAAAATAAATTAATCCAACGCTGCGTTTAAATCTTTATTCGGACATGAAAAAAAATCCGTATTCTTTGCCATTTTGATTCCAATTACGCATTTCGAAAAATAAACACCCGAGGTACATTTTTTCGTATTTTTATTCAATTCTAAAATGCTTTAAAGTGCTTTAAATGAAACTCTGCGTCGAGTTCAAAACATAGTCATGAAAAAATAAAGTAAAGGCTTCAAAATATTTTAAAATTTAACAACTAAAACCATATTATTTTTATTGGGAAGGTACATAGGTAGGTACTCGAAGTATATTTCATAACTAGCTGACCCGTCGAACTTTGTCGCACCTTGGAATTAATAGTTGATGTGTTAACTAATTCGCTGAAGTTACATAAAACAACGCTGTATTCATTGTTGTCCAATATACATTTAGGCATACATATTATTTATCAGATATGGTTTTTGATAAAAAAAAATCTAATACTCCATTAAAGAGTAGGTACTTTTATTCAAAAATATATATTAGTACGTAATTAAAGCACGATTGGCCTTTCTATGCTATAATTACGTAGGTACTATCTATATTTTTTAAGCAAATTATGCGTCTAAAGTCTGAATACAACATCACATAAAAAATGCAATACATTTGCGGGGTTTTTGTCCCTTACAAAAATACAACAGTTGGTTGCAAAATTTTATTTTTGATTAACTACGTAGGATATTTTTATTTTCATCCATCAATGATTCATTATATGGAAACGATTTTAGCCTATGTTTATCGTAGTATAAAAAAGTTTATCAGCAAAAAGAATATACGTAATTTAAATAAAACAATTGATTTGTTTCTTCAAAAATGTCATACCATGACTAGTTTCGAAGGCACAGGTCCTGCGTGGCACAGGAGACTAAGAAACTGCCAGTTTCTGTGCCTACGAAACTAGTGAGGTATTAAATCTGTGGTTAACAAATCAATTGATTTTGTTTCTTTTTGTTTGTAATAATGATGTATATTTCTGATGACTCCAAGTGCCTGTAAAGGCCTAGGGATGGGCAATAAATAAATAAATTAAAAATAAATAAAAATTGTTTTATGTAAATAATTCCAACAAGAATTCACGCTCAATTTGTTAATTCTATTAACAACTAGCTTTCCCGATAGACGTTGTCCTGTAGATTTTTACTACATATGAATATTGATTTCAAACTTGTAATTAATACAAAACTACGTTTAAAATATTATGTTTGAATGTTAAAGAATTACTTCTTAAAGCTTGAAAGAAATTCTATCAATAATCTGCGTGCCAGTGTTTTGAAAATCTATGGTTGTCAGGTACCTAAATAAAAATTGTGTTGTTATGGGATCTTCATAGATGGCGTTAGCGTCATAAGGAATCCGTTTCATACTAAATTTTCATACTAACGTATTATTTTATATTATTTCTTATCCATTTTTTTTTCAAATTTTTATTAGTTATTCTGTTATCCGAAGCGGAGAAGAATCCAATAAATCAAACATCGAAAGAATCTGTTCAGCTGACTTTCTTTTATATTATAGATATAGGTATTCAAAGAATGAAATCCACGATAAGAGTTCATTTGAAAAAATCCCAGTATCGAAAATGAATTATGAAAAGACAAAAAAAAACCTGCATGAGACCTGTAATCATCTACGGGGTCTAGACAAGGGCGGACCCGATGAGAACGAAGCGCCTATTCAAAACAGCGGAAAATGAGGAGTCTTAGACCTATTCTGGGCAAATCAATCAACGGATAGAATTTCGAGTGAGGAAATCCGCAAGACCTGCAAAATTGAAAATGTTGTAGAGATGGAGTAGAGAGAGGTGACATCACTAAAGACACCACGTTGACAGAATGGCTTCAGAGAGACATTCAATGATAGTTCGAAGAGCTACGAGAGGGACGTGTGTAGATCACCGGGGAGACCCCAACAGAGATGGAGGGAAAGATGATCAGCGGCATCCCAAAAGACTTATTCCAGAAAAAAAACACAGATCCACGATATTAAGTTTAAGAATATAATACCGTTAAAAATAGTGGTGTCGCTGCTAAAAAGGGATGGTGTATTAATATGAACCTGTGTCATAAAAATTCGATGATACAGAAGCATTGAGCCCACATTATAAGGATGAAAATGTTTGTGTAAAGTCTACACACTGGCCATTGTGGCAAGTTTCAATGGTTTTCAAGATAATCCTTTGACGCAAGCCAGTTATCCTAGGAAGGGTACAATGTACCCACACATTTTAAGAATGTCGAGCTCGTCTATACAATTTTTTATGTTCAATACAGTGCGTGTAAACAACATTTTTCATAGAAGGATCACCATTTTAGAGAGGAGAAAATATTAAAATATAATGAACCTCGACAAAAAAAGATGTTTTGAACAGAAGACGTTTGCGGTTTGACATTTCAAATAAGTTAAAAACAGTCTTATACAGTTCTTCCTCATGTTTACTATACCATTTTCCTAGTTTAAGTTTAAACCGGTTTCGTTATTTAAGATTAAAATAAATCTGAAAACCATTCATATTTTAATTATTTACCTATCTTTTCTCCCTTTTCATACCTACTTGGGGGTCATATGGAGGCAAACAAAGCTCTCCACTGCTCTTGATTTTGCGCAGCTGCAATAACCTTCTTCCATAACATGTCCAATTTCATGCATCAGTTCTGTTTCGAAGAAACTAAATACGGTGTGAGAGATAGTCTTATTCATATTCGGGAACCTGTACAGTGTACATTCATAAGCCTCTGTAATCTATTGGTATAGACGCTGACTTCTAATTAAGAATTCCCGTGCTCGATTCTTGATTGGGTCAGATTGTTTGTGTTTTTCAATTATTGATTGATTTCTAATCGCGGTAGGCCTGTCTCAGATTGGACGGGATCGAATGGCTAGAAGAAATATCCTCTGGTAATAAGTTAGTTTCGGTATTATTTATTTAAATTAAAAATTCAAGAACTCATGGATAAGAAAAACTGTTAAACTTCTTTTCTCTTCATCCTCAACGAAAGATATCATTATACTCTTACACATAGGATATACCCTTATCCTATTGAAAATAGCTTATGAAATCGAATACAGGAATGGTTTCAATTTAAAATGAGAAAAAACACACAATAGAGAGTTGAACAGAACATTTCTATGTAAAACGAAACAAGGATGAGACAATAACATAACGCCAAGATTTGTATGACAACTTCTATCTGTATAACAAAATTTCATACTTTCTGAAAACACACAGTGTCATAACGTTAAAGGAAGCTATGAAAGGAAAGTTCTCGCGAGATAATCGTAAGGTGTTCTTCTACAAAAGGTAAATACCTACACCTTCAGTGTATATTGCCACCTAACATACAAAGCGTACTTATTGACAAATAAAAACCCTCTAATAGAAATAAACAGCTGGAATATAATAGAGAGAAACAAGTTATTCGCATTCCTATTTGCACTGCAACTGTCATACAATGTACTCATCATTGTTGTAAACGTGGTAATATTGCGGAGCACGTTCTATACTATTTATTTAGACTGCTGTTTCAATAGACTGCATTGGGTGTTTTATTTAACAACCTAAACTAACATACACATACCGACGTTCATAGAAGTAGATGTATTATAAACATTATTATATAAATAGGTATATTTATAGTTTTTATAAAAAAAAATACTATACATATCTGTGTACCCTTACCAACCGGGTAATGTTTCAGCAACCATATTATTTGGAAAATTAAAAAAAGCAAGCACATCGAAAAAAAATTGTTCCCATTCTCTTACAACAAGCTTAGCCTTAGGGTGGTTTTACACCAAAGTAACAAAGAGTCAGAGATAGAAATAGAGTATATTTTCTTGATCGTGGATATGGACACCAAGGAAAAACCAGAACCCTGGCGCGTGTAATCTGTCATTAATTAGTACTTGTTCGTTGTTGTACACTTGTACACCCATGTGTATGACATATCTACCTTATGTGGATCTCGGTCTTCCTCATCAAACTTCTGCAAGTTCCCCTTTCTGCTCCACTGTGTGGTAGTCACCGATCCTTAAGAGCTCCAGGTCCATCTCAGCGCCATCAAGCTATCCTAGCCTTGGTCTTCCTACACTCCTCCTTCCATATTATAGTATTGTACAGAAGACACTGTTTGACACTGGCTGTTCCGTATGGTCTCGTACAGAAGACACTGTTTAACACTGGCTGTTCCTTGTGGTCTCGTACAGAAGACTGTTTAACACTGAATTTACCGTATGGTATCGTACAGAAGACTCTGCTTAACACTGAATGTACCGTATGGTATCGTACAGAAGACTCTGCTTAACACTGAATGTACCGTATGGTATCGTACAGAAGACTCTGCTTAACACTGAATGTACCGTATGGTATCGTACAGAAGACTGTTTAACACTGAATGTACCGTATGGTATCGTACAGAAGACTCTGCTTAACACTGAATGTACCGTATGGTATCGTACAGAAGACTCTGCTTAACACTGAATGTACCGTATGGTATCGTACAGAAGACTCTGCTTAACACTGAATGTACCGTATGGTATCGTACAGAAGACTCTGCTTAACACTGAATGTACCGTATGGTATCGTAGAGAAGACTCTGTTTAACACTGAATGTACCGTATGGTCTCGTACAGAAGACTCTGTTTAACACTGAATGTACCGTATGGTCTCGTACATAAGACTATTTTAACACTGAGTGTTCATTTGCTCGTGATACATATCCCAACCATCGGATTCAGGCTAATTATATGCAATTAATTTATAAACAGTTTAGAAGAATCTTTAAAATAGTTTTTTGGTAGCCCACAAGAGTATAACTACACATTACTTATACTGTATTCGTCTGCAGTAAGAAGTTATTTTAATCTCGGTTAAAATTAACACGAAATAAATTATTGCAACTTTAGAATACATAATTAAAACAACATATTTTCTACATATTATTATTAGTATGGATTAGCTTGAAGTTGCGCAAAAGTAAGCTTTGCCTGCGAGTTAGAGTGTTAGAACATACCACTACCACACGGAGAACGTGTTAAGCCGAATGTGAATATTCTGAATTAAATAAATACGCTGGGACTACCAGCACACGAGGGAGTCAGTAAGTGTGGATGTGTTGGTTGGTTGGTAGAAGATACGATGATATTATATTATATAATATCATCGTATCGTAATAGAATGAAAGTTTTGACAAGACAACGCCGTACAGATTTCAAAGTTTGAAACGCGCCAAAGCTGTTTGCTTTATCAGCTTTTTGACACGATTTAATAAGTGGGTGCGGTGACAGATGTAATGGAGAACTTCCAAGATAAACTCCTCTCTAGGAGACGAGTGGGTTCCTACCTACCAATCCTCAACACGCCGGAGCTTTCAACCGCAAACAAACAAATAAATAAATACAAACCGGCTTGAACAATATTGTATCTGTACAAAAAATCATTAATACGGTTCTCTTTTGAATTGAGCACTGTTCGCGAAATATTATTTTCGAAAATATACGTGACTCAAATTTACGAAGATAATATTTTAATGATTTTTTTTTATCGGTTTCTGTTTTTATTAACTTGCAGAAGTCTCACCACTGTCAAGAGACAAAAGGCCGCATACTTTTACCACATATTCCGTGGTGAAAAATATTCTCTCCTATAACTTATGATTCAAGAGAGTCTCTTGGATCAAAAATCAAAGACAGTGGTTTGGTATACCGGATGCGGAATCATTGATAAGACCGTGAGGAGTTCAAAGTGATGGTCGCCAACGTCCTGTAGGAGAGGCGCAGGAAGAAGAAGTAGAAAACTCAAAGCAAAGCAAAAAGTCTATCAATTAGATTCAGTCTACTACCATTCCGTATCAAGAAAGTGATACTATTTCCTAATTTAATCTAATTGTTTGGCAAAAGCAGAAAAATATTACTTATTAAAAATCCTACGATGTAATCCGTCTGTAATGAAATTTGAGTGTTTCAGTAAGGTAATTATTAGATTAAGAAAAAATCTGACCATTTAACACCATTCCTACACACAAATTTAATCCATAAAAAGGACAGCATTTACTCTCACAATATAATCTAGGTCAAAATGTAAACGGAACTTTGCCACCCCCTACATAGGACCCCTTAGAATATTCCTGTGGTCGATAATAATAATCATTCTCATCAATTTACCTAAAATTGTTGACAACCTTGCAACGGAGACCGTAGCTATCTTAAGAACCTGCGGGCGTCCTGCAAATAAGTAACTGCATGTTGCGGTTGTGCATCGTGTCGCGGCCAATGCAAGCAAAATTGTTTTAGTTGAAAAGCTTTGGATACCTTTGAAATATTTTTTTACTGTATCTTTTATTATAAACTCTCTCTCTCCCTCTCTCCTTTTCTTACTGCGTCTAACAGCGTCGTTCGTTACCCGTCGTACATTATGTTTTCTTCTCATTTTAAAAGCAATCTCGTTTCAAAAACAAGATTAATGCTGCTCGTTTCTGTTAGCCTCAGCACCTCTTTCAAACTCAAAACCAATAAAACCTGGTTGTATGCAATCCTAAAAAAATATGCAGAAAACGAGATCTTTTTGAGACAGTGAAATATTCCATATCGATCAATGAAATCAAATGATAGTGTGATGCCCCTCTTAGAGTAACCCTTTGTGGACTCTATGGTATATACAGATATGTTGACTGAGGTTGAGCACTGGAACACTTCCGTGGTTGCTTGGTAGGAGCTATGTCCTCTACCAGAGTTTAATCAAAAAGAGAGTTTGATACCTACAAGCAGCCGTATTTATAGGCTCCAAAATAATATACATTGCAACTATGCGGGCTTACATACATCACTGATTGCAAAGATTTCTCAAAAATCTGAATCGCTGTACCCGTTTATAGGGGCTACTAGGCACAGGTAAAAAAATGTAGGTAGGCAGCCAGGCGTGAATAATATTCAACATTATGTTCGTATATATCGCTCCCAACCCAGTACTTTTACACGTAAATAATGTTCAGTATTTTGGCAATACATAAAAAACCTAATAAGACATTTTTCAAATTTAATTCATAAACGACGTATTATGAAGAACGACAGCAACAAGATACGTTTAATAAAGCCGGTACATAACATTTGTGTAGCAACGATAGTGAAGTACCCGTTACGGCATATCCAAACATTAGAGGTAATGCAGCAGACAACCTCGGCCAACCTCCGAGGCCATCCTGGAGACTTAACGACCTACCCTCCTCACTCTATCACTGCATCTTCATTTAGCAGACCGTCCCGTCTACCTCGCCAATATTGAACGTAATAAATTACTTCCATCGGAGGAGATTGTCTCGAATAGACCAAAGCGACTCTATTAGATCAACGGAATTCGTTCATTTCATTTCCATTTATAAATATATACGAGTTTTTTTGTTTTTTTTTTTAAACCGAGAACTTTGTTGAATTGCTCAGAAACTGAAGAATCACGAGTTTTTCTTAAGTATTTTTTTACTTGAAATTTCTACCCGAGGTTGACCTGTCTCAGATTGGATCGCGGGTAGTTCCCTCTCATTCTTGCAAACGTAATTGCCGCTCTTACAGTAGCTCATCCCACTTACTCCAATTTGCATACAAAGTCAACATCGGGCACATAAAGGTAGAATGTCTGCGCGTGCATATTATTTTGAATACGAATGAAATATGGATGTTCTGGAAATATTGTGATGTTAATATTTCATTAGCTTAAATCAATCGAATTAGGTAATTATATATTTTTTTAAGGGGGCGCAGTGCACATTACGTACGTACATATGAACGGGCCACTTCGGGTTAGAACCACAGGACAACGTCTGTCGGGAAAGCTAGTAATAATATAAATATGCCTGTGCATCAGGTACTAAGAAATTACACACATTGATGGTTGTCAAGCGTAATTCTCAACGATTGTTCTTCATTCTCAGTTCATATACGAGTACCTAAACTTATTATTTTTTTAATGAATTCTGGCTCACCCAAAGTGATCGAAAATAGAAAATAGTGAAAGAGGAAGATTATCAGATCAGATAAACTCAGATCTTGAGCAGAAGGATCTGAGGACTACGAGAGCTGAATCCAACAGTCTAGCTAGACAAACGTTTAGTTGGGAGCAAGCCATGGAAGGAGTGAAATTCTATGATGCACTTAATATATCAAGAATATATCGATATTGAAAACTAGAAAAGGGATTAGGGAAAAGACCAAGGTAACAGATGTGACCCAAAGAATCGCAGAGCAGAAGTGGAGCTGGGCAGGTCATGTGGCGCGTATGTCTGATGGCAGGTGGACGAAGAAAGTGCTGGACTGGAGGCCTAGAACAGGGCGCAGAAGCGTGGGTAGACCCCAGACAAGATGGTCCGACGACGTTAAGAGAGTAGCGGGCCTGCACTGGAAGAGGGTGGCGTCCGACAGAGATGTATGGAAGTCCAAGAGGGAGGCCTTTGTTCAATTCTGGACACAAGAAGAAGGCTGAAAGGTAAAGAAGGAAAACTAGAAAATTGTCTGCTACAAAGATGTATTACATTGACAAATTGTTTTCAAGTTAGTTTAGAAGAAACTCAAATAACCAAGAGCTTATAACATGTTGTTGTAAAATAGAAGTAGATAGGTATACAGTTTCGGAAAAAGCAGAAACCGATAAGACAGAACAAAACGAATTCTCCGCAGCGAAACAAACTCCAAGACAAGTTTAACGAAATACAACTTGAAAATAATTTGACAATAAAGAGTTCCTAACAGCATAAGAGCTGCTATCACAAATTTCGTCGAATAATAATGCAATTTCACCTAGCGTTGTTAGTCGTACATTTCAAAAGTTGCAAGAGAGTTGCATTTTATAGGAATTCAGATATTTCAAATTTGAAAAGAGAAGACGCGGAATTCATTTTATGTAGGTAGAGGTACATTATGAGATAGAATCACATTATTATCTGTCATATTTAAATAACTTGTTACAACTTTTATCAAGTTCCACATTTTTCGATCTAAGCCTGCCCCAAATATTTTCGATTAAGACAATTTTTTCTTCCATTTGCCCCTTGACAATTGTTTTAGTGTTTGCCTGTCGATATCATTTATTTCTTGGTTATCAAAATTTTATTTTGGAAGTTATCTTCTGCACTGATGAATTTTCATTTTAAAGAATTGTTATCTGAATACTACGGTGTAGGTTCTATACAGACATTGTATCTTTAAACGTAAGATCCCCCATTCACGATCACTATCAATCCGTCAAAAAAGGACGGTGAATGGGGAAAACCAAATGGATTATGAGAAATAAAACCAAATGGATTATGATATATTTTTATATATAAAAAAGAGAGCCCTTTCGCGTCCATTGTTGATGGAAATAGGCCTCCCCCTAAGACTTCCGCCGCTCTCTGTCCTACGCCAGCCGCATCCACCTACTCCCGTCAATCCTTCTAATGTCGTCAGAACATCTCGCCTGAGACCTGCCCATTCAAGAACTTTCTTGGTCCATCTGGTGTCGGTTACTTCGGCCACATGACCAGCCCAACTCCATTTTCGATTGGCGACCTTTTGAATCACATAGGTGACTCCTGTTTTCTGTCTTATATTATCCATAGGTATATTAGTCTTTCCATCACTTATACGAGATACCTAGCATCCTCCTCTCCATGGCTCGATGTGTTACAGATAGTTTGTTTAATATTCTTTTAGTATACACAAAAGTTTCGCAGTCATAAGTGACCATATGCATTAAAGAGTTTTCCTTTTAAGTAGTTGGAATAATTTGAAGACATCAGGTAATAGGACAGTTAGTTTACTTTATTTCTACGCGTGACTGCATCGTGATACAATGATTTTAAAAAAAACAAGATGCACATCTGTCGAAAATGTATGAAATCCATTTGAAGTATTTATGAATAGGAGACTCAATGCTCGCAACTGCAGACCTACCCAATGTGCTGAACTGAAAAAAACTTGCAATACTAAGATAAACCTTTTACAATGTAATAAAAAATTTAACAAAAATAATGTGAACATATTATTTATTAATTATCGTATGGCTTTTTTACAACACAATATCTTAAAATCTAGACATAAAACAGTAATAATAGCACAGATATTTGATTGTCAAAGGTTTCAAAGTGAACATACATATTATTATAATACAATAACGCTCAAATTCCTATATTATACTCTCATAGTATGTGTGAAGTAATTCACCTGTAGAAACTAATGAAACTATCGCGATGTTAAAACGAAAAAAAAAAAACGTAATTACTCACCTGGAAAGCCTGAAAAGTACGAGGAGTTCATTTTATTACCCGGAAATAGTTCAGCTGAAATTAATAAATTTTATGATCCACGAGTTGGAATGTTAAAAACTTAAAATGAGAAAAAAATTACTTTCATTTTGTATAAAAAATTTTTAAACAAACTTCATGTTGATACTTTCTTTTTCATCAGATTGTTCGGTGCTTAATATTATCTTCGGGCACGCAAAGTATGAAGGTATTCAAAAACCGATAAATTTAAAAGTTAAAATTTTATGAATTAGAATATTTTCTTTTAAGCCTATTACATATGTATCTATTCCCGTTCAGTTCTGAACAAAGGCTTCTTCCATCTTTCACATTCACATTTATGCAGCTGTTCTACAAACACGTTAATAACTATCAAGTTTTGTGATTTATCGTTTTTTACTAAATGTCACTAGACCTATCTTTAAAAAACGAGAGATTATGAATTTATTTTAATGCACATTTAGCAAACTACTTACAATGAAATCCAAAACTGTATTTCATTAAAAAATAAATTCATTAAATTTTCCAAAGGCTAATACAGATTTCAATGTATAAAATATTTTTTTGTGTTTCATAAAACATTTCATGTTATACATACAAAACAAAGGTTATTTTAAAAAAAAATACGTAGACAGTTTTTCCCCGGCTATAAATGACTCTGTTCTGTACTCTGTTTCAAGACTCTGCGATGAAACAGCACGCCTCGGCCTTCGAGTCAATGCAAGTAAGACGGAGCTCATGGCGAATAATGCTTGCCCTGATAAACAGCTACCGATAACCATCGATGGGTCACCAGGTCTCCCGGGTGGATAAATTAAAGTACCTGGGAGCAAGCATTACCACCGCTGGTGACCTCGGGGCTGAGCTCCCGATACGTATCGGTATGGCAAGTGGCGCCTTCAACAACATGACCAAGATATGGAAGGCGTCGGCGTTTAGTGTCGAGACGAAATGTAAACTGTTTGATGCGTGTGCGTTGCCCATTCTCCTGTATGGGTGTGAGTCCTGGCACCTGACTTTGGCCCAGGCACAAAAAGTATCTGCATTCGAAACGAAGTGCCACAGGAGAATTTTGGGTATAAGATATTACCACCGTATCACGAACGACGCTATACGCCAGCGCACCCAGCGTGAGCCCATCACCTCTACTGTTATGTGGAGGAGATGGACTTGGCTGGGACATGTGTTAAGGATGCCGAATGACAGTTGGCCGAGGAGAGCGCTGTTCTTCCTCCCATCATGGTCCCGAGGACGAGGAAGACCCTCTCATACTGTGTTCCGCTCCTTCGAAGCAGAGCTGAGGAATCTGGACATGGTGTGGGAGTAGGTCATTAACGTTGCGCAAGATCGAGCGCAATGGAGAGTTCTCGTTGCCTCCCTATGCCCCTAAGTGGTGTATTGAGGGAGATTGGATTGGATAAATGACTCGTGTTTCTGGAAGTGCGAAGCCATAGCAAATTTTCAAAATAATCTACCGAAAGCAATTATTATAAAAATTTAAAAAGATACATTTTTAATATCTGAAAGAGTGAGAATCTGATTTCACCCTTCCATCCATCAAAAGACCAAAGCTTTTTTGTTACTTTTCAGAAATGAAGATACTTCAATAACAACTACAACAAAGTACCTATCCTTTTAAAGCATTTAATCTTACAAAGTTGGGTGAAATAAAGTATAGAATATATCTTCAAAAAAAAACTTGTGGTCCTACCTATTTATTTGGAAAAAAGGAATGCCTTTATGGGTCGCTGAATGGCCCCGGTTAACTATAAACATGTGACAGAGATAATTTGACAATAGAGCAATGTCAAGGAATGATTGATGTCACTTTATTGCCCGGGATTTTATTGAAAATAAACTTTTCCCCAGTCGGAGTGGCGGGATGCCCCGCAACGTGACGCGAAGGCTAAACAGTTGAAAACGTATCATTTTCATGTGACTTATTATTATTGTGAGTGTTGTAAGTGGTTCCCGAGGGAGCTTCCCACAGATAACTTTGTAACGAACATTAATATAACGACGCAAAATCTAAACATCACACTATATTAATATATTTACAAACTCTAAGTTTTTCCTAAGTTGATTCACAAAGTTTTTAGGAATATTATGAAAAACCGGCAAAATATTGTGTCATACAGATACTTTTTGACATAGCTTCTTCATAAAATTTTATTTATTGACTCTTATCGACCTCGGCACCCTAATTGTACTGGCGTGGACTTCAGATCCGAGGTTCCGGGTTCAATTCCCGGTCGGGTCAGAGTTTTTCTAAGTGTTTTTGCACTTGAAATTTCTACCCAGAGTTGGCCTGTCTCAGATAAGACGGGACCGGTTGACTGGAAAAAATTGCCTCAGGCAATAAGATCCGCCAGCTATACTGCATGACACCTTTGTATAGAAAAGTATTATATTAATTAATTAATTATTTATTTATTTATTACTTTACTGTATATTGGTAGTAGGAATAACACATAACAAAGACATCACAGAATCAAGATACAGAGGGCGAGTTTTGCGGTTTCTTACAACTAACCCAAATTTTTGTTCTTCTTTAGCATAATATAATATTATTGATTGTTTTGCATCAAGTCATGATTGAATCCATTGCTTTCTTACTTCACTCCATTCTATCGATATCAATATTGAGTTCTTTCCGATCAAAATTTCAGCAAATATAGCCTATAACTCTATAACACCATGGCCATTTTAAACATTTTATTCTAAATACAGCCTCACCGCACCTGCTGGCTATGACTCTTTCGTTTCATCAATACCAAATAATAATAGTTTAATGAATAATAATTTTCACTTTTTTTAATGCCTGAGGGTCATGATCTAATGCCAACTTGGTCTTCGCGTTTCTCGGCATTTCGCTAACTGACTTTCCTTGGCTTCCGTTGACCCACACTTTTAACTAGTTCAACCGTCAAATTGGAGCTCTTTCCGCTCTCTTTTCCTTCGGCTTTTCCCAAAATTCTTGTAGTTCAACCCAGCGATGTGCCCAAAGTATGGGAGAACTCGTCCGACGTAGAAAGTTGAGTCTTTCAACGACTACAATCTTATGCAACATATACGAAAATGCTCATCTCGCAGTCCAAAATACTTGGAGCAATCGTCTCTAGCACCATATTTCTTACGCGTCTATGCTCTTTATGGTCTGGTTCTTATTCCTATATTCCTCCATACTATATAGGAATATATATTAATAATTTTTAATTCTTTATTTGCGATTTTCTAATGCAAGTTAAAAACTTCATATATGGTAGATGGGTGCATGGTGTTTTTTCTTTCCTTTTTACATTAAGTAGTATTGCCTCAGCACAGACTCTCGTCTAGTGAGGTAATAAACCCTTTATACAAATTATATATATACACACACACACACATTGTAAAATGCTTATGTTTTTTTGTATTTTTTGGGAATAAAATAAATAAAAGAACCCTCGCAAGAAGGGTCTTTGTTGTTACGGAAATTCCCTTTTGCTCCGTATTTTTGACAATTACAAATTCTAGATGCGAAATTTTTGTTAATATTACATATGTAGGTATTCATACAAAACACAAGTACATGCACTTCACGGCAGAAATAAACGCCAATCATTCATTGAATAGAAATGGTATGTACATTCATTACATTACTCGTTAAAATGCCTGAATGAGCATCAAATAACTTACAAAGACCACTTTTATAGTGAGGGTCAATTATTAGGGGCAAGATTATAGACTCTTAACTCATCATTGGAATCCATAAACTTAATTCTTGTTGGCAACTTTAAAACAGATTTTGGATTCAAATAATGAAGTTATAGTGTGGATTTTAACGAAGTTTTAGTAGTTTTTGGCGCAGTCTCCCTCCCTTAATTAAAACATACGCATGCCCGGAAAGCTCTGTGCTGCCACCATCTATATCTATAATAGAATAAAGTGCGAAACTTCATTTTAAGTTTACGGACAGGGACCCTCGACGGGGATAAGGATTTATCATTGGTGTCGTTCCAGGAGGAGTTTCTTTGAAATTAGGTCAATTTAGGTTTATGTGTAAAGTTTGAAGGAATCTTTGTTGAGTGCGAGGCCTTTGAGGAATTGTGTTATCTCGAGACGCGGATTTCTTTAAGACTAACTAGATTACCTTATTAAAATATCATCACTCCCCCGGCATTATAACTAATATTTCACTGAGAATAATAAGCACTGTTTGCAGTTACAATAATTTATGGTTGAATACTTAACCGTCAAAGAATTTATTGATATACCTATAAAAGTCAGTCCTATAAATGATGATTAAAATTCTCCTCCTGGTTTAGGAATTCTTAATATGTACCTACTCAAAAGAAATTCTGGTTAGTTGTTCGGTTTGTTGGATTCGTCTCCACTCCGAATAACAGAATAACCGTTAAAGTTTTTAGTTAATTTATAAAAATATATTTTATCTGAGTTTGTTATGTGTGAAGATGACATTTCATACAAAATATTGTAAACAAACAAAATAGTAGCCCGGCAACCCGAGTGCATTCAATCGAGATGCGCTATGTCAGATTTGAATGATTTCATATAGGTGCAGAATAGGTGCCAGCCAAATATCAAAATAATGTTAAGTCCTTATAAAATCACACGAAACCTTTATGTTTTAGCCAAAATGAACCAATTTATGTTTGATCACTTCAATTTTAATATTTGTACCTACTTTGAATATTTTCTTCAAAACATCATTATATTTATCACAAATTTAGTTGGTGCATCATGGTTGTAAGACCTCGAGGATTACGGGAATGCAATATTTGTTTAAAATTTGTATTATGAAAATGATAAACCGAAACAAAATGGTCTAAAATATGAAGAGAGCACCTAATTGGACGGGAAAAATACTTAATAACAGTATATTTATCACAGAAAGCGTTGTTATACACCCGAAACCATTGTCAGGTTGACATAAAATCCAACACGGCGGGTAAAATCTACAGAGATCAGCTCGCAATCAATCGATATGAATTCAACTACCTCGACGACGCCGACGGCTTGATCGCAAATTTTCTACCGCTGAACTCTTTTTTTTCCACTGATCAGAGTTTTTAAATAAAGCAGTTAGTGTGAAAATAAAATATCGTATAGACCAAAACTAATAAGGTACCTACATGGAATAGATACGTAAAACATTACTGCAATCGCAGCTACCTACAGAAACAAAATGAGGAATAAAGTTTTAAATTTTAATGAGTAAAATAAGGAGACAATTCGCAGCCCCTGAATGCCGCAGCTCTGCTCTATACTGCATTCTGTTTATTCAATAGAAAAGACCGCTGAAGCTCTTTTAAATTAGAAAGCTCAATTCTGTTTGCAAACCGGGTTTCCGTCTACGTAAGCTCATTATAGTTTTCCTAATGCAGCAATATCCGATGTGCACTTTAGAATACTCTCAGTAGCAGCATGAATGGCTGAAATATTTTCCGATTGCTACTAAATATATAAGTACCTTCACTCTTTTATAGTTTATCCTTGTACGTTGTACAATACAGGTTTATAAAAATATTAACTTCGAAACATATCAAACTTAAAAAAAAAAAAAAATTATAATGTCTGAAACAATCAAAAGTAAAAAAAATATATGAAATAATTAAAATGATGTTTTGGACAATGCGGCTAAATATAAAACTTTCATTGAATTTGTATAATATTATGTTTACATATGTAGGTATTTCTCAGCGTTTGTTTTGTGTCTCTTGTTTGTGTTTAGTTTTTTTTACTTTTGGTGTTTGCTTCTTGGCATCACCTATTTTTGTATTTTTTTTTTTAATTTATGTTTTAAAAGTGTTTATAAAAGCAACCGCTGGTTGCGTAGACAAATAAATAAATAAATATTCACTTTGTACATATTTCACATAAAGCAAAGTTTGTGTTGTGAAACTGGAAATGGTCGACATTGCGATTCGAACCCGCGACTTTTGGTTCGCTGAGCGTATGAAAGCCGTCAACTGATACCGCTGGGCTACCAACCACCTTGAATTTCTCGACAATTGTGTTAGTACTATCTTCTGGCTGATCAGAATCTGATCATTACACAAAGTCGAATCCAATATTTATAGTTGGAAAAACTAGTATCATATAAAAGAAAAAAGGCGCTTGGAGAGCGTTGGGCTGAGGGATTTTTTAGGAATATGAACTTGAAAATAGAGTTTATATTCCTAATCGTTGATATGGTCACCAAGGAAATAATAACCAGTAAGAACAGTCATCGCCTACTAATGAGTTGTTGTTACCATGGTGTCAAGCATCAACGATTAGGAAAATATACTCTATTTTCAAGCTCTGGGTCTTCGTTCATTTGGTATAAATGTACCTTTGGCGAGAGAATATTAAGTTGAAACCTCAGAAAACAATCACACTTACACGAAATCTAAATGCAATCAAATGAAGAAAAAGAATGCCTACCTACACGAAAAATGTTTAATAAAAGATAACAAAACCATTGTTTACAGAAAATGTAATTTTCATACACGGTGATATCTGAAAGCTGTCACCAGCGAGCTTTACGAATACGTTGTACAATATGTGAGTGAAAATGTACGTAGCTTTGTATTAAAACCTTCGGTAGAATGGCAAAAGGCGTTTATTTCTAGGCTTGAACGAGCTTGACAAGAGTTGTGTCCGTCGGGAAATTGATAATATCATGTTCGCATGGTAGTATTGGTAGTGTGGGCCTAGGTGCGCGACGTTCCTCCACGCTGGGTATACGTACGTACGTAACGACATGACAGAAAGATTGTGTTATTATTTCACCTACGTATTGAACTATAAAGTTTTATACAATGCAGACAGTTAGAATTACGAAATATGTGAAACAAGTTATATTATTATCATTTCATTTAAGAAAAATCTTATAATATTAATTATTAAAGTCAACTGATTCTTCGGATGTTTGATTTATTGGATTCTTCTCCGCTCCGGAAAACATAATAAATGATAAAAAGTTGAAAAATGGATAAGAAATAATATAAACTATAATATTAAGGTTAATATGGAACGGATTGCCTGCGACGCTATAACAACATTATTGTTTACTGCACCTGATCGTAGTTTCCTCTCATTCTCGCAAACGTATAATTGCCGCTCTTACAGTAGCCCATCCCATTTACTCCACTGTTTTGAGCGTTTAAGAAATGTTCATACGAAGTCAACAAAATTATCGGGCACTCTCAAATAATGTTCATGTTCAAAGGCGAGGTTGAATGATGCGCGCGCATATATTATTCTCGCGTTGTTCCCGCCTGAGCTTTGAATACGAATGAAATATGGACGCTTACGAAATATTTTAATGCTATTATTTTATTAGTTTATCGCGATCGAATTAATTTGTTTATTTTTGTTTCAGAGGGCGCAGTGCGCATTATGCACAAATGAACGGGCCGCCTCTGGTTCAAACCACAAGCTAACATCTGTCGGGAAAGCCAGTAATTAATAAACAAGACATTCAAATTCCAAATATTATTTGATAACTTGACTAGTTTTGCAGACATAAGTCTTGCATGGTCACAGGTGACAAAGAAACTGATTTGTGACATGCTTTTACAATATTTGATTGCTTAACAGAAATTTTTGGATTTCATTCTTTAAAATAAAATTTCAAGAGTAAGAATAATTATTTGTCTTTGAAAAACATATTGGACTCGTGTTAATGTTTACTAAAATACATATTTTTTACTATTGTTAGTCATATCAAACTGTTCTTCTTAAATCGTATCAAATTTATTTACTGCGAATAAGAAATAATCAATAGAAGATTGAATGAGCTTGCGAAAAAATCCCTTTGAAGGCACAGCAAACGTTTGGTGTTTCTTGGTCTTGTGTGACAAAGATACTTCTAGACAGTGCGAATAATAGATACATTTTTGTGTACAAGAATGGAAAAATTAAGCAATGTAATACTTTTAGTGCATTTTTTTATATTTTTAAATATTGTGTAGACATGTACCTACTTTATAAGTATGTTTCCGAAATCGCGCCATACAACATTTTGGGAATCATTCTCATTTTGAAACATGCTAAAACGTAACGAAGAAAGCCACAGGCAAATTAAGTAAAATTTGGTTCAATTTCTGTGGTTGTTAAACATAACTTTTGAAGACTTCATTGTGTCAAGTTATCGACTAAACAATGGCTTCGTCGCAAATGACAAAACAGAAGCTAACGAGGTGGCTTAAAAATACGTTTAGAACTGAGATAAGTTTCAAGAATACACTTTGAAGTGAGGAAGCGGTTTCAACCAAGGACGGATAAGAGGGAGGAAAAGCTTTCTTTTAAGATGAGTTTGGGTTTTATCATTATGAGATTCGCTTGATTCGAGAAACTTTGGAAGTTCGTAAACGTTTTTAGTTACAGACAATTTCATCTCAAAAGCTTCGTGAATTTCGTGAGATTCAACGAATAGAACAAAAATTAAATACAGTATCACGTAATTATTGGTTTCCACTACGTATAAGATCTTGAACAAGAATGTTTTCAACACTGGGGTACATGCGTTCAGAAAAAAACATGTGAATCCTATTATTTTTTATTATTGCTTTTATTCCACATTTAATTAACAAAGTACGCAGTTTAAATATGATATACCTACTAATTTGTCTACTTTAAAATAAGATCCAACAATCTAGTGTAGGTACGTATCTATTATTAATCGTAATTTCAATAAATAAAACAACCCATATGTGTCCTACAACAAAGTTAGCTGACTGCGTAATACGCTTCGATATTGGGCATGAGAAATTGTCACAAAAATTTCCCAAAAAATATTTGTTTATAATATCTTGCGATTGAATGTGAAGAATATCATGGAGGGTGGGGAAGATATTTCAAACATTTGTCAACATATTTAAAGAAATGCACCTTTAGCAGAGTTTCACTGCCCTGCATGTTAACTTAATAATTAATGAATTTCGGGACAGTATTATAATCAGAAGAGTTAACATCTGCAAATCAGCCAGATAAGCAAACGTTTTTGTTTAAGAGTAGGTATGTGGAACCAGGATTTACCATCTGAAAAAAAATGCTTTGCACAAGAGGACGGGGACAACCGACCCATATTAATGACACAAGGCTAAAGAGAAAGAAAGGAAGAGATGAAAAACAAAAAAGTTCATCGTTTTTCTAGAAGTTAAAATTGTAACATAGTATTGCTATGACTTTCCTATCTTCGATACTGTTTGGCTTTTAAAAGCTTCTTGTTCATCATTTTCAGTTGAGACTGTGTCCTGTCTTCGTTCAAATCTTCGTATTTTGGGATGTGGATGTCCAGTTGTCCCCCACCTCATGGATAGTCTGCCTGTCAATATATAATCAGCTGCCATTTTTATATGCCCAAGAGTATCTTTTTTATATGGGTGATATCTTCAGAAACGCCTTTGAGATCCTCCCCATCGCACAAAATTCTGGTCATCGCAGGTTCTCCTAATAGGAGTTCCCAACTCTGGAGTGTTGTCCATGCAATGATGGTTGGTAGTCCAGTGGTGTATTGGAGGTCATAGGTTCGTATCCCGGCCGTGGCGACCATTTCCGCTTTCACGACACAAGCATTTGCTTAGTGTGAAAGATGTCATAAGTATATTTGTGTTCACTTCGAGTGATCACAGATTCATTTTATAAAAAAAATAGAGTGGTTGGTCTTCATCTATGTTGGAGGTTCTTCGTCCTTGCTGTTTCGGATCTTGGCTCTTTACAATATATCAAGATTGGTTTGAGGCACGTTTTAACACGTTCTATTGTTTGTACTGAAATGGCGTTTCAAAAAGTTATTTTAAAAAATACCCAAAATTGTATCATAAAGCATATAAATCTTAATCTATATTATGGTATTCAGATTGGTTAGATCTGATCCATAAGATGAGATGAGACTGAGATGAAGAAGGAGTACTGATTTCTTTTCTCAAGGTCAAATGATATTGGGGAAAAATGGTCTTTATCAGAAGATGAGAGACTCTCTTATGAGTTTTGGCAAGATTAAGAATATCTGGAGTACTCACCAACTTTCACTATTTCTTTATGAACTAGATTAAACAGTTAATAAGGAATTCCACTAACTACCGAAATGAAACTCGATTTTATATTACAAAAAACACAAGCACTATATTAGTGAATTCAAATAAAGTATCACAGAAAAATATATTTTAACTTAAAACTAATTACAATGTTATGCACTGGTAGGTTCTGAAGGAAAGAGTAATAAAATTGTATATTGAAAAAGCTTTTATAGTTGGGTTATTCGCGCAAGATAATTTTTCCAAATAGGTGATGTGTTCTCCCTCTGGTGTGAAATATTCTAAGTTAGTTAACTTGGTACAGACGGTGATGAATCTACGTTGTTGATAAAATACGAGATGTATTCGTCGTATTCCGCTAGATGGCTCTTTATCCTGGATGGTTCTATACACTCGATGGTGGTATAATTTCCATACTGTCTAACCGCCATATAGCCTCCCGCAAGAATTTATGGCGTGCTATAAATTCTGATGTGGAGAAAATATCTTCCTCCCTGACCTGGTGGTGGAGTGTGGAATGGAACTCTGCAGTCCTCTGGTTGAGCGGTTTGTAGGATGGTACGTACTGGATGTTGACATGGCTCGACTGGGCTGGTCGTTGTAGCGACTGGAACTTAATAGAAGTTGGACAGAGTGTTCACGACGTTAGTGCGGTTGCACTGGGGAAATATGATGGCTAAAATAGGTTAAAACAGCGTTGATGTGTTTTACCATATGAAGCGGCGATGTTGATTTGCGCTCGGCCATTCATGCAGCAGCGATGGTGGATGTGCTGTAGTAACTGGTTGATCCATGAAGTCTGTTGACGAGCAAGGAAAAATGCATCAGTTGTTTTCAGTGGGGTGTAATCGTGGTGTGATGTACATCTGCCACTGTGGAGGAGAGACAGTAGTGGGGCAAAATTCGTTGGAGAAATTTGGCCTCCGAGCTACGAAGTCTGTGAGACAACTCGTATAGTCCGCCTTTGCTAAGTACAGCAGGTGAAGATTGCTACTGAAGGCTTCCATCAATTAGATTGTGGTGGTGTAGTCCAGCGTTGGTTGAGTAGTATCGTGATGAGATAATATGCAACATATAGAATAAACAAAAAAAAATTTACAATAGAATTGGTATGAGTATATTTGTTTTAGGGTGGTTCTTGAATTTAAAAGATTGTGAAATAAAATTTAAATTTTGATTTGAAATTAAGAATTTATTTGAGTATATTATAAACAAATGTTGATTTTGAAAAAATTTACAAGTTATATTTTACTAAGATAATTGTCCTAGGAAAAATTTTTCTAAGAGTAGTGTTTCAATGTTCTCTTTTGTTCAATATTCAAAATAAAGTTAGGAAAAATTATTACAAATGGTATTGAGTAGTTATGGTTCCCAATTGGTATATGTTTAAATACTTTTTCTATAATGTTTATGAAGTGAAGTTACTATGAGAGATCCTTTATATATAATAAAATTTGTTACCAATCTGGTATTAGCAATATACAGTTGGTGATTTTGTATTGGGATCTGTAATCATTTTGTAAAAATACATATTAGAATTTTTATACAATAAAATAAGTAAGAAATAGTGGGTAGACATGGTAATATAGTTGTACATAGTGTGTTTGAATTAAAAAATTTTATAATGTTTTATTTTGTCAATGTATGTGTGTCAATAATGTTAAATAAATGTTACTGATTTGGGAAAATGAATATGACACTTTTTAATTTTGTTTTTCAATGGTCTTTTGTATGAATGTAAATACATTAATTGTCTTTTTCTTAACTCGTTGAGTTGTATATTTGATGGTAATAGATTATACGTATGACGTTCTGGTCATGTGTGTCTGTCTTGCTCTAGACTATACGTATGATGCTATGATCATGTGTGTATGTCTGTTGCTCAATCACTACAAGAAAGCTTTGAGATGAAAATCTCTGCTCTTGTGTGTATGTAGTCAGCCGACGAAATGGGAATTTCGGTCTGAAAATGCGCGGTGCATTGTACTAGACGTGGCGTGAAATACATAGAGCTTTTATGAATACATGTGTATGAATACATGTGTATAAGTATTAGGCCGTATTTGCATATGTAAGTTGACCTCGAATTGAATTCGGACTGAGATTCTTGAGATAGAATTTCTCTAGTCGCGGAAAACGTTAATAGCAATTGGCTAGTAGATGGTAATATAAGATGGTAATTTTACATTGACAATTTAGATAGAATATTTTTATAGACCATTGAAATAATTGTATCGTTGATAAGTTGATACATAATTAATCATTTATTGACCAGAATAAAATAAGAATGTATGGGAAAATTGCTATTTAAATTTCTTGTTTTTCTTTAAAATGCAATAATGCGCTATGAAAATCTAATAAAAATGTAGGTATTTGTTTCGCTTGTTGTTTATATAAAATATAAAAAGGTTACCTCAAAGTTTGGTAACATGACAACAATGTACTTGTGGATCTGCAATCAGATAATCAATTGTTATTCTTTTGTAAAAAAATCATTTAAATTTGCAATTCAGCATGCGATTATAGATAGTTAATGTATTAAATTAAGTTTTATCAGCATTTAAAGACTTGAAAAGTTTTGTGAAAAAAATCTCGATGTGACATTGTATCGTGAAAAAATTTAACCTACAAAATTTATTGTTCACAAATTTTTAAGTTTTTTTTTTCTTTTTTTGAGGATTTTAATATCGTTTTTATAGCGTTTAGGCATTATTGATTAATTGTCTGTAATAATGTAATAATAAATAGAAGGCAGAAAAACAAGAGGCTTTTAAAATAATCCGATGGGTTGAAATTGTTTGGAAAAAAAAATATGGGCTGAATGCCGTTTTACAATGTTATTTTTAAAGATTTTACTTGCCTGTGACCCATCGGATGACTCATCCCTTCAGAACCAGTTGAATTTTAGAGTTTGCACATGATTTTACCCTATATTTACATTTGAGTTGTAAAATTGAATAAACTTCGTAAGCAATGCTATTTGACAGCTGCGTGTTGTAATTGAGTGCAGTCGAGTGAAGTTTGCGTCGAATGGGAATGTGAGAGACGCGCTTAATTTTGAATGTAGTATTATGTGAGATGAAAATTTGAATTGTAGGACAATATTATTTAGATGGCATGTAATTGTTATTTAGATGTTATTTAGATGGAATGTATAGATTGTTAAATATTCGAGATGGATTAGTGGACGAAAGTGTACATGTGACAATTTTGTTAAGATTGTTGAGAAAAATTTGTTTGAGAATGTTAATGGATTGTTGGAGATTATTGGAAAATGATGGATTAAGTAGATAATTGAAGGGTGTTCGAACGTCGTGGGGTCACCAATTTATGGTATTCAGATTGGTTAGATCTGATCCATAAGATGAGATGAGACTGAGATGAAGAAGGAGTACTGATTTCTTTTCTCAAGGTCAAATGATATTGGGGAAAAATGGTCTTTATCAGAAGATGAGAGACTCTCTTATGAGTTTTGGCAAGATTAAGAATATCTGGAGTACTCACCAACTTTCACTATTTCTTTATGAACTAGATTAAACAGTTAATAAGGAATTCCACTAACTACCGAAATGAAACTCGATTTTATATTACAAAAAACACAAGCACTATATTAGTGAATTCAAATAAAGTATCACAGAAAAATATATTTTAACTTAAAACTAATTACAATGTTATGCACTGGTAGGTTCTGAAGGAAAGAGTAATAAAATTGTATATTGAAAAAGCTTTTATAGTTGGGTTATTCGCGCAAGATAATTTTTCCAAATAGGTGATGTGTTCTCCCTCTGGTGTGAAATATTCTAAGTTAGTTAACTTGGTACAGACGGTGATGAATCTACGTTGTTGATAAAATACGAGATGTATTCGTCGTATTCCGCTAGATGGCTCTTTATCCTGGATGGTTCTATACACTCGTTGTCATCAGATAGAAAATTCGTTTGTGTGGTATAATTTCCATACTGTCTAACCGCCATATAATATAATAATTCAGAAATGTTTGTTTTTTTATTTGCCTTTGACAATACTTTACCGTTATGTCCGAGCATCACGCTCAAAATACAAATGCTACGTCAGATATTAATATGCCCAGAGCTGTACGAAATGCTGGAGAAGGTTCTTAAATACAATTTGCTGCATTAACTTTAATATATTTAGAGCTATTTAAAAAATCTATTTTTTTAGGATCTCAAATTTCTCAAAAAGACAGTAAGCCATCTTTTGGAAACAAAATTACTCATGTAAACGTTGAATGGAATCTTGGTATTACGGTATGAAAATGTAATAAAATAATCGTAGATTGATTTGTTATACATATAAATGTTATTCAAATCTTATTATTCTCAATAAATAAAGATTTAATGAAAAAATTTGCAGTTTGATTTTGAAGTTTGACAGGTACAAATTGAATAAACACATATTAGATTACAAAATACTACCAGCATCGCCATCTGTTGAAAAGATAAATAAATGTGTTATGAATTGATATCGATTCGTGTTTTGGCGTTGGTTCCACAGATGGCGGTGGTGACTTGATTGATTGAATTGGTATTATTATGAGGTCGGTAAAAAGTCACTCTTCTTTTTCTGTGCTTATGTCAGTTATAGAGGTCTGTTAAGCAATGGGAAGCTAGACTAGAAACTGTTTAATTACCTACCGATCAAGCCTGACAATCGGAATCAAAAACGTAAAGCAAAACGGGTATAAGCTAGTTCAAGATAAATAATTTATCACGAAAATTAAGAAAACAAAATATTACATCATTCTTCAGCCAGCATAAAAGAGGTTGAAGTAAAATTAAAAGTAGAAACAAAAGTAAAAAAGTTCCTTTCAAAATAAGAACTGTTTTTAATTATTACAAAAAAAAGGTTTTTAATTGTTCAATTATAATACCTCTCAAATGAACTTGTACAGTTTCTCAAATGGTCGAGCTCATGAATAAAATATCTACATTTCTGTAATATTTTTCCCTCCGAGTTTTAATGAAAATTAAAAAAAAAACTCTCTCTTAATTAGAATCAGTAAAAAAAGCAAGCCGTGAAATTAAGAATGACATCTTCAAGTACAAAAAAGGCTTAAGTTTAAGGATATATTTTTATTACTGATTATTTAGTTAATTAGATATAATTATTCTTTTTTTTCAGTATTAATAATTGTATCACAATAACATCTGAAACAGGCAGGTTAGTATTTCATTACTTATAATATCGTAAATCTGGTGACAGAAAAATTGTTCGCACAATTTATTTTTCGAAAATCGATTATTCGAATGCCAATTTCTCGATTTACAATTGTTTGAAAACAGTAACTTAAACGAAGACACATTTCAGAACTAACAATTGTTCAATTTTTTACAACGTTAAGTTCCGCCATCATTTCCACACCACATATTTGTCACGTACTTACTTTTTTACGTTTGAATGCAATCAATAAAAACAAATATTATTCATGAAATGTATTAGACATATTATATTTTATTGAATAACTTTGTTATTTTCTAAGAAAACAAATACCTACGTCGATTTGCTAAGTTAATGATTAAAATGACAATTATTATTAGAATTTTTATGACGTCATGTTACTCCAGCAAAAGCGAAGCTTGTGGAAGTGAAGATGATCAGCACCGGCATTAGAACCCAGAATTCAAGCTGTACATACGAAAGCCGTCTCGCGGTCTCTTGCCCAGCTTTGCACGGGTATAAAGGTATTTAAAAAAAATGTGTTCATGAAGATCCCTAACTTTTTCAAAATATTCTACAGCCTATGTGGTGAATATGGAATAATGCAGCATTCTGATGGTCCCCTCCCGTACGGCTCGTACCCCAGTGACTCCTACATCGCTGCCGCATTACAATAATTAAATTTTCCAATAAAAAGAACACTTCTTGTGGCATAAAGCTGGGAATACACAAGCCTGTAGCTGGCACATGCCACCTACTATCGTTTATCTACCTATTATAACAGTACCTATTATAGTAGGTGGCATGTGCCAGGAGCTGGCATGCAAGTGTGCCAGCTACAGGCATGTGTATTCCCAGCTTTACTATAATAGTCAGACATATGCAGACTATTTCGAGTTTTTGTAAACGACGACGTGTTCTGAGTCGTATAACATAATTTTATTATGTCATCAATAGTTTAAGCAGCGCACGCGATGTAAATAATATTTTAGGTTATTTTTTACACCTTGCGTTTCATTATTGGAGTAGGTAGGTATTATCAAGGATTCCTCATTTTTTTAAATAAAATATAACCTATTTTACTCGGGGATATTGTAGCTTACCAAAAGTGAAAGAATTTTTCAAATCCGATTCGCAATTCGGAGCCTATTCAATGCAAACAAATAATCTAATCTTTCCTCTTTATAATATTAGTATTATAGAACACTAAGTTCCTGATACAATCCATTCACGAGAGTCAAAGGGCGGACTTATCCCGCAGGATCTCTTCCAGCCAACCCAAATATAAACATATAGTATAAGTATGAAAAACAAAACTTTGTATAATATACACCAAAGAACATATTATATAATAATAGATTTCCAATAATGAATCATCGTTGGGTATATGGAATGTTATCATTCTTGATGTGACATAAGATAATATTATACTGCATTAATGTGACAAATATTGTTGTACTTGTACGTAAGGTTTATTATTCTATCTCTGTTTACTTAAGTAATATATAAAAAAAATACTATTAAGAATTGAAAGTGGATATATTTTACGAAAAATAAAGCACAAAAAAAACGTTTTTCCTGGCCATGTGTGTCTTGAGCTTTATTTCATCCTAATAGCATCTACATCTCTTTGGTGATGCCACCCTTTTTTACTACAAAAAACCGGTTACTTGAAAGACCAATTAAAGAGGTTATAATTAATTCCTAAAAGTAATTTACCTATAGATAAGAGATAAATGCTTCAAACAATTATATAATTAAACTAGAAACTCGTTCATTATAAGCCATAGACTTTATTAGAGAAATACAATGCAGGCAAAAATCTGCACTTCAAAACAGAGTTTGAGTCTACTTGCTATAAGGTACTATTGAACTTACCAATCAAAGTATTGGCTAATTAATCGTTAATTTTGCTTTCATTTGACAACGTTTTATGTCTCAAAATTTTCTCAATAGATAAACTCACAGCTAATAAAATATATACAGGCTATAATTTCTAGTTTAACAGAAGTTGCCTACCAACCAAATGATCATTAATCAGCCAACTTCAAGTTGAACGTAAAGTTTATAGTTTTGACAGACAACGCCGTTATATTGCGATTAAATCGTCCATCCTGATTGACACTACACGTCATAGTTTCCATTATAATAATACCATTCTCGGTAGAATAACAAGCTCAGCTCGGGAAGTTCACTGACAAAATTATAACTCAATCAATATTCCGAGTATTGGTTTTAATAATCATCACACGAGACTTTGAAAGTCAGGCCGCCGAGATTTTCAATACTACCAACTTACTTGTTTCTTAATACATAGAATCCCACCAACAAAAGCTTTGCTATTATTTCTTGTTATGGAACTTGTGTAAGAAGTTAGCAACATCAAATTGTATCTGAATCAAGTTGTTATTACAACAAAGTAACAATTTAATGTTACACTTTGTTAGTTTAGGAAAGTTCTCGTCACAATTTACGCGAAATAATTTTAAAACGTCCAAATGTGCATCTGCAATAAATTAAACGATTGTTGAATCAATTGTTGGTACACAATATGTTGATGTTGATTTTTGTTTATCAACATACCTGCACAGTGCACAGGCCGTAGTAGAGTAGCGGGAATGAAGACTTTGAGATGTATCCTGGGCAAAACACTCACAGATAGAATCACGAATGAGAAAATCCTCAGGACTTGCACCATGGATGTTGCAAGGTAGAGTAGAGGGGAGAGGTCACTGTTTAGACCACGTTGGCAGAATAGGCGCGGAGGTATTTCCGAAAATTTTAACGGACGAACCGCCAGGGGGACAAAGACCACGGGAGAGACCACAAAAAGGGTGGACGTAGAGCAGGTCATCGGCATCTCAAGAACCAGGATAATTAAAAAAAACATATCCTAGATCTAGATAAAGAGGAAGAAGAAGAAAATTCTAGCTCGACAGAGTAAGAAACCCCTCAAAGACGGAGTCGTAGATAGAATATAAATAGAAGATCCAAGTGAAAATAGGACAGTTCTTACAGAAAAAAGGTATATAGATATGTATATAATACCTATTATATTTATTTATTTATTTGTTTATTTACTCGAAATCACATAACAATCATCTGTGCTTACATAAGTTATACTAATTAACATTACAAAATACAAATAACAAGGAAAATGCTACCTCACTAGGTGTAAACCTGTATCGAGGCTAGTCATGCATCCAATATTTTTGATTGTTGTTAAAACGAAAAGGTTTATCGAATAAATAAAATGAATACTTTCGGATATTTGTAGGAAATAATGAAGTGTATGTAAATGTGTATACCTACCTCCGTAGCAACAAACTTTATAAAACCACAAAATACATCACAACGTAATTTATTATTATCTTCCATGAATCCACTGGGAAATTACATAATCAGGCGGTAAATGAATTTAATATGAAAAAAGAGAGATTTTATGGAAAAAAAAAACAATTTTAATGAAATAACGAAAAAAAATCGCGTATCTCGCTATCAATTTTTTTAAAGCAATCATAAAAATTACTCGGCTAGGTGTATAAGAAAATTCACGTACAAATTCAATTTTTGACACTGTCCAACTCTAGGTAAGATTAAGAAAATGCACGTATAAATCCTTTTTCTGTCCCAGCTCAAGATAAATTTAAGCCAATCGAAGCATGTTTCTTCTAGACTTAAGAAGATACACATTAAATATTTTAAGTTTTAATGTATTTTCTGACTATAAATATCTTGGAAATTCATACTTTAAATATGCATACCTACATAAGTGCGTTTTGTGCAAATCTTCGCTGTTAACCCATATCTTCCCAGACGTAGAAATAGCCGTAAGATTTTCATGAAAATTATACCAGGGACTATTTACGGTCTATGTATTGATAAATAAGTGTCAAAAAATTTTTTGGATTTTTAGTTATAGAACCGTTCCAATAATGGAACACTAGGAAGATACATACATGTAACATTTGGGATTTTGTATGGGAAATCTAAAACGATATAGAGCGTAGTAAAGTACTTTATGAAGTTTTTTCAAAATTTTAATCCACAATTTATAAATTATAAACCTTGTATAAAATAATAAAACAAAAAATCTTCTTCTTCTTCTTTTTTGTAGACACGGGAGTGTGTTTTATCAGGGTTATCATCTTGACTTGCGTTATTTCAGGTTTCTTCCCATCGCTTGACGAGTATTTTTGATTGGCGCAGCCAATTTGATACCCTCATGCAGGGCTAGATATAGTTTTCTTGCTTTTGTTTAATTTTTCAATACATGATGGTGTCACTAAAATATATTATAGCAAATTATGACGTAGCTACCTGACCACATTGTTCGACTTATTAGATCTCTCAGATTACTGTGTTTCTAATTCGATCACGCAGATATTAACCATGGAGTGTTTTCATTTTAGATGTTCTTAGCATGCTTTTTGTTTTGACATTGTCTGCTCTGGATAAATGCCATGTGTCTTTCTTCACGAACCTTTCTGTCTGTCCTCATATCCTTGTTTTTCTATATTATGACATCTTTCAAGCAGACTGCTTCTGCGGCAGCTTAATCAACCTGTGACCTTACTTATCAGGCAAGCAGGTTACATTGCTATTGACTGTAAAGCAAAGCACTTCAATAGCTTTCTGATACAGGATTTCCTCCTGTTTTGGAGATATAACACCTGCTTTAACGTTTTTCATAGCGTTTTTGATGAAAAAATTTATCACCACATCCTGGTGGTATTATCACTTATCAAGTACAATGAATTAATTTTTTCTGTTTTTGAGCGTAGCAGATCTTAGGTGGAATCCGATAGTTAAGATGATTTTGCACATACTTTTTGAAAATCAACAACATTCACCTTCAAAGTAACCATACAAACAACGTTTTCTTACTGTGTAAGGTTCAGTTCTACCAGCTGTGTGCGCATATTTTCTTTACATAAAATACTTTTTTCGTTTCAAGGTGTTAAAATATTTAGTACACTATTAAACTACGACCAAAAAAATAAATTTCCAACAATAAATAAATTTATTGCATGAAAATAGTACAAAAATTTTACATTGGCATATCATCCCAGTGTTCCAAAAATGGAACGGTTAGGAAAAAGGACATGAAAATACCTACTTATAGTCATCTTTATTTCTTTTATTTTTTATAATGGCAAAAGAGACAGGAATATAACTGGTAACGTATTATTTGAATGTTAATTATAACAAACAAAAAATATACGGACATTTTAAAACGAGCAATGTTTTTCCACAAAATCTGCTATAAAGAATCCTTCATAACAGAAAAAAGCAGACGCGAATATCATTCAACAATATCTCTAACTAAAGCCTATTAATCGAAGATTTTAAGCAGAAAAAAATAAACGAGTTGCGCTTTTCCAAAAAAATAATAAAAATTATTAACTATACCGTTCCAATAATGGAACACTGGGAAGATATGGGTTAATAGAATACAATAAAGCAAGACTTATGTAGGCGATTTTAATTTAAATAAAATTATGAAAACTCGATTAATTCTGAGTACGTTAAGTAAATCTTTTTTTATTATTATAGGGGTAGCATCTGACGAAGGCTCAACAGAAGAAAATCCTTTGTCTTAAGAACAGTTTTGGGGATTAGGTGGTATGACTATGTCTCAAATACCCATGAGTGCCAGAACAGCACAACACCAACCACCTCAGTAATCTAGAACCGCTGATTAAGCTGGCTTGGCCATGTTTTCCGCACGTCCCCCAAGAGTCTGGAATACGCAAGTCTTTTCAGCAGAAGCAGGTTACAATCAGGCGCAAACTCACTGAAGTTTGACGTCAGGCTATCTAAACTGGGATGAATCTGTGCAACTAGGGCTACATGAGAGGCTTAGAGAAACTTCGTGGCGACCACATGCTCCACATTGGGAGCGAACTTGGTTTAAAGTAAGTTTTTTTTATATGAATCACTTGCGTCGTATTTTATTTTCAACAACGAAACGTCCTCTACGTAGAGTCCTAGAACATGCGACGCGAGCTGTGATGTTTTTTTTTACTTTTCTAATCAATTAAAGTGAGCAGAGCAATGTATCGAGTTTCTACTTACCACTTAACTATCTTTCAATTAATTAATTCCGTAGATAGAACGTGAATGTAGATAGATTATAACTCTTTGGTGGTCACAGAAAATCCACAAACGAATTCTCCGTATAAACTCAACTTTTGTTTTACATAATAGCACATGGGTTTTGGGGTAAATTAGAACTTTTCAAACTACATAAAACGGAACAATGGTTGATTATTATTGTTCGGAATAATCTGTCCCTTAGAATGTGAAGATACCTAGGAATGAAAAAATAAGAAAATTGGGCGGAACATCAGAAAACTTAACGTTATCTTTTGAGCGCTTTCGACACCATAACATTTTCTTTTTTTTTTATTTTAACTGCCGTTTGACATCTGTAAAATGTCTATAGTTGGTGCAAATATCACAATACACCCTATACACACCGTTTAAAACAGATGCATCGTATTAGTTCAATATGTGATTATTTTCAGCATTATACAAATTCGAATTCAATATTCATAGTAAAGACAGGACAGAGTTTGTCGTTGTCTAGTCAAATATAAAATTTCCCAACAGACGACGCTATGTAACTTGTTAGGAGAACTTTATGAGGTGGCGGATTTGTATGATAATGTGCAGCTGCAGGGAACACAGCTCAAGCACCTCGAAATAATGAAAATTTTTACACGTTTCCCCCCTAATAGTGTCCGATAGAGTGGAGAAGTATTTCTTCCATTTTTGCAGCATCCCGATCCTAGCTCCAGACAGCTGTACGTGATCCCATTACGAAATTCAAACACAGACACTATTTACGACGGTCTGATAGTGAGTTCGGTACGAGGTACATCGGCAAGAAACGATTATGTATGTAGATGGCGCACACAAAAGCTAAATCTTATAGAAACTCTCGCTCGATTTTGGTTCTGATTTCGAGCTCAGGCACGGTAGAGTGCAACTGCAGTGTATTCAAGCAGCGAGCTTAGTTATGGATATTGAGCTCGCAGAATAAGACGTATCGGAAAATGTTTTGAAACTGTTTCTACCACGCTTCATTCGCATGCATTGTCTGTCGTTTAAAGAAGCTCCCCATAACATTGTTGATTTGTGATATTATTATTACCCCCTGTATTCACCAAGAAAAACTGAGTGTAAGATCAGCTAAGCGAAAGATTAGCCATTGTCTCCCTCAGCCTCCCTCAACGCTTATAGCAATTCATCAACGAAAACTTAGCTGAGCCTAGACTGATCGTGTGTATCCATAGATAAAACTGTCATTTATTTACGGAAGCAGTCAATAAAGTAACTAAAATGTATATTTTTGATTATTTATATAAATAATGTTTATCTATTAAAAAAATATATATATAATATAATTATGATTTCTTGTTTAGTTTAATTCAATGATAAAAATATTTTTTATAAACAAAATCCCAAAGCGTTCTTTTCAGACGCCATTACCTCAGTCTTGATCAACGCCATCTATCGATTATAGGCCAAAGCTAAATGAAGTACTTTCTTATTTATATTGTTAAAAAGTTAAAATACTTATATGTACATAAGCATTGTAACATGTAGAAAAAGAGGCAGCAGAACTTTTTGGTTATTGATAAGTTTCGATTTGTCGAGCTGCTTAATTTACACATAAAATAATTAGATGCCTGCTTACAAATATTGAATAAATTACGAAAAAAAAACGCAAAAAAATTGGAAGGAGGCGGCTACAAGTATGGTGGACGCTATAGAATAATTTTGACAGATGGACGCTTAGCGTAATGTAAGCCAGCTGTATAGCCGATTAACATTTGAGGGAAAGGTTCACTCAAATCACGCTGAGGGAGTGTATAATATTTTGGTGAATAGCAATTTTGACATTGATCGTAATTTCTCAGTTTATCTTGGTGAATACAGGCGTACGTGTTTCGACAGTAATTACTCAGTATGGCATTATAAATTATGATACAAAACCAAGTTCTTCAATAAAAATTGTCAGCTTTTGTTTAGGTGATCTATTTGACTAAAATGCAATAGACACATTAACAAAAACTTATTGTAATAGTACTAAATAAATGAAATGAAATAATGTGACTTTATTTCCATAGACCCAGTAAAAAGCAAAAAGAAAAGGATTGACAACTCTCAGAGCACTAAGATTCAGGAACGAAAACATAACGATTATCCAAAAAACATCAATCATCACAATTATTAAGAACAATATTAATCAATATCATTATCCATTCTGGCAGGTGTAAAGGGCCCATAAAGAATTTCGTCATTTAGGCACAATTCAGATATACAGTATAATTTCACGATTGTTTAAAACTAGGTGATATTCTTTACAAATGATTTTGATTTTGAAAATGCAACACACAAACATTATTTACAATTGATTAAATAAAGAACAAATTTTATAACTTGTGTAAATCTAGATAAATACATATCTTAAGTTTTCATAAAGTCCACATAATATAAACGCCCTCTAACACAAGTTAGCGATTTGCTTTTTCTTAAACTACAAGAGACATGGTAAGTACTTTTGAAAGAATTGTTATCCAGGAGATAAGTCACGTACAGATTTCTATTATCTCAGGACTAAATTCTCCATATTCTGAATATAATACAATTTGCAAGAAAAGTTTTATTAGTGATAATAATTCAATCAATAACTTTGTATTCGAATAATTTGTGAGGGTATTTTGTTTTTTGAAGGTCTAGAAAAGATTCAAGAGCCGGGAATGAATCGTTGGATATTAATCCATTGTTGTTAGTAGTCTAGAAGTTTTGATACTTCATAATAATAATAATTGAAAAGAAGTCTTACGAAATTCAATCAGTTTGAAAATAACAAATTGCTATCGATACAATATAATTACATTATCAAAATGAGAGTAGGTACCTACACCCTCGCCTTATTTATTAAACTTGAGCAAACATCGAGCTTCCGGGGATTCCATTCTGTTTCATTTCCCATTTCTTAATAATCTAATAAAAAATACATTCATCTAGGTTAAATGATGATCCCGAAAAATATCTTAACGTCACTACAATACAAACTGATAACTATAATGTATCGTAGGCGGAGAAAAGTGTTCGACCCTCCTTCTTTTTATTTAACAATATTTGATACCGAATCGAGATTTTGTCTCATTTGCCTTTATGCTGTCACCAAAAGCAGTTCAATCATTCGTAATAAAAGGAACTGCACGATCTTCATACAAAATTTGCTTTACTTGAAAAAACTTCATTGCGTGCAATTATTGAAAATACTTCTTCATCTTATCATTTGAAAATGATGTAACTTTAATGGAAAGGTGTGGAATCCTGTAAGTGTAGACACAGAGCGTACAGTTGACAGCAACAACATTCATCCGACGTATGACGCTCAAGTGCGTCGGTGCAGAGTAAAGCCGGTTTCCTGGAAGACGCTCCCTGAGATTGGCCCGCCCGAAGCCTGTTGGGTAGCATTGCAGCCAGAGCGTGCCAGCTCCACAAAATATCTTCCTATCTTCTTCTTTATGTGTCCTGTCAGGTCGCCCCAGCGTTGACTATCACTCTGGAGAATGCATCCCGGTCCTGTGTGGCACGAAATAGTTCCTATAGCTGAGGGAAAAACTTGTCTTTTGTAAATTAGAAAGCACTGAACTAACACTAAAAAGATGTGTCATCCATTGCTACAACATTTATCTCAAAGGTTCTGTGCAAGAAAACTCGCATCTGTTTTAACGCCTTCAATTGTGGCAATTTGGATTGCGATTACTGGGATTTCAAACTCGATGAAATCCGATTTTTTTCTTTTTTTTTTTACTTTACAGAAAATGGCTATCCGATCGCTATGTATTCAGGGAGCTGGGAATTCTAACTATGCCTAGCACCGTGATTCATGAATGCTTACTCTATGCAAGGTCCAACATGGCAAATACCCCTCAAAACGCGGAATATCACGATTACAACACTCGGTCAAGGAGTGACATTCGACCCGTGGCTCATAAACTCAATAAGGTCTCAAAGAGTTTCATATGTTTAAGTGTACGATTACTTAATGTGTTGCCTGACTATCTAAGGCACTTGGAACTTTGTGAGTTTCGGAGAGGGGTGAAACAGTACCTTGTGGCTAAAGAATTTTATACAGTTGACGAAATGCTAAGTGGGACATTGTAATCATGAGCAAGACGAAATGAAACGGAGCCCTTTACACTCTGTTTGCATTGAATTTTAAATTTTCTTTTCCTGCACTATATTATTATATTGTTGATATGTTCTATTGTTTATGGTTGTGCAGTAATGTGTCTTGTTGAATTTATTATTGTGTGAATTTGTTATAAATTATTGTAAATCTTGACGTGTCCAAGTGCCTGCTCTGAGGCCTAAGGACGAAAATATACAAATACGAATACAAATAAATGGGTTCCCGAACACAGAGTTAAAAAATTAGATTAGAATACAACATTTCCTTGGTACATAATCGTGATAGCATCTCATCTGACAGATTGCCCATTGTGTCTTCTTCTTTTTGTGTGTTCAATCCAAAGATTGGTCGGTCCCAAGCATTATTTTAATTCCCTCTCTCCACTTCTCTCTGTCACACGCCATCCTCTTCATATCCTGATAGCCGCTACATCGTATGTCGCCGATTGTTTACGGAGACCTAAAAAACTTATACGATTAATAATAACTCAATTAGGTAGAAGATCCGGTATTGCATCTTGCTTTGTGTATTATTTGTGCCGATCGCCGAGTATTCCGTATCTATTAGTTTGAAGAAGATAAGGGCCAACCTACGTTTATATTATTTTATAAATAACTCATTGTGATATAATTTTACGACACAAAAGGGACTAATGCTTTTCAAACGACAAATTTAATACAGAAATTTTGAGGAAACTTTTCCTTATCATTCTCGACGTTTCGCGTTTTATTTGAAAACTCATTACGCGCGCTTTATTGTAAATTACTGAAATAATTGCCGCCATTATAATAATAATAATTATTAGTATTGTACTCATTGTTGCTTCAACAAAGTCTAGTGGTGATAAAGATTTTAATTTTTCGACTTAACTAAACAAAATAATATTGTAACAAGAGTAATACTGTCGTACCTATCACTGATTGTCGTCTGAATGCGAATAAAAAAAACACACACACACACACACAGAAAAATTACGAATGGCATGGAAAAACGTTGAAAATTTCATGCTATACATTAAAATTATGAATAAAAAAAACAAGTAGGTATCTACTTAGGAAACTACAATAGTAGGTAATTGAATTCTTCCAGTATCACATTGTACATTATTTTAGAATTGTCACGTTGGGGTACCAGCACAGCGATATTGAATCTCCTTGAGGTATTGTGTAAGGAAATAACTCTTGTTGGTTTGAAGTATTTAACAGCCAAACATGAAACTGTAACGACTCATAAATTTGAAAACTTGAGATAAGACATTACTTTACAGTATCATTACATTCAAATTAAATTTTTATCTGATAACTTAACGTGTAATTGTGGTACTTAACATATCGCGAGCATCAAGCCAGAAGGGCGTATGAACGAAATGACTACTTTACAGGAGAGACAAAAAACTATTTATTTCCGTAACGAATGAATTTATCAATGTTATTATTTTTTATGAAATTAAGCAAAAAATAATCACAAACAAACGGTGCCACCCAAATTCAATCTTTTTATTATTTACGCAATATGGACTCAATATTTGTACATGAAATTATAAGAAAACTGAAGGGCGTAAAATCAAGTGTCGGAAACAGCTATATTTTATAGATAAAAATTATTGAGCTTATTTTATTACTAATATTTAAGCCCCTTGATTCAGAAATTGAGCCAGTTTTTCTAAAGCTTATACGATTTTTAATGTCTGTTCGCCCTTCTGGCTTGACAGATTTCAGTGTTACCGTGCCATTTTAACAGGAGGTCGTATATACTTTTTCTTATAATCTTGATAAAAATAAGCCTGATCGACGTTCCTGCAAGATCCAGATCGAGTTGTTATGCTCGATATTACCGCCTGCTTAAATTCCTACCAATAATTTGTTTTTAAAAAAAGTGAGTTTGGTTCATCTTTCTTAAAAGGTGGCTACCTCACATTGTTCCATTATTATATTTACGTGTGAATTACAAGCATTTGGGCATTTTAATATTCCAGAATATCTTAGTAATAGAAAGGTTTATGGTTTATAATTTTGAGCTTATCTTTAATCAAGGAATATATTTACGTGCCAAACTGATTAAATTATGTCAGTCCTTTGGTACATAAATTTTGGCATATTCGGATTCACGTTCAATTGTCCAATGCATTATGTCGCACTTCATGATTAAGCTATGGTCCAGTTCCAAAATTGTATGATCCAGGACATCTATTTCACAGTCTTGTGCAACAATTATGTGGTGTAATATTGATACCATTACGGAATTTATTATTTCTTCAGAACACTAGTTAAGAAATTACAGCGCAGTGTTTCAAGACTCTGCGACGAAACAGCGCGCTTTGACCTTCGAGTCAATGCCAGAAAGATGGAGCTCATGGCGAAAAATGCCTACCCTGATAAACAGCTACCGATAACCATCGACGGTCACCAGGTCTCCCGGGTAGATAAATTTAAAGAACTAGGAGCAAAAAATATCACCTCTGGTGACCTAGGGGCTAAGCTCCTGCTACGTATCGGTATGACAAGTGGCGCCATTAACAACATGACCAAGTAATGGAAAATGTCGGCGTTTAGTGCCGAGACGAAATGCGTGTGTGTTCTCATTCTGGATGGGTGAGGGGTCCTGGCACTTGACCAAAGCCCTGGCTCAAAAAATCTCCGCATCCAATTGAAGTGCCTTTGGAGAATTTTGGGTATAAAATGATGCCATCGCATCACGAACGACGCTATACGCTGGATACGCTGGCACACCCATCGCGGGCCCATCATCTCTACCATTGTGGAGAGGAGAGGGAAGTCCCTCTCATCCTGACCACATGACCCCGCCAACTGGCTGGGTCATGTCTCAGGATGATGAATGACAGTTGGCCTAGGAGAGCGTTGTTCTTCCTCCCATCAGGGTCCCGAAGACAAGGAAGACTCTCTCACACTGTGTTCCGCTCCTTCGAAGCAGAGCTGAGGGATTTGGACATGGTGTAGGAGGAGGTCATAAACAATACGCAAGATTGATCGCAATGGAGAGCTCTTGTTGCCTCCATAAATGCCCCTGAGTGAGTGTAAAAGGGAGAGTTAGCTATTTAGCTAGGATGTAACCAGTGTAACCAACAAAAATACAAACGTCCGTTCGTTAGTAGGTTGATACGTATAGGTACTGAGATGGTGTTCGCCCGGTGTTTAGAAAAAATATTACATGCACGCATCAAAATTACAGGGCGTATGTACGTTCGCCTTTATGGCACGACAATATTACACAAACATATTCTGTTAAGTCTGCGGCGTATGTTCATACGCCCTTCTGGCTCGACAATATTACCCAAACATATTCTCTCAAGTCTACGGCGTATGTTCATACGCCCTTCTGGCTCGACAATATTACACAAACATATTCTGTCAAGTCTACGGCGTATGTTCATACGCCCTTCTGGCTCGACAATATTACCCAAACATATTCTCTCAAGTCTACGGCGTATGTTCATACGCCCTTCTGGCTCGACAATATTACACAAACATATTCTGTCAAGTCCACGACGTATGTTCATACGCCCTTCTGGCTCAACATGATCGACAATACCATAGCATATGCCCATAATTATTTTTTTCAAAATCTTAAATCATACTAAATCGAATGCTCCTATTTATTTTAGGAGAGGTGGAGATGATGTTCAGGCATCGAATGGCATTAAAAACGAAAAATCGCATTTTTGCATGTTCGCCCTTCTGGCTTGATGCCCGCGATATCTATACTTACTGTCTATCTAATGTTAATATTTTGTTGTTTTTAAAAATGAAAATAAATTATACGGATCCGATTTCAAATATATAACAAACCTTCCTATATTTTAACAATGTTTGATTATTTTTAAATAAGTATGAAACAGTAAAATAAAAAGTTTGGAATTTTAACTGGAGATCGTGTGATCCAACTCCTGTATTACATTTCCTAAGCATTTTGTTTGTGCTTTGATTTTAAAAGTTCTATGTATAGGTTAGAAGATTGCGTGATTATTCTAGTTTTATTGTTGATCCTGTTTTGACCTCATAGAATTGAAAATTGAAAAATTTACCGATGTCATAATATTTACCTACGTCTATGTTCGAATTCCGTGATAGTATGATAATAAGATTATCAACCTACAAAAAAACGTGCATTCTTATCCAATAAGGGTAATAAGTGGTAAGAAAATTCAAGGGACGATGTACCTAACTTACTAATTTACAGGACATTCAAACAAACTATGGAAACTTTTTCTTTGCCTCACATCCGACAGGATTTGCTACTAGTTATAATGTTGGTAAAATGACATTCAAACAATAAATCGATTTTCCGATTTATACGCATTACTGGTTCCGAAGTCGAATAATTCCCTAATAAGACATCTTGATTGCGGCAAGGCACCGAGATTATCTTGGATTCTGGTTAATTAATCTTATTGTCTAAATCCTTGACAGTGGAGCCTGGCGAGGATTCATGAAACTGTAGGTACACAAACACAACCATACAATATTGAAATAAACACAGAGTGCGAGCAAAGCGGTCCGTTTGGATAATATGTACACCCGAGACTGCGGAATATTTAGTGTTTTGAATTCCGTCCAGCGTTTTATTTAAATAATAATGAAGATGTTTCTTCAATAAATCTTCCTGCATTCGAGGTCTTTTCAAGAAACTTAAAAATATCGTATCCAAAATGATGAAGGTTCAAGTTAACAATTATAGTTTGCGAGAATGCTAAGAGGCAGAGAAAGTGATTCACTGGAAACACATAATTGGGTGCATATGGGTGCCATCAGATCGCGTCCACCCACAGCAATACGAAAATACAAAAAAAAATATCACATAGGTACCTAACGTGTTGCGTTCGATGAAACGTGAACGTGGATACGTTAGTTTAAGGACGGTAGATTTTTTTTGATAAAGGGACAAATATTGATTTACATATCAAAAAAAAATATTATTGTAATCTTATATTATAGAATGCCGATGCCGAATGACAGTTGGCCGAGGAGAGCGCTGTTCTTCCTCCCATCAGGGTCCCGAAGATGAGGAAGACCCTCTCACACCATGTTCCGCTCCTTCAATGCGAACCTGAGGGTTTTGGACATGGTGTGGGTAGTCATAATAATTGCGCAAGATCGAGCGCAACGAAGAGCTCTTTTTGCCTCACCTTGCCCCTAAATGGGACGTAAAGGAAAGTTTGTTTTTGGATATTATAGAATGTTAAAAGCTATTTATGATTATATTTTCCAGTAGTGGTTCAAAGTGGAATAATTATATAGGCAATAATAATAAATGTTCATACCTGAATAGTGAATACAACAAATGCCGCGAAATTCAAACGTCCAAGAATGATTTACCTGGAAAGAGAAGAAAATGATTTTTACTCGATAGATATTATGTAGGTACATATTACAATTATTATACTCTCAAATTTTGGACATAATAATATGTCGCTAAGGGGATCTTATTTTATGAAGAGCTACAAGATTCGAAACGAAGACCTTCACACTAAATACGAATTTCAGCGCAGAAATCGAACTGCACGTTTCCATTTGTGTGTCGCATCCGACAAAATGTGCCATGCATTGGTGGTTGAAAATTTCCAATGGAGCTGTACAATTGTACATATATACATATTCGAAAGCAATTTTATGTCTTCCCGACACGAATAATAATTGTTCCAATGTGTCCCAATAGGAACAGAGATAACGAGATAAGAGATAAACCAAAAAAGAGATAAACAAAAAAAAATGTCGGATCTGACTCACGACCTATTGGGAAAGGGTCAATTGGCTACCAACCACTTCAGCAAAACCAACTAACCGGTTTCAAATTGAACCAAATTTCATAATCTACATTATGAAGATATACAAAATCAAAACGGTCACCAGATCATGCTTACATTTAAGTCTGAAACTTTTTTATGCAGGTATAGCTTACTGCAGAAACAAGATATTTTAAAACAAAAACATACAATTGAAAAAAGTAAAAAAATATTATGTTGATTTTTTGTAATGAGAATATTGATTTCAACCGGTGAGATTATCCATTTAACACGGTTCTCAGTAGATGTTTAACACTTTTGTATATGTATGAAGCCTTTCAAGTCCGCGATATTAACATGAAGAGGCTGACTAGGGCATGCAGTTGATTCACACCGAACCTTTTAACACGGATAAAATACACGAACAAGGTCGCGGCATCGCAGTATGTTAGCCGGTATCGATCTGGAGGCTAAAGTGATTGGTGAACAATTCATACGTAGCTACCGACGCACGTATGGGTATAGACAAACTTGGTGTGTTTCCATTTTCTAATATCTATACTACAATTACAGGTTAAAGGGCTTCTTCTGTGTGTGCTGGAACTTTGCATGTCCAAGTAGATAGAGAAAGTACTTAGCAAAGTAGTAAGATCTAAAGCGCTGTAAAGAAGATACGTCAAGCAAGATACTAAACTTTCAAACAACAAACTATTAAAATTAAGTAAGTTTGCTATATTTTAATGTTTGAATTCTCAGTTTGACGGCTATGGACTAACAACCGGCTTCATAATGTGAAAACGTTATCACTTTTAACGTATTTTTCAAATTCAAATGACCATAACTCCTTATCATGTTCAGTATATAATATTATGTATCTTCGAATCGTTCAAATATCGTCAATAATCTCATATCACGGCAGAATTGGAATCCGCATCCTTCTTAGCCGTTCCTTGAGAGATGCTATAGCTACTGTGACAACTATTCTATGCTTTATCCTTCGATCATATGTTAACTTAAAATATTTAGCTTGTGTCGATAATATATTTGGTAAAATGAAGTTGAAACATTTAGTTTTGTGAATATTGATTTATCCGTAAAAAATCCTACGTTAATAATATCACATGAGAAACTTAAAATACGGAGATTCGAAGGATCTGCGAAGTCTGGAAGACAGAGAAGACGGTTTTGGAACGAATATACTGTTCACAAGTTGTTAATACAGACAAAGAAGAATAAAGTATAGCTTTATATTGAAAGTAAAAATTCGTTGTAACTGGTGGGTAATCCCAATGAAAAAAATTATTGGTCTGTATAAAAAAGTAAAAATCATATGTAAACTATAGAATCGATTTCGCTTCAAAATTCCCAAGATAGTTTCTTGGTATTACATTAGAATCCCTTGATGCCCTACGCGAAACCACCTTCCCTTGCGTCATTATTCAGGAAAAACCAGGTTAGTATAACGCGTGACAAGCGGCTGTTTCTGAAGTGATTTATGTCTACTACGGACGGCTGAATAATAAATTCTATGTTATATCTGTTATTGTTGGCAGTACCTACTGAATAATAATAATTTTGAGGTCGATATCAATGTAGTCTACCTTTACAAATCGAAACTTCAACACATAACCAATACGCAAAATACATTCCTCTTTTTATATTTATAATCCGGTATTTATATTTCTGCCAAATTAAAAAAAAAACTATTATTTTATGTCTTCAAGCAATATCGTATTTATATTGAAATTATACAGTCGAGAAACAATCTTTACAGAAATAAAATCTGTCAGATCACAGAGAGCGCGATGTTGGGGATCTCGCTCAGAGATAGAAGGAGAATGTGTTGATCAGATGGATGACAAGGGTCAGTAATAAATAAAGTTCAAAGAGTTACAGAACTTAAACGGTAGTGGGCTGGTGAACTTCTGGAAAGAATGGCACACGGAAGATGTAGCAAAATCGTTTTACAGTGGCGCCATGGTTGGGAAAGAGAAGCAGGGGTAGGCCAATGACGAAGTGGAGTATTGACCTCGTGGCTTGTGCAATTTTCAAGAGAGATATGCCGACAATTTCATGTACATGTACATCGAAAACTCATCATTTTTTCTACAATAATTGATATGAGGTTAGCACGGCTTTGTGTTATGTGAAAGGTAGTAGGTAAGTAATGTTAAATAGTTTGACTCCAAAGAGTTAAAAAAAATACTCAAAATAATAAAAACTGTGATCCGTTATTAATACTTTTTTTTAAATTATCAATAAATTAAGCAACTTTAACACAAAGTCTTTCAACAACTAGAACCTAGTGAATCTTTAAAAAGCAGATATCATAGTTAAATAAAATGCTTTTAAGTTTCAAATTATCGTTTTCTCTAAAACATCGTTTGACTCGATTTCTGTAGGAAGACTTAAAAGGAAAGTCCAACGCTACTGGATTGAGTATAGTTGAGCAAACTTTCTAGATAGGTATTATGCAAATTGATGTCGTTAATAGACAAACTTCACTAGGCCACCAATTATATCTATCTTTTAAAAAAAACGAGGAGGACGTTAAAACACGAAGATAAAACAGATATTATGGATATAAAATCTCTTCGAAACAACTTTTAAGACGTTGGTTGGTACTGGTATTCACTGCGTTTTGTCTTTGGCTTGTTATATAATCTATATTAGCTGCTACACAAGCAGATATCGCCGAGAACTTATTTGCATTTTAAGATTGCTTTTAACAAACTTGGAAACAATAATGTTTCGTGCAACGGTTCTCTTGTTGGACAAAAAAAAACTTATACCCACTCATAAAATGCTAAGTACTATGATCGGAATAGGATATAGGATAACACAATAATAATAATAAAATTTCACTGTTTTGTTTTTTCTCTCTAGATATTAACTTCACTATCTATCTATTTCTCATTTAATCCCACCCAGTGGCTTAGAGGGGCAACAAGGGCCCTTCCATCTCCATTGCGCTCAATGTTTATAGTCACGGCAGAAGGGGACACCTACCAGCTGACTGGACCCCCCTCCCCCCTACAGGCGTCTGCGGTACACTTTTTCCGATCTGTTTGGGTAGGAGGTCAGCCTCATGGTCCCGATCCGATTCTTCGATTTCCTGCCTGTTACAGGATGCTCACAAAGGCAACCCTACAACATTTCAACAACATAATATATCGTCTTTCATTTTTAAGGTCCTTAGTGTCACACGTCATCTGCATCTTATAGGGCTAGAATAAGAGTCATAGAAAACATAAAGTATTTACACAGATTTTTTTATCATTCACTTTCATCTTATCGAATGTTATATTCCTCAAATCTTGAATAACGCATGTAAATTTGCTTAATTTTAGTTAAAAAAAAAATCATCAACGCTTTCAAGAAAACCTGGACGGGCATCCGTCCTTCAAACACAGGGGCGATGCAGTGGCTTTCTGGACGGGAACTTCAATTCAGATATAAGTGTTAAAGAGAAGCAGCAATCTTGCAAAAATTAATACAAGCCGAAGCCATACAAAAAGTAAAGTAAACTAGGGCTGAAATCGATAGTCGTTTGTTTAGAAATTCCTTAAATATTATTATTGAATAATAAATTCTTTACATTTATGAATTTATTATTCAACTAGCTTATACCCGTCATGTTTTACGTTTTTGATTCCGATTGTCAGGCTTGATCGGTGGGTAATTAAATATGTTCTGGTCTAGCTTCCCATTGCTGACATAAGCACAGAAAAAGAAGAATGAAACTTTTAAATTTTTTGTTTTACCGACTTCATAATATTATACGAACCTACCGACATAATTTGCAAGTTTTCATAGAGACAGCTCTGTGGTTTGAATCTTAGCTACATTCCCTACACCCTCTAATGTGTGATAATTAATTAGGCATTCCACCCATAGAGGGTGATTTGTGCTATGAGTATAAAAGCCGCTGTCAAACTTCAAAAATGGAGGAATCATTTTGTAATTTTTTTCATTAAATCTTTATTTATTGAGAATAATAAGATTTAAATAACATTTATATGTATAACAAATCAATCTATCCCGAATCAATCTATCTCCCTCCCGAAGCACGAGTATATACTCATTTTCGGGAGGTATCTTGTTTAAGTATATTGTAGTTGTTAATAATTATTTGTAAGCATGTCATTGTTATTTTTATATTTTATATATTTTATCAAAGGCTTTGTATTATTATCTACAATTATTTTATTACATTTTCATACCGTAATACCAAGATTTCATTCAACGTTTACATGAGTAATTTTGTTTCCAAAAGATGGCTTACTTCTTTTTGAGAAATTTGTATAGAGTTTTTTAAATAGCTCTAAATATATTAAAGTTAATGCAGCAAATTGTATTTAAGAACCTTCTGCAGCATTTTGTACTGCTCTGGGCATATTAATATCTGACGTAGCATTTGTATTTTGAGCGTGATGCTCCCATATACGATAGAAAGCAGACAAACATTTCTGAATTATTATGTAGATATTAAATATTTAAGGAATTTCTAAACAAACATCTAATTATATCTAGTAATTGATGTTTTAATATATCAGGAAACATTGTTTAATAAGTAGGTACACAAATAATAGTTTTCGCAAATAAACATTACTACGTAGACATATTTCTACTACGTTCAAAAAATTAAGATCATAAATAAATAAATCTTTATTGGAAATAAAAAAAATACAGTGTTAATGCAATTTTGAAAAACTACCAAAAGGCGGACTTATTGCTGCAAGCAATGTCTTACAGCCAACCTGAATCATCGAATGTAAATATTATACGGTTTATGATGGCGCAACGATATGTAGGTACGTTTTTCTTTTTTTGTATTTTTTCCAATTTAAACGGGAAGGGAAAACTTTTCAATTAAAACTTCCATTCCATTTTAAAATGAACAAATCCAGACAGACCGTGTTCTTTATGTCCGGCGGGGCTACTCGTGCAGTAGTGCAGACATCACCCAGAGCGGCGCGCGTCCTCGCAAAACATCTTGTAAAGATCAAACATAACATTGCATACCTCCTTTGAAAGAAAAGTAATTTTTCTAAAATATACTCTGAAATTCAAACATTATGCACTTCTAAAAGCAAATTTTCTTTCATATGCTCTTTTATATTACATTCTTTTTTTTTAAATCAGCCTGAATTTAAGTCAGTTAAATCAGCTGCCCCATTAAAAATTTCGAGGGATCACTAGAAGAAATCAGCAGGGTGACGCCTAGGGCAGTAGAATATATTAAAAATATTGACGCGGAAATATAACTCCAAAAAAGGTCGCGCGCATACGAAAGAAGAAGAAGAAGTCTATACTTATCGCGCTCATCAATAATGACAATAAGAAAAATCGATAGACACCTATTATTAATTAGAAAATTAAGAATTGGCTCTCATAGTAACTACATGCATCGTTATTGGCTTTTATTTGTTGGTAGATTATGTACATCGCTCAAACCAATACTCTCTTTTACTGTTTCTTAGAAATGGATTGAAGTTAATTAACTAAGACAATCATGATCATACCTGCAAGGATGTCAAAATGGTTCGCAAGAGAATAACATTTCTAAGTCCTGCCCCTCAGTGACAATTAAGGACCATGACTGCAGAAGTGAGGTATCAATAAAACCGTATGATAGGTATGTTAGTAATACAATATGCGACGGATAGGAGGGAACAAACATATTTCCTACTGATCATTTAAATTGATAATATATTTCACACAAAATGCAATGGATGAAGGTATGGGTAACAGAATTATAGCTCCCAATTTTTTGAACTGACTCACAAACTACAATGATAATGATATATATATATATATGTAGTGTTTTTTGTTTCTTAGCCAAATTCAAAGTTCCCAACTGGAAGATAATCAGCTAGACTAACTTAGTACAGTGTAGAGACAGCAAACGGCTAAACAATAAATTTACCTCTTATCCAAACAAACTTCTATTGCCTTCAGCTATGTATGGCCGAACTTTGTATGTATTGTGATATATGTACCTAACTACCTACCTAACTAACTTACAAGCCGTCTAGCTACAGTGTTAAAATTACGTTGTACTGTCGAGAGAAACTAGTATTAAATTATATACTGCTTGTTCATTCGATGTCCCCACAAAATTACTTCAGTTCGCTTATATAACACGAACGTATATACCTACACATGAAAATACGTATGTTTCTGTGACTTTAACTTTTGTCAGAAAAAAGTTAGATATCAAGTCTATTTTATGTAGGTACTTTTGAAGAAACAAAATTTCAAGTTAGGTGTAGGTATGTACGAAGAAAGCTTTTGCATTATCATTTTTTATTCATTCATTCTTCCTTTAAACCCCATTCAGGAGCATAATGAGGTAACAAAAGCTCTTCATTACGCTCGATCTTGCGCCATCACAGGTCAGACACCAGCTGCCTGAACCCCATTATGTATGGCTAGTAAATTAATTTTATTGTTAAAAAAAATCATATTTGATCGTCTCTTTACTTTCTTGTGCATGGGTATATCCTGTTTAAGATCTTTATGTCTTACATCATTCAGCGAAAAGGGTGCAAACCTGTTATTCTGAATTATGACTTTTTTTTAGTTGTTAAAATAAAAATAAAATAAAATAATCATTTAAGAATTGAATGCGAATGATGTCTATAGTTTGTAGTCTAGAGTCAACAATTGATGTTCGTTGAATCTAAAACGTTTGTTCTTGAGAACCATAGGATTTTTGGATATTAAAACGCTTTCAAGTGCACAAATTGAAGTTTAAAGAAAATGTTATTACTTCTTAACTATTCATTTCGCTGAACCGGATATATACATAGATAATACCATAGATTTTATATAATATTACGCAATAGTTTCTACAAAAATGACGTTCCGTACTAATTAACTCTACTCGGATACGGTGTGAACGCTTTTTGGTCAAGTAGAGCGGAATATACATAGCTACTGAATTACATGCTACTCGAACTAGCTGGTTACTTTAAAGTCACAGGGAAGGGTAAAGCGAGAATGATATCTACAACTCAAGAATTTTAAGCAAAAGATGACGATATTATCAATTCCTAAAATTAGAAAACCCTTTAGACTCGTAGTTAATTGAACACTAAAAGTATTGGCTCGCAAAGATTCAACATCATACTTCACTTCTACAAGAATGAAACTAATTTACTTTATTTACGACATACTTATTATTTTCAATAGTACCCTACTGCTACAGAACAAGCAAGAAACTTCCATTAAACTTCAACAACAATCGCGTTATGAAGAAGAGGAGTCTGTACGGTGTGAAATTTGAATGAAAAAGACAAATCGCTATCGTCTCCGGCGATCGAACCAATCGAATCCTTTCCCACACACCCTCGCCTTTGATGTTGAAACATTTTAAATTAAAATCCAAGATGACACTTCGTGTTCTCGTTGTAATTAACGTCGACCTGATTTACCATCGCACAATGGGACATGGTAGCTAGCTGCGAGGGAAAATTTCAAAAGCCTCTCTACATTATGTGCCTATAACATTTCTCTGTAAATTTGAAATATTTTGTCGAACAAAATTTATGTGGAAAATTTTGTATCTAAAAAACATTATCTGAAAATTAATAATGGTACTTATATTAAACAGCGATATAATTTATTAAAAGAAATTTTCCACCTAGAAAATCCTTTTTTTTATTTAGGTATTGTTTTTTTTTTAACAAACTTTATTTAATTTTGTGTAGGTATGTACTTACACCGTTAAAAATTCTTTTAATTGATCGACAGAAAGGAAGGATTATAAAAATATATGTCCAGTAGATCATTTTGTATAGTGTAGACAGGCATGATGAAGAACATAACTTAATGTTTGTGTATGCTATCTATCTACATAATAATTCAGTTATGTATGTATATTTATTTATATTTTTGTATGTTGGCACATCACACCTAAACCACAGACTCTGCGTTGGATTTTTTTCTTCGCAGTTTTTCGCAAATACGATTGTGGTAATCTTAAATACAAATATTTCCATTTCATGCATTTCTAAAATTATGAAATCTTTAAAGTAAAATCTCCGTAAACACAGATGGCCATCTTTTGAAATCAAAATTATTCATGTAAATGTTGCATGGAACCGAATTTTGACTGAATAAAAACGTAGTTAAAAGATTCAAGATTGATTTGAAATAAAAATAAAAGTAATTCAAACCGTATAACATAATTTATAAACATTTGAATGAAAATGAGAGTAGTACATTTTCGGATTACGTTTCGATTGAAATTTTGAGGTTGGTAAAACAGCCGCCGTTATCACGATTAGGCAATTCATATAAAATTTGTACCATTTCAAACATAGAGGGTGCCATGTAGTTAAGACTTAAACCATGTTAGTAAAATAGTTACAAAATTTGCATATTATGTAGGCAGATTCGTATAAGATTATTATTAAACTGTTTTTTTACCCTTCGATTGAACAGTGAAATTGTTGAAAAATTTCTTCTTTCTTTTTTATAAACATTAAAAGTGTCATTCCTCTCTTTTTTTATGAATTGTGATATTTTTCTTCTTTTTCTGTGCTTATGTCAGTTATATAGGTCTGCTTAGCAATGAGAAGCTAGACTAGAACCTGTTTAGTTACCAACTGATAAAGGCTGACAATCGGAATCAAAAACGTAAAGCAAGACGGGTATTAGCTAGTAGGTACATAATAAATGTAGGTAGGTACCTACTATTGAATTTTTTTTGTGATAATCGTAGTGCATATCCTTAATAAATCTCATACTGGATGATATCCTGACGAAACACGTCACGAAATGCGAGGACATCACCAATGATTTAATGAAGGGGATGAATTACAAGTAAGGATGCGAGGGATAATTGCGATGAAAATTAGTTGTAGAGGGACGTCGGTGGATTCCTCTCATGGTATTAATAACATGCTGTACTTCTTGGTACAATTGAGGGTAAACCGCGTCACCAGAAACGCTTAGTACAGGATCGCCATAAAGTATAGCCGGGTGGGTGTATGAATGTGTGTAGATTCACGTGTGGAAAGTTTGCTTGCAGCTGATATATGATATCCATTAAGGAAACACTTCACTTGAACTAATCCTACACTTTGAACTAAAATATAATTGCAATTTAAGCATAAATGAAAACCTTAGTTATTATAAAATTCAAATTGCAACTGTCCAAGGGCATTGAGTATACTCTATTAACAGTGGGGTATTAACGAACGGTTTAAAAAAAGTATCAAAATAACTGAAAAATGTATCCTTGTATTGCTGCTAATATTGTGCTGTTTATATGTACTTGTTGTTTTTGTTTTGATTGCACTTGGAGGGGGTGTGATGTGTCATTCTTCACCTGGCAGTTGGCACAGACTTTTCATTCATTGGATCGCAAATATCTTAAGTTGTAAAATGTTTATTTCTTGCTTGTTTTATTTTGTTTTCCGTTTAATAAGTTAAGCCATGCGGCGTTATATTTTATACTCGATCAAATCAATCCAAACTCCCTTAAGACCCCACTTAGGGGCATAGGGAGGCAACAAGAGCTCTCCATTGCGCTCGATCTTGTGCAAAGTTAATGACCTCCTCCCACACCATGTCCAGATGCCTCAGCTCTGCTTCGAAGGAGCAGAACACAGTATGAGAAGGTCGTCCTCGTCTTCGGAGCCCTGATGGGAGGAAGAACAGCGCTCTCCTCGGCCAACTGTCATTCGGCATCCTTAACACATGTCCCAGCCAAGTTCATCTCCTCCACATAATAGTAGAGGTGATGGGCTCACGCTGGGAGCGCTGGCGTATAGCGTCGTTTGTGGTGTGGTGGTACCATCTTATACCCAAAATTCACCTGAGGCACTTCGTTTAAGGATACTTTTGTACCTGGGCTTTGGTCAGGTGCCAGGACTCACACCCATACAGGAGAATGGGCAACATACATTTTACTGGCATTGACTCGAAGGCCGAGGCGTGCTGTTTCGTCGCAGAGTCTTGAAACACTGCGCTGTAATTCCTCCACTGTCGTACTGAACAACGCTAGGTCGTCCGCGTACTCCAGATCGCACAGTTCGCCCATTAGACCATATCTCTGTGTTATAGGTATACCTCTTGCTCCTTGCATGGACTTTCTCAACAGGAAGTCCATGACTATTATGAATATATTTTATACTAGCATTTGTTAATACCTAGTACTGCCTCAGAGACCACGTCTAGTGAGGCAGTAAAATTCCCTGTTATTTTATGACTAATTTAATATTTTAATTGTAATTATTGTAATAAGGAAATAAATTTTTCATTTCATTCATTCAACTCTTCAGTTAAATCTTCCTAAAAACCAGAGTCTGCTTTAAGTTGACGTGTTTATTAAAAAAATACCTATTATTGGAGCACTGGAGAATCTATGAAAAAAAAAAGATGCTATGAGTTTTGTTTCATGTTTTTTTTATTTGTGTTGTTCAGTGTTATGTTGGTGTCTCTATTAAATAAATAAATAAATAGCTGCGCCTGTTAAAGTTTGAAATGTCAACAAATTATTTGAAAGTTGGTAGTATTACCATGGAAATCTATAAAAGCATTTCTGTCAATCTGACATTTAATTTCTCAGTGGAGCATTATGTGCGGTTACTGTGAATGGTATTATTATAAGTCATTTTCAGTGAAATTTTGTTTAAATGAAACGCGTTATTTTAAAAGGCGACTTAAAATATCTAGTGAGTTTCATGAAACTGACCGTAATTCATTTAGGTCTTTATTTTAATAAGATACACAAACAGAACATAGAATTTCCAGTGTTCCAATAACCCGCATTAGGTATATTCCGCATAGCTATTGTGCAAAGTAATTTTTTTTCAAAGAAAAAAAAGAAGGCGTAAAAGGGCAGGATATTAATTTTGTTCATACAAGATACTTGTCTATATAAGAAGGATATTCGTTTATACTGTATTTTTTTTCTTTTTTATTCCAAAGAATGTTAGTTTTTGTTGAAGTTTGTACCTACAACATGTTGAGATCTTATTGTGAGATCTTTAGATTCCATATCGTACACAATTAAAGAGCGTTGGCTTCCTTTGGAGATAATGTGAAAGTTAAAGTACGCAGAGATTACAATGAAAACTGTGTGTAACCCGAATAAATTTCAGCAATTAGGGTCCACAATAATTTCTGGGCTGGGAATGTATGTAACATATCCGCGATGTACCTAGTAAGTACTGAAAGGCATCCTACAGGGTGAGAAAGGTTTCAAAAACCAATCATTGTAGATTTTCTTATTTTCATACCTAAGTATATATTTTTATACAGACTTAATAAAGTATCAAATTTAGTTCTGCGAAAAGCAATAAACATTCGAACACCTTCCGTGAATCCAAGAACATCAGATAAATCGTGGCTTTATTATTTAATTTGAGTTACCCAAAATATTAAAATTACGAAGAGTATCAATTTTAGTTCTTTGAAATCCAAATCCAATTCAAACTCCCTTTACGCCCCACTTAGGGGCATAGGGAGGCAACAAAAGCTCTCCAGGTAACAAGAGTTATTTGAAAAGTAAAAGGTATTATACTACTGAGTAGGTACTCTCCGCGAATCCTAGCCAAAATAATTTTGTAGAATTCCATTTGAAATGTGAGATTTATTTTAAAAAAACCTTAATATATTTTCCCAATATCGTCTTAATATTCTTATCCTGGACACTCAAAGTCCACAAGATGAATTGGTTGGAGGCATTCGAGATGTGGTTACACAGATGGATGCTTCGTGACTGTGGATAGACTGATTTACCAGCACTGAAGTCCTAAGAAGAGCATAGTGTTTAGGGGTAAATATGAAATCCTTCCCTCTTTGCTGATGGTTAAGGTGGATAGTCGAAGTAGGTACTCGAAGTGGTCCTGGCCGAAGGCAAATTTCTTGTATGCGCGACGTAAGAGATTGGACCGGAATAGGAACGGTGGAGGAGTTTTATCGGCTGACGCGTGACTGAGAAACCTTCGCAGAAGTGGTTGCCAACGTCGAGGAGACCTAATGCGGCACTTACAGAAGAATATCGTCTAATTTTCATACCAAACGTGATGACAAAACTGAATGAATTTATTAATTTCGGTATGAAGTTCAAGTAGACTTCTAAGCATTTTACTTAGACGAAATACTTTAATAGTTTTTCTGTCTACCGTTCCCATTCGCATAACATGAGAGGTCTGTACTTGAAGCCATTATTAATATACATAAGGACCGATTTACTTAATTAGTTCGGTAATTTTTTCGGAAACACCCCTTTGACCACCAAATTCAACGGGTTGGTACTTGAGCATAGTGTCATTTACGGACAAGAATATCAGTTACACACACTCACTTTCCCAAATATATACGCACACATTGTTTAACACTCGTAACTATGTAGAGAGAAAAGGTCAACTTTTATGATTATGACGATATCTCGTTCATACAATAAACCTCGTTTTATGAACTCGAAAGTAAGAAAAATCGTGCACTGGTTTACGAATTTTATTCTCAGTTATTTTCTTAATTCTGAAACGCGTTCAAGTATCGCTTAAATTTCCTAGTCCTCGTTTGATGATATGAATTTCTTAACATAACATATTAATAAAAAAAATTAAAATTAAATAGCCAAGTAACGACCCAACAGGTCAAACGAAGGTAACTACCAGCAAAAAGATCCATCGATTGACAAGCAGTTATTACTGAGGAAGAGAAATTAGAAGATGCATTAATTCCCTGCAGATAGCAATAATTAGAAATTGGTACAAAACTGATGTGGAGGACAGCGTCTGATGGCGAGGTCTTTGTAGTCCTAATGCTCTAATTAAGATGTGTTAATGAACAAAAATCAATAAATAACCAATACCCTCTTTTCTGTTATATCGAAAACATTTTGATTCATGCATTCCAAAATCTCCGAATCTTTAACCGTCTTACCTATAAAAAATTCGTTAATAGTAAGATTGCTTATAACTCATTGATCAGTTTTTACTACATTTAAAAATAAAATATTTAATCGTGGAAAAAACTTAAATACAGTGTTTTTATTTATTTATTTTTATTTTTTTTCCAACTTTTACATAGGTAAGTACATATATATTTTTGGTTAGTAGTAACATATTTGGAATTTATCGCCTCACTAGACGACAGCCTGTGTTGAGGTGATACTAATTTGTACTTATTGCGGCACTGTACTGTGGAAGACATAAAGACACAAAATATACATACACACACACACATACATACACATATATACACATACACACATATACATGAACAAAAACGATCAGAACACAGAAGAAACAAAATAGTAGAAAATGAAAAAAGGAAAACGATCAGGACATACCCATATACACAAACACTATCCTATACACGCCATCACATACATACACACATCCATTCCAGATCAAAAACAACGAATTCCACAACAATCGACCACTCCTACCTGTCTCCCCCTGCCCTCATCTCTCAATGAATGTAAGTTCTCTCTCTGACGCAACCCAGCCCCTCTCCAGCAGCCTACTTGTAATCAGACTCTTTAGATTAGTCTGGGCTGGATTGAGCGACTCACTGAGAGTCGGAAACACCTTGCTGTACAGTCATGGACCCAAAAAGATAAAAGGGCGCTGGGCAAATGCCGTGTTCACGCGTTTCGGACGGAGCAGCGGTCTGTTTCTCGTGTTAATATTTATAACATAGTTCTGCGAGTCACTGTACCTTGCGAGATTTCTATGCGTATGTTTCAACAACTCTCTCATATACAATTGTCTCACATCCAAAACTGCGTTTTCAAAATATAACGAGTCCGACGGATATCCATACGGCCACCGATACATCACTAAGCAGCGTCCTTTGGGCCACATTGAGTGGATGTAGGTTGGTTTTCACCATTCCGCCCCATCCCAAGATATCATACAGTGTATTTATTACAAAAAGCGTTCTTTTATACTCGAAACAACTATCATTTGACGTCAAATCCAATATGGCGTCAAAATCTACAGAGATCAGCTCATAATCAAGCGATATGAGTTAAACTATCTCGATGATAGCTTGATCGTTATATTTTCTATCGCTGAGCTATTTTTTCCACTGATCGTAGTTTTTAAATAAAGCAGTTAATCATCAACAGACGTACTAATAGAACGATATTCGTCTCTCAAATGGGATGTAAAACCTAAATATAAGAAGATGAAGTAAGACTATGATGATAGTTTGACATTTGTAACGTGTCAAAATTTGATATTTCATTTAATAAAGAATAAATAAACAAGAGTAATGGTTTCAACAATAAACTTGATTAGCCTTAGAAGTTTAATAGAAAAATAAAATTTCAGCCAATCAGGCGTCGACACGCAACATTAAATTTTGACAGTTGTTCTTTGACCGTTGATGCGCTACGCGCCTAAATGCGGCGTCACTTCCAAAATTCTCCGCTCCGCGGTGAGCGGTGGGCCTTGTGGTCTGCGCAACGGACCGACGCCATCATTGAAAACGATATTTAAAAAAAGCCAGTGTATAAGAACATAATTTAACGGTGTTTAAGTGATAAAAGATAAACTATAATATGATAATATAGGTATAGACAAAATACTAAAGATCTGTTAGATTGGTTTGGATTGTTAAAAAGAATAGTGTGAGATCAGACTTGAACACGTGTGTGAAATTTAGAATTATTGGTTTGTTCTTGATGATAATATATAAAATAAACTTAGTTAAAGTGAAATGGGTTTTCTTCAATAAACTAATATACCTGTGTGTCGTGAATCTTAGAGGAACAGTGTCTTCCCAGCAATTTCTCGCCTTCCCAATGTACCTTGAGAGATTACAGAGTAGTGTTCCACCTCTGAGCTACCCGGCAAGGAATTCTTACCAAGAGAGAGCCAGTCTCCTTACAACCACTTACTACAAAGTTCTAGAGCGCCCAAATTCCCTGAGATGTTCAAAGGAAAAGCTCCTGGTTCTAGGGTAAGTGACAAATAAGAGGTTATCTCGTTAAAAGATTGGTTCCTGTTTGTTCCTGAGAGGACACCCCATCCATCCAATCGTTGTTCGTCCGAAGAGGATTCAGTCTTCTGTTTTTTTACCCCGTTTCACATTCCATTTGGGACGGCTGTTGTAGAAGTTTTGATTTTACCGCGCTTATTCAATGAATATCGTTCTTTAGTACGACTGCAAATGTTTAAAGATAAACGAAGAATATTGAGGTTCACCTGTACTGTAGGTAGTAACATAATATTCGCAAGAAAATCTACGTGACAAGAATCAGATAAGATATAACTATGAAAAGAGAGACTATACGTCTCTGAAGAAATTGGACGATTATAGTGGATAATAACAGTACGAGGGTTTTCAAATTATTGCAAGGTTCTACTGAAATCGCATCTTAGAAACTAATTTCACTCGGGAGATACGAGTATCAAAAGTTTAAACGACATCTGCTTTTATTGTTGAAAATGTTTACGAGTATTTCAATCTCGAGATAAAGAGACAAATAAAGAGACTTTGAGATGGCAATATGTCTCTTTTTGATTGCAACTTACTTAATAAAATAGTTCTTGTGGAAAAAGTCACTAGACCTGGATGACACACACACAACGCCGAGGAATTTACATCAATGAAAACATGAAACAAAAAAGACCTTTCTTTTCAAATGCTCTTAGATGTGAGGGAGTCTTAAAAAGGCTTAATCAAATCGCAAGTAAAAAAAGCAAAAAAGGTAGGTATATAGGTATCTACTTTTGAAGACCTCGGTATCCTAGTGGCATACGAACCCACTTCAGATCAAGAGTTCCTGGGTTCGATTAACGGTTGGGTCAGAAATATTCTGTTAATTTCTTAATTTCTATTTGGCGTTGGAATCATCATCGGCACTGCTTGACAAGCATTAACTTCCGCCAGCTATACTGACATTTATGTAAATACTAGTTGCATATAAACATGAGATCCAACTGTCGATGCCCAGAGTCGGTATATTTAATGTATGAAACGATGTCGTCAATAAATTAAATTTTTACAAAATTTGTTAAGAAAAGTTTGGGATCTACTGCTATAACGTATGTATTTTTATAGAAAATTCAATTATCTAGTTGGTGTGTTTCGGCGTTTTTCGATATTTTTATAAAATTCTGAATAATATGCATTGAAACTCGTAAAATTGTCATAAAAAAATATTATTCTTTATAAAAAAAATTTGAGAAATCCTGGAACTTTTTCATTAAATTAATTTTGAGATATTGTACTTTTCTATATACATACACATTTTTAGGGTTCTAGCTTTTATAGTTTTCGAGATATATGAAAAAAATATAGTAAAAATTCAAAGGTTGATTACCCCTGACTGAAAGAAAATTTCAAAATTCTGAGTGTAAAAGTTTGGTAGGCATATTTTTTAGTAGAGTAAGTATTCAATATTTTCTGAAATTTTGGGATCTGTGCATCAACACACACAAACACACCCTCACACACACTTAATGTTCTCCTCCGAATTCTGAGTAAATCCATGCATGGAACATATATGCTGCGAAGCCTCTAAGTTGGTGTTTTTGTCGTCAAAGTTTGAAAAACCGTTTTCAATCTAGACCTGGCCATACAAATCTCAAGTATCTTGGCTTGATACTGCCGATCTGTCTCGAGAAATAATTTCTATGTATAAAATCTTGCGAACTTTGAGAGTTGACAATAACTCTCTGTACTTCAGCTCATATTAAGACTTCGGCATTCGCCCGTTTGTCATAGATATGTTTGTCCGGTCATAGATATATAATACGGGTGCAAAGGAATTCCCAATTCTTGGAATGTCAAAAGTAAGCAAGTGTTTGAATTTTCTTTTAAAATCAACATTCTCATCACAAAATTCCGAAGAAAAAAAAACACAAATGAATACGTAAAAACCATATTTAATTTTGCCTTGAAATCCGTACGACAAGCGCTATCTATACGCTCACTGTAGAACTGAAATATCTAAGTATTTTTTAATGATACTTCGAAGTGGGTGAAGTCGTTCACTTCTGAATAAGAAAATACACACCTACACAGATATATACATAATAGACGGGTTCCATTTCCTTTGGGTACGCTTATACTTGTGTAACTTACGTAACTCTGTCGTTTGGGGGTAATTTATGAAAAAGTTCCGACGTCACACTGTTATAATTTTCATTTATGAGACGAAAAAAATGCCAGAAAACTTGAGATACTTTGAACTGCCTTACGACGATTTGCTCTTAGATAAAATCAGATTTAACACAAAGAGAATGATAAATTAAGAAAAAAATGGTACAAATAAATGAAGTGGTTGGTGGCCCAGCGGTCACAACGCCGTACTTTCGTACTGTTTCGTGCGGACGACGTCGTGGTTCGATCCCAGGTGCCGACCATCTTCCTCTTTCACGACACAAGCTTTAAGTAGCTTACTGTGAAAGAGTCAAGGAGTGTATTTGTGTTCACTTTGAGTGAGCACAGATTCATTTTAAAAAAAAAAAATTCTGTTGTGACCTCAACCAATTCCTATTAAATATCAGTAAGAAATTTTTAGAAGCTTTTTAACAAATCGTTTAAAACAAACACGTTAAATGAAATTCATACGTCATATTTGAGTTCTAGGACGAAATAATCATAGATACCTATAACATTTTTCAAATTTAACAAAGAAATTAGGACAACGGCTACGGAGTCGTACAGAAGAAATAAAAAAATCTTACAACGTTTTGCATAGTGTTGTGTAGGTAAATATTTAACAGTTACCAAATATCGGTTTAGCATATACTAGTTTACGTAACTGTTATTGCATTCTCCGATACCTGTTAAAATTTTATCTGTTAAAGATAATGTTACTAGACCGCCATCGATAACAGATATCCACTAACTGTTACAGTACTTGTTACCCAGTACAATTCTCAATGCTGTTATCCTGTTATCGTCCTTAACTGTTAAAATTTTACCTGTTTCAACCGAAATAAAATCACTAAAAAGTAAAGTTAGATAGGCCCATTTAAAAAAAGGTATTAAACAATAATATACTACTAAAGTATGTCCCATACATTACTAATGGCCCCTTTGTTTAAGTGGTATTATTGCTTTCAAGATTTTTTCTACATTGAAGCCGTGTACGCGGTATTCATTCGATATACCTACTTTACTTAAGTACATTTTATTTATATGATGAAATATGGTAGTAGTAGTGTGTAGCTTTAGTTCGTAACTTCTACACGAAGCGCTATCATAGCTGGGTCTTGTCATTTTTTAGTGTGGTCATGCTTTTAAGCAGTGTTGTCATGCTAAAAATATATGGGTAGATATGACGGGAAAAAAAGCTATCAATGTTGACTTATCGAGGTTCTTACTAGAATTATGTATTTAATGAACAATAAAATGACGGTATTATTTATTTACAATAATTATGTTCATTTCGCCCTTATCATCAGTGTATTTTTTACCATACATTGTAAAAATATTGAGTTAATTATTAATAGTATATATTATATTATCTATGATGAAATACATAGATAGAAGTAAAGTTAAACAAAATTATCTAGCCACTTTTATACAAGAAGAGTTGAACAAAATTATCTAGACACTTTTTATCTATACCTACGAATAACATAATTATTATAAAGAATTGTTTGATTTGATTTATGGGGGGGGGGGTAATATAAGTAGGTAAAAAAATAACATTTTAAAATAACAGATACTTCTTGGTAACAGGTTGAGTTATACCTGTTACAATTATATACTAGTTTGGCCCATCCCTAGAAACAATTGTTTCAATATTCTGAAAAAGATTGTAATCTTACCATAATAATTCGGTAAATTTTGGTTTTGATTAACGTCTATTCCTTCAATAAGATATAGAATATCGTAACGTATAACACATGTGATTTATAAATTACTACACTGCCATCTATTGAATTTTTTTTAAAGTTTCACTTATAGAGGAATAATTTCTGTTTTTAATACAAACTCATGATCCGTCGAGCTTTATCCCGCGTCCGAATCAACAATAATCATTACATACATAATGAAGTAAATTATTAGCTATATTTAATTAAGTTTTTATGTCATATGCATGCAATAAGTCAAAATTATTTTTATATTCTGAATTATGTCGAAGTTCGACGGGCAGGTCAGCTAGTATAATAATATTTCGTAAATACTATTTAAAGTATGAGATAAAATTGCTCTCCGCAATGTAGACAATGAAGAATTTCAACACAAAACAGTAGACAGAAAGAGAGTTAGAACAAAAACATTCTCAAATAACGTATTCATAAAGTTTCGGACATAATTTTGATAGCCCGTGTTGAAATAATAGTTGGAGTGGTGTTAAAAAGGAGGCTAACGTTTAGTGAGGAATTTTTTAATTCCAAAACCTCATTACAAACTTGCTTTAAAAAAATGATAAAATCAAATCAGACGGAAGAAAATAAAGCTCGAGATAAAAAGATAATCCTGAGAATTTTGTACGAGTTATACAAAAAAAAACGTTTCTTTATGACAACCGTCTTTATGGCGACATGTTTGGAATTTTGTTGTATTTTTTTTTCATTGAAGATCGATGAATGAGTTCATCAAAATAATAAACTTTACTTACTTAAAAATTAGCTATTGTAACGAGAGCGAAATCAAAATTCGTATATCAATGTAAGGTCGAGTTCGATCGAATACTCTACGTTCCAAAAATATAATATTACTCTACGTTCCCAAAATTAAATCTGTCAGAAGAGGCATGCAATTTGAACCAATACGGCAACAATCCGTAACCTACGGAAGAATTTCAATGCACGCATACTGTCTATCTAGATTGTAGATATTTTGTACTTGATGCCAGCAAGATAACTGAGAAAAAGACTGGGTTTTTAATTTTGCAGACAAAAATTCCTTTACAAACGTCTCAACACAGACGGCTGAACTTCATACGTAACTCAATCAACTAACTGTCAATCAACTCAATCAACTAAATCAATTCATGTAACCTGGTATTTCAATAAAGAATATTATATACTAGCTAATACCCGTCTTGCTTTACGTTTTTAATTCCGAATGTCAAGCTTGATTGGTAGGTAATTAAACAGGTTCTATTGTTCTAGTCTAGCTTCCCATTGCTTAACTGACCTCTATAACTGACATAAGCACAGAAAAAGAAGAATTACACTTTCACAATTCATAAAAAGAGAGAAGAATGACAGTTTTAATGTTTATAAAAAAGAAAGAAGAAAAATTATAGTCTGCCACATACCTAGGTACATGGAAAAAAACTGCATGTATCATAATATGTTACATCTTACACTTGATTCAATTCCACTGCTCAATAGAAGGGTAAAAAATTCCTTTAATAGTAATATAATACAAACCTACCTAAATAATATGAAAGTTTTACTCTCAATATGGTTTGAGTCTTGACTACATTCCCTACAACCTCTATGTGTGGAATGGTACAAATTTTATGCGATTGGCTAATGATAAAGGCAGCTGTTTTACCGACCTCAAACGTTAGTCGAAAAGTAATCTGAAAATGTACTTTCATTTTAATGTTGATAAAATGTGTTTTATATGGTTTGAATTACATTTATTTTTACTTCAAAACAACCTTGAATCTTTTAAATACATTTTTATTCTGTCAAACTTTGGTTCCATGCAACATTTACATGAGTAATTTTGTTTTCAAAAGATGGCCATCTGTGTTTACGCAGATTTTACTATGAAAATTTTGTAATTTTAGAAATTTATTAATCACATTAAATATATATGAGAAATTGTAAAAATTTGTATCTATGATTACCATAAATTTCTTTTCCATGTCTGGATACATCAAACTCAAAATAATCGCCACAAATTGTTGAAGAGTTTTGCATCTAACTTGACATCAATGGTTGATGTGTTATAACTTCAAGATGCAAGTAACAACATCTGGTAGATTATTACTGAGCGAATAAAAATCAACTTGATTATGCAAATAAACTCACCTACATAGATTAACAATACTCTCTATTTTGGTGGTTCAACTTATAAATCTGCAATCCCCAGACTCGTCACAGGAAATTGAAGAATTAATTGCCCATAGTAGGATTCGAAACCTACCGAGATGCTCACTTGACGTCAATAGATGTTGTATTATTATTATGTGAAAAATTCTATGGCAATTAGGCAAAACTATTTAATGTCATTTTGAGAAAGGCATTGGAATCAAAACAAAACTACACCACTACAATATAATTTAAAAAAATATGTGAAGTTACCTATAAGGAAATTTTCAATGAATCAATGCAGGTATATCAATATCCAATTTAGGTATTTCTTCTTCTCCTTATTGATAAATGCCATTATCTATTAAAATTAAACAAAATTTGAACCAAAATGTACATAGGAAACAAATTCAAATTTAAGTTATTGGCTTCTGAAAAATGTCAAGTTTTTCAAGGTAGAACCATTTTAGTAGTAGTATTATTTATGAGTATGAATGAATGAATGAAAGAATTTTTATTTATTTTTTGTCCAATCATTATTTAATTCATAAAACATAAAATCAACAATTGAAAAGTTATATAAAAAAATAAAATATGTATAATCTCAAAGTTTTATTGTTAAATCAGCAGAGTAAAAAAAATATTCTCCCAAACAAATGGAAACCAGAAAAGATATTCCGACCCACCGTTATATTAGTTATTCGCTTCTTAACCCAACATTATATCATTTTTATTCCATAACCGAAATAAAAAATTTAAAGTTTAAATAAATCTGATGCTAGAACACAGAATTCTATACAATAAATAACGTAGAATCCCGATTCGCATTCAAAAATGAAGCCGAAATATTGCAACTTTTGACAGTTTGGTTCCCAAAAGAACGTGGTACGGTGTATATTTATTCAGTCGATTTTGTCGTGTTTTTTACAATAAAATATATTTTTACATTGAAATACCTAAGTGAAATTAGATCATTTTTAAGTATCTTTATAAATGTCAACATCATTTCTTACGTTCCGTTTTGACTACTGTACTGTCAAAATTGCCGGCCAAATCGGCTTCACTTATTTACTATGAAGAGCTATTGGAGTACTCCATCTCGGTAGTTATATATAAAAATCTATTTGCTAGAAACACACTAATTGTATCAGCTTGTGTTGTGTCGAGCCAGAAGCATTATTGTTTTTATATAATATGGTTTAAGATACATTTAGACTCTGTATGAAGCTGATAATATGCTTTTAGCGGGCCACAACACAAAAGAAGAAAGAGAACTTATTTATAATGATATGTAGTAAAAATTTATAAAATCACTGGCACCCGCAAGAGTCTGTTATTGATTATGGTCAATCTTCTTTACATCCCATAAGCTGCCATTGAATATTTTTTCAATACAATTATTTCCCTTCTCAACTAAATGGGAAATTTTAAGGAACTCTCTAAAATTATTCATCTGCAACATAATGTTTCTGAATTAAAATACACATAAAGAAATTCAAGAAAGATAATTAATGAAATTCTTACATAGCTTACCATTTTGTTAAATAATGTTGTCTTGCAAAAATAAAACTTTTGAGTTTGTTTAAATAGAAATGCACTTTTATCAATCAATTTGATCATTAGAAGTATGTACTTAATTGCTATGTCAAAAAGGTGGGATGAAAGCAATTAGTCTTGTTGAAAACACGTTTGCCAGAGGAACCTGAAAAAATATAAACAAAATTAATTACTTTAATTACTATTAAGATCCTGTAATTTCGGTACTTTCCGCCTTATAACATAACTATTCTGCAATTTGCAACGCATAAATGTTTGAAGTTATGGCTTAAGCTTACAAATATTTTAATCAATTAATGACTTACCAGTTTTATTTTCATTAAACTCAATTGAAAATAATTATTTTCAAAATCGAACCGTAACTTTCGTTTGACAACAAAATACGATTTATTGTGAAGTGTCCATAGATAATATAATATATACTGGAAGTGTCATCCTGTCATCGTGGTGTGATCCATGGATAACAAAAGATAATTATTATTACAATTCAACATTAGTTAGAATATAGGTATAAGTACTATAAAATTATTTTATGGTATAATAATATTTTGATTTACTTTTATAATGGCCTCTTAAAATACTTAATTCATTCAAAAAAATATTTTTTACACATAAACCACCTTAAATGTGAAAAAAAAAATATAAAACATTCAATAAATTATATTTTTTCTCAAATTACTTATATAATGGCCTCTTTAAATACTTGATTCATTTAAAAAAATATTTTTCACACAAAAACTACATTATTGTGTAAAAAAAAAATTATAAAACATTCAATAAATTATTATAAAAAATTTCTTCATTCTTTTTTGTTTTCTCGCTCACTATCTATGGCGACCGCGGACCGATTGTCATTAGATTCAGATTCTGACAGCTCATACAAACAAAACGAAACAGCGATTGAATTCCAAATTCAAAAACATATTGAAATATATTTTTCTAAGTAGGTACCTAAGCTATATATAATTACTAAGATTAGGCTATTCATGAATTGTAAAGATATAGGGGCATAATATGTGATACTTTTTGAATTTGCTGTCCCTGTAACTAAAATATGACAGGTTTTGAAGATTATTTTGTATACTATGTTCTAGACATGGAGTAGCAGCTTTGAAATAATAATACCTGGTACATTATGCAGTCTAAATAGATTTTATGAAGATCTTTAAAAGGTATAAATGCTACACTTTCAAACAAATAATGAAAGATTCCAAATGAAGGTTTTATGCAGAGCATATATCAAATATGGTTCATTATGCAGTCTAAATGGATTTTATGAAGATCTTTAAAAGGTATAAATACTACACTTTAATATAATATGAAGTTCTTAAAAGTTTGATATACTTTCTAAATCCTTAATATTGATTTTAATCAAATTCTCACAATGTGTATTTTTAAAACAAATCCCTGAAAAATGCAAAATTTTCTAATCTTGTCTTATATATTTGCAACCATGTAATCACTTTATTTTGCTTTCATATATTAAATGAATTATGTTTTTTTCTAGGTCAGAACCTTGCAAGGATTTTGGATATGTCAAGAAACGCTGCCAAAAATATTACCCACCTTGTTTTGTGATGAATGTAACATTAAATAAAATAAGTAAAAGGTAAGAGAATATAAGTTTGCATTTATCTACATAAGAATTTTGAGCTCGATACAGTTTCGTGAATTCATATTCTGGTAATATTTTGAGATTTAGATGTGGGTAAGTACACACTACGCAAACTGTTTTACCATCCAATTCTTGCTATTATGGATGTTCATACAAATTTCAAATTAAATCTTCATTAATATATTTTATTACCTTAGCTTTATTATATTTTCTTTAATATTTAATACATTTTCTTTAATATTTAATATGATTTTATCTGGTACCCACATAATTACTCATCTATCTGGCTATAAATAAACGGACTAAAATATTATGTAGATATTGATTTCATTGTGATCTTATTCATTTAAATACTTCAAAAAAATCTCTGTTATAAAAAGAGTGTTGATTTTGGCTACTTATAGATGTATTATATACCTACTATAACTTTAATTAATGTACCTACATGATATTACATAATGTAAATTATGTGGAAGATGGAATGATATTATATGTCGTATCATAATAATGTTGTATTTTTTCTAGGATGAATGATTTGTTACAAACCTTGGAAGGTCGTCAAGAAAGGCTTCCAATCAAACCTCTTACTGGCCGCTGTCTTTGAAGAATACTTCTTTTAACACGATGATTAAGTATACGACACCCTATGAATATTTTTTTTAACGAATCGAAGGTAATTATGCTAAAGTGGTTTTGAGTTTATTTACATACTAATTTAGATACAATATAATACCGTTGTTGAGTGTGATTAATTGGAATACAAATATTATGTGGATAAAACAAATGTTTTATTAAACTGATTAAAATCCCGAAGACATTAATTTAAAGATTCTCAATTATTGTCAACAATTTTATTTCTTTCTCTCAACAATTCTGTCAAGTTCACTGTACCTTATGATCTAATTTATCACTGTTACCGGCCAGTTTGTCTATGGAATGTTCATACCAATTTCAACGATGATTTTAAGATTTATCTTTTTCAACAATGATTTTAAGATTTAAACATTATTTATATTTCAGGAATATAAAATGATTCAACAATTGTTGCTAAATTATTTAATACTTATCTACATTAGAATATAATTTTCTCAGGTACCTACATAATTACTTATCTATTACATTGTCTACGACAGTTTGAAAAAAAACTGTGGCCATAAATTTGCTAAAATGTGTCAGATTTCAAAATGGAGGATTATTTTGCAATTTTTTTCATTAAATCTTTGTTTATTGAGAATAATAAGATTTGAATAACATTTATATGTATAACAAATCAATCTCCAATTATTTTATTACATTTTCATACCGTAATACCAAGATTCCATTCAACGTTTACATGAGTAATTTTGTTTCCAAAAGATGGCATCTGTCTTTTTTGAAAACGTAGTATGAAGATCCTAAAAAAATAAAGAGTTTTTTAAATAGCTTTAAATATATCAAAGCTTATGTAGTTAAATATATTTAAGAACGCTCTCTGGAATTTTGCGCGGCTTTTCGCATATTAATATCTGACCTTTACGTTTGTTTTCAATGATTGATGCTCGTACAAAAATATAAACGGACTAAAATATTATGTAGATAAAAAAAAAAAAACTGTTCAACCAGTTTGAGACAAGATAACACAGCGAGGAAGTGACAATGAATGGATGTATTCAAACCAGGAAATTGTTTAGAAATTCGACATCTTGACAAGTAGACCATTGGTAAAGGTTTTCATCTTCTATATTATAAAAGTGGCGCCTTTAACAACATGACCAAAATATGGAAGGCGTCGGCGTTTAGCGTCTAGACGAAATGTAAACTATTTGATGCGTGTGTGCTGCCCATTCTCCTGTATGGATGTGAGTCCTGGCACCTGACCAAAGCCCAGGCACAAAAAGTATCTGCATTCGAAACGAAGTGCCTCAGGAGAATTTTGGGTATAATATGCTACCACCGCATCACGAACGACGCTATACGTCGGCACACCCAGCGTGAGCCCAACACTTCTATACTATTATGTGGAGGAGATAGACTTGGCTGGGACATGTGATAAGGATGCCGAATGACAGTTGGCCGAGGAGAGCGCTGTTTTTCCTCCCATCATGGTCCCGAACGTTATTGGTTATTTTACTAGGATCTTGAAGACGAGGAAAACCCTCTCTTACTGTGTCCCGCTCCTTCGAAGCAGATCTGAGGATACTGGACATGGAGTGGGAGGAGGTCATAAACGTTGCGCAAAATCGAGCGCAATGGAGAGCTCTTGTTGCCTCCCTATGCACCTAAGTGGGGCCTTAAGGGAGATTGGATTGGATATTATAAAATTCATCGCATCGCGCCTAAACGGCTGAACCGTTTTCGATAATTGTTTTTTTGTCGTGTTAGCTTTAATCAGGAGAAGGTTCTAATGAAAAAAATAAGAAATTTGCGTGGAATATTATAAAATAAAAAAAAAACTCTAAGTAGGTTACCTTATAAGTACTTTTAACAATTTAATTTTTATTCCAATTTTGAAAAATTAAAAGTAAATTAAAGTTTGACAGGAACTGTCAGTTGTTTGATAGTAAGTGCGATTGACAGAATGTCTATGGAAACTATAATATGGTTTGAAACAGATGCATCGGCCTAAATTGGAATGGTTAAAAGGTTATTATACAAATTGGCATTCAATATTCATAGTTAGGAACACAAGACAGCGTCTGTCGGGTAAGCTAGTTATTATTTTAAACGTACCGTTTATTCACTGAAGACATCTCATTTCATTTTGAGAAATTTTTATCAATATATTCCTACTGAAAATTTGAGGAATATTTTCTCAGGAGAGTGCGTATGTTCGAATAAGTACCTATACGTATTATTTATCATCTGTCGATTTGCACCATCTGGTATCGATGGAAATGTTTTCAAACTCTCATTATCGAAACGTCACCCTGCCTGATGTGGTCGGGAAAAAAATCCAATTTACACGCAACGTATCGCGGGTGTGTTCATTTACAAAGAATACGATACTTTCATTTTACACTGAGACATGTAATAATGACTGAGCTTAAAAAATATTGTGAAATTTTTTTGCCAAGTAGGTTATACAGTCTTAAAATACAGTGTATCAATCATTTTCTTATAATAAAATTATTTGAGTAGCAGTACTTGCGGCGTACAATATTATACACCACACCATATCACATACCTTCTTAAAGATTTTGTGGTGTGTCCAAAAAATTGGTCTGAAGCAGAAATCGCCATTGCAAAAAAATATTGATAAAATGTGTCGGTACCTACCTACTGAGAGTTTTACATTTATTTAAGCGTTAACATAACAAAGTGAAAAATATTTTATTTTTTTCAACACCTTACCATCATTATTTTGTGAAGATAAAAGACAAACCCTTGTCGAAAAAATAAACATTAAGGCAAAATACAACTAAGCAGCCTCAGTGTCCTAAGATCAACCGATATTTATTTTAAGAATAAAAATATGACTATAAAGATCAGAATACGTATATGCGGTCCATCATGATTCATGACCTAATAATCTCGCCAGAAGCAAACAAATATTCAGATCATCCGAGATAAAAACACATAGATCTATACCCGGCAAAAGCTTAAGTTAATCAACTGTCCAAGAAATAGGAGGATGTGAGATGTATGAAGCAGGTGATATTGCAGCGTCAGGTCGGTAAAATTGTGCAATGCGATGTAAGGAAGTTTGTCCTTTACAGTTAGGAGTACCTATGTATATCTCACAAGAGGCTTATCCTGTTTTTAAAATTACAGGTCACAATGACCTATCTAGTATTTATTATTTAGCGTATGGTCATTTCATCACAATTTATATATAATTCAATTAATAAGTATATTTTTGTTTTTCTTGTTAAATAGTCAATTCGAAAATTCCATTATCTTGACTTGTAACGCTTATCTAGTAAAACATATATATGTTAGTACCGACCTCGGTAGCCTAGTTGTACTGGCGTGGACTTCAGACCGGGTTCGATTCCCGGTCGGGTCAGAATTTTTCATAGTGTACCCGAACACCGGACACACATACACGCACTGACACACTTTATTCCTGTTGGACCATCATCGGTTGAAAGTCTCAAGCATTTTATTTTCTTTTTTTGACCTCTTAAACTGCACTCATCAACCCGTAATTTACTACCCAAGTATTTAACCACACACTCATTGCACGGCGGAGTCATCAAAGAAGCCTACGACCTGTGCCTACGACATTGAATCGTTCCCGTCAGCTCACAGGGTACACGACATTTGGAGACGCAACATATTCATAACCCGGACCAAAAATCGCAAAGACATCGTTTTGTAATGATCCAGAGGCCGAATAGATCAGAATTACGATTGTGTTGACAAAAACTACATCGAAGCGCTTTCAACTCATAGCAAGTTTGTTTACGCGAACTGTCAGACGTTGTGACGTTCCAGCCTGCCTGCATGTTATAGTGTGTGCGCAGTTCAAATCAACTCCTACATAGACTCCGCTGACTGGATTCACTATCTTGCACTAAATCAAGTATACCTAGTTACTAACTTTTATTTAGATATTATTTTAAATACTCCTTGATAATTTTTGTTGTTCATTTTTTAAATGAGTATTGATTTGTAAGTTTATTTATTTTATAATTCATTATCATTTTTCTATTATTATTTGTAAATATTTTATTTTATCTTCAATGTTCTTATCTACGTGTATTATTTATCTTAATGTACATCCTTGCATAACCACATTCTCAGTGCAACAAATCATTAATTTTTAATCTATTTTTAATATAATTGAGAATTACTGTTTTTAATTGAGTCTATATAGACTCCGCTGACTGGATTCACTATCTTGCACTAAATCAAGTATACCTAGTTACTAACTTTTATTTTATTTTTACATACATACTTACTATTTTAAATACTACTTGATAATTTTTGTTGTTCTTTTTTTAAATGAGTACTGATTTGTAGGTATCTATATTTTACGTATTTATTTTATAATTCATTATCATTTTACTATTATTATTTGTATATATTTTATTTTATCTTCAATATTCTTAACTATGTGTATTTATTTATTCTTAATGTACATCCTTGTATGACCACATTCTCAGTGCAACAAATCAATTGATTAACCTATTTTTTTAATATAATTTAGAATTACTGTTTCCAATTGAGTCTATCTACAACATTTTGATTCCGTATCTATTATAATTGTTTTATCTTGTAAAATTTGATTCAATCAACTTTTACAATATAGTTGCATATTCATTCTCTAATCTTAATCGCCATTCTTAATTGTTTTTCTTCTGTTATTTTTATATCTCTTGTAATTTTCTCTGTATTTATAAACGTCCCATCGTAATGGATTCTAATAGCAACATAGCTCAAGCTTTTATGCAGCGGGCTACTGACCTGATGCGTGCTCTTAGCGACACACTTAACGGCGAGCAAAGTAAATTTAGCAAGGAAAACATTAGAAAGATCTCCCCAATCCACGATAATGTCTTGAGTCTCTTGGGCGAAATGGCGGTGCACATCGGGGTGCAGGAGGGTGAAATTAGGGCCCTTCGAACCATCCCTCAATTAAAAGTTTCTAATTGGTTCTCAAAAGAATTAAAAGAAATAATAAGGGAAAAGAAAGCCATGCACAGAAGATACAAGGAGTCAAATAATGTTGAATACTTCGCCAAATTTGCTGCACTGAGAGCAGAGTGCTGTAGGGAAAAGTCAAAATGCTACAATCAGTACATTAAAAACGCTGAAAACACGACTAGAGACTCAAAATCGTTGTGGAATTTTAGGAGCTCTTTGAGTGGGGAGGATAACGATTTCCCAGCATGGATATCACTAAACCACGAGAGCGCCAACGAACCATGCAAAATGGCAAACCTATTCGCAAAATACTTCAGCGCGGTTTATGAGTCGCCAAATTCCACCAACAATGTAGTGCAGGACTATAGCGATTTCCCATGGGAAAATATCCCCCTTTGCACGATAGATTTCTTGGACGTCTCCAAGGCGATAGATGGCCTTGACATTTGTAAGTCTGCTGGACCTGACAACATTCCCCCAATATTTATAAAAAAATGCAAGCATGCTTTGATCGTTCCTCTGGTTTCAATATTTAACAAGTCATTGTCGCTGGGCGTTTTTCCAGAAACATGGAAGTTCGGAAACGTAATTCCAATTCACAAAAAGGGTGACAGAGCAGATGTAAAAAACTATCGCCCAATATGCTTATTATCAACAATAGCTAAGCTCTTTGAGTCCCTTGTACTCGACAATATTATGCCATACATCACCGGCTTAATAACCCCTAAACAGCACGGCTTTTTACCTGCCAAATCCACATTAACCAACCTTCTGCTATATGAAAATTACATTGTTGAAAATCTGAACCTGGGCCTTCAGGTCGACAGCGTCTACACAGACTTTGCTAAGGCCTTCGACAAGGTACCACACCGTATTCTGCTCAATAAGCTAAGCGCTATTGGAATTAGTGGATTGTTGCATAGATGGTTGTCCAGCTACCTGGATGATCGTTATCTTTCTGTAAAAATTAAAGATTCTCTTTCCTCTCCCTTCGCGGCCACAAGTGGACTCCCCCAAGGTAGTCACCTGGGTCCAATCTTGTTCTTGGTTTTCATAAACGATATCGTGAAACAATTTACCGATATCAACGTTCTCCTTTTCGCGGACGATCTTAAGTTGTATTCGAAGGTTTCAAATGTTCAGGACTGTTTGACTATCCAGAGAAACTTAGACAATTTATACGGTTGGTGTGTCACGAACCAGCTATACCTGAACATAGAAAAGTGCCAATATATACAATTTGGAAGAGGGAAAAACAAGTTAAGCTTCGACTATACCATAAATGGGGAGAAACTGGAGAAAATCACAGAGGTGAGAGACTTAGGCGTGATCTTTGATGACAAATTGGCATTCATAGCACACATTAACGAAATTACCAGCTCAGCAATGAAGACTCTCGGTTTTGTTCTACGAACTGTAAGAGATTTTAATAACATTAATGCTATCTTACTTCTCTTTGTCTCTCTTGTTCGCAGTAAGCTGGAATATGTCTCTCCCATATGGTCTCCTGAATACCAGGTCCACATAAATGCTATAGAACGCATACAAAATAAATTCCTCCGCTTTATAAATTACAAACTTAAGATACCCAAGAGCGATTTAAATTACAATCACTTGCGCGCTTTTCTCAATATAGAAAAACTGTCCGATAGACGCATACTCCATGACCTAACACTGCTATACAGACTAACCAATGACTGTTTCAACGACACTGATCTGACCCAGCTCATTCATTATCACGTCCCTGCGCGAAATTTGCGAAGTGCAGATGTTTTCCACTGCGATAATAAATTTACCGCTAACTACCTGAAAAATACAGTTGTGCCGCGTATCCATCGTCTGGGTAATAAATATTTGCAGTGCATAGATATATTTGACTGTAGTCACGAGGCACTTAAGTCTCATGTATTATCTGCATTCGCCCGGGTAGAATAGACCTACGTGTGTTGGATCCATCGTTTTGAAAGACCTCTCTCTCTTTTCGCCCCGTTGAAAGTTTAAAACGACATTTTTGTTCCTCTCAAAATAAATATACAATTAATTAATTATTATAATGCATTTCTCGGTTTTTCAGGAAACGTGTGTACCTGAAAACAGAAAACTTTTGTTGTTATTTCTGTTGTGGTGTGTTTCATGAGGTGTATTGTTGTTGTCTCTGTTGCTTCTGTCTTTCTGCTGCTATTGTTGTTGTCATGTTGTGTAATTTTTATACCTGCTTATTATTGTCACTACTATGATTGTTATTTTTTTTTTTTTGTAAAAGGCATTATCGCCGTATATTGTGAAATAAATAAATAAATAAATAAATAAATAGTGTATTTTCACTTGAAAATTCTAGCCGGAGTTGGCCTGTCTAAACCCGATCTTTTACCTCAATTATCGGCGGTGAAACAGGATTTGATAAATTGAAGGGTGTGTACTTCAAATCACACGCAACGATGTCTTCATAACCCAATTTATTCCTTGATGAGTTAAAGAAAGACTGGAGGAGGTTTATTTCTTTGTTATTCATGTTTCTGATGTTCAACATTCTTCTACCACCTACATATACACGGTGTTAAGTTGATAGTGGATAAGCCGAAGCAGGGAGGTAGAGGACCTCAAGTCACTAGTCAGAAATCCGGTTTTTATTCAAATTTCACAAAAAGGTAAATAACTTTTGAACCGCCCAATATCGCTGAACATACATGGGGGTCAAATCGATAGGTATTGAGGTCCTCTACCTCCCTGCTTCGGCTTATCCACTACCAATGTAACACCGTATATATATATATATATATATATATATATATATATATATATATATATATATATATATATATATATATATATATATATATATATATATATGCTTATGGTATATGGCGCCTATAAAGAAATGTTAAGATCCCTCAGCCATATCCTGGCTTCGGTCGTCAATTCATGTAAATCTCCCATCGCTCCCCGAAACCCATACAGCGGGCATGGCCCAACGATATGGCTGGTAGTCTGAATCTCCTCGCCACAACTGCAGCTGGGGTTGTTGGAATATCCCCATATAACACCGTGTATATTATTATTATAAATATGACAAGAAAATATGATAAAAATAATTATGTAGCTACTTACTTGCACGTATAAGAGAATTAAAACAATAAAAGATAATGATTGCTGTCTCGTTGTCTTTACCTTTGTCTCTTCTCCGCTTTTCGCAGTACTTTCGCAAAATAATAATTTATCGAAATGAAGCACGTAAAATTAATATTTAATCGAATGTCGAGAGGTTCAAAATAAAATGAGGAATTATTTCTCGTTTTGTACGGAATTTATTGACATTTTCGTTAATAATTTACGAGTTTAACGTCCGCCCCTCAGTGCGGGAACTTCTCCCCCTCGAGTATCAAAAAAAAAACGACGGTTCGAGCGTGAATATTATTATCATTATTTAGCAAGCAAGGTCAGAATATTACAATCAATTAATCAAAATATTGTTAATAATTGTAAATAATTATCCTTGTAGAAACATTGATGGGAATTCACACAGTGTTATGGGCGTGTGAAAAGTTTTCTAGTTCTTACAAATTTATAGTTATTATCTTTAATATAACAAGTTGCCTATTTAAAGGATTCAATTATTTTTACTTCAGTACTACAAGGCAACCCTCAAATCGATTACCTATTCATTTTTTGCCGAATCCCTCGAAAACGAGTGCAATGCTTAAAAAGATTATTTCTGAACATATAGATAGGCCCATTTCAACTGAGATATACGAGTAGGTACCATTGATTAGTGCGGGTGTTACAGTTAACGCACAGTACCATTGATAAAGAATCAGTATCTGTGGACCACAAATAATTAGTTCGAATAGTTGGCGATCACACGAGATTTAAGTATTCATACCTAATCAGCGGGTTCATTATGTGCGAGCTGCCCGTATCGCGCTTTTTTCTCTTCTCTGTTACTGCTTGCGAAAAAACTTGTAGAAAAAAAAACATTAAACTAAACCATATATTAAGCAGCAACAGTGGATACCTCTCACCTTTAACACCTGAACTATATTCACGCGTTCATTCACTCTGCATTAATCACTGATCATTGTCTGGAGCCTTAACAGAGCTCGCCATGCACTTAAATTAATGAACAAGAAATTTCTTTTTTCTTTTCAGTCCCAAGTTTATATTGATATACAATATTACTTTATTCTTACCGTTCATTTTGGAGGTACCCTTCACAATGTCAATCAAATAGAGTTCAAAAAATTGCCGTTGAAATACATATTTGTGATAGTCTAACTGTGATTTTTTACTCGCCATAACAAATTTCACTCCCTTTACAGGTCAGTATATTAGGCTAAAATAAGTATTTTGGTTGCTGTAGGTACACTTACATAATACATATGTTTATAATACAATCGATCATTTGAAAACTTCACGATTCGTGGACATGTCGGATCTTCTACCATAAAACACAGCGAGAAAAGTTGCGGAGTCAAAACAAACAAACTTCGGTCCAGTAAAATATCCAATGGTTAGGTACCGTATAATAAGAGCGTAACAAATAAATTAGACGATGGCTACCCCAAAGTTTGCTTCAGGAATAGTGACAATGGGTAGGTTTATACCAAGAGCTACTGGAGTTTAAGAAAACTTTGCCCCTTGCAGGAGGAATGTTGACTCGATATTGGGAAAAATAAAACACCCTGCATTAGAATTCAATAGAAATATTTCACAAGCTCCGTTGCGAAAATGTGAAAACTTATCAAACACCAATTCTGAAAATAGTCTCATAAATTAATCAATCGTAAGCACAACATTTTGAAGTTAAGTTAATGCACCTACTCGTAGAAAGTTTGACCAGTTCATATTACGTGTCACTTAGTTACTAAACTGAAGTATTTCAAAGGCATCTAAAAAAAAATAGTATATTCTTTTGTATTTCGTATTTTCCTCTACACTTAATGTTAAAAAATTTAATTTTAAAGTCGGTAGATTGAACAGAGGTAAAAGTCAATAAAATCGTTCAAATAAATCATGAACTGGATGAATTCTTGACACAGCTAGTAACTAATGTACCTAGTCCTAAAACGGTCATTATATTGATGAAATCAAATCCTGAAAAGAATGTAAAACCACCGAAACACGTTCAAATTTTAGAAACATGTTACCACAAAAATGTTAACAATAAGCTGGATATTTTTTTATATTGAATTAGGCAGGCACCATAATATCATGCCTTTTAGTACGAGAACCAGGAATTCTTAAGCAATCGTATTATACTGGCTTTTATGACAGAAGCCACCGAAGTGTACTGTTACAGTGGTGTATTGGATCTTCCTCTTCACAGGAATTCATTCAAGTGCCTATGTTTATGACGGGTTGAGCAGAGTGATAGTAGAGCAAATGCTGTTTTAGGGTTTTTTGATGAAATCAAATCCTGAAAAGAATGTAAAACCACCGAAACACGTTCAAATTTTAGAAACATGTTACCACAAAAATGTTAACAATAAGCTGGATATTTTTTTATATTGAATTAGGCAGGCACCATAATATCATGCCTTTTAGTACGAGAACCAGGAATTCTTAAGCAATCGTAATATGGGTTTATACTGGCTTTTATGACAGAAGCCACCGAAGTGTACTGTTACAGTGGTGTATTGGATCTTCCTCTTCACAGGAATTCATTCAAGTGCCTATGTTTATGACGGGTTGAGCAGAGTGATAGTAGAGCAAGTGCTGTTTTAGGGTTTTTTCACAGCAAATATAATTTACATGTTTGACTCAACCTCATGGGTCATGGAAATCTGAAGGCAAAGCCCTATGATCTTGGTCTGGCTTCTGATCCATGGTGTCCGTGTGGGTGAGGACGGCAATATTCGGACCATATTCTTTGGGAATGCCCCATGATGAACATTGCAAGAGACGAACTGATGGCTGGTTTCACCCATGACACGCCCAGACCGATTTGGTTTGGGGAAATTTTTCTGAATCCCACGAACTTTGGGTGTTTTTGCGCCTTCACAGAAAACTGGAGAGAACAATGGAAAAACCTGATACAGCCTGTCAACGAGGCACCAGTCTCGTAGTCTTGTTAAGTTGCCTGTTTGAAAATTCATTATCTCTGTAACTTCACCTATTCTTACACTCTCGTGCGTAAATCTTTAAAGTTGTAAATAGGGTTTTGATCTTTTATTACGAGTACATATTTTTGCATTTCTTTTTTTTTTATGCGGTGTGGGTTTAATCTGGTAACGGGTTTATTTTTGGTTTAAGTATTTAATTTGTTGTAGCAACTTGTTTTTGTTTGGTGGGATTTGGTTGTGGTGTAGTTGTTGGGAAGAATCATTAACGGTTGTTTTAATTCAAATTAAACTCAAAATTTCCGCAATTTAATTTAATTATAATAATTGTCAACTCAATCTGAAGATTTTTTTTAATTTACACTCAAATAAATAATTTGTTGCAAGGATCTTTTTTTTTTTCTTCTTGTTGTATCAGATGAAGTCCTTCCGACTTTATTCTGAAACCTTGCACTTTTTGCCTACTTTTTTTTCTTTTATTTTTTGGCTTATAAAGTCTGGATGAAATGAGAACTTAGGTTCCTGAAACATCTAGGGGTATTGGAGGGCGCTACTCTCAATGAATGTTTTGTTTGACTCAACCTGATAACAAATAATTACCTAAAATGTTTTATTGAAAGTCTTCAAAACAAGTCAACAAAATATTCGTTACAAAGTTTTTCTCTGTGGTATATCAATTTGTGCCACAAGAACTTTCAAGAAAATGTATTATTTTGAAAAAAAAAAAAGAAACAGCTGAAATCAATTGGTTTGTTGAAAGAAATCGCCTAAAGCAACAGTAGGCCTAGACAAATTGCATTTGGCGATCGACTACAAACGATTTCTTCGACAATGTAGAGTAGGAAGAAAATTAACTGTCCACTTTTTATATTCTTATATAAGAGTCATTGTTTGGTTTAAATAATTGTTTATATGTTCCAGTGGATAGTTAATTTTTTCGCACTATACATTGGCGAAATCTTCCTTTGTAGTCGAACGCCAATTTGAATTTGTCTACGGGGGCAGGCCCTCCAAAAAGTGTTAAAAATCAACAGTTTTAAAAAAAAATAGACAGTTTACAGCACGAGCAATTCAAAATGCACAATCATCAAAATGAATATTTCCTAATTCATTTTGATGATTGTGCATTTTGAATTGCTCGTGCTGTATTTTACTTTTTGGTGGGCTGCTTCACCCTTGTTTTGGGTGCTTGCCCAAATAAAATTAAATAAAAATAATATTAAATTTATAAAAACAATGTTTTAATTATGGAATTACCTATCTATAGGTATGTACAACTATAAACGTTGTCAAAACTATACTGTAAAAGGTATCTAAGTAATTTTTCGTCATTGTCAATACTTTTTTGGAAGCAGCCAAAAAAAACATTAAGTATCACCTACATTATCTAATATACCTTAGTTACCAAACCTTGGGTAGTTAGTAAAAGAAGAAGATATTATTATTATATTATGTAAGATTATGAACCTCCGTGAAGAGTGGTATTTACACTACTCGTGTATGTATTTTTATCATTTAAATATGACTTTGAGGCTGTTTTTAATCGTGGATTTTAAATATTATTTTTTCTACCATTGTTTCAGAACTCTCATTATGTAAACCAAGGAATGGACCAAGTAAAATTATTCAAAACATTGTACGTATCAATACATATTGGAGAGTAAACTTTTCGAAGAATATTCGGTAAGTTACATAAAACACACCCTTGTAAAGCGAAGTCAAACGGTTTTATACACTATTTAAATAATAGGGAAACATTACTTTTCTATGAAAGAAACTCCCGTCGGTAGCTTTTACGATCCAAAAGTTTTCTATCGAAAATGTAATTATTATTTTCGTGTAAACTTTACCAACTTCAAGTCATAAAACAATAGAATGCGAATAGCGAAGTTTCGATTCTTTAAACAACCTTTAATTATTTATATTACGATTCATTAAAACATGGTTTAAATAAAACAGCAATATTTCTAAAAACGGAGCGCTACTTTTCTTGGTCATCGCATAACGCGTAAAGTGCTGGACCAATAATTTAATTTACTCCTTCTTTGTTGTGTTTGCTGTTGTCAGAATAAGGTTATTATGAGCAGAAAAAAGAATAGTGCGGAATATCGACAACTGATTTTGACAATATAAACTTTTGTTTTTTGTTTGTTTTTTTTTTTGCTTTTAAAATCACTGTCAAATAATGATATTTGGTGGCCCCTTTTTTGACCGCTTGTTTAAAAGACACAAACACACTGATTTATCAGAGCATTATTTATAGTTGGCCCAGAGCCTCTTCTCTGAACTGGAGGGGGTCCGCAGACGAAACCCTACGCGTTACGGTGATCGCGCTTTGTGCGTGGTGGGGCCCAAACTATGGAATGCTCTCCCTCGGAGCTTAAGGCAAGCCGAAACAGTTGACAAGTTTAAGGAACTCTTAAAGACCCATTTTTTCGGATGTCTTACTGATGTTTTATATTAAATTTTCATTCTTCCAATCCGTATCTATGATGATTTCACATATTTCACTATTTTACAACATGACGAACCTTGTGGGATTATTGCCATTTTTGTTATTTTACTATGTTTTGACGAACCTAATTGGTGATTATTACTCTTTTCTTTTTTTTATGCGAGGCGCCCTTGAGGTGAAGATGTTTAACTAAACGGCGCCATAAAAGTTGTCCAAGTATTATTATTATTATCATTCTTATCAAAGGTAATATCATTTGTAGTTATTGCGTCGAAGAAAGAAAGCAATCGTAGTAACGGGTATAAGGTTGTTGAGTTATAATAAAGCGCCATGTATTTTGAAATAATAATTAAAAAACCTCTTGCAAATTTGATAAATTGAAAAAACCATTGTATAAAAGTCAAGAGAGAAGACTAATTGGATAAATCCGAATGGAACGTAATCACGGAAATATAATAGAAAACAAATAACGCTATTAACGAATACAAGAAAAAACTTTTAAGCAATTGAAAGGACAAATTAAGTAACAAAGGATAAATTCATGCCTTCATTATTACTTTCTTCAGAGCCGACAACGATTTTTCAATTAAGAGCGGATAGGTCAGGAGGAGAATTATTATTTGTAGATCCTTTGTTAAAATCCTACAGCCTCGGAGACAATGAATGAATGTGAGAATTGAAAAAGTTTTCCAAAAGAAAATAATAAGTTTTTTTTTTTTTATTCTTGTATTATATAAAAGTTCCGTTCCGGTTGATGTGTATTCAACTTAAAACCCAGCACTCGCTACTTCATAAATCACGAGGCTTCGGCACTGAGAACATTTATTCAATGAATTCAAACTTTGCAAGTTCTACAGTGATTACATCTCAGCATTGAAGAGACACCAACATTATTATTCGATAATTCAACGATTTAAGTTTTTTTTTAAAAATTCAACGATTCATTTTCAAGTCTATCATTCTGTCATCAGATCATCTCGTGTCCACGAAAAGAAATTCGGCATGGGAAACATAATATGGTTTCAAAACTACCACCTTTAGGAAACAACAACACAAAAAACCACCGGAGAAAGATATTTAACATAAGTCAGACAGGAAGCGAAATGAATGGATTAGTGAAAAGACAAAAATTCCAGTTCCCAATTAAAATAGGACTGGATCAAGAAAACTTTGAAGCGAAGGCTACGGACAGATCATAAAAATTCAGGCGGAACCACAGCTGAGACGGTCAGACGATACTAAAAAGGAAGCCAGAAATCAGAGTGAGGGAGTGGAATGAAGGCAGGTGATGATAATATTCACGTATCTACAGGAAAATTGTACCTACTGCAAATTCAAATAAAGAGGCTGGGCTCGGAAGTATGAAGATGAAGAATAATATAGTCAGATTCAAATACGGAATTACAACCGAGTAAAAGAAAATTTTTAAAGATGATAAAAATGATAGCAAAGTTTAATATAGCATAACATTTAAATGTTAGCAAATTAGCGTTATATTCAACTCAACCGTCAACCTCACCCGCACGCGGTATTCTGTGCTATATGACCAACGAGGTTCTAAGACGAGAAGCTTTACAGCTATACCGCTGTTACTCGGTCGTCAGAGCACCTGAGCTGAGGAAAATACTTTTGAAAGCTTTTCCCTCAGGAGGGAAACCTCGAAAATCCCCATAATACCCTATGTACACAAAAGTATTATGTGATACAAAGGGAAGCATGTAAGTATATAATCATCATTCATCATGTACCTATATTATCCATAAAAGTACATTAAATACCTTGAGCATTGGAGAAACTACAATTTATCAAGCCACGTGTCAATTGTGCTGAGAAAAGAATTAAATCGAGGAGGCATTTGTCTAGATGTGGACGGAAATAGACTGAGAAGAGAGAGCGTGATCAAAACCGACACACTTTAATGAATTTTATTAATCGTTAAACATTTCATAAAATAACCAGAAATAATCACATGATAATTTGAATGTTTTACATTCTAAGAACAGTTTTTCAAACTTTATTGTAGAATGGATTTTCTAGAATAATAAAATACTTAACTGAATAAAACGAGTTCGATGAAAAAACAAAAACGTACAACGCGCTTATAATATCATTTGGGCATTCATATTTTTATGGTTCTATTTTTAGCGCGGCAACTCTTACTGAATGTCTTAAAGGATACACCGTACCTACAATGAGAATTTTATTTTCGTTTGTAAGTAGCACCTTTTATATTCGTACGCCAGGTGAGATCCAAAAAAGTTTCAGGTGGCATCGCAGGGGTGTAATAAAAATAAATAACTCAACAACGACAACACTCTAGAAGACGGATACCCGGTGAAGTTGTCCTACATATTCGTATTCACTGCAAGGCATTGTCGCGGATGTACATACATAAGGTAGGTATCACCTAGTGTATTCTTTAATAAACTGCGTGAAGTAAAATGGAGTTTTTGAAGAGAAAGATTTGAGACGCCTTTAAAGCACCTACCTATACCTATTGAGATTTTTTTTGGGAGAGAAACTAAACTTCTTTTCAGTTCATCTAAACGGGCTTGAGACAAAAAGAGACAGCTTTGTTATTAAAACTAGTGGTCGACCAGTGCTCGAAATTCGACCATGACTTATTTAAACTATAAGTTTGAACATTATTGAGGTTACACTTTCAAAGTTTTTCTATGGTTATTTAATACAAAAATATTAATCTAGTCTCAATTTGACCATAGATAAACAAAGATCTGTGTCCAATAATGTCAAATACATCGAAGTGTGTGTGAGTATGAAATACATTACATTAAGGTAGTGTGCGTAGTGTTTTTTTTTATTGATTTAATTTATTTATATGCATCACTTTGAAAAAATATTAGCATTCGCCACCCCTTCTCTAAATAAAGTATTCCTAAGTGTGAAAAATTTCATACTCCTTCATCCGAGCAATTTTCGTTAAAATGGTCACAAAGTTTTTCCTTCACGTATTAATATATGGATTGTGGTAAGAATGCTTCACTATTTCAGAATTTTAAAACTTTACGTATGATGAATAAAAAACATCAAAATTATAAACAAACTGGAGGGAGTTTTGCATAAAGAGTCAATGTTTAGAAGCTTTTATGTAGAAAAGTAAAAACGTTTTGGAGTTTACAAAAAAAGATGACTTTTATTTTTCACTTTTAAAGAAACAATGATTTTATAGTTTCATGAATCTACTGGAGCTCACCCAAAATGAACACAATTACACTTTTCTGACATCAAGTGTGAATTAAAATATCTTATGTCTGAAATTTTTAATGAAAGAAAAAGATTCTTAACCATTTTTCTTCAGAAACATGTTTCAAAGAACTCATTTTTGACTGCTTCAATGAACAAAAAAATATCACATTTTCTTGTTATGTTAATACGATATTATTTTATGAAAATATGTGATCCTTTTTAAATAATACCTACCATTATTATCATTAGGGAGGTTAAGAGCACCAACCGACGATTCTGCTTACAACATATTTTCAAGATTCAATAAGTCAAGCTCGATCAAAAGGAGTGACCCTTTTCACTGAATTTCAGACGTTATCGAACAGGAGATTTGTCGTGCTTCTGGAATAATGGAATTCTACAACCCTTTTAAAGTCTTCAAAATTAATGGAATTCTCCCGTCTAAAGTTTCAGCACTCGCGGAAATATTTGAAAATCTATAACGAAATTTAAATAGAGAAAACCGTCATTATTATAGACGCATTTCTGTAAGTCGAGTATACGTGTGAATTTGAATATGAAAAAATTCAAAACAACACCATTTCATTCACTACGGTTAAGAAAATCACGGTGGTTTTTTTTTCGATTTTGTTTATTTCAAAAACATCCAGGGTAAAACAATTTCGAAAAACGCATGACATTTCGTATTCAGAAATTTCCTATGTAATCCGATATCTCAGTGAAATAATGATTATGTTTATAATTATTTTATCGATATACGCGAATCCTTAATATAATTAACAATTAATTATTATTTGGAATACGACGACAAATTTCGTAATATGATACTAAGCCTCAACGAAAATAATATGAAAATTCTCGAATTATGGCATCCAAAAGATTAACGAAAAGAATTTGCGAATATAAACAATATCATTTAGACAAAGTTTGTATGTTCTGATTAAACAAGCTATTATTTGATAGAAAATTTACTTCGTAAATGTGTCCAAGGGTAAACTTCATTCATGACGAAGTGCATTAAGGATAAAGCGATGAAGCATGCAAGTCACGGATATACTAATTATTGACATTTCCATAGACATCTCATGATCTAAAACACGTTTCGATGTTTCCATTGGAATTTCTGTTACATTTGCTTTGCACTGTCAATAATTATTATAGGAAATTTTAGTTATGTTACCTCCATAATAAATATTATGTACTTCTTTCAGCAATTATCTCACCTGAAACAAGACAACAGAAAATTATTATATGTAGATATGATTTATAGTAAAAGTATTCTTGTTTAAAAGTAGGTTAATAAGATTCATTAGAAGTATTTTGGAATTTATACGAGTAGAAAAATGTAGGTAGGTATTCTTATTAGCGAAGAAGAACCTTTTATAAATATCTTTTCAAACCTCATTTTTTTGCCGTGGGGTTGCCGGCTAAGAATAGCACCTCTGCTCTTTTTGCTGGTTTTTCGAGCATCCTGTAAGAGGCAGGAAATCGAAAAATCAGATCGGGACCGTGAGATTGACCACCTCACGTCCTTAAACATCAACTGGTCAGAAAAGGCACAATGAGCCTTGGACGCCTTCGAGCGCAATGGAGAGCTCTTGTTGCCTCCCTATGCTCCTAAGTGGGGTTTAGGCCTACCGCATTGTGGGTTGGTCTGGGGGGATCCGCGGCGGACTTGGTTTGTATGGGGGTTTTCGGTTTGATTATTTCGATCGAGCTGAGGGGTCGGTTTCGGGTGGATCGGGTTTGCTGCGGATTGGTCTCCTCCGGGCTGGCTTGCGTTGTGCGGGGGGCCTTAAAGGGAGTATGTTTGAAGAAATCATTAATTTCATAATAGGTCATTTATCTACTAAAAATACAATAAAAAGTATAAGCTCTTTTTGTTGTTAGGGACAGCACTAATGCATTTAGCACTGAAACTTGAAGCAAAACGGGGAAATATTATTAATAAATAAATAAAATAACACTTTTCTATACAAATGTGTCAGTATAGCCGGCGGAACTTATTGCCTGAGACAATTTTTTAAAGTCAACCGGTCCCGTCTAGTCTGAGACAGGCCAACTCCGGGTTGGCATTTCAAGTGACAAAACACATAGAAACACTCTGACCCGACCGGGAATAGACCCGGGACCTCGTGATCTGAAGTCCACACCTTTACCACTAGGCTACCGAGGTCCGTATTATGTATGATAAAAAGTGACACTTCGAAGAAATCTTTTCCATATGTATTGAGCTTAAATTGGCATTACTTACTTACATTATTCAAACAAATCTTAAAAAGTAAAAAATGATAGGCATATGAAAACACATATCTTATCTTCCCTTTTTACACAATTTACTGTATAACTTAACTCATAATCGAAAAACCATATTTACTTCATATATACATGGAGTAAATATGGTTTTTCGTACGGAGGTACAACAAAAGATGTTTTCAAAAAATAGTTAAGCAATAAATAGTGCACTTTGACGCTGTGCATAAAAAAATGATGAATATGCATACAAACATTTTGTAATATTCAATGTTTTTCCATGCGATTCGTCACTTGACCCTTTAAATAACGAAACGAAGTTATATAAAATATCTATTCAATTACTTAGAAAATGCTTGGGTGGTAGTTCTTCGCGACAGAGAGTGGGTATGTACATATATGCGACATAATAATATCTAATCATGCTGTAATGGAATATCCCATCCTGAAAGATGATACGCCACTGGTAAGGATATACCCATCAAAATAATATATCAATATTAATGTGACGTCTATATGACAGTTATTTTAAATTATTATTATTTGAAGTGAAAAATGAAAAAAAAACTTTGATATTTTATTTTGAGGATTTTGTAATTTATTTAGAAGACAAAAACTGACAGAAATTTATCGCTAATTTTATATACGCGATACATAACATTGATAAATTGTATAGGCTTCTTATAAATATGTTTATAAGTTTGTCTTTTTAATTTTTTCCAAATGGCTTTTATTCAAACAGTTAAATAGAAATTTGCTATGTAGCGAAGATGTTAAAATTACTAGGTATTACAAAATGAACAAAACAAAATAGCAGCAATAACTAAACGATCTACAAACTTCGTTTAGGAAAATAACTTGTTAGAAAAGTTAATTATATTTCAGGGCAGAAATTATCCATGAGACATCTAAGTAAACGAATGCCGAAAAATAAATTTCCACCGAATATAAGGCACATGTGCATAGAAGTGTAGCCATTACATATTTTATAAGCAGCTAACGGACAAAAAATATTCAAGTTTTTATCCAACAGATTCATTGAAATCTACAACACGGAACGTATTTTAAACGGAATAAGAGATTAACTCTTCACAGACAACAATCAATATTTTTTTTAAAATGACACAACAAACACGCTGCAAATATTAATATGTAAGTATCGTTAAATCATCATATTATTGTACCTGCTTGAGATATTGTTTGAATACGTTTAAGGATATAATGTATCGTTTACAGGCATTAGATGCGTAAGCCGAATGCAAGGTAATTTTACTTACCTAAAGAAGGAAAGCTCTCCGTTGAAAATAAAACAAACGACGGTGTCTATGCGCGTGACAAGAATAAATAACGAAAGCCTCTTCATAGCACAGCCTTGATTAGAACCTGTCACGGACAAATAAATGAACGCAATCTTCATTCCGTACGTCACGGACGTTAAATGTCCCGCCTACGAAGGATTTTCAGATAACAATTCGAAACAAATAATAGGAAAATAGGCCCGGAACACAAGCTTACTGGGTTGCCTCTGTGAATAATAGTGTTTGTGTATAAGCGAGCTCCGTAGCATTTGAGTACCTATATCGTATTATACCATGAGATCAAACGTAAAATAAATCTGTCTCCTACAAAATGAAATTTCAAACGTCAGATTCACGGTGACAATCATCAGGTTACGGTAGGGGAATCGTTGTTTGATCCTGATTTAGTTGACCGCATTAAGCGGATTCTTCGATAGCAATACTATCAAAGAATATCAACTAGATTTTCAGTCCAAACAAAATAAGGTATCTTGAGCAAACTTGTATCAATCTAAACCTGACTATATAGGTACATACTTCATTCGCTTTTAACAGCAACATTTCATTATTTTGGGTAGTTTCTAATACCTATATCTTTTGCCCTGGGTGTTTTTAAAAAACGGAATCCACCAACTCCATTCCTTTTGGATATGGTGCCGGTGGTCGAATTAGATCATGGAAATCTTCTTCAACTTCTTTTAAATCGTTATTGGGCTGACACGTATTTTTTCTGCTCCGAATTTTAATTTGTTTTCTAGTGAAGAACTGTGAGAAATATAGTGAAGGTATATATCAGTCTGCTTGAAATTTTGTGCTTTACAAAGTGATGTGGTTTGTTTATCTATAACATTTCCCTTGTGAAAATCATAGTGAAAAATCCTAAAAGTGCTGAAAATATCGGAAAAAGTGGAAACGCTGCTCCTCCCGAGGGCTGTGCGGCCGAGGTTCCAACATAAAACTGTAAGGGGTCCTAGCCCAAAGAAATAACCTCGCGGTGTCATTTTCCCATCGTGGTTGGTTCTGGCGTGAGAGTGGTTTTTCCGGAGTGAAAATTTTTCAACTTTTCCGTGGAAATTTTTTTTCCAAGTTTTTTTATTCTGTGTGGGATTTGGAATTAATCTTTGTTTAAATCTAAAAAATTGGACTAAGAATAAGAAAGTTATACTGTGTTGAAGTTTAAAAAGTATCTTTTTCTAAAGTGTCACCGATTTAAGGGCCCTTTCTGTCCGTTGCCTTATACCATTAAAGAGCCCGTAAAATTTGCTACAAAAAACCTCGTGTAACCTAATAGTTAACTCTAACGGCTGTTGAGCTAGCATTGACGATAACATTTTTCCCATACAAATATTACCATCACAGCATTTGCAGCTACCCACGCAGAAATATAGAATTGAGTTTCGCGTCTCACCAACCATTAAGCTTTCTAACAACAGTCAAGTTATATTCCACATAAAATACAGCCATGGTTTGTGTTCAGTGTGGTGAAACTGTTTTACTGGAGGATGCCATAAATTGTGCTAAATGTAAAGAATCATATCATTTCAATTGTGGCGGCCTCTCGGAGACAACATTTAGGAAGATGGGACCCAGGCGAAACACTTGGAGGTGTCGCGATTGTAAGGCTTCCACGGGAGCGGCACGGGGAGAATCGCATGGTGATGGCGATCTGGACGCTGGATTGATGGGTGAGCCCACAAATGCCGACATTATGAGACTTTTGATGTCTATTAGGAGTGATTTTAATGGTATTCTTACCGATGTTCAGGAGCTAAAATCAAAAATCGAATCTAACTCATCTACACTGGATACTTTGCAGTCAAGGACTAAGAATATAGAAATAAAACTTCAGAAGATTGATTTGATTGAACAGAAGGTGATCGAAGGGGAGACTAAGTCACTTTCATTTCAGAGGGAGGTGATGTCTCGTATCGGCGTCCTGGAGGAGCGTGCCACTAAGGGATCTGCAGACGTTGACGCATTGAAAGAGATTGTGAATGAACCTAACTCTGGAGGCACTCACGTGAATGTTTTACGAGACGAGATGGACGGCTTGAAAAAAACTATTGAAAACCTCTCTGATGAATGTAATACTAGAGATCAACTGGCAAGATTGAATAATTTGGAGATATCCGGACTTCCAATGTGTAAAGAAGAATCATTAAACGGGATCATAAAAAAGATAGCTGCGGAGCTGGCTGTTCCATTGGTCGACGGTGATATTGACTATGTCCGTCATGTTGCATCTTGGAGTAATCACAAAATTCCTCCAAAAGTAATTGTAAGATTCCATAACAGAAAGAAGGTTGAAGAACTCATGGTAGCTGTGCGGAAGAGGCGGGGCCTTGCGTTGGCAGATTTGGGATTGTCTGAGTCCAGTGCGAAAGTTTTTTTAAACTGGCATTTGACGGTCGCTAACAAGTTGCTGTACAAGAAGACTAGAGAGATCGCTAAGACTAAGCTTTACCAGTATGTGTGGGTAAAACACTGTAAAATTTACGTTCGCAAGAACACGAGTTCTCCTTATATATTTATCAAGAGGATGAGTGACATCGAGAGGATCAAGTGACTGTATGATTATCTTCCTTTTATTGCTTTTTTTACTTTTATTTGTTTCCTTCGTTTTCTTTATTATTGTTTTATGCTGCACAGTGCACTGAAAATTTTTACTTTGTGTACACCTCACCTCATATTATATTGTATAGTCCTCTCCTCTCCCCCCCCCACACCCCCTTTCCCTACCCATTACCCCTTCCCCTTGCGGTTGTCCGTCTGCTGTTCCGGTTTCGGTTTCGGTTGTCGGTTGAGATATAGTGATTGAATGGCATTAAGCATATATTACCAAAACGTTAGGGGTCTACGAACCAAGACCCATACTTTTTTGTCAAATATCTTGGGCTGTGATTTTGACATTGTATGTCTGACCGAGACCTGGTTGAATCGGGGGCTCTATGACTGTGAGGTTTTTGATCAGAGATATCGAGTTTACAGACGCGATCGTGACTATGCTGCGACAAATCAAATTTTGGGGGGTGGTGTTCTCGTTGCAGTCAAGCATGAAATTTGCTCTAAAATAAATTCCCTATGGTCTACCGATGCTGAGGACATCTGGGTTTCAGTGTGTCCAAGCGACTCGGGACCTCCTATTAACATTAGTTGTGTTTATTTACCACACGACAATATGTTTTCCACTAGACTCTCAAATTACTTGGAGAACGCGACCGACCTGCTGCATAGCAATCCTGGCGAGACTTTTTTGATCATCGGGGACTTTAACTTGCCCAGTATTGCTTGGTCCAGGTCGGCTGAGGATGGATCGTGTGTGCCGGGTGACTTTACCGACCACAATAGTACACTTCTTGTTGATTTCATATCATTCACTGGCCTCTCGCAGTTTAATTATATAAAAAATATCAACGGTAGGATTTTGGATTTGGTTCTGAGTAACGTCATGGATTGTGAGCTATCATCGTGTGATTGCCCACTAGTAGACGAAGACGCACACCACAGATCACTTGAGATTACCCTTGCTGTTCAAGGTGAACTTTATATTAAAACAGTTCCTAGAACCATTAAAAATTTTCACAGCGCAAATTTCACAGCCATTAAGGAATGTCTAGCCTCGCGAGATTGGGAAGCCGATTTTGGGAACCTAAGCACACATCAATCTTTAGATTTTTTCTACAGTATACTAAATAATGCTATCTCCCTCTATGTACCAAACAAAACAAACTCCAAGATCAAAAGTTTTCCTTCCTGGTATAGTGGGCCCTTAATTAAAATAATTAAGGAAAAACTCAAAATTCATAAAAAATGGAAGCGTTCAGGTTTGGCTTCTGACTATTATGAATTTTCAGTGCTTAGGTCCAGACAAAAATATATGCAAAAACAGTGTTACAGTCATTATATAACACAAACTGAGAATGCAATAAAAACGGATCCCAAGAAACTTCACAATTACGTGAAATCCAAGAAGCCTCACACCTTCTATCCACAGAACATGTTTTACAGAGATATTTCCTCAAGTGATACGCACACCGTATGTGAGTTGTTTGGCGAGTTCTTTGACTCATCATTTCAGGTAGCACAATCGTCTCCCGCTCCAGAGGTTAACACTTCGGGTGAAATCGACGTCGGAGTTATCCGTTTTGAAACTCGGGATATTTTGCTTAAGCTGAAGAGCCTTGATCTGTCTAAGGGTGCGGGTCCAGATGGAATACCACCGCTATTAATAGTTAAATGTTCCGAAGAACTTTCCCTAATTTTGTCAATTCTATACAGAAAATCCTATATTGAAGGTGTCTTCCCTGCGGCGTGGAAGAAATCATTCATTACTCCCATATACAAATCGGGCGATAAGCATAGTGTCGAAAACTAAAGACCTATATCGAAACTTTGTCTATTTAGTAAAATAATGGAGAAAATAATTGTTGAGCAAATTACGCCGGCAATAAGACGTTTCATAATGCCTAATCAACATGGATTTTTTCCCGGAAGATCCGTTGAGTCTAACCTGGTCGAATTTACGGATTTTATTCTCAGATCCATGGGTAGGGGGACGCAGGTGGATGCCGTATACACCGATTTTTCAAAAGCGTTTGACAAAATCAGTCACAGCATATTAATAAAAAAACTTGGTGTGTACGGCGTACACGGCGATTTGCTTAGATGGTTGTCATCATACATAGATAACAGAACACAGGCGGTGGCATTAAATAACTGTGTCTCCCAATTCAGACACTGCCCTTCTGGTGTTCCGCAGGGATCCCACTTGGGTCCAATACTGTTTATTTTGTACATCAACGATATCCAGGCCTGCTTTAGACACTGCAATTTTTTGGTTTACGCGGATGACATCAAGATCTTCAGCGGAATCGCATCTGAGAGAGATGCCATCAACATGCAAGCTGATCTTGATCGCTTACACTTTTACTGCACAGTAAATGAATTGTATATTAATGTATCTAAATGTTGCTCCATCTCGTTTACTAGGTCTAAGAGCCCTTTATGTTTCGATTACTCTATTAATCAGCAATCTTTGAAAAGATGCAATCTTGTGAAAGATCTCGGGGTGACATTGGATGCTAAAATGACATTCAAACCACACACTGATAACATTGTGAGTAGTGCTCTCGGAAGGTTGGGTTATATTTTGAGAATTTCAAAGCCTTTTAAGTCCACGGACACTCTCAAAGTATTGTTTTACACGTATATTCGTACATGTCTTGAATATGCATCGGTGGTCTGGAATCCCCAGTACGTAACGTATATTGATAGGTTGGAGAGAGTCCAAAACAAATTCTTAAAGCAGCTTGATTACAGGTGCCGAGTAGTTTTTGACGATCGATCTCAATCGGCTCATTATCACAAGATTGCCACCTTGGAGGGAAGACGAACAACAACTGACTTGGTATATCTTTACAAGATAGTGAACGGTTTTGTTGACTCGGAGTCCTTGGTTGCTAATCTGGCATTTAGTTGTCCCTCTCGTCCCACCCGATCGCCATACACTTTTAGGCTCCCTATCTGTAGAACCAACTATACACAGAACTCGTTTTTTCAAAGAGCATGCGGCAACTACAATGTATTTTATAAAAGTGTAGATATATTTCAACATTCCATTAGAGCCTTTAAAGCAAAAATCTTGGAGGCCCCGCGTGGCTCATGACGGTGAGTGTCTGTGGGCATCTGACGTGTCTGCCGCTCCTCTCTTCCCCTTCCTTCCCTCCCCTTTTCCCTTCCTCTGCTCCCATCCTTTACCCTTGAATTTTTAATCATTACATAAACTTTGTTACTTTTTTATTTATCTTTGTAAATTATTAATTTTACACGCCATGGAGCTGCTTTCTTTTTCTTTTTTATAATTTGTTATTTTTAGAATGTGTCTCCCACCCGTTGGCTTGCATTTAACGTGCTTGCCAACTATGCATATACCCGCAAACTGAAATGGTCTATTATTCATATTCAATGAACTTTGTAATATTTTATTTAATGACTGTAAGTTTGTTTGAATAAAGATAAAATAAATAAAAAAATAAATAAATAAAGAAATATCACATCTCACTGAACGTCTACCTGTGGATAAGAAAACCAGGTTATCACGGATATATGTGAAAGGAAGTCACGGTTACACGAAAGGCAAGGAGTGACATTTTTTGAGAAATAATGAAAGAATTTGCTTAAACTTATAAGCAGTAAAGATTTATTGATAGAAGACCTTGCACCAAAGTTGTAAGGGGTATCGCTATCATGCTTAGACTCATCTTCATAATAACATCAGTTATGTACGTATTTCTGTATGTTGCAGTTTCAAGCAAAAAAAAATCAGACATTACGTTCGATTTTAATAGATAAGAAGCGTTCTTCAAACATACATACATACATCCGTGGCGCTACAACCCTGTGTGGGTCTTGGCCTCCTCCAAAAGACACCTCCATGCCACCCTGTCCTCCGCCATGCTCCGCCAATCGTCCACCCCTAGTAGTCCGAGGTCTCTCTCTGCTCCGTCCAGCCATCTCAGTCTGGGTCTTCCAATGCTCCTCCTTCCAGCAGGTCTCCCACAGAAAACTTCCTTGAGGACGGACGGTTCGCTCGATCTTTGAACATGGCCCAACCAGCGAAGTCGGCTAAGCTTTATGAATTTTGCGGCGTTCACATCATCATATATTTCATAAAGTTCGCGGTTATAACGAATGCGCCAGTGTTCTCCATCTCTGATTGGTCCGTAGATTCTTCGTAGTATTTTCCGTTCAAAGATGTCAAGCCTTTGCTCGTCACGTTTACTCAGCGGCCAGGTTTCCGCGGAGTATGTGAGTACCGGTCGGATCATGGTCTTATACAGTTGCTCCTTTGACTTTCTTGAGAGCAGCTTAGATCTAAAGAGCTTTTGAAGACCAAAATAGCATCTATTGGCTGAGACAATTCTTTGGCTGATTTCGAAGCTGATTTCATTAGTATCTGTTATCAGTGACCCCAGATAGGTGAATCTGTCCACTCTCTCAAATGTGTAACTTCCCACCGAGAGGGAGTCAATATGCGATGTGGAGGCGATGGGATCGGATATGAGGTACTTTGTTTTCCCCTCGTTTACAGTCAATCCTAGACTCTTTGCCGCACTCTCTAGGCGGCTAAACGTCTCTTTCAGGGTGTCTTCGTCTTTAGTCACAATATCTATGTCATCTGCATAAGCCAGCAACTGCACAGGGCCCTGAAATATCGTGATCTTCAAACAGTATACATATAATAGAATTTTAGTAACAGTGATGTTATTTATCTGTGTGTATGACAGTTTCATAGCTTACAGTTTAATTCTTTTCGTTTTGGTCTGTTGAGCAACCGAAAGCTAGACTGTAGAACCTGATTATTAAAGCTATTCTATAATCTACTGATCAATCTTGACTATCCGAATCAACAACGTTAAACAAGACGCGGGTATCATCTAGTATCTAATAAAATAATGCTCCAACAACCACACATAGCCCAAGAATTATCTTCTAACTCTGTTGGAATGGGCGCTTAGACAATTAGGTATATACTGTTACGAAATCTCGAGTCTCATACTACTTATTATTGTATAAGCGCCAACACCCGTAGTTGGCTTCTTGTAATATAATCATCTTGAATGAAAAGTGGCAACAATACATACACCGACACAATTAAAGCCAGCCAACAATGTAGGTAGGTACTATCGGATGTTAATGTATGCAGGGTATAATAATAGCGCTTATAACGCCAGCCCCTAGCAGTCCCGACACAATGCAATCCACATTATTATGAAGCGACAATAACGACAATAAAAGGAATTTCTCATTACTGATGGTATGGCCGCAGTTAGTTGCACCACGGCACCGCATTCCACGACCTTTACTTTTTAACGTTGGTACACAATGCTGACGATTCCCTGCTCATCTTAGCCGTATTATCTTTGTACATACAAATACCATTTTTTAAGTGCAGGAAAAAAAAAGTGAAAATGTCTTTACATGACGTGTTGATGTGGGAACGCTATTTCCAAAAACGTTTAGAAAATAAAGGATCGTTAACCATCAATCAATGCAGATCATTATTAATCTAAAAATCTTGTAATGAGATTCTTCTACATTGATATATCATTCAGAGATTGCCTTTTTAATTCCCTTGTGTAGGTACGTAATGTAGACCAATAATTATTGACAATAAAATGACAATAGTGGGTTAATCGTTGCAAATAGTGGGTTAATAGTTGACAATAGTGGGTTAGTCGTTGCCAATAGTGGGTTAATCGTTGACAACAGTGGGTTAATTGTTGATAAAATAGGGTAGGTAAATTGTTAAAAGTATTGTTATGTGTGAAATGTAGCTTATTCTAACTATCAAATGTTTAGAAATTTTGTAAATACCTATCTGTACTCGATGTACCTACAATTAATTCATAATGATTACTCTTGAATTTTTTAGTAGTTCGCGTTTATTTTATCTCCGAGTTACGTCACCTTATTCTCAATAATATCTCAGACCAATAAAGTATACGAGTAAAGTAACTAACAATGAGAAGAGCTCCGTTGTCTTGCGAGAGATATTTTGTGAAATGAAATATTTCGAAACAAAGTAATAATTTTGTTCCCAGGTAACAGGGGTGGTATCAAAAGAGACTCGACATTTCGCATTGAATTACAATTTTCAAAAACTTTTCAGGATGTGAAACGAAATGACATTTGAAAAAGGGTGAGAATAAGAGAAACAATTTTCGGAACACGTCTTAGAAAGTGAAAAGGGGAAACATTTATAGAACGGAATAATTCAAACAAAACAGGTAACTTTGTGAAATATGAAGGAGTAAACTGAATTTACGTGCTTTTTTATAAACGGGGTTTGTACTTGATACGTCACTTTTAATAAACTTACCTTCAGTAAAATGATTAATCTTTATTCAAACGCATTTCTTAATAAAATAAATATTTTTCAAGATATTGCTACACACTTTTAAGGACTAATAAATATTCTTAAAAATGCTGCGTTAAAGAAGTGTTAAACTAGCATTAAATAAAAAATATAAACAAAAAACTTTTTTCTGTCATCCGTCACCATGTTTGCCTGTTTTCGTAGTCCACACATCCTTTTTCAAAAAAAAACCTTCATTTTGATTTGTCTTCTCAGAATTTTGATGTAGTTGGTAGCCTAGTGGTTCAGTCGGGAACATTCGTAGTGAAGGTTAAAAGTTCGATCCCGGTGCCAACTATATTCCAATTTCACGACACAAGTTATGTTTTTTGTTAAAGATGTCAAAAGTGTATGTTTGTTCACTATGGGTGAGCCCAGATTCATTAAGATTTGATTTTTTTTTTCTGATTCCATTACATAATGTAATTTTTTTCTATCTTATTTTTCTTTGTTCGTCCTGATTTGTTATCAACCCTCATGGATCTCGATCAGCAAGTCTTTCAGTATAATATGTCTCTTCGTTGGTCCTCCCTCATTCATTCCATTTTTTTTTTTTTATATAAAATTGAATCTGGGCTCACCCAAAATGAACAGAAATTCACTTTCGACATCTTTCACATAAAGCAAAGCTTGTGTTGTTGTTTTTTTTTTATTTTATTTATTTTCCACAACAATCTAGTTCTAGTACGCGTCCCTTTACTCTGAATATTTAGTACCCCCATTATATTTCTGGTATCTTTGAATATATCAGGACATCGTGATGCAAACAAGAGTGTATCTATTGAAGTGAATAATAATGATTTATTGATTACCTATCACCATAACCTACACTATATTTTAACATTTAAAATACTGACGAAATAATAATCAACGCAGAACAAAGCAAGTTAGTCATTATAGTAAAACCTTAATGATACCTTGTGGTGGATAGGGTAAATGACAGTGTGGGAAGGCCTATTAAAAACAAACTCGTCTAATTTTAAACAAAAGTGTCCCGACTCGTTCACCTGCGAGTACTTATCGACGTATTTTTAAGGAGAAAGAAACAATAGTCACGCTAACAAGGCCCGAACAACCGAATTTCCTCCCCTTCAAAATGTCAAGCAAGTGTTATCGATTTCCAGCTCACAATAAAGAACTTTAAGACTACCGACCGACCGGAGCGATATATTATAATAGTATGATTCTCCAGTACGGCGGGGGGTGCGTTATATAGAGCACGATGTTATGTTTTTTGAGAAAGCGGGTCACGAATCTCGTGTTATTTATATAATTTATTATTCTTTTATAACCCTTGAATCCGAAAGGGAAAACTATACGCAGTTCGACCCCTGCGCCTAAGCACCTAGATGCCTACTATACTACTTGTCCCTCTCCCCCACTTCAGAAACACGTTTTTTTTTCCTCGGAGGTTACCGCCATACGAAGGCGGATTTTATTGCTTATTTATGCAATAAGAATTGTACAGGTTCAATTTAGGAATCGATTTCAAAAAAATAAACTCAATTTTGTTTCACGCCGTATTCAATAGAAATGCGCGCATCAGAAGGAAGAGAACGTTACTTTTAGCGACGTCAAATTTATGTATGATTATAATTTTCGGAATTTTACTCGCATTTTTATCTGTACCGTAATAGTAATAAATTCACACTCGTCAAACGAATATCGGAAATAAAATTACAATCAAATTAAATCGTTTTTTTTACAACTAATTCGATAAAATTTCCTGTTTTTTTTATTTTTGTTTTAAACCGTACCAATTTTTGTAACTGTGCACATATTATGAGATTCAAACAATACATTATCATTCAAACGTTACACGTGTGATTGTAATTATTTAAATCACAGAATTCATATAAAAGGAATCACTGGAGTTTAACGAGCATTTTCTGTTCAAGTTTCAGAAGCTGGCTTATACAACGTAAACACAATTCAAAGAAATACCTTTACTTCACAGAAACATTACCAAAAATCTCATGTCGATGACAGATTTCGTTGAGTCCATAAACTTCACTCGAACATCGAACAACTGATGATGTAAAGACGTCTTCATTTCGAGCGATCACGAAATTAGAAGAACACTCGTTGAGATTATTCATTCTATGCGATGAGAGAAAACAATTTTTCTTTTTTCAAAACAACTTCATTCACTTCTCGGCTCCAGGATATGAAAAAGTCAGTATTCTTTATTTTTTAATGAACTTTTTAATCTAAAACATAACCCCTCAAGTAGATTTGAGTTGATGTCTTCAGTCATGAAACCAATTTGGTAACATAAATAATTTGTAGAAATAGGAAATTTTCACATAAATTTTAATGTATTGAATATAAGATGAAAATTGAACAATTTGCAAATTGATGGTAAAAATGTACGGTGCGCACAAGATGTAGAGAGGAAGCTTGGCTATGAAATGATGTAAATTGAAACGAAATGGAGTGTAAAATTGGAAGGAAATGGTGTAGGTAATGCATTGACATGTACAACAAGAGTGTCTGGGAGGATAAGGTGGTTCCAAGCGCAAAAATGTCATGGTAGATTCTACTCTACATTCCGTATGTATTATAATCAATACTTTGCGTTTGATTTTACATTGTCATATTACTGTGGAGCCCTGATAAGACTGGATTCTGAGGAATGAACTGAAGTTAAGGAATAGATGTGATAATACTGATAATATTTGCCATTGCGCGTTATAATGAAAAAAAGTTATGACAATCGGCACACTAAAGATCTGTCAACTTGATTTCGTATTTTGTGTTACGACATTGGCCGGAAGAAATATGCATAAAATATTAATGTTTTTTTTTATGGCAAAGCTCCCCATATGGTTTTAATTTTGTAATTTATGATGAAATTTGAATTAACTAAAAAAATAAGGATGTTATATTTACGTTTTAAAAATATTAAGTAACAAACAACAATGAACAATCTTCGAATAAATGTTTCGTTCCAATGAGTAGCTTTCACTAGCCCCTCATCGAGCAGAAGTCATCGCTACAATAATAGAATAACATAGTACTTACATAATTATTGCAGATAGAAAATAATAACTATGTAACTCACAAATAATGTATTTATTTCTACTGAATTATTTTGTTCTCTGAAGGGAAGATTTATCTAGATATAATATATGCCAGGGGATGCTAAGATGCGGAACTAATAATAATGCACAGAATTCATTCTTAAACCGTTCTACGGCCACTTATGATTCATTTTTTAACAATAGACCTGAATAACTCTTCTCTTACGGTTTTCACCAAAACGTAAGAACACACCTGACGTCAGAGCAATAACTTCTTTTGTCTTCCTTGTCCCTTATTCCTATCCCTCACTCTTTTCCCTATTCCCATTATCCCCAGCTGAGCCTGCACATTACTATCATTATTTTTTTCTTTTTCTGTTGCTTGTCTCACTTTTAACCTACTCGCTGTTAATGTCTACGTAGGGTAAACGATATAGTGATTGCCCACTTAAGGATACGCTCTCCAACAAATTGCTATAAATTTTTTAATTATTCAAATTAGCGAATACTTTATTTTTTCCTGTATTCTATCAAGTTTGAGGATTTCAAATTTGATATCAAAATCAAAAAAACAGTTCATCAAAATTTATAAAAAAATACTAAACTAGAATGTTCAAAAATATATAGTCATGGCCCACCTCTATTCAGAGATGGCCCATTTCACATTACAGTCATGGCCCACTTGAAATTTTTAACAAAATCATATTGAAAAACGAAAAGATTGTTATAAAAATATATGAAAAACGATAGAATCACATCAATTATTACTCTTTATACCCGAAATAACCATTTCTCCGCCATTTATAAATTGTAATTCATACTTTTATTAATTTTGAAGTTAAATTTTTGCTGCATAGTGGTTCAACGGTTGACTTTTATAAGTACTGGAAGTTGTGGATTCGATCTCCAATGCTGAACATTTCTCTCTTTCATCTTAATAGCTTTGCTTTCAATGAAATATGTTTAAATTTTAATTTTGTATGCTTTTGTTGAGTCCAGATTCATTGAAAATATATCATTCGCAAAATGTTCTATGGTAAAATATGGCAGGTAAATTAAATAATGTGCTCATACTCAGCTTTTATTGAATTGGAGAAGTGGTGAGAGGCTAAAATGCACTTGTATTGGGAGGTTTTCAGACATACAATAAGTAGGTAAGTACCTCCTTTTTTAATGTTAACCCTTTCGTAGGTGAATAATAAAGAAATCCATCTTTTTCTGTTCTGTTTTCTTTTCAACTCCTGTTATGGTATTGTTTCTAGCTTTCACACACATGCTTCCAAATTTCCCTGTAGGTGTGTCCAATGATGTTGCAAGAACTACCTATTCTTTTACAACTGGTTCCCTTGCTTTTGATATTTTTGGCCTTATAAAAATATTATTTAGGTGAATTACGTAGAATTTTAATTTAGTATTCGCTTTTTTCCGTTAACTTGAATTTTTGATCCCATTCGCTGGATGTTCAGGCCTAGGCTTTAACAATCCTCCTATTCTTCATTTGTTGTTATTGGTTGGAAATCGCCCAAGATGGCCGCTGGGATTCATAGGTATTTTTATAATTGACCGATGTGTAGTGGGGAAGCTTTAACTTTTTTTGAAAATATGTCCTATAGAACCACCATGTTCAGAAAGCAAGCAGTATAAATATGTGAAAACATTAATCCTGCTGTATTGATCAATTCTTTTTTAAAATATAAGCATGAGACAGTCGTGGCCCATCAAAAATTTAGTGGTGGCCCACCCGGGCAACTACTGTTTAGAGTCATCAGAAAAATAAATAAAAAAAAACTGCAGTAAAAAGAAAGCATAATTTATGCGTTTATGTAAAAAAATTACGAAATTTTACAATTTCAAAAAAGTATAGTCATGGTCCACCCCGGGCAATCACAGAATGTGTGCACTTAAACATTACAGTGGTTGCCCACCCCGCCTAACACATAAAATAATTCATATAATCATAATTTTCAAGCTAAAATACAAACTTGAAATATTTAACAACTCAAATAAGTGATTAAAATGATTATTTAACATAAAAATTGTAGAAATATTTGCGTTTCAAAATAGCAATTTCCTTAAGAAAAACGTAAGAAATTTGGTGAAATTTCTAAAACGCGCCAAATTTGAACAAATACATCACCAAGAAAATTCTATAGCGACACATAGTAATGAATTGATGAACTTAGTAGGTAGAATAGGGTCCCAGCTATTTGTTCTAATGTTCAAAGCAATAAACATATGGCAGGTTTCCTTATTTTTGAAGATTATTTTTTAAGTGGGCAATCACTATAAGGTGGGCCGTTACTATATGGTTTACCCTATATACTTAACTGGTGTTTTTGTTGTCCATACTATTTGTGTGATTGTTTGTAATATTATCACTGTTTGTATATTTGATTACTAAAATAAAATATATATTCCAAAACTAAGATGGTTATATGGCATTGTCGAGAACTGTCGGAGTCAGTACTGACATTATTTTTGTTGTGTTAAGTATTATATATGTTTATCATGAAAAACTCCTGAAAAATAAATTACGAATAAGTTAACCTCAAAAATTTAGATGTCGACCTAAAACTACTGCGAAGTGGACGGCCCTCTCACTTCGGATCTATGTAGCAACTGAAGCTGGTTTGTCCTGGTTTTAAGGCTCTAGAAGTTCCCCATTCGTCCTCTTGTTATCTTCACACGGTGTGAACATATTGCCCAGTGATGATGCAATCGAGTCGAACTTTCCAGTAGTGTTATGCAATATGAAGTTTCACCTTATTTTAAAGACCAAATCCTTCAGTAAGATGTAGGTAACTTACTGTGACCGTATTAGCCCTTTGAACCCTTAAATTAACATGAAAAGTTTTCTGATAACGGAGGAAAATGTAAATGAATGGACTGAATATCCATATTTTATGCCTGAAAGGTTTTTCACCAATAAAATGAAACGTTTTAGAATTCGACGTCCTGCGTATATTCTGCCCAGTGTAGAACACATTCAATCAATAGTTTAAAACATTCCTCTTTCATATTTTAATCAGTTGATGGATTCCACCATTCAATATTCATCGGAACATCCATCTCTGTTATTGGTTCTACGCTAGGAATGGAGTTCAGCCGTTGTTTCCAATTGATATATAGTTCATATTTTATGTTGCTTCAAAGTATTCCAAAGTGCACACATCTATCTACAGCATAGAACCCTAGAGCCTAGAGGTTAAAGGTTAAACGTTTACACAGTATTTTGGATTACCTTTATCTTATTCCCATTACTTTATATCGATATATTACGGATTTTTTTCAACAAGTATTTTGAATTATCGTGCGGCAAAGAAAACATTTGCCAGTTAGCAGCGTCCTCAAACATCGTAAAGACTTCATCTCGGATAGTGTATTCTGATGGTGTCTGCTCTAGTTTCCACACTGTAAGTTTAAAGGTAGGTATCAAACCAAAACTCCCTTTGAACCCGACTCAGGGGCATAGGAAGGCAACAAGAGCTCTCCATTGCGGAATGCTTATGACCTCCTCCCACACTATGTCCTCCCTCAGATCTGTCTTGAAGGAACGGAAAACGGTATGAAAGGGTCTTCTACGTCTTCGAGACCCCGATGGTAGGAAAAACAGCGCTCTTCTCCGCTAACTCATTCGGCATCCTTAACACAGTCATGTCCCAGCCATATCTTTACTTAGCTCTTTCAAAAGATACTTACTTTTTTAAAAGATACCGGGTAGTCCTTTCTTCGCATTCTATTTAGTATTATTAACGTACAATAAAGGGTCTCTCTTATAATTCTTTTCAAATTCCTATTTGTGCAGCAAATTTGTGCTGTTAGTATAAAAACTAAATACCTACACCTATTCTGCGTTGAGAAAAAGAGTTAACCCTTCCTACTTAAAACACATCCATTCCATTCGCTCGACAGACAAAACCCTCGCTTACAATATTTTATCTTCCGCCGCGATGTTTCTAAGCGATAATTGTTCTCACATAAAATAAACTCATCGAACCGAAAACGAGTCAGCAGTTGGCTGGATGCCAGCAGAGAGGGAACAAAAAATACGTCTCCCGACCCTGCGGTGGAATGTGGAACAAACTCGGGAATCATGTCAGAATGGTGCCCGGAAATATGGATTTTTTCAGAAGATGTTCGGCTGAGAATGATGACAGATGATGACAGCAAAAAGGTATAAAGTTTAACATCGTTTATTTTATCTCAGTCTGTGGCGAGATATTATGTTTCTTCTTCTTCATCCGATATTACGCCTGTTCTAAAGCACTACTAAAAAACTGGTGCAAGGTAAATAGGTTTTCTTTGTCAACTTATACTTCTCAAATTATTACATCCCTCGTCAATACTTTAGCAACACTAAAAAAAAACTAAAGCTGTTCTACATAATTTATGTAGGTACTTATTATAGACTATGTTTTTTTTTTTCAATAAATCCTCCCTACGCCTAGTTCAATTTTTTTAATTCCTGTGGAAGACATGGGATATTTCAATGAAAATGTCGATGATAGGGACTTCGGGGAATCGACCAATTTGACCAACTTAATGGTGAACAAAGCTATCACGCTAATTAAAAACTTCGAAGCAACAGTAAAAGATGGAAACGTAAGCACGTTGCGGATCAAATTTGTTTTTTTTTTTTTTTTTTTTAAATAGAATACGAATTGCATTTTTGGATGCATCAAATAATTGCTAATCAAATGTGCAACTTTGATGAGAGCCACCTTGAATATTCATAGTAATTATCCTCATAGATTATCAATGTCCTTCACTGCTGACGGGTAGAAAATAATAATTTGATTAGAATGATGTAGGTATATTCATTTCTTTTTAAAATGCAGATAATCAACTGCTTTGAAAAATTTTAGAACGTCAATAGTTGATCTTTTACAAATAGCTTTCACGAAAAGAAATAAGAGTTGAATCGAATGGTGAAAATATTGGATACATTTCGTATGGCGTACAACATGAAAAACACTGGGAACGATATTCAAAACAGAAAAACACGTCTACGGAGTAAGCCAATAAAACAGGATGAAACGAATTCGCTCACATTCTATTTATTTTTCTATCACGCTACATCTCATTTTTTTATTCTTGTGTACGCCAAAATATTTCTTTGGTTTATTTAAAAAAATAGGTACAAAGAAACAAAAAAAAAAACATTTGAAGAAAATGATTCAAATTCATTTTAGCTAGAACAAAGCTATTGTCGACGGATCGGTTGAGCCAGTGCATGGTTAAAGTCTCTGCTTGATACGGGATCGAATTCTGCGGGGACATTTTCCTCTTCATGACGAGTTGTAAAACCCTATATTTTACACCTGTTTATGTGACCAAAGTACTAAGTCTCACACATCTCAATTGAGGTCCAGTAAAACCAGTAAAAGTACAAATAAGTATTTGAATTATAAATAAAATACAATCATTTTATGATTTAAAATACAATCGATTTATTGGGCAGATCTTGTGGTACATTTGTCTGAAAAAAGATGGAGAAAACGGTATCGGTCTGGAGGCCTAGAATAGAACTCAGAAGCACCAGAAAAGAAACATAGACTCTAAACCGGAAAATCCATCAACTTCAGCTAGCTTTGAAAGCCATGGAAAGAACAATTTTGGGAATCACATTACTAGATATTTATTACCCCTCATGTTGAAATACGAGGATGAACTTATATGGTTGGATGACAAGGGCAGGATATAATAATCGTTGCAAGACATGTAAATTTCTAACTAGAGACAGTCCGTGATGGTATGTGTATGTCTTTAAAAAAAAGGAGCAAAAAAGTTAAACAAATATAAACATAAAAAAGTTTCCCATAATACAACAAGGAGGCGGAGGTACCAATTTATACGAATTGTAAATTATCCTGACGTAGCAATTTTCAAACATATCGAACACATCACTTTGTAACATTATTTACAACCCTATTACGTTCTGAATATTAAGTAAGAGGTATTCCAACTAAACAAATTACTAAATGGATTAATTATTAATTTGAAATCCTTTTAATCGATAAAGGTATAAGACACGTAGAAAGTATATTATAATAACGGTATAATAATTATTGTAATGTTGTAGAACAATATAATCTTTTATAACTCAAAAATAATTTTTCGACCATTGCAAAATGAGCATTTCAGTATGTCTTTTTATAATCAAACATATATAAATAATAATTATGCATGTCAAAACCATGCATTTTAAGTTAAATATCCATCAATTTGAGTTCGTGACAAAGTATGAAAAGCATGAATCGCATAATGCATGCAACACATCTGACAGCCGCAATTTACGATATTGAAATCCAATAACTAACCAAGTTATTGCTTTGAATATGTTCGCATGACAATCGTGCCTACTACTAGTAGATACTTAGTATACAGCTAGTTAACTGCGCTTATATTTGTGAAATAGTTTTATTGATGTAGTGCTCTAGATACCTATCTGTTTAAGCGACCGTTGAATGCTTAAAAATAATTTTAACCCATGCTGTATCAAAATAAATATTCGTGATTTGATGATGCATCCAATTCTCCGAGTCATTTTGTTCAAAACGAACGAAAATTTATGCAACTGTGTTATCATTTTAATCAACGAAGATTTATAATTATTACGTAGGTACTCACATTATGGTGGTGCACCATGTTGTGGTTCTCTGCCCACACTTGAGCTCAGACGTGAGTTGCAGGAGATTTGTACTCTGGGTAAGATAATATCTTATATATCTGCATATTATGCAGGATGGAATTCGATACTCCAGAACTTCTATCTATCCTCAGCTTCCGTGTTCCGACCTTAACAAGTGATATTTTTCGGTTATCCACACCAAGGACAAACTTGGATTTGAGGAGGCCTCGGTATCGAATGGCCAGAGGTTATGATTCCCTGCAGTGCTCTCTTGATATACTTGGCAGTCCACATCATGTCTTCAAGAAACAGATCTTCAGAGCTCTTTTAAGCAATTCTACTAATTCGCGATAGCTTGTTGATTATTTTTTTCCCATACCCCTTCCTCCTATCTTTTCCTTCCCTTCTTCTTGCACTCTCCATTTGTGTTTGAGTTTATTTTAAGCTTTTATCATATTTCACTTATACTTAGAGTTTTCATATTGATATTTTTTTCTCTCTCTAGAACATGTTGTACCTGTTTAAATCAATAATATACTATGTAACATGTGACATATCCCGATGGAGGTCAACTTAGTTTAAGGCCATAAATTTATATCGTTTCTACTTTTAATGTATAGTTGCCCTCTGTAATGTGTTTTGTCAAAATCAATAAATAAAATAAAATACCCAAATAACATTCCATATACTTTCTCTCTTTGAATCTCCACATATATGTATACTTTTTTTTAACCCTTTGCAGGATTTATACTGAAGAAGTTAAATAAACACTCCGTGAGCTTATGCAATCGCTTATGTTGGTAAATACGAACATAAAACTTACAGTTACACAGACAATTGGCCTGATCTCATCTCACTTTTTTGGATTGAATCTCTGCACTTTCTAAAAACCACATTTTTTACAGAACTTCTCGTAGGCACTACAATATTATTATTATATAAATGTTATCAGGTAGCAGATAATATATTAAAACAATCTCAAGAATGGAATTCTAAGCTTCTTAGAAGATTGTAGGTATAAGATAGCCACCATACGATAGTAAAAGCTACACGAAATTGCGGGTAGTAAATTTATTAATTTAGTTTAAGACGGGACCCAGGCCACGTCAACTGCCACTGTACATTTTACACTGCGTAATCCCTTATAAATTAGCAGCCTGCGCTGGCTATGGGGCTGTTTCCTCCCGAAACTGACTCGTCCAGGGTACAATAATAATATATATCCGCCGCTAAGGGTAGAATAAGGTACGTGTACCCATCCGGATGAGTGTGTATCGCATATTGCATAACGTATCCCAAAATTGCCCCTTATCGCCGAACACGGACGCAATAAAACACGTATCTCCGACAATTCTGACCCGAGTAGACATAATAATATTGGTGCAAACCGACGGCCTACTTAAACCTATTCAACGTACACTTCACATGATATTATAAAGTTACCGTTTAGTTTATTTCACCAGCTGTACTTGAAACGTATTATCACATTCACAGTATTAGTTGTACTAAAACCACATTAGTATAAAAAACGATTCCCTCTTCAAAGGTATTGCGTTCTACTTCTTTTAAGGTAAAAATATACAATATTTTTTAGCGAATGCATTCTCAAGTAATACAAAACTATAAACAAATCTCTATAAGAAAATGAAGGTTGAATTATTGTAAATTGAGCTTTGTTTTCTTTGTTCATTACACCACACGTGAACGGCTGTAACCGTTTCGCTTATTCTCAAAAAAAAATAAGAACGTGTGCGGAACAATAGAAAATTTATGCAAACTTAACAACATTCTTACTGCTTTTGACAATAGACATAAACTTTTCCAATTTTGTTTTTTAATTGGTGTTTGGCATCCAAGTATCAGTTGTTTGATAGTTGGGAAAAAGACTACAAACATCGTTTAAAACACATGTATTGGTCGGAATTAAATTGGTTAAGTAGGTAATTAATTTATCATAAAACAAATTGGAATTCAAAAGTCATACTAACGACAGGACTTGTATTGTATACTTCTATTATTATTTATATATCCAAGTACTGTATATCTATGTATGTAATCTCTATCTATATACCTATGATTATTTTCCTGTAAAAGGCCTACTGGCCGTGAAATAAAGGAATAATAAAGGACAACACCAGACGCCTGAAAGCTAGTCAATCTAAAAATGAGATAGCTACTGGTTAACCTGTAAGATAGAATATCGTTCCACAATTCAAATTGTCTTCTGTCCTCCTACTATTTGTAATAAATCTAGCAAACCCTTGAGTGGGGGCCATACTCAATACTGGACGACTGAAGGCTCTAGATGATAATAAGCTTTCCTCAAATCAAAACAGTGTCGAGAAATGTCAAAAAATACCATATTTACAGTGGAACTCACTACACTCACTATAATAAGCTTTCCTCAACTCAAAACATTGTCGAGAAATGTCAAAAAATACCATATTTACAGTGGAACTCACTACAATTCCGATCTAATAGAGTTTCCTTATTTGGTATCTTTATCATCAGGCATATTAAAATGCAAGTCCATGCAAGGAGCAAGAGGTATACCGATAATATAGAGAGATGGTCTAATGGGCGAACTGTGCGATCTGGAGTACGCGGATGACCTAGCGTTGTTCAGTACGACAGTGGAGGAGTTATAGCGCAGTGTTTTAAGACTCTGCGACGAAACAACACGCCTTGGCCTTCGAGTCAATGCCAGTAAGACGGAGCTCATGGCGAATAATGCCTGCCCCGATAAACATCTACCGATAACCATCGACGGTCACCAGGTCTCCCGGGTGGATAAATTTAAATACTTGGGAGCAACCATTACCACCTCTGGTGACCTCGGGGCCGAGCTCACGATACGTATCGGTATGGCAAGTGACGCCTTTAACAACATGACAAAGATATGGAAGGCGTCGGCGTTCAGTGTCGAGACGAAATGTAGACTGTTTGATGCGTGTGTTGTCCATTATCCTGATGGGTGTGAGTCCCGGCACCTGACCAAAGCCCAGGCACAAAAAGTATCTGCATTTGAAATGAAGTGCCTCAAGAGAATTTTGGGTATAAGATTTTCTTCATCTTCCTCTTTCACGACACAAGCTTTAAGTAGCTTACTGTGAAAGAGTCAAGGAATGTATTTGTGTTCACTTTGAGTGAGCACAGATTCATTTAAAAAAATAAAATAAAAAAAAATATTTAAATAAATACATTTTGATAACCTTGAGAATATAATAAAATCTCTAACACTTTATCTTGCGGTACGACTAATTAAATATATCAGCATAAGCACCCACATCAGACACCGAAATTAAACGGTTCAATTAGCGTAACTACCTTAAATAAAGCAAATATTATATTCGTAGAAATATACATACAGTCGAAGGCAGCCTCGGGGGCCATGATAAATTACAACGCGCAGCACAAAATTTCCGTAATACGTGAATGACGATATGAGATATTAATTATTAAAGTTCGATTCCAGTCGAGGTACTACAATACAATAGAATTACACCTTTAAATACTTATACATTTATTTTAATAATTATACACATTTCGCTTGATTCAAAAGCACATTATGATGTATGATTATGCTGATAAGTGGATGGAAAATGAAGGTTTAAAGCATCAAAAAGTATTGAATCTTGCGTTTTTGATCATCTTTTGCAACAAAAATCTAAGATACTCAGCTCTGTTTAAAGGATCGGAAGATAAAACAAAGGTTCTTCTTGTCATACGTCCCCCATATATTAAATAATATCCTGCGTATAAATATTGCTGCAAAAAATAATGATGTTAAATTTCATGCTCGTATTATTAATCAATATTGCTTGCGGATGTACAATATGATATACATACGTACATAATGATATTTGACTGAAGACAGGGCTTAGTGAAGGCTGCTGTCTCAGGCTCGGAATACTACGCACCCGTGTGTGTAGGTACTGCCAGATACATCGCTCTCAATCATCTAACAGACTGCCACGTTATCAGCTTGAATATTATTCAGGTATTATTATTATTTGATTTCATTTTGAGAGCTGTACAGTGACGATATGCTGTTATGGTCCCATGCGGTGTAGGCTGCATACCTGTCTGCCGTTGAACAGTTCGTCAAAATTAAATTAAGAGTCTCAAAGTATCAAGCGAGGCCTTGTTTATGATATAAGCCAATGTATGTTGGCAACATTAAATTAGCAAATTTATATTAAACAGAAAATTCATACCTATAATTATAACCTAATAACTCTTTCCCGACAGGCGTTACCATGTGGTCCTAAGTTTGAATATTCTTATCGAATTCGTATAATGATAAAATCACTTAATAACCTATTCAATAACGAACGATTCATCTGTTTTTAAACATATTCTTTGCATCCACATTCTGTCAATTGCATCCAACTATCAAAAAAATTTTGGCAACTTTTGGCTGACTTAACCATATTATAGAGAATAAGGACATTCCAATCTGTCTGAAGAGAAAAACGTATGAAGCAAGTATACTGCCAGTGACCACATATGCACTAGAGACCATGTCCCTCACAAGAAGAAATGCCGAAAAACTAAAATGCATGCAGCGATCCATGGAAATATCCATGCTTGGTATAAGCCTAAGAGATAGAATAAGAAATGAAAAAATTAGGAATAGAACCAGAGTGGTAGACATCGTGCATCGCATAGCAAGACTGAAGTGGCAATGGGCAGGACATGTTGCAAGACAAGATCCCACAAGATGGACTCCAAAGATTTGAGATGGAGACCCTGGGAGAATAAGAGAGGCGTCTGAAGACCTCATAAAGATGGTCCGACGACATAGCCACTGTGGGGGGGAAAAACTGGCTGCAAATAGCAGCAAATAGGAAGAATATGGAAGAGGCCTATGCCCAGCAGTGGATAAATGAAGGCTAAAGAAGAAGAAGATCAAACAACTGACAGCTTCTTTTAAACGCCAATTTTATTACAAAAAAGAAAAAAAGTTTATTGTAAAAAGCATTAAGGTTACCTACTTTAAGTTTACTGAAATTTTAAAATATTTTCTTTCATAAAAACCTTCACTTGACTTAAAAACAAATACGAAAAAGAAAGAATTATCAAAATTGTTCCTGACGTTCAGACGTCATGCAATGACCATGGAAAAAAGGGCTCCATTTTTATATAGAGATGCGTGTAGACGATCCAAGGGACAACTGAATTGAGATTTAGTTATCTTAGAAATTATTCTTCAAGATATAGTGATCCTAAAAACCTGGCTGTCGGGAATAAAACACCATAATCAGATAGTTCAGACAATGTAGATCCGATTAGCAAAAACTTTTTGAAAATATGGATCCCAAAGATTGGCAAAACAGTAATCCATGAGATACACGAGGAACTTTGACTTCTGGATTAATCACCAAAATAGTATTTAGGTTTCCTCTAATGATAAGAGTACATATAATCTATTTTTTTGTTGTTGATAAAATGAAATGTGTATTTAAAGTTCATATTTGTGTAGGTACTACTAGCTGACCCTATGGACGTTGGTCTGTCGAAACAATTATTACTGAATTTGAAAAATGAAATGAAATGATTCATTCTAGAAGAATGATCCATATGTTACAATGATCAAAAGTATTATTATAATTATAATCATTATTATCATTGATACCATTATAAGAAGAACATCAAAATTTGGTCTTGAGAGTGAGTTTCAACTTAAATAGAAAATATTATCTTATTCTTTGTTTTTAATTTATTTTCCTAAAGCTTTCTTGGAAGTGCGATAGACGCATACGACGCTGTAATACAAAATAATGTCAGGTAATTGCGAACACCTATAGCTCGAGATCGGCTGAATAAATTTTTAAGATGCTTGGTTTATTGGATTCTTCTCCGCTCCGGATAACAGAATAACTATTAAAAAGTTGCAAAAATGCATAAGAAATAATATAAAATATAATATTAAAGTAAGTATGGAACGGATTTACTGCGACGCTAACACCATCTATGAAAAATTCTATAACAATAAAATGATTGTTTATCTGACAACCATCGACATTAAATAATTGGAACGCAGGTTTTTGATGGATTCTTTGTCGGGCTTTCAGAAATATTTTTTTAACATCCAATCATAATATTTCAAACGTTTTTTTTTGTATAAATCACAAATTCGAAATCAATATTCATAGTATGGTCTACAGAAGAACATTTTGTCGGGAGAGCTAGTAAATAAATATATGGTTGTTCGGCAAATATCTTAAAGTCTATTATAAATCTATATGAAACTATGGAAATAGGTATATTATGTTTGCGAATGCTGTTATTGTCAGCACTCAGAAAAATATTTAAACGAAAAAGAAAATTCGAAAAAAGCAAAGTAAATATGACGGGAAGAAACAAGGTATGAATACTTGTTGTACCGCACTCGTGCGACTCTTCTTTCAGAGCTCTGTTTGCGAAATTTATAAAAAAAAAAACAACAACACGAGAAAAGTTTTTCTCTCGCACAAAAATCAATATGAAGTGATGTAAACTTACACCGTTTCTATTGGTTTTTCCCCAAGGCGGCTTACAAGGAAAAGGAAAATATTTGACACTTAGCATATACATACGCACACAGCACGAAAATGTAAGACACGTGTTTTTTTTTCGAGAAGTTTTACATAACGCGTACAACCAAAAATGTTTTAAATTCTTTGTTACATAATATTATGGAGAATGCCATTTGTCTCTTGTCTGTTTATGGATCATTATATTTAAACGAAGAATTTTGTGAAGTAACATTAACAATGAACGACTATCCGTTGATGGCTTAGCCAGCGTGTGTAGATCCGTGTTGATCCGCTGTGAAATACTCCTGTTCTTTGGATTGATCTCAGAAAGCTTTAAATAAACGCACGAATATGCACTGTTCGGAATAAGCATGATTTTGCATAGTTTTGGAAATGTATCAGGTAGGGAGATTGACAGTATAAAAAAAAAGACAACGACTGATAAATGCGGTGAAGATTGGCCGAAGCAGGGTTCAGACTGAGGACTTAGGGCGACCATGGAAGAAAGCCGCCTGTTTAAAGGCAATCAAACGAGACGAAAGCAGTTATCAAATGAAACGACATACCTAATTAATTCAATTAATGTATAAGGATTTCTTAGGAACATAATGTGGGAGGTGATTATTCGCACTGTCCATGAACGATCGTCGCAGAACTCCTGTTGTCTCCCTATTGCACAGAGGGAAAAAGGGTCACAAAAGGAGATTTGAAAATTACGATTTTCAATTCGTCAACTAACAACCAATTATCATTTTCCAAACAATATAAGTACCGTTTTTTTTTTTCAAATATAATGATTGTTTTTACAGCTGAAGGAAAACGTAAATAATACCTTATTATGTGTATTGGAACAAACCAATTATTTATTTATAAAAAAATATGTGACAATAACAATTAACAATGAAAATACAGGAGTTAGCATGTAGTTCAAGAAGAAAAATAAATTGAAGTGATGATTCAGTAGTTCAAGTCTTGAGATGATAATACATCATTTTTGTGATGTGATGAACGAAAATTTGTATCTTTTTCGCTTCGGTGGTTGTGTTTCATTGAAGACCAATACACTGCAAAGTTTAACCACATTACGAGTAAAGTAAGTAGAAGACATTTTGTTGTTTTTTCAATTTTGAGTAGGTACCTACTAAATCTGTTCTGAATTCAGATTTACTTCACCAAAGAAAATGTTATGACATTTGGAACAATAATAATATCCGAACGTTATTTTAAAATTGCAAATTCGGAGCGATAAATCCACGTTCACGCGGGGGACGTGAGGAACGGGACGCTGGAGATGCGTCACGATAGGGCGCCACTATCTGGGCGCACAATGGCGATGGGAAATGGGAGAGGATGAATTTTTCAAAGCACATCCCGACAGCGCAATATAAAACAATACCTACCACCCCCACCTACCCCGACGTGATCGCTAGCGGAGGTTGTTGTACAGATTTACAACATAATGGTACATTTTTCAGTTCAGATAAATAAACACGTCGCTGGGACAGGAAGCATTTTATTAATTTCCTGTATAAATATACGGAGGAAGCCAGACAGCTGATGTTAAATGGTAAAAAATATCAAGAAATAAAACACAATTATTATACTTTATCTTAATTAAATTTCCAATTTATTATACAACTAGCTTTCCCGGCAGACGTTGTCCTGTGGGCCTATCTGTCAATATTGAATTCGAATTTATATAATCATAAATTAATTACCTTTTAACCAATGTAATTCCTACCAATGCATCTGTTTTCAGCCATAGATTTTCCTTCCCCATCCTGTCAATCGCACTAATTATTTATCAAAGAACTGACAGTTTTTATCATACCTACTCCAATTTAATTTCAAAATTAGAATTAAATTCTATTTAAAAACCATCGAGAAGGTTATGTATGTACTTAACCTTCTCAATGGTTAATGTATAGTTTTCTTAATTATTTTTCTCTCATAAGAACCTTCTCCTGACAATAGCAAACATAACATCAAAAGAATTATCGAATAACTTCCAGCCGTTCACACGTGATACGATGACCACGGAAAAATAAGGCTTCATTTTTATATACATATAGAGACTATCTACAAAATTAGTTGGACGACAGGCAAATAAAAGGGTCAAGGGTATGAATCAGTTATAGCGTCCCACAAAGGCATTCAATTACATGTTTCCACTGTTGAAAAATAATTACTGGCGATTTGAAATTTCATTTCCTTATTACAATAGTATGGATTGGATATGGATAATATGTTGCCTCCCTGTGCTCCTGAAGGGAGATTTGATTGATTGATTGATGGATTGGATTAGGATGTATACTCGGCGCCATCCTATTCGACTCGCAGTAGCCAAACTATGGAGTAAACAAGCGGCTTATTCGTGCCATTGCTTCACTTTGTTCGGATAGTACTGCCTGTGTTAAAATGAAGAGTCTCACCGAAGTTAGGTCTTAAGAAAGGTGTGGTGCATTATGTCATCCTGGTTGTTCAATATGTTTTTCGATTGTCGCATCAGTGGATATAATAACAATATTGAGTTTGAATTGAATGAAATAATGGTTTATGCGCTTATGTCTTTATTTTTTTATTTTATTTATTTAGGTAAACAGACAGTCATTAACAATACATAAAAATTAAAACAGGTATGAAAACAATAAGTGGACCAATTAAGTTTACACACATAATACGTTATGAAACAAGTGAAATCTAAATGCATATGATTTAGTACTTATGGCTGAGTGTTAAAATGATTTGCAACAACTCGTATCAAGTTTGTTTGAAAATTGTGTAAAAAATTGCCTTAAAATGATTATAGTAAACAAAACGAAGGTTTTTTCTTTGAAAGGGATAAAGCAAGAATGAATAATAAAATAACCGTTGAAAAAATGTCTCGAGGAAATGAATGACCGTGTTTATTTGGGAAGTATGTTTATTAGGGATGGAAAGAGTGAAAAATAAATCGAATGTAAAAATATCGCTGGTAGCAAGTGGGCTTTTAAGGAAAACAACATCTCACTTCAAGCTAAATAAAAACTTGTGCATAACGCAATCATGTTACCATCAAAGATGTATAGATGAACATGGACGAAAAAAGAATGCAGTTTAAATTCAGTTGAGATAAGAGCTCTACGAACAATTACGTTGAAATACTGTGGGATGTGGAAAGGACTGAGAATTTGAGGAAGGAATGTTGGTATGGAAGTAAGTGTTGTGACAAAGATGAAAGTGAATAAGTTGAGATGGTTTGGGCAGGTGAAAAGAATGGATGCAAATAGAATGACAAAGAGATTTTATAAGGCTGAAAGGAAAGGTTTGAAAAAGGCATGGCCGACCGATAATGACGTGGATGAAAGACATCGATTTCGTCTTCAACGACGGCCAGGTGAGAAGCGAGAGAAACATGAGAGGTTTAATTAGAAATGGTATGAATGGTGGAAGAAGTGTGCTTGGATAGAAAAGAGTGGAGTTCCGTTCTCTCTGCCTACCCCCACAGCGTAAATACTTTTATTTCAAACAAATCTTATTCAATGTCATTTGATTGAAACCGTTTGATTTTTAATTGAAAAATATAATTAAATTATATTGGTGTGTAACCCTTTCTTCGTAAAAGGGTAAGAAGCAATATTTTTTTAAAGCATCACCTCATGAATAAGTACAATAGGAAAAAATTAAATCACAGCCCTCGGTACGATATTACTAAGGTTCTCTTTTATTTAAAAAAAAATCCATTGAAAAGGCGAGATAAAAAAATGTGAAATGAAAAAAAAATTTATTAAATTATTTTTTGCTTTTGTCATGAAAATAATACTAAAAATATATTGAAAATTGGTAGGTATGCATACCTTGTTTGGAAATATTACTTTAAAGTTAAGTGGATTTTTTTGTTACTACATAGTATGAGAAAATCTTGAAATATACATAATATGTATAAATACCTGTGTTAATAAATGAGTTAATAATCACATAAGTACATACTTATGAAATAGACATTTAGATTGCATTAGTATTTATGTACGAGATACTATGAAATTGTATGACTAAATCATTAACCAAAGATTTAAGAATCTCGGAGGGACTACCTGATGCGAGATTCGGAAGGGAACTACCCAAAATTCAGATTAATACAGGGCAGAAAACATGCAAGGTGATTTGACCACGTAGGGAAAGGAAGTAATGAAGTCTTTTGTACACGGCGATCAGAACCCACATTCTCTGTTTTATCGGAAGGTAGTCACGGTAGTAAAGTAAGTATTACACTATACATTTTGTATGGGAAACGTGTATAGCGCTGCCATAGAGATATTTCTAGAAATGAAAGCGAACCTCGCATTCGATACGTATAGACGTTTTTCATACAAATATATCGTATAATACTCACTTTACTACCGTGACTACCTTCCAATAAAACTGAGAAAAGGGCTACAGGAGAAGCGGAGAACGAAATGTTAAATGCTCATTGCTCACGCCGGCTAACACTCAATAAGCCAAAGGACAAGACCCACTCAAACTTTGGTTGTTGATTTCAAGATGGCTTTAGGAGAAGAATGTGGCTATTAAAAATGGTCAAAACAATGAGGAAACGTGTTTTTGGCACTCACTCAAACTTTGGTTGTTGATTTCAAGACGGCTTTAGGAGAAGAATGTGGCTATTAAAAATGGTCAAAACACATTTTGGAAATGTTTCAGCAAACCGATTACGTACCATAAGAAAATCAGCAATAATGCTGTTTTCAAGACGACTTTAGGAGAAGAATGTGGCTATTAAAAATGGTCAAAACACATTTTGGAAATGTTTCAGCAAATCGATTACGTACCATAAGAAAATCAGCAATAATGCTGTAGTAGAAGATGTGAATGCAGAAAAGAAAATGGGACTTATATGGAAATATACCTACACATTGTCCTTTTAAGCCTTTTAAATCCGAATCTGTTATGTTGTAACCAAAACGTAAAACAATTTAAAGGCTGAAAAAACACGCTTTTAAAGTTTATTAACGAATTTCAGGATAATAAAAGACCTTTAAAGAACCAAAACGATTCCGTTATACAAACTTACTTATTGGACATGAAACAAATCGCTTTGAAGTACTTTCACAATGATAAATTTCTTTGGTCGATGGCTTTCCCGCCCAGCCCCCACCTCTTTGTTTTCGTATTACAATAAAAAGGTTTGATCTATAAAGCCGCCACAAAGAACATAAATATTCAAATCGGATATTCGTGAAGAAGTAACGAAAAGTTTCTTTCATTTTGCAAAAACTCCCTAGATCTCTGCAGCCTATATTTTTATGTACATAAATAAAATGTTTTTTGTTTGTTTCTTGCCCACAAAATTTTTCTAGATTTTTTCGAGAATCTGAGAATAAGGTTGGAATATAAATGAGGCTACTAAAACAGCTTGAGGAAAAGAAGCTAAAATACACGATTAAAATCTTCTTTTGAAGAAGATCTTTGGATTTTTTTTGACGATGGAATTTCCTTGAACCTTCTATTCATCTATTGGGATGTCTCCCAAATTTACCAGAAAATTTCTTTGCGTCCTCATTTGATTAGAGTTCAAAAGACACAAAGTAATAAATAAAATGTCAAATTGATTTTTAAGTTTGCGCCAGATATTCTATTTTATACAAAAAGTTGCTGAATCTAAAGTTTTCTATAACTTTACCAACAAACAAGCAACCGCTTGTCAAAATTCGTCCCATTATATTGTATCACAATCAATACTTTCAATTTTTTGACATCAATTAGAGCTTAAAAGGGTCCAAAAGTCATGCTCAATATCTGTATTGTAAATCAAAATCATCCGAATAACTTAGCATTAAGGATAGATACGTTAAATTAGAGGGCTTTCCTCGTCATCGTAGTCCTCATGAGAGGAAGCATGAAGGAACGTTTATCAGCTGCCTTATTAAAATCAAAGAATATCGCAATCGTTAATAAAAAAAAAAACACGAAGAAGAATATATTTACAAGCTTACATATCCAAATACCGTTTGCAAAATAATAAAATAATAACAATAATGCAACTCCAAATGCTGCAATTTTTTTTTTATATTTCTTTAGAATAAATAAGCTTAAACAAAAACATTTAAAAGCGAGAGAACACACACAAGAACTAAATGAATAAACAGCAGTATTTACCATTTTAATTGAAATAATGAAAACATTACCATCGAGAAGTTTCTTTTATTTCAATTTCGTACCCGAAGAACGTGAGACGGGTTCTCGCTATAATCATAAAGACAAATTAAGAAGGAAATACAACAATTATAAGCGTTAAAAAAAAATTGAAATTGAAAATTATGATAGTAAAAATATCTGCACTTTTGTAAATCGCCATCGATTTTCTGAAACTCTTTAGGTGCAAATACTTTATCGTAGATTGGAAAATTTTGTAAGTAAATAATTCATAAATTTATTTCTACAAATCGATATTTTCTAATATATTGTGTACCGGTTAACATTTTAGCCTTGGTGATGCCTATGACAGGGCCATTCATGTGGCCAACCAATGGAGATTCTTGGTCTGACGATCCGGACTCGGAAAGTACGTAACAGTTAAGATGATTAGTTGAAAAGTGATGATAAAATGTTTGATGGAAACAACCACATTTACGGACATAACGGTAATAACAACAGTTCTGTTTCTAGCTTGGTGGTTGAGTCGCCGACTTTTAAACTACGAAATGGTGATCGTTAGATTGATCCCCAGTACAACCATCTCCCTTTTTACAGCGTGAAAGTTCATTTGCTTTAGGTGAATTCAACTTAATTTATTAAACAAAGATATGTTAAAGCTTTTCATTATCAGTTGATATTAAAATTATTGTATGTATATAAGGAGTTAAAAGTATTAAGAAATCATCGTCATGTTTTGTAGTGATAAAGTCAGAAAGTTAAAATGAATTAAGTTTGGACGGCAATTATTATTATTCATACCTACTAACGAATAATATCTTGAAGTCGTCTGTATTTTAATTATTCATTAAGACTAAGCTCAATGGAATCCTTGGAAAAATATTATAACAAATACCTACTATTTAGCAGTTGAATTTATATTGCTACCTTCTAGATCTAGTTTCAAATCAACTCTTTCAGAAGAGCGTAACAAGACACTCGTTATCATCTCTAATATAAATGAAAGTCGGGTTAGTGCGAACACTTATAACTCGAGATCGGCTGAATGGATTCTTCTGACGTTTGATTTATTGGATTCTTCTCCGCTCCGGATAACAGAATAACTACTAAAAAGTTCGATAATAGATAATATAAAATGCAATCGAAGGATCTTCTTGGTGGGTTTAACTCCAGAAGAACCAAAATATGTTTCAGCCTTAGTAAAATAGGTCTTAAAACCCTAAAAGGCTTCTTAACGTGCCACTGCAGACTTAGGGAACACCTGAGGAAGCTGGGACTCGAAGATGATGGAACCTGTCGATTCTGCGAAGAAGGTGTAGAAACGCCTCACCATCTACTTACAGACTGCGATGCAGTAGTTTATGCGAGAGCAAGAAGTTTTGAATCCCCTCCTAATGCTGGACTTCCTGAAGCGTCTTGTCGTGTCTCTTAGGTAGGCCACACACGCTCCGGAATACCTGCACAGGTCGCCTGCGCAGGCGGCCTGTTCAGGTGTACCGGAGCGTGTGTGGGGGGTAGACCTGTGCAGTTTTTTAGACCTGCGCAGGCGACCGGAGAAGAATCGAAAATCAATTCTTTCACAGGTTCACCGGAGCGTGTGTGGCGGCACTCCGGTCGCCTGCGCAGGTCTTTCAGTAGTTTTCCAGCGTTTGCGTGGAGTGGTTGTGCATTCCTTTAATTGCATAATATGGCTCAGTCGGGACTCGGGAGTAGAACTAGATGAGTTTTTTAATAATAATAATATTTTTATATTTAGTATATAGCATTGCATTTAATTCTTTTTTTTTACTATAGTTATACAATGATGTATACTTCATATATATGATATATTATTATTTAATAAATAAATATTTTAAATAATAATAGGTAAATAACACTCTTCTATACATCCAATCCAAACTCCCTTAACGCCCTACTTAGGGACATTTGGAGGCAACAAGAGCTCTCCATTGCGCTCGATCTTGTTTATGACCTCCTCCCACACCATGTCCAGATTCCTCAGCTCTGCTTCGAAGAAGCGGAACACAGTATGAGAGGGTCTTCCTCTTCTTCGGGACCCTGATGGCAGGAAGAACAGCGCTCTCCTCGGCCAACTGTCATTCGGCATCCTTAATACATGTTCCAGCCAAGTCCATCTCTTCCACATAATGGTAAAAGTGATGGGCTCACGCCCGGTGCGCCGACGTATAGCGTCGTTCGCGATGCAGTGGTATCATATTACACCCAAAATTCTCCGGAGGAATGTTGGTTCTTCTATACATAGGTGTCAGTATAGCCAGCGGAACTCAATGCTTGAAGCATTCTCTACCAGTCAACCGGTCCCGTCATATCTGAGACAGGATTCCAACCCCGAGAAGAAATTTCAAGTGAAAAAACACATTGAAAATTTCTGACCCGACCGGGAATCGAACCCGGGACCTCTTGATCTGAAGTTGGAGCCTTTGCCACTAGGCTACCGAGTTCGAAGTTTTGATTTTTTTTTAAATATTTAGATTTATAAAAGAAAATAAAAAATAAAAAAAAATCAAGTAAAACAACAGAAAAATTCTGTCCCGACCGGGATTCGAACCCGGGACCTCGTGATCTGAAGCCCACGCCTATAACCACTACGGTACCGTACCGAGGTCGATCAAGAATATACCTAGTCAGTAATCAAAAAAATTAATAGCTTTCAGTAACTGCCCAGGCCGCCTGCACAGGTATACCGGAGGGTGTGTGGCGGCACTCCGGTCGCCTGCGCAGGTCTACCTTACGGTAGACCGGAGCGTGTGTGGGCGTTATGAGGTATACCTGCGCAGGCCGCCTGCACAGGTATACCGGAGCGTGTGTGGCAGGCATAAAGACTCGACTATGTTTAATGTCTAATATGTGCCTATATTCAGCACGGTCCCCTCATTAATTCTGCGCCCATTTGATAAATACCGTTTTCCTTCTGTTCTGTTCTCACGCGCCTGTTTTTGTTACATTTTAAATGTATTCATTTAGCCCATTCTCCACTGTAGTCCTCGATCTATCGGCAACATTCAGTAAACGAACCCGCTCCTCGAAAAGAAAGCCCCCGGTGTTATCATGTCCAATCGCCGGTCATTTTAATACTCGGCCCCTTTTTATGAATATGCCTATTTCCCACTACTCCCGTGTGTAGTTGCCCCCGCCCATAGACTTAGATTCTATTTCATTCTTTTTATAAAATCACTTTCTGCTCGGACACGATCGATAATAGCCGGGCGCTCTTAGCGTCCCGGCTATATTCTTCTTAAACTGTTATATATTCGAATTTTATATCTAAAATCAATTGTTTGAAATAATCTAAAAGAACGGTGAAAGAACTAATTAGTGAACTGTGAAATGGTGTTTTAAAATTAAACAATCAATCTTTGTTCTCACTTTTGTGTGATGGCGTGATAGCATGAAATCTGTTATGACGCGCTGATTCCCGCTCTTTCGAGTTGACCGTTAAAATGCAAATTCAAACTTCAAGCTTTCTACGACTTAAACCATTTTCTTCCGCGCTTGTGAAGTTCAGTAAACATTGTTCAGACGATTCTAAGGATAATATCTAGCAATATACTTAGACATTATAGTGTGCTAGTGACCCGTTTCATCTCGAATCCAGCTAAACATTTCAATAGTGATACAAGCAGCTTCGACGCCCGTTTACTTCCTTGGACAGCGAAGTGGTAGTTTTCCTATTCCACTGACCGTGATATTAAACCCTGTTAGAACCCGATGATCGTCTCATCTCCGCTCGTACCTGATGCCTATTGCACCTGAGTCCATCTGGCTCCACCTCATGATGACCGTGTGTAAGGACCTTCATATATCTAGAGGAACCCTTTTTCGTCCGGATCCAGTCAGTGCGTACATGCTTATTATCATCCGTTAAGAAGGCTGACACATCACCTGAAATCTTCTCATCGTATCGACCAATTCATGTCATGTAAGCAATTATTTTCATATAAATTTTATTGACACTTTTCATTCTGTACAGTAATAATGTTCCATTTGAATGTAATGCCTGTCTCGTAAAATCCAGAATAAATTGATTGATTGTGTGTAATATAACTTTAGCTTTTGATTTGATATCACCCATATTTTTCTATCCTACCACTAAGTACCTACAGAATGCCCATATAAGTAGATATTGCATCATCTTAACCACTACACCAAGCACCTATGTGACTACCCATATAAAGGAGCGATCCGACCTGGATCCCCAAATCTATATATATAAAACTTAGACGAGTCCTTGTGACTGTACATACCTTACTATCTATTGCAATATTTTATCTATTGGACATAGGACATATCACGACAACCTGTCTCGGTTGTTTAGTACCTCCTCCTCCTACTGGACACCCTGAAGATCTGAAGGGAGATAATAATCCTTCCTTTATTAAGAAGTCTCTGCTCATAAGAACTCTATTCTTTCACATGGATTTATGCTAGCCGGCAGTTGTAGAACCATCGACAGAGATAAGTATTTTTGTATAATTTTTCCTCCCAAGAACTATTTTGATTTTTCCACACTTTTCTTATTATTATATCCCCAAATGCTGTTGTCCCCCAAAAGGACACGGCAGTCTGGGATTAGTGGGGAAGCTCTAATTGGGAAACACCATGAGCAAGTAGGGGAAGCACAATAAACCACCACAGGTCGGAGCGCAAAACATCCCCTGAGAGAAAAAATATTATATATTATTAATATTAGTATGGAACGGACTTTCTGTGACACGCCAACGCCATGATGGTAGTTCCCTCCCATTCTCGTATACGTGAATGCCGCTCTTACAGTAGCCCATCCCAGTTACTCCAATGTTCATACAAAGTCAACATCGGGCACATAGAGGTATAATGTTTGCGCGCAGATATTATATTCTCGCGTTGTTCCCGCCTGAGTTTTGAATACGAATGAAACATGAATGTTATGGAAATATTTTAATGTTAATATTTTATTAACTTAACTCAATCGAATTATTTACGTATTTTTTTATGGGGACGCTGTGCACATTATGTAAATATAAACGGGCCGCCTCGGGTTAGAACCCCAGGACAAAGTCTGTCGGGAGAGCTAGTTGAAAATAGATATTTACAAGTTATTTATAAGCCACTCGATTATTTGATTAATATCGAATGATGCGGACTTGAGACAGGGATAAATTTATAGTAGGTTTTAAGTAGCAAGGCTTCTAAACATCTATCGAAGACATTCATAAAGCCGCGGTGGTCATGTTTCAAAATCATCCATTGTAAAACGAATATCAACAGATGAAATGATTTTTGTAGTTTGACTCTTCCTTTTAGAATTAGAAAATTATTTGTATAAAAATTCAAACCATTTAATTTCAATTCTTGGTTTTTTATATACCTACTAATCTAGCTTTCCCGACAGACGTTGTTCTGAAAACCTAACTATGAATAAAATGAAAAGAAAATCCATCAAAAAACTGTTTACCAAAACTTTTAATGTCATTGGTAATCAGGTAAACAATAATTTTGTTGTTGTAGATTTTTTCATAAATGGCGTTGTTGTCAGTTAATCAGTTCGATACTAACTTTAATATTATATTCTATAATTGTTCGCTAACAATTTTTCGAATTTTTAATAATTTTTCAGTTATCCGGAGCAGAGAAGAATCCAATAAATCAAACTTCGGAAAAATCTGATAAGCCGATCTCGAGTTATAAGTATTTATATTATAAGATTAAACAGCCTTTAGACCTTAATAGTTGCAAAATAGCGACAATAGATGGTGGAAATGAAATATTTTATGACAAAACAACAATCAACGTTTGTAAACTTCCACCGGATCTCGAATTGAAGATCCCTTCCAACTGTTTACAGCGGAATGACGCTACATAGGCGGCCACGGTTGAGATAACATATTGGAAAGATATAAATTTCCCGTCTGCCTAGATACAATATCGGCAAACGTGGTGGAGACGATATTTCATATTGTTATTGTACATATTATCTATCAAAATATAGAAAGATCGTAGATCGGTTGGAGAAATTGAAGTAATTTATCACGCTATCAATAAAACTCCCTTTCTATAAAATATCGCCAACGTAGAACCATTAATACAACAAGTTTTGTAGAAAATAGAAGGAACTACATCATCACGGTCTAGATAGAACTAAATGCTATCACGTAAGGTAGGTAGGTACATCAACTTCTGACCAATTTTGGCTTTTTGTACAATGAAACTATAATCAAACGATCTTGCAATCATTTCACACCTACATTTTTACATTTGGCATTTCCCAAAACGAGTTCTCCGTTGTCACTTATGATAATGACATGAATTGGTAGAAGAATTTTTTAAGCCTACCGGAGTTTCTTCCAAAAGAGACATAATACCGAATAGAATATGGCACATATCCATATCTTTACCCTTCATTGTTTGTGATGGGTTGCCTGGGCTATAAAACGCTTGAAGAAAGAAGAAAAAATTATCTGTGTCGTCATTTTTTCAAATTATTGCATGGAATTATCAATAACCCAACAATGCTTTCGGAAATAAAACTGTACGTCCCTGACTCCTACGGCCGAACGCGTTCACATCTGCTGTTTCATACTCCAAGCGGAAGGACGAATATTATTCGATGTTCCCCGACCAGTAGGGTGGTCCGCTGTTTTAACGAAATGGCGCCTAATATTGACATGTTCAATGCCACATATGAGGAATTTGTTAAGTTTCTTGATGACAACCTTTGATATATTGTTCTTATTGTATCTTGTTTGTGCCATATTTGTGTTTTTGGTACTGATTTCTATTGAAAATATAATGTCTCGTAAATATTTGTTTGTGGTATTGATTATCGCACTGCCCATCACTATCGGCGAATGACTGGTATGGGTATCATGATGGCCGACAATATTTTTGTCTATGACTCAATGTAATGTCAACACTTGAAAAGTCGTACTTGTCATGTATGCATTGTTTGTATTATTTTCAGTTGAACCTATTCTGTTTTGTAATGTTTCAGTTATGTGTTTGTCTTCTTAATGGTAAATTAATTTGTTGGGTTTGTAATAGTATTTGAACACCATCAGCGCAAAGGCGAAAGCTGATGGTGTTATATTGTAATTTTGTAAAATAAATAAATACTAACTTAAAGAGTCTTAATCTATACGTCGAAGAACTGGACACTATCAACATAACTAAAATGGACTGGACGCGTTTAAAATAAAAATCAGAATATATAGCTAATAAAATATGTATCGCGCAATCTTAATACGGTCATATTTAAAGATAATGGTTTTTTTATGAACTATGGCGTATTTGACCTATTCGAATCAAAAAATCTATGAAGTTGGATTTTTGTAGTTTTAGCATTTTTAGCCATAATACCTAATAGATTAAGAATGGCAGTTTTCCTTTAAAACGTTGAAATACGTTAGAGTGTGAAAACATGTGCAAGTTACCCTGGAGTCAGAATAAAAGGGATAATCCAGATTATGCATTCAGAGCTGAGCTATTGACAGCTTAAAGATTTCACAGGAAACCTTTCATGATGCAAAAAGAGGCGAAATTCCGGTTGACGGAGTTCGTCAGTCAAACTCTTAATGCATTAGAGAGAAAAATCAACAGCATAGTTGAAAATAAAAAAAAAATAAAATATTGAATTGGACAGGTAATTAAAAAAAAAAAATCAAGAAAAATTAAAAGCATTCTAAACAAAAGTGAAACAGCAATGAAAGCGAATGTCCACATATGTCAAACATTGTGTTCAACAAAGAGAAGTTTCTTTGGTTAGTGTGAAGATGTCAAGAGTGTTTTTTGGGGTTCACTTTGGTTGGGCACAGAATCATTTACACAAAAAAATCCTTCCGCGTTTTTATATATCTCAGATGAATGTAAAATAAGTTCATATAGAGGCATCGTGGTTAATAAGCTTAAAAGATATTGATATTCCACCATTTTACGGAATATACTTAATATCCAGGTTCCTTACGAGCAGAAGGCTTTTGAAATTTTTACAAATTTGCGCAATGGTTATTCATTTGGAGAAGCTCAAACAACGCTTTCAAAAATATTGATTTTTTCGACTTTTTTTTAACATGAAAAACATTATTCTAACCGCAAGGAAAAAAAGCTGAAACAAATGAGGTATTTTTTTGTATCATAATTTTGCAAAATATTTTTTAAATATTGCTGTGGTAATGCTTTCTCTACACGTACAAGTTAAAAATAACAAGAGAGGTTTTCAGTTTTTAACTCTGAAAAAAATATCAGATAAGCTTAAACTTTTTTTAAAGGTCCCTTTTTAACAATTTGAGTTTAATATAATATTTAAATACTAATTTGAATGAATAATTTAAAATATTTCACAATTTAAGTGTAGGTAGGTATTAAGCATTAAAAATACACAAGTCTTTAAACAAGGTCAGCGGTAATTTTTTAGGTAGTTAAATTTTATTTACCTTGAGTAGTTAGTTCTACCTGGACATTTTAACACTACGATCTTATTAGCATTGACACATACCTGAAACAAAAAGATTAGAAACATGAATGAATAAATCATTGATAACTTCATGATAATTGAACATGTGGGATGACACAAGCAATCGAACATATTGCGATAAAAGAGTGCCCCATGTACCCAACGAGAGACTGCAGGTCTTGCACACACCGATGGATGACGCGATCCAATGACTTCGGTCTTTCAAGGTCAGATTCTGAGCGACCATTATAATATGAAGAAGAAGATTGAACACGTAGAATATATATTAAGAAAAAAGTTATTTATTTCTTCTTTATTTCGTTATTATCTTCACGTCACGTTCGATATATAAATAAAAAAAAAGCTGCTAACCTAGGGTAGCCCAGAACTCATAGTACATTATAACAGCCAGAAGACAATTATTATCTGCTTTAGAACTACATATTCAATATTAATCGGTACTTTAAGGGGGACCCACTGAAGTTACGGACCTCAAATTACGTTCTTGTGTAGGAGCATAAGACCAACCCGTATACCAAATTTTATGAAAATCGAAGAATTTTTTTTTCTTTTTTAGCCCTTTTTCTAGAACAAGTGAAATTTTCTTTGGATACTTTAAGAGGGTTCCCCTGAAGGTACAGATCTCAACATTTTACTGACTCATCTACATCGAGGGGCTAACCGTTCTACCAAATTTCAATCAAATCGTATAAGAATTACTATGAGTTATGGGTGCGCACACATTTTTGGCGTACGAGGAAATTTAAAAAAAAATTTGCATTTTTGGAATATTCTCGAAAATGTCGAGAAAATTAATTTCAGCGAAATCTTTTTTTTTTGAAATCCGATCACAAGACTCACGTATATTCCATATACTATGAGTAATACAAAGGGTTATGATATTGCGTGCCCATAGAAGTAAGCTCTCACAGGCTGTTAATAGTATTTGAGGAAATAATATTTTAATGAAAAACATTTCAGCAGAACAGTTTAAAAAAATGTAACAAATCAATAGAAACTTTCTATTCAAACTTCTTCAGCTATTATTTTTCAAGTGTAAATTTCAATCCTTGATGTTATAAGACCCGGATCTATTTTAATCTGTCTTATATTAATTATATCGTTTTATTAAGAGAATCCGGAAAGACCAAACCAATTCATTGTTATTGCACAGTAATATTGATTGAATATATTAATCAATCCCTCTTCCAACCTAGATTGCTCCTGTAATGAAATAACTCTAGTTTATAGGAGAGACCTTCATCTTCAGTAACTTATTAAATGTTCCCGCACTAGTATCATTTTGAATATTAAATATTAAGACTTATTGGATGATTTGAAAATGGAAAGTAAATAGGTTAATGAAGAAATATGTAATGACTATTATTCTGAAATGAAAAACATACGATTGAGTTGCGTCGGATCCAATTTTTATTGAGACTTTTGATATTTCTGCATTCTGAAAATGTTTTATCCAATACATTAGATGCGTAACTACTGGCAACCGATTAAGTTCTTCTTCTTGCGTTGAGTTGGAACGTGAATTTGAGAATACCAGTCATTACGTATAATGAAAATAAATGTACTCATAATTCCACAATTACGTAATATTAAGGTCCCCATTAAATGTCCAATTGTTCAACAAGTTTAGGACGCTTAATCTCAAAAATAGTCGAGGCTATTTATAATTACCAATGCTAGAATTTCACTTTTATTAAAAAAAACAAGTCATTATTGGTTCAAAATATTTGTTTATAAAAAACCGTTTAGAATGAAATCGAAATAAGAGTTGTGCTTGGGGCTCAAATACGTACCTAAACCCTTGAATTATCTACATACACAATATACTTTTTTAATAAAATAATAGTTTAGAGAATTAAAAAAAAAAGATAACATAAACAATTTTCAAATATTACTTTTTCATGCATACCTACCTATTCGTTTGAAAATAACATTTTTTTTTTGTTTTATTTCTTTTTTGAAATCAAAATACAGCGAATAAACTAGATTTTTTGCTAAACAAAAAGAGACTGCTTAAATTTATAGAATTTATTCCATTGATGCGATAATAAAAAAAAGTATACCTATTCATAGGTATACTGTAACATGCTTTAATTTAATTTCTGTACTAATTTGCTTTTAGTTTGAAAACTTATTATAGATCAATTGCCAAAAGCATTTTACAGCTCTGCAGTAAAATGCTAGAACATTACCGGGAACACAGAATAAAGCGGTTACGTGGTAATATCATATAACCGAAATAAGAATTACTATTTTACGAGGCTTTATAATATAAATTGTGTACACAAATAATGTAGGTATATTGTGTAATAAATCAAACCATTTATGTAAAAATTTTAGCTGAGAGGGGGATTAAAAATAAAATTTAACCGACAACAACAGAATAGGGCATCAATAACAATAAAATATAATCACTAGTGTTGCAATTAAGCCGAATGTACGGAAGAGATAAAACAATATTCGTACGAGTCAATGCTATCAAACATCATTCGATACGTGAAAGGATATTTATAGTAAGCGATACATTTGCCGAAATTCAGATTTTTATCGAAAGCGACGCTTGAAAAATATTCGCCATTGATGTAATTATCTTCTTCAATGTGTTTATTCAAAAATTATTCGATACGTAACAACAAAAAGTAATTTATCGTAAGGTTTTGAATAACTGAAAATTTTGCGGGAACGACCCGTTCGGTATATCGTAGCCGACCCTGAAAAGATATAAATGTAGGTTATCATAACTTTCATACCATAATAATCGTTCTTATTTACTTTTTATCGGGCAATAACTGCATTTGCTTTTATTCATAGTGAAGTGTGTGTCTATTTTGACTATTCTACTCTAAGCGATTTCTTATCAATTTAAAAATAAAACTAATAAAAATACATAATTAGTCTGACAAAATTATCGTAAGCCACATATGTAGATACCAGAAAGTATGCTAATATATATGTAGGTATATATAAAACTCATAAATTCGCTATATTTTTAATGAATGTGTATCAAAACCTCAAAGGTCCTACAATATTTTTATTTTTTTTCAACAACAAAAAATCTCCTGTAATATAAGGTTTTAATCGCTTACACTAAGTGGCCTTTCAAGTGTCGAGCTGTTTTAAGCTTCGTTCGAGTTTGTTGCATAAAAAAAAACAACAATGGGTTATATTTGTTTTTTTTTATTAATAACTATCGAAAATGCTCTTTGGGTACATAAAATTTTGTTTCATAACAATATATCTATGTGATAATTTTAATTTTAATAATAGTATTGAACCAAGTTGTTTGGTCTAAAAGATTAATCATTTTTACTACAAAACATGGGTTGTGCCTACTAAGAATGGTAATATTTTTAATACTATTTGGCATCAGAAAACAATTTGAATATGTACCTAAAAAATCGTTAAATTTGCTTAATCAGAAGTTGTTCTTAACTAGTTATTATACAGACGAAACTTCTCCAACTCCGCTGTTTCTATTCAATCTAAGAAAGTACAATACTACCTTGGGTTGTCTTAGATAATGACTATTATTCTGAAATGAAAAACAGACGATTGAGTTGCGTCGTATCCAATTTTTATTGAGACTTGACATTTCTCTATTCTGTATTCTCATCAAGCCACCCTCAAATGGCTTTGCGTGCTTACTCAATGGAAGGCTCCTCGAACGCAGATCACCAATTAAGTAGAAGGACATCTGTGAATCGAACTACAACGAGGCAAACCCCACCATTGAGTTGTAGACCACAAGGAATATATGAAGCAAGATAGTATGATAAACGCAGAATGTGGTAGATAGAAGCCTCAAATTCTATTAAACATTTAAGAGGTGTAACTTTGTTTAATTCATTTTAATAATAATAAAAAACCTCTATGAATTCGCATATTAACGGTCATCATAAAACTTGGCACAGTTCGTGACTAGCTATATACATAATAAAAATTGAAGTTAGTTGAAACGCAAACCTATAGTTACATAATATAATATTATAGTTGGTTAGACAACATTCCAAATCCCACAGTTCTATCCTCTACGCAGTTACAACAAAGGGAGTATAAGACGAATATTTCCGTGAACATTTCCCCATTGTTGAAAGGGGACGAATGAATGAGAGACAAAATAACATTTTTTGAATATAAATCATCAAAGCTTAAAGCATTCACGTTACTCAAAGAGTGCGATCATTTAGAATATGAATGTTTATATTTAGGATTACCAGTAAAGCCTTCCTCAAATGAACTCTGATCTTTTCCTTTTGAGTTTCCACCATTGTGTGCAAATAAAACTAAGTTTTATAAGTACCCACCATCTCTATGGATCTTTATGGAGAATTCTGTTATTATTCGAATAACAATCCACTGTCTTAATTTAAGAAGTAGGTACCTATAATTTACAATGAATTTGAAACAATCGAGTAAAGCTCAATATAAATATTCATTAAATGATATTTTGTTTTGAGAAGTTTTTACTGTTCATTTTCTAATTAGTACTTACGAGTAGATTGTTGGATCGTTGGATAGGTACCTACGTGAAAATCACGAAATAATGAAGCAATCTTTCTGCAAAAAAAATATCATTTCACGATGTTTTGCTACGAACTGTTTCTTATTGTCAATTCTAGGATCATGTTCCCTAACACTTTTAAACTTCATCTTTTTGATAATTTTGTCTCTTTTTTCAACAATTTTATGGAGTTTCTCGGTCTTTTTGGCAGTTTTTACTCCAGTTTACGCTTTTTTATTGCACACTATAATTACGTATGTATCCGATGGTAGTGGCTACTGATATGTTTTGAAAAGTTTTCACTTCCGCAGCGCAAACAAAGTAGATTATTTGTTAAAGCAGATAAAATAAGCACCGGGTCAATTAACATGGGTCGGAAAAGGTTATCATTTACAGAATCCTCCAAAAATACCTATATTATAAGTCTGTAAAAATTACTAGTTATTTAAGAGTTTAGAGTAAAGATGCGAATGGTGAAGGTTCATATTATGGGACAACTTTCTTCTTCTTCTTGTGTTATCTTTCTGAGGTTGCAGAGTACCTACTGCTTTCCTTTTAAGGTTGATGCCCGCAATACTTCCTATACTTTCAGCTGGTAGCTTCTCCACGTAGGCGAGTTCTACTAGGATGATTATGAGCTTTTTTAAGACGTCTTTTTGTTTGCATTATTTGAACAATTTGAACAAACGATTCTCTTCTGTGATTCATACGCGACTGAAATTTAAGATTGATGAAAACATAATATTATCATTGTCACGGTCGCAAAATTTCGGATGATTTAAATAAGCTTTTGAAAAAACTTAAATCTTCTATATATCCATTGTATCACTTCTTTATAAAAATCATTGCAAAATATAGATAAATACTTAAAATACCAAAGTCCACGGTTAAAAACACATTTTTTTCGTAACTGCTGACATTATTTCAATTTCAACCCATTACCGGGAGCTTTGGAATAGCAGTGTAAGTTCATTTGGTTCGTTATAACACAGGTTGAGTATCAAGAGGTAGGTAAATAATGCAATATTGCAGAGCGAAAAATACTTTAAGTTGCAGTTTAATCCGATAGCAGCAGCTTGATTACGTTTTAATATAATTAGTTTCCGGCTCCTGCCGCAACTCCATAAAAGCGGCTATTTGATAATAAAAATATGATTTTGATCGTAAGGCGTAGTATAAAAATCGCATCGTCGTACTTCAGTATAAAAATATTGAAAAAAAAAATTTCAATGGTTTATGTAATCAAATATTATTAGTTCTTTCATAACCATAGTATGTATACTTGTCAAGTGTTTCTTCGTACCCCATCTAACGATGTCTTCTGTGTTGCAATTCTGTCGAATGGTTTTATTGCGGATAACTCTGAATGATCTTTCCAGAAAAGCATTGAAGAGTCTTCATTTCAGGTGTTCAAATCTTTGAATATAATGAACAGTAATTACTTTTTTGTTACTTCAGATACTAATAAGATTTTTTCCTAGATGATAAGTGCGAGCGGCCGTAATATTATTACGAACAGGGTATTCTTTGAGGCAAGTAAAAAGCATTCTATGTTTTATCTCTTTCACTGTCGGTATAAAAATGATGATAGCGCGAAAGAGATAATGTTATCCGGATCTGTAGAGTTTCATTGCGCGTAGCTTAGATACCGCATCAAACAAAACGGTACTGAAATAAAATTAGATTTTTCTATGTATTACGGCCGTTGAATATCAGGTCCGTTTTTCTAGAACTCTATAGCTTATTTAGTTTGATTGAACCGAGGGAAATTGTACAAATAATATATGGGTTGATACGTATTTATAGTAGGTACCTACATATTGTTGGTATTGTATGTAGAGAATTGGGGATGTGAATAGGCAACAATAATACAATCGGATATTGTTAGTGAATCCACATCGAATCCCCGACATGTGTGCATAAACGTGATTGTGTCGGATGGTGTTTACATTTAATTAGAAACATCGGACGTGACATTGGTACCACTCGATACAATTTGCGCCTGAAGCAGGCACTCCGACACAATGAACGAATCAACAATAGTGATTTGAACTTCGAAAACAAGCAGCTAATCCCAATGTATTTAAAAATAATTAACAAATGCGACGAAAATAAAATAAATGTGATCACTACAATGAGATTTATACTAGAGATGCAATCGAGTCTAAAAAATGGCATGTAAAAAATTGTGCCACCACCGAAAATGTGCCACGCTCGTGTTTTAGTCGTTGACAACAGCTCGAGCTTGACAGTTGTGTCCGCGGTAATACGGCGTTCTTGAAAATGGTGGATTTGTGGTGAAAAAAAGTCGTTCCTCAACAGAAATCAATATAGGAAAATCCTTTTATCAAAAAGGACGTATTTTATATATTTTAAGTGCATATTATTGTGATTAAATGTTTAAAATATAAAAATATATTTGACAATTATTTTTGTTTTATTAGTTAGGCCCACATCACACTACGGGTGCATACCGAGCGGGGTTAAAAAAACCGCGTCTGTATGAAACGCGTAGATACATTTTTATTTGAATTTATAACCCAGCGGTTCAGTCGACGGCTTTCTTACTACAGCATACGTCATGGGCTCGAATCCCTGTGCCGACTATTTCCACTTTCACAACACAACTCTTCCATAGTGTGTACAAGTTTCCAAATCGTCGTCCCAATTCTATATGGAGACAAGTCAAAAATTATCAAATTTGAGTTTTTGATACAAATCGATTACAAATGATGGTCTGCTTCTATTTCTTTAGAGAGATAAGTCAAATTTGTCCTAAATATTTTTTTATAAAAGATGTCTTTTCATGGAATTATTTAAAAAACATTGAACATTCAGTTCAATAAGAAGACAACTCAAATGTCTCACTTAAGAACTGTCAAGGATTAACTTTCATTCTAGTTCTATAGGCAGACATCTTAGATGTCCGCCTATAGAACCGCCAACAACTGAAAAGATCTAGTTCTATAGAGAGACAACTCAAAAGTATTCTTGAAAATAACCATTCTATCAATAATAAAATCATGAATCTTAATTTTAAACTTAATAAAAGACTTGACAAAACAGTACTTGATACATTTCTAAATTCATAAACTCTTAGATTGCAATTTTTGACACTTACTATATAGTAGTTTCTATCCATAATTACAACTTTTTTAATATGAAACGCCGTATCTAGTAATTTATATCTATGATATTAAACAACATATTAAGGTCTCTTGTATAGGTTTAGATGATAAATCAAAAGTAATATTGATTATATTATTCATTATTTCATGTTTTACAATCCCCAATTTTCTGTTAAAAAAAACGTAGATCCACCTATTACAGTGAATATTAAGGTTCCAGATTACAGTGAATATTAATGACTGGTTGACTCCTCTGCAAGATTAAGATATTTTTGGATATTTATTTTATTAGGTACATGAAAAACTTATACATATTGGTATTTGGAAATTAGCACAAGATATTGATTATCGGAGAAAATTGTATTGGATACTATAAGTAAATAAAATTTATCGAATGTTTAATGTCATCATCATCAATTTGCCGTGGGGTTGTCGGCTAAGAATAGCACAGGTTTAGAGAGAATAGAATAGAAACAGGTTTTCTGACCGCCTGATGAGTGCGTCCTTTAAGATGAGTGGCGAAACACTGACGGTCCTTCCATGCTATGCTCCCACTGAGGATGGGGACGCGGCTGCTAAGGACTGTTTCTATGGCAGTCTGGATGTAGTTGTGTCCCATGTTCCGAGGCGCCATCGCCTAATAGTTCTGGGGGACTTTAATGCCAAGGTTGACAACGATCCCCAGAATGGACCAGGCGTTATGGGAAAGCATTGCTTAGGAGTGATGAACGATAACGGAAGCCGTCTCATTGGTTTCGCCATGCTCCATGGACTCTTAATAGGGGGAACTCTCTTCCCCACAAGGGTATCCATAAATACACCTGGACCTCGCCCGACAGAAGAACGAAAAGCCAGATAGACCATCTCCTGGTAAGGACTAGCAACCAAACTGACCTGCGGGATGTCCGCACCTACCGGGGAGCAGACATGGACACGGATCACGAACTCCTTGTGGGCTCGTTCTGATTCAAATTTCACAATTTCCAGCTAAGATCGTCTGCTCCTCGCCCACTGGACATACGCAGGTTAGAGAGTGCTCAGTGTCGTCATACGTGCGAGGCTGAGATACGCACAAGGTTTGCCCCCTTCCAGGATCCACCCAGAGCTGCTCCAATTGAGTCAGCCTGGACTAGGTTTCGCGACGCGGTTATGGAATCCGCACGTTCTTCTGTCGGCTATAAGAATAAAAAGAGGCCAATATGGATGTCCGATGGGTCCTGAAGTCTTATCGAAGATCACCAGAAGGCTAAGACACTCTGTACGAACAGATAAAAGAAGACATCTAGATTCTCAGATACGGCGAGCACAGTCTGCTGCACTCGGAAATGACTCAAGGACACTCTTCGAAATCACTCGAGAGGTCGGGAGAAGAGGTAAAAAAAAAACCTGTGAAATCAATACGAAACTCTCGTGGAGCCACTGTCACTGCCCCCGAACTAATTAAAGGGAGATGGAGGGAGTACCAACCACTTCTAGATATATTTAAAATGGCGTGTGAAGAGGAGAGGTGTCCAAAAGATTAGCGGAATGGATACATCGTCGTAATATTTAAAAAGGGGGACCCCCTTGAATGCGGAAACTACCGTGGAATCACTCTACTGAGTGTTCCCGGTAAGGTATTATCTTAGATATTACTACATCGCATTCGGGGACCTGTCATGGCTGTCCTGAGATAGCAACAATGCGGCTTTGTACCTGGCAAGTCCTGCACGGACCCAATTTTCTTTGCCAGGTGCATCTTTCAGCGGTGTGAAGAGTTTAACTCTCCAGTCGCTTGTTGCTTCATAGATTTTGAAAAGGCTTTCGACAGCCCACATAGACCATAGCTCTGTACGGTATACCTCCGAAGATAGTTAAAATGGTGCAGTCCCTGTATGAAGACTCCGAGTGTAGCGTCAAAACGCCAGGTGGTCCTACTGAAGCTTTCAGGATCACCACGGGAGTCAGACAGGGCTGCGTACTGGCTCCATTTATATTTATTATTGTTATGGACTTCCTCTTGAGAAAGTCCATGCAAGGAGCAAGAGGTATACCGATAACACAGAGAGATGGGCGAACTGTGCGATCTGGAGTACGCGGACGACCTAGCGTTGTTCAGTACGACATTGGAGGAATTACAGCGCAGTGTTTCAAGACTCTGCGACGAAACAGCACGCCTTGGTCTTCGAGTCAACGCCAGTAAGATGGAGCTCATGACGAATAATGCTTGCCCCGATAAACAGCTACCGATAACCATCGACGGTCACCAGGTCTCCCGGGTGGATAAATTTAAATACCTGGGAGCAACCATTACCACCTCTGGTGAGCTCGGGGCTGAGCTCCCGATACGTATCGGAATGGCAAGTGGCGTCTTTAAAAACATGACCAAGATTTGGAAAGCGTCGGCGTTTAGTGTCGAGACGAAATGTAAACTGTTTGTGCGTGTGTGTTCCCCATTATCTTGGCAACACACACGCATCAAACAGTTGGGTGTGAGTCCTGGCACCTGACCAAATCCCAGGCACAAAAAGTCTCGGACTTTGAAAGGTTCCTAAGGAGAATTCTGCGCGTAAGATGGTACCACCGCATCACAAACGACGCTATACGCCGGCGCACCCAGCTTGAGCCCATCACCTCTACACTTGTGGGGAGGAGATATACTTGGCTGGGACATGTGTTAAGGATGCCGAATGACAGTTGGCCGAGGATAGCGCTGTTCTTCCTCCCATCAGGGTCCCGAAGACGAGGAAGACCCTCTCACACTGTGTTCCGCTCCTTCGAAGCAGAGCTGAGGGACATCGTGTGGGAGGAGGTCATAAACATTGCGCAGGATCGAGCGCAATGGAGAGCTCTTGTTGCCTCCCTATGCCCTTTAGTGGGGTGTAAAAGAGTGTTGTTGTTGTTTGTTATATTATGTCAACAATTTTTAGGTTATATTTTTTCAAAGAATTGCTTAAAACTCACTAATCTGCGATTCTGGGACTCTTGAGCTCTTAATACTTTCCACCATCATCTTAATTTTGCGAATTCTCGTATCCATTTTAAGATTATTAACCTTTCTCCGCAATATAAAACTTCTTAAATTAAATTTTCGACCGTTAAAAAAATCCAACCCACTGTTATGAACACAGAATTCGTACTAATAATCACTACTAATTCACAAAAAGTTCAATTTTATATAGAGACAAATCAAATGTCTCCGTATAGAATTAGAAAAATTTCCGGGTGACAGATTTTCGTTAAAATTAAGTCGAAATACCTTTGTATTTTTAAATATTTAGATATTTATAAAACATTTTAATAAACTAAATTTATGTTTTTTATAAAAATAACAATATTTCTCGCAACATGGCAAGATAATATACAAAATTTATTTATTTTCTTTAAAGATATCAAAGAAATACTTTGTTCAAAATCTTCAAATGCGTTTTACTCAAAATGGACTTTTTCGACTTGTCTCCGTATAGTATTGGGGCGTCGAAATGTATTTGTGTTCACTTTTAATTAGCCTAAATTCATTTAAAAAGATACACCCGTACGCGGCGTATGCAACAGTGCATAGGTATATTTCTAGATTTTTTTTTTATTCTATCAAGGTTTTTTTTTATCAATTTATTTAGAAAAAAGAATACAACTTATATTTAAACGGAGTGCCCTCTAATTAAAATTATATATGGAATTTAAGGATGTTCTGCAAACAGAGGTTTTCCACTATCAATGAAATTTTTTACGAAATCCATCATACAACTGAGAAATCCCCAGCGGTTTTTCCCACGGTCCCGTATTTCTGACGGTTCTCGTTTAAGCTGTGTGTATGAGACCTTACCTAGCCGGACGAAATTTAGAAGCAAGTACACTATAACTAGTGTTTTTATAAAAAGGGTCATTTTTGATTCAAATAAATAAATCATTTTTTCCATTTTCGAAAAATATTTTTTATGAATGTGCTTTTAAACTGTTCGTTGTCTGCCTCGCATTAATAAAGACGAGAGATCTTTTTCAAAAGGTTCTTAGACAATTCTGACAAATACATTCAAATCTCACGCACAAAAAGAAATTTCTATTAATGTGTACCGGTAGAAGGTGACAGCACTTAGCCGTTTGGCGTATTATGTGTGACAAAGACAAAAATATTCGTCAGTAATGCTTGATTGCATATTTTTATTTAAGTTCAACTTCAAATTTACTCGTGATGCTAGTTTCAAACCAAAAATTGTATGGAATTGCATCTCCAGTATAATATCTCATTGGATCACTACGTGTATTTTAAAGTAAAAGGCTTTTTACAAAATGTTTATAAAACCAATAAGAATATGCACTTGATAGTATATGGAGTTGTCATGTACATGATGTGTTTTGCTGATAATCGTTTTATGTAGTTGTCATATATGATGTGTTCTGTTGATGATCGTTTCATGGATTTGTCATACAAGGCAAGATTTCCTGATTATAATTTGAGTGAAAATCCTCTGGTTGAAAATAAACAGTTAACAGTATAATTTTATCACCTATCTGAACCTTAATTTAAAGGTAAATATTACAACAACATTTAGCACTTCTTTTTTGATCCCACTTGGGGTCATAGAGAAGCAACAAGAGCCCTTAACTAAATGATTATAATTTTCGATCTGTGAAATATCCGATAAGTACTTAAGTAATAGATAAGATACTAAAATAAAAACTTATTTTTTATAATTTTAATTAATTTTCACACCAATTTAGTTCGTTTTTTTATCCTCTGGCTCCGCCACTTTGATCTTCAGGATATTCTCCTATAAAACCACCATTTATGGATGTATTCAGAATCACAGATTCATCAAAATAACATCGGTATTTCTTATTATGTTATGAAAACTTGATATACATACATACTACATACATACTCCCTTTATGGCTCCCCGCACAACACAAGCCAGCCCGGAGAAGACCAACCCGCAGCAAACCAGACCCGAACGAAACCGACCCTCCTAGCTCGATCGAAGCAATCAAACCGAAAAGCCGGTCCCACACAAATCAAGCCCGCCGCGGATACCCCCAAACCAACCCACAATGCGGAGCATAGGGAGGCATCAAGAGCTTTCCATTGCGCTCGAAGGCGTCCGAGGCTCATTGTGCCTTTTCTGACCGGTTGAGGTTTAAGGACGTGACGTGGTCAACTTCACGGTCCCGATATGATTTGTCGCTTTCCTGCCTCTTACAGGATGGTAAAAAAACAGCAAAAAGAGCAGAGGTGCTATTCTCGGCCGGCTACTCCACGGCTACGAGCAGATTTTTTCCTAGGCTTTTGTCAGGTGCTAAGAATCACACCTTTTCCATAGAACAATTTTAAAAATGTTAATATGTAAGACGTCTTCAAATATCTACAATAATTCGAAAGATAAAGGATTCAAAATCTAATTCAAGTTCAAATTGTTGTTTTATGATTCTATTTCGTCTAAATACGTCTATGTTTTTGACAAATTAAGAAACGTATATAATATGTTGGTATGTAATACCTAGGTACATAATTTGTGAAGCAGCGTAAGATATTCCTTTGAAGATTCGTTACGATGCTGAACCATACTCAGACATTAGGAATGAGCTATTATCATCGTGCTTCTGGCATTCCGATTGAGTTGGCATTCGTCGAAAACACGATAAAATGGAGAGAGTCATACCTACCTATAATACAAGTATGTAGATGATCTAAGCTTTCAAATCCAGGTAAACAATAAACAGCTATGCACATGTATTGTGAAGTTTTTACATACTATATATTTTTTTTTAATCATAGATAAATTTTATCTGTGCTCACTCAAAGTGAACACAAATACACCCTTTGACTCTTTCTTAATAAGCTACTTAAAGCTTGTGTCGTGGAAGAGGAAGATGGTCGGCATCTGGGATCGAACCCATGACCTCCGCACGAAACAGTACGAAAGCCGGCGTCATTACCGCTGGGCCACCAACCACTTCAATATTTTACCACTTTATTATTATACTATACATCTTCTTCTCCTTCGGTCTCAATCCTGCGGATTGGTTTGCAGCCAAGATCAGCATCTAATCCTATAACACGTCATATTATGTCAGTTGGTTGAAAGTTGACGGATTGTCGAAATGTGGCTTGTATACATCGTTTAAAACAGATGCATCGGTCGAAATCAATATTTTTAAATATATTATACTATACTTAATTAATTTATCAAATATTATTCAAAAAATTTGTCAAATTTTACAAATTTGAATTCAATAAAATACACACAATATTCCCTTTTACATCCCACTCAGGGGCATAGGGAGGCAACAAGAGCTCTCCATTGCGCTCGATTCGAATTAGTACCTACTTAAAGTTGACAAGACAACGCCTGTTGGGAAAGCTATTATGGTGACATTGGACAATATATCTAACTAGATAGCAAAATGTTTAGAATAACTTAGCTTTTAAATCTACACGATTGTTCGAAATTCGAATAGTCAGTACAAATTCGTACATGGTAGACGAATTTTTCGACATGACGATGCTATTTTAAAAACGCTTGGTCGAATTTTCGTTTAACCTCTGTTGAGAGGATTGTTTTGATAAAGTTTCGATGAGGGTGCGTTGATTCCGTATTTAAATATTCACCGCGGTGCAGTACGAGGTCCAGGTAAATACCTGCAGTGATATCAAAACGGTTTTATTAAAATTATCGATTCTTTCTCAAAAAGAGGTGACCTAAAAAACGAACCCTGGGGCGGTTTGTACCGAAATCAATCGACTGGAAGACGGTGTTATCTTGTTCGAATAATGCTGTGCTTAGTGATGTAAATAGGAGACGAAATGGTATCATCAATGCAGACACCGGGAATAGAACGTATCCCATAGGAATAGCTAATGCTAATGACGTGATTCTATATAAAACAGTACCTACGTATCTTAATGCTTATGTCCAGATGAATGATAGGACTAAGACAGATCATACATAATTACCTTCTGAGTATATATAGCATAGAGTTACTTAATAGTCGCGCAGATCAACTAAACCTACTGTCTTGGTACTCATAAGATTTCCGAAATAGTCCCATTTATTTTGTATACCATATCAGTTTGTCTAACGATCTGACGAACATTTGATGGACGTACAACTTTTACAGAGTTATGTCTTCCTAAACGATGTTTTTCCAAGCAGTCCTGCTCCTTCGAAACGGACTCCTTTTGACCCCCCATATCCAAAACGTCTAGGTCCCGAACGACGCTATCCATCAGCCCTGTTACGCTTTTTTTTTACCACTTTTGATATTTATTTTCTTCCCGTAACAACTGTTGTATATGTAAGAACAATGTTTCCAGATGAATAATATACCAAGTGTGAAAAATATTTTCCGTACATAACTGAATTGGTTTCGTTGTATATATGAAAAATGTTTCGACGAGTTACGGACGAACTTAGCAATTATAATATAGGATTACTCATGCTCCATACGTATTCCGAGAAATGTTTACATCTCTTTCTCTCTAGTAGGGAAGCGGGGCATGATAAGGGGTGTTATTATTTTAAGCCAACTACGTGGAATAACACGGGGAAGGTAGCACATAGGTAAGTATATGGCACCGTATTAGCGTGAAGTAAATACCTTAATGTAATAATTAGATCAAGTAAATAAACACGCAGGTAGTATAATATGAAGCAAGAAGGTACTTTTGACCCGTGTGTGAAGGATGTAGGCACGAGTACAACAATGGAAAACAAATAATATGCTAATAATTGACGAGCAATTAATGATAATTTTGAAATGTTGTAATAAAAGAGTTACAATTTCCCAAATTCATTTTTTTGTTAGCTGTTGGCAGCAGAAGTTTTTTATGGAATAAAAAATTAAGAGAGTTGAGCGGAGCATTAAAATAGCTAGCCGTCTTAGTGATTATGCAGTAAAAACTTTAATTTTAATTGAAGTTTGACAGCTGTTTAATAGGAGGAGCGCTTGTCAGAATGTAACTTGTATGAACATCGTTTAGCAAATGCATCGGTGGGAATTATATTGGTCCAACAGGTACCTAATTAATTTATTATTAAACGAATTTGAATTCAATGTTCATAGTAAAGGCAGGAAAATTGAATGGCAAATCGTTCTTGATAGAAATTGTTGATTATAAGATTTTTTTCCGAGAAAAGCCGTCTTTTTACCCAAGCATACTTTCTTAGCCCTTCCATTTCTCATGCAGATTTTTCTTTCTTTTTGTAATTAACGCTCCATTCATGGTTTACATTCTTCTCGTTCTATTCGAAGTGGTTAGTGGCCTAGCAGTTATGTCACCGACTTTCCGGTGCCGACTAATTTCTTCTTTCACGGGCTATCTTTTAGAAACTTACTGTGAAAGAGTTAAGGAGTAAAATTGTGTTCACTTTGAGAAAGCACAGATTCATTTATCATCACAAAAATGACCAAACTCCGACTTTTGCTTAAAAGATAGGCCTCCCCTCTTATTCGCTATTCCTCTCTCCATAAACATCCCTAATCCAGACGTGGTCTGCAAGCTTGTTAAAAGAAATGTCATTTTTCGTGTTTTTTTATACAAAATCTTCAACTTTAATTTTAAAATTAATTACTGAACTGTTCTATAATCATTAATTTTTTTGCCACCTTTCGATATGAAAAAAACTTCAATTGATATTAACAACTATGCTAAATAAAATAAAAAGATTATTTGTAAAATGCTTATTTGATTTAGTAAAAACGCTGTAAGTTTTTATATTTTTCACGAAATGTAAAGGCATAAAAACACGGTAAGTGTGTGCGAGCATGATAAGAAATAGGCAACGTCGAGTTGCGTGCTCAGGACGGAAGACAAAAGAGGAAATAGGAAGTCCTCAAGAAGTATCGACCCAAAAATAGTAGAGTGTTTTTTTACGGTCCTTCCATCATACCGTAATATTATTATAATATAATACATAGGTACTACCAACAAGGCTCCGGGTATGTGTGTGTATGTACGGGACGTACGTGAGAGAGTAGGTTGTATTTTATGGTGGAAATTAACGACGAAGAAACTTAAAAACTGCTGAAGTTGGGGAAATAAAAAAATAAAAATGCGAGAGATTTATAACATAAAAATAAGAAAACTAATTTTGCGAGAGAATTACAGCGTGAGTGTCTCTCCAAACTTGGAACACAAAAAGTGAATCTAAGGACGAAGTTCTTTCGAAATTGTATGAACCGATAAACAACATTTTAAACTTCTTTTTACTTTTTTTATAATATAGGTAATATTATCTTTTTTCAATTTAGTTATTTCTCAGCACACCCCGTTGGCTCAACTGTCCTTCCTTCTATTTAAGGAGGCCTACAAGCGGTCTTCTTCCTGATGGCGGTTCGTTGATTGACGCTGCATAGCCCATTGTTACACATCCTAGGTACCTCCAGAATTTTCTTCCAGCTCAATATCATGGGTTGTATTAATGTTTTCCTTATTTCTATGTTTCGGATTCGATACTTTAGATACTAGATCTTTGAGCAGTTTTTTTCTTGTTTTGTTTTTTTTTTCTCCGCATCTTACGACATAATGAGTCTGGGCAAGTTTTTTATGTTCTTACTTTGCTCCCAACACTACTTATACTATCATTTTTACCAGAAAATTTGCTTTAAACATCATTCCGAGATTTTATAAATAGGTGATCTTACTCCGTGGACACTGGAGGACACGTTATTATCACGAACTGCAGGCATTATAATATGATGAACTGAAAATCGTGCAATTCATAAAAGTACGCATATTGATATGGTTAGGTCACGTCAGCTGAATGAGGGATGATCGTATCCTAAAGGGGTTGATCCTATCCAGGTGGTCGTAGGAGTAGAGGTAAACTTAAATTGAGATGGCTGGATGATCATCAGAGCGATCGGAATGATGAACTGGAGGAGAGCGGCAGAGGATAGAGAGGAATGGAAAAGAATCCTTGAGGAGGCCAAGGCTCGTTACGGGCTGTAGTGCCACTGATGATGATGATGATGAATCCTCCGTAAATCGGAATTTGATGCAGTACTTATTAACCATTAAAATTGCAGTGGCAACTTTTTGTTTGTAGAAAGAACAGAAAATGATAGCTCTGAAAAACGAGGATTAGAGAAAAAATTGTTGAACGTTGCTGCAAACCAATCGTAAATTTGAAATACGATACTTAACTACCAAAGAAATTTATTATTTAGCGTATGCCAGTCACATTTCGTTTAACATAAAAGGGGTGGAAAAAGTAAAGCGCTGGGTCAAGTTTCCTGCTTGTCAGTCTAATTAATAACTTTTTTTCGTTATGATTTTCTCTATAATCGTTTTCCTTTATTTAAATCGAATTATGTGGGAAAGGAGTATGATGAAAGACCGAGCGTCATAAAGACTTTATAACATTCCTATGATTTTGACAAGAGTCTCAAAAATGAGTGCTCAGACTGACATCAACCAAAATCTGGAGAATAAAATCTTAAGGTGGCAAAAAACTTCGAGATTCTATTGCATTGACCCAAACGCTGTTATAAACAATTCCACAAAATGCATTGAAAAAGTTGACTAATAAAAAACAATCACTATTTTATACAAAACTATACCGTACACCACTGGTATTTTTAAACATTATTTGCGTGTATGTAGTAGTTTATTTATATTAAGGGTCGAACACAGCCAGTAAACTCTATGATTTTGATCTATCAAATCTTTTCCTTTCCATTAGGTTCGGGTCATGGGTGACTGGTGACACATGTACAACACAACAACAAAGTTTCGTACAGAAATAAAACAACTAGGTCAGTGAGCAGACTTTGTTGTCCAGGCGAGCAGAAGATGTTGCTGGGACCCCATCTCCAAGCGGCAACTATTCTAATGTTATTAGGAATTTATTTATCATAATATTCAATCCATTAGGCTTGAATCTATTGTATTATTTTTATGAATAAAACAACAACAACAAAGGACAGCTACTTAGTCGACGAACTAAGGTGATATCTTATGGTATTAATTTGTCTAATTTTACCGGTTCCGTCCAATCTGGTTATCATGCTTGATGAAAATTTAGGAGACAAACATGATATTATTAATTAATTATCTACGCATTGTTGAGATAGGTACTTTATTTTTCCTTCGTGTTCCTGTGCTATGTCAGATCCCCCGATGCAAGCTACCACTATGGTGTTGGCTTCTCTTTCCTGAGCTAGAGTTCTTCCACCCGCTGGATTCCGGTCCATTGCTTGACGTTTCTTAGCCAGAACATCTGTCTTCTACTCACACCTTAACTTGCATCAATTTTTCCTACCATTATCAATTCTGATGAAGCAATTTGTATATTTGGTATTTTTATTTTTCTCCTTTCGTTCATTGACCCCAAACAGGCACTTAGACTCATCAAAATTAAAAAAATTACAAGTTTCAAGCTCATAAAAGCAAAAAATAAATAAAAAACCAAAATAAACAAATGAAGCAATATTCACAGATGATTGCAATTCATCATTAAAAATTAGAATTTATAGATCAACGCTGGCTGGGTGTAAAGGGCCCAATCCAGCGTGTCGTCAAGATTCACAATAATATTTGGTGTTGCCAGTGTCAACCTGTCCTTTCCATCTCATTTTTTCCATCAAATTGTTGTTACCCATTTTTTGATTCCTACCTTTAGCTAACCAGGAAAAGTGACAATACTTTTTTAATAAGAAATCAACCGCATCGCACCGCTAAAAACAAATCATTTTTTATATTCATTTTAATTCGATTTACGCTTCTAAAATAATTACTAATAAATAGATTCATCCGCGCCGCGTTTTATAAATATAAATTGTGCTGTGTTGTTTATGTTTTTGTGTTCAATAAGGAAGAGCTGGCCAGCAGAAAGACATCACCGTGGAGTTAAGGTTAGTCCATCTTCCTTGATCCATTCTTTTCCAGCTGGTCACACCACTCGACCTCCAGCACAGCATGCCACCGCCCATACAGTCCACTTTTAGCAATTAATTTATAATTAATTAAATTTATTTATCATTTATTTATACCGCGCAACCCCATATTAATGGTCCATACGAACCGGATTTATGGTTAGATTTTTTGGTCACTTATACCGGATTTATAGTGAGCCTATAGCAAAAGATCAGTGTAAATCTCATTTATTCACATTCTCATCTGTACATTCACCAAGTTTATTGAAACATTGCAGAAATGGTAATGTCATTGTCTTTTTTGATTTAATATCACGCATTAGAAGTACATATGAATCCAAAGTGAAATTTGTATCAGTCATGTCACATGTTATCTGATATAAACTTGCTTATAATTAACTTGAATAAGGCTTGAATATTCAGTTATATTCATTGTGTTAATGATAGGGTATAATTCTTGTCGAGTCCGCTAATCATTTGACAAATTATTTCATTGAACAGGCAATAAGTATGAGGAAAAGTTTAATTTAGATTTATAACATACAATAGTATTTTTTAAATAATAATTAATATTATTAACGCATAGCGCCATCTATATTTGAATAGGAGAGGTGGGTTTCTTTGAAAAGTCAATAGTTAAGCTTTGATTTTGGAAATTCACGTGCTTCTGTTGTAGTTCCATAGATGGCATTGGTTTGAAAACTTGAAAATATTAATGACTAGAACGAACCCAGTTTTTATTAATATGTAATAATACTTTTGGATGTACTTTATAACTGTTAAATTCTGTGACCACATTGAACTTTTGCAATAAACAGTGAAACGTGCTTCTGGCTTTAATTTTCTGATCCTTCAAATCACCGGACTACACAGACAACCTGAAGATGAGAGCTTGCCCTCCCAGCTAGCCATGGGCACATGTAAACATTCCACCTGTTGATCTCCAAGTTGGAGCCTGATACTCCTCTTTACACCAGGAAGGTTGGTAGGAAGATATGGAAGAGAAAACCTACTATAAATGGATGAGTTGGGTGGCAACACTGAAAGTGACAGGCAAATGTTGTGCTGTGAATTGAAAAATTAAAGTTGCATCTAAGAAGTGAAATAAGTGGAGAAAACTTTAGTTTAAGTTACTCCAAGTGATCCTGGACGTCGTGAGATTGTTTTTTGTCGAGTGGTCGGTCGGATCGTGCAAATAAACACAGTTTAATCATCAGTACATGACATTGCGATTTGTGACAGCTCTGTGTCTCACTCGCGCGCAGTTGAAGTGCATTGTGGGTGAGCGAGAAGGAGAATGGAAAGTAAAGTTTAACATTTAGTACCTACTGTGTTTCTCTAACGCACACTAAAACACACACCTACCCTGCTGTCATCATCATTATTGAACTGTTTGCATTATTTCTGAGGGAACACTTGTCTAACTACACACCCACTGATTGTGCGAGGGCTTTGAATTGCCGAACTTAAATGCCTATACCGAACTGGGTTTGTGCCGCTTGCGAACACATCCAATACTTGCATCAGATGAAATTTTCAACACTGTGGAGGGCATAGATTACCTACATCATAAACGCTGCTTCGGCTTCCGAACGAGCCTACAACACATGACACATCCATAACATAATACACTGAAATACATGCATCTGTTGAGAACTGTCAATGTCAAACGCACGAGCTACTGAGAGAACCGGAGATTTGATTTATTTTGAAGACGCGCCTATTTAGCCCGCGTAGTTTGAATGTTATGATTGCAATTATTACATTTTACGACATACTGCCTACTACTTTTTATTATTTTATTAAACATTTTATTATTAACATTATTATTTTTAAATGCTTTATTATTGCTTAACAACTTTTATACCTACCTTGCATGTGTGTTTATAATTTCGTCAGTTTTATTTTATTTTATTCTATTTATTCATTTATTACATTTTCGGATTTCCTTTTTTTTTTTTTGTTTTGTTGGTGATTCTGTATGTTCCGTTAAATTCAATTGTAATTACTTAAGATTGATATGATTTTGTTGATTTGTTTCTTGAGCCACGGTTGATTTTATTGTTTAAATTTTGCTTGGACTCATTGAACTTTACTGATATTGCAGGTCATCTTATACTGGTTTTGTGTAAATTTACTTTTGATCTTCTTTGAATTTTATTATTTATTTGTCTTATTATTATTATTCATTATGGGTGACGGATTAAAATGTAAGCAATGCCGCAATGTCTTGAGTCCTACCAAATCGGTGAAATGTGCGCGCTGCTTGAGGTCTTTTCACTTCTCGTGTATAGGTACAACGATGTCGGCATTTAAGAACATGTCTGATGTGTCTCGAGCGAGTTGGAAGTGTGCCACATGTAGTGCGCGTGACCCCAGGTCGGCCGGTACTCCTCCTCTTACTAGATCGCGTGGCGCTCCTTCAATCGGTCCCAACATTCTGAATACTGAACAGCCTGTCAGTGAGCTGGCTGCATATATTGATTCAAGATTCGAAGAGCTGACCAATGAACTGGTCAGACGATTCGAGTCGATTGTCAAGCAGACTGTGGCTGACGAGATGGCGAAGATCCGCGAGCGTCTTAGGGAGGTCGACGAGTTGAAGTCCTCGGTCGAATTTTTGGCTGGGGAATTCGAAATATTGAAAGAAACATGCGCCACCGCCCGCACTTCAATAAATTCTCTGATTCGAGAGAACACGAAGTTGAAGGAATTGAATAACAACCTGAGTGGGCAGGTTAACTCCATAGAGCAGGCGCTTAGAAGCAATAGCCTGGAGATTCACATGGTGCCAGAGAGGCGTGATGAAAATCTTACCTCTTTGGTGAATTCGCTATGTGGATCAATTAACATAAGTTTACCTCCGAATTCGGTTACGTCTTGTCGCCGAGTTGGACCTCCGTCCAGCGGGAAGGACGCACGGCCCAGAAACGTTGTGGTGAGTCTGCGTGATTCTAGGTTGAGAGATGAACTCTTATCTCAGGTTCGCGCTTTTAACAAAAAGAACGCGTCGAAGGGCAGGCTTAGGACTGAGCACCTGGGAGTGGGGGGTGCTTCATCCCCAGTATTCGTTCAGGAGCACCTCTCACCTTTCGTCAGGGGACTGTTTGCTAGGGCGCGCAGATTTGCCAAGGAGAGCAAGATGAAATTCGTTTGGGTGAGCCGTGGGAGGGTTTTTGTCAAGGCTGACGAAACCTCTGTCCCGGTCTATGTGCCGAGTGAGAGCGCTCTGGCCGGCCTGGTGGAGGGTGGGGGACGCCGCCCGGAGCGCTAGACGAGTTTTTCCAAGCTCTCCTAATTCTGGTGGAGATGTCGATGTCGTGTACCTTTATCTGTTTTTATTTTTTAATGTTTATTTATTTATTTTTTATTGTTAAATTAGCTTTGACCTTACATTTTTATCATTCTATAATGTTTTTTTTATTTTTATTTATTTTTATTACTGCCTATATTATTGTTATATTTATCACTATACAAATGTTTATTTATTTTGCAAATGTTTTACTTTTTTTCCTTCAGGTTTTATTTTTATTTTATTTTATTTCTTTTTTTTTTTTTGCATGTGTAGAAATTGTGTTCAAATTGTGTGTGCATTTTCTTGTACCTTTGTATAATTCATTATGAGTAACTCTGCAGAGAGAAATAATTCATTATTCTCCCTCCCCAATTTTACCCCTCCCCTACCTCTCAACGCCTCTGTTTTTTCAGACTCTTCTTTGTCAGTCAGTGATTCCTCTTCATGCTCTCAACCTTCGTTCTGTGAGCTTCTTGGTGCCGCATTGGGTTCGTCGAAGTCTTTGATCAGCGTTTGTCACATAAATGCCCAGAGCATTCCGGCCCACTACGATGATCTCGTGACCTCCTTTACGTCTGTTCCCTTACATGCGCTGCTGATTGGTGAAACATGGCTTAAGTCATCGCTCCCATCAGCACTTTATTCGCTGCCGGGTTACAGATTGATACGTTGTGATAGGGTTGGACGCACTGGTGGCGGTGTGGCAATGTATCTTAGGGAGGACTTGACCCACAAAGTCATTTACAGAACTCAGAGTGGAAGTCAGCTGGAGTGTCTGTTCGTTGAGGTCAGCATCTCGCACACTAAAGTTTTGCTTGGAGTGGTTTATAGTCCCCCTAGCTCCAACTATTTTGAGGAATTTCAGGGTATAATTGAACTTTTACTGCCTAACTATCACCACCACATTTTATTGGGTGACTTTAATACATGCCTTAACAGGGGCGACTCAAGGAGTGACAAGCTGATGAGCATTCTGAATGCATCTAATCTTTGCACTCTGCCTTTGAGACCTACCCACTATACCCCTTACCTTAACTCCTCTACTCTTTTAGATTTGATAATCACCTCAGAGCCTTCACTTGCTGTCAGCCATGGTCAGTTAAATGCTGACCAATTTTCTGCGCACGATCTCATCTATCTGACATATAAACTTAAACCGCCCAAACTCAAACCTAAAATAAAATCGTTTCGTAGATTTGATCAGATTGATGTGGATCAGTTGCGGGTGGAGGCGGACGGCATTGACTGGGGTGGGGTCTTTTTATCGAGCGACATCAACCAAATGGTCACCTGCTTCAACACATCTGTCACCGATCTGTATGATAAGCATGCGCCGGTCCAAACACGACCTGTGAGACGGGCACCGGCGCCCTGGCTGACGGATGATATACGAAGTCTTATGAAGCGAAGAAACCGGGCTAAAGTTAAGGCAAGGCAAACTGGTCTACCTCACGACCAGGAGAAATATGTTTATTTGAGGAACCGCTGTTCAAGGGCGTGCCGACGTTCCAAGCTGAATTATTTTTCCCAAAATATTGACCTGAACAATGTTAAGCGGACCTGGAACTTCCTCAAACAGCAGGGAGTGGGAAAGCCTGCCGATACGGATGATACTATTCAGTTTGACCTTAATGTCCTAAATCGGCATTTTGCTGCCATTCCTGCTGTGCTGACAGACGGCGATAGATTATCCACCTGTGCGGATATAGAGGCTTCCAGGCCCATTGGCGTGGAGTCGTTCGTTTTCTCTGAGGTGTCTATTGGTGATGTCTCTCGAGCATTTCGAGACATCAAGTCTACTGCTGTGGGTTGTGATGACATTAGTTATAGAATGCTGGGGCCCATTATGTCTTCTGTGCTTCCGGTCATAACATTTATCATTAATTTTTCCATGTCTTCTTCAGAGTTCCCTTCCGCGTGGAAGGAAGCTAACGTTATTCCTTTACCAAAGAAGGGGCACCAGCCTCACCTGCTGACTTTCGCCCCATATCGGTGCTTCCACTGCTTTCTAAAGTAGCAGAAAAACTGGTTTTCCAACAATTGAACTCATATGTTGTTGCCCACAATTTGCATAATCCTCTGCAGTCAGGATTTAGAAGGGGACACAGTACTACGACCGCGCTTCTAAAGATTACCGATGACATACGTGAAGCAATGGATGACACGCAGTTGACCATTATGGTATTACTGGATTTTAGCAATGCGTTCAACTGTGTTGATTTCGGTGTGCTGCTTTCGCGTTTACGCGCTTTAAATTTATCAGATGGCGTCGTCGACTGGTTTAGTTCGTATTTGTTCATGAGAAGGCAAAGAGTGATCTACGGTGGTGCCAGTTCTGATTGGGTCCAGCTTGGCGCAGGGGTTCCGCAGGGGGGAATTCTATCTCCCCTACTTTTCTCATTATTTATAGGTCCTATTTCTACAAATATCCAAGGACCCTTTCACTTGTATGCCGATGACTTACAAATCTACACCCATTTCAGGCCACAGAATATCGTCGAGTCCTTTGCTCTCATGAATGAAAATCTTCAGTACATAGCCACGTGGTGCGAGCGGCATGGACTCCTTATAAATCCTGTTAAATCACAGGCCATCATTATTGGTGGTCCCAGACTCCTTACTTCATTGAACCGTAATTCCTTGCCATATCTTTTTCTGAATAATCAGGTAATTCCTCTTTCTGATGATGTTAAGGACCTGGGGATTTACATTGATTGTAAGCTTTCATGGAAAAAACAGGTGGATGAGCTTAGCAGAAAGGTATTTTCATCACTTCATGCACTTCGAAGACTCCAAAATTTCCTCAGTCCAGAAATTAAAAAGCTCTTAGTTCAATCCTTGCTTCACCCACTATTTGACTACGCCGATATTTGCTATCTAGATATGGCAGTGGAGGTCGAGTCCAGATTGGAACGTCTTCAAAACATGTGCATACGGTACATCTTCTCTCTACGAAAATATGATCACATTTCTGAATACAGGCTTCAACTTCAATGGAAAACCATGCGAGAGAGAAGAGACCTGCATACTCTCTGTTTGCTATACAAAATACTTCATAACCCGTCCTCTCCTAACTACCTCAAACAGAGATTCACCTTTCTCAGTTCGCACCAACGTTCGTTGCGTTCTGATCAAAATAATTTGCTGCTCATCCCATCCCATCGCTCAAAATTCTATACTGAGTCTTTCACCGTTCGTGCCGCAAGGTTGTGGAACCAACTTCCCCTCTATATAAGAGGCTCACAGACTATTAACACTTTTAAAAAATCGCTGACGACAAGATAAAACCCTACTCCAAATTTAAAGAGGATTCCTCTTCCCACCTTCCCTACTCCTTGTTGAATTTATTGAGTCTGTTTTTAATTTATTTTATGTATGTATTTAATTTTGTATGAGTTTGATTTTGTATGAATTTTACCTTTTCAAATCTTTTATCTCTTTTTTTTTTATCATTGTGTGATCTCGAGTATTTTATTTATAAGTCTTATGAATTTAATTTATATTTATTGTAATGTGTTGAACTTTGGTTAATTACTTGAATTTATTTTGAATGATTGTTGAATTTATTTTAGCCCATTGAATTTATTCTAATTTATTGAATTTGTTTTTATTTGTTTAGTGTAGGTGTGTATTGGATTTTATTTGAGTTTGATTTTGTATGAATTTTACCTTTTTGAATCTTTATTTTTATCTCTACATTGTGTGATCTCATGTGATTAGTGTGTGATTATTATTTTGCTTTCTACTGTCTGTATTGTTATTTTTATTGTTTTTATTTGTAATCTGGGTTGGCTGGAAGAGATCCTGCGGGATAAGTCCGCCCTTTGACTCAATCAATGTTTCATAATTGTTTTTTTTATTTCACAATAAAGTTATATTTATTATTATTATTATTATTAAATGACGCCTGGTCACGTGTTGACAAGGAAGGAGAAGAGAAAAAACCCATTACATAATAATAAGAAACATCATCAACATTTCTTTTTTTAAATATATATTCTAAAATTTCCATTAAATTACTATATTTTTAGTATATTTGTCGTTATTAATCTATATTTAAAAAATATGTGCTTCTTATACAAATAGAATCAGCCCGCGAACTTAAAAATTTCGCTAAACTTGACTGACATTGTTCTATGAGAATCCCAAAAAATAACTCGAATAACTTTTATTCCATCAAATGACGTTATTTGAAATCAATTTTTATATTGCTGGATATGAATAAAAAAATATTCAGGTCTCGAAAAGCAATGAAATTAGTGATCTTTAAAACACTTATTTCTATCTGCTTTGGGCATTTTTCAACTACAGACGTTTTTTTAACATTTCAATTTATATCTTTCACGTTGATTTGTTGTTGTGTGTCTGGTCGTAGGTTCGAAATTTAGTTCATAAATATCTTATCCTGAGCAAACACGACATAAAAAGAATAAACGATATCGGTCCAGCCGTTCAGGTCGAAATAAATAACGTTAAACGTGAAAACTGTTAACGTTCCGAACGTTAACGTTTACCAAATTGAAAATGGTTTCCAAACAAAAAAAATGCGTTTCGTCTTCAATATAATAGCAGCGTCGTAATACTTCCAAAGATTTTGAGGTAACGTTTAACGTTAATTTTGAATAACTGACAGAATTATTTTTTTGACTCGGAATTTGGAACAGCATTGTTTAACGCACGTTGAACAACAGTTTTTACGTTATCTCTATGGAAATAACAACAAATTGTTAACGTTGGAGCTGTCGTTAATATTTCGACTTGGCCTCCAGGCGTGATGCGATGACCACGTAAAGTAGGTCTCCATTTTTATAATAACGTAATATTCTCCCTTTTAAGCCCCCACGCTCACCGCAAGCCAGCCCGGAGGAAACTAAACCGCAGCAAACCCGATCCGCACAAAGCCAAACCCTAGCCCGATTGCCAAAAAGCCAGCCGCACACAAATCAAGCCCGTGGCGGTTCCCCCCAAACCACCCCATAATACGGGAGGCCTTGGACCCACTCAGGAGAATAGGTTAGGCATAAAGAACTCTCCATTGCGCTCGAAGTCGTCCGAGGCTCATTGTGCCTTTTCTAACCGGTTGAGGTTTATGGAAGTGAGGTGGTCAACCTCAGTATTCTAATGGTATAAGTAATTGGCGTTCGACTATAAACGAATTTTCGACAATGTAGAGTAGGAAGAAAATTAACTGTCCACTGTTTATATTTTTTATTAGATGAAACGGATATCGGCAACTATCCGATATCCGGTCTATCCGGTGGCGTAAATAATATCCTGCCGGATACCGGATAGTAAAAAGAGACATGTTTGGATAACTCATTGATTTGTTTATTAAAGTATCACTTAAGAAATACACCTTATAATCACAAAATAAATTCTACAACTTAGAAAATTGATTATCAAGCATAAGGTAAATTATGGAGAGTAATTCTATATAATATTTCGTTATATAGACTATTAGACTATATAGAGGAAAACAGCAGCTTTGCTGGTCTTCGTAAGTAAGGGAAGTTTAATAAAACAACGTTTCGTCATATATCATCCTGGCTGAAGATGCAGATAGTTTCCGCGATTTTTGGAACAATAACGTTCCGGCAACGGAGTCAGTCCAATTGGTATATACCGCCTACGTAAGCGTAATTCATGCGTTGTACCCATGGTAATTTACGCACTGGCCGGGCTCTAGTAAGGACTTCTTTAGCATTCTACGAATTTTATAAATTTTTGAAAATAAAAACACCGATATTTTAAGGGGAGCGCTTTTCTTCCTCCCGCAAGGGTTCCGAAGACAAAGAAGATCTTCTCATACCGAGAGGGTCTTCCTCGTGTTCTGCTCCTTCGAAGCAGAGCTGAGGGATCTGGAAATGGTGTGTGAGGAGGTCATAATATCCGGCTAACTGCTATCCCTTTCGTCTCTATTTTTTATACGTTCCAGTGGACAGTTAATTTTTTCGCACTATACAGTGACGAAATGATATGGTCATTGACTTGCCAGTGTTTTCAAAACAATTATTTACGATCTATCCTAAAATGATGTGAGGATTTTGTAGATAATTTTAAAATTTAATATTTTGCACTTTTACTACATTTGATATAAAATAATTTACCTATTGACTTCATAATACTATTTACCTTTTTTCAACATAATATTATATCAACTTGCTATTCATGGTTTACGCAATAAATTCAAAGCAAGATTACTCACATAGTTTTTTTTTTGCTAGTGTTTTTATGAAATGGCTTCAAATATTTTGACAGATCAAGACATAAAGAATTGCAATACAATCCAGATTCTTTTCGTGAACTTACCGTAAATTATTTTAGTAGAGATAATAAATTACTAAAATAGGTAGGTACCTACATAATGATTTTAATGTCGATCGTAAAAAAAAAACAATTCAGAATTGCTGTACAGGATGCATGGTACGAAAAATATATTGAAGTAGGTAGGTACGTAAAGTGTTTCTCTGAATTCACGGAAAGTGTATTATCTCTTATATAAAAATGGAACGCTAATTTGCGCGGTCATCGTATGGGTAAGAACACGTTGAAAGCCGATTACGATCCGCGCCGACCAGCTCAAAGATTGTTGTCTATGGTTTCCATGCATTTAAATGGGCATGTCGGAAAGCGGGTTCCTGCTTTTTCTGTGGGTTTCCCCATTCAAATGCATAGTAACATTCTTTGCGCCGGTTGGCGCTAGTCAGAATCGGCATTCTACGTGTTTCTTACCCTATGAGAACAGCTGAACTTATATCGCCCATTTTTTTGTCGTGTTTGCTTTTGTCTGAAGGGTCTTATGAAAGAAAAAAGTTGCACGGAATAAAAATAAAACTTCCATATTATTATTACATTTTTTCTAATTTTGAAATTAAATCAGGCGTTTGACAGGAATCAGTTGTTTGATGAATGATACGATTCACGGAATGCTGATAGTAAATAATATAATGATATGTTTTATAACAGATGCAGCGGTTACAGTAGTTAAAAAGGTAATAATGAATGTATCATTATACTAATTCAAATTCAATAATATAAGGACCACGTCGTCGTCTGTGTTAAATAACTTTAAACTGAAATCAACTTAAAGTTATACATAAAATCTCGAACATATTATTTATATTCCAAGGCGGGACGAAGTTTGACAGGTCGGCTAGTTCAAAACTATATTATTATTATAGATTACGCAATAGTTTCGACACGTGTATTGGAGAAAGTAGGTTGGGTTGGGTAGGTACCTAACCTACGTATATATTCATACACGCTGCACCGGACCAGCTCGCGGTGTATGTATGTTTATTGTATGAAACGATGTCGTCAATAAATTAAATTTTTACAAAAGTTGTTAAGAAAAGTTCGAGATGTACTGCTATGATGTAAATATTTTTATAGAAAAATCAATTATCTAGTTGGAGGGTTTCGTCGTTTATCGATATTTTTATAAAATTCTGAAATATATGCACTGAAACTCGTAAATTTGTCATAAAAAAAATATTTTTCTTTATAAAAAAAGTTTGAGAAATGCTGGAACTTTTTCATTAAACTATATTTTAGATATTGTATTTTTCTATATACATACACATTTTTAGGGTTCTAGATTTTATGGTTTTCGAGATATATGAAAAAATTAAATGAAAATTCAAAGGTTGATTACCCCTGACTGAAAAAAAATTCAACATTCTGAGTTTACAAATTTTGTATGCTTAAAGTATTCAATATTTTCTGAAATTGAAAACGAAATAGTATAATTTGACTCTTTCTGAAGAAATCATTTTTTTGAAATTTCGATGAAACCAGTTTTAAACTTTTTAGGAGGCACTTAAAAATCATCCCTTTTTATATGTGCCCTTTTTCGTCCCTTTTAGTTAAATTTTGGAAAAATTGCCGAATATGCTAACACTCATTTCTATAGAAGAATTCATATGCCAAATCTCAAGTTCGTACCATGTCTAGTTTCCGAGATATTCGCATACTTTGAAAAACATTCAACCCTATTTTTCACCCCCTTAGGGGTGGAATTTCCAAAAATCCTTTCTTAGTGGAAGGTGTTGTATTGAGACCTACCTGATTTCCAAATTTCACTTCTCTACGATTAGCCGTTTGGGCTGTGCGTTGATGAGTCAGTCAGTCAATCAGTCAGTCAGTCAGGCACTTTCCTTTATTATTATAGATTCATAATAATTATTCACAATTGAATGATTTTTACACGTATGTATGTCGTATTTAAAATTTAAAGTATAATATCAGTGTATTATCGAGAATTTAATGGGAAATAATTCTGTTACACTTATAAAACTGATAGAGAGTTATTTAAGAACCCCAATTACTTAGAATAGTACCTACCCATATAGATATTGACATAACATTTAATATTATTTATAGACCTAACTACGCATCGCTCGCATAAACTTGTAACTTGGATATAGGATAGTCATACTTGCAACAATTGCATCAAACTCTTTATGTAAAGTTTTACGTCATACCTATGTCGCTATTGCTCTAGCTTTCTGTGTTGATTTGAGAATTGAGAAGGTTAATTTTGTCGTTGATCGTGTACATTAGCTTATACCTACACTTTATATGAACACACCCGTATGCTTAGGTATGCTTAAGCCTTTGCATACAGTACTCTACTGTTTATTCGGATAGTAGATATATTAAATTTAACGCTTTATTATTATATTTCTTTTTCTTCTCTTTTGTATACATTAATAATATAGGCAATTTAAGGCTTATTTATGTATACTTAAATTTAACGCATCCTTATTATATATCTTTTTCTTTTTTTTACATACATTCATATAGGCAACTGAATGTTTATTTATATAAAGTTAACTTAAGACATCTTAATTGAGTTTCACGGTTTCTTATTTTTATGTACCTTCGTTCATAAACGAACATAAGCCGCGTAGTTTATAAGTTGACAACTTACTCAGTTTACTCAACTTGTCTTGCATCTAATTAATTGTTTATTTATATTAGGCGTTTCACAATGGAACGTATCAAATTATTAGAAGCCAAATCTAATTCACTTCTCTCAAAGGTTGGTGAGTTTTTTGAGAAGTCAAAATTGACATTGGTCACGGAACTCGGGAAACAACTGCTTTCATCTCAGACACTTTCTCAATTGATGAATTGAAGAAAGATATAGTTACCGCATTGGATGAACTTGTACTGTTAAAAATTTCGTACGATAAAACGTATGAGCCAACGTATGATAGTTTAAATACTTTAAACAGTCAGGTAAATGCCATTAAATTCAAACGGTCTCAGTTGTTGACTGCAGACCAAGTGTCAAATGTAAATACCTCAAATCAATCAAAAGATAATAAAATTTCTCATATTAAGTTACCGCCTATTCAAATCCCATGTTTCGATGGTAAATTAGAAAATTGGTCTCTATTTTATGAGTCATTTAAGAATAATATCCATCTTAAAGAAAATCTTAATGATTCGCAGCGTATGCAGTATTTGCTTGGAAAACTAAGTCATTCAGCTCTAAATGTGTTTTCCGGGATTATTCCTACAGGTGAAAATTATGCAAACATATGGAAAGGTTTAGTTGAGAGATATCAGGATAATAGATCTCTGGGAGCTTATTATTTAAATAATATTTTAGAGAGTAAGACGTCCGCAAAGAGTGCTAACGAATTAAATGAATATTCAGAGAATATATCTGCCTCGGTATCAGCTCTTAAACAATTAAAAATTAAAGACTTGTCAGACTTCATATTTTTTACATGTGCCCTTAAGGGATTGCACCCTCAAATAGTGCATGATTTTGAAATGTCGGTTAGAGGAGGAAAAGATTTTCCTTCGTTCGACCAATTAATGGAATTTGTCAAGGATAAAGTTAAAATTTTAGAACGCACCTCTCGTGATAGTTTAAATAGTCAATATAAAAAGGTACCATGGCAAGGAAAAAATAAATCTCAAAACATTTCTAAATCATTTTTGATAAATGTTGGCTCTGCTAGTCAGAAGTGTACTTTATGTAACTTCTCTCACACGCATCTATATCAGTGTGAAAAGTTTAAACCTCTTACTCCAAAGGAGAAATTTAATTTAATTAAATCTATATTTGGATGTATCAACTGTCTTAGTTGTAATCATCAAAGTAAAACTTGTAATTCAAAACAATCTTGTAAAATTTGTAACAAATTGCACCATACTATGCTTCATTTTGATGACAAAGACACTAGTAAGTTTTATCAGAAAAATTGTACTTCAAATGAAAAACCATCAACCAGTAAAAATGTTACAACTACTTCTACAACTTTATGCGCTCGCAATAATATAGGATTGACATGTCCTATAATTTTACCTACTGCCCAGGTACTTGCCTATCGAAATGAAAGTGAGAAGAGGCTAGTTCGATGCTTGATTGATAATGCCTCACAAAATAATCTCATCACTCTTGCTTGTTGTAAGAAATTAAATTTAGATATAATCCCTTTGAGCAACTCTTTGTTAAAGGAGTTGGTCTGTCTAGCAAACCGATTCACGGCTTTGTTATATTTCACATACAATCCCGCATCTCGCATCAAACATATAAGATAAAATGTCTAGTGTTGGACCTAATAACGGACTCGTTACCTACGGAAGATATAGATTTCACATGGGTCGGTCAGTTGAGCGGAGTTCCGCTGGCTGATGGCGAATGGAATGTATCTGCTGGGATAGAGATTGTTTTAGGAGCTCAACTATTTCCACATATTTTATTGAGTGGGAAAATTGAAATACCAGGTTTATCACCGCTTATTGAAACTACGCTGGGATATTTGATAATGGGTAGTATTTCGAATAAAAACTCAAAACCTCAATGCTCTACGACTGTCACCCTTGCCACAGTTTCGCGAGTGAACCACGTCGATGATACATCTGTATCCTGTAACAATTGTGGAAGCTTGGAGAGAGCTCTGCATAGGTTTTGGAAGTTGGAGGAATTGCCGATGGTTGAGGTCGCAAGTCCTGAGAGTGTCGCGTGTGAGTCTGCTTATCAGTCCTCAGTATCTCGTGGGTCTCAGGGCAGATATACAGTGTCCCTTCCTTTTTGTAAAAGTCCAAGTGAATTGGGTGATTTGTTCGCTATAGCTCAAAGACGTTTAGTTTCACTAGAACGCAAATTAAATATTGATTCTCGATTGCGTGAACAATATAATAATGTTATTCCAGATTACATTACCAATAATTATCTAGAAGAAATTCCATCTCATGAGACGGGTGGATATTTTATTCTTGCTGGTTTGTTAGTGCTCCTGCTTGGATTACGATTGTTTGCTGTGGCAATAACCGCTTACCAAAGATTAATTGTTGAACTGCCGTTATTGTCGAATATAAAATTACCGCGTCACTTGAAAGTGACACCTGGCTGCAAGGTAAATATTGTAGCCTTCTGTGATGCCAGTTTAAAAGCTAACGCCTGTGTGGTGTACTTACATGTCACAGATGCCAAGGGTAATATTTTCATAAGTTTAGTGTGCTCAAAATCAAAAATGGCACCGGTTAAGGGGATCTCACTTGCCCGCTTGGAGCTGTGCTCAGCTCTGTTATTATCCAAATTAGTAAAAACTGTTTTTGATACGTTCAATCCACTTTATGCTATAAACAACATATACGCCTTTTCGTATTCCATGATAGCTTTATCCTGGATACACTCTTCACCGCACCGCTGGTCTATTTTTGTATCTAATAGAGTGACTCAGATACAACATAATCTAGATTGCAAACACTTTTTTTATATATCTGGGATCGAAAATCCCAGTGACTGCTTATCTCAGGGATTGTATCCATCTCAATTGCTGGAGCACAGTCTTTGGATGACAGGTCCAAAGTGGCTTCTCAGCCAACCAAATTCATGGCCTATCAAGCCGTTTACACCTATAAGTACGGATGTACCTGAAGCAGTTTCTACTGTTTTGACTTCCGTTATGAAAGATCCACCAACTCAATAATTCATTTACTAAGTTTTTTATAAGTACCTCTTTAATTTTATCAAACCGCATTAGTAAAGTAAATATTTGGACTTGCATATATGAAGTTCTCATTTCGTATTAATTTCTATAAATTATTATTATGGTTCCGCATATATTATTGTCTTTTCACGTAAATTTGGTGAATGTACCGCTTTGAAAAACCGCATTTTTTTATATAACCCGCATTTTTTTAAATATCAGACTTTGAACTGATATTAACCGCATTTTTTTTAATATCAGACTTTGAACTGATATTAACCGCATTTTTTAAATATCGGACTTTGAACTGATATTAACCGCATTTTTTTTAAATATCAGACTTTGAACTGATATTAACCGCATTTTTTATATAACCCGCATTTTTTAAATATCAGACTTTGAACTGATATTAACCGCATTTTTAAATATATCATAAAATGATATAATCCGCATCTTTAAAACATCAGACATCTGATCTGATATTAACCGCATTTTGAAATATATCATAAAATGATATAATCCGCATCTTTAAAACATCAGACATCTGATCTGATATTAACCGCATTTTTAAATATATCATAAAATGATATAATCCGCATCTTTAAAATATCAGATTTCTGATCTGATATTCACCGCATCTTTACAATATCAGTACTCTGATATTCAACGCTTATAAATCCGCTATGGGAAAACCGCATTTATATATCCGCTATGGGAAAACCGCATTTATTATCCGCAATGGGCTAACCGCATTAATTATCCGCAATGGGACAACCGCATTTTATATCCGCAATGGGCTAACCGCATTTTAAATACCGCTTTATTTATTTATACATATCGCATTTTCTTATTTAATCCGCTTTCTTTTATTTTTGTGTTGAAAGCTTTGGAGCTTTCAAGGTGGGGAGTGTGGTGTTGCCAGTGTCAACCTGTCCTTTCCATCTCATTTTTTCCATCAAATTGTTGTTACCCATTTTTTGATTCCTACCTTTAGCTAACCAGGAAAAGTGACAATACTTTTTTAATAAGAAATCAACCGCATCGCACCGCTAAAAACAAATCATTTTTTATATTCATTTTAATTCGATTTACGCTTCTAAAATAATTACTAATAAATAGATTCATCCGCGCCGCGTTTTATAAATATAAATTGTGCTGTGTTGTTTATGTTTTTGTGTTCAATAAGGAAGAGCTGGCCAGCAGAAAGACATCACCGTGGAGTTAAGGTTAGTCCATCTTCCTTGATCCATTCTTTTCCAGCTGGTCACACCACTCGACCTCCAGCACAGCATGCCACCGCCCATACAGTCCACTTTTAGCAATTAATTTATAATTAATTAAATTTATTTATCATTTATTTATACCGCGCAACCCCAATATTATAATATGTCAACATACAGTAAAATAATCTATGTATTGTAACAGTACATTAACATATTTTATCTTTATTCATTTATCATATTTAGTCAACAGAATAAAATGCTTTATCAACCAAATACGGTTTCACCTCTCTCCGGAAATGCATTTTATTTAAGCTTTTTAAGTGATCAGGTAGCTTATTATATAAGTGTACGCTAAGGCAATGTTCCGCAAACTTTTTGTATTCAAGGTACACCTACCAAATCAATAAATTTCAGAGGTACACCAATGAAAAATAGGGGTCGTTCAAATCTTGCGTAATTTTTTGAAGTTTTGACCCCCCCTCTCTCTTGTTGCCATTACGTTTTTTTTCCACCCTCATGTTTAATGAGAAAAGTGTGACTTTTTTTAACTGAGCACAGCAGGCGATCAAAATTTGGAGCAATCTTTGATGACGTTGCTCTCCTATCTTCATTGATTTTCCTAAAGTTGGAATTCCTTAACGACTGTTGCGACTTGCATTTTTCTCTCTGCTCATATAAATGGGTAAATAGGTACTTGTATCCGGCCGTTAAATAAGTTTTACTGCCCATTCTTTTCTTTTTGACACAGAATGTGAACCATGAGCCTTTACAAACACTTGGGTCTCATTTTCTCGCGGCACACCAACCGTTGACCACGGTACACCAGTGTGCTGCGGCACACCATTTGCCGAACACTGCGTTAAGGCATAGGAAACTTTTATCAAATTTGGGAAGTCTATGTTCCACTGGCCTGATTTTGTTACCTTGTCGTGTATTGTGTATATGAGTATCCTTATTTAAAGGAGTGTTACCTATTTTTTTTTTGGGCATAGAGAAGACATTCAAAAATATATAAGCCAGCCAGTGTTAGGCCGTTTTATTCCTTGAATACGGTTTTGCATGATTCACGTGGTCTTATATTGCACATTGCCCTTATTGCCCGTTGTTGTAGGATGAATATTCGATTTATGTCAGCCCCTCTGCCCCCGAAAATTATGATGCTATGAAAGTATGCGAAGTATACGAATCTGGCGGTTTTCGCTACACAGTATATCTCATCCTTTTTATAGCATAAATATTGCAGGGCATAGTTTAACACATAGGGCATCTATGTCGGAACTCCATTGCAGAGTTCTGTCGACTATAACACCAAGAAATTTATACTCATTAGTCATTTAGTATTGCGAAGTATGCATCCCAAGTAGGATATTTTCCTTCTGTTGATTCTGGCTAAAGATAATAATTATTCTCTGTAGTCCAGTTCATCGCAGCACCTCCGTTCTAGTGACCATATAGATCCACGTAATACGGAGCATTCTGCGATGAAGCCACATTTCAAATGTTTCATCATAATATTACTTTTAAGGGTCCAAGTCCCTACATTCTACACCTTAAAGTATTCTTCATTCATCTGACGTTGTTGAGCAATGAATTAAAAACGCGAGCACAAAAAGCAGCAAAACCATAAAACATAAAAAAACAAATGTTTGTTCATTTCATTGCAAAAGAGCTCAAGAAATAACAAGAGCTGCGTACAAATCTTCCTAGTTGGCCATTACACCGAGGATTAAGCCGGCATTTCCTTTCTTAGTATTATTACCCACTGCTCCGACGTACCGGGCTAAGAGCATATAAAAATGTTTTTCGTGTAGTTGGAGTCATAAAAAAAATCCACAGCCCAACGAAGCAGAGCAGGGGGTGATAAAAGTTAGCGACATCGCAGTGCAACCAGCACCGCAGTAAAAGGCGACCATGTTTATATACACTTATCAAGGGGTTGATACTATTTTTATGGAGAGAACTACAAGAGGTCAAGGTAAGAGTTGTTTATCATCTTTTATACACGAAATATATTCCAACCACTTTTCACGCATCTTCTGTAGGTACCCCCAGTCTCTCAAAGAGTCGTTGTTTTTTGTCAACATGAAACACAAGCTTCTAAAATCTAAAAAAAAAACATAAAATTATAGACAGATAGGGAAGCTATTGTCTCTGGAATGTCCCGGTTAGACGATTCCACTAAATCTAAGACAGAATATCAACATCGAACTAAATTTGTAAACAGCGTCAAAAAATCTATAGACATCAGAAAAAATATTATTTATGTACATACATAACCAGACAAGGCTAACATCCAAATATACAACATTGAGTGTAAGAACGAAATACCTTCAATACACTTCAAATATCTTCAATATTATTATATTTAGTTAGGTATTTTTTTAAGCGGCTTAATAGCTTTTCATGCTCTTAAACATATTATTATAAATTTGTTCCGAATAACATGATACAAAAGACGTTTGCGTTAAAGATGAAGAGAGCATTTCTTGTAATTACTTTTCATTAAACAAGTACTAGGTTAGCTCGACGTTATTAAATTTCACGGTTTAATTACATTTCTAGAAACGTTTTTTACAAAAAGCACCCTAATTACCTTTGTGCCCCGTAAGGCAACACTTATAAGCGATTCCAGCTAATTTTTATTTCAACACACGCTCTTTTTTATGTGAAAAAGTAATAATTGCTGTACATAGTCACGACGTTCGGCAAGATGCGACTCTTTGGCCCGATAAAATAATAATGTTCTCAACTGACAAACATTTGGTAAGTACATATATTATAAAGCAGCCATAAACATTATTTCTCCACACTACATCTAAGGGGACGGGTACGAGTGGCTTGCTTAGCGCCTAGAGTCCAGCCAGTCACCTGATGAGTAGTTTAGAGAGAGAGAGAAACGCACGTAGCGCGTCTTAGAGCGCGCGTAGCGTGCGTTTATTAGAGCAAAATGTTGAAGAGTTTAATTGTATGTGTTGCTTGAGTTTTAAAAATATTCGCGGACTGGACCTGTGCCATTATACGAATTTATAATAATATTGGTTTCATGTGATATGTATTGAGTGTGTGTGTGCGATACAAATGTGTGAGAAGCTACTCTAGTGTGTGTGTCGTGGGGTGTGCGTGGTGATGTGATAGTCTGTTTGTGAGTTGTATGTGCGAAGTGTGGTGTGTGAATGGAGTGTGTTTGTCTGGACGCGTTTTCAGCTGGTCGGACACCCTTCTGTGAGCTGGTGTCCATCCTTCTGATGGTCCTTGAAGTTGATGAGTAGTTTGTTACAACAGACGTTCTAAAATGTTCGCAGCTACCCGCATGCGCACTTGATGTCTTTCCTAGTACATCCAAGTAAAAAACATAACTGTAAAAACTGTGAGATATCACCTAGCGGTAAGCAAATGGTCAATTATTACGGTCTAAATGCAGTTGGTTGTCACGGTATTTTGTACATACAAGCACCTACATTACAGTTAGTTACGGTCAGCCTCACCGCGATATAACTATGCGAAGGATACCAGTTATTGGAACACTAAAGTCTTTATGTGTAGATATTATATTGGTTTGCTTTGTTTTTGATATTCGGTGTTCAGTTGGTGTCTTTTATAAATAAAAAAATAAGTGTAGCATTTAAAATTTTCGTAATGCAAAAGATTAACGATGTCTTCAAACTATCCAAGATGCAAGAGTGTTTCACAAGCTAAGTGTAACTCAGTAATTATTGTTATGATCACAATATTTTAATCAATCAATAAAATAATACATTCAATTTTCTTCTCTTCTCGCACAAATGAGTTAATTATGAAAATATATAAATATAAAAAGGATAAAACCATATGAAGCATACTCGCGTTATTTTATTGAATGCCTTATATAAGTTATCTGAAACAAAATACAGATTTGGGTCTCAAAAACATTTTTTTTGCCGTCATATCTAATATGTATGAATGGAAGTAAAACTTGAGTATGGACGAAAAATCTGAAGTTGTCACAAATGCTGTAGAAATGAAATATCTACACAGGATATGCGGAAAAAACTAATTGTTATGGTGAGGAATTACGATATTAGAAAGGAATATAGTATAGTGACTAAATTGAGATAGATCGGGCATGTTGAGAGTATAAATGAAGAAAAAAAGGATCTAAAAATCTGAAAGAATATATGGAAATGTAGCTGATCATCGGTGTTGTCTCCAGGTTAGTGTAAAAAGGAATGGAAGACAATCTGCTCATGAATGAAGCAAAAGTGGTTTGTTTGGATAGGAATGAAAGGATGTCCGTATTCTCTATCCCCGGGATACGCCATGATGGGTAAAAAGAAATTTGCTTCGAAACATAATATAGGTACTTTATACATAGAGCCATTAAGTAGGTTTTCAAACGAAAATCTATAAAACCCAGGAATTATGTTTATCAGCAGTTAACTTTTTCGCGTAAAATATTATGTTCTTACATGGAAATATAAGTTGACGTAAACCTTTTACAAGAAAAACACGAGATAATTAAATTTGATCAAACATTTTGCTTTCAAAAGTCGAGAGATTGCGATGTTGTAAGGGAAATACACGCAACGAGATTTAAAATTTCAAACACCAACATTACTTAATAGAATGTAAACTTATGGGAAGAGGAAAGAACCTATAGAAGTGAAATGAAACAAATTTGAAATCGATATCATGAAACATTAACCTAAATTGTTGAACCAAAAAGGGTATTCATTGCTTCGGAGCAAAGGTATTTACATGTTGATTGTAGGTGATGACAATTTTTCCAGCGGGTAGTCTACCATGAAGGGTTTTAAAAAGCCAATTTTATAAATCGTTTGGGCTAATGGTTTGTAAATACAAAATTTATTTTTTTTACAGTTCCTTATAAAAAAAAAAATTTGCTACTCAATTCCAATAGATAAATAACTAAACGAACAAAATTGATCGTGCGTAATTAAAATGCCCTTGCATGTCCAAAGCACTAAAACGGAACACACTTTAAAAGAGCTTTTTAAGAGGGGCCAAAACAATTATATTATGCTCTGAATAGAGCATCCAACATATGGAGACTTGCTCCCGGAGAGCGTTCCCGGCACACATTATAATGAAATACACAATGCCACTCTTGATGCCTTGCAATAGCTTAGTGACTAGGATGTTGCGCTTTTGTGTGTCTCCTGGATGCAGCAGTGAAACCTTTTCTTTTATCTCTTGTCTTCTGACGATGCCACCCCTATGTGGCTGATGCCAAAAGATAATAATAATATGGGGCCAATCTTCATTCTGTATTAAAAAAATACTGTAATGAGTGTTGTCGACGAAGATCGACAGAGTTACCGGCCGTGGCACTTCGCTCAAGACGATTGCACAGTTGTTAACATCATCATTATTCCTTGTGTCTGTCAGTTTTTAGCTAAGAGTCTCGCTGTCTTATTTGTATTCCGTGTTTTATAATATAAGTGTCTGTTATTGTTTAAAAGAACTTTTATTTATACATAAAGAAGAACCTAAAGCTTCAGCATTACAAATACTACAGCAGTATCCTCATCTACATTAAGATAACTGGGCTCGCATATCTCATTCTCGTAATATATCCAGAGCACTTCATTTGAATAGCAACCTAGCGAAATGTTTTTATGCCTTGTAAAAAATAAATTTTCCTGTGTACTCATTTTATTATGATGAATTATAGCGGTCCTCGTTCGTGTGTGAAAGATTTTTTTTTCAGCATAATATCAGTAAAAAGGGAGGAAATAATAATTATAAATTATGAACGTTGAGTGTAGAAGATGCTACAGACGTACCTACGCCTGTGGTTTTATCAGGGAAAATTGGTAACAAGAATTAATAATGTTAGCAGTACCGAACCTTTCCAAGAAATTGGAATATACCAGCGTCTCGTATATTCATTACAACTAATAACAAAATTTGTGTTTAGTACAAGAACGTTATCAGTACTTTCTTTCGAACAACATAGCTCTTTAGCTGGTTTGAAGTAGTTATTTACGAAGATTATTAACAATTTTTTTGTCCCTGGAAAACTATTCATTCAGAAACAACCAGTGTCCTCGTTTGTGCATGACTGTGACTGCAATCAGAGGACACAAGATCTAATGAGATTTGCGGTGCAAAGAAGCATTCGATTTTCTGTAAGTAATCCCATTTTTGAGGTTACTGTTCCCAAATTCGATGATTCAATCACTGGCAGCGTCATAAACAATACACATAAAAAACACAATACACATAAATCGATAAGTTATAAAGATTGAAATCAAAAGAGTGAACAGGTAACACAATCAAAACAAAAAAAAGAACACAAAACAATTACAAATAAAATCCGCCAAGATTTAAAACACTCGGTAGACATCATTATACAACACAAAAATAACACGCATAGGTACATCGGCAACTCAAGAGAACAATCACAATAGTTAAAAAGTAATAGTCAATATGTAAGTTAAACATTAGAAAGAAAAAGTTACAATTCATACGCTATCTTTTAAAATACTCAAGATTAAACATGATATAGAAAAATCAACACACATACATCGGGAAATCAATAAAGAAGCAATAATTTTTTTTTAATAAATAATAGTCAATAAGGTAAAATGAAAAGAATAAACAATTACAATTCATCCGCCATCATTCAAAAATTTAAAAGACATAATATTATATAATATGCTCTGATGTGATGTACGCCAGGAGATTGATGTAGTTGATTGTCTGGCGACCTAAAGTGCTAGTTCATTTAGCGTTACACAGGGTGAACCACGTGGAGGCGAACTAGCTTTTAAATTTTAAATATTGACATTATTTTTAGTGACACTGATATACAATATATCTCAATTTTTTGTTTGTAATTAAATATGATGTGATGTAATAGAATATAACCAATTATATATGCTAAAAATAGATTTATAATATATGTTTTTGTGTGTTATATTTGCATACAATTGATAAAGAACCTACATCTTTTAACCCCTGGTTTGGAGTACACTCCAATTATAAAAGTAAAACGTGAGAGATAAGATGGACAGAGCGTTGGCGCATGTTATCTTCATAATAAGAAAAACAATATCACCTTTGAATAATTTAGAAGCTGTGTAGGGAGATCTTCAAGTTCAAACTGTAAGAACCTAATTGTCACGTAGTAAGACGTTCACACGTGATGGTAACAAATGAAGACAAAGTGGATAAGCAGTAAGTACTAAAAAGATGGCGGCCACATGGTAAGGTTTAATTGTTAAACCCTCAATCAAAAGTTTTGTATATACCTATTAGAGTTTTCTAATGGTATGGCTATTTTGATTCTTTCTTTTTATAAAGGTTATTATTAGGCATTATGAAATGATCCTAAATCTGACATTATTTTCAGCTAGTAAAATCTTAAGATGGGCAAATCTAACATCTGTTGGACATCCTGATAAAAGCGGTTTAGCCTCGAGTTTAAATTTATTTCAAAATAAATCACAAGTGCAAATTATATTTACCTACCATTTAACGCCCAATTTATACTAGAAATCTTTTCTTTGTGTGAGTTCTTCAAATGTTTGGTATATATATTCTTTATAAGTTAGTATCATTGGCAGTCAACAGAAATCGAACTCATAATCCTATGTACTATATACGTCAATTTTACCACTTGGCTGCCAAAATTTTCAGTTATACCAGGGAATGAACAGGGAAAACATATAAAACAAACAACCATTTAATGAAATTTTGTTCATTAATATCTAAACTTCAAATGAGGAGTTGGTAAATAATATTTTTTGAACCATAAACTTAAACAATATCGTTGAAAGGAGAAAAAGTTTCAACTTAAAACCTCTCCAAAGTAAGTAACATCTCTTGACAAAATGTTGTGAGGTCTCACATAGTTTGTTTCACTTCAACAATGTTTGTATATAAAATACATGGTTCGGTTGAATCTTATTATGTGATGCACTTTACCGAGGATTTCATCCCGCAGTTTTATAGTTTCACGGTTGAAACTTTATACACAATTGAACTAGAAACAATGTCAACTGGGATGTTTGATATTATCGTTCAAACTTTGACTTATCGCTTTTTTTTTGTAATGTACGTAGACCCGGCAAAAAGTGTGGAAACTTTTTAATATTATGCATTAGACACCACGCGGAGTTTCAAAGCGAAAACTTTCCGATGCGAGCTCAGTATACAAGGAGGGCATGATGTCAACTAATTCTAGTAGATTGTTTGAGGAGGCGGGACTCTACTCTTTCCGACACAACGTGGCTCAAATAAACAACGATTTTGGAGCATCGATGGGGATAGAAGTAACGAAATTCGAAGGCTCATGGTCTGAGAAAATGCCCGGTCGCATTGACAGAAAAAATAAGATTTATTCAAACACTTGATTGAAGAGTCACTGCGGTAATTAGGTTTTCTGTGCAGCTCAACGTTTCGTCTCCTAACTGGGGTTCGACGATATCTCTCTTCTCACTAATTGGTGCTATAGAAATATCGCTACCTATATAATAGTACCAATATTATACATAATATTATACCTGCTTACTGTTTTTTTTTTCTATTCATATGTACATATTATGTTTTATTGACTTGTCATTTTGGTGTAAGTACAATGTAATTAGTATATACATTTATTGTTACATTGTAAAATGATACCTACATATATTGTTTTGTTTTACTTGTACACTATTTCTGTATTAAAGACAATGTATGACGCAAAGGTTTTTACCGTCATGCTAAAACAGTGGCATTTTTTTGACAATAAATAAAATAAAAAAAAAATCTTCCACTCTCGCTCTGGGATGTGGCTGGTGGACAGTTGCTTTGACCACGACTTAATAGCCCCAAAGATTCTTCAAACGCCTAAGAAAGCCTAAGAAGCTACTAGATTTCTTAAGGCAAATTTTATTATGAGTTCAATCTGCCGACCAGTACCTAAGTTCCAAAATCCCGTAAAGCTATATGTTTACCATAATGTCTACCTGTTTTCACCCATATGTTTTTGCCGTATTTTTTTTACTCCATTACGGTTTAAAGAATTAAGAGAAATAAAATAAATGAACAAAAAAAACATTAGTTGTTTAGATATCAAGTCACAGCTGCCCGGTATTAAGATAGGTAAGTACATTCTTTAAAGCTTGTGAATTTCTGAAAATATTTCGTGCGAGAGAAACGGAATATTTTTGTTATCCGAGTGTCACATAATTACATGGAGGGTCGTAAAGGATTGTGGTCGAAGGGTGTGTTTCGAGCATGGTCGTGTATACAAGGGACATTTTCATGATAAAATAAATAATAATATTATTACTCAAACACCTTACACAGATCGACTACACAGGATGAGGGTAAAAAAGAGACCAACCGAAGAAAACCCATGTTTGCGTCATCATCTACCTGAAGATTTTTTTTCACGAAACGAACTCTAAAAATTTCATTTAGCGCACAAAAGGATCAGAAAGAGATTAATGAAAATCACAACCCGTATTGTTGCTCTCCATTATACTGTTGTCCCTAATTATTATTGTAAATATCACAATTGTTTACCGTTCTCATTATTAGTGAGATATTTTTATCCCGCAGCGAAGTTTAATACGTTTAACATTCAACAATACAAAAGAGAATTTTCAATATTAAGATGAAACTAAAGTTATTGAATAATATGATTGCACATACTGTGCTTTCTTTATTATTTTATTTGGAGCATAACGTAATACAGCGTTCAATATTTACCTACTTAATATTATATATTATTTATGTATAAAAAAGGTTTTGTTAACTTTGTAATCAAATATTTTAATATTTATCATATTCTTGTGTTTTTAGACAAAATATTTAGAATGTTTATATACAAAAAACCTTTTGAATAGAAACCTTATAATAAACTGCTTGATTTTCCATAAAAATTTTAATAGATATTTAAAAGCTGCGTAAAGATAGTAATTAACATATTAAGCTTTTTTATGATACCTAAATCATCAGTTACTATAATCGTTTTTTGTGATAACCAGCTGTGTAGTAAAGGAATGTTTTTAAAACATTTAAAGAAGTATACAATGGGATGTTTTTTTTCCATTTTGTGCCACTAGAGGCGCCCTAGCTATTGTCAAATTCAGTGTTGCCAAAGAGGGCGATTTACTGCCATTTGGGCTATTTGGAACGAGAAAATGCGACGAAAAAATCTAAAAGGCGACAGGTAGTCACTTGGATTACTTCCTTTTAGGGAATTTTTACTAAAATGACCTTTTTTAAGTGAACTCCCACCTCTCTTCGGGTACTAAAATTTTCGGAATAACCGCATACCAAATTTTCAGTTGGACTACTTTGCGTTTGAAAAACGACGTTGGCAACACTGGTCAAATTATCTTTATAATCATTGTACATTTCTTTTTACATAGGTAGGTACTATTACAAATAAAATAATTATTTATCTTATTTTATTTTTTATATACCGCAATTAAATCTGCAAGGATTCCAGTCCAAATCCAAACTCCCTTAAGACCCCACTTTGGGGTATAGGGAGGCAACAAGAGCTCTCCATTGCGCTCGATCTTCCGCAACTTGCATGTCCTTGCATGGATTTTCTCAACAGGAAGTCCATGACTATTATGAATATAAAAGGAGCTAGTACGCAGCCCTGTCTGACTCCCGTGGTGATCCTAAAAGCTTCAGTAGGACCACCTGGCGTTTTCACGCTACACTCTGAGTCTTCATACAGGTACTGTACCATTTTAACTATTTTCGGAGGTATACATACAAAGCAAGAATTTTCCATATTGATGGTCTATGTGGGCTGTCGAAGGCCTTTTCAAAATCTATAAAACAACAAGCGACTGGAGAGTTAAACTCTTTGCACTGCTGAAAGATTAGCTGCAAGGATTAGCGACGATTAAAAATTCCAACCTTAACTCAAATTCTATAATATGAATAATCGAAAGCATTTATAACAATATGTAAAAAATGTTTCACGTGGTAATACATTGGATCGAAGAAGGATGTAGATTCCATCTGATCGCTTGTAAAGATAAAGTAATTTCCGCTCGCAAACTCAAGGAGTATTTTGATAGAAGGATAATAATAGGCTTTAATAATCCGCTGGTATATTATTATTATCATCATCTAGGTACAACATAACAAAATATTTTGGTAAAGGGTTGAAGGGACGCACCCGCCGCCTATTATAAGGCGACGCATGGCCTACGGATTTTACGGGATGGCTTTTGTTGAAAGGATTTTATAGATAGGGGTAATCGATTGTAAAACACTTATGAAATAAAATTATGCGAACGGGTAAAGAATGAGTGAATATTTATTTCATCACTCTGGTGTGACGGGATATGTTTATAACCCACAGCTCCACAATGCCTCGCGCTTATTATGCCCATAAAAAAGGTTGGGTTCGTTCGTTTTTTTTTTATTACCTAAGTCTATTGTGAAAATTTTGACAGGTGAGTACTTACTTCGCGACTTATTTACAACTTAAGTATCGTAGCTCATGATTGAATGGGTATGGAAAAATATACAAAATGATAAAATGTATGCTTTTATTCTATGTGGAGTCGACTCCTGATATTACATAAAAATTTCTATAGACCTTTTTTTTTCTTTATCAATTTATTTTCTAATATCGAATCTCTGTAAATAACTCAGGAAAAAAATATCATATTTTTGAATTATTATGTGCTTTTAAATTTAGTAAACATAATTATTCAATGCACAAACCTTTTTGAAAGCGACGGTTTCTCTAGTAATAATTGTGGTTGTTTTGTTCAGGTTTAAGAATCCATTTGGATGAAAAAGTGTGATGGTATCCACTCACCTTAATCAACTATCTGCAAAAAAATATAAAAAAATACAATTAGAAAAAAAAATATTATGTGAATAAAATATTATGAGTTTAAATTAGTTTATAATTAACAGTTTAATAATTTTGTTATTCTAACAGTGTTCTTATTATTTAAATCTTCAAATTTGTTATCGTGAGTAACGTTGTAGAACATTTTAAAATAATTTAAAAAAAGAAAAACTTTGTATGTTCTACTTTTTATTTTGAATATATAAGGTTAAAACGTTTTCGGACTACCGTCCATCATCAGTAACCTAAACTATACGTTTACCTATACGAAAACGTTTTAACCTTATATATTCAAAATAAAAAGTAGAACATACAAAGTTTTTCTTTTTTAAAAAAAAAAAAAAAAACTTATTATTTACTTACACGCTATTTAACAACATAAAGAAAGAAAATTCTGGGAAGAATCAGTTTCTAAATACCGTTCAAAGAATCAAGGTATTTAAAATCATTCAAATGTTTCTTTAGAAATAAGCTTATTTACATGTTTCTTCTCCTCTTTTAATGATTTCATAAGATGTTTTTTTTTCTACATGTGATTCTATCAAATTTCTTCCTTTTCACTAATCTAAATATTTTAATTTTTTCAATTGTCTTTGGGTTTACTTTGTGACAGTTATCCATTTTTAGATAAATAAAGGTATAACTACGTTGTTTCTGTCACTAATATACCTATTATATTAGTGACAGAAACAACGTAGTTATACATTTATTGTGATTTATTGTGCCAACCATGTCCAGTGATCTCACTTCTACCGAGTAGGAATATCTGCAGCGTCCCTTATATGTATGGGTTTGGCGTTTTCATCCTTCCTTATGAATACTTTCCCAAATTTAGTCCAAGCGTACTTATACCCAATAGTCTTTGTAGTTTTTGCCAGCCATAGGAGATGTCTATTGAGCCCGGTCAACCTGTCGTTAATATATATTCTGCGATTTTCGCCCTCAAATCCAAGATTATCAGCCGTAACATCGCCTTTGATTTTTTTGCGTTTCATAACTTCTTGTTTGGCGCTCTTCGTAGGAAACCTAACGGTTAAAGGCTTTCTTTCTGTGTGCAAATAAAAAAAATAAAAAAATATCTAAATATTTTAATTGGTGTTTTTTGCAATCATCAAATAGTTACAATAGCATAGTAATTTCATAGATTTGGAGAACGGTGGATGTACAGTGAATCGCACCTTGTGTCGGATACATCGAATAGGGTTGCTGGTTTTGAGCTGGATAAACGATCATGGACGGTGCTTAACCGTATGAGAACGGACTGTGGAAGAAGTGCGGCCGAACACCATAGATGGGGTTACATCGACAGTCCCCGATGTGAGTGTGGGAGCGAGAGACAGACGATACATACAGATTGTCCAGTACTTACATATGTTTTTAAATTGATTTTATAATTTTGACTTTTATGCGCCTTTTAACCATACGACCATATAGGTATAGTAATTTTAAATTTGACGAACCATGTATTTGTTTTTAAAAGAAAATTTTGAAATAGAGCTAATTACTATTACTTTTGCAGTAATCATGATGATTAGATAACTTGTGATAAGTGTATTTTCAACAGTTATACTCAAAAGGAAGGAGAAAAACTACTGGTCTGCAATTATTCTTTATTTAGTTACCATCTGGTATCTTTTAAATATTACGAAGAGTGAGCATAACAAAGATAATATTTCTCTGTAAAATGAATTATTGTAAAATCATAATCTTTCAGCACATTTGAGTAACGCTACAAAGTTTCCACTATGTAGATTAATGGTTCAAGAAGGAGACGAGAGTTTAAAAGGATGATTTATTGTGAAAAGTAAATAATAATGGTGAACATATTGAGATAATGCCTTAGCCTTCCTCCTACACGTAAGACATTGTAACACGTGAAACTTCATAACAGTGCTTTCACTTGATAAAATACTGCTTTGTATGTACAAAATTACACAAATTTTTTTTGATTAATCCGTTTTGATTGAGATGTGTAACAACATTGGCAATAAATTCCGCCGGCTAGACTGACACCTTTGTATAGAAAAGTGTTAATTTAAGTATTTAATATTGTAATAAATAATTACTGAAGGATTAGACTTAAGCAGAGATGGACATGGTGTGGGAGGTCATAAACGTTACACAAGAGCGAGCGCAACAGAGAGATAATATTAATAAAAATGGTTACATCATGTTATGCCCACACTTACAAAAAAATATATAAACTTTAAATTTCCTTAGGTTTGTCACTTGAAATATACCGACCTCGGTAGCCTAGTGGCAAAGGCTTTTATTTCAGATCAAGAGGTCCCGGGTTCGATTCCCGGTCGGGTCAGAAATTTTCAATGTGTTTTTTCACTTTTCTACTCGGGGTTGGAATCCTGTCTCAGATTGAACAGGACCGGTTGACTGGTAGAGAATGTTTCAAGCATTAAGTTCCGCCGGTTATACTAACACCTATTACACCTATGTATAGAAGAGTGTTATTCTATTCTATTATATTCTAATATAAACGCAGATTGGCGGTTGTTGTATTTAAATAATGTAATATTTTAATTATTTTATTACAATAAAAAATATGTAAGCAAAACATACAAATAATATTCAATACATATTGTGCATTTCATTTCAAAAATAAGATAAGCCATCTGATTAGAAAGTATTAAGCAAAATAAATTAAACAAAACCATTCAAATGAATTAACTTCCCAATGGACGTTTAACATCGGTTAAATTTCCATTAGTTCAAAAGTATACAAGTCATTAAAAAAAAAACACTTTTATTACGGATAATTTTTAAATTTTGGCAAAGGGAGACAAAGTTAATGGGGGAATAATCAGTAAAATAAGCAAAGAAAACGGGTGGTTGAGGGGTTGAAAGCTGTTTGATACATTAATTAACATAATGAAATCGGTAAATAAATTAATTTTAATAATGACAGCCCGTTTTAATGAAAATAACCGATAGTGGGAGCACTGGCTTTAGTCAATACATTTACATTAATTAAATAATAAGGGATGATAAAAATATGAAATTATCGTGACAACCACAACAGCAGCTATCAATTTCAACAAGGGGAATCACGTCTGGCGATGACGTGATGTAAAAACCCCGCTTGCGCTTCACCATGCATATTATAATGAATTTGATATTTTTATTGATTACGGGGGTTTACATTTTCAAAAACTATTATAATGTCGGAAGATAGTTACGATACAAAAACTATTATAATGTCGGAAGATAGTTACGATACAAAAACTATTATAATGTCGGAAGATAGTTACGATACAAAAACTATTATAATGTCGGAAGATAGTTACGATACAAAAACTATTATAATGTCGGAAGATAGTTACGATACAAAAATCCAAAAAAATGACGATGGTGTCGAGAATTACATTATTATGAAAATTACCAACATTTGATATAAACATAAAAACCTCCCAAATCCAATCCAAACTCCCTTTAGACCCCACTTAGGGGCATAGGGAGGCAACAAGAGCTCTCCATTGCGCTCGATCCTGCGCAACGTTAATGACCTCCTCCCACACCATGTCCAGATTCCTCAGCTCTGCCTCGAAGGAGCGGAACACAGTATGAGAGGGTCTTCCTCGTCTCCGGGACCCTGATGGGAGGAAAAACAGCGCTCTCCTCGGCCAACTGTCATTCGGCATCCTTAACACATGTCCCAGCCAAGTCCATCTCCTCCACATAATAGTAGAGGTGATGGGCTCACGCTGGGTGCGCCGGCGTATAGCGTCGTTCGTGATGCGGTGGTACCATCTTATACCCAAAATTCTCCTGAGGCACTTCGTTTCGAATGCAGATACTTTTTGTGCCTGGGCCAGAGTCAGGTGCCAGGACTCACACCCATACAGGAGAATGGGCAACACACACGCATCAAACAGTTTACATTTCGTCTCGACACTAAACGCCGACGCCTTCCATATCTTGGTCATGTTGTTGAAGGCGCCACTTGCCATACCGATACGTATCGGGAGCTCAGCCCCGAGGTCACCAGTGGTGGTAATGGTTGCTCCCAGGTACTTAAATTTATCCACCCGGGAGACCTGGTGACCATCGATGGTTATCGGTAGCTGTTTATCGGGGCAGGCATTATTTGCCATGAGCTCCGTTTTACTAGCATTGACTCGAAGGCCGAGGCGTGCTGTTTCGTCGCAGAGTCTTGAAACACTGCGCTGTAATTCCTCCACTGTCGTACTGAACAACGCTAGGTCGTCCGCGTACTCCAGATCGCACAGTTCGCCCATTAGACCATCTCTCTGTGTTATCGGTATACCTCTTGCTCCTTGCATGGACTTTCTCAACAGGAAGTCCATGACAATTATGAATATAAAAGGAGCCAGTACGCAGCCCTGTCTGACTCCCGTGGTGATCCTAAAAGCTTCAGTAGGACCACCTGGCGTTTTCACGCTACACTCGGAGTCTTCGTACAGGGACTGCACCATTTTAACTATCTTCGGAGGTATACCGTACAGAGCTAAAATTTTCCATATCGATGGTCTATGTGGGCTGTCGAAGGCCTTTTCAAAATCTATAAAGCAACAAGCGACTGGAGAGTTAAACTCCTTGCACTGCTGAAAGATGCACCTGGCACAGAAAATTGGGTCCGTGCAGGACCTTCCAGGTACAAAGCCGCATTGTTGCTCTCTCAGGACAGCCATGACAGGCCCCCGAATGCGGTGTAGTAATATCTGAGATAATACCTTACCGGGAACACTCAGCAGAGTAATTCCACGGTAGTTTCCGCATTCAAGGGGGTCCCCCTTTTTAAATATTGCGACGATGGATCCATTCCGCCAATCTTTTGGGCACCTCTCCTCTTCCCACGCCATTTTAAATATATCTAATAGTGGTTGGCCAAGGGTGTCTATGCCTTGTTTGAGGAGCTCTGCGTGAATTCCATCGTCTCCTGGCGCTTTGTTGTTCTTAAGTCTCATCACGGCCAGCACCATCTCACTGTATGTCGGCGGGTCCTCACATATCCCAGTTGCCTGAGGTATATTCAGACCAGCCAACTCCTCCTCAAAGTTGTAAGGTGAGGAGGGCTCGGGACGGTTTAATATTGACTCAAAGTACTCCCTCCATCTCCCTTTAATCAGTTCGGGGGCAGTGACAGTGGCTCCACGAGAGTCTCGTATTGCCGTCACGGGTCTTTTTTGACCCCTGCCCCCGACCTCCCGGGTGATTTCGAAAAGTGTCCTTGAGTCATTTCCGAGTGCAGCAGACTGCGCTCGCCGTATCTGAGAGTCCAGGTGTCTTCTCTTATCTGTTCGTACAGAGTGCTTCACCTTGCGGCTCAGCTCTCTGTACTCAGACACCAAAGCAGCCAGTTTTTGAGGGTCTTTTTCGCTGTCTCTGAGGGTCTTAGCCTTCTGGCGATCTTCGATGAGGCTCCAGGACCCATCGGACATCCATATTGGCCTCTTTTTGCTCTTATAGCCGACAGAAGAACGTGCGGATTCCATAACGGCGTCACGGAAGCTATTCCAAGCTGTCTCAATCGGAACAGCTCCGTGTGAATCCTGCAAGGGGGCAAACCTGGTGCGTAACTCAGCCTCGTACGTATGACGACACTGAGCACTCTCTAACCTGCGTATGTCCAGCGGGCGAGAGGCAGACGGCCCCTGCTGGAAATGGGTAAATCTGAATCTCAACGAACCCACAAGGAGTTCGTGATCAGTATCCATGTCTGCCCCTCGGTAGGTGCGGACATCACGCAGGTCAGTTCGGTTGCTGGCCCTTACCAGAAGATGGTCAATCTGGTTTTTTGTTCTCCTGTCAGGCGAGGTCCAAGTATATTTATGGATATCCTTGTGGGGGAACAAAGTTCCCCCTATTAAGAGTCCATGGAGTGTGGCGAAACCAATCAGACGGCTTCCATTATCATTTATCACTCCCATGCCATGCCTACCCATGACGCCTGGTCCATACTGGGGGTCACTGCCAACCTTGGCATTAAAATCCCCCAGTACTATTAAGCGGTGGCGCCTTGGGACATGGGACACAACTGCATCCAGACTGTCATAAAAACAGTCCTTGGCAGCCGCATCCCCATCCTCAGTGGGAGCATAGCATAGGAGGACCGTCAGTGTTTCGCCTGTCATCTTGAAGGACGCACTCATCAGGCGGTCAGAAACAGGTTCCCAACCAAGAAGGCGAGAGAAGGCATATTTACTTAAAAGTAGAGCGACGCCGCGCATCCGTGCAGTTCGGTGACCAGAGTGCAGCATGACATAGTTGCCAGCGTCACTCTGCCCCGTCCCTGGGATGCGTGCCTCGCTCAGCCCCAGGATATCCAGTCCATATTCTCCCGCCAACTTGGCAGCAACAAGCTCCCCGCCCGCCCTCAAAGTGCGGACATTCAGGGTCCCGATTTTCAAGCTCTTGTTAGAGCGAGCCGTGGTCATCACAGGGGGGACACTAGCTGCCTGGACCCCCCCCTGGTGGGGCCCAGGCGTCCGAGGCTTAATTTTGTTGCCTTTTCTGACCGCTTGGATTTAAGGGTGTGAGGTGGTCAACCCCACGACCCCGATCTGATTTTTCGATTACCTGCCTCTTACAGGATGCTCGAAAAACCAGCAAAAAGAACAGAGGTGCTATTCTAAGCCGACAGCCCCACTTTATAATAATACTAGCTTTAAATAATAGAATCAAATAATATTGACCTGAAACTTAGAATGCTCCTCATCAAGACCTATGTATGGAGTATCTTGATGTACGGCTGCGAGACATGGTGCCTATCTGAAAGAGATAAACGGAGACTAGAGGCTTTTGAGATGTGGTCCTACAGAAGACTATTGGGAATTTCCTGGAGAGACCACATTACAAACGAGGAGGTTCTCCAAAGAATCGAAGGAGGAAGACACCTGCTCAGGACCTTGTCCGAAAGGCGTGCAAGATGGATCGGACACATAATAAGACAAGAAGGCCTCTTGCATGCCATAATGGAGGGTATGACAGAGGGGACAAACTCTAGGGGACGCCCACGCCGAGAGTACCTGGAGTGGATGATGGGTAGACTTATGAATGGTGTGTTGATGGATGGATAATACGTAGCCTCTAATGGCTGTTATTGATGGATGTGTTAGTATGATATCAAAAACATATGTAACTGCATAACTTATACGCAGAACGGGCTATACATTTTTTCATATTTTTTGTCTGTTGTACGATGACTGTATGAAAAAATATCATTTTTGCACAATGTTCGATCAATCTTATGTGTAAGATATTGCCAAAATAGTGGTAGTGTTCTACTTACACACCAATGACCAATTATATAGAAAAAAAAACATCCGAACCAAATTTAAAATGATTGTCTGAGACATATTATGATTATAAGCGGAAAATCCGTTAGGTTTGACATTTTTGTAAACCTTTTCTCTTTACACAATAACCCGAATTCCATAACGGAACATGTTATCCTCTACGATTTACTGCTGAACTTAAAAGATGGCTTATTAAGTAGTAATCTAGTGAAATAGACGCTGCCTTTTAATCAATAGGTGCCGGGTTGAATCAAAAGTTTCCTGTGTTATTTTGTTATTCACTTGAAATTTCTACTCGGGTTTGGAATCCTGTCTCAGATTGAAGGAGATCGTTTGATTTGTAGACTTTAAGAATATTGAGTTATGCCAGTTGTAGGTAACCTATAAATTGTATAGAAAAGTGTGATTTATTTATTAAGCTTGAATGTGAACCCAAAACTTACACCGTTATCAATAATTCTGCAAACAATAGGTAGATATCATTCAACTAATTTTGTCTGCTGTAAATCAATGTAGGTACACAGGTAAATTCATGTTTGTGTTCATTTCAAAATGAATTAAGGTAAATATGACAATACTTATTGTAATTTCACTTTAAATGTTTCTAGATATCTATTTTGTTTTGGATTAATTTCACATAAACAAAAACACGTATTACAATAATTAATTAATTACGAGGAAAATAATATACATTTATGAATGCATATAACTTAGCGATACAAGCGTACTGCACTCCAGCCATTGCCAATAATAATATGAAAATAACATAATTAAATAGGCACTTGTAGCAAGAGAACAAAATCAAAGGAGGGCAATTAATGTAATTGCTTTATTAACGTCTCGCACCCCGCGCCCTGGTGCCCGCCCTCCGAGCTGAACGATTCCCTGAAATTACTAACGTAAATGAAAATTTCGTATGACAAAGGGGAGTGTGTCCGTGAAACATACGATAATTTATAGGCGAGGGTATCTCTACCTACGAATTTGCCAACCTACAATATATTGTAATATATTGCTTCCTTTTTTCTGCTAGAGAGATTCGTTCGTTTTTTGAGTTAATCTTAATGGTTACATTCTCAGAATCTGTTCTTGATATTGCTATACTCTAATGAACACGAAATTCTTTTAAAAAAGTAGTATAAATATTAGTAAGTACCTACTATTTTTGCTTTACGGAAATTTTTAAACAGTAAACTTTCGGTAGAACCCCGATATGAAAATCAGCAGCAAGATTAAAAGTTTAAAACTTGTGTGCGAACCATTATGACGTTCAGCATTAAGCCGAGAATGGATACCATCATAACAAAAAAAAAACACTGAGTCTCAGAAATGAAGACCCTCAGAGATAGGATAAGGAGTACGAGCTTATGAGAAATATGCAAGGTTGAAATAAAAGTAAGATGGGGGAGACAAGGAAGAAGATACCGGGATCACATGTGAGGAGAATAGGCTTCCAGACTCCGGAACATTGGAATCAACGGCCACCAAAGAGATAGGTAGGCAGCTGGGAGTCAACTTCGCAAGAGGGAAATTCCACCGCTTACCGCCTAGAAGAGAAGGAGTATTTTCTGAAAAAAAAATATCCATGGGAAATAATTATTAATTTAAGTAAATTGGGTTCCATCATCAATAATAATTATTAATATGCCTACTGTCCATTTTCTCTTTTTTTTCTGATGTCAATTAGGTCACCTTGGGGTAAATTAGGTCAGAATGCTTAGATTTTGTGGAGCGTTTTTTTTTCTCGCGGCGCCTCTCCTAGATTATTAGCGAAAATGTATAAAATTCATTTGATTTGTCTATCGCTAGTGATTTTAGAAAGAGCCGACGAGTTTGTATTAACTTCAAATAGGAAAACGTTGAATTTCGTTAATACTAAGCCATTATTGTACCGTATTAATATTATAAACAGTTATTATTAGTGTGCGTTTACACCAAACGAACATAGAGCCAGAGCCAAAAATAGAGCAGATATTGTACACCATAGAAACAAAAACGATCAAGAAAACATACTTATAATAATATATTTCCGATAGTGTAAACGCACCCTAATAATTCCAAACATAGAAATATGAGATTGGGTTTAAAATATAACGAATATGATTTCTAACGTATTTGGTAGGAAAAACCGCGAATGCAAAATAATAATTATTCCCCAAACGAGAATATCACGTCATCGTAGAAGTGGAACACATAAAGATACGAAACCAACGAAATAACTCAAACGAGATGAATGTTAGTTCTGACAAACAATACAATGGAAACCAGACGGCGCAACCACAATAATATACTCTATAGTTTGTGGAAACTGGAACGATGCAACGGAGCCGGCGAGTGCAGGTTCGCCCTGAGATGATAAATCAAAATTAACAATACAGACAGTGTCTGTCTTAGTGGGAGAATCTTCGGGTCATAAGTCACGAGCCATTAAAAAAATTAATGTGTCAAGAGATTCGATTCATTATTCTGTGTCATTGTTGTATTTTTTTTTGTTGTTGACTAAAATTGTATTGTTCTTGGAGCTCAATTTTGATTCTCGTTCATTTTTATGTATTTTAATTGTTCTAATTTATTATCTTAATGTAATATTATTTGGGTAGTCTCTCAGACTTCGTCACACTGATAGACAGAGCAATAAACTGAATTCGAGAGCTAGATTTGACCATCTGACAAGCAGGAAAATTTCCCCTGCGCCTGCGCCCCAATTCTTTTTATAATATTGGCTATATAACAAAAAAAATGTACTTATTAATTATTATTCTATTGAATTATATGCATGTATATTGAATGTGACTGTAATATTTTATACTACATATATACCTACTTTTTTAACATCTTAATGTCCTTGCCGTATATGTAACAAATAAATAAATAAATAAAGATTCAACATAAGTCAGTCAACATTTACAGAAATAAAAAAAAACTGTAGCTATGTAATAAAAATTTTATACGACTAACTAATTTAATTTTACTAATTTTTATACGCTTTTTACTAATTTTTACATCAATATAATTTTTATACATAAACTAATTTTTATACAACAAATAAAAATGCACCTAATATTGTGTTTTTTATAAAGCTTTAAAAACAGATAAAATCATTATATTTGTATGTCAATTTGTTAATAAAAAATCAAGCAAAAGCCAAGTCAACCGCGATCAGTTTGTATGAAATAAATATTAACGTTTAACATTTTCGTGTTTTCTCAAAGGCATAACGTGCGTTTTGAGAAAAAAAGGGAACGAAATTTAAAAAAAAAATAGAAAATCTGTTATAAACCAGACATATGTACTCATTGTATTTTTATTTTTGTATTATTTTTAATTTTATGTTGATACTATTGTGCACTACTACTCTATTTTAAGTATTTTTTTTTGTTTTTTTGTAAAAGGCCGGTTGGCCGTTGAACTGAATAAAATAAAATAAAATAAGAAGTTTCTCAAATGACCAATTCAAATAATGTACTCGAGTTGGAATAACGTTTGTTATTCTGAGGAAGATCTGCTAATAGAAATGTCAATACAATAGTTGTATTTGAATAATGGGAGTACATCAGTCATTCTTCTGCTCCTCGTCAGCTTCATTCCAACTAATTCCCAGTTGGGATCTCGTTGTTCTCAGTTAAGGGTCTTCAATTATTTAAGATACAGAGATACAGGCACTTATCAACATACATTTATAATTGTATTAACTTTTATGTCGTGCCCTTTGTATAAATAATCAATACTGTTTCACTGACAAGCATTGCAATGGCATTCAATTGGACATATGAGTTTTCAACTAGAGATTTGTGTTTTTGAAAAAAAAAAAACTTAACGTGACCTAATGTCCTTTGGAAAAAAACGAAATCGATATAATTTAAACATTATTTTTTACAAGCTAAACCGGTAAACGTTTTTCTTTTGAGGATGAACCATAAAGCAAAAAACATGATAACATTAATTACGAAATGCTCGTTTCAACACTCTATGGCCATAATCCTCATTCACAATTTGCGGTGTTTTTTTTTTGAGGCCTTTCACCCGAATTCGAGTGATTTTGGACAATTTACGATGTTGCCCATCATGTGGTTTTGATTTAACAAAATATACTCTCCAAGACTTATAACATGATTTCAAATAGATTAAAAACTTCCCTCAAAAAAGAATATTAAATGCAAAAATATTCAAATCAAACGGATAAATTTTGAGATTATACAGTTCATACATACATAGAGTTTCAGTTAATTAGTATAGATAAGTGTAATGCAAAATTCTGAAAATTTTCTACAGACGAAGCAAATATATATCAATGAAGAAGAAAGAATGTAAAAAAAAACAATGTTTTTACCTCATTTTATAGTTTCGTTACCTTTTTTCACTAATATTATCAAAATGATGAGCGAAACTATGTCTAAATGTACTTATATAATAATCTATTACAGATATTTCATTTCACGATTAGTTATCAAAATTATTCAAGTTATGTAATGTTTTCAAGACGTCGGTAATCCGATTTTAAAATGAAATTTCAAGGTAAACATTCGACACGTTAAGTCTATGGCAAATGCCCCATAAGTTACATGATTTACATCAAACAACACAAAAGCTGAGAGCCGTCAACTTATTCATTAAGGAAGTTCAGGATGAGAGGAAGATCCCAGCCACATCAAAACTTTCAGAGTAATCGAAACGAACAAATTGACAGTCCACGGGTAAAGAGTTGACCTCAAGGACGCCTACAGGTTTACTTTCCTAATAACAACAAACAATACTCACCGCAGAATAATAATACACGGGTAAGTTCCGAAGTAACTGATATTTGAAAAGGTCCATTTTCAAAATTAAGTGTCAACCAAAATGGAAATAAACAAAGGTTCTCTTAAATATTCATTTCCTCGTCTATGATGTCTCGAAGGGTTTCGAGATGACAAGAAACGGAGTGTCACATCTTTTTCCCCTCCTTGCCCAAAAATAAGGAAGTTGTTTTATTAAGAAATTACGAAGTTGGGTAAAGGTGAGAATCAAGAAATAAATAAATAAAGTCCCTTATGAATAGGTACAACTGACATAACTTTCCCATCCATCACTTAACCAAATTATTGAGAAGGAAGCGAAATTTTCATTCAGATCTATTTCGGTACCTTTTTTACAATTTGATAATAAATTATTCGTTTACTTTACAATACAAGTTGGATAGAAATGATGGGGCACAATAAAGTTTTTTTTTTTTTTTTTTTTTTTTTTTTTTTGAGGCTAGCACCCGTATTCGGGTGATGCAGCCTTTGCTTATTTCATAGACATATTAGTTTAAGAAAAGAATAAAATTAGGAAGAAAAGGAAAATAAAGAGGGATTCAAAGATTCTTGTTATTTCTCCGCAAATGGTTCACTATAATATCATTGATATCTTGTTCATTCCTCGACAGCAAAGACACAACGTTCAGGGGAAGGGGAAGACCCCTTTCCAGTAACTCCTGGAGGAAAACATTATTTGGAAGCAGACTACAGCCGAAGAATACATGGTCGATGGTCTCATCATCCTCCCTACACTCGCAGAGGGACGAGTCGACCACACCAAGTCTCTTCAAATGTGAAGCCAGGGCGACATGTCCCATACGCAATCTAGTCAACAGGGATATGTATAACTTATTTCTACGCTTACCCTGGAACCATGGTTCTCCTGGTATTAGCGGTTGGATTTGTTTATATCGTGCCCCCTTAGGGGTCTGGGTAAATATATCGTCCCATTCTTTACGTATTAATGTCATAACATCAGCAATACAGTCGTTAAACGGCAGCACAAACGAGCTGGGGACACTACCAGAAAGACAAGCTTCCTTCGCCACAGCGTCCACCGTCTCGTTCCCACTAATGCCGATATGCGCAGGTATCCAAATTAAAACGATTTTAATTCCATTAGAGTGGCATTCGTATAATAGCGTCCTGATTTCCCAAAGCAAGTGACTACTCGTAGATGACCTTTGGCAACATTTTAGTCCTTCTATAAAGCTAAGTGAATCTGTGAGAATTAAAGTGTGCGTGAGGGAACGGCTACGTATTTCCAAGATGGCTTCTTTGACGGCCAAACATTCTGCGGTAAACACAGATGCAGATTTGGGAAGCTTGAACATTTTTTTAATACCTATTGACGGAATATAGACCGCAGCCCCGCAATCTCCCTCCAGCAACTTGGAACCGTCCGTATATAATCTCACATAAGTCGAAGGCCAATGCTCTTCAATCTTACGAGAGAAAATCGCGTTGACTATATTTGGGCTGAGAAGTGAGTATGATTTGTCTAATTGGATATTATCCAAAACTTCAGGAGAAAAGGAAGAGGGAATGCACGGGAAGGAAACAATGTTATGTTTTACAGTTGATAGATTAGAAAAATTTTTCAAACAGTACTCCCACACTGAACGCAAACCTGGAAGCAGGTTTGGCTGTCGGGAACTAAGCAAATTCTGTAGCCTAGAGAAAATAGGATGATTAGTCTGATTCATGCGTTTCAATAAAAATTTAAAAGCCAGAGACTTCCTTCTCAACGACAGCGGCATCTCCACGCATTCAGCCTGGAGAGCTATTACTGGCGATGATTTCATGGCACCGAGTATGAGTCGCAAACTTCTGGACTGAACCCTTTCTAGCTTGATCGAGAGGTATTTTGGGAGTGGGTCCATAAGAAAACTACCATAGTCTAAATGACTTTTTATTAACGCTGAGTAAAGCATTCTCATTGTGGATGGGTGAGCTCCCCACCACACTCCCGAAACTGCTCTTAAAATATTGAAATTTTTTTCACACTTGCTTGTTATGTAATCAATGTGCATTTTCCATGACAATTTTCTATTCAAAACCATTCCCAAGAACTTAACTGACTCTTTGATAGGTATGGAAAAGTCCCCAAAGCTTATTGGAATGTCTGGGGTGGAGTGTTTATTTGAAAAGAAAACTACTTGACTTTTGGATGGTGAGAATTCCAATCCATTTATATCACACCAGGAACTCAGAGAGTCTAATGATCTCTCAAGATATTCGACAGATTTGACAATATTTTTTTGGGACACGAAGATTACAAAATCATCCGCGTATTGTAATACATTACACGGAGAGGGAATAGAATTTTGAATGTCACAGGTATACAAGTTAAATAAAAATGGACTTAGGACCGATCCTTGAGGCAGGCCACGAAAGATCGTCCTCTCAATTATGCCCAAGGGTGTCTCTATTAAGAGTCTTCTTGTGCACATGATATTGGAAATCAAATCACATAAAAGTAACGGAATACCCAGTGAAACCAGCTTTTCGTATAAAACAGGAAGTAATACATTGTCGTATGCTCTACATATATCCAAAAAACAAGCCACAGTATCCATTTTAACCGATCTGGCAGAATGAATCTCTGCAATCAAGGTACTCAAGTTATCAATACAAGATTTTCCCTTACGGAAGCCAAACTGCCAGACCGGGAGCAAATCACTGCTCTCGGCAAACCATTCTAGCCTTGATTTAAGCATTCTCTCCAGAATTTTCAAAAAGCATGATGACATAGATATTGGTCGGTATGAGGATCCCTTTGAAATATCTTTTCCTGGTTTTGGTATTGGAATAACAAATTGGGCTTTCCAGGAATCTGGAATAGTTCCCGACATTAATATACAATTATATAGTTTTAATATTTCACAAAGTAGAGACTTTGGGAAGTGTTTGAAAAAGCTGTATGGGATTTGGTCTGGACCTGGAGAAGAAACTCCACATGAATCAATTGCAGATGATAGTTCATTCATTGTGAAAGGAGAGGATAAGGATACACTTGGAGATTGGGAAGTGATCTGGTTTTTTTGAAGTTCCATTTCCTGTGGGACGTACGGAGGTGCAAGCGAATCCACAAATTCCTCAATCCAATCGAACGATTTTGATACATCAGGTCGTGGGGAACAAGCCCCTCTAAATTTACGAACCGAATTCCACACATCTGAAATGTTGGTTTCCGGGTTAAGCGATGAGCAGAATAAATGCCAGCCCTGACGTTTTTTCCTTCTTAAAAGTTTTTTTGTGATAGCTTGAGTTTTTCGTAATATTAAATAATTTTCATCAGTCACGTTTCTTTTATATTTTTTTAGGGCCAAAGATCTCTGCCTTACCGAGTCTGTGCATTCCTGATCCCACCATGGTGGGGAGGGGCTGTAGAATTTACCTTTACTCGCGGAAGAGCTAGGTATTGAGAGACTTGCAGCATTATTGATATAGTCAGTTATTTCTGTGGCATACGTGTTAATATCTATCTGATTGTCTGAATCTACTACAGAAATACATTTTCCTTCCTCCAGGAGAGAGTGAAAAAGGGTCCAGTTCGCCCTTCCTATATTAAGTTTCTGTCTTTTTTCAGGTCTTGGTTGTTGACGAACTTGATGATTAATGTGTAAAATTATAGGGTAATGATCGCTCGAGTACGGGTCATTTAAAACAGTCCAAGTTGTAATGGAAGCTATGTTGGAAGATGAGATTGAAAGATCAACCGCGCTTTTGTTTTGGTTGGGAAGGGTTAGCCTAGTAGGTTCCCCACTGTTAAGGATGACTAGATTTTCAGAATCCACAAAATCCAGAATATCCTTTCCCGCAGAATCATAATAGTGGCAACCCCAAGAGGGGGAATGCGCGTTAAAATCGCCCAATAATAGGAAATTGGAGGGAAGTTTTCCAACTACGTCTCTCCAAAAACGGGGGTCAAATTTCGTCCTAGGCGGACAGTATAATGAGATCACTGCGATACCGAATATCTCGGCACCTACAATTTGTATTTTTGGGTGTTCAGGTAAAGTAATAGGGTTAAAGGAATAACAGTTTTTAATTAAGAGAGCTGCTCCACCCCTACCATCGGGGCGGTCATTTCTCAAACACACGAATCCAGAAAAATTAACCTGCGAGTCACTGGAAAACCAAGTTTCCGATAAAGCAAAGACATCGGCTCTGTGTTCCTTAAGAAGGAGGGATATATCATCTCGGTTTGCAACAGCGCTTCGGCTGTTCCATTGGAGAATTCGAAAATTATTGATTATGTGATGTTGTCGGGACATTTTCAGAAATAAATGATCTTAACGTGGAAACCAAATGAGCAGAATTAACTGGGGCAGATCTTTGAGACGACAATAGTTCAATAAGCATCGTAATTAAAGTCATTAGAAAATTATTGTTATCTGTTGACAGATTGTCTTTCAGATTTTGATTTCGATTTTCTTGGGCTGGGGAATCATTTAAAGCGAAACCATTAGGAGCACTAGACCATTCTGATCCATTCGGAAACAGAAGCATAGAGTTGTACTCCGACCTATCATATCCTGGGACTACTGCAGCTTTTGGAGTTTTATACTTAAAAACACCTTTAGTAGGGGGCGTGGAATTATTTTGGTTAGAATTATGTTTTATGGCTGACCTGGAGGAGCTTCCCAGCGTTGCTGGGGGCGCGACCTGTGAATTAGGTTTAGGGTTAGCTGTTACTTCAGCAAATGTATGCAATAATGGGTGCATTTTAGACGCTTGCACATAGGACACATTCTCACGAGCCATTGTGTTTTTAATATTTTTCTGTCTTGAAAGCTCTGGGCACGTGACGCTTATTGCTTTATGGGCTCCTTTGCAGTTGTGACATTGGATTTTATCGGAAGAACAATCGTTAAACTCGTGATTTTCTCCACATTTAAAACATTTGGCAGGGGATCGACAGGCTGCTTTCGTATGTCCAAATTTGCAACATTTGTAACATTGAATGGTGGGGTAATAGTATATATCCACACCAAAAGAATTATAATATAGATAAACATTATCGGGAAGGGACTGCCCTTCAAAGGTGATAACAATTGTTTGAGAGGGTTTATACTCAGGTTTCTCTCCTGATCGGTCCTTGAATTTTAATCTTCTAACTTTTATTATGTCCAACTTTGGATTAGATTCTTTGAGTCCCTCAAGCAATTCTTCTTCCGAGATGTCAACTGAGACACCCCTTATCAGACCCATTCTGCTAACATTATATGATGGTATAAAAGCTTTGTATAATGAGTTGGAAATTAAATATAAATTTTTTATAAAAGCGTTAGCTGCCTGACCATTTTGAAATTCAAGCGATAATTTATACTTCCCCTCTGCCCTGAGGGATCCGTTAACCACGTTTTTAATATTCCTCTTAAAAATAAATTTCCCAAAGTCCATCGGATGAATAGGCTTACTGTCTGAAAGTTGTATGTTGACAACATAGGGTCCCAATGATTTCGGGGAGTAAAAATGTTCTCGGACCGGGCCGGTATTAATAGTGTTTTGGGGATCGGTTGTCATTTTCCCATTTGTACTATCCTCGTCCATAATGTTGGGGATTATAACGCCATTAAACTTTCTTTTCTTTCCTAAATCAGGCGGATCAGGGTCTGGTGGCTGCATTATACCATCAAACCAATTTCTTTAGTAAAAATGAAAATAAATATTTAGAAAATATTTATACGTATTAAGAAAAATAGACGAAACGAGAACTTTTTATCAAGTAATTGCGAAAAGATATATAAAATTAAATAAAAAAGAAAAGACCTTAACTTATATAGTTACATAACGTAAACCCTAATAAACAAAAAACAAAACAAAACGAAAAAGAGAAAGAAAAAAAAATATTTACTTAAAAATAATGAAGGAGAAAATAAAATTAAAATAATAAATCAAATATTTAACGCAGTGAGAATTCCCCGCTACAAGGCGGGTTATTTGCAACAAAACTACAACAAGTATTTATTGAACTAAACTACTAAATAATATAAAGTAACTATACATCTACAAGAAATAGAAAATATTAAACAAATTATGAATATGTGTAATGTATGTAATATCTAAGTAATTACGACAGAAATAATAATATAAAGTTGAAATTTTTAATCTCACGGCACGGCGTTACTGGTGTCTCGCTAGCGTTGACAACACACAAACACGTCCAAACCACTTGACTTACAAACGACAACTGCACAATAAAGTTGATACGTTGAAATTAAAGCTACCCTGTGATCACAATTTTATCATCACCATCCAAATGTCCTACCTGGGACACATACTTTGCAACGCCAAATACAAACTGCTTCACCTAATAATTAAAGGAAAAATGGGTGGAAGTCGAGGTGTGGGTAGACGGCAGATGTCCTGGCTGAGAAACATTAGACAATAGACCGGAATCCAGCGGATGGAAGAACTCTTCCGGTTAGCCCAGAACAGAGAAGCCTACATCATAGTGGAAGCCGAGGACGTGGAGAACCTGTTATGACACAGGGAAAAGAAAAAGCCTTAATACATTTTTGAATTGTCCTAAAAATAGTTGCATCGTCCCTTCAAGCGTCTCAATTAGTATTCTTTGCCGTGTTGAGAACAAGGGACAATTTTAATTTAATTCCATAGCAACAGTCATATTTAGGATCCTCTAATCAAGTTTGACAATTACAAATTTGATCGATGTCATACATAATCCCCAAGGATAAATAATAGGTATTTGCTGTTATTATTCTCATGTGTATTGTCGAAGAAAATAATTGTAAGCGTGAAAATATATCGCATGGAGTTAGAGTATTTCAACGAAAATACCGAATTATGGACGAACTAAACTAATTATTATATTTGATTATAACTATACGGTAGAAGACAAAAAAGCTTTAAAAAAAACAGAGTATCTACAAAAAGTTTGACATGCTTAAAACATCTCGGAGAGCATAACACTCAAACATTATGATGGTGATAGGTAGCTGCAAAAAATGATAAACCCATTTTCAAATGTCTGGCAAATTTTACAAAAAAAAAATATTGAATGAAACATTTAACGCAAAACTACCGAAAATGACATGTATTCAAAGTCAATGTGGACAATAAAAACACTCCAAGCCGCATATTAAGTATCAGCGTCAATGAATACAAATTTGAGTTTTATAGTAACTGTCGAATGATAATAAAAAAGCAGTTTAAATAAAACTGTCGTTTAGAATGTCGGCGGGTTATTTCACTGTCCAAGTGATGGACGTGAATTGCGAATTACCTGATAGTTTGAAAAGCGTTTTATTTTTGAAACCAAATTTAGCAGTCTACAATGACGGTTGACCTTTAGGTATATAAATTTGGTTCGATCGTGCTTATATTTTAAACGAATAATTTTGTAATTAAAAATAAGTTATTGTATAAATCGGTAAATCAATTTTTTGTTTCAAATAGAATATAGTCTTTTTTTATATATGAATCAGAAGATGTAAAAGACAAAAATAAAGTTCAACTGTTTCCGACTTAAACAACGAAATAAACGTTTTGGGGTACCAACTGACCTTTACACTTTTCATTTGTCGGATCCGACAGAACTTTGTGGCCATCGGTGGCTGAAAATTTTGTATCATGGAGCTGTTCACATTTACCCGACAGCGATTTTTACTCGTAGGTTCGTAACTTCAGTGGGTCCCCCTTAAAGTACCGATTAATATTGAATATGTAGTTCTAAAGCAGATAATAAAAAGCTCCAATAGTCGATATCATTTTAAAGTTTCTATAATAATTCCAAGGATAAATTCATTTTAATCGTAAAATTATGAATTTTTATGCAAAGATATGTTTTACACGAAAAGGCTGTCATAATATACTATGAGTTCTGGTCTACCCTAGGTTAGCAGCTTTTTTTGTTGTGATGACAAGAACTTCTTCCAAACGACACACTGGGAACGGAAGCAACGAAGTGGGAACGGGCTGTAAGGCAACTAGCAGATGCTAATATAATAAACATCGATCCATCAAGTGATTTGAAGTTTATAAATCGAGGTTTTAAGAAAAAATATGCATTCAAGCAAGGATCATCTCCTATGCAAAATTAACCAAATGACATCGGTGAAACTGAATATATCGGTACTAAATAAAAAACGAATGTGATTTTTGCACATCCCCATTATAATATTTTATAATATCCTCATTTGTTTTAGCGCGTGTAAGTTGAATCTTCTTCTTAATTAGTTGTAATCCGATAACAACAGATACTTTACTAATAAAAGCGGTAAAATTCATTAAATTTTTTCGGTGGAGCGATGGAATTTCCTCTTTTGAGAGATCAGAAAATGATTAAAATCAGTCATCAGAGAGCTGAGTAGAAAGAAAATATAATAATTATTAGTACAATAGTGCCGTCGTTATTGAAATTACGTTGCTTTTATTCGCCCCTTAGCAAACAAACAATAATCAGATTAAAAGTTTTACAAAACTAAACTAAATAAAGCTTACCTACTCAAATATTAAAACTTCTTTGGATCGATACAAGTCTCCCACTCTTCCTGGTATTTTTGCATAGTTTCCTCACTTTACGAACCTAAGACTCGTAGTGTAATTTCAAGATCCACTATATAATTTTTTTTAAATCAGGAATAGTAATCAAAGTGTCTCGAGAGCGCCCATTTTAAAGACAGCAATATACATTTTTGCGATAAAATTATGGCAACAGAAATGAGATTTAATACATCTGCCAGACATATCTATCGAGTTGCAGAAACGACCTCTTTATCCTTAAAAAAAAACTGTTATTTATAGTGTTTCCACCGAGTAAATGCGCGTCAGGTATGATGATCTCTTTCTCTCAAGATAGTAAGGGACCAGTCTGTTTTTTGTTAACAATCCAGTGACGCATCAATCACAACGGATCGTCAACGGACGGTCTAAGGCAGGGAACAGGGAGGAAGAAGGGGTATATAGGGGGGGTTGCATGCACTTACTCGGTGAAAGCACTATAATTACAACTATAGATGAAATAACGTGCACTAGCTTTAAGATCCAATTCTTTTTGTAATCCATAATGTCCTTTAAAATTTACTGCAATATATGGAACGTATTGCTTCATCCAATAGTGGCAGCAAATGCCAGATATAAAAGAAAATATCTTAAAAATTTTAAGGAGTAGGTACCCTAGTTGATATTTATTTTCTTCTCTAAGATTGATTTTGTTTTCGAAAATTTTTATTCATGGTCCAAATTGATTGAAAAATTTGAAAAACCATAAGCACACAAACGCTAAAATTTCTTGTATTTAATCAAGCATAAAAGTAGGCACAAAAACCGTTAAGTAACATGTTGGCTTGTATTCTCAAAACGCGATAATAATATACTATATCGTGAGGCTGTCAGTATACACGTACAAATGTATACAATATGTAGGTAGATATCATGATTACGCGCTTTTGTGAAAAAAAATCAAGGCTGAATAAAACAATGGAAAGGTTAGCAGCGAAGTCGCTTTTTATCTCGTGATACATCAGCGACGAAAGAATTACATACAGGGAATGTCAAAGGGTTGAGACGTTTCTCTTTTAAGAAAAAAATAATATAGGTAGGTGCTCACTAGCTCCTAAACTAAAGAAGAACTCACTAGTTCCGCCATAGTCTGACACAGAATTTTAAATCAAATTACCAACTACTAACATAAATTAGAACTAAATTTTATATTTGTGATGTGCAATTTTTGAAGTATATAAACAAGACTTCTTCTTTTGAAAGGGATGTGTCCTATCCTCCCTCGGATCTTCCTGTAAATATCTAGGATGAGAATGTTTAACTAACCCTCCATATTATTGTTGTCTATTTGCCTATGAGGATTGAAATCTGGCGTTTATTTATCGGTATTTTGGGATCATCACCCTCTACTTGGTCGTTCCTAGTAGAAGTAGAAACATACTTCTGGTTTACTGGCGATATTTTGACCAATATTTTGCTTGCTAGTAGGCCTGTGGGGAGAATTGTCTCTCCTACGGTCTTCGCTACGGCAAAATACCCGGAAAACAAAGCGTCGACATTTAATACTTCGGATTGTTGCTCAACAAAGTGAACAAAATTAGAGAAAAATAAATAAAATCATGGCGAAATCGGAATGACAGTTTGAGAAGTGTGTGATATCAGAGAAGAATAATATAGAAAAGCAAAGGTGGCGCGAACGGAAGGCATTTTAGGGACATAAATCGGCCGCCGCAAGATGGCGTCTAAAGGATTGGCGCATTTTCTCAAGCTCGAATTTGGAAAGGAATAATTTTTCCTGCCATTAAAATTTACGATTTCAACGCTGTGTCATGGCAACACCGGAGAACAGCTCCGATACAACGTACCTATGTACAAGACACGTCCAAACGTATTTCAGACCATCAATTATTTCCTAGCAGCAACACTCGCAAGTAGGACTATCGATACAATGAATCTACCATTGGAGCTTCATGATTTACGAGCAAGCAGACTCATGGAAGAGCGGCTCTGTTTTATTCATGGGATATTCGTTTTTCCATCGTATTTCGTATGAAATTATAGACGCCAAGAAAAAAAGGGAATGAAATTTTTGATTATAAATTAAATTTTCAATCTTCTTCGTAAGTGGTCGTCAATGGTTGGATAAAATTGATTCAAAAATATTTTAAGATATTTAAGGCTTTTACTTACCACTATAGCGTAGGCTTCTCTGTCCTGGCCAATCATGGGACAGCCAAAACATCTGGCATCTTAAATGGTAAATGCCTCGTTTCAATTACATCAGATGAGTTACGTTATAGAAAAACCATGAGGAAAATATGTAACTAAAAGCTAAAGCTCTTCACGCACGCAAAGGTTATGCACCCACGAAGATTTGGAGAAGTCGTTTATTGTAGTAGATACTCGTTAAAACTGATTTTTTATAATTTATTCATCTATTGTCAGTTGATTCCAAGAGACAGAGAGAGAGAGAGAGAGAGAGAGAGAGAAAATCAATGATGACAAAATAGTAAACCAAAAGTGCGTTTTTTAAACGAATCCTTAAAGTAAAAATGTAAACGGTAATAACTGTATAGTATGTATGAATCTGATGTGACAATATGATTAAATAAATAAAATAAATAAAGCAAGAACCATAAGTTAAGGAACCCTGTCCTAAACCAGAAACAATAATTATTACCAAAATTGAATTCTATACAATTTTTTTCAACGGGGAATGTTCTCACCCTTATTTTTCTCATACCTATAATAAGATAAAATACCATTTGGTACTTTGGCACTTAACTGAATTAGTCCGTTTTTTTTTAACAATAAAAAGCCACTAAATACATTATTTCCCCATAAAAGACCGAGACGAGTCGTGATGAGTGTTTACATAAGGGAATTACTTGATTATAGAAAATTACCCTATCAAAGAATCGATGTTGTTTATATTGCATTCGCAACGTCTCGTTTAGGGAATAGATGCTAAATAGTACCTTCATATAATCTTCATAGAATGGTTGCATCATTTAATTAACGAGTTAGATTTTTTTTTAAATTAACATGTTGAGGGACATTAACTACATTCGCAAATAGATAATAGTTCATTGACATATATGGATAATTATTCATTTTTATAACCTACATTTAACCACAAAAAGCTCAAACTTATTATTGAAATTTCCTACTTATTATGTTTAGGTTTTTTGTCTGTCTCATTTTTTTTTTCAAACATCTTTTGGTTTAAGTCTCGTGTGGTTCGGGGCCTATTTAACCGTTTTTCCGCGATTGATTGCAAAATCATTGTAGATTTTTCATCGCTCGCTTGATGCTTATGATCGTAGACGATGTTTCTAGCGTATAAACCTTATGTTCAAATTATTTGTAACAGAAATGGTTACGACAGCTATTTTTGACTCAAAGTGAACAAAAACACACTGACTCTGTTCACAGAAAGCTTGTGTCGAGAAAGAGTAAGATGGAAGATGGTCAGCACCTGGGATCGAACCTACGACCTCCGCACGAAACAGTACGAAAGCCGGCGTCGTAAACGCTAGTCTACCGACCACTTCATAACTATAACGGATTGCAAAGAAATAACGTACAGTGACATCCTGGGCCAGCCACAGATAGTCAGAAATCCATGACATTCGATCCCTTGAACCTGCTGAAGCATAAACACTTTAGAGCAGCTCCCCGGTTCTCAGAACATTGGAACCGTGTGCCTCCAACAAGCTTCTGAAATTCCCATAACACACAAGTCCACTCGGGGTCAGTGGTTACTTGGCATTTCCACATACACAAACTAATGTGTGGACTTTTTTAATTCACAATGTATCTGTCCTAGTGATTATTCTTAGTTTTATAAACTTAATCACCCTCAGAGAATACTTAAATTTAAACTTGAATTTCGAACTGAAAGCAATGTATATATATAAACAGATACTTAAAATAATAATTGAATTAAAAATAATAAAGATATCACAAAATGTATATGGGTTTTTCGCAAACACCAACAATTTAACTACTCGTATAAAAATTAAACAGTGTAAGGTTCTCTCAGGGTGCTTATACCTATAACAAAAAGGCACGAAAAGTAGAAGTAACACGTGACTATAAATCTGACAAGTGCTTACTCGTATATCTCTACTTATAGTAGGTATGTGTGTTGGGTTGAACCTTTAAGAATATCCCAGATTCAGCAAGTTGCTGTGTATACACTCCAGGTATTCAATAATGGGATGCGTGTATTTTTATACATACCTACACATTACATGATATAATAATGCCAAGTTATATATTTCTAAAGGTACATCTGAATAACCTTCAAGAAGTAAATAAGTAAAGGTAAAAAATATATGTCAACTGTTCAAAGGAAAAAATTCAATTGAATATTACCGATTTCGCCATCTTTAATAATAAGTACAATCACTGAATCTTTGTAAAAAATCTATATGAAGTTCTTAATAAGCTGGCTAACAATACCAGCGTTTATTTATCGATACCAACCCTGGTAGTCTTGAGTCTTGATCTCGACGGAAGGATACAAAATATTAAGTTTTTTTAATTAATCTTTTCTATGAAATATGTTCCAAAATAGGACCTCGTATGTTCCATTAAGTATTTCCGTGAAAAAATACCTTAAGACGTCGAACATTAGGATATTCACGTATTGAGTTTGACCTTTGAACTGACTTTATACATATTACTTGGTTGGTTGGCAGAAATTGCCTCAGTCAATAAACCCGCCAATTGGGTGTATGGGTGAGGACCGAGAGGTATGCGGGAGTTTGTAAAAATGCATCGTAATTGGCTAAAAATGCTCTCATTTTTCCATCAACTTGATTGGCTTTTCATAAACATTGATAGATCAGAAAGTTCCCAATTCCACCATCAATAAACCAATCATCTTACGAAGTTCTAAAATATGAATACGATGTGCCTTAGAAGGAAAGACGGACTCAAGCGCTCTTGGACAGCCCAGCCTTCGCAATTATTATAATTTTGACAGCATTTTATTCACACGCTTGGAAATGCTTCGTTGATGTAATATTTTTTGATATTTTTTTTTGAAAAAAAAAAAAACAGCAAAACATGATGGATGACAGGCAAAGGGTAAGGAAAGGGGTCATTCATTGTTTGATTATTCTTTAAATCAGATAGTCCCTCAAAGGGTCCCAATTTTAGTTTACTACTTTGGATATATGCGGACAATTTGTAATTTTTCCCGTAGCAACAGTTTTATGTAGAAAATTGAAATTGAACTCATCGAAACAACATTTTCCGCGGATACCTGTTATTATTATTAACTAGCTTTCCCAACAGACGTTGTCCTGTAGTCCTAACCGGAGGTGGCCCGTTCATATGTGCACTGCGCCCCCAAAAACAAAAATATAGGTACATAATTAATCCGATTAAGTTGCTAATAAAATAATAATGTTAAAATATTTCTAAAACATCTATATTTCATCCGTATTCAAAGCTCAAGCGGTAACAATGTGAGAATATAATATGCGCGCGCACACATTCTACCTCACCTATGAAGTAGGTACCCAAACGAATGTGCCCGATAATTTTGTTGACTTTGCGGTGGAGTAAGTGGGATGGGCTACTGTAAGAGCGCAAATCACGTATGCGAGAATGAGAGGGAACTACCCACGATGGCGTTGGCGCATCGCAGGTGTTCCGTTCCATACTAACTTAAATATTGTTTTTATATCATTTCTTACCCATTTTTTTTTTCAACTTTTTATTAGTTATTCTGTTATCCGGAGCGGAGAAGAATCCAATAAATCAAACATTGAAAGAATCTGTTAAGCCGATCTCGAGTTATAAGTGTTCGCACTAACCCGACTTTCATTTATATTAGAGATTATCATAGCAAATATCGACTTACCGACGAAATGTATATAAATTCGTAAGTATTATGTAGATTTATGAAAAATATTAACCGATTGGTTTTGAAAATTGTATGAAAAAAAAAGAATAAAAAAATTTCGCGTGGGGTAAGAGTGTTTCAATGTTTCAATACCGAAGTATGGATAAATTTGAGCGAAAATCATTATTAAATCGGTCAAAATAACACTACATAATATAGGGTTATCTTAACTGGTACTGCACATAGGTCCATACCCCTGTCACGGATGGTAGGTAGTTCAGATTCAGCAAAGGTTGCCAGATCGTTATAACCGACGTAAATCGTTGTACAAGACTAGGCTTTATAAGGAAATTCTTCACATAATATCCGTTAATAAACGTTATAGATGAGAGATCTTTGACCCTTTGTAAACCAATACGAAGATATTTCAAGCAAAATTCAAAGGCCGCTCCGTATACCTCTTTTGAGGAGAAATAATATTGTATCACACAACCGACAATCTCACCGGGGCTTCGTAAAATTTAAGTACTAAATAATCTGTTTAGATTTCAAAACATTGCGACATCAACATTTCCTTTTTCAATTTATTAAAGAAAAAACTGCTACATGCCACTCGTAAATCCTTTTAAATTTCGTAGAACAAAATATGATTATAATCTGATTCTTTTTTTTTATCTTTTAAATGAATATTGCCTATTCTTTTGCTAATATCTATATAATTTAAACAACAGCGCAAAACGTTCCCAATAGAACGAGTCACCGGTAATCCAGAAAAAAAACTCTTACATTTTAGAAAGAGTGAAGAGTAGAGAATTTGAGAGTGAAACATGGACATGGACGAAAAATCTGGAAGTTGGAACGAATGCTGTGGAAATGAGATCACTCCGTACGATATGCGGAAAGAGACTGATTGATAAGGTGAGGAATGAGAATATTAGAAAGGAATGTGGAGTGGATGTTAGCGTAGTGACTAGAATGAAAGTTAATAAATTAAGGTGGTTAGGGCATGTAGAGAGAATGAACGAAGAGAGAATGACAAAAAGTATATATTAATCTGAAAGAATGGGTGCAATGGGTGACCTCGAATGACATGGTCCGATCATATCGGTTCAGTCTTAGAGGAGGCCCAAGTCAGGAGCAAAGAAATGTGAGAGCATGTATGCGGAATGTTATGTGTTTGGAAGAAGCGAAGGAGGTTTGTTTATTGAGGAGGATAGGATAACTTAAAGCCCCTACTTTTCAATCCAAGTATGACATTGTCATTGTATTATAAACTATACCTACAAATGTTAACAGACTAATCTAGCCTTGCATCGATACAGGCTTTGAATAAAAATAGGTGGTATTATTTTTAGTATAATCCAATTTGTTAACGCAAACCCTACAGGATATCACTTGATCACCTTCTTTTCACATTATTTTACGATATTCAGTAAATAATGAATGATTCATATTGAAGATATTGATACCCAAAAATTATATATATATATACCTATTGATGTGTGAGGCAAAAACTTTGTGACCATTTTTACGAAAATTGAGCGGATGGAGGAGTATGAAATTTCGCACACGTATATTTTATATAGAGGAGTGGCGAATCTATTTTTTTTAATTGTGCATAAAAAATACATTAAATCAATAAAAAAAAAACATTACAAACACTACTGTAATGTAGTTATGTATTTGATACACACACTTCGATGTATTTGACATTGACACAGACGCATAAAATTATTCTGTTTATCTGTGGTCAAATTAAGATTAGATAAATATTGTTCTTCTTTAATAATGAAAGAAAAACTTCGTACTATTGTTTTGGGAGAAAATAATTGTGAAATAGGGCACGCTCAGTCATTGACAATGGAACATGAATAATGTTCAAACTTATAATTTAAACTTGTTACGGTCGAATTTCGAGCGCTGGTCGACCACTAGTTATATAACACAACTACCCTTCTTGAATTATGGTTACTTTATTTGTCCTCTTTCGCGACACAAGCTTCAAGAAGCTTACTGTGAAAGAGTCATTGAGGGTATTTGTGTTCAATTAGAGTGAGCAAAAAAAGGAACCAAAATAACCATAGTGAAAACAGTTAGTATCTTAAGTGTTTAACGTTTAACGACTTTCAAATAATATACTGAATGTCATGAATTTGATCCAAACTATTTTTTCCCTCGCATGACAAACGTTTTGAATGGTTGAATGAGTGGAATGAATGAAATGAATGGAACTTTGAGTGAGAATAAATTTGTATAAAATACAAACCCACCTAACGTTTCTCAAATGTTTAGTCATTCTGAACTATCGATCGACTCCTACCGTTCAAAAGGATAGTTTTTTTCAGAAAGGCAGAGGCATATTTCAATATCATTTTAAAATACCTATGACCTTTGATTTATATGTTTTCATCACGATGAATGACTTCATCAACAAAAAATTTAATTCGTTCGTGGGTGTGATGTGATCGTTAATGCATAAAAGCCTTCGTAAAAAAATATCTGAAATTTGTTTTACCCTTAAAGGGAATACAAAATGAGGCGAGGAAATATGTTCGAATGTGACATTTTTGAAATGGCCTTGAAAATTTGATAAATAATATTTTCGTATGGAAAATACTTGTGTTCTCATCGGACAATGAATGATTCTATTGTAGAAATGTCGAGAGCTCTTCAAAAATTTAATTATTTTAATGAAATATGACAAAGGCTCACCAAAGTGTCGGTCTATATTTCGTTAGCGTCGAGGCAAACAATTGCAATATTATTTATACAACATTTCCGTTTACCGTTTTCAATAAAACAATCTGTTTGTTTTTAGACTTCACCACCACGGCACATATCACAAATCGGGGTAACCAGTTAATGTTAGAAACAAACCAACTGTAAACTGGGATTCAAAGAAGAAAGCCAATCTTAATTGACCTTTGCTTGCTTTAACCTCAAATCCAGGTATGTAATAGTTGTAGAGCAGGGATGCACAGACTTATAACACAGGGAACAGGGGCCACTGGGGAAGATTATGAGCCAAGGATGAGCCGCTACAAGGAAAATTAACACAAAAAGTTATGTTTTACGTTATGATATAATATGTTCTTGGTATGACGAGTAGAACAGGTACGAAGTAAACCTGAACAAGAAAGTGGAAGGTAGGTACTGAATTATGCATTTATGTTACTAACAATTCAACAGTTTCAATAACAAAGTGAAGAAATATTGTTAAATACGACTTCCATAGTCGATATTTCACACAAGAAACCAAAAAAAAGTAACTACCTAATAAACATATTTTAATTCGTCGGCGGGCCGCAGACAAACTGATAGCGGGCCACAGACAAACTGATAGCGGGCCGCGGTATGTGCATCGCTGTTGTAGAGTGCGCTGTATGCGAGCCTTTGCTTTAAAATTTGAATTTTATACAATGATTTGTAGATTATTGTATAGTTTGAAGAGTTTGGTAGCCTAGCGGTTACGATGCCAGTGTCCGTACTGTTTCGTTCAGAGGCAATGGGTTCGATCACAGGTGCCGACCATATTCATCTTTCACGACACAAGTTTTAATTAGCTAACTGTAAAAAGAGTCAAAGAGTGTACTTGTGTTAGAGTGTCTTAAGTACGAAAGCCTTCGACTGACCCGCATGACTACCAACCACTTGTGTGTTTCAAATAACAGAATGCAAGAGATAACTGTTATTGGAGCACTGAAGAGTTCATGCTTCTATGTTATGAATTGATTTATTAGTGTTTCTCAGTAGTCAGATGTTGTCTGTAATTAATAAAAAGGTTAAATAAATGCATAAAAATGAGTTTCTGGTTGGTGGCGTTAATCAGTCGATAATCTGAGCTTTTCCAACGTAGAATTACTTACCTTTTGTGTTCGATTCTATCGATATCTTGTTTCGTCTTCTGAACAGATTCTTGCTTAACAATCATTCTATATAGAGTATGATGATATCAAGAAGGGTTATTCAAATAAAAATATTTACAGGCAACGACATGGGTGAATAATATAACATATCACGTTGTTTGAAGTATTAGAAAACTAGACGAGAATTGTTTGTTACTGTCGAGTAGGCGCTACATACTTTGTAACTGAACCGAACCACTTATCCGAATGTATAATGTTTCAGTTAACAAACATACGACCGTATTTCACATACGGGCAATTTCATAAAGAGACAATAGTATGCCACTGTTTGTCTTGTAAAATCCACAGACATACATACATTTAGTTCGGTTGTACAAAATCGTGGAACGTGTCGTTGTTGCTTATTATTGCTTGGTCGTTATATTATCTTAACTCTTGACATTTAAGTTGGGTAGTTAAAATATCACAAAGCAAGTTATAAATAAAATATATTGTTGTACATCGAGACAAAGGCACGGAGTCTAAATATTTATGAGTTGTTGTATCGTCAAATTGTTATTATTTATTTTTATCGTCTATCTTAATCTTTTGGAAAACTTGTGGATTGTTTTAAACTTAAGAGACACATTCTCGAAACTTTGTGAGAAATGTCGCAAAAAAGTCAAACTTCAAAATATGTTTTCAATAATAAGAAAGTTATTACACTTGATGTTCGAAGTAAAGCACAACAAAAAACGTCTTAAGATGCAAATTATGTTTTATATTAGACGTAAGTACATGAGTTTTTTTTTTTCTTCTTTTATATCGAATTTCTCGCTTTTGAAGCCTTTGCGGCACAACTATTCGCAATCCTCATATCATCACGACGAGTTCATCGAAAATCAATTCATCGAATGATCAATTCATCGAAAATCAATTCATCGAAAATCAATTCATCGAAAATCAATTCATCGAAAATCAATTCATCGAAAACGAGTTCATCGAAAATCAATTCATCGAATGATCAATTCATCGAATCACCAATTCATCGAAAACCATTATTTTGAAGATATTTTAGAGAAATTGTTTATGACCTAATAATAAGGTAAAGCTTCAGTTTGGTCACTCCTATAAATTAAAGATGGCGGCGATTTTGACATACGTTGGAGTATTTTTTTTTATATATTATAATTTTATTTTATATCATAGGCATATGAACAGGTTATTTACAAATTAATTACCGTGTTTTCACGTGGAAAAGTGCCCGGCTTTCTTATTGGACTTTTCTGTTTTTTCATACCGAAACCGAGTATTACTGACCCCGGCTTTCTTTTACGACCTCCATTGTTTTTTATATGGAAACATATCTTTATTAGTGCCTCATATAATGGCCGAAAACAGCGTCTGTACCCCTCGCCCCCCTCGAAGAAGATGTTGACAGATCTTGTCACGTTCGTCCGTCCGTTTGTCTGTGTGTCTGTCTCGTCCGTTTGTTAGTTTATTTATTATTTATTTATTATTATTATTATTTTTTTATTTATTTATTACCTATTATTTTTTTATTTATTTATTATTATTTTTTCATTTATTATTATTATTTTTTTTTTTTTTTTTTATTATTATTTTTTAGTTATTTATTTATTTATTTATTTCACTTTTCTCTGTTATCTACTACAAATATCAATAGATAATTATCGGTCAAAATGTGATAGATAATTAATTATCGACAACAAATACTAAAATACGCTTTTCGACGCAAAGCTGATATCGATACAAAAAAAAAACAAAGAAAAGTGATAGATAAAAATAAATATCGCTTTGAAAGTGTGTGATATTTTATCGCACGATATGAAAATAGGCCCATTTTCTAAATTGAAGTCCAAATATTTCAACACATGAGTTTGGTTGTCAAAAAGGGTGTGTCTCTCAAATATCTTCAAAATATTTATTTTCGATGAATTGGTCATTCGATGAATTGTTCATTCGATGAATTGATTTTCGATGAATTGATTTTCGATGAATTGATTTTCGATGAACTCGTCGGTTACCATTTATTGCACATTTAAAAAAAAACTTTAACATAAAACACTCAATGATTATATTCAGATTAACAAAAATCTAGAGTATTTAAAACTAAAACATTAAGTTATTTCTACTTCAGGAGAATCTTGGGTAAAAGATGGTATAAACGCCTCACGAACAACGCTTTACTCCTTAGAAAAAAATAAGTTCTGATCGTTAGTGTTTAGAATAAATAATTTTTTTAGTATAATAGTAAGTGAAACTTGCCATACTATTGGCCGACACAATAGAAATGTTCTACCGTTGTGTCACAAGCAAAAATTTAAAATTCTCAACAGTCTCATCTCTCTCTCGGCTCTTGCTTTTGAACATGTGAGTTTATTAAGCGACCAGCCATGCACACCACAGAAAATACTGTCGTACACTCACAATATGCAAGGCGCCTTATCTAAACAATGCAATAAGTCTAGCATCGTGTTTGAAGTTATATCAATGTACAGCACAGCATATTGTACGGCTTTCTCATGTCAACATCTGTGTCCCAAGTGGAGAGTCATATCCAATACCTTTCGTTGGTTGTTCAATTCACCGGCCGGCGTATTTCTATGTCGGGTTAAATAAAACCAAACACGAAAAACTCTTTTTTCCTAATTGGATATGTATACTGCTCTCAAACGAATTGAATTTCAAAGAAACTAGGTATTGCTTGAGTTATCATTTCTCACGTGTTGTTGAATAGGGTTATTTTTCATTCGCATTTATTTCTGATAAGTTCATAAAATCACTTGCACCATAAAAATATTAGCAATAAACATGAACAATATAAAATAAAAACACGAAATATATAATCTTGACATTTGAGAATTGAGGAAGACTCATTAGAATTTTGCGAGGCCTTACTTTACAGGCGAGGCTTACAAAAAGTTGAACAATCTTAGATTTCTTGGATTCGGATGTAAAGGGCCTGAAATTAGGCATTGGCAGTTTGTGAAACCAAAACAGCCTTTATATGAATCAAAAACCTTACCGATTGTAAAGGAACACAACTAATCGATATATTACCGAGTAAAAACAATTTGAAACATTTAGGTATAATAGGGTGGAGTTTTCTGCGGATTGGCTTCCTCCGGGGTGGCTTGCGGTGTGTGGGGGGCCTTAAAGGGAGTGTGAGTGAAGTATAATATTTAAAATGTTATTTTTATTTCTGGATGTTAAGCATAATATCATTCTTAATAATAATATTATTTTTATCTAAACAAATCAAGAAATATTTATACACAAGGATAAATATGCTAAAGTCACTTTGATTACGACAAACAAAAAATATTATTTAAGTATCGACGAAAATTATTCCAACAATAGTTTAGTTTATCGAACAACCTATTTGAGTAACAAATATTTGTACACAGATTAGCAGACAAATTTATTGTTGTTCCATATTAAATTTCTTACACCGTATATTTGCATACTATTATAGGATATTAGTGCCTAAGCCCACATGTGCGAGAGAAAACTTATTGGATTACAATATCAGTGAATAACTTATTATATTGGAGCTAGTCTAAGTTATTATGTGTTGTGTTGTAACAAATGGCCAAGTTTATTTATTATAATAAAACTATGGACACAATAATTATTGGAATATGTGGGACGTGGAAACTAAAATAAGTAATTGCATAACCCATAAACCTCTATCAACACCGTTATTAGGTTATTGATAACTTCAATCAACAGGTTAGTTCTACTTCTTCTTCGCCTTCGTCCCATTATGTGGGGTCGGTTCTTATATTCCTCTTACGCCAAGACACTATAAAGTGCAAGCTTCGGTTGCACTTCGCATCTTTGAGGTCCCTCTTGATGCTTCTCTGCTGGCTAGCATTTCATTGTCTATATATCATGTTGTCCTGTGGTCACCTCATGAAATGCCCATAACATCAACAGTTCTACTTATGATATTGAAAATAACCGATCGGTGAGACAAATTATGTAGATTCTAAAAAACCTGGTTTTTAATATCAAAATATGATGTGTACAAATTCATCGAAATGATATACGCATTATAATTATATTATGAAGTGAAGAACTCTGGGTGTTTATCTGTGCCGTCATAAAACGTATTTGCGTGTCTGCAATAAAGCTAAATAGTTATTGGGAATTAAATTATTGCATGCAGACTAATGAACACTTATTGCATATGTCAGTGTAATTATGTATAAACACCGCGCACCGTTCAGACGTGCATCACACTGAATGAACGTAATACGTTATGTTTTAGTGATAACATATCGATCATAGTGTTTGTGCACCATGCGTCTGTGTCATATAATTATACCTCATGAATAATAATTATGATTTATCGGTTTTAATCGCTCAAAATGGGTTAAATTTACGGTTAAAATTTGACATTGGAAATCATCAGAAATCATTATTATAAAATATTAATGGCATCCAATTTATCATGGGCAAAATTTAGGTATAACTAGACTCAACTGATGGTGTACTTAATTCAACACTTCGCTTGATTTCCCCACATAAAGATCTTGTCGAACCGCTCAAAGATTCATTTAAATACCTCAGTGAGGAGTCTTTGAGACTAATAAGCAGTGGTATTTTTGGGTTTGCTGTGCCCAACATTTCGTATCGTACCTGGGAGCTGCCCCAGACTCCTCAACCAATTTTTAACTTAAAAGGCTTTGCATTATCAATAAAAACATAGATGTATTGAGATTGTTATCAAGAACTGAGCTTCAAATAATGTTGAACGAAAACAAAATTTCAAATCTTTGCGAAATTTCTGTCAAAATAGAAGTAGAGATTAGATTAAGCTGTTGGCATTTCATTTAGAAAAAAAATGAAATGTAATAACAAGCGTTTAGTTGTTATGTTAGCAAAGTAATGTTATTTTTGATACTCTTTGGTAGAAAAACCAACGATATAGAAAATATGAGAAATATTGTAGGGACGTTATTATTCCAACGTATCATATTAAACTTAGTAAGCAAAACAATAAACCGGAATTCCTATTGGGATAAGCTTTTGTCCCTAAATGGTATATGTATAACCGAGTTAGCATATCTCTGACGTTCCACTCTCCGTCGTTTTCCCAACAAAGTAATAATCACGCATAAATATATCTTATACATAGAGTTGAACAAGTTTAGATGTTTAAGAGAAATAACATTGAAACCCATATTTCCCAATGAAAAAAAGATGAAGTGGTTGGTGACCCAGCGGTTACAACGCCGGTTTTCGTACTGCGGACGTCGTGGTTCGATCCCAGGTGCCGACCATCTTCCTCTTTCACGACACAAGCTTTCAGTAGCTTACTGTGAAAGAGTCAAGGAGTGTATTTATTGACTTTGAGTGAGCACAGATTCATTAAAAAAAAAAAACATGTAAAAATTACATACTGGTGTTGCGCGGTAAAAAAAATATCTTCGTGGACTGATATGCGGTGGTATGCTGTGCTGAAGTGTGGTGTAACCAGCTGGAAAAAGAAGGATTGTAGAAAAAACACAAAACAACACAGCACAATAATTTACAAGGTTTTGATAACGCGCGGCGCGGTACCTATGGTCTTTTTATAATTTAATAATTATTTAAAGAGGAGCGAATTGAGTTCTTAGCGGTGCGATGCGGTTGAAAGTTATGTTGTACTAGTATTGACACTCATTTCGGTTAGCTAGGGGTAGGAACCATAAAATGGGTGACAATAAAATTGATGGAAAATATGAAAAGGAGAGGAAAGGTTGTCACTGGCAACACCACACACTAAAAAGTGAGATAAATTTACGACACGCGTTACTGGTAGGTACTAGTAGATTTTTTCTAAGATTTCTCAAATATTTTTTTACTTTTTTTACCTCTGCACAAATATTGAAAAATTTATTTATGAAAACTAAATTTAAAATGTTTTTTGTTCCATAATTTTTTAAAATTAGAAAAAGACATAACATTAAATGTATATAACAACGGTTCAATTATATAAACTTTATAAAAATAAATGAAGTTTTAATTTTCGAAATGGTCATAAAATAATAAAAACACAAATAATATATACCTACCTATTAAGGTGACACAAGAAAAATCGAGATAAAAATGAACGTATTATAATTTAAAACAAGTCAATAGCGGTAATACAAGAGGAACGTCAGATACAAAAGAAAAAAAGAACAATTTCAATGGAATATTTTTTTCATTTAAAGTTACTTAGGTAAGTAGATACTTAACTATTAACTTTACTTACATGAATGTCATCAAAATTCATGCTCCTTGTTTTATGCAAGCTTTATATCACCTCCATATAAAATAGACTGACTTTTTTATCCAAGCGTACGGTAAACGACGGGTTTATAGTCGGACATCAAATCCTTCCGTTATTAAAATGATAAAAATGAGGCGTCTTAGACCGTTATCCTTGATGCTTTATATGAAGTCATCACCAAAAATAATGATACGTAATCTGACCAACGCAACCAGGCCGGGAGGCTGACAACTCCAATCTTCATTAACGCCTCGTAATTAATCACAGCGCTCCTTGTCATTTCAGGATCAGGTCTGTCACTGTGGACCAAGCGGCATACGCATACCTTCGTTATATCAGTGGATGAAATTTTGAACAGTATAAACAAGCGACATATCTAATGCACACGGCCGCCAAGTCTTTTTTTTTATATTTAAGCCAAAACGATACAAAAAAAGTCGTGTGTCAAATAATATTGCAAGAACACGTAAATTGTTATTTTTTTTCAAAAGTTTTTTTTTCTTTTCTCCTCAATCGGACAGTTGTCACATAATTGCGTTGTAGCTCATTTGTTTAAATTTGCACTATCAAATAGGTACGTTTTATTCAAGAGAACTTATATTGGCAGTTCATCTTTTATTGACATTTTTTTTAAATGAATCTGGGCTCACTCAAAGTAACCTCAAATACACTTTTTGACTCTTTATAAAAAAATTATGAGATTAATTTCTTATTTTATATTTCATACCCTGGAACTTTTCAACTTTTACCAACCTTCATCTTTAGACCAAAAAGAGAAAAACATGTTTAAAGTAACTGATACTAAAAACACCTTATTGTGGTCAAGAAGTCACCCAACGAGCGCTTTTCATTCTCTACTGTTGTCCAATAGATTAATTCATAGTGAAACTTCTTAATTTTAAGCTTATAAAATACTAATTGCTTTTAGATTGTCCTAAGTGAATGATTGATTATACTAATGGAGTTTGTTTCAGGAAGTTTGATTCACTTCTGTTAAGTTTGTTGTAATAACACAATGTACATAAAATGAAATTTACCTTCAAGGCAATAATCGGTAAACTACAAACTCGAGTAATGATTAAACTAATGTTCCGTTCAGTACCTAAGTAAAATATTGTTGAACGTACGGGCTACGTAAGTGCAGCTTTGGGCACGAAATATGCCTGTGTTGAAAATAAAATTCTCCAAAATAATATTTAAAAGAAGAACTCTTTTTTAACCTTAATGTTTAAACAATTTTAAGGCCCTGTCCGCACTGCGATTTTTACCGCACGCATTTTATTCTTGTGGATTATATTCCGTGATCGAAATTTCACCTAGTAAAAGCGAATAAAATTTCGTACGATTTTTGTCAGTTCGCTGCAGCAGTTCCCGGCTGAAACAGACGTCTAACATGAACAACAGAAAAATTTTAATTTATCTGATACTTCAGCAGCGGCATAACAAACATATCAAAATAATGCGAACATTGGATTTATCCATTTACGTTAGGTAACATGAAACTGAAAACATGAAACCTTTTTTGTTTTTTCCGCATCACTGCATTGTTCCCAATATAAATAATATATTTCTTCGCATATATCGTCCTACAAACTCACCTTCAATGTTCTATCATTATATTTTGGATCAAACTTGTCCCAAGGAAGAGGTTTCCTGTGCATAAGTGTTATTAATTTTCCTATTTCAATGTCACCTTCATTTTCTACCGCCTGCGTGAACGCCGATCAAACGGGAGACGAAGTACGAGACATCTTATACCGTATGTACGTATGTAAGTACCTACTGCCAGCGCACGAATTTTATTTCGCAGTGTAGACATAGCCATACCTACTGCATACTATACAAAATATTCGCACGGAAAGAATCCGAATCGCATCGCGTTTAAATCGCAACAAATCACCGATTTTTTTTGCCATGCGAATACTCCCATAAGATAGTTACATAATTGCGATAAAATATCCGTGAGGTGAAATATCGCAGTGCGGGCGGGACCTTATTAAGCTTTCTGACATTTTTATGTTATTGTTACGATTGTACACCTAAACAATTTTTAATTACAAAGAATGAGAAAAAACTTATAAAAAATTGCAAAAGGGGAAAAATAGCGAATAATAAAAGCGTCGGTAGTGAAAAATGCACTCGAGCTTATTGCAAACGTCTTCTTTTAATAATAACCACGAGACTGCATTGAATAATGCATAATATTTCTATTGAAATGAAGATACTTTATTTTGCAAGTTGGTTTCATGACTGAATGAGTTCTATCAAACGGAGTCAAATGCATAAAGTTAAATCGATAAACTTTTCAAATGCAGAAATGTTACGTCTTATAAAGTGTCATAATATAAGCTGCGTATAGAATAATATAGTATATTGGATGTTGAGACATCTGTGGAATTCAATAGTAAGTCATTATTGTCAATGATTAAATGGGAAAATTATAAATCCAACACATTATGAAGAGATTCGATAGATGTCATTCATGTTTAGGATTAATTATTAATAGAGAGTGTTGATAAAAAAAAATCATAAATAAATAATGACATTGCATAATTCTGAATCCTGAGTTGCCTACAATCAGTATGCTGTATATTTTACATAATAATTTATTTATTTATGATATACACGGCCTAGGCCTTTTACATGACGTTATACATTACATAATGTCGTACAAAATTAGAAAAAAAAACATAATATAACACCAATAATGGTTTTGTTTAAATATAAATTTTAGAGAATTGAATGAAATTGTACTTCCAAAAATAGTCAAGACAAAAAACACAATAGAATATCGAAGACAGCAATGTTTTAGTTGCACAATAGAAATTTTGGAAAAATAATGGGATTGGAATTTTGAAATCAGCCAAGATATAAAACAATACAACATTCACAAAGAACTTATATTTACAGATGAAATATCGAATTAAAACAATATCCTTGAGCCATTCAATGGCAGAAAGACAATAGGGACGTCAAACACAAAGATAAAAAAAAACAATGTCAACATACAAAAATTATAGAGTCAAGTAAATTATAATCGATATTGAATTAAATAATATAAAGGTATGAGAGTGAAAAGCATTTCTCATTTAATAAGCAGACCCACTCCGATATAAAAAATGCCGCTGTGGTTTCCACATCTATATTAACGAAATCATAAAAATCAATTAATATCAATACAACACTGTTTCTAATACGTAAAACATTTAGTTTGATGTGGCTTAAAAGAGAAGACAGAGATGCGGGAAAAAATTTAACGGGTTAGCTGTGACTGTATACTTTTAAAAAAATTCAATAGATGGCGGTGTAGAAGAAACTAAGTCACATATGAAGTATGTTTAGCAATTTTTTTTTCTTCTCCTAATACCTAATAGAATTGAACCAAGACAGGCAATAAGATTGTTCAGAGTTTTAAAAAATTTCCCACACAGGCTTGTCACATCTTATATTATATTTTGTATTTTGCGGCGAATAAAGATTGATAGAGAAAATCCAATTACCTTTCCTTTTCTAACATCGTCGAATATTATGGGCAGTGACATCAATCAATTGAGATTACCAAATAAAAATAAGATGATTTTTGAAATATTACATTGAATTAAGTATGGCATAATCAATCTTATTAAAAAAATACGTTATATAGCAAGCGCTCTTTGAGAAACAAAAGGTAAAAACCTACAACATCATTAACAAGGATCGAAATAAATCAATAAACAGACATGAGTCTAAGGGTGCGTTAACAGCAATGAACATTGATCCAGAGCTAGTAATAGAGCATACTTTCTTTATTATATAGTACTAGCTTTCCCGACAGACGTTGTCCTGTAGTCCTAACCAGAGGCGGCCCGTTCATATGTGCACTGCGATACAAAAATACATAACTAATCCGATTAAGTTCCTAATAAAATAATAACATTAAAATATTTCTAAAACATCCATATTTCATTCGTATTCAAAGCTCAGGCGGGAACAGCGTGAGAATATAATATGCGTGCGCACACATTCTACCTCACCTATGAAGTAGGTACCGATCGAATGTGCCCGATAATTTTGTTGACTTTGCGGTGGAGTAAGTGGGATGGGCTACTGTAAGAGTGGCAATCACGTATGCGAGAATGAGAGGAAACTATCTGCGATGGCGTTGGCGCATCGCAGGTGATCATTTCCATACTAACTTAAATATTGTATTTTATATCATTTGTTATCCATTTTTTTTTTCAACTTTTTATTAGTTATTCTGTTATCCGGAGCAGAGAAGAATCCAATAAATCAAACATTGAAAGAATCTGTTCAGCCGATCTCCAATAAATCAAACATTGAAAGAATCTGTTCAGCCGATTTCGAGTTATAAGTGTTCGCACTAACCCGATTTTCATTTATATTAGAGATTGTCGCCAAGGAAACAAAACGAGAAAAGCTTTAACTCTAGGTCGCGTTATTTGTCATTGCCCATTAATTAGTAATTAGTTCTTGCTCATTCATGTTTGCTTGGTGACAATTTCAACCTGACTAATTTCAGAGACTGGTGGTGCATTTAATGAAAATGGCAAATTTACGTCCTCATGATGGAAGTCTACGATTTGTGTATAATTATACGAATTTCCAACTGAAAAAAAAATCAATTGAAACAAAATTTGAATACATGGTGTGATAGAAGGTTATTTTCTAATAAACGCCTAAAAAACATAATTTTATGCTTTATAAAAATATATATTTATAAAACGAAGTTTTTAAAAACACTGGTTTTAAGAAGGACTTTCAAACAAAATCAATAATGGTAGTATACCTACCAATTATTTGAGCTTTCTTGCGAAATGCACAAAAAACATGTCTGTCCACTTGATTATTTCAATAATGGTAGTATATTATTTGAACTTTCTTGCGAAATGCACAAAAAACATGTCTGTCCACGTAATTATTTCATATTCTCAAACAAAAGATTCAAACTATACGTGAATACTTGCGAAATTCAATTACGATGACGTCAATTTGTGCAGAGGTTTCAAAAATTTGCTGAACGATGCTTTGTTACTTGTCTGACGCCACATCGTTGAGAATAAAAAAAACATAAAATTGGCACCAATTTGGCCTGCAGAAATGACTTTTCAAACAATGCAACATAATTTTATGGTCGTTTTACGTTCTTTGTGAAGCAAATCACACTATCAGTCTTGTTTATTGAATTGTTGTTACAACGATTGATTTTCATACACAATCGCTGGTAATTCTGGTATAGACCATTTCCTTTCAACAAAATGTATAATAATTTATTATACGTATTAGAAGCGACGATAACAATTAATATAGGTACTCAAACCCGATAAGTTAAATTTGTACAATTAACTTAACTAATGAATAAGGCACATATTAAGTAATTCTAGCTAATAACCTTTAGATATTATAAACTTACATAATGGTGAATGTTTGATTAATTAATTTAAAGACGATTGTTCAATATTACGTTAGGTTAGAAGCAAAATGAAAACAATCCCTTACCCATCTTTGTTCTAATCTACATATTAATACGTGAAGCAAAAACTTTTTACGTTTGTTCCTTTGGCTGCCTTTCGTACTAACTGAACGATCGTTGGTCCGAAATATGATGCAGACAAATTTCTCATTCAAAGCCTTTAGTATGGATTCTTTAAACTAAACAGCAGAAAAATAATGTTGGCAAACCTTTTAGTACGCCTACCCTCAAATTTGTAATTTGATTTTTTCTGTAAAAGCAGAAAAAAAAGTTATTTTCTACCTTTCAAAGTAAGTTGGAAGAGCATAAGAACACTTCTAGTATTTCAGTTCACAACATCATAAAAATACAGCGAATCGACAACGATTACCACTTAAACTAACAAAATCATAAACTTGTACAATTTCAGGTTGAAAGTTCAAATGTAAAAAGAATTTCGGTGGATGTACATAATATAAGTACCTAACATAGTTTTTTTATTGTTTTATTATCGTTCAAATAATAACATGTTGGGAAAACCAATAGAATACAAGGATAAGAGGAAAAAGATTTTGGGAAGGAAACCTCCTTCCAGTTTTTGACTGAATCGACTGTCTCGAATTTACATATTATTATATACGACACATCGCATTTTCATAAATGCCTATTTCGTGTATTCGCTTAAGCTTTCACTTAGCCCGTAGATGATGTTTAATATTCAGATATGACGAGTGGTTAAAAAATCAGGGCTCACGTGAAGGGAAATAGAAACACTTTTGACAACTTTTGGATAGTCAGTCCAGGAGTTTGAACCTATGACGTTGAGTAGGTGAATACGAACGCCGAGGCAGTACCGCTAGATTACTATAAAAAAAGCACCTAATTTCACACTTTTTTTCCCAATAAATTCTGAAAAAGTTATGTAAAACGTGTGTGACTTGTCTTGGATGGCCCAAAATCAAAATGAATGTTTGGACGGATTCTAATTTTACAGTCAGTACAATACAGATTTAAGAAGTCTGGATAATCTGTCGAGCTACTTCAATCAATGTATAGATCTTTTGATGGACAAAATGGCATTTGTTAGCTTAATTTTATTTGTGATTTCTTGATTATTACTAAGCCAAAGTACCTACATACTTGAACATAAATTTATTTTCATATTTGTGTAATTTTCACACATAGAGAGATAATTGCGAATAAAAATCGAACCCAGCAAACGAAAAGTGGGAACAGGCTCTTAGGAGGTTGACTGTCAATTTTTTCTACAATTTCATGTGTTCGGCAAGACAACAGTAACCGATTCCACGTATTAGGCGAGTTTGAAAAATTGTGTGTGTAACATGTACAAACAAACTCGACGGCAAATAATAAGACAAGTGCGCGGTGATGGCTTATACACGGAAACACGAAGCACTTGAGAGGGTTGTCTCTTACGGATGTACTCTACGTGTACGTATTCAGACCTCCCCATGTGTGAGTATTCTTTAGAACTTCAGCTAGATAGATAACAATATGAGGGGTAGAGGGTTGGTACCGCACCATATCTTCAACGTAATTCTTGTGAGTAAACAGCAGTGTGTAGGGACGGATGGAAGGTGGATATTTGACTTATTCCCGAGTAAATGTGGAGGAACAATATTGAGACATAATATTTTTACAATTATTTACTTAGACAATATTTCTCACTACACTCAAACTTCTTTTCCTGATATACGGGCCTAAATTATAATTTTTTATTGATGTTTTTCCCCACATATTCAACTTATCGATCAAATCTCGCTTAACACCCAACATAGGGTCATAAGAAGATAAGAACAGCGTTCTCATAATGGTGGAAGTGATGTGCCTACGCTAGGAGCGCCGGCGTACAGCGTCGTTCGTGATGCGGTGGTACCATCTTATACCTAAAATTTGAAAGCAGAGTCTTTTTGTGCCTGAATTTTCTGTCGGGAAAGCTAGTAGACACTAAAATCCGACGCTTTCCATATCTTGATCATGTTGTTAAAGGAGCCACTTGCTCTCAAGATCTTAAATTTATCCACCTGGGAGATTTGGTGACAATCGATGGTTATCGGAAGCTGTTCATTATTGCAGGTCTCTTAATGAACAAAATAAAAGAGTAAGGAATTTATTTACAGCATTCAATGTTAAGTAAATTTAAAGTTTACAATAAATGTTTGTCTAATTGTATGTAGGTTATTACCACGACCTCCAGTAATTAGGGCACACATTTTTGGTACTAAAAATATTAAAATCACTCTCAATATTCAACTTAATCGAACTTAGGACATTACTTGATTCTTCGATTACGAACAAAACTTATAAATTTTCGAGACATAAACAAAGTAAATAGAATTTATTCTTGAGATAAAAATATCCTATAAATTCTTAGTTGAGCCTATATCATAAAAATTTTGTCTAGCTGTCGTGGTTAAATTGCAATACATTACATTTAATTGTCTGCAAATCTCCAGTGTTGTGTGAATAACTGCCAAATGACTCTGCCAAAGACAGTTTTTGGGTGCCAAAGATGGGCATAGGAAATTTTCTCACATCGCCGCGACAAAAAAGGTGACAGGTTAAGAATGTAAAAAGATATATAATCTCATAAATAAGAAAATGATTGTAACACAGAACTTTTTTTCGTTTTATCTTGCAATGTTGATTTCCAGATGTAAGCTTCATAGTTAAATCTTGCTTAAGGTTATATTAACAACAGGAATTTCTCTATTTCAGTTAGAACACAATGGAATCCATGCTAGATTTCAAAATATTCATTTGAAGAGTAGGCGCTTTTTATATAATCAAAATTTGGACAGCTCATTATTTCCCTTTACAAAAATTGTACTTAACCGCGAAGAATAGGCAGTGTGGAGGGATATGATGGCCCTGTTTAAACAGCCCTTGTTGGTACGACAATATTACACGACAGTCGCACAAAGGGCGTCTTCTGAAGGTCTTTCCTCATTAATTTCCACTGCGTGCTTGTCACACATTTGTATCGTGGGACCCTCACAAATATACCTAATAAGTTGCCACGTGTACCTACCTATTGTTCTCGTCCTTAAGTTCTTTAAGAAGTAGTTTAAAGCTATGCTTGATGGTTTATTCCTTCTTTACATTGATACATTTTGATATTTTTAGTTAACTTATTGAATACGGCTCGTCCAAAGTGGACACTTATGAACATTAACTATAATTTCTTGTTGTTAAGTAATACTACACGCTCATAGACACATTTATCTTTTATAACTTCGGAAAACAAACAACTAAATACATAAGTAAAAGGTTAAAACAGATTATGCAAGAGATGTAATCACGCGGAAACCTAGGTACCATACTGCGCAAAACCCCGAGTTTAAAACTCGATTCGATATTTTTATGGAAACTAAATGATCGAAAAATATAGCGTTATGTTCAGGTTAATGCGATTAATTTTGCCTTTTCTCTTTTATTGTTATATGTTATCCCTAACCTGTAAAAGGCTTAGGCCGTGCATCCCATATAAGTAAATAAAAGAATAATAATAAAAGGTACCTCTTATCCTAAGCAAAGGTTGTCCTGAAGAGAAATATTTTCGCACCAGCGCGAAAACCACTTGTCTCGTTGAGCTGTGCAAAAACCGGCCACAGAACCACTAGACTCTCAACCCTTTTTGAGTTATGAAGATATATTTTTTTATTTATCTTAATATCTTTAAAAAAATTTCATCCATCACATCTGCCCCAGATGATGATTGGTGGAATCCAATCGAAAAGTCGGGCGACCAACGGCTCTTTTCAGAGCCAACCTGAGTACACGGAGTACCCAAAACGTTTCACGTACGCTTCATATACATAATAATATACTGCTTCATGTGTTAAAAGGAACCTATGTACTTACTTTAAGTGGGTTTATATTATATAAGTAAGGAAGGTAAAGAAAAAAAATCGGGTTCAAGTATGACAGTTAAAGTTAAGTCTTGGATGTGACAAGTCAAGTAGGACAAACACATATTATGTATGTTGCGTCTCTCAAACAAACCTCCTGGATTAGCACGGAATATGGGACGTCTAACTCCAATTATAAATTCATGATTAATTTCATGTAGTAACCCTCACGATGCAGTCCACAGAGACGGGGAAGCACAGTACCTAAGCCGCACACGGGATAGTATGAGTCAGTATTTATTACGAGTTAACATCCAAATGCGTTAATCCTTCTTCCGCTGTAGCACGGGGCTTACACAAAAACATACAACGCAATTCTTGGTTCTATTGAACACAGCTCCGGAAATATACATCTTATATAAGTCTCCTTCTGCGGTTTCAATCATGTTGATTATTTTACAACAAGTGTGAATATATCCTTCTCCACTCCACCCGGTTCTCCGCTATTCTCTTCAGTTCGGCGTATTTACTGCACTCCTACTGCTCCAAATACTCCTTACTTGACATATTTGACGGGCGTCCTCTACCGATCGAACCTTGGACCAGTCTTTCCAATATTGTAACAAGTAAACATTCATGTCTAATTACATGTCCCAGTCATATTAGTAGGCCATGTCAAAAGCTTTTTCACGCGCCACCGCCAAGCTTTTCGACGTCGTACTAATTTAAACGATATAAAATTATTGTAGACATAGAAAAGGATCATTACTTGTTGGTTGTCCTCAGTCCATCAGTTATATCATCCCCTAAAGCTTAAAGGGTCTCATTTTATTTTTTAAATGAATCTTAGGTCGATCAAAGCCGGCACCTTCTTATTGATGTTTTAGACCAACAAAGTCACAAAAATGTAAGATTAAATCAAAAATAATTATTATTGTAAACATTTTACTACAAACTATTCAAACACCCATATTCTATTTCTGGAGAGAATAAACAAAAAGTATACGAGTTTGAAACATTTTGTGAGCAAAAAAGAGTGGGTCACACCCGCTTATTATATACACACCTATCATTGAAATCTGACTGGAGAGGATTTTTTTGAACGAAAGTGCAACAACAACGTGCGAAAATAATTTACAAATTTGTAAAAGTATTTGTTTGGTAATACTCTCCGTAAATAGAGAATACATCTATTTCTATTTTAACAAATAGTTGTCATATAAAATTTTGACATGTTGAGAATTCTCATGATTAGGAGTTAAACATTACCACCTAATTCGGAGACTTAAACGCTACCAACATAACCTTCATTATAACAGTAAAAGACTGTCGTAAGCCCGTAGTGGTTTATTCCATTTAACCATCAGTAATGAATTTAAGTTAATGAAGTATACTTTATTATATGTTTTTTTATAAGTTTAATTAGTAGGTACATACTTGTACATTGATTGGTTGGTTGCATGATTTAATTTGAAGTAGTTCTGTCCCACAACAAACGTTGTCTAGTGAAATTCCAATACTGATATGTATTAACTGATTGTTGAAATTGTATTGATATTGGAAAATAAAATAAATAAATTAAAAAAAAAAGTTAGTTATAAATTGTTACATGTTCATTAAATCAAATTTGGTCAAAAAAAATCCATAATTATAATATAAGACATTAATAAACGGAATAAAAGTGTATCAAGATTGTGTTCACATTTTACCACCACCGATCAGATTTGGCTACAATAAAATTATCATAATTTTATGGAATCGTTAAAAATTCAAGCAAAGCCGCCGCACATCCGGTGTTCTACGCGGATACTTCGTTAAAATACAAGATGTTTACATTCGAGAATATCACAAAGAGAAATGGAAAAGAACCGTTTGAGAGAAGTTCGGGAACCTACCTAATCTGCATATTACTATAATAATAAAAGTAGTATGTAGGTAGGCACCTACCTAATCTGCATATTACTATAATATTATATCGACGAGTAGATAAGTACCAACGAAGAGACGTTTCCCCGAAAAGCGTCATTCCCCGTCCTCCGAGCCACTCTATAGAGGCAGACAGATAATTCAAGCTATTGCTACCGAGCGCTTAATGGAGTGCTCTTTAAACTATATCCGTTATTTATCAAATTAGTGACTTTGGGTTTCGCTAAATCTGAAAAGCTTCAACTTCTTATACTTTCGTTCAAGGATAATACTAATAATAGTAGGTAGTAGTTGTGTTGGGATTTTACATAGGCCAACTTTGCGAATTAAACGTTCATAAATACGCTACAGGATTACGCGTCTGTTATGTTTCCTTTTAAAGGTTTTTTAGCAGAATTCATTACCTTAATTTATACAAGATAACTTTCATTTCAGTTTAAAAATAAAACAAAATATTTTCTTTGCTTTATTGATTTATTTTTGTAGAAAAAAAAGCAGTTTATTTTTCAACATAAGCTCCTGAACAATCACACGATTATTCTTTATTGTAGATACCAATCAAAAGTATTTTGCATTGGTATTATTCAAACAACCCAAGCAGCAAACAATCCATTAACTACAAGTAGCGCAAGCCATGGAAAAGGCAATGCTGGGAACCACATTTCAAGACCATATTCCTAACGTTGAAATACGAAGACGAGCAGGAGAGGCCGACATTTTTAAATGGAGGTGGGCGCGAGACGTGTCGTAGAGAGTGGCAGCCCAGAACAAGAAAAAGGGGAGTAGGCAGACCATCAGCCAGATGGAGGGACGACGTAGTGAGAGCGGCCGGACGAAGTTGGATGAGAAGGGCGAGATGTAGAGAGGGTTAGAGGAGAGGCAAAGAGGCCCTGGTTCAGCAGTGGACCACAATGTGCTGATGATAATAATGATATTATCCAAGTTCAAAAAATGATCAAAATTGATAAATAAAAAATAACAGTTGGTTTATTTTCCTGGCGTAAGGTTAGTTTCATACATAGAAACCTTGTACGAGTATGACTATGTACGGGTGACTTATTTATTAAGTTCCCTTTAACTACGTACTATCTTCTTGGATATTAATTTTATTTTTCCATCTCATCTTATTATTTCTTTCAGCAACGTCCAATAAAAAAAAACATATTTGCCAGAATCAACCAACAAAACCTACTTTTAGACTCTTTAATAACAATAAGTAAATAAATATGTACGAGGATAATCTTCTTATATATAAAAATGGAGAACTCTTTCCCGATGTCATCGCATCACGCCTAAACGGCTGGACCGATTTCGCTAATTCTTTTTTTTGTCGTGTAGGTTTTTATCAGGAAAATGTCCTTTTAGAAGAAAAAATTAAGAAAAATGCATGGAGAATTAGAAAATTAAACAAAACTCTACGTAGACAACCATATTAGTACTTTTTATCTTATAATTTTTATTCCAATTTTGAAATTTTGACAGAATTTGTCAATTGGTGCGATTAATAGAACGCGGATGTAATATACATGGTTTAAAACCAACGCATCGTTCGTAATGACATTGGTCAAATGATAATTAATTCATCACCATACAAATTCGAGTTCAATATTCATATTTAGGAACACAGGACAACGTCTGTCGGGAAAGCTAGTATTTTAATAAATTGCTGGTTACCAAATTTAGATTAGGCGAACAACGATAATATTTCGCAAGATTGCTCTTCCCGGGTACAGCGGGATATGAGGATACGGATAAATTGGCTAGCTACACAACACACTTTGTAAATATAATTTCGTAAGCAGAAATTGTAAAACAACGCGGCTGAATTCGTGTAATAAGTAAAGTTTTATCATATTTTATAGCTTGTTACGGCTCGGGCCACCGCGGCTTGGAAGAGCGCTCGTGGAATATTTACTGGGGAATTTTCCCTGTTCTGCTTGTGCATATAATGTTGCTAGAACTGGCAAAGTATTATTGCGTTGTTCTCCCGAGGAGAATGACCTCCCGATAGGATGATTTAGGTGTTTGGAGCCGAGCCAGGGAACAGTAAAAATAATAACGACTCCATCCGCTTAAAACAAAAAATTTCATTTAGCGAATCGATATATGAAGTTCACGTAAAAACCAACAACCTCCTGATGTTGGTTTATGAACGATCAAAAGTTCCTCAGGACGAGCATTTTATACTCCTTTAAAACCTCAGTAGCATGTTTTTGCCCAAATGGAAGCAAATGCTTATCACAGAGTCATTTATTTGAAATAATTCCGCCACGTATCATTGTTTGAAAAGGGTTAGTAACGGTGAGTAACGCTGGACAGTTTGTGATATAATAGGTACTATATCCAATGGGAAGCAAAAGAATCAAGTTTTGAAACAATTATGGTTTAGATCAGTGTTCCGCAAACTTTTTGTGTTCAAGGTACACCTACGAAGTCAAAATTTTTAGAGGTACACCAATGCAAAAAAGGAGCCGTTCAAGTATTACGTAATGCATTTTTGAGATTTTAGAACACCCCCCCCCCTCCTCACTACACAGTAACGTTCGACAAGACCCCCCCCCCCCCCCTCTTATATTGCTTTATGTAATACTTGATTGATCTCAAACACAACGTTTATTTTATATTCATTTGTTACTGCTCGTAAAATCAATATACCTACCTAATATGAAAAGATATTTTAATGAGAAAAGTGAGGCTTTTTAACTTAGCACACTATGCGGTTAAAATTTAGAGCAATCGTTGATGAGGTTGTTCTCCTGTCTTCATTGATCATCCTCAGCATTTCTCTTTTTTTTTTCAAGAAATGGTATCCGAAAATGTATTTCTTACCCAGTCCATAGATTGCAGATCACACTAAGGAAAATGATAGTTCATTTTTCCTGCCAATAGCTCCAAGTGTTTCACTATCAATGCCTGCAATTTTTTCTGAATTAAAAGGTGTGACATTCGGAAACATTTTATAAGGTACCTATTTCCTACCATTTTAGGCGTGCCTGATCTACACTAACTTAGCGAGATAGCTTTCAATTTTGTTAAAATATTAGAATTACTGCCATACATTTTCTGTTGAGCTCATTTAAATGGCGAATATATCCGGCAAATAAACAAGTTTTTATTTTACCCGTTCTTTTCTTTTGAATCTGAGCCATGAGCCTCTATAAACATTTGGGTCTCAATTTTTCGCGGCACACACTTTGCGGAATACTGGTTTAGATCTTCGAACGGGTCAAAATTTGCCAGTAGGTACTTACTTAAACATAGAATGAACTCTTATAAAGATTAAGGCAATAATTAAAAACATAAACATAGTTGAATAAATAACAGCCTTTTAAAAATTTAATGAAATGTCTACAAGAGTTTGAGAGAATTTTTTTTTTCTTAATTTAGTGCATCTAGTTTCATTAAAGCACTCAGTTGAACTCAAGAGGCCATTAGGGGTGTATGCATGTGTACTTAGATATAAAAGAGAAACGTGAAATATATTTACATTATTATTTTTACTTTAAAAAAAATTAATATTACTTTTTAACTTGTTACACATCAGATAAATTATATAATGATGAAACTTAATTTAAATTTATTTAAAGAGCGCCTGCTAGAAGATTTAAATAATAATTTACGTTAACCGTGGTTAGAAAATAATTTTTGAAATATTTAGAATAAAAATTTGCAGGACGAAAATTGTTAGGTGTTAAAATTGTAAAGTTTTCACAGCTAAAAAGTTAAATAATAAAGATATAAATCTTACTTTGGTATTTCTATTAAAAAATAAGAAGCTTTGACATGTTCAAAATGTAGAAAAATCCAATGCCATCCCAAGTCTCGAACCCACATCCCTAGACGACAACACCTTAGTAATACGTGTATAAGCACTGTATGTAGATGGTGTTTATATTCTTTATTAATTTGGTGAAGAGACATTTAGTTACCTCATTTTATTTCCAAGTATTGATTTCAACATTTAAAATATGTTATGTTTTTTTTTTTTTATTTATTAGATCAAAAACTAATTATTACAAAGTTAAGGTACAATAATGAAGTCGCGCCAAATCCATACAAATGGATTTGTCGGCGCGTTCTTCTACAGAAATAAAAACAATAATAAGAAATAGTAACTTAAAACCTAACCAACAGCAGCAAACATAATATTATTCATAATTATTTACACATTTTGATCCTTCATGTTGAGTCAATTTAACTTTAAATCAAAATCATACTAAGACGACATCTTTAAAAAAATTTTGACTTATTATACCTTCCAACAAATATCTCAAAATCATATGAATAATGTTTTTTTTACTTCACTTTTACCGTTTTATTTCGTTAATATCACAAAATAATGCAGAAATAACAATGGCAGAAGCTTTTCGGTTTTTTTCCTTTTTTTTCCGAGTTTTCAAAGCATCCATGCACAAAAGCAATCACAAAATTGAAAATTCTCCATATTTTTTCAAAATCGTACACTGTAGCACTATTCTGATCTACATATATAAAAATTAGTCAGTTGATTCAATTACTCCCTGAGCGTATGCAATAAAACTCGGAAAAGTCTAGACGACCGCGTATAATTTATATACGCTTCGATCCTGGGTAGGTAGGTTTTTATCCGCCAGATATTTATAAACACGCTCGTAGGTCCTGTGTAAAACTTGGACTCACCACACACTGGCAAGTAAAACTAGCTGCCACACATACAGTACCATCTCACAGCTGCGTCTGGAAAGTTTCCTCTTGAACGGACGCCATGTAATACATACTAACATTATTAGAACGTCGTTCCTTTCGACGGTACTATCTGTCATGCTTAACCCGATTGCGATGAAAAATAACTTCATTATATCTCCGTTAGGTGTTTCACCGTCACCCCCTGTTTACTACTCCTTGTCGGAGGAACTTTATAGATTGAATAACTTATTTTTCATACATCTAAAATAATATATTTTCGCTCACCATCGTACCAATACTCGTATTATAGAGTAAAATTCAATGAACATGAAAACAAACATACCTACGATTGTCTGTTTTTTTTTTCAAACTTAATAAAAACAACTAGGTGTGGTGAAATTCACTATAGTTTCTTCAACCCTATTTCTCTTAAAGTTTTAAAGTCTTCAACTTCTTTTTTCGAAAGAATTATTTTCAAAATATTGAATTTATATATGGTTGCATAAAAAGCCATTAGGGATTATGTTATGATTTTTTAGAATATTTTTTATTCATTTTGTTTATATACGGCGTGAGCCATTTACAAGAAATAGAAGCAAATAAAATCAAAACAATACAATAAAGAACCCGTTCTATCCTGGTGATGGTAATTACGTTACTGATGAAAAACATATTGTTCCAAGATTTTTTTTAGTATATATATACTGCTGCGATGAAACACGATTAAAATAAGTTAATATACCTAATTTTTAAAAGTGAATTGGACGTAAAGAAAACAATTAATTGTAGGCAATATATGCATAAATTATAGCATTGTTCACAAGGATCCGCGCAATTTTTCGATTCTAAAATTGGGCATAGAATACAAAAAAATACACACAATATTTTCACTACTCTACTTTCCAAAACCCCCATACATTGGACTCTCATGAAAACGAGGCTATGTACCTATGAGATAGCATATTACAAACCTCGGTCAATTCACTTCACTCATAGGGCACCAAGCCAACCCGTTTGACAAGGGTGCTGTTAGATTTAAAGTTACCCCCGCACAGGTATGTCGCGTCCAATTTCATAATTTCAGAATAATATATGCGAGGGACGACAAAGAGGAATAATTTAACGTAAATCCATAATAATAAATTTGGTGCAGCCCATCAGGAAACAAATGCGATGTTTCAGTCAAATATTTCAGAGAACAGAACTGCAACCTTCGCTACCAATATACGAGTAGATGCAAATCCACTACTGATAATAATAATATTGTAATTATATTGTGTAATCGCATTAAGCTCCATGTCGCTTGGCTCCAGAGCATGGTGCACTTAGGGGGAGGCGGGGCTTGTTGTTACAAAAATGAAAAATATTTTTTATCGGACGACTGTATATTCATAGAAACACAATGATATTTATTATAAACTAGCTTTCCCGACAGACCTAACCAGAGGCGGCCCGTTTATTCTGCACTGCGCCTCCAGAAACAAAAATAAACTAATAAAATAATAGCATTAAAATATAAATTCTAAAACGTCCATATTTCATTCGTATTCAAAGTTCTGACGGGATCAACGTGAGAATATAATCATATGCGCGCAATTTGGTTGACATTGTATGAAACTTTTCAAAAACGCCCGAAACGGTGGAGTAAGTGGAATGGGCTACCCTATGAGCGGCAATTACGTATGCGAGAATGAGAGGGTGCAGATGCAGTAGACAATAATTTTGTAGTTAAATTTTATCCAAGATCATGAAATTCGTTCCGTACTAACTTTAATATTATATTTTATATTATTTGTTATCCATTTTTCAACTTTTTTTAGTTTTTCTGTTATCCGGAGCGGAGAAGAATCCAATAAATCACACATCGGAAGAAACTGTTGAGCCGATCTCGAGTTATAAGTGTTCGCACTAACCCGACTTTCATTTATATTAGAGATTGTACACACTTTTGTCAACAACATGACATTTTTTATTACTCAAAATATAGGCCACAAAAAATATAAAAAAATTAAAACAAACATAAAAAAATTGTAACAAAGTGCCCCTTGCGAGGGCAAGTTGTTACATGGTGGGGGCATATTGTTACCAACTAAAGTTAAAACCAAAAGTATACTAAACTTAACATTACTTAAAATTATAATATTATATATAAAATTGACCCCATATTGTCGAGCAGCATTTCGAAGAGATATTCCTTTTTCTTGAACTTCACCGGCAGCCTTTATGTAAATTTCTTACGAAATTTCCCCTTTGCGTTTTTTCTTAAGTTTTCTAACCATTTTAACTGAATCTGAACAAGATAAACGATCACATTAGTTGTTGTAGATTAAAATGTAAGTATGTAACTCTCTGAGAAACAATTCATCTATGTGGAGTACATTGTTATATGTCACAACTAGCCCCCGAGTTATGGTAACAACTAGCCCCATCGACACATTTTACAATAAAAGCATAATATTATTTCAACGGAATGCACAACGATTTAGATTAATATCCCGAAAATAAGGAGAAAAATAAATGATATGAAAAATATAAACACATATTTACTTAAGTTTTATAGTGATTGGTAAAATGACTTCGAATATTTTCAATAAAAGTTACTTGGTAACACGCGAAACACAATTTTATTTTTTAGATTTTTGCGACGCATCCGTTCACGTTGACGATTTGCTAGGTACTTCGTCCGGAACATTCACGCATGTCTGCCGAAAACACTTAATTAAAACATGCACTATTCGTGAATTATCGATGATGTAACAATGTGCCCCCGTAACAACTTGCCCCGCTTCCCCCTACATGGTGCGATAATTGTGTTTTCAACAGTACCTAGCGGACGATTTCACACGGCATAGAGGTGACACCATAACGTTTTAAGTACCATAAAACCGAAAATTTCATTAGCCCTGTATATTGTTTAGTCAAACCCTTCATTATAAAGCATTCATGGTAATGATTTTTAAAGAGTTATGATAATTATTGCAATTCCAGAAACTGTTCTATACAAATGTCATAATGCGAACAGATACCTACTCATAGAGTCTTTTTCAAAGATCTAAAAATCATCAAGGTACTAAGGTATGGGGGAAAATCAGTTTTATTTGATTATCTCAAAATTCATTTTTTTTTATACTTAGTGCGTTTCTTATTTCCAGTATACAATTGGACTATTAAATGAGGCATGTTTATAATTGTGTTTGTGCAGACTAAGTTTTAAAGTAGCCTCGTTCAAACAGCGCCAAACTATATAAACGAATTTCCAAAATAAAATTAAATTACCAATACAAAAAAAAACTAATTAAAAGAAGAATTGAAAATTGAATGAGGCGAAAGAAGTCTGTCTCGATAGGTGAGAATGGAAGTCCATATTATATGTCTCTTTCCTTCGGAAAATGGCGTGATGGGTACAAAAAATATGTAGAAATAATATAGATGATGGTAATATAGAAATTTAGCAACATTTTGCAATTACATAACGTCATGCAGACAACCTCCCTTTGCACATACATACTTTAAAAGAGAGGAAATGTTGTGTTTATGTACTACCTACACAATTGATGTTGAACGTAAATATTATTATAGCTCTGTAAATTTTGTTTAAAACCAACTAACAAAAAATATAGTTTAGTTTTAAAACCTTGTATTAAAAATAATTGGAACATTTTAATTTCAATGGACTTTTTCATTCTTTACGAAACTTTTCATAACATAAAAATCGAGTTGACGACGCCTTTTTAATATAGGTTGGTAGTTTATGGTACAAAAAAAAATAAACCGGTTCATTCATAAAGAATGCTCTCTACATTATACCGTGGAGCCTGATTCCACTCAACACAATGAAATGACATTCCTATTCTTTCACTGTTTTAATTTAGACCCATCTCTGAGTTTAACAATAATATTCTACTCTTACAAATATCTGCTACATCTTGTTTATAAAATTTCATTTGATTTTAAAAGTAATTTATTCACAAGGTTTACTTACGTAATCAAAAAATTGTTAATCCCCACTTTTAACAATTAGCATTTTCAAAAATCATACCTTTTGGGTACCTACTTGGGTGTGAGCTGTAAGAGCGGCTACAGATGGCATTCCCTAACCTGGCAGGCTTCCAGAATGATAAAAAGCAGACAACACAGTAAGAGCGTAACAGGCCCGAAGACCTAATAAAAGAGGAAGAAGAAGTGTATTATGGTTCTTTTGCTCAGGTCTTTACATATAATCAAAACCCACAAAAACATTATTCATTTGATTCAAACGTTCTCGAAACAGATATGGGATTGAACGATATTTATTTATTTATTTATTTATTTTCTGTCAAAAATTAAGCATTGTTCACCATTACAGAGTAATCCTTTGCGGTGAACAATGCACATACAATACAAAACAACAACAATATTTTCTTAAACTAAAATAAAATCAAAATCCATACAAAGAGAGAAAAAAATGGACAATCCATAGACAATAATATTAGGTATAATAACATAACATGGACAGTTTACTTCGCCGACAGTCACATACACACACACACACACACGCACAGACGTCAACAATACTGTCGAGCCGCGCGCCGGTATAGTGAGTGTACCATCGCACCAAAAACAAAAATTCATCGACACATCGACAAAATATGCTTATGTACTACAATAACAAAAAAATAAAACAAGAAAATCAGTCTCCTTATCGACAAACAGCCTTCAGATTATACATATATAGGTATTTATAATATTTACAACAAAATATATTCGATACTTTTAATAAACTCGTTATAACTAATATTAAACAAATCGACATTGATAGACAAAATATTAAGCAACATTATAGCCTTTCCTACCGGTGAGCTCGAGACAAGATTGGTTCGGCCCCTAGGAGGATAAAATAAATCATGTGAACGTGATCTAGTGTAGGCATCCGGGACGTACAAGTTCATCTCCCGCAAAATAACGGGATTATAAATTATGCCATTGATCAATTTAAAGAAATGTCTACAGAGATATTCGTCCCTACGCTTCCGCAAAGTGGATATCCCCAGGCAACCCATAACAAAAAGCGATGGAAACAAATATGGATAATATCCGTATGTGACCCTGTATAGGTGTCTGGCGAATTTCTTATGAACCTTTTCGATCATAAGTTCGTATAACATTTGGTGCGGTGCCCATATTATGGATGCAGATTCCAAAATGGTGCGTACCAGCGTTTCATATAGTAAATTTAATGGTCGATAACCGAAGAGTAAGAAAATAGTAAGACATTGAAATTTCCAAAAACTGTTCTGGCTGGCGTGTGATCGAAAGGCCTTTGCAGAAAGTGGTTGCCAACGTCGGAAAGACCTGAAGAAGTTCGATCAACATGCGTTTCCTACTTAACGGTTTATTCAAAGTTATGAAACATCGCTGCATTTTAACAACATAATAGCTCGTCATACTCATTTTCATATAATTCACAGGTTGGTTCCATAACTAACCTGTATGGACTTATGCCTAATAGTATGGACTAATTGAGACTCGCTAGTACAGAGTACCCAGAACCTTCCCGACCTCGAGCTCTGCCCAACTGGAGAAACGATATTTTTTTTCGCCTTGATCTATATTTAATTGAATTTTGACACTTTGTGTAGGTATGTTTGCTTTTTTGTGAATAAAAACACTAAGTAGGGTTTTCAGGTAAATCACCCTGAATGGAAGAAGTTGTTGGAGGAACAGCGGTATCGGTCGACGGCCTTCTTGCGTAGAGCGTATCGAAAGCGTGGGTTCGAATCCCGGTGCCTTCCAAATTTTGCACTTCCACAACACAAGCTTTGCTTTATGTGAAAGATGTCGAAAGTGTATTTTTGTTCACTTTGGGTGAGACCAGATTCATTTTTATGAAAAAAAAATTAATATATTTAAAAAAACCTATATATTAAATGCCGTTTTTTTTTTCAAAATAAAAATCCCTACAGACTTGTTTTGACCATGTGTTCATAAAAAATATATATTCGAAAGTATTATTCAAAATAAAAATGGGTAAATAAATAGAAGTGGTTGGTGACCCAGCGGTTACAACGCCGGCTTTCGTACTGCGGACGTCGTGGTTCGATCCCAGGTGCCGACCATCTTCCTCTTTCACGACACAAGCTTTCAGTAGCTTACTGTGAAAGAGTCAAGGAGTGTATTTGTGTTCACTTTGAGTGAGCACAGATTCATTTTTATAAAAAATACCTTTAGGGTTGTTATCGATAATATTTGAAATTATAATTATTTTAATATTTAGGTAAACATTGTTTACTACTTATACAATACCAAAAACCACAAACAAAATACCGTAAAAGGGATAATAATATTATAAATCAAATATTTTCAGATTGCAAAGTTTCTAACAAAATAATGAAATGTTTGTAGGTTTATGTTTTTTAATGGCGATCAAAAATATATTTAATCGACACCGAGGTACCCCAGACGTGCTTTGAAAAGGGATCGAAAAATATTTTTGTTCAAAACTTTTGTTGAAAATAACCGACGTTTACACAACTAATCACTCTCTCTCTCTCGAAAGCTTTGAATAATTTGATAACAAACATGCTTATTATATAAATACAAATTTTCGACAGGGAAAATCACTTCATATTATAATAATTTTAAAAAAGAAAAACTTTGTATGTTCTACTTTTTATTTTGAATATATAAGGTTAAAACGTTTTCGGACTACCGTCCATCATCAGTAACCTAAACTATACTAAACTAAAAACTAAGAGGATAGGTTGCTTTCTATGTTTCGAGGAGGAGGGGGATTGGGCGGGGGTGCTATTAACAGTTTAACTAGTGGGGATGTTACGGGCGGGATTTGAATATTCAGGAGGTTATTATTATTGTTATTATGTATGTGCATTGTCTCTAAAATATCTAATTTTCTACCTTTATCACTTATATTTAAAATCTTAAAACTACTTAAATCAAATCGGTGTCCGTGATCTCTTGCGTGGTCTGCCATGTCCGAATTCATTGAAAAGTTTTTTATTGCTTTTAAGTGTTCATCCGCTCTTACTTTAATCTTTCTTCCAGATTGTCCAATGTAGAAGGCATCACAGTCATTACAATTTATTTTGTAGGCTCCACTATTGTCTAATGCATCTATTTTCGATTTATTATTAAAAATGTACTTTTTTATATTGTTATTTGTATAGAAGGCCGGTTTGAAATCTATTTGTTTGCACTTATTTAATATGTTACACGTATTCTTATTCACAAATAATATTTTTCTCCACTTTTTAGCTTCTTCTCTAGGTGGTTTGAGAAATAGATATTTATACATCTTTAGTTGATTTGTTTTTTTCTTTAGGATCTTATGAATGTAATTGTCATCGTATCCATTGTTTTTAGCGATAGTCTTAATTATCCTTAGTTCTTTATCATAATTATTCTTAGTCAACGGTATTGAAATTAATCTGTGAACCATGGAATGGAATGCAGCCATTTTATGTTGTATGGGATGATGAGAGTCTGCGGGAATGATATTATCAGAATATGTGTCTTTTCTAAAAATTTCAAATTTCATATTATAAAATCACAGAACACTGACTGACTGATTGAGTTATGCTGCCTACTTGAAGAATTCACCTATTGATACCATTTACAACGTCTTAAATCAACAAAAATGAACTACGAAGATACATGGTGACGGACGACCCCCTGATTCGAATAATAAAGATCGCATGATTGGTAAAAAATAATAGAGTTTGTTTTCTAGAGGATCTTTAGAGAAAATTGAAGGCCACTTCAGCCTCTTGCGAGGCTTTGAATATCAGCCTAGAATATTTTCCTTTCAAGGTTTATTGAAATGTGATAGAGTTCTGTCATCCAACATCCTATTTACGTGCTTTCCAGTGTCACCTTCATTGCATTCTTCCATTCGACAATGTCTTCTGTATGTATAAGTTTTACTGCGGATCGTAGTAGTTCGTATGCGATAACGCAGTGTGATTCCAGTTCTACATCTCAAAGTTTCAGCTTGGAGCTTCTCAGTCGGGTCTTTTTCTAACGGAAACTATCTGCTCTTGCTTCATTTGCGTAGTTGACTTTAGATCGTTCACAGGTTTTATACTTTCGGAACATACTACCTTATCGCATTTGCTCTTTTCTCCGTACGGTTCTTAACATCTATCCAAGTATTACAATAAAAAAACACACACTAAGAGAGCTCAAAATCTATGGTATGATGTCATAATATACCTAATACCATTTAAAATATCAAAATCTCGGGGCTTTTTTTATTTAATAAGAAAAGTAGAATTGAAATGCGATATAACAATGTTGCCCAAATTGGCTCAGTCTGTACTATGACAGATTTTTGCGACTGATTTTTTTCTTCTAGGTGATTTTAACATTATGAAGACTTCGAAGGTTAGGGTATTTCAAAATCTCAAAAGCTATTTTGGTAAAAAAAAAATCAAATCTATAAAAATCATGTCACAATCGATTCGTATTTTTACACAGGTGTGTTTGAATTTATTTACAAAATACACATCGAAATCCAGCTGCAAGCTTTTATAAGAACTTTATTCTTCTTATCATACCGGAATAAATTCGTTATTAATATTCTCCTTCTTAATGTACATATAAAATATACATAATATTATCGAATTTCTTGACTTCATGGACGCAAAATAAAATATTACCTTATGCAAACGTAGAAAGGAAATGAGGTACCTTTACCGTTCCTAAATTATGTACTAAATAAATTATATTTAACTACCTCTAGGTAAATAATGATATTTATTTAGTCGACGTTAAAAAAAGACGCAATTTATTCCGCAAGTATTTATTTTCATATTTTATCCAAAAATTAAAAGAATTTACCTGAAATTCAAATGATTTATTCCGAGTCACTACGTTTTGAAAATAATATTCTATGATGTGAGGCCTTACTTTGCATTTAAATCGTGATGCAGACGCAATTCCAATCCTAACAACGATGTCATTATGACATTAAGATATTGATACCGGTATTGCTTAAAGAAAAAAAAAGAAAAATTAGAATTCATTCAAGCACTTTTGGTATAAAAAGTGTTGATTATCGACATTCAAAATCGGGATTGAATTTCAATATCATTTTCATAACCTGACCAAGCCTAACCAAATTTCATAACCTGTTCATTTTAATATTGAGTAAATAAACATTTCTTTTTTTTTTAATTTATATTCATCAATACTTTTACCATGCATCAGTTGGTATTTTTGTATAGGATATTTGTCTATTTTCCATATCATCAACTACTTTTTCCTGATTATTATTTCATTATTATTTCAATGTAGATTCCTTCTATATTTTTGATAACGTGGGACGGTAGAAAATTTGCGATCAAGCCGTCGCGTCGTCGAGGTAGTTTAACCCATATCAATTGATTGCGAGCTGATCTCTGTACATTTTAGCCCGCCATGTTGGATTTTATGTCAACTGACAATGGTTTCGAGTGTACAACAGCGCTTTCTGTAATCAATATACCTACTGTTTTTAAGTTTTTTTTTCCCTTCATATTTTGGTCCATTTTGTTTTGGTTTATCATTTTGTAGAAATTTTAAACAAATAAAGTAAATATTGCATTCCCGTAATCATCGAGGTCTTACAACCATGATGCACCAACTGAATTTATGATAAATATAATGACGTTTTGAAGAAAATATTCAGAGTACTTTTAAAGTAGATACAAATATTAAAATTGAAGTGATCAAAGATAAATTAGTTCATTTTGGCCAAAACATAAAGGTTTCGTGTGATTTTATAAATTCTTAACAATATTTTGATAATATGAAATAAAAAATTAAAAAATAAGGTCTGGCACCTATTCTGCACCTTCTCGAAATCATTCAAATCTGACATAGCGCATCTCGGCTGTAAGCACTCCCGTTGCCGGGCTACTATTTTGTTTGTTTACAAAATTTCGTGTGAAATGTCATCTTCATACATAACAAACGCGGAACAAATATTTTTTTTACAATAAAGTAAAAACTGATCAGTGAATTATATGTAATCTAACGACTAACGATTTTTTATAAATCAGACGGATAGAGTTTTAAAGAAACGTTTTTTACATTGCTGATATAAATGATTTGTACTTACAGAGTAAATAGTTGAAGCTACCCACTTGATGCTGTCAACATTGTTTAAATAACTGAGGGGTTGAATACGAACCTGAAAAAAATAATAAAAAATAGAGAGTTAAAACAGGTTCTTTTAAGTATGTAACAAACACTTTCTTTTAATTTCATACTAGTAAATACTGAAAGCTGGAAACGTCTTATGTTTGGACGTTTTGAACTCGGAAACTATCCATCGCGTTTAAAAATATATTTCTTAATTTTGATATTCCATTTCTTAGAGAAGACTATACGATACGTAAAATTACTATACAACAGTAAAAGACATTAAAATATGCAAATCCATTATGAAAAAAAAAACCACACGCACGTAACGCCATATTTGTCACTGACGTTTTTGGCCATAGAGTGTCTAGACATGAGCGTCTTGAACGTTGGATGAGTTTCTGAATGATTACACGCTCACGTGCATAAACATAAAACAAATAATTTAGTTTGCAAAATGACGTTAACATGTTGTAATAGCCACAATAGTTGAGTAAATATCCAAATTACAGCCCACATCAAATTGTCCTTGTCAAAGTTACTCAATGCTGATGAAAATCGGATTTTCCCTACTTAACAATTTGTCTTAAAATTTTATGCACAAATGAATTAAAAATTGTAATAACGTGTACATAAATGGCTAACGTCGTGACTTGCAAAACTCTATGAATCTTTCAAGCTAATAAATATACGATATTGCTCAAAATACAATTAGCCATTTGTCATCTGATTCTAGGGGGATCCATTGGTCTGTTTTATTTTTCTTAGCATAGGTCAAGAGCAGCATTATTATAGTGTATGTAATATAACTCGGGGCTGTAAATAATTAAATTAATGCCAGATCCTTAAATCATTTCCCAGCATAAGAAAGTCTTGGTCCCTTACCATTAAGTTTTGTTAGAAATATATTCCAATTTAATGGATGATAGCGAAGTTCATAATATGTGTATGAGATCTATGTAAGTTAAGAGGTTAGTACGGCACCTTATGACGCACGAATCATGTGGCGAATATCAAAACTTTAACTTTTAAGCATAAAAGTTTATGATGTGAATTTTGAATACATTATTAAAGTACCGCTGAAGGATATTTTCAAATCAAATCGTTCAAGCCAAGAGTAGCTCCCAAGTTTCCATTCGCACTTATAAATGTCCCGATCACAAAGGAACCCTATAAGTTTTCACGGCCCATTTAGTTGTAACGATCTAAGGTAACTTTTCGATTTTTAGTTCCCGGAAAACATCTTCGATAGTATACACTTTGCTACAAAATATCAGTAGCAAAAAACCTGGGGAGAATTTTTTTTTTACAATTGGGTTACCAGACACCCACCTATATTTTTATCTCTTCAAAAAATAGAAAAAGCGGAAAAAATATTCCTACAATAAATATTTTTCATGACATTTTCGTTAGGAAATTCAAAACAGATTTTATCACACCTTGTGTGAGAAAAAAAAATATACAAATTTCAATCTATACGCTAGAAATTGAATCACCAAGTGATGAAGTTTTTTTGAAAAATTTATCTTTCTCTCAAGGGTTTTTTTTACAATTAGATTTACTATTCGTTCGTGAGTTTGGTTTTGAATACACGTATTTTATCGAAATAAGTATTACATAGTCAAATCATAGTCACCACGCTCGAGAATGACATAGTCAAAAGAAAAATTTAATATTTCAGAGAAAGACAAATGATCCATGGTGTTCCAAAGGCTTTGTTCTTAGATAGCTCAGTATTTATGTGAATATTCTAAAGTCCACAAAAATTGCTGCTTAGGGAGGTAAAATTACGTGGCTGAAATGAAGGTGGCCTGGACTTGAATTTCGCGAGATTCCGAACATTAAAATCTGGAAACCCATTAGGTTAAGCAACAATATCGTTTGGGACACTGGAACCAAATGGCTTCATAAGAGGTCCTTATAGAGAGTCTTAAGGATCTCCGTATAAGAACTAAGATTTATTGGAAATAAAAAAGTTCCAGCCAGGGCACAAGACATTACGAAAGCCGTGAGAGTTAAAAAAAGGTTGATTTTTTAGAATGTTAAAATTCAAATGCAGGTATATTGCTTCACGCGCGTGATCAAGTTTTTAGATTTTTAATATTATTTCACGTAAATATGAACGGTAGAATGTTTCTTTGGAGATGGTTTGGTACATTGTAAGTGAAAGATGAAGAATGCAGAAAAAATATCGACCATAATAAAACAACTCCATATTGTTGGCGCTGAGCCAAAAAGTGGTAGCGTCGGATCGATGCAATGTTTGTTACGGATTATATTTTAGGAATGAACTGCTATGACCCCAGTTAATTTGCAAGCCTCATCTTCACATTTTGTAAGATAACAAACTCAATATAACATTCTAAGAAAGAAATATGTAATAAAATAAAAGGTTTTCTACAAAGAACCGTGTTATGTGTTACTTCAGTAACACGCCTCATCCCTTTCTATTCAATAGATATGAATCTACACGAAAAATATTTGAAAATCTTCGGTTCTTGGTAAATGCACCTTGTCGAAATACTCCAGCAGTATTATTAGATCCGCAAATTTTGGCTCTCGACCAAAATCAATATAGCCATCGCATATCTACAAGAAAAAGGAGAAAATCGTATCAGTGCAGGCAAGTTGATATCACTTCTATTTTGTTTTGTGTGTGTGTTTTCTCGTGCTGACAATGGTAATATTGCAAGTCCCTTACTGGAATTAAACTTAGGCACCTACCCACAAAAGAAAGCGAGAAAAACAAACATATATCGGAACCAAAAACAAATATTTGTTATTACTTATGACAATCTTCACTCAAGTTTACCACACTCATCTTTTGTATAAAAGAAAGTCGGGTTAGTGCGAACACTTATAACTCGAGATCAGCTGAACAGATTTTATGATACTTGGTTTATTGGATTCTTCTTCTCTCCAGATAACATAATAATTATTAAAAGTTAAAATATGGATAGCAATGATATAAAATATTATAGTTAGTATGGAACGGATTTTGACCCAAATTGAGATGGTTGGATGTCACGGAGGACGACATCAGAGCGATCGGAATGATGAACTGGAGGAGAGCGGCAGAGGACAGAGAGGAATGGAAAAGATTTCTTGAGGAGGCCAAGGCCGATGATGATGATGGAACGTATTTACTGGCAACAACGCCATCTGTAAAAATTCCAAAACAACACATTTTTTATTTGCCTACTGATAACCATTGAGTTTCAAAACATTGACATGCAGATTTTTGATAGAATTTCTTTAGAGCTTTCAGATATAATTTTATTTAACATTCAAACATATTTTAAACGTATTTTTGTTTAAATTACAAATTTGAAATCGACATTAAGGAATAGTAAGGAATAAAGGACAACGTCTGTCGGGAAAGCTAGTTTAAAATAAAACTCTAAACTCTCTACTAAATTTGATGGGAAGTAAAAATATTATGCTCTGCTTCGGCGGAACGTTAGACACTATAAAGAAGGTTCTACGTCTTCGGGAGCTCTTCTCGGTCAACTTTCGTTGAGAATGCTTTGCCTCGTCAAATTCTCCTCCACTATTGCAGTTGATTAGCGAATATTATGAGTGGAGATGAAATGGTAAATATTATCTTTTTCCCCATCCTGCTTCTAAAGCCTTCGCAGACGCGATGTAAATATCTTAGAAGGTGATAAATATTTTTTTCAGAATATATTAAAGGTTAGGCTAACAAAAATTTTACATACTTCATTACATTCATTGCCGTTTGAATTTTTTTCAAATAACGAGTCCAATAATAGGGAGTGTGCCTATTTTTCTTCTCATGGAAAACAATATTATTTGAAAATTTCTCTATAATACAGTAAAATGAATTCAAAATTATAATAACTAAGTCTTAAAAAAGAATTATGAAGAAAACGAGACTTTTTAGTAAAACTGTCTCATTCACATCCCTAAATAAGCTTTGAAGAATAAAAAAATCAATACTTTTTAATTAAATAACTTCATACAAAAAACCTTTTAATGATTTTAATTGCCTATAAACTCATAAGCTCAACACTCTAGTGTTCGAAACAAAAACTAAACCGCAGATGCAATGTTAAACTTAGCTCACAAAACGTTACATTGTATAAAGTTGACGGGAGTTTTGGAACTTTTGTGCGGTTGCACCATTCAAGACAGAACTTTTCCGAAATAATTTCGCTAATGGAGAAGTATGTGTTTTTAAAACATAATTTATTGTGGAGATTCCTTGTTACACAAGCGTTTATTTTCATTTCAAAAGCAACTGATATAATGCACGGTACCCATGTACATAGATACTCGTGTGTTTCTAGCATTGCAAATAAGTTTTATACTAACGTGCATACAAGGGAACATAAAATAAACAAAGCTATTATTCTCATTGGAAAATAAGAGAATGCACCGTAAAGCGCAGTCTGAGAAGACTGAAATTGTAAGAAATATTTTATGAAAATGCAACAGCAACGACGCCAATCCGAGTAGACATCTTACACCGGGCGGGTTATACAAAATGTGCATACAATTTCTATTAGGTGGTATTAAACGTAGCGTTCGCAAACACGGGCCGTAAATCTTGAATAGTCCGTAGGTGCGGCCGCATTAGCGATACGGCGATGTGAATTAGGTGAACTAACAGCGCCGTCATCTCACTGCGATATTTTGCATACTATTCTTCTGTACGCTGACATCCGTGGATATTTCAGGGTGCATTTGCACGCCCTTGTGTACCTTTACACAATCTACTTAGTGAGCCGCATTTCACGCTAGGTCAAACTGTGCAGCGGATCGAGGACGTGTCATTTAGTATGTACGTTCAATTGCATACGAGTGAATTTATACGTGTTAAATGTTTCGAAATTATACACGTCATAGATTGTTGATAATTTGCACTCAAAATTTCACACCCGTTCGTTTAACATTTGAATAAAACATTTCAAAGTTAAATTAGAGACATTTAGTTTGCACAAATATTACCGGACTCTAATGGCTTTTATGTAAACCTTTTAAGTTACTTACATAATAACGAGCAATGCTTAATACTTCAATATTTTTAAACACATCATCTTCTTCTTCAGCCTGTAACGATTTTTTATACTGCTGAAAATCTGCAGCCCCCAATATGCATGCACCTGCCACCCTCAAGATCAATAGGGATGGAGGTCACAGGGATGCGCGGGGTAGGGAGCTTGGCCGAGGGCAGCGGTGACGCGCAGGTCGGAACAGATGGCTTTGGCGTGAGTTACGAGCAAGTTGAATTTTGGAACGAGGTGCAAAAAATGGCTGAATAATGGGGTGACGACCCTATCCTTTTAGAGGAGGCGAGAGGAGGGTTTATCCTCTACAACAGTGTTGTTATGCGTGTGCTTGGATTTCGATTCTAGAACAATAAATTAGTGTTGCGCAAAGACTCGTGTGATTTTTTTCGGACTTTCATAATAATATGGACTGATTGTTACCGTGCGTATCGCGTATGAAAAATTCGGATAATTATTATGTTATTTTTAATGTATTCTTAATTTTAAGTTTAGTTGTAAGTTTTGGCCTTGTGCTTTCATTTTTATTTATGTAAGTAATGTAATAAATTTTAAATATTTTTATCATAAACTGCATTTTTTAGGAATCCGCCCGCCCCATCCCGCTTTAGAATAAATAAAACAGTGTAGGTATTATATTCTTACGTTGTTTAATTTTGATTTTTGTTTAATTAACATGAAATGCCATTTAGTGGTATTAGCAGAACCTAGATGGAATGCTGTATTCATTCTTTCCGAGTAAATGATTTCATTAAAGTTGTTTGTGAAAACTTGATATCTTTTGAAACACAATGGTTGCTTAATTATAAAAAGTGTGTTGTAAAGAATTTTTTCACAGATAACGTTGTAATCATTGATAATCCGTTCCAACTAAATTAATTATATTTTACTTTATCCTCTTTTCGATGTTTAAACGGTTATTCTTTCCGAATCGGAGACGAATTTCGACACCATATAAATCGGCTCAGCCGTTCTTGAATTATAAAAAATGTTTTATATGATATTGTGAACATGTTTTTTCTTCTAACTTTGTAAGTACCTAGATCCCTTTAATATTTAATTAAGTGAATGTTAACAACAGCTTCTGAAAATCTCTTTTTTTGCGGAAAATTTTCATAAAATAAAGCAAAACCAATAAGTTAAAGTAACAAAAGTGAATTCGTTCTGTATCATAATATTATTTTTATTGATATAAACAGTAACCTCGGTTATGAATTCAAACTTTGCTTAAGACAATGCCGGTAATAATAAATTTCTTCCCTTAAGACAGCCCCGCACCCCTGTTCATCCCTCGGAAACCAACACACAAATCACCATTTTGTAGACTTTTTTCTATTATTAAAATGGTATTTCACTTTAATTACCCCCATAAATAACTCTAGTTCGCGCTTGTTTGGTTCAGATTCAGCGTTAGTCTTCACCCCCCAAAAAATCGCTTAATTCTTCCTCATTTTTTTTTTGTTCTTGCTGACCTTAAACTCCGTTAAAAAAGGAGGAATAAAAATAACATTAATAATAAAGATGTTTTAAGAGGAAATTATGATGTTATGTTGTTTTTAAAAGAAACCACAGTAACGTTTTTCTAAAGTGAAAAAGTAAAATAATTTAAAACGGTCAAATATTATTAAATATCTCGTTAAAACGTTTTTTTTTACGTTTAAGAACATTTTGAATAATCTGACTTAGTTATCGTATCTTATCTTTTGAGGAGAATGTCCACTATTCTTTTCATAATGTATGATTTTTTTTTCAGTAATTGTTTTGGTAAAATAATTGATGGCACATAAAAAATCAAAGAGTCTAATGCTCGGCTATTTTCATTGTTTTATTGTGAAGCTTTATTTTTTAGGTCAAAGCATTGCGCAAGTTCGAACTCCTAAAAGAGTTTTTTTGTGGCCTCCATATGTCTGTAAGTGGGGTTTAAAGTAAAATTGATTGATTGATTGATTAGTTTTGAAACACAACTCGGCTAGCGGAATACCATTATTCTTATCAAAAAGAAGAGAAATAGTACATTTAAAAGTTACTGTAATTTAGGTTCTGAAGACGAATCCTCAATCACGAAAGGGGTAGGTTTTTTATAAGTCCAGGAGGGCTACTCTTGAAATTCAATCCCGATTTCGATATCGACCGTCTATACTTTTAATACTCATATTGACATCCTAATCAATATATGAATTGTATCGGGAAACGCAATGTCTGTTTTCCTACGGATACGGCGCTATATAAACAGCGATGAACTTAGAACATTGTAAATATTGTAACCGTAGTAACAAAAAACATTGTAATAATTATTTTGAAAGAATGCCGTCTTGTCAGACGATAAATCAATAAACTAAACAAAGGCATGAATCTAAAAATCCCAGGTAATTATGAAGTGTCGATGAGTGCCTAATGGGATTGTGTAGATACATCAAGTATGTTACTTAGGGGGAAGAATGCTCAGTTTGGATGCAAATGGGAAAGAATTTAATAAATAAGATAGCAGAAACGGTAAATTTATCACTTCAGATAAAACAAATGGCGCAACCAGCCTCACGGCACTCGCCATCGAGGAAGACCACCTGAAAGATGCCGAGACTGTTGGGATTCCACCTCAAAAGTGTGGCTTCATAAAAGAAGAAAAGTGAAAACCTCCACATATATGTATACAACGAAAAACCCTTTAATCATGTAACCATTCCTGCTGAAGTTTTGAATGCAATTTTACGTACCTATTCTGATCACAGAAACAGCTAGTTCAATATAACATGGAAATGATATTGAGTAGGCGTGAGGTCCTGGATTAAATAGGTATGGATTGATTCAAAGTCCATGCACCCAATGTAATTTTATAACCAATGAGACAAAAAATACGAAAGTTGTTTTTGTTCTGAGATGGTACATACTCGTACATAGAAAAGATTCGAATTCTCGTCTGCGCATTTTTGGGTCAGCTGTAAATACCCACGTACATAAATCATTTTGACGATTTTTAATAATGATTTATGTGGTTAAGGAAAACTCCAGAGTGAAAATGGGACAGAAATGTGGGATGTAGAACGAAATCGTGTAGATACTGGGACAACGAAAATGAGGAGAGGGGAAAAATTCCAGGCATGCAAAGCGTTCGCGGTGAAAAAGGTTGTTCGTTTAATTTACATGGGGAGTATGAAATCCCTCGGGGGGAATCCCCACGAATAGCGGGGCGAGATGGCACGCGGCGGCCGGCCTCCTTGATTGTCATCAGCCCCCACCACGCATGAACATGGAATGAATCGTTTATTTTTATAACGAACAATAATCCTGCGAAATTACCCCGCTGCAAGTATGTAGTTCCAATCGATACGACTGTCGTCACATCCTGATCATTTTCAGGATTTTTCAAATCGTTTATTTTTATAACGAACAATAATCCTGCGAAATTACCCCGCTGCAAGTATGTAATTCCAATCGATTCGACTGTCGTCACATCCTGATCATTTTCAGGATTTTTCAAATCGTTCAGCGTTTCTATTGGGTATCAAAAACATTTTGCACAAGTAACAAATGTATCTACATGCATGGTTAGTCACGAAAAGTTAGTTAAAAACTAGTCAATCATTTGAAACTTAAGGATGCTTTGCACAAAAATACTCATTTTTGTCACGTTTACGTAATTGATTTATGTTCGTTTAATTGTAGAATTAACTTATGATATTATAGCAAATTTTGTAAGTATTTTTTTTAACACCTCTCAATTTTTTCTCAATAATTAATAACTTAATTAAAATTCGTATGAACTAATAGGATTAGAAAAATAATTTATAAGGCTGAAACGCAATGTGTGAGAAGGGTGGTCGACGATGTGAAAATGTGTTTCTGAATAATAATTATGTTAATAAAGTAACTTTTAAATATCGAATCGGATAGTGTTAGTTATTGGTCAATATTATCTCTAGTGATTGTATGAAACAAAATTCAGAAATAAACACTTCGAGATCAACAACAAACTGTCATTTTGTTTGAAAATAATTCCCACAAAAAAATCGAATTTGAATGTTAGAGTTTATTAAAAAAAAGTATTTGATATTTCCAATTTTAAAAATAATTTCTTCCACGTCCTTACGTTGGAAGTTTTTTTTTACGAATAATTTCAAAGGTCGAACGTTGAAAACTAGATTGGGTATATTTTAATAAAGAGACACTTTTATTGGCGAAAGTACAATACAAACAAATTTTTTTTGTAAAATTCAATTTCAAAATGTAAATATTAAAAGTTAAACCATTTGAAAGAACAAAGGGTTTGAAAGATAACTAATAATTTTGTGTGGTGGTTGTTATAATAACTTTGAAATAAAAAAATATTTCAACTACTTCTGAGATTGTTTTTATTAGACTCTGGTACTTTCCTATAACTCACCGAATGCGAAAAAAAAATCTAATCCTTTATCGATACATTGTTTTTGTATTATCGGTCTGTACATACAATACGAAACATATTTAATGTAGTTGTCGGACACAGCCTAAGACCGGCTCAACTTATCAACCCAAAAATACTCGACACAATATTTCAGAGAAAGACGGCAAAAAACTTTCGAAGGGATAACGACAAGTCCTTTAATCTTTTCTTTTATTAAAGCAACTTTTTCCCCCACTTGTATAAATTACGTCGAGATTCTTAGAAAACTTTTTGTCTTGTTACAAACATTTTTTTTATTAATTTTTTCTTCTAAAATTTTATCCCGCGTCACAATGGAAAAGTAGAGAATAACCTTAAAAGAATACCGTAACTTTTTATTCACACGCAATTTTACTCTCTTAGGAGGCCAATGTCTAGCAAAAAAAAAAACAAGTTAATAACTAAAAGAGGCAATGAATTTTCGTTAGAGATATCTCGAAAAAATTTTTGAATGAAAACTTGTATCAATAATAATACACGAAATTTCTACCAAAGTTTCACAACCCCTGAAAATATTGCTGTGATTTGTTGTAGGTAAATCAGAAACAAAAAACTGATCGTTGTATCGCCCAAGGCTTAGTAGATGAAAAATGGTTCAGGTGTTTCATATGACAAGAAATCACCTATAAAAATTAAAGGTCGAGTTTGCAAAACGGCGGCGGTCGGACCTGAGTCAAAAAACAATCACACCCAAACTCTGCGCACGAACTAGATGAAAATGCTCAGATCGGCCGCTGGATATACAATATACATAATATATATCGTATCCGTAGCAGTTTCAAGGATGTTCCCATTGGAGAAAAAGTGACTGAGAACATACTAAGATGCTACGGACACGTTAAAAGAATGCCAAAGGAGACCATGATTAGAAAGACATTGAACCCAGAAGACAAGACACAATCCTGACTAAGTGAATGTCCACAGTAACACGAGACTTAAGAAGGAAGGAAGGAAGGACGTAGTGGTAGAAGATTTACGTTTATTCTGGATAATCCAAGCCAAAGAGCACTAACTCAAAAGTTGTTTAAGACAGTCAAAGTGTTTAACGGGGATCCTGAATGTTGTCTCTTGATATTAAACCAGCAACAGACACAAAAATACAATATGAAATAGCAATAAAAATAATAATTATTACTGTTTTAAACAAAATAAAAACAAGTAAATAGCAGGAATAATAATAAAAAAATACCTTGTCACGTTTATATACGATCTTCAAAAGATGAAAAAAAGGTGATAGAAGAAAAGAATTTCATCAGAAAAAGGAGTTTTCTACAAAGTGTTATTAATATTTCTCCGAAAATTGATTCAGTCGAGCTGAAAACAAAAGCACTTTGAGATAATTCGTTATATTGTTTTTTTTCCTTCAGACATCCTCAACATTAAAAATTCTTTCAGGATTACAAAAGATATGACTCTGCTATTTTCGTCACACAAGCCAATTTCAAAATTATCGTTATTCTTTGATTGATCGAATTATTTTAGTAAACTTTTAAGTGTTCTAAATATATATTTTTGCAACAGATTTTGGTTTATTAGGTGAAACCATTATTTATTTTATTTATTTATTTAGTCAAAATCACATTATAATCAATCTGCTTACATAAGTTATACTAATCACCATTACAAAATAAATTACAAGGAAAATGCAACCTTACTAGGTGTAAACCTGTATCGAGGATAACGAATATAACACAATACCTTATAGAAAAAACAAACGAAACAACAATCAAAAACAAAAAAGAAGCACTTCTTAGCTCCTAATTTCATAAAAAAAAATGTTTAAATCATATTATCACAGAGGTTTAATCATTTAAGAATATGAAGCAGATTGAAACAATAAGAACACAAATATTCAAGATGTAAACGTCAAACCATTGAAAAACTTTAATGAAAACAATAATAACAATATAATAAACTCAATAATGGTCCCAAAATATTAAATTAAAAAATCTATACTACAAAGCATCAGCAAAAGCATTGCTTTTATATGATAACGTGCCGCCTTGAAAAATCAGCAGCCAATCACCTCAATCATCATGAAAAACAAATTGAGCTGGCCTTGTTTGCTGTCTCGTTTTGAGTACCGAAATATCTAGAATATGCTTGCTGTTTCTAAAATCTGGAAGATATGTCTGAATTTTTAAAGGCTCAAAGCTTTAATTATAATCTTAGAAACAATCTGGGGAAACTCAGCATCTTTAGAGGTCTCAGATACGCCATTCAAAAGGCAGTTCTGTTGTCCTCATGTTAAGAAAGTTCCTTTCTCAATAGTTCGAAGGTCACTCATGTTTACATTTCATCGTGATGTATTACGAGAGACAAGACCGATATTATTTGTTAATTAGTTTATAGCATTGTATATAAAAAAAAATTCTAATTATTTTTTTATACAAATATGTAGGCTTTTTACTTAAAAATTGTGTACTCATACATTACAATACAATACTCCCTTTTACTCCCCACTTGGGGGCATAGGGAGGCAACAAGAGCTCTCCATTGCGTTCGATCTTGCGCAATGTTTATGACCTCCTCCCACTTGTGTACTTATATAGGAATGAAAATATTTCGAAAAACAATTTATTTTCGATAATGATTGCAATCGATGAGTCTCCGATGTTCCAACGGCTTTTTACAGAGCGAGGTATGTCGGATCACTATTATACAAAAATATGTACCTACTTGATAAAGGCGAAAACACTAAAATTCTAAATGTCAATTTTGCAGTGCAAAAAAACTTTTCTTTCTTTTCACTTCACCTTTTACATACCTACTTATTCATCATCTGTCATCAACCATCTTCTTCATTACACCAAAAAGCGAACGGTTCATTTCATACCAAATCAGTACCTACCTAACGTGTTTAGCCCCCCCCCCTTCCTCCCCCCCCCTACAGAATACTTCAGAAAGCTCTACAGCCCATATAAAATTTAATTTCCGTGAGATTCTCACTTTGTTAGTGAGTAAAATTCAAAATAAGGGAACAGTCTTCAAAGCACTCAAGAACAATTCTAACAATTAATGAAAAAAACGTTTTTTTTTTATGTAATACTTAGAACGATTACGAAAAACGAAATACCTTTTTAAAAATATCTGAATTTAAAAGCTTATTTTTTTAACCAACCATAATAATTTCACATTTTTATAAATGCTTAAAGTATTTCAAATATTTACGTGGAGTATCAAGTTAGCTACAACAAATGCCGTTGAATGAAAAACAAACCTACACATTAAGTACCTTTAGAATTTATTCAACATTCCACAATTCCGCATTACCTCATGAAAAAAGTCATAGTAGGATGTGATACGTAAGCCTATTGCTACAAAGTCAATGCTCAGTGATGAAATAATCTACTATATAAATTAAATTCGGGTTAGTGCGAACACTTATAGGTAACTCGAGATCGGTGGAACAGATTCTTCCGACGATTTATTTATTGGATTCTTATCCGCTCCGGATAACAGAATAACTAAAAAAAGTTGAATAAATGAATAAGAAAGATATAAAATATACATTTAAAGTTAGTATGGAAAGGATTTTCAGACCGAACTGCCACCGCCATCTATTGGGGAAAGAGCGAGATGTATGGTAGAAATAGTATTGATATTTTGGTAGAAAGATTCAATAGATCTATGTTTCCACAGATGGGGGTAATGATTTATTTTTTAACCGCCATTGTCTCGTATGTATAGTATGGTTAAGTATTTTAACTTTTATTTTAAAGCATTAAAATATTGACATCCAACGTTGCCATACGTGTTTCTTTTACACACCATAATTATTGTACTTTCAATCTAATGAGCTTTAAACCATCGAAAATAGTATGAAATAATATACTATTAAAGTATTGAACGGGTGAGTTTTGGTGCTTTTGAAATAACTGATTCATAATAACCACATAACTTTTTACAAAGAGTAGTCATGTATGTTATGTTACCCAGCATTATTTAAATGACTTTAAGGCGAGACGAAGTTCGATGGGTCAGCTAGCAATAAATAAAATTCTCGAATATTTGAAATACCTATATACCTACTTACAAAGATACCGATATTTTAGATTTATCGCCTCTGTAATAATATAATATTACCAAGAAGAATTAAAATACACTTAAAGCGTTTTGATGTGAATTTTTCCCAATAAGAGAATCATTATGATTTTGTTAATTTTTTCGCAATTATTGATTCAAGATTGATAACTCTGTACAACATACATAAGGTTTTGCAATTTTTATTCTTAAGATATTTATTTTGATCCTTCTTAAAAGCTCTTCTATTCTATTTTTTTTTAATTTATATAAATACGTAATTATTATATGTGAATGCGGAAACTACCGTGGAATTACTCTACTGAGTGTTCCCGGTAAGGTATTATCTCAGATATTACTACACCGCATTCGGGGGCCTGTCATGGCTGTCCTGAGAGAGCAACAATGCGGCTTTGTACCTGGAAGGTCCTGCACGGACCCAATTTTCTGTGCCAGGTGCATCTTTCAGCAGTGCAAGGAGTTTAACTCTCCAGTCGTTTGTTGCTTTATAGATTTTGAAAAGACCATCAATATGGAAAATACTTGCTCTGTATGGTGCAGTCCCTGTATGAAGACTCCGAGTGTAGCGTGAAAACGCAATACTGAAGCTTTTAGGATCACCACGGGAGTCAGACAGGGCTGCGTACTAGCTCCCTTTATATTCATAGTCATGGACTTCCTGTTGAGAAAGTCCATGCAAGGAGCAAGAGGTATACCGATAACGCAGAGAGAATATGGTCTAATGGGCGAACTGTGCGATCTGGAGTACGCGGACGACCTAGCGTTGTTCAGTACGACAGTGGAGGAATTACAGCGCAGTGTTTCAAGACTCTGCGACGAAACAGCACGCCTCGGCCTTCGAGTCAATGCCAGTAAGACGGAGCTCATGGCGAATAATTCCTGCCCCGATAAACAGCTACCGATAACCATCGATGGTCACCAGGTCTCCCGCGTGGATAAATTTAAGTACCTGGGAGCAACCATTACCACCTCTGGTGACCTCGGGGCTGAGCTCCCGATACGTATCGGTATGGCGAGTGGCGCCTTTAACAACATGACCAAGATTTGGAAAGCGTCGGCGTTTAGTGTCGAGACGAAATGTAAATTGTTTGATGCGTGTGTGTTGCCCATTCTCTTGTATGGGTGTGAGTCCTGGCACCTGACCAAGGCCCAGGCACAAAAAGTCTCAGCCTTTGAGATGAAGTGCCTAAGGAGAATTCTGGACGTAAGATGGTACCACCGCATCACGAACGACGCTATACGCCGGCGCACCCAGCGTGAGCCCATCACCTCCACCATTGTGGGGAGGAGATGGACTTGGCTGGGACATGTGTTAAGGATGCCGAATGACAGTTGGCCGAGAAGAGCGCTGTTCTTCCTCCCATCAGGGTCCCGAAGACGAGGAAGAGCCTCTCACACTGTGTTCCGCTTCTTCGAAGCAGAGCTGAGGGACATGGACATGGTGTGGGAGGAGGTCATAAACATTGCGCAAGATCGAGCGCAATGGAGAGCTCTTGTTGCTCCCTATGCCCCTAAGTGGGGTCTTAAGGGAGTTTGGATTTTGCATTGGAATTATTATATGTATATATTGGATTTGGTTGGAATAAATTGCCATCAGATGGTGTTCAGAGTGAAGTATCCAATATACATACTCACGCCTAGTTACCTACCTAGTTTTATTTATACACAGGAACTACGTGTGCCTAGCTACCCCTGTGATGAGTGTACAGCGTTTCAGAAATTCAGAGGACACAGCTCCTTATCAAGCCACCAGCAGAAGTGTTTCAGTGCTCAACCTCAGTCAACATACCTACCTATATACAATCCACATACAAGGGGTTCTTCTAAGAGGGACATCATACCTTATCATCATAACCAGCAAACCATTGCAGCACACTACAGATGGCAATAAACAAGCCCGCCCTTTGGTATCTTAGAATTTTTCAAATACGTATGTTATTAATCATTAATATTTTAACAGAGAAGAGCAGAATAAGGGAGCGTTCACACCATAGGTTCGATCTCGCTCCGTTCTCGGTCTAGTCTCGCTCTGTTCTCGGTCCCGTCTCGCTCCGTTCTCGATATGATCACAGTACGTTCGCGGTCTGTTCTCGCTCCGAGCGCGTTCTGGTAACATTCAGTCTTCAACCGTCAATCAACGAAGTTGGGTGTGTTTGGTATTTAATTGCTTGTTCCTACATAATATTATTCGCATCCGAAAATGTCGTTGAACTTTTCGATTGAAGAATTAGGTGTTATGTGTTTAATTCTCGACGAAGAAGAAAATGTTAAGAAGGCTAAGTTAAGTAATCCCATAGTGGTTCAAATATAAAAAAAATACCTCTTAAAATCGAACTACCTAATTATTGATTCAATGATTTGCATCAAATGTTGGTACATAATAATTTATTAAATTTGCACCATTCGCAACTGTAATAAAATAACGTTAATATGATGTGTTAGGACATGTGTTGAGGATGCCGAATGACATCAGGTTCCCGAAGGCGAGAAAGACCCTCTCAAACTGTGTTTCTCTCCTTCGAAGCAGAGCTGAGGGATCTGGACATGGTGTGGGAGGAGGTCATTGAAACTGTGCATGATCGAGAGCAGTGGAAGGCCCTTGTTGCCTCCCTATGCCCCTGTATGTAAGTGGGGTTACAAAGGGAGTAGGTATGTGTTATTCTTATGTTATTTGTTCATATCATTTAAAAAATCAATTATTATTTATTCATAAATAACCTTTTTCAAAAGTCCACACAGACATCGTTATTACTAGATAACTTAAATAATCAATACTTTTTCCAATTATTCAATACGAATTATTTAACAATAATATTATTCTCTCTCGAAGACGTGGAAGACCCTCTCATACCGTGTTCCGTTCCTTCGAGGCAGAGCTGAGGGAAATGGACTTGGTGTGGGAGGAGGTCATAAGCATTGCGCAAGATCGAGCGCAATGGAGAGCTCTTGTTGCCTCCCTATGCTCCTAAGTGGAGTTCAAAGGGAGATTTGATTTGATTTGATTGAATATTATATTTGACGCAATCGGCACTTCGACGGTTAAAAGTTGACTGAAGCAGGAACGAAAGAGTGTTCACTGACTGGTTCGTGACGGGAGCGAGAACGGAGCTAAAATGGTGCGAGAATGGACCGGAACCGATAGTGTGATCACTTACATTGGTTTCCATTTAACTAATATTATACCAGACCGAGAACGGAGCGAGATGGGACCGAGATCGAACCTATGGTGTGAACGCTCCCTAAGCTGACTTGACCATGTGCTTCGTATGTCGCCCGAGAGTTCTCAACATGCAGGACTTTTCAACAGCCCCAAGAAGTCAAGTCAAGCTTATCTAACGATCAAGCGAGCATTCTCTGCGGACTTAAGAGATGTTTGCTTAAACTTGAGTATCTTGGAGAAGTTTCATGACGTCCAAATGTTCATAATTGAAATTCCTTTCTATCCATTATTCGATAAATGAAAGCACGATCGATAGAAAAGGCATATCATTCGACCACAAAAGATTCATTCGCGTTCCATTAAACATTTAAATCGAGCGATGAGATAAGTACGTATCAATACGGGATATGTGTACATATGTGGCTGGAAGCTTTTGATGGCGGAGCTTTCAACGTGATACATGTTTAATTTTGTCTACGTAACTGGGGAACCTACTCTTGTATTATGCGAGGAATTCGGAATGAAAAAAATCTCTACCCACGGAAAGTTTTGACAGCGACCAACAAAACGAACATGGACGAAACGACAAAGGAAAATACTGAAAGATAAATTATGTAGATGCCATTTTGAATTTGTGCTTGTTTCGAACAGATTATAAGGGATGTCCGAATCGTGATTAAGAGTCTAGGGGTGGGTTTTTGCAATAGCTTGCTTCTACCCCCCGACAAAAAGTTGAAGACCGAGTTTTGATTAATGGAGCCTCAACAATCAATATATATCGCAGGCTTGGAAGCAAAAACAATACAATTATTTTAAAACCAAGCCAACATTTTTTTCTAAATTATTATTGAAAATTATTAAAGTACCTACTCACTTAAACATCGCAGTTCAAATCATTATTAAAAAAAATATTAACATAACTTGTTAATGCAATTTTCTCAGACGTGGGTCAAATCTGAGAAAGGATTGCATACCCCATGTTGAATGTACAGATGTTAAATCATAAAACTATTCAAAACCGATCGTGGGCTGAATCGGAGACCTTTTATTGGAAGCGAAATCTGATCAACTTGGCTACAAACAAAATAGTTTAACTATTAACCACGTCACATTAAAAGAAATTTTACTTGATGACATTCAATTGACGTATATCATGTCTCAAAAAATCCTCGAAAATATGCTACTCCTAATATTTTAGGTCTAATGGCATGTTATTTCAAAGGTGAAGTAGAGCTTCTAAATAAAATATATACATGCATTTTATAAACATTTGTATTACACGATCTCTTCAGCACATACAGAGCCGACCCCAACAAACAACGCAGGCAATAATTTGGAAAAATACTAGAAATTAAGTCTCGGAAGAAGAAGATGAATATTTCTTAGCACATACCTCTTGAAACAAACTAAGAAAAGTGGCAGCTGAGTCAGAAAGACATAAACAACAATTCGACCACAGACATCCCATGTTCGGCCGCGAAATCCAAATGTCCCGACTGCTGTCCAGAAAAGGTTTCGTTGAAACGAATTCTGCGTTAGCTGGCAAGGAGGATATGGCCGCTGGCTCCAACCTCCCATACCCCACATGGAAAATCCTAAACAGGCTGAGAACAGGAGTGTCGCGCTGTTATAATAACCTCAAAAAATGGGGATACAGAGAGGACGACACGTGTGAGTGTGGGGAAGTGCAAGACCATGATCACCTTCTGGAGTGCCCGAATGTTGGAGAGGGGTGTACACAAGAGGACCTTGCTGATGCCAATGACAGGTCCATACATGTGGCCAACCACTGGAGATTCTTGGTCTGACAATCCGGACTCGGAAAGTAAAAGTAAGTGCGTGCAATTTGGTTGACTTTGTATGAAAATTTTCTTAAACGCCCGAAACGGTGGAGTAAGTGGAATGGGCTACTGTAAGAGTGGCAATTACTTATGAGAAAATGAGAGGGTGCAGGTGCAGAAAGCAATAATTTTGTTTTTAGATTTTTTCAAAGATGGCGTCGCATGAGATTCGTTCCATACTAACTTTAATATTAAATTTATGAGTTTTTATCCATTTTTTTCATTTTTTTATTAGCTATTCTGTTATCCAGAGCGGAGAAGAATCCAATAAATCACAAATCGGAAGAATCTGTTGAGCCAATCTCGATTTATAAGTGTTCGCACTAGCCCGACTTTAATTTATATTAGAGAAGATTAATGACAACCTAAGAAAATAAAATTTCTCCAAACTTAACTAAACTAAAACGTAAATGTTTTGAATTATTACATATTTTCTTTAACAATACATAAAACAAAACACGCTCTATAGATTGTAATTTTCTATTAGCGGACTGATGTCAGACATCATGAAAAAGGATTTCGTATATTTATTAACGTTTTGTGGAAACCTTTAAAAAATAAAGAGTTACACGTTATATAGTTTTGTTTCTTGACATTATAAAAGGATAAAAATAGAAAATATTTTTAGCAGTTTCTTTAATAGGTTGAATAACATAGTAGTTTGTATATAATTCAAGTGATTTCAAATCAGAGTGTTGCAATTATTTGAAATAGTTTGGATATAATACAAGGTCAGTTTCGAGAATGGTATTTTCTCCCTTACATTATACTGTGAGCAGTAGACTAAGAATTCTACAGAAAGAGGACAACGTTACAATACAAGCTAAGCACTAAGTTTACACTTGATGTGAGGGATTTATTAATATCTTGTTATTCAAAATATTGTTAAGTCATTATTTGAAAGTTTGGGAACGCGATGGTAAAGAGTTTGAAAAACAGTTCCTTGTTGTTTATGGCGGGTTAGAGAGTTTGGTATTTTTACGCACTGAATGTGTGTCCAGGAAACCATTAAAAAATTTTATTGTTTACAGCGATTAATAATTTAAAAAAAAAAAAAAAAAGATTAATTCTAGAAGGCAAATTCTCCTGTTTTGATATGAATGCTTTGATTTTTTTGACTTCAGTTCAATATCAGGTCTCGTTCAGAAAACATCTGTCCATAGTTTATTGCAATTTTGTTTCCTTGTTAATCAATTTACAATTCCCGTCGCGTTTTATAGTTTCTGTAGTAATTTGCAAGTGCTTGACGATTGAGCTATGGTGTGTCACATATCTAATTTTTTTAAATACAAGTGAATCATATTGATAATAATGTAATGTTTTAGAAAAAAATTCATTATTTTGTATAATATTAAATGTATCTAATAAATAAAATATTTGAATAATTCAGTAATAGATATGTAAGATTTCAAAGTAGTATTTTAGGAATGATTCTGTATGGGATATGAAAAAGAATGAGAATATGAGGAAAGGATGTGGGATGGAAGAAATTCTTGTGACAAATAGTTTAGACAATTTGGGTATGTTGATAAAAAAAGTGCTATATTATTATGCTAAGTGTAAAAATGCTAACATCAAAAGTGCTAATGTTACAATATCACAGATAATGTATGAGGTTGAGATGAAAGGTGACTTCGATCAAAAATGTCTAAAACTATCAATATTCAATTCTCGAAAAATCCGTGTCTGAGTGTGAAATTTCCTAAACATTAACTCCCAATCGATTGGAGCGGACATGGAATGATTGCAATTTGTAAATACCTAAGAAACAAATGAAACAAAGAACAAAAGAGAAAAAAGAACCAGTTCCAACCGGTTATAAGGGACCAATGGGTTAGTTAACAGTTAAACATTAAGGAAAAGTACGTGCCATAAGTCTTCGTGAGGCCCGGAGCATAAGGCCCTCGTTAGACACATAAATAATACATGTACCCGTTTAGGATCACAAATAAATTCCATTTAAGAATCACTTATCCCTCCGAAGCAAGCAGTCGTTATGTTAAAATATGAATTAACTTATAATACGTATATGCGAGTCTGGGCACAGAATATTATTTCGTTTGTATTATTCTACGAATATTCTCGCTGTTGAACCGGTTTCGTAAGTTGGTTACTTCAGCTATTGTATACCCCTGTAGGTTTTATTGGCAATTATTATTCTTGGGCCAAATGGTGCAATTTTCTTACTACTACAACCACTCTTTCCTCCCCATTCCCTTCCTCTCTCTCTCTCTCTCTCTCTACGTTTCCCGGTACCACGTTCCTTGGGTACGGGTTCGTCGTAAAAAATAAAATTGCAAACGATAAAATACAGCTTATTCTTATTGTTGAAAATGTTTATTTTATAATCTCAGCGAGAAAATCAAGATTTCAAACAATCAATTTTTATTTATGAAACACAATTATTTACAATTACTTCATTAAAGGGTCTAAAAACAAAAGCATCCATTCTGAGAACCGTACAATCCATTCACTCTTATATTGTATTTTAAAAATTAAATGACGAAGATTAAAGATGTTTTTGTGACGAAAAAATACTTAAAAATACTAAATACGGCGAAAATTCAATGATTATAAGAAAAGGTTAATAACAAAATCTGCATAATTTATACTTTATTCCTAAACTTCATTTTACACAATATACTTTACATATTAATAACTTTTTTTACTGAATATGAAATCAAACATTTGTTTATTGCATATTTATTTATGAAATCTACGGCCTACGCCGTTTACATGTTGAATGTTCCATAATATTGTTTCAAATTAGAAAAAGTCATTGCATTATATTTAGACAACAACGGTGAACCGTTATTATACAAATTTTAGACAAATAAATGATATTATAATGCAGACATAAACATATTGTGTGCTTCTTCCGGATAATCTATATATTAATACGCGAAGGAAGAACTTTGCGCGGACGGAGGGGTATGAAATTTCGCTCACTTAAAGTTTATATAGAGAAGGAGTGGCGAATGCTAGTATTTTTTTTAATTGTGCATAAAAAATAGATTAAATCAGTAAAAAAAAACACAAAGATCATCAACTTCATAGAAACAAATGTAAAATAAAGACCGCCTCATAATGTGCGCAGAAAGCTTTTTGAAGGCGATATATTTAAATGGAAGGTGGAGCTAGAAATGGCGGGATATAAATTGAGAATAGGTATATAATATTGTTTGCATTTGATAATAATAGAAAAAACTTTGAACATACCTATCAATATTTCAAATTTGACGTATCCATGACATCGTTTTTGAAAGAAATTTTTGAAAAAAAGCACGCTCATCCTTTGACAATGGAACCTTAATAATGTTCAAACTTATAATTTAAATAAGGTATGGTCCAATTCGAAAACAGGTCGACAACTAGTAAGCATAAAATAAATGCCTCCCGATTAACCTTGGTTCAGGAATTTTTTTTTTCTTTCAGATATCAGGAATAATAAATCCAAAACTGAACTGTAGCCCCAGTATAAGTTTTCGATGATCGTTTCGATATTCGATCATCGAAAGAGTTTCGAAAATTTTCCATACAAAAATGATCATTTGATTTTAGAACACTATTTGCACGCTTATAAGCGTGCAATAAGCTTTCGATAAAACTCGTACTAGCGACTAGCCCCACAGGTCACAAACATCAGTGACTCAATAAGAACCTGAGTGTGATCGAAAAATTTGAACTTACTTATTTTAAATAACGTAATAATTAAAACGTATACATTAAAAAATCTTTAAATTACTTTAAAAGCAAAGGTAAAATTTGTTGTAACATTTTCCACGAATAAAAATAAGAGAGGAGTTGAACGTATTCTAACGTAACCAACCCAAACGTATTGAATCTCTTTAATCTCATTGTGGTGAAGCATTTTTTACGTTTCTATATGTAAAGAGACACATCGAGCACCCCATCTACGCACGGAGGTATCGCTCTCAAATGATTAAACTTTGTAGTAAGTAAAACTCCGTTAAGGCGCCAATACACTGTAGACTTTTTAACTAGAGTTGATCTAGCTTGAAGGTTCTATTTTCAGTCTGTTCAAGTGTAAAAAGTATTTAAAAAAAGTAAAAAAAAAAGTAAAGCGCTCAAATGGGAATAGCTCAAGCTTTAGCTGCCGCAGGGTAATTTACGAAAAATTTTAAGCCAGCCTTCGAAATAACAGTAGAAGAAGGTCGTTTATTCCATTTAAAAATCGAACATTAGTAATGAATTGTTAGAGACATTAGTTGTTACATATTCTTTAAGATCTAGTCCTGAAAAAAGGTCACAAGAATCTAGACATAATTAGAACGTTGTGCACCAACAAAGCCAATAGGCAATAAAGATAAAGCGACTTTAATAAAAATGGATATAGTGATATCCTGGCGCCAAATACATGACAGCAGTCGCAGTCTTTAAATTTGGTTGCTCTCTTGTTCTCAATAATTTCCAACCTTTATCTCTATGTTTCTTTAATTATTAAATATCTACATGTTGTATACATGAGATTTTTTTACATGTTGATAATTCTCATGATAAGGAGTTTCGGAGACTTAAACATTACCACCTAATGGCGAACGTTGTTAACGTAAAATTATCACACTAAGACAGCCTTTGAAATAATAGTAAAAGACGGTCGTAAGCCCGTAGTGGTTTGTGCTATTTAAAAATCGAACATCAGTAATGAATTGTTAGAATCACATATTCTTTGAAAACGTTTAAGTTTAGAACTAATCAAATATTTGAAAATTAAGGCCCATAATCTCAAAGCTGCCACTTTTTCTTAATCGATTATACTTAACGATTCCCCGATTCCCTAACATAAGAAACTGAAATTTACGTTTTATTGTAGAATGAACTTTAAATTTAAAAAATTTAAATTAAATAGTAAAGCTAGTTCAGTTGCGGAAATACACCTTATTAAATTAGGGGGCAGTGGTATTAGCAATATTGCACAGTGTATTCGCATAACGGATTGTTATTTTACCTACTATGCAAGAATGCTATTATATATTATAATATTGGACATCACTGTAAGTAATTGTGTAGTGTCCACTTTAACACTCTAGGTGCTTTATTTAGACAAAGTTAAAGTGTAAATACAGTTATAGAGTAGTAGGTACCTACAATGTATATAATAAATAAATAGTAGCTTCTCTTCTATATAATATAGGGATCAGTACAGCCGGCGGAACTTAATCCTTAAATCATTCTCAACCAGTCAAGTGGTTCTGTTTAATCAGAGAGAGAACGCCAGAAAATACACAAAAGAATTCTGCCCAATCGTAAATCGAACCCAGGACCTCTTGATTATATAAAACAGTGCCTATACTACTAGGCTACCGAGGTCAGTAAATAATGCCTACTCTAGCTTAAAAAAAAATCTTATCTACGGTGTATTAGTACCTTAAAATCAATCTTGTAGAGAATATGTAATTCTGAGTTTTTTTGTCGAAAGCAAAGGTATACAAATTGCCACATCGCCTCTTCTCGGAATCGGGAACAAAATTTTCGTCTCATTTCCGAGAAACCAAAGACATTTTTATTTATTCCCATACCTACGCGCGTGCAGAGTAAGTTAGGTAGCGTTTTTATTTTGGAGAAAAGAGAAATTGTCTCGGAAAATCAAATAAAACGTTCGCAGGCATCAAAAGGCAGTTGAGTTACGTAGGTATTTTATACAGGCAATTATTCTATATCAATTATGAACATTCTCATCGTAACATGCAAATTATTAAAAGGTTTTTTTTTATATTATAAGCAGTACCGTATTCGAATTAGACCTACATTGAACCATTGACATGCATAGCAACTGAAATCTAAATGTCATAATGTTATAATTATTAAGATTGAAATTGGATCGGTATTGCGATAAAAGTGAAAATCCCTCTTGGAATGCGAACATGCGATACTCTTTTATCAAATTGTCGATGGTTTGTGTCATCTCATAAACGGAAACTGATGAAAAGAAAAAAAAAAGACTAACAATTCATTATTAATGTTCGATTTTTAAATGGAACAAACCACTACGGGCTTACGACCGTCTTCCACTGTTATATCTCGAAGGCTGGCTTAGCGTGATCACTTTACCTTAACAACGTTCGCCATTAGGTGGAAACTGATGACCCTAAATAATTATGTTATATACGAGAAGACAATTATAGCCAATGCTGAATGAAATTACATATTTTTCGCTTGTACACAAATTTACTTGAGCGTAAAATCACGAAATACACTTTTAATAAGGACAAAAACTTTATTGTTCAGAAAACAACAAAAGAAAAAAAATCTTTATTTTTCATTCCGCTTCCATTTTTTGTTGTTTTCGGTTTTATTTTTATGTACTTATATTTTTTTCAAAGCGTCTGTGAGGATGGCTGAAACAAATGAAACCTGACCTTTCTTTGAAACAAAAGAACGGAGTGAATAAACAAACAAATTTCAGAATACTCGACGTAGTCAGTCGGACCGTGTGGATTGTATATTAGTTATGTTATGTAGAATGGAATAAAGTTGAAACGCTTTGAAAAATCAGCATCAGAGCCATCATGATCTTCTTTACTGTTGCTTTTTAACAATAAAAAGAAATTGTAAAAGTCCGGAAGAAAGAACATTAAAGAATTAAAATCTTATTCACCAAAAGAAATGAAAGCTCAACAGTTATTGATGTAAGGCAGTGAGACGTAGTGCTTCAATGAAAGATATAGAAAGAGACTGTAGGCTTTTGAGGTGGTGTTATATGAGAATTATTATGGGAACTTCCTGGATAAGGCGCGTTTTAAGTGCCGCAAGGGACTGAGATTCACATATCACTTTTGTGAGATAGCCATGTGTTAAGGATGCCTCAATGATAGTTGGGCGAGGAGAGCACTGTTCATTCTCCCATAAGAGTCCCGAAGACGAGAAGACCCACAAATACTGCGTTCCACTTCAGCAAGCAGACCTGAGGCATTTGAACATGGTATGGAAGAAGGTCATGACCGAGCACAATTGAGAGCTCTTGTTGCTTCCCTATGCCCCAAACTGAGGTTGAAAGGGAGAATGTATGTATGTATGTGTGAGCGTGTATGTCGTAGATACCTACCTACTCATTCATTTTAGTTCAGTTTTAAATGAAAATGAAACAGACATAGTAAATAATAATAGGTTGTATAATATGAATTGTATTGGCTTTCTGTCGCTTCTGTTTATTTATTTTGGAGAAAGATAGATATACAAATACAAATTCATATGATATGACATAATAATATGCGTATGTTGTCATTATTATTATTATCATCATCACCAAAGAAAAATAATATAGAAATGTCTGTGTTTCATTTTTGGAGAGTGGTTTGGTTGGAACATGTATGTACCTACAAACAAAACGAGTGAATAGAAAATATTAAAAATGACAAGAAAAGAATATTACAATAAACGTAGGTAAAGGTTTATTTTACCGCACATATACGAGAATTGTCAAGAATGATAAAGAGATGTTGCATTTGAGAATAATGGATTCAGACAAACTATCAGTACCTACCCAGAAAAAGAGAATTAAAATTACAACGTAAAAATATTATTTAAATACAAAAATACTTCATAATCATCTTCTAAAAAAAACTTTGATCCTAATGGAAGAAAATCCAAACGAAAAATTAAATTAATACACTAACACTATAACAAAATTATACAAACTCTTTTATATCGATACGGCCAAGACAAAAGCTGGCAGATTTTGACATTGCCATGAAGTAATTCATTGATCACTCTCTCTAGAGTAGATTTCCACGTTAGAAAGAAAAAGAATGAAGTTATGATTGAGTACCCACCCGTTCCAACTTTAACATTCGTCACCCACTATGAGTGAAGAGAGATGAATTTTGGAGTTGTTCAGTAGAGAGATTTGAATTTTAGTGTAGACCACTCTGTCTAGTATGTATTGCCACATTAAAAAAAGAAGGAAAAACGTAGATTTTTCAGATCTTTAGTGGTCTTTCTGGGATCCGTTTTCCTTTGATGAGAATACAGTGATCAAAATCAACGATTCCGTCCTCGAGGAAGAACAGGTCAGAAGTAAAAGAAAAAGAAGAGATTGTATGAAAAATGTCATGTCAGTGCTTCCAAAGCACAAAAACAAACTTCCTTTAACCCCTTCAGACCTGAATTATTGTTTGCGATATAAAAAATTATTTGATTATTGAATATTGGTAAAAGAGTCATCATTAAAACAAATTTATGATTTTTTTCAAAATTTTCATAAATTTTCCCCATTTTCCGGCATGTGCAGAATTGTGCACATTGAGTCTCAAATGTCATAACTGAAAGCCATACAAGTCATTTGATAACATTCATAACAAAGCATTTTTAATAGAGTAAAACTGTTCTACACTTTATATTTTTCTTTGATATGCTACAAAACAGTTGTTACTTTTTCACGCCAATCTAGATTAGATTTATAACAATAGAAATCAATTTTTTGGTGACATAAATTATTTTTTGCATCTTTTTCCCTCTTAACTGTTATCATCTAAAAAGGTCCTATTAAGTTCCATTTATAAAATTGACTTCACATCATCGTTGGGTCTTCTTTCTCTGAGTATCTTGGGTTCTTCAGAGAAACTGGTATCTCCGGGACGTTCAGCTTTTCTTTTTGAGGCATTTTTTGGCGTCAATCAACGCCTCAGCAAGTCTCATGAAAAAGTGAAACAAATCTAGTTCGTTTTCTTTGCGATGGTAAATTATTATCAACAGTCTTTTCTGTAGGTATTCAAACCAACCATTAACTATACCTGCTAAATCTACAGCGTGAAAATACATACGGAGTGTCCACGTTTTTATCTTTTATATATTCCATAACGAGACAACATCTGATCTTGGAAGTCAAAACCACTCACAATTTCATTGTTCTAATTCTTTTATCAATGGAACCTCTGCCTTTTTTCATCTCCATATCGGAAAGAAACGGTGGGTTTGTAAATTCATTGAGTGTTCCTGCTGCAAAAAACATTTTTTCGTTTCAGTACTTGTAGATGATAAGCTGAAATCGTTCACAGGGAAATTATAAAGTGCCAATTTTGTGTAGTTCAAACACCCGTTTTTATTTCACATACAAGAGTTTATTCGAAATTCCCATGTTTATGAAATCCATATATGATTGTGTCTGTATTTCTTCAAAACCATAATCAGGCATAATATGCTTTTGGAAGTCTCCCAATGGTTTTTTCAACAGAACGACAAAATTACATCATAATTATGGTCCCAAAGTCTTTTCGTCGCCATTTGGGTATTTCCTTTCTCTGTAAGAAGCATATTATATGTTTTATACAAAATAAAATCTTCTTTTGTAAGTGTGTTAAGGCCACTGAATCAGATCCAGTTATTTCATAACATCTTGGAGGGGCTGAAGAATTTTCATTATCCTCATCTTTCTCATCATCGCTCAAATCCCAATCAGAATCCTGTTCTAACATTTCAGACATTATGTTTACATTAACTTCATTTCAAGGGTTATATATTTGGCTGAAATACATAACAATTTTATGAAATATTACGTATAAATAAGCAACAAAAATTTGGGCAAGATGTTACTAAGTTGTCTTTTCTTTGGTACTCTTAGGACGGTTTGGGCATAATTATGCACATCTATTTTTAAATTAATTTTATAAAGTATTTTGTAGACTTTGTTCCACAGTCTTATAATTTACACATAATTTAATCGTTTTTGTCAACATTGGAAATATTGTTTTTGATAGAAATCACAATTAAATAATTTAAAAATATTTAGAACATACCCCTACCTCGACGTTGACCAAAATGACTGTTGGACTAATCATAAACTACGTTGTTTGAAAGCGTTGCTAATAGATGGCACTAGTTGGATGATTTTAAAATAACTGGAAAGATTCGGTTCATGTGCAGAGAGATGGCGGTAGGATAAATATTTTCAAATAACAATTTTATAAGGATTCAAATGTTATGTGCATAATTCTGCACGCAGGGTCTGAAGGGGTTAAAGCAAAGAAAGTTTGTTTGGGTGGATAAAAGTTGAAGTCCGATCTTTTTACCTACTCCATGAGACTGACACTAAGATATAAAAATAGACACGGTGTTAAAAAGGAAATGATCAACTCCAAGTCTCGAACCCCCTACAATAAGTTTAGTAAGTCAGCGATCGATCGAATGGTGGAGGGTTGGATTCAACGAACAAACTGAACAAAAACCTCTAGATAGCTACAAAATGGGAAATAAGATAACATATATTGTTGTGTAATTAGAAAGATGAGATAAATCCCATTTTTTTTTATTAAATAATAATACAATATTTTCCATCTGGAAATGAAAAATCTGGTGTGGAAATAATTTACTCCGTGATTATTTAAGGCAAAGGCAAGATTATGAGCAGTTTAGTGCAGCTCTGAAGTCTCTATCGCCCCCGAGTGAGATCATATTGTGATCACATCTTTAGAAGAAGAATCAATGGAGGTCCATGCTGGATGGAGGCTGAACATTTGTGTTATTATCTAAAAAAAGTTATTATCTAAAATAAAAATTGAGAAAAGGGGTTCAAGACATTCTTAAAAGGGTGTTATAAATACCTTGTGATATTTTTCGGTCAAATCTTTAATGTTTACCTTTATCTCCCATGGGCACCTTGCGAAGCACTTGGGTTCATTAGAAAATTACAGTTCACAATATTATATAAAAGAGGACTAAATCATTACACAAAATTAATAGTGTACGTACATATAGAAAAAATTGGACAAATATAAAAAAAAATTGAACGGCATTCAGTGCCAAGGGAGTGTAAAGGGTTCAAATAACACTTTTCATTTAATATATTATACGTAATAGGTATGTGAATATGATATGTACTAACTTTTGTTCACCGGGGCTTATTAAAAGGCATAATATGCAAATACTACATAAAAAAACATAACATAATATTATGCTGTGAAAAGAAAACAGTAATGAAACTCTCACAATACAGTGTTGCATCGCGATATGTTTGTACTAGAATGGTGGAAAAAATTATGCAGTAGGTACTTTATGTATTAGTGCTTTATGTATTAGGTACTTTATGCATTTCAGGTAGAGATCGAAAATGTTCTAACAGAACGAAAAGCGTCTCTGGAATAAAATAATTTGTGTAGTATAAGACAAGGGTTTTTTCATTCTCATTACCTACATTAAAATAGCCATTATTTATTTGTTTTTTTTATTCAAGATGAAATGGATGAAATGTCGTGGAAATGGAAATGAACAATAAAAAAAATGTAAGATGAGATTTGTCCATCATATTTTTTTAAATGAATCTGTGCTCACTTAAATTAAACATTAATACACTCTTTGACTCGTTCACAGTAAGCTACTAAAAGCTTGTTTCGTGAAAGAGGAAGATGGTCGGCACCTGGGATCGAACCTACAACCTCCAGTACGAAACTGAAACTGTTAGTGTATCTACATAGCTGAGAAAATTAATACTTCATACTATATCGGATTTGGTAGTGAGTTTGGTTTCGAGTATCATGCAGTCACGGTGTAAAAAAATTACTTATGACCTTATGACGAACGTTGTTAACAAAAACAAATCACGAAATTTGGATACCTTGCAATAATCATAATACGCCTACTTTACATTCTTTCATTATCTATTTCTGGAGAGAATAACCATTTTCGCGCAGATTTGCACACCTTTTAAGATCACACCCATTTATCTCCCGTCATCATTGACATCTGACTGACAAGCGTTGGAAAACAAGCAACGAATTGGCCTTGAAGGCGCAATAAAGTTGCAAATTTGTATAAACGAAATGTTCTTAGATCATTATATTACCCCCTATTCTGATTTTGGAACGTTCTTATTAAGAACGTTCCAAATTATTTAGAATTAAGTTCATTTGAACTAAAATTCGTATTCGGAATTATTCCGTGTTCTAAAAACTAATATTAGTTCACCATAAATATTTTTTGAATTATAATTGTCTATGGATCGAGCATGCGCCTTATTGGTTGATGTTGACAAGCGGACAGCCAATCGGGGAAAGATTATGACATCAAACGAGCTCCATGTTCCAAGTAACATGGTCGCCGGAAACTGCCGAACCAACCCGAAGTGTAACGAAGACGACTGTATGATTGTATTAGTGTTCAATGATAATAATTTTTGATGCTATTTGTATTATTTTAAATAAATTCGGGGGAAATGCTTAATATTTATAATAAAATTATTTAACTTGTTATAAAATTATTTGGTTAAAAAATCTTTGATCATAAAAATATCAGCAGATATCTTTTTAGCCGCATACAATTAGGTGTGAACTAAAATTAGGAACTTTTTGACAGATAAACGCACTAAAATTGACTTAAATACGAAATCCGAATACCAAAATGAACTAATTTCAAACTGAAGTCTAATTAAGAACAAATAGGAACGTTCTAAAATTTCTCGAATACCAATCCGCCTAACTAAAATTGGAACGTTCTTATTTTAGTTTAGTGCGCACTTAATTTGAATTGGAATAGGGGGTACTATGTTGTTATTAACAAAACTTCAGATACTCTTTTATTTATTATCAGCTCACTAAATCACACTTGATTGCATCTTCTTAAAAATACAATCTATAAAAAGAGCACTAAATTTAATTTTGTTTTTTATTCGCCTCGAGTTCGCACAGACGACAGGAATATTATTATTACGTTTAATGCAAATTTTATAAAACCACAATCTTCCCTCCCACGGCCTCGGAATACACAATGAAAAGCTGAACGGAATAACAAACTGATCATAAGTCAGGATGTTCGGAAACGTCCGTATAAAGGGAGCATGTCTATCGTCAAACGATAGCTCAATATTTCTTTGCAAATTATTTAATCTACCTATCATTTAAAAACTCAAACATGATATTGCAAAATCTTATATAAAATCAAATCTTAAGAGTATTTTTGTTTTATTTGGTTACTTGCTTACTCTCCCTTTTACACCCCACTCAGGAGCATACGGAGGCACTAAGAGGTCTCCATTGCGCACGATTATGCGCAATGTTTACGACCTCCTCCCACACCATGTCCAAATCTCTGATGGATGTGGAGGGTCTTCCTTGTCTTCGGGACCCTCATGGGAGGAGGAACAGCGCTCTCCTCGGACAACCGTCATTCGGCATCCTTTACACATGCCCTAGCCAATCATTTTTTTTCAGCTCTGCACTCGATTTCGAGTGATTTGGCATTGGCACATGTTTTTATATACATACCTCAAGATGACAGGAGGCATAGGTATATCTGAAAACTTGTGACAAATAAGGACGTTTATTTTAGAAAGTACCTATGTTTTTCCAGATGAGAAAAAATTATCATTTAATTAAATTTATTAAAGTCAAAATATTTCTCATCCAAATCTATGTACCTACTTAAGTTAGTGTAACCGAACTGCGAGTAAATAAGGATCTTTATTTGGTTTTTTTTTTCAAAAATACAGATACATGTTTTATTAGCTGCGCGTGTGTCTGGTTAAAACTCAAGAACGGGTCTACCGATTTCGTTAATCATGGTTTTCCCATAATAAAATTTTTCTGTCTCCACACATCATGAAATTATTGCAAGTTAGTAAAAGAACCTATATTACATTAAAAAAAAAATCATCACCATATACCGTGTGCGAACAAAAGACTCAGAGTCAATAGGTATCATATGATGTATAATATATAGAACTTCCCTATATATATAGGGATACGTGTGAGGACCAGCTGTTACCACCCAGTGAACGTCTGGCGCCCGGAGCCTGCCATGGATGGCCTGTCTGGCGAACCATAAACCGTGCTCGATCAGGATGCGCACGAACATTGACAAACCTCCACCGGTGGGGCTATGAGGATGACTCGAGGTGCGCATGCGGAGAGACACAGGACCTGGACCATTGTTTTTCGTGCCCACTCCTGGGTTGTCGGGTGACACAGCAAGATCTGGTTATGGCAAATGATGTGGCCGTACAATGGGCAAAGGAAAATCTCCACCTGTAGGCTCGCAAATGGCTGCCCTACTTACCTTGTCTCTTCGTTTTTATTGTTTTGACCCTTTGTTTTTATTATTTTAACTTTTTACACCTTGACATTTTATTTTATAATGTTTTTAAAGTAGAATTGCATATTGTATACGCGCACAGTATGACACGACAAGAAGAAGAACTTCCCGTTAAGGAATAAGTTACGCATGATAGGTTTCCCAGAGATGAAAGGCAAAGCCTGCGGATTTACTAGGATTTGTGAGCGCAATGGAACAATGAGTACCTCCGATTGAATCGTTGAACTGTAGACAGGGAATGTCACACTTTAAAACAAAACGGATCACATCTAAATTCAATTGCATTAGAAGGGAAACTATTGGTTTGGGAGTAAGACGAACACCTAAGCTACTACTTCAACAGGATAAGTCTCTTCTCTCAAACCAACAAAACTTTCAATATGAAGTGAAAACCCAGTATTAATATACCTTAATAATATACCATAATTTCGTGATGTTCGAGAAATTTAATTGCAGACTATCCATACTGCCTTTCATTCTGTAAATTTACCTTAAAATTTGGGCTTTTGGTTGTCTAAAGACAAACTGGCGATTAACCTGTGAATCCAAAACAATTATCCCTTGATGGAATAACTCAATGTTTTTTATACAAGGGTTGCCTTTTATGCTACATTTACACGCTTGCCACGGCTTGGCAAGCCACCGCAAATTCCGAGCCTTCACAAACGTTCGGACGCCATTTACACATTGGCGTGCGCGTAGTTATATTTTTTATACGCTCGCCGAAAATTCCTTTGATCTGTGTCGGGACAAGCATTGGCAAACTCACACAAGCCACGGCAAACTACACCCCATTTACACGTTCGTGTTTGTGGTGGCTTGCCAAACCGTGGCAAGCATGTTAATGTAGCATTATATTTTAGGATTCTCTTGACCTAGTACTTCCACCTGGCAAAAAAAAACATCTTTATCGTAAATTTTGTCATTTTTTGAGATAAGGGTTATTCAGAAAGTTTTTGCAATATTTGCCATTTGCGTTTTTACATGATAAATTAAAAAACATATTGTAAACGGTAAAATTTAGGATAAAATCATGAGCATTTTCGTGCAATATTTTTTTACAACCTTAGACGTGGATAGCCAACGAAAATGAGCTCAACACGACATTTGGACATTCGGCACCATCCGGGACTACTTTTTATTGATCTTCTAGTATTTTTGGTCACGGGGTTCCTAACGATGAAAACTTTGAAGGGAGTCCATAATTAGTTGTCGTCAGGAAAACATTTTTAATAAAATTGACGAATTGAACGTGCATTCTTGGTGGAATTATTTAAATAAAACAATTGATTTGTTATTCCACAATATTTATTTACCTGACTAGTTTCGCAGGAACAGGTACTTTTCGGTAAAACGTAGTTTTCGGTAAATAGTCTAAGTCACCTGTGACCATGCAGGACCTGTTCCTGCGAAACTAGTCAGGTAAATAAATATTGTGGAATAACAAATCAATTGTTTTATTTAAATTATTTTAAACATTTTTAACCCTTTTTTGGGATATCGTGAGGCAACAAGAGCTCTCCACTGTGCTCGATATGCTAAGCAAAGACCCTGCTGTAAATAATTACGATTCAACATATTTCAAATATTTCGGTAAATTTAAAATACTTGGTCCCAACATGTTTAAATTTACCTATTTACGAAATGAAATATAATTCCTACCAGATTTGAAATTCTAGACGTTACGTTGCGAAGAATAGCTGCTTTATTCAGAAGTTTTCACTCACCTGTAAACAAACAAAAAAACATGTATAAACATATTATATAACTCGTATATTCGTTTAAATAATGAAATTGATTTTTTTTATTTTTCTTTCATAACTCATGAGTACACGACATACAGTTAAGAATGGTCTAAAATGTACAACTTAAGATGGATTTACACCAAACGAGCATACAGCCGAATCTAGAAACAAAGCATATTCTTTCATAAATAAATAACTTTACAAAATAATTAAACCTTAAATAAATAAAAAAACTAATTAGGCGATGACAGTTCTTTCTCGTTGTTATTTCCTTGGTGACCATTCCAACGATTAGAAAATATACTCTTTTTTCCAGCTCTGGCTCAATGTTCATTTGGTTTTACCTTCTACAATTTGAAAATTAGAAATGATAAACTTATTTAGATTGATATCTGAAAACAATTAACAGTTAATATTTTCGACGTAGAGAAAAATTCGATATCACTACTGTTTTTAAAGAAACCTTCAACGTATGCAGAAGTTTTGACTTCTGATATTTCAGAAGTTGAAAACTTTCTTGTCAATCTTCGCAAGACATAAAATTATTATACATTTATACATAATATGTATCATTTCGTGACAAATCTTGGGTTTTCACTTCCATTCATGTTATGCGGCACTCCCAGCTTTCATCGGATTCTACGATGTGTAGGCCATTTTGAGAGGTGGTCCTGATGAGACACATGCGCACAATGTCGAAATACACTACCTTTTTGACGAATCCAATCGCATATTCTGGTGATGGGCACAGCCTCGTCCCATATGCAAGTGCAGTAGCACAGTATCTGCCGAATTCATCACAGCGTAAATGTCATAACTTTAACGCCAAAATACGAACCAATAATTTCATACACATCTTTGGTTCATACATAATATTGTCCTCACTCGTTGCAAAGGCGAAAGCTGTTATGGTGAGTGGTGTTTGTTTTGAAATAAATAAATAAAAAATGCACTCATCACACTTTTCCTAGAATATCCACCGATATTTTCACAATTAATTAGGTAATACCATAAAAATTGTTTGAAATATAAATCACCACAATATGAGAGAGCTACCAAACGGATACAAGCTTATCCATTATCTTGAAATTTGTTTTAAAACCTTATTTCTATCAATGAACTATCATTCTCACATTTTTCTCTCTCAACTTCTCATTCTTCAAATTCTATCAATCAACATACAAATTTAATATTCCGCGTTTCTTGACCAACACCATTAAAGAGACTTTGTTTTCCACGAATGTGAACACTTTTGATCATTTCGTTCAAGGCCACGCAAGTGAACCATCTTTGGCGAATCTGCGAAGTGGTTTCGTACTGTTTAGGTGCCAGCCATTTTCATATTTTACAACACAAGCTTTAAGTAGTTTTCTGTGAATGGGTCAAAGTGTGTATTTGTGTTCATTTTGAGTTACATTTTATAAAAAAAATCTGAGCGGGGAATTTTCTACTTTCTCTGTCTGAGTGTTATAATACATAGTTCATCATTTCAAGACAAAATACATTTGAAATAAATCGTATCGTGTGGGGAAATCTCATGAGTCAACTCTAGACTATTACTTTTCCACACATTGGACCATAAAACGTTCTACGAAATAATTAGTCAGCCTGGAAATGGGAAGCTCTCCTCAGACAGCGATAAAGCTGTAGGAGAGTGGCGCAGTCCTGACGTGTAAAAGCGACGTTTAGTGTGGAGAAGTTGGAAATTTTCACGTCATTCTTCATATAAGAGATGTCGTTGAGTGCTATATTATGTTCCCTTCTAACCGCAATGACAAGCAGTAAAGAGTGTTTAAACGAAGGTATCTCAGAGATACTCCGAGAAGAAGATACAATCAAAAGTACAAAGGAAACGAACTTCACAACTTCAAAGCACGTATGTGATAATTAGTGTTTTTGGTTTGTTTGCTTGCTTGCATGCTTCATTTTACTAATGTAAGTACCAATTAAATTCCTACATTGTGAGGTGAATTTAAGTTGATGTAGTATCATCTACCTACAGGACTGCTGTTGAATACATTATTTATGTAATTCAAATAATAAAACTACATGTACCTACCTATCATACTGGAGAGAAAGACCAAAAAATTTTTCGTCCAATTAAAATGCTTGTTAGTCAGATATATCAGTGATCGGGTGTGAATGTCTTAAATTATTGTGCAAATAAGTATATGAAATTTGTATAGACATTTTTGGTGATTTATTCCAGAAACAGAGTGTATGAAACCATTTAGTCAAAAAAAAACATCTATTGGCTGTAATTGAGCATTATACGTATACCTATCAGGTATAACTAAAAAAATGTACCAAAGTAGTAGCAGTCAAATATAATGAAGAAGTTGATTTAAAGATACTTCTTAGTGCTTATCGAACGATCGAGTAAGGGGATCACAAAACAATAAACATACCTTCATTACTATGACATATTCATTTTATTTATTTTTTTTTAATTTGTAGTACGTTGTTCTCATTCATTTAATTTTGCAAATGTATTAAAATTGTTATTTTCAATAATAAAATAATAATAATAGTTTTATTAAAATTTCATTAATCTGGAATGATCCGTGCTACAAATAATAATGATTTACAGATATTTGAATTTGATTTAATTAAACAACGTTTATTTGATTAATGATAATTTTACTATTTTGTCATTTTAAATGTCACAATACTTTAACAACTAACATTTAAAATTCACCAAAGGTTTTTAACCATACTACCAAGTATTTCTTCTGTATCCTATATAATTTCTTTATTCTATATCTTTGTTTATCGGCAGCCTTCCATTATGTTTTAGGTTTAACAACCAAACCATCTTAAAATACAAGCTTCTGTTTACTTTATGAATTCTCAAAAGTCCTAATCTACCATTCACATAATATACATGTCGTGTCCATTCCCAAAACACCTAAGTAGCAAAACGGGTTCTAGAGAGATTTTAAATCGGTTGAAGAAAGCCACAAGAATTCTTGAAACTTTTTTCTTCTTAATATATGAATATAGTTGTCTACTTGTTGAAGAAAAAGAATAAAAACATTAACTCCTAAGAATAGTTGTACCTATCTAATATACAGGGTAACTGGTTATTCGATACATTCCTTAAAAAGGATTATAGTAGAGCAAATTTGCAACAGTTTTGTTTCCATTAACCAGGGGTCAAATGCCAGTGGTTTTCGAGTTATTTAACTTTTTAGATATTATTGTTTCATTTTCCACCTCTTGACCTAAAACTGAAAATTTGACCCCTGGTTAATGGAAACAAAATTGTTGCAAATTTTCTCTTGTATATGGAATGTATCGAATTACCAGTCACCCTGCATTTTAATCACGAAATAAAAACTAAAATTATTTATGTTCTGAATAAAAAACTGTGGATTTTAGAATTGTAGAAAATTGGAATTTTGAGTTCTTAACACTTCTTAGAAGCTACGTATAGGTACATATAACACCAACAACTTTTTGGGGAACTAAACAATTAACAAAACCTCACCTCTACGCATCATTACAAGAACGTGTTTCCATTAAGCTTTTTACTATTATACGCCGTGTGGATTTTTTGAGAAATCGTTAACAAACTACCAAATTAGCGGCAAAAAGTGGAAATCAATTGCTTGTTAGCTAACTATTTTTTCCTTACCAATCCCAACATTGTTGGAGTTTATATGAAAAAAGATTTACTCAATTTTACAATTAGTTTATCAATTATCATTGAATCAGAAGAAAATTTTCCACCACATTATTTGAGATTAATTTATTTTATTTTCAATAAGAATAACATTCAACTGTTGTACAGAGCCGGCACTAAACAATACAATTTACTATAATATATTACTCAAAATTCCACATTGTTTATTGAAATTGAACAGGAAATACAAAGGGCCGTGGACTCGTTAATCTCTGATAAATTAAATTTAATCGTCACCGTATTATTCCAATGGAGACAGGGACTTGGTGTAATCAACCTCGCTCCGTCCCTGCGCTGGCATTATTATAACCTTTAATAAATTCCATCTGGCATAAAACCTTTTGTTCAAAGTCTAACGAACTAGTGGAATTCTACATAATTCAGTGTTGTTATACTTTTCATCGCCTTACAGAACAATCAACGAATACCAACCCGCGGCAACTTTTTAAGGCATGCCTCCTGCCAGCTACTTTTTGTGACGATGACGCTTATAATAATATTACAAACTTCATAAAATGAAAGGTCTTAAGAGCAACCATATTTCACAGAGCACAGAATGCATTGCCGCATAGTTAATGGTTTTTAAGCGTGCATGGCGAACCAAACCAAACGAGCATGGAGCCAGAGCTCGAAGTAGATTGGTATATTTTCTTAATCGTTGAAATGGACACTAATCTGTCATCGCCCATTAAATTAGTTCTTGTTTGTTACTGTTTCCATGGTTTCCGATATCAACCAAAAGAGAAAGTATGCTCTGTTTCTACATTCGGCTCTGTGTTCGTTTATTCATTATATATTTATTTATTACTAGCTTTCCCGACAGACGTTGTCCTGTATTCCTAAATATGAATATTGAATACGAAAGAAAATTATATCCCCCAAAGCACGAGCTCTGCTCAATTTTGGGGGTAAAAAAAATATATTAAAAAAATGTATAAATTTGTTATTGTGAATGTATTTTTTTAATGTTTTTTATTTCCTTAATAAAAATATTTGAATTTGAATTTGTATGGTGATGAATTAATTATCATTTGACCAATGTGATTCCGAACGATGCATCTGTTTTAAACCATGTAGGTATATTGCATCCGCATTCTGTCAATCGCACCAATTGACAATTTCTGTCAAAATTTCAAAATTGGAAGAAAAATTATAAGGTGAAAAGTAGGTACTATTAAGGTTGTCTACGTAGAGTTTTCTTTAATTTCCTAATTTTCCATGCATTTATCTTAATTTTTTTCTTCTAAAAGGACATTCTCCTGATAAAAGCCTACACGACAAAAAAGAATTAGCGAAATCGGTCCAGCCGTTTAGGCGTGATGCTATGACATCGGGAAATAGCTCTCCATTTTTATATATAAGATTTATTTATTTATGCAATTAACGGCTTTGGCCTTTTACAGTTTAAGAGTAACATTTACATAGGTGGTGTAAATGCACCCTCATTCAAATCTTTGTTGCCCATTCCGAAACCATTCAATTTTAACAAAATATATTTTAGAGACCAAATATATCAAATAGACCAAAATATATTTTACCACCTCTGGTGACCTCGGGGCTGAGCTCCCGATACGTATCGGTATGGCAAGTGGCGCCTTTAACAACATGACCAAGATTTGGAAAGCGTCGGCGTTTAGTGTCAAGACGAAATGTAAACTGTTTGATGCGTGTGTGTGGCCCATTCTCCTATATGGGTGTGAGTCCTGGCACCTGACCAAAGCCCAGGAACAAAAAGTCTCAGCTTTTGAAATGAAGTGCCTTAGGGGAATTCTGGGCGTAAGATGGTACCACCGTATCACGAACGACGCTATACGCCGGCGCACCCAGCGTGAGCCCATCACCTCTACCATTGTGGGGAGGAGATGGTCTTGGCTGGGACATGTGTTAATGACGCCGAATGACAGTTGGCCGAGGCGAGCGCTGTTCTTCCTCCCATCAGGGTCCCGAAGACGAGGAAGACCCTCTCACACTGTATTCCGCTCCTTCGAAGCAGAACTGAGGGATTTGGACATGGTGTGGGAGGAGGTCATAAACATTGCGCAAGATCGAGCGCAATGGAGAGCTCTTGTTGCCTCTATGCCCCTAAGTGGGATGTAAAAGGGAGAATTGATTGATTGATTGATATTTTAGAGAATCACTTCTAACAAATCACTTTTTTTTTTAGTCGTATTATTTAAGTCTGCTGAAAGTCATAGCCAGAAAATAATTTCGGGAAGGATTTTGGCTTAGTGGCGTAGTGAAAAAGTACATAAACGGGTCACCGTATGTAAGTCCACCATGCACCCTAGTTATGACTTTGTCAGTTTAATATAAGTGGTTGGTAAGTAATTTGGTATTTTGGTTTGCAAGTAAGTGATTCCTATGATTTTTTTTTTTCTTTAAAATTAAAGTATTTTGGAAAGAGCTGAGATTTGGATTAGATCCCAATTAGATCGAATAAGGAATACCACTTGTTCACAATGCACAGGTTAAGAAACTAAAATAAATTCAAATGTTTACAATAATTAATAAGACAAGATAAACTATATAATATTATGTAAGCAAAGATGAGTGGTGAAGATATGAACTTCTTTGACTTACATTGTACCTCGTCAATAACTAATTTAAGGTCAAGAAATAGTTTTACGAGTAGCTATTTATAGAGCATTTATGAATGTTTAGTTGTCGGGTAGTTATACCTTATCGAGCGCCCTTACGAGGATGCCTCGACATATTGAATACTACTAGCTTATACCCGTCTTGCTTTACGTTTTTGATTCCGATTGTCAGGCTTGATCGGTAGGTAATTAAACAGCTTCTAGAATAGCTTCCCATTGCTTAACAGACCTCTATAACTGACATAAGCACAGAAAAAGAAGAATGACACTTTTACAATTTTTGTTTTACCGACCTCATAATATTATACGAACCTATTCAAACCACAGAGCTCTCTCTATGAAAACTTGCAAATTATGTCCACAGATAATATAAATATACTGATTATGTCGGTAGGTTCGTATAATATTTTATTTTTTTTGGAGGTCTATAATAAAAAAAAAATATTATACGAACCTACCGACATAATTTGCAAGTTTTCATAGAGAGAGAGCTCTGTGGTTTGAATCTTAGCTACATTCCCTACACCCTCTAATCTAATGTGGGATAATTAATTAGGCATTCCACCCATAGAGGGTGATTTGTGCCTGTCAAACTTCAAAATGTTGGAATCATTTTGCAATTTTTTTCATTAAATCTTTATTTATTGAGAATAATAAGATTTGAATAACATTTATATGTACATATAACAAATCAATCTACAATTATTTTATTACATTTTCATACCGTAATACCAAGATTCCGTTCAACGTTTACATGAGTAATTTTGTTTCCAAAATATGACTTACTGTCTTTTTGAGAAATTTGTATGAAGATCCTAAAAAAATAGAGTTTTTTTAAATAGCTCTAAATATATTAAAGTTAATGTAGCAAATTGTATTTAAGAACCTTCTCCACCATTTTGTACGGCTCTGGGCATATTAATATCTGACGTAGCATTTGTATATTGAGCGTGATGTTCACATATACGGTAAGAGTATTGTCAAAGGCAAATAAAAAAACAAACATTTCTGAATTATTATGTAGATTAATGAAACATTAAGGTTTAATTAAATTACTTACCTACGCTACATCAGCAAGCGTAGTGACATGTGTACGGGTGATGTAATCCTGTCTTTGCGAGGAGAAGGAAGGGTTTCGCGAGTGGGCGGTTTGATTGTGCCTATAAGTTTGGGAATGACGCTGATGGCGTAGAAGAAGATTTAACGTCCAGGGATCAGAGTGTTCGGAGCCTACATACAATTTATCACCCATGGGATCCTTGCTACCAAATTATTATTATTATTACTACTACTCGACCATTAAATCTCCGGGGAAAATATGGCGGTAATTTTTTTCTCTCGATAACCCCAAAGGTTTCCCGTCAGTACGAATTCACCTTAACCAAACAGACATCTGAAAAAAAGGAAAGAGAGAAACCGATCGATTGAATTATGAGTGATTCATAATCGAACTAAAACGGGTCGGGTACAATATAATATTTCGAAAGTAAATTGGTTTAATGACCGTTACAAAATCTTTGGTTATCATATAATATTCCAAACATTAATTCAATTAATATGTTAAGAGTTTGTCGATTTTGACTACAATAATTTTGCAGTAGTGGATGATGTAAGGGGCTTAAGTTTAAAAGTAAAATAATAAACTTCTTTATAATAGAATCAGCAATTATCCTGAAAAACCATAATAAAAGAAAAAAAATTCAAAACGTTAACATTACAGGTATATTTGATAGAACGTTTTTAAACGCTGTTTTCATTGGTTGGCATAATAAAGATAGACATTGATTGGTTGGTTGTCATAATATAGACAGAGCTAGGACACCATGACTCAAAATTTCTTAAATTAAAAAAAATACTAGATTTTTGAGTCAGTTATATGCATGGTGATTAATCACAACAACTTCAATAGAGTATTTTTAAAATGTTTCTTCCTTTAAGAAACTATTTGCAGTATAAGTGTGCGTTTACACCAAACGACCATAGAGCCGAAACTAGAAAGAGTCAAACTTTCTTTTATGGTTGATATTGGACACCATAAAACCAATAACTTTGAGGTGGTTGATAGACCAGCGGTTACGACGCCGGCGCCGGCTTTCGCACTGTTTCGTGAGGAGGTCGTGGGTTCGAATCCCGGCCGTGTCGACCATTTTCCGCTTTCACGGCACAAGCATTTTATTACTGTGAAAGATGTCAAAAGTGTATTTGTGTTCACTTCGAGTGAGCACAGATTCATTTAAAAAAAAAAAATAACAAGCATTCACTAACTATGGGCGATGACAGCTGATTAGTGTTGTATCAACGATCAAGAAAATATACTCTTCTTCCAGCTCTGGCATCCAGCCAGCTGTCAGAGTTGGGCCAATAGTGTAGCCAGGTGTACAAGTATATTTGCCAAATGTTGCTACTTGCCAATGCTTGGCCAGAGCCACTATTTGGCCATCCTGGACCAGCATGGCCCATAGTCTAGCCGTGGCTTAACATTACTAATATCGCGCCAGACAAAACAAACATCATCTTTGTAACTCACATTACACAATAATATTATTATAACACCTTAAAAAAAGTGTGTGTTCGTAGGTACAATCACACAACAATAATAATTACACACACAAACGAAGGTATAGGAAATAGTATGTAAACACTCGGAGTTTGTAATTTAGCCAGACACGTGAATAACACATCAAGGAATACACAGATACCCTCCCACATACGAGGTGTGTGAGGAAAGAAATGACACTGAAAACACGGATATTGATCTGGTTAGGCTGCGTGTGTGTTCATCCCTTCAGTTTGTTATAGCCTTCAAATCCATGAACATGAACTTTGAGGGGTCAAAAAAGACGGAAAGATCGATGCATGCGATATTTACTTAATGCTGGAAGCGTCTTGGCCACTGTTTACATGTTGGAACACACGACAAAGGATTCTTTATACAACAAGCTTATCGTCTTCGTTTGTCTCGCTGTCTACTGAATGCAATATACGGAACCTTTATTTTATCCGAAGTATATAAGACATACGAAGGCAAGAGAGGGAAATGACATTGAGGAAAATTTCCCATGAAACAGAACCACACTGAGACACTGCTTTATATAATCAACTTTTGTGGCAATATTTAGATAATCCGCGACTTTGGTGTGAGAAAAGTTAAAACAGACCTTAAGGAAATATTTTGTTGAATCCAGCACACCTATTCCGAATATTACTCACTAACGTAAGTGAGAAACTCAAGGGAATTTTGTATGCGTTGCGGAGCTTTCCGAATTATTCTGTAGCTGAGCGCTCTATACATGTTTCATAAAACACATGTTACTTCTCAACAGCACAAATATCACGGAAACTTTGAAAAGGAACGCAGGGCAAAAGTTTTTAACTCTCACAAATACTTGAAAAGGATTATAACTATTTGAATGAAAAAAAAAAATTGGCAAACAAAAAATCAGTCTCGTTACTTTTCTCACGCACCCGTGTGTATGTTACATACCCATACGCGGTTTTACGTAGCACAAAGCACACAAGTAAGATATGAAGATGAATACGAAGAAAATTCAGATAATTTATACAGAAACTCCATAAACATCGCCATTTAGTCCTTGTTGGGAGGAGAAAATTGCTAACTAAAGAGAAGAAAAGCTGAAATATTTCTCATTCTTTAGTAAAAGGAAACCCACTCTCGCTCGCTCTATCGCTAGGAAATCTTCTCTATTTCCAGCCAAGGGGAGATCTTATTCTCACATGGGAGTTACACACGAAACTAAGAAGCGATAAACTACAGTTCCTATTGAGTCGAATGCATTCGTATAGAATAATATTTTATCTCGTACGAAATCTATCCTCTTTGAATGTAAGACGCTGTGAGCAAGGCTATTCATTAAAAAAGAAGAAGAATATCGTTGGAGTTTAAAAACGCCTTTTGAATAGTGAATATTATGTGTTTCATATTATTATTTTTATGGTTCTTCATATCATTTTCAGATAAAAAAGTAATATACGACGATTATCACAGCCGAACGTGGAATGCAGACTTTAAATTAACATAGTAAACATTGTCAATTACTAAACTTACGGCCGGTTTTAAACAAAATTCTTTAGATAAAGGAACTTTTAATATTTTTTACATTTAATATAAAGTCTCCTTTAAGTTGACGCGTTTCATAAAAAATGTTCCCGCTTACTTTAGCTAAAGTTTGAAATGTCAAAAAAATATTTGAATGTTGGTAGAAGTTGGTAGTGATACCATGGAAATCTTTGGAAAACATAGTTTGTTTACAAATATTTCCGCGGAATTTCTGTTAATCTGTAAATTTCATTTCTCAATAGAGCATCAATGTGCCGTTATTGTTGTTAATTTATTATTATGGTTTATGAATTAGTAAACGAAATCTGTAAACAATAATATTCTTCCATCAGTATTTTAGTCATTTTTGTCCACAGTGTCACCGTATACCGTACCGTATATACCGTAAGGTTCATCATTTGTGACAGAGAGAGAGAGCCACGAAATTTACTATAAACTCTGGTGGTAAAATATTGAACTACACTAAAGTCGACTTACGTGCCAATAACGGGACTTTTAACATAAAGTAGACTTTAAGGGTCTTTTTTTTGTTATGAAACGCGTTATTTTTCAAAGGACTCTTAAAGTCTCCTTTATTTATGAAACCGGCTGTTACTCCTTAGTTAGTAGATTTAAAATGTTGAATTCATGTTAAATGATCAAGAGAACCCCGGGAAAAGGCCAAAATAACTTCATAGAAACCCAGGAGGATAAAGAGAAGGTAGTTTGATGAAATTTGGACGGTAGCCAAGAATCAGAAGCGGAGGACAGGTTGGGAAAGGAGGCCTACATCCAAAACTGGATAAACCAAAACCTAAGTATATTTGAAATATTACAACTTCAAACAGAAACAGAAATGTCAAAAAGAGAGTACCTACGTCTGTAAAACCCCTATAGTATGATAGTCGAATACCGAAACGATCATCGAAAGAGTTTCAAAAAAAATCCATACAAAATGATCGAACAATTCGATCGTTTGGTGTGACAACGCTTATAAGTGCTAATTATCGTGCAATTAGCTTTTGATACTCCTACAAGCCCCGTAGTCTGTTCGAAAATGTCTTGTATTGATTAAGAAGGTACATAAAATGGTTTGTCACTGGCGGCAGCAAAGGAAAGATATTACCGTAAAAATTTCAGATTTTTACATTTTATAAACATTGGTTTAAACAGATAAGTTAGTAAGCTTAATCTGTCAACTAAGTAATTTGTCAACAAATAAATGAACATGTCTCGCATGGAATAAGTTTCCTCAAATTAAATAAATAGTTGTATGATGTTATATGTTTTAATTATAAAACTAAACCCACACCAGCCTTAACAAAAGTACAAACTAATTTAGAGCCTTATTATTATTTTTCTTCAAACACAGATGTGTTTTCTTTTGAAATAGTTCTCCGTACATAAACAAACTTTTTGGGATAAACGTTTGAGTTCCTTGTACTTTTAGTGTAGGATTTCCTTCTAGCTCTTTGGGAACTATTTTCTCTTCTATACAATAAACATTATAATGCTGTAACCTAACTTGTGGAACACTCGGAGAGAAAATAACGCTTAGTTTTTTTTACAAAAATACGTTAACATAGTTTCTACACTATCACTCAGTACACGAACTTGACAAAATATGACATATTGAATTGGTGAATTTGCAGTTGGGTGAGATCTATAGAAAATAAAATTAAAATAACGTAATATTATTTTATGTTTAGGTAGCCAAAGTACTAAATATGGGTGTATGATGGGATTTACTTTATTAATAGAAAGATCTTTAAAGGCTTACTTTATTAATAGAAAGATCTTTAAATTAAAGGAAATTTATTTTTATGTAGCTACTAGATACGACTTTTGGAACATAAATTTCAAAATTTTATGTGACAAACTGTTTATGAAGGACTTTGTGAGGAAGGAGAAATAGTGATTTCTTCAAAAGATTTATAAGAAGTGTTGGAGTCGACACAGAAAAAGATAAAAATTAAACAAATATAAAAATCTAAAATAAACAAGCCCCAAGAGGATTCTTCTGACGATATTGAAGATGAATGTTTGTGCACAGTGTGCATGGAGTCATTCACATCAGGAAAACAATGGGTTCAATGTCATGATTATTAACATTGGGCCCATGAGCAATGTACCCCAGTATTATGATAATGGTTTTCATAGATTTTAAGTGTTTTTTTTATAAGCAAAATGGTTTCAAATCCTGGTATCCTATCCATTTGTACAACTGTTACTTTCGACCCTAATAGGTGTTACAACTACCACAGTATTATGATAATGGTTTTCATAGATTTTAAGTGTTTTTTTTATAATCAAAATGGTTTCAAATCCTGGTATCCTATCCATTTGTACAACTGTTACTTTCGACCCTAATAGGTGTTACAACTGACCCTGCTAGCGGGATCGGAAGTAACAGTTGAGGCATTTTTGTAAATCCTCCATAATTCTTAGATATGTATTATTAAACACACAAAACTTATCTGGAATTATAGGCAAATATGTAAGCAGTGGACCAGAGAGGGCTGAAGAAGAACAAGAAGAAGATGTAAACTAATTCATTAAATAAAAAATGTATCATTACGCTGTTGATTTTCTCACAATGAACTCAAATGTGAAAATTGTTACTTTGGACCCCGCTCTCCCCTACAGATTGGAGAACCGTAATCGACTGAATACGCGAGGAGCTACGATCGACCGAATATATTGTGAATTTGTTGAGGTGGTATCTTCTTTTGAAAAAATATTTACATCCTTATTATTTTTGCATCATTATTAAAATGCCTCAAATTCAAATATTTTGTGTCCCCACAGAAAACATTGATCCAAAAATCTATGTCTGGTCGGTGCTTCTACAAATAGAGTGACGTCACGGACCCTCAAGGAGAGCACTATGATTCAGCTTGATGCATGTGAACGCATCGGCGAATGCTCCGCATCAATTAGGCGGCCATTTTAAGGCTTCTTAAGCCAGTTCTCCAGAGAGTAACATTCGATAGGCAGTTGCTGTTTGACATCAAAATCCGAAAGGTTTCCTAATTGGAAAACGTGCTCAGGATTGAGAAATACGAGCTACTCCTCCTGATTTTGAAAGGCAAAATAGAAGGCCGAAGACAAAAATAAATTTCCTGGCTCCTTAATATCGATATAGATTAGTCGAAGCGCTTATTGTAGCTGCCCATGACAGGGAAAAATACTTTCGAGTGAAATTGGACGTTGGGGGGACTCGACATAATACACTAAGGAAGAAGGTTAAGCTAAACTAATTATTATCAACGTTAGATTGGGTGAAACAAAATTTCACTGAGAGAGCAAGAACAAAATTTAAAAAGCTTGTGAAAGACCAGTATGATGACTGTATAATTGAGTCCAGAGTTGATACCACTGCGACCAAAAATGCGCTGAGAGTTTTACAAATTTCAGGAACATAGCCGACTCAGAGTAAAAGACACAAGAGTAAAGGAATTACGTGAGGTCGAGGATGTAGTGAGATGAGGAAGACAACGAAGAATGTATGGTATCCACATAGACGGCATATACATGTATGATGTACATTTTGAAAGGATCAAACATTTTTACAAGCTTGAGACGGCTGCAGAATCGTCGCTTCTCTTGAAGAATCACAATTATAGTCAATAACACGTGAGCAAGTATCGATCAGGTGTCTACTTGCGCGCAATCCGCTTGCCTTTGATTGTTTTTTTTTTTTCTTTTGCCTTCCTCGATAGAAGAAATGTCTTCAATTGTCTACTTACTGGTGATCAATTTTTTTCTCATATCGAGAAGATACTTCTAAGCAATCTCAAAAAGCAACCATCTTTCTGATGATAACATAATAGTTACGTCCATTTTAGATTCGCTGCACGGTCAATTATGTTCGAAATTGACATTATTTTTAATATTTATATATGCCTATATCAGAAAAACCTGTCGGACAAAAGGCTGAGATAAGGGTCATTTAGTGTTTAATTGTCTTATAAATGGATTATGTGTAGTCCCTTAAAGGTTTTCAATTATAATATCCCACTATGAGAACAGTGAAATATTTGACACATCTTACTATAGATACCAATAGTTGTATGTAGAAACTTCTGCTCAAGTATCACATTTTTCGTCGATGCACTATTTTCTCGCGGACCTGATTATTAATTGTCATTTACAGATAGAATTACACCGATTAATATAAGCATGAAAAATATTTTACATGGGGTTAGAGTAAGGTTTCAACGAACATAAGAATAAAAATAAATCACGATTCAATCATAATAATACATAGATAATAATTAACCAAATTAGCGGGCTTATTGCCTTTTGCAATTTCTTCCAACCAACCAATTACAGAATCGTTTCAGTTTGCATGATTTACATTTTACAAAAACAAATACATAGGTAGGTACATTTAAATTTGAATTTTATTATATTTATTAATTTTTTTTATTTAGGTATTATGTTTTTACAGAGTAAAATTTTTTTTTGAGGAATTTTGTGATGTTTAATTATTTTATGAATGGATTTTACAGAAAGTTTAAAGTTTTTTATTTTTTTGATTTTGTTGATTAGTGACTTTTTTTTGAGTGGTATTTAATTTTATTTCATTGTGACTGTCCTTGTTTTTTTTTGATCATCTATATTATTTGAGATATTTTTTTTGTACAAATGTAATGAATTTGTGTTTAAAGGCGAAAGCCGTTTATATTATGTAAAATAAAAAAATACTTACATAATATGAATATATTATATTCAATTATATAAATAAACTAAAAACATAATATTATTATGTAAATGGCGAGGAAGACTGGTTCAGGAGTAGAGGAAAGGAAATGAAGTTTAATGAACTTCTTGATAGAGAATTGCGTTGGAGTAACTCACTGGTTATCGTTTTTGTGATGAAAAATGAACACAAAAATACTCTTTGAATCTTTCACAGTAAGCTACTAAAAGCTTGCATCGTGAATAAGGAATATGGTCGGCAACTGGGATGGAATGAAAGCTAGGATCGTAGCCACTAGACTACCAACCACTTCAATTGATTCCATAATCTTGTTACGGACCAATCATGATAAGATTATTTTATACCATGAAAACAAAGGCAAATCAAAATTTATTTTCTGAAAGATATAATAAAAGAGCAATTTAATTCCACAAGCAATTTCGTCCACAAAAGACGTTTGTATAGCGATATTTTTAATCCGTCATAAACAAACTTGAATAAATTGTGTCTGCGGAGATACGTCATATTATTTAATTAAAGACGAACAGGCGTAGTAAGCTCTAGTAATTATCACGGCATTGTATAAAATGTTGTTGATTATCATAACTTTGGTATTATTATCGTTTAAAAGTACGACGATACTCTGTCATCAAACATATTGTCTGAGGGAGCGAAATGATTAAATCACGCCCGAAGTTGATGAAACGGAACCAAAAACTGAATTACAATGGAGAGGATTAAGCGCCCGTCTCCCAGGAGATACAATGTATAAAACGAAACTACATCTGAGTGTTATCCACCCTAAACTATGAGTATTTAACTAACATTTTTAAGCGGCTCGACTGCTCATAGCAAAAAGCAAAAAAAAATGTCTTCTGAAGCGACGCCGCGTTGACTATCACCCGTGGGAAGGCTTCTGTGTTCTATACACGCCAGAAATTATGTACCTACTCTCTCGGGTCTTGTCAACTCTTTGTTTACCAACTGCATCCGTAGTCTGCTCTATACTATCCTTTAATTTTGTAACCTGCCCCTACTCTGCGAATGTTGAAAACAGTAATTAGGTATTTACGTTTCCCCAACCCGGTTTAGATTGTATCAATACAAGTTATTATGAAATATTGTGTCATATTTCGTTAACTGTCCGAATTCCAATTATTCTTCTAAATGCCCAACTCATGTTTTAGTTGAATACAGGGCCTTAAGATATTTGTCATATCTAAGTACCCACTTTCCGAGACTGGATCGTCTGACCAAGAACCTCCAGTGGTTAATCATATGTATGGTAGGGCGGGTCGATTTCATTTTCTCCCGATATTGATTATTGGTCTCCGAATTGAGTGCAAAGTTTCAAAAAAATATTAAATTCATCGTATTTTGAAGCAGGTATAAAGAAATTAAAAAGATCTACAACATATTTTTTTTATTGTATGTCATTAAAATGACGGAATAATCAGTTCTGCATGGTATAAAGCATAATAATGCAATTTTAGACATCAACAAATTACATAGAGCGTCGTGAAAAACAAGGGAAAATCTCATGAAATGAGAACAGGGTTACAAAACCAGTATTGTATTTTGATGGCCGTAAAGCCAAAGTTTCAGCTAATGATTGGAAAAAATGGACAAAAATACAGAAGAACAATAATAAAAGAGAGTGTTAAAGGAAACTGATTCTAAATTTATGTAAAATTTGGAACACCGAAACCGATAGACAGATCGATTACAGATTTTTTTTCAAAAAGCAATATTTCATTTGATATTTTTCTTTGTCGTCTGATGTGATGAAAAAAAGTGTAGGAAAACACCGGAAAACTTGATTGCAGGAGTTGCAGGACATTCGTTTACAGGAGAAAAGACTAATAAAACCATTAGAATGAAGTATTTGCTTATCGCAAACGATAAGTAATCCCAATTGAATGAGTCGCCAGTAATCTAGAAAAAAAAACGACAAGTAACAATTATTTAGGTTTTTGTATAACATGTTGATAGTGCTTTCTCAAATCATCATACGCATTCTGACCAAATTGGAAAACAACTAGAAAAATGTAAAAAAAACAATTGATATGTTCCAGGTGATTACAACAGAAACTCTTTTTTTATCATTTCAAGATCTACGATAAGATCAATTATATTTATTACAAATTGTCACAGTCATACTAACAGGAACATTTTCTAATGATTTAGGTAACAGAGCTCCAGGAAAAATGTTAAATGTTAGATTGCTAACATAAGCTAATAGGATTCTGCGACTGCGTTTCCTTCAGAAAATCTTATGACTTTAACTTATCTTTATTGTTAATGTTTGTACGCCGACTTAGATTGCAATTAAGATGGATCTTTCTAATGATTTAGGTAACAGAGCTCCAGGAAAAATGTTAAATGTTAGATTGCTAACATAAGCTAATAGGATTCTGCGACTGCGTTTCCTTCAGAAAATCTTATGACCTTAACTTATCTTTATTGTTAATGTTTGTACGCCGACTTAGTTTGCAATTAAGATGGATCCCGTTACCAATGTCAGTTTAATTTCTTATCCTGATATTTATGAGATGAACAAATCTGTAATATAAACTGTAATAACTAAAAGAAATAACTATTTCGCTCAAACTACACTAGTAAGAGAATAAGCCGATCGCCGGATTGTGAAAGCTCGCATCACCCGAAAACACGCACCTATGATCCTTGAAGTACCGAAAGTAAATTTTGAAGCATCCTTTTACTAGAACTACCTTATGCGGTGTTCAGACGAGGCGAATATCGCCAGGACACTAAAATATCGCCAGCCAATTGAACCGTGTGAACAGATTGTTGATAAATCTGAAGCGATAAAAATGGTTGAAAGCGATATCGCCTCAAGTTGAACGCCTTTCACCTTTTGTTTGTGGTGGAACGATGCACGCATGCACAGATATGCGTGGCGTCCGTATGTTCTGTTTCTTGACAGATGACAGCACTGCTCCAAATTTATTTCTCCTTAGAATCTAATTCCGCACTACCCCAAACACTCCGTCCGCCATTTTTAAAACTACGTCAAAATCAGCGCACCTGACAGATTGAATGTATGCCGGTGGACTCGTGTGAACACATCACACGATCAATGGGCGACCGACCGATATTTTTTTTATGCAAGCGAAATCGTCTGGCCTTATATCGCCCCGTGTGAACACCGCGTTATAGACTGACAGCAAAATGTAACAGAAACACCAATCGACAAGTATCCGACGAGGATCTTACGGCATTCATTACATACAATGGCGAAGATGAATAAATACAGTTTCCTGAATTTTCCCTGTCATATCCAAGCAGTTGGAGGATCTGTGAAATTGTCAAAGAAGCCTCACCAACTTTATGCAGAAATTTATCTAGAAAATTATGTAAAAGCTTAGAAAGCAACGAGTAAAAAAGATATCAATCCTAATTTATCAAAAACAACCACTGCAAAACAACACAATTTCAATATACCTGCTTACTTTACATAAAAAATGCTAAGGTTTTATTTATTAGTTTTGTGTAATAAAATAAATAGAAGTATGTACTTGAATTATTATTAGTATAATAAAAAAATTATCAAAATAAACAAGCTGTAATCATTTTATATGATTATTATAGAAATATCAGTTTACTTACTTACTTTACTTAATCCACTTTCGCTCCCTAGGTGGAGCATGTGGTCGCCACAAAGCCTCGCCAAGCATCTCTATCCTAGGCTAGATCCAGGGCGTCATTCCAACTTAAGCCGGTATCCCGATCTTGATCGTGAGTCTTGGTCTGCCACGTCTTCTTGTACCACCCGGTGTATAGAATAAGCTTCCATAATCTATGGAATCGGGCGACATACGTAGGACATGGCCGAGCCAGCTCAGTCTACGATTCAGGATAACCGTTGTCACTGGAGGTTGCATCGTTCGTGATCGGACGGTTTCGTTTGTTATAAAGTAGAACCATCTTATCCCCATGATTTGTTTAAGAAATTTATTTTCAATGCTTCGAAGTTTGTTTTTGTGTGTTTTTGTTAAGTGGCACGACTCACATCCATATAACAGCACTGGTATTACCCAAGCATTGAAAAGACGACATTTGGTTTTTACTAAGATCTATCTGATGATGATACTATCAGTTAGTATGGGATATTATCGTTCCATACATAACTTCAAGGTCGATTCGGAGACAGAAGATGCTGTTTATTTGTCATGAAATTTTGTAGATAGTTATAATACATCATAAGGCAACAAATTATCACTATTATATTAAGATTAGAAGCACTTTATTTACTTCCAGGTCCAACGGCCCACCCTAAATTGTATGGCTCTGTCAGTGGTGTCGATGAAGTCTTTAAACACCTAATTATTGGACTTAGTTATAAGACTTTCCAAGAATGCTTCATTGTTTGCTGAAGGATTAAAGAATTGCTCAAAACATTTTCAGGAAAGATTTTCAAGATTTCTTTTAAATCTCAAAAAATTACACCCAAACTTCTTTCGTGTGAATCTTTATTATCTTTTTGACTATAAAAGCTAGTAGTTGTTGATACTTATAAAGCAACGTGTAGACCAATATATGACCAAAACATTCCTCCCTGTGGACATCACGCACATGAAAACATGTAATATTGCGTTGATAAGAAAATGGCAATTTTGCTGCGCCTAATTTGATAGAAAAGGTAGCAGAGAAATGTTCTACAAGCGTAGCAAAGATACGCCTAAATAAGGTTTAAGCCCACTAATGAGGAAGGTTTTGTTTACTCAATCAATCAGCGAGGTTGTTAGAAAAATGTTTGTTCATTATTTTGAAATCATGCTTAATTACCTCTACCATCGCGAAATCAGCTTTATCTTCACAAAAATATTTTTTTTTCTCAGAAAACTGCCTCTAATTTAATTTATTTCAATATAATAAAAATTTATGTAAGAACTAGTATATAATTATTTTAAATTCAGTATGTCTTGGACGTGAATTGCCACATCGTAAAGAAGAAGAAGAAGTATGTCTTATGGACCGTTTTACATTGTTTAGTAGCAAGTCAAAATTGCAGGTGCGAGTTGCGATCATTTCAATGTGTCGTTTATTTTCTCTTTTGCCACCACTGAAAAACGGGGTGCACGCACTATCATTAGAAAGTCGTATAGGAAAGGAAGGCGAGGCGAGGGTTCTCCCAAAAAAATATAATCCACTTCTATTACTGTTACGTTAACACTAGTAGGCTCACTCGCAACTCGCAGCTCTGTCCACACGTGTTTACTACTTTCTACTTGCACCCGCACTCGCACACACTTGCTACTTCGCAAAGCGAAAAATATCTATACAAATCAATCAATCAATCAATCACCGGGGGCGGTGCGGTGGTTGACAGAGATTGACCTCAACATTTAGAGTTAAAAATATACAAATTTATAATGGAAAAAAAAAAAAAAAAAAAGCCGAAGCCATACGAATAATAATAATAATAATCAATCAATCAATTCTCCCTTTTTCACCCCACTCAGGGGCATAGGGGGGCAACAAGAGCTCTCCATTGCGCTCCATCTTGCGCAATGTTTATGACCTCCTCCCACACCATGTCCATGTCCCTCAGCTCTGCTTCGAAGGAGCGGAATACAGTGTGAGAGGGTATAGCCTTCCTAAAAGGACTTTTTAATAAATTACCCAACCCATTGTGATGAATGCCACGATTTGAGAAAAGAATGTTTAAAAAAATATTTTTTCAAACACAACTAAAATGTTGATAAGATGAATCTCGCAGTACAATAATTTACCAAGAACTCGTTCCGATCAAAGACGTAAATGTGAATAAAAAACTATTTTGTACTGATAATTCCTTCATTTTCTCGATTTTTTTTTCTCTATAAGTATTAATTCTCTTTTCTTCGTATCAATAATGCGGCAAGTATAGGTACCAGTTTATGATGAAAGGGAGATTTTCTCATCACATTTTAGATTTCTCCAGTAATTGGGGTCCGTGAAACGAAACATTTTCTATTCAATACCATCGATTCTATGACCTTGACAAAGAAATTGAATGAAGATTATCCATCCTATTGGATCTGGGTAAATTGGGTGTATTGGAAATTTGTACCTACGTAGATACCTGCATACTTACCATCTTACACATTGGTTGGGCTATACTATATTTTTGTAATTTTTACTAAAATTTATTCAAAAATATCGATAAAGATTTCCATTCCGACTTCCTTTTCAGTGTTGTGTTCCGCAAAAACTCTTGAAGAATCTTGCAGTTCATAAAACTTATGAAATGAAGAGTAAAGACAATAATATTTTAATATTGATTTAAATAATTATGTGCTCATTTAAAGTAAGTACAATACATCTCTTGATTCTATCACATCAGTTAGCTACATAACCGTTGATTTTACCTACCTCACTATGAGAGATTATATGTTTTTGACACATTATTTTTGGTTATGTTGTTGAGCGTTCTGTTGATGTCTCAAATAAATAAATAAATAGTGTTATGTAAACATTTACAAAACTCGTTAAGGCCCCATGTAACGCCCGCAGAATTTCTCATTTAGGTATTTGAGCAAAATTCCAATAACGCCTAATTTTTGTAGGTCCACCCATGTCATAAATAATATCAAGATTTACAAAAGAACCTGATAGATATTATTACTTGACGAATATTAGCAAAACAATAAGGAAAGGCCTGTATACCTGTCTCCTTCGAACTTATCTACAGAGGTGTACGTCTTTTGTTAGCATGGGCAGATAACGGTCCTTTCAAATTTTTGGCAGAAATAATATTTTAGACTGATTAGAGCAAGTTTAGCGTGTTTGAGATATCGTCTGTTCTCTAAAGAATCAATAATATAATAATTGGTTAGGTTCGTTCGTAACCCGGTATTTTCGTTGAATCACTTTCACGCAAAATATTTTTCGTAGATACTATGACAAAAACAATCTAACTACGGGAATGTGTACTTATTTTAAATCATTTCAAATAAAAAAAATATATATATATATTTATATTATTCGTCTGAAAGTAGTTTCTATGACAATAATAACAGATGTCCGCGGAAGGAAATATAATATGTTGAAACATAGGAACTCACATCACCACAGTATTGTTCCTACGTACAACTCTTCCGCCCCGATCGATCTTACGCGACTTCAATGACTTCCCACACCTTTTCGAAATCGCTCACCTCTGCTTCGAAGGAATGTAATACAGTGTAAAAAAGGCTTTTCTTCTAGAACATTATGACGTCGCAGTCAGAGACGTGTTATAATAATAATATGGTCGCAGTGTTGTTTGGTTGGGTAGGTACTTTACATACAAATAATAGCAGGTAGAAGCAACCCTTCCCATTGTATACGCAAACAATGTCTCTGACTTAGGTGAAATCACAATCTCGGTTATATCAGTTTTAGAGAAATGCGTTATTTACAATATTGTCTCTTCTGTAAAGAATCAAATATAATAATTCGTTAGGTTCGTTCGTAACTCGATATTTTCTTTGAAACAGTTCCACGCGAACTATTTTTCAAACCTATACAATCCCAACTACCTTCGGAAATATTTTTCGTACTTAGGTACCTAGGTAGGTATATTATTCGTCAGAAAGTCGATAGTTTCTTAACAACAATAAAAGATGTCCGCGGCGGGAAATATTGTTCCTACATACAACTGTTACAACGGGAAGTCGTCAAATAGAACAATCAATTTATCAAACTTTCCTATGTCTGTCTACCGACAGGTTTTGCTGCTGGTTGGATTATTTTAGTAATATTCTGGTAATATTCGATAATTTTTTTCCATTTACAGCCTACCCAGCTCCGCATAATACATAATTGATTTATAATACAGTCATATTATACGTAAGTACCTATTCAATTTAATATTGTAACAATATACCTGTATATAAGGTGCAATATCGATTGATATTTTTTTTAATGAATCTGGGCTCACTCAAAGTAAACACAAATATACTTTTGACATCTTTCACACAAAACAAAGCTTGTGTTTTTAAAGTGGAAATGGTCGGCACCGGGATTCGAACCCACGACCTCCAATACGCTCTACGTACGAGGTTCCGTCGCCGACTTTGTAACTGAAGGTCGTGGGTTGGGTTCCAGTTGCCGACCACCTTCCTCTTTCACGGCACAAGCTTTTATAGTAGCCTAATGAGGTGGTTGTAATATGCACAAAACAGCGCGTTTTATTGTCCTGTTTATTATTATTTTTACAGCTTCAATGACATATTTGAAAGACACATTATGTGAAAAATAATAAATAAATTTGCATACATATATAAAAAAATGTACAAATTTCGGACCCGACCGGGATTTGAACCCGGAACCTCTTGATCAGAAATTAAAAAGTACCTTTACCACTAGGCTACCGATTGTGAACAATAAAATTATTGTGAAGATGTTTGACAATATTGCAATCCCTTATAATTAATCCGATCGGCCGGCAGTCGACCATAAAAAAATGATGGATGAAAGCTAACACATTATTTAGGTGTTGAGAAATGCAGCATAAAGTAATTCGTCACAATTACTATGAAAGTGCCCTGAACTGCACCTAAAAAGTATTGAATTTTGTACGCGAAATTTATTATTATTACTTGGCTGTAAAACTGACACGCAAACCCGGAAACAAGAAAATCATGTTTGTGTGAAATCTGTAGATAAATACAATACTTTTCAAAAGATCATAAAAGTCATTCAGAGAGAATCAAGCCAATCAAATCAAGGAACACACAATAGCATTATTTTGTGGGTTGGGCCAGAAAAATTCCATGGTACAACTAGCCCTCTAATAAAATCTAACTAGAAAATAATTTAACAAGATTTTGATTAGATTTTAATGAGAATTTAAGTTTTTTGGATTTTCCAGGAAAACAAAGACGAAATTTAAAAAAGTTACACGCTAATTTATTGAGTTGGCTTAATCGTTAAAATATCCAGAAACTTGCGTATCTATAAGTATTGTATTTTTTGAGTTATCTATCGAGAAAAATTTGCGAGATGTTCCAGTAAAATGAAAATTACTCGAAAAGCATGCTTTTATTAAAAAATCTGCCAGCCTAACTTTTTAAATTAAAGTTCATTCTACAATAAATCGTAACTTTCAGCTTTGTATATTACGGACTTGCAGAGTAATCAATTTGGTAAAACTGCCAAAAACGGGTGTTTTCGGGGAAAGGCCCCTTAAGAAGTATTCAATCTATAGCCATTGTAACCAAACAAACGCTTGTTCTTAAAATTGTATTGGTTGCAGATATCAAATGCAAGCGTTAAGAAAGTACAAAGTTTGATTCGAACAAAACACTTCATCAGCGGAGATAAGTGCTTTTGCAGTTTCTCATCTCCGTTCGCAGGATTTTCTCGCAGTTCCTAACTAATTTACAGTGCGAAGAAATCCAACTACATATTATGTAAGTGCATTTAGATACTTATGTTTTCTTTGAATATGGTTTTCTATCTAGGTATACCTAGATGACGTGCTAAATACAATATCCTTAGAAAGATTTAAGGGTGTAAATGAGTCGATGGAAGAGGAAGGATCTGTACGACTATCGACTATGCAGTACGAGGAGATCGAACGGAAAGTTTCATTTGGGCTGTTTCCAAACATATGTAGGTTTTATGTCGGTCATCATTTAGGTGGTAAATAAAATCGTTGATGAGAAGAAGCAGATAACACTAATAATGCAGACCCGAAAGATAGGAAAGAGTATCAACGGTTTTTAAGGGTGCATTTAAACCAAATGAACATAGAGTAAGTATTTTTTCTTGATCGTTGATATGGTCACCAAGGATATGACAACGAGAAAGAACTGCCATCGTTTGTTCTGTTTCTAGATTCGGCTCTATGTTCTTTTGGTGTAAACGCCCATTAACGCAAAGGCTTTCGCAGTCAGCGCTTGAATAAAAAAACCAGATCAAGACTAAACATAGATCGACGATAGCTATACTAGTACTAGTGATTGCTACATTATTTCCCAGGCTCGGGTAATCCTTGTCTAGGGGTAGATGGGGCATAATCCTTGTGTCGAGGGGCAGTTTATGGTAAAATATAAATTTTATTACACTATTTACATAATTAGAAATTAAGGCAAATGCCCAAAAATTAAAAATTTAACATAAAATTAACAAATTAATATTTATAATTATCCGAATGTTTTATTTGACGATACGCACGGTAACAACAGTCCATAGTATGTCCATTAAAATCACAAAAGTCTTTGCGCAACACTAATTTATTTCTTTGGAATCAAAATCCACGCACACGCATACTGTGGAGGAGGATAAATCCTCCTCTCTCCTCCACCAAAAGGTTAGGGACGTCACCCCATTGTATAGCCGTTTTACAACCTCGTTCCAAAATTATTCATCTTCTTCATAACTCACGCCAAAACAATCTGTCCCGACCTGCGCGTCACCGCTGCCAAGCTTCTTATCTTTTTGTGACTTTCACCCCTATTGATCTTGAGGGTGGCAGGTAGATGCGATATTGGGGCTGCAGATGTTTCAGAAGATAAAAGTATCGTTACATGATCGAATCGGTTCAGAGGGTTAGAATGACATATGGAATAGATAGTAAGGGGAGTAACTATCTTTTTTGTGTAATGGTGCATTCAAACCAAAGGAACATAGAGCCAGAGTTAGATTTTGATAGGCAGTATATTTTCTTGATCATTGATATAGACACTAATCTGGCATCGCCCATTTATTATTTCTTGCTTGCTATTGTTTCATAGTGTCCAATATCAACCTTAAAAGAATGTACTCTCTGTTTCTAGATTCGTTTCTAATATAGGTACTTATCAATTAAGTACCTATATTATAAACCTTTAAAAAGGATTGCTAGATGCTATATTTGATTGGTGTTTTTATACGATGTGGAAACATGAACCCTCAAAGTTGGTTTAATGAACCGTAAGCTTTTGAGATGTGAATATACAAATAGATCTGGTCAACTATACATAAATGATCCGATAGCGAACTGCTGACGAATATTTAACTACGGAAGGCGTTCCACTTAAGATATAATAGGAGACAAGAAGACCTTATTTTAGCCCTTATTTTTTGTTGAACTTGGACTCTGTATGTGTGTAATTAACCTCAGCTTTAAATACCTTTATGTTGTCAATTGCAGTAATAAATATTTAAAGCAATAATTATTCATCGTATGAAGATGTTTTATCCACATTTTTCATAACAAAACAACAAAGGATTTACAATAATACGGGTAATGTCATGAAGGTAAATCTGAAAATACATAACGATAGGTAAGTACACAAAATTATTATGATGGTTACGTACGTACGTGGAAACGTTGACACGTAGTAGGTAGGTAGGTACTACAAGAGGTACGCCAAAAAATAATTATGTCAACGCCGCGTACGTGAAGGTAGGTACCTGCCGGTGTCTTGTCCGTGACCTATTACGTCATGTACACAGCGACGTACGTAATAGGTATCTGACATTATTGTAAATTTCACTTCATATCTACGTGCTTATATGCATTTGTGAATATTGTGGAATCGAGCGCCTATATGCATGTTACAGGAGCATTGAAACAAAATTTAGTATCATTTGTCTTTTTTCTTCTTGACCGTCGTGCATTCTCACTAGTTCCCTCTTATTTATTTTAATAAAGTGGTACAAAATACAGTAATCTACAATTTTTAATAGATAACCTCAAAAATAGTTACCATCCAATCCTATACACAAGCATGCATCTTTCACTGATATATTGTTCATGTTCTAAATATAGGTATGTACTCAAAACAGGTTTTTTTTTTCGGGAAATAGCCAAAGAACTTGAGCTTTTAATCTTCCTGGGTAGTCTATCAAAAAAATTGAAGTCATTGTAATAAATTACGTTTTCCTCCGCCGCCAGTCTGGCTCCCTGGACGACATGTTTCTGGCGTACGACAACACAATACGACACAATTCTATATTTCTATGTTAATGCATAATCCAGCTCTCTTGACGGGAAAGGTGGGAGTTACTTTTACGATTAACCGAAAGACAGAATCAAACGACAGAAATGTTATGATTTAGAAGAATATATTGCTGCAACTCTGGCCTATTAGCATGAGAAACACGAAGAATGAATAAATGAAATATTTAATTTTTTTAGTGTTGAATGTCAAAAAAATCGCTTGATTTAAGTACGTTAGACTACACGTAAAAGATTAAGATTTCGACATCAAACACAAAAGTAAGAAAACTCTGGTAATATTCTTAATACGTATTACGGGCCGGCTACAAAGTATAATGATACGGCGAAGGCAGGGCGGCCGAGACATACGGAGAGAGGAGAGGATCAGGAAGATAAGGGGAACATAATACAATCTCCTCTGACTTCACCCGTATTATGTAACAGAATACAGATAATAAAAAATGCTGTCAATTGTGTCCATATTATATTCTAAGATAAAAACAGAGAGAAAGAGATAGCCGTAACGGCGGACAGTGAAGTGGGAGAGAGCGAGACCATGTTGAAGAGCGTTGAAAATTGTATCCTAAGAAAACTGGCTTTAAAGATTTTTTCTCTTTCCCCTTAAAGCCAATTCAAACACAAGTATCCGTTTTAAATAATACATAGATACCTACATAGGTTGGAACCAGAAAGGCAATATACCTATGTCTTATTTTCGAAATACGATTGAACACCGAGTTAAGGAAATTCTGTAATCTGAATTCTCTAATTTCAATGATTATATTATTTCCTATTTATTTTTTTATGTTTTTTATCGTTTAAACTACAACTAACTATGCGGGAAATATATGTTATTCGAGCACTGAAGATTATTTGTTTTTGTTTCAAACACAAAACAAATCTGAATCCCCATTAAAGAAGCTGCAGCCATATCTTGGTTGTCTTAAAGATGCGATATGGAAAAACGAACATATTATGGACATTCCCAATACTGTCCGAGCCAAAAACAAGAACTATTGGAATCAGCAAATAAAGATATTGAGAAACATCTGAGAGATCAAATCCGAAACATGGAAATATACAAAATGTGCAAAATTGAGGATGACAGAGAAGAAATACCATAGCAGACAAAGAGCCGCAAAAATGTCAGACCCAAATATTATAAAGAAGGTCTAGGGACCATATTATGCCCTTTGAAAGAAGTCTCCTTGGTCGTTTTTTATGTCCCCTGAAAGACAGATCCTAACAGGATTCCCACCTCCCGGTTGCAAGAATTGCTTTTGGTCGTGTGAACTTATTTTCTCTTTGACTACTGTTGTGGGTGGAAGTACTGAGCATATCACCTACCACATCATGTTCTCTACAGAGTTACCACGTGCATTCTCCATAGCCAGGGCTAGGGAAATAAAGTCCACCTCTACAGAGCTCCGCATGCAGGGGAAAGTTGCTATGAGGTTAGCTAACCTCTGTAAGCTACCAACCTTCCCGTTCGTCATGCATCCTTCTGCACGGGTCGAACAACATCTTAGATAGGGCATTTTTGGGCAGAAAGGTTTAAAAAAACCTTTACGATGACCAACTTAAGCGGCATAGATGGCAATCATATTTTCAAGAAGAAACTGTTGCAGAAAAAAGTCCAGCACAACCTTATCAAAGAAGTAAGAAAAAGATCGAATATTTCTGAACAAACGTTTTAATGTGTTTTTCAACACAAAATTGATTGTAAACTGAAACAAAAAGATTTTGTAGTAAAAATAGATTGAAGCTTGTTTGACTTGCTCGCTCTGAACTTAAGTTAAGAGCAAAGAGGGGTGGATTTGCGCGATCGTGTTTGGGAAGGAAAACTTCAAAAGTCACTATTGACAAAATGTTTTCCAGAGAGAATATTTTCAATTTGTGTCGAAATGTATCGCAAGCAATTTATTTCTGCAAAACAACTCCCTACGATAAATCGGATTCCAGAAAAAAGTAGCGAATTCGATGGATCGGTGTGATTTGAAAATGAAAGTTCATACATACCTACCTAGGGTATATGCCAAAAAAGAATGTTACATAACAAGCAAAATGATTGTTCCATTTTTAATAACATTTTGAGCATAGAAATCTGTAAATAAGACTCTCTTTTTTACGGATGACTATAATATAGAACAAATCTAATGTTCCTCCCCTAACTATTGATGGCTCCCTCTCAGTATTCCCAATATCAGAAAATACTTGGTTGAATTCCCTTATATATTCTGTTACACTCGAGATGTGTGGTTTGTGGGGATAAAACTGGTCCAGACTCTGAAGCTCCGAAGAAACGAACCTGTGTCCTTTCAGAAAATGGCACACAATAACAAATATAACAAAAGAATACACACACATAATAATAATAATAATAAGACGATAGAAGTGGTTGGTAGACTAGCGGTTATGACGCCGGCTTTTGCAATGTTTCGTGCGGAGGTCCTGGTTTCGATCCCAGGTCGTCATCCTCTTTCACGACACAATCTTCAAGTAGTATTTGTATAAGATTCAAAGTGTATATTTGTGTTCACTTTGGGTGAACACAGATTAATTTAAAAAAAAAAGTTTCTAGATTATACTAACGTGCTTTTAGTCAGCATAAAAGTCAATCGAGAAATAATAAAACGAATCAATCTAAACCTACATATTATACGAAATACAATCCTTATTATAGTATTATATACGTCTTCAAGAGAACCAGCCTTCAAGACTACGTGGTGAACGTTCCTCCATCTAAAGAGACAGTAAACATGGCTTATATAAAAAGAAAACATAAAATCAAATTGAAATTATTGAAGATTAAGGAAAGAAAAATCTCTAAATTGCAGATACTCATGTATGGGATTCTTTCGAGATCGTAACTATTGATTATTCCATAAAAAATTACGGATGATATGCGTATGGATGATAAAGCTAAGAGTATATTATGCAAGCAAACGAGTTTGCTGGATGGTCTGATATAAAAACACACTCACTCACACTCATCTCGCACCGGAGAGCCGAACGCAGCTGAAGGAAATGATGAGAAGCCGTAAAAATAAAACCCTTTTCCGAGTATTAATCAAAGCGAAACTATATCAGGGCACTTTATTGCGTTAGCGGCGATACTAATCATCAACATATTTAATTGCGGCAATTTATTAGTGGTAATAATAAAACAGGGGAAACAGCCCCGCCGGCCAAATACTAAACCGCGTACAAACAATATCACAACAAAATAAAGCTAAATAATTTGAAGGTCCTGCGGTATTCGGAAGTCAACAAAAATATTTTATAACTGAAAGAGAGTTTTTTAATAAAGCCGTGTCGTTAAAATATAAATTTAAACATTACGGAAGTTGTTGGCAGCTTATACATATACTTTGTTTTCTCATAAAAAAAATTGGCCGCAACATTACGAACGATCTCTTTCACTGGCGGCAGTAAAATGCTGAAAGCACGAAAGAGACTGTAATAATATGTTTGATGTTAAGTGACACTAAGCGTAACTTGGAAACTGTACTTAGTAAACAAGACTGTGTGTCTTGTTTACTACAGTTTCCAAACAAACTTTAACTTGATAACTGCATTTATTTAATGTTGTATCACAGATCGAAATATTTTTTAATTGGCCTTTAATATTTTTGGAGTATAATAGTTTTTGATAAGTGTATCAGTAAACGGCAATGTAAGAAGCTATGGAGTGTTCGATTCAAACAAATATTGAGCAAAGTAAACTACCAAACTTGACTGAGCTGTAGGTAGGTAGATCGTTCCGGATGTTCGAAAGTATCAAAACAATATGAAATTATAACAAACAGTAACTGGGTTATTGAAAGTTAGGTATTCAATAAATAGAAGCGTTCGATCTACGTATACGAAACTAATATCTCAGCTGGTAAACACCACTTATTAAAAACTTTTAAACCACGAATCGTTGGTAGTTAGTTTGATAATTTGATTACACATTGTAAGTATCGAGACAGAAAACACGTATGTTCTTCTTGCTGCGTGTATTGTAGACTCCTAACTATCTTTGAGATCTGATGATTTGGGTCCTCTCTTCTGTAGTAGCTCTTGTGTTCTTCGTTCTGGATTTATATCAATCTGAAACTATTTTCTGTCGTCCTATTCTAAGTATGCGTTTACACCAAATCCAGAGCCAAAATTAGAGCATTACTTCTTGATCGTTGATGTTGACATCAGCAAACAACAACGAGAAAGAACCAATACTACTTAACAACTAATTAATGGGCGATGACAGAATGCGGGTCCCCAAAGTTAACTATCAAGAAATAATGCTCTTTTATAACTCTGGCTCTATGTTCGTTTGGTGTTAACACATCCTCACGATGTCTTCGGATATTTACACCAATCTGATTTCTGTATTTCCTTATAAATCAGGCGTTAAACAAAATAAATATGGAATAGATCTCCTTGTTTTGTTTTACACTTAGTAAGTACCTACATACTTTCAAATTGATGAACGAAGGTAATCATTGGATTTGGAAGCAGCGCAATAATGATATGCAAGAATTTTGGATGCCACGAACTCCAACTAAAGAGTGGATTTATGAAAGAAAAATATACTTTTATTATAAAAGATACTCTTATATATTATTATCTGCTGTGAAATTTATGTTTACAAAATTTACTGCTCTTTGTAAAATTTTATAACGAAATAAAACAAAGATTTAGCGTTACTCTTATCTCGAATCTACGGTCTATTGTTAGCCGTAGGATGTAAGGAAATATGTACATCTTTATCGATAGGTAACTGTAACGATTATTATCTTTTGAAAGATATCATCGCTAATAATACTTACACGCTTTAAACGCCAATACAAGTCGCTACTTATATTACACACTGGATTGTTGGAAGCATTATCAATTTATGAAGAATAATAAATACACTTTTTGAAAAACAATAAAATTACGGTCGTCTTTGCTTCTTCATATTTTTCGAACGATCGTTTGCTTTTATGCACTGGGTTCCTAGGGAACGGTGAGTCGTCTCACAAGACGGCTGTCTATGAAAATCGCGACAATATTTTTTGTTACTATAGCAACCACGTGTTATACACTGACACATTCGCCGCGGTTTACAGCAGTACCGTATTCCTAAGAAAAATACCACTAGACGAGCAATATAATCGTCTCTATTATAAAGCTAATGTAACGTGAAAATCGTCATAAGCTCCAAACATGCTGAATTATTTATACCTACGTTAGTACCTATAGGATTCGAACGAAACATACAAAATTCTCTAGGCTTGGGTGGAAATATCAAAATGCAAATACCCAGAATGCAGCTCCTTCCGTTTTCCTTCCTTTCACCGCCCCAGATGTAACGACATCCTTTTTTTAGTTAAAATATGTAAATTTTCCGAGTCATTATTATGTTGGGTGATACCTATGTTCATACTTGAGGGAGAGTTCGGTGTTCATATTTTCATATATATATACGAGCTACTCACATTGGTGATTGGCTGTTGTGCTGTTCTGGCGCGTACGGTCTCATTTGAGACATAGTGGTCGTGGTCCTAATCCCCAAAATCTGTCGCAGAAATTTATTCTCAACACTAAGGATCTTCTTCTGTTGAGCCTTTGTCAGATGCCAGAATTCACAACCATATAACAACACTGGAAAAATGCACGCATTAAAGAGGCGACACTTAGTCTTGGTGGAAAATTTGGTGGATTTACACAGTTTTCTCATGTTGTTAAAGGACGTACTCTCCATTGCAATTCTTATGAAAAGCTCCTGAGTCCTTATCTATCCCGCCGTTTGGTGTCAAATAAACTCTAAAAATTACATCAAACATACCCATGGTAATTGACAGGGCGTCATATATTGGCTCATTTTAGGATGCATATGGGATCCAATCCAACAGCTTTTGATGATGTCAATCGGACATGTCAAAGTCTTCCCTTTGCCAGAATAGTCTCCTAAGAACTGCGTTAAACATCAGAAATGGCGCAACAAACATGGATTTCGATCCATGAAACATCGTGGTAGGACATTAATACCAACAAATAATCCCAACGCGCAATTGTCAGTTTCAAGTCAGGAGTGTTTAGTTGATATTATGTGAGGTCCGATTATGTGCAACGCTGGATAAAACTAAGGTTCAGGTTGGTTACCATCACTTGGGTAAAGGCCTCCCTGTTTGGATTCTAGTCCACGCCCTTATATTGCGGAACTACGATAGCTATATTCCACCCACGTCTTCCCTTGATCTTGCATCTCGATGATTAGCTGCAGAGACAACCACTTGTCGTCTCTGGGTACCTGATTAGTATATAGGTGTAACTCATTATAAAAATAGTCGGATATTAGATGGTTGGCTGATTCGACAATACAACTGTAAAAATATGAAAATATTTAAATATAAAAACAAAGAAAAAACGTTACTTCATTTATTTATATTCGATTCTAAAATATATGAAGGTACACGTTAAGGATAAGGTAATACAACATTTCAAAATATTCCCATGATAATAGAAACACGAAAAATTCTACTACAACGCCGGGGGTCGTACAACTTATTGCCGTTATAATTTCATTAGTCAAGTACACGAAAGATCCGACAAAAATGAATCCTGGAGGGTTGATTTTGGTGAATCGAACCAACCACCCTTGTTCTTACAGACACAGTAGGTACTTACGTAGCATGTTGTATACCTACCTAGCATGCCACGGATACGGGGATTTTGTATTCACGTGTATTTACCCCAGACACGTGATACGACCACAACCAGGTAAAGCCTGTTCTCCGTAGGTAGGCACTTTTGCACGAATCGCGTGAGTTTTCCAATACTGGGCTACCACTGTTTCAGTTCGCCGTGTATATTAGTTAATTACTGATGGATACAATACAACACTTATGTACATACTACGTTCATTGTTATTTATACGTAAATGGATATATAATAGTATGGAATATGACGATACTTTGGGGGTGTAAATAGTTAATTATGATAAATATGTAGTAGGATTTATAAATTAGTCGTATTGCTGCTTCTTTCCCTTTAAGATAAAAGGGGAAAAGCAATGCTGTCCTATAAGGTTGCTGCTGGGTAATCGGTGGTCGGGGTGTCAATTTTATAAATATTTTAAACATTTTTCGAAATTAATATGACTAACGTGTGCTTCTAATTATTCCGATTAATTATATAAAATATGGATCAATAATTTATGGTAATTTAATCTTCTTTTTCTTCTTCATGTGTCACGTTGGGTCTCCCCAAAGTCGACTATCACCCGAGAGTATCTTTCCCTCTCTTGGTCAGCTGCAAAAAGCGTTCCGAGTCAAATCCAATCCCTGATATTACGGAGCCAGGAAATCTGTCTTCGTTCCCACGCCTCTTCGGCCTAGTATCTATTACTTCTTTTTCCTGAGCACTCAAACTAAACAGGCTTTTATCATTTCGGCCCTAAGAGTGCAATTAAATCATATCTTCTATTAATTTTATCTATGATCCCTTAATGCCTTATCTATGACTAAATGGAATCTTTTTAAGTCATGAAAATTCTGTTGAAAAACACACGAGATTTTCGAATGATTCTTTTTTCATTTTCAGCCATTTGAAAATAGAACAAAACTTCGGTTATCGCGACAGCTTAGATTTTATCCATAGATTTATGTGTAGAAGCATGTTGTTATTTCCTGGCGGCGCGGCGCACCCGGTTCATAGATTAAAATGCCCCTCTACAACTACAACTTACTACTCGGCTAGTTTATCCGCCAGAGAAAATTTTTAGTATCTGCCTACTCGCTAATTAATCTTTGCAAAGAAAAATACTCCATGATTAGATATTTTTTGTGTGAAATATATTATTTTTTTGCAAATAGGTACTTAAGTATACTTATTAAGTTATATTGAAATGAAATAAAGTGGGCATTACCTAAATATTTTCAACAAATTACATTACTCTCAGTATTTTTCCAAGGCAATACGTGTTCATCTTCAGACAAACCTGAAAAAGAATAGGTATGTATGATAGGCAAGCTGTTATTGAAGTACCTAGGTACATAGGTTCTCGCATCTTTATTTTAACATTGGTAAGAATTAATAATCTATTTGCGTTTTTTTTTTAAATATCCAAACTTGCCGTGCTTAAGTGTATATTTTAATGTTGCATTAAAGCCTGGAAGAAAAGAAAAAAAATATATAAATGTTTACAATTTGACATTTCTTCCCGTAGCAACAGTTATTCAGTTTCACACATTTCGTCGATGTAATATTTCCCGTGAACACCTGCTATTGTTGTCATAGTAACTAATATCGACTAACAGACGAATAATAAACTAAAGTATGAAAAATATTTTCCGTAAAAATATTTTTTAGTTGGGTTGGTTTTATCATATTATTATGCATGAAAAATATTTCGCGCGGTGTTAGGCTAGCGATTCGACGAAAATACTGAGTTATAGATTGTTATAAATCTTCAAATCAAATCTTTATTACATCCCCCATAGGCCCCTCACGAGGCACTCGGGTTCTTTAAAATATTTACAATTTAGTACATAAAAGACAAATAGATTTCATTATACAAAGACATCAATATTATTGAGAAAGTAAATTCGATGCCAAAGGGGTGTAAAGGGTCCCATTGGCATCTCGTCAATGTAAAGGCCACTTCATGCAGCAGCGACAAGAACAAAGTCGAGAAAAAAGAAACAGATATTACATAGTGTCAACATAGAAGGTAAAATTAATATTAATCTACATGTCATCAGTTGAATAAAAAGCATTTTCAACAAGATACCTTTTGACCTCCCTTTGGAAACAAACAGAGTCAGATAATTTGAGTTCGTGAGGGAGGCGATTATAAAGCCTCATGCTCATACAAACGAAGCTCTTTGACAGTTTTGTTAGTCTATGCTCAATAGGCCTCAGTATACTTTTATTTCGGGTGTCGTGGTGATGAAAGTTCAAGTTTTGTGGAGTGTTTGACAGATTTTATGTGCATACTTTAAACATTCAAATATAAATAAACCAGGCAATGTTAAAATGCGCTGTTCTTTAAAAGCGTCCCTACATGAGTCTCTAGGGCTCATACCCAATAGAGTTCTTAAGGCTCGCTTTTGTAAGATGAACACTCTTTTTGCACCAAATCCCATACCCCAGAACATCACCCCATATGACATAATTGAGTGGAAGTAGGCATAGTATACAGATTTAGCGGTGCTTATTCCACATATTTCCCTAATCTTTTTGATGGCGTAAATTGCCGAGTTCAATTTTGTGCACAGCTGATCCACATGGGGATCCCATTGCAGACCTTTATCAACCGTGACACCTAAGAACCTACAGCTGTCTGTCAGGTCTATTCCTTTTTCAATTAATGCAGTTTTAACTGCATCAGTCCCATCAGATCTTCCCAGAGAGAAGCCAATGGCACTTGTTTTTGTCATGTTAAGGACTAGAGAATTATCAACAAACTTTCCAAGTTAGTTAGATACATCATGATTTTTTCCACCCTTTAAAATCAAAGAGGTGTCGTCAGCAAACATAACAATATTGGCGTCCGTGTTAATAATACTAGGCAAGTCATTTATATAAATAATAAGGGGCCCAGAATAGATCCTTGAGGAACTCCACTTTTTATCATACCTGAGTCAGATCTAACTCCATTAATTTCAACACACTGTTGACGATTTTTTAAGTAGGATTGATTAAGATAGTATGGAGTAAGGAAGCAATGCTATCTGAAGTGCTCTTTCCTTTTTGAAAACCGGATTGAGCTACATTTATTAATTTGTTTTTGTCTAAATACATTTTTAGCTGATTAAAGACAAGTTTTTCAATTATTTTGCTTAACGTTGGAAGTATAAAGATTGGCCTATAATTATTTGCTTCAAGTCTGTCTCCTTTTTTAAAACAATGACATTTCATTTAATAAAATTTACAAAACAATGACATTTCATTTAATAAAATTTACAAAACAATGACATTTCATTTAATAAAATTCAGTCGTTGCGCTTGTACTTGTTACTAAAATTGTTTCAACTGTCCTTGAATAATGAAGTAAAAAAACTTTGAAGCAATCTTACAGATTTTCAAAGACCAAAGTTCTGTTTTCTATTCCAGCTCAGTAATAATCGGTAAGTTCCCAAATCGATATCAGTCCGCCGACAAGTTAGTAACTCTTATAGTGAACCGAATGCCCCAACCTAACTAATTCCATTACAAAGGGCAATTCAATTTCTAAGTGGTTCAACTTCTATGGCTACGTTTTACTGCTTCTCCCCGGACCGGGACGGTGCCTACTCTCCGTGGTTACATCACTCGGTGGCATGTCTGAATCCGCAAGTAGAACTTCCGTCCCACCATGAATAAGACATGAAAATATTAATGAAGCTCTCAGAGGAAGATGCTTTCAAGGTAATCTATCATCTCATATCATAAATTAATAAGGCCAAGGTTTTATGATGAAAATAGCTTGAACAACCCTAATAAACTGTGAATGGTTAAAGAATTGATGTATTGATAGTAAACCAAAACCGAAGATCAATGCGATTAGGCATAATCACGACCAATCAGGGAAATAAAAGGAGCCATTTACGGCGATGAGCTATGATATCATAGACACCTCAGCATAGATGAATAAGATAAGACAGCATAGATGAATAAGATTTATCGTAAGCACGGAAAATTACGGAAAGAGCAGAATTGGGAAGCTGGGGGACGCTGTACAGAGTTGGTGAAGAGCAGATTATGCGGATTGGATGATGGGAGAAAAGATCATTTGATAGTGCCCTTAAGCTTCGAAAGCTTGTATAGCACCACGAATTTACGTACAAGGAATTTGATTAGGATTATAGGGGATGTGTTTGCAATATATAAACTGAAGAAGGATGACGCGTTTGCCATGAATGACCGTGAAACGTTACATGTCTTTAATAAATAATATTGACGTTTTCAGTATTAGTCAAGGCACTCTCGATACCACGGTCATCATGATGAATAAGAATATAAGATAATTAGAAGGATTCCCTGATCTTACTGATAGAATGTTTAGTAGGTAAGGATTCATTTTTTCGTACCAAGCAGACAGAACACAATATTATGTTAGGTAATGATCAACCTCAATCACTTCCAGACTCTACATTTCAATGGGAAGAAAATACACAGATAACCTGGTGGTGTTACAAAGTTGGATAGGATTGAAATTTCCATATTCATTGCAGTTTCAAAGGTGCTCCCATTGGAGAGAAAATGACCGAAAATAGATTACGATAGTACTGACACATCAAGAGAATGAAACATGATAAGCAAAAATTTGGCATAGAAGTCGGACCCAGAATACCAGAGAGACGCCTACTTGGATTTCCACAATAACAAAAAGTGTGAGAAGGACTTGGAGGATCAAGGCTACAAGAGCCAATAACTCCACGTACCTAAATGGGGCAGACAAAAGCTACAGTGACTAATGATCTTCTTCTTATTCAAGGTCTGAAGAGCTGTTATTAAGAGGTGGGGTTTGCCTCTTGCGAGGTCGACTGATCAATGATCAATAAACATAATACATCTTGGTTTTCTACCAAGTGCGATACTAAAGATAACAAGAAGAAATTCGTAACAGCAAGTAATAATAATCAGGTTTGGGGAGTAGGATGGGTCTGTAGGTATCAAATTACAGTTACATAATTACTTCTTAAATTTTTCATATTATCTGTCTTCGAGATCATCTGCAGAAGCTGTCCAATAAATAAGAAAATATTAGAGCAATAATAGCAAAGGATCAAGGAATACTTTAAGCAACCTCGTCGGGGAAAGATATTATATTTACCTGATTTAGGTACTAATGGTCAAGAAGTTGTATATTGATGGGAAACGCAAGGATGGTTTTGCTGTACCTACGCATCCTTGAAAAAAAAACGGTAAGTAACCCAAACAATTTAAAAATACAGATGACATTGGACTGAAAAAGTTCGTTTCATTGTTAAATGTATGTAAATCAAACAATAACAATAATTTTATGGTATCAATATACCTGTATACCTTCATACATACTCACCTATGTGTGTTCGTTTGAATGTTAGTAATAATTATTGTTACCCACCGCTGGCGTAGCTTGCCATGATATCATCGGCCTATGGAGGAATGCAGTAGGTCGAAGAGACGTTCTTGGTCAAACATAAACATGGAATCATGGAAACTTACCAAACTGTTTTGGAAAATTAATACATTTCTAACATGATGAACATAAATTGGAGTTGCTGTTATAATATAGAGAAAAATATACTGTAATGAAAATATTTGTACGTGTAGATAATTTGTAAAGCAATTCCCTGAAAGATAAACACAATAATAATACACGGTTTTTTTATGTTTCCTATTTACCTGGAAAGATTAGATACGAAAATTACCGCCAAAGAAATTAAATACTTTTTTATCTTGCTTGTAAATGCAAGACAGTTGCTGATTCAGCTTGATTTATTATCTAGATATTGCAGATATACGATATTATAAACAATTGAATATCCATTTAATTTGTTTACAGCAAAATTAATTCAAATTATTTAAGTATAAGAATAATCATACCGATATTTGAGTTTCTCCTAGGACAACTCTGGGAAATCAGCCTTTTAGATCAACGGTGAAAACTGTAAATATTTGTTGGTTTGTATTATAACAATATAAACTTCCGACCAAGTCGCGACATTAATATTTGGTTATTAAATGATTATCTTGACAGTTGTCGTACTGTGCCAATGCAGATAGCACTAAAGCCAACCTAACCCCGGCGAGAATCGGATGCCAACTGAATAAAACTAAAATTATATGTAAACCTACAGAGGGTGGACGTAAACGTGGTTCGACGGTGTTGCCACGTACACGTACATCTATTTTCCTCTCTGGCACAGTTTTCCCGCGGCCATTTTGTGAAATAAGTTTTCCATTAGTGTTGCCATTTTTATGTTTCGAATGTTTTAGAGATGAGTTAATGTCGTAATGTTAACCTTAAATGTTATTTTTTATACATAGCGTTTTGCTAAATAGAATAAAGTATTTTCTAACCTCCACAATAATTCATTTACCAGCTGTTACATTTTTATGAACATCAAATTTTTCCGTTACTTACATTCAATATTTTATAAAATTAATTTTGAGTGATATTTTTATTATTCATCATAATAACATAGTTCTTTAGAACCTAAAACTTTTATAAACGTAATATTATGTGGTTATGTAATATTTAGAGAGCATAATATTTTTGAACAAAACGTAAAAATGTTTTGCAAACAAATAGGTTAAAACAAAATACAGTTTAAAAATTATTTTCCAAAGAAACACCAGTCATATCAATCGAAACCATCTGTAATATTCATAATTTACACTTTTTCCTACAATCTCTTTTGTCAGGAATATTCGCTACAAAATTATCACGCATGCGTTGTGTTCAAATGACGTAGCTGTCAAGGTTCTTGCTCGTATAGAAATAATTATTATTACTAGGAAAACTCCTAAAGAGTAAAGAGTTTGCGCAGTGCGATTATAATATCTTGCAGTTGGACAGCGTGTGTATAATGTGCGGGAAATTGATTGTTATCAAAAAAGTATATTGCGCCAAGCGATACATCATTATACAAAATGTCAAAATAGCCTAGCGCTTGCGTAGACATAAGAAAAATTTCCCTCCAATTTTCCTTCAGGTTAGCTGTCTTTTTCATAAGAATGACACTTTAAGGTTATGTATTTTACTTGTCAGTTTTATTTTTTAAAGGAACGTTGTGGTTATAGGATAATAGAAACGCATTATTTTTTTTAACATTGTATTGATTTCTTGAAAACATTTATATTTACAACACAACTTAATACTATTCACAATTAATTAATATTATTTAAAATATATTTAAGTACTTAATAAATGATTTTTAAACAAGGTAAAAACTTTCAAATTTTATAAAAAATTTAATTTTTTTCCAATTCTTGTTTTATTTAGGTACATAGCACTGACCATTTACAATCAACTATTGATACTGCAAAAGGATTGTGCTTTTATGTTAATCTTGTTATTTATGAAAAGCAAAATGTCAATGACTAAATATAATCAGTACATATTGGTACAATAATTTCAAAATTATTTTATAATATAAAATTATTAGAGTACCTTTTCTTAATAGTATAATTGTAACATAATTACTTATAAAACCATGGCTCTCATAATTATTAAAATTAATAATCAATGTTTTTGTATACATAAGTGTATCATTATGAATAAACCTTATTCTTAAAAACTCTCTATATTGGTACAAAAATAGAAATTAGATGAGACAGGTAGCCACCTACTTCAAAACAGATTTAGTGAACAACAGCCGATATTTTTTTGTCTATGATATTAATCGTAATAACAAAACAGAGAGAGGTAAATAAATGAAACATTGTGTATAGCTAAAAGTTAAGCTTCCAGATGACTGTGTTTTTTTATTAGTACTATTTTGTTTAGAGTGATCGTGTTGGGAATGATTATGTTGGGAATGATCGTGCTGCGAGTGATCATGTTCGGGTGGATAGTCTGTATGATCTGGTGTATGGTGAGCAGCTCTTTTAACTTTCTTCTTCTCGTCTTGTTTCTTTTCATCTACAGTCTCATGGTTTTCTGACGCTTGAGATTTCAAATCACCTTGTTGGTCTTTACTCTCAAAAGAATTCACTAATGTCAAATGTGTAGCCTTTGATTTCATATTTTTAACGCTATTCGGAAAAAGAGATTCTAAACTAGGAAAAGATTCGCCATCACCTACTGATTCTAACTTTGTGACTTGTTGACCAGGTTGTCCTTGAGGGAATTCTCCTTTAAATGGACCAAATTGAGGAGTTTTCATTAATTGTTCGGAATTGCTAGATAGTTTGGAAGAAAATTTTTTTGTTCCAATGTTTTTAGTTGGACTAGTTAGTAAGGCATCAGATACTGTCTGCCCATCGTATGAAACTACTGTACCTAAGGGTGGCTCTATTCCTTCTGGTTGACGATAAACTGGTTTATTTTTATGATTTGGGGGTAAATAATACGCGTCAAGCCTGTCCGCTGCCATGGCCATATTATCATCATTTGGTTTCTTGTTGTCTTTTACTTGAGCTTCTGGAAAAACATAAATTGGCCTTCTATCGATCTCAACATATTCAGGATATTTATTATTACTTTCTGATTCGTTCATAAATTTAGAAATATGACGATCTGGGGGTGAAGGAATAAACATTGGTTCAAATGATTCAGTAAACTGTTTCTCGTACAAGTCATTGTTGATAAGATGATTTGTATTCTCTTCTACTATTTCTTTCTCATCAGAATCACTTCTCCTGTTGGTTGTTTCTGTATCGAAATCAGTTATTCTATCTCCTGCTGAAAGAAGTGGCTCTCTTATGATTGGTTTGAATCCACCTTCAATAACAACTGAATCTGGTTTAAAGCCAGTGTTAACAGCAGGTTTCATAGTTATTAAACTTTCGTCTGGACTGATGGAAGAACTTAGTAGTTCGGAAGGTGTGATATCAGCAGGTGCCGGTTCTCTCGTTGAACTCTCGTATACGGGATAAAGTTCATCTAACCTAGAACCAGATGTCACAACCTTCACAGTTGTTGTTGATGCAGTGGTTTTACCAAAATTACTAAAGGCGGGGTGTTGCTTGGTTGAAATCATTTGTTGATCTAATGGAATAGGATTATCCATAGGCTTTCCCATTATTATTTGACCTGGCTTGTTGAGATATGAATTAACAGATGTGGATTGTTGGCTCACACTATCGATGGGACTTGGCAATGACATTTGGCTCTTAACTACTTGATTGCCTATAATATTTTGTTTGCCGTGATTACCAATAATTTGAGGCTGGCCTAATGTAAGTGTTTGGGACATGAGTGATGGTTTCCCTAAAATAACGGGTTGGTTTTGCCCATTGGTAGGTGGCATACCAGCAAAAGGTGGTTTCAACATTGGAGAATTATTATTCATCATCGGTTTAATAGGCATAGCTATTGGTGGCCTACCAAAGGAATTTACTGGTGGTCTGTTTAATACTGATATTTTATTGTATGGATTCTTCTGCGGAGCCATATAGTGTTGACCAGGCATATAAGGTGGTGGCATTCTAACTGGCATTCCCATAATAGGTTTAGGCATGGGCCTTCTTTGCCTCATATCTATTGGCATTGGTCTTCTGAAGAACATATTGGGATGATTTGGTTTTCCTGGATTTGGTCTCATGAATGTTTGTAAAGTCATAGGTTTTTGATTAGTATCTACTGTTTGCTGAGAATCTGACTGCTTGGAATCAATTAATATCATATCACCGTTGATGGATGGTTTTCCTATACCCTTGTGGTCATCTTTTTCGTTAATGATTGTGGTGTGTTGGTACACTGGGAACTGTTCATCACTATTACCATTATTTTCTCTGTCATCCTCCACAGCATCAATTACCAATTTCAACTGCGAATTGGAAAATGGCACGTCCAAACCTGGTTTATGTTTACTTTCAGAATTTTCTTTTAAATTTGGATTGTTGTAAAATGTGTTTTTGTCCTCATTTTCATTTTTGTTTCCCAAAGATGATTCAATTTCACGTATATTTACACGAGGAGGTTCTGAAATTAAGGGCAATGTTTTTTTATTCACTTTGTGAGAATCTTGATGTTTTTCTAAAAAATTATTATCAGGTTTTACTCTTGTAGCAACCCTTATAGAAGGCTTAGACACCAAGTCGCTGTCATCTTCCTCGTTCTCTTGATCTGCGGGCAGGTAAGTCTCATGGATTTCACTGGCTACGCCTGCATTTTCGCATGAATCCAAAACGTTTATTTTCCATCCCAAATAACGATGAGTAAAGCACTGAAACAAAAACATTATAACATTATTTTACAAATCATTTCACCATTCAGGCTACTTAAATATGAGTATTAAAATAAAATACCTACATACGAATTTCACTAGTTATAAAATCATTAGCTAAGGAAACTTCGAAAACATTTTTTTTTATATTCTGTTGTATGTGTAAATCAACAGTTAATAAAGGTTACCTTTATAAGTTGATAAACCAATAAAAAAATGTACCTGATAATAAACTGTATCCGGTGTGTTAGCATCTGGAGTCCAAACAACCACTCCTGGTTCACCTGGATCACATTGTAATGTAAGGGAACGTTGGTATGCTCCGAAGGATGCAAATTCATCTGGTCCAGGTCCGTCTAAATCTGGGTTCCAATTACATAATCTACCAACTCCAGTCGGTATTATTTGTCCATTTCTTGACTGTCGAACTCCAGCATAAATATTCACATTCTGAATGAAATCAAACATAAATGATTAAATATAGAATATATAGTATGGTTACTAGAAAACATATTTTATGTAAATGTTGTCCTTACTGATCTTTCTTCTGGAGTTTTATGTTCGTATCCACCAACTGGATCATCGGTAATGTAAAATGGATGATACCTAGCTGGAGTGGATGAATCAATTCCTCCTTCTACAACAAAAGTGTATGTCTTGCCACGTACGACATTGATTTCAGGAATCAGAAGACCGTTAATGTACCAAGAGATACCCCACCCAACGTGTCCTGCAATGAATATAATAATTAAGCAATAATATTATGACACAAAATGTAAAGTTTATCTAATCACAGAACTCCATTCGCAATCAGGACATGCTTTAATTTACAAAATGAAAAGTTAAAATGAGACATACATAATTCTATCGTCATAAGGTAAAACAGTTTAACTCATGATTTTGGGTAAATTGAGTTAGTTATGCCAAAATGTAGAGAAAAAAATTAATCTTTGTTGTTGTAAAACGTTATTAATCATATCATATCTAAACAGGCGTATGAAATATTGGTGATTTTTTATTTGGCGTAAAAAGGTGTACCTATCTTCATAAATTTATGGATAAAAAACTCATAATAAGATCTTATTTTGTGAATAAATAAATAAAGAAAGAAGCAGTGAAGAATGAAAAATAGGTAAGGAAGACCTAACAAACGAAATAGATTCGTGAGAATTTTTTGAGTCTTCAACATTGATTATGTCATAACATGGTTATATCAAGTTATTCTGTTTAACCCGACGACGACACTCTGATTGCTAATGCTTATATATCATCAAGTTTGAATGTAAGCCAATGCTAAAGCAGTGTGTACATCACTCACTGATACCAGGCAGGTGAAATAATTATAACGCGTCTACAAATTAAAATTTGAAACTAAAATTACATTTTTTTGACAAATAAACTTTTATTATATTATCATATGAAATTTTACTACAGCAGGCCTAGACAAATTGTATTTGGTGATCGACTACAAACAAATTTTTCGACAATGTAGAGTAGGAAGAAAATTAACTGTCCACTTTTTATATTTTTATATGAATACCCCCTATTCTGGATTTGTTCGACCTAAAATAAGAACGTTCCAAAATTTAAGAATTAAGGTCATATGAATTAAAATTCGTATTCTATAAAGCGATGTGTTCTAAAAACTAAAATGGCTTAAATTAGTTCACCATAAACAAAAATATGAATTATAATTGTCTATGGTCTATATCTCGCATGCGCAATTGGTCATGTTTGTTTATTAAAAATAATACGAGTGTCAAAGTAGTGACCAAATGGGTTAGAGGCATCTCAAATTAGCCTTTTTATCAGACCAACTCTTAGATTTCCTTTTGAAATAAATAAGTATAATTATTTTTAGTGCAAATCTCGTGTTGTAATATACGCAAGAGTATTTTATGAAAGTAGTGATTTCGATCTAACCTCCAATTTTCGATTTCGGCATAATGAAACACGCGCAAATAATCAATTTTATGATTTTATTTACCTTAATAAAGATATTTAACACTTTTTTTAAACTTATTAGGTTAAAATAATACTTTTATTATAAAAATATCATCAGATATATTTTAAGTCGCATACAATTAGGTGTGAACTAAAATTAAGAACGTTTTGACATAAGAACGCACTAAAATTGACTTAAATAGTGTTGTAGAATACCAAAATGAACTAATTTCAATATTAGTCATATTAAGAACGCTCTTAATTTTTATAGAATACCGATGTGCACTTAATAAAATTGGAACGTTCTTATTTTAGTTAGTGCGCACTTAAATTTAAACAGAATCGGGCGTAGTGTCTTTTTTTTTTTTTAATGAATCTGTGCTCACTCCAGTGAACACAAATACACTCCTTGACTCTTTCACAGTAAGCTACTGAAAGCTTATATCGTGAAATATGAAGATGGTCGGCACCTGGGATCGAACCACGACGTCCGCAGTACGAAAGCCAGCATTGTAACCGCTGGGTCACCAACCACTTCTTTGTTTGGTTTAAATAATTTTTTATATGTTCCAGTGGGCAGCTCATTATTTCGCACTCATTGACATTGACAAAATCGTTTGTAGTCGAACGTCAATCATTTCAAATTATCTACGGGGGGCAGATCTTCATACTTTAGCGTAGGTGCAAAAGATTTTATTCTACGACGGCATGCAAACTATAGAATATTTCATCTGCGGTGAGGAATGGAAAAACTAATAAGGCAGTTCATCTACCATGACCTATTTCACGTGTCGTCCAAAATATTTACCTGTAATAGCAGGATATCCTTGTTTGCCTCCAGTTGGACCCATTTGAGCATAAAATATTCCATCTTCTGGTTCATAGCAAGTTATGGGTGGAATCTCCCAGGCATTATTTTTTGGCGCTGGCTTGGGAGTTGGAACAGGTCTACTCCTTCTGACTGGTTCTTCCTACAATAACAAAAAAAATCACTTGAGATATTTAGCATTTTTATTATAAATATAAACTAATAAAAAAATTTACATGAACTGTAAGATTATTATTTTATTTTGTTTACTGTTATAATTTACTTCATGTATTTGTATTATTTTCAACAGATTTTTTCATTATAATTTTTTTTTGCAAATGAATCTGTGTTCATTCAAAGTGAACACAAATACACTCTTTGACTTTTTCACAGTAAGCAACCCAAAGCTTGTGTCGTGATAGACGAAGATGGTCAGCACCTGGGATCGAACCCACGACCTCCGCACGAAACAGTGTGAAAGCCGGCGTCGTAACCGCTAGTCTACCAACTACTTTTATTCGTTAATGGTACCGTATATAAAGTGATAATAAGAAAGACCCTCTTATATACTGTTTTCTGTTCCTTTCAATGGATACAGACGTCGTCTGAGTGGAGATAATTGAAATTTTACATGATCTACATAGCGCAATGGAGTGCTCTTGTAAATTTCCTATGCACCCATATAATGTTGTAAAAAGTGAATTTCATAATTTTGATCAATAAAGAACCTCTGAAATCAAGTTTGAAATAATAGGTACAAAAATCCAAAATGGGGATATTGTGAGATTGGCGTGACAGAGAAGTAGCCTTTTGAACTAAATCTTATATAAAAATGACAAATAGAAGTACCACAGAATGACAGAAACATAATAGGACAACAACCTGGATAAGATAGCTGATTATCAGATTAGTTCCAAGGACACAGTGGCAGACAACAATAACACTGTATTATCAACGAATTATCAAAGACAATGAAAAGGAAAATTTTACAAAATTTCAATTTACCTTCAGTGGCGAAGAAACCGAGAGTGTATCTAAGCCTTCATTGTCGTATCTATTTCCTGACGTTTCTATCAAATACTGACTGTTCCCATTGTTATTTGGCCTCCTTCTATCAATCGAATCATCCAAACCCATAGGATCATCCATTTCTGGCATTGGACAATTCCATGCTGGGGCACGACCAAAGTCCAAGAATTTATCTTCCTGGAAATGAATGTTTATTTTAATAATCTTAAATTTGAGTGTGTTTCCTAGTTTGGATAAAATTATTATAATAACCACAAATTTACCTTAGCAAAGTGTGTGTGGTATGAAACTTCTTTTTTGGAATTTAGTGGTCCAACGGCCCAGACAATTGGTTGAGGTCTATCTGGAAGCACTGCCCTGTCGAGCTCGTCTGAAGATCTCAAAGGTCTTTGATATGTTACAATGGAATACCCATTCACCATAGCTGCATTCAAAAGTCTGACTGAGTTGGTTTTTTCCTGAAACAGAAATTAAGAAAATTGACAGTCATTTTTTTTAATATACTTGACTAGGGTTTAATAATAAGAATTCTATTACCAAATACATACCGCTAATCTTTCATCTGGACAACTTCCTCTTGTACCTGCACATTGACTCTTTGCATCCAAATAGTAGTCATATGCATATCCTTTAAGTGTTGCTTTATCAACCCACGCAACAGCAACATCAGCCCCCACCATCTGTGTCCTGTTGTCATCTCCTGATAATCCAAAAGACATGTACTCGCCATCCTCTGTAAAACAATAATATTTAAATTAATATAATAAAGAGACATCTGTTTTACCACGTTCAAACCTTTTTAAATTAGAGCTTATATTTTTCTTCCATAGGTGGCCCATCGTACCAGTTTTGTAATCTAAATAACAATTATGTAATTATTTTATTTGACGAATTGTCTCGATGCAAACATACCTAATTTAGCGACCAATTGAATCACAACGCTTTCACCAGCTACAGCCCATCTCACTTCGAATGCCAAGTCGTCATAGAGAACTTCGCAATTTAGTTTTGACTGCAATAAAAATAAGATTGATTTTTATTTAAGTATCTACATAATTCATACTTATTACATAGGTACCATTAAATTAAACAATCCATGAGTAGTAGAATTCGGGACTTCATCAGTGGAAAATTTTCAAAATTGATAAGGCTATAAGTATGTAGATACTTAGGCCGGTAGGCATTTCTTTTTTATATAGGTACATGCCCACGTTCCTTTTTGGCCAGTAGTAGGTACCTACCTACTTACAGTGGTGTAACTATACCATCTGATGAGGCCTTGTGGCAAGTTTTTGGATGGGGCCCTCAAAATCACTGAAGTACTTTCAATCAATCAATCAATTCTGCCTTTTACACCCCACTCAAGGGCATAGGGAGGCAACAAGAGCTCTCCATTGCGCTCGATCTTGCGCAATGTTTATGACCTCCTCCAACACCATGTCCATGTCCCTCAGCTCTGCTTCGAAGGAGAGGAACACAGTGTGAGAGGGTCTTCCTCGTCTTTGGGAAGTACTTTACCATTTTTTTTATATAAGTAACCACATTGATTTTCGGGGATACATTCGTTGTATACCTACCTACAAATACTCGAGAATTAAGGCACTTATACATACCTACATAGAATTTTATGATATTTTTTCTTGTCTTCTAATTAGAAATTCTGACTAATATCGAATGAGGGTAAGTAGTTGACTAAGAGTAGGTACTTAGTGTAATTGCTCAGGCCTTATTCTTTATATTAATAGCCTTTTTAAGTACCTACATTATTATTCAAGCTTAAAAAAATAATAATATTCAAATCTTTCCAAGTGTAGGTAGGTACTTTTTTTATTAGTCTTCCACTCATCATTTAGTGATTTAGGCTACGTATAGCTACTTATAGGAAAATCAATTTTATTTGATACGTACCTACTTACATTGTGGGTATCTATTTGGTTTTCTACATTTACTATATATAGAGCTTTTCAGCTCCCTTCCCTATAGAGGTGACAAAAAAGTTAATGAGTTTTTTATAGTAAGAAAAAAAACTGACAATATAATATTATTAAAAATGTAATTTTATTATAAAAATCATAAAGGTATATAAAAAAGATTCACTTACTGGGACATTTCATTAAAAAATTCTTATTATTTTTTTTAAATAGTTTTAGTAAGCACCATTGAAAAACTGGCCATACTTAGCATCATCAACAAACTCAATACAACTCTGAAGTATTATAATTTTTATTATTAAATACAAGTAAGGGTAGATACAATTATTATTAAGTATAATAAAAATAATACATAATACAATAAACAAAAATAATATATTAGGATCTATTGTATATTCATCACAGATTCGTAAATTGCAATATATATTTTTTACCTCTTTTTTACTATATTTTTGAGTGCACTTTAAAATGTTTAAATGTGGGCCATAAGGCATTTGAGGATCTTCATAATTGCCCAATTTCGACATTTTTTTTTCATTTACCTACCTACTGTGTTGAAAATCTGATATAAACAGATAGGTATCGTTAAAATAGGAAGATTATTATTTATTTACGTCATTCAGCTAACATAGGTACCTATGTAATTGTCTGAGGCTGTGTCGCTATGACAATATCATTATGTATTGTACGAACGTTATAATATTGACAATGGAGAATAATATCTAGGTATAATAACTTGCTGAACCGCCCGTCGAACTTTGATCTAACCCAGGATAAAAATTTTTTTTTGACTAACAATATTACATGAATTAAATACAAATTTATCAACCGCTCCCCCCCCCCCCCCCTCCGAAATAAAGATTTATTTACTAAGTACCAACGCGACTGCTTATTTTTTTTTCTAATATTTTTACTCAACTGCCACCGAAATTATTTTCTATCTACGGCCTACGCGACAACTTTATGGGGCATGTGTGTGTATCCGCCCGTTTATAACAACAGTACTTACACACCACTACATAAAAATGTGTGAAGATATGTGAGGCCCGTGGAGAAATCTTCGGGTAGGCGTTATTAGTCGAGGATTAGTCAGTCAGTGGATTGTTCTAATATACCTTGATATGTTATTATGTTTTTCTAGCAAATATGCTAATAATTATGATTCATTGTTAACCTATTTTTACAGAGAGCGTTGACCTGCGTCTTTTAAATAATAATTTTTAATCAATAAGAGCTTAAATTCCACTAAGTATTCGAATACTGCGTATTACCACTGAGGGTCTTGAAAATGCAAGCTTGAATATGACAAGAAGGCAAGGCATGCCAAAACGGGCATGAAGTGGGCATTTTCTATGTACCTACCTAGAACTGACTAAATGTAACTGAAGACAAAAAACTCTGAAGCTCATCAATGATGGGCGCAAGATAAATTTGGTAAAGTTTCGTGGCGTCCATACTACCGAACCCGGAGTGCGCGTACTTAACTAAAAATGGGCCTAAGAGCCACTGCCTTTGAGGCTTCACTAGTGAACACCGTCCTCCGTTTTCGTTTTGCATTCATCTTTCAGTTCTGCTTTAGAAGAGCGGGGTTCAATAATTAAGGAATCATAATAACAAAAAGCAGTTTTATTCTACACTGCTCAAATAATGTTATAAAAAAACAATAGATCGCTTTAAATTTAAATGGCCGAATATCATTTTAAGGTGTACCCATCAGTACCTACCTGTGTGATAACCATTTCGAATTAGTTCTTTAGACATGCATAAATCACGCCTAATTTGAACATATTAGAAAGAGAATGATTCGTTTTTGAAACGTACAATTTGTAAACTTTATTGTCTAGCTATGTACAGGTTGTTCCAATTATTATTTTTTTAATTCAAGGAAATTTGCTTCCCCAACTAAATCTATCTATACAAAGGTATCTGAAGAAGCCGAACTATGCTGTGATTTTATTCTCGACAGGCAGGTTGTAGGGTTTTTGTGTCTTGGAAAAGGTCATGCGCTTCGTCTTTTCAATAGATATTTCCACATTTCAATTTTGCACGCGCTGTGGAAAGCAGGTATACTTTGTAGGGCGTCATTCTTTTCGGTGTTTCATAGTATATTGACAATTTCTTCATTCATAATGTATTCTAAATTAAGCGATTTTATTTCGTGTACCAGTTCGTCCATAACTATGTTGGAAAGGATCAATTTTAATCAATAATACCAATTTATACTGTTCCAAACCAGACGAATGAATGACATTAGGTATATTATATCAATCAACTAGTCATATTGAGCCGTAAGTTCAACAAAGAGTCTTTTCCCTTAGAATGGTTCGGCGTCGAGTTGCCTTCACAAATACCTTTCAGTGTTTGGACCACATAGAGTTTGTTGCGGTATTAGGTAGATAGATGGATAAGATCTTCTAAATCACCTAAAAAAAACATGGGTTTTATACCCTAAAAGTAAAAAAAGGATAGATAATACAAAAGCTGGCATAGATAAGGAACTTAATGGTTTGACGTAGGTACCTACTGAAATAATATGAAAAATGCTTTAATCCGGACAAATTCTTTGCGTTTTATCGTGCTGAACGAATGGATGCTAATGGGATCGAAATAAGATTTTACCAAAATGAAAAGAAAGATGTAAGAAGGTGTGGATGACCGAAAATGACATGGATGGAATACATCTATTACGTTCTCAAAGAAAACCAAGTCGGAAGCAAAAGAAATAGGAGATGTTGTATGTGTAAGAAATAAAGCGAAAGAAGTGTTTTTGGATAGAAAATAGCGGACACGTCGTAATGGGTAAACAAAAACATGCGCTATACCTAATGGCAAGCACACCTTGCTGTATCCCATAATGATGTGCAAAATGGATTTCGCGATGTGAGGTAAACTTGAATGCATTGACTGGGAAATATTAAAGAACGGACCGGAATTCAAAGTGTTAAGGTAGAACATTTGAACGCCGCAGAGTGAGCATGTTTTTGTATCAGTCTGTATATAAATAAATGCCATATTTATTTATATAATAATAATATATCGCAGAGAGTCAATGATTCACTGTATAGATTTATTAGTTAAAAGGAAATTGCATAATACTAAGATACTCACAGCACCGCGCGAATATTATTCAAATGTAGAATTGTAATCCTTCTCACGAACAAGGCTCTTTATCATTGGATCAAACCGCCGCCTATGATGGGCGTTACAACAGGAATCACAATCGCATTACTTAATTTAAAATAATAATGATATTATTAGCAATTACATTTTCCATTCATAATTTAAATTGGGTAGATCGAATCGGATGATTTGAATAATTTACTTTTTCTTACAAATAGGTCAAATAATAATTTATTTTCGCAATATCAAGATTATTTTCTATCTTAAAAAGTTATATTAAGTTTGGTAGTTTTTTTTTTAATAAAACTACGCCTTACTACCAATTGTGACTATTTTATACTTTTAGTGAAAATAGGAGAAACTGGAAGATCTGCTTTATTGTCTGAAGGTCGATGGGATCCAGCCGAAACGTCGAACAAACAATAGAATTCTTATAGTCAACTTCAACACTTTCTATCATCAGGACCACCCTGATACACAGAGTAGCTTCAAATTAAAGAAATTGTACTTAATGTTTTGAGAAATGTGTTCCTTGAACATAAGATTATAAAGATTATTAAATACAACCAGAAATTTAACAGACAGGGCAATTGCTACAAATCAAACGTAGCTTAACATCAACTTTGAGTTAGCTTTCAAGGCGAGGAAAGATCTCTGGTACACACAATATAATGGAAAATAGCTAGAACTGTCGGAAAAGTAATGTCCGGGACACCAACTAACTTACCCAACTTGGAAGACACTCAACAGATTTCGAGTAGGTGTCACCAGATGCAAGAAAAACATGCACAGGTGGGGTTTTAGTGTGGAAGAGGATGTCTCCTGTAGCTGCGGTGAGACTCAAAGTGACGAACACCTCCTCACTTGTCGAGATATGCCAGTGAGGTATGATATGCAAGACCTTATCATGATTAACGACAATGCTGTTGCAGCTGCCGAGTATTGGAGTGGAGTGGTCCAGTGGATGGGTGATCGGATTCGTAAAGTAAGAAAGTAACTTCGTTTCAAATATTTAGAGATTTTTGTGCCGTTTTCCAAAACTAGATATTTGCTATATAAACAACTATTTGATGGCATAATAACGATTATAGGTATGATTCCTCAATGTACAAGTCTTCATTAATCATTTCCTTTATTTGGTCATAATATTTGATTTAAATATGCTGGAAAGCTTCAAATAGGGAAGAGTTGAATGAGCTATGTTCAAATTGGTAATGCCAGGGGAGTTTGATGGTATCCATCACTATTCAGAAAATTATTGTCAAAGAGAGATGGCGGTTGTGATTGAATGATGTCTATAGAGATAAGACATTATAAAAACCAGATCCATCGTCTATTAAGTCCAACATGTGTTCGCAGAGCATTCTGACGAATACTTTCACCGTGACAAACCATGTTTCGTAGTTGGCAAGTGAGTATGCAGGTATAGTTTCAGTTGTATTGTTATTATGTAGCAAGTTTAGTTACACAATCTCCAACTTCATACCTACAAGAAACTATATTATAAGATTTTAAACAATCGTGTATGACGATAATACTAGCTTTTATCCTCGTGTTTTACCAAGACCACCTATATAAGAAGGCCTTAGTGCTGGCGGCCATTTTTGGCCTCTCGCGTCACGGCCGCCGCGCCGGCGTGTAGACAGATATCATAGTGTACAGGTAAGTACATACAGATACAGACAATCAAACGGTGGGCCTCACGATGTGACGCAGCACTAAGGCCTTCTTATATAGGTGGTGTTGGTTTTACACTGGGACGAAAATTGTCTTAATGTTACTATGATGAAGAAAATATAGACCCCGCTTCTAAAGCACTAAGCCGCTTGTGTGAAATGAAGAATAAAAAACCTGATTTATTCGAAATAAAAAAAAATGAAACTGAAGTATTGTATAACGTAGAATGTTTGCATTAATGTAAGAATCTACCAAAACGGAGACTTGAAAGGGCTATCGCATTATATGACAGTTACCTATTTCAAGACAATTGAATCAATCTTCTAAAAATCATTATCAATTGATAACTAAAATTTAATCAGGTTTTCCTCGGTGTTCATTCTATATTTTATACGTTTTTTCTGCGTATAGTTAAGGGAAATACGATTGGTTTAATGTTTAATTAGTAGAACGCTTTAAATATAAAATTATTTCAAAACTATGAAATACACAGTATTATTAGTAGCGAATAACAACATTTTTGCTTTGTTTAATTTTAGATACAAATAGTTTTTATTACAATTGATTTAGAATATCGGCCCATGAATTAGATGTCCCGGATACGCAGACATACATTTAGAGCGTATGAATTGATATTATATAAATAGTTGGGTAGTGGTTAAACGGGTAGAGATAGGTATAACCATGAGATGTTCTTACGTTTAATTGGTGAAAGAGCTGTTAGCGGCTCAGAAGCCGGCCCATTATGTAACCACTGCCAAATTGCAACGAAGGATGCTTTTTACAACGTGATATAAAACTGTTTAAACTGCTTTCTACCAGCAAATCGAAAACTTTATGAAAAACCTCAAAACTGACCCTGTTAAATCGAGCCACGACAATATTATAATATGGATACGAGGACTGCCCAGTGCCCATGGGCAAAAACCAATGAAGAAGATAGCGAGACACGGAGATCCTGTTGTGGCGAAATAGAAAAATTGATGGTACCTTCTTACCTAATATAATGTTCCCACTTTCTCGACTTTCCCTTGTAATGTGCGATATAATTGAGTAACCAAACACTAAAGAAAATGTGGAAGAAGATCTTTAGCAGTCCACAAGGGATGTTGCGTATATGTGAGAATAAAATGAACAAGCATACTTTAAAAAACAAAATTGTATACTGGAAATAAAATACGCACTAAGTGCCAAAAAATTCATTTTGAGATAATCTAATAAAACTGATTTTTCTCCCATATAGACATAGTACTATGATGATTTTTGGATCTGTTTTTTACGCATTTAGATCATTGATATGGACTAAGTGCAATATTTAGGCTATTGGGAATGGTTTATAGAACATTTCCTCATACTCAACTTTTTTTTTTTTCATTTTTGGCGCTTAGTGCGTATTTTATTTCCAGTATACAATTATTCAGTTATTCTTTCAAAGTTTATAATACACAGTATCTACGAGTACTATCTAATTTTGAAACTAAGACCCATGGAAAGGAGTTTTAGGGCATCTTTTTGACAGAGAATAACATGATCAATCGATGTCTATATATCGGTGTGGGCTGACAACCAACCTTAAACCGTTAATTAACTGTGGGGAAACTTCTCGAAAAGTGCTTTGATATCAAATTATTAGAAGCGGGTTGATGCAATCGGAAGATCAGAGCCTATGAAAATTGGCTAAATTGATTCCTAAACATAAGGAAAATATTATATTTAAATAAAAATAGGTATGACACGTGTTGAGATAAATAATAATGATTGCAAAATGATCATCAGCTATTGCGAATTTTATTATTTTATTTTGGTCAACAATCAAGCATAATAATAATCCATTTAGATTTGGGTCAGCATATGTGGGATTAATTTATAGCGAACTCTCATGTATTGTATTTGAAGCCGCTTTGCGATGGCGTGACTCACCATGACTTGGGTTTTTTAGGTTTACTCTATAAACTTGATCAATATTATAATAATTTATCCGATCTGCCCACATTTCGTTAAAAAAAATACAATTTGCAAAAATATGGGTCTAATTAGAATTATTTATGTTTAACCCATTGTAATATGAAGTATTCTTATTGAAATAAACTTGACAATAATCGACGATATTCACAAAGAATTTTTGTTTTATAAAAGCGCGTTTGTAAAGAACGAACAATGAGCCAGAGTTGGAAAACAGAGTATATTTTCTTGATCGTTGACATGGTCACCAAGAAAATAACAAAGATAAAGAACTGTCTTTGCCAATTTCGATTCGAGAAAGAACAGCTGTTGTTGTTTCCATGGTGTCCAACATAACGATAAAAGAAAGTAAACCTAGTCTACTCATAGGTCTAGCACTACATATTATTATTATGTTCGTTTAGTTTAAATGCACCCTTGTATAAAAGCCAACTTTAGATGACTAGTAGAAATTTCTACCCGGGTTTGATATCATGTTTCAAAACATACTTGGCCGAGTGACTGATAGAAATTCCTTAAGACAATATGTTTATTAGCTATTTATATATTAGCACATTCGTATAGAAATTGATAATTTGAAATAAATTATAGAATACTCGTAGATAAGAATATGAAATTATTTAATTATGCAATTTGGTTTGTCAGTATTTCATACTCTTAAAGATCTACGGCAATCAAAAATAGCAAAGTGTCTTAATAATATTTTGATTGACATTTCCTTTTGTCGAATGTAAATCATGTGGCAATTGAATTCTGAAATTCGCTTTAAGTGCACTCAAAAATACTACAAAAAATAATATATTAAATATACATTTATGTTAAATAAATTGATGTCATGGTAACTGTTTAAAATAATACATCTTAGATAAATAACATTAAATAATAAAAAAAAAATCACTGCGGATCACTGGAAATAAATTACTTTTATCTTATGTCTAATGATTCCTAAATTAGGTTTACTAACTATTAAGGTATGATGAAATGACGCTATGAAAATGATTTTATGGTGTAAACAAAATGGATAATTTAAGATTTTTTCGTATGATAGCCAAATGCAAGATTGCGCTCCGTAACCTCGTTCGACAATGAGAAATATTTCGAGAAATAAAGTCGAGACATAGTGCGATATGTCATGAAAAATGACATTTAAATTATTATTACAAGTCGCTCGACTGATCTTGAGATAACGTGATTGTTATCATTAAATAACAACTTGAAGATCGCAATAACAAAGATCTCATTTACTACTAAAATGTGGAATGGCAATTATTTAAAAATAAATGATTTGTATAAATAGAATAAATAACGTAGGTAAGTGGTGTTGAAGTGTTGTTCTAGTGAGAACGATGTCCTTCGCTTTGATGTAAATACGAGCTTTCTAATTGTATCCACACATTATGGTACGCCAATGACTGATTTAGACAAAAGAATTGTACTGTGCGATGCCGGTGTTATGGTTGTAGTACGGACCCAGTGATCCATGTCCACGGTCAAGGTCAAGGTCATATCTTCTTCGTTCAAGGCCATTTTGTACGACGTTAGGAGAGATCATTTGCTGGCGCGGGTGGACTAAATGTGTCTGATAGAGTGGGTGTAGATTTTGTGTGGTCTGTTGCCCTTGAAATGATGTGTATTGATTCTGTGTTTGGTATTGTGGTTGATTTTGTAACAGCAACCTCTGCTGGGGCACTTGAAGTGGAGCTTGTTGCTGATTTATCTGCGACGGCTGTTGATTGAATTGCAATTGCTGCTGATTTGATTGTAGATGTTGCTGATTTAGTCGTTGTTGATACACCTGAGGATGTTGTGAAAATTGTTGATACTGTTGTGGTTGTGGAAGTTGTTGAGGTTGATAGATTTGTTGATGGTGTTGGAATTGTTGAGGTTGATAGAAAGTTTGTTGTTGTTGATAGTATTGTTGAGGTTGCTGATGAATCTGCTGCAGTTGTATTTGCTGTGGTTGTGTAGGAGCAAACTGATTGTAGAAGCCTTCCTCTTTTTGAAGAGGTTCGTGGTTTACGTATATTTCTCTAGATGCTTGAATAAGAGGTTTGTCCAAAATAGCACCCTTTCCCGGAAAATAGTTGTTCTGCCCGATATTGTTTTTGAGATCGTTTCTTAGTAATTGTTGTTCGAAAACGGGTTGAAAGTTATCAGCTCTTCTATGAATGGCTGAGGCTGCGACTGGATAGATTTGCTGGAAAACAGCATCGTTCACATTGAGCGGTATCTGAAATCTTCCGAGAGGTTCCAAGTTAGCTCCTGTAGAGAATCTAGATGTGGGTGGTCTGTATGTTGTAGGCTTTAAATTTTCTTGGTTTTGCACTCTGACTCCAGAAGACGCCGAGGAGCTGTGGCCAGCTGAGGGTGTAGAGGAAAGGAGCTCCTGGTTTCTTTTCTGTAACAACAGAAATGGGATGCTCTTCAAAGAAAGACAGTGAAAAGGTGTTTGTAAGGATAAGGAGAGGTTCAAGGACCAAACCACTTAACACGCTGCAGACACGATTAGGAACAAGTAGTGAGTATTAGTTACGATTGGCATCTTTGTGAAGCGAACTTTGTGAAGATTAACATTAATATTTTGCAATATTCAGTGCATATGTTAGATACAAAACAGAGTGTTATATTATATTAAAATAATATTATCAAAGCAGTTTAGTCATTAGGAACGAAGAACATCGATCTACACTAAAAAACTGGAACGGTATGAAAGAAACAAATAACGCACCAAAGGACTGTAGATATCGTTCAAATGTGTCGAGTATAAATATTTTTCTTTTGTTATTATCTATTTTTGACGCTCTTAAGTGGAAGATTTATATAATATCTTAACGCGGTCGAATTCAGGGCAATATGTTTTTGCTTTAAGGTTTGAAATTATCAGACCCGAAAGGTAGGGCTAAGTATATGAGTAAAATTTTGGATTAAAAATTATGAAGATAATAATAATTATTGAAAGAGCTATTGTTTGCACAATGGATTTATCAGTCTTGTTTCATCGCGATTTAGAAAAATGTTTGTACGTCAAATATTATACTTTATAACATCACACTCCTGCTGAAATTGGCTTGACCGGCATTTTCAGGAATGACGTGCTGACCCGAAAATTTTGACTTAAATCATCTTTGCGTAAATTTTTTGTCCTAAATATACTCATATCTTCTCTTTTTTGGAGTGACAAAAAGCGTGGAAACCTCTGGTCTAAGCTACTTCTTTATCAATCTTTTGCGAATATTTTGAGTATGAATTTTTGACGTAGAGAAGTGTGTAAGTATTAAAGTATTTAAAATGTGGTAGTAATGATTACTCAAAGGTTTTTTCTATTACCTAGTTACATTGTAATAACACCGATATCATGTGAAGTAGGAATTTTATATGGAGTTCCGTAATCGTGACCGAAACTATCGGATATCGGAAATGAAATTCTATCGGTCGGTAACCGTTACCGAATCCGATATAAATTTTTGAAACGATTTTTTTATAGAGGTGGAGGCTAAAAATGAATGATTTTTTTTGAGTTATTGACTCTCGGTTGATAAAACTGTCAAATTTTTTTTTTAAATACAAAACGTTACCAAAACGTATGTGCCGATAATAAGAAACAATTTCATATTCGTATGTACCTGTATTTGATTTAATATTATTATTCCATGAATGGCTTATGGCCCACATCTACATACAGACCCGAAAATTCATATAAGGACCTACGTAACACCCCTAATGCGAAAAATATGCGATCTAGAACGGAGCGTTTTCTGTGTGTTACCTATAAGTAACATTCAATTAAAAAGTATATGGCTATCAACATTTCAAGAGTTGTTGTTTTAATCCGTTAGAAATATTTTGTGACAAGGTGACTCACTTCCTATGCTTTTTTATATAAATATTTTCCTTGCCTATTTCTCGGTACTAAGACTAAGTATTTACCTCCTAACGTCTTAAAAGAAACGTATCATTATTTTCTTTTGATGACAAAAGTTAGTCTAGCATTAGCACAGTTGAATTGTAAAATCATGGGGTTATGGAATTTTATGATTGGATGAACACTCCATAATGACGTACGGGATCGAGTTCAGGGCAGATACATCTACGACCAAGAATGCGCTGATAGTGTCAGAAATGAAAACTCTCAAGAGCATACCCGGGAAGACCCTCAGAGATAGAGTAAGCAATACGAGGGTACGTATTACGCAGTCAGCTCACGATGTGTTACACAAATGGGTTGTTTTATTTATTGAAATTACGATTAATTATAGATACCATGTACCTACACTGAAGTGTTGGGTCTTATTTTGACAAGAAGACATTTTAAACTATAAATCAGTATATAATATTTATACTGTGTACTTTGCAGTATTAAAAAAGGAAAGGATTCACAGCTGATGATAGTGCGTTTGCCAACAGTATTTTCTGAACGCGTGTGACCAAAAGTTAATAGGTTATTAGGTAGAGGGTTTTTTGGAGAAATGCCCAAGCCTTTGCTTATTTCGATAGTAAATAGTTAAGTCACGTGTTAAGTTTCTGTGATTTTTTCTCATCAATTTTGAACATGAGTATTCCGTCAATCTGATTGTTCCGATGTCAGTAATAGCAACCTTCAAAGATACAGAAACATCAAAACTCTTAGCGGTATGAAAACATAGAACAAGTGAAATACTGTAATACAATGACATGATTCTGCGTGTTATATAAAAACGTAGGCTATTTTCGGAGACGATTCATTTCACTGCGTTTGTCTCTCGAATAAATTGACTACACTAGCTTATTCTACAATAAATCCAGGAGTAGACGTGGGATTAACATGTTGGGTTTTTCTGTCCAACGAACTCCACCTTAGTGAGAAAAGTAGATCAGCAAATAAATTATATAGAAAAATCGGTTAAAACTGTGGATAGTGCATTATCACACTTCAAAATTCATGCTGAGTGGATAAGAGTAGGTATAAATTAGATGGGGGTTACGCAATTTTGGAAGTACCTACTGCCTTAAAATTCTCAAGTATTAGGTAGGTATTTTATTATTTTTTTCTTAATTTTTTAATTCATATATTTCTATAATTAATATCACTCCCTCTGCATGCTTTTTATTTTTCCTTATTAAATCTGTTAGCGAAAAATTTTAACTTGCGTTTGTGTTTAATGTGTGCGCTAGATATGATAATAAATTGACACCTACCTGGGGACTGACGCCCAGCATCTTCAGCGACGGAGGGACGTTGGTGACTTGTGGTATAATGACGTGGCCGAAGTCAACGGTGAAGGCTTCACACCAAACGCCAAAATGTCCGATGTCAAAGACAGTCAAATCCTATGAAAAACAACATTATATTAAAATTTAAAAGCTGTAGAGCTTTTTCAAACATACATTTTTTTCTGTTACGTAGGTTTACGGTCACGGTTTCAAAAAGTATTATGTGATCATGAAGGATATGTTACTAGGTACGAAACATGTCAACAATGAAACATAATATCATGCGTGAACCCAGACATAAAGCATCACGCGAAAACGGCTGAACCAATTTCGTTCATTCTTCTTAAAATAAAGAAAAATCCGCCGAACATAGAAAATTTAAGAAAAATTAATCTGGATTAACTAACTTCAGAGTGCAAATGACAATATAAACTTTATTATTTTTAAATTTTTATTGGACATTGTTCGACATCTGTCTGTTATTGGTAGTTTATACGATTTCCAGAATGTGGCATGTTAAGATTGTTTAAAACGAATGCATCGGTCGAAATTATTTTGGTAATAGGTACACTATTAATTTATCGTACAAATTCGAATTCAATATTCATAGTATAGACAGGACAACGTCTGTCTGGAAATCTCATAATAAAATAGTTTGACTTACATCAGGCAAAGTGAGAACAATTGTTTTATGGTCGTATTTCCTCAGAGGTTTGATTTTGCCATTCTCATCTGGAATCTTGATTCCTTGCGGTGATGGTTTATCCCCTCTTCCGACCCAGAATTTGGCATCTGTTTACAGAAAAAAAAAACATACTTACGTTCAAAATTTAAACCATATTATTATCTTACAAAACAAATAAATTATTTACAGCATGCACTATCTATTACATTTTGATCAAATTGAATTCGTTGGAAACTATTAGCGATTGAACAGAGGGTAATTAACCTTCTTGTGAGTATATTTCAATCAAAATACAAATTGAACGTTAGTTTAGATAATTTGTTTTAAATTATTATATTGGACAATATTGTATTAATGTAATCAAACGTTTTATAATTACTATCTACATATTAATTATAGTTAAACATTACATCATAATATACCTATTTCTTGCCTAGAAAGAATTAATTACTAACAATGCAGGGACTTCTTTTTCTTCTCAACCTATACCAGTCCACTCCTGAACAAAGGCCTCCTCAATCTCTTTCCACGTCACTCTATCTTGAACTCGCTGGACTCAGTAGATCCCAAAATATTTCATTCCTCCAACGTGTAGGTGGAGGATTGAAATTCCTCCACATAGTGGTGGTCTGCCAACGCTCATTATAGTCATTCTAGGTCTCCAAATTTCCACTTTAGTCTCTTCCCATATGAGAGATGTCTGATACTTTGTGCAATACCTGTGACTTTTGTTTTCTGCCGTATCATTTCGTTTCTACCTCTATGTCTACCCAGCATGGCTTTTTCCATGGATCTTTGGGTAGCTCTTATCTTTTCTACACTGAGTTTGGTTTGTGTTTCCAAGCCATATTTTGCAACCGGTACAATGCACATCTCATATACACTGTTCTTGAGCTCGGCACGATTATATTATCTCAATCAATACTCCTTTTTTGATCCCACTTAGGAGCACAGAGAGGCAACAAGAGCCTTACACCGAGCTCAATCTTACGCGATTACAATAACCTCCTCTCACACCATGTCCAAATCCCAGAACACTAAAATAACTTTCTAGGTCTATATCTAATCAGATTTATAAACTTAAAGGACTTTCTGACACTTGTCAACACATTCTTGCCACTACATACTCCATAAGGTTCTGTAAAACTTATTTTTGTCATTGCTATTGAACGACTCTTTGATAAAAATATTATATTTTTTCTATTCTTTTTGCTGGTTTAAACTCTTTTTCATTCCTCTCTCCTATAAGTTTATTCAAAAGTCTTTAATTGTACCTACCTACAGAAAATCGAATACAATACAAAGGCCCCGAAAATGTATTATCTTTAGATATTTCAATTTGTATGTTTCTTTTTAAACATAATGGTATCAAAATACCTATCAAGAGGGTTATTGGTTTCTTCGTTGATGATACATGAAAAGTAATTTGGAATCGAAGTATGTTTTTTTTTAATATCTACTTACTGAATCCGGATTAAAATATCGAATGGCTGAAGGAAAAGATTTAAAATAAAATGAATAAATTTTGAAATGTTGTTGAGAAGATCGGATGCTGTTACTTGGTCATTGACGAAAACAACATTCTATCTATCTTGGCGAAACATTGCAACATTACATAAATATACATAAAGTAGGTAGACACCTAATTACCACCAACCATCATCAATTAGTCACTAAAATGGCACTTGTATCACTTCATTTATAGAAAAATATTTCACGACACTAATAAATTATCATCATCATCTTAAAGCGTAGTTCACATTGCTTTAGTATTTTAGTTGAGAAGCGAATATTTTACGAACTAAACGTTTCTGTAGGTACATCCCAAATTTCGCTAGTTCAAAACTATAGTGCTATTCAGTATTTTTAATTTTACTCTACATTGCTTATTGACATCAATACACTTTTTTTCATTTCAACGTCAATATTGGGAAAATTATTGTGTTAAATTCAAAGCGTTTCAGTCCCCGACTTTTATTCTGAACCCTGGTGCCGAGCATATTCTTCTCTGAGAAGTGTATTTATGTATGTTCACTTTGGGTTAGCCAAGATTCGTGTATTTATGTATGTTCACTTTGGGTTAGCCAAGATTCGTTTTAAAATATAATATGTCTGTTTGAGAATTGTTTTTTTTTCTTTGCCCCCAATATGGAGTTCATCTTCCCTGCTTTTCAAATAAGCATGACGTTTTCAAAACGTAACTATCCATGTAGGTACTTTGGACAAAAACGACTAAAATTAGTTGCTAAATTACTCGCTACTCGACCGAGTGTGAATTGGGCTTTACGTACAAGTCGATACGACCTTGTGCAAGTTAATATATCGTAATAGACTATAGTTCAATACACTTTTAACTCACGTTACGTACATCTCTCAGAAATGATTAGTGTATTAGATAATGGTGTGATGGTTCCAATAATATCGAGTGCTGCGTTGAGTATTTTCTTTCACTGACCGACATCGAGTTTGAAATTCGTTACCTACATTCAAAATATTGCTATCGATGTTTCACGCTAAGGTATATTTATCGTTCAACTTTTACTATTGCTTTCACTTTTTATATTTTTATTGCAATTATATTCTAGGTTCTTCTTTCTTCATTTTCTTCTTTTCCTTACGTCATCCTGAGAAAAGAACATCTTGAAGATGACTCAAAGTGACGAACATCTCCTCACTTGCCGAGATATGCAACACCTAATCATGAGTAATGACAATGCTGTTGCCGCTGCCGAATATTGGAGTGGAATGGTCTCTAGTGGTTGGGTGATCGGATTCGTTAAGTAAGTAAGTCATTCTGAGAAGGCGATCCATATACTAGGATTAATCTTATAAAGTCTTCAAAAGATTTATCCACTTCGGTTATGAAAATCCTGGTCTAATCCTTTTCCAAACAAACATACGAATTTCAGTAAATAGTAACTGGGTCAAAAAATTAATATCTTGTACCAGTAGCTTGAAGAAATTACCTCAATAAGTATGACAAAATTCTTGTAATCAGATTGGGAATGCTTATATATTTCTGCAGTGACTTACCTGGTGCTTCTCCATCATAGCTGAAGTTAGGAATGAGAAGGGTCTGTGCGTCCACGATGACAATAGGGTCAGAAGACACTCCATGAACTCCGGCAAGTCCTGAAATCTTTTGTGGCTTCGGGAAGTCCAAGTTTCTTGGGATTTTCACGTCTCCAAAGTTCACCTATTCGAAAAAAGATAACACTGCATTATACTAACGAATATTCATTGACATTTAGAATCTAAGAATTGCTTTCATTTCTACTCTCTGTTGGAAACATAGGCTAAGCTTTCCTTTGACACTCAAGATTTGAACCCATGTGCCTACCTTTTTGCACCTCAATATAAGTTTCCATAAGAATCCATGCAACGCGACGGGACGTAAGAAGAGCTTTCTTTTTAGCTTCAAAAGTATAAAAAGGTGTGGTATAAACATATTATACAATATACATGCCATTTTAAGCCCAAAATATAAATGCATTTTTTCTCCTAATTGCAACCTTCAAAATGATTGATGAGTGAAATTTCGATTACCCGGCTCATACGGGTACAGAGATATTTAAGGTAGGTAAAATGTCCCACAACAAAACCAAGATTATTAAATTCTTAATGACTGGCAATTATTGCGTCATCGAAGTATTCTCAAATCATAATTTTCTTATTGAGGTCAAAATGACAATAACGCGTTGAAAAAGAATGACAGAAATTATTTTTAAGACTTGTGTACGTATCATTGTTAATTGACAATTGTCTGCCTGAGAAAAACGACAAAATGTTATTGTTCGGAGAATCACTAGATGCGTAAGTATTCATTAAGTGTAAAGACTCAACCATTACGCATGAAAACTCTCTACTCCAAACTGCGCAAGCACTATTTATGTATGCATACCTTTCTAGACACTCTAGTAAGTACTTTTTTAGTTTTTGTATTGCTTATTGATCTCAGTAGCATGTTCGTGAAACAATAAAATTGGCAATTTATGAATAGATATATTATAATAATAACCAATAACCATCGACGGTCACCAGGTCTCTCAGGTAGATAAATTTAAATACCTGGGAGCAACCGTTACCACCTCTGGTGACCTCGGGGCTGAGCTCCTGATACGTATCGGTATGACAAGTGGCATGACCAAGATTTGGAGAGCGTCGGCGTTTAGTGTCGAGACGAAATGTAAACTGTTTGATGCGTGTGTGTTGCCCATTCTCCTGTATGGGAGTGAGTCCTGGATGACCAAAGCCCAGGCACAAAAAATCTCTGCATTTGAAATTAAGTGCATCAGGAGAATTTTGGGTATAAGATGGTACCACCGCATCACGAACGACCCTATTCGCTGGCGCACCTTAAACTAAAAGTAGATACTTGTATAAACCCTTATTTCAAGTATACCATTTTTTATAGTAAAGCAATAAAGCAATACCGGATTCTAAAAACCTTTATTATGTTTAGCAACCAAAATCAAAATGGCGTCGTTATAAAGGTTGGATCGGAATCGCGGAGAAAGGCCCTAGGTAAACATGGAAGATTGATAAAGACAACCTGGAAAATTCTGGAATGCAGAAAAAACGCATCCGAATATCGCAATATTGCATTTCCCATACAACTCCACGGAAGAAAGTTGTCAAGAAGACCACCAAAGAGATGGATGGGATTGCTGTGAGACGACCTGATGATAATAATAACCTTCATTCTTATATTTGAAAATAATAAAGCGATTATAATTCCGCGCCAAGCTTGAAAAGCGTTATGTGTGAAAAAAAATGTTAATTTTATGGATATTTTAAACGAAGACAAATTGATAGCGGTTTGCTTTGAAGCTGATTTGACATAATGACACGTGCAAGTGTGTGTGAATATGATAAATGACGTTTAGTTTCATTGCTTCTATGTGACTTGAGGCGTTTGACGTTCAGTTTCATAATTGTGCAACTACCTGCACCACTCTGTACTGAGAATCTGACATTTCAATATATAATTAGTCAATTAGGTCAGTTTCCCTCTTCGTTTTTCATAATAATAAGCAGTTTTGGTATGCGTGGGTTTTATACGCGAATCACAATACACATCTCTTGATATTGATTGAGTTTCATCAAATAAAAGTTTAGGTAGTTGTTTTTCGTTGTAATCATTATTGTATTTTTATTACTGTTGTGTTATTATATTATTGTTTTAATAAGTTTTGAATCATGTAAAAGGCTTATAGATAGTCTAGTATTATTGAAAATAAATTAATCTTTAAAAACGAACGTTGTGAATGTAAAGTTACCATATTAAGTTAGCCTTCGAAACAGGAGAATAAGACGGTCGTAAGTCTGTAGTTTGTTTACTCTTTAAAATCTAACACTGATTGGTCTAATCCTTATCCGAGCCGCCCTTTAAGATATCTTTTCAATAAGATTGCAATAAGACCGCTACGAGAATACGGCCGCTGATCTTTTGTATTTTAACCAAATTCGTATAAATTTTTTTTTTGCAAAATATAGGTGCATTTTTTGCTTTAACCAAAGGGTTAGGTATCTTTTTCTTCAAAATCTATCTTAAAAAATCCTCTGACGAAAGTTGCATCAAACATAAATCGGTTTTTGCCAAAACTGTCAAGACATTGACTGGTATTCTCAAATTCACGTTCCAACTCAACGCAAGAAGCTCTTGCTTAGAACTTAATCGGTTGCCAGTAGCTACGTAACTAATATATTATGGATAAAACTTTTTCAGAATACAGAAATGTCAAAAGTCTCAATAAAAATTGGATACGACGCAAATCAATCGTGTGTTTTTCATTTCAGAATAGCCGTCATTGTCTGATGAAAATGAAATACTGACAAAATAATAATGTTAGGCAATACTCACAGAGAACTCGTCGCACCAAATTGAAAACCATTTGATGGAGTTGAAGGTTTTGCCTTCTGGCAGCGTCAGGGTGATGTCTTTTCCCCTGTACTTCTTCAGGACCCCTGTTGACCCTCGTTCATCCCGTAGTCTCATAGCGCCATTGTTGCTTGGTGATTTTGTGTTGCCAACGTAGAAATAGGCAGCTGTAATAATAAAATAATCTTCATTAATACGGAGTTTGGTTAAAACAACTGCTTTAATTTATTTGTAAAAGTAGAAATTTTGGAGATGAAGTAGATGAACAAAACATAAAATAACCCACAAGAATTTGGTGATAAAAACGTCATTATAGCTAATATGGAAAATATTAGCCCTGTACGGTATACCTCCGAAAACAGTTAAAATAGTGCGCAATCCCTGTATGAACACTCCGAGTGTAGCCTCAAAACGACAGGTTGTCCTACTGAAGATTTCAAAATCACCACGGGAGTCAGACGTATAAAGAACCATTTCATATCAAAAGCTCATCTATGCGAAAAATGTAAGTAGAATCTTTTCGAAGTATAATAACACTGCTAACGAAGAATTTACGTACTCTTATAATTGTGTCTACTTAATGTTGTTATGTCATTGTGTCATTCGACATGTCAAAAGACCCATTGAAATTATTACCGAGAAATACCTGACGACCGCAACCATCTCCGGTATTTCCTATACAAAATATTCCTATGTGGTTTTAAAATACCCCTAGGTATACTTAAGTGAAACTTTTTGTAACCAATGAAAACAAAATTCTACAATTTAAGTAAATAAAAAAAAATCTAAATAAGTACTTATTATATAATAAGTACTTATTTTTGAAGTGGTTGGTAGACTGGCGGTTACAACGCCGTCTTTCGTACAGTTTGGTGCGGACGTCGTGGCTCGATCCCAGGTGCCGACCATCTTCCTCTTTCACAGTACTTACGTAGCTAATGTATTGGATAAAATATTTTCAGAGTACAGAAATGTCAAGTCTCAATAAAAATTGGATATGACGCAACTTAATCGTATGTTTTTCATTTCAGAATAATAGTCAATATGTAGCATTTTCTAAAAGAAAACAAAAATGATATTTTATTCCTCTTCATACAATATTTACTAGGATATCCAAACTCCCTTTAGACCCCACTTAGGGGCATAGGGAGGCAACAAGAGCTCTCCATTGCGCTCGATCTTGCGCAACGTTAATGACCTCCTCCCACACCATGTCCAGATTCCTCAGCTCTGCCTCGAAGGAGCGGAACACAGTATGAGAGGGTCTTCCTCGTCTCCGGGACCCTGATGGGAGGAAGAACAGCGCTCTCCTCGGCCAACTGTCATTCGGCATCCTTAACACATGTCCCAGCCAAGTCCATCTCCTCCACATAATAGTAGAGGTGATGGGCTCACGCTGGGTGAGCCGGCGTATAGCGTCGTTCGTGATGCGGTGGTACCATCTTATACCAACCCAAAATTCTCCTGAGGCACTTCGTTTCGAATGCAGATACTTTTTGTGCCTGGGCCAGTCAGGTGCCGGGACTCACACCCATACAGGAGAATGGGCAACACACACGCATCAAACAGTTTACATTTCGTCTCGACACTAAACGCCGACGCCTTCCATATCTTGGCCATGTTGTTGAAGGCGCCACTTGCCATACCGATACGTATCGGGAGCTCAGCCCCGAGGTCACCAGTGGTGGTAATGATTGCTCCCAGGTACTTAAATTTATCCACCCGGGAGACCTGGTGACCATCGATGGTTATCGGTAGCTGTTTATCGGGGCAGGCATTATTCGCCATGAGCTCCGTCTTACTGGCATTGACTCGAGGGCCGATTACTAGGATATACCCCATTATAATGGGAGAACAATAATACACTATTTGTCCCTAGGCTGATTAAGGATTTGAAATTTTCGGATGACATGCATTTTTTTTTGTTTTGTCTCCTTATAGAAAAGTACCTACCGATTGAGGTCATTATGAAATATTCGTGTTTAAAACCATGTCAAATTCTGATGCATAAAACTTTTAAAGATGGATATACAATCAGCTAAATTACCTACCGACCGCTACCGACCTCGGTAGCCTAGTTGTACTAGCGTGAACTTCAGATCCGAGGTCCCGGGTTCGATTCCCGGTCGGGTCAGAGTTTTTCTAAGTGTTTTTTCACTTGAAATATCTACCCGGGGTTGGCCTGTCTCAGATTGGACGGGACCGGTTGACTGGAAAAAATTGCCTCAGGCAATAAGTTCCGCCGGCTATACTGACACCTTTGTATAGAAAAGTGTTATATTATTATTATTATTAAATTAAAATATAAAAGGATACATTTATGATATAAAAAAGATATATCTACAAATCTACACGTTTTATTTAAATACATATAATAATGTCATAAAATATGAACTCTTACGATCCAAACCACTGCAAAATGAATGGTCGATTGTCTTTTGTCGTAGGTTCTTTGCTCAAATGTCACCAGTAAGAACAAGATGCGTTCTAGTGTTGACAGGCGGTCATTCAACTCGGTGATATTTCGGATGATCAATTGACAACTCAATGCGGATACATAATAAACAATATACCTGCGTTATTATGTCATTTATTCATAGTTGAGAATATCGCACACGAAGGTAATGCTTGTATGAACTTTATTTGTATGAAATATGTACCTACTCTAAATTTTAAAGATTCTTATGGCGTTTATAAGGTGTATACCAATCCAATCCAAACTCCCTTTACGCCCCACTCAGGGGCATAGGGAGGCAATAAGAGCTCTCTGTTCTTTCTAACTCCAGAAATCAATTTTTAGATATACCTACCTACATTTTTTAGATACCGTCTATGTTCAACTGTAAAAATAGAAAACGAAGTCCGTCACAAGATGGTGGGTTGGGTAATCCGTGATTTGCACGAGGTGTTTGGTAGACCAGCGGTATCAGTCGCACGTAGGTACTGCAAGGGTTCGAATCCCGGTGTCGATGCGTAGGTATTTTGTATTCACTTCGAGTTATTACATATAAATTTTAAAAAGGTAGCTAAATTTCAAATATATATATTTTTTTAGGAGCAAACTTTGCGATGCATTAATTGTGTTCAATGAGCTTATTTCAATCTCTTGCTACCGATGCAGTCATAAAGACAGAGTTATTTTTCTTCTTTCATCCATCATATTGAAGTTACGAATTCGCGGTAAACTTTCTATGATAGTCCATTTCCCTAGACGTCACTTAACTAATAATTGAAAGTTTTCGGTACAGTAGTCGTTTTAAGGTGAAAGTAGGTATGCATTGCATATATGGAACTATGTTTACGATTAATGGAACAATACAGCTGTTGATGAAGATAATTCATAATATTATGATTCGCCTGAGCCGTTTATCATTAAATCACTAAATTCCTTTCTTTTCTTGGCAATTCCACAATATGGAAGTCATTCTCATGGAAAATAATTACATGTTTATAAAGAAAAATAGTAAAATATTATGTATTATCTTTGCAGTTTCAGACATCAAAACATAACCGCCTCAAAGTTTCGCAAATTATCATGCAGATAATTTGAATTCGATTGTATGTATCTACGTGGGAGTACATAGTGTCTATTAACAAATGTTAAATGGAGTAAGTACGTGTAATAAAGGTGTTCTTATAAACCAGGTTAAAGAGCGTTGCAATCGAAGGATGATATAACGGCGAGCATAGAAGAGCCCATTCTAAATAAATAAATAAAATAAAAAGAATAATGTGAGCATGGTAATGATTATGTCGTGCGATGTTTGCAAAATAATGAAGTAAGCAGTAAGTTTTGATTCACTTCTCTATGACATAACGAGATAACTGGTTCCCCGCCGACATAACCACTATCCCTGGTAAGTACGGAGATACATCGCCGGCTATCTCCAGCTTGCATACCGTCACTTTTTTCCGTGCAGCATCTCACAGAGATGCGAGCTAATCGTTACGTGACCACACTGGTCACTTGAAGTAACAAATCTAGTACTATTTTTTACTTCTTCCTTTTATTGAAAAGGTCATCGGATTTATTTTGACAAATTTTTATCAGAGAAATGAATCTGTGCTCGCTCAAAGTGAATACAAATACACTCATTGACTCTTTCACAGTAAGCTACTTGAAGCTTGTGTCGTGAAAGAGGAAGATGGTCGGCACCTGGAATCGAACCCACGACCTCCAGACGAAACAGTGCGAAAGCCGGTGTCGTAACCGCTAGACGATAATATTATTACGAATCCTGCCCGTCGTGTACCTTCTGTGATGCCGCAAGAAAAGGCGCAATTAATAGAGCTTTAGTTGCCGCCCTACGCTCCTCAATGTGGTTTAAAGGGAGAATGTACTATGTATATTAGACAACCTCAAGGAAAGCCATCACAGTCCATAAAAATTAAGTCACGAGACGTTGAGAGATAATATTTGCAGTGCATTAGAGTATCGGAAAATATTTGTTGAAAATACACCTACACCTGTTAGTTACACCTACATAGTTCTATGAAAACCACGGGTTTATTTTGAACTAGATTTTTCGACAGACGTTGTCTACTATGAATAATGAATTCATCTATTTAACCGATATATAATTCCGACCGGTCGATGCATAATATGTTTGAAACGATATATTACAGGTCCCATTCTGACATTCGCACCAATTATCAATCGATTGACAGTTTGTCAATGTTTATAGTGACAACAGTAGGTACTAAGAAGTTTATCTATGTTTATTTTCCTTAATATTTTGTTCCAAGCATTTTTATCATTTTTTCTGTCATAAGAACCTCCTCCCCACAATAGCAAACACAACTAAAAGAGAATAAGAGGAATTGGTCAAGCCGTCCAGAGAAAATTCTTCTAAAAAAATTCACGAAACTAACATCATTATTAAAAATTTAATTTAAGTAGGTAAGTTACAATATTCGAAATTTCAAAAATATTCAAAATAAGAACTAGTCGATGGACCAACCAATATTATGCTGAGCAGAACGAAATCGTTGTCTTTGGAAACTCGATACGCATAGCAACAGCTGTATATTATAACAGATCTTATAGAAAGGAACGATGTTGTATCAGAACAGGAAAAGGAATGCAGATTTATATTATTTCAAACATAGAATTTAAAAAAACTAGACTTTTTTAATCGGAATTCTTTCATTTTCTATTGGTGGCGAGTTGGTGAGTGAGCGATGCACACCAGAAGACAGCTGCTACCAGAAGAGTAAGTTGAGTCAGCAGCAGAAAATGGTTTCATTCATTCCGCAACATAGCGGACATCAGTCTCATATAACCGTAATACGTTAAATGTTGCCACTAAACTAGTTTGTTTTACTTGATAATATCATACTCTCCTAGCTGTGTAGCTGGTAATTTATCGGCTCTACAGCCTCATATACGAGATAACCCATACTTACCTCCGTATCAACAGTGATGCAATGAAAGACGCACAATACTACAGCGCAATATCTATCCATTTAAATAATAAACTCTACGTATTTTTTTAAATGGGAAGTTCGCCTTTAACTCGATAATTTCGTTAAAAAACCCAAAAATCACGTAATTTTTTTTTCGATCACTTTAAACAAATTACAAAACCGATCCGACTAAGGCCCTGTTCTAATTGAAAAGTGATCGCGCGTCCGATCGTCGACCGAACATACAATGTTCTCAATTTGAACGGTCCGTCCGCATTTGAATATATGGTAACCGACGAGTTCATCGAAAATCAATTCATCGAATATCAATTCATCGAAAATCAATTCATCGAAAATCAATTCATCGAAAATCAATTCATCGAAAATCAATTCATCGAATGATCAATTCATCGAATGACCAATTCATCGAAAATAAATATTTTAAAGATATTTGAGAGACACAGCCTTTTTGACATTTTGACAACCAAACTCATGTGTTGAAATATTTGGACTTCAATTTAGAAAATGGGCCAATTTTCATATCGTGCGATAAAATAATATCACACACTTTCAAAGTATGCGATATTTATTTTTATCTATCACTTTTCTTTGTTTTTTTTTTGTATCGAAAAGCGTATTTTAGTATTTATCGTCGATAATTAATTATCTATCACATTTTGACCGATAATTATCTATTGATATTTGTAGTAGATAACAGAGAAATGTGAAATAAATAGATAGACAGACGGACAGACGGACGGACAGACAGACAGACGGAAGGACAGACAGACGGACGGACAGACAGACGGACGGACAGACAGACGGACGGACAGACAAACGGACGGACAGACAGACGGGCGGACAGACAGACGGACGGACAGATGGACGGACGGACAGACAGACAGACAGACGGACGGACAGACAGACGGACGGACAGACAGACGGACGGACAGACAGACGGACGGACAGACAGACGGACGGACAGACAGACGGACGGACAGACAGACGGACGGACAGACAGACGGGCGGATAGACAGACGGACGGACAGACATACAGACAGACAGATAGATAGATAAATAACTAAATATATACGCTCGACGCGAACGCTTTCCAATTAGGACACACATTAAGGGAAATATTTTTCATATAATATATATTAATGAGGTAATAAACCCTTTATACAAATTATTGTATTGTAAAATGCTTATGTTTTTTTGTATTTTTTGGGAATAAAATAAATAAATATAATAATTGTCATCGGTAAGTAAATTCATTCAAGGGCCCTATACATTGCGAACGAATTTTTCGTCAATGTAGAGTAGGAAGAAAATTAACTGTCCACTTTTTATATACCTAGGTAAGTGTCATTGTTTGGTTTTTATGTTCCAGTGGAAAGTTCATTTTTTTCACTCTACATTGCCGAAAATTCGTTCGCAAAATTCAAATTATCTACGGGGACAGATCACTCGAAAACGAGTGCAGGGCTTAAAAAAAAAAAAAAAAAATAAATAAAAGATGTCCGCGGTCAATATTGAAATACAGGAGTTTCGACGGGAAGTAGGTAATATCAAAATGTCCGCAGTTATCAACGTGATAAAGAGAAATTGAGACCCTTTTTGGATGCCAAACGACAGTTGGCCGAGAGGAGCGCTGTTGCTCTCTCAACAGGGACCCGAACACGAGGAAGACCTTTCACACCGGCACCGTTATGCTCCTTCGAAGCTGAGCTGAGGGATTTGGGCATAGTGTGGAAGGAGGTCATTGAATCCACGCAAGATCGAGCGCGGTGGAAGGTGCCTTCCTATGCCCCCAAATGAGGTTACAAAGATTTTTTTTGCCTCCCTATGCCCCTCAATGGAGTCACAAAGAAAGTATGTCATGTTATTTTAAAAATTGCTTGGTCTGAAAAAATTGATAAGAATGTAGGAAAAATGCTGGTAAGTAAGTACAGTCCACCAGAGAGGTAGGTATATCAAATAATAATTATTATATCGGTAGCTATAAACAGTCTCTGTCCTTCCGCGAGACTTGCTCCATGATACTTGCCACGTATCTACAGTGTATATTTTTAACAACTTCCATAGACGTATTTTATGAAAACTCCATACTTTTACTTGTTCTAAACTATATTTGAAAATAATTTAATAATCAAAAATCTAACTGAAATCTTTAAAATCGACTTTGACAGACGTTAAAAAAAAGAGAGATAGTTACTTAAATTCAGCCCACCTTCAATTCGCTATAATATACATTTTTGATTTTTAGTTTATGGTTAACAGAAATTGGTACACCTACTGATAAATTTGACCAAATAATTGATATTAATTAAATTAAGATATTAATTGAATCAATTTTATATTTAAAAACTTAGATTTAAATTTTCAGAATTACCTGTTTTACACGAATAGTCTATAGGTATATATATATTTATACCTATTATAACATGAACATTATCTTTGGAGTTATAAATATTCATGAAAACAAATCTCTACAAAAATATTTTTATTATAATTATAAATATTTGATCTAAAAAAATAAAAAAATTAGATCGTCATTGCTAAAGCCATCAATTCAAGTTTTTCAACGTGGTTATCATGATTTCCACATAAAAAAAGATATTTTAAACTAAACCATGAAGAAAAACCGTTAAATAAAATTGATTATGTTTGTGACGAATCATACAAAAGACAATTCGATTTTGATTTCCGCATTTGATGCGGGAATAATTGACGATGCTAAGAATATTTCAGATAGTTTTATTTGTTTTCTATTAGCATATTTTTTACTTTGTAAAAAACAGAACTAAACAGTTGTATGTTTACTACCGGAAGAGATGTAAATTATTACGTAAACGACAGAAGTGCATCATTTAATATGGAAATAAGAATACAAAACAATGTCGTTAATAAAAACATAATAAAGAAAACGATACAGACTTGTTTGTCAATAAAAAAATTGCATCGAGTTGTGTAAGAGTCATTAGGAGAATGTGCTGTAGATTTTATGTTTATTATTTTTTTTTTATCTTGTTTTTATTCTTATTAACTCATGTGAATGCTGATCGCGAGATTATGTTATGTCGAGAAAAAATGTAGAACAATAAATTACCAAGCAACAAATTTACAAAACTGTATATCGGTTGCAAGTTTTACTCTAATAATGCAATTAAGGAAATAATCAAGTAACGTATACAATATGCAATATTTGTCACTATGTGAGATATCTAAGTTACCATTGCAACAATTCACGTTATTATAGCCACCCAGGTTTTAAATCAACAGACTTAAAATTATGAACTTTATAATACATACATACATAAAAATTACTATTTAGATAATGTACAGTTATAGCTAATCCGATGTAATTTATTATGAACAAAATCAGGTGTTTGAGAATATTCCAATAGTGGAGAGTTTGATTTCGTAGAAAACATTCATAGAAAAAATTTATCCACATACAAGAGCGCTATTCTACAGTAAAATTTTGTACAATGACAATATGAGTATCTCTCAAACATTGATCTTCAAACATTGTTTTCATCTTTCATTGAAATAAGCATCCACTGCAGCTTAGCCATGTAAGTAGAGCGCTAAGAAATGAGCAGTACCTACTCGAAATATTATTGGAAAAGTCAAATCCAAGCATTTCAAAGTATTTTAACGTTTGTTAAGTTTAAATAATTAGACATTCCAAGATGACCGAAGGTGCTCAAAGAATAATAGTACCTACCTAAATCAAAAGTGGAAATGTGGAAGTGTCACATTAGTTCTAAAAAATGACGGTAGATGGAGTACATAATTTCTGAAATAAATGTCACTCACTAGCGGTAACATTTCAGGCTTTTTAGCTGGGAGCAAAGAATGTTGGCGTATGTTGTCAAATACCTATCACCAACAGGCGATTAATGAAGAAAAAAAGTGCATGGGATTATTCAACACAATGTTTTCCTTTACCTACAATGGAGCAGTTTGAGTACTTTACCTAGTTTAAGTAAAGTTGTTTTAATGATTAGAGTAGGTACCTTGCATTATTCTTTCAGTTTGTATATTGTCATATTTGACCTATGTTCATAAAAAATGTGTCAAATTTGCAACATTATCTTCTTCTTCTTTAAGTGCCACTCCTATCGCAGGTTGGCGAGTAAGTTTCACGGTCTTGGGAAAGTTTCACCAACTCTGCAGCCTCTGACACACCACTGTCGTAGATTCTTAAGCCACGAGGATCTTTTACGCCCCAAACCCTCTATATTTCCTTCCACAATCAATTGTAGGAGAGCATGTTTGTCACTGTGGAATATATGGCCAAAGAACTTGGCTTTTCGTCTTTTGACAATGGTCAGCGACTCTCTCTCCTTATTCATCGCTCTCAGGAACTCCTCGTTGGTTACGCGATCCCTCCAAGAGATGCGGAGCATTCTTCGGTAGAGCCAGAGTTCGAATGCCTCAATCTTATTCATGGTTGAGACTTTGAGGGTCTAACCCTCCACTCCATACAGCAGCACTGGCAGAACATATTAAGCTTCAACAATTCTCCAGCTTGCTCAGGTCACCATTACTCAAGAGCTTCTGCATTTTGTAGAAGGTTGATCTCGCCATCTCAATCCGTGTTTTGACCTTCGAGTCAGTGGATCCCACTCATTGCAACATATCGTCGCTTATCGAACAACACCGCTCAACTCATTTTTACCAACTTTTCAGGAGAGTGAAAAAACTGGCTATTTTGGTGAATTTAAGTGTTTATTTTTTTTTTTTAATTCAATTTGTCATATTTTTGAATGAGTAATACTATTATTTGCTAATATTTATGTTTTTTCAGTTAATTATAGTTTTATACCGACTTGGGCGGTATTACACTAATATTTTATAGACTTAGGCGGTGTTGAATTACAATATTCTAATGAACGAACCATTAGGAAACAGTTATAATTTCAATATTATATTGTTATTTTTAAATATAAAATCATAAATAACCAAGCACATAGCAATAACGATCCAATTTTGACTCAAAGTATCCAGGAACATTTTCATCCAAGAGCATTATTGAAAAAAAAATTAAGTTCCGCTTCCTATGACGGTCGAATTTGGTTCACAAGAGAATAACAAAACTAATCGTCTATGTTAAGAATTCATGGTCTTCCAAAACAAGAGCTTTCATTGTTCGTCACTTAGCTGTAGTTCGATTCCTTCTATTCATGGAGGTTTCATGCTTCGAGCAGGCTTATGGACACCATGTTTTACCATTCTTTCGGCTATCTTTCGCCTTTCCGTCACGTCTTTAATCTCAACATTCATTCCCTTTTCTTTCTTATGTTGCGTTTATATGTACTTACTGGTTTCTTTTGTTATCTTATAAAATTACCCCCGTGCTCGTCCACTGCAGGTCATAGGCCTGCTCAGTGCTCATGTCACTACTCCCTGTCTCTGGCCATCTGGACCTGACGGCCCGTATGATGTCGTCGCTCCATCTCATCGGCTGTCTATCTACTCTTATAAGGCCAGTCTCTTGTCTTCAGTCTGTTGGTCTCGTAATCTACTGTTCGTCGTCTCCAAGTAATAGGTACATGACCAGTGTACTTTCATTTGAGCTTGGCAATTTTATCACCCACATCGCTGACTCATGTGCAGCTTAGGATATCAGTATTTCTGGTTGGGTATCTTATTGAAATACCCTTCTTCTGATCATAGATCTTTCTATGGCATGCTGTGCGACTCTCATCTAATGTACCTATGGTATGTTTTATGAAATAGCATGCTTTACACTCATAAGGCAATGTTATGTCGGGATTTCATCACCTTATTTCGTAATTTAATTATTATTGACAAATTACATCATCGTCAAACTTTAAAATCATCATACATCCTTACTAATTAATTTATTTATTTGAAGAAAGAAAATTCAAAGGATAACAACTTTTGGAGACTCATCAACATTGATTAGCGCTACAGAAGCGGCAAACGTGTATTTAAAAGGCTTCAGGTGCCACAGTTCGTTTCGAATGGTATAATATAGAGTGGAAGCTAGTGGATTGTTGCCTGTTCGTGATACGTAAGGTGTCCGGGGATAATCAAGAGGTGATTTTTGGTTTTCATGAAAATATTGGTTCCACCGATTGGTCATCAAGCGGTGGCTGTTGAAGTTGGGGATTCTTGAGAGGTGGCTGTAGATCAAGAAAGTGTCACTGAAGTGCTATTTATAATGGAGTTTATGGCAATGTTGTTTTTTTTATAAGAATGAATCTGTGTTCAATCAAATTGAACACGAATACTTTTTTGTCTCTTTCACTTTAAGCTATTTAAAATTTGTATCGTGAAAGAGGAAGTTTGTCAGCACCTGGGATCAAACCCACTATCTCCAGTACAAAACAATAGGAAACTTGTCGGAACTGTTAGGCTACCAACCACTACCAATCAATTAGTCCGGCATCTTGCAATAATTGATATATTTCTTCATCTTTATTCCTATACTTCAAAGACCTTACATCCATGGGACATTTTATTTCCAAGCGTCTATAGAAAACTTGATGTAACACCGCCTAAGTCATTTCACTGGGCCAAGAAAGTTAATGACAACACCGCGTAAGTAATTGATAACAATTTTACTTGACTTTAACTTGGAATAACATGCAATAACAATAGGAAACTAAGCATATTACAAGGAAATAAATATCTAACATGTGTTATCTATATGTTAATCAGCTCATAGCACAAAGAAAACAGAAAAACCACGCGAAAAACAACGATCAACACTCGAATGGCACCAAACTTACGAACATTGTATGGCGGAGTGACTACTTGAGCGCTGTTACAGGGCTAAATTACTTGGGCGCTGTTACTATTTTTCAATTATGGCCTTTGATTGGTTGAATTTTAATAAATTGGACCTATGGGTACACGCGGGAGAAGTAGCTCTATCTTTCTGCATTCAAAAGTCAAAATCGTCATTTTTCGACTTGGGCGGTGTTGTTCGATAAGCGACGATATAACTATTTGAAAAAAACAGACAGAATCAGACCCAATAACCTATTTCAAGTAAGCGAAACTAAAGTTAAAGACACAAGATATTCGTCTATGGTTTTCAACTAAGAATATGAAAGTTCTTAATGATATACCAAAAGGCGTGTCCAATGAAGAATATGTAAGCGAATTAAAATAGCCATATTATAACAATGAATTTGTGAGTATTTAACTACTGTGGTTCATCCGCGAACTTCATCTCGCGTGAATATTTTAACCAATAAAATAATTGACCGCATTATTATTTTGTAAAAAGAAATTTTAATAATATTAAAAGTGATTAAATTCATAAACATTCAAATTACAGTAGCGTGCCATGGATCTTCGCGGTCCAGATAGTATTTTAAAATAAATAAGTGGATAGTAAGGAGAATTGATTTATAGTTATGCTAATTTTTTTTTTCAATAGATAATAAATATTTTTTTTGACATTCCTTTCTGAAATGACTCGACGATTTAAAAAAAATAATAACAAAATAAATAATACCTATAATTATTATTATATTATGCGTAAGTACCTACCATCTGGTGTGGTTTTCTCTTTTAAGGTCATGACAGATGAATTTGTAAACGTTAATTTATCCCAATTAATGTCAACGAAAGTCTTGATCTCTAACAATAGTATTAGTAAAATATTGGTGATAGCATAGATTGCGCATTTATTTTACGTATATGTTAATGATCATGTACAACAATAGAATTGTAGGTAGGTATCTTAATACGCTAGTCGTCAAACAAAAATGCGTGTACTATACTTTAAAACACATTATGTAGGTATCAATTTTGCGAGAGAATTGAATTATCTCTAAAATCTAATAATGTTAATTTATACCAGACATCTAGTTTTAACATAATATTTATACTTTCTCTGTTTGAAATTAAAATTTGAATAGCAGCTAAACAACGTCGAACTTTGCCATTTTTTTGCGCAACATGCGCTTCGTTGCCAAAATCACTTGAATTCGGGTGAAAGGCCTCATCAAAAAATAATAAAAAAATCGCTTTGTTATTTTTATTTCAAAAAAGTTCTTTGATGATGTTGAAAGATCTTAAGTTATTTATACAATCAAGTCAATATAATTTATAACAAAAAATAAATGTAAACATATTTTAACTACCTATATATTGTATTACCAATGAATTACTTAATGTGTAAAATACATAGTTTACAATAGAGCAGATAAACTCAAATATAAACCTACTTACTTTTAACTAAAAATTTAACTACAAAGTTATAATAAACTAATACCAACTTAATACAAAACTAAGAGTACCTACATCAAAAGATATTTCAAATTTACAAACACACGGGTATGAAATCTGTTGTAAAGGTGATATATAATATAATATAACCAACAAAGTTTGATTAGGTGATAGTAGATGGTGCCAGAATTTTTACAGTAGATACCTATTACCCATTTTAAAGCTGTCTTTATTTTATAACTTACTAGCTTTCCTGACAGACGTTGTCTTTACTATGAATATTGAATTCGAATTTGTAAATTTAAAAATTAATTGCCTATTAAATAAATTTAATTCATCAGACAGAAGCGTCTGTTTTGAACAATATTTACAGGTTACAAACATTCTGACAATTGCACCAACTATCAAACAATTGACAGTTCTGTTAAAATGCTTATTAAAATTTTAAAATAAAAATTGTAAAAAGTACTTAAGAGTTTATAGTAAGAAGAAGAAAAAAATAAAATATCTCAAAATCGTATTAATGAAATGGAACAGAAATAAAGTGTTTTTCAATACTGTGCGACTAAATTATTCATAGGTTTGCATAACAATATTTTTTATAAATTTCTAGTAATTTGTTTTAACCTTAACAATGAAAAAAAAAATACAATATTAATAAGACACGACGTCAAATGAAGCATATAAAAATGTTTGTGAGAGGTGCATTCCATACACTAACCTGAAACCTGACTAACCAATCAATTACATAACTTGTTTGCTTGTTACTGTCAAGACTCAATAGTAGGTAGCTACGAAATGCTCTATGAATTATTATTGAAAAATGTTTCTTTTTTTACCTCAATACATTTTCCCTATAAGTATAACAGAATTATTATGACATTTCAAACCAAAGTTTGAATTTGTGTACAGTCATGTTGAAGTGGTTGGTCGCCTAGTGGTCGTGGGCTCGATTCCAGGTGCAGACCATCTTCCTCTTTCACGACACAAGGTTTTAGTAGCATATTATTGTGAAAGAATGTACCTATATGTGTGTTGACTTTGAGCACAGGTTCATATTTATGAAAAAACAATTAGGTACCATAGCGAAGTAAGTAGTGTATAACCAATATAATCCTAGCAATGTTTTTAAGTCAAAATACATTTTTGCGGAGGTCTTTGAAATGTGCGGACTGTTGTCTCCAAAGAAATTCCTACTTACTTTACTTTTCGTATGGCTTTTCCGGAAATAATCTTGACCCGTAGAGGGTTGCGTCCTGTCCTCTTCTACAGTCTTGGCTCCAGCGCCATCAGCCAGTCCACTGCTTCTGGAGTAGTCTCTTGGATGTTTTGGAGGCTTCCTGTGAACTTTTTGAGCTGGCAGTCTTGCACAATGTGTCTTACTGTCTGCACAGCCTCGCACTCACAATCGGGGTCAGCCTTTTTCCCCATTTCCAGAGTAGGTAGTTGCAAGAGTTGGCAAGTCTGGCTTTATTCTGCCTCTATTCATAGTATTTTCTAAATATTCCCTGTACCGATCCCATCTCGCTTTCCTCAAGTTCCAGCGAAGGAGCTTTGGCTGGTTGATTATTGGGATCTGGAGACCTATCTCAATCAGCACTGGCGAGTGCCTACTTTTAGGGAATCTTTTCAAGATTTGTTCATTTGCCATCATAGGGTTTCCCGTACTACTGGTGGTGACAAAACATAGATCTGGTGATGTCGTCGTACCCCAACGAGCAGATAGAAATGTTCCGCCTTGTTTTGAGTAATATAGAAGGTGCATATTGTTTAAGTGTGCCCGCTCGGCCAACATCTCTCCATCCTCATCATCAGAGATATAACCCCACTGAGTGTTTCTTGAATTGAAATCACCTATAACCACTGTGGGGTGAATACAATTAGGCAAGACCTCCTGTGGCCATCCTCTGGATGGTGGTTTGTACACATTAATCACCGTGATGTTACAGATTTTTGTAATTATGTAGTTTTCGCTTTCGGCAATCATGAAAGATTCGTTAGTCAGTTCATTTTTTACGTATGTGGCCAATCCGTGTTTACTATGACCTTTGCTTGCTATGACCTCGAATCCAGGTATTTCCAATTTATTTGCATTTTCCTGGTCAATGGGTGTCTCTTGCAGCGTAATAACATCCATATCCTTCATGATTCTAGCAACTATTTCGGCCTTTGCGCCAGACAATCCTTCAACATTTATTTGTCCTATTTTAAAAAGTTTGCCTGCTTGCAGTTTGTCATTATTAAAAGCCAAACCACAACCATTTCTTTTAATCCCACTATCGTGTTTGTTGTGTTGGCCCTGAGAAGGACCGTTTTCCCGGATTGGTCGGGAGGTCTTTCGACGTTCGGCCGCCGCTTTGTGCTGGTTATAGTTTCACGCATTTTGTTTTTATCTTATCTCTGTATTATTTCAATCGTTTGTTTAATATTTCTATCTTCGTTTTCTATGCTTTGTTTTGTTTTTTCATTCTCTTTGATGTTTTGCGCTACTTACGAGGGGGACCACGAGAAGGTCCAGCACTCCCCCCCCCCCCCCCCCCCCGCTCCGTTTTTACAGAATTATAGTTATGAATTAGACAGAAATTCCTAATTCATAACTACAATTCTGTAAAAAAAGATGTAACATGCTAAAGGTTAGCTTCATTTTAATGTAAAATTATTTACTTTTTAGTAAACCCACAATCGAGGTGGTTGGTAAACCAGCGGTTGCGACGCCGGCTTTCGCACTGTTTGGTGCGGAGGTCGTGGGTTCAAATCCCGGCCGTGCCGACCATTTTCCACTTTCACGACACAAGCATTTGCTTAGTGTGAAAGATGCCAAAAATGTATTTGTGTTCACTTCGAGTGAGCACAGATTCATTTTTAAAAAAAAAAAAAATAAAAAAAAAAAAAAATAAAAAAAAAAAAAAATCAGTCTTCGCCTGGTGGGATCTTTGGTCTAACAATTGTTTGTTTTTTTTTTCAACTATATGTATGTGTATTTTTCATATATTGTTATGTTCCAAAGATTGTTTAAAATAAATAAATAAATAAAGTGTCAGCGGACAAGAGGAAAACCACCAAAACATTGGAGCGATCATGAAAATCCCAAGAGAAACCGTCTAGAAAAACAAAAGCCTATAACAAGATGAAGAAGAAGAAAAAATATAAGGAAACGATATTTAGTACGTTATTAAAGTACCCACCTAGTTACTTATCATTAAAAGTTATAAAACAAATTGAACTTTCTTAAAGTTCTGCTATAAATAATTATTTATTGTTAAATAAAACAAATCATAAAGTCGCGCTATATTTGCATAGTATATTATTCTATAGTCGGCACAGGCATCTGCCTAGTGAGATAATAAATACCAAAATATAAATATGTATTATTGTACTATGTATTATTATTGTACTCATATTATTGGAATGGGAAATAAAATAAATAAATAAATAAATAAATAAATAAAATTTGTTTTGTTTTATTAATAAAATAATAAAACAAAACAAATACCTACTGTCAATAAATGCGATATCAATGTACGACCGTTATTATTCATAATAATTTTAATGACGGGAAAGAAAGGACATTAATATTGTTTTAAAACACTTTTAACCTGTTTTGTTGAAGAGGTTGACCGACAAACCCGCCATAAAAATATAGGCCAACAAATAAATTGGCATTTAAGCTTAAGCGCATAAAATTTTATAATCGTATTATTATATTTATTTATTTGTGCCGTGAAATATAAGTCCATAAATAATGATTCAGAATTATTAGCGTGGCCACAGTCTGTTTTCCAATATAACTTCGTATTAACCTTGACATTTGGATTGACCAAACATTGAGTTGGCCAACAAACACAATTAATAATTTAACATTGCACACTTATTAAAACAATAAGCTGATAATTCTATTTCTATTTGACTTCATTAAAGATTCTTGTTCTTTAACACTTTGGCTATTAGAAACTTGAAAAATATGTTTTAAAACATATTTTTAGTACTTCACTTTTACTAATGCTGCTTTTACTACCTAGACTCGAGAGGGCAACAGACGACCAGCAGGCCTCTTAAAGTGAGTATAACGAAACAGCCCCCGTAGACAAATTCAAATTGGCGTTCGACTACAAACGAAGATTTCGCCAATGTATAGTACGAAAAAACTAACTGTCCACTGGAACATATAAACAATTATTTAAACCAAACAATGACACTTATAAAAAGTGGACAGCTAATTTTCTTCCTACTCTACATTGTCGAAGAATTCGTTTGTAGTCGAAGAATTCGTTTGTAGTCGATCGCCAGCTGCATTTTGTCTAGGCCCCCAGATCTTCGGGATGCCGGTTTCGGATATGGTCTAGAACAGTGTTCCACAAACTTTTTGAGTTCAAGGTACACCTACCAAATCAAGAAATTCTTGAGGCACACCAATGAAAAACGCATTTTATTTTAATTTGAAACCCGTCCCCCTATCCCACATATTGTATTACGTAATACTTGAACGATTTCAAAACAACGTTCATTTTATATCATTTTACATCTTCTGCTCGTAAAAGCGACCTATACTAAACCGAATTTGAAAATATATTTGATCAAAAAAGTGAGGAACCTTAGGTACATTTTGTCCACAGATGTTAAAATATTTGATTTCCTCTGAGCTTATTCTCGAATATAGATCGAATGTCGTATGTTTTCTTAAAGAACTCATACGAAAGTAATAAAAATTCTATTAGAAAACCCATCGATCGACATTCGAGAATAGGGCCCCTGCCTTGCATTTTTCTGTTTTGAGCTTTTCTAAATGAGCGAAAATGTCCGGCAGATAAATAAGTTTTACTATCCATTATTTTCTTTTGACCACTGAAGCCAAATCTGAACCGCGAGTCTCTAAAAACTCTTGGGTCTCATTTTTTTGCGGCACACCAACTGACGACCACGGTACACCAATGAGCCGCGGCACATGTTTTGCGGAACACTGGTGTGGAAGAAGACAAGGCGGAATGACCAGCCCCCGTGGACAATTTGAAAATGGCGTTCGACTACAAATGAAGATTTTGTGTGCGAATAAATTAACTGTCCACTGGAACATAAACAATTATTTAAACCAAGCCAAGACACTAAAAATATAAAAAGTGGACAATTAATTTTCTTCCCACTCTACATTGTCGGAAAATTCGTTTGCACTCGTTCGCAAAATTCAAATTGTCTAGGGCCACAAGACATTAACGGACAGTTTACGTGCTCTTTTATAGAAGAAGAAGAAAATCACACTCCAAACGTTCCATTCATAAAAAAATCTTATTCGAACTTACTAAGTAGATATTTTCGTTTTCCCGGTTGGGTCCCGAAGATTTTGAAATGTTTTCCGCTTGAAATTTCTACCCGCGGGGTTGGCCTGTCACCGAAAAAATGCGTAATGAGGCCCTGTCCTAATAATTGAAAAGTAATCTCGCGACCATGCGATGAGCGATCATACAATGTCCTCAATTTGAACGATCCGTTCGCGTTTGAGTATATTATGAAACTCGTCCCGCGGACGCTTTCCAGTTAGAACACACGGTCAGACGATAAGTTCCGCTGGCTGTAACGACACTTTTGTATAGAAAATTGTTAACTCATTTAGTTAGGTATCTATATTAGATTTCCAAAAATGGTACACTAGAAATTTCTGATCCTATTATGTTGAGTAGGTACCATCAGAATTTCATGTATGGGAAATAGCATTTTCCTTTAAAAATTCAACATTATTTCATTGTTAAGTAATACTTTTTTACGTGCAAAGTTATTAAGAAGAAATATGTGTAAACGTGAGGAAGCCGTTATTTTTATAAAATTTGGTTAACTCGTAACAATGAAACATAAATAACCTTTGGTTAACTCACTTAATTACGCGGAAGATAAAAATGTATACGCGTTCGTAGATTTATTCAAATGTCTTCTTTATGGCAACATTTATAATTACATAACATCATGTAGACAGACATACATGCATTGTTATCTACGAGCCACAGATCTCTCACGATAAAATACTATTTTATAAAACGCAGCTTAATGATAATATGCATCGTCCATTCAGTCATCATTTTTAAGTTTTAATTATTAATACTTAACGAGTTATTGTATTGATAGTTTGAATTAACATTGATTTTTTTATTTATTTATTACTTTAATAAAAATTAATGATTATTCAAAGCCTATGATGCGTTCAATCTCCGAAAAGCAATCGAATGCTTCATGCACCATAAGTAAAGACATGTTTAAATTGATCAATATTTCACAATTCACTTTTTTATTCTTGTATTCATTTGTTTATACTTTGCAGTTTATACTGTTCATTTCTGATTTATATCAAAAATTTCAAATAATGAACATAAAACATAGCGATCAATGTACAGAAGGTGAGCCTACCGCTACAAAGTTACGTTTCCTAACAACACTAACCCAAACCTCTTATATTTATTATACAAATCAAAGTCGGGTACACATAAATCGATATCGGCTGCACAGATTTTATGATGGTCGATTTTTTTATTCTTCTCGGCTCCGGACACTCTTATCAGAATAATTATTTAAAAAATAAATAAAAATAAAATCTTTCTTTATTTCTCGCATAAAAAATTACGCAGACAATTGAAACATATAAACAACAAGATTATACAAATAATAGTTTAAAATAATATCAAATAACACATAAATGAGAAATCCCACAAGGCAGTGCCCGTTCGTGGGTATTACAGAAGTATTAGGTATATAAAATTGGACTTTTGTATTATGGAAGTAAAAAATAAAAATACTAAAATATATATGGAAATTGCAATCAAAAACTGAATAAAGAAATGCATATCCAATCCAACAATATAAATATAAATAAATAATACTCAGTCAATATTAAATCATCCATTGTAAACATATATAAAATAAAACAAATATAACTAAAAAGATTTAATAAGAAAGGACCTATGTAGTTATATAAAGTATAAATATGGATAAATATATAAAAACAAAAGATACAAATCAAAACATAGTATAGTATTAAAGAATAAAGTAATTGAAATAAAAACAAGAATTACAAAGCTACAACAAAAAAATAAAAAATTTGAAATAAAAAACAAAAATATAATACAAATAAAAACATATTATGTAAGAAATTAAGAGTTATTAAATGGAACATTAGATGATGCAACAATTAGAGAAATATATATTTTAAGTCAATAGGATAAATCAATTATGGATAAGAAATTTTTGATAATGGTCAACACTGATATCCTGAGTCAATAACAAATAAAACCATGATAAAAAAGTATAAAAAATATAAAATAAAAATAAAATCCTGATAGTCATCAAGTCATTAAGCAAATTGATAAAAAGACAATTTAAAAATGTGAAGAACAATGTATCAAGTTATTTCAATAAAAACAAAATAAAGATCAAGACATTCACATCAGTAGAACAAATATACATATATAAAATAAAACAAAACAAATATAACTAAAAAATATTAAAAAGAAAGGACTTATGTAGTTATATAAAAGTATAAACATCGATAAATATATAAAAACAAAAGATACAAATCAAAAATAGAGTATCGCATTCAAAAAATAAAGTAATTGAAATAGATTAAACAATTACAAAGTTATAATAAAAATAAAAATTTGAAATAAAAACAAAAATATAATACAAATAAAAATAAATGTAAAAAATTAAGAGTTATAAATGGAACATTAAATAATGCGACAATTAGAGAAATATATATTTTTAGTCAACAGAATAAATAAATTATGGGTAAGAAATTTTGATAATGGTCAACACATATATCCCGAGTCATTAGAACAAATAAAATCATGACAAAAAAGTATATAATATATAAATAAAAAATCGTGACGGTCGTCAAGTCACACTATAAAAAATAACTGCTAGGATCAACCCCGCACAACCAACCCTTTACTCTATTCAGAAAAGAATTATAACTCCTAAGATGCCTCAGATTTATAGGAATGGAGTTATATATTTTTGGAGCTATATAAGCAGCATTTCTCTGACCAAATCTGGTCTTAAACTTTGGGAGCCTATATTCGTTACCCAGTCTTATACTCGCTCTACAATTAGCCGTTGTAGTGAATCCACTTGGGTTCTTCCTTATAAACTTAATACATTGGAGAAGGAATAGCCTTCGAAGGTCATACAATTTTGACAACCGAAACAACTCATCAGTGTTAAATTTCATGGGTTTCTTATACATAATCTTTATAATCATCCTCTGCGTTCGGCTCAACGGAAGTAGATGAGCGTCGTAAGACCCTCCCCAAGAAACCATTCCATAGGTAAGTAGGGACTGAGTCAAACTAAAGTAGACCATGCGTGTCACCTCCAGTCTCACAACATCTGCTAGTCTCTTAAATACATACATCTGACTTCTAAGTCTCTTAGTAACATGGTCAATATGCTTATCCCACTTAAGTCGCGAATCAATGTAAACTCCGAGATACTTTGTACATTCGGCGCCCCGGACCAACATACATTCCTGACATTCACTTGTGCAAGTGTCGCTGTGGAATCTCAATGATAGAATATTGGCGTTCCCCGGGGCTCTCCTCTTCGTTATGTAGAATGGTACATATAGGGTTTTCTCAAGGTTAAGAGTGAGCAGGTTGCCCTTCAACCAACTACTCACAGTTCGCAAACAGTTGGATGCATTTCGGTTCGTCTCTTCCCAAGTGCGACCACTGACCGTAATAGAAGTGTCATCAGCAAATGATATTATAAGGCCGGGGACATTGATATTGCAGAGTTCATTGATATATATTAGAAACAACACAGGACCCAGAACTGTTCCCTGTGGTACACCGTGGACAACAGTCCTCTCAGAGCTGAAGCAATCACCCACTCTAGTCTTTTGCAGTCTATCCGATAGATAACTTTGCATCAATGATAAGCATTTGCTTCCTAGTCCAATATGTCTCAGCTTTTCAAGGAGCAGGGCATGGTTTACTGTGTCGAATGCCTTACGGAGGTCAAGGAAGATAGACAAAATGCAGTCCCCACGATCAAGTCCCTCCCCAATGAACGCAGAAAGCCTAAACAGTGCATCAGCGGTTCCCATTCCTTGTCTAAAACCATACTGATTTTTTGACAATGTGCCCTGCGTGTCCAAAAATTTCACCAACCTACTTTTAATAGCCTTTTCATATATTTTTGAAATTTGGGATATTATAGTTATCGGTCTATAGTTATTTAGTAGTAGCGGGGACCCACCTTTATGGACAGGTGTGATGGTTGATTTTTTAAATTTTACGGGGAAAACTCCATTTCTAAGGGAAAGGTTCATTATAAAAGTCAGTATTAAAAATTCGAAAAATGGATAGCAAATAATATAAAATATAATATTAAAGTTAGTGTGGAACGGATTTACTGACACCAACGCCATATTGGTGTTAAATGCTTTTTCACAAAATTTCTATAAGAGGATTTTTATCAGAAAATATACAAAAATCGCCAAGACCCAGAGAAATATTGTCTTCGAATTCATACTTCGTCGCTACTCACATCAATCGAATCGAATCACACCCAAACCAACCCGCAATGCGAGAGGCCTGAGCCCTACTCGGGAGCATAGGGAGGCATCAAGAGCTCTCCTTTGCGCTCGAAGGCATCCGAGGCTCGTTGTGCCTTTTCTGACCAGTTGAGATTTAAGGACGTGAGGTGGTCAACCTCACGGTCCCGATCTGATTTTTGAATTTCCTGCCTCCAACAGGATGCTCGAAAAACCAGCAAAAAATCAGCTGGTAAAAAATATAAGGATAAAATTGGGAATTTCTAAGACAGGGGCAGGTCTAATTCTCAAACTGGATGGGGAAGAATTGACCTTTGCAATGAGACTTCACAAAAAATTTTACCCTTTTTAAACGGTTCCATTTTACAAAGGTTGCTGAAAAAGTGTCTTAAAATGTTTAAAATCAGAACTATGATGCTATGACTGCACCTCTCCTATGACACAATGTGATATCTGAGAACATTGAATTTATTACATGTTTCGTCACATTCTAACTTCAAATATATTAATCAATACCGTTTGTGAAGAAGAATTTTCTATATGATTCTCACACGATTACTTTCTGTTCTCTAACAGTAGATACCTTATATTGGTGCTTGCGGCAATATATGTCTGAATTGAGGTGAAAACATGGAATTATTTATTGATAACGGTTTTTATATAAATTCCATCATGATATGCCTTGATCAAATTATTGTTGAAATTTATGACAGATGGCTGATACCCACATTAATTCTTTACAACTATTCAAACAGGCAATTGACTCTCGCTTGTTATAAAAAGAAAAGACCTCATAATCTTCTCACATTGTTTAAGATGTAATACGATTTTATACGACATGCATTGATTTGGATTTATAATCACTAGGTATCTTGTTTTGTTGCAATGCGAAAGAATTACTTTAATATACCTAGCCACTTTCACAAAATTTTGTTAATTATTCTCCCGAATAAGTTTGGTATGTAGGTAAACGAAATTTGAAATCTTAATATGCAGGGTGGCACAACACGGCGGCTTAAGGGACTGAATGTATTTATAAAACTACTAGCTGACCCGTCCGTCGACCTTCTACCTAGCCCAGAATAAAAAAAATTTTTTGACTTATTACATTAATAAAATGCAATTTACAACATAAAAACTTAATTAAATTCAGCTAATGATTTATTGCATTATGTAATAGTTATCGTTGATTCGAATGCGGAATGAAGTTCGATGGGTCATGAGTTTGAAATCAAATCAACTCCTATATAATTACTTAACTTTTTTTTAAATCCAAGAGATGGCGGTGTAGTAGGAAATAAATCACATATGAAATCTTTTACCGTATTGTATATACAGTACGCAGACGACCTAGCGTTGTTCAGTACGACAGTGGAGGAATTACAGCGCAGTGTTTCAAGACTTTGCGACGAAACAGCACGCCTCGGCCTTCGAGTCAATGCCAGTAAGACGGAGCTCATGGCGAATAATGCCTGCCCCGATAAACAGCTACCGATAACCATCGATGGTCACCAGGTCTCCCGGCGTAAGATGGTAACACCGCATCACGAACGACGCTATACGCCGGCGCACCAAGCGTGAGCCTATCACCTCTACCATTGTGAGGAGGAGATGGACTTGGCTGGGACATGTGTTAAGGATGCCGAATGACAGTTGGCCGAGGAGAGCGCTGTTCTTCCTCCCATCAGGGTCCCGAAGACGAGGAAGACCCTCTCACATTATGTTCCGCTCCTTCGAAGCAGAGCTGAGAGACATGGTGTGAGAGGAGGTCATAAACATTGCGCAGGATCGAGCGCAATGGAGAGCTCTTGTTGCCTCCCTATGCCCCTGAGTGGGGTGAAAAAGGGAGAATTGATTGATTGTATATACCATTGAAAGAATAGACCCCGTTAAAACCAAAGTTTACTAAATTATTATGGTAAGATTGAGTAATGAGTATATTACATTAATAATTGTGATATACATTATTACCACAAAAATATAAAAAATTAAATTGAGTATAAATAAAGTATCTAAAAAGCTTTGATTCTTAACCATCCTTGACACACCCATTTTTTTTAATGTAAACCCGTCCAACTGTGAAGTAGGACTATAGTACCGATAATAATTAATCTGCACACAAGGAATATATTGATAAGTTCAGTCTAAAACTCTTTTCTATATACCTACTGCCTGTAACGTACACTCGATTATTTCTGGAAACTGCTTTAAAATGTGAGACTATTAACTCAGTGTTTAATTTTTCAGTTAGTTCATATACATGATTGACACTTCAACGTCATTTCTATTTAAACCATTCATGCTTGAAAAAATTTTAAAACATTGATGCTTAAAAATTTTAAAAAAAATGAAACGGCGTGATGTGTAATAAAAAGCTTAAAGTCAACGGTTAAAGTCAACATTCAAGTTACTTAACTTTTTCTAATAAGATGTTCATGTTCAATGCTTCTGTATAAAAGTTCATTGTAACAAAGAAACCTTCAGCAGTCTTGACCAATGAAATCAGCCACATATCTCTAATGTTTTTGCCAGTCTTTTGAAAACATGACAAGTCAAGTGCAACTCAGCAATAAATCTTATTCATACTCAATCTTTTGAATCATTTATAAAATAACAAATGTTTAATCGTGTAACCTTTTGACCTTAATTCGAGTAATTAAGTAGGTACGAACAATCGGTAACCTTATATTTTTTACATCAGACCTTACATTGTCATTAACCTTGTTCAAATGCAATGTTATTTTTTTAGTGTTTTTATAAAGATGTGAGTATCAAAAGTGAAAACATACTAAATTACTCTTAACGTTATTCATAACGCTAAGTATAACCAAATAATTTTGTAGTGAGTGTAAACATTTATTGTTTACTAGCTTTCCCGACAGACGTTGTCCTGTGTTCCTAACTATGAATATTGAATTCGAATTTGAATGGTGATGAATTAACTACCATTTGACCTATGTAATTCCGACCGATACGTCTGTTTTAAACAATGTTTATTCCATCCGCATTCTGTCAATCGCACCTACTATCTAACAATTGACAGTTTCTATCAAAATTTCAAAATTATATGGTAAAAAAGTAATAATAAGGTTTTCTACGTAGAGTTTTCTTTAGTTTTCTAATTTTTCGTGAAACTTTCTTTTTTTTTCTTTCATAAGAACCATCTCCTAACAATAGCAAATACGACAAAAATATAATTAGCGAAATCAGTCCAGTCATTTTAGGCGTGTTGCGATGACATCAAGAAATTGATCTCCATTTTTATATAATAGATTCGTTTCTTGTATCCTTGGCAACTGTCATGATAAAAGGTTAAAACAAGAATGCTGTCTTTTACATGAACATAAAGCACCAGATACTCGAGCATTTTATTAAATCGCGAGAAAATTAAAAATAAACGACGCTCTTCAGAAAGTTGAGAAGGACATCCTACTAAATTTTATTAGGTAAATCTTTGAGCAAAGAAAAAAAAATAAAGCAATTTACATAGATACAATATATTGACCTCAACCTAAAGAATATATCTATTATCACTGAAGACTTAACCACTAAAGGTTATGACGGTAATTATGTGGATGTCAAGAGTCGTAAGAAACGAACACAATCAGATCCTTTGGAAAGAAGGGCGCGCCATAGAACCTTAACTTTTTAACTGAAATGTCAAGATTATCGTAGAATAGAACGCCAGATATAATCTACAGTCATCGTTGAAGATCAATGCACTTACACAAGATTAATCGCAACCAACTAACTTAATTTGCTTTAGTGAAATAACCTAAGAATCTATTCGTATATAAGATAATCGTCGCCAGAATGTTAGTTCAAAGAAGTAGACAATTATTCATTCGGTTATCTGATAAAACAATACTTACCTACTTGAAGATTTTTTTATTATAACGAGGGATTTTTTGGCCCTAGTGGTTTCGAAACTACTATTGGAAGATCACGCAGAAAATGTCAAAAACTTAAAAAGGTTTTGTGTCTATAGAAGTCCATAAAAATATCTACAATATTTTAAGACATCAGTTATCGACAAAAACAAAATGCGATTGAGAATTAGGGCATCAAGAACTTGTTGAAGTATAAGGAATATAGAAATATTGTTAAAAGAAAATATAACCTGCAACTGTGATAAAGGGTCAATAGCTTTGGGATAGTTACAGAAAGGACAAAGAGCCTCCTAGGAAAAACTTTATAAAAAGACCAGCAGATATGATAACAGGAGGCAAACCTAGCAAAAGAAGGAGAGATAGTTTGAAATTCGTAGCTCAGGAATCCAAGCGAATACATATTAAAGTCCAAGTATAAGTATGAGTTAATTGAGATTGTTATAAATTAATATTCTCGTTTGTTTGTTCGTCCTGCAAATTCTGATTTATCCTGAGCTGCTCAAAACGCTTATTCCATGGTCAAATTTATTAGACACGACACGTATACATAAAATAAAGTTCATTTTATATTGTAATTGTGATTATTTGATTGTATTTTACAAGTTGGTCATTGACCTTTGTGTGGTAACCGAACAGACATTGATAAAATAGTAATGTATATAAGCCTTCAATGAAGTATCTGTAGGTATAGTAGGTAGACCCTATTCAAACGGTTTTGAGCCTAGGGTATAATGAAAGGCATTCGCCTCCACAGAATATCGGTGACAAGAGCACATTCCAGTCAAGATGCAGACTCGATCGACTGCCCCATGATTGTCAGTCTGTAGCTATGCAAATGAAGACCAGTTTATTCAGTGGTACTTTAAGTACTTGGAATCAAAGTTTATTATGTTAGCGGGTTACCAGAGTATGGCGACTTAACTTAGCCGCAATGTCCTATAGATACGTTTGATATTCAAGAAATTCTCAACAGCTGATTATTGGAAGATCGATTCTACAATCAAAGTCATTTTAAACCCAACCTCTCTCTACACAAACTTTCTGAGTTTTATGAGAGAGGAAGAAACTGTTTATAATGATATGAATACATATGTAATAATGAAATAAAATGTAAACAAAAAGAACGATAACTGTCATCAGTTCTGTAAAAAATACCTATCTAGGTACGATATATATTTTTTACATAGGTACATTGAATATATTGGGACCGATTTTACGTTGGAGTCTGGTTTTCTATGGTGTCAGATGCATTCCTATACGATTTCCGAGCACGAAATGAATTTCATCAATAATCTGCATACCAATGTTTTAAAACTCAATGGTTGTCAAGTAGGTAAATAAAAATTGTGTTGTTATGGAATTTTCACAGATGGCGTTGTTGTCAGTAAATCCGTTCCATACACATTTTTATATTATATTTTGTATTATTTGCTATCCATTTTTCGATTTTTTAATAATTTTTCTGTTATCCGGAGTGGAGGTGAATCCAATAAACTATGCATCATAAACATCTGTTCAGCTGATTTCGAGTTATAAGTGTTCGCACTAACTTTATTTTAGATGTTCTCTTGAACTTCTACCTACTCGGGGTGAGCATAGCCCTTCAAATTATGACCGGCTGTCTTGAATGAAAAATTCCTTTCAATAACTAACTAAGAACCTACCGCTAGATATACATATACTTAAGTACCTAACAGTTTGATTCACTTTTTCTAATTTCAAATATTCAATCAATCAATTCTCCCTTAATTAACTATTGCGGCATCAACTGCGTTCTACCTTGAACGATTTCCTTTTCTGACAACAGAAATGCAAATCCATCCTCGTAACATAGTAAATAGCCTCACCTTCGAAGTACTGATTAAAGGAATGTTTTTACCATGGATAGCCATGTCCATCGCCTCATTGTTTGAGGAATTGGTGAAGGTATTGGACCTGCGTGGTTGAAAATTATTTTAAAAAGTTCAAATCATTTAAATTGCCACTGCGTTTGTAGCGATCGATAAAAATGAATTAGAATTCATTAGTTTAACTGGTATTATAATCACTCATCACGCGTAGTTTAAAGAGATTAAAACAAATAATTGATTTGGATTTAAATAACGAAATGGAAATGATTCACACCCAGCGATGCGTGTGCATGGTTTATTGCCATTCAACGCTTTTTTCGTAGTCTATCCCTTACATGTTGAGTGTTGCAATTAATCAATGAAACAAATATTTTCGTTTTATTGACTTTTTTATTCATGGCAACTATTGTATTTCATAAAAGTATTGATTACATTTTGAATGAAAGCCCAAGTGTATGAATCAGTCAATAATTATTAAAGGATATCGTTTAAACCGCTGCACCTCTTTTCTTATACTAGCTCAATTTTCTTTTTGAAATCGCTTAAAAGCTACGTGTCAATGAACTAAAAGTTTATAAAAAATCAAATGGACTTACCAGGTCCTTCTCCATCATAGGTGAAATCTTTGATAAACAGGGTACGTCCATCGACAGCATAAACGTGCCCTGAAACGCCATGGTGAAATTCTGACAACTTCCCCAAAGATTTTCCAAAATATGCAGCATCACAACCTGAAATTTAAAAACATCAATACATTAGGATACGATTACATAATATTACAAAGGTTTCAAACATGCTTCAATTTTATTATATTTTATTTTTTACAAGCCCTGTGAATTATTAAACGGTGAAAATATAGGAAAAATTGCGAAGGCAATAGAAAAAAAAACAATTTAGTATTTTCATACTAAATGTTTCCGCCTGTCAGATGCGTGTCATTTATCGTTCGTTTGTTTTACTTAACAACAACAACACTCCCTTTTGCACCCCACTCAGGGGCTTAGGGAGGCAACAAGAGGCTCGATCTTGCGCAATGTTTATGTTGTTTTACTTAACTGGAAATTAAATAGATAGGCTTTGGATTGAAGTGATTTAACGTTTAACGAGAAATTTTGTCTATGGTAAAAATCGATCGCAAGTGCCGGTCATCTTCCTCTTTTAAAACACAATGAAAGAGGCAAAGAATGTGTTTGTGTTATTTATCAAAACAATATACAGATTGACGTTTTTGTACACATATTGGAGAAGGCTCGATTTAATTATTTTCATTAAATATAAGTGTGATGGGTTTACATATTATTCAAATTATTAAACAGCAAACTACCGGAGAAAGGCAATATGTATTAATTAATACATAAGTGTTCACGGTGATAACTTTTGACCTATGTGGCTATGTGTTCATTGTTTGACGATCGCTACCAGACAGGACTGCATTGAAGAATATTATATGAACTAACTTGCCTATACCCGTCTTGCTTTACGTTTTTGATTCCGATTGTCAGGCTTGATCGGTAGGTAATTAAACAGGTTCTAGTCTAGCTTCCCATTGCTTAACAGACCACTATAACTGACATAAGCACAGAAAAAGAAGAATGACACTTTTACAATTTTTTGTTTTACCGACCTCATAATATTATACGAACCTACCGACATAATTTGCAAGTTTTCGTAGAGAGAGCTCTGTGGTTTTAATCTTAGCTACATTCCCTACACCCTCTAATGTGTGATAATTAATTAGGCATTCCACACATAGAGGGTGATAAAAGCCGCTGTCAAACTTCAAAATGGAGGAATCATTTTGCAAATTTTTTCATTAAATCTTTATTTATTGAGAATAATAAGATTTGAATAACATTTATATGTATAACAAATCAATCTACAATTATTTTATTACATTTTCATACCGTAATACCAAGATTCCATTCAACGTATACATGAGTAATTTTGTTTCCAAAAGATGGCTTACCTACTGTCTTTTTGAGAAATTTGTATGAAGATCCTAAAAAATAGAGTTTTTTAAATAGCTCTAAATATATTAAAGTTAATGCAGCAAATTGTATTTAAGAACCTTCACAAGCAGTTTGCACGGCTCTGCGCAGATTCATATCTGACGTAGCATTTTTATTTTGAGCGTGATGCTCCCATATACGATAGAAAGCAGACAAACATTTCTGAATTATTATGTAGATAACTCTAACAATTCACTAATGATGTTCGATTTAAAATGGTATGAACAAACCACTACAGGCTTCTTATACTGTTATACTCTGCAGGCGGCCGTCTTATACTGTTATTTTGAAGGCTGACTTAGAACAATAGAGCAACCAACTTTATAGATAGCGACTGCTGTCATGTAGTTGGCGCCAGGTTTGTTGATGTCTCTTCCTTATTCCCTAATTATTATGATTGATACACAACGTTCTAAGATTACTGTTTAAGTAATCTAAGTTTCTCCGGGTATATGAATATGAATATTGGCGGTATAAAACTATCACCTTTATGGCATTAAATCTCCTTAATATAGTTATAGATACGAATGGAAATCTTGCAAACGCATACCAACCACCTTGAAAGCATGGTATAATAGTGACTGTCCAATCGATTAATCCCCCCTCCCTTAAATTCAGATTTGGTGCATGGAAGCCCTAGTTCAGCAGTGAACGAAATGGGATAGAATGAAGATTTTTAATGACAAATCTTATATATAAAAATGGAGAGCTATTTTCCGTGGTCATCGCATCACGGCTGGATCGATTTCGCCAATTCTTTTTTGTCGTGTTGGCTATTATCAGGAGAAGGTTCATATGAAAGAAAGCTGCGTAAAAAATTTGAAAATTAAAGAAAACTCTACGTAGGCAACCTTATTAGTACTTTGTCTATATAATTTTTATTACAATTTTGAAATTTTGACAGAAACTGTCAATTGTTAAATAGTTGGTGCGATTGACAGAATGCGGATGGAATATCCATGGTTTAAAACAGACGCATCGCTCGGAATTACATTGGTCAAATGATAATTAATCATCTGCATGCAATTTCGAATTCAATATTCATAGTTAGGAACACAGGACAACGTCTGTCGGGAAAGCTAGTTTCATATAAATTTTCTTAAACAAAAAAATCTTCATGTCAACTCTTGCGCGAAATTGCACAAAAGTCGTAAAAAAGCTTATAAAACCATACACTTACTATGAGTTAAGTATTAAAAAGACGTAAAATATAAATTTGAGTGCTGTTCTGCATCAGCTTAAGGTTTGCTCACATATGCAATAATATTGCGGTTGGAAGTGAAGTAGAGACATATGATTACGTAACGGAGCCACAGCTCAAGTCGGTATCCAGTCAAACAGCACTTGTGAATGTGGAACGTGTGCACAAAGCTATTTGTGTACAGTGGAGTGCCTGGCCCCTGCCTCTTCTTGACGCAACTTCACTCTACACAAGGAGGCTCCATACACAATGGCGCGTCTATCAAAACAAAGCATTAAAGGATTAAGCAAGTGTTAAGTCTCTTGTTAGGAGTTTATCTTACTCACTCGACATCAATAAATTATTGATAGATTCTCAAGCCGACAGAAGCCTCTGCTGTTTTCGTAATAAACTCATTATACTCTAAGTATGTAAATCTTTAATATAGTCGTATTTGCACCACAGCTGAAATCAAAGAAATCTCACATGGTTGTATTCAATATTTTGAACACTCTGCTCGTAATAGGGTAGATACGTACTACAACTTTATGATTTTGCAAGAATAAAAGGGAAACGCGGTGTGAGAGGGTTTCCCATTAGTTCCTTCGGAGCATAGCTGGGTGATTTGTACATGGAATGGGAGGAGGTCATTGAAAACCGCAAGATTGAACGTAGTTGAAGGCTCTTGTTGCCTCTCTATGCTCCTAAGTGAGGTCACAAAGGGAGTCAATTCAGAAAAGTAAAAAAAAACACAAGAAAAGGATAACGTAGATTTTGATGAAAGAAACTTTAAATGATGAAAAAATATTGCATACAACTTTCGGAGGCTAGAAAAAAATGTAGGTACAATTTAAGTAGGTACCTAAATAATATTTTAACAGAAAATGCAAGATTTTGTGTCAAAATAATTTTACTGCCTAAAATCTAATCATTACGAAAACACAGTAGGTACTATGATCAAAACCGACAAAACGGTGACCATCTTCCACCAAGGGACATGAAGAAAAATTTAACAATAATTTTAATGTTGAGAATTGAAAAAAGTAATTTTGCGAAGAAGTATATTTCAAATTATACCTGCGTATCTAGTTGGTAATCAATTGCCATTGTCTGCTTCATATTTATGTGGAAATATCTATTTTAATTGTAAGCAATTTCTCTTAAGACGTAAAATGTTGCACATTACAATAAATGCTAGTTTTTTTTCATCGTTTTTAAAACAAATATTATGGAATTCGTACATGAAGAAATTAGATGAATGTGTTCGTGTTCAAACTCATAAGTAGTAAGTAATACAATAATCGCGTGCTGAAATGTGATTTTGTCAACAGATAAATCTGTTGTGCTAACTACAACTTACCGGCGAATGAATGCTAGTAATCAACAGAATAATACATCAGTAACTTACTCGTAAGTGATTTCTATGAATATTTCTTCATTCTCTTATCTACTTATTTCGTTTTTCAAATTACTACTGTCATTTTTGAGTTGATATTGCTGACCTATGTACCTATGTTGACAGTGTAACTTATGATACATAATGCGCCGGGCATCGGATGATGTGATGCGTTTGGACAGCATATCGTAATTAGCATATCAGAGGATCGGTTGAGGTCGTTCCTATACCAGATAAAATGAAGGTGACAAGACAAAGGTGATATGGTCATGTTATCATACGTGATGCCGACTATTCAGTAAAAACAACACTGAATATACCCACAAAAATGAGAGGGAGAGGTAGGACCCCCAGCAACTTGATGGTCCACAGCCGAGAGGGAGTTGATAGCGAAGGATGTCCTTCAATCGACAACTCAGGTCAGAAGATCCTGGCGCCTATCAACAAACAGGCCCGACCTTGGTTAACCCAGGCCAAAATGGCAGGGCAAAGAAGAATAGCTTATGATACATAACTGAACGTGTTGTTAGAAGCATTTTGGCAAAAAAAAATTGAAATTGGTTGTCGTAAAGATTAATTTCCAAAGCTTAATGAAGTGTGTTTAGTAAAATAGCAATTTACTTAGCGACTGCAAACAAATAAATATGTGTAACATGTACCTAACCTGATGTGTTTGAATGCAAATGATTTCGATATTCATTGAATAATTCCATAAATATCTACAACTTTTACGCTATCCACCTTGCATTGAGGGACTACTTATTTTAGATAAACGATATTACATATTAATAGAACAGATATTTAGAATAGATGAGTAGGTTCGTAGAAATTTCACAAAGAAAACAAAATGTATTGCAAAACTGGCTAAGAACAGACCGATTTGGCAATATGTCAAAATCTGTTTTTAAAGGGATAACTCATTGTTAAAACAAAAACACTTTTATTTTTTTTTTTTTAAATAAAAGCGTGTGCTTTGCAGAAGAATTGCGTCGGCACCTAAGTCGTTAAGTGTTCTACCCTCTACATAGGTCTCCAAACACCTTGTTCCTGATATTTATACAGATATTGGATTAACCCAAATAAACTAATTATAGAATTGAGTTGATTTAATACGCAAAAGAATAGAATAAGCGATTAAATACCAAAAGGAATACAATACATGATAAAAGTGCCCAAAGGAATGGAATAAGTGAGTATTAGCAATAAAGTGCCTCGAGGAAGATGACTTGTGATGCTTAATAATCTTATAAACAATGCAAAGTTTTGTTTCATCTGCAGACTATAAGACCAGCAGAAACTACGTAAGAATATCTCGTAACGGGCCGCAGTGAAAGTTGGCCCGGTCAAAAACGAGCGAAAGCAGTTTCATGCCATTATTTACAGCATTTTAAATATTCTGCATTCGCAGAGATCAATAGTCATTTATTATTCAATTTACAATAACAATAACATCTACTAGACATTTCATTGCTCTTCTCCACTTTTAATTAAGGATCCGTTAGGGTCTGTACACATCTGAACACGCGCCGTAATGTAACCAATGCAACGTACTTTGACTTAATGATTTTTTTCTTAATGTTTATGAGCATAGATTTCATGTTACCATTATTTATTTGGTGTCCATGCTCTAGCTAGGCGCAGATCATTTTTTTATCTCAAGTAAGGTAGGTACCTATCCATACCTCCTCGACTTCGGTCTCCCCTAGAAACCATGCAATATTCATCGAGTAACAAGTAAACAACCTTAGCGGATAGTTAAGACCCGTCGGCTAACGTGAAAGGACCATCTCGCCAGCCTGCTTAGCAAAAATGGTCAATCAACCGCCAATCAATAAATTCAGTAAATCACGTTGAGTTCAAAAATTTCTGGATATAACATGTAAGTATAATATCTACCCATCATCCAGCAGCGCATGATTTTCGCACTCAAAGAAGAAGAATATTGGGAACACATGAGATTTGATTTGACGGTCCATCTTATCGGAAAACTTGTCACACCGCTATTATAGTTTAATTGATTTATTAGATCTGAGAATGCGCCTGTTCCTTTGAATCAAAATTTTATTTCGCAACAACAAAAAGAAAGAAAAAATGGGTTTAGGATTACCTTATCCTAATTTAAAAACATGTCCAGGCTAATTTACAGAATGCTACCCGTAAATTTCTTAACTTTTACTTATATTAACCTATGAGAAAACACTTGACAGAAAGACATTACTCTTCTGGCAACGTTCCACAAAAACCATATTATTATTACATACAGACAAGTGTCTGTCTCACTTAGATAAAAATCTTCAATTACAGGAAGTAGCGCAGATTAATGAAACATAAATCAGACAAGATTCATACACATAAATAATTTATTGTAGATGGCATTTCATAAGAACTTTATAATTAATAGGTTGTGTTTTAAAAAAAAATCGGAATAAACCCCACCCGAAATGTATAATTCCACGTAAAAAAATACGATGGTAATGTATCTTCATTATCTTGTTTAAGAATGATATTTTATTCATTTTAATTTACTCATTAATTAATTCATGTGACAAATGACAAATAGAATTCAAAATACAATCAATACGTGTCTCTTTTAGAACCGATGCATTCTGATTCCACCAAAAATCGAGCTATAACCGCCTTTTCTACTCACAATAGAACTTAAAGGCTCGATTTTTTTCAAGTTTCAGGCTAATCTGCAAAACTTTTCTACAACTAAATCATATGTATACGCATACAATTATTTTTCATAACTTTCAGCTATATACTCAATTTAATCGCAGGTAACTAACTACATCAAACGCTTGAAGAAAATTATTTGAAAAATTAACTATCATAGAGCTAGAACTAAATTAGCCAATAGACAAACTTTGGTTAAATTTTTTTAAATGTTTGGAACGAGTTCTATATTTTTAAAACTATCTATTAAATTGTTTTATGTTCTTCAACAGTAATCTTTTATGTATCACTTGAAGTTAAGGCTACTTTCTTGTTGTACAAAATAACGTACATATATTTAATTGAAATTCCGCAATAACGTCGGATACGGCCGGCCGCGGCGTTCCACCAATTTTCTTATTGATATTTTCCCACACTCGGCCTGACATTAATCTAGAAAATATCAGATACACATTGGACACACACCTTGTGTGAATCAAACATCTAGTTGCAACGCAATACTACATATTATTACGTGTACACAATAATATCACATATGAGACTATAATCTTGATGCAAGGCAATTATAATAAGTTTATTTTCACATGTTATAATTTTAAGTGTTGTGAAATACTGTCTTAACTCTATTTTTTCGATGTTATTATTTAAGCTGTGTCCCAGACTGACTGCATACTCGTACAAAATGATAGAAACTGTCTAAGATGTTCTTCGGGATATTTTCCAATTTAATTACTTCCTCATCCTTCATTTGGATGTTTACTCTAACTTCTAATTTTAAAGATATGTGAGCTCGAATCTATAGAAAAATATCCTTCATAGAAAAAGCATGTTTCTCCCTGCAGTCTTTATATCTACTATGTTTGCACCTATTAAATTTCATTATATTTTAACATATTTTTGATGGCACAGTTTATTACAATTTAGTCGCATTGGTCCGGATATTCGAAAAAAGGCGTACTGTATCAATATTATAGTTAGGTAAGCCTTAATTCCCTTGACATTTATGATTCCCTATTTTTTTTTAAAACAAATAGAAAACAGGTCACTAAAATAAAAAAACGTTTTGAATGAAATGGAAATAGGTATATAATTGAGCATGGAGATCCCCAGGGCACCGTTTTGGTACCTTTACATTATAAATTTATCTATATTTGATAATGATCTTCATAGTGCATTCAGCAATAAAATGTCTTATCACTTACACATATAATTGATTTATCTCAATCTTAACGTTATCAACAATGGCCATCTATATACACCAATATCCATTGTCCTAAAAATATTAGATATTTTGTTTTTCTCCATCTTTCTCCTTTCTTTATTGATAGAAGAAACTATAAATTATCAGTATAGGTATGTAGTTAGCAGTGGCGAAGTGTCCATATTCACCACAGTTATTCCCATCACGCCTTATCGCGGACGAAGTAGGCAAAGAGTACAAATTTGCATTCATTCTAATTTCTAACCCACAGCGCCGATAATACACGTCCACGTCAATCTAGGTGGGCCAGGTGTCCATGCACTCATTCTTTCAGATGTATAGATCCTTTTTATCGTTCTTTCTTCATTCATTCTCTATCAACGTGCCCAAACCACCTCAATTTATTTACTTTCATTACAGTTATTACGTTAACATTTACTCCACATTCCTTTCTAATATCATCATTCCTCCAAAAAAAATTCTCAGTATTCGTCGCTGATGCTTTGTCATCCATACTAACGGATATAAACGTTATAACTAAAGTTATATGTGGCACATGTTTGGTACAACGAGTACTATTATTCAGAGGTTAGGTGACCAAAATATAATACAATCGGGTCAATCTTCACGTAAGATTAAACCAGTCAAGCCCTTCTGTAATACTTAAGCGACCAAACAAGATATGATAAGATGATATATAACATACCTGCTTCCTGCTTCGTTAGTTTAAAAATAAATAATTAATTAAAATATACCGTAAAATCAAGTAAGATTAATCTATAGATAACAATTTGTCGCTCTAATCATACAATGATTTATGAGGATAGTTCTCGATGAGCTATAAATAAAATTAAGAATCAAACTAGTTAATGTTGAACATCAAGATGAGTAAGGGTCTGTACACATCTGAACACGTAACGTAATCAATGTCACGTTGCATGCAACGTATCAAATTTTCATAGGACGAACCACCGCGAACAGCGTACTATGGAAATTTGAAACGTTGCATGCAACGTGACATTGGTTACGTTACCGCGCGTATTCAGATGTGTACAGGCCATTAGAAGATATATTATCCGAAGCATTTTTGAAAGGGAATAGGTACGAGAATGTCCCAAACTAGTTGTGAAGAGAAGTATACTTACAAAGCACATAGACAAATCAATCAAATGGTTGAGAGAAATAAAAAATGCAAGAGTTCTGATTTCGTACCATTGCAAGACTCTTTGTATGGTATGAAGGTAAGGAAAAAAATAAGTTACTCCGGATGGCACCGAACCCATTTTGATTGCTGTCTCTCTCATCCGTGAAAGAGATAGCAATCACGAAGCTCTCTTTCTTTGCTTTAATTACATAGGTAGGTACATGTTTTTACTTCATGCAGCACAGTAGTGTTGTGTTAAGTTCTTTTTTGTTTTTTTAGGGCCGGTCTTATAAACATCCGTTAGTTAAAAGTCAAACAAAATAAACCGAAATATGATCCATTTGCTCGTTTTTCCGTCTTAAAAAAAATCGATATTCAAATTTCAGTACGGCAATTTGTTAGTAAACCATCGATAAACTTACGGATAGTTGGTCTCTCGTTTGTAAGATCGGCCCTTATTCTATCTGATATCTCATATCTGGTTATTTATGTTTATTTTTGTGTTTTATAAGTAGTAATTATGCAAGCACTGTCTGGAGGACTTATTTGATAAATAAATAAAATAGACATTTTGGATAGACCACTAGAGATAGTTACTATGATACTCTCTTACCAGGGTTCTCATAGCAAAATATAAAATACCTACCTACACAAAAACAAATGTTTTGCTATAGTGAAGTGGTTCGATCTTCGAACCCCGAAGCCGACAAGCATTGCTTTCTGTGAGAGATGTCAAAAGTGTACATTTGAAGTGAGCCCAAATTCATTGAAAAAAAATCATCAAATTCAATAAATACTACATAATATAATAGTAAAGAACAGGGGTTCCCAATCTTTTTCAGCCCGTGGCGCACTTACATGTTTAGTATTTTGTCACGGCGCCCTAGTTAAGTAAGCTATTTGGAATAGATATAGTGAATATACTTATACAATAATAGTATTTTCGAAATATATAGGATATAGGTACAATTATAGTAGTTAGGCTCAAAAATTAAAACATCCACAATATAAATTTGAGATATTATGGCTATTTGTAGGAATTCAGATTTGGAAACGTTAAACAACAAAAAACATAGATCACTCTCTCGAGAGTGGATTGCCGCGTTGAAAGAAAGAAGAAGAAGAAACAACAAAAAAGACTTAGGTCCGATTTTTAGGAATTGTTCCTTAAAGGTATATACCCGCGAATATTGGTGGTATCGGATAATGATAGAGGATCGACTCACGGCGCCCCTCTTAACTTTCTACGGCGCACCAGGGCGCCGCGGCGCACACTTTGGGAACCCCTGGTATAGAAGAAAGCCCAAATCATAGATATATGTACTTATGTACTTACCAACACAACATTCAAACATATTAACCTACGGGGAAAGGATGAATATTCAATCAGATACAAACAAACAATCCGAATGATACAATCAAAGAGCCGAAAAACACGTTCTTTTTGTAATAAAATGACGAACGTTCAACGTGTCAATCGGTCACCGGAGTCTTAAACTTAAAATCTTACAAACACCGCATTCCCCAAACACTGATAGTCTCGTCTCATTTTCACTTGAGCATTCATCATATACCTACTGTGACCCGCTCTAACACCTTGCCGCTCCGGAGACACAAGCGTGTATTTTTATTTCGGTGTTGATACAGTTTTCTGCGAAACAGTTATACCATGCCGGACGGCCTCACACACTATTACGCGTGCGTAAAGGAAACGACGTAATAATGTCGTATTGGACACTATAATATTATAATACATTACAAAAAACGGATTGCGTATTAATTGAGCTGTTAAATAAAAGATTTATCTTGCGGGTTTACCGGATATCAATAACCTATTGATAGCATATCCCATCACTATATCAATAAAAAAAACACTTTTTATGCCAAAAAGTTATACCTTGGTATAACTATTGTATTCTTCCTTCCATCAGGGTCTCGAAGACGTGGAAGACCCTCTCATACCGTGTTCCGCTCCTTCGAGGCGCTGAGATGAGGGAGTTGGACATGGTGTGTGAGTGGGGTTCCCAACCCTCCCGGATTGCCCGGGAGACTCCGGTAATAATGGTCAACCTCCCGACCTCCCGAGCAGCAACAATTACTCCGGTTTTTTCTAAAAATCTCGCTCGCTCTTCGCTATTCACTCGGTCGACGTTGTTGATTCGGCGATGTCTGACATCGCGATGTTTGACGTATTTACAAAAATGGTATAACTTTGAAGATTTGGAATACCAAGCAATGAAAGTTTTATCTTTAAAAGAACCAATCACATGGACCGGCATTACTAGACTCCAGGAAGTATTAAATATTGGCTTGGATAGTGACACATTGTACGATGATGTTGGACTTTTGCGTGAGATGCAACCACATCTTGTTGAAGAAAATCGAGTGGATTTACGCTGGGTTGACTTCTTTACGAAATAGAAAGACAGAAATCCCTGTCCTGAATTGAAAAAAATGATCACGTTTGTTCTTTCCATTCCTGTGTCTAATGCTTCATGCGAGCGCGTATTCAGCAAGTATATAGCAAGGAAAGAAATCGAATGAGTATTACTTTAGTAAAAGCAGAGTTACAAGTAGTATTAACAAACTTTGATTTTTCATGTAAAAACTTTTATGATTTTGTGGTGAAAAAACGACAATGCTGCTCGAAAACAAAATAAATATAACTTTAAAAATTAAATAATGATTTTCTTTCTCTTAAACAACCCCCCCCCCCCCCCCTCCTCTTATTCTCCCGGGTTGGTCCTTTCCAGAGTTGGCAACCCTATGTGTGAGGAGGTCATAAGCATTGCGCAGGATCTAGCGCAATGGACAGCTCTTTTTGCCTCCCTTATACCCATGAGTGGGGTTCAAAGGGAGATTGTTTTTGTTGGTATCACTTTATTTTATACAAGAAAGAAAATCGACCCTGTGCTACTCTCTACCTTTTGTCTTAATCGTTTCTTGTAATAATAAATGCTAAATAATAATATTGTTGATTCGGGTGCGTGATGAAGTTCGACAGGCTATGGCCTGTTTGTAATAAAAGCAATTCCTCTATAGTTGCATAACTTTTTTTAAAAATCCAAGAGATGGCGGTGTAGTAGGAAATAAGTCACGTGTGAAGCGTGTTACATTATTCTATATGTTGTTGGATGAATAGCTCCATTAAACCCAAATTTTACCCAATTATTATGGTAAGATTTGGTAGCCAGCCCGCTGACGGTTATGACACCGGCTTTCGTACTGGAGTCCGCGGGTTCGATCCCAGGTGCCAACCATCTTCCTCTTTCACGAAACAAATCTTTAAGAAGCTTACTGTGAAAGAGTCAAAGAGTCTATTTGTGTTCATTTTTAATGAGCACAGATTCATTTAAATAAAAAAAATACTCAGTGCCGAAAGACTCGAGCCAGATGTAGGAGTCAAATGCGGGATAGAGGCAGCAAGGCTGCATAAGATGACAACCCTTTTTGGCAGCAACAACAAAACTGCAAAAGACAATGGTAAGTAAAATGTGGTGGTCCATACTACGGCTGTGATACTTGAACTGACCGTCAACAAATAAACAGGCTCGAGACTTTTGAGGTGTTGCTACATCGCAGAATGCATAAAACTCCTTGAACTGATCTCGTTGCAAATTCAAGTCTACCGTATATTAAGTTTAACCTTAATTTTCTTACTCATTGATGTGCAATATGGAACGTGTCACCGAGATTCTTCATATCAGTTTTATCCATCGTTAATTTTTATGTAACCGAATGCGTGCGCGTTTGTATGTTCATGTCATTATGATGGAATACCGTGAAGACAGATCTCGCACCCTGAATATTAATCTCCAAATTATGAAAGTGACATACAATAAAAGTCAATTTAAAGTGATGATTTCTTAAGTTTCGTCAACCTGTTGTAACCTTTGATAAATCATAATATGGATGTAAATAGGTACAGATGTGAAAAGTGGACATGTACCAAAAGAGGAATGTAGTATAATTGAATGAGAGTTCTACGAAGGGTATAATGGAAATAATGAGGGTATTAGAAAAGAATGTGGAATGGAAATTTATGTTAGAAAAAAAGGTCCGGTGAAAGAAGCAAAAGGAATGACTCTGTCCCTTAAGGGTCACGGTTTGTGGGGAAAAACAAAACCATTTTTTGGTAAGCCATTCATCATCCTTTACACATGTCCTATATTTAAGCTCCTTCTCTCTTACATAAGGGTAGAGTCTGTGTCTTATATGCGAAAAACAAAATTCTATCATTCGTTTAAAAATACTTTCAAAATCTCAAAACCTGATACATAATTATTATTTTGTAGGCTAACTTACATACATAACTCAATCTGCGATACAGGCTGTGTAGCCAACTAAAAGAGAAAAAATATTCTTTGAGTTACGAGCAGGCAAACAAACATAACAACTGTCAACGACAAAATATTATTGATGCTATTGTCATTTGTCAAACAATAACACTGTGCGCGTAGGTTAAGACAGAGAGATTTTATTGATGACATAATTCGCCTCAGCCATACTTGATTTATGTTTTGTCTTTTGTCTCGCGTGTGTGTATGTCTGAGAGTTGATGCAGAATTTCTATTGAAATAAATTAACTGCTAGTAAATTATTCCTACTTAAACGCACCAACGCACATACTGTTGAGCCTGGTATACCTGATATAAACCAACTACATAATTATATGGATGCGAATCCTGCCTGGCACCTGACGAGGGCTCAACAGAAGAAGATCCTTAGTGTTAGGAACAGATTTTTGCAACAGATTTTGGGGATTAAAGTGGTCTATGTCTCAAATGAGACCGTACACGCCAGAACAGCACAACTGCCAATCCCCTCAGTAATCCATGTTCTCAGCATGCCTCCCGAGAGGCTTGAATAGTCCAGCCTTTTCTAGAATCCGGGTGGGACAAAAAGGCGAGGCATGCCGAAATTAACAATCAAGCGGGTATTCACTGCGATTTTACAAGAGGCTAGACTAAGCTGTGCAACTGGCGGAAGATAGAGTGTCTTGGAAGATCTTCGTGGCGTCCACATGCTCCACACTTGTAACGAACGTGGATTAAGTAACTATACAAACGCACCAACCAGAAATATGTATGTTCATACTTATAGTCGTTGCTTTTACAAAATAATAGTGTCCATGGGAATTATTGTATCGACAAAATATTTTTTTGTAATAATTAACCAGATATTTCTTCATAAAAATGTTGCTATGGAAAGAAATCCCCCAAAGCACGAGCTCTGCTCAATTTTGGGGGTAAAAAAAATATATAAAAAAAAATGTATAAATTTGTTATTGTGAATGTATTTTTTAATGTTTTTTATTTCCTTAATAAAAATATTTGAATTTGAATTTGAAATGTTAAATTGTCCGTAACCTTCAACGTGGTAAAGTAAAATAAGTTCCTACATCATAAATGATATATAATACAAACAATTGATGATGCTTTTATTTCGTCCGTCCGTCTTCAAATAAAATTCATCACTGCAGAATTTGTTCGTAATATTATTTCTCTACAGGAATTACTTCAACGAACGAAACTACGAAACCTGTCTTACTTAAGTATACCTACATGAATTTGGTACAAGCGTTTAAATTGTGATAAATAAATAAACCTAGGCAAGTCATCGTGATCGCAACAAAACAGTCGGTCACAGATACAAACATCAAGTTGGAAACTGGACAGTCTTCAATCAAACAGATTGTATTGATTTAAGATGCCATATTAAAAAAACCGAGAGTGACGCTGTTAGATAAATCGTTGTTTGTTATTTTTATTTATTTGCAAAGGGAAAACAGTCGATGAATGGCTGCAATAGAACCAATTACTCATTAATTCAGACACGACTCTGTTGCGTGACTCCGATGGAAACACGAAAATCTTAGCGACCACAATACGATGGCTGCAGACCTGTAACAGCAGATCACTTCGAACATTCTTTTCGTTGTATTTGATCACTCTCCCTTTCGCCTTAACCGTTTTTCGTTTTTTTTTTCTTTCAATTTTGCTGATAGCCGAATATAGTTGGTCGATTTTAATATTTCCTCTTACACAGTTTTGGGTGAGTTGCGTTATTTTGTTTAAAAAGCAAATATGTTAATTATATACAGTGCGTCGAACTTTGGATGAGTATAATACAGTTGATCGATTCGGTGATGCATAAACTACATGAAAATTGCCTATACTCATTGATGAACGAATTATAAATGTGAAATTTTCTAACTTTACAAAAATTCAAATGTCTGCTTGAAAATCCATAATAAAAAATAAATTTTACTACCTACTGAATTCAGAATCCTTTAAAATTATCTAAAAAAAATTCACAAAACTATGAAATTATAAATTATCTTATCCTTTAAATCTCAAAACAATACATTTTTAATATCAAGAGATAGCGTAAAACTAACGATGATTCATACGATAATTATTCTAATGATCAGATAAAAGTTTTTTCTCCAAACACGAAGAATTAGTTATTCACATTAAATGACGTAATTTTGTTTTACAAATTGTTATTTCATTTCATTTTCGACGTAATTTTAATTAATTAACAAGCCCATTAATGATGTTTCTGCATAAATCAAAGCGATCGAACACCTGAAATTAACGTATCCATGGACCAACCCATGAGCGATGATCTAATAATCTCTGATTAACATACTGGATATAATAATATTAATTATAGTTTTGTTTTAATAAGTGATTATTAATTTCAAATGAATATAAAGATCCACATACACGATTCGCCATCAGACAGCATGGTTCCCATGGATGATAATATCATAAGTTCAACAATATACGTAATAAAATTACGAACGAACAATCTTTAAATGATGATTTTAAACTTTATAAACATCAATAAAGGCTAAATAAACGCGAAATCTGACCATCTTTTTGTTTATATTTGGATAATTTTATTCATGATGAGTCATCTGGCTGAAAATGATATCAATTGTTTCGTTTTCTCAGTAAGAGGTGATTAAAATTATACATAATTTTGTTAATTATGGAAAAATAACAGGTGTTTTGGTTTGTCATGTTTAAAAATAGTTAGAAACGATTTTGGTTTTTGTTTTGTCCTTATTTTGTAAGCAATATGCAAACAGTAACCAGGCATTTGGTAGGCATCTCTCACATATCCTGAAGTCTCCGAAATACTCACATCCACACAAGAAAAAACTTTTTGATGCTTGTGTCATCCCAGTTCTAACATATGGTATGTTTACAGCTGTACTGGCCAAAAGGATGACACACCAACTGGCATTAACACAAAGAGCCATGGAGAGGAAGATGTTGGGTATTTCTTTAAGAGACAGGAGAACTGACACATGGATACGAGATAAGAACAGGGTTGTGGATGTGGTGGAGAGGGTTGCCACCCTGATGTGGAGATGGGCGGGCCATGTGGCCAGATAGGTCGAATTTACAGGTCACCTTGCATAATATTTTCCCTTAAAATTTCAAAAATAATATATTTGCATACAACAAACCTATCAGATTTAAATAAATATATTTAGACCAAAATAATGATTATTACACTTAACATGTTCGTTATTTTTTAATAAATAAAAAAAAACAAATTTTATTATATAATGAGAAAAAAGGTGAAATATGTATTGCATTCTCAACGGAAACGATTAGATTGGCAGAAGTCAAATTATTGCCTTCCAAGATAACTGAATGGGTAAGAAGCTGTTTGCAAGACTTGAAGGCCAACTATAATACCATAATAATAATTTGCTTATAACAAAAACATAATAAATTATAACATTATAACACTTTTTTTAGCTCTGCACTCGTTTTCGAGTGATTCGGCTATATATTAAGAATTATAACACATAGATAACATTAACTGGTACTACTGTTATATTTTTTTGCTATGTGGTTGATTTTATTTATTCTTTTTTGTGCATTGAAAATAGCTTTGATTTTATTATTATACTAGCTTTCCCGACAGACGTTCTCCTGTAGCCCTTACTATGAATATTGATTTCTAATTTGTAATTTATACAAAATACGTTTAAATATGTTTAAATGTTAAAAAATTATTCCTGAAAGCTAGAAAAAAATTTCATCAAAAATCTGCCTACCATTTATGTCAATGGTTTTCAGGTAAAAAATAATTTTGTTGAAATATAATTTTTCATAGTTGGCGTTGCAGGAAATCTGTTCCATACTAATTTTAACATCATATATTTTTTAATGAATATGTGCTCACTCAAAGTGAACACAAATACACTCTTTGACTCTTTCACAGTAAGCTACTTAAAGCTTGTGTCGTGAAAGAGGAAAATGGTCGGCACCTGGGATCGAACCCACGACCTCCGATACGAAACAGTACGAAAGCCCTACGTTGTAACCGCCAGTCTAACAACCACTTCTTTTTTTATATTATTTCTTATGCATTTTTCAACTTTTTACTAGTTCTTCTGTTGTCCGAAGCGGAGAAGAATCTAATAAATCAAACATCTGAAGAATCCGTTTAGCCGATCTCGAGTTACAAGAAGTGTTCGCACTAACCCGACTTTCTTTTAATTATAAGATTATGTAAAAGGTACCGTATCGATGGTTTTAATAATAATTGTGCATAGATGTAGTATATTATAATTTTTAGTCAAATTACATAAAAATTCAAATAGGTTTTCTTGCAATTAGCTTAATTTATTGTGTACAAATGCGTGTGTGTTGCATCTCCTGTAAGGGTTTGACTCCTGGCATGCACCTAACCAAAGCCCAGTCACAAAAAGTCTCTGCGTTTGAAACGAAGTGCCTTAAGAGAATTTCTAGTATAAGGCTCGGTACTCACTTGCGTCACGAACGTGTATCGTTACATCAATTTTATCAAAAGGATGCAAGTGTTCGGCTCGCGTTCTCTTTTCGAATCACGTAAACACTTAACCTGTCGATTAAATTGATGCAATATGACATGTTCGCGGCGCAAGTGAGTACTGGGCCTAAGATGGTACCGCCGCATCCATTTTTACGTCGGCCCACCCAGCATAGACTCATCGCTTCTATACCATTAAGGATAGGAGATCGACTTGGCTGGGACATGTGTCGAGGATGCCGAATGACAGCCGAGGAGAGCGCTTTTCTTCCTCCTATCGGGGTCCCGAAGACAAATAAGACTCTCTCATACCGTGTTCCGCTCCTTCGAAGCAGAGCTAAGAGATTTGGCTATGGTGTGGGAGGAAGTCATGGCGCTGGTAAGTCGCGTAAAATCGAGCTCGGTAGAGGGCTTTTGTTAGTCATGTTTCCTCCCTATCCTCTTAAGTGGCATTGAAAGGCGTTATGTTATGTTACATATTATGTTATGTATGACATTATTATTGACATTGTATGTATAAAGGTTCTAAATTTTAATCATAGTTGGATGAACAGATGTACTAATATTAGACAAATGTAAAAATTACTTTTAGTCAATATCCGTATTAATGGTTGCAAGCCCGCAATGGTTCCAATTTAAATCTAGGCCATTGAAAATAAAGATCTAGCGTAATGGAAAGGACATGGCTGAGCGGGACATTGTTTAGGATGATGAAAGACAGTTGGCCGAGAAGAGCGCTGTTCTTAATCCATTATACAGAAGACAAAAAAGAGCATTATTGAGGTGAGATATGGCTAGGTCTGGAAGGTACTTGCACTGAGCAAAATCAAAGCAGACGGAGGGCTTTCGTTAGCTTATCGCGTCAATATGTGGATCAAAAAGGGAGAATATACGAGTAGATACAATAATCAATACGCTTTATTGTTTTTTTAAGCTATTTTTTTATCCAAAAATACATCATTTTCACAAAAGATTCAAAGAATTACCTATTCTTGTGATATGAATAAAACAAGCTGGAAATAATAATTTTAATTGATACCTAAAGACTTTATAAAATTTGCCGTAGTAAATCTATATTTTAAACCAACAACTATAACGATATAAAAATTGTTTATTCGTTTATTTTAACTAGATCTATCTATTTTTTTTTCAATTTTCTAATATAACTTTAGAGAGCTCGCGATAAAATAGCATAACCAAAATAGAGGAACCAAAACAAAACTAAATAAAAGAAACAAATTTATTATTACTAGTATTTTTATAAATATTCTGGATATATATATATATATATATATATAGTCTCTGATGGCTCCGAAATATATACCACCATCTAACCAACAAACCAACACCTTTAATAATGTTCCAAATAACATCGGGAACAACTCACAACGCGACAGTACCCGAAATAACAATTTACATATTCCGCGTCGCGAAAAGCTTTATATTAACATATATATATATATATATATATATGTAGATTTCAATATTAGCTTTTGACACCTAGGTGATTAAAACAAATATGAATAATGTGAAAAGTTATTTAAATAACCAGGATATTTTGTGAGTCGCCTGCCTTTAAAAGTACGTACCCATCTCCTGGATACAAAAAATGTATCTATGTGATGCATTTATCCTATATAAAATCAAACAAGACAAATGTATCACCAAACATTTATGTAGGTAGGTACCTATGTCTTAAATTTTGAATAAGTTCAATAAATGAATTTTTGTAAAGGTACCTATTATACCTATTATAGGTATAGGTGCATCATTTGTTCGGTCATTATGATACAAGACGACACCTACTCACTACACTATATAAAAAATTGATTAATTATTAGCATGTTATTTATATTTAAACCTACAAATTGACAGATGTACCGGCAAAATGAATCCCTTTAGAAGTCTGTATGAGTCAGGAAACGTCTGCGGAGGACCAGAGGAGATGGAAAATTGGCTGCACATCTGCAAACCGCAGAAGAAGATGATTCAGGCGGTTCCACTCCTATCTTTAAAGCAAAATAAATGATACCTATCCCCGGAAAGAAATTTCAAGGGAAAATACACGTAGATTTTATCACATATGTGTAGCATGGAAGGCAGCGAAGATGAAAGTTAACAAGACAAGTTGAGATGGTTTGGGTATGTAATTGATGTTACTAAGAATTAAAAAATATAAATATAAGGCCAGAAGAAAATTTGTAAGAAGGCTTGGTTGTTTGAGAAAGACTTGGAATTGGATTCATCGATTTCGTCCTCAAGGAATGACAGGTAAGAATTAAAAAAATAAATGAGAGGCTGTGTTATTGGTTGAAGAAGCAAAAAAAGTATATCTGGGTTGAAATGATTCGTAATCTGTTCACTATATCGATCCATTAAGGGAAAATATTATATCCCAAGCGGGATTCGAATCTGGGTCCTCTAATGAAGAATCTAGGTTACCAAGATCGCTATATAAATATGATGCAACATAAGGAATAGAAATAAAATTGTTTTTGAATATTCTAAATAAATACAGGACTAACTCCTACACACTTACATATATGATAAAAATATTGATGCACCTCAAATGAAGATACGAGTATTTTTCTACACTCAAACCTATACAGTTTCATTGAAGATTTTACGTGGTTATGGATGCACATGCACCATAGTCTCGTATCCTTTCACTACATCGATCTATCACATACCTATTCCTTTTTTGTCAAAACTTTGAGCGGACCGGAATGATGATACTGATATTATAGTAAAATGGAACAGTCATGTCCAGAGAATACCAGACTCCCTTATATCGCTCTGCACCACCAGCCCACGGTACTCGCCCTCAAAGAAGACCACCGAAAAGATGGCAAGACAGCTGGGATTTCATCTCACAAGAATAGCTTTGATAAAGCAGGCCAATAGGCCTCATAAAAGAATAAGAAGTTACAATTCGACAATTATTATTAGGAGACTGGGAATAATAGTCTTGCAAACTATGTATTTTGGTACGCTAAACGATTCTGGGATCCGAGCCTATCGAGATTTTGTTTATTGTTCTAAGATACAAATCTGAGAGATTTATTGTTGTATGTCAATACTACAGATTGATAAATAGGATGAATCCAGTCTTTTTGTCCGAAAGGATTAAAAAACTTTATATAGTAAGTAATCTGTATATTCCTTTAATCAACGTAACTAGTAGAATTAATCTGAGTTAAAAAAAAAGGATGATGCTAAAAAACGACTTGTCTTGCAAGTCTTGGGTAAGAAACCATTTAGAAAGAAGAATGTTTGTATCCTAAACAAAATAAAAAATAACGATGTTATCAATCATTATTCTAATATACCTATATTCATTTCTTCACATTTTCTATGGGGGTAAATAATAAATGAAATAGCGAACCAAAATTTAAGGCCGTACCTAGTTCCTAGTTAGATTTTTTTTTTTTTTGTAACGGTCAAGGGACCATAAATCATATATGCCCTTTGTGTCACCGCGACCAAATTAGATCTATTGTGACATCCTTCAATAAATTCATGGAGCGCTGCCTCTTATTGTGCCACGTATCCAGAGGCCTCTTGCACAGTAGTTAGAGCTGTTAGACAAATTTTAAATTTGCAAATTATGAATTTAAGGAATGTTTTTGAAAAAGAAGATTCACAATATTTTGAAATTTTTATCACGGTATATGACGAACAAAGGTATTGACAAAATAAACAAAATATCATAACAGTTTTCTCTCAGGTGATAAACTTAATATGTATAGCGGTACAAACACGCACAATTATCATAATAATTAATATTATTATGATTTAACAAGATCTTAAGAAAAAAAAATCGAAATAACAATAAGTATTCGTGATGCATCGTGTTACGGACAGATGCTCGTCATGTACAGTTAATTATGTAAACATTTGCGAGACATACTTAATATACATACGTGGTATATAAATGCACATTTCAGTTATAATAGTTAAAAAAAAAAATGAATTTCAAATAACAAACTCACCAGCCAAGATCAAAACACACCAAACGCCCGACCAAATCAGTCCGTAATTTTTATTCATTTTTTTTAAATTGATTTATTTTTTACGAATAAAAAAAAATATTTTTTTTTAAACGGACCTGCTTTTAAGGGCAGGCGCCCGACTTTAAAAAAAATATAATAAAATCGTACGACGTATTTTAATTTTTTAAATAATAATATTTATTTATTTTTTTCTTATGACTTTATTTTTTTTTTTTTTTTTTCTCTGAAGGTATGATGGCACGACGCACGCGCACCTGACGAAAGCTTCGCGCACACTGATTTCATCTGCTTCTTGGTCGTCTACTTATCAATACTAAATTCTTTCACCGATGCTGCGGCTGTTTCCCATACTCTCATATTATTATATCGCATCGACTCTTTACCATCCAAGAGATGATTCAAATTATTATGTGATCATCTCGTATTTGCCTGTAATATTTAGTGATTTTATCTAACATATTTAATTATTATAAACTCAGAGGTCATTTTAGATTAAAACTCAAGGCTGACATGTTCGCCTTTCATTATCTAAATATAAATTAAACTTAGTTAACTCAGGATGCACATCCATAATAGAAAGAAACTGTTTTAATTATTAGCGAATTGAACGATCGCAGTCAGTCTGTACGTGAGTTTTGTATTCAATATCTCTAATATAAATTAAAGTCGGGTTAGTGCGAACACTTATAACTCGAAATCGGCTGAACAGATTCTCCTGATGTTTGATTTAAGTATTGGATTCTTCTCCGCTCCGGATAACAGAATCTACTATATAAATTAAAGTCGGGTTAGTGCGAACACTTATAACTCGAGATTGGCTTAACAGATTCTTCGGATGTTTGATTTATTGGATTCTTCTCCGCTCCGGATAACAGAATAACTAATAAAAAGTTCAAAAAATGGATAAGAAATGATGTAAAATACAATATTTAAGTTTGTGTGGAAAGGTTACCTGGGACGCGCCCACGACATCGCGGGTAGTTCCCTCTCATTCTCGCATACGCTCTTACAGTAGCCCATCCCACTTACTCCACCGCACCGTTTCGATAGTTTTAGAAATATTATCGGGCACATTCGTGTTGGTAATAGGCGAGGTAGGGTGTGTGCGCGAGCGCATTTTTCTCAAGTTGTTCCCGCCAGAGAACTTTGAATAGGGATGTTTCAGAAATAGTTTAATCTTATTATTTTATTAGCTTATCTACTCGAATTAATTTTGTATTGTTTAACGGGGGCGCAGTGCACATCATGTACATATTAACGGGCCACTTCGGGCTAGAACCACAGGACAACGTCTGTCGGGAAAGCTAGAAAGTACCTAATAAAAAGTAAAAAAAAATGGATAATGAATAGTATAAAATATAATATTAAAGTCAGTATGGAACTGATTTCCTGCGACGCGACGCCATAACAAAATTATGATGGTAGTTCCCTCTCATTCTTGCGAACGTAATTGCCGCTCTTACAGCAGCCCATCCCACTTACTCCTTACGTTTGGAAATATTTTATTAGCTTAACTCAATCGAATTAATGGGATGTTTTTTTTCCTTTTTGTGCCGCTAGAGGCGCACTTGCTAATCCGGTCTATTGTCAAATTCAGTGTTGCCAACGGGGGCGATTTACTTCTTCTTCTTCTTCTTATGGTCGCTCACAATCTAACCTCCAAAATATCATTCTAGTTTATTTCAAATTAAACAACTTATATATTATTATACATGATAACTTACAATAGGTTTAGAGTAATCATTGCACATTTTTTACATACTAGGGTAGGGCGGGGCTAGTTGAGCAATTTTTCACTTAAACTGTTATAACTCCTCAACGAAACGTCTTAATTGCTTGTTATGCATACTGATGGATTGCTAATTTATCCCTTTGCAAAAGTGACCACGGTAATTTATTTCTAACACGTCAAGTTTAAGAGCTACAACTGTTTAAATGCAGAAACTCATGTATGCTCAACGTACCCCATATGTGAGGTAAGTTGAGCAAGGGTGTGGGGCAAATTGAGCACTTAGAAAGTCTAACCAAATCATGGATTCAATGTTAACTAGACATGAATTAAAATTTCTGTGTGACAATCAACTTTTTATTTATAGTCTTTTAGTGACAAAACAACAAAACTAAAAACAATTTTCTTTGAATAATAAACTGAATATAAAATCAATAACCGTTTGATACCGAATTCTTTGGCAGCGGCATTCACACTTTTTCCCTCATCGTTGACAGCCTTTGCAACATCATTCAAATCGTGAGTAGAGTATGAACATCTTGTAGTCTTTATTTTATAAGTCCGCATCTTTAAACCAATAATAAAAAAAACACATTTTACCTTTTGAGCAACCATAGCTCAACTAACCCCAATCCGAAATTTAAAAAAAAAGATGAGGGTTTGTAAAAACGGTTCGAATTATACCCAGAACCTTTATACATATCAAAAGTACAATAAATTTATGGACATTTAACACTTTCCTGAATGGAAACGGATAACATTTGACTAATACAGATGAATTATTCCGCTTAACGATTATTTTACTTTTTTGTCACAAAACAAACAATTGGCTCGTGCACTTCTCTCGATCTATGAGTGGTCACTGGCGGTCGCGCGATGTTTTACTCTCCCGCAAACCTTTCTTTTCGCTATTTGATGCTTTCACGTGCGGTAAATAGTTTTCGAGATATTTCGATTGCCCAACTTGCCCCTATGCTCAACTAGCCCCGCCCTACCCTATTACAAATAAAATTGTTCATCTTTTTTTATATACCTACCTAAATACAAATTAAAAAATACAGAACAGCACCCCTGAGATTTATTCTCAAATTTATGCGCAACAAAATCAACAACTTCTTAGCAACTCAATCAACAACTTCTTAGCAACGCAATGGAAAACAAACTTCCCAACGTTGGCATCACTGAAAAAAACATCTCTACGTTGGCAGCACTGAATTTGACAATAGACCTGATTAGAAGTTCTGCCACCTAGTGTGTATTGTCGGAAGCTCCCCAGAAAACTTCCCATTATGTATTTTTTTTATGGGGGTGCAGTGCACATTGTGTAGGTACATATGAACGGACCGCCTCGGGTTAGAACAGAACCACAGGACGTCTGTCGGGAAAGCTAGTTTACAATAAAATTAAAAAGGAATTAGGTTAAAACATTGAGAAAATGTGGTTGACCTAAAGAAAATGAAAATGAGGCTGACCTAAAGAAGTATGTACAAAATGTTTATTTTTTAAAAACTAAGAAATTTTATTAAGTAATAGAAAAGAGTGAAGGTACATTTTTTTCTCTCTGCCTACTCTTTTAACTTGAGGCTTTCAGCATCTCACCACCTATTTGAAGGTTGAGCCTGGGGGGTTGAAAATCGACATACTTCTATTATCTCGCACATGAAGACAATCCTTCAGAGCTCATTTTTATAATTGTTTTCTTGGTCTCCTTACAAGTTCTACGGGATTCCTTAAGAGGTGGCGACAATCTGCAGGCTTATTCATGAAAAAGTTTTACAAGTCAAATATTTGAGAGTTATGCGGGCTTTGCAGGAAAACATCCATTTTTGGACTTTTACTTAATGATTCCTCGATCCCTTAATAAACGAAACTGAAATGTATGTCTTACTATAGAATGCACTTATTATATTACGTAGTTTAGCAAGCTTTTAGAGTAATTTTCTTTTTTCTGGATCGTCTCTAAAATTTATGCATAACTCAAAAAATACAATACTTGTAACGCAAAGTTGCGGCAGAATGTGTAGATTAATCTTAATGATAATTGTGATTTGTCGCATTTACCTAAACATGATTTCATTTGAGCGATGTAATGCATTTGTTTGATTCGAACAAAACTTTGTCGTAAATATCCTTGGTGAAGTTGATGATTGTTCTTGTTCACTCTAGGTCGACTTATTAATTTTTGACACACCCTTAGTACCTACCCATAAAGAGCAGACCCCGATCTTTACAGGGATGATTTCTCGTATTGCAGCATTTAAAGTTTACGTTTAACATCGCGTCTTGTTCATAATTTTAATGACTTCCATAAGCCGTTATTAAAAATAGCTGGCTCAGCAGGTGACAATTATAATAAACTATAAAAAGTGTCTAGATTCTTGTGACCTTTTTTCAGGACTAGATCTTACAGAAAAAATAACAAATAATAATGACTCTAATAATTCATGACTAATGTTCGATTTTTAAATGGAACAAACCACTACGGGCTTACGACCGTCTTCTACTGTTATTTCGAAGGATGGCTTAGTGTGATCACTTTACGTGAACAACGTTCGCCATTAGGTGGTAATGTTTGTCTCCGATACTCTTAATCATGAGAATTCTCAATATGTCGAAAACTCTCATGTATGAAACAAGTAGAAATTTAATAATTAATGAAAAATAGAGAAAAAAAATTGAAAATTATTGAGATCAAGAGAGCAACCAAATTTAAAGACTGCGACTGCTGTCATATATTTGGCGCCAGGATATGACTATATCCATTTTTGCTACTGTCTCATATTTATTGCCTATTGGCTTTGTTGGTGCACAACGTTCTAATTATGTCTAGATTCTTGTGACCTTTTTTCAGGACTAGATCTTACAGAAAAAATAACAACTAATGACTAATAATTCATGACTAATGTTCGATTTTTAAATGGAACAAACCTCTACGGGCTTACGACCGTCTTCTACTGTTATTTCGAAGGATGGCTTAGTGTGATCACTTTACGTGAACAACGTTCGCCATTAAGTGGTAATGTTTGTCTCCGAAACTCTTAATCATGAGAATTCTCAACATATTCAACATGTCGAAAACTCTCATGTACGAAAAAGTAGAAATTTAATAATTAATGAAAAATAGAGAAATTCAAATTAAATTCTGTAAGATCTAGTCCTGAAAAAAGGTCACAAGAATCTAGACATAATTAGAACGTTGTGCACCAACAAAGCCAATAGGCAATAAAATATATAGGCAATAAATATGAGACAGTAACAAAAATGGATATAGTCATATCCTGGCGCCAAATATATGACAGCAGTCGCAGTCTTTAAATTTGGTTGCTCTCTTGTTCTCAATAATTTTCAACTTTTTTTCTCTATTTTTCATTAATTATTAAATTTCTACTTGTTTCATACATGAGAGTTTTCGACATGTTGAGAATTCTCATGATTAAGAGTTTCGGAGACAAACATTACCACCTAATGGCGAACGTTGTTAACGTAAAGTGATCACACTAAGCCATCCTTCGAAATAACAGTAGAAGACGGTCGTAAGCCCGTAGTGGTTTGTTCCATTTAAAAATCGAACATTAGTCATGAATTATTAGAGTCATTATTAGTTGTTAATTTTTCTGTATAAAAAGTGTTATGATTACCGACATCTGTCAACTTTTATAACAAATTGGCGTCATCTTATTAACACAGTTTTCTTATCTGATGTGTTCATAAAAATCACCTCGGCCATTTCAAATCACATTTGAATAATATATAAATCACTGTTACTTAATATCGCATCTTCACGTAATAAAAACAAACATAATCCGTCGGATTGTTGATAAATTAAAAGTTCTTAGCGCTCAACACCTTGGGCAAAATATTATAATCGCAGTGTTCATAAAAATAATAGTGTTAATGCATAATTCTGTATCTCTCTGTATGCTCGTGTGTGGTGTTTTATTTTATTATAACTTATTAAAAGTAACATCTTCCCACGATGTTACATAATTTTCGCACGTTTTAAAATACAATATCACATCACTCACACGATTATTACTGCGATAACAAAGTATCAATGTCATCTTGATCAATGATTTTACACTAACTTTACTATTGTATTAATAACCAAAGCGGAGTTTCAGCGCTTCAAAAGGGTTGCAGATTGCAGATAATATAGGGGTTCCTTATGTGCCTCATTAATGAAAGTAATCAAAGTGATATAAGTGAAATAGATATCCCTAATTCATCTCAATGAAGAACATTTAGAATTAAATAATTCCAAGGTAACAAAGAAATGTGCTCTTCTTTCTTGGAACACTAAGTATGCGAAGAAATCGAATGAATGACATGAAAAAACACGAGCACCAATTGACACTTTCATAAAGGAATTTGCCAAGTTTATGGTATTTTTTTGACAGAATAAAAATCAAAGATTATCTTTTTTCTTGCACTGTCTTTTCATAGACATTTCAGTGACGTGTGTCGGATCCGACTTTCAAGCGTGTGTCGTCGGCTTTCTTTCCACTATTCCGAATAGGAACAATTCTTCAGTACTATTATATTATCTTTGCAATTCTTGTATGACGACAAAAAAATCGTTGCCGGATAGATGGAACAGCTCTGTGTGAAATGTTTAACCACCAAAGCACACGACAATTTGTCGGATCGGGCAGTTACCTTCTCTCCTTTATCTCTCTTAATATGAACTACCTGAAAGGTAAAACTTCTAAATCTTCTAGAACTGTAAAGTAACATTACTTCTTCTTCAACAATTAATTCTTACTTAATGAATTTTTTGTCTCGTAGAATAGGCTTTACAGTTTTTTTTTGAATCGAAAACTTTATTATTTTAGTTTGTTAATTATTTTGAATGTGCTTACGCACACGCCTTACCAAGTATTTCTTTACCTTGGAGTTTCAGAGTAAAATGAGAATGATAGTTTGTGTGTGTCACATGAAGAATAAAACACATAATTTATAGAGTGATGTGGGCTGGTAAATTGTGCATCTGATGCGGCGTAATTGTGCAATTTATTATTTGAGTGTGAAATTATTTTAATTAACAATCTTGAAAATGTTGTTGAGTTGACGTCGTGAGAAAAATCACTGCATCAAAATTATATTCCTAGTTTTAACGATTCTTTATAGCATTGTTAATAGTATGATTAAGCAGTAATTTAATATACCGGTAAATACTCAGAATCAGTAGGTTAACGATTAGACAAAAGTTTCTCTCTTTGCAGTTGAATGTGGAGCATTCTTAAACTGTCTTATTTGAGTCCGTTTACGAGTACAAGCGTAGGTCCAAAAATGACATTTACTCTTGCTCTAAGCGAGAAGTAGGAATGTTTTTAAACGATTGGAGCCATGGAAAGGAGAATACTATAGGCGCATCTTATTAAGTTATAGGAAGACAAATTCGAGGTGGTTGGCTTTCGTACGTAGAGCGTATTGGAGGTCGTGGATTCGAATCCAGGAGCTGACAATCCCCACTTTCAAGACACAAACCTTTGCGTAGTGTAAAAGATCTCAAAAGTCAACATGAGTCACAGATGTGGTTCAAAAAGTCGAGTAATATTATTGGAGTCGGGTTGGACATGTGGCCAAAGTATTCGAAATCAAACGGACCAAAAGTTCTTGAGTCCGAGAACTGGGCTGAGAAGTGTTGGCAGGCTTCGGACAAGGTGGTCTGATGACGTGAGAAGAATTGCTGGTATGGGGATGAATGCACTTGGCACAGGATAGGGAGCTATGTAAGTTTCAGGCAAAGGCCTACATCCAACAAAAGAAATGAGAGGGCTGATGAAAGAAAGAAAAATAGTGTTCGAGAGCTTGTGCAAACCTTTCATCAGCATAATATTATACGAACCGATAAGTCTATGCGTAGGTTCCTTGTCCTTAAATTTGAAACGTTTTTGTGACTAAGCCTATATAAGAGACCACGGGCTAAACAAAAACAGTCGATGTTAGAATGAAGCAAAATATCCTTAAAATATTTAACGTTCTGAATTTCTTGTTAAAATCTCTTCGTTACTAATAGATATTTCTTCAGAACAAAATGTCCAATGTTTTTTGGTTACGTAATGCTAAAAAAGGTAGTATGTAACAGATAATATTGGATCACATAACTCGAGCCTCTGCACAACATTTTGACAGATTTCTTCTACTCTTTGATAAAATTGTAATTCTCGTTCGACATTCGCCACGAAATAAAATCACGAGTCTTGCAAAAGTGTCTGGATGAAGCAAAACAATAAATCATTCAATTAATTGATGAATATCGATATATCAAATTTCACAAAGGTAACAATGCGAAATTGAATCGAGGAATAAACTTCAATGCCCACGTACGACATTGTATTGTTACGACACTGCACATCTCTCTTAAACGTTGATAAATCACAATATAACGCGAGTTAATTTTATCGACTCCTATTTGTAACGCGCTTTTATAGCTGTGTAGGAATTGTGATTATGTCGAAAGCTTGTTCTCTTTAATTTATTATCTTCTGCATTACATTATAAGGTTAACATTTATTGGCTTTCATGCATGCAGTACCTACTAGAAAAGGCTTGCTCAACTTCGGAAAGGGGAAACTCCTTGTTGAGACAAAAGACATATCATCAAAGAAAGTGCAAGGAAGAGGGTTTCTGGAAATTTCCATGGTCATTCGTCTCAAAAGACGCTTCTTATTGGCCTAACTCTGATGCTTTATAGGTATGCGAGAGGTGCCGGTTATTGGAGTAGGTACTGAAGATGACATAATATGTATCTGTTTTGTTATTGTACATGTTGCTGCCTTTGAAAATAAATTAATAAAAATATTTTGGAAATAAACCTAGAGTTAAAACCAATGAATATTGGTAAAACTAACATCACGCGAATGCTTTGTAACAAACTGTCGTTGCTATTATCAAAGAAAAATCACCATGATGTTGCCAAAGTAACAATCATAAAAAGTTACAACAATACGTAATATCGTGTTACCGGAACGGCAGATAAAAAAGAAGGTAGGCTACACACCTATTTTTATACAGTAGTTAACTGGGTACCGGTATATACATCATTTACTTTTAAGAGTTTTGTGTGGAACTTATTAGTGTTCGGTGTTGTTTCTAAAAAAATATGTAGAATATATTCTTCCTTTAACATTAACGTTGCGCAAGATCGAGCGCAATGGAGAGCTCTTGTTGCCTCCCTATGCCCCTAAGTGGGGTCTAAAGGGAGTTTGGATTGGATTGGATATTCTTCCTTTATCCAATCTCTTAAAAATACCAATGTAAATGTCGTATTTTCAAAACAAACACTTTACTCAAAGTATGCCCACGACAAGCAGGTTGATGTAGCTGTGAACGAGATGGGCCGAATAACTTTAGAGTCCCTTAAACCAACACAGCAGAGAAATGGTACTTATTCATCGCTTTACCACACATTGGACATCAGTACAGGCGATCACTTGCCTGAATTCTCTCTATACTTCCTACCTGCAGATGAAACTGAACGTGAGTGTGGTGAGTTCTAAAACGACCACCTCCTGACTTGCCCATTGATTGGGGAAAGCTGCAATCTACAAGATTCCTGGTGAACGAATAAGCGACTGCCGCTGCTTACTGGTGTGGTAAATTTACAAAAAAAAAACAGGATACGTACAGTATGTAAATATTCAGCATAAAAAATTATGCCACATCGCGGTTAAGAATCCCAAGAAATGTGAGAATATATTAGGTATCGTATCACCTGTCCGCTGAAACTTGACATACGGAAATCCAGAACCGACACCGTCAGCGCCAAAGAAAGTACCTACCTACTCAGAAATATCACTGGTGAAACCTGTCGAGACAGAGTACAGAATAAAGAAGTCTGAAAGGTATTAGAAGTTGAAGGCATTGTCAGATGGGGACGACAGAGAAGAAATTGATAGAGCGAGCATGTGTCCAGAATTGCCAACAGAATAGCTGGAAGACTTTCAGGACGACCGCCCAAAAGATGGAAAGATTGGTACGAGTTTATGTCACAACAGGAACATAACAGGCCAAGTAATGGCCTGACGGCAATAGAGAAAGAAGAAGAGTCAGTAAAGAACGTCTATCCTTACTGCAAAGTAAGTCATGCATTGTTCATGTACCTGAATATTACATACACTGAGAGAAAAGTAAGGAGGAAAAGCTCGTATTTCTTGAGTTTTTTCTCGTAAGAACTGTTTTTTTTGACTCAGAGTGAAGCATTGGTTTTTTCAATGCTCCGTCATTGAATTTTCATACGAGGTATTTTCCCGTACGGTTTACTGGAAATTAGCAGGTATTGGAGAGGAATTGATCTATGCAATGTCATTGAATTTTTAAATGATAGTTCATTGGAAAAAGCAATGCCGTCATTGATATATCTAAGTAAGAGACTTCATATTTTCTATTAACGTACGGGAAAAAATCAATGCCGTACGTGGTATAAACCGTTACATCATTGAAAAATCTAAGTAAGGGCCTGTATATTTTCTAGTAGCGTACGAGAAAAAACCAATGACGTACTTGGTACGACCCGTTACTTCATTGATATATCTAAGTAAAGTCCTTTATATTTTCTAGTATAGTACGAGGAAATACCAAGGCCGTGCTTGGTACAACCCATTACTTCATTGATATACCTAAGGAAGAGACTTTTTATTTTCTAGTACATTACGAGGAAAAACCAATGCTGTAATTGATTCAACCAGGTTGCAACCCCTTTCTTACCTATTACATCATTGCTATCTAAGCTCTCAATACCTACCTAGATCTAAAAATTCCACACATCCAGGTGATTGAGTTTGTCTTCTTCATACTTGTTACGTTTTCTCCCAGTTGATCAAAACAAGACACTATGGAGGTATTAATGACTTGATGAAATTTTTGCGTCTCCCTAGATTACATTCAGCTCGTTTTGTGAAGTTTCATCTAAATTATAAACTGATGAGTTGGTGACGCATAGTCTCCTTGAGGAAACTCGCCAAACAGCTGGGAGTATACACCGTCTTCTCAGGCTATCCCTCAGTTGTCTTCCGTAGGTATGGATCATACATGTTTACCTAACATCTACAATGTGTTAATTACGAAACTTGATCAAACGAATTGTACGAATAAAAAATTAACGATGAATTTGCGGAAGTTTTTTTGGAATATTCTTCACTTATAAAAGAAAAAGAAGAAGAATTTCCCAAAAAAAAAATCGCAATTTCATAGATATTTTATTTTGTCTTTTATATTTATTTATTATCCTTATACGGCACTTAATTTTTTTATGTCCACACTTGATCAAACGAGTTTTATGAACAAAAAAAAATATAGCAATAAATTGATTAAGTATATTAAATTTTTTTTTTAAGTCAAATCACTTGATCTCATTTGAAGGTCTTTAAAATAAAATAGAAAAAAAAATATTTCCCAAAAAATAATTTCCAAATTCATTGAAAAAAAAATCTGTTAAGTATGATAAGCATGCTCGAGGTCCATGGGAGGAATTAGCCACCGACAGAGGGCCTTCCTTGTCAAACGAACCTTCTTGCCAAAATTCAGGCAAAAAAAAAAACTCTGAAGGTCCGAGACTGGCCCAATTCGATGCGACCTCACGCCTCGAACAGGTACCAAAAAGGGGCCGAAATTCGGCTATCAGATATAGTGTATATATACAACTGAAAAAGGTTCCTGATGGTGTACAGACTACAGGGGATGAAAGCTATCTTTTGACTATGTAACTCTTGACTCTAAATATCTAAACGTACTTCCGGCAGAGACTCAAAATAGGACAGGATTTAACTACGCGAAAAATTATGCCACGACTAGCTACAGTCAAACAACGCGATCCTGCCTATTAACAAATGTACTGACTATCTCGCATACATATATTTACTGATTATCGATCTCTCTATCAAAATAACCGTTCGATCACTTTACCGGCGCACTAATTAACCTTCTAGTCGAATTACCGCGGGCTGTACATCAGACCGCAAGTTTTCCTCATTAGGTTTCCGAGTGGCTCACCATCTTGGGCTTGTGCACTGCTTTTTCGAAGAGAACTTCCTGAGCTGAGCTGAAGAGCGTCCAATTCAGTCAACCCATTCTCCCGGAGAGTCATGTGAGGTATATCTTCAGTCCACAGCCCTCCTACACATACCGGTTTTATAACTTTACATTTATCACGGCGGCGAAAACTAAAATATAAACTCTATCTGTGCGCGGACAGACGCGAACTTTAGTAAACTCATTCATAGCTCGACTGAATAAAATTACTCTCACGGGGAACACACACACCAATGTACCTACTTTTACAAATGAAAATTCTACACTAAGCTTACTAGAAGGTTCTAAATATGAAATTCTTAACCGGATTCAAAAATAAACATTAAAGATAGGTCACACCACTGGTATCGGAAAATGGGGTAACCCGCGAATGACAGATAACAATTCGCGACGTGTGCTTGACATGTGACGTGTGAAAACAATACAGGGAGGTACATGCTGCAATACAATAAGCCCAATGGCACACAGAGATCACAAATATTCAAAACAATGCCGTAACGCATCGGCCATACCTATCTCTCTCAGCTGAAACCACATCGAGCAACTTGCTCATAAGCATGCTTGGCGGGGCAACCAAGCAACAAACAAAATACCACACAAAAAAACATCTCTCTGTGTCCATACAAATTCTAATATCATAAAAATATGGTCACTCACCCAAAATTCAGCATACCTTCAAATATTTAGCAAAAAAGCACAAACGAAAATAAACACGTCACATTCATAGTTGGAAGTTGAATTACCACGGGGCTGTCCAATCTAACGATCCGCCACGCGACCTCCCTCTATGGTAAGCCCAGTCGATCAATAAATAATATATTATAATAATTAAACAGAAGGTTTAATCCAAAACCGAAGATTCTAAGTTTTATCAAACGCGAATTTATCAAATGTGATATTTCAACCTCCAAAGATACACATCAATCAAGTCGCACGCAAATCCCGTATTAATAACAACACACTCGGACACACCCCGGTAGGTACATAATATGTACAATTGAAATATGCGAAGGATATTAAAAATTACTCAAACACTTCAACACAAAATTTAAGAACGTCTCCCATCGGAGCGTGGATCTAGACTAAACTTCAAAACAAACTATTTGTCCTATCGAGGGCCAAATAGACTATCTCAAAACAAACAAGCCTTGCCTTCTCTACTAATCCCTTTAAACAAAATTTTTTCTAAAAATGGTTTCCCCGTACATCCATTCAATATGTAAAAATACCAAACCTTCTAATCTGTCATAAACAAAGAAGCAACTGGTTTTCAAACTCTTTACCATCGCGTTCCCAAATTTTCAAATAATGACTTAGGTAACAATATTTTGAATAACACATCTGAATAAATCCCTCACATCAATTCGCCAATCCTTTTTTTATTCAAAATATTGTTTCTTTAATTTCTACATATCAAAACAAAATATCTACTTAACTTAAAAAAAATATATAGTATCAATCGGCCATTACAAATAAAACAAGTATACCTACTATTTATAAGAAAATAGGTTGTTAACCTGAAGAGAAAATAAATATGAACACGAAGTTTGAATTAAGGTAGGTATCTATTTCAATTTAAAGTGCCAATTGCAATTTCAACGTAAAATGTTTGTCTTTTGTTCGTACAATTCGTTTGATCAATAATTATCCAGATAACACATTGTATAGAGAAATATAGCTAGGTACATAATTTGTAAAATGATTTTAGTATAAACTTTTATGTAATGAGTAAACAAGTCTTGCATCTACGAGCTCAAGCAAACTAATGGTAGATCTAAGAGGTAGGTTGATTGCGTCTGGTAAAAAAATATCCCTACTCCGTCTGGAAATCACGGATCTACTTGTGAAAACCCCGTACGAACTCGGTTTTAACAGGTGCCGCACGGGAGAAAGTCAAGGGCCTGGATTTTTTCACGTTGTCCTTGCGAAATTCTCGCATTTACTTGTTTCTGTTGAAATTAATTATTGTCATTGGTTTTTTCAAGTTTACTAGCTATTTTCCATTACCTACCAGCTCTTACCTAGTATCCTATTATTTGTACTGGCTTTACTCAAAACCAAAGAAATAATGGAATTTACAACAGAAATATATTTGACTTGCATAGGTTTTTGAAATTGTACGGATGTCCAGGAAAAAACTCCATGCTCCATCATTGAAAATACCAATGATGTTGCATTTTCATATAAACCATCTCCGTAATAGAAAGAAACAATTCCCGTACGGGATATTTTAAATTATTATAAATTGAATCATTGTTTTATTCCAGTTGCATTAGTTTAATCAATGACATACAGCATTTACATTATTTCTATTCTTACTGAAAAAAACGTAAAACAAGTAAACTTGTTTCTTTCTATGAATTACTTGAATAATTCCCTGATCCGAGAATTTCGGAAATTCCATTCTTGGGAATGGAAATAAGCAGATAAGGTGAATTGATTATTTCAATGATAATGGTTTTTTTCATAAAAGTTTATGATTTTTTCTTGTATTCTGCGGTTTTTATTAAACCATTTACTGTACGTGCCTTCATCATGACAAAATTTCTCTCAGTGTACCTTTGAAAATCGTACAAAAATAATCATTCCTTTCGTAATCCTTCCTGCTAAGCTTGATTTGCTCCATGGTTGTCATGCGTTGGCCAAACTCGTGAGAAGCCAAAGTGGTCACTGGCATCATCACCTCACCTAACCCGGTCCGTGTTACGACATGTTGATGCTATCAATGAAATCGGTAACACTTTCTTCTTGCGTTAGCCGTCTACTTCTATGAACCGCCGGCCGTAAGATTCTATAATAAATTCTAGTTAAGATTAATGACTTGTATGTTACGCGTACCTACCTCCCAATACCATATCAAAACCTTTCACCAAAATACTGATCTAGTCTTACACGTGCACTTATTTTAGTTTTCTTGTTCATTTATTTACTCCTCATTCCCAAAGTCTAGTGAAGCATATTGTAGTCTCCATTATTTCTGCATGGGTATTCCCTCTTAAATAAATAAAAATGTATCACAAATTACCTCTTGTAGATCTACGGCAATGGGAAGGTACCTACCTGCACGCTTAATTTTATTGCTAACTTGTTTTCCCAACAGACGTTTTAGTAATTAGAATTTGTGTAATCATAAATTATACCAAATAAGGACTAAATATATTATTATTTTAACACAGGGTGGTGTTTTAGCAGGCAATCGGACTGATACGTCCATCGGGCAGCAACCCGTATTGGACTCGCAATAGCCAAAATGTTAGGAGGCACAAAAGAAAAGAAAACAGCAATAGAAGACGCCCTATACTGGAAATGGGATTTCGATCGGTAAAATTGTAGCCAATTTTGAGCAGTGTTTCCTTGAATTGTTTCGCTGACTGCTGACGGCCTACAGAAATATTTTGGAGCAAAAACGTACGTACCTACCTACAAAAAGTAGGATAGGTACATACACTTACTTAGGTAGGTACTTAATCCTGGAAAACGGAAAAGATAAGTTTACATTATTTTTATAAAATATTCTTGTAAAATATGTACCTACATTAATCATCTTAATATCGCACATAATGACGTTCATAGCTTCGGTAATATTCTTTCATTCATCATCAACATCAGCCTTCACTCGACCAGTATTGGACATAGGCCTCCCTTCCCGACTTCCACGATTCTCTGTCTCTTGTCATTCTATGCCATTGATTGTCGGTCACGGTCACTCTCCTAATATCGTCAGACCACCTCAGCTGTGGCCTACCTGGGTTCTATGACAATCAGTTCTTGGTCTCCACTCCAGGGTTTTCTTGGTCCTTCTATCATCTGCTGTTCTTATTATATGGCCGTCCCAGTTCCACTTTAGTAACGCTATTTTATAAGTCACATCGGCAACTTTGGTCCTTTCTCTAATCCATTCAATTCGCTTCCTGCCTCTCAGACTAATGTTTAACAAGAAAAAGAAACCATGCACCCATCAACCATATAATATGAAGTTTTCAACTTGCATTAGAAAATCGCAAATACAGAATAAGCACGCACACAAAATAGAACACACATACATTCATAAAGTCTTTTCAGCACACTTCACAAGCATCATCCATCACCAATTTAACCATTCGTAACTGCAAAAAACAAAAATAATAACTACTCCGCAACACGTCGTCCAACTCAGAAGTCCCTATCTTAAAATTTGCATTAGCGCACTCTCCGATTCATAGTAGACAGTTTACCAAAAGCGGCCCATGCCAAGCCCTAGTAGGGCCTTGTGCCAAGCCTCTTCTGCGTTAAATTTCTGCTTCTTGGCGGTCACGTTTGACCATGTGTCCGAGGTGTTCTTTCTTTACGTTTTTTTTTTCCATTTGAGAAAATAATAAATTTGATGGATATGTAACAGAATCCTGGGGGTAAATGGGTGCATAATATGCCCTAAGTACCTACATCTGGCATCTCACACCATAACAAACATAAATCCTAAACATTAACCTACCTCTACCGATTTTCCTCTGCTATTATAGGAATGTGAATGAAACGACCTCTATAGTTAAATTATTAAAATAAAACCACTACTCAAATAAGTAGTTAGACTTTCACCACTACTTTTACGATTCTTCTTGTATTTACCAAACTTGATTAATCAATAAAAATACGAGCTTAATGATCTCGTCCATAGATGGCTCTTTATGAAAGCTCGTATTATCTCAATAATACTACCACTGCATTCAAATGTCTGGCTACTCGGGAAATCAGCCGAAGTAACCATTGACAGGGCCGTAGCCAGGAATTAATTTAGGGGGGGGGGGGGGTCGAGAACCCTCCCTCCTTGTGATATTTGACGAGGTTGTGGAACCCTCTCCTCCTAATCACGTAAAAACACTATCATAAACAGTCCTCCTGTTTACTTCCAGCATCATGCTCGTGCAGGCGCTAAAGTTGATTTTATTTTTCCGAAGAAGGTAGGTACTTACGTATAAAATGGTGGGTTTTTGGCTTAACCTTAGTATTTCCGTAACTCCCTCGGCTACGGTCCTGACCATTGATAGCTACTTACTTATACATTCAAAATGGTATAGACGTAGACAACTTACATAAAAAATATTATAAAATTACTTAATATTAATATAATGACAATATTTAAATAATTCGATGAACAGTTTCCGATTAAATTATTTCGTCCTTGTACATTCTTTAACAGCTAAAATAATCTAGAATTCGCCCAATGCATTCATAGCCTTCAAGTGGACTGTTATTTAGGAACAGAATATTAATTTACTTCTCGTCGTCCGTATCGCAAGATTCACAAGTCGCAACGTCAACACAAAAGAAAGTACCCAACCTAGAACAACTACTGTTTAGCATGCATCCTTGTCACTCCAACTCTTTTCGACTACAAGTATCTCCTCTTTCTAACACTACTTGGACCAGAGTTTACACCTAAGTGTGATCCATATTGTGTTAATTTAAAGTTGCACATAAGCCTAATTTTGGAAACATTCTAATAAAAACACATTTGTCAAATTAACGAATCTATATCAAAACTATAAAAAAAACTTCAACTTTGTAATACTATGCAATGCACCTCCCTATATTTTTTAATAATCTCGAAGATGAAAAATAGATTTTATATTTTTATTTTGACCAGCTAGAGCTAAAATTTCTTGCCATTCCGAGAGAAAATAAAGAAATAAAAACACTTAACTGCAGCGCAATTGTCCATTGTTTCCATCGTATACCTTTGTTGTAGAATGAATCGCAACTTGGTCGTTTCAAAATTTGTTTGTTTTGCGAATTTTTAATCATGCAGGATTCTTGTAAGATTCTTACAGTAACTTTCCACAGAGATCACCATGATGTGGTAAATGCATGAAAATAAAATAGTTAAACTCAAAGAAACGCAACTATCAATCTCCTAATTTTAATAATATAATTGCAAGGATCTGCGATGATTAAAATCGAAGGTAAAGTCTTCGGCTTAATATTATTCTTCTAGAACAGACTGATAATCAATGACACGTGAAGATAAAGAAGATTCTTGTATGTAAGTAGGGGACCGTTCAAGTATTACGTAACGCATTTTTTTAACATTATTGACCCCCCCCCCCCCCACCCGAGATGCACCGTAACGCTCTTTGTTACCCCTTTTCCCATTCTCCAAACGTTGCCTAACGCACATATTACAGCTATGTATGCCTCAAATCACAATTATTACTGGAAAGTCACTATATACCTTTATTGCAGCGCCGGCAATACAATAGTAACGTTTTACAAGAATAACCCCCCCCCCCATATTGCGTAACGTAATACTTGAACGCTCCCTAGCTTATTGTAAAATAACAGGTAACAAAAGCATTTTTTCTAAGTAGGTAGTTCATGTACATTCTTCTCTAGAACGTGCTGATGAAATATATAAAAATGTATCAAAATCAGATACAAGGTTTCATTTCGATTCGAGAATGATTTTCAAACTGTGTTTATCGGGTAGTAATTTCACAAAAATATTTATTGCGAACTGCCAATAACACCAGCGAAGAACTAGTTTTTTTCTCAAAGGCAATTCATTGGCACAGAACACTTCATTGCCTCCAAACAGTACAGTGACTGGGTGTTATTTTTCCATTTACCGAGCAAGTCTGTTTCTGTTAGTCACTGGCGGACCATTACACTTCGTAACCTTGTCTGACAGTTCTTTAGGCGACTTTCATTTTTGTAACGGTGGTCGTCGAAACCGCCTAACAAAAATATTTAATCATGTTGTAAAAACATGTTGTAGAAAAGAAAAAAATATTGAGGGCATTTTCTCATATTATTATCAAACAATGCTTGTAATAATTTCTTCAAAATTGTGTTTATTTACAAATTTTAAATCAGAGTGTTGAGAAATGTCGCAGACTGTAGGAATAATGGAATTTTTAAACAATTTAGTCTTTAAATTATTAATAAGTTTAATTTTATTATTGAATATTTTGACAAATAAAGGTGAGTAGTCGCAAATAGTTCATTATTATTTTTTGTGAATAGAAATTAACTCTCTCCCAGCTATATTTTGTTACACTTAACCTCAACAGTACATATGGAAAATACAATGTTGTACATAGAGAAATGTGTTGTCTTTTTACAGAAATATTATGTCAAGATGAAGATGGACCATATTTAGGAAAATATATAGGAAAAATTAATTCTTACCATCACCAGGTATTTACAATCAACTTGATTACATTTTTTTAGGTTTGTGGCTTGACCAAGAGTTCATGTCTTTTAGAACAAATTGCATATCAGCTGACGAAATGATAACACTGTTATACACTTAGCATAGCAATATAATCAAACCTCATTTATGTATGGCGTCAACAATGATGTTGACAATAAATTCTTCTTCAATCATATCCTCTAACCACTAATTTACTTCCTAACATTGATTAGCTAAAACTTTTAACTACCTACTTGCCTACATAGTTTTAAAAATATTATTCTAAAAACTTTGGCAGTTGTCAGATCTTCATTACTTAACTGAATTGCATTTGAACATTGTTCAATGATTCAAATAGTGTTGTGTATGGATTTTCCAACTTGCATTTTTTTTAACAAAATGGATTTGGGCTCAGCCAAATTCAACACAATACACTTTGACATCTTTCATAGAAACTAAAAATTATATTTTGAAAGAAAAAGATGTTCGGCACAGGGGATCAAAACCTTTATGACCTTTAGAACGAAAATCGAGGACTGAATCTCTGGCCACCAACCACTTCAAAAGACCTTCATATAGCACAACCAATAACTTTAATAAGCACAACACAACAAATTTTATCCTGCCCATTTAGTAACTATTGGTTACACCTGGCCCTTTGAGAAATTAATAATAATTGTAGATAGTAATTCAGGCTCGATTAGAAATCTCATATAGGTTTCGCGTACACATTTGTTTTCATTGCTACAATTAATGTTTAACTCTTACATTATTCCTCATATGAAAGTATTATTAATTTTTAGATGTATTTACATGGTTTGTAGTTAATGAAATTATACATTTATTGCATTCTTGTTTATGATTGTTTAAAAATGTGAGGAAAACCTAATTGTTTAACAATAATAATTACACAAAATATTGTTATTTATTTATCATCACTTTTCAGATAAGTTATTTATCTTCACTGTTACATAGTTGTGTGGATATGAATGCTTACAGGATCAATGTATTGTTTTAGGTTTCCGGTGATGTGTATGCTGTGGATCAGTACACTCTCTTGATAATTGGCTTCAATTACGATGGCAATGGTGCTGATACCTTTTTCTGGGCAGGATCTGCCAACAGACCTGGTCCACAAGGGTTTATTGTTCCTGATGAATTTGGAGTGTAAGTATCTGATGTCCAACCCATAATTGATTTCATGTCGATTTCCTTATTTTTAATTTTCTTCGACATGTTGCATGTTACCCTTATTGTCACACAGATAGCCAGTATTAGGTTTTCAATACCCATTTCTCTCATGAATCATCATCATAAGCTGGACAGCCTGAGTGAGCCTTGGTTGAACCCAGGAGTCTTCTCCATTCTTCTTGGTTCGTTGCTTTTGTCTTCTGGCTCCTAATATTAGCTGATGCTACATTGACAATATCCATCTAATGCATCCGTCATCGTCCTCAACCTTGTGGCATGTATCATTCATCCGTTATGTGAACAGTCCATCTTGATAGAGCTGATAACATCATATTCTCCATAGATGTTACTCTCTCTTATTGGCCCATAGATTTTCCAGAGCATTTTTCTCCTTTAATGACTTTTCTAAAGAACAAGAAAGTCACACGATCCATGATTCATTTCATGAAAGAATTATATTAATGTTTTCTTTTTTCAATTCATTGTAGAACAAACATATTAGACAGATACTTCAATAAAGATTTTACACTAACACTGCCCGAAGGAAAAAAAATCACCGAGATCAAGTGGTTTGCAATATACGATTTGTCCAATCAGAATACATTTGGAGATATTTATATACCTGAAGAATTTGAGCCTCCGGCACCACAAAAATCTGGAAGCCTGGTCGGGAGATCACACGGAGTCAAGTCTGATAGTGTTGTCATCATGGATGCCAAAACAATAAGGTTAGTAATTTTGTAAGTATTGGATTACCTAGAATTCCTTGACAAATAAAATCAGTTATAATTGGTAAATTATAATGTATGTTTTAGAATACCAGAATTTACTTACGATGGCTTAGGAAAGGATACATACTTCTGGGTAGGAGTCGGTCCTCAACCATCCTCGAAAGGAAACAAAGTACCGGATGAATTTGGATTGTAAGTATCATGAGCATTTATTCAACCAAAATCACTCGATATCGGGTGGAAGGCCTCAACAAAAACAAAAAATTCAGACCGATAGGTACTTTTTTAAAACCATTACACAATTCATTATTTCATTTCAGTTTAGACCCGATTCGTGCTTACAATGGAGAAAATATAATTCTAGAGCTACCTGGAGACATCACTATATTCAATATTGATTGGCTGAGCGTTTTTGACTTGGAAACCAAAGAAAATTTTGGTTTCATACTTATTCCAGATGGTTTGAACGTTCCTCCGTCTCTTGTCAAAGTACAAAAGCATAAAAATACCTTACCAAATTGTGTTCAACTCCACAAGGACTACCAAATATCTTGGGAAGTATTTGGACCCCAAATAACAATACAACTGTCAGGACAAGTGAGTATAAATGAATAGTAAGTAATGGCTTTGCAAATTTTCAATGGAAATCAGTTTTACCCAAACTATTTTTTATTTTAGATTGGAGAAAATGACTATATGGCATTTGGTATATCGGGATCCACCGAAAAGAGTCAAATGTTAAACGCAGATGTGACAATAGCATACATTGATGGTTTTAGAGGGTTCGCAACTGATTATAACATTACAGCTTTAGCACCAGTAAGTCTTTTGGTACATTTAAAAGCCATCTGTAATATGGCATTTTGTCCAAGGATAAGGTTATAGAAAAATTGTTTAAAATTTTCAATATTTCTTATTAAAAAAACATCACGTGTGTATAGAGCCAGAGCTGGAAAATAGAGTATATTTTCATGATGTCTATACTGGACACCATTGAAACAAGAACTCATTAATGAGCGATGACAGTTCTTGGTGACCATATCAACAATCAAAAAAATATACTCTATCATGGAACTCTGACTCTATGTTCATTTGGTATAAACGAACCCTTAGCATAAGTGAAAGCTATTATTTCATCCCAATCAGTTGAACAGTATATTAGGGCTTAAACACAAACATAGTACTTACATAGGTTTTTTTTATGTATAAAACAAGTGAAAACTCAAATGTATAAATATTGATTTGTGATTGTAGTGCATCCAAGTGTTGGGGCAATACAAAGGAGTTTGTAAAGATGATATGGTGGGAGGTCAAGACAGCAACCAGTTACACACAGCTGTGAGAGAAAACGGAATCAACATCGTCACGTACAGAAGAACTCTCATATCTCGTAAGAAACCAAATCATTTCAATATGTACTACACAGCGAAGAATAATGTAACGTAAAATGCCGAGAGCCATTAAGTTTTAAAATAATATTATTTTTATTTCAGCTGACCATGGAGATAAAGAATATGTTACAGAAGGTAGCACATATGTGGTTTGGGCCCTGGGTCGCTTAGATCACAACAAAGAGCCATCGTTCCATGATGTCTACCCTAAAAGAGATATAAAACTGGAATTTGGTACCAAGCCCATCAATACCTGCTTTGATTTTACAAGGTGAGTTTAAATTCCGTTTCATATTACTTCAAAATTAACTGCTAAAAATTTTAATTCAATTTTAAAATGTTCAGATCTGATGTCAACTTGCGAGAACCATGGGAGAAATCTGAAATATTTGACAAATCAGTTAGGACGTTCACCGCAACAGTAGGACCCTCTGGTGGAAAGAGAGGGTACCAAGCTTTGACTGGACAAACTTCCAATGGATTATCTTGGTACATAAATGGACTGCTAGCTCCTGAACTATGGTTGAGACGGGGCTTGACGTATGCTTTCAAGGTATGTTGTCAACTTACAGCTCTTAACTTTCTTTGATTATTATTAATGGAGTTCTGTATCATTACTATTAATTATCTTTCATAAGGTATTTGGAGGCAACAACCCACATTCGGCAGAATGGTATCACCCATTGTTGATATCTGTAGACCCTCACGGCGGATTTGACAGACTGAGCGATGCCGCTCAGAAGAACATTAGAGTACTCGCAGGTGTTCAGTTTACAAGAAGAGGAAGACCAAAGCCCATAGCAGGTACAATAACAAACTTTTTTTTCTGGTCTTTGCTACATAATGGTGGAAATATCATAGGCAAAGCTGACAAGTTTCACATTAATTAACTGAACAGAAAAATAATTTATTGATTGTGATCTCTAGAAGTACCAATGCTATCTTTCACTGGTTACTTAATTATTACGATGTTAGTATTGTCACACACGCTAATTATAAATACGAAAATTATTTCCAGCTGGACCTCTGTGCGTAGCAAAGCATGCTAAAGGCAGGGATCGACGATTGGATGACGACTTTCCATCATTCAAAAAATTCAACAGAAGTTTGGAGTACTCCTGTGAGCCAGGAGAACCGGCCATCTTGGAAATCACACCCAACACATCTTGGCCGGACATTGTGTACTATAACAGCTTCACACACTCCAATATGGGCTGGAAGATTCACATTGTGGATCAGTACATCAAGAGTTCTTCCAATCAATTGCACTCCAACATTTTATTTTCTGTCACCTTATGCATTTTTGTAACATTGTTTAATAAGCTAAATCTTTACTCAATGTATATAAACTGATAATTATAAAATTTAAAACTTATACATTGTTTTTATAATATGTACATTTTAGAGGGAAGTTTTATTTATATATATGTACATATGTTTCTTCAGTACTACATTGTTTCTCAAACTATTATCCTTTATAGATTAGTAAAAATATTATCCTTGATAGATTTAGCATCATTGAGATGATGCAGAAACTAGTACATGTATTATCTGACGCTAGCAACATAAAAACTGCTCTAAGATTTCTTAGAGTAAATTTTTTTTTAATGAATCTATTCTCACTCAAAGTGAACACAAATACAATCTTGACTCTTTCACAGTAAGCTACTTTAAACTTGAGAAAGACGGTCGGCACCTGGGATTGAACCCATGACCTCCGAACGATACAGTACGAAAGCTGGCGTCGTAACCGCCAGGTTACCAACCGCCTCATACTTTTGTTTGACAATATAAAGGTGGGTTTAATTAAGACTAAACAATACTCATTCTATTAGATTCCACTGAATTTTTCTTGTCAAAATAGATAGATCATTTTTTTGTTGCTCTACTTTTTTTGCCAAGTTTCTATGGAATACCTATATCAAAAATTCTCGCTTGTTTGATATTAACAGCACAAAATTTGCAACAATAATTTCAAAATCAGACATAGCATACAACCAGCCACAGACACTTGAAGAACGATTAATAATAATTGGAACTCGTAATCAACATCTCTTGAGCACGTGCCACATAATTCTTGCTTGGTGTAAACACTGAAAACAAACCTTCGTTTACACTAAAAGACCAAACCAAGAATGAATGATCTATTCCAGCTCTAGCTCATTGTTCGTTTAGTGTGAACCCACCTTAGAAGAATACCATTTGCCAAGGCCCATATAATCTTAATTCCATCGTAAAAAAAAAATAAAAAACATAAATACACTATTGCATAAGGTACTTAGTGTTTTTATTTATTCATATTATATTTGATCTATAATAATGTATCATAAAACACGCAATATAAGTAAATATTTGAATATAATTTTATATTATACTTTGTCAATTTCTATTGATATTTATCTACTTACACAATTTTTGTATTATTATGGTTTAAACATGACTTAAAAATAAGTAGACATTATATGGGCTAGATAGACTCGGAAGAAAATATATAATACGGGTACTATCTTTATTTCTCATTCAATTTAGAGATTCATGATTGCGAATAGTAAAAAAACTTGGACTAGCATAAAAAATTTTGACTTAAAACATAACTTCTAAAACAAACAAAAAAAACTTTATTTATGATCGTTAACATTCGGGTATGAAACATTATTTATTCAGAAATAGTTAGAATTTTGTATAAAAAAAAATCACGATATTTAGGTAAATAATGTACCATGCACTCTAAATTCAAAGAAGTAAGAAAAACTGTATTTTACTAATAATCTATCAATCGATTGAATCACGATAAAAAAGGAATTTGGGATTGCTGGAGATCCTTCGGGATGAACCCGCCTTTTAATCAAATTCATGGAGTTCAAAATTTCAACCTTACAACCATAAAAAATTAAATCAATACAGGTACCTAAAATATCATAATACTATAAAAAATCAATTATAATCATACTAAATATTAATATTAGATTAAAAGATTATTTTCTTTGGGTAAGTAGTGCAGTCTTATGAACATGATATTATGAAAATTTACAATTAATATACCCGTCCGTGTGATTTCCATTGGGGTCATTTTTAAACTAAAATCATAGATACCTAATTAAAACTAAATCGATACACTTTATGGGGTAATAAACATATTATTATGCTATTCAAAAGTTCATAAAGAGTAAATAAAAATCACATTTAATTTACGATTGCACAATATTCAAAATTTGTGGTCATGCTCCATGCAAAGATGATTGTTTAATATTTTATAATCAACTTAAAAAAAAAACACTTCACTTGTGAACGGATGGGTATACAATATTCATAGTTAGGAACACAGAGCTTGTGTAATAATAAATTTTGTACCAAAATTATTCAATGAAATGAAAATAAATAATGACATCTACAGATGAGGTTTGGTAAAAATAAATTTTTAATCATGATTTCACCATTAAGTCTTCTATTTCAAACATTCAAAACTTACAAACAAAATTACATTTGTAAAGTTCTAGGAAGACAATAAGTAGTTCTCAATATGCATTCACTGTAATAGGTATAGAGATAACATAATTGTTATAAAAAAATGAATTTTGTAAAAGATTTCATTTTTAAATGTAATAAAGCAATAATTTTAAGTCTTAATCAAAATTGGTACATGCAAATCTTGAATCCTGTAAAAATCGTTAAAGTATGTATTATCCATAACCAATTTGGATAACAAAAGAAAAGAATCACTTAGGAATATCATTCGCAGGAACCAGATGTAAAATTAAATTAACATAAAAAATACTTTCAATTTTGTAAACTGTGAAATTCATAATTACAAATCACCAATCAAAAAGTTCATAAAATCGTTCACATTTCACACTGTTATTTTATTTAAGGTTCATGAAATTTCACAAAATCTACTAAAGTAGCAGGTATCTGTCCGTTTTCATAGGGAAGATGGTTGGCAACAACCACATTGGCTGCCAAACATTTGAGAGACACGTGCTTCAACAAGCGGACGTTGTTGTAGGGGTTCATGGTGATCAGACGTGCGGGCGAGTCTCCGAACTTGTTAGGTTGGTCCACGTGTGCGTTATAAGATAACAGCAAATGTATCAGCTAGAAATAGACAATATGGGAAAAACATTAAAACTTTACATTTTTTTTAATTTTTTGTTCAATCATTAAAAATTTATCGCATTTGCGATATCAATCAAATCAAATCTCCCTTTGAACTCCACTTAGGAGCATAAGGAGGGAACAAGAGCTCTCCATTGCGCTTGATCTTGCGCAATGCTTATGACCTCCTCCCACACCAAGTCCATTTCCCTCAGCTCTGCCTCGAAGGAACGGAACACGGTATGAGAGGGTCTTCCACGTCTTCGAGACCCTGATGGGAGGAAAAACAGCGCTCTCCTCGGCCAACTGTCATTCGGCATCCTCAACACATGTCCCAGCCATGCCCATCTCCTCTCCGATATATATTTGCGATATACCTGACTTTATTTGCAAACTTTCACATTTAAGCAAAATAAAATGGGAAATTGATATCTAATTGAAATTTGATATCATATTTCTGGGGGTGCAGTTGGCTTAGCCAAGGTATTGAACATTGTGAATCTACTTACAAGAAAAATTAAGACCTTGGAGCAATAACATGACAAGTCACAATTTTTACAAAAATGACATAAGACTTAACATAAACTTAGCCTAAGGACTACCCAAAAACACTGTCAAAAGATTAAATATTTTCATATTGGTTACAATGGTTTTGAAAACATTGTATTGCTCACAGAATATTTTTATATATTTATTTTAACATGACAAGACATTTTCAAAATTCTTTTGTCAAAATCATTTTAAATTACAAAACACCTATTAGTATGTTACACTATATAAAATATAAATATATGAAGTAATTGCTTGAGAACTATTTGTTTTGTCAAAAAAAAAATCTTTTTATGTGCCAAGCCAAAAAAATGGGTGGTGATATAAAAACAAATGCTTATAATTTAGTGTAAATGTTATTAGCATTAATAAACAATACTTTTAACTTTTGGTCTCTTGTTACACATACACAAAATAATAATTATAGAATATTTTGTAATCTTCATTTCACTCTCCGTAATTTGTATAGTGGAAATAAAATACGCACTAAACGCCAAAAACTTCATTTTGAGATAATCTAATAAAACTGATTTTTCCCCCATACAGACATAGTACTATGATGATTTTTGGATCTGTTTTTTTACATCTTTAGATCATCGATATGGACTTAGTGCAATATTTAGGCTATTGGCAATGGTTTATAGACCATTTCCTCATACTCAACTCATTTTTTTCATTTTTGGCGTTTAGTGCGTATTTTATTTCCACTATACATTTGTGGCTTATCATGCTATTGCTCCGAGACCTTCAAATAATTTGTTGAGGCAGTTAGCAAAACAGTATGTACCTATGCTTTCTGATTACAACACACACCGCTGTTTGATTATAGGACAAATTTAGGAGAAAAACATTAAGAAACAAAACGATAAAACTTTCCTATTTACCTCTAATGAAAAATTGTAAGGAATAGCCGCAACATGAAGTGCTGTGGATTTGGATTCATTTTTGGCATTCACATTGGCACCACAATCCAAAAGAATCTTCACAACACTCAAATTGGGGAAGATGTTCTGCAATCAGAATTACAGCTTTATTATAACAAAAAAGTGTGAGAAACATAACAATCCTCTTTTATAAATAAAATACTAAATAGCGTACCCGAACTTCTGAATCTTCCGCGAAGTACGTACTTCTGATGATGTTCAATCTTGACACGGATAAGTGTAAGAGTGTGTCGTCTGTGTATGCGCTTCTTATGTTCAGTTTAATCAAATTGGTCACCAGTTCTTTCGTCTGCAAATATAATTAACAGTCAATTGAAAATATGCAAATTAAAAAGTTAGAAAATTTAAATCAAAGATATAGGTATTTATTACCTTTGCCCTTTCGCTTGGTGTCTTGGCTACTCGAACAAGTAAATATATTATGTGGGTGATACACTTCAACATTCTATCAAACATTTCCGATTGCTTCTTATAAAAAGGTTTGATGTCCAATAAAGCACGCATTTCTAAAAAATAAATCAAGTCCAATATTTTTAATGTAAAAACTTACAATAGAGTGTAAAATCAGTAATTTTTTTAGATGTATTTAATACCTTTGATATTCTCGATCAACATGTTGAACAAAAGAACAATGTCCTGAAACTTTGGAACGTATCGGCTAACGGGATAAAGTCCCTGTGGCACATCAACATGCCCCGTTATCAAATCCAATAAAATTTTCACTAAAGCCTGTGCAGCGTGACATGTATCTGTAAAAAAAAACAGGAAAATGAATTGAATATGAGCTGTTTGTAAGAACGTCGGACAGACTAATTTTCTGTATAGAGGAAATAAATATATTTGAAACATCTTGGAGGGACTCAAAATTTATATTGGATGCTCAAAAATATGGTGTTAGAAGTTTTGATTTTTTGTACTAACTTATTTTTCTGATTTTGTTATGTTAATGTTTGTACTGTATTTTATGCATAAATCTTCCCAAAACAGGCTTGACCTAGTGGGAATGCTAAATTCAGAAAAAAATATATTTCTGTTCCAGAAACAGGGGTTTAAAAGATTTATGGCCCACAAGTCGAAAAAACTGATCAAGAAAAAATTAAAGTTCACTTTTAAGTCACTTTAAAAAAATATCCTAAAATAGTAAAGGGTCAATCCATTTCAAATCACCCAAAATGAATAAAATTTGTTGCTCGACTTTTTTAATTTTCCTGATTTTTTTATCATGAGGTCTCCATAGGTAGGTAAGCACAAAACACACATTATTTTTTTTTTAAACCTCATAGTTTTTTTTTGGCGGCCATTTTGAAATTGGAGTCTGAGCAAATTTCGTACAAAACGTGGTTTACGTAAATTTTATTTGCTAAGCTACTTTTTAAGCTATCGGAATAATTTAAAATCCTGTGTGATCAGCATAAAATGAACTTATAAAAAACATTATTTTAGTAATTCTTTAAAGTTAGAAAGTTGGTCAATTTTTTGCTGAAAAAGTTTGAACAAAAATCATAAATCGCTACTTTTTAAGACCATTAAATTCAATGAAGGAATAGAGAATCACTGTATTTATTATTCCGATAGCTTAAAAAGTAGCTTAGCAAATAAAATTTACGTAAACCACGTTTTGTACGAAATTTGCTCAGACTCCAATTTCAAAATGGCCGCCAAAAAAAAACTATGAGGTTTAAAAAAAAAATAATGTATGTTTTGTGCTTACCTACCTATAGAGACCTCATGATAAAAAAATCAGGAAAATTAAAAAAGTCGAGCAACAGGGCCTGGGTGATTTGAAATGGATTGACCCTAAAAACTTCTCTAAAATAACCTCTTTCAAATGGTAAACAACATATTGCGAGTATATCATACCTTAAAAAATAAAAATCTAACTATAGTCGCTATCTCAAGGGAACTATTTACTCATACTTCATACAGGCAAAATAAATTAATTTTCTCACATCCAAAGACATCCCATAGTCATTATGGTTGATGTGAAAATAGATATCAAGATTGGTGGAGATTATCAATGTTGCAGATTGAGAAAAAGATTAGCGAAAGAATGCCAAAATAGCGATTTTGTAAGTTGCTGACTTGCAGATAATAGTGATAAAAATAATTTGACTTTCTGATTACCAGAAAAAAGAATGGTATCTCTTTCTATCCTTATTTGCAAAGCCCAAATCCAAAGGTCTATACACCTCTGATATCTCAATGCTTCTGCGTACGATGCACCTCTGTGAAAATTAAATATATCCATTAAATAATTTTATAACGAAACAAAGAATAATTTATCTATACAAAAAAAAATATTAGGTAACTACCTAAATGTTAATCTGAAAACAGTGTCTTTGTGGGTTACTCCTAAGACTCTTTCACATATGAGCAGTGATTGCATTCTCATTTCATCTATATCCGTGGCGATAGCGTCTAAATCGTCTTCGTCCGTGAATTCTGTAGTATAAAAATAGCACGCTCTCGGAGAAAGTTTAGGTTTTTTCTCTGAAATAGAAAGAATTTATTTCTAATTTGCAAAAAATTATGTCCTGTTGATTTTATAATTTTACTCCGCACACTTAAAGACGGTTGGCAGTTAAATTTTTTTTACCTATGTATGGGGATGCGTAATGTCTGATACTGTTTGCAGTTCTCCAATGCGTCATACAAGAGACTGTGTCATTGAAATCATCCAATAATGTTGAACCTATTGAAAAAAAAAAAACGGTAAATTATGAGAAAACTAAATAAAACTCAAGAATAGTATAAAAAAAAGTTGTCAAACTTTCCATGTAGAGTAGGAAAGTACTTAAACTGAGAGAAAAACGTCTTTTACCCAAGATGAATGAAGATAACCAAAATTTACACCAAAAATGAAAAATTTCATAAAAAATGTAGACCCACCAATGAGCTCGTGTGCGTCAGCCAACCTCTCGTCAGAATAGTCCACTCTTTGACACAACAGTGTGAATATTTGAGTAGCTCCTTTGAGGCAGGCCGTCTGCAAGGCGTCATCTCCTAATTTGGATACAGCAAAAGGATCAGCGCCGTGGTCTAAGAATAATTTTGTGGTTTCAACTCTGAAAACATATCAAAAAGAAAAATTTAAACAACATCAGGTATATTATCTGCTGTTTCCAAAACTGGCTTGGTGTGATGTCTTTGATGTTAACAGTGTTCCCCACTTAGGTGGTCAAATTAGTCAAAATGTCTAAAAATCACATGCCCCCGGCAGGACTCGAGCCAGCATCCCTAGCCATTTCAAGCAGAGATGCTAGCCACTGGGCTAACTGGCCCGAAGATAATACCTTCGTACTATGTGTATGTAGACCAAGATTTGAAAGCGTCGGCTTTTAGTGTGGAGACAAAATATAAACTGTTTGATGCGTGTGTGTTGCCCATTCTCCTGTATGGGTGTGAGTCCTGGCAACTAACCAAAGCCCAGGCACAAAAAGTATCAGCTTTTGAAATGAAGTGCCTCAGGAGAATTCTGGGGGTTAGATGGTACCATCGCATCACGAATGACGCTATACGCCGGCGCACCCAGCGTGAGCCAATCACTTCTACCATTATGGGGAGGAGATGGTCTTGGCTGGGACATGTGTTAAGGATGCAGAATGACAGTTGGCCGAGGAGAGTGCTGTTCTTCCTCCCATCCATCAGGGTCCCGAAGACGAGGAAGACCCTCTCATACTGTGTTCCGCTCCTTCGAAGCAGAGCTGAGGGATTTGGACATGGTGTGGGAAGAGGTCATAAACATTGCGCAAGATGGAGCGCAATGGAGAGCTCTTGTTGCCTCCCTATGTGTATGTAGGTAAGGGAGCGTTCAAGTATTACGTAACGCAAAAGGGGGGGAGGGGGGGTATACTTGTAAAACGTTACTATTGTATTACCGGCGCCGCAACAAAGGTATTTAGTGACTTTCCGGTAATAATTGTGATTTGAGGCATACATAGTTGTAAGATGTGCGTTAGGAAACGTTTAGAGAATGGGAAGAGGGGTAACAAAGAGCGTTACAATGCATCTCGGGGGGGGGGAGGTCAATAATGTTTAAAAAATACGTTACGCAATACTTGAACGGTCCCTAAGCACTAATAATTATGTATATTATTTCATACAGAGACATCTGTTGGAAAGTGGTGAGAAATGTTTCGCAACCATACTTTATTAGCAGCTGCTAATCAGAAGATTGCGCTAGGATATTAACGGTATCCATTTTATGCTGTCTCTATATATTGCCCATTGGCTAGATTGAACACAATGCTCCAGATATTTACGGATTCATGCGCCATTGTCTACGACTAGGATATCTTACATATAGAACCAATCTTTTTATACAATCATGAAACGAATTATTAGTGTTCGATTTTTAAGAAAAACAATTTTGAAAAATTTGTTTATAAAGTGTATATAGCCTCATTAAAAAGTTAAAATCTTAAGTTAAACTGAAATTTCTGTAGCTACAAGAGGACTACAAAAAAAATATAGGTACCTGTGTTCCTGTATGGCGTAATGAAGTGCAGTTTTGTTTTGTATATCAGCGGCATTTACATCGGCTCCATTATCCAATAAGAAGCTACACAGCTGAGCGGATTGGACAGAATTTATCAAACAAGTTCCTCCATTGTAATTTGCTTGACTCACATTGGCCCCATTCTGAACCAAGAACTTAACTATATCCAAATGTGTCATGAAGCAGGCGCTCCTAACGGGCGTCGATCCGCTGTCAGATCCCGCATTGATATCGGCACCATGTTTCACCAGGCATTTGATGACGTCCAACTTGCCGGAAACAGCCGCACACCATAAGGGAGTTACAAAATGAACAGACCTAAAAGAGTGCATTTACTTATAATAGGTAGTAGAAACCATAAAACATATTATGTTCATAATTGTGAAGAGAATCGATAAGATGTGCTGGGAAACAAAGAGAAAAAGTTGACACTTACAGTCTGGCTAAAAAGAGTAGAAAATAATTGAGGGCGCTGCAGTCGTTTGTATGGCAACATTTAATAAGTACTCTACATTTATAAAGTAAAGTATTGTAACCGCCAAAATATTTAAAAAAAATACTATTCAATGTGGTATCATATGAAATGCTTTGTAGAGGTTATTTAAAAGAATTTAATAACGAACTGTACCAGCCATGGCATTAAAAACAAGATGGAAAAAAAATCTACGCAAAACGAGTCAAAAAACAAGAGGTAATAAGATAATAACGGGTGCTGTAATCCACAAAATGGTGCTTACAACTTCTTACTATTCTATGGCCGAATTTCAATAATACAAATGTCAAAATGTTTAAACATAACCTATAATTTATTTGTAAGTGAATATTATAGGAATATACAAAAAAAATATGTTGGAAAAATATCCAAATTAGTAAAAGGTGGTTCATATTTTTTTAAATGAATTGGATGTTGTATTTACAAGTTAGAATTGCTGTCCATTCGTAAACATTTGTAATGTCAGACAATAATCTATGTTCAATGTTGCCAGAGTGATAACATTTTAGTTCATCAATAATTAATTTCTACTCTTTTTAGCCAGACTGTAATTATAACACTTGATTTGTTTTAATTTGCACTTAAGTTTATCTTGTTTGCAACGACATTGTATATAAAACACCTTTACAGTATTTTCTACAAATATCCAAGCACCTCTCCATACATATTACAGTGGACCTGCGATAGTTTGACAAACGTTTTTTTAAGGTGGTGTCGGACTATCAACAATTATTCTACCTAAATCTCGTCTTAGGTAGGACAACAAAGAAAAAAAAACAAGTATTTCTCAAGTTGAACTTTTTATGTTTTTATAGGCTCTAATATGAAGATTTTATGAACAATCAACAGTGACAAGTGAGTCGGATGACAAGGGATGCCAGATTGGCCAACGGGTGGATTACCGGGAGTGTCATATTTTTTATAATGTCTATTGAGTTTTTAATCGCTCAATTCCAAATAACAATCCTAGTTAGGAGTTCAGATACTGTTCCAGACTATAAAATTATAATATGTTGATTGGTAAATTTCACAGTATGAGAAATACACAAGATTCATTGCATCATCCTTTTATTTAGGCACAATATAATATAATGATTTCATTAATATTGACAGACTACTAGATAATATAAATCAATAGATATGTGATATTCAAGGTATTACTCATTCATGTGGATTGATATACCCAAAGCATTTCCTTAATATGAATATGCAGAGAAATAATAAAATTCGCTATAAAACGAACCGTCAATTTGTACTTTAATATTGCCCATACAAAAAGTACTGAAGCACAATTGGTAATTATTTACTTCGCGGGCTTCTTCAATTTTTGACAAAACCTTTCTAAATGAATATCTTTCAACCTAACACAGTGTAGTGTTAACATTCGGGGAGGTGTCCAAAGAGGTATGGGGGGCTCCAAGCCCCTAAACCCCCCTTATAAACTACCTTCCAACCTTAACCTAACCTATTTAAATCGTAGTCATATCATTCGAGGATGTTATCAAATCCCTTAATCTATCCAAATTGACTAACTAAACGACAATGACCAACAATATCTTAATTTTTCAAACAAAAACACCAATTTTAGAATCAAAAAATAAAATGTCACTCCATGAAAGAAAAGTTTCTATAAGACAATAGGCAACATTTAAAATTGATTTTTACTTAAAATTGGTTGATAAAATAAGCAAATTTCATATTTGAACCTACTTTAAAAGTATTTTGTTTTTTTTTCCCTTCATAAATAAGAACCATCTATAGTAATGTACATAGATAAAGTTATCAAAATATTGCGAATATCTGATAGTTCGTATGAACTTTACCATACAAAGTTAGAGAAATGAGAATAAAATGTGTGCAATTAATGTGCCGAGCACCTGCAAGAGAGCCATCTCCCGGTAAAATGAGGTAATTATATCAGGTCCTACCAGATGGTTCCCAGATAATGTAGGTAGATTTAAAATAATCTCTCAAATCATTTTGATAGATGTCGCCATAGAAGATTACTCGAATAAGTTTAGATATGAAAAATTTGAGGAACACGCTGTACCCGCCAGTGACCTAATGGTTAGGTACCGGCGGCAGGTTTCTACACACACATCGTAGGAGCGTTGGTTCAAAGTCTGCCTCCGACAACACTGGAGAGGTAAAAACCTGGATCAATGGAACCTAATGGTGAATAGTTTCTATAGTGAAAAATTATCATTCTAAACCAGCCGCTTGGGTCATAAGCCCCAATGGTTCCAAGTCCAATTAGTCAATCTTCAATATTGGCTTCAAATATTGAAAAACTCCATCATAAATAAGAACCATCTATAGTAATGTAGATAAAGTTATCAAAATATTACGAATAAGAAAAATCTGACCCGATAAGCAAAGATGGCTCTTATATCACAGGATACTAAGGTCAGTAGGTTACAAGTTGACAGTTATGAAAAATTGTCTGTTAGTCAGTCAAGGAGTGTTTTTCAAAAGGCCTTACTTCCATTTTTAACTTCTATGAATTTTGTGACGGAATCGCAGAGTCTAGTCAAAATCGCAACTGGCAACAGATTAGTTCAAAAAGCCTTATTTCTTATAGTTAAAGGCGCATCAATAGTGGAATTTCCTATTCAGATAAAATTAGTAAACAACACGACATAAAAAAACGCATTTTGTTTGAAAATTTGAGATTAGTGGAAATAAGGCCTTTTGAAAAATCACTCCTCACTATCATACAATCCAAAGATAAATTGAAGCGAGCAATGAGCAAGAATAAAGTAAGAAGGGCATGTAAGTAATGAGAAAGTCTAGTATACCTGTCATCCGGTACTTCGTAGAGTCCTCTCTGTTCTATGTCTACGTGACATTCTGTTATCAAGTATTCCACTATGTCCACATTTCCACGTTTGCAGGCAATGAAGAGAGGGGCGCACCCATCCTTCACTCTACTCGCTATGTCCTTTCTGCTGTGGGCAACCAGTCTGCAAGACAAGAAAAACACTGCATATCATACTTACTTAATAATATGTCAAACTCTAGCTCTTTTAACCATGACAGAAATAAGTTTTTTTTTATTTATTTAAACATTAGATACATTATAATTAAAGGTACATAGGCCTGCCTCGCACTGATAACTTGTTTAAAGCAACTACAGGTCAAATCTCGGTATAACGAACTTCACGGTACCATAAAAAATATTTCGTTATAATGGATATATAGGATATGGTACATTTTTAATTTTTGTGTCGCTATATTATACCAACTGATGTCAAATAAACTATTATTGCTATTATTAAGCGGGTACAAAAACAAATTTCAAGGATTTATCAATCACATGAAGGAAATATGTTAGGCACACACCTGCGAACTCGCCAATACCAAATACCAAGGACAAACTGAAGTCGGAGAAATTTTATTGTCTAATTGCAACATGATTTTAAAACAAAAAAGTTTGCTATACTGAGATCAACTTCGTTACAATGAATTTTGGTTCAGTATATTTTATATGGAAGTTTTTCAGGGACAAATTGTCGATTCGTTATTACTTCGGTATTCGCCATAAAGAGATTTGAGCTGTATTTAGTTGCTTCCAAACACAGGGTATTGAATGCAGCCCTGCACATTGTCAACTTTTTAGTTGTGACATTTTTATATGAAATTCTTCAAAGCAACTAAATAGTTGCCAGTGCATTTGTTTGTAATAGAAGTGCAATATAATTATGATTACAGACAAGACTACAATTTTTTTTTTAATAGAAATAAATCAAATTTGTATCTCGCACAAAGCAAACAAAACTGTCAAAATCGGGGGATAGTAGTACTCAGAAACAAAACTCACATAGAAACTCTATTATCTCATTTTTTTTTTAACATAAAAATGAATCTATATTTGTAATGAAAGTGAACACAAATAAACTCTTTGACTATTTCATAAGTAAGCATCTGGGATCGAACCCCCAAAATGCAACGAAAGGGAACGTACGGAACTGGCATGCTGTGAAACACCACAACGAGCAGATAGAGTTTTAAAAAAGATAAGAGATCAGTTATTCAAACCAGTCGATAGACAGTCAATCAATCTAATAGGTTGGTAAAGTAGAATGTTAATAAAAACCTAGAAGCAGTGTATATTGGTCAATACGCCTACATATTGTAACTTCTTATTAGGGCAATATTAGTTACAGACCTCATTACCCAACTATGCTGCAAGTAATGCATCATAATATTATGAACTTACAAAAATGCTCTATAAATTATCAAATCAAGGTTTAAAGTGAAAACAGCATTGTTATCAAAGGTGTTCATACTGTTTTTAAGCAAATATTTTTTTCAAGGGTCCCACCATGTTATATTTTTGAAATACAACATACATAATATAAAATTATAATTTATTGAAGATGACTAGCTGACCTCACAAACATTTTCATTCCGAATTTATTCTAATTTGTATAATTAATCAACATACCATTCAAATGTTTCATGATAAAAGTTTATACTGTCAAAATACACTGAGGTTACTAAAAAAAGTTCTCCATCTTAAATCTTCTAATAATGTTCTGCGCAACTTATTCATCTTTTTCTTTCATAAGAATCTTCTCCTAACAATAACCAACTAAACATTTTAGCGAAATTGATCAGTAATTTGTAATTCCTTTTTAATCTCATCATTTACATCCAGAATAAAAAGCACGCAATCAATCAATCACTATATCAGAAAATTTCTTACAAACATACTACAATAATTTGTATAGTGGTAATAAAATACGCACTAAACGCCAAAAAATTCATTTTGAGATAATCTAATAAAACTGATTTTTCCCCCATACAGACATAGTACTATGATTTTTGGATTTGTTTTTTTACGCCTTTAGATCACCGATATGGACTAAGTGCAATATTTAGGCTATTGGCAATGGTTTATAGAATATTTCCTCATACTCAACTCATTTTTTAGTTTTTGGCGCTTAGTGCGTATTTTATTTCCATTATACATTTTAATAAAATTTAAATGAATTTATTTTGTTTTTTAAATGATTCTGAGTAGATCAGAGAAAAAAATAGCTCAATGCAGGGTAAGTGCCTATGAAACCATTCAGAAAAATAAATAGTTATTTGAAAAAATCTTCAACAAAATGCCCAAGAATTGGGTCAAAAATTATATTGTGTATGCATGATTTATTTAAATAATTATAATTATAAAATTATTCATTCTATTAAAACATAAAGAATGCATTATTATTAACATACACATAGTATTTATGCGAAGGTCTTTCACACCGAATACCTTATCTATTTAGCATTATAATTATTTATCATTCACATTTAAAGATCTAAATAAATAAGTCATAGTGATAAAGTAACCTCAACTAGATTCACTATAACTGAAGACTATGTTAATGATTCAAACAATACTATACGTTGTTGTAGTATTAATAAAATACTTTTTTTATTTAACAGAAATGAATCTGTACTCCCTCAAAGTGAACACAAATACACTATTTCACAGTAAGCTACTGTGAAATAGTGTATTGTGAAAGAGGATATCAGCACCTCGGATCAAACCCACGACCACAACTTTTTTTACCGTTTCCAACTAAAACTACTAGATACTCTAAATCCATTATCATAAGATTTGAAATGTGAATTGTAAAGGAAAACGAAGCCTTCATTACCGCATGCTTACCCTACTCTTACATCTGAAACATAAACCTCATTCAGAATGTAAAAGTAAAAAATTACAAAAAGTGAAAAACATATGGGAAATTTTGACCCCAAAGGGAATCGATGCCAAGACCTCTCAAATAATCTTGTATAAAGATTGAAAACAAAATTCTAGACTGGTTACTGTATAACTTTACAATAAATATCTGGTTTATAAAAAAAAATTTATGCTAGTAATGAACCAATCATAATATTATAATAAATTAACATTAAATTGTACAAATAAGCAAATTAGCAATAATATTTACATTATTTAATTTAGATATTTCAATCAGAAATACAGATTTTTTTTATGTAATCATTACACAACTGAATTTTAAATCTAATACACCTATTTTTAACATAGTTATTTTTGCATTTATTCAAACAAATAATATGTCAAAGACCACTGGCAAATAAGTGAGTCATATACCATTCATCAAATTCAAATCAGAAAGCCTGGTCCACTGATGATTCTAAAAATCATCTGTGACTGTGGAAGGACCTCTAGCTGCCAATCCATTTACAATGAACTGTGCTGGTTGACTGACAAGAGAAAGTCATAGACAGGACGAAAAAAAAACCTAAGCAGGAGAACCAGTATATGTGTCGAGGATGAGAGGTTAAGGTAAAATATTAAACTTGACATTTTCTTCTACTTCAGTTGTACAAATCTACTGCTGAGGAAAGAATGGTAGTTGCCAGTACAACGAGGTTAGTCATCCATTAATTCATGGACCTCATGGTTTCCAGGGGGTGACTTGTATAGAACAGATGTTTTTTCCCCTTTCCCTTTAGTGTTTTCTTCAACTCAACTAGTTTAGTACTTGAGAACAAGTAGTCAACCTCCACAAAATAGTGACAATACTTTGGTATTGATGTATTTGAAAAAAATAGTATTGTTTTTTTTTAATAAAAATGAATATGTGCTCACTTAAATATACACTTTTGACATATTGCACAATAACTGCCCATTCCACCGAACTGTGTGCCAATGATCGGGTTCGGGTAGGTGTGAAAAGATCCATACAAAATGTTCTCCCACCAGAGAACCTGATCAAAAATCAATTGGTCCTGACACACAACAAGTGGGAACAGGTAGTTAGCAAGACTTGCGTCAGGTAAAGCAAAATGGTCAACTTCAACAAGGGTCAGTATGGGTACTTGAGCTATTCATCTGACAAATTATGGTCTCCAAAGAGACATACATGCTTTATTTGAGTTCTCACAAATATCTTAACATTTCGGTTTCAACAGGCAGTTTCATATGCATCAAACTATTTGAATACTGCTAAGAGCAAGATATTTTTCCATATATTAAAGGAGCTAATTATAAATCGCCAGTTTGACCACCTAATGTCTATCATTGTTAAAATGTGAGTGATCAGATTAAGCTAGTCTTTGAAATATCAGTATAATACTAATAAAAAATATATACATTTGAATACTGCTAAGAGCAAGATATTTTTCCATATATTAAAGGAGCTAATTATAAATCGCCAGTTTGACCACCTAATGTCTATCATTGTTAAAATGTGAGTGATCAGATTAAGCTAGTCTTTGAAATATCAGTAGAATACTAATAAAAAATATATACATATATGATAATAAATTGTATCAAATAAATGTGTACATTTTTAAAGCAAAAATATTCATCTATACTAATATATAAAGAGGAAAGATTTGATTTTTTGTTCGTTTGTTTGTTTGTTTGCATCGAATAGGCTCCAAAACTACTGAACCGATTTGAAAAATTCTTTCACTTTTGGGCACAAAATCCACAAAATACTTTCACAATATCGGCGGTGAACATAGGCTATATTTAATTTCCAAAAAAAAGTGGGTAACCTACGAAAACTTCAATAATGTAACCCAAGGTGTAAAAAAATTACCTAAAATATTCTTTTTATCGCGAACGCTGTGAAAACTAACGATGATAGAATAAAACAATGTACTACAATTTTGTAGAAGACATCATTATTTACAAAAAGTATCGCGACAGCATATGTCTAACTATTATGGTTATGCCACAATAAGTGTTTTTTTATTTAAAAAAAATCAATAAAACGTCACCTCTAGAAAAGGCTCTTTATTGGTATCTTGGTATTACTCCTTATTAAAATAAATTAGTTCATATTCAAGTCTGCTTCAATATGTTTGTATAACTTTTTGAATTATTCAATTCGGACATTCCATTCGAAAGTTATCACGAGTTTAAAAATGTGAGTATTGGAAAAAAAAGCATAGTCTCTTATCATCTCAACTTATCCGATGCAGAGTGCGTACGGGAGCCCGGGAGGGGACTGAGGGGATCATGTCAAGTTTAGTAGAAATACCGCGCAAAATAGTCACGGTGGTAAAGTGACGTGACACGATACATTACAATGCAATTATTCCAGATTAACATAATATGCTATAAAATATTTTGAAAAAGTTAGGGATCTGTATGAAAACTACATTATTTTTAAGTATCTATCTACCCGTGCGAAGCTGGGGCGGACCTCTAGTTTCAAATATGTTAATAAAATACAATGGAAATCATAGTTGATAAAAAATGTTTTGAAATTGCAAACTTAGGTGTGATAATAGTTGCAATAAGAGTGAAATCACAAGCGTGACAGAGTCTTACACAACACCCTGTGAATTTATTCTATTGAATTACATGGTTAAAAGATAAAAAAGTAAAATCATTGAAAATATCTACAGGCTTATGTTGAGTTGCAGGATATGGTAAACTTGACCACTCTATGGTGAATTGTTCCAAATTTAAAACAATCACATTCAACCTTTTAAACTTTTGTCGAAAATAATTTGTAAGAACAACTTCAATATAAGATATTATGATACAGATAGTAATATTTACTTTGATTTTTGAGATAAATATTTGTGTTATTTCTGTCATCTGATAGACTTTTCTGCTAGTATAAAAACAATAACTTTTGATACTTCGAATAAGAATAAGTAGACTTTGTTTACCAATAACTATGGTGTTATTTTAGAAATAATCTTGAGGAAAAACAGTGTAATGAAGAGAACTGACATTAATTATCTCAAAGAAAGTAGACACTATTTATTCACAATTCCAGTTATGAGCAAGAACCTGGTTTTCAGCTGGCTATAAAACTAGTAATTCCACTACTTTTAATGCATGAAGTACTTTGAAACTAACCGGTAAGACGATTTCTAAAGGAATGATCTATTCACTATTCCATTTCGAATTCTTGTATTAAAAAATATTACTTTAATCAATTCTTACTAATGTCCAAGAAAACGTACCTAGATAATATAATATTAGGGATAATAGGTATGTAAAGATAGGTTAGTTAGGTTTAATCCTATCAAATGGTTATTTAATTGTGTGGGAGAAACATGAAAGAGTCATAAAACGACAGAAAAATTGGCCATCTAAAAATAATGGTCCTCTAAACACAAATCAAAGTTATTAATGCAATAAATAACCTTGGAGAAGAGAATGAAAATAACATGAATAAAGATTATGAAGACATACAGCTAAATGCTTAACACTAAGCCATGACATAACTTTAAAAAGAACTTACTTTCCAAGGGACATTCTCAGTTTAGGGTTTAAATGGGCTCCAGGAGCGCTGTGTTTACATTCATGTATTAAATCGTTGAAAAGGGAATCTTTATATTTACAAAAATCCATGTCCTTCTTTTCCTTTTTCGGACAGTTGTTGTTGATACCTCGGTTATAAGCCCACATTCCAATTTATTGGAGTTGAGTTAATTAAGACAACATTAACAAACAATTTCACTACACTACAAAATAATAACACAACACGACATGACAACCAATGACAACCGCGGCGAACCACTTCACCCGACGTTTTATTTTGTTTTGAGATTCAACTCACAGCTGTGGAACTAGCTTTTTACCATGGAATTACCCACACAATGAAATAAGAAGGAAATAAGTCAGTCACAAATCAGTATATGGATCAATGCTACCAACAGAACCGATAAAAAAAACTATTTTTGCCGATAGATGGCGTCGAACACCTACCTGAAAGTGGTATGGTGGCAACATTGTGGGCACCCCGCACAACCGCACAAGGCCAAAAAATTATTGTTATCTATTAATCTATTTTGAAATCGAGTGGATTGATATTATGAAAACTTAATCCTTCGGTTCGGGCAGTTCATTATTTTTTATCGCGTTCAGCTGTGTCGTTTAAAAACTATTTCTATTTTTAATTCATTGACATCTTTTTATTGCTGCCGCCAATTCGGCGATGATGAGTTTGTTTTAATTATTATTTTCTTGTTCATATATTATATCGGCAGTGGCTCTTAATCTTTTTTGGCTTCCTTAGCAGTTTATTATCAAAAATATTTGTATCTATATACAATTATTTGGAAAAAAAATATCAGAATTCACATCCTTTTTAGTTATGATGACGTAAAAATATTCGTACATTTTTGACATCCGCTATATCCAACTAATTTTATGTCGCAAGAAGGATTTTAAATTTTAAGGAAGTTAGACGGATCGAGGTTTTATTCAAAGTAAATTTAAGTGCATTCTAATACTTAGTAACTATTATTTTCATGTGGAATGTCTAATTAGTAATTAATTTAAAAAAAACATTATTTTCGTTATATTGATTGATATTCCCAATTCAAAATAATGCAAAGTTGTACTTCAATAATTATTCTTGAATGAATTCAAAGGGAAGTAAGGATTTAAATACATACCTTACATCTTGTTATTAATAGTGCATTATATTGACATAATTGACACGTTGAAATGGTTGGTAGGCTAGCGGTTACAACGCCGGCTTTCGCACTGTTTCGATCCAAGGTGCCGACCGTCTTCCTCTTTCACGACACAAGCTTAAAGAAGCTTACTGCGAAAGAGTCAAAGAGTGTATTTGTGTTCACTTTGAGTGAACACAGATACATTTATTTAAAAAATAAAATAGGTAGGTACCATAGGTACCTACTCACAGTTTGTGAATTTAGTGAAAAGTGTTTTCAGCTTAAAATCATGAAACTCCAAGGTTCAAATAGTTAAAAACTGAAATTTTAAAACTCGTATAGGTTAAAATTTTATTATTCATCATAATACAAAAAGGCTTATTGTTAGCTTAATAATTATTATTCAAATCAACAAAATTGTAAAAAGAAACATGTAAGCTATACAAACAACTCGACATAGTATCTATGCTTATCGGAATAGTAGGTATAGGTATTTATATATTATTGCTACACCAAATTCTAATGTTTGAATTGAAATAAGAATTTAATCGAAATTCAATCCTGTGTCTTTTAAATTCTGTTCCATCCATCTGTCAAATCTCGCAGCCATATCCGACGTCATGTAATTCTTCCAGTCACCGATTTGACCCTTCCTGATAAAGCGCGTGCTTTGTTTCTCTAAGAACTCCTTGCCATTGGTTTTTTCAATTATCGGTTCCAAATTGACAGCCCTGTTTTTCTGCATATTCTCAAATGACAAGTAGTTGTTCAATTCGGTGACTTGATCATCTGACAAACTTTTACCAAGGAATGTGGCTGTTTTTCTTATCACACTTGGAAGATCTCGTTTCATATCTTCGAATTTGATAAATAATAGATTTGGATCATTTCTTCTCGCCCAAAATCCTGCAATAAAAACCATTTTATAATATTGAACTAAGTAGGTATGGCAGTTGACAATCGGTCATACTGTATAATACTGCCCGTCACTGAAGAAAGACTTACAAAATATAAAGATAAATTTGCAGTGCCCTGTATACCACTGCCCTATGCCCTACGAGCTGTGACATTATAAACTGACTCTTAAGTGCTATTACAAATCGTATTTCTTTAATCAAAATAGCACACATCTGTATGCAAAGGCGTCCCTTTTTCCTTTACATTGTCGCAAAGCTGCGTCATTTATCTGAGTAGGTACATACCTACCTGCATATTATCTAAAACGCTGAATGACGATGAAATATTTTAAGTAAGAATAATTGCCAGTAAACAATGAGAATACGGGGCTTAAACTATGAAGTCAGGAAAAAGGAATGCCCCTGCATTCGGCTCTAAGGTTGGACGAAAGGTCTTTTTAAGAAATTAAAGCTATAATTCTAAGAATATCTTAACATTCTAAACTAAACCATAAGATGATTCAACGCACGCCGCTTAAATTTGTGACAAACGCACTTGCTTACCAAAATAATCCAGTCAGTTAGCTCTCCCAGGAGGATAAATTCAAATACTTATCAGACCAGCAAATACATATTATAGGTACGGCCGAAGCTAGACCCCCCGGTTAACTAGTTGTAATAGGGTGATGATCTGTGCCTCGATCGGTAATAGGTCGCTCTCTCCTCCTCTTGACCCTCTTAGAATAGAATTGTCCCTCTTATGGTCGAAGTGCTGAGGTGAGACCTGATGAATAGCTCCTCGGTTTACCTTTGATGATGGTGTTCTTACATCTCTCTTTCTGTGCCGGCTTACCCAGTAGAAATGAACATTACTCTTTGAGTTCTCAAGGATTCGATGAGTTCGAGTGATTAGGAAGACTGATATGTATAATTTTAAATGTTTATTGTATTCACCAGTTGAAATTAAGGTTTACAAGGCAGGTACACAATACACAGGTTACACTTTCAATTAATTACAAGTTCGTTCAGGGCTCACTTTCTTAGTCTGTTATTAAATAAATTCTTTAACAAATAGTCTGTTTCGTTGATCTTAGCGCAATAGTTACATGGATTTTTATACTATTCCCACTGAGATGGAAAAACTAAGTTTCCACTCTTGTAGATGTATAATCACAGAGCCACACTAAACAATTTAATCAACAATGAAATGTCTATTGAATCTATATTTATTTGTTTTAACAATTTTCATATTTATTCTAACACTCTCCCCCGACGCAATGTGCGCCGAGGGGAGGAAAACCACGCACTTGTTAGCAGAAGGCTGTCTGTTCAGAGAATGAATGCGCGGTCTCCAGCGCACATCGGGACATCGGGGTGCAGCGATGAGGAAGGATGCAAGGGGTATGAGAGGGGGGGAATATCCTGTTACAGAGGAGATTCGGCCTTGTAGGCAAATTTAAGAAACATTACTACTTCACAAAACTATCTGTCTCAATATCGAGTGGCTTAATTACGATTACTTCAGAACTAATTTCGTTCCACACGAAATTGTCGAGACCCTTCTTGAAGAAATAATTCATACTATTTTTTACATATTACAATACCCTCTTTCTAAAAGAACCAAAAAAAAAAATTATTAAAAAAAAAATTCCTCAAGTACTGATAAAAGGTTGGCGATCCCTGAACGAAGAGTTAAAACTAGGCAAGTATACAAAACAAAAATATTATCGAGATTATCATCATTCTTAGAATTGAAGTACAGAACAAAAAAAATAATTGGTTGGTTGGTTGGTTTCATCAGCAAACAGTAATCCTCAAGAGACCGACCTCTCAAAAAAAAATAAAATTAAGTACAGAACAAGACAAAAAAATAATTGGTTGGTTGGTTGACTTCATCAGCAAATAGTAATTCTCAAGAGACCGACCTCTCAGGACAATAAACAAAATAAAATTAAGTACAGGGGTGATCAGTCCCTATAAAGTCCCTAAGAGTCGAACTCCATTGAAATTTTAGGACAAGGTATATGAAAATCCAAACCAATTGAGCCAACCATATGTTCATCAAAGCATCAGTAAAAAAAATTAATACAACTTCTTAAAAGTATTCTTAAATACTAGATACATTTTACAATATAAGAATTGAAATCCCTATGCTGTGTTGATAATAGACTTTTAGTGTTTAAATGAAGTTAAATTGTCTTAACTGTAGTTCCAAGATGACTACAGTCACACCTCACTTTATCACTTTTTATTTATCACTTAGATGTTATACACAGCCTAACACGAGTACTCAACTCCAATGGTTTTTGAGAGAACTAATTTATCACAAGTACAGCCAGTTACAAGTCAAGGGTTTCATAACAAAAAAATTAAAATAAATTAAATCTATCCTCTGCTGCCCAAGTAAAATTGCAAGAGGTTTTCGAGAGATGTTATTTCGTCGCTAGCATCACATACCGATGTTTGGTATTTATAATTGTAGGCGCCATTTTGTCTTTACAAAAATTAAATACTTAAGGATTAAGACAAAAAGAAAATCCATAATCTACATCACTAACAATTATTACTCATCTATACTTATCAAATAGTGTCATGCTCTTACAGCGTCCCGTAAGATCACGAATAAATAAATAACTAAACTAGGTGTCGAGCTCGCTAACCTAGGTTTTATGTCTAATAAATATTTATAATACAAAAGGTAACAATCCTTAATAATCAGTCGTTCACACTAGACCAACGGTATCATACAAAAACTAGGGTTGTATGTACTTTCTCTCACCGTAGGTACCTATTAATACAAGTTATTACGTGGAACGATAGTTACGATACGATGACTATCCTTAAATTATTTTATTTATATACATCGTGCCTATATTAGATTTTATTATATACATAATAGGATCAACAAGGTCCACACGTACTATGCGTGAGGGCAACTTGACTATCAAATCTACTACCACTGCCGATGGAGATAGGGTCTTCACGAATCATACGGGAAAACAACCTAAACACCATAATTCAAACAAAGGAATGTGTTCTAAGCCCATTTTGCTATAATGCCTGCGTTCTATCTATAGAATGCCAACATTTTTTAAAAAAATGTATGCTAGACCCTTCAACCGAGGTCACGATAATTTCGTACTGTACCTGTCACAGAACTCAACTTGGAATCCGAGACGCACTCAAAAATACTCTATTCAATTTTCTGGGGTCTACATATTGTTTGGAGACTCTCAACAACACAATATGCCTACTCGATACGTAGTAGCAAACCTATTTTATAATATTTTACAAACAATATTTAACTAATTCCTTAAACTTTTTATATCTAGACTTTAGAAATATATACAAAAGATTTTACCATACTTGTTCGGAGGCTCTCAACAATACAAGATGATTATTCGATATGTACAAACAGAATTTTACTATATTTAATTTTAATTTTTACAAAATCTAATCAGTCTGACGCACTTCAGAATTTTCTAGCACTAATATCTGTTCGGAAGCTCTCGACGAAACAGGTATGCTTATAACGGATAAACATAATAACATTACTATATCTTATTGTGAACATTCAGACCGATTACTATACTAGTTTGCTATATCTAAATGACATAAGAGTCATACTATATTAGTAAATCCTACAGTTTCGTAAGACAAGGGCGAGAACAATCGTCAGATACGCTATGTGCGAATCATAATGAAAGATCACCTATATATAATACAACCTCGTGATACGAAGAGTTCGGACGAATAACCCGTAAGAACAATCTATCCCATATCAATCGAAGGATGTACAAAACAAAACAAAAGTGAATTCTAAGCCCACTTATATAGGCTAGCGCGCATAACATTTTAACAGAAATGAAACACACACAATTTTCATGTAAACTCCATACCATTACGGGTCTGTAAGCATGCTTCAAAGCATCTCATATGACCTGGCAGGATCACAATACTCTCGAACATTCGCAGGGAAACTTCCGCGAATTTTTTGCAACAGCTCCGTCAATTTCAGCTGACACACTATCATGTGCCCTTGTTGCATATAACTCTAATTATCAGGGGACACCTATAGTGGCTCGTGATACTTTGTCTATTTTGAAGGCGACCTACACTAAGTCCCTTAACTGTCCTAGAAAAAAAATAAAAAATATAACAAGTGTGTCCTGCTGGACACACCTAAAGCATACAGAAGTACGGTAATACGCATTACTGGCGGATTACAAAAACTTACTATGAGTTACGCGCTACACTAATTAATATAAATTAGCCTATTTTATATATTTAACATTTGTACAATACCTAGACAGAATGATTTACGACATTGTGCCATTTACTTATAATGACGTATTTATATACAATTCTATACCAATATCCTAACATAAAACAATGATGAACAACCAACAAAAACTAAAAAAAATGAACTACAAAAAAAATGGAAGTTGTTTCGTGCCGGGTAATTTAAGAATGGTTTATTCCAACCTTACTATCTCCTGAAACAACAAGTTAGACATAGAAGGTGGACCATTGGACAGTAATTTCTGAAAAATGTCGTCAGCTTACTGCCCGCTGATGACTCTCAAAGATGATTCGCATAAGGCGAAGTCCACAGAGCACTCCTTACATAACTTTTTATCAAAACGGTACAATAATAAAACTCTTTGTTTCATTCTAAAATCCTTCTAAGGATTCTATCGGAACTCCCACTCAAACGCGGAGATTAGTCTTTTAAAACAATAAGCATAACCTGACCATCAGTCCAAGTACCTAAAGAATCAATATCGGAAAGCGAAGACATTGCCCCAATTCAAAGTTGCATTGGTCAATGAGGAAGAAACAAAACAAGTTAAAAAAAAATATATTACGTGAATATTTCTATCAAGTGTGTAAAAAAAAAATGAATTCAACTTCACATTTCTAGCATTTTTCGTTAGTGCGCATATATCTATATACCTATAAGTATGAAGTGTGTATGCATAGGTATGCCATCAACACATTCAAACAATAGCGATCGGTTAATTCAGGGAATCCAAAACATTTTCTCACTGATGACCTGTCTTAACAAAATTTACGAATAGGATCTAATCACAAATGAGTAATACCAAAAAAAAACTTTACGATGCCGAATGACTATATTTATTATATGAAACGTTTCTGCATCCAAAACTGCCTATAAATTAATTACTGTTTTTGACAAAATTCGAATTTGCCTTTTTACAAAAAATATAATGAGAAGTGGCTCTAATCTCAAAACTAATTTTATCTTTTACGGGTTTTCTCTAATATCATTCCTTAAAGCCATCCATGATCGATACTATTACTCTAAGCAAGCCCTATTGTCTCTACACAGCAATCCCAGAAGTGATGAAGTCACCCGAAAAAACAATTGAAATGAACCATTCAAACGTGTCGATTTCCATTACCATACATAGAATACAAAAAAAAAATTCTAAATTGAAACTAAAGTTGGAGAATTTTGGTTAATGGTACAAATGAACTCCGGTGTATTTGTGCGCGCGTGGTTCAAATGTCTATGTATACGTGCGATCTGGCCTCAAGGACATGTTACATCTTGCCTCGTGCGGTTTGGTAAGTACCTACGTTCACAAGTCTTTTCCTGCAGAGAGTTTCTCTTTCCTAACTTTATGACTCACACTTTCTAAGGACAAATTATTAATCGTAAACAAACGACTATTGAAATTTATTTAATATGCAAAGCTAAATGGTTTAGATTTTACGTACTGCACAGCGTAGCTCTATAGTCTCCCGTGGACTCAACTAGGGTCCCTAAATTTCAAATTCTATTGTTGATTTTTCACTGGACGAGTCACAACTCTGGCGGCTGTCTACCGGAAATATATTTCAAAAGAATTTATTTAACTATGGGTCAATCTACAAAACCAAGATAATTACTCATTCTTTACACTACCTACTGTTATAAAAATTCGACAAACAAACTATGCAAATCTGGAAGGAATGTACCTACTGCTGTGAATCTCTTTCATAAGTGGAAAACAAGCTGGTTGCCTCAAGCTAATCACAATTCCAAAGATGCTCATAATAATAAAAAAAAAAACTATTCTTACTTTCGTGATTTCGAAATTATTTTACTGAACTGAACGCTATTATAAATTTTTCCGTTACAAAACACGGTAAGTACCTAACTTTGACCGCGTCATATTATTTAAATCGCAATTTCTCATGGCAACAGATCACGTGATTGCCCACACACAAACAGGCAAGCAGGAACCAATTTTACTATATTATCTAAATTCAAAATGAGCTACTAGCTTGGGTAAACTTAGTGCGGACTTATTTTCAAAAGTGCAATAACAAAGAAATGAAAACAAATTATTTTCTGAGCTGACTTCTACATGATACCTACTGTTTGTACTAAGATTTGTTAATTTGTAAGAAAAACAAATCAAAATTTCCGCAAACTATCTCAATAAAATAACAACTGTATTTCTCAACAAGTGGAAAAGGAAGCTTCACATGACATTCAATTATTAATGCGAAAGTATTTTCTCGTTGGTTACTTTGACCAAAAACTATTCGGGAGGACTTGTATCAATTTTAAAACAAAATTTGCAACAAAAAATTTCTAACAAACATCTTCACGACGGGCTCTTATAATTGTGCTGATATGCATGAGAAACAAAAATAGAACTGGTAGGCACCTATATGTACACTTGACCCCATTAACAATATTACGTTCCTTGAATCTATTTATGGAATAGGTACTCTGGCACAAAATTATAATAAAAATTATTGTCACAATGCAATTATCATTAAACAATTATATTCTGAATCTATAAAATTTTACTAATGACTTCTGGCTGACTTGCTATTTTCAATGAACAATTATTATTAAAAAAAATATTATTTATGTATATAAAAATTCTTTACTTTTTGCTGTTGATCCAGTCTTCCAGTCACTCTGCCCCCGTTGTGGCCGCCAATGTAATAGGGTGATGATCTGTGCCTCGATCGGTAATAGGTCGCTCTCTCCTCCTCTTGACCCTCTTAGAATAGAATTGTCCCTCTTATGGTCGAAGTGCTGAGGTGAGACCTGATGAATAGCTCCTCGGTTTACCTTTGATGATGGTGTTCTTACATCTCTCTTTCTGTGCCGGCTTACCCAGTAGAAATGAACATTACTCTTTGAGTTCTCAAGGATTCGATGAGTTCGAGTGATTAGGAAGACTGATATGTATAATTTTAAATGTTTATTGTATTCACCAGTTGAAATTAAGGTTTACAAGGCAGGTACACAATACACAGGTTACACTTTCAATTAATTACAAGTTCGTTCAGGGCTCACTTTCTTAGTCTGTTATTAAATAAATTCTTTAACAAATAGTCTGTTTCGTTGATCTTAGCGCAATAGTTACATGGATTTTTATACTATTCCCACTGAGATGGAAAAACTAAGTTTCCACTCTTGTAGATGTATAATCACAGAGCCACACTAAACAATTTAATCAACAATGAAATGTCTATTGAATCTATATTTATTTGTTTTAACAATTTTCATATTTATTCTAACACTCTCCCCCGACGCAATGTGCGCCGAGGGGAGGAAAACCACGCACTTGTTAGCAGAAGGCTGTCTGTTCAGAGAATGAATGCGCGGTCTCCAGCGCACATCGGGACATCGGGGTGCAGCGATGAGGAAGGATGCAAGGGGTATGAGAGGGGGGGAATATCCTGTTACAGAGGAGATTCGGCCTTGTAGGCAAATTTAAGAAACATTACTACTTCACAAAACTATCTGTCTCAATATCGAGTGGCTTAATTACGATTACTTCAGAACTAATTTCGTTCCACACGAAATTGTCGAGACCCTTCTTGAAGAAATAATTCATACTATTTTTTACATATTACATAGTGACGGCAAACATTATGGATCAGTCTTTGCACAACACCTCTTTTGCAAAAAAACGGTTATTTTTACCTAAAATGTGACTCCATACTGGTGCTACAGGACACGCATCATTCAGAAACAGCTCACAAAACTCTTCGAATGTCCCATGTAGATTGTGAACTAATGTGCAAAAATGATAGAAAGATACGCACATGTCTTTGGGATTACGAGCTGTGTAGATGACCTGAAATTTATTATGTTGTTAAAACGCATAATCGGTATTGGTGCTGGTCTATAAAAAAATGTATCTAGGAGATGGATTTTTTTATGAACAAGAGGTTCTTCTGGGGCCATCTATGTAAATCCATTCTCTCGACATGTTTTGTCCATTTTGATGCCTTCGCTTTCTATTCTCTTATCTTCACACACCCTCTATCTCTCTGCGAGAGTTATAAGCACCACTATGAAATTCGCTGCTATCAGTTAGTAGTTCAGAGGTTTTAATTGCAATAAATGAGAAAAGATCGAGAGCAACTTTCGTTTTCAATTACCATAGGATTTTAACAGAGTATGCTTTATTATAGAAATTTGTAGAAGTAAAAATTGTGAAAGTACACCCTCAAATAAGTTATATTTTAAAATGGCCAAACCTTGGACTTGAAAGAGCCATCATCCGAAAACAGATCTGTTGGTAATAGTTCACAGGGCAAATGGCAACGAATGTACCTGGGATGTGGTATTTGGGTTTTGATAAAATCAACGGATGTCATTCCCTTCAAACTCTCCTTGTGCCATTCTCCGTGATTGTATTCGAAAACCGCCGTCAACTCCAAGAGAGGGCATCTTGTCTGAAATTATTAATTTTAATCTTACATATTTAGATAAAACTATTTATGTCTCATAGATGCATACTTTACATATCTATATTTGATTTAGGTACTAGGTATGTTAATTTTTTTGAATTTTGTGATACCTGCTGCAAGCTTTTTGCTCCTTCGTAGTCCAAATCATGTCCTATGAGCCAAACCATTTCTTGTGCCCATGTTGATCCTGGAAGAGATTTTTTAAAGGTTATCTATGTAATAAGGAACCACATAACCAATTTTAAAAATTTGCACATTACTAAAAAAATAATTATTGTCGAAAAAACAATTGATCACAAGAAACAAAAAAAATATCAATTTTACATTACCTTTAATAATATAGTTTATTTTTTAATTATTTTTATGTAAGTTAGGTTAACTATTTAGGTAGGTACATATTTCATTAACGGGAAGCCCAAAAAATAACACTCACATATCTCTCACTATTATGTATTTAAATGTTTTTTTAGAATAGGGACTTTCTCCAGAAACCCTTTGAATAACCAGGCAAAAAGTGAAAGTTTTGGATGGCGGCATTGTTAAAAAAAGGTGTGACTTTCACGGAACTCGAATACACAATGAAAGACTATAGGTCTGCCGTTCTAGGAGCCAACGATAATTAGGTTTTATTTAAGCAAGGGGGAACCTTATAATAGCAATCAGAAATGACTAATTTCAGCACAGCAGAACAGTCAATGACTAATTATTTCATCATCGCTTGTTTGGATTGTTTTGTTAGTTGAATGCAGAAAATTATGGCTGATGAGCCAAAGACGTCTGTTTTGATTGAGATGTGCTGCTAAAAGACGCATAGCTGAAGTTCACAATTCAAAGCAAAAATGTGGTAAGTACCTAAGTAGGTACAGGGTTGTAGAGATAAGGCATCTAATAATAAGAATTGCACAACAGTCATCAACTCAAATTGGCCACAATATCGGCAGCAGGTTCTGATACGCTTCATACCATCAGCGAAGGAATGATTAGTCATACTCATAGGCAACGGTGAATGTCACCCAAAAACAGTGTTATGTATAGATAAGGTGATTGGTAAGATAACTCGCGCTGAGGTTCGTATTCTACCTGCGAAGAAATTGAAAGGCTTACCAACGACATTAAGAAGGATGATGTATGCTTGGGACACTCCAATGCCTGTATTAATATAAGAACGGTAAAATAGTACATAAATTATTAAAAGTTACCCACCTGTTCTTGGAAACGAGCACAGGAAGACATCTGAATCCATTACAGGCAACTCCATAATATCTTGACCAATGCGTCTATACAAAGAAGGCATTATCACTCTCCCTGGGTTTATTTCTATGAAAGAATTCTTTTTCTGGAACAGTCGGTCCAACTTGTCGCCCGTCTCTCCCTCGATATCCGCGTAGGACAAAACAACTGGTTGTCGCATTTTAAAAAAAACGAAAAATGATATTATTTTGAAAACAGAATAGTTGATCGAATTTTAAATTTAGTTCTACTAGTTAACGTGGCCTGTTCGTGCAGCGTTCTGCAAACAACTGAATGCACTTTCTGCAAATGTTAACGATATAATTTCTCTATGATATACTTCCCGTATCGCATACCTAACCCATGTACTTTATATAACTATCCGTTGAAAAACCAGTTTCCATTTATTTTATATACTAGGAATATTTATTGTATGTGGTTTCACGATAGCATATCCTTACCAGGTTTATGAGAGCAACCTATTAGAAATTCATTCACTCTTACAATAGGATTGTCTGTAGGTATTATAATCATTATTGTAAATTGGATGAAATGAAATATGGGCAGATATCTACTGTCTTATGAAAATAATAATTATGCATGCCAAACGAATGTCAGCACCAAGCAATCTATCTACCCATTTTCTTCATTAAAAATAACTCTACATTATTTTTAGTTTTATATATCGACATGACAGTTGGCCGAGGAGAGCGCTGTTCTTCCTCCCATCAGGGTCCCGGAGACGAGGAAGACCCTCTCATACTGTGTTCCGCTCCTTCGAGGCAGAGCTGAGGAATCTGGACATGGTGTGGGAGGAGGTCATTAACGTTGCGCAAGATCGAGCGCAATGGAGAGCTCTTGTTGCCTCCCTATGCCCCTAAGTGGGGTCTAAAGGGAGTTTGGATTGGATTGGATATCGACATCATATAGGTCATGTTAAGCAGGGAAACAATAATAAATATTAGTGATAGCGTAGCAATATTTTCTCCGTGTGTCGTTAAGGACACAAGTTTTTCTTGGATATCGCTTTGGGTGAGTCCAGATTCGATAAAAAAGCGTGAATTTTGAAGCCTCATAATTTCATCAATAATAATTTAAATATTTCGTTATTTTATGTACAGTAAAAATATTTTACTACGAAATTAATAGTCGCCCAAACTGACGTCTAGTTGAAGGTAAAAATCACTAAGTGCAAATATAATTATTGATGAAGGTAATATTAAATTAGTGAGGTTCGAAATAACTTCCTAAATAATATAATTCAAACTTATTTAAAACATATTATTTAGTCGGATATGATAAAATAGTGTTCCATATGCTACAGAAATCTGGACCATGCATAAAGTCGCGTGATCGATCCAGAGGGGCGCTTTCGATATGGCATTGTGTTGCTAAAAACAATTAGGACATGGAAAAAAATTAATCCTTCTCGATAGAAATAAATAATATCGGAGAACAACAGAACTGTACCCTTATTTTGTAGCAAGTGTAGGGTAGTCACTTGAAAAAAGTGACTATTAGGCGATACATTTTGTATGAAAAACGTCTATATGCGATTCTCGCATTCGATACGTATTGACGTTTTTCATACAAAATGTATCGCCTAATAGTCACTTTTTTCAAGTGACTACCCTACACTTGCTACAGAATAGGGATCCTGTCCAAGATGTATGAACGTCGCGCGACGTGGAAAGGCTGCTCATAACGGATAAGGACTCCAATGATACGGAGCGACCAGGTGAAAAAGGCAACAGGAGAAATGCTATGGGAGGCCCTGCTTTGGAATTGGACCAGGAGCTTTGGGCACAGCTGGTTGGGATGTTTATGGTCACGATCCTCAGCAATGAGGGAGTGACGAGGATGATGATGTCAAAAAATGCACTTAATGAGTTTTATCCACAAACAGACCGACGCATATGCGACAAAGTTGCGGTATCCGCTATCCACTAGAATCCATAGTGTGGAATAATTCAAGAATTATAGTTGGATAATTTTACTATAACTTTCACTGTGGCTGAGATCGGTAGGTAGAAAGTCAGTATGGACAGCGACGCGGTGTACTTCATAACTTCGTTACATAACTGACTTGTATAAGTTTATATCGGCATAGATCTCCAAAACGATAGTGATTTCTCTCGGCTTAATGACAAGACAATTCAATTAATTATTCATAACGATGATTTATAATTAATTTGGTGTTAACTACTGAATTAACCAAATTTATTCACATTTTTTTATATTTTTATCAATGCACATATTTTACTAGCTAAGCATACTGACATCTTTGTACCTATACGCTGAATCATTACCTAATTATCATGCAACTATTTATTTAGCGGTTAAAATATAGTCGTTACTAATATTTTTTATAAAAGTCAGTATATTCATAGATTAAGGTTCGATTTGATTCGCCCATAGACATCCACTCCCGATTATGGGCTGCCTGCAAATCATCCTCCAAATTTACTCCAGTTTAGTTCATGCCATTTCTCCAACGAAGGTACCTACTTGGTGATGACTATAATTTCGATTTTTAATCCTATGGCGTCCGTACAAGAAATCTAACACATACCTAAATTAAACATTTTATTACATTTAAATAATTCGTCGTTACTTTATCATAAAATTTAACACTATATACTTTGTTTTAATATTCTACTCTATTGAAGGCAAGGGCGTCGCCAAGGGGGAGGATAGCTGCCCCCTTTGCCCCCCCTCCTAGAGATTAAAAAATGTAGGCAACTGCAGAGCAACCAAAGTTCTAAGACCGTGATTTGCCGTTAAGCTCTAAAAAAATCTTCATACTCTTGGTCTTGACTATATTTAAAATTCATATATTTCTCATCCTCTATAATATAAGATATAGGAAAATAGCCTATGACTGGGTTCAATTGCCCCCCCCCCCCCCCCCCCCCCCCTAGGCCTCGGGCTGGCGACGCCCTTGATTGAAGGTATCGCTCTTCAACGCGTCTCAAACTTGAAAGATCTGGGAGTCACCTTCTCTGAGGATCTAACTTATAACCTGCATATTGAGGAGTTTGTCAGAAGGGCTATGAGGTGCTTGGGCTTTGTTTTCAGGTTGGCAAACGATTTAAATCAAATTAAGTCTTACAGGCTTCTCTATGTATCCCTCATAAGGCCTTTATTAGAATATAATACTATTATATGGTCTCCTTACTATGCAATCCACAATAAGAGCATATAGAGAGGGTCCAGAGGAAGTTCTTGAGGCTTGTCAATTAATTACAAAAAGGGTATCCCAATAGAGAACATTGACTATGCCGGCCTGATGAGCGAGCTCGGCCTTCTTAGTTTGCAGAGCAGAAGAACAATGTTTGATCTCTACTTCTTGCACAAGCTACTGAACGGGACCATAGATTCCCCCAGTCTGGTAGAGTGTATTCAGTTTTAGGTTCCTGTTAGGCCCACCAGAAACGCTGTGACATTTCATGAGACTCATACTCGACGCAATTACCTATACTACTCACCTCTTGTAAGGATTCACAGAATGGGAAACCTGGTGGGTGATTGGACTGATATCTTTGCTGACAGTCTCCAAGTGTTTAAAAATGACATATTAAATTACTTGATACCGAATGATTAACTGACATTGGGGAATCGATTTTCGAGTCTTGGCGGTTGGTTTGTTGATTTATGATGGTCTGAAGTTTACGATATTTTTTAACCACATTTTCTTTGTGCAAAATCCTAAACCAACACACGTATCATTTTGAGATGTATCATTGTTTTTTTTTGTTATGGTTCTATGGAGAGAGCTGGGAAATATTTATTAATTATTGTGTTGTCAATTTGATTTTAATTATTGTTGTATCATCGTTGTTGCGCCACTGTTCGTTTAATGATCGATGTGAATTTTATTCAAAATGACTAAGAAGTAAAACATATGGACATAAAATTTCGTCATATTGTATTTTTGTATTTTTTTTTGTAATTATTAGGTATAAGTATGTAACATTGTAATTGGTGTTTTTCACCGTATATTTTTTATAAATAAATAAATATAATAGGTAATAAGTATGTATGTTTAAACATATAGTCAAAATATTTTTTAGAATGCCACAGATTATCTTTCGAGTAACTTTGATTGCATAAGGCAGTTTCTAAAACAACATTAAGTAGTAGGTACATTTCTTAAAATATTTGGAAGTCAGTTCCCTCGATACATTCTCTGCTCCACCTATCAATTTCTTGGATTTGTTCTGGAGTCATGTGAGCTTTGAATCCTCCAACCTGTCCCGATCTCATAAAACTTCCTTCAGCCTCGATAAGAGAAAACTTCTTGTTCATTTCTATGACAGGTTCATAATTGACGGCAGGATTGTTTTTCATACTCTCGAAGCTCAAATGCTTGCAGAGTTGGCTTATTTGTTCCTCGGAATATTTCTTCCCTAGAAAGGCCGACGTTCTTCGTATCACCGATGGTAAATTCGCCTTCATTTCTTCGTACGTCAGAAATAAAACGTTGTTTAGGTGTCTCTTTTCCCAAAAACCAAGCACATGAGGCCAGAATGGGGCAAATGAAACTAAAACAAAAGAAAGTCGTCTTAATAATGTCGTCCCATAGGATTAGAAACTATATAGAGGACCTTATCGATGCAACTGACAAGGTCATACAGCATACACGTGATTTGGCCAATGAATTAGAATCATAGTTTCAATGTGGGTAACCTAAGAAATCATCTACATAATAATTCAGAAATGTTTGTCTGCTTTCTATCGTATATGTGAACATCACGCTCAAAATACAAATGCTACGTCAGATATGAATCTGCGCAGAGCGGTGCAATTTGCTTGAGAAGGTTCTTAAATACAATTTGCTGCATTAACTTTAATATATTTAGAGCTATTTAAAAAACTCTATTTTTTAGGATCTTCATACAAATTTCTCAAAAAGACAGTAAGCCATCTTTTGGAAACAAAATTACTCAGTAAACGTTGAATGGAATCTTGGTATTACGGTATGAAAATGTAATAAAATAATTGTAGATTGATTTGTTATACATATAAATGTTATTCAAATCTTATTATTCTCAATAAATAAAGATTTAATGAAAAAATTTACAAAATGATTCCTCCATTTTAAAGTTTGACAGATAGCACAAATCACCCTCTATGGGTGGAATGCCTAATTAATTATCAAACATTAGGGAATGTAGCTAAGATTCAAACCACAGAGCTCTCTCTCTCTCTCTCTCTCTCTCTCTATGAAAACTTGCAAATTATGTCGGTAGGTTCGTATAATATTATTATTATTACTTAAATATGGCATTCCGTCCCGATGAGGAATCGTATAATATTATGAGGTCGGTAAAACAAAAATTGTAAAAGTGTTCTTCTTTTTCTGTGCTTATGTCAGTTATAGAGGTCTGTTAAGCAATGGGAAGCTAGACTAGAACCTGTTTAATTACCTACCGATCAAGCCTGACAATCGGAATCAAAAACGTAAAGCAAGACGGGTATAAGCTAGTGAGAAATAAAGAGCTAAAAAGTTAGTAACTATAGCATTGAACAGGTAGCAATGATATAAGTAGGTAATTTCAACATGGATTTGACAAGAAATGAATTTACCTTGTGAGTGCAAATGCAGTATTAGAATGTGGAAACAAAGAAGATATAAGGAAATATATTGTTAAGTAAATATAAATAAGCGTTGTAACAAAAAATCCAATTTCTCCGTTCTCTCTGTAATATCTTTTAGGGATACGACATGATGGGTAAGGCAATATACCTAAAATCATTTTTATCTCTTTCATTCTTCTTTCGGAGAGACATAGTGATGTCAACATTATAATATATATTCATAGAATTTTATTTCCAAGAACAGAATAAATAATTTACAAATAATTAAAAATAAACAAAAATGTATTTTTATTTTTTATAATTATATTTGCATTAAGCATTGCATTACATTAATTATTATACACACATTATTATTTAAACCAAAAAAAGACACTTAATATAAACATAATGTTAAATCACTCCATTTCGGGTGGAAGGCCCAAATAAAATTAAAAAAAAAAACGTTAAAAATAAATATTTTTAAACTTCTTCCTCCGACTCGTCTGTGTCACTTTCGTCTTTTCATTGAACTCGCCTACTTCACGGAATAAAAATATCTATTCAAATATTTTAGGACAATGAACATAAGGGTAAAAAAATATTATCAGCCCGCCTGCTATTGTCTATTGTTTTCGGAACTTTCTATTGTGTATAAATAATCTTTGTTAGAATGATTCGTTGGGTTTCGCTAGACTAATGAATCATCGACACTCGATGCTTGAGATAACCGCACTCCTTCACTAAAGGGATTAGACTTCGTTGACATTTATGGCTGCAGTGGACAGTTTGTTCTGTTCCTAGAATAGTACGCTTTTACCCCACAAGATACAAATCACTCGACATCGGGTGGATTGTCTTATAAAATAAAAAAAAAATAAAAAATGCCCCACAAGATATTTACCTCTTCCGCCAACAAACAGTTTGAAGAATTCCTCAAAAGTTCCACGATAGCCTTCCAACAGTTTGCAATGGTGGTAATATGATGTTAGGGTGTCTTTTGGATTTCTGCAGGTGTAAATAATCTGCAAAAAGTTTCATGTAGCATTTAATTTTTGGTAATAATGATCCAAGTCGTAAAATAATTTCAGTGTACGCAGAAAGGAGCCTCCACGCAGATTGAGTTTTCACGAAACGAAAAAGTAATCGGGCATCCCCTGGAAACGGCATTACTGCCGGCTAAATCCTTTCAACACCGAAACATCAAACCGGATACGGGAAGTAAGTGTACGCAGTTATCTCTTAACGACACCTTCATTGGTGTAGTGTTACAACAAACCTAAATTATTTCTCGTTACAGGAATATAGGATAACCAGCGAAGGCGTCTTTCAAAATATGTATCAATAAAATAATAATCTAAATCTAAATGATAGCTCTGGCACGGCGGATAGACTTAAGAGTTTTGCGCTGTAAGTGGGGTACAAAGGGAGAAATCATTGATAGATTATGTCTACGAAATAATAGATAATTTATTTCTTACCTTGGGGTATTCTGAGTTGTTCTGAATTTGTTCTGGCAAGAGTGAGAATGGTAAATGCGTTTTGATGAACCTCCTGTTTTCCAAGTGGTCTATGTGGTCTACGGAAGCACTCACGTATTTAGGAACGTGAAAATCAGGATTCTTTCTCATTATCTCTCTGTAGTCGAAAAGTGGTGTGTGTCTAAAAAAATAAAAAAAGTCTTATAGATACCTATTGAAAAAATATCTAGGTTCTTTACGTAAGAACGCAAGAAAGGCAAATCTAAAGATAGCAGAAGAAAGTAGTATAAAATCTCAATCAAGCTGTAGTAGGTAAGTATATTAATTTGGCATTGTTCGCACAATCGCACCACAAGCTCATGGAACAAATTTAGTGTTTTTCCTAGCATAAACCAAGTCTGTGCAGTGTGCATATGTAAACAAAGAGTGAAGATTCGGTGCATTATTACATTGAATACGACTCTCCACCACCCGAGTAGGTATTACAGGAATCGAGAATTCAATTTTTACAAGTATATTTATAATTATAAATATATCACTGACAAGTATATAAATATATATTTTGTAAGGTTTGTGTATTTACGTAGTGAAAGTTCATTATAATGAATTGAAACAAACACAGTTGCACTTTCACGATATTTTATTGAGGCTCGAGCGCTTTCGTCTATCTCATGTAGACATTATCAAGAGACTAAAGATACATATTTTTTTTTTATAAAATAAATTGAAGACATTGGTAGGAGAAGATAATACTACTACCAGATGACAAAATTATTTTGTAAAATATCGTGAAAGTGCAACTGTGTTTGTTTTAATTCATTATATAAATATATCATTACAAGTACATTTAGAATTGTAAATATATCACTGACGTTTACTTATTCACGTGAATCATATTATATCAACATTTTATGGCAATTATTTTCGTTATATCAAAGACGCGCATGTCTCGACACTCTATGGCAGTCTATGGACATGCATAAACGTGTGACAAATATCGTGGAGGATTGCCACGGTTTCAGCTGGCTAACAATTAAGTACAAATAAAAAAAATGCCTACTCCAAAAAAGGAAAACGTGTTGGTAAAGGAGTCTTAGCGCCTTCATAGTCCAGATCATTTCCCAGCAACCAAACCATCTCTTGTGTCCAAGTTGTTCCTGAAATGAGAAATTTATTCAGGTATATATAGGCACTTGTTTAGGTGTCATGCAAACACTACTGTAACAAAAAGAAAAGAGTCTTATAGAAGAGCCAATTATTTTGTAGTAGATAGGTAATTTTTGTATTCGAGTTAAACACATTTTCAAAGACCGCTTTCGATATATCCTTAATATTAGTGTATGTAAGCAACTTCAATAGGATAATTGCATGTTCATCGAATTAAACAAAAATAATTGGTTTTAAAACCAGTAACTAGTAAATTATAATGAATGGTCAGACCTCAGTTAGTAGTCTAGCGGCATAGACGCTGATTTCTGAGTTCTAAAGGTCCCGAGTTTGAGTTCTGAGCGGATCATACCTGCAGAGTTATTTTTAACTGAAATTATTTGGCTGAGGTTAACATTCTGTCTCTGGACGAGACCGATTGACTGCTAGAGACGCTCCGTCAGATACAGTCGGTACACCGTTTAGAAAAGTGTTAATATCATAGTTTTTTTTAATAATTTAATTTGGCTAAACTCACACCTATAAAAATGCTTTCGTATAAAGTGTAATACTGCCCAATACTTCTGACAACTAAAATACTAAGCAAAGCTTGTATTGTGAACAGAGTTATAATACAGTGAGTGTGAAAGAAGATGATTATTGCCACCAGAGTTTGAATCTACGACAGTAGATGTGCGAACGATAAACCACAACCAAACCAGTAAACTACTAACTGAATATTTAAAGAATTTGTGTAATAGTATATTACATAATATATCAGTTGTATTTTTTGTATTGATTGAAATCAGACTAACCCAATCTCTCAGTACACTGCTGGAAACTGATATATTGTATTCTTGCTTTTTCCGGTACTAACTAAATTATTTTTTTCTCTCTGGGCATACCTAATACGAAATTATTTATATTTCGATGCTTCGTTAAAAAATGAAAACAGTAAATATGAAGGAACTAAATATTTACCGCACTTGGGAAAACTGCACACCCAGACATCATCCTCGCGAACTTTCAAACTTCTCACTTCTTCTCCAAATTCTTTGAAATATTTCGGTACAACAACATCGTTTGCCAGAAGGTATCCCGTACGGAACTGGGTCACAAATTTTTTATTCAAGATATCCCCCATCTCATCATCCAACTCCTTGTAATTTACAGATGACATTTCAGTTTAAAAATTGTTAATTCTGGATAAGTAAATGGTTTACATCTAATTGGTTAATTACAAATGATTCCTTGGACACATCAGACAATCTTTATATACTGCCCAATACAATCAAGGAACAACCCGAGTGATTGTTTTTTGAAGGCTATTTTGTACGTTGGCGGTTAAATCGATACATTTAAAGTAAAATGAATAAATGCATGAGAACTGGCAAAAAAATCTCGCTTCCCTGTTGAAAATCATAATAGATATTATTATCAACGAACAACTTTTGATTGTAAAAAATATGGCCAAGAGTTGGTTTGCTTAAGACTCTATACTTTCTTTCCCATCTCTAGCGAAGTCTGAAGGAATTTATCAAGAAGCTACTGAATACAGAGGTAACGGGCCCATTTTCTCCCCAAATTATGAAAATTTGAATTACCTTCGCATAATCCGCTATTTTTCTTCATGAAATTTTGACGTCACGTCGGTGTACTTTTTGATAACTATTTTTCTCTATTTGAGAATGTTAACTGTTGCATGATTCTGCAGTCAGTCAGTCCTTTATCCGTCTTCTTCTTATCTCTGTTCCAACCAAGATCCTTTACTTGGTGAGTTAAGTTTAATGATAGTGTATTCTACGTACCTAAGATTGTTCTTCACAATTAAAATCTTACGCACTTCAGCACTACACCATTTTTGTACTTAAGACTTCCGACTTTGATATGACTATTTTAAGAGCTATATACTAAAAAGAATATGGGAAAGGTAGGTACCTATACTAACTTAAAACAGTAAGTTACAGGAGGATCAAAATTGCCTAGGCCTTGACTGTAGGACTGTGTAGAACTCATAATTTAGAGAGTTTATAGAGAGGCTTTTCACGAGAGTTTATCTAGATGTACCTACCCAGTTGCTTTTTTGTAATTTTTTCTATCTAGGTACCTGCGTTAAAATTAATGTAGGTATACACAGTGAATGTACATAAAAAAGTAAAAATTTTAAAATACCTATTTCAAGATTCCGTCAAAGGTACCTACTATTTATTGTCACCAAAGACAACAAATCTCTTTTTATCGATAATATAAATAGAAATACGTGATCGAAGTAGAATGAAAAAATCATTAAGTACCTACTCATCTATCTTATCGATAATAAAAAACATAAACAATAAAAGTGTGAAGTCATTGAAGCGTTGGATTTTAAAGTAGTATTTTTTTACTGGGACAGTTCCAATAATAAAACAATTCTAACTCCCTATCTCTTTCGCACTTATTATGCTTATGGCAGGTAAAAAGAGGCAGTGATGTTTATCATTAGATGACTGCATCGATGCATCGAGTCATTTCTATGAAAGAATCGTGGTGAAAGTATAAAGCAAAAGTTTAGATAGCATTATTTTGTAATTTTTCTGAGATACAAGTCAGGAGCTATTGTTTAAATAATTATAAAGCCTATCTAATGACTAATGATATAGAAACTATGAAAAAATAAAAGGTACAATACCGAACATTTTCTTAGAAAAAAGTATTAGTTGGTATTTTTAAATGATAACAATCGGTTTATTCACTGTAAAAAATATTATTAAAAGTTAAAGAATTAAGAAATGACTTCATAAAAAATATACTTATTTAAAATATCGATGCTTTAGAATTTGAACATTTACCTAACCTATGCCAGGTACATTGATTTATTGCTCGGACTGCCTCGGAAAATAAATACTACTATAGTAATATTACCGCTGGTGCAGACAATAGGAAGGGCAGTAGAGCACAACTTGCGACTCCATAAATTAGTATTATTTTACGAACCACGGAAGGTATCTGCAGAATATCATTCGCTTCTGCGCAATGGTTGATATTAATCATTAAAACTTTAGTGTTTTTTTTGCATAAACGCTTGGGTACCTATACACGTTTAAAAAACTATTCATTCAAATAAATAGTAGTAGGTAGATATAAAAAAAAAACTTGTAAATCCCCTGCACCCAAAAAGCGGTCTGCGCCCAAAAAGAGCGTTTTACATTTCGAGTTCGTGGAGTTACTCGCCTTTTGAATTGGTCTGTGGTACAGCTCACTGCTCAGAGCACCCTTGGTAAATTTTGGACCCGGACACAAATTTTCAAAAATTTGGTATCCGGACTGAAAAAAAAATTTAAGTAGGTATTCGGAAAGGTGGAAGTTGGCTAAAAAAAGGTCGTTCCGAAAATTTGGTTTCCGGAATTAAAGGTATAATTTCCCTAAAAAATCACTGGTAAAGACACAACCCAGATATTTATTTTTAGGTTCGGGTCAACCCCGGATAGGTGGCAGCACTGGTTCAGAGGCTCCCAATCTTTTTTGGTGTAGGTACCTACACGGCTCCCTTAAAATAGTAGTTAGTAATACACCAGTTTATTTTTTCGAAATTTTAAATATTCTTGAGTTATTATGGGAACAATTAATTTTTCCATGGCTATACCTAATAAAATCGTGGTTAAATAATTATTACGAGATAATATATATTATAATTATTAGGTAAAAATCACGTAAGTAGGTACCTAAATTTACTTACTACATTTTTTTACATTTCTACATGACCGAACAATTTGATTCAACTAGCAGCAAAACCTGTCGGACGACGGGCATAGAAAAGGAATTGTCCTTTATCAGTGATTTAAAGTCATTTCAAGGATCTCAATTTTACATTACCAGTATTACCACGTTGATTTAACCGTACTCACTTGACTCACGTTGAGAAACACTTGTCGACGGTTTGATTTTGATATTTATTCCCGTGGCAACAATCCGACAATTGGGTATAGGAAAGCCGAAAGGACATAGGTATTTTTAGATTTAATTTGCCGCGTTAACAATAATTGTCATAATAAGTAGATATTAGGTATTTCCCGTGTACATAGTTGGAAAAAAAATTGTCATTGAAAAAATGAAATGGGAAGAGTTTAGAGTGTTTCATACCTACAGAGAATGACCTTCTAAATGCCATAGCACTACTTATACACTTTTTCAAAGTGGCAGTCGCAGTGGGAATCACAATAGAAGGGAATATAATATTACAAAAATATCCAGAGATTCATTACTAAAAGACCTTGGTTTGCTGACGAGAACCCAAGTAATTTTACTTAAGTACCTAATAAAGACTTTGCTTTATTAGTATGGTTGAGGAATTATTATTATTATTTTTCTTTTTTGGCATATCATGGAATTATTATTGTTATTAATATTTATTAGAACTACATTGGCTTTTATTAGCTGCATACACTGAGAGAAAAGTAAGGGGGAAAAGCTCGTATTTCTTGAGCTTTTTCTCGTAAGAACTGTTTTTTTTTGACTCAGAGTGAAGCATTGGTTTTTTCAATGCTCCGTCATTTAATTTTCATACGAGGTATTTTCCCGTACGGTTTACTGGAAATTAGCAGGTATTGGAGAGGAATTGATCTATGCAATGTCATTAAATTTTTAAATGATAGTTCATTGGAAAAAGCAATGCCGTCATTGATATATCTAAGTAAGAGTCTTTATATTTTCTATTAACGTACGGGAAAAAATCAATGCCGTACGTGGTATAAACCGTTACATCATTGAAAAATCTAAGTAAGGGCCTGTATATTTTCTAGTAGCGTACGAGGAAAAACCAATGACGTACTTGGTACAACCCGTTACTTCATTGATATATCTAAGTAAAGTCCTTTATATTTTCTAGTATAGTACGAGGAAATACCAATGCCGTGGTTGGTACAATCCATTATTTCCTAAGGAAGAGAATTTTTATATAGCAATAAATTGATAATATTATTATTATTTTTTTTTAAAGTAAAATCACTTGATCTCAATTGAAGGTCTTTAAAATAAAATAGAAAAAAAAATTATTTCCCAAAAAATAATTTCCAAATTCATTGAAAAAAAATCTGTTAAGTATACCTACTTATTTATAAGAAAATAGGTTGTTAACCTGAAGAGAAAATAAATATGAACACGAAGTTTGAATTAAGGTATCTATTTCAATTTAAAGTGCCAATTGCAATTTCAACGTAAAATGTTTGTCTTTTGTTCGTACAATTCGTTTGATAAATAATTATCCAGATAACACATTGTATAGAGAAATATAACTAGGTACATAGTTTGTAAAATGATTTTAGTATAAACTTTTAAGTAATGAGTAAACAAGTCTTGCATCTACGAGCTCAAGCAAACTAATGGTAAATCTAAGAGGTAGGTCGATTGCGTCTGGTAAAAAAATATCCCTACTCCGTCTGGAAATCACGGACGTACTTGTGAAAACCCCGTACGAACTTGGTTTTAACAGGTGCCGCACGGGAGAAAGTCAAGGGCCTGGATTTTTTCACGTTGTCCTTGCGAAATTCTCGTATTTACTTGTTTCTGTTGAAATTAATTATTGTCATTGGATTTTTCAAGTTTACTAGCTATTTTCCATTACCTACCAGCTCTTACCTAGTATCCTATTATTTGTACAGGCTTTACTCAAAACCAAAGAAATAATGGAATTTACAACAGAAATATATTTGACTTGCATAGGTTTTTGAAATTGTACGGATGTCCAGGAAAAAACTCCATGCTCTATCATTGAAAATACCAATGATGTTGCGTTTTCATATAAACCATCTCCGTAATAGAAAGAAACAATTCCCGTACGGGATATTTTAAATTATTATAAATTGAATCATTATTTTATTCCAGTTGCATTAGTTTAATCAATGACATACAGCATTTACATTATTTCTATTCTTACTGGAAAAAACGTAAAACAAGTAAACTTGTTTCTTTCTATGAATTACTTGAATAATTCCCTGATCCGAGAATTTCGGAAATTCCATTCTTGGGAATGGAAATAAGCAGATAAGGTGAATTGATTATTTCAATGATAATGGTTTTTTTCATAAAAGTTTATGATTTTTTCTTGTATTCTGCGGTTTTTATAAAACCATTTACTGTACGTGCCTTCATCATGACAAAATTTCTCTCAGTGTACACACGTAATGATTTATCTTTACGATTTGACCGATAATCGTTCATTTTTCAATTGTTTTCTTCCTTAAGATTTGAAAAATGAGCGATTATCGGTCAAATCTTAAAGATAAATCGTTACGTGTGTATCCAGCTATTGACATATTCAGAGGTAGGTACTAAAAATAATACAAGTTTTTTGTTATAAGTTATTATTTTAGTGAAGAATTAAAAGTGAGTTAGGTATAAATAAGATAAGCATCCAGCCTAAATTAGTTGAAAATCAGTTCCAATAACTGATTTTCTGCTCCTGTTGTCTATTTCTTCAATCTGCTCCTGCGACATGTATTCTTGGAAGCCATGCACCGACTTTTCCGGATCTCATGAAAGTTCCATCACAGTTTTTCGAACTAAGTTTTGTATCAGTTTCTATAATAGTTTTGTAATTGACTGCGGAATTATTTTTCATATTCTTGAAGCTCAGATGGTCGCAAAGGCTGTCTAACTGTTCATCAGAATATGTCTTCTCTAAAAACGTGGCGGTCTTTCTTACCACGGAGAGCAAATCTAATTTCATTTCTTCGTATGTTAAAAAAAGAATGTTGTGTTCATGCCTTCTTTCCCAAAAACTCAGCACATGAGGCCAGAAAGGTGCATTGGAAACTAAAACAGAAATTTCAATTAATTCATAAGAAAAATAACTTTATTAGTGAATTAAGAGCTGTCATTGGTGTAAGCAGAATAAACAGGGAGATGGAAGAGCAGAGATTAAGAGAAAACCATCAACCACACAGCAAACAAAGCAACAGAATAAACTAAACAGCCAGCAGAGGTAGATTTACTACAACCACTCACTAACTATATCTATCTATACCTGTCTGTTTGCAATTTGGCTGAGAGTTGGTTTTACTTTGATCAATTTATTTAGAATATTCCATTGTCAAAATTACACTTTATCAGACGAAAATGGTCATAAGTGGCACACAATTTGTCATAAGGTGTGAATGTTTTTAGCTCTTGTAAAGACAAACTTCTTTGTGTTCAAAAAATTGTACAAAAAGCTTCAGAGAATAGATAATACCTTCAGGATTTCTGATCGCTGTGTGAATCTCTTGCTATTTTACGTTTAATAATTGTTACTTTTTTTGTGTTAAATTTGTGCTTCAATAAATTCAGTATTTTTAATTGGTAAGCCTTCTGGACCCCTATTCTGTATAAAAAAACTTAAAAAAGTGACTACCCTACACTTGCTACAGAATAGGGGTACTGCTTATTTTTTCAAAATGACCCTCAGACATTTGCTTTTATCAAACTACTAATGGAGGGCAAATACTTACAGTAAAAGAATTTAAGATTGTTTGAGAAATAAGAAGAAAAAAATTAATCTGATACTGAAATACAGTTAGTACAATCAAACAGTAAGTACCTCTTCTAATATAAAAAGCTTGTAGAATTCCTCAAATGTCCCATGATAGCCCTCCAATAATTTAGAGTGATGATAGTATGACACCAGTGTGTCTTTAGGGTTGCGACATATGTAAATAATCTACAAATTTATTTGAAAAACAAAAAATACATGTAAAATAAAGATTATTATATGGGGTAAAATATGACAACTTATATCTACGGTTAGCGTGATCTGCACTCAATAAAACTAGCGAGAAGAAAATTTATATACTGCAGTAACTTGAAGTTTTTTTAAATTAGTGGGAAACAAAGTGAGTGCCAATTTAAGAAATTTGGTTATAAGATGCATCACGAGAAGAGCTATGCTATAATATGCTGGTGCATGGCATGTCTATCACTACTCCATTATGGAGAGGAAGTGGAAATTGATAGGACATGTCAAGAATGCCGAATGACAGTTGGCCGAGGAGAGTTCTTCCTCCTGTTCGCTGGCGCTGTTCTTCCTCCTATCATGGTCCCAAAGAGGAGGGAGACACTCTTACACCGTGCTACAGACATTGCAACTGCGCAGGAGAGCTCTTATTGTCTTCTAAAAGGAGAACTGATTGATTGATTAAATGACGATGTTCATGGTAAAGATGTTGAGAGCATTGAAGATAGCAAAAATTTAATATCGGTATGGAGAGAAAATGTGTTAAATAGATGCTACGTAAGTAAGTAAATGAAGTTACAAAAAATTAATTTGTATTTTAATGTATCAATGCGAGACATCTGTTGAAAATTGTGATAACTTTTTTCATCTATCTACTGTATAAATTAAAGTCGGGTTAGTGCGAACACTCATAACTCGAGATCGGCTCAACAGAATCTTCTTATGTTTGATATATTGGATTCTTCTCCGCTCCGGATAACAGAATAACTAATAAAATGTTTAAAAACTGGATAAGAAATAATGTAAAATACAATATTTAAATTTGTATGGAACGGTTATCTATGACGCGCCCACGCCATCGCGGGTAGTTCCCTCTCATTCTCGCATACGCTCCTACAGTAGCCCATCTCACTTACTCCACATCGCACCGATTCGAGCGTTAGAATATTTTCATACAAAGTCGGGCACATTCGTGTTGGTAATAGCGAGGCCTCCGCGATGTTTTGCTGTCTCTCTTCCGCTATACCAAAAGGGAGACCAAGCAAAATCGCGAAGGCCTCGGTAATAGGCGAGTTAGGATGTGTGCGCGAGCGCATTATTCTCAAGTTCTTCCCGCCAGAGCTTTGAATACGAATGAAATATGGATGTTTCAGAAATAGTTTAATGTTATTATTTTATTAGCTTAACTCAATCGAATTAATTTTGTATTGTTTTACGGGGGCGCGGTGCACATTATGTACATATTAACGGGCCACTTCGGGCTAGAACCATAAGACAACGTCTGTCGGGAAAGCTAGTACTAATATAAAGAGAAAAGATTTGATTTTTTGTTTGTTTGTTTGCATCGAATAGTCTCCAAAACCACTGAACCGATTTGAAAAATTCTTTCACTTTTGGGAAGCTACACTATCCCCGGTGAACATAGGCTATATCGAATTTCCAAAAAAAATTGGGTAACCTACGAAAACTCCAATAATGTAACCCAAGGTGTAAAAAATTTACCTAAAATATTCTTTTTATCGCGAACGCTGTGAAAACTATTGATGATAGAATAAAATAATGTACTACAATTTTGTAGAAGACATAATTATTTACAAAAAGTATCGCGACAGCATATGTCTAACTATTATAGTTATGCCACAATAAGTGTTCTTTTATTTTAAAAAAAATCAATAAAATGTCACCTCTAGAAAAGGCTCTTTATTGGTATCTTGGCATTAGTCCTTATTAAAATAAATTAGTTCATATTAAAGACTGCTTTAATATGTCATTGTTTGTACATTTTGAATTATTCAATTCGGACATTCCTTTCGAAAGTTATCACGAGTTTAAAAATGTGAGTATTGAAAAAAAACATACCTAGTCTCTATCATCTCAACTTATCCGATGTTGAAAAGATGTAGACGCCAGTACGCGCGGGGGGGAGGGGAGTCATGTCAAGTAGAAATACCGCGAGACTCAGTTCATTCATTGCTCAATAACCCTACCAATTCTCTGTTTTATCGTTAGGTAGTCACGGTGATAAATTGACGTGACACGGGACATTAACATGTTTTAAAATATTTTGAAAAAGTTAGGGGTCTGTATGAAAACTAAATTATTTTTAAGTACCTATCTACCCGTGCGAAGCTGGGGCGGACCTCTAGTAATCAAATAATTTGATCAACATCTACCTAAATCAAACCTAAATGACTGCAGTATGATGTATTCGGATGTATATGAATGTTAAGAATGTATATTTTATTACTTCTCTATGTAATGCTGTTTTGCTTATACTATCATTATTATCCTAAACTTGTAAATAAAATATTATTGTTTATTTCACAATAGTGTCTTAACCTCACTAAATTTATTGTTTTTATGTAACTATCAAAATAACTATTGGTTTAAAAAAACACGTTGGATTTTATTTCAATGTTTCTTAATCAAAAATGTTGTTGAACAAACATAGCGCGTCTCACAAAAATTAAGGGTTTCTGTATAAATTTTGAGAGAATGTTTTAAACCAGCGGTCCGCAACAGGCGGACCGCGGTCCGTTTGCGGACCGCGAAAGGTTGAACTGCGGACCGCCAAATATTATAATGCAAGTACATACCTTGATTACTTAAAATATTTTTTTTATAACAAATAGAATCTTACTTGGTAAGTACTTAGGTATTATACTTTAATGGTGACTTTCACCAACGGTCCCTAGCTCTAGGAACTACATAAATATTTTTAAACAAAACGATAAGCTAGGAACTACCAAAGATTAGGTAACTCCTAACTAGGAGACAGCCTTGGAACCATTGGTGATTTGAACCTTTAGTTGTCTAGATCAGTGTTCCGCAAATGGTGTGCCACGGCACACTGGTGTACCGTGGTCATAAACTAGTGTGCGGCGAAAAAATGAGACCCAAGTGTTTTGTAAAGTTTCATGGTTCATATTATGTGTTAAAAAGAAAATAATGGGTAGTAGGTAAAACTTATTTATCTGCTGGATATAAGCACCAATTCGCCCATATAAATGAGCACACAGAAAAATTTAAGTCGCCACAGTCGTTATTTATGTGTAATATGTGATTACCTAATAAGAAATAAATAAAAAAAAGAATGAATATTCTGTTTGCAATTTGAATATCTCTGACCACGGGTAAGGGGCTGCGGAGTGGGTGTTGAGGTGCAAGTCGGGGTAGCAGGGTACCAGAAGTAATCTTATAGCGCGCCGGGTATAGTATCATTTGTTTTTTTTCTGGACCTCGTTTGAATTTTCCCACAGTATTCGGACCCCAACTAAAACTACTTGCCGACCCCTGTTTTAAACCATAGAGAGTATAATTATGTGTTCTGTGTTTTAAACTTTTGTAGTGACGGAACGAAGTTGGTAATATTATGAGAAGAAATATATAAATCGTACATCGTACATATGAATCGTTTAAAAATATAAAAACCTTTGGATTTTTCTCTTTCTGTCTTATTTTGGTTGGGCAAAAGATCCCAAGGGAGATGCAATTTAATAAATCTTTGTGGACCAGCTCCTTCTTCAGCATTGATTACGTCAAGTGATGCCAGATGGAACATGCTGTCTTCACATCCTTCGTATATAATAGGTAATCTAAAAAACATCAATTTTACAATTGAAGAAAAGGAAGAATATCCAGAAAAAATAAAAATGGAAAAGTATTGTATGTTGACTTACTCAAAAAATGGAAAACGCAACGGTAAATCTGTCTTAGCACCTTCATAATTCAAGTTATTACCCAGTAGCCAGACCATCTCCTGAAGTGGTTCCTTCAATTGAAATTCAAATATTTTTATTGAGAGAATAAAAAAAACTCAAAATACATATACACAATAATAAAATTTATAATTTTTTTTTAATATACATTTTACCACCAAAATTGAGCAGAGCTCGTGCTTTGGGGGATGATTGAAGATTGATGAAGATATATTTTATCTCTATTCAAATTCAAAGGAAACGGTTAGGAACTGATTATGAACTGGGGTGGAATAAATATTAATAAAGAAAACAAACAGTTTTCAAACTCAGAAATTTTGCCGAATCCCAATAAACATTGTATTTTTTGATTCCTCCATTTTCTTTAGTTACCCCAACGCACTTTACCTATTACTGATTTTCTAGGGTTTATTGTATTAATTACCTGAAGCAATTAGCATGAATCACTCGAGATCGGGTGCATTGCCGGAATAAAGGAAGAAGATCTCATCTTATCTGAGACAGGATATTTTTTTTTGGTAAAAATTTAAGTCACTAAATCAACTTGAAAAGCAGTAAAAGTACAGTAAAAATGTGTATACTTACAGTAAATTCCATAATAATAGTTTTAGTTTTGACAATTAATAAAATAATACCTAATCATTGAGTAGGTATTCACCTGTTTTTGGAAAGCTCAATACAAACACGTCACTGTCTCTCACATTGAGGTTCTCAAACTTATCTTGAAAGTTTAAAAAAAGTTTTGGAAAAACATACTGTTTTTTCCCTATTTCAACATAGCCCGAACGGAAATCAGATAGAAACGTTTTAAGAAGAATATTATCTACTTCATTGTCTGTACCAGCTTTGATACAGTTAATCTTCGTTGCAGACATCTTATACTGAGATAATGAAGCAATCAACAGAATATGTATTGATACTGATTGAAAACAGAGAAAAAATATTGAAAATTTAAACCGTAAGTGCATACCAAGTTAATCACTTGTGGTTGACAACCAATTAAATAATAACATAATTTTCCTACTCATGAAAATGTGCATGTTATTATGGACCTCATATATTTCTATATGGGGCCCTTTATCCCACATGGTCGTCACATCACGTGTGAACAGCTAGACCAATTTGGTTGATTCTTTTTTGTTGTGTTCACTTATTCTTCAGATAGCGCTACAGTCGAATTCAAGTCTTGGCCTTCAATACTCGTCCCCTCCAGATAACCCTGTCCTCTGCTTCGGTCCTCCAATTCCGTGAGTCTACAAGTTGTTTGGCATTCTTCCTGACTTCATTCTCCTATGGCAACCTTGATCTGTCAATTCTTCGTCCTCCTGGGTGTCCATCCATAATTTATTCTCCTACATGTCCAGCCCATCGTAGCCTATTCAATCTTGCATGCACAGAGCTTGAGAGTTTGGTAGATGTTGTACAGCACTTTGTTATATCGCGTTGTGTCCACTATTATCAGGAAAAGGTTCTTATGAAAGAAAAAATTGAGAATATTGCGCAGAACATTAGAAAATTTAAGAAAACTTAATATAGGGGATCTCCTTAGTGTTTTTGTCAATACATATTTATAAAGTTTTTTGTTTTATTTGGCGTTTGACATCAGCTGTCTGTTAGTGCGATTGTCAGAATGTGGCCTGTAAACATCGTTTAAAACAGATGCATCAGTCGGAATTATATTGGTTGAATAGATACTTGAATCATTATATGCCATTACAGTATTACTTTTCTTATTTGCTATGTGTAACTTTTTCTAAATTACCTTGCCGATTTTATTTCATTTTGACTTTTGTGTAGTTTCTCTTGTTATATTGTTTCAACTGATTTTGTTTGTTCATAAATAGGTTGAACATAGAGGACTTCTCTTTTTATTGTTATCGGATTTTTTTTATTATTGTTATATTCCGACTTGATCTCTTTACCAGGTATTGCATTATTATAAGTAGTTGTTTTTCCTTATAATCATTATTGTATTGTTATTACTGTTGTCTAATTATACCTATTATTGTTTTAAGCGTTGAATTATGATCATGTAAGATATCCAAGTGGTTCATAGTTATTCTGCAATAAAACATTATTTTTAGTTCTGTGTGTTAAGGACTGTAGCGGAGTAACCGATTTAGTAAAAGTGCCAAATATGGGTGTTTCCTTGCAAAACCCTCTCAAGTCCCAAATATTTGACTTTTAGCCGACTCTAGATGGAGTCAGATTATGTCTATGTTTTAGTTGTTAATATGGACGCAGCTCTTTTTTTTTTTCATTGCAATCTGCTCTTGAAATATTCCAAAGATTTCCCAACTCTGATAAACCTTACACGGATTTTATGCAGTCATAATTCTAATCAAAAGTATGACAAAATAAAAATAATTGAATGCGATTACATAAGAAACCTTAGTTTTGTAGTTGTATGAAAACATGAATACATATATTACATAAAAATTTGAACTGCAAGCTAGAAACTAGGTTTTCAGGTCTAAATAGCCGTGAAATAGGGTTTTAGTAAATAAACAATTTTATATAAATTGTTATTTATTACCATGAAGTTGCATATTAAAACAAAAATTTATTATATTATAAATTAATATTATCTATACAACTATACCAAAATGGCTGCTTCATTTTTTTTATGCAAATCCTTCACTAAAAAACTAAAAAATGTTATAATACATTACAATGCCTTAAGAATATTTAATTTTAGATAATAAAATAATATATTAAACAATAAAAATCCGTTGCCTATATTACGAAACCAGTAATTTTGAATATAAGTTTATAATATACAAAAATGTGTTAGCAAATTGACTTTCTAAAAACCAAAAAGTTATAACAGGCATGCAACAAAAAATTGAAAAACATGGATATAAAAAAAATCTAGACATATACATATTTAAAGGAATGACAAATTTTATAAAAAATAAATCAATAACTAACGTAAATATAAAAATTAAAAACACTATTAACAATTGTAGAATATTATGCACAATTCGATACTATTTATACAGTAACAAGAATTATGGTTTATACCAGAGGTTCCCAAACTAGATTTCTTGTCTTGTTTTTCAATTTATGGTAGACCCCTACTGAGATAATTGAGATCCTCTGCCATTGCTCTCATTTTCCCTTTTAGACCCCTGGAGGTCGATATAGACCACTATCAGAATCACTGGTTTATACCATTAGATTATTTTTAAATATGTGTTGAGAAAATCATTATCAATACTGGGGTTCGTACCCTGGTACAAAAATCCATGGAACCACCACGTGCTAACAACCAAGAATCGTTAAGAAAATGTGAATAAAAATAAGAGTTTATACTTTTTTCCTCAGCTTCTAAATAAATAATTTTTTAAACAAAGGTGTCAGTATCGCTAGCAGAAAGTTTTTTTCTAGTCAACCAGTTCTGTCTAATGTGATACGGATGTCAGAAGTCGAACCCGGGAACCTCTCGATAAGGACTTATGACAACTAAGCTACTGACATTGGTTGTTTGAAGTGAAGCTACGGTTTTATGATAAGGAACTTAATTTAATCCAACATAATAACTGATATGACATTGTAGTTAGGCATTGAATGAAAATTTTTGGGTCTACCAAAACAGAAACATTGCCCAAAAAATTTAAAACAAAATAAAAGCAACAATAATTATTACAGAAAGCTTTAAAGGTATGTATTGAAAAGATTTAGATAGACATATCGAGAAAAGAGAAGTGGGGTACTTTTTTCAGTAGGTATTCGAGAAAATATACTTTCAAAGAAATACATACTTAAGCCCAATACCGAAGTAAAGAACTTGGCAATATAACAAATCCTCAATTTGTCACTGAAAATAATTGTCCATACAAATGTACTGGCACATACCTATTTAAAAAATCAAAAGTCAAACATTAATTGAATTGTATGTATTCCATAAAAATGTTTTAAATGAGCCATGGGTATTTGTGTATAAGTCATAATCAATTTTCAAATCTATTACCCCCTATACATTGAGTGAAATGATTTTGTGATTTTCATTTTTGGGAACGGAATAATACCTGTATAAATTTCAGCAATGGTGATTATAAAATATTATGTAAAGACATACATAAAATGACATACATGGCTCATTTAAAACATAAAATGACAAAAAGTGAGGTTGAGTAAAGGAAAAATACTTTTGTGCTTTCTAGATTGCCCATCTCTACTTCAATAATAAACATAATCTTGTCAAGTTGATAGTCATTAATTATGTACATAATTAGTATGTAGTGATAAAATTAATAAGCTGTCCTTATAAAAGGACAAAAATTAGTTATCAGTCTGATTTTTTTTTACTTTTTATCTTCATTTACAGTTGGGTAATGTTTCCAATCAAATTCATAATTAAAAAGAATTCCAACAAATTGTTTTAATGACATTTTTCTTATTGAAAATTATATTATAAAAATGCTAGAGATTATTTTTCAATTTAATATTATTATGTACTCAAAATCTTTTTGTACTTATTCAGAGGCACTATCAATACAAAACTCGACTGATGTCTATAAACGAAATATCATATTTACAAACTTTTTACAGCTATAATCTATTTAATCAATAATTAAATAGGTATAATTTATGTTCCATATTTTATTCCATTTGGCACATGAACACGCTTCTGTATTTTCTTAATAAAGAGAGACCTAAATTTTTTTGATAAAAATATAAAATCAAAAAAATATCTCATGAAAATGGTAACAAAGTTTTTTAACAATATTTTCAGCTTTTTGATCTGACGTTTTATAGATATGTATATACATATTTTTAAATTACAAACTCGAAAAGAACTTTTTTATATATTTTCAATATTTTAGTTAGGTATCAATTCAGAGTTTTTTATATTGGCAACACTGTTGCGACAAATTATTGCCTTAGCTAAAGGTTTACACCAAGGCATATGAAAAGCCTAAAAAAAAAAATTATTGCCTCCACCACTGTCATTAACACAGAGATTGAGGTTCTCTTTTAAGATAGATACTGCTGGTCGTCTGATCATGTTTCATACAAAGGTGTACTAATTTTTAAGTTTATGGAACAGGGAAATTAGGATATATTATTTTAAATATGATAAGATTTTGTAACAGTTTTAATTTTTTATAATGTGGGACTCATCTATCTTGTCTATCATCCTAAAGTCATAAGTGACTACACTGGCCACTTTGTATTACACAAATACCATAAATATTAATTTATGAAAAGAAAAAATGATGATGGTTAACCTGCCACTCACCTTTGTGATTTGAGTCCCAAGTTTACACATTTCCAATGAGCTTAGACATTATAAAATTGTAACAAAACACAATATTTGATTTAACACAATCGTCCTGACTAGATATTAAACATGTGTGTGTGATAGAAAAAACGGAACTGAAAACATTTGACAAAAGGACAATAAGCAAAGCACCTTTAACGATAATATCACAAATAAGTTATAACATTCCAATGAGTTAGAAACAGAAATGAAATAAACAAACTATTGACTACTGTTGTTGTTAACGGCCTCACACAGTGATGTGATCATCTCGTCATATTCCTTACACGATGTTTCAAATACTTGCAGTTGTTCGGTTATGTCCGCCACTTCTGGCGTCTCTTGCGTTTCAAATGTTTGCAGTATGGGGGCATGATAACACTCTCTATAAAAATTGGCTAATTTTGCAATTGGGCATCTATCAGTATCAGCAAAAGGAAAATGTAATTCCTCTAATATTTTATCATCTTCTTCATTGGGATTCCAGGTTTCAGGTGGATCTCTAGCAGAATCTTCATCATTTTCTTGTTTACTATCGCTCCTTTCTTCCGACGTTTCATTAGTGTTCTCATCGTTCTCCTCATTATCGATTCCTTCCAATAGCCAACTAAATGGAGGTTCTTCAGGTAAAATGAAATCTGTATATGGTTTTACTCTAGATGTGTCCACAAATGCACCAGCACGCATGGGTTTATCTAAGTCTACAGGTTTCTTGGGAGCTTTTGTTATAGGTGAAGGAGGATCTGTAACTGGAGCCTGTGGTGCCGTGAAATGATGAGAATCTAACATAAGAGCTTTGTGTGATGGCGCAATTGTCATTTTTGTACGAAATGCTACAGTAATTTGAAGGCCTCCCAATGGAGTTGCAACTTGTCCAACACGAATGCAACGATGACCTTCACCAAGCTCTTCAGGTCCTGACCATTCTCCAGGTACTACTCTATAATACAGAGCATAAGATTGAGGGCATTGGCGCCTTGATAGTCTATATGCAGGAGTGGCACGGGTTACACAAAGTAATGATTTAAGTAGTTTACCCATTCTGTTGTAAGTAGTACGGGTGCCCATTTCTGTAGGGGCTTCAGAAGTAATACTTAATGCCCAGCTTTCGAGTGCCATTTTTTCTCCTTCAGCTGTGCGTAAAGATATTTCTACTCGATGAGGCAAACGTATACGCCCAGTATCTGGACATACCCATCGACGAGCTTCGGCACCGACGTCTGGTAAATCAGGAACGGCTAAATTGAACCAGTCTGTTTTGCTTTGTGGTTGACAAGGGGTACAGACTTTGTCACCAAGTCTGGATTGGACAATCACTTGGGTCATCTTCAGAGCCAAGTTTTTTATATACTTGTCCAAATCCTTTTTGTCCTGAGCACTTAATTTTGACATTGTTGATGTCATATTTCTGCTTTATATATTAACTAAAGCAGTGCATGAACACATTAAATTGTATATTCAATCAGTATCCCGAAGCATAAATCACAAACGTCAAACAAATGCGTCAAAAGCAAGTGACCATGGAAATTTACTCATTACCAGCATTAGTTATTCTATGGCAGTGATGCTGTATTTAAAAAACATTGAATACACTATAAAATGATTAAATTTGATTAAAAGGTATAAAAATATTGCAAATAAAAGTGTTCAAACTTTTCATTAGTTTTAAGAATAGTCACTTTATTCTTTTTCAAATAGTCATACTAATAATATTGTTTCTGAAATATGCTCGTGTTCATGGCTTATCAAATGGCTTATTTATTATTGTGAATGGTAAACGATGCGTGAAGATTCATAACTAAAACATGCTTAGAGCAAGAGAATACTAAAAACATGCTTCTAAAATATGTAACATTTGAGATTATAATGCTTGAAAACTATAGTAAAGTTAAAATATATTATGTATGTAAAAATTGAAAAATTATTATAATTATTGAAGTGTGTCGTAAATGGTAATATTGATTTTCTTTCTTTAGAATGGCAATATTTTAAATGTACAAATATGGAGGATCAGCTGTTATTATCTTGTGTTCCCTGAAGTTTTAGTTTTCGTATTTAAATGGGATATTGGCATTAAAATAGCCATGTGTGTGTTACAATGGGTTCTATTGCTTCAGTGCTACAGTGGTATTGTGACTCATGTGGCCAGATAAATCCGACAGAGACAGTAAAATGTATCAAATGTGGAGTCAAAAGACCTCCAGCTCTTCAAAATCATGACAACAATCAAACGTCAAGCAAGGGTCAAGAAAAGTGTCGCGACTGTAAGAATTGCTTGCCTACCTCTCACAGTCGTACTCCTATTGAAGACGTTAATAATATTCCACTGATTGATTATAAAAACAGGTAAAAAATATTTTAATAATGCGTGTAGGTTTTCCAGAAACTTTTCTTTGTTACATCTATTGATTTTTGAAAATCCAATAATGTTCATAATTCTTTCATCAGATGATAAATTACAAAATACTCTGCCAACATAAGATGTCTTCTTTAAATATTTTTACCTCATCTATATAAAATAAATATTATGGTCTTGTTATTAGAACCATATTGTGAGCATACTATTTTTCAACATTGTTGAGTGTTAACCAGCTTCTAAATTTAATGTTGTCAGATAAAGAATATGTTTTTAAATACGTCTATGTACTTATTTTAGAAGTGGTTTTGGATCTGAACCATTGTTGTCTCATTCATGGGTGTGTGTGGGATGTGGATTTCAAGGTACATCAGCAGCTTGGCGTTGTGTGTCTTGTGATCGTTTTGCTCCTCACGCTCGTGTTTATCAAAGTACAATGACTCCAGTTGAAAAAGCGAAAGGTATTCATTTTATATTATATTTACATTTTTTTACTAATTATATTCACTTTCATTTATGATGTTTTTTACTTTCATTATCTTTAGTTGTGGGAACTAGTGGTTCACAACAAGTGAGCGTGGCACGTTGCAACACAATCACAGTTTTGTCAAGAGGAGAGCGTCCTTTACAAGAGCCGCCCAGGCATAAACCTCAACAAACTCTTCAACATCCAGTTACAAGGTCTCGCTCTCATGGATCTGTAGTTCGGCCCCCTAACACATGCATTGCTCATTCTCCACATTCCTACGCTCATTGGGCGTACAGTGTTCCTAAAGATTCTAAAAAAGAAAGGAAAGACATAGATAAGTGGACATGCACAGAATGCACCTTGGAAAATCCTGCAACTCGTACTACCTGCGATGCTTGTCTCGGAAAGAGACGTGTTCCAGGCTGGTCTTTGAGTACACTAGGTAGAAGCCACAGTGCAGGTCAACATAGACCTCATACATTAATTACTGTTGGAGATTGGCCGAGACCTGTCTATCAGCGTTCCATTTCCGAGCATGCTCGAAGAAGTTTACACGAGTGTGTAGATGTATCTCCAGAGCTAAGCATGAGTAACACAATGAATAAATCTTATGGCCCTAGCTATGCCAATATTCCCGTAAGGGATGCAGATGATAATTGGAGTGAATGTGAAGGGGTGATATATGCTTTACCTAATAAAGGAAAGTACAAGGATCTCAACCTGCAGTTGCAAGTTAACGAAGCTGCAGGTAATTACTCTTACATCGCTGGTCCGGATGATACCAGACCTCAGCTACGAACTACACATATCACCACTCAACAAAACGACAACGAGTAAGTAATCATAATCTTTATCAAGTTTTAAATTTGTGTATTTGATTGTGTGATTTATAAATTGACGTTTTACAGTGGTGGTCGAATGTGGTATTGTTCATCGTGTTCATACGCTTACAATAGGGCTTGGTTAGTGCATTGTGAAGTTTGTGGAGCCCGTAGAAGAGCTCCGAGTCTCACCAGACCTGCTTTAACCACTGTTACCAAAACAGAGTCAGAGAGTAGACCTACTTTAGTGCCTATTGCTTCCTTAGAGAGGGAGCTCTCCGACGATGAACCACTTGTGGCGAATGGTATGTAATCTAATGCAGAATATCTTGTTGTGTCTCTAACCTCTATAGATATTATTCTAATTCTAATATTTTCTGTCTCAGATGGTTGGTCCTGCATGAGATGTACTTTAGTTAATCCGGGAGATGCCTCAGCGTGTGCAGCTTGTGGTGGCTCTAGACTTCGTTCACTTTTAGGGCCACCAGAACCTACACTTCCCAGGGGAGAGTATTGGTAAACAATTTGCACTGAATTATTCAAAATAACCAAAATACCATATTGTGATTTATGCCACCTCAAGAGTGATTCTTCAGCTCTGTATATGTGTATCTGCAAATTTAATTCCAGACAAAGGATAATCTAAACTTAATAAACGATAAGTCCTCATTCAACAAGTTTCATGTTTTTAATTGAATGTAATATTAATTTTAGGTCATGCGCTTCATGTACGCTGCGTAACCCATTGTCGGCAACATTTTGTTTAGCCTGTAAGACGCCTCCAGTTCCACCTCATGCTAAAGTTCAGCATAATAACATAGAAAGGAGTCCTTCTCCGCCTGTTGTTAGACATAGACGAGAATCCAGAAGGAGAAGCAGGGCCGGTAGTGGAAGTAGTGCATTAGCCTCACAGACTGATGAGCCACCTTCTGAGTGGCAATGCTGCGTGTGCACTTTCAACAATCAGGCCTTGAATACACAGTGTGACATGTGCCAGTCACCTAGGACCTCTCCTCAAGACATTATTCAAGTTATAGATGGAGGTAAAAGAAATCTTTCCCATAACTGTTCAGTTTTCTTTAACCCATTGAATGCCGGCTATGTTATATTCCATATCTACTATTTATGTTAGATGCCAACAGCAGAATTCTATCGATATTATTACATTGAATCAATTGTGTGTATGTTGTAAACAAACCAATAAATCTAATGAACCTAAATAATTAAGATTTAACTTTCAGCTTTTGGAGATCCTGGCCGACTGGAGAGCACCCAGATGGAGACGTTACGTCTGAAAGAAGAGAGCCTGGCCTGGGCGCAGTGGCAAGAGATTTTAAACTTATGCAAACAGGTGTGTGTTTTGGGAGGCCTCACAAATTTAAAAATTCATATCCTGAATATCCCATCATGTGTTCCAACATATTGTATAATAATGAAAGCATTTGCTCATTTCTTTACATGATATCCTTGTCATTTATTTATTCATATGTATACGCCACCACTGTGCCTATTGTTATATTCGTATGCTTAATAATCTTTACCTTTTTCATAAACTTCCAGCGTGGAACGCAGTTTGTGGATGACAGTTTTCCAGCTGCTGCCAGATCTCTGTATTACGCTGTGGGTAGTGATTCTGAGCAAGCCGCTGCGAGATGGATGAGACCTCGTCACATCCACACGGATGTTGCGGATGCTCATCTGCCTTGGGCCGTGTTCCGACAGCCCCGTCCCAGTGATATATCTCAGGGTGTGCTTGGGAACTGTTGGTTGCTGAGTGCTCTGGCTGTACTGGCCGAGAGGGAGACGTTGATTAGGAACATAGTGCTTCGAGGTGAAGGCACTTGTCCGCAGGGTGCTTATCAGTTAAGACTTTGTAAAGATGGCCGTTGGACTACTGTGCTGGTTGACGATCTTCTTCCTTGTGATAAAAGAGGACACCTAGTATATTCTCAGGTATTTTTTTTATTCACCTGTGAAGTATAATAAAGTGAACTTTGATTTGCTGTTAAATGCTACCAGAATCCCCCCCCCTCTCAATAACCAAAATTCCAAACCTTTAAACAATATGTATTTTACTTATTATATTCATTGAAATATTGTGTAACTGACTCATAGAGGCTAAGAACATGCAGAAGCTGTCTGTTGGAGGCGATGATCAGCAAATATATTGTTGCCTCATAAATTGAATAATACTTCCAAATAGATACGTAATTAATGTCTTTTCTTTATTTTACAGGCTAAACGAAAACAATTATGGGTGCCATTAATTGAAAAGGCTGTTGCCAAGCTTCATGGTTGTTATGAAGCTCTTGTATCTGGAAGAGCAATTGAAGGTATTTATAATACACACTTTGAATTGAAGACATAAGTGGATGAAGGTGTTATGTTACACCAATATGGAACTGAGATATCAGGAGTTAAAGTTTTGAACACATATTGTTCTAGGTATTTTTCTATAGCAAAGATATATGTTCCCATAACGCCTTCATCTGTATTTGAAAAATAGCGTTTTTAATGGATGAATGTATTAAAGTCCCTTAACACTTACATCCGCGTTAAATCGTGTTATGGGTGAATTAATATGTAACATAACTCCTTCATCCACTGAGAAAATCGTATTTTAGCACATTTTTGAGCGGTGTGATTATGTTCATGTGAAAGAGCGTTACTTAACACCTTTATTTGTGTAAAAAAGTGGAATTTTGTATTTTTGCGACATAACGCCTTCATCCACTTATGTCTTCAATTATTAATTGTTTTTTGATTCAACATGCACAGCAGCTAATACACGTCTACAATTGTTATGCAGGATTATGCACCTTGACTGGAGCTCCTTGTGAATCCGTTGCTCTGCAAGGTGGTGCAGTCGCTGGTGAAGAAGAATTAGATCGTGATCTAGTCTGGGCACAACTGCTTTCATCTAGACAAGCCCGGTTTCTTATGGGAGCGTCATGTGGTGGGGGCAACATGAAAGTGGATGAAGACGAGTATCAACGCCTTGGTTTGCGTCCACGTCATGCATATTCAGTATTAGATGTGAGATCCGTGGATGGTCTTCGTCTGTTACGCTTGCGTAATCCATGGGGCCATTATACATGGAGAGGTGCTTATTCTTCAAATTGTCCAATGTGGACGGACAGTCTGAAGAAGTTATTGGAAGACTGTGGTGAAAATTCTAATCGTGACGATCAAGGGGTATTTTGGATATCATTTGACGATGTATTACAGTGAGTTTTATACTTGTCGCTCTAGAATTATATTCTAAATGATTGAACATTGGCACAGATACATTTGAAACCCATTTATTCCAGGTATTTTGATTGCATTGACATTTGCAAAGTACGTATGGGCTGGCATGAAGTTCGTTTGTCGGGTATCCTGCCCCCTTTGGCCTCTCCCAGACACCTGTCTTGCCTTTTATTGACTGTATTACAGCCAACGGAAGCTGATTTCACTCTATTCCAAGAAGGACAAAGGTATAGCATGCAGTTTAATAATATTGTTGTGTTTCTAAAACACTTAGGTATATCAATCTTAATTTAATTGTTGGATATTTTTCCAATCAGAAATTCTGCAAAATCTCAACGATCACAGTTGGATTTGTGTGTGGTTGTGTTCCGTGCTAGACCCGGAGCAGCTCCTCATCCTGGAAGACTGGTGGCCAATAGCAAAAGACAGGTAATAATGCTTTTGATATTTCAGGTTAATCCATTCCGACAAAAAGTCTGCAAATGAACTTTGTCTTTGAGTGAACATTTTTTATACACAATGACTATTTTGTAAAAAGAATGTTTATAAATACCTACCTACGCTAGCAATATTAATTCAGTAATAAATTATTTTATTTTCGAACTTGGTTACCCGTGATTTTGAAGACACCAAGACAACTGTCCGCATACAAAATGGCTACAAACTACTCGCAGATAAACACAGCAGGCATGCAATATTTTGTCAAACAATTATGGAATAAGTTTTAAGATTGAATTTTAATATTTCAATTTGTTTAATATGTCATATTCCACTAAATCTGATACAAAAAAAAAAACGTGTAATCGTTTGGCGGTTCTGCGAATGCCAGAGTGCTAAGAAATACCACATTCTTCAAAATCTGTTTGAAGATGAATAAAAAAAATTGTCCTTTCATTATAAACCGTTTTAATTTTACATTAGTTTTAGTTGAAGTGATTCTGTAAAACAATCTTGTTAAAATTAAATAGTGTTAGAATGGTTAGTTATATTTAGCTCGAATGTATACAGTTGTTTAATGTAAAATCTGTATTTTGTTTCTAGGTTCGAGGCTTTGTTGGTTGTCATAAGATGTTGGAGAGAGATCTGTATGTGGTGGTCTGTTTGGCATTCAATCATTGGCACACTGGTTTAGAGGAAGCTGGTAACTGGCCGAGACATGTTCTAGCTGTACATTCTTCCAAAAGACTCATATTACAGAGAGTCACTCCTCCACCTCATGTTTTGGCCGACGCCATTATCGGGCTAACATTGGCCAGGGGGCAGAGGCATGAAGGAAGGCAGGGAATGACAGCTTATTATCTAACCAAGGTACTTGTTCACCTTTATATTCTACTAGCTGACCTGACAGACTTTGTCTTGCCTTAACCTTTAAGTACTGACGTGGTTAGGTTAGGTTTTTAATAGTGATGTGATGACTCACAGACATTCTTTAGTAGTAGGTATTATTTTATATTTTCATATGGATAATATTCAGTGAATTATTAAATATGTTTTAACAATATTTAAGAACAACATGAATAAAAAAACGAAAGAAATATATTCAAAATCACTATTTATTCCGTTTTTTTTTAAAACCTTACCAAATAACAGTCTTAACAATGTGACTTATCTTTATTGTAATTTTTTTACATTATATAGGAAGTTTTAAACTTGGAAATGCTATAAAATTTCTAACATAAATGAATTAATATTAGGAAGGAATAAGTATTTGTATATTAGCCTGAAAATGTTAATGGTCTCAGCGCAAACAATTCAAATAGTTTTAGAACATCCGAGATAGATAGGCTTGCAACATGTTACACAGATGTACTTAGTACGCCTCTTGAGTCGCGATGGGCATATTTAGTATGTTTTTTTACCATTTCTGTGTCAGCAAGTGGAGGTCTTTCAGGTTTCGGGCCAACCATTTGCAAGAACACGCTTTATTGCCAGTCTTAGTTCTCTTAGCAGATGATTGTTGTACACTCTGCGATTCAGATGTGCTAGAACAAAAAATCGAGCAAGATCTTGAATGAACCTTCCTCTGAGACCTAGATTTTGTGGCTCAAAGAACGACAAGATCTGCTGACAGGTTCTTCAGTTGACCACTCGTAACCATTTTTGCTATAATAATATTTTTGGTTACCAGAACATTTATTAGAAGAACTTGCTGAATGTATTGGTATTTCTTCAAATGTTGCCTGCGGCTGTAATATTGGAGGCAATCTGTGTTCATTTTCAACCTTAGATTGCTCAGATTCTGTTTCATGTTCACTGTGCAATTGAAAATCCGGATCAACTTGATCGTCATCGTCATCACTGAAATCATCCTCTATTTCTTGCTCTAACTATGTCAGTATCATATTGTCAAAGTTAGGAGGCCTGTTACATACCATCCTTCTCCTTTTATAACTCATCCCAGAAGTAATCGATTCGTCAATCATAAACAATACAATCGATGCCGACGTGACGTTTATCAAACACTTATATAAGATTTCACATAAACAAGGACATGACGTCCAAAATAATATAAACACTAATACTGACCTCACGTCTCAGAGACACCGGGATACCGTACACGTAAAACTGCTCACTCGTGACGTGAGCCCAAGTGCAACTGACCAATCGGGATCACAAACCATGAAGCTAGCGGGAGGCGCGGGGATAAATTATTTAAAATGACGAAATAATGTCCAAATTTGTCACAGCTCCCGTCTGTGGGACACCCATGTCACTGATTAAAGGTTAACTATGAATGTGGAATTTAACTTGGTATAACAACAAATTAATTATTTTATCAATATAATTCCGAAGGATTGCATCTGTTTTTAACACTTAAATATCAAAATGATTAATACTTTGTAAAATCTACACACAATGTTAATGAATTAGAAATAAGCTTGAAAGAAATTCCATCAAAAATCTGCGTGCCAATATTTTTAATGTTGATGGTTGTCAGATAAATAAAAATTGTGTTTCTACAGAATTTTTCACAGATGGCATTGTTGTATCGAAACTCGTTCCATATTAACTTTAATTATTATATTTTATATTATTTACTATCCATTTTTCGAACTTTTTAATAATTATCATGTTATCCGGAGCGGAGAAGAATCCAATAAACCAAAAATGATAAAAATCTGTTCAGCCGATCTCGAGTTATAAGTGTTCGAACTAACACAACTTTCTTTTATGTCTTTAGATTTGCAGGGCACATACTACGCCCGATTCTATTTCAATTTTAGTGTGCACTAACTAAAATAAGTTCGTTCCAATTTTAGTTAGTGCACATTGGTATTCTATAAAAATTAAGAACGTTCCTAATTAGACTAATATTCAAATTAGTTCAATTTAATTCATGTGAACTGAATTCTTAAATTTTGGAACGTTCTTATTTTAGTTGGAACCAAAACCAGAATATGGGGTGCTGTCAATAGCACCAACTACCATACAACTCACAATTATATTAAACTCCAATTAAAATTAAAAAAATAGAAAAGTTTACATTTTTCTTTCATAAGAACCTTCTCCTGACAATAGCAAACACAAAATTGGTCCAATCATTCACATGTGATGTAGTGGCCTAGAGAAATAGGGATCCAAGATGATAAGCAGCTTTCATAATATAATTTATATAAAAAAAAATGAATATTTTCAGGGTTGGGCTGGTCTGGTAGTCATGGTAGAGAATCGACATTCAAACAAATGGATCCATGTTAAGTGCGACTGTCAAGAGAGCTACAATGTTGTTTCTACGAGAGGAGAATTGAAGACTATAGATTCTGTACCTCCTTTACACAGGTAAAATATTATTGTATTCTGTTAAATGACTCTGCCCATTTTGGAACTATTGTGACTAGCATTGCTTTAAGAGCTCATCCTTCCATCCAGCCTCCTGAAAGAATTAGAGAATGTTGTTGGCATGTAGCTCTTTGATTTCTTCTGGACATATAAAAAAATTGCTCAGGTTTTTGTGTCTTTTTTGTATCATAGGTGCCTACCTGCAAAGGAGGTGTATGGGGTCTCTAGTGACTCCCCACAAATTTTGCACATTTCAGAGTCCAGGATCCCAATGGTGCACATTTGCTTGTCCAGCTTACAGTGCCCTATTAGGGATCTTGTGATGATACAGAGGTTTTTTCTGCCGAGGGATAGTAGGTTAGAGGCATTTACTAATTAATGCCTTGGTTTCATCTCAAAGTGAGCCTTCATATAGTATATTATTATTGAATTCCATCAAGTAGGCTGCTTGGAGCTTGGATATATCTGCCAGTGTTTTGCGTCTGGTGTTTTGAAGAATTGCTCAAGTAAGGAAATTCCCCTCAGCTCCCTCTAGTTCATCAGCCTTTTCATTGCCCTTGGTCTGATACTCAACCTAGAATTACCCTATTTCTGTTGTCTAGGATATTAAGTATATCTTTACATCATAGCACCAGCTTCGATAACAGCAATACCGAACATAAACCTCCCCCAAATTCTTTGATATCTTATTCAGACGCAGACAATCTGTCACTAGTCCTTTCTCCCTAGCTTCTGTCAAGGTTGCTACTCAATCGTCGTTTTTGATGCATTGCATTTTGCCTTTTGCAGTGCATTTTCAGGGCTTGCCTATCACCATTTTAGAGAACTATCCTTCACTATGTTAAGGCATTGTCAATATATTTGTCTGTCTGTCTCTGAGTTACGAATTAAAGCTTGTAGTAATGACAATAATTTTTCTACTTGCAGACAAGTAATAATAGTACTGACACAATTAGAAGGTAGCGGCGGTTTTTCAATTGCACATCGTTTGACTCACCGTTTAGCAACGTCCTCCACTCTTCACGATTGGGGCGAGGGCACTGCGTCTGGAAGCACCAGTCCCCCTCCCGCTCCCCCTCAGACGAGCGCCCCGGCGGCTAGTGCAGCTGCGGACACAGATCCGTGGGGCCCCAGGCATCATCAGCCCCCACTGCAAGCCTCTGTCCAAGGTCTACACGCCCCCAGACTTATCACTTGAGAATTGTTACCTTGTGTATTTGGTGTGAACACTACTAATATTCCTTACTCTATTGTAAACACACATTTTTTACCTACCGCTAAGTTTGTTTGTAATTATATCACCGTTTTTGGTAGATTTACAAGTGCTTTAGTGTATGTTCTCTCTTTGAACTTGGACATTTTCTTTTCTTTTCTCACATTGTTTTGTAAACGTTGGTAAGGGTGTGATAAAAAGGTTTGTAAATATTTGATATTGATTTGAAATCCTTCCACTTTGATTTATTTCTTTTACACAAGTTTTCCTTTATAGTGGCTGATGAGAGTGACACGATGCAATTAAAAAAAAGGGCAATGCTCAAATTATTTGTTAGAATCTCATTTTTCTATGTTCATATTATTGAATAATTTTAGGAATTGATACTACTTAACCAAATTCATTGCATCAGGACGTACTTCTACATATTCTCATTCAATGTTATTATAGTCTCAATATAAAGCAAGAAATATCAACGCTGATTTAGGAGATTTGTTAATAAAATGTAATAATCATTAATATTATTAAATAATTCCATGTCATTATAAAGACTTTGAATGAATTACATGTTAAGACATTATTTTAAATTTCTTCAATAGTTGTACAATATGACTTGTATTATTAATTTTCTTTTCTCTATCGTAACTAAATTTTTTTTGTGTTTTTGTGCCATAATACAAAACTTATTAAAAAAAAATGACAAAAAAATGACATTTTGTTCAATATTTTTGATACTACTTAATAAGAAATTGATTTCTTGAATTGAATTTTGAAACATTATAATTAGTTAAATTACTTGAGCAGTCATAATTTTAACTAATTTTGCCATAATATATTTTGACTTCAATAGACTGAGTTATTTCCATTTACAATATTAAGTATTTTATTTGTTAATTATTAGTATTAATTATAATTTTAAATAGTGTCGTAAGACATGCAAATCTCACTGCCCATAATATGCCTAAATTGGAGATATTAATTCCTTAGTTATACCTCATTTTACCAACATCTATTCAGTTGATGTAAATAATGATTAAAACTGTTGCTTTGTTATATCAGTAACAAGTGACCCAGCCATACAGTCAATGGCGATATACGACTCTAAAGTCTTTGATGGTAACGGTCAAAACTAAATAGAATTGTTTAATTGTCGGTTTCCATAACTTATCTATAGTTATCCAGCTAAATGCTATTCGGTAATTAACCATAATTATTATTCTACCGTTATCCATATTTCAATAAACTAAGATAGCCAGGTAGCCCTCCGAGTTTTTGTAGAAACTGTGTATTTCGTATGAATGTACGTCAGATTTCTATGGTCTGTCATGTTGTATGGTTAGGTTAGCTACCTTGAAAACACTACATTACAAATTTGGCATTATTGGCATCATTTTTGACTATTTTTATCAGGCAAAACTTGAAAAGAAAATATTTATTTGACAATGCCGAAATATAATTAATTTGTGAATGAACAGGAGCTACGTCCTCGAAGTCAACTTCGTTCAACATCTTCATACAATAATTGTTTCCAAAATACCTGCTTACTTTCTGAAACATCACGGGAAATAAAAATTCGCTAAACAGAAAAATAAATTTTCCGATGACAAACGGCATAACTTCACAATATTATATTAATCATACTGAACAACTCATCTCTTTTTATTCTCTTTTTGCGTTCCAATTTTTAATCAAACTAAAATCATCTCTTTTTATTAACTTTCTGCGTTATAAAAAAAATCACTTAAAAGATTGTTTGAATTTAAAAAAATATATTTCTCAAAGCTTGAAATAAATTCTATCAATAATCTTCGTACCGGTGTTTTGAAACTCAATGGTTGTCAGGTAAATAAAAATTGTTATTGGGAAGTCCGTTCCATACTAACCGTTATCCGGAGCGGAGAAGAATCCAATAAACCAAAAATGATAAAAATCTGTTCAGCCGATCTCGAGTTATAAGTGTTTGCACTAACCCGACTTTCTTTTATATCTATAGATAGATAGATAAGTTATTGAAACCGGAGCTAAAATTTATATTGTGCTACACTAATTGAGGTTTAATTATTAATGTTTGATAACTTCGACTCGGTGATGCTTAGTTTGAGCACAACTTTTACATTTGGTTTATTATTATAATATTTGCTCAATTTTTTTTATGTTAAGTAGTTGGAAATTATTGATTGTATTTTTTTTATGTTAAGTGTTATGATTAAATTGATTCTTTATGTAATTTTTATTGCTATAATTTGATAGTTTGAAATCTCAGCAGACTAGAATAATTTTGCCTTGGTTTTCTTTCCATAGCAGGCTGACCTAAAGAAAACTGCCCATTTTTTATGCTAACAAATTTTCTCTCTTTCCATAGCAGGCTGACCTAAAAAAACTGCCCATTTTTTATGTTAACAATTTTTCTCTCTCCCTACATTTTTCATTTCAAAATAGTTGATTATAACTATACGGACATTTGGATTATATCATTATAATTATATGTTATACAATTTGTGTGATGTTTTAGATATGACTCATATGACATTAGTAGAAAAATAAGAAATGTATGAAATACCAGTGATTTAGTTTTAAAAACATTCAAATAATTTTACAATTCATATGATTTTTCATAGTTTTCATTCTCATAGGCTATTTTAAAAATTGCATATACATAGCAGGTATTATAGTACTAAATATAGATAAATGATGACATTCAACAGCTTAAATAGAACATTTTCCTTGATGTCTCATCTTTATTGCCTTTTGGCTTGATTGGTACACAACTTTCTAAGTTTGTCTAGATTCTTGTCTCCATTTTTGAGGACTAAATCTTAACGAATATATCAAAAACTGATGACTGATTAATACTGTTGGAATTTTAAATGGTATGAACAAACCATTACGGGCTTATGACTGTCTTCTACTGTTATTTCGAAAGCTCGCTTAGTGTAATTACTTTAGGTTAACAACGTTCGCCATTAGGTGGTATTGTTCAAATCTCTGATAATTATGAGAATGTATTAGTCAGTCATCAGTTGTTGATATATTGGTTAAGATCTAGTCCTCAAAAATGAACACAAATATCTAGACAAACTTAGAAAGTTGTGTTAAATAGAACATATTATTATAAATGTGTATGTAAGAAGAAGAATGCTTGTGTATTTTGTAGGAGAGAGGCATACAGTTTTCCAGTATGTGATGATATTGCAGTGAACAATCTATTCACAAGTAGGCCAGTTGACTGAGATTAAAAGCTAAAAGTGCCTCTGTATGTAAATAAGACAGTTTAATTTTCATCCGATTAGCTAATAGGTCCAGGGCCCCGTTCCACCATTATAATTTTCATCTTTACACTGCATCCCGCGAAAATCGCAAAGCAATTTCGTTCCACGAAAACAAAATGCAGCGTCTCGGGTTATTTGAAAACGCTTTGTAATGGGATGTTTTTTTTCCTTTTCGTCGCGTTAGAGGCGCCCTTGCTAATCCGGTCTATTGTCAAATTCAGTGTTGCCAACGGGGGCGATTTACTTCTTCTTCTTCTTATGGTCGCTCACAATCTAACCTCCAAAATATCATTCTAGTTTATTTCAAATTAAACAATTTATATATTATTATACATGATAACTTACAATAGGTTTAGTTAGAGTAATCATTGTACATTTTTACATACTATTACAAATAAAAAATACAGAACAGCACCCCTGAGATTTATTCTCAAATTTATGCGCAACAAAATCAACAACTTCTTAGCAACTCAATCAACAACTTCTTAGCAACACAATGGAAAACAAACTTCCCAACGTTGGCATCACTGAAAAAAACATCTCTACGTTGGCAGCACTGAATTTTGACAATAGACCTTATTAGAAGTTCTGCCACCTAGTGTGTATTGTCGGAAGCTCCCCAGAAAACATCCCATTGATTGTAAATCTTTTGACATTTTGTTGTCATTGTGCAGTACCTATATTAATCAAAACTACTTGTCACCATAACCATAATTTCACAATTTTATTTTAAAAACAATGACATGGATATATACAAAGTTTTTTCTATTATTATTAAAGATAAACAATATTAATCTGTTCTCATTTTGACTACAGATAAACAAAAGAATATATGCATCTGTGTCAATGTCAAATACATCGAAGGGTGTGTGAGTATCTAAACACAACACTACAGTATGTAATGTTTATTTTATTGATTTAATGTATTTTTTATGCAAAATAAAAAAAATATATTAGCATTCGCCACTCCTCTATATACATTTTCATAAAAAGGGGTAAAATTTTTTGCTTAATGTAACCTTAATGGTACATGGTACAATGTCATCCATTGTACTCTTTAAGTCTTGAACCTTTATATCAAGCAAGATACTAAGATTTCTTAAAATCTCTTGGTATTCATTTATGCGAGGTTGAGTTAAAATGTGCATTAATTTTCATCCCCTATTATTTGTATGAATGCATCTTTATTTATTATTTTTGTTTTTCTTTATCAATATTTTTTCTGTCTGTTCTACCTTTGTATTTATTATCTTCTTTTTTTGTATTTTTCCTCAAAAATTTTGTGTAGTCAAACCTGTCTGGATTCCATGGATACAATTCAGTAGCTACAAAGCCATTTTCAATTGTTTCTTTAGTTGAGTGTTTAGTTTCCCTGCCTCCACTCAATTACACATTTCTTCCACGCACCTTTTAATGGTTTGAATGCTGACACATCTGCTGGTTGCAGTATTCTAGTTGCGTTAGGGTAAAGTGCTATAAGCACAATCCCCAACTCAGTGCAAAGGTTACTCAAATCTAAAGTTAAATGTGTAGTATGGCCATCGACAAATAATACAACGGGAAATGTTCTATTGTTTTTTTTTAAACATCCGCCTTCATCCACCGTATTCCGCAGTCACTTGGTATTGGAAAAATTGTCATCGGAGGTGTACTATCCCCATTGGCACCAAATGTGAACATAACTGTCAACGTAGATTTGGCTTGACCGATATCCACCTCATATACATTTTTATCTCCTTTAGTCGCTAGAACAACTCCTGTCTTTGGGCAAAGATGAAAACAAGTTTCATCTCCATTGAAAATCCGCGATGAATTGTTTTAAGATATCATAAAAGTAATTTTTTTTTAAATAGTTTTCTATGTCCGAAAACCATTTCCTTATGTCTTTTTCTGATACTCACGAGCTAGATGAAGGAAGACCCTCTCACACTGTGTTCCGCTCCTTCGAAGCAGAGCTGAGGGACATGGACATGGTGTGGGAGGAGGTCATAAACATTGCGCAAGATCGAGCGCAATGGAGAGCTCTTGTTGCCTCCCTATGCCCCTGAGTGGGGTGTAAAAGGGAGAATTGAATTGAATTGAATATTCCATGTGTAAATATATTTACAAAATAATTGAAATAATAATGCACTCTTACCTTAACAATTTTTTCAAAATGGCTTCTTTTTCTCTAAATATTAACAGACCAACACGAGAAACCTAACAGCTCATACGATACGACCATGACTAAATAGTTTTGGTGTTACCAGAAAGAGAAACATTGTGATTTAAATATATTTGTCTGCTCGTGCTTTTTTTTCTTGCAACATTTATAATTTGGAATAAAAGACAAAGGTGACAATAATTGGGGGGGGGGGGGGGGGGGTGCCAGAATTAAAGCAGTTTACCCTATACCCCTCTTGCACAAAAACGATTCTATAATAATTTTAAAAGTGCAAAGTTGAGAAGTATAACGATAGAACAATGCCCTGTGTTGCAATATAAAAAAAAATATATTTTGTTTTTCTCTTCCCATGTGTGGATAAAAGATATTAAAATGCAGTTTTTTATTGGTTTGAAATCATAGAAATTTGAAATCACTTTTGGGTTCTATTCTTTTTTTTAATTTTTAAACATAGAATGAAAGAGGTAATACTTAATCTATTTTCCCCTGATCAAATAAGTTAATGTGTAGTTATATTTCTAGTGTACTTATTGATATTGTATATGAAAGGTTATGAATGACTATTTTTTTTTATAAAACCATAATATGAAAAAGTTGTAACCGTTATAAAAAAATATACCTATCTTATAGTAAACAGTATAAAAGTTTTATGTGGATCAACATATTACATTAGTTCTGTGATTTTTATAAGATTAATCACTGTTCTTTTAGTACAAAACATATAAAAATTATAATATAATGTAAAGAATGTCACAAAAATATCAATATTTTGTCTATTACCGATTCATTTGTTTTTTTTTTAAACTCAAAAGATACTTTTATACTATAAGTAGTCCATTTTTCACTAGTTTTCTCGACAACTAGTTTGACAAGCATGTTAATTCATAAAGCTCCAATAATGATCCAATAAAAAAAAAAATTCACCTAGATTGCAAAAACATGTATGTATGACTGTATTTGTATAATTTTATCACTTTATAACAATGTTTAATCCGTGTATTATAATAATATATATTACCGTTTTTTTTTATTCACAAGGGTGATTAGTAAAGAGTTAGGGGATAAAATTCCATTTAGACAAAAATAATTGAGTGGTGCCAAATAAATATTATTTGCGTATGTAATTATTTTTCAATTTAGGTACTAGAGTGTTTCCCAATCGCAATAATTTCAAGTGAAAATAATATGTACGTAACAAACTGTCAAGCTCAAAATGAAATGTGTAACAACGTAATTTTATATTTGGAGCACAAAAAATCTAATTTATGATCTATTGTCCTAAATTTCTTTTATTTTAAACTCTAAAGTGATGTATGTGTAAAACTTCCTTATATTTTATTTAGCTATAATGATGAATCATTGGCGTAATGCTGAAAAGAATCAAGCCCCTATCTACTTTTGGTTTAAAAGTTCTTTCCTAGAATGTTCATTTTCTCTCATTTAATTGCTCCGCTATATCTTCTGTCTTACCTGTACAAGCGGGGCTCTGTAGGGGTGGATTCTTATTTCCCCCTCTCTGGCTATGGAGGACGCACCTGGCACTTCTGTAGAGGGTATGGATTTTGTGTAAAGCAGAAGGCAGGAAGAGGCACTGTCCCTCTGCCAGAGGCGTCTAGAGATAAGGGTCATAAGAGCCGGCACTTTATAAACAAACTTGAAAGATGTTGCAATAGACCAATTTTGGTCACAAAGGGCATATTATGGTCCCTTGACATTCTTCAATCTTCATAAAACAAAATATATTTGTATTTGATCAATTGCCAATCGGATGTAAGCCTCACTAATTTAAATTTTTTTTTGGGTATAAATAAAAAAGCTCTATTTGGATAGGTACTCGAAATTGAATTTCTTTTATTGTAGCATCAGTGCCACCTAACCTTGCTATTTTACTCACCTCAAATTTAGAAAGTCAATTAGAACCTTTTCTTCTATTTATAGGCCATCTGTCTGTGTTTTAAGAGGTTGTGTGAGTCTTCTGCATGGTCCAGTCTCAGCTTTCTTACCTCCTTAGTGGTCTGCCTGGGATCAGTCATTCCTTTAATGTTGATGATTCCAATCTGCTCACATCTGCATACCAGAACCTTCTTCATTGCTGTCCCCATATAATTACTGTCAACTCAACTCAAGTGCAACTCTGAACATCTTTTCCGGTCAAAAGTCGAAAATGTAGTTTGATTCTGTTCAAAATTACAACGATGATGCTCTCGTAAAAATCATTCTCATTTGTTACTATCACCACGGTAGTTTATAGTCAACAAGGTACATTTGTATATTTTTAAGTATAGAATTGATTTAGACAGAGTCATTATCAATTACATTATATTTTTTGTTTTTTGTAGGGGCGCACATATAATAGATGCAATGTAAAAATTTCATTGTAGATAAAAAAAAGCGTAGATATGTAAGTCTATTTATAATATTAAAAACAAACTCAGTTTCAAGTTGCGCTAATATTTTTTTTAATTACTAGACAAACCTGTTGTATTATTTTTTTTTTATTTTCATAGTAGAATATTATACTGTATCAAGGTGGCCTATTAGATAAACATATATAAATATTCTCACCTCTATTATAGATTGTCATTTTTTTTAAAACAAACTGTACCCGTATTCTAAGTTTTATCAGAAGGTGACATCAGTCACGGAAGTAATGTGAGTATTACACAATACATTTTGTACGGAAAACGTGTATTGCGTCGCCACAAGGATTTTTCTAGAAACAAAAGCGATCCTCGCATTCAATACGTATACATGTTTTCCATACAAAATGTGTTGTGTACCACTCACTTTACTTCCGTGACTGCCTTCTGATAAAACTTAAAATACGGGTACTGTATTAATATGGACTGTTGGTGTGACTTAATTAAAAAAAATAATTTATTAATTTATTGAGGTGGATTTAAAATGTGTGTGAATGTAATAAAAGTTGTATTCATGTATTCATATTCTTTGTCAACTTTCAAATTTCCCAAAATACAATGTCAAAACAACAACCAATTTTCTAATGATGGTAGTCTTTTTTAAGTAACAATATTTCTTCAAAGAAGGATGTAGTCTTTAAACATTGTTTTTCGTTTCTATCTCTCTGTTTGTCCGTATCTTTCAGCTGTCATTGTTTAGAAACTAATTAAGGTACACTTACTCGGGAAATAAAGTAATTATATTAATCTAAGGATACCTAGCAAACAATATAAAAAAAACATAGATTCTACGCCAATGTATCTAAGTGTTATTGTTAGAATGAGTTTACTTAGATCAACAACTTCTTTGTCACATTTTTTTACACTCACACATAACCCACCTTGTTTGATATTCTCTTTATAATATTGATGGGCACATGTATGTTGCAAAAAAATAATAATTACAGAAAACAAAAAGATTTACACAAATTGAACATCTGTATTAAGTATGTCAATAAATAAATTGATATTACAATATGAATGTAATGTTTTTATTTCACATTTACTATTCCCTTATAAGTGAAATATGTGAGGCTGTTGATTGATTAGAATGCAAAAGTGACATGGTATGGCCTTGTTCAAAGAGTGGATTTCAATAAATCCTATTCAATGGAGTGAGTAAGCTATTCTCGATTTTCATTTTTAAGTAGTTCCTCTGTTTTTAAATTCCTCATGGTTTTCTAGAAAAACAGACCTGAAATTTAATGGATGTAATACATAGAAGAGTCAAATTGTTAATATTACTAACTTTGAAATTTGAATATAACTCTTTTCCTTAGTTCATACATTTTATTACAGTTGGCGTGTTGTTTAGTGCGATATCCAAGCAACACCTAATGACACTAAAGGCGAGCTTACACTGTCTATTTCGCACTTACATAATTTTATTGCCGACAGTGAGAGAGAGAGATAAACATCTTTGTACTTGTCTCAAAGAATACCACGGCGTTCGTAATGCTACGGCCGCTTTTGTTTTCTAGGAAAACAAAGTTTGAAATTTGATAGTGTTCTTGATATGATTTTTGGATTTCTCAGATAAATAATAAGTAATAAATATTTCTTTCAGTTTTAATAAATTTATGAATTGTAGATACATTTTTATTTCGCTAGTTTTTTAGAAGATTTTTTCTTCTGAGGCCCTAAATGGCAACAGCGAGGTGTCTGTAAGACTTGCCGTCATACTAGATATGAAAACTTCTTAGCAAAGAAGAGAGAAAAAACAGCTACAAAACCTGTCTAAAAACCCAAAATAATATTCTTGGATTGACGGCTAAAAACAGCTGCTAAATGCTGCATGAATGATATTTTTATTGTAGGTATAATTGCTTTACTTAAATTTTATAAATGCTATTAATATTTCAGTTGTCAGAAATAAAAAGTAGGTATACATTTCAATTAAAATTTATTTCATAAGTTATATTATTTGATAAAATAAATAATTCTTCTATAACACCAGTACGAGCATGGGTATGATTTCAAATTTTTTAGTATTCACCTGAGTGTACTTGTTTTTTTTTGTTGTCTGATGACCCAATGCTTAGTTATATATAGGAAAAGGATTTCAAATTAATTTGTATAACACATACGCAATGCTTCACTTGATATTTACTTACATACAATATAACAGGTATCATTATTAGTATATTACATTAATGTACTGTAAATAACTACAAATTATTGTAAAATAAATAAAAAACGGCAAGCAATTTTCAATAAATAAATTTAAAAATATTTCTCACAAAACATTTCTCTTATTTAGTGTATTAGGTAGCTTGTGCCTGAAGCTTGCTGTGATTCGAACCCATGACCAGCCTCATGGAAGTCAAGCGTTCTGGCATCTAGGCTTACAGGTAACAATGACGCATAAAAGTAAAACAAAAAAAACAGTTATGTTGCTATATTTTTATCATAATCATACTGAAATATTTTCAAGAGAATCCAATATATTAATATAATAAGCTAGCTGAACCAGCAAACACTGTTCTGCCTTAATTTAGCCAAATTCTCCTTTCAATAATTCACCCGATTCAATGAGCTTTTTATCGCAAATATTGAGGACACTTTTATTTATTCACGAGAGAGTGAATGGCAACATTGAGGACGCGCATGTCTCAACACTATATGACCATTAACGTCACATCACGGTAACATTTTTATGGCGTTGCGCATTGTGTTTTTCTTGATGCCTCTTAACGAAAGTTTTAATTTAGCCCTCTCCCAGAATATCAAATGCAAAAAGATTTTTTTAAATCTAATTAATGGATGGTTTCTGAGATTATAGCAATCAAACGTAAAACAGTTTCAGCTTTATAAGTATAGGATCAATGTTTTTTTTGTGGAAGATATTGCCCAAGACAATTTTATGGTGAGCCGGTACTGTCTAATACCGAACATCTAGTAGTTCAAGAAATATAATTTGAGAATCTGAATACCTATATCTACTGTAAAATATATTTTTGTGTTAAAAGTATTTTATTCAGTTAAATCAACAAAACAAAATTTAAAAATCTTAACTACTTTCTTGAAAACATTTCAGTCTGAAAATCATATCAAAGTTGTATAATATAAAAATTACAGTTCAATATCAGTTTTCTTTGACAAAGTTAATTAAGAATGTTTAAATAAAGCGGAATTTATTTTTTTCTTTTCTGCTAAATTGGTACATAAATACACCTATGTTATGAGAATCAATTCTAATTAATTCTGTCTTGTTAAAAAAAGAAGATTAATTAACAATATCGTATAAATAAAATACAATATTTTTAGAATATGGTAAGTAAGTATAATAATAATTTATTTCAAAGTATTTTATGCATATTATAATTTTCAATATATTCTTCCAATATAGTAGCACTTTTTTTATTTCTTTTCATTTGCGCCTTTTTTTTACTTATTTTTATGTACAAATAAAACATAGCCACAATAAATAATTAAATAGGTATATATTTAGTTTTTTTAACAACATTATTCATTGTAAATTATTTACATTTACTTAAATGAAAATAAATTTTTATTATTTAGAGTATGTATTCACCTATTTCACACTATTTTTTTTATATAAATAACTTGACAAAAATTTTATAGCCAGAAAAATATAATAACAAAAAAATAGTCTTTAGATGTTTTACAAATCTAAAGTTACATAGCAAATATGATAAATAGTAAACTTATATTTTTTAATAACCTATATACCTGTTATAAGTAGGACCGGCTGTATTTATAAACTGTAGGTTTATTTTTTTTTTAATTTATATAAAATAAAATGTAAAAACCTTATATAAAAATATCGAAGAAAACAATACAATATTTTGGCACAGTCAGAATGGATTTAATAAATTATAATTTAACAAAATTTATTTATGTAATGTATTTTGTTCTGGTTAGAAATTATTGATCTTAAATGTATTCATTAAAATATTTAATATAATTAATTAATTATTATATTAACGTTACAAGAAGGACCCACATCAAATTGACGTAAAATATATTTTTTAAATATATTTTATGTGTTTATACAATATTAAATAAAATATATTATGTATGTAAGTAAAACAACTTTTTTATAGCTGATGATGCTATGTTATATTTATTATGACTGATAAATTGACTAGAATAATTATATTAGATATTAGTTTTATATGTGATATTATTTATTATTATCTTTGGAAAAACTTGTATAATGAAACATACTCCCGCAGCTATAATCAGATTGTGAACGGACCTATTCGACAGTTGAAGTATCTGCGGTTTGATTTTGTAAGAAATCTTCGTAATCGTCGTGCTCCGGGATCGATCTCTTGCCGAGACCAAAGTTAAATCTGTTCAAATCCCTTTGCCTCTTTCCTAAATTTTCAAAAAAATGTGACAGCCGCTTTCCGTACATGGACTGGTCTGACTTTTTACCGAGACCGAACTCATATGCGGCTCTTTTGCCTAAACCAAAATCATATGCCGCTCTTTTGCCCAAACCGAAATCATATGCGGCCTTCTTTCCAAGTCCAAATTCATACGCAGCTCTTTTTCCTAATCCAAATTCATATGCAGCTTTTTTCCCTAATCCAAATTCATACGCAGCCCTTTTGCCTAAGCCAAATTCATACGATGGAAGTCTTTTACCTAATCCGAATTCGTATGCAGCTTTCTTGCCTAATCCGAATTGGTAAGACGGCACCCTTTTGCCCAATCCAAATTCATACGATGGTAACCTTTTTCCAAGTCCAAATTCATATGCAGCACGTTTCCCGAGACCGAATTCGTACACTCTTCTTTTGTCACCATCCCTTTTCCCGAGACCAAATCCATACGGTCTGGCGCGTTTCATGTGAACATCTGAAAAAAAAAAACAAAACAAAAACATTATTGAGAGAGCGAGGATTTTGTTTGATTTAAAATTTATAATTGAAACGTCGGATCTGCCACGATACATGGATATACGGGGACATTGGGGTATGTAGAAAATCCCTGGGATATTCATGGGATATTTAAAATGTTCGGTTACCTTGGGATGGCAAAAAAAAAACATAGGTAAACATTATTGAGAGAGCGGGGATTTTGTTTCATTTGAAATTTCTAATTGAAACGTCGGATCTGCCACGATCCATGAATATACGGGATATCCCGGGACATTGGGGTATGTGGAATATCCCTGGAATATTCATGGGATATTTGAGATGTTCCGTTTACCTTGGGATGACGGATATCTCAGGGACGACCCAGGGATATCTCTGGGACATCCAGGGGACATCCACGGGATATCCCGTGTTGTCTGGGTAGATTCGTAAACCTAATCACATAGGTACATATTCACCGAAATCGTAGATTCGACGTTGCTGCGGCGGGACGGGTGACTTACGTTTTTGGAAGGTGTTAAGAAAGTTGTATGAATTTGAATGGAGGAGGTCCGTTCTTAAACCACAAATGATAATTCTTAAACTTTTTGTAACAAGGGTATGGTCCAGGAATGAACCGATATTGGCTCTTTTAAGAAAAGCTGTTGTTCGCCTGCTTCTTTATGGCTAGCTAGTACAACCTACACAAAACATAATATTCCACAAGTACTCCATGACGATTAATACTAATTAAAGCGGTCAGTTGATTACTTACACAAGGTTTTAACAGAAAATTAGTGTGTTCGGTAAATGGAGGTTAGATCTAAAACACTCTTAATTAAAGGGAAGCGAATAAAATGTCTAAAATGGAAGGGATACATCCTCTAATTTACTACTAGGTACTTATAACAATAATTATTACGTGTTTGTGTGCACTTGATTATAATTCCGGCTCGAACATTCGTTTGGAACCAACATTAAAATTTAATTTCACCCGGGTACCTAATTTACCGAAAAGGTTTTACAAAAATTTAATGCTCTGGACAGAAGCTGGAAAGGTTTTAATGACTGGTTATTCCAAATCCTTCAAGGCCGTAAAGGGTAGTGTAATTATTTTTACATTTTTGTATTTTTACAACATTGTGTAGAAATAGGTTTTAGCATTCCTAAAAACTATTACGATCTTCTCTAAGGTTTCTGCTTTGAAGACCTCGGTATTAAAATGTGTGGGCAACCGTATGGCATTCTCTAAAAAAGTAGGAAAATTAACTAGAATAATTGTAGAACTCTATAAGAATCCATTTAAGACACCACTAACTTATGGGAACAGGCATGCAACAAGACCCTCTTATGCATGCACTCAATTTTTCGCGATCTTAATTAATTATTCGAGAGGATTGAGGGATTATTCGAAAGGATAAGAGGGTTTGGTCCAGTGCCAGAACTCCAGAACTGATATACCTACGCATACAGAAGAATGGGAAATATTTTGCTTAGAGATAATAACAATTATTAGGTAGGTATATTTTTTAAACATTCTTACTCACCATAAAGGTCATTGTCCTCCAACGTATTGTCTCCTGCACCTTCAGAATCCACTTCGTTCCCCCAGTTCATGTTTTCATTTTCAGAGTCTGAATATTCGTCATCGCTTGGAGCATCGTCGTCATTGACGGATCTTTTCCCAATTCCAAATTCGTAAGGCTTTGGACTTCTTTTGCCTAAACCGAAGTTGTACACTGGAAGTCGTTTATATTCAGACAAATAAGTGTAAGCTCTTCTTTTCCCGAGACCAAAACTGTAAGCGGGTGACCTTTTGAAGATACGAGAAAGTTCATCATTTGAAGCGTCTTCGTCCGTTAGGCTCGTTGGCTTGAAGTCAACTGGTAAATGGGGCGACTTCGTTGATAAATCATTGATTTCTGAAGATTCTGTTGAGGTTACTCCTAAGCAACCCCTTTGGGCTACAGCGATCGTGGTGAGAATGAAGACAATCGCTGGAGTAGTTCTGTAACAATGTAAAAAATGAGTTGAAAAACCGTTTTATTTTTGTAATACAAATTTGTGCTCACTCAAAGTGAACACTAAAACCGTCTTTCACAGTTAGCTACTTAAAGAGTGTGTCGTGAAAGTGGAAGATAGTCGGCACATGGGATCGAAACAGTAAATAGGCGTCGTAGCCGTTAGGCATCTTCAAGTTTTTTACGAAATAAAGGTTAAAAAATCCCATTATTTTCGAACAATTTTGAGTAGTTATTTACAAAAAACAACCAAGGTGTCTTTTGAGCTCGCAAAGGACGCAATACGTCAATTTTGTATGAAATTCTTAGTAAGTCCTTTCTTTAGGAAAATATTGATTTGAGATTACCCGACTCGGATGAGTATTCAAGAACGCCTATACATTATCTAGTGTCTAGGGTGCTTCGAGATAACAATATCAATATGCAAATGTTGTAAACGATGTCATTATACTAAATAGCCTACAAGATCTATGGCCTGATAACGGAAAATTATGATGGGCATCGTTGATTATAATAGGCAACCATTTGATATCTATGGAGAACCAGAAGTGATAAGATCCATAAAGATAGGGCTTTGGATGGGCTGATCATATTATTAGGATAATCAACTTCGAACCTAGAAAACATCCCCAAACGGATGCATCCATATTATTTTTAAGGATAATATTAAACGGAACCGAAATATGGCACAGATCCAGGGGATTTGATCTTGGATTGGTAAAAACTCTGATGTTTTTTATATGTTTTCTGAATAATTTTTCGCAGTTTTTTTAATAATTTAACAAGCGGTAATAATAATTATTGTTCCCACTTTTAAATAAACTGTACCCGTACTTCGCACCAATTAAGAAAATTGTAATCAGTCTTCCGGCAAGCAATTCTTTCAGTAGGTAATGAAGACGCTGATGAGATAATTGGACAAAAGGAAAAGAGAGTCTTAAATAAACATATTATCTAGAAAATTTTCAGTTTCAGTTAATTATAAAAACACTATGTAAAATCAAGTAACTTCGTTTTAGAACTTGAATATCATCTTTAGACCTTTGAAAGTTTAATGATTGACGGTTGTTTTTGACCTTAGGTAAATCCCATACTCTTGGTTTCCAAAAACTGAAAAGTTGTTAAGTATTTGTAAAAAAATTCGAGAGTCTTTGGGCTCAAAAATCTTAGACAGTGCTTTGGAATACCGGATAAGGCATCATTAATAAGGCTGGCACAAGATCTTAAGGAGTTCGGAGTGATGGTCGCCAACCTCCGTACACGAACAAAAAGAAAAATTAGGGTTGAAAATTTAAAGGCAAATGTTCTATTTGTCGTATTTGTCTAATTGACTGTAAAAGCAATAAGTTCTTTAGAAAAGTGTTAATTATTGATGTTATTCCTATGATTTACAAGACGGATGTGATACAACCAAGCACTTACATAGATGTAAGGTATTTTTTCCTCAATGTTCGTAGTTCCTAGTAATCGGTTCTTAAACTCATATAATGATAAAGAAGTAAAATGTAGGTAGTTCATTATAATTTCAGAAGTAGTTATTGAAACACTCTTAAGAGAAATAATTACAACTGGAAATAATCATTTTAGCTTAATTCAGAACTCAATATTTTAATATGTAAATAGAGAGGTTATGATGACGTAATATTAAGTAAATAATATAATTCGGTTTCCACCGTCGGCAGATAATATACATTAATCAATCCTGAGAAGTCGACAAATTATTGATAGACTCTCAATAAATAATCACAATAATATATTTTGTATTTTCCGGGGCCTAATTTCACGTCTGGGTGGTTCGCGTCTGCCGAGATATCACCTGCCCCGTGTTAGCGTCTGTCCCATAACAACACCATTAATAATCAGACTGGTTTTTAAGACAACCATTAATTACGTTGACACCCGTTACATTTTCTCATTTATTTATTTAAAAGAATCTATTTTACGTATGTTAATAAATAAAGACTTTATCCATGCTTTTCTAAACGTCTCTAGATGTTGGTAAAATGTCTCAAAAATAAAAAAAGAAGTTGATGTGAGACGCCTTGTAGATCATCCATTGCAAAACATTAGTAGAATTGGGCAGGTCATATTGCAAGACGGGATAACGGCAGATGGTCAACTATGTAAATCCTAAAATAAGCAACTTTGGGATGGACATGAAACCACCGAACAGAATGCTGGAAACCTTATTTCTTTCACAGCACGATAGAGATTCTTCTTTATCAGCCGTCCCTCCATTGCTGGTCCTCTTCTAAAGTTTTCCACCTTTTTCTCATTTGTGCAGTTTTTGACCAGTTTTTCCCCGCTACAGGAACCACGTCATCCACCCATCTCTTTTGTGGTCTCCCAATTGGCTTCTTATTCTCATAGAAGCCAATTGGGAGACACCATTTTGCAATTCTGGGTGCCCATCTATCATTTCCCTGTCTCGACACATGTCCTACCCATTGCCATTTTTATTTTGCGGCACGGTCTACTATGTCTACGATAGAGATTACAACGGGGATGCCTAATAGGGCAGAAGAAGAAAAAGAGAAAGAGAGACTTCTGTCATCCGATTGACAAGGTTTTCCAATGATAAGGACGGCTTTCTGAATACGTTTTTAAGCGTCTACTTTTTTCTGCTCAGTTAAAATAATATTCTCATAAAATATATTATGTATGATACGCGGTGCAAAATTTGAAGCTCTAGAACTCTTCGTAGAAAAGTTTAGAGTTCTGTCAACTTCGTAATCTTTATCTTAACTCCTGTATGATAAAATTATAAACTCAATAGTGGTTGGGAATATGCAATAGATGTGTTGGCGTTTAATGTAATAATTTTTCAATGATTTGGCTGATAAATAAATAAATTAAACATGAAAATGTAAGTATGTATTACAAACGAAATGAAAAAATAAAAACATAATTAGAAAGTGGTTTCTTTGACGCTCAGAAAATCAACTTAACTAAGAAGATAATTCGACTGAATGTTAACTTGTCTCTTTAACAATATTTCTTAAAAATAAAACCTTAATCTGCGTATAATGTTTGGGATCTTATTAATTCAACTGCCGCAAGATGATAATGGGGGTAGCAAGACATGGATAAAAATATCAAGTGATAATTATTAAAACTCTTTTAAAAGTTTGAACCAAGTTACAAATTATTATCATACTAGCAGCAACTCCCGTCGGATGACAGGCATAGAAGAGGTGGGTCATTAATTGTTTCACTTTCCCAAAATCAGTCCTAAGCCACATCCCACCGCCCAATATTCGAAGGCTGACGCCATCACCAAAGAGTATTCCAAATTGATCGAAAACCCTGCACTGCCAGCCAATATAGACCTCAACTACCTTCCTCACAGTAATCGGCTTAGATCAAGAAACCCTCCACTCAGAACAGCCAATAATATTAACGAAAGCCACAATTACAAAGTAATAAAATCATGGAATGCCGAATGGAGCGAATTTGCTGCGGAACGATCCTTGTACGCCCTACAACAACACCACCTGACTTTAACCAGCCAAGAAAAATCTGGTCCGCTCTTAATAGAATCCGCACTGGACACGGCAGATGCGCGGATTTCGCACACAAATGTGGTTGGACAGATCTCCCTGGGTGCGACTGTGGAGCTGAGAGACAGACCATAAATCACATAGTTACAAAGTGTGAAAAAAAGATCGTATCAAGACGGAGCGAAGGCATTTATTTATGACTTGAACGTAAATATCTGACAAGCAGGAAAATCGACCCTCTACCTATTTGTATTAATCCATTCCTGTAATATTGTAACTGTGACTGGCAAAAGCTAAAAAAAACTGTCCCAATTTATCCTAAATTTTACGTTCCCAATTATTATCCTTTACCATGTTGAGAACTGTGGGAAAATTGACATTTATTCCCGTAGCAGTATGCAGTATCATAATATTATACATCAATATAATATTTCTCGCGGATCCTACTATTATTAACCGTCAACTTTCTTAAAATTATCATTTATTTTTCGCTTTAAACCCCACTTTGGAGCATAGGAAGGCAGCAACAACTCTTCATTGCGCTCGATCGTGAGCCATCACAGGGGGACACCAGCCGCCGAACCCCAATGGGGTCCAGACTTCAGGCATCCGTGGCTTATTTCTTGCGCCTTTTCTGATCTTTGGGGCTTAGGACGTGAGGTGGCTCACGGTCCCGATCTGATTTTTCGATTTCCTACCTCTTACAAGATGCTTAAAATTATAAGTAAGTATGAAAAATATTTCCCGTAGTCGAATTGGTTTTGCCATATGAATGAAAAATAGGTAAGTAGGTACGTGAAACATTTCGTGTATAGTTGGATTGATATATATTGTCATGTTAATATGTATGAAAAAAACATAAAAAAAAAGATATTTCGCGTGGGGCTAGCTAGAGTGTCCCGACGAAAATACCGAGCTACGGACGAACTTACTAATTATTATAAAAGATTGTGCATTATTATATGTAGGGTAAATGGAGGTATATTCGTGATATGAATTGTACAATCAGTTCTGCAACTCGCTATATTTGCCTATCAGATCCTAAAACTTCCGGATGTATGTGGTAATAGTTTAACTTTGAAATTTAGGCCAACTTGAAGTATAAAATGCACACAGGATATTTTATTTTTATTTTTTTTCTCTTCAACATGTGTGTATGTAATATCGTGATATGGAAAGGTAATTCCGTGATAATAGGTAGTTAATAACGTGATAACTCTTTGAAATCTAAATAAATGCAAACTCAATAATAAAATATCTTAATAGGTCCAATTATGTTTTATTAATAACAATCATGCTTAGTTAGGTTTATAAATTTAATATAAAATGCTTATTTGTAATAATAATTTCAATACTAGGTAGATAATATTTTAAGCCAATTCCGCACACTCATCACACATTACATACAAATCATCTTCACCAGGGGCTATATTTAGGCATAAATTGTGATATGGCCTCGTACAGTATGAGCACTGTACCCATTCCCGGCCATTTTTTTCTCTCACGTCGTCGGAATACTTGGAATGGCACTTGTTACAAGTCCAATCTTCTTCGGACTTTTTTTTAGAGTTCTTGCTCGTATGTTTCCTCGTAAATGCCTGGTCTGATATTGATTTGGATGATCCCGGCGCTGCCACCATAGATGCTGAAGACATGCCTGAAGACACAGATGCTGTGGACGATTCAGGTCCGGTATTTACTTGGTCGTTCAAACATTTTGCGGAAGAATCGATTTTTTTCCTATTTGTTTTTCTCTTTTTAGCTGACGCCGTCGGGATCACCAGTATGTTACTGATGGCAGAGAGCACAGTGGAGTGGTTTCCAGTCTCAACATTGTGGCTTCTTTCTTGCATTTGTGGTGACAAGGTCCTTTCCGTCAGTCGTGATGGTGCCAGAGCGTCAAGGTGAACAGCGTCTCTGTCAAATGGACAGATCCCACATTTTTTGAATGCATTCGTTATATTGGCGGTTGTAAAGCTCTTGAAAAAAGCAGGGTTAAGAATGTTGTGAAAATGGGTTCTATCGGGTTTCTGGGTTGGATGACGGATCATGTACTCCTTCACACTATCGTTCCAATGGCTCTTAAATGATTTATAAACACCCACATCTAACGGTTGCAAGATGTGAGTGTTGTGAGCTGGGAAAGTGAAAAGATAAATTTCATTTTGTTTGGCTAGATTGATTATATCTGGGGTAATATGTGAGGCATGTGAATCCATCAGCAGCACCACTGGACGACCATCTGGAATAGCCGTAATGAAAAATTTGAACCATTCCAAAAACAGGTCTGCATTGATCCATCCTTTGGGTGATAGTCGTACAATGGCATTTGGCAAGGCATCCTGTCTCAGGTTATCGCTCCATCTCACTCCTTTAAATATTATAAGTGGAGGAATCCACGTCCCATCTGCACACACACATCCCAATAATGTTGTATTTTCACCTCTCTCAGCATATGTGCGGTTGTACACGTATTTTTTACCAATCGAAGTTACAACTTTTCCTTTGTTGGTCACATAGTTGAGTCCAGTTTCATCACAATTCCAGATACGATTACTCATATCTTTAAGGCCCAATTCATTTAGTTTATTTTCGAGTTTGGTGTAAAAATCCTGGATAATCGTGACATTCGCCATGGATGCCCTATAGGCAGATAAATTTTCGGCTACCCTTAAAGACAGACCGTATCTTTCTTTGTACGACTGCCACCACCACTTACTCGCTATTTCTTTTTTCGATTGATCATGGTTCAAATAGTTTAGCCTTTCGCAGGACTTCGCTAGTTGAAATGCTGTCTCTCTTACTTGGCGAACGGTCAGTCCAAAGCCTAGTTCCTGCATCTCCAAAATGTAATTCAATAATTTCATTTCGACTGAAGAAGGCAGAGCGAAGGGTCGACCAATTTTTGCTACCGTTTTATCTTCCCTGGCCACGTAGTCCTTTACTGTACTCCAAGGTACTCCAGTAGCCTTCGAAGCCGCATAAATGGTAGAATGGTCCTCGATTACCATTTTCACAGCATTTTGAATGTCTGAAAGCGCATACTGTCTTCGTTTTTTAGGTTCTCGTGCCATCTAAATCAAAAGAATATATATTGACAAAATTAACAGGTAATATCGTGATATTTTTTTTTTATGGAATATCTGAAAATAAATTGTGCGTAAATTATCTCTAAGATATATGCCGTGAAGTGACAAAGCTGATAAAGTGATAAAATGCATACATATTTAAAAAAAAAAAAAAAAAAAATTGGCACTGTCAAAGTGCTCTCATATTTTACGAAAATAACCTAAAAACGCGCGGAAGAAAATAAGCCTTCATTCGATTAATATTCACATTACAACCTGTAAAAAATTCCTGGGCTATTAAAAAGAGTTCCATTTATTATTTACGTAAGAAAAACAAGCGCTTACCTTGTTATTTTAATGAAAAAATAAAAAATATCCCCGTTAATGCAGCTCACTTCCCTAAAACAATGAATTTTGAAAGATCACTAACTAAAAGTTTCGTTGCCAACTTCACGGCTATTCGCGGGCGGTTATTGGTATACAGCTATCTTTATCATACACTAGGCAACTTGTATGTTGCGTCTCACTAGCGTGGCGCTATAGGTAATACCGTGAACAAGGTTGAAAAAACTATCACGATATTACCTCTATCACGATAATACCTCCATTTACCCTACATCAGTTAATTATTATTATCTCCAATATAAGCTTCTTGGACTAGATTGTAATCTGATTCCTCCGTAAATACAACAGCTTAAACTGTTGGCTAAATATCCAAAACCCGTATAAACAAGAATTTCGGGTAAGTTTTTTTTCTGTTTGTTCGTGGCAAACAGATCTTGTCTTCAACTTGAAATTATTGACATTGGAAAATCAATAGCGAGGTATATTGACGCGTTGTGTTCAGCAAGGAATACAAGAAACAGTATTATTATTATTTGATTTTCACAGTAATTATACCTAATCTGAAAATCTTGAATATTCTGTACATTTTTACATGTTGTAACAACCTCTATTAGAGAGGGTTAGAATTAGAAAGGATTTTTTTTGCTTACGTGGATGTTAAACCCAACACTCTATTTTTACAAAACCCATAGTAGTGCAAAGGGAAGGACTCTAAACAGAATATTCCTAATTTTTTTCCTGAGCCTCTAAGACACAATCAGAGACAGCCAAAACTTGTTTTAAGATAAAAAAAAAAAACTTTCTTATGTTATTTCTTCAAAAAGCTACACATGTACTTACTACATTTAAATCAATGCACATCTAAATGGATAAAGACATTAACGGACATTTCTATGACATGTATAATAAGCATATTGTTCAACAATTTTTTTGACTTTATGTTGAACTTTAGGTACTATGTGTTTCTCTACTTTCTTGAAACTTACAAAGGATTGGAATTCTATCAAATATAATACGGAACCGGTTGATTGAAAAGGTTATGCAAATCCCTCTGGTTATAATGGCTCCTGTATATGGGGAAAACGTTGATTGTCAACATTTTTTTTTCAACAAATGGTTAATTTAACTGAGGTTTGAGGTTGTTTTCGCCAGAATTCTTACAAGCAAACACTTGCGGCCAATTAAAGACAAAATAACCCATACCAAGGATAAATTTAAAGAAAAAGGAAAACATTGACTCACCCACAACTTAGAAAAAAGAATTCTAAAACTTTTGCCATTATGAAAAGAGCTTTGCTTGAATTAATTGAGCTGTCAGTAAATGTATAAAATTAATACTCATAATTTGAATACCTACACAAAAAATAAAACAGACAAGTAAGTGAATTCGGAAGACAATTTTTTTTGTTCAACCTATATGTGGTATAAAAGGTTAAGGTTTTCTTTCGCACATTTATGTTGCCTTAGAACTAAGTTCCGTGGTATGTAATCATGTGTGTTATCTTTAGATCATATTATCTCTTAAACCAGATAATCTGTGTTCTCATCATAAGTACCCACCTAAACGTCAAACGTCGTATCAACATGCAGTTAAATTTTTATTTACCGGAGCATTTCAAGTCAGATTTATCCAAAAATTTAAAATAGTAGACGGCGTTATTATTATAAAAAAAAGTTACTAGAAAAGACGCGCTGAAAAGTATCGCACATGCGATATTAAAAAATTACTGCAGCTTATTTCAGTAGGCAGGTATCAATTAATAAACATTTGCTTTTTTAATAGGATAGTGACAGTTAAAAGGATTAAGTATTCACAAAATGCCCGAAGGTTGTTGAGGTATTTCACACAAAAAAGGATACATTAATTTTAACGATATATTTTCCTTTGATCGCTCTAAAAAAACATAAAACAACGAATTCATTTTTATTCTCAACTTTATTATACTTTAAAAGGGAGGTAGATAGATACCAACTTATTTTTGTAGAAGTAAATTCCGTAAATCTAAATATATAAATGAAAGTTGGGTTAGTTACATCATTTATGACTCGAGAATGGCTGAACCTATTTTTATGGTGGTTTATTTGTTCGGATTACAGCATAGTTTTAAAACACGAAAAGCTGATGACAAATAAAATATAATATGTTTTAAAGTTGGACTGGAATGGAATATCCTTGATTACAACCATATCTGTGAAAAATTATTCCTTAACAACACAATACGTAAGTTTGCAGATTTTTTAAAGAATTTCGTCCAAGTTTTCACAAATAATTTTAATGAAAAGATAAAATCGGACAGAAAGCACACATCTTAGCATATACGTTCAGGTAATCCCACTAAATTGCTATTTATGTTAACTAAATAAAAATAGAAATTCAGCTATGTTGCAATATTATATTTTATTTTTGTAAATGAATCTGTGCTTACTCAAAGTGACACACTTCACTCTACACAATAAGCTACTTAGGTAATCCTGTGTCGCGAAAGAGGAATATGGTCGGCACATGGGAACGAACTCATGAGTCATGAACTGTACGTAATAATTAATTAAATAATTTATTTATTACTAGCTTTCCCGACAGACGTTGTCCTGTAGTCCTTAATATGAATATTGATTTCGAATTTGTAATTTATACAAAAAATACATTTAAAATACATATGTTTGAATGTTAAAAAATATTTCTTAAAACTCAAAAAAAATAACTCAATTTCTTAAAAATAAATTTCTATAAAAAATATGCGTAGGTACCAATGTTTTGAAACTCAATGGTTAAAAAATTAAATAAAATTTTGCTACGGAATTTTTCACATATGGCGTTGTTGTGGGTATATCCGTTCCATACTAAATTTTATATTATATTTTATACTATTTGCTATCCAATAATTATTCTGTTATCCGGAGCGGAAAAGAATCCAATAAACCAAGCATCATAAAAATCTGTTCAGCCGATCTCGAGTTCGCACTAACCCGACTTTCTATTATAATAGAGATAAGGTGGGATGGTGTTCGATGAGGACAGCTAGTATAAAAAAGACAGTGTATTGTATTTTGAAATTCGATATTTTCATAGATATAAACAATCCATTCTTTGAAATATTATACTGTTTTGAAAGTTTGTACATAATAATAATTATAAAGGTAGACACATTTATATAGTTGGGTTGGTGTAAAGGCTCAAAAATAATAAGGTTGTCTTGATTTTGGGGGATGTTTTCTATAATGTCTAGGCTGTAAGTACTCGTAAGGAGAAATTAGTCTTTGAGACATTTGAAATAAATTATGGCTTTTGTGTACGAGCATTTTTGTAAGTAGTGGAAAATTCAACCAAGAAGGTATATTATTCATTTCCTCTCCTAACATTGCGTTTCCAAGGAGTATTAAAATGATCTTCGGAATATGATTAAAATGTACACAACGCGCTTTACTCATTAAAAAAATATTATATCAAAATGTTTATATCAAAATTTTTGACGAGATCTTAGAAGCGCATAGCAGTTATGCGCTTCTAAGATCTCGTCAAAAAACTTTGCAAAAGGAATGCTACGACTCTTATATAACATACACTGAAACTTCGATTACTGCAGACCCTAAAAAAATATTCAACTATATAAAATCCAAGAAGCCTCGTTCCAATATACCAAATGAAATGTACTATATGGACGAATCCACAACTAATGGTCATACGGCCCACGAATTGTTTGGTAAATTTTTTCACTCATCATTTGTCTCTGACACACCAAATGTTATGCCCGACGTATTCTGCTCGAATGAGATTAATATCGGCTCAATAGATTTCCCTTTGAACGTCGTGTTGAAAAAGTTGAGGAATCTTGATTTGAATAAGGGCGCAGGACCAGACAATATTCCCCCAATATTCATAGTAAATTGTGCTGACGAGTTGTCGGTCCCCATCGCGTTTTTGTTTAGGTTATCTTTCGGATCTGGAATATTTCCCCTGATATGGAAGAAATCCTTTATTACTCCCATTCACAAGAGTGGAAATAAGCACAACGTGGAGAATTACAGACCAATATCAAAATTATGTTTATTTAGCAAGGTAATGGAGAAGATCGTGGTTGAGCAGTTGACTCCCTCTATAAAAAGCTTCGTCTTGCCCGGCCAACATGGATTCTTTCCCGGTAGATCCGTAGAAACTAATCTTACTCACTTTATAAATGATATCTTGGGATCCATGGGTGGTGGGGGGCAGGCGGATGCCGTGTACACTGACTTCTCAAAAGCATTTGATAAAATAAATCATGATATTCTCATTCATAAGCTTGGGAGGTACGGTGTGCACGGCAGTCTCCTGCGGTGGCTATCATCGTACATAAAAAACAGACTCCAGGCGGTGGCTATTAATGACGACCTGTCACAGTTCCGAGATTGTCTGTCGGGTGTGCCACAGGGATCACATCTGGGTCCCACTCTCTTTATTTTATATATTAATGATGTTCAACATTGTTTTAAATCCTCAAATTTCCTTATTTATGCCGACGACACTAAAATCTATAAAAAAATATCTTGCCTGGAGGATGCACAGAACCTTCAGGCTGATCTTGACAACTTTTTTCATTACTGTTCTGTAAACCAGCTCTTCCTAAACATATCTAAATGCCAAATTATCACATTCTCAAGAAGTAAAAACCCAATACTTCTGGATTATAAACTTGACGGAACAACTCTCAAGAGGTGTCACGAAGTAAGGGATCTTGGAGTTACTCTTGATCACAAAATGTCTCTGAAAACACATGTTGACAATATCGTGGATCAAGCGTTTAGACAGCTTGGTTTTATACTGAGAGTATCAAAACCATTTAAAAATGTGAACACATTAAAGCTTTTATATTTCACGTACGTTAGAAGTTGTCTGGAGTTTGCATCTGTGACATGGAACCCACAGTACGTAACATATATAAGTAGAATTGAGAAGGTTCAGAATAAGTTCTTAAAGCACTTGGACTATAGATGCAAACAGTCATTCGAAAACTATACAGAATCTGCGCGATATCATAAAATAGACTCACTGGAAAACAGGCGTACCAAATTTGATATGGTATTTCTCTATAAAATTATAAACAATATTATCGACTGCAGTGAACTTCTTTTGAATGTTAACTTCAAATGTCCATCACGCCCTACAAGGGTACCCAGAACCTTTCAAATTCCTCTCTGTAACACAAACTATATACAGTACTCATTTTTCCCCAGAGTCTGCGCAAACTATGATTCGTTTTTCAGGGATGTCGACATTTTTCACCTGTCACTGCTGGAATTTAAAAATACTATTTCTCGCTCTCTACATGGTTCTGGTCATTCTGATACATAAATATGAAGAAACTCGCATGTGACATGGGTACTTCCATCATATCCTTCACTTAATATCATAGGAGCACCCCCTCCCCCCCTTTTTATCCCTTTATACTTTAATTTCTACTTTTTCTCTTTCAGTTGCATTTATATAAAATAAAATATTGTTGACGATATATTATTCATCTATAAATTTGCAAACTTAACTGGTTTATGATATGATTTATGTTTTGTTGTACTATATGTCTTTGTAATAACTGTTTGTTTGTTTAAATAAATAAAATAAAAAAAAAAAAAAAAAAAAAAATGTTTTCGAAAACTCGATTATGAAAGCATTTATATGACTTCTCATTGTTGGTGTAGGCAACTATATTTCTGTGGTGGATTTTCATGGCAAAAATAAGCCCATTGACTTCTTTAGATTATTGTTATTTAAAAGCTTTCGAGTGCTTTGGAATGGTGTTTTTTTAGAAAACTTACAAAAGAATTCACATTTTTTGGTGAATGAATTTGAGAATCAAAAAACAAGAAGGACGTATTTTTCATTGCGAATGATTTGGCTGATTTTTGTGGCTTTTCATTTTTTTTTACCCGCCATTTCGTCTACTGCCGGGAGCAGGCAGAGTATGGACTTCCATTCATTCCTATATCCAGAAAAACCTATTTCGCTTAATTCAACAGCAAAACTTTCCCCTAACATATCTTGTATCCTATTCCTTTTGCTCCTGACATGGCCCTCCTTAAAGACGACACCGACACCCAGTTTCGCACGGGAAAAAGGTACCTATTTAAAAAAAAAGTTTTCATGAAGATCCCTATTTTTTTTCAAAATATTCTACAGCCTTTTAATCTGGAATAATGTGGTGGCATTCTAATGGTCCCATCCCGTACAGCTCGTACCCCAGTGTCGCCCTATATCACTGCCTAGCTAGATGAGCAGAGTGAGCCACGGAGAGCGGCGACCACTCTTTTTTTTTTTAATAGGTACTTACATTTTGGAACTCGTGTTATCTTTCGAATGGAATGTCCGAATTGAATAATTCAAAAAGTATAAACGTATTGAATCAGTCTTGAATATGAACTAATTTATTTTGATAAGGAGTTATACCTAGATACAAATGAAAAGCCTTTTCCAGAGGCGGCATTTCAATTAAATTAAAAAAAAAAAAGAATATTTATTGTGACATAAATATAAAAGTTAGAAATATGCTGTCATCTACAAAGTCGTGGTACATTATTTTATTATTATTATTAATAATAAAAATTTAATAATAATTATTTTATTCTATCATCAAAAGTTTTTACAGTGCACGTGATGTAAAGAATACTTTAGGTATTTTAAATTTATTTAAAGACACCATTGAATAACACAAACAAATCATGAAACTAAAACATAGAATCTCCAATGCTCCAATATAATATTATCCATCAATAACGGTGCTATTATATCAAAGAAATACTTTCCATTTTGAAAATATTACGTGTTATTTTACTCGTATGTTCAATCCCCTATTACGTTTAACATCTCACATTTCTTCACAAGGCCCTTGGTTACATTTCATATAAGATCATTTTATTATTACGACAATAAGGTTTGCTTTTGTTTTCTGTTAACAAATAACACAACGGTTCATGTTACATAAATACTTATATTAAAAGACAACTCACCAAAACGTAACACGTGTTTATATTATTATATTCTAGTTATACCTACTCGTATAAAATTTAATAACCATGCATGTTATTGGAGCACTGGAGGTTCTTTGTTTTTGTTTGTTTGCGTTGTTCAGTGTTCTGTTGGTGATTCTTTTAAACAAATAAATTTAATGACTTTATAGTCATTTTTCAATTTTTTGTTGTTTACTAGCAGATATCCGGCGTGTGATACAACGGGAAAAATAATAGAAATTAAAGAAAAAATACCAACTAATTCATTACTAATGTTCGATTTTTAAAAGGAACAAACCACTACGGGTTTACGACCGTCTTTTACTGTTATTTCGAAGGCTGGCTTAGTGTGATCACTTTACGTTAACAACGTTCGCCATTAGGTGGTAATGTTTGTCTCCGAAACTCCTAATCATGAGAATTCTCACCATGTTCAACATGTCGAAAAATCTCATGTATGCAACAAGTAGAAATTTAAATAAATAAAATAAATGACACGATCGATGCAATTGATAAAATTTGTACCTAATGATTTTTATTCAAAATCAGGGTATGTGACGAATTCAGGCCGATAGAGAGATTTTGAACAATCGAATCGATACCTGGAGTATATGTTGATTACGCTTAAAAAGAAAATATAAATTTTCGTTTGATTTTTGTAGTCGTAAACCATATTCATAGTAATACCTCCAAGCCGTCTGAAATCCCGAAAACCGTACGGGCTATCTGCTGCTACAAGTGCGGATTGCTCGATGGAAGACAAACTGAGACAAGTATGGACTGAATCTTCTTGAAAAGAACTGCCTGGCTTAACGCAACCCAGAAAGATATGTTGTAGAGTCAACCGAATAAGATGTGATGTAGGCTGCAACGCTTCAAACCTATGTAAATGGAGATGGACGGACTCACCAGCATGCGCATGTGGGATGACACAAACAATCGAACATCTGATTAACGTACGCTTCAAAGAGGGACTGCAGGACTTGCACGCACTAACGGATGATGCGATCCAATGGCTTCGGTCTCTGGAGAGCAAATTGTGAGCGACCATAAGAAGAAGAAGAATATTTATACCAAGTTGGATAGTTTCAAAGACTTTTATGGGCATAATTAGAATCATTTTTTGTGTAACGAAAATTGAAGGCTGGTGTGGTGTGTTATGTAGATAGGTACTCAAAAGAGCAGTTATTTTTTTTGCATTCTTTGAGTCATAGTTTTATTGTTCATTATTTTTCAAAATAAGGCTAGGCATTTTTAGGCCTTTCACCGCAGGATTACATGTAAAACCAGACAGAACATAATATATTCAACAGTCTGTCTTAGATCTGTTGAACAAATATCAAAGCACTTACTGATGGAGAAAAGTTATAATGATTAGACAGATACCCTTATAATAATATCAACTTACTAGCTTACGCGTAACTGCTGGTCTTTTGAACTGTTATGTGATCAAGGTGTACTAAATTGATGAGTGTAACCTTATAAAAGGAACTTCGAGCTTGCCAATTAAACTTAAGTTTGCTTTACTAAACATCGCTGTCGAGAGGGTACGTAAAGCTGAGTTCACACGGAACTGTCCTACATTTTTGCAGTAGGTAGGTATATCTATTAACGAATATATAGTGAAACATACATTACATATAGGTCCGTTCACAACCCTTTGTATCCACTGCCGTACACCGTTAATACCATTAAAATTCATCGGAATTGTTATATATATCGGAACATTACCGTATTCGGTTTGCAGCGGCGGAAAGTCAATTTTGGTCTTTTTTACGCAATAGTTTAATTTGTTGATAGTATTGAATTTTCTGAGATGGCTGTACGGAGCGGAGAGAGACCTCAGACTGCTGGGATGGTCGATTCTCGGAGCATGGCGGAGGACAGGGTGGCATGGAGAAATCTTCTGGAGGAAGCCAAGACCCACACAGGGTTTATGTACGAGTGTTGAATTTTCCAGATAACTACAAACTATTCAAAGTTAGTACCAAAGTTTATCGTTCAACTTTATAAATGTCTTAGTAAGTAACTATGCACTGATTTTTGATTTAAATGATTTTAAACGGTGTTTTGCCGTCACTCTAGCTCTCCTATAGGTAGCTATGTTAAAACTCATTATCACAAGACTCTACGAATATCTAAAAACTCCCGGCTAAAATATAATTCGATATAAAGTTTGGAGATCAACAACGTGTGGACTCAGCCTAACAATTACCAATAAACTAACACATTTCTGAATTAAGTTTTCTGTTAATTGTAAACGAAGTATTCTTAGATGGTGATGCGCTCAATCTTAACATGTCTTGCAATCTTATAATATAAAAGAAAGTCGGGTTAGTGCGAACATTATAACTCGAGATCGGCTGAATAGATTCTTCCGATGTTTGATTCATTAGATTCTTCTTCGCTCCGGACAGATAAACAGATAAACTAATCAAAAGTTAAAAAAAAGGATAAGAAATAGTACAATGCGCAAGATCGAGCGCAATGGAGAGCTCTTGTTGCCTCTCTATGCCCCTAAGTGGGGTCTTAAGGGAGTTTGGATTGGATTGGAAGTATGGAACGGATTTCCTGCAACGTCAACGCCATTTTTGAAAAAATATATAACAACAAAATTGTTTACTGCACCTGATGGTAGTTCCCCGTTATTCTCGCATACGAAATTGCCGCTCTTACAGTAGCCTATCCCATTCACTCCACCGTTTCGAGCGTTTTAAAAATTTTCATACAGTCAACAATAAAATGTGCATACCTACACAACATCGGTACTTCATAAGCGAGGTAGAATGTCTGCGTGCGCATATTATATTTTCGCGTTGTTCCCGCCTGAGCTTTGACTACGAATGAGATATGGATGTTTTAAAAATATTTTATATTATTATTTTATTAGTTTATCCCAATTGAATATATGAACGGGTCGCCTCTGGTTAGGACCACAGGACAACGTCTGTCGGGAAAGCTAGTTGTATATAAAGTGAATAATAATAATAAAAAAATATTGTGTAGTTTCATTTGTAATTTAACCAATATTCATACATACCTAAGTCCATCATGCAAAAGTAATTGGCATCCATGACAGTTGTGTAATTAGCAATTATTTATGTAATTACTAATCACCTCTTAAATATCTGTACGATTACTTCCAGATTAGATTGGATTGGGTTTGACAAATTAACTTAAGCGGAATGCACACGCAGTTATTATACAACACATAACATCTCATTCACAATATTGAATAATCATTAAAGCTCTAATTATATCTTTAGTATGTAGGTATACACGAATATTATTACACAAAGCAAAAAATATTAATTTTTTTCTATCAGCTTACAGTAATGGTATTATGCACTTTTTTCTCTTTTAAGATAAGATAGATTGTGAGCGAAGCTATGTCCACACATCGCAACATTTTGTATCTCCAACAAAATGTTGGAGATACAAAATGTTGCGTCAACTGTATCTGGATACTGTTGATAGCGATGTTGCGCGTCCACACATCGTTTGTTGTTGAAAATCAAAATATGCGAATAATAGGTATACAGAGTGTTTGGTAAAACGTTAGACAAACTGGTATGGTACATAGAGGAGATCATTTGGAAATAAAAATACGTTTTGCTTGTTATATACACACATGTTGTAGGTATACTGTTTGAAAGAGAATATAAACCTTACCCTTACCAACTCACGTTCACTCCCAAGGTAGAGCATCTGGTCACCATTAGGTTCCTCTATGCACTTCTGTCTTGTCTGCTTCCTCTCAGATCAGTGCGTTCAAGCCATATTCGGGGGGCACAGCAAGGTGTGCCAATACTCAACCCTGTTTTTCTTCAGTTTTACTGATATTTAAGGAAATTTTTTACGAAATTTGAAGAACTCATGGTGACTTTCACCAACGGTTCATAACATTTAAGTTGCTCGTAGCCTTTTATATAGTGTGGAGTGGAGGACACTAAGAGCTACGTAAAATTTAGGAACCATTGGTGAAAGTGACCATCAAATTTTTTTTCTGAGAATTTTGAAATCTGAAGTAAACTTATTTCGTGGACGTTTCTTTGGAATATGAAGGGATATAACTTTTTATTAAGCCATTTTCTTGATTATTTTACATATTTTTTCTAAAGATTTGAAATTTGAAAAAATAGTTGGATAAATAAAAAAAGTTACAGAGTGACTTCTAGATAAAATTACGGGATTTCTATTTTTTTTTGTTGTAAAAACGCCTAAAAAGGGAGCTCTTTATATAAATTTTGAGTAGGTGAGTACAATATATTACAAAATAAATTATCTAACTTTGTACCATACCAGTTTATCAAACGATCAACCAAACCTCCTGTATTCCTACATATTCTTCGATCGTTTTTTAAAACTTATCGATGGAAATGAACGATGAGTGAAGCGTTCTGCAACTCGTGGGCTCGAATCCCGGTGCCAACCATTTCCACTTTCACGATACAAACCTTTTGCTTAGTGTGAAAGATGTCAAAAGCGTAATTGTATTCACTTTGACTAAGCTCAGATTCATTTTAAAAAATGTGGAAATCTTTAGAAAATTGCCAAATTTGAAGCTCATGGCGAATAACGCCTGCACTGATTCACATTTACTGAACATCATCGACTGTTAATCAGGTATCCCGAGTGGATAAGTTCAAACAACTGGGAGCAGCCATTACCATCTCTATTGACCTGGGGACTGAGCTCCCGATTCGCATCTGTATAGCAAGGGGCGCCTTTAACAACATGACTAATAGGTATATGGAAAGCATCAGCGTTTGGTGTCAAGACGAAAATGTTAATTGTTTGATGCGTGTGTGTGTTGCCCATTCTCCTGTATGGTTGTGAGTCCTGGCACCTGACCAAAGTCCATGCACAAAAAGTCTATTCTTTCGAAACGAGGTGCCTCGGGAGAATTTTTAATATAAGTTGGTTCCACCGCATAACGAACGACTCTATACGCCGGCGCACCCAGCGTAAGCCCATCACTTCTACCATTTTGGAGAGTATGTAGATGGACTTGGCTGGGAAATGTGTTAAAGATGCCGAATGGCAGTAGGTCGAGGAGAGCGCTGTTCTTCCTCTCATCATCAGGGTCCCGAAGACAAAGAAGACTCTCATACTGTGGTCCGCTCCTATGAAGCAGAGCGGGGTTTGAATATGGTGTTGGAGTTGGTTATCGAAACTCCGAGTATGGGAAGTGTTTGGTAGACTAGCGGATACGACGCCGGCTTTCGCAATGTTTCATGCGGAGGTCGTGGGTTCGATCCCAGGTGCCGACCATCTTCCTTTTTCGCGACACAAGCTTTAAGTAGCTTACTGTGAAAGAGTCATATAGTGTATATGTGTTCACTTTGAGTGAATATATAGTGAACACAGATTCATTTTTATAAAGAAAAAAAACTGCGCGAGATCGAGCGAAGTAGAGAGTTCTAGCTGCCCCCCCGTTGCCCCCGAATGGGGTCAAAAAAGGAGAATGGTAGCCTAGTGGCAAATGCATCAACTTCAGATCAAGAGGTCCCTGGTTCGAATCCCGGTTGGGTCAGAAATTTTCAATGAATGTGTATTTTCACCTGAAATATCTTCTCGAAGTTGAATCCTGTCTCATATTAGACGGGACTGGTTGACTGGTAGAGGATGCTCCAAGGATTAAGTTCCGCCTGCTATACTGACACTTATGTATTGAAGAGTGTTACTTATTTATGTAATAACTCGGATCGAACACATCGATTCCGTCCTCAAGGAAGGCCAGGTAAGAAGTAAGAGAAATAGGAGAGGGTGTATGAGAAATGTTATGTCGGTGGAAGAAGCGAAAGAAGTATGCTTGGATAGAAAAGAGTGGAGGCCCGTTCTCTCTGCCTACCCCTTACGGGACACGGCGTGATGGGTAAAAAAAAAACTAAAAAGATTACCTACTTCCCACCCAACTTTCTTAATTTTTTCTTTCATAAGAACCTTCTCCTGATAAAATAAAAACCTGACGACAAAAAAAGAATTAGCGAAATCGGTCCATCAATGATGTATGGATGTGAAACTTGCTCATGCACGAATAATATAGGTATGGAAAGTATCTGTGGGATATGGAAAGGATAAGAATATTAGGTATGGAAGTTAGCGTTGTACAAAGATGAAAGGCAATTATTTGAAATAGTTTGGGCATGTGGAAAGAATGATGTAAACTAAATGACAAAGAAAATTTATATGACCAAAAGCAAAGGTGCATTAATAAGGCATGCATGGTCGACAGAGAATAATCGACCTCGATAGCCCAGTGGCAAAGACTCCGACTTCAGATCAAGAGAGGGGTTTTGATTCCCGGTCGGGTCAGAATTTTTCAATGTGTTTATTCCTATTATATAATCCTGTCTCAAATTAGAAGGAACCCTTTGACTGGTAGAGAATGCTTCAAGCATGAAGTTTCGCCGGCTATACTGACACATCGATTCCGTCCTCAAGAAAGCCTGTTTATGAAGTAAAAGAAATAGGAGAGGTTCTATGCGAAATGGTATGTATGTCGGCGGAGTAAGTGAAAGAAGAGTGCCTGGATAGAAGAAAGTTGAGGTCCGTTCTCCCTGCCTATCCCTTATGGCTTGATGGGTAAAAAGAAAATATTGAATAATAAGGTACCTATTTAGATTTGAAATTAATAAAAACTTAAAAAATTTTCAAAACAAACCTATAAAAATAATGTAGAAAAAAACATTCACAAATAATACCTCAACCAGTGAGATGAACGTGAAAAGTTGACGAGTTACCCGTTTGAAACGGGAAACTTGGAAACATGCAATAAGCAACATTTCCATATGATTTTTGGCGCCAAATATCGACGAGTATCTGTCAACTTCACAACAAAAAGTCAATGAAAACTCGTCAACTGTTGATATCAACTTTTTGTTGCCATGTGTGGACAGCCGGGATACACGGATACAACCAACATGCATAATTTCTCTTTGATTTTTGCACCCAAAAGTCGGCGGTCGACTTAAAGTATCCGTCAACATTTTGCGTTTTTTACAACAAAAAGTTGATAGATACCCGTCAACTGTTGATATCAACATTTTGTCGCTATATGTGGACATAGCTGAAATCAATAAAATTTTAACGTTACTAAGTACCTAGTTACATATAAAAAAAGCACCAGCAAATTTGTAACCGATAAGCCACTACCTTATGCATTGGTTTTCTAGAAAAAACGGACCCATAATTTAACGGCAGTGGATGAGATTGAGTGGATGAACTAAGATTGTGGATGTTTTTGAATCCAACCTTTTTACTTAGTTCATACATTTCAGTTGGCGACTTGTATACTGCGGTAACCAATGAACGCTTAATGACACTGAAGGTCAAGCATACCTGTCTCTTTTGCGCTCCCATTATTTTATTGCTAGCAGTGAGAGAGATAAATATAGAATGTTTTCTACTTGTATCAAATAATACTGCCTTCGTAATGCCACGGTCGCTATTATTTTCAAGGAAAACAAAGCATTACTCCTTCATTTGTCACCGTCATTGGGGCACTTGTTAGCATTATTACGTGCCTATAGATAACTACATGCACTGTAGTTTTTATTAAAGCTAAATTTGAATTAGAGCAAAAAACGCTCAAGCTTTGTTTCCTCACGTTCTTAATCCACCATAATCTCGAATAGTATGAGCTTGTTCAGTTACGAGTATGAAACATAATCGTTTATCCTGAAAATTGACGATAAATAATTGAAATAAAAATGACACCGCTATAATAATAGTGTTCAGGTAAGCTGTATCGAGCAGTCTCGTCACGTCTACCAAGAACGTGAATCTCCTTTTATTGTTCAAACTGAGCTCGGCGTAGGCTTTTGTATTAGTTATAATGGAAAGTAATTTCTAAGTGTTTTAGCTTCATGTAGTACCAACAATAGAATACACTGTTATCTTATTTATAGTAATCCGATATTACAATAATAATTCATTTTCTTTCTGTCAATTGTTATCAATATACTATTTATTGTTTTAAATATGGTATTTACTGTAAAAAATTGATATTTCTCAGATCTATTGATTTGTTTTATACACGAGAATAATGTTGTTACTACTGTGTGGTTACTTACGCACTTAATTAGTGGTCGACCAGTGCTCGAAATTCGTCCATAACTTATTTAAATTATAAGTTTGAACATTCTTAAGATTCCACTGTCAAAGACAGAGCGAGCGCTATTTCAAAATTTTCTTTCAAAAGCAATGACACACAATCGCAACTTTTCTGCACTATAGCGAATCGATATTATCAACTTGACTTTTTTCGGTATCGATGGATAAAGGTTACAATGCAACAACTTTACCGCGTGCGTGCCTGTAAATGTAAACAGCCTTCAATTAGTTCCACTTCTATGAACATTATCAGCAGATGAGTGTATCAATAAATCATATAATATTGAGTCTTTTATAGTTTAATTTATATTGGTACTCGTATCACGTATTCCATATCGCCTACTGAAAGAAGCTCAGGCTAAGGGCGTCGAGTTAAATTTACATTTAATAGGAATTTACTTACTTCAATAGCAAGGAACGAATAGATTGAATTAGCTTGGTTTAATTTTTCATATTGCTTTTTTATATTGAAACTTTTATAGTGTATACTTTTATGTATGATAATATTAAATCGTTTTTTATGAATGTGACACAAAATTAGTTTTCCCAAATTGAATATTTTATTTTATGAAATTTGTTCTACAGAGTTGCTTGGCGAGGGTTTGTGGCGACCATAATAATATTATTATTATGCTCCACCTAGGAAGCGAATGTGGATTAAGTAAAAATGTAGGAAAAAAATGTTTTTGCAATTGCGTATATAAATGAGGGTTCTACGAAGAATAAGTGGAAATTAATACTTTGTATAGGACATGGAAAGGAATGAGAAATTAATTGCATAGGAATGTGCATGGTACGGAAGTTAGAATTGTTACAAAGATGAGAGTTAATAAGTTTAAGATTGTTTAAGCATGTTGAAAGACTGAGTGCAAATATAATAACAAAGATATTTATATGGCCAAAATACAAAGAATGATGCTTGGGTGACTGAGGATAACGTGGAGCGAACACATCGATTCTCTTAGTCTTGGATCAAAACCAAAAGAAATAGGAGAGGATGGTACATTTCCTAGTACTTAATTAACGCTTATCTATAAAGCTCATTGCCTGAGGCATTTTTTATAGTCAACCAGTCCCATCCAATCTGAGACAAGTCAACCCCGGGTAGAAATTTTAAATGAAAAACTTTTAGAAAAATTCTGAACCAATAAGGAATGGAACCCGAGACTTATTGATCAGGAGTTAGCGCCTGATCTACTGTGCTTATACGTAATTTGGTGAAAGAATCGGAAGAAGTGTACTTGAATAAATGGAGGTAAGTTCGCTCTGCCTATACTTTTAAGGAACACGGCGTGATGCATGGAAATAACAGTTTTGCGTAATCGATAAAACACCGCAATAAGCCAGTGTAGAACGTAAGAGCACTCATTAAGGGTTGGTTTCTCGATCGTTAGTAATAGCATAGCGTTAGCAATAGCAAAGTAATAGCAACTTTTTAGTCATTAAAAATGACATTTTATCATAATTTTGCATGATGAAAAAATATTTTTAAGCGTTGTGATGTTGTAATGCATTTTATTAATCGGTTACCATTTAACGATCGAGGAACACCTGATAGTAAAGCGTTGTGCTAATACTTTACTATTTATTACTCGCGGCGTCGAGAAACCCACCCTAAGAGTAACTTTGATGGAGAACTGAGACTGAGAAAGAGAGTCGATCTTCACATTTTCTCTCTGCTAGGACATCCTAAAAATACGCGCAGTCCACCGATGTAAGAAAATTGACCATCGATTCCACTGTTAAAATTCAACTTCATAATCAATTTTCAAGATAAACTCAACCGAACAAATCGATGTTATTTTTTTATTCCGTACATTTTAGATGAAAAAAAAAAACAGAGTGGGGAGGAAACATTTAGTTTCAACCGTAATCCATATTTATTTTCATGACCCGGTGATCCAGTGACGTACAGTCATTTAGATAAAAACAACAAAATAGAATAATAATAAAATAAAAGCTAACGGCCGAAAACTATACCAGTTTTAAAGGAAAAACAATGAGAGTGCAACAACAGTTAAAGCAGTGAAAGTAGATGCTGAATGTATAAATAAAGCGATTGAGTAGGTACTTCCATAGCACGAGGTCTCTATGCGGTGCATCAAATCGACGGGAAGAGAATCCAAACAATTTGGTATTGGAAAATATTTTGAAATGGAAAACAATTGAATATTACTTACTTACATTGTTCTAGTATGAAACTGCATTATTATAGGTTTTTTTAAACAGGTTGTTTAACCTATATGTACCTATTACTATGAATGTTTTCTGGTGTGTTTCGTTTCTTATCTAATATTATGTTTATGCAGAGAATCACAAATTATAAGTCTTTCTGGGACCCAAATGATATAAAATAGATATAATTGACAAAATGAAACAAGTTATAAAAACTTGGTGTTTGTTAGAGAGGAGAGAAGACTGCGAAAAAGTTTCTTGTGGTTGAGTGCATGTCGATAATGTTGTTTTTTTTGTGTACAACGGAATGCAGTGGAATCTCAATTGGTGTTTTTGCTGAAAGGAATAATTATTGTTTTGCTGTTTTTTTGTTTTCTTATTTTGTGCCGATTTTAATAAGTCTACGCTATCTACGTTAGTCTGGTTTGCTCCATGTTTCAAAATATACTTAGGTAGGTACTTAGTATAGAACAAACATTGTCTAGGAGAGAAGTAAATTCCAATATATATTAATATAATAAGTAGGTATATTAATTAATCAACGGCAAATTGCCTTTTAAAGAAAAAATATAATACAGAGAACAGCAAAAATACAAAACACATTTTTGTTCCATAAGCAATACATTGATAAAAAGTACATGTCTGAGATTTATCACGTAATTTTCTTGTTGAATATTGCTAATGAAGAATAAAAGAAATAAATAAATTAGATTTAGGTATCTACTTAAAATACAAATTTAGCAATGATTAACAGTAGGTATCCATTCAGAATTCGGGACCGTGAGGTTGACCACCTCACGTCCTTAAACCTCAACCGGTCAGAAAAGGCACCATAAGCCTCGGACGCGTTCGAGCGCAATGGAGAGCTCTTGGTGCCTCCGTATGCCCCTAAGTGTGGTTTAGGCCACTCGCCTTGCGGGTTGGTTTGGGGGGATCTGCTACGGGCTTGATTTGTGTGGGGCCGGCTTTTTGATTTTATTGCTTCGATCGAACTAGAGGGTTGGTTTCTTGCGGGTCGGGTTTGCTGCGGATTTGTCTCCTCCGGGCTGGCTTGAGGTGTGCGGGGTGCCTTAAAGGGAGAATCTATATCTCTATCTATCTATCCATTCAGAATATTATAAACGTGTAAATATTAACATCAGAAAAAAAGCAAAGCATTTAATAATGAGGCAAACGAAAGTGATAGCAGAAATCTTACTTTCTCTTGTGAATTCTGTTCCAGTGCAAAAAGAGAATGCCAAATTCGGGTGCACTGGATGTATACCTACAACTAAATAGATTTATAAAGATAGGTACTTGTATTTGTATTGATTCATAGGTATCACTGCACCTGCATAATGACTTAATATTAATGTTTCACTTTAACAAACCATAGCTTATTTAGCCAAACAAAACAAACTATCTAAACAAAACGTCTGTAAATGACAACACATCACAAACAAAATTGTTTCATAAAGCTTGCTCTTAATAGGTATTTCTTTAGCTTTAGACACTCCTTTACCATCCTTACAGCATATCAATTTGTCACAAGTTAATTCTTGTCTAACGTTTTCACGAGATTCTTCACATAGTTTTTTGAACATTATTTTCGCAAGCATCAACAGCCATATTAAGTAACTATTGTTTTTATAGTGTACTACAAAGTTTACAAGGAGATAATCGCGAGTATCACATATCTTGTTTTATAAATAATTCATTTGTACAATTTAACAAGATGTCTAGTTTGTGTGAATGTAACCGTAGATAAATAATTGTTTAAACCGACTACGTTATAATGAGGGCGTAGGCATAATATATGCAGTCACTGCTCTCTGCAAGGAAATATTTTTTCAAATTTTCAAATACTACTGTATTTTTTAAATGTAATATTTATACTTTTTGGACTCACAAGCTTCATTATGGATGGATTATTTAGAGTGATCATTTTTCATATACATAATGCGATGTTTTCCCCCCAGTAAAAAGATCAATGTCCCAATTCTTTATCGGAACCGCTAAAATTTTGAATTTTTCCGCATACATGCTCTCCTATTTCTTTTGCTCCTGACTTGGCCCTCCTCAAGACTGAACCGATATGATCGGACCATGTCATTCGAGGTCGACCTCGTCTGCGTGCACGCAGATTGAATGTGTCAAATGATTTCAACCAACCCGAGCGATATTCCATAATAAATCGATTGAAGTGAATATGGCTGCAAGTAATTCCAGGCGAATGACTTCCAAAATGTCAAAATTGTCGTTATGGCCGCCAAATTTGCTTTTTCTCAAACAAATAAAACTATTATCATACATTTACTAATACTCCTTGTAAAAATAATATTTTATAATATTTTGTTTTGATTGGTGTTTTTAAGAGAGGTATTTGAGAAAGAAAATTTACACCAGTAAAGTTTGACATACCTACTCGTAAAAGCGGTTCCTCTAAAATTTGGGCGGTCTTTCTTAGGTGTCACTTAAATTATTTGATAGCGGGTCATTTTATAAAGGAATTATGAAAATAATAGTGGAATATAGGTAGGTACTTTTTTCACATATTTTTCAACGGATTCTACGCAATCTTATAGAATGGGGGTGATATCTTTTATTCCTTGCAAAAATATGCACTGGTGGGAAAAATTCGATATCAAAGAAGCTAAATAATATGAAAGATTGTATACCAAAAGTTTACACATGTTTAAAAAGCATCTGAATACGGAACAGTTATATTTTAATTTTTGTTACGAAGTTCAATTTCAACTTATGAAAGAATTATTGTTGTCCACAATACGTAGATAAAGTGAGTTACATAATCGTAGTACAATATTATTATTATTATTATTGTTCAGGTAACATTTATGTCGATCTATAAAAATGTCTATAGATAAAGATAAAAGCTAACTTGAATGCATTGTTGTAAATCTCAAACATACAGCGTGTTGAGCTTATTCAGTTCAGTACTCTACACATAAACTAGCAAAGTTTTATCATTCTTATTTCTTTTTAAGCGTAGTGGTACAATCGAAGTGAGTATTAGCTAGTCTCTACATATATAAAAATGGAGACCTAGGTAATTGATTTATTACTTTATAATTATAAAAATTATAATTTCATATTCATAGTTAGGAGCAGTGGGGCTAGTACGAGTTTAATCGAAAGTTAATTGCACGCTAATAAGCGCTTATAAGCGTGCAAATAGTGTTCGAAAATCAGACGATCGAATCATTCGATCATTTTTGCATGGAATTTTTTCGAAACTCTTTCGATGATCGTTTCGATATTCGATCATCGAAAACTTATACTAGTGGAGATCAACGTCTGTCGGAAAAGTAGTTTTGTATAAAAAATACTAGGTGTGTGCGATTGATTGGTTTATATCTATGTAATATTATCATTTTGGTGGAATGTTATGTTGTCGTGTAATAAACATATATCGGTATTGCAACGTTCAGGCCCTATTTTACGATAAAACAGTACATTACGATTATGTATATTCTTGCCAATACTTCTTATTCAAATAAATTAATCAGCAGACGTCTGCTTCTCATCGCAACAAAATGAACAATAATATTTCATGTTGGAAGTTAGCATAAGACATAAACCTGATAACTCGACGTTTAACAAATCAATCAAACGAGTAACAAGCGTTCGCTGGTTAATCAATCATGGGAAGTGTACGTATGGCCTATGGGGGGAAGCAATTTCACCAGATATTTATGTATGCAATACAAAGACAGCTAAGGGAAAAGAGAGATGCTTCACTTTGCAAGGTGGTATAATTTTTACCATCAACGTTGTGTTGTTTTTTTTTGTCCACGTACTGATCTTAGCATTCATAATTTTGGTTTTTTTTTCATTGTCCTAACTAGTCACCTGGCTCATTAATATTTTTACTCTTTGTATGTCAAACTACAAATACTTATAAAAAAAATTGGAAATATCTCTAGTAACATTTTTTTTATTCGCAAAAATGAATTTGCCCCATCTTCCCCCCAGCATAGTCTACGATTCTATATTTAGGTATTTAAGGAGAAGTATTAAACAAGTTTTCAGCATTCCTCAAATACCTACCCAAAAACGACTAACATCTCTTCTAAGCGGGATGTGTTTTTTTTTGTTTTTAGAATCAACGTTAAGTTGAGACGTTTTAAAGCGACAACAACAGCGTTGGTAGCCTAGCGGTTACGACGCCGGCTTTCGGGTTCGATCCCAGGTGCCGAACATCTTCCTCTTTCACGACACAAGCTTTAAGTAGTTTACTGTGAAAGAGTCGACTTGTATTTTTGTTCACTTTTGAGTGAGCACAGATCCATTAAAAAGTATTCTATGAAAAAATATGAATCGCAATTTTTGTTCACTTTTGAGTGAGCACAGATTCATTTAAAAAAGTATTCTATGAAATAATATGAATTGCAATTTTGTGTTGATGTTTTAAGGCTGCCTCAAATAAAAAAGTAGACTGGACCCGAATTGGATCTATAAACTATTTTGACAGAAAGACCTTCGCAGAGTGAAGACCAAAATACAGAACACCTTATCTAACACGATTGACATTATGATTTTGCACTTGGTATGTATAAGATATCATCACCAATCTTTAACAAAGAGCAGTTACCTACTATAAAAATATTCTTAGTACAGAACACCTTTATAAGTAAGTACGTACATTAAAATACTCCTTTACATTTTTTTTAAATCCCCACAAAATTTACTTATCCCAACAATATTTTTAGTGTGCCTATTAAAATATTTTATGTGGCACATTCGGATTTGAAATTTCCATTACTTTTCATACATTATTATTCTACAAAAATCTTACTTCGTGTGTATTTTTATAATAAAATCTTTCACACCTTAATGGGATTAAATCTTTTATGCCGTGGTTCGATTAAGGAAGTCTACCTTTAAGTAACTGGGTACAACGCCATACACACACCACAGAAGGCGCCATTTTCTGCTTAGAAATATCTAAGGTTAGTTTTAACGATTCGAAACATTTTTATATTAATTTTGCAATTTTTTTTTACGAACTTGACGACTCATGATATAAATATACAGAAAATCAGAAAAACAGCCAAGACTTGAATAATGCCTTAATCTAAAAAAAAATTGTTAATGATTAGTATAGAAATCGCTATTCCGCAGGTACACCGTACGTTTTACAATTTTATATTTACATACGAACCTTTAAGTAGCTTTTCTTTTTGTTAAAGTGAATGATGCGTCTTTTTCTACATCAAATAAACGGTGTTCTCGCACCACGTGTAAGTGATAAGTAGGGCCAAAATGATTTGAGTATTAACATAACTCTCAACCAAGAAGAAAATGCGCAACAAATAACAAATGTGCTCTCTGCAAATGGGTTACAAATAAAAATTGAACTGAAAATTTTAGTAGTCCAAAACTTAGAGCCTTATGCTTAGTTAATTAATGAGATTTGTAAGTAAAGCACACCTGTAAAGTGGAACAAATCTCTTTGTACATAGATATGTGACGATGGTAATTTTCACTTAAACAAATGATCACACGCTTGGGATTAATCAAGATCGGATTAACAGACTCCTTTTTGAAACTTGATCAGCACTTTGCAACAATTAAGATCATAAAACTGTCACCACCTCGAACCTTAATGTGGTTGTCACGCGAGAAGATCTTAGATGCTATTCGAAGCTGGAATCATTACCCTTGTAATTTATTGTTTGTTTAAATACTTGAAACAAAGGAAAGCGTATCAATGTAGCTTAAAATGCGTTTTTTTTTCATTTTTTTTTAGAAATATTCAGTTGAAAAGTGTTTAGCAGTTTAGCTATTACGGCACCGGTTTTCTTACTGGAAGTCATGTGTTCGATCCCAGATTCCAACCATCTTCCTCTTACACGATAAGTAATCTTTAAGTAGCTTACTGTGAAAAAGTTGAAGAGTGTATTTGTATACTTTGATTAAGCACAAATTTATATTTTTAAACACAAAATCGTCAATTTGTATAATTTTTTTTTTCTTTCCAGGAGCTCTATTCCGAATTCCGAGGCAACAATGCAGAAAGGCGAATGTTCGCTAATAAAGGGTCAATAATGTTGTATCCGGAATCGGTAAATTGCCGAAAAAAAGTCATTGAATAAATATACAACTCGGGCATGTTAGGTTTCACTTGGACACCCGGACGCACGTTGCAACACCCTAACTGTCCGGACAGGTGCATGGTAACGCTGTAATCAACCCTTGATGTCCCCACTTAGGGACATACATTAGGGACATTCCACTAGGTCTCTACATCGGCCGATCATGTGCAATGACTTATTTTCACAAGATAAGAAATATATGGTATATTCATATGAAAATGTCAACAATGAGTTTCAGCATTAGGTATAAGGTATCTTCCGCACAAATCTATTGGACTTTTTCAGGTTATCCCACTATGTGGTATATTTGCTTTGTTTTATCTGAAATTCGGGGGTAAGTTTAATCTTACCACGTTTTATCTTGGTTGAATAATTATTTTTATACTTGATACATCGGGGGAACATTCATCTCCATAGCAAACCGAGCAGAGAATTAAATTAACAATTTTATGAAAAATTAAAATGCGTCTCGAATTCTACATAGCTACATTATTATAAATTACGCGAAATTAAAATTCATTATATTAAAGGTTAATTTGTTTTAATAAGAAATTTGTCTTCACCCCTCGCGGGTAATGAGATAATTAAAGTAATTTAAATTAATTTTTGGGGGAAGAAAAAAATGAATAAAAATATTTTTTAATTAGGTATTTAGGTTTTTTTTCGTCTTAAAATATAATTCTTAATGAACGCTTATCACTGGAAGGTCTTTGACTTTTGAAATTCCAGGGTTAAACTTAAAATGGTGCATACGTACATATAAATGGTTTCGATTTCATCACAAACGGCTCAAAATAATTATCAATAAAGAAGAAATAAACCTACAAATGTCAGAAATGAATTTTCATTCTATATTTCGAGAGGTGAGGATACCTTGGCTTACACATAGGTAGGAAAATCCAAAAAAAATATCAGTATGGGTTTCTTAGTAAGTATGATTTTGTCGCATTCGTAAGAAAATATCTTATCTTAAAGGCTGGATCCGGCTAATCGCTACCATCGAAAATACAAAGAAGTGTTCCGGATACGAAAACAATATGATAATTTTTCATTGGTTCACATTACGCTTAAGTAGGTAACCAGTAGGATATGATGTAAAGCTACGATAATTCCACTATTTTTATCCAGACCGTCCGTTTCACTGCTTGACATTCATAAACATAAACTATACCTTATGCCCTTAGTACAATTTTTTTTTACTACTATTGCACGAATTAATATTTTTCTACTAAGGTAGGTCGACCAAAACGGCCCACAAGTCATAATTTCGCGGCAAAACCGTTATTTTCACGGCAGCACAGTCGAAAGACATCTTCCTCCCTTCCCTGCGTTTGCGCATGTCAGTACTATAACGACGTGTTTGATCAGGAGTGGTCTTGGTTGGCGATATTATAAATTTGTGCACTCAAAATCCAATTTTTTTTCCATAATTACTTATTTTTAATGCAGTTATGGTTTATATCATCTTTTGTGTTGTTTCTCTTTTTACTATTGTGTATTTCGAATGATTTTATTTGCTCATATGGTTAAATAATAATATGTAATTCATTGTTTTTTACTGTAGTATTTAAGTGTATTGTTTTTGTGAGTTTTGAATTATTATGATCATGTAAAAGGCTTAGGTATAGCCGTGTATTATTGAAAATAAATAAATAAATAATAATAATGTTACTTTCGATTATAAAATTGTATTATTTTTACTCTTTATATGTGGGCCTTATTATAACACCATGTTCCCAATAAAGGCCCGATGGTAAATTTTTCTAAAAGTCATTTTTTTTTATATTCCTATTTTTCAACTATAAATACTTTGTATTTTCTTTAAGAATAAATATTGAATTTTAACAACAATCGTAAACATACTTGACTGCCTTTCACTGTAGGCGGAACAAATAATCAAGAACCAAAGAGGATGATTGTTTAATCTGAACACGAAATGCTAATACGTCTTACATAATCGCTTTACAAAAAGTTCATAATATTATTATTACAACGCCCCCATAGCAAAAAATCCTATTTTTGAGTAAAATGTGTACCTACTTATATTCTGTTCTGAAAACGATATTTATTATTAACATTTAAGGCATTTAGGTATAGCCCTTCAGAAATAACACAAACAGTGTGAGAAAATACTAAAAAAGATAGAGCAATTGTATGTTGATGGAATTTGAAAGATTTCAGGTATCTTAATCCTAGATATGAGGAATCTCAGAAGGTTCATGATATTTTTTATCCATCCTGTAAGGGGTAGGCAGAGAGAACAGACTTCGACTCTTTTCTTTCATTTTCGGTCGGCCACGCTTCATCTTCACCTTTCCTTTCAACCCTATAAATTCTCTTTGTATCCATTATTTCCACATACTCAAACCATCTTTACTTTCATCTTTGTCACCATTAACTTCCATATCACATGCCTTCTTAACATTATTTCCCATAGAGGTTGCAAAATAAATATTATCATAATACCTATATAAATCATGAAACAAAAAATACATTGTAAGAATATTAAATCTAACAGATGATAAAATTCATCTTAACAAAAATAGGCTTAAACAAATAAGCAAGAGAGTATAAAAACATTAATGAACCGAATAAACAGTTCTCTTCTTATAAATAAACATGTTCATTTTACTCTGATACTGAGTAAAGTAACCTGCGAACTCATATACCTCTACAAACGGGCTACTTAAGTATAAAAAATGCAGTGAATTATAACGCAAAATTGTTATTGAAAAAAAAAATATAGTATTTACATAAACAAGTGCCTTTCCACCCTCTAATATATATCTTTCACGGTTATAGGATAAATGGATGCAAGAGTGCGTTTGTGGGATGATGCAATCAAACCCACAACTAAATAACGGTGCCTCACGTATGTATTCCAAGAGGGACTTATACGAAAACAAGCATCAATGGAATAATATATGCCGTTCTATGAATCAGTACCACTAGTACAAGTTTTCGATTATCGAATATCGAAACGACCATCGAAAGGGTTTCGAAAAATTCCATAAAAAATGATCGAATGATTCGATCGTTTGAATTTCGAACACTAGTTGCACGCTAATAAGTGCTTATTAGCGTGCAATTAGCTTTCGATTAAACTCGTACTAGCCCCACAGGTCTCTGGATGTCAAATTAATTTTAGAGATATGAGAAGAAATAAAAATTCAGGAGAATAATTATTTGAGCTGTAATGTCAGCGTTGACATTGGTCAAATTGTAAATTGTTGCTCAAACCTTGTATTTATTTGTATGAATTAAGTAGACATTATAAAAAGTTGACTTGAATCAGATGAATTATATTTTTATCATTATCTGTCTTCATATCTTGTAGAACACTTAAATGAGTAAAATTAATTTATAAAAAATACAACTGAAACCGATTCTATCATTGAGAATTTTCTTTTGAACATCGGGTACCTATTTGGGTTCTCAAAATGTATAATGAGGGTGTTTAATTCATAGGTAGGTGGGTCCCTACTCAATTGGATGAATATCAAGGTATTTAATTATTTTTAGTTTTGTTCTAAATTTGAATTTGTTTTCCATTGTAAGGTATTTTTGTTTTCTTCTAGAAATTATTATATATACGCTCTTCATGGTGATGAAGTTGTGTTGTTGTATTATTTTAAAAAAGTATTAAAACATTTTATATTTCCGACACGATATTTGTTCTCATTTTATTATTTATCAGAGGGTCCACTCTTTAAAGGCCGCTATTCACGATCACTCCATCCGTCCAAATGGAGCGATGTCACTCCAAAATATTATAACCGGAAAACCAAATGGATGATGCGGAGTGATGAGTTGAGTAGGACAAAAGGCTTGAAGCGGTTGAATTTTGCACTGATTGGATGGGAAATGGGAAAACTCTAGAGGACGTGGTCCAAGTCGTCGGCTCACTTGCTTTTTTCTCCTATTTGGAATTGCATCCACAAGGGGGATGGATTGGCCGGTAGCCGGTAAATTCATCGAGAGAACTATTTGAATGCAATTCGATTCCGGGTTTTTGTATATAACTCTGTAAGTATTTTTGGTAAAACTTTAGTTTGGTCACTTCTAATGATTTCGAGGTTATTTTATATAACTACAATTGAAACGTAGTTAAGGTTGGAACGTAGTTAAGAAGGGGGGTATGGGGGGTGGAACCCCATAACTTCTTGGACACTCCCGAGTGATAAAACGGTAATAAGTACTCCAGCGTATGTCAAAATCCCCGACATATTTAATTTATAGGAGTGACTAAACTGAATCTTTACCTTATTTTTTAGTTCATAAACAATTTCACAATTTGACAATTATTATTGTAATCGCGATGAATTGTACCTGCGATGAATTGTTCGCTATGTATATTTCTAGACCCGTTTGGCCATTGTCAAAATCTTATTGGTCCAAATTTGTCATCATTCTTCCACCAGTGTACACACGCGTGTTGTGTTTTTAAATTTAATAATAATAATAATACAAAGCCTTTATTGATAAAATATAAAAATAACAATGACATGCTTACAAATAATTATTAACAACTACAATATACTTAAACAAGATACCTCCCGAAAATGAGTATATACTCGTGCTTCGGGAGGGAAATATGTGTACCAATGTTTGCGCTTGAGCTGGTTTTGCGGAAAGTGAGAATTCTGATAAAGAAAAATAATTTGGGTTGGGAAAAGTATGAACCCTACCTCACTTTGTGGATTCTTCTCTCTCCTACCTTCTTCTATCACTGATGGATTCACTGGCGTGGTTTTACTGATGCGATTATTAAGGTCTAAAGATGAATATTTCCGATTATTGGCGAAGATTCGTTTAAAGACGTGTTGATGCGGCGAGTTTGACACAAGAGGTGAGATCTCGTTTTAATGATTGAAAAAAAAAACTCAAGTTTCGCATCTGTCTCAATGATTGACATCTGTTTGGAGTGATCGTGAATGGCGGGCCTTAGAGGCAACAAATACCTATTACCAATAATGCATGTATGAGTAGGTACCTAGTTAAATATCATAATATTTTCATTTTATTTCTATCTGTATCTTTTGATCTAATTAAATTATACCTATATTAATTAATTATACTTAGGAATAAGCCTATTTTGATTTTCATAATGATAAACATCAAAGTAGGTAGGTATTTTAATTTCATTATACTTATGCCAAATAATTCTACAGCTTGAGTGAGATAATGATTCTCTATGAGAATATTTTATTTTATAAGTCTGCATAATAAGAATTATGAATTTACCTATAAAAGAATATAAGTAATTGTTTTTGTTTTAAAGTTTATGTAATGATTTAATAATTTAAAATAATGATCAATTATTAAAAACGATTTTATGAATAAGAATAAAGGGTGTTTATATTTTTTAATTTGATTATTTATTGCAGTCTGAAATTTTTTATCAGCCTACGTTTATTCAGTTACAGCCCATTTTTATAGAGGTTCAACCAGGGGTCATTTGATGTAGTATTTTTCAAAAGCCATAATAAAACAAATAATATCCTCATTGGTATTATTTTTGTAACCACGTTTAATGCGCTAGCAGGGTCAGTCTTGAAACTCAATACCGATCTCAATGTCGAACGTCAATACTATTAATAGTAGTAACTAGCACTTGTATAAATCCTCATTTATAAATTTTTTTCGTAAAGCAATACCGGAATTTAAATAGACCTACGTGGAATTATTTTTTTTGCACAGAAATCAAAATCTAAGTGTGATAATGAAATCTTAATAGTTCAATTTGTATTCGCATTGTGGTTGAAATGCATTATTAACTCCCTTGACAAAGGCGCAAAAACTCTGTTTGAATCGCCTTCTTTAGGAGAATTTTGAGTATAAGATGGTGCCAACACATCACGAACGATGCAATTACTTCTACCATTATGGAGAGGAGATGGACTTGGATAGGGCATGTGTTTAAGATGATAATTACTGTTGTCCGAGGAGAGCCTTGTTCTTTTTCCCATCAGGGTTCCGAAGACGAGGAAGACCCTCTCATATCGTATTACGTTCCTTCGATTCAGAACTGAGGGATTCGGACATGGTATAGGAGGTGGTAATTGCAGTTGCGCTGGATCGAGCACACCAGTGGTGGAGAGCTTTTGTTGCCACCCTTTGCCTCTATGAGGGGTCTTAATGGGGGTAATGAAATAAATAAATCAAAAGCATAATTCCGCAAGATTGGTGCTGAAGTAAGTTTCGTGGAAAGTTCAAATGAAAAGTTCGAATTCTGACCTTAACAGCAATCAACTCCAAAATATCCTCAGGTTAGCTTCTAGAGCATTTGACTATTTAAATGCTCTCACATAAATAATGTATATAACATCTCAGTTAAGCATCAGTTTGTATAATATAACCGAGCCCTAGAGGCCCTTTCGTTTGTTGTTGTTGTGTTTTAAGACTTTGAGCGATCTGTAAACGATGTTTGAATTCGTAAAACCTCACCGACAATAGAATGATAATAACTTATTATCATTTGCTGCTTTGAAATTATTATTCAAAACAAAATATTAATTATTTGTTGCCCACACATCATTTTATTTACTTAATGACACAGAGAATTAAATCATCGTCGTATGTAAAAAAGTACCTTCTCAAAACGTCATTCAAACAAAAATAGTATTATATAATATATATCTAATATAAAATGTAAGTCGGGTTAGTGCAAACACTTATAACTCGAGATCGGCTCAACAGATTGTTGCGATGTTTGATTTATTGGATTGTTCTCCGCTCCGGATAACAGAATAACTAATAAAATGTTGAATAAATGGATAAGAAATCATATAAAATATAGAATTAAAGTTTGTATGGAACAGATTCAGCAACGGTACTGCTACCGCCATCTGTTGGGGAAATAGGGAGATGTCTGGTAGATTAATATTTTGGTAGAAAGATTCTATAGATCAATGTTTCCCTATGTTTCCACAGATGGCAGTACCTAATGATTTAAAAATTATATGGACGAAAATTTTTGATAGTACTTTTTCAAGCTTTTATAAAATTTGTTACCATCTATAATATAAAAGAAAGTCTGGTTAGTGCGAACACTTATAGCTCGAGATCGGCTGAACAGATTTTTATCGTGTTTAGTTTATTAGATTCTTCTCCGCTCCGGATAACAAAATAACATGGAAAACAGTATGAAATAATATAATATTTAATAAGTATGGAACGAGCTTCCTAACCACAACACCGCCATCTTTTTTATAAGTCAGATGATGAAAATTCAATATAGATATCTAATATAGAAATGGGTGAGTTTTGGTGCTTTTGAAATAACTGATTCATAATACCACATAACTTTTGATTTTTTCACAATGAGTAGTCATGTATGTATGTATATAGAGAAAAACATTAAAAAAGATCAAAAAGTACATAAATACAGTAATTTGTTTCCCTTCAGTATTCTTTTCTATTACCTCCCTAATAGAGCAGAGCTCTGTGTGAGGAAATGAGGTACAAACTCTTTTGAATAATTTTATAAAGCTTCATATTTTATTTATTGTAATACAGGATGGAAATTTAGCAGTATAAAAAGTTACAATAAAAAGTGTTTATAATATAAAAAACGAAAAACGTATACTTATATTTTTGATATCGATTACTTTATTTTACAATTTTTTTATAACTAACAATAAAATTATGTTTTAATAGGTAACCCGGAAACATTATTACAAGAAAAAAATTGTCGCTTGTGGGGGTGGAGTTAATTTTAAATCGACAATATATTAAACATTTCCCGAATCATAATACTGTGATCAAAGAAAATAATAATTCCAACATTTATTTTACTTTGAACGCACTGAGAGTTTTTTTTTGTTGAAAATTTCCTGAACGGTATATTTAATATTTTGTAAAAAATAATACTTAGGTACCTACATTATTCCGACCTAATTGATCTTTATAACGATTCACGAAAAACGAAACGCCATATAAGTATTAATAATTTGTATTGTTGTACTAGCTATTACCCTGGCATTTTGCTTTACAATGAAGGAAAATATACCTATAGATATTAAAATATCTTATTGTGATATTTATTTGCTAAATAGCTTTCCCGACAGACATTGTCCTGTAGTTCTTACTATGAATATTGATTTCGAATTTGTAATTCATACAAAGATATGTTTGAATATTAAAAAATATTTCTGAAAGCTCGAAAGAAATTTTATCAAAAATCTGCGTACCAATGTTTTGAAACTCAATGGTTGTAGAGTAAATACCTACACATTGTGATGTTATGGAATTTTTCACAGATAGCGTTGTTGTCAGTAAATCCTTTCCATACTAACTTTAAAATTATATTTTACATTAATTGCTATCCATTTTTAGAATTTTAAATAATTATTCTTTTATCCGGAGCGGAGAAGAATCCAACAAACTAATCATCATATAAATCTGTTAAGCCGATCTCGAGCTATAACTTATAAGTGTTATTATAGAATACAAGTCCTAGTTTGAAAATGCTCAGTTTCCTAATGTTCTCTAACAACAGCAGGCAGTTGAGCAGGTATGTCTGCGTAAATCAAGGTTGGCAGTCCTTACTCCATATTTAATTCAACACTATTTAACCAACCCTTACATATAGGTAATAATTATTATTCACGCTCATGATAATCTGCTTACGAAAAGCAATTAGTGCACCGGGCTATTTTCCCAATTATCTTAATTTATTCACAACGGTTTGTGACTACCCCTTTAGTTATTCTAAATTAATTTTCATTTTTGAGGTTTTAGACAGGTTCCTCTTAGAACACTAACCTAACCAAAGATTATTCAATAGAAGCATTTCGAAGGCGTTACGATTTTCTTGAATTTGGATGAAAAGCCCATCAGATCAGCCGTACTTATAAAACGTTATTCTTCGAATACGCGCAGAATTAGCAAAAGTGCTACTAATAAAACAAGGAATAAGCTATAATCCAAATCCAAACTCCCTTTAGACCCCACTTAGGGGCATAGGGAGGCAACAAGAGCTCTCCATTGCGCTCGATCTTGCGCAACGGTGATGACCTCCTCCCACACCATGTCCATGTCCCTCAGCTCTGCTTCGAAGGAGCGGAACACAGTGTGAGAGGGTCTTCCTCGTCTTCGGGACCCTGATGGGAGGAAGAACAGCGCTCTCCTCGGCCAACTGTCATTCGGCATCCTTAACACATGTCCCAGCCAAGTCCATCTCCTCCCCACAATGGTGGAGGTGATGGGCTCACGCTGGGTGCGCCGGCGTATAGCGTCGTTCGTGATGCGGTGGTACCATCTTACGCCCAGAATTCTCCTTAGGCACTTCATCTCAAAGGCTGAGACTTTTTGTGCCTGGGCCTTGGTCAGGTGCCAGGACTCACACCCATAAAGGAGAATGGGCAACACACACGCATCAAACAGTTTACATTTCGTCTCGACGCTAAACGCCGACGCTTTCCATATCTTGGTCATGTTGTTGAAGGCGCCACTTGCCATACCGATACGAATCGGGAGCTCAGCCCCGAGGTCACCAGCGGTGGTAATGGTTGCTCCCAGGTACTTAAATTTATCCACCCGGGAGACCTGGTGACCATCGATGGTTATCGGTTGCTGTTTATCGGGGCAGGCATTATTCGCCATGAGCTCCGTCTTACTGGCATTGACTCGAAGGCCGAGGCGTGCTGTTTCGTTGCAGAGTCTTGAAACACTGCGCTGTAATTCCTCCACTGTCGTACTGAACAACGCTAGGTCGTCCGCGTACTCCAGATCGCACAGTTCGCCCATTAGACCATCTCTCTGTGTTATCGGTATACCTCTTGCTCCTTGCATGGACTTTCTCAACAGGAAATCCATGACTATTATAAATATAAAGGCTGATAATAATCAATCGCTGATTCTTTTTTTATTATGTTCGCTCTAGTAAGGAGATGGAATGAAATCAAAGAAAAAAAATAAGAAAGTTGAGCAGAACATTAGAAAATTTAAAAAATCTTCACATAGGTTACCTTCTGAGTAGAGATGGGCATTATAACGACAGCTGATAATAATAATAGCTAAATAAAAATAACGTATTGAACGTTATTAATATTAAACGTTATTTATAAATAATAGTTGAATGAAAATAATAGCCTACCCCTATTATGTATATGTCAGGTAATATTATGGAATTGAGCGTACGGAACGACCTTTTTTTTTTTTTTTAGGAAAAGTAGAGACTCCAGATAGCAAATTTTGAAAACGACCTTTTTTTTTTAGGAAAAGTAGAGACTCCAGATAGCAAATTTTGAAAACGACCTTTTTTTTTTAGGAAAAGTAGATATTCCAGATACGAAATTTTGAAAACGACCTTTTTTTTTGTTTTTTTTTTAGGTAAAGTAAAGATTCCAGATACCAAATATTTTAAAATAGCTTTCAGCTTTTAATATTAACGTTATTTTCAATTAACGAAATGGCTATAACGTTTTTGAATTTAAGCCGTTAGTCCCATCTCTACTTCTGAGTGCTTTCGACAAAATAAACATTACTACTTTGTAACTCGCATAGCTCACAGTTGTTTGATTAACAAAATGTGCCTGCAAACATCGTTTAAAACAGATGCATCGATCGGAAATGTAGGTATTGTTTCTTATAGTTTTTATATACTGGCATTAGTTTTAAAAATCACATTCTCTCGAAAGTATTAATTTCTATAAATATACACCTAAATTTTGTTTCTAACTCTCCTAATTTTCAAAGCAAAATAATGTGTTAACATTTTAGAACGCTGAATGATTTTGTCGTCGTTATTTTAAGTTATGTATCATTTGTTTTGAAAGAATGATATTTGGGTGAAAGTTAGGGCAAAGGTAATATGGGCTGTAGTCACTGTAAAAGAGCTCCAAAGCTAATGCAAAAGTCAGTAAATAAATCTTAAACTGTAGATTGGCAACTTCGCATTGTCTTTTGTTTGATTTTTCTGCAACTACCCCAGCGTGGGGTTGATTAAAATATTTTCTATATTCTAGTTTTATGGGAATGACTTTTATTGATAGGATATGGGAGCTAGTACGCAGCCCTGTCTGACTCCCGTGGTGATCCTAAAAGCTTCAGTAGGACCACCTGGCGTTTTCACGCTACACTCAGAGTCTTCATACAGGGACTGCACCATTTTAACTATTTTCGGAGGTATACCATACAGAGCAAGTATTTTCCATATTGATGGTCTATGTGGGCTGTCGAAGGCCTTTTCAAAATCTATAAAGCAACAAGCGACTGGAGAGTTAAACTCCTTGCACTGCTGAAAGATGCACCTGGCACAGAAAATTGGGTCCGTGCAGGACCTTCCAGGTACAAAGCCGCATTGTTGCTCTCTCAGGACAGCCATGACAGGCCCCCGAATGCGGTGTAGTAATATCTGAGATAATACCTTACCGGGAACACTCAGTAGAGTAATTCCACGGTAGTTTCCGCATTCAAGGGGGTCCCCCTTTTTAAATATTGCGACGATGGATCCATTCGGCCAATCTTTTGGGCACCTCTCCTCTTCCCACGCCATTTTAAATATATCTAATAGTGGTTGGCCAAGGGTGTCTATGCCTTGTTTGAGGAGCTCTGCGTGAATTCCATCGTCTCCTGGCGCTTTGTTGTTCTTAAGTCTCATCACGGCCAGCACCATCTCACTGTATGTTGGCGGTTCCTCACATATCCCAGTTGCCTGAGGTATATTCAGACCAGCCAACTCCTCCTCAAAGTTGTAAGGTGAGGAGGGCTCGGGACGGTTTAATATTGACTCAAAGTACTCCCTCCATCTCCCTTTAATCAGTTCGGGGGCAGTGACAGTGGCTCCACGAGAGTCTCGTATTGCCGTCACGGGTCTTTTTTGACCCCTGCCCCCGACCTCCCGGGTGATTTCGAAAAGTGTCCTTGAGTCATTTCCGAGTGCAGCAGATTGCGCTCGCCGTATCTGAGAGTCCAGGTGTCTTCTTTTATCTGTTCGTACAGAGTGCTTCACCTTGCGGCTCAGCTCCCTGTACTCAGACACCAAAGCAGCCAGTTTTTGAGGGTCTTTTTCGCTGTCTATGAGGGTCTTAGCCTTCTGGCGATCTTCGATGAGGCTCCAGGACCCATCGGACATCCATATTGGCCTCTTTTTGCTCTTATAGCCGACAGAAGAACGTGCGGATTCCATAACGGCGTCACGGAAGCTATTCCAAGCTGTCTCAATTGGAACAGCTCCGTGTGAATCCTGCAAGGGGGCAAACCTGGTGCGTAACTCAGCCTCGTACGAATGACGACACTGAGCACTCTCTAACCTGCGTATGTCCAGCGGGCGAGAGGCAGACGGTCCTTGCTGGAAATGGGTAAATCTGAATTTCAACGAACCCACAAGGAGTTCGTGATCAGTATCCATGTCTGCCCCTCGGTAGGTGCGGACATCTCGCAGGTCAGTTCGGTTGCTGGCCCTTACCAGAAGATGGTCAATCTGGTTTTTTGTTCTCCTGTCAGGCGAGGTCCAAGTATATTTATGGATATCCTTGTGGGGGAACAGAGTTCCCCCTATTAAGAGTCCGTGGAGTGTGGCGAAACCAATCAGACGGCTTCCATTATCATTTATCACTCCCATGCCATGCCTACCCATGACGCCTGGTCCATACTGGGGGTCACTGCCAACCTTGGCATTAAAATCCCCCAGTACAATTAAGCGGTGGCGCCTTGGGACATGGGACACAACTGCATCCAGACTGTCATAAAAACAGTCCTTGGCAGCCGCATCCCCATCCTCAGTGGGAGCATAGCATAGGAGGACCGTCAGTGTTTCGCCTGTCATCTTGAAGGACGCACTCATCAGGCGGTCAGAAACAGGTTCCCAACCAAGAAGGCGAGAGAAGGCATATTTACTTAAAAGTAGAGCGACGCCACGCATCCGTGCAGTTCGGTGACCAGAGTGCAGCATGACATAGTTGCCAGCGTCACTCTGCCCCGTCCCTGGGATGCGTGCCTCGCTCAGCCCCAGGATATCCAGTCCATAATCTCCCGCCAACTTGGCAGCAACAAGCTCCCCGCCCGCCCTCAGAGTGCGGACATTCAGGGTCCCGATTTTCAAGCTCTTGTTCCGAGCCGTGGTCAACACAGGGGGGACACTAGCTGCCTGGACCCCCCCCTGGTGGGGCCCAGGCGTCCGAGGCTTAATTTTGTTGCCTTTTCTGACCGCTGGAGTTTAAGGGTGTGAGGTGGTCAACCCCACGACCCCGATCTGATTTTTCGATAACCTGCCTCTTACAGGATGCTCGAAAAACCAGCAAAAAGAACAGAGGTGCTATTCTAAGCCGACAGCCCCACGGCCCAAGCTATAAATAGAATAATAATTTCCATGCCAATTTTATTCCTGGCTACCCCCAGGTATAAGTAAGGAATAACGACATTTAAGGAGACAGACACTTCACTCTTCATATTTTGACACTAAACTTACGAAAACAAGTCGAAGTAGCCACAAGTCCGAGATGTCAATGAAAAGAATCAACATACGGAAATGTTCGTACCGTTTCGTACATACTCGTGATTTTCCGCGCACAAACTTTCTCGAGGGTCCAATAGGGTAAAGGGTTGATTATTAGTAGACGTGGTATAAGCGATTTATGCCGTAATAACTATTCCCGTCATAACACAGTTTCTATTAGAACTACTACAGATGTTCATATTTTTTCTTTACTCACAGAATAAGATTTTTCGTAACATTTTTCTCTCTCTCCATAAAGAGAAATGGAATCGTTAAACATATTACAATTAAGGGACCGAAAAGCTGTTTAATTATGTGGTAGGTATGTGTGGTGGTAGATGGACAAAGAAGTTTCTGGACTGGAGGCTGGACTAGAATAAGACCCAGAAGTGTGGGTAGGTCCCGAACATTATAATGGTCCTGCACTGGAGGATAGTAGAGAGCATTTGCCAGAAAATTATGGTAATCCACGAAGAAAACCTTTGTTCAATACCTCGTACCTATCTATATAATATTATAAAATATCACTTATAACTCGAGATCGGCTAAACAGATTTTTATGATGTTTAGTTCATTGGATTCTTCTCGCTCCGGCTAACTTATGAAAAATGGATAGCAAATAATAAAAAAATATAATTTTAAAGTTAGTATGTCATGGATTTACTGACAACAACGCTATCTGTGAAAAATTGCATAACAACACAATGTGTATTTACTTGACAACCATTCAGTTTCAAAGCATTGGTACGCAGATTTTTGATAAAATTTCTTTAGAGCTTTCAGAAATATTTTTTAACATTCAAACATATTTTTGTAAATAATACAAATTCGAAATCAAGATTTATATAGTAAGGACTACGAACAACGTCTGTCGGGAAAGTTAGTAAACTATAAGTGTGCAAAATTTCATACTTCTGTGTTTGTGTAATTTTCGTAAAAAGGCGTTCAAAGTTTTTGCTTCACGTATTAATATATAAAGGACTCGGCAAAAATCTTGTTTATTTTGTTATTTGCAGCATATGGAAATTTAAAAAGTAATCTTATTACAACAAGAAAAGCTACCACAAGAAAAAAAATAGATTGGTTTATGTTCAGTCAATTTACCTACAGGATACATTGATTTCTTGGCGTGGGATGGATATGGTTGGTGTAAGCTAGCTAGTTATGTCAATAATACATGTGTAGGCATAGGTACTCGAGCAAACATTAACGTTCATTTCGTCAGTGTGGCGATGTGAAAAAAAATAATCAAAAGATACGAGTTATTATATTTTATTTTGTACATTTTGAAATGAAATAAATCATTATTATGGTTTGTTTGTTTGCCTTTTTATTCGGCTTGAAATTACCAACGTTTCAAACCTTTGAACAGCAATGAAAGATAAGATACATTCCCCTTATGAATCATTATTATGAAATGTATTTAGATAGATGATAGATCACGCTCTTTGAGTGGATATAACTGAAATTTCGCTGTTGCTCTCTCAGGACAGCCATGACAGGCACCCGAATGCGGTGTAGTAATATCTGCGATAATACTTTACCGGGAACACTCAACAAATTAACTATATGGTACTTTCCACATTCACTTTTCATATGTTGCGACAATGGATCCATTCTGTCAATCTTAGGGCAGGGCTCCTCTCCTTTTCCCTAGACTAGCGAGAAGAGGTGCAGCAAAACACTTCTTCCTGCTTATGTAACAGATTGATGGAATATGGAGGAAGGGATGGGAGAAAAGAGAAGAATAATGAAACAGCCTTTCCTGACTTAGGCAATCGAAGGAACTTCTTTGTTGGTTTTAACTCCAGAAGAACCAAAACATGTTTAAGCCTAAGCAAAATAGGTCTTAAACCTCTAACAGGTTTCTTAACGGGTCACTGTAGACTTATTGGAACACCTGGGGAAGCTACGACTCGAGAATGATAGAACCTGTAGAATCTGTTAAGGAGGGGTAGCCTCACCACCTTCTTACAGATAAGGATGCAATGGTTTGTGCAAGAAGTTTGGTAAACAAGAGTGGAGGACTTCACGGACTTCACCGCCTTGAATCCCGTCCTTATGCTGGTCTTCCTGAAGCGTCTGGTTAAGTAGGGACTGGGGAAGCTCTAATTGGGAGACAACATGAGCATTGAGCAAACAGAGGAAGCACAATAGACCACTATTGGTCGGAGTGAACAATACCCCCAGAAGAAAAAAATGTCAACTACATAGCTCTCATTTCATGTATATAAAAATAAACTATCTTCTCTATAAAAAGAAAGAAAAAAAATAACCACAGTATCGGATAGGATCAACAGTAATCGGAATTAACAAATAAAAAAATAAATTACTTATAAACATCAAACACAGGAGTTGCTCTGCATTTTCACGCCATTCCGATTCAATTGCAATCTCAACAACGATATCATTATGACATTTAGATTTTGATTACTTACATTTGGATGTATTAGGTACATTATTGATGTGTCGGTGCCCCGGTGACATTTGATCAAATATTGCGAAACAGGAGCAAACCAAGGGTCCACTTATAAAATTGATACACCAGTACAAGCAAATATTTTTATCCATTATCATATTTGGCAGTTCCGAATAATTTTACAAATTGGTTTATACAAAAAAAACCCTCATAAATCAAGCGATAAGTCCTTCAACCTACAATAAACGGCTCGTATGAATGGGAATCCTTTATACGTTAATGTCAAACAGAGTTTAAGTTTTAAATTTGATTTTATCCCTAAAAGCCTTTACGTTTCAAATAATCTTTCTTATTAATCCTCATTTAATTTCCAAGCCCCAATATGTGACGCAATCAACCATTCTGGTCCAGAGCAATTAAACTGATACATCTTTTAGAACATGATAATGATATAGGGGAGAGTCGGGTAAGATGACGAATTGCAAATTTCGTCAGAATACAAATAAAATAAGCGTTGCCATATTTAACAATTTTTCGCTAAATCTACCGACTTTGGACCTTGTCTATACATCTACCGATTTCAGCCAGGAATCTACCTATTTCGAAAGTTTCCCATATGAAAGTCATATTTTTTTTTATAAAATCCGATATTCATATAGAACCAATCTACCAACTTCTACGACTTTTTGGCAAAAATATGTACCTGATTTTTAAAATTTCGGTTGGCTACACTGATCTAGATAACATCGCCACGGCTATTATACATTACAATACAATAGTCCACCATTGTTTGATCATCTTCCAGCAAACAGCAACGAACGATCTTTCACACATTCTTGTTGCAAAAAATAAATAAAGTTGCGCGGAGCATTAGAAAAATTATGAAAACTAAAAGAAGGTAAGTTTCTTTGAGCTTTTGACAATATCATCATCATTCTCCCTTTGAATCCCACTGAGGGGCATAGGGAGGCAACAAGAGCTCTCAATTGCACTCGAACCTGCGCAATGTTTATGACCTTCTCCCACACCATGTCCAGATCCCTCAGCTCTGCTTTGAAGGAGCGACAATATACCTTTTCTTTTTTTGAATTTTAATTGGCGTTTGATATAAATGTCAGTTTTTTGTATAGTAAGTGCGATAGTCATAATGTGACCTGTAAACATCGTTTAAAATAGATGCATCAGCCGGAATTAAATTTGTTAAATCCTAATTAGTTTATCATTATACCAATTCGAATTCAATATTAAATGTGACCTGTAAACATCGTTTAAAACAGATGCATCAGCCGGAATCACATTAGTTAAACGTATTCAATATTCATAGTAACGACAGGACAATGTCATTTGCCGAGTCAGCTCCTTTATGTATAAAAATAATACATGAATAATAATTATTATTGCTATAAAGAAATCTTTGAATACTCCTAAAGAAGAGATGACCCATTGAAGTTTACCATCGTCATCTTACCCGACTCTCCCCTACCAACGTTGGACATAGGATTTGATTAATTTGAAACAAAGCATTAGCAGTAATAATATATCCATACGATGTTTATACGAACCCTTTTTATCTTTTGAAATTAACAGTTTTACCAATTCTCATAATGAATGGCCTCTTACGCTTGGTTATGATAGCTCTTTGTGCCAGTCTGATAATCAGATATGTACAAAGAGACCTCCCGGAGATGGGAATGAAATCTATAGGCTACGTTTGTATCTCTTGTTAATCCCGATACAAATGAGCATCGAAATTAGTGAAAGTAAAGAATTCTCTAGATGAAATAGCACATAAATGGGATAGTTTTGGCAAGATTAAATGTCCATGATTATTTTCATAATAATTATGATATTTCATAATAAATATATTCTCTACTTCTCGAGAGAATGACCACAAACTTTTTGACACTCAAATTAAAGGCGTGTTACAACCATAAATCTGACTGAAAAGCGTTTTTATTGGACGAAAGTGTAACATTATCATCGTCATTTTTCCTCATTACTGATGAGGGCCGTGACTTGGCACTCTCTCCGCCGCAACAACATCATGTCTAATTGTTCTTCACCTCTCCCGAGACATCGCCATCCGCACTGTTCCAACAACTGTTGTGTCCGTAGCAGCCCTGATTTAATCTCCATCTAGTGGGTGCTGTTCCTCTGCCTCTAGATGCTTCAACACCAACAATAACCAACAACTTTTCCAGGCTCTCTTCATCGCACCTGGTAATGTGTCCGAAGAACTGGAGAATCCGCTTCAAACATAAACAGGAAAGTCTGTCCGTTATGCTCAACTCTTCTTGATTCGAAGCAAACGTCTCCAGCACCACAAGTGCAACAATATGCCTTAAATTGCGTAAAAAATTTCATATTCGTATATTTTTTGGCCCATTTGTCCAGAAATAGAGTAAATAAACAAATTAATCAACACAATGTTCTAAATAATAAATACACACGGGCAACAAATTGTTGACAACAATCTTATGTAAGTAAGCACGCCAACTTTATTCCTGGCTACCCCCAGGTATAAAAAAGTAAAAGCGATGCTTAATGAGACAGCCTACCACTGCAATCTTCATATTTTGACAAAAACAAACTCGTAGTTGGAGTAGGTCCGAGCTGTCAGTGAATCGAATCGACCTTCGGAAATATTCATACCGATTCGTCCCTACTCGCGATATTCCGCACACAAACTTTCCTGAGGGTCCAATCGGGTTCGTACGGAATGCTTATAAACCAACCCCGTAGTATGAAAGAACCACAAACTTCATTGCTAAATATGGCGAACGTTGTTAACGTAAAGTGATCACAATAAGCCAGCCTTCGAAATAACAGTAGAAGACGGTCGTAAGCCCGTAGTGGTTTGGTTTGTTCCATTTAAAAATCGAACATCAGTAATGAATTGTTAGAGTCATAAGTTGTTACATATTTGATAAATGTGAGGTTGCCTGAGTATTCTGCGGTACAGTTATGACACGTTATAGAGTTGATTATTAGTAGCGCGTGGTATAAGCGATTTATGCCGTTATAACAGCTATTCCCGTCATAACGGTGTTATAACGTAATTTCTATTAGTACCACTGCTTATCGTTTTACAAGTGTTTCTTTGAGGAAACTATGACTTATATAGGGTATAAAAAAATAAATATATTTTTGTTTTTTATAAATGAATCTGTGCTCTCTCAAAGTGAACACAAATACACTCTTTGACTCTTTCACAGCAAGCTACTTAAAGCTTGTGTCGTGAAAGAGGAAGATGGTCGGCACCTGGGATCGAACCCACGACCTCCGAACGAAACCGTGCGAAGGCCGGCTTCGTAACCGCTGGGCTACCAACCACTCCGATATTATATTATATACACACATTGCTTATGTGTCTTTAAGCTTGAATTTGATAAATTCTTAACTCACCCAAAAAAAACTTACTAGAATTTATGTCGGAAACATCGTGGAAGATTATTATGAAACTTGAAACCCCATGAGAAAAGGAATCAATTATTGTAGGAACATGTTTGTTCATAAGTTGAGAGAAAATATTTTCATTAAAGAATAAATGCTTGATGTACCTAGCCTTCCTAAGAAATACGGATGTTTCTATACTCTGAAGTATGGTCCTCTGAGATACAACTTGATAACTCAAAAAGCGTTGTATACATCAGCTTATACCTATCAATATAAAGACGTAGCCACAGACCTGTTTATACCTAATCTTCTTCTTCTTTTAATGTAGGAATTCATTCTCAAGATTGTAATTAATACCAATTTGCAAATCAGTCAAAACAGTCCCTAACCGACAAACAAACAAACAAACAAACAAACAAGCGATGCCAAGGAGAACCGTCAGACTTCAGTACAGTTCGACTTACAGATTTACCAAAATTCTTTGTATCGGAAACTTTACAGCATTCAAGCATTAAATAAAGTCTGGTTAGTGCACTTACAACTCGAGATTGGCTGAACCGATTTTTATCGTGTTTTATTTATTGGATTCTTCTCCGCTCCGGATAACAGAATAACTAATAAAACATCGTTAAAGGCATATAAAATAATATAAAATATAATATTAAATTTACTGACAACAACGCCATCTGTGAAAAATTCGATAAAAACCCATTATTATTTACCTACCTACTTGACAACCATTGAGTTATAAAACATTGGTACGCAAATTTTTTATAGAAATATTTTTTTTAAACAGTCAAACATATTTTTAACGAAATATTTTATAAATATATAAAGACTTCTTCTTAAAGGACGTCTGTCGGAAAAGCTAGTAAGAACATAAATTATGACAAAAAGAGAAATTATTCCCTTCATAAAAACTTAAATAATATTTTATCATTCTTGGGTAGTTTTTATTTATTTAACAAATTAAACGTAAATAAAATAAAGATGAGAACCTTCTACCATTCTGCCACTCCACCAAGAATAGTAGAAGCCACATCATCTGGGTGGAGGGTTAGCAGAGAGACTGGATACCAGTTGGAAACGGGACTCCAAGGCTTTCCAAACTCATCACAAAATTAAACTTATGTATGTATATTAACCCACTCGCTCCTATGGAAATCAATGTGTACCTAAATTCAAAAGATATAAATGTAAAAAAATGAAAATTTACACAAATATGATAGGTATATTTTTTGCTATAATATTGATTGTCAATGTAATTCTGTCACGTTGCAAGGTTGATATTTTAAATACTGATCCAAGGAGAACCTTTTCGAGGAGTCTGAAGCAAATGAGAGCCTATTATGGGGGTTGGGTACAATTCTAAGGGTAACCATTATTAATGTCACGTCGGTAGGAACTGGAATTATTTATGAATACATTCAATAACTCAATTTATTTCATATTAAGTAATACTTACAATATATCATTATTACCATGGAAAGTTCATCTCGTTCAATAGAAATATTTCAATACTAGCTTTCCCGACAGACGTGTTGTCCTGTGTTCCTAACTATGAATATTGAATTCGAATTTGTATGGTGATGAATTCGTCTGTTTTAAACCATGTATATTCCATCCGCATTCTGTCAATCGCACCAACTATCAAACAATTGACAGTTTCTGTCAAAATTTCAAATTTTGAATAAAAATTATAAGGAAAACGTAATAATAAGGTTGCCTTCGTAGAGTTTTCTTTAATTTTCTAATTTTCCATGCATTTTTCTTATTTTTTTTTTTTCTAAAAGGTCATTCTCCTGATAAAAGCCTACACGCAAAAAAAAATTAGCGAAATCGGTCCAGCCGTTTAGGCGTGATGCGATGACATCGGGAAATAGCTCTCCATTTTTATATATAAGATTATGTCAGCTTTAACCCTAAAAGATGTTTATGAAATTAAGATTAAAAAATTAACGTTTGTGTGTAAAATAATAATTTATTATTGACTATATTTTATTGCAACAACTTGAACTCGAAAAAAACACATAAATAACAGACATACCTACATATTATATTATAGCTATAAAAAAGAGTTGGTTGGTAGCCTTGTGGTATCAGTCGACGGCTTTCGTACGTCGTACAGCGTACTGAAAGTCGTGGGTCCGAATCGCGGTGCCGACCATTATCACTTTCACAAGACAAGCTTTGCTTTATGCGGGGGCTTACTTTGCGGGAACCCAGATTCATAAAAAATACTCGTACATACTAAAAATACAACAGACCTACGTATATATGAAAAGAGGTACACGCGTGGGTAGGATGGACAAGATGATTACCTAGTGGAATATAGTATGTACAAGGTGGGGACGCTTCTCATCTAGGACATAATGGAATATAGTATGTACAAGGTGGGGACGCTTCTCATCTAGGACATAATGGAATATAGTATGTACAAGGTGGGGACGCTTCTCATCTAGGACATAATGGAATATAGTATGTACAAGGTGGGGACGCTTCTCATCTAGGACATAATGGAAAACTATTAGAATTCTTACGACCACCAATAATTCAAATGGAAGAACAAATGCGGCATTGCGGTGGGAGCTGATTTCTCAATCATTCTAGAACCATGCACTCTGAAAAAGTCCCTGTAGTAACCCGAGTTATGTGGGGGAATAGCCAGAAGATTATTTGATGATTATTTTTAAATTAAAAAAAAAATACATAATATAATTTCAGGACAAGATAGCAGGCCTCCTGTTTTTTATAGGTTCAAATAGAGAATAGTAAACTTATACATATGTACATACATACAGTAATAGGTCGTGTGTATGCATACGTAGGTAAGTACATATACCTACCTTTGTGTGCATACTCGTGTCTTGTTGACTTTATGAATGGGAGGTGTACATGAACGGGGACGAAATTTAGTTAAGCCAATGGAAAATTTAAATAGGATAATAGGTATCTTAGAAGTATACGAGGATCTAGAAACGTTGTAATAATGTTATTAAGGCTACAGAACTTCTTGACAACCTTTTCTAGTCTTGTGTGCTACCTGGGTCAAAAGTCTACATAAGAGATATATATCGTCCTTCAATTAAATAGAGTTCCAGTTAGCATCATCATAATCAAAGAATAAGAAACATTAAAGGATAAAATTTAAATTAAATTAAAAGTCAAAAAGATAAAGATAAAAAAGACAGTTTTCATTACAGCTCCAGGAGGTCACAAGCCTACAAAACAATATCATAGACGTTAAGCTGGAGCGGAGCCTGTGGAGTAGGTAACATTGTCTTTAAAAGCTCTTCTCCACAACATGTTCGATGTTCTGCGTTAAATCTCCACAGTCGCACGCGGGAGAATCGCAGATTAGCATTTGGGTGCATTATCTTTCTCGCTGAATGAAGCTAATGTGCGTGCAAGAGGAAAATGGATGTCACCTAGGTTTGAATCCACGACGAATTATATTGTATAACAATTCGGTGACCACGATGCTATCTTCCTTTTTCGATGTCCCATCGAACCCACAACGTCAACCATCATTATTTATGAAGAAGCCTCCCTATCTTGCGCTGTCAACAGATCTTATACCTACAGCCCTCAACCCAGTCCACCCTTGCGTGTTTTGGAGCCAAGAAAACTTATTCTTGGCTAGCATGTTAATTTATCATGCCTCTTTGTCTTCAAATCGGATTGGCTGGAATTCAGGAGGATCCCTGTACACAGCATGCAGTAGAAAATAGTGATCCCATAAAGTTTTTGAAAAAGTGAAAAGCAATATGAAAAATACATAATAAACTTGCAACAAGTCCGAGCTGTCAATGAGTCGAATCGACCTTCGGAAATGTTCGTACCGTTTCGTACATACTCGTGTTATTCCGCACACGAACATTCCCGAGGGTCCAATCGAGTTCGTACGGAATGCTTAGAAACCAACCCCGTAGTATGGAAGAACCACAAACAACACTCAATGCCAAATGCGAGGATGCCAAAGAATTTTCGGTATAGTTATGACACGGTATAAGGTTGATTATTAGTAGCGCGTGGTATAACCGTTATATGCCGGAATAACAGAACTATTCCAGTCATAACGGAGCTAAAACGCAGTTTCTATTAGTACCACTGAGTAGGTACTTATAAGACCCCAGTAAACCTTTCTATTGGGAAATTAAGTATGTAAATCGAATAATACAGTAGCAGATATCGTATAAACGATCCGACCCGAAAGAAACCTCAATCCAATATATCGGAAAATGATAAAGCAAGTGTTTGCTGTCCCAGAAGACTGTTATGTTTACATAATGAAGGAAAATTATTAAAAAGTGCATCGTGAAGTCTATGCTTTTATGGTGCAATTCCGAAGAACTTTTGTTTAAGAACCATATCCAACTAGATTTTATTACTTACAGGTTCCTGTAACGGTGCAATGTACCTGAGAAGATTCCTGGTGGTATAAGCAGGATGTCTTCATAATATAGAAAACCTTTTATCTAGATTAAACGGAAACACAAAAAGGATGTAATGTTGCAGATAATCGTTTTACTACCTCGCAAGATTACTTCGCTCGAAGTCATTGTGATGCAATTGGTTATTATCTAGTTTAGTTGGTTAAGCTTTCCTACCCAAATAGCATAGGTACTAGACTAGAAAAAGATATCACGAAGAGATGTGGCCTTCTACAACCTATTTTCAACCATACTAGATCCTCCTTTTTGCTTAGGTGTTCTTTCCCAAGTTGCATACAAGACTAGAAAATATTGTCAAGAGGTTATGGTACAGTCATTCTAGAACCTCGTGTGCTGCCGGCTGGTGCTATATTAAAAGATTCTTAGTAGTCTTATCGAGAGTAATTTTCTATTTGACTCGTCTTTCATATCAAGGAAATGTAATCTGTAAATTTATAAGAATTGCGTTAAAAACAAAACATCTCATCAGGATCAACCATTCATTTTTATTATATTCGGAGTATCTTGCCATGGATAGTTTTTGAGATGAACGGTTTATTTTCATTATTCGTATATACCTACTGTTTTACCGCAAACCCTACTCTAACCTTAGAACTATCATATTAAAACCTTAATAGGTACCAATCTTATAATATAAAAGAAAGTCGGGTTAGTGCGAACACTTATAACTCGACATCGGCTGAACATATTTTTATGATGCTTGGTTTATTAGATTCTTTTCCGCTCCGGATAACAGAATAACTAATAAAAAAAAAAGAAAAATGGATATCAAATAATATAAAATATGATATTAAAGTTAGGATGGGACGGATTTCCTGTGACGCCAACGCCATCTATGAAAAATTCTATACAAACTAAGTTTTTATTTACCTGACAACCATTGACATTAAAAATATTGGCACGGAGATTTTTGATGGATTTTTCTCAAGCTTGTTTTCTAATTTGTTAAGATTGAAGCTAATTTTTTTATAAATCTATTTTGAAATCAAATTGTCGTTTGTCACAAATTCTCAGTTGTTTAATAATTGGCGCGATTGACAGAATTCGGATGGAAAATATGTGATTTCAAACAGATGCATCGAAAAAGAATTCCACAGGCAATAAGTTCCTCCGACACTGAAACTTTTGTATAGAAGAGCGTAAGTGTATTTCAATCAAATCATATTATCAGTAAGTGTATTTATTTGTTAAATGGATTAATGTTTTTTCAACCTGTCCCGGTATTGATACCTTCACGTTTAATAATATGTACATTGTACCATGGTAGTAAATATAATATGCTGACTCGCCCGTCGAACTTCGACCCAACCCAGAATAAAAAAAATAATTTTGACTAAATTAAATGTTGTTGAAAGAATAGGCTCTATTGAAACCAAATTTTACCGAATTATTATGGTAAGATTAATTTAGTGAAGAGACATCAGTTGGAAAAGGTGAGAAAATTTATGAAAGCAAATTTCATTTAGAAAATTTGACCCGATATTGAAATCACTAGATCTCAAGTGAAAAGCCTAAAAAATACTAAATTATTTATTAGGTGTCCCCACGATATAAATGATAATTTTTTCGTCCCGATCTCGATTCTACCCACATGATGGTACACATTTTGTCGTAGCGCACATACACTTTGAATAATGTGTAAACTTTTTAAAATTGAGCTAACACACCAAGTTCATAAAATAAGCACATGGTTCAAATTTTATGGTGTAAATTTGAAAGACTAATTATATAAAAAAAACGTTGTTTCGAACCAGGTTAGAAGACGAATAACAATGGCGAAACTTTTGTTGATTCTCGCTCCCAGCCTTATGTTTTATGTTAATTTACAAAGCTTTATAGCATGGAGTTATTACGTGTTTATTAAGAGCTGACACCGCTGAAAGTGACGTGCACCATAAAAACAATGAGGCTCGGTTGAATAAATTTTACATAAAATAATCTTCACCGTGTAATTTTATAATGTTCTCTATGTTTTGGACCATTGTAGCGGAAATGTTTATATATTTTGCTTTCATTTTATTTTGGTTATTATTTTTCAATAAGTACCACAATCATGGCTTTTTCTCTAGCTGATATTTAATACAAGCTAGCTTTCCCGACAGACGTTGTCCTGTGGACCCTGTGGTCCTAACCATCAGAGGCGGCCCGTTCAAATGTGCATAATGTGCACTGCTCCTCCAGAAACAAAAATAAACTAATAACATTAAAATATGTATTTCTTAAACGTCCATATTTCATTCGTATTCAAAGCTCAGGCAGAAAGAACGCGAGAATATACCTAATAATATGCGCACAATTTTGTTGACTTTGTATGAATGGTTGAAGAATGGTTGATGAATGGTTGAATGGTTGAATTGAAGTGGTTGGTGGTCTGGCGGTTACGACGCCGGCTTTCGCACTGTATCGTTCGGAGGTCGTGGGTTCGATCCCAGGTGCCGACCATCTTCCTCTTTCACGACACAAGCTTTAAGTAGCTTACTGTGAAAGAGTCAAAGAGTGTATTTGTGTTCACTTTGAGTGAGCACAGATTCATTTATATATATAAAAAAAAAAACAAATTTTATCTAAAACGCCCGAAACGGTGCAAATGCAGTAGACAATAGTTTTGTTGTTAGATTTTTTCATAGATGGCGTCGTAGGACATCCATTCCATACTAACTTTAATGGCATATTTTATTTAATGTTTTATGCATATTTCAACATTTTATTAGTTAATCTGTTATCCGGAGCGGAGGAGAATTCAATAAAACAAACATCGAAAGAATCTGTTCAGCCGATCTTGAGTTATAAATGTTCGCACTAACCCGACTTTCATTAATATTATAGACTAGAGGTCCGCCCCAGCTTCGCACGGGTAGATAGATACTTAAAAATAATTTAGTTTTCATACAGATCCCTAACTTTTTCAAAATATTTTATAGCATATGTTAATCTGGAATAATTGCATTGCAATGTATCGTGTCACGTCATTTTACCACCGTGACTACTTTGCGCGGTATTTCTACTAAACTTGACATGTCTCCCCTCAGTCCCCTCCCCGCTCCCTACGCACTCTGCATCGGATAAGTTGAGATGATAAGAGACTATGCTTTTTTTTCAATACTCACATTTTTAAACTCGTGATAACTTTCGAATGGAATGTCCGAATTAAATAATTCAAAAAGTTATACAAACATATTGAAGCAGACTTGAATATGAACTAATTTATTTTAATAAGGAGTAATACCAAGATACCAATAAAGAGGCTTTTCTAGAGGTGACATTTTATTGATTTTTTTTTTAAATAAAAAAACACTTATTTTGGCATAACTATAATAATTAGACATATGCTGTCGCGATACTTTTTGTAAATAATGATGTCTTCAACAAAAATTGTAGTACATTGTTTTATTCTATCATCATTAGTTTTCACAGCGTTCGCGATAAAAATAATATTTTAGGTAAATTTTTTACACCTTGGGTTACATTATTGAAGTTTTCGTAGGTTACCCAATTTTTTTTGGAAATTAAATATAGCCTATGTTCACCGCCGATATTGTAGCTTCCCAAAAGTGAAAGAATTTTTCAAATCGGTTCAGTAGTTTTGGAGCCTATTCGATGCAAACAAACAAACAAAAAATCAAATCTTTCCTCTTTATATATTAGTATAGACTAGCTTTCCCGACAGACGTTGTCTTATGGTTCTAGCCCGAAGTGGCCCGTTAATATGTACATAATGTGCACCGCGCCCCCGTAAAACAATACAAAATTAATTCGATTGAGTTAAGCTAATAAAATAATAACATTAAACTATTTCTGAAACATCCATTTTTCATATATATTATATAGAAGATATCAGCTAGAAAAAAAAATTCAAAAGAATTATTATGATTTTGGGTTGGCTGGAAGAGATCCTTCGGGATAAGTCCGCCCTTTGACTCTTAAAATGTTTTATAAAAATTGTTTTTTTATCCCTCAATAAAGCTTTATTTATTTATTTATTATTTATGATTATTGAGTTCCTTTTATTTGCATTCAAATTTAAATATCGTTCTGTATCATGTTCTCTGATGTATTGGGATTATTTATTTAGCTTTTGCCAGTCTCAATGAAAATTTTACAAGAAATGATTAATACAAATAAAATAGAGAGTAGCACAGGGCCGATTTTCCAGTTCAGATGCTTATAACTAAGGTATCAATAAATGCTATCGCTCCGTCGGTTAAGGTGAAGAAATCTGGGAATCTGCTATTGCGATGACATCTGCCCATGAAATCATTACAGGATTTCATGGGCAGATGTCGTTCAAAATAATTATGATTATTGAGTTCCTTTTATTTGAATTCAAATTTAAATATCGTTCTGTATAATGTTTTCTGATTTAATGGGATCAAATATACCTATTTCAAAAGCATTATGATTATTGAGTTCCTTTTATTTGAATTCAAATTTAAATATCGTTCTGTAGTATCATGTTCTCTGATTTAATGGGATCAAATATACCTATTTCAAAAGCATTATGATTATTGAGTTCCTTTTTTTTAATTCAAATTTAAATATTATACCTATATTATGTTCTCTGAAGTTCGAAGCTAGTCTTCGGCAAATAAACATAGGTAGGTTTGTGTGGAGGAACAACGAATTCTAAATGTAAAATCAACTATTATAATAAATAATTAAATTGCAATAAATGAATGACGTAGATTTCACAAAATGATAACATGCTGATGGTAAAATATCTTTTGAGTATCAATTTAGCCTGATAGAGTGTGGAGTTCTGCGGCACTTGGACTCGTGGGACGAGAATGTTGGGATTCCACATCTTATTACGAACACCACATATCGAAGAGGCTAAATTTGATGGATGTGACAGGGTTTGTGTGGGTGCTTCTGTATGAAATATCCCATTTTCTCTTCTGATATATTAAAAATAAGAAACTTGTATTAGATTAGAAGATACCTACGTCCTACATTCGTTTGTAAGTCGACATCTATTTATTGCACGGATACGCTCGATACATTACAACTTAAATACACAAAGGTGTCATTTTAGCCAGCGAAACTTCTTATTGCCGGTTACAACTGGCCCCATCTACCTAATATGAGACAGGCCAAACTCAGGTAGAAATACCATGTGAAAAAGGCTTCGGAAAAATCTGAGCGGATCTGGAACCGAACTCGAGACATCTTGATTAGGAGTCTCTTTTAAGAATGTTTTAGAAGTGATTGGTAGATCAGTGGTATTAGTCGACGACTTTCGTACGAACAGCGTGTTGGAGGTCGTGGGTTGGAGTCCCCGTGCCGACCATTTTCACATTCACAACACAAGTTTCGCTTTTTATGAAAGATGTCGAAAGTGTATTTGTGTTCGCTTCTGTGAGCCCAGATTCATTATGTGGTCAAATTTCAATTCCTGACCTATGAAAAATAATTTTTAGTTTGTTTATTAAAACATTAAGAGTTTTACATGAAGCTTACAAAAAATTAAAAATAAACCCACGGCAGAAGTAATTACCAAATAAATCTCAGAAAGAAAGAACAAAATAAGAATCAAAAATGCCAGAACAAAATCAATACCAACTTAATATTTGTACCTGCTCATTTTTTGTTGCCATTTTTACTGGAGCCGACCGGGAATTATTGTTCTTGCAGGTACATTAAAAAAATCTACAATGTCAACGAATCAATATTTTCTATGTAAATAATCAGTTCTCATATTCTTATAGGTGATTTTAATAGGTTAAAATTTTGACATTAAAAAGAAAAAAATAGAATTTATGAAAAACTTTTTACAATAAAGTATTTTTTGATTCACGTTTCATTGTTATTGAAATATTGCGTACTAAGAAGAAGCTTCAAGTGTTCCAATTTCGCAACAAACTTATTTTTAAAGAGCAATCACTCAAAATTAAACGGTATTTCAATAAAATAAACGTACCTACTGTTCCAATTCTGTAATATTTCCGCGAAAATGTAGTTAAAAAAATATACTTTTTTCAGCGTGATTTAAGCATTGGCGGATGTCATGGGGAATCGGGCAAGAGTCGGGGTGGCCATCTGTTTCATTTCAACGTCCTCTTTTTTGTTTATTGGTTTATCGTCCCAAATAATTATTAACTCACAATAAGCTTCTATACTCCTTAGTGGGATAAAACTGATAAGACTCTTCTCCATAAAAATCTCTTCTAGGCCCAACTCATCGATGTGTTGATAAAATGTTCTTTGTAGCCATCTATAAGATAAAGTTATGTAGTGGATAAAGTGATGGAAAGAATTTGACGGCCCTATCAATTGAAATCCGTGAGGTTGCCGGCGAAGAATAGCACCTCTGCTCTTTTTGCTGATTTTTCGAGTATCCTGTAAGAGGCGGGAAATCGAAAAATCAGATCGGGACCGTGAGGTTGACCACTACACGTCCTTAAATCTCAACTGGTCAGAAAAGGTACAATGAGCCTCGGACGCCTTCAAGCGCAATGGAGAGCTCTTGATGCCTCTTTATGCTCCCGAGTGGGGCTTAGGCCCCCGCATTGCTGGTTGGTTTGGGGGTAGTTCGTGGCGGGCTTGATTTGTCCGGGGCCGGCTTTTTGGTTTGATTGCTTCGATCGAGCTAGGAGGTCGGTTTCGTGCGGGTTGGATTGGTCTCCACCGGGCTGGCTTGCTGTGTGCGGGGTGCCTTAAAGGGAGAATGTGTGTATGTATGTATCAATTGAAAACTATAGATGGATATCAAGAAGATTACAGTGTTGCTAAAATCTATTGATTTCTATGGAAATTTCTATGGATTCGCTTTTTCGCTGAGATGAAGTCTTGTTTTGACAATAATTAATGCGCATGAAATCAGATATGTAGGTTAGGTTCTCATGTTGTTTTTTGCTTCACAAATTATAATTTTGTTTAACCTTTAAAAAACTTGAAATTTTACAATGATTTAATAGATGTTTGAGGATATAACAATATTTCGATCACAATTTAGATTTTTTATTCCAGATCGTTTGTTTGAAAACCAGCAAATTGGTATCTTTTAACGATTGAATGCTTCGCATACAATGGACAGACATGGTCAGCAACACAAGAGTCCTGCAAAGGGCTAGGGTTGATAGAGAGTTGCTGACTAATATCAAGGTCCAGAAGGTGTCCTACTTGGGGCATGTACTTAGAGGGGAAAAATACTATTTGCTGCACTTAATTATTAAGGGAAAAATGGAGGGTCGACGAGGGGTGGGCCGACGGCAAAATATATCATGGCTCCGAAATATACGTGAGTGGACGGGGATCACGAGTGTTGAGGAACTATTTCGTGCCGCACAAGACCGGGATGCATTCTCCAGAGTGATAGTCAACGTTGGGGCGACCTGACACGACACAGAAAGAAGAAGAAGAACGATTGAAATTGAAGAAAAATAATAATATGATTTATTCGAAGCTTTAAAATGGTAATTCATTATAATAAATTTTGGGGGTAGTTGTTAGAGACCACAACTTCGTTGTGGTAAGCTCGCCCTCTGTATGTTGATTCCGTGATGTCTTTGTTATGTTGAGTTTTTATGTGTTACTCTACCAACGTACAGTAAAGTATAAATAAATAAATACAATTTTCTCATTATGTTCAACTAAGATGTATGAATTATCGTTTTGGTTCATTAAGAGCGTGTCAGCTCTGACTTCAAAGTCAATTTCGGGCGGGGCATAAAAATTAGGGCGGACTCTCTCCACTACTTAATTCTCACAATATTTGTACGTATGTAAGTGTAGAGTTAGGGGTCGGAAACCAGTGGAATGCGTCGAAATATTTAAAACCTCAATGTTCTTTTGACTGCAATGTGTTTGGAATTTTTGAACAACGGTGGATGATAGTGATGATAACGATAATGCCGATAATGATGATAAACATGTATTTGGTTAAAGCGACATTATTAATTTTACGTTACATTCAGGTATACATTGCTTTTACCAGATTTTTTTAAACATGAGTTCTCACCATTAATTATTTTTATTTTTTGACGTGATATATTATAATCTTTGATATTTTTTTATGGTTTTATGGATTTTATTTTATTTATTTTTTTGCGCCAAATACCATACGAATATATATATATATATATATATATATACCATTAATTAATTTTTTCTAACACTCACATACGTGTTAGAAGAAATTAATTAATGGTGAGAACTCATGTTTTAAAAAATCTGGTAAAAGCAATGTATACCTGAATGTAACGTAAAATTAAATTGCCAACATTTCAGATTATATGATTATAAAATGGGAACGGGAAAAAAAACACTTTTTTAATATTTGATTTTAATGGCATATTAAAAAAATGTAATTACAAAATTCATACAAAAATAAATGCTATATCTTAGACGTTGCGCAAGATCGAGTGCAATGGAGAGCTCTTGTTGCCTCCCTATGCCCCTAAGTGGGGTCTAAAGGGAGTTTGGATTGGATTGGATATCTTATGTTTATATTGCATGTGTGCAGATTCATTGCCGTCGAACTCCTCCTTTAAAACTGGACGGTCAAGATTATATGTCATGGTATCAAAAGGATGTGAAGATAACCACATCATATTAAAAACGCGCCTTCCAGATATTTTTGTCCCTTCAGTCGTTGGTTCTAATCTGGAAGTTTCGCATGCTAAGATATTCTTTGAATCTAAATCCTTGTTGTGACTCGGTTGGTCTTGAGATGTATCGATTAATTTTGCAGTAACTCTGGACTTAGGAGTAGCTGCATTCATTTGGTCCGGGACAGAGTTCCGTGACCTGAAAATTGACGAGATTTTGAAGATATATCTGTAATCTTTGAAAGGTATACATAATGTAACTTTTTTTTATTGGGCCAATACTATAAAAGAGATACTAAAATATCTGTAAGTATGTCGATGGTAAACTAACGGATGGTCGTTCCTAAGTAAATTGTTCCGATAATGGTATTATAAAACATTTTTAACAATCCGAAAATAGTGTGGAAAATTGTGTGGATTTTACTGCCGGATAATCTAATTTCCAATGGTTTTTTTTGGCAACACTTGAACCTGTTTTAAAACATTCGAATTTTAACAATGATGTGCCCTGGTGAACAAAACCATAAAAACTTTCACTCAAAACAACGTTGGGTTGTCTCGCTCTTAGTGATAAGAAGAAAGTGAGTCAACAATATCTAAAATGAACTATCAAATTATTACATATCTGGTCATTCGACCATCGGTAAGTTACGAGCTCCTATTTACTCCACGGGACATGGTAGCCGGAAACTGCCGAACCATTCCGAAGTGTAACGAGGACGACTGTATGATTGTATTAGTGTCAATTATAATGTTGATGCTATTTGTATTACTTTCAAACAATTCGGGTTGGTTCGGCAGTTTCCGGCTACCATGTCCCGTGGAGTAAATAGGACCTCGTCGGTAAGTTCCTGAAATTTGAATGTATTGCCATAAGATGGAAAAATGACCGAACTGCTCAAATTACGGCTTATTAATAGACCGAATGTTACAATTTATACATAAAAAATACTTACTTCTTAATGTTACGTGCTTTGACAAGGAGACATTTTTTGTACGATTCACTATTCCGGTATACCTACTTCTCTTTTCGTCTCATTTTGATTTTTTATTTTACGCTCTAAGTCTATAATATTGCACTCGGCGTGATAAAATAGTTTCTGAAAAAGCAAAATAATGTGATATAATAGTACTTAAGATATCCATCGACTGGGCCAAAATCAGTTGGTACCTATATCACAATATGTTTGTGAATGGGTTATATTCAGATTGGCGCGGCGTTTAAAATTTTGTCCAGAAATTTTGTTTTATAGAAAACTGCTAGAATTCGGACTAACTAATAGAATTCGGAATCCAGCGATTTTTAGAAAGGAGTTTAATTTTGCCCAATAGGAACGTGCCACCCTGTATAACGCATAAATGATAATAATTTAGAAGAAAAAAGTTCATAATAGGTATGCAATGTGACTATAAACATATTATACCTAATTCAAAAATATAAACTTTAAAATCACCAAACAGCAATGATAGAATTAATTGCTGAATACAAAAAATAATAAAATAAAAATTACTAACCAATGTTTGTCGTCCTCTGTAATATACGAATTTTCGTCAAAAAGTATACAATACAAAACGTAAATTGGACTAGCGCAGGTTGCACGTCATCTAAGTCCACGATGTTGTGGGCGACTGAATAATTTACACAACGAAAACCAGTGCGTTCCTTGTAATTCCCGTGCTATAAGTGTCATTATCGCATGCACGCTAAAGCCGATAGAATATTTCGATATTCAGTGTTTATTTGAAATAGAGGTTTTTTGGGATTATACGCTAAGCCGGAAATAAATATTAGCATTTCGTTCTATAATCTTGTAGATTTTTTAATGCTCTTTAAGACAAAAAAAGAATTATTTCATTCCGACGTATATATCAGTTGGAATATTAAAAAAAAGATGAAAAACGACGTTTGCTATTTTTATTTTCTACAAGAAACTATACTAGATATCAAAAAACGGCTCTGAGGCCGCCTTCATTAAAGTCTAATTTATGTTATATATTTTTTTCATCGAAATCCGACAGTAGATAACGCCGGAAAATGGATTGAAAAATCATTAAAATCACCCCTTTGGCTGTTCAAGTCGAAATTTCTTCACATTCACGGCATTACGGGTGTTTCTAAACGTCAGTGAATGCTATTTTGACAGCCATGCTAGAGATAAATCCTTATCCAACATTAGGAACCTCTTTTTAAAAATTGCGTCGTATATCCTAAACATAAGCGATGTATAGACATTGATGCGGCAAAGATCATAAAAAAGGCTTTTCTGTGAGATAAATAATTTATCTATCCACTGATTGATGCGTTCCGCAAAGTGTGGGTCGCTATAAGCCAACTTATAGCTACCTACACTTTGCGGAACACTGGTTTAGCTTGACAACTAAAACATCGAGTGAACAATGCGAATCCTTATTACAAAATCTTAATTTTAAGTCACTGAATAAATAAGTCGACATCGTAAATTTATGTGCCATTTTACGTTAAGGTAAATAATTAATTATACATCTCTCATAAAGAAAATTGTTCGGTTAACCTCCTCCTTTAGACATTTTTCAAGGGATTTGAAACAAACAGTTATGTATTAATATTTCAGTGAGGTTGGTAGCACACAGATTATAGCGGTGACATTATTCTGAAGATTGTTTTACAAATCAGTACTTACTAAGTACGAGTATCAAAAAAGATAATTATTATTATTTATTGCGATTCAAGTTGGCTCTGTGACATTTACGAAACTTATTACATTGTTTTTAGTTAGATTTCAGAGCTTACTTCGAGTAAAATTATTATTTTACGATAAAACCTTATCCATCTATATAGTTATCAAAATTAAAGGATTTAAGAAATAAATAAATAAAATAAGCGAAAATATACTTAGCTTTCCCGACAGACGTTGTCCTGTGGTCTAATATAGTGCATTTATGATAAAACATTAAAAAAAACTTTGAAAAAAAATCCATCAAAAAATCTGCTTGCAAATATTTTTAATTCCAATGGTTGTCAGGTAAATAAAAATTGTGTTTCTATAGAATTTTTCACAGATGGCTGTATCACAGAATGGTTGTATCAAAATTCGTTATTATAGAAAGTAAGCTACATACTTAAAGCTTGTGTCGTGAAAGAGGAATATGGTCAGCACCTGGGATCGAACCCACGACCTCCGAACGAAACAGTACGAAAGCCGGCGTCGTAAGCACTAGTCTACCAACGACTTCATTGACCATTGAGTATAAATATTATTAGGAAGCTTCCGTGGGTGCGAAGAAACGATGACTGGTTCCTTTATCTATAGTCACGTGACTGTAAATAAAGCATTAATAATAAGTACCTAATATTTTCATTACATCCAAAATCACAACAATAACACCCATACTTCAGCTCTAACTCTATGTTTCGCTCCCTAAAACTTGGGCCAGTCGATTTCAACAGGCATTTCCAAGTGTCATTTGAATGGGGTGTATATTATAATGGAGATAAGAACAGGTAGAATACCTACCCACATATTTTGTTTATTCGGCATGTATTACTTTTTTATTGTTCGGTACCCTTTTTTTAATTATTTCACTGAACTGAACATGATATGTAAATAAGTTTATAGGGCGCGTTTTTATATTGTACAAGATTTCCAATGATTCATTATATTATGCCTAATCAAATCTTGAATGGAATTTTTTTACAATATGGTAGGAATGTGTTTGACAGTTTTTTTTTAAACGTCAGAAAATCCAATTAATTTAAAGAAGGTAAAGGCATATCAATTACCTACGCTTTTTGGGACTACTATGCTTGTAAATTTACATAATAATTCAGTTATGTATTTATAATTTTTTCGTTCACCTTATATATTCTCCTTGTCATTCTGTTTGCATCCATTCTTTCCACGTGCCTAAACCATCTCAGCTTATTAACTTTCACCGTTGTCACAACACTTATTTCCTTAACTTCGTTTATTTTAGCATCCATCCATTCCCTAACATTCCACACACCGTCTCTACACTCGTCCGCTCTCCTCTTTGCGCCTCCACTTTTGATACGACATAATGGGTGGCGAGCCTCATCGCTAGTTAAAAAGCAAGAATATAAAAACAGAAATTAAAAAAAAAAATAGTATGAGAACAAGATGAGTCAACTGCACTTTACAATAAGTGCCCTTCCGCACTCTTCTTTCCAACAAACACTCTGTCAAAAGTTCACTCAAATTGTTTCCACCGGATCACATAGTCTTATTAGTCTAAATTAGCATTCTATTAAAGAAAATAAGACCAAAAAAGCCTTGAAATTTTTTTTAATACAGCTAATTGAGGATTAATAATAGATTCAATTATTATCATGAAAATAATTTAGATATTAAAGAAGACGGATAAAAATGTAAGAATTAAGGATATAACGTAGAAGGTCGGGTGTTAAGCTCAATTTAAGCGTTCAACTTTTGAGGTAAGTACCGAATTAATCCTCTTCATACTTATTAGTAGTACCCTCTATCTTTCAAGCTCATTAGGCATTCCTCGATCGTAAGCTCTTTTGTTCGAGACAGAAAAAAGGAACATCGCCCTTGCACACCGCGTAATGGTTTCAAATTACCCACACAACGTTTTATTAGGTACGAATAATAAAATAATTTATTTTGAATAAAGTCAGACCGGAATAACAAACAAACAGTTTGGTGTTCTAAGTTGATCGGATCCTTAATATAGATTTGCTGTAAATTTACGTTAAGAAATGAAGATGTGAGGACGAACACTCATAATTTACCAATAATGTGTTCAATTTTATGAAGGAATGGATGTTTGAGAGATTGCGAACTCATAAAGACTTCCTCAACTTATATTAATTGCACTTACAAGTATCTACATGGAAGATGGTCACCAGGTGGATACGGCCTTTCAGCTACTCATCCATCTCTTTGGTATTAATAGGCCTCGATTGAGGATTTTAATATATTATAATTCCTCTTGTGTCACTGGGACCAAAATAGTTATATCGTGACATGCTTCAACTTATTCAGGAGCGATGCGTGTTTTTGTGCCTCTTCTCTAGAGGCCTTTTACAGAGTGACAGTACCCCTTTCCCGGATCTTGCCCTCCGGAAGAAAGATAGCTCCTTACAGGATTCTTAGTTCAGGTCCAGTGACCCAGTGTCCACTTTGACCGCTGATGTGGAGGTACCGAATATTTCTTCCAAAAAAAAAGTCACATCTGTGGAGATGCTTGAAGTACCCGCATAAGGTCATATCTGTGGAGAGTTTATGGCCAGAGTCTGCCTCTACAAGGGTAAGGCTTAACCCACCCTGAAGTTCTTTTCTTTTTTCTTTCTTTGCCGGGCCTCGAGTTCGAGGATCCCATAAGACTCACCGCCTTTGGTTTATTCTAGAATGTATGTAAAACAAGATAGAGCTCGACGGTAAAGATAAATGGGTTCATAAGCTCATTCCAGACATCGAACCATGGATGATGCGAGAGTTTGGTGAGTTCGGATACCACTTGACGCAGATTCTCACGGAGCACGGATGCTTTCAAGCATACTTCCATCGAATAGGGAAGGTCCAAAGTGATCAGTGCGTATACTGCGGACTGAAGGGTATCGCCGAGCACACCATCTTTGAGTGCGATAGGTGGGAACTGGGAATATGAAAGACAGGCAGCGTGGCAATCGATGAACAGACAGGTCCAACCAGATGACCTTATTAAGGTCATGCTGGAAGGAAGGGAGAGTTGAGAAGCCGGAATCCAATTTGTTAGTAATATTATGACCCAAAAAAGAGAGGGATGAAAGGGCCCGAAAAATAACAGGCTTATAAATGACCAGCACTGTACGCGAAGCAATATCCACGGATAGTACCTACCGCTGCAGGGGGGATGAAGAGGAGGGGTTTTTAGTCGGTAGGTCTGCCTGCGTGCAGGAGTCCGGCACAACATCCAATGAGGATTTTCCCCTCCTCTAAAAAAAAAGAATGTGCGTAAAGACCAAGCTTAGATGCGCAGACCCGACCGCACTCCGGTCATGCAAAGTTCTCCCCACGATCCCGCTCTCTGAAGTTCACTGGTAACAAGGAGTCTCTATTTACAAACCTGCCCGTTAGTCACGCATCCTCAGGCAAGGATCAATTAATAACACATTGGATTGGGGATAGGACTAAATTGACGAAATCTAGATTACCCACTAATATTTTTCTCTCTGGTCATTTTAAGAATAATTTGCAAAAGTGTTCAAAAATATTATCTATGAATTCATTATAGGAAAAGCATCACATTTCTATATATTATACGAGTCTTGCGTGTAATCAGTTTGTATTTTTGCTTCTTGACAGGAGGTGATGGGCAAAACACATGGTGACGAGAAAATTCTTCTAATTGGTATAAAAATAAATAACTTGATTGGTTGATATTCGTTACAAAGCATAAGAAGTATTCACAGGTACCTATTTAAAACCACAATAATAGGTAATTTCAATAGGTAAGTTTGTTTATGAATAGTAAGTATCCAAATATGTATCATAAAGATTATTTGAAAATTGTATGTAGGTATCTATGATGACTCGATGAATAAAAATCCCATTTGGACTATTTCGTTTCGGTCTCAAACTATATTTTCATGGAAGTACTCCACAACTGGTGTCGGCCTTGCTGACACTTTTTCTAATATTTATCTTCAGGATATCAAAATAAATTATGTGTTTATCTCAAATATTTTCTCAGAATGGTTGTGAATATGAATAAATGAATAAATAAATAGTATGTACGGTTCTGGTATGAGTATAGTTCACCTTTATTATTTTTATAGCATGACATGCGGCTGACACTTGGTGAAACCTTTGCTAAGTCCACTACCTGAGATCGGACGGACGTCAAGAAAAAATAAAATATCGGTTTTAAAAGCTTTATGTCATTCGTAATACAGCGTGTCAAAGTTTTCCGTATTTTTTTTCAAATCTTTACACATAAAAACTTGAATATGTTAGATTAGTAGGTACGAAAGTTACTAGAATTATCTACAGTGGATTATTTTTGAAATACCTATTAAATTTTTAAAAATAAATTTTATTAAGGAAACCGCAGTTGAATCAGTTGTGACAACCAAATTAAAAAAAAACTTATTTCTGAGAATTTCTATTCTAGAAAACTTTCCAAATCAAGTGTGAAGAAGGAATCAATTATACCGTCCGAAAATTGAAAAATCTAATTGATTTCCAAAATTTGATGAGATTATATTTGGGATGTTTTTATATTTTATGTTTTTATGTAGGTATATGATCTGAGGTTGAATGTTGCGAAGTGTCAGGTCGCACGTTTTTACAAAATAAAATCACCAATCGTCTATCCATATACGATGGATGGTCTCTTTACGGGCATAGGGAGGCAACAAGAGCTCTCCATTGCGCTCGGAACACAATATGCGAGGGTATTCCTTGTACATAATTATAGGTATTATACTTTATTGATTGATAATTCTGAGTGTAACATAATAATCATTTTGTAATAAATTCATGTCATTACATTTCAAAACTGAAAGGTCAGATGGGGCTTTACAGAACACATAAATAATACAATTGAATAAGTATTATTTATCCAAATCTTTCATTTTATGAAGATTCTATGATACGGGCTAGTTTACAAGCTGCTAGTCGGCGAGCTTATATCTAGCGATTGAGCGAGTTAGCTTATTGTATTGGTTAGTCAAATAGCAGTTTGTAAAAAAAACCGATGACACGGGGCTAGTTTACAAGCTATTAGCGAACTCGCTGATTTGTAGCTTATAAACTCGGCCCGTGTCATCGAACTTTAACATCAACGAACCACTAGAACTGAAAGACAGTAGGTACAGTTTGTTGATTTGGTTTTTTGACATTTTAATAAATTTTGTTAGTAGACATATTAAAAAATTCTAACCTTCAAAATACATGTAATCTACATAATATTTTAGTCCGTTTATATTTTTGTACGAGCATCAATCATAGAAAACATACATTAAGGTCAGATATTAATATGCGAAAAGCCGTGCAAAATTCCAGAGAGCGTTCTTAAATACTCTTTGATAAATTAACTTTAATATATTTAGAGCTATTTAAAAAACTTTATTTTTTTAAGATCTTCATACAAATTTTTCACAAAAGACAGTAAGCCATCTTTTGGAAACAAAATTACTCATGTAAACGTAGAATGGAATCTTGGTATTACTGTATGAAAATGTAATAAAATAATTGGAGATTGATTTGTTATACATATAAATGTTATTCAAATCTTATTATTCTCAATAAATAAAGATTTAAAGAAAGATTTTGGAAAAATATTTCCTCCATTTTGTTATTTGACACATTTAAAAAAATTTATGGCCACATTTTGTGTCAAACTGTTGTAGCCAGATAGATGAGTAATTATGTAGCTACCTGATAAAATCATATTAAATGTTGGTAAAAAATAATAAAGATACATTAAATTAAATTCATAATACATTTCAATCTAAAAATTGTTCTTTCATAAAGATTTTAGAGAAAAAATGATATTTGAAAATTGAAATGAGTATGAATATTCTTTAGTAGATTTGATCGGTAAAACAGAACGCTGAAAGAGAGCCAATCTGACAGGAAGTGATGACATTCCTATTTTACAAGATAATGGATTTGTCAGGTATGTGTGTATGTTTATAGTCAAAAAATATATTTGGTTTTACACACATCATAATAATTAAGTAATACTGTGTAAAATACACATCTAATCTCAATACATTACCAGAATGAATTTGACAGCAAACAAAACTTCCTGTTTATTTTGGAAAAGAATCAGATATGTAGGTATTTTGGTAATAAAATTCACTTGATTTATCCACATAAAAATTAAGCAATATAATGCAGGTACGCGTAAAACTTCTTCAAAGATAACATATATTAGATAATATTTATCACGAAACTATATCGAGCTCAAAATTCTTATGTAGATAAATGCAAACTTATGTTCTCTTACCTTTAATTTATTTTATTTAATGTTATATTCATCACAAAACAAGGTGGGTAATATTTTAAATAAACACAGCATGTTGTTGTATGTTGAAGCATTCTGTAAAAGTTTGGCGGCATTTCTTGATATATCAAAAATCCCTGCAAGGTTCTGAGTGTTCTGACCTAGAAAAAAAAAACGATTCTATTAATATATGAAAGCAAAATACAGTAATTACATGGCCATGGTTGCAAATATATAAGACGACATTAGAAAATTTTGCTTTTTCAGGGATTTGTTTTAAAAATACATGTTATGAGAATTTGATTAGAATCAATATTAAGGATTTAGAAAGTATATCAAACTACTTATGAACTTCAAATTAGAATAAAACAATCAACTGCTAGATACATATTTGATATGATATACTCTGCATAAAACCTTCATTTGGAATCTTTCATAGTATTATTTGTTTAAAAGTGTAGCTTTTATACCTTTTTAAGATCTTCATTAAATCCATTTAGACTGCATAATGTATCAGGTATTATTATTTCAGATAGACTGCAACTCCATGCCTAGAAAACAATATTACAAAACATCAAAATCTGTCAAAGTTTAGTTACAGGAGAGACAGCAATTTCAAAGTATCATATTTTATATACCCATATTTTTACAATTCACAACTAAAAACTTCATGATAGGTAAAAATCTTAATAATTAAATATAGCTTAGGTACCTACTTACAAAAATATTTCAATATATTAAAAAACTTACAAAATTTTTGAAAATAGAATTCCTGTTGTTTTTGTTTGGCTGTCAGAATAACAATAATTGACAGTAGGTTACCATAGACGAACTTTTTAATATGTAATTTTTTGTCTTAGCTTCATAATATGAAAACAAAATAAGAATGATTTTTTTAATAATTCTTCTTCACATTTAAAGTGGTTTTTTGTGTGTTAAATTTTTTTTTAATAAGTCGAAATATTTTAAGAGACCATTATATAAGTAAATCAAAAATATACATCATAAAATAATTTAATAGTACCTAACTGTGTTGAATTATATTATTATCTTTGGTTATCCATGGATGGTTGATACTTCACTATACCAATACGTCATATTTTGTTGTCAAACAAAAGGTTCGGATCGATATCGTCGATTATCTACATAATAATTCAGAAATGTTTGCGTGCTTTTGACAATACTTTACCGTATATGTGAACATCACGCTCAAAATACAAATGCTACGTCAGATATGAATCTGCGCAGAGCGGTGAAATTTGCTCGAGAACGTTCTAAGATACAATTGGCAACGTTAACTTTAATATATTAAGAGCTATTTAAAAAACTTTATTTTTTTAGGATCTTCATACAAATTTTTCAAAAAAGACAGAAAGCCATCTTTTGGAAACAAAATTACTCATGTAAACGTTGAATAGAATCTTGGTATTACGGTATGAAAATGTTATAAAATAATTGGAGATTGATTCGTTATACATATAAAAGTTATTCAAATCTTATTATTCTCAATAAATAAAGATTTAATGAAAAATTTTGGAAAAAAAAATCCTCCATTTTGTAATTTGACACATTTTAAAAAATTTATGGCCACATTTTGTGTAAAACCGTCGTAGCCATTAGATGAGTAATAATTATGTAGCTACCTTTAAAAATCATATTCAAATGCAGATAGGTATAAAATAATTTAGCAATAATTGTTGAATCATTTTATATTCAATATATTTTATATTTAATAAAGTTTCTTAAAATCATTGTTGAAAAAGATTTGCAAGTAAAATAATAAACATTGAAATTGGTATGAACATTCCATAAACAAACTTGCCGGTAAAACAGTGACCGATAAATTAGATCATTAGGTACAGTGAACTTGACAGAATCGTTGGGAGAAAAGAAATAATATCGACAATAATTGAGAATCTTTAAATGGCATTCAGGAATACTGGATTATAATCAGTGTAGTAAAACGTTTGTTTTATCCACAAAATAGTTTAGAAATATAATAGTAAATAAACTCAAAACTATGTTAGCTTATTTATCATATATTATATTATGCAAAAACAGTAATATACAAGGTTCATTTAAAAAAGACTGATGGTATTGTTGCCGTGAAAATTTGTTTAAAAAAACAATATGCATAGAGTTTCATCGTGTCAAAAGAAGTATTCTTGAAGAAAGCAATCAATCAGAGGTATGACTTGAAGCTTTTCTTAAAACTATCCAACGTTTGTGACAAATCATTCATCCTAGAACAAACACAAAAGATATAGGTACCTATAATGACGGATAATATCATTTCATGAATTTTTTGGGCTAGGTACACATTAATATGTAATCTATAGTCATCTACATAATATTTTAGTCTGTTTATATTTTTGTAATGCAAAATGCCGGAGAGCGTTCTTAAATACACTTTGATGTATTTAAGTTAATATTTGTATCGAATTTTGTCACAGACAATGGTGGTAAATATTATATTGAATCTAAATCGTTATGTAGATAAACGCAAAGTATGGTAACTTATTTATCATATGTTATATTCTTTAAACAAAATACAAGAAAGATCATACCTATTGTTGTGGTAAAAAATCTTAATAGATGTAGGACGATCATCGTGTTGAATGAAATATATCCTTGAAAGACAGCAAAATGCAGTGATCAGTAATGTTTAGAGACATTTTCTTGACGGAACCTCCAAGGTTCCTTCAATCCAAAAGAAAACCAAAAAGACTATGGTCATCCCATCCTAGAATAAAAACAATAAATTATGGTAGATAGTTATTACATGGCCACCATTATAAAATATGAAAACTTGAATCTATACCTGTAGATATATGATATATCTCCATTATACATCCATTCTCAAAGTATGCTCATAGCCTCATGTTGATTTTTTACACCCAACGTAAAATTTATTCCAGGACAAGAACCATTTATCACATCCATTGGGTTGTATAATATGTAAGTAATATAATTTTTGGTTGATGCTGGAAGACAAGGATTTCTATTAAAAAAGTGTTTATTCTACATAATTTAGTAAATATTACGTAGGTAGGTACATAGGGTAATCTAAATAAATAAATATTACCAGGTACTTACTTAGAAATATATTAACAGCAGCTATCAATTAAAAAAATATTCGAATTTTGAAAATGTTTTGTTTGTCAAAATATCGATGACAGCCAGTACGCCATAGATATCATTACGCCAGTAGCATAGATTACCCATAAATTATTTGCGGTATTTTTTTGTGAATGAAAATTAAATCATGATATTTTTATTGAATGTTTTTTTTAATTTTCAGGTTTAGGATGTGTGAATTATAAACATTTTATATGAATTCATTTTATTGATACTTTTCTCCTTTTTAATAAATTCCGATAATAATTTAACACTAACTAAGAATATTTTTTTAGTGTGTTTTGGTTCTATGGTTCATTTGATACGTTATAAAAAATCTATGGATATGTCTAATTTTGTTGTCAAACTATAAAAAAATGTAAACATTGAATTTAGATATAAAATCAATTTTTGGGATTAATAAAACAGGTAAGCAAAGTTAATGAGTAAAAATTATTTCAAATAATCGCGTAATTACAATGCAGCTAGCCAATTTCATTAATTTATTTTCTGTTACTATATTTTTTTTACAGGATAGATTACAAGATATTTACAACAATATCAAGAATGAATTTCTAAAATGTACAAGTATGCATTTTATTACTTGAATAAGCAAAGCGGTAAGTCCCGTATTATTATTTGATAATTGTACATCATTTCATATGTTTGTGTATATAAATTCCATAATGTTTTGTTACAGATTAATTGTACTGCTTTTGTGCGTTTGACTTCTGGTGCCGACCATTTTCAACTATTACAACACAAGCATCGTTTTGTGTGAAAGATGTCAAAAGTGTAAATTTGTTCACTTTGGGTGAGTCCAGATTCATTTGTATAAAAAAATGTGTTTTGATGAGCTATGACATGCTAGAAGCAACATCGGATTCATACATTTAGTATGATTAGAGACACATTATCGTTGAGCATTGTATTTTTATGAAAAAATAAGCTTTTGGCGTGCCACAACACAATTGTTCACAACACGTCTGTAGGCCTAGACAAAATACATTTGGCGATCGACTACAAACGAATTCTTTCACAATGTAGAGTAGGAAGAAAATTAACTGTCCACTTTTTATATTTTTATAAGTGTCTTTGTTTGGTTTAAATAATTGTTTATATATTCCAGAGGACAGTTAATTTTTTCGTACTATACATTGGCAAAATCTTCGTTTGTAGTCGAACGCCAATTTGAATTTGTCTACGGGGCTGTTTCTACTGTAAGATTTAAATGTGAAATTTATTATGGAATACAAATTATAGCTTTTGGTAAAGAAGGTGCCCATATGATTTTCTATATTCTGTTTTTATTTATTTTTTTCTATTTTTAATCTGCTAGATCTAACAAATTATGTTATTTAATTTTACAAATTGGTAGTTGTGTTTATATTCATTGAAATATATGTAATTGAAATGAAATAAACAGAATGTTTTCATTTATTTATAACCAGAAATAAACTGAAAAAAAAATACATATTATAGTGTTTTAATTTTCTATAAAACATCTAATAATTTATTATTCTCCTGAACCACTTCCAAACAATAGATAATTTTATAATAATAAAATAATTTTATATTGATTTTTTTAGTTTTAGTCAAATAATCCATCAACGACAAGTTAATATAAAGGATGAGAAGTCATGGATTTAGCAAGTATATTTTCAAATAAGGTTACTGTGTTAAAATATCAAATAATGTGATATTTTAAAACAACTTACTACCTATACTATTATAGGTGATTGTACTAGCAAGTCATTTCATTTACATTTCTTATAAAAACATGTCCCATAAACAAAGAAACAAATACTCCCATAAAATGGTACATATTTCTAACTTTTGAAGCTTGCCAATTATAAAAGCATTGTAGTTACCTATAACTTACCAAATAATGACTTTATGACGTCAAGAGGAGCATATCAGTTTGTGAGATAGCTACATGTATGTTTGAATCATGCACTTTTCACCATGATTACAGGACATCAGATTTATAAGAAGAACCACCTACGGAGAATTTATAAATGTAAAAGTAGTCACATCTCAATGTGTTGTTATTGCACTTAAACGCAATAGATCTGTTGATGAAAAAGCTTAACGCAGGTTTGAAACTTGACGTGGGCCTTAAATTCTTCAACTGTTGCGTTATGTTTTGATGATTGGGTGCCGACTTCTTAGTTTACTTATATTTATAGACATATTCCATAGTGAGAAGCTTTACTTGAACAATTTTTTATAAGTTTTATCCACAAACAGGTTGTTGGAAGTTCGGTGGTATTAGTCAATGACTTTCGTTTGCACAGCGCACTGAAGGCTGTGGGTTCAAGTCCTGGTGGTCCCATTTGCACTTTCACAACACAACCCTTTGGTTAGTGTGAAAGATGTCAAATGTGTATTTGTGTACTTTAAGTAAGCCAAGATTCATTTTCTTAAAAAAAAATCATAAAAATCTGTACTAAAAAGTCAAAACTTTTATTAATACAGTTATATATTTTTATTTTATTCTATAAAAAATATGATTTTCAAATAGTATGAATCCACCTTCACAATTTGTTAAATATAAGGAACAAAAAGCTGTGTTGGTACATACTTAATTGCAGAATAATAAAATCAACATTGTGGTGAGAGCCCATAGCTCACCACATATAAATTGAGCACTCTGTCTTTTTAACTATGGGGCAAGCATAGAGAATAAGTCAGCAGTCTATGATTATGACTTACAGCGCTTTCTTATTGCTGATGAGGTGTGACAAAAAAATTAAGTCCAATTAATTATAAGTACATTATGTAGGTACACCACACTTTTATAAAGCTCTGTATGTAAACTTCCATCGATCAGATTCTATAACTCCCATTATTCTACAACTTTTTATTATTATTGTAAACCTGTTTTTTTTTTTGTTGAAATTTAGTTGAAGTTTCTATAATCAGACCTCTTTTCCTGTAACATCGAAAAAATTCATATTATTACAGACTGATATATTCAACATTACACCGTTATTTATGGTCAATTTTAAAATGCCATTTTTTTTTTTTAACATTTAACCAGTACTAACTGGATTATGACTTTCTTCTCTTGCTATTTCGAATGGCTTTGTGTGATGACTTCACGTTAACAACGTTCCTTATTTAGGTGGTCAAATTGAAATCCTTGAGTATTCGACAAATTCAACAATCTGCCAAGATGCTAGCCACCGGGCCAACGGCCCGTTGCATTTATGCCTTCCATAATTCGTCTATGGAGCTGAGATTCCTAGGATTATATCTTATAATGAATGCAATGCCAAAATGTCTACAGAATTTTAAAATGTGTCAAAATTTTCTAGATATTTTCTCACAACAATAACATTTACATGTTTTGTATATCTCTTATTAATTGTCAACTCTTGGTATGACTTATATTAAGCACCTATGAGAGATGAGAGTTCTAATTCTCTAGAAGTACCTAAATATTTATACTCAAAATTATCATTTATTAAAAAGTTTTACCCTGTTAAATGAAGTTTATCAACTGCAAAATACCTTAGTTATTTATTATAAAAGTGTGTTTCTTTACCAATTATTGTATTGATTGTTTTATTAATGTAAGTAAAATTAATTTTTGAAATCCAAACTCCCTTTACGCCCCACTTTAGGGGCATAGGGATTTAATAAATTGGTGGTATAATTGCCATAGCAACTTGAAATTTTTATTATTACCCTATTCCTGTGTTTTATTTTTAATAATCAATCTACACTGATTTTTCTATTCACACGAAGGCTGGATGTGAGGTGCAGGTTCGAATCCTTGGCCACAAATTTTTTTACTATGCTTAAAATAATTAACACCCACTTCTGGTAAGAAATTTCTGGTTCCAATTCCCAGATGGGTCAGAATATTTATAGGAATTTTTTATGCAATATTTTCTTGCTGGCTATAGGTACTGACAATTTTTCATACAAAAGATTTTCAGGTACAAAATCACTGGCTCGGGTAGAGGTCTTAACACTTAAAATAATTATGTACCTACCTGTTAAATTTGATATTAAGAATAAATAAAGCTTTGTAGGTACATAATTATATTTTTGCAGAAGAACAACTAAAGAATTTACAGAAATCAAGTGTTCTATCTAAATGTACTTGAAGGGGAAGGTATAGAAAATAGATAAAAATGCTATGTTTATGACTCACCTTTGCTGCCTCCACAGCAATTCTACAAATTTCTCATACTATCTAATTATATCTACCTATTTACTAATTCAAATCTTACAGGTAATACAAACTCGATCAGTCAATCAATTCTCCATTTTTTGACCCCACTTAGGGACATACTTTATAGGTACCATATTTTATTAATCCATAAATCAGGTTCTGTAATTCACATTTTTCTCAACAAACTTCATCAACAATTTTATGGACGGGTAAAAAGGCTAGTACTTCATAAATTAATATTAATATGCTCCTTGTTAACTAAAACCCGTCACGTGGTTTCAATATGAAGAGACACTTGTCGCTTGCGGTTTGAAGTAAATTAAGTAGCGTATTACCAACTTCGTTTAAATAATTTGACGGAAATTAATTCACATATAGGTACGAGTACCTATATACTAATAATATATTTTATATCTGATAGTATGTCAATTATATTCATATGGTGTAGGAAATATATTGCTTCTAAAACTTTTATAGGTACCTACTCGAATTAAGAAATAATTTCTTTTCTTAAATTTCTCTTATGATTTTATGTTTATATACGAAATAATACTTACATACTTTTTTTTATCGGGCAAATCTTATCGAATAACAAAATTTTAATTTACCTATATGTTGTTTTTTGATAAGGTTTAAATGGGTTTAAGAGGGATGGTTGAGTTAATGGGATACTTACCTAATAAGCGGCTTATCTAAAAATCTTAGAAAAAGTTCGATATGTAGGATGTTAACTTATTATAAAACCAATAATTTGATGCTATCATTAAATTAATTGGTGTTCACTTTTAAGTGGCAATTTTTAACCACTATACGGAAACCAGAAAAGGCACAATGAGCCTCGGACGCCTTCAGGCGCAATGGAGAGCTCTTGATGCCTCCCTATGCTCCCGAGTGGGGCTTAGGCCCCCGCATTGCTGGTTGGTTTGGGGAGTGATTCGTGGCGGGCTTGATTTGTCCGGGGCCGGCTTTTTGGTTTGATTGCTTCGATCAGGCTAGGAGGTCGGTTTCGTGGGGGTCGGGTTTGCTGCGTATTGGTCTCCTCCGGGCTGGCTTGCGGTGTGCGGGGGCCTTAAAGGGAGAATGTATGTATGTATGTGTATACGGAAACCATATAGATAATGTTCTACACTGACGCATTCACCGCTTTTTATAGCAGTACCAATTCCTAGGAAAAAATACTATTTTTGTGATCAATTAACGTTTATATAATTTATCCTTTCGACCGTAGCTATTTGGTGGAACATACTTCGAACTTATTTGAAAGAAACAAAATATTTAGTTTTCTCCACAAATCAGCTAGATACTAATTTGTGAAAAAAAAACTAAATATTTTGTAACGTTGATATTCTCGATTGACAAAAATTTGTTCGCGAGACGATACTGATAACTTTCAATCAACTGTGAACCATCTGTCTATAATGATTAAAGCCTTTAATTTACAATCAACTGTGAACCATCTGTCTATAATAATTAAAGCCTTTAATTTAACATTATCAAAACGTTGTTAAACATATTTTGTTAACACACAACATCCATGCACATCTTATATATAAAAATGGAGAGCTATTTCCCGATGTTATCGCATCACGCCTAAATGGCTGGACCGATTTCGTTAATTCTTTTTTGTTGTGTAGGTTTTTATCAGAAGAATGTCCTTTTAGAAAAAAACAACTAATAAAAATGCATGGGAAATTAGAAAATTAAAGAAAACTCTACGTAGATAACCTTATTAGTACTTTTTACCTTATAATTTTTATTCCAATTTTCACAGAAATTGTCAATGCGAATGGAATATACATGGTTTAAAACAGACTCATCGTTCGGAATCACATTGGTCAAATGATAATTACCTAATTAATCACCATTCAAATTCGAATTCAATATTCATAGTTAGGAACACAGGACAACGTCTGTCGGGAAAGCTAGTTGCACATAAAAAAGACCACATAACTTTCACAAAGTCACCCTAGCACACATCATAATAATACTATCCATTACACGCGTGAAACAAACAAATGAAAAACAAAAATGTCCATAATTTTTTCAATTGGCTCATCGGGGTTCTTTTGTTTTAAGCGCATTGGTGTGAAGTTTGCCCTCAATGCAGACCGTCAACAGATAAACATCTATCTATATCAATCTAATCATATTTCTTATTTAGCATAATAGCGCACGCCGAGTATCCGCTAGTATAATGTTTTGAAGGACTACTTTTCAAAATTATATCGAGTGTGCCATCAACAAGTAGTGTAAAAATGTGGTTTTATAATTTATTATTAAGGCAGGTAGGTACCTACATAATAGTTTTCTTAATAACACATTAAACAAATGAAAATTATTACACTGTACCTTAATTATTAAAATTATGTAACACTATTAATTTAATTGTAACATGTGCTTAAGTTATGATGCTTCTTAACCTCATTCAATTATTACAGTAATAGTTTAAATACATTTGTTTAACTCTGTCAACATTTGCCTGACTAAAGTGAATAACAAAATAAAACTAGAAAATATCTTACTAGTATAAGGGGAAATTTACCGCTGGTAGATTTTCAAGTGTTCTGTTAACTTTCTTCATAAAGTTTGGTACAACTAGATTCAACGCCTATAGGTACTTAAATCCAAAATCACTCGAATTCGGGTGAAATGTCTCATTTAATATTATTAGGTACTTAAACTACGTCAGTTGTTCTATTGCAACATTATAATATTACAAGATTTTCGTTTTATCTATGGAGATTTTCATGTTGTAAAGTTGGGAGAATGTGTGGAATTGTTACCGAATGATATCAATTTTACTATACACGACTCTGAAAAACTAATACATAATCATATAAAAATCGCTACCTACATTGTGATAAGCGATTCCTACTTTTTTTTTTAAATCATTGTTATAAAATGAAAATTGGTTTGAGTAGGAGGCCTATAAACTTAGTGGACATTGGACACAGGATGAAAAAATAATATTCTTTTCATAAAACAAATAATTGCAAATACCAAGTAACATATAAAACGTGACAAAATGGATGATTGGTAATTCCAATATGTCATTGTCGGACGCGGTAATTGGGAAATCATGTAGGTTCTACGTAGAGAGAGATTTTGATTGAACGAATTTTCGAAACAAAAACTGCCTACCTACGCTATGTAATTAATATAATAATATATAAAATAATAATTAATGAAATATAGAGATAAAAGTTGGAAATTATTGAGAACAAGAGAGCTACCAAATTTATAAGTGTATCTGTTTGATTTAAATAATTGTCCATTTTTTATATTTTCACATAAGTGTATTTGTTTGTTTATATGCTCCAGTTGCCCACACACCACTTTTGCAGTTAATTTTTTTCGCACTCTACATACATTGACGAAAAATTCGTTCGCAAAATTCAAATTGTCTATGGGCGCTGTTGTGGATGCACAACTAACATTACTGGCAACATGTATCCAGATACAGTTCAAGCAACAACTGTATCAGAATTCTGTTGCCCAGTGTGGACACAGCTAGAAAAACATATTACGAGCACAAAAACTGATAAACTGTTTTTTATTAAATTTTGTCTGTTCATTTTTGTCTATCTGCTGTTATAAACTAACCTATTTAAAATATATGAATGATGTAGAATACATTATTTTTATTTTTTTTATTTTTTTATAAAATGAATCTGTGCTCACTCAAAGTGAACACAAATACACTATTTGACTCTTTCACAGTAAGCTACTTAAAGCTTGTGTCGTGAAAGAGGAAGATGGTCGGCTCCTGGGATCGAACCCTATTATTTCGCAAAAACCACAGTCATATTGTCTTTTGTTAAGTCGTGTTGTCAACTTTCTTTGACTCCACCAAAGGGACATGTTTCCGGTCTGATGTTAATACATAAGCAACATCTGATGCCTTGTTATTATTACCGAGTCCTCCCATTCAAGCTACATGCACATCCTCCTCTTCAACTAACAAACTCTATTGTAACTAATGGTTATTTGTACGTAGCTGTGCACTGACATGTCCTTCGGCTGATTGGAATTTGATACTCTTGCAGGTTTTTATCCTCAAGTCAGGTGTTCAATCCTACTCGTTTAAGAATGACGATTTTTGAGAATGATGAAAAATGAACTTCGGAATATTAAAGGACGTTATTATTTAGGTCATTTCTGATGGATTTAATTCAATAATATGGTGTCTGAAACTTAACCGTTATGGAGATATTGAACTTTAAAGATTTTGAAAAAAAAAAACCTTTCTTTTTTTGCCTTTTTATCGATTTCTTCGGATTAGAGGTCCTTGGGTCCAGCTTTTTTATGTATCTAGTGAGAGGACATGTCAATTAATAAAAATGATTAACAAAAACTGAACCTACTACTAAGAGCTTAAAAATACAGCTCGACAAAGGTTAGGAGTAAAGAATTTTCATTAAGTGTTTTTAAATTTGAAGCGCTTTTTTTTTAAATTATGGAACTTGTTCTGCAGATAATTTTAAACATTGTACGTCTATTTAGCTATTCAAAAAGGTATAACACTTGCTATTAAATAGGCAAAACATTGACCAAATAACAGTTAAGGTAGTAAAGTAAATAAACGATGAGACAATTAACCAGCTAATAGTAGAAAGTCGTAAGCCAACGGGCTTTGACTCAACGTTGGCTAATTCGAGTCAAGTTTTATTGCTTTCAGATTAAAATTTTCATCAACTGTAGCTATTTTCGCAAACATTAAATAAATAAGTGGCAATACGTTTGAATTTTCATTATATTAGCCTCAAATATTTAAAATATAAACAGTTCAACAACATTTGGAGGGTTTGAAATAAATGAAATTATTTCGTTGAATGATGTAGAATTTATGTCGGCACTGAATGGATTCAACAGTTTTGATTCGATTTCAAATAGGTAATTGGGATTAAATTGATTTTTAACAGGGTATAATGCTGGTGGGTAGGTGGATAACGAATCGTTTTTTTTTACATATTAAAGCAGGTTTATTTTATATTTTTTCCAAAATTTGTACGTGCTTCTATCGAGTGGAATTAAGAAGTGGAGATATCGATTTTAACCTTTTTACATTTCGTGGTGGAAATGAGTTAATTAACGCAAAATTAGGCTTGAGTGCAATATTATTTTAACACGTTGAGAGTGGTGTATCAAACTGTTTAAAATGAAATTCTTAACAATGTATTACGACACTCAATATCACTATATTTGCACTTTAGCCAAATTTAACGTGTATTTAAATCCACCCACGAATCATAATTAGTATGCAACGAAGTTTTATAAAATATCAAAATCTACATAATATGCAATAATCGAATGTGTTTATTACTTCATGAGATACTATGGACATGTTTATCATTTAGACATAATAGGGCTAAACAAGAATGACCGTCAAAAATAGTGAACACGCATCATCAGTTTAAGGAGGAAATCTGTTTATTTTTAATATATGCCTAATTAATAATAATAAAAATATTTTACCTTTAGCGAGTGATGGGTTGTGGATTTTCAAAGTGGCAAATTTTAGACCGGACACGGATAGTAAGTGAGAACCTATGTACGTATAAAATGCTTATCCATTTTGAGAAGTTTTCATTATTCAATGTGGCGGAAGATCTCATATCCGTGCCAGTTTCTAAACTGCGTTTTATTATCGCGTCTATAGAAATGTTTACCGTTACATAAAGTCGATACTTTTTATGATGTAGTTAACAATTTAAGTTATTTATTAGGTACCTAGTAATAAAACACGTGAAAAGGAAGTTTTTTTTATGTTTTCCTACATAACATGTTTTTTAATGTGCCAACTTTACCATGGTCTCATTATTACCTACTAATGTTTTTTTTGTTAATCTTTATTGCTGTGTAGGTACATATCAAATATGTTAATACCTTGAATTACCATGAATTTTTTTTTTGTAATTCAACTATTTTGTAGAACGTTGTTTTGAGTAGAGTGGCGCGTATTGAACCTATCTCACGGTTCCAATCCAATATTTGTACTATATATTTTTATCCTCCTTATCGAAACTGCGTGCTGGTCTATGTAAAATGTTTTAAGGAATAAAGAATAATAATTCGGTTTTCGACATGTTTGAATGATGGTTAAAAAAGGTATCGAGATTATCCTTTCAAGCTATTTGTTGATTTATTTCATTCATAAAATTAACGGGAATCAAAATTGTAGTGTAAGATTTATGAAGGGATTAAATATATTTGCTGATTGAAACGCGATGTTCGTTGTAAACAACAGCAGCCCTATTCTAGATTGTAATTCAAGCGCTACGAGAATAACCCTGCTGACTCAATCAAGCATTTTATATGAGATCTTCTGACTAATTAAGGTACAAAAATAAGAATGTTTAAATAAAAAAACACGCTTTCGACACAGCGAAGGCAACGAAACGGATGACCATAACATACTTCATAATGGAATGATCTTCTAAAATATGGAAATATTGACATACATTGAATAAAAAGAAGAAAAAGGAACAATAAAGAATATTGATAAATGAACGAATCTTATCCAAATGTCATGAGCATAACCTATGACTATAAAGGACTGAACAGCGTATTAAGACACGATTTTAGCTTTTTTTTTAAATATCAGATAGATAATCCCAGGTGCCGACCATCTTCCTCTTTCACGACACAAGCTTTCAGTAGCTTACTGTGAAAGAGTCAAGGAGTGTATTTGTGTTCACTTTGAGTGAGCACAGATTCATTTAAAAAAATAATAATAATAATTATTATTATAATATTATGAACAACACAAAAAAATATAATATGATTGTAATGTCATTGTATGTGATGATTTTTATTCACCAACTAGCTTTCCCTACAGACGTTGCCCTGTAGTCTTTACTATGAATATTGATTTAAAATTTGTAATTTATACAAAAATACGTTGAAATTATTATTGAATGTTAAAAAAATATATTTCTGAAAGCTCTAAAAAATCCATCAAACATCAAACAGCGTACGAATATTTTCATTGTCAATGGTTGTCAGGTAAACAATAATTTTGTTGTTATATATTTTTTCATAGATGGCGTTGGCGTCGCAGGAAATCCGTTCCATACTAACTTTAATATCATATTTTATAATATTTCTTATGCATTTTTTCAATTTTTTAATAGTTTGTTATTCAGTTACCCGGAGTGGAGAAGAATCCAATAAATCAAACATCGGAAGAATCCGTTCAGCCGATCTCGAGTTATAAGTGTTCGCACTAACCCGACATTCTTTATATTATACGAAGATTCGTATAATATAAACAAATGACTCTAAAGGTCCTGGAAATGAGAAGAGAATCCATAAATACTTAGAACGTAATGACTTGTATTATTTTGTGTATTTGCAAGTAAAACCCATGACGTCAATATTTAGTATTCCATAACTACGACGTTATAAAAATATTTTACACCAAATAAATATGCAAACTGCTATTAACAAGCTACACAAATGAGCTGATATTGTGAATATCACAATAATATTTTAAGGGTCGGATATCCTTAACTGTTCGAAATTCCTTTAGTTGAGATAAAATTATACTACATCAATTTATTTATTGTGGTTCTATACCCACCTCGTTTCTAATTTAATGGCTTAACTTCAGCGGAGATAATACTTATACACGAATCAAGCGATATTTTTTAATGGGAAAAGTTTATTTATAGACTTACTATGTATGTACTTTAAACTTGCCAAAATTGACTGTCAAAAGTGCGATGCAATATAAAATTAAAAATAAATTAATTTTGAATTTTAAATAAGAACTTTGGCAGCTGAGGTGCCTAAAATAATATCCAATATTTTCAGGTCATTTGAGTGAGTGGACTGATTCACCTATCTGGGGTCACTGATAACAGATACTAATGAAATCAGCTTCGAAATCAGTCAAAGAGTTGTCTCAGCCAATATATGCTATTTTGTTCTTCAAAAGCTCTTTAGATCTAACCTGCTCTCGAGAAAGTCAAAGGAGCAACTTCATAAGACCACGATCCGACCGGTACTCATATACTCTGCGGAAACCTGGCCGCTGAGTAAACGTGACGAGCAAAGGCTTGACATCTTTGAACGAAAAATACTGCGAAGAATCTACGTACCAGTCAGAGATGGAGAACTCTGGCGCATTCGGTTTAACCGCGAACTTTATGAAATATACGATGACGTCAACGCCGCAAATATCACAAAGCTTAGCAGACTCCGCTGGCTGGCCCATGTTCAAAGATCGAGCAAACATCCCGTCCCCGAGGAAGTTTTCTGTGGGAGACCTGCTGGAAAGAGGAGCATTGGAAGACCCAGACTGAGGTGGCTGGACGGAGCTGAGTGAGACCTCAGGCTGCTGAGGGTGGACGATTGGCTGAGCATGGCGGAAGACAGGGTGGCATGGAGAAATCTTTTGGATGAGGCCAAGACCCACACAGGGTTGTAGCGCCACGGATGTATGTACCTATGTATTTTCAGGAAAGAAATAATATTTTGACATTTATATATTTTTTATTCTGAGAAATAACACGATAACATTATCCATGATTTCTGTAAGATTTTTTTTTCGATACCTACGAAAAGCCCTCTGCGTCGCAACCACACTATCATTGTTTTAAACGTATGTTTCTATGACAGAGCCTCGATGCTCACCGGACCACTGCATGGCGACCACTGAAATGAATATGGCGTCGATTCCGCTAACCCAACTGCGCGCTATACAGTGAGTGTTTGAAACTAGGGAGTCCATTATGACCCACCCTGTATAATATAAAATTATAACAAACTGTATAATAACTTAGGACGTTTCTTTTCTTTTTTATATAAAAAATAGTTTTCTAAAGACCATAATGCGAAATTGGCTCAGACAATCGAATACCTTTTTATTTTTGTATTTTTTATGATTATAAATACACCATTATTGCATTTATTAATATTGATTTTAAACAATAATCAAATTCCTACGTAAATAATTCTATGAAACTTTCTCAAAATGTTTAATGTTGACGCCCGTATGCAGAATAATTTCTACACTCGAGTGTTGAGTTTGACATAATAAGATGACATAACACGAAGTGATGACCACAATTATTTGTATTGATTGAATCAACACTCGAATAAACGTGACGTCATCTTGACGTAAGAACAAGAAGTCCCATAGTTACCAAAGTGTTGGCATGTCATCTGCATAATATGGGTGTGAGATTCACCAACATTATTTTTTCTCGATTTATGTAGTTTTTTGGTTGATATTAAAATAAATTAATAATTTGCTCGTAATTTAACACAATCTTTCAGACGTATTTCTGACGTATTAGATCTACCTTTTTGTAAATTAAACTTATTCAAACGCTACAGAATTTATATCTAGGTATTGGAGACTTTTTCTTTTGCAGAACCAGTCTTTCGGAACAATCAGCTCTGTGGAAGATATACAATATAAACTTGCTTCAACAATCTTACAAGAAGAAATTAATATTGCAAGTGAAGGAAACAATGAAGTTTTGTTCGGAAAGATTCCATCCGATAAGTAGTAAGCAATAATAATATAATGCTCCAACTTGTACCAACTATCGGGTGAAACATTTTCCAGACTCCAACTAATTGAACCTCAATATGTCGTTGGTTTGGTTCACCGCAACATTTTATATCGTTTTGTATTATTGGCGGAATGATATAAACTATCTAAATTAATTATTATCACTTGTTATCGGATTTTATGCATTTGAATATTCGTACATGCAAAATAACCCTCTAATTACGGCGTTCTTTTAACCTAATCATGCATATTTCGTATGTAGATACTATAATAACCACCCAACTGAACACTGTTCCTAATACAATATTATCAAAAATGATTTATAGTAAACAAAAAATTAACGCTATTATGGTTAAAATTTCAAGTCAAGATAACAATATAAAGAACATAAATGATTTAAGCAAGAGCACAGGACCGATCATGCCAGCCTAAATAGGTAGGTATCTCTAGTATTGGCGCCAAATTTTAATACTAAATGAAATCAATGCAGTTTTGAAAAATATTGAATTGTACCTAGGTATATTGTCACAAAAATTTATCATGTTTTAAAGAATATAAGGCCGTTGGCATTGATCACTGTAGTGTTTAAAATAAATCTTTTGACTATATTTTTAGTGCATATTTCGGTCTATTTAGTGCATATTTTGGCACTTTATTACTGCATATTATAATCTGATGTCTTATTATCCCCATTACACAACTTTCAGAAACGATTAACAAAAACACATTGTCTGCGATGTTTCAAATTTTACACTTTTGTCTCCAAGTTATTTCAAGCAATCAATAATGACTCCGATTAAGACCTGTGATATGATGGTTGAGAGTGGTTCGACATACTCTTAACTCATACTGATCATTATTAGATATTTGATGATTCGCTATGGTATGCATTTTTCGAGATTTTAATCATTTTTCCGAAGCTGATTCGGCCCTCTATTTCACAATTTTTATGCCACTTAAGCATATCCATATCATATTAATAAAATGTCATATCGTTTTTTAAATAAAACACAAAATAATTCACCCCTTCATTGTCAAATTTGATGTAGAAAAAAAAATATACGAGGGATCTGACGGATTTATTTGACAACGTATATTTATTCATGTCACAGAAGAGAGGAAATCGCCAACTTACCTATATCGATCCGTGTATTATAAGTAAACATTTAAAACTTACGCATCATAAAGGAAAGAAAATAAATATGTATTTAAATGGAGCCCTATATTCCGTGGTTATATAATTCGCATCACTTGAGAACGGCCGGACCAATTTCACAAATTGTTTTTTAGTTGTATTTTATATTGTCAGAAAAAGGTTCTTTTGAGAGAAAAACTTGCGAAATATTGTCAAGAAAATATTTTAAAGTAGGTAGCAGTTGGTAGTGTTACCATGGAAATCTATGGAACACATAGGGTATTTAATAATAATTTCTTAAACAATAATATTCTTCCCGTTTTGCTATGTTTTCCACCCTATTTTGGTCATTTTTGTCCACACTATCACCGTATAAAAATGTTCATTATTTGTGACAGTTAAAGCGCCACGAAATTTTCTATCAACTCCGGTTTGACAACGGTGGTAAAAATTTGAACTACACTAAAGTCGACTTTAACTAAAAATAATAATCAATAACGGAACTTTTTAGCTAAAAGCAGACATTATGTGTCGTTTTGTTGTTATGAAACCCGTTATTTTTTAAAGGGAGTTTAAAGTCTCCTTTACTTTTTATGAAACCGGCCGTTAGTGTTTTTCATTAATCTAATTCAATTTTAATTCCAATTTTGAATTGAAATTGGTGTGAAACTATTAGTTTTTTGATGATTGGTGCGATTTATAGTAATTCAGTAAAAGATGCGTTGTTCAAAATTACATTAATTAAAAGGTTATTAATTTTATCATTATATGATTTCGAATTACATATTCATAATTAATACCTCAAAACAACGTCTATTGTTGTAAAATTTTTGGCAGGCATAATACATTTTTCCCATCCCTTATTCTCTAACTCAATCCTCAATCACTGAAAAAACTTTTGCTGTTTCATAGTTTTCCAACAAAGAACACTTTCTTATACCTATTGTTCAATCAAGTATCGTTCCTATCATTTTTAAAATGACTTATCAATTTCATATACCTATCTATCGGTTTATTTAGGTAATAAAATACTTCGAGTGTTATTTTAAGAAAATTGCAGAATTGTTATAATGTTTTTGTACTTAATCAATCAAGACCTATCTAAAAACGATAACTATACTGGAACAACAGCTGATATGGAGTAGGTAACAAATATGCATGATAACGATACAAGTTAATAAAAAAGTCATCAATCATGATCATAAAAGCAAGATAGCAAATTACTTTTATACATCCAGAAAACTTTAAGAAACATTTTGCTTGTTATGTAAAAATGTTCATATTATGGGATATTATTCCACTACGCTAATTAATGGAAATCTATATCTATAATATAAAAGAAAGTCGCGTTAGTGCGAACACTTATAACTCGAGATCGGCTGAACAGATTTTTATAATGCTTGGTTTATTGGATTCTTCTCCGATCCGTGTGACAGAATAACTATTAAAAAGTTGAGAATTGCATACGAAATAATATAAAATTTAATATCAAAGTTAGTATTGAACGGATTTCCTGCGACGCCAACGCCATTCATGAAAAAGTCTATAGCAACAAAATCAATGTTTACCTGACAACCATTGACATAAAAAATATTGGTACGAAGATTTTTGATGGAATTTTTTTCGAGCTTTCAGAAATATTTTTTTAATATTCAAACATATTTTTGTGTAAATTACAAATTTGAAATCAATATTCATAGTAAGGACAACGTCTGTCGGGAAAGCTAGTTTTAACATAAAGTTTGGTGTTGATTCCATACGTCAAAAGCGATAAAAGCTAATAAATAAAAATAAAAATTATTTTCTTTCCTTCGAGACATATGTGTTGGATTTGAACATAATCTGAACGGTAATTCATTGATTTAGATGTGTTTTCGTATATTGGAACATCACGCATAAATCGCAGACTCTACAAACATAAGTTCTATATTTTTTTACACAGCGTTTCTTGTAAATATTATTCTGGCAATGTTATGTACCTACCTACAAATTATTCAAATATGATTTATATTTTATGTTTAGTTTTAATAATTATTATTATTTTGATTTATAAATTACTAGGAAATATGTTACATACTACTTCAATAATTTCTTAGGCCCTGTCCTAGCTTGTGCGATTGCGATGATCGCATGAACTCGAACCCCCTATTCAAACATATAACATTGTATGAACATGTCCTAACTGGGCATTCGGACAGACGTAAATTCGATCGTCCGATCGGTGCCTTTTTTAAAAAATCGCGCGTCGCTTGTATTGCTCTTTTGTATCGATAATTAATACGACACCTACTTGCCAAAAGTTCTTACTTACTATCATTCATATTTATTTGTTTGCGTTGTCAAGGAAAGCGGACGCGCGATCATACGATGGCATTTAGGACATACAATTTTTCATCGTGCGATCACAAATATGTTTATGTGTTCATGCGATAATGCGACCCTAGAATGGCCTAGAACAGGGCCTTAGAGAATCGATCAATACGTACTTTATATTAATCTACATAATAATTCAGAAATGTTTGTATTTTTATTTGCCTTTGACAATACTTTCCGTTATGTCGGAGCATCACGCTCAAAATACAAATGCTACGTCAGATATGAATCTGCGCAGAGCGGTGAAATTTGCTCGAGAACGTTCTAAGATACAATTGGCAACGTTAACTTTAATATATTAAGCGCTATTTAAAAAACTTTATTTTTTTAGGATCTTCATACAAATTTTTCAAAAAAGACAGTAAGCCATCGTTTGGAAACAAAATTACTCATGTAAACGTTGAATGGAATCTTGGTATTACGGTATGAAAATGTAATAAAATAATTGGAGATTGATTCGTTATACATATAAATGTTATTCAAATCTTATTATTCTCAATAAATAAAGATTTAATGCAAAATTTTGGAAATATAATTCCTCCATTTTGTAATTTGACACATTTAAAAAAATTTATGGCCGCAGTTTGTGTAAATCTGTCGTGGCCATTAGATGAGTAAGTACCTGATAAAATCATATTAAATGTTGGTAAATAATAAAGATACATGAAATTAAATTCATAATACATTTAAATATATTAATCGTAAAAATGATTTTTGAAAATTGAAATGAGTATAAAAATTCTTTAGTAGATTTGGTCGATAAAACAGAACTCTGAAAGAAAGCGAACCTGACATGAACTAATGACGTTCCTGTTTATCAAAATCATAATGGATTTGTCAGGTATATGTGCATGTTTATTATAGTAAAAAATATATTTGTTTTATCCACATCATAATAAATAAGAAATACTGTATAATATTCATATCTGAACTAATCACATAAAACAGATCGTTGTGTATAGAATCATCGAATATCACTTTATTTGAAGATCACTTTATTTGAAAAAAAATATTTTAACAAAATTATCTAAATTCTTAATTAATAGGTATGAAGATAAATTAAAAACAGTGTTAAATAATATATATTAATATTTTATTACGTTAATATAACAATCTTCACGTATGTTTCATAATACGACAAGAAGCATTATATTAAAAAACTATGGAATGGGATTATATTTGTAGTAGTTTCTTCCGTCAACAACATATTCTCTTTACACATCTCAAACATGATCCTGTAGAATAAAGAATCCTTGAAAGACCAAAACTGCAATCGTTGGATGTAGTCTGTGCAGCAGGTTTTGACGCAAAAAAACCCAAAGGTGTCTCAGTCACAGCACAATTTGATGACAGATAAAACCAACCAAGGTTTGTGACACTGAAAATGAATAAATTTATCATCAGTCAATAAATATTTGCGTTTATTTTTCTTTACTAACCCCTTTGCACTAATGGTTGAATTTAAAATCAAATCTTATAGTTTAGCATAAATCATATTGCTTATATATTTTGAAAAAGAGTATGGAAGTCTTAGCTCATTTGTTTCCAATTCGGTTAACATTTCAAAGTGATTTTCATGCATTCTTAAACTAAAAAAATAAAATCCTAAGGGATGGAAAGTCACAGAAAAGGTCGTCATTTTTTATGTTTCTGAGTCAGTACTTAAAAATTACAAAGAACTGATTATATAATAAATCTTAATAAACAACATTAGGTACCTACCGAAAATATCTACTGAGCAGCAAATAAATGCTTCCAATATTTTGAAATTGGAAGCATTTAGCATTCCATCACTCTCTTATTTTTTTTGACAGATCAATATTTATCAATATTGAGTGACATTGACAATGAATTCTACTAATCTATGTATTAGTAAATCTATGGTTGGTGTGGCGCACTATAATTAAAATAAAGCAGCGTATTTTTCACAAATCATTCTTCCAGGATGGGTTGGCTAAGAATAATAAAATAATAATATCGCTTAACCAATTTATATATTATATTTTGTGTGTAAATGACATCTACTTCATATTATATTTTTATGAAGGTTGGTTTTACAGACACTATCAAATGAAAATATGTATAGCGGAATAAAATGTCGCCTATAATTAATTAGTAACTTTGCTACGTCATAATTAATTATTAAATAAAAAAAGGTTTTAATTATTTATATGAATAAAAAATATATTTTCAATAATCAATTTTATAAAAAATATATACAATATTAAAATGAATTATTTCTGTACTGTATGCACTGTCTTCATCTATGGTATTTTGCTTTCGTATGAGCTGTCAAATTTTATGCGCAAATACACAAATACACGATAATAATTGTAGAGATTGCCGGTAACGATATTATTGTCCTAGATAATATAATAATATACTGTATTATTGTGTTTGTGTTGACATTAAGTAATGACTTTTGTGTAATGTTGAGTTATTTTTTGTGTAATGTTTAGTACAAAATATATATTTTAATTGTAAGAGTGGTTTGTCGAAAATAGACATTAAAACTGATTCATTCCTTGGAAAAACATATGTCAGTATGTGTTTGATGGATGGACTAAGATTTAAATTCATTAATTTGGATTTCTGTCTTCAGGTACGTAACCTATTTCATAGTTTCAAAAAACATATAATTTATAACCTAAAAATAATTATCAATACAGATTCAAACATCACCTTCATTTTCAACCTGTGGAACATTATTCCAAGTTCCTTCCAATGTTTTATTGGAAATTATAAAAAGAAATAGACATTAAATGCAGCAAATTTAAAAGGCTAAATAAAAACATTTGTCAACACACATATTTTTTTTGTTGCAGATAAGTATTTAGCCTGATAGAATGAAAGAGCCAGTCATTGCAAGGAATCACAGAGACGGCAGAGCAATAGGTATCTGATAATATTTTGACAAGGGGATGAACTGATGAGAACGATGAATATAACTTTGCTTGAACACAAATCAATTCTAAGTAAGTATTGAATCTTCTCAATAATAACTTATCAATATCAACGTTTGTTTAAAATTATAGATTTATTTTAGAATTTATTATTCAGTACATTTAATTTTACTTCTCACTCCTAAAATATGTTCTTTTTATTAAACTCATGTTATATCCATTACTTTATTTAAAAAGTGTAATCTCTTATTTGTTTTAAAATTATGCGTAAGATAATTTTGAGATACCTGTCTAACCTTAGAAAGTCCCATCCTAATATTGGTTTTATTATTATAGATAAAGACTACGCTGGGCCAGACATGAGCAGATAATGCCATCATTGCGAGCACCAAAGAGAATTATGGGTGGACATCCGGCCGAATTGGAAGACCTAGGCTGCAATGAGAGAATGAAGTCAGGAGGGATGCCGAGCAACTTTTTGACCCACGAAATCAGGACAGATGTAGAGACAGGGTTAACTCTAGGCGTCGAGTATTGGAAGCCAAGGCTGAATTAGGCTGTAGCGCCATCGGAAGAAGAAATATTTATAGAAACGTCATTTACTCATAAACTTTTCACAATTTTTAATATTATTCTTATGAATATGAAGATTACCTATGTATATTTAATTTGCAGATTATGTGTATTAAGTAAATACTAAAAAGAGCATTCATAGATTTGTTAAAAGAACCTGGAGGGCAATTATTGTTAACTAAATTCCAAACTATTAATTTTTTTTAAATTTAGATATATTATTATTTTAATTTCAGAATTATTATTATTGTAAACCTGTTTTTTTTTTTGTTGAAATTTAGTTGAAGTTTCTATAATCAGACCTCTTTTCCTGTAACATAGAAAAAATTCATATTATTACAGACTGATATATTCAACATTACACCGTTATTTATGGTCAATTTTAAAATGCCATTTTTTTTTAACATTTGACCAGTACTAACTGGATTATGACTTTCTTCTCTTGCTATTTCGAATGGCTTTGTGTGATGACTTCACGTTAACAACGTTCCTTATTTAGGTGGTCAAATTGAAATCCTTGAGTATTCGACAAATTCAACAATCTGCCAAGATGCTAGCGGCCCGTTGCATTTATGCCTTCCATAATTCGTCTATGGAGCTGAGATTCCTAGGATTATATCTTATAATGAATGCAATGCCAAAATGTCTACAGGATTTTAAAATGTGTCAAAATTTTCAAGATATTTTCTCACAACAATAACATTTACATGTTTTGTATATCTCTTATTAATTGTCAACTCTTGGTATGACTTATATTAAGCACCTATGAGAGATGAGAGTTCTAATTCTCTAGAAGTACCTAAATATTTATACTCAAAATTATCATTTATTAAAAAGTTTTACCCTGTTAAATGAAGTTTATCAACTGCAAAATACCTTAGTTATTTATTATAAAAGTATGTTTCTTTACCAATTGTATTGATTGTTTTATTAATGTAAGTAAAATTAATTTTTGAAATCGAAACTCCCTTTACGCCCCACTTAGGGGCATAGGGATTTAATAAATTGGTGGTATTATTGCCATAGCAACTTGAAATTTTTATTATTACCCTATTCCTTATATTTTTAATAAGCAATCTACACTGATTTTTCTATTCACACGAAGGCTGGATGTGAGGTGCAGGTTCGAATCCTTGGCCACAAAATTCTTTACTATGCTCAAAATAATTAACACCCACTTCTGGTAAGAAATTTCTGGTTCCAATTCCCAGATGGGTCAGAATATTTATAGGAGTTTTTTATGCAATTTTATGCAGACAATTTTTCATACAAAAGATTTTCAGGTACAAAATCACTGGCTCGGGTAGAGGTCTTAACACTTAAAATAATTATGTACCTATCTGTTAAATTTGATATTAAGAATAAATAAAGCTTTGTAGGTACATAATTATATTTTTGCAGAAGAACAACTAAAGCATTTACAGAAATCAAGTGTTCTATCTAAATGTACTTGAAGGGGAAGGTATAGAAAATAGTTAAAAATGCTATGTTTATGACTCACCTTTGCTGCCTCCACAGCAATTCTACAAATTTCTCATACTATCTAATTATATCTACCTATTTACCAATTCAAATCCTCAGACTTATAGGTAATACAAACTCGATCAGTCAATCAATTCTCCATTTTTTGACCCCACTTAGGGACATACTTTATAGGTACCATATTTTATTAATCCATAAATCAGGTTCTGTAATTCACATTTTTCTCAACAAACTTCATCAACAATTTTATGGACGGGTAAAAAGGCTAGTGTACTATATTATTATTATTAAATGAAGCGGCAACTACGTACTTAGAGTCACAGCTGCCTTTAATAAACTAAGCCAGATCCTAGAGTTTTGATTAATTTGTTTAGGGTCCATCCAGTGGTGTGCCGTATTCTTACAGGGATAAGGTTACATCAACGCTTAAAGAGTACCAAAAATATAAATTGATAAAAGTTGTTGACTTGCTATGAGACGTAAGGCTATAGGATGGTTTATTTTCAAAACTTGAAAGTGGACAACATTTGCACCTTTTCGAAAAGCCTATGAATTACCGAAATGATTTTTTTGATAAAATTTCTTCAAAATTTTGCATAAAAATTAAAATAAAAAATTAACACTTTATTTCTGAGGATTTCAAATTTTTTTTTTTCAAAATATCCTTCATTTTTTTAGATTATACAAATTAAAATTGTACCTATTTGAACTTGCATTACATTAATTTTATAAAAAAATGTATTTTAAGTTCCCAAAGAGAAGTGCAGGATTCTATATTATTTTGTGCACATCATACTTGTGAATTTTTGTAGATAATTATAAGACTTTGTAATATTATGAATTTAATAAAACACAGTTGCCTTTTCACAAAATTTGTATTGAATCTCGAGCGCTTTCGTCTAACTCACGCAAACATTGTCAAGAGACTAGTGAAATGTAGGTGCATAATTTGTCTCTTGAAAATGTTTGCGTGAGTTAGGCGAAAGCGCTCGAGGTCCAAAACAAATTTTGTGAATGTGCAACTGTATTTTATTTATTTGAAAGAAAAAAATATTTAGTTTTTTCCACAATATTTATTAATCTAACCGGTTTTCGAAGACCGAACGTCTTTCGTCAGGCTAGTAGATGTAAACTTGTAAGATGTTAACAGTTAACATGTACTAGCTTGTCAAGAGACTAGTAGTCACGGTCGAAAGGATAAAGTATTTTATTTAATTCATAAAAATGAACTTTTCATACGAAAATACACAAACCCTTCAAAAATTTTGTTTTATGTAAGTAGGTAGACTTACTAAGAAAGACTTTATTGCAACAGATAAAATTATTGACACATTACATTTATGTAATGATTATTCTATGGAAATGCAGGTGCACAGATAACATGGTATAATCTCAACAGTTCGATGATTGAATATAAATAAACGACATTTATGAATAATAGTTGAATAAAAATAATAGCCTACCCCTATTATTGATATGACAGGCAATATTAGTTGAATGAAAATATTATACTGAATGGAATTGTTAAAATGACCTTTTTTTAGGAAAAAGTCAACTGTCTAGATACCAAATGTTCATTCAGGCTTGTAAAATAAAATAGCTTTAAGCTTTTAATATTAACGTTATTTTCAATTAACGACATTGCTATAACGTTTTTGAATTTAAGCCGTTAGTCCCAGCTCTAGTCATAAGTATTATAATCATTAATATAGCATAAAGTTTAAGGGAAAAAAATACAGGAATTCTATTTTTCTTCTCGCCACGCTACTTCACTGTTTCCATAAAGAAGATTATTAGCAACTAGTAAAACAATAAACACAATATTTACTACTATCAGAAATTTAATAATGAATAGAGTTAGGTATATTATATAACACGATAATAATATATTAGATATCGTAAAAGTTTACCACCCTTTACATCAAACACACACTTGTTGAGTTAATTCAGATAAACATAACTCGCCTCTGTTATCCAGATATTGTTACGTGAACTATACTTCGTATGTATATGAAAGGGGACTTGTGAATGACTACACAATTTCATGAATACAATAGAAAATAGTTTTGTAAATGCAAAATTTACGTTCCATTCGCTTCTTTCGAAAATTAAATTCCTAGAAGTCTGCTTTTTCAAAATTAAACGAAATAAATTATGTTTTTCATGATTTATTTTTGCTTTCGATGTGAATAATGATATTAAGCGAATCAAGTACCTACCTACCTTCCAATTTTTGAAAAACATTTGAAGATTTAAACGCCTACAAGATTTCTGTTTATTCTTGGCGTGACGCAATCATATATTTTTGAATATGTCACTACGTTTTTTTTTAAGTTTCCATCAGTGATCTCTACGAGCATATGGAAATTTGTTACCGACCGGCAATCGTCATATTATTATGTACGTGCTTCTTAGATAAGAACTTAGAATGACTGCTCCGAACAGGAAAAGAACCCAGATTATCTTAGTTTGTTTGTTTCGTTACAGATAAAAAGCAAAGTTCTGATATCCAACTATCTATAAGAAAAATAATATTTTAAATGTACCTACTTACAAACATACAATTTTTACCTAATCAATATCTAATCGATAGCTCTCAGTATATTAATGGATAGTAAATGAGTGATGTATTAGAAACAAAGATAATTACCGTATTAGCCCGAATTTCCTTAAAAAATTGACTCCCGTTATATTCGGGGTTAAGCGCAAGTCGATACCTTTAGTATGGCTAGGTACCTACCTTCCTACCAATTGCACAAATTTGTTTTATTTCATCGTGCGAGACGTAAAATATTGAAGAGTAATGTAACTTTTGTTTTTACGTTTAGTTAGCTAAATAAAGAATTATGTGATTGAATTTCAATTTCTTTGAATTTTTTTATTTTCTAAAATCTTTATGAAAATGTCCGACTCGCGTTTAGTTCGGGGTCGCTTTAAATTCGTGCAAATACTGTAGTTAAATGAATATCCATAACAGGGCCATACTCATCAATTACTCAAGATACTGTATTTTGTGAGATATTGTTTCAGTTTTACATGAAACAATTAAGTAGGTACCTACTGGTATCAAAAATAAGAATCCTCTTGAAATCGATTCGTTTAACCTATCTTAAACTATGTTCACTTCTCGGCTTAAGATACCCACGCTTCATATCTCTATTTAAGGTTTATTCTCATAAAGGCATATAAGTAATCTTAATAAACCACATTATTATCATTGGCCTAAGAAATCCAAACACTCCTTCAATCTATCAGAATACAACCACATTGAGTATGGAAGGATTTGTACACTTAGGTTATCCTTATACACACAATTTAATTGTGTTTAAAATTTTCCAAAACTGTAAGCTGTTCAATGCGCGTGTGATACCCACTATTGTGTAAGAGTTAGGTGTGCGATTTCGCATCTGACCAAAGCCCAGGCACAAAAAGTTTCCGCATTTGAAACGAAAGTGCCGTAGAATTTTTTTTGGTGAATGATACAACTGCATCACAAACAACGCTTTACAAATGCACACGAGGAGGTGGACAATGGACATAGTTGACATGTCATTGTGTTAAAGAAGTCAGAAGACAGTTGGTCGAGGAAAGCACTGTACTTCCTCCCATAACTCCGGAAAACTATTTAATACCTTGAACTATTCCTTCAAAGCAGAGATGTGGTATTTGGACACGGTGTGGGGTGAAGTCATCGAGCGCAGTGGATAACTCTTATTGCCTTCGTTTGCCCCTAAGTGGGATTTTTAAGAGGGTTTAATAGAGAAACATAAAATTTCAAAGAAGGAATTCAAAGCATCTCTTTTACCTAAAAAACTTCAAAAATTAAAAGTATCTAGAACCTTTTTTATCTGAAATAACCGGTTGGATGCTCTGAAGTTAGGTTAAGTTTACCCTTATAATCTCGATTTAATCTCTCAATAACCTGTCTATTATGGTAAACTAAGTGTGACGGCATGTTCAAAACTTATCTATACGCAGCCTTTAATAAAAAGAGAATATTTTATTTTTAACAACTAACAGATTTCATAATACCATTTTCTAAGTTATTATTTCCAGAAGATAAACTCTGTCAACTACGGATTTGCTGATGAAAGGAATCCCATAAAATCCCTTTGAATGAATCATGAAAAAATATCTTCCAGCGAATATCATAAAATAACTAATAAGATATTTTTATCAATAGGTACATATTTTATGAGAAAAAATGTCCATGCAATCAATGCTTGGTTGTATCATAATTTTACTTTCCATAAAATGTGTAAATTCAAACTAAAATATGTTTAGAATCTACAAATATTTCATTCTAAGAATTATTCTATTTTTAAAATTGCCATTTTATCATAGTAAATATTTACTAGAAAAAATATGCCTTATATGTCAGTATATGTCATTATGTCAGTCAACTCCTTAAATTGTATTCAGAAATTTCTAGGAATGTATTTACACAATTTCAATACATAATGAAGAAATAAATGTAACGAAGGGTTATTGCGTATTCATAATTTTATAAAACAGTTTCAGAAGTGTACCTATCTTTATCATTTTTGCTACAATTGTTTCCGGGTATTAAAGTAAATTATCAAGAATACTCTTTCAAATCATAAAAATAAATTATGCATATAATTCATTAAATGGCTGTAACGAAATTCAGAAGGAAACCTTTTGAAACTCTTTCCATTAATACTTTTGTTCGTCAATTCCATATTATGTTGTGTCACTTTAGTTTATTATTAAATGCCAAATCTTAAAAACACTTAGGGCCACCCGTTACTATGTGATGGTTTTCATCGCCCGTTTTTAGGGTTGAACAATGATAGTAAACATCATTAATAAGTGAATTTGTATGAACCTATGCTGCGCGTCTGAAGTTGGCAAATATCTTTTCTAAACGAAATTGACAACAGAACTGACGCGGTATCTTTAGGCGGATCTGTGTGTATCCGCCCGTTTCAAACAACTGAACTCACCCACTACATTCTTGTGTGTGTACTCCGAATCATCGTGGTTTTTTGTGCTCCCCCAGCCTGCTCGTTGTGTTTTCAAATTAGAGTTTCCTTACAAATTCCAGACTTTTCAAGTCCATGCGGGTGAATGCTTCCACGTCTATCCTATGTGTTGCATCGCTGTCTGTAAAGAGGTGGTGGTTTGTCACTTAAATTTGGATAATGCACAGAAACCTGAAAAGCTGGTTTAAGTAGGTACCGGGTGGTGGAGATAGCTAGCTGAAGCGATCCGTAAAGTGTAAAGAGTAAGGTTTGCATATTATACAAGATCTGTATCAGACTCTAATGACCTACGGAGTCGAGACGAGGGCGGACACGGTAAGGACGAAGCTGCTACTCCGAATAGCGGAAATGAAAACCTTAAGACCTTTCCTGGGCAAAACAATTAGAGATAGAATCTCAAATGAGAAAATTTAAGAATTGTGACATCCAAGATGTTGTAAGGTGGGGTAGAGAGAGGAGACGTCACTGGGAGACCTCATTGGCTGTATGGGTCCAAAAAGACTTCCTAAAGTAGTAACGGAGGAAATACCAGAGGGACGCAGGTCGCAGACCACCAAAGAGATTAGCGCAAATAAATCGCAGCATTGAATACAGTTTACTTCATTCCATAATAAATAGCATAAGTGCTGAAATTTGCTGTAAGGATTTTCAAAGAATGGACAGGAATCTAAAGGGTCAAAGAATTACTGCCGTTTCGTTCTTGTGTATAAAATTAAGAATGGAATGATGCCATGCTATTTATCGAATAATGTTAGATATAATTATGAGATACACGACTATCCCACGAGGGGTCGCGATGCGTTTAGGCTTCGGGGTGCTAGGCTTGCAGGTACTGAGAACAGTCTCTTCTACAAGGGGTTTAGGCTGTTCAACGACCTGCCGGCGGAACTCAAGAGCGCAGGTACGCTTGCGATCTTTCGTGTGAAAAATGTCGTGAATATCTAAAGAGTAGTGATAAGCATAGATTAGTAATGTGAATGTTGTAGAAATGTGACGTCTAAATCTGTATAATATAAGTGGAATAATATTGTTATTTTTAAGTTATAAAATATGTAATTTTTGTAACTTCATAATCTAAATAAATAAATAAATAAGTATGAAACAGCCTTCGTCAGAATGCATGGTAGCGAGCCCTTTTAGTGATTGCATCAAAGAAAATGAGAAAGAAAGCAATCGTGAAAAAAATCCACGTACCTACCAACAGTTTTAATGTCAATGGTTGTTAGGTACACAATAATTTTGTTACTATAGAATTTTTCATAGATGGCGTTTGCGTCGTAGGAAATCCATTCCATACTATCTTTAATATTATGTTTTATAGTTTTAATTGTGCATTTTTCAATTTTTTAATAGTTATTCTTTTATCCTGAGCGGAGAAGAATCCAATAAATCGAACATGGGAAGAATGTGAGTTACAAGGGTGCGTTCACACTATTGGTTCGATCTCGGTTCCGTCTCGCTCCGTTCTCGGTCTGGTCGAAATTAGTTAAATGGAAACCAATGTAAGTGTTCACACTATCGGTGACATTCTGGTTCCGATCGAGCTCCGGTCCAACCACCTTCCATTCTCGCTCCCATCACGAACCAGTCAAAGAACACTCTTTCGTTCCTGCTTCAGTCAGCTTTTAACCGTTGAAGTGACGACTGCCGCAAATATATTATTGTTAAATAATTCGTATTGAATAATTGAAAAAAATATTGATTATTAAAGTTATCTATGTAATAACGATGTCTGTTTGGACTTTTGAAAAAGGTTATTAATACATAAACAATAATTAAATGGTATTAACAAATATCATAAGAATAACACACTCCCTTTGTAACCCCACTTAGGGGCAAAGGGGGCAAGAAGGGCCTTCCACTGCACTCGATCATGCGCAGTTTCAATGACCTCCTCCCACACCATGTCCAGATCCAGCTGAGGAGCTCTGCTTCGAAGGAGCGAAACACAGTTTGAGAGGGTCTTTCTCGCCTTCGGGAACCTGATGTCATTCAGCATCCTCAACACATTTTCTAACACATCATATTAACGGAATTTTATTACAGTTGCGAATGGTGCAAATTTAATAAAATATTACGTTTTATATTATAGAACCAACATTTGATGCAAATCATTGAATCAATAAGTAGTGTTTGATTTTAAGAGGTATTTTTTTTCATATTTGAACCACTACGGGCTTACTTAACTTAGCTTTCTTAACATTTTCTTCTTCGTCGAGAATTAAACTCATAACACCTAATTCTTCAATCGAAAAGTTCATGGACATTTCCGGATGCGAATAATATAATATGTACAAGCAATTAAATACCAAACACACCCGACTTCTTTGATTGAAGGTTGAAGACTGAATCGTGAACTGAGTTAGAGTGTTACCAGAGCGCGCTGGGAGCGAGAACAGACCGCGAATGAACTGTGATCAGACCGAGAACGGAGCGAGACCAGACCGAGAACGGAACGAGACCGGACCGAGATCGAACCTATGGTGTGAACGCTCCCTAAATGTTCGCACTTACCCGACTTTCATTTATATTATAGAGATATATAAAAAACAGCTTCAACTTAAATAATAAATTGTAAAGCCGAAGCTCTGCGAAAACGACTCGTAGAATATGGGACAAATTTTAATACTTTGAGCTTAGAAAAACTTTGAAGTTTCCAATAATAGAATGTTATGTTATTTTAAAGCTTACAAACTTATGAGAAACCAATAAACAATTTAATCAAACGTTTACCTTTTTTAAGAAGACTTTAGTTATATGGAATATGTAGGCGATCAATCGAGATTAAAGTTTTTAATAATATACAGGTGAATTCTTGGAATTGAAATATCCTAAGGGATAGAGTATTACGCAGAAAACTAATATAATGAAACGATCCCACACCAAATTGTGTGGGAACGGGTTACTTGAGATAACGGGCTAGATAATGAGTTCCATCTCGAGGTACCTACCTTACAACAATATATGATTGGAACATATTATTATAAGATCTTTTGTGTTAAACCTTTACGAATGTGGTGGCCCGCCCTTATATGTATACTAGGTAGCCTTAATCAAAAGGTGTATTCAATTAGGAGCAAAATAATTTTTAGGGGTGAAAAAAAAACATACATATAACTACGTTTCTTCCTTGAAAATTTCTATTTCACAGGTCGTCTTAAATTAAGGGAAATTGAAAGTATCAAATTTGAACTATTTTCGGACAATTTTCGAAATATTCAAAGAGAACCGCTTTGAATATCTTGAAATATTTCGGTTACTCCACCTTCGGTAATAAGGACTGGATGCCAAGGCCTTTATGAAAGTTTGTTTGAGAGTAGGTTTCGAGTTTTCTGGGACGTTTTTTTTTGTCAGTTGGATTCTTGTAAACGAGCGGTGGACAGAAACGATTAACTAGGCGAAAATGCGGTTGGGCAATAATCTCTGTTGGGGTTAAATTGAAACCTTGGCATTCGAAAGTATAAGAGAAAGTTATAAATTAAGTAATGAAATAGCAATAATTATTTTTGCCTAAGTGAAAATTGGCAGTACCTTTATAGAAAGATTCTATATAGGTAGTTACTGATAATCTCAGTTTTGGTCTGCTTTTACTCCGGCGAGCATCCGTACAGGTGCTTTGGACCTTTTTCGGGATACGACCATCACTCATATGGCTGACGGGACTCCAATCTGCGTACTTTTATGAATGGTGAAATATTGGGATTGTCATAATATAGTGCTTCTTTGTCACGGTAATGAGAAATATTACATGATAATGAATGTTCAATAAAGAGAACTTTGTTCACTAAGTAGGTAATGCATGTAACAGCTGCTGTCTGAGTAAGATAATAACTGACAACCAATCTCATTTTATTATATTCGTAACTATAAAAAGTTATAAAAGTAGTCTTATCCCCCAGAGAACTAGAATAATTAGGTATAAACAACACGTATGATAACAAAAATGAAATAATACCACCGAAGGACTCATATTTTATTATTTGGTAAAAAGACGTTCGTTCTTGTTCCTTGTTCCTGACAAGAAAACATACACCTGATGTTTATAGGCAGCCGTAAAAAGAGATTTATGCGCTAGGTTTGTTATTTGCTATCTTGAATAAACAAAAAAAAAACTGAGTACCCACTCATAATCCAACAAATTCTACAAATCAGAATAACCAGCGAATATAGAAAAGGATGTTTTAAATATCTGGTTAGTGACATTACGGATTTTTGTCCACAATCTGTCATATTCTACTACATACCTACTAGGTATATGCCTATTGCCTATGCCTATTTATGAACATTATGTACAAGAAGTTTCCATTTACAGGTAGCTTTATTCTTTCAGAGGTGAAGGAGTTATAAGCGTCAGACAGTGAAATTTTCGTCGAAGTGATCGCCAACGTCGGGGTGACCTGTTACGGCAGAAAAATAAGAAAAAAGTAGTTTAAAACGCAGTTTCATAATAATTATTATGTACCTAAATAAAATCATATTTTTTTCTGGTAAGTGGGACATGTACCTATTCGTACATAATATCAATTATCAACGTCAGCAGAATGGAGAATAACATCAAAAACGACTAATCATTCTTTCATTTGTGAATTAAGATAGTTGTCAGTGTAGGGATGCATTCGCCGGATTTCGATGTGGAGGTGGTAGGTTCGATCCCTGGTGCCGACATTCTTCTTATTTCTCGACATAAACATTGCTTTCTATGCAAGAAGGTGTTTGTGTTCACTTTGGGCGAGCTTAGATTCATTGAATAAAATAAACCTTAAATATTTTATGAATTCTATCACGAAAATGCGCATATTTTTAGATCTTGTTAAAAAGTCAAGTAATATCTAATGATAAAATATCGAGCAAAAAATGTGAAGCAGGTACCTGCTTAATGCTTAGAGAACACAAAGAAGTATTGTAAGACAGCTTGTCTGATAGAGTGGTGACAGATGGACAGGAAAAAAATCGCGATGAAGGCAATATAAAGTTGTTTGTGGATAAATCCTAGCTTGAGAATATACTCAGTGTATTTTTAATGATGAAAGAGTAAGGGGTTCCTAATAAAAGTTTGTTTTTTTTCAACACTCGTGAAAGCAACTATCGCATATTTTTTTTAAGTTAACAAGGAAAACGAGCAACTATGTGTTTTTTTTTAATTTTCGCATAAAAAAGATTTCAACTTTTGCGGCACTTTCATTACCTATGTCTAATTCTAAAGTTGATTATTGAGAAAAAAGGTGAAATATAAAATGAAAGGACTTGGACCGTTACTGAAGTACACATATAAAATATTATATTAAAAAATAAACGTATTAAAAACAATTCATTTAAAATTCACAATTTATATGGTTAACTTTTCAACATTGAAATAAAAATTATAGTTGAATTCATCAGTACCTAAGCAAATATCGATTACTGCATTTCTATTGCTTCATTTCTTTCACCTTTAAAAGAGCGTTTCATAGGTAAAAATGAATTGTTTTAATAAGAAAAAATAGAAAAAATCTAGACATTGGTGTATCACATCGAAGGAGGCACGTTGATTTGTCGATTGTAGATGATCTTCTTCTGCAGTTTCAATCCTGGGATTGGTTTGCAGCAATAGCATTGGATCTCATTCTCCATTCCTCTCTGTCCATTGCAGTCCTCTTGAGCTCCTCATATGAGGAGCAGCAGACGTCGATGATACCTATAAAGACAATAACTGCCGATTTAAGAATTTTCTACGATTCTTACTAATTTTGTTCTTAGAGAGCTGTTCGGATTTTCAAACTATGCTCATAGAAAGTCTGAAAGTGCCGTACCCAAATTTTTCCAATTTCGACGCCGCTCAAACTCTTCACATTTTATGAAAAAAAAAAACAGCTTTCCCGACAGACGTTGTCCTGTGGTCCTAACCAGAGGCGGCCCGTTTATATGTGCATAGCGTGCTCTGCGCCCCCAGAAACAAAAATAAGTAATTAATTCGATTGAGTTAAGCTAATAAAATAATAACGTTAAAATATTTCTGAAACATTCCGTATTATTTCATTTGTATTCAAAGCACAGATGGGAACAACGCGCGCACACATTCTACCTCGCCTATGAAGTACCAATTGCTGCATGTGCACATTTTGAAAGTGCCCGATAATTTTGTTGACTTTGTAGGAAAATTTTCTAAAACGCTCGAAACGGTGGGGTAAGCGGGATGGGCTACTGTAAGAGCGGCAATTACGTATGCGAGAATGAGAGGGAACTACTATCAGGTGCAGTATAAACAATCATTTTGTTGTTATAGATTTTTTCATAGATGGCGCTGGCGTCGCAGGAAATCCGTTCCATACTAACTTTAATATTATATTTTATATTATTTCTTATCCATTTTCAACGGGATTTTTATTTATTATGTTATCCGGAGCGGAGCTGTAGACTTGTAGTAATGACTACAGGACAACGTCTGTCGGGAAAGCTAGTAGTTATTAAAAAAAATGTATGTTCGGCTCCCACGCCTGCTTTTGCAACCACTGCTTGGATATAGAGTTGCGAAGCCTTTAAAAGTTAATTCACGAGAATAAAATTTCTCATACGGGTGGTTCTTTTAATGACGAGAAAATAATAGGCGTCCGTGTTAAGTTACTGACACATATTATGTGTGGGTGCATTTACCCGATTAACTGCACAAGTTTTCTCATTGTTTGTTGCCTTTTGTTTAGATATCGTGCCTGGTATTATTATTATTATCTAAAGGCTAAAAGCAACACAGTAGGTACTTTTATTTTGAGATAATGACTGTCTAAAGTAAAAACAAAACTAAACTAACAACTATGCGGTTTAAGTATTACCTGATTGAAAATTGATTTTATGCTTGAGTGGCTGTATGGGAAATATGGTTCTATAATATTATATTGAATTTCTTTTCAGATATTGTTGTCTTAGCCCATCCTATATTATAATTGGTAAGTTCGTGCGTAATTCAGAATTTTCGATGAAACATTCTGATCCTATTCGAAATATTTTTCATACATACCTATGTAGAAACTAATCCAAATGCGGGACTTATTTTTAATAGAAACTAGCTTTCCCGACAGACGTTGTCCTGTAGTACTAACCAAAGGTGTCCCGTTCATATGTGAACTGCGCCCCAGAAACAAAAATACATAATTATTTTTTTTATTTTTTATTTTATTTATTTAAAACAACATAAATCAATACATACACAACAATATGAGAATGGACAAATTTAAATTATAATCAAAATATAATTATATTATTATTCCTCCTTATAGAGACAAGTCTCGTGTAAAGGAGGAGTTTCACTGAGAATTTTAGATTAAGCACTTAACTCACAGGAATAAACACACACGTAAATAATACTATACACATTCGATTTTTTTTTTTTTTTTTTTTTTTTTTTTTTTTTTTTTTTTTCTAAAAATAAATCACTATTAATTATTGTCATACTATTGGTGACAAAATGTGTTTTATCACCTCTTTTTTAAATTGTTCGTTGCTTCTATTTGCGCGCACTTCACTGGGCAGATCATTGAAATATTTGATACCTAGATATGTATAATGTCTTTGAGCCACATCTCTGTTGCACAGTGGCACTGGTATACAATTGATGGTCCTTAAGATTCTGGAGGTTTCAGTACTCACGGTAGTCTGAGACTCTCGTTCTTTAACTACCTGCAGCAATGCATATTTTTTGAATATCTGTGCCACTGTCATCACCTTTATTTCGGAGAAAAGCTGGCTCGTTGAATAATCTCTGGGCTTCTTCAGAATGATTTTGAGAATAAGTCTCTGGGTTACTTCAAGAGGATACAGATTTGATGGGTAGGCGCCTCCCCATCCCAATATGCCATACTGAGCAATAGATTGAAACAGGGCATAATAAACTGTTTTTAGTTGTGTCACAATCAGTGTATTTCTTAATTCTAAGAAAATATATATCAGTTTTCTCAATCTTGTCGTTGTCAATGCTATGTGCTCTTTCCATTTAACGTTTTGATCAATTGTTATACCTAAATATTTCATTGTTTTTACCTGTTTAATTTGATTACATGTGTCTTTGCAATTATTGTCAACTCTGCATAGATCCGAATGTATGATTATTTTAACGTCTTTTGGAGTACTTGCCTGGCTTATTGTAAATGGGATGCATGTCGTTTTGTCTGCATTCAATGACAGAATATTATGGTCAAACCACCTTTTAAGTTTGTTAATGTCGTGGTTGGCTCGTTCGTTAACTTCGTCCCATGTTCTTCCCTTCGTGAAAAGGACTGTGTCGTCTGCGTACGATACTATGGTACTTTTTAGTGGCAATGTAAACAAGTCGTTTACGTATACAATAAACAGAGCAGGTCCAAGAACGGTTCCCTGTGGTATACCGAAATCAGTGGTGCTTGAGTCACTGATAGCGCTATAGACTTTTGTGTATTGTTTTCTATCATGGAGGTAGCTTTGCATCAATTTGAGTGCTTTATTATTTATTCCAATATTAGACAGCTTCGTTGCCAATCTAGAATGTGAAATGCTATCGAATGCTTTTCGCAAATCAATAAATGTACCAATGCATTTGTATCCATTATCTAAGGCGTTGTATATGTCAGTAGTGAGGCAGGCAATTGCGTCCTGTGTGCCAAGTTTTGGCATAAAACCGTATTGTCTTTCGTTTATAATCTTATTGTTTACAATATGATCCATCAATTGTTTCTTTATAATTTTTTCGAAAACCTTGGCTACATTAGAGATAAGTGAGATCGGTCTATAATTACCTATATCATCCTGTGGTCCTGCTTTATGTATTGGTGTGATTATACTTGTTTTGTAATTTTGTGGAAATTTGCCCTGGTTTAAACTTAAGTTGATGATATGTGTTAATGGTTTACTTATATATTTTATTACGGACTTTAATAGGTCTACTCCTATTCCATCAAAACCTGGAGCTGCTCCCCTTTTCAATTCCGTTATTGTTTTTTCTACATCGTTCTGAGATACTTCTTTGAATTCACTAAGAGCAGGATATGCGTTTCTAGGCACTTCTGATTCGCTAGCACCGTCATCACAGACATTTATGTTACTTGCAAGATTCTTACCCATGCACGCTGGAAAAGTATTCGTTCATGATGTTTGCTGCAATTTTTGGCTCTTCGGACACCTGTACATAATTATCACCGTGCTTTATCTGCTTTATATGTGTCTTTTTGCGCACATTACCTATAACCTCGTTTATCGCTTTCCATGCTTTCCCGGCATCATTTTGAGATTTAACGATCTTTTCACTGAAGTATTTATTCTTTGCTTCCCTTATTGTAAGTGTTAGTCTGTTTCTAAAATTTCTGAAGTTCTTTAATAGTTTTTCATTATTTGGATTCTTCTTTGTTGATATAAAGAGCTTTTGTTTTTCTCTAATGGATTTCAATAATCTGTGTGTTATCCATGGTTTCAATTTTTTATTTTTCTTGCTCGTATTTCTGTTTTCATGGGATGCAATTTCAATATAAGATTCAAAGGTGTTTTCGAAATTAGTAGAAGCTATGTCGACATTCCTTTCCTGGAAGATAGAAGACCAAGTTTCAAATTTTATATTATCTTTCAGGACTCCAACATTGATAGTTTTTCTTTTTGTTTCATCTTGTCTGTTAGTATTATTATGTGTACTTTCAATTGGACAGGTGTACTGTAGAATACAAGTATAGTGATCAGTAATGCTTGTTTTCCAGACTATGCTCTTTAAGCATTCAGTATGCTTTGTGTTGCACCAAATATGGTCGATGCACGATGGTTGCTGACCCTCGAATTCTCTAGTATTGCTATTTATACACGATTTGAAGTTTAATTCGGTCATCATATTTAAATAGTCGTCTTTAATACTATTCGGGGAGTCATTACTGATGTTTATGTTAATGTCACCCAATACAACTGTGAACTCACGTCTTGCATTGAGCAAGACACGCCTCAGATCTTCCACAAACGTTGAAGGATCCGATTTATGTGTTCTGTAGATGGCGTACAGGTGGTATACAATTTTGTCATTCAGAGATATCTGCGCAGAGAGGCAATTGGTAAAATTTATGCTAGTAATTTCATTCACTCTAACATTTACGAACCTTTCGTGAATGTATAGGACAACACCACTATTCTTGTTTATTTTACTGGAAGTGTCATAGCAAGTATAGCATGGTATACTATATGAAATATCATTATTGTATGTTTCCGTTAACACTATGCAACCAGGCAGAATCTTCATGCAGCCAAGGTGCAAAATAAATTCATCAAAGTTTTTTCTTAGGCTTCTGATGTTCATTAAGAGAATACTAAGTGTATCCCTGTTCTCTCCCAGTGCTAGATTGCACTGATGTATGTTCTCACAGATTATCTCATTTACCCTATACGCATCATCCACATCTGCCAAGAAATCGTCCATTGCAACCTCAGCAACAATATTGTGTTGCCTCTCTTGCAAATCTTTCATATACAGCACGTATCGGGCAGGCCGCGTTAAATGCTGAATGCTGTGTGTTTTCTTTATTGCTTTCTTTGCATAGCACACACGTATAATTGTTCATATTATTTCTCTTATTGCATTCTCTAGAGTCATGGTTATCAAAGCAATAGGCACATCGTACTGTTGTATGTGTACAGTACTTAGATATATGTCCGAATGAAAGGCATCTGTAGCATTGTACCAATGGGCTATGATCCACTACACTTATCCTTTGGTACCCAATAAATACCCTGCCGCAATTCGTCAGCTTTTTCCATGTTTGAGGAGTCACTTGACAAACTATATTAGCTAGCAGGTTATTTCTGTGTAACTTTCTGAATTTAATTTTGATATCCTCCTTAACATCTATGTGTTTATTCTGTCCACGCAATGAAGAGTTCAAATCCTCCTCTGTGATACCCTTTATAACCCCCTTGAAGATTATCAGTGGATTTCTCTTGACCGGCTCTCTTGCAAGAAGTTCTGCTGATTTTTCTATTTCTTTCTTAATTGTGCACATATCTTCCTTTGAACTTGTCTTAATTACGATCTGATTTTTTGTTCCTTTTCGGAGACCGGTAATACCGATACCTAGTGAGCGTACATTAATGTTTCGCTTGATAATTCCCTCGATCTCATTGCTTGTTTTTAAATTGTCCTTTCCGGATACAATCAGAGGATAATCAGAACTCCTTGCCAATACAATGTCGTCTTTTTTAGTGACATCAGCATATGTGGACTTATTGTTCTGGTTTTCGACGACACTAAGTCGTTGATCGATTGCTTCTAGGACGTGGTTTATCTTTTTCATTGTATCAGACTCCCCCCTCTTCAGACACTGTTGTTCAAGCAACTTAGTTAAGTCATTAAATGCTTTAATTACTGCATCTTTAGTGCGATTATGTTACTGTTAAAATATTTAACAATATTAAAATATTTCTAAAACATCCATATTTCATCCGTATTCAAAACTCAGGCGGGAACAACGTGAGAATATTATGCGCGACCACACATTCTACCTCACCTATGAAGTAGGTACCGAGACGAATGTGCCCGATTATTTTGTTGACTTTGTATGAAAATTTTCTAAAACGCTCGAAACGGTGCGGTGGAGTAAGTGGGATGGGCTACTGTAAGGGCAACAATCACGTATGCGAGAATGAGAGGGAACTACCTTTGATGGCGTTGGCGCGTGGCAGCTAATCCGTTCCATACTATTTTTTTTTAATGAATCTGTGCTCACTCAAAGTGAACACAAATACACTTTTTGACATCTTTCACACTAACCAAGGGACGATAACTGATAATTTATAAGACAATAAAAAAATAATCTTTCTTTTCTATGCCTGTCATCCAACAAGCTTCGCTGCTAGTAGCTTGAATGCGATTTCTGGTTTCTTAGTTTTTCAAGCACTGTTTACGTACTGAAATATTGTATCCTCTCTTAGATTGGATGATAGAGCAAAGTATGAACGCAGTAACCATTATTTAGGACACAAAGTTGTCAAAGACAAAAAACAACCACCAAGTAAATTGTTAATTTATTTATGAATTTTTATCACCTGTAGAATATTTACACAACTGACAAAGACGCTGGTTAAATAATATTTCATGTTACATGATATTAAAATTCTTCTACCATGTAAATTTTAATTGCAAACCAGGTTATTACCTATTTAAAAAAAGGCGACGGAAACTCAGGTTCGGTTAAATGTTAAACCCATATTTTTCAAAGTTCTTTTGTCGATTTTGTCATTGTAAACTAGATCTGATATAATAAAAATATGTACATAATTATTATCTTCTATATATTAATACGCGAAGGAAAAACTTTGTGACTATTTTTACAGAAAATGCGCAGTCGGAGGAGTATGAAATTTTCGCACACTTATAGTTTATATAGAGGAGGGGTGGCAAATGCTAATATTTTCTTAAAATCATGCATAAAAATAGATTAAATCAATAAAAAAAATATTTCAAACACTCCTGTTATGTTATGTATTTGATACTCACACTCACTTCCACAGACTAGTTATAAAGAACACAACACCACCTATAAGAAGGCCTTAGCGCTACGTCACATCGTGAGGCCCAGCATTCACTTGCCTAACTCTGTATGTACTTACCTGTACGCTATGATAATTCTGCCAACACGCCGGCGGCCTGGTGACGCGAGAGGAAAAATGGCTGCCAGCGCTAAGGTCTTCTTATATAGGTGGTGTTGTAAAGAACATTAGCTTCTTGGAAAAAAAGGTAAAATGTAAAGCGCCTCATAATTGGCGCAGAAAACTTTTTGAAAGCGATATATTTAAATGGAAGGTGGAGCTGGAAATAGCGGGATATTCAAACTCATTGCGTCAAATTGAGAATAGATTAATATTGTTTATTTTTAATTATAATAGAAAAAACTTTATACATAATATCAACATATAAATATGATAGTGCTCGCTCAGTCTAATGTTCAAACATAATCTAAATTAGTTATGGTCGAATTTCGAGCACTGGTTGACCACTAGTTTAAATAATTTGCCATGTTCTTGGAGCAAAAAAGTCAACCGCTGTTGTATAGATCGAATTCGATTTACAATGTATGTAAAAAAATAAAATTAATCCGATCTAAAATAGTATCTAGGTATGTTTTTTTTTTCACTAAACGTTCTGTCATTCTACTGAGTAGTTACACAAATATATAAGAGAACTTTTTTTGCATGCGCAGAACCGAAAATTGGTTCCTTTATTCAACAGTCACGTGACTGAAGATAAATTATAAATAATTATTCATTTTAATTTCTTCCACAAGCACATGACAACACAAAAAGCCATAGGTAGGTACTTCCTTTTACTAATTATATGATTTAAACGTATTCATACAATTCCTCTGTGTTAACGCTAAAATATTAAAAATAAAAAATCGTATGTTACAAAGCGCTACCAACAAACGTAACAGTTTGTATTAACAGCAGTCACGTGGTAGTTGTTGGGACCATGCGCTTTAGCACATTATTTCTCTGGTATTATTTCTTCTCTAAGTGTCATTCATTCGTGAGATATTTTGTCTCTTTCGGCCGATTTAGAACAGTTCTTCAACATTTCGTATTCCACTGCAAAATCAGGCATACTGTCTACCATCAACACCTTCATAACTAATCCAAATGGACTGGATCTAGCTTATCACTAACTCGTTCTCTTTGAAGAGCTTCAGTGTTTCTGACCATATCAGTCCATGGTAGGCATCCCAAACAATGAAAGAATATGAAAAACCTTTCAGATTACCACACAATTTGTTATTTTTTTGTTTGTTTTAATTGTGGTATCAGATATTGATCACTACAAGAAGTGTCCTTTTGTCATCGTGTAAGTGAGGACATTGTATAGAAATGCATTGGCTGACGTTAAAAATCGTCTTTTTATAAATTCATGACGTATTCCCCATAATATGACACATAATAATAATGTTTCAGTGTAACAAAAGCGGGGAAGAAAACTGTTTTCTTTCGGAATTGAAGTTAAATTGTCTACAGTAATAAATCATTCTAGACATTTTATTATGATGTCTGTGTTTTTAAAGATGTTGAAATAATATTGTTTCCTAGCAGTAAAATGTACTTATTTCTGAACGTAAAAGAAAAGAAATGTAATGCTCCCATAATATTTAAAAAAATCTTTCTATTGTGTTTTAAAAAATGTGAAAGTTGAACTCGTTTGTATAAAGTATCTGGGAGCTGAATTTTAAACAAAGGTGTGATTGCTAGTCTTTTGTTTGAAATAGAGGAATGTCCTTTTAAAAAAACCGACCCCGTGATAGCTGCCTAGCTGTCTTAAAATATAGTCGTTATACGTATTATTTTTTTTCATTCGTGAGTTATTATTATCTGAAGCATTTGCCTTTCATTGGGCGGTACTGGTTAACTAGTAGAAACTTTCTGGGACTGATGCCCTGTGGGGCTAGTACGAGTTTAATCGAAAGCCAATTGCACGCTAATAAGAGCTTATTAGCGTGCAAATAGTCAAACGATCGAATCATTCGATCATTTTTGTATGGAAATTTTTCGAAACGTTTTCGATGATCGTTTCGATATTCGATAATCGAAAACTTATACTATTGGTACCGTTCGGCTAAATAGCATTTAAATTTAGTTCTGCTGGCCTTAAAGGTGTTCACATTTATTACGTTTCGATTCATTGAATCAGGTGTAATAATGATTCAGGTGACAATAATTTGATGTGAATTGAGTATATTTCGATAATTATAATTCAATCAAAAAGGATAAAACTTTCATTCCAACATCATGAATGTATAATTTCACAATACATAATTGGTTAATGAATTAATAATTTCAATATTATTATGACGGAGTGATATTACCCTGTAAATATTTCACCTCTAGTTTGTAAGTAAATTACTATTGAACATATTATTATTATATTGACAAAATAATAATAACTCGAAATCATTTCAGAATCTATTTCATGGTAATGTTTTTCAAATTGAATGCATGGTCATTTAAATCAAAAGGTTGTTTAGGCAAAATTAATTTCTAATTACACTATTCTGTAATTGGAAATTAATTCCAGCACATTGGTATCATATTTTGCGTTGCATATTTTGCTACACCGTCAGTTATTGGAATTTCGCATTAATCCCGTAGAAACAGTTTTATGTTATATATCTAGAAATCCCTTAGGAACAGTATTATGTTATATATCTAGAAATCCCTTAGAAACAGTATTATGTTATCATGAAAGAATCCTTCAAATAGAGCAAACTGAGACTATGTAAGGATTCATTGTTTGTCGAGATTATTTTATACAAAGTACGATGGTTTAATTACCTAGGAATTGAGATAATCCAGTCTTCCCACACTAATGCTATGATTTCCTAGAAAAGAAAGCGACCATAATAACACGAACGTAGTGTTCTTCGAGACGAGTACAAAACATTATCTGCTTTATTTAAAAACTACGATCAGTGTAAAAAATAGCTCAGCGATGGAAATATTACGATCAAGCTGTCATCGAGATAGTTTAACGCAAATCGCTTGATTGTGAGCTGATCTCTGTATATTTTGACCCGCCATGTTGGATTTTACGTCAATTGACAGCTGTTACTAGTATACAAGAACGCTTTCTGTAATAAATACAATGTACCTATTTGAGTTTTATTTCCCTTCCAATTATGTGCTCCCTTCATATTTAGGTCCATTGTATTTTGGTTTATCATATCAATCATAGAAATTTTAAACAAACAAAGCAAATATTACAGTCCCCTAATTATCGAGGTCTTACAACCATGATAAACCAACTAAATTTATAAGAAATATAATGACGTTTTGAAGAAAATACTCAAAGAATACTTTTTAAGTAGGTACAAATATTAAAATTGAAGTGATCAAACATGAATTGGTTCATTTTGGCTGAAACATAAAGGTTTCGTATGTTTTAATAAGGACTTAACTATATTTTGATATAAAATAAATATTGAAAAAATAAGGTACCTATTCTGCATCAATAACTCGCTCAAATCTGACATAGCGAATATTGGTAGTTACCACTCGCGTTGTCCAGCTACTATTTGTTTGTTTTCAAAATGTTGTATGAAATGTCATCTTCATACATGACAAACGTGGATTAAATATTTTTTTATAATTGAAGTAAAAACTGATCAGTGATTTATACGTAATCTTAAGATTAACGATTTTTTTATAAGTTAGACGGCTAATGTTTATCTCGTTGACTGAAAGTAGTAAATTAATGAAGTGTATCTGTAGTGTCATTAAGCGTAGTTTGCGTACCGCATTACTGTTAACACGACACGCTCGCTGAAATTAAATGCTTTGACTGTTAATAATAATTTGACAATATTTATTTTTTGAAATTTGGCAATTAATGCAGTGCACTTACAATATTTGCGCTGTACATGGAATATATAAAAAATGTCATCAATTTTGCTTATCTTATGTCGATGTCTGACCAGACCCGTAGCATTTGACAAATATATGAGTCTTTAGGCCACCTCTGAACCCTCTCAAACTCTGCTTGTCGGACAAGACTGCCCTCTGGGTTTTCTCCAATCGATGGAAAAGGCTCCCTGCAGACCTCAGTAAAAAGCTTAAATTAAAAAACTTTTGTATTACGGTAGTTAAATTGCGGGTCCACCTTACTTGGAAACCATTGCATAAGGGATATAAAAGAATGCACATACTAAGAAGCATATTTTCCTGGATCACAAAAAGAATATCAAACCTCTCCTTACGGATATCCATTGAACTCGTCAGATTTATGTTTTAGCTTCTGCATAAAATGAAGATTAAAAACAATGCGAGGATATAAATGCCTTAAAAAAGAGTTTTTAGTTTGCGGTTGAGATTTCCAATTGCGGCAGTGAAAGAAAAGTTATTTGTAGACGCTCTACTAAAGGTTATAAAGGAAGAAGGTATTCTTTGCTATCTCTTTCCTTGATTATTACGGATGCTATGTAGGGTGGAACTCAAGGTGAACGGAAATTCCATCCGGAAACTTCAATAGATTATAAAGACTTTTTCTGACTGATTTTATTGAAATTTGTGATATTTTTGGTTGATTCAACTTCTTTATTCATCATTCACTCGTAATGTAGACAACGATATGGTTTCTTAAAATCATTTTTGTGTGAATTCAGGAGCTTGACATTGGTTGAATTCCTCAACAATCTAATATATAAAAATGTCATGTCACGGTGTTGGTTTCTGTAGGTAGGTACTTCTCCAAATCGTCTTGCCCAAATTTTATGCAAATTTTATTTTATAAAAACAAAAACGTCACATCGGATGTCTTGGCCAGAAGGTGCTTTGTGGTAGTCCATTTCAAATTAAAATTAAATTATTTAGGTACATACACGATTTTGAAATTTTTGAAAGATGAAGGTTTTTTTTTTAAATTTTATGTAGGTATTATACTAAATAGTTTGTAGAGTACGTGTTTTTCATATAATTATGTCATGAACTTGTCCTCATCCACAATTTTTTTCTAAATTTCGTTTTTTTTCATGTTTTTTTTTTATTTGATCTATAATCCCAAATTTTCCCCCACGTCCCACCATCCTATTTTCTAATATGCAAAGGAAGGTTTTTTATGCTTTTATTTTATTTAATCCCAAAAGATGGCTTTAAGAACTGCGTTAACTTAATAAAAAACAGAATTCCGAAAAAACCACTAGATTTATTGATTAAATCTGCTAACTCAAACATTGCCTTCAAAATAACTATGTGTTGTCTTCTGTAAGATTTTTTATGTTTGTTTGAAATTTGTTTATAAATTTAGTAATACCTAGTATGGAAAGTAAGTATGTTTTGGTAATCAGTGGGCCTAGACAAAATACAGTTGGCGATCGACTACAAACGAATTCTTCGACAATGTAGAGTAGGAAGAAAACTAGCTGTCCACTTTTTATATTTTTATATAAGTGTCATTGCTTAGTTTAAATAATTGTTTACGTGTTCCAGTGGACAGATAATTTTTTCGCACTATACATTGGTGAAATCTTCGTTTGTAGTCGAACGCCAGTTTGAATTTGTCTACGGGGGCTGAACGTTTTTCTTAGGTAAAGTAAATTAATGAAAAAGGTACCTTCTCTTTTTCAACAGTTGACAAAAGTCGCATAGTAAGATGTATTCACTTTTATATTATGTATAAGGATAATGATCATAAAGCCTTAAAGATATAACTAATACAATATTATATAATATTCGTATAAACCAAATACAAGTCCAAAATACTCCAAGGTTTATTCGAAACTTTGAAAATTGTGTGTATCTTAGAGGAAAACTGTGGACTAGTACTAGTATGTAATCGACATGGAATATATTTGTAATATTATGAGGTTATTACAAGTTTTGTCAGAGATCTGGCAAGTTTAATGTGGGCAGGTGATCGACACTACTTGACGCCTGACTAAGCAAAGGACCCACATGGAGTCTAAGTTCCAAAGTCGGAGAACAATAAATTGTTCACTTGATAATATTATGTGACTATGTATAATGTGATTACAATATTCAATGTTGCGACCGATTTCGAATGGAAGTTCACAAAATCTATTAGAATATTATGTTAAATCTCATAACGCTTTTTAGCATAACTTTGTTCCTTTGCACAGGGCACCATCAATATTTTAATGATTATAGATTCACCGATCTGATGGAATTATTGTTGTCACCAATTATAAACTTACAATAATATTTTTTTAAGCTGAATGATATTAAATGAGGACCGAAGCAGAGGCAAGGGCGGATCCAGCTTTGGCTCCGGGGGGAGGGGGGGGGGTCACAAAGTAAAAAAAGGACATTCAAAATTTGGTATCTGGAAACTACACTTTTCCTAAAAAATCAAAAAAGAGGTCCTTTTCAAAATTTGGTATCTGTAAACTACACTTTTCCTAAAAAAAGGTTATTTTCAAAATTTGGTATCTGGAATCTACACTTTGCCAAAAAATAAAATTTCCTTAATTTGTTATATGGAACTTTTGCTCCAGGGGGGGAGGGGGTCATGGCCCACAAGAAATTATAATTATGCTAGCAATGTAAATATTTTATTAATAAATGTCACTACCGTACTTGAGAATACACAGCCCAGGGGGGGTCATGACCCCCTTGACCCCCTCCCTGGATCCGCGCTTGAGCAGAGGGCACACTTACTCATTGGATGCGAAGAATGTAGGAGGCCAGTGCTTTTGCTTAAATTGGGCTGCCAAAATTCTGTACGGAAATAGTTTGGAAATATTTGATTCTAATAATATTCAGATATAGAATTAGCGTTTTCGTTTTCATACATAAGACTTTAGAAGACTATCTATAATCTTCAACAGATATGTCGAGTCATCCAATGTGGACTATCTTTCGCTGGAATTAATCAATAAAAACAATGATAATTTATTGCAGGGACAATACTCAACACTTACAGTATTTTTTTAAACTCTAAGATATTAAAGTTGGAGGTACCTTTTTATACTACCCTATAATAAATAAATAGATAAAAGCTAAATTTTTATCAATTAACCATCATCCATTATTGTAGACTGTTCATTTGGACACTTGTTGGTCCATCAATTTGTAAAGTGATTATTACAATCGGAAAGTGCAAGACAATCTGCAAGATGTGATCACATTTACGTTTACAAAAAATCTAAACAATAGGTCCTTTTCCCAACTGCATTGCTGAGGATTCCAAGTGACCGGTGAGAATTCATGCAGTTAAGAATCTCGAGTGGACATCTGCGAAATCTAATGCATTTTAGAGATATTTATTAAAATTAAAATAGAAATTTAATCATATCGTAAAAATTTGATATAATTTGTTTGATTATATTGAACGTGTATCCATTGAATCGCGTCCACAAAATGTGGTCAAAGTTGATAACACGCGCTAAATAATTTATTATTAAAAGTTACCTCAAATTGCATCACCTTATTCCCATGAAGATTCCAATTTATTTAACTTAGCTGAGAATGTTTTGTTTGAACGTGTGTCTTTCCCTACGTTTACTTCGACATGACTTTTCTCTAAATTAAATAAAAACATATTTGATGTGTTCGTAAGAAAAGTAAAATAAATCGCGCTTTTGAGACAATAGAATAAAGTTTATTTAGCAACTCTGTTTTCATTATCTAGATTTTTTCGTTTTTTTTTTTAAACAAACATAACAACCACGAGTATACTCATTTTGAAGTGAGTCCGTGTACAGTCAAAATGAAAATTTCGTAAAATATAACCATCGCGGTTTTATTTTTTGAAGGGCGTAGGTACACTGAAACTATGCACAAATAAGTCATTCAAACTGTTGCAGTTTAATGAAAAAACCGAAATGTTCTGCTGAAATATTTTAACACATAAAAAATCATACGACTGTGTATTTGAATATTCGTATATCAGTCTATTCAATAAACATACTTTACCATTAATCACGGTTTCCATTATCTAAGAAATATATTTTTTTATGCCGCCAATGTTTCAATCTAAGCTATGAGAACACTATTGATTTCAAATGTAAAAAAAGATGCACTGGGACGCTAGTACGAGTTTATCGATTACAGCTAATAGGCGCTTTTTAGAGTGAAAATATGTAGTGATCTCACAACGTTCTAACTACCTTTAAAACAATGAATTCGTTTCCGAATAATCTATAATATAATAGAAAGTCAGGTTAGTTCGAACACTTAACAGATTTTTTCCGATTTTTTATTTATTAGATTCTTCTCCCCCCCGTATAACAGAATAACTATGTATTAAAAAGTTGAAAAATGCATTAGAAATAATATAAAATATAATATTAAAGTTAGCATGGAACGGATTTTCTGCGACGCCAACGCCATCTATGAAAATTCCTTTAACAAAATATTGTTAACCTAGCAACCATTAAAATTAAAAGTATTGGTACCTCCTAGAAAAAGCCACTTTTGCAATCGTCAATAATTAAAACGTTAAATTGTTTAATTAAGAAAACAAAAAAGAGAGGATAGGTATATATTAGCATAATATTCATCAGTCAATGCTAGATGGTATGTTTGACAATGGTTTGACAGCTGTCATAATTTGACAATAGACCTGATTAGAACCGCTGCCACCTAGTGTGTATTGTCGCTCCCCAGAAAACCTGCCATTGAGTTGATTTCAAAAAATGCTATGTCCACTAGGTACTTGCTTATATTAATGCGAGTACCAACATAATTACGCTAATAATGGATATGGTTACTTCTAACTTTTTTGTTGGAACAAATTATAGTAATAGCCCGATATGCTAAATATCGTCAAAAGCTTTCAAGATAATCTACAAATTTTAATAAAACTCATTAGACATGCTTATCAATTTTCGTTGTATGTCAAAAAAGGTCAAAGTTTAAAATATTAATTGAAAAATCATTTGTAGTGGGCTTGTTTCAAAAATTGATCCAAGCTACCATTATTATTTTGATTGATTAATTTGTAAAATGATTTTTGTACTAAGCTAAAGGCAGCTTATATCTCATTTAAACAAATATGTGCATTGTACATAATAACAAAACCAGTAGGCATAGTTGGCTGAAATACAATGAAGCGTTCTCTTCCAGTCAAGCACCCCCGTCCAATCTGATCACCAAACCGGGACGAGAACAAGGGTTGTTTTTATAAGCTTTTAGGCAAACAAGACGAATATAAAATTTAGAAAACTATGCCGACTTTTATCAAGTAAGATCCAATTGAAACCTTCTCCTGACAATAACATAGACAATAAAAAATAGAGAAACTGGTCCAGTCGTTAACGCGTAATTCGTAAAATAGTGCTCTATTTTTATCCTATCTACAAATCGTCTAATAAATAGGTAGGTATCTTGTTTTTTATTTCGATTCACAGCGAATGGAATTTTGAAAAGTAACCTTACTACAGACTATAGACCATTAAAGGATGACGTCATCTGACATTAGGCTGGATGCAAAATGGCGGCCATGGCGACACACACACACACCACACATACACAAACCATAGTGATGGATTTATACACACAACACACTCATACCAACTCTTAAACTTTTTGTGCTCTTGTGAACTTTTTGTGAACTTGCTGTCTTGTTCTCAATAATTTCCAACTTTTATCTCTATTTTTCATTTTATTATTAAATTTCTACTTGTTGCATACCTACATGAGATTTTTCGACATGTTGAGAATTCTCATGATTATAGGAGTTTCGGAAACAAACATTACCACCTAATGGCGAACGTTGTTAACGTAAAGTGATCACACTAAGCCAGCCTTCGAAATAACAGTAGAAGACGGTCGTAAGCCCGTAGTGGTTTGATCCATTTAAAAATCGAACATTAGTAATGAATTTTTAGAGTCATTAGTTGTTATTTTTTCTTAAACTTTTTGTTTATGTTTATACCTCCCGGCTAATGTTAAAATCCACGTGGCGTTAATGGCCTATAGAGATATAAGTAAGTACGACTCATTACAGACATTTTCGTATAAATTATAAAAGTTATAATATTTTTCATTTTGTTAAAAAAAAATTCCCTAAGTGAAAAGAAAAAATCTACACGAATCGTTCATCCAATCAGACAGTTCAAAAACATTATTTCAGACTAAATATACTTACACTGAATTTAATTCAAGGCCCCGAAGCTTAATAAATTATTCATAATATTTAATATTGTTAAAAGAATACTTTCTTAGTTAATAATTTCTAAGTTACTGAAAAAATAATCCTACGCTTGTTTTTTATTTTTGGTTAATATTAATTGAAATCTGATTGGAATGCAACGCCTCAATGCCCTAAATGAACATACAAATTTTTCTCCATAATGTGGTCTGATTAGTTATGGGTTAAGCTTTTTCATAAATTAAATCTAAATAATATGTTAGTTATTTAATCAAAGTAACAGATTTTTAAAACGTAGTAATACGTCCCGATTAAAATTACTATAGTAAGCTTATACGAATATTTTTTTCCCGATTATACCAAGTTTTTACGATTTTCTTAAATCCCTACGGATGGTTGAATATGAAACTTGTTTGTCAGATCTAAAGCCCTGTACTCACTTGCACCGCGAACGTGTGACAATGCATCAATTTAATCGAAAGGTTAAGTGTATACGTGATTCGAAAAGCGAACGCGAGCGGAACACATGCATCCTTTTGATAAAATTGATATAACGATACACGTGCGCGGCGCAAGTGAGTACCGAGCTTAAGAATCAACCACTTTAGAACTGTACATTTGAATTTTTCACATAGGTGTGTAGTGTGTAATCAATCTCTTTTTATAGATAGGAAAAAATAATAGGCTTTTCGATGACAAGTACAAAATAAAAAGTAACAATGACTATTACATAGGTACTGTATATTCAACGTTTTTCCATGCGATACACGTCAACAATTTACCTACTCTCAAATGAGTTTATAAGTAACTTGAAATATACGTCAAAGTATGTCTTTTCGTATACGTTCTTGTTGTATCGTTTCATTTTCATAGAATGTGCAATAAAAGGAAAATAATAGAGTTCATAAATTACATAAAATATATACCTTCTACCCCCTGCGTAATTCAAAAATATCACAAAGGTTGGTTTGCTTACATTCTTTGAACAAGCTGTCATCCTGTTTTTTATTTATTATTTTATTATCTTTAATATTTTATGAGCTTTGATTTTATTCCTATTTCTATTATGTTTTTTCTACGAAATATTCTTGCTTTGATGAATGAATAAAAAAGTGATTCTCTCTATTTTAGCATCAATCATTATTGGTTTTGATTAATCAATACACCTTACTGTAAAAACAAAAACCTTTAGGTATTTATTCTTGACAATGTCTTAAAATCTTTGTAAAATTATTTTTTAAGCTAAGTGATATAAATCACTTTTACAAGTTCCTACATTTTTAGTTTGGAAAGTGGTTGTATTTAAACAATTCAGTCGCTGACTTTCGTTCTAAAAGGTCAAATGTTGGATCCCCGTTGCCAGCCATCTTCCTTTTTTACAATACCAGCTTTGCTTTCTGCGAAAGATGTCAAGAGTGTTTTTATGAACACTTTGGGTCAATTTGTTTCGATTAAAATAATTCTACCATTCTATAATTCTATATTATACCTACTATCTATTCTATATTAAAAATTCTATAACAGGCAACCTTTTTATTATGTTAATTATGATCATAGCTATTGACCCTTAAGTATTAATTGATTTCCCATCATATGTTATAAAGGACCCTAGATTTCCTATAATCTCAGGGCCAACAAAAGTTTGACTAAATGTGGACTACGGTGTTATAAAACGCGCAAAATGTGCTTAGTACTTTGTATTAAAATGGATTGAAAATACAATTCATTGTGGGGCTAGTACGAGTTTTATCGGAAGCTAATTGCACGATAATAAGCGCCTATTAGGGTGCAAATAGTGTTCTAACATTCAAACGATCGAATCGTTCGATTTTTTTGTACGGATTTTTTTTCGAAACTCTTTCGATGATCGTTTTGTCATTCGATCATCTTATACTAGGCATACTGAGTATTCTAATGATCTCAAAAAAAAAGAAAATATATTTGGTAGAATACGAATAAGAAGCTAAAAGATTGGTAGAACGAATAGAGAACATTTCAAGAGTCAATGAAAGCAAACCTAAAACTTACAAAAGAAGTTTAAAAAAGGAATAGATTCGAAGATGTCTCGTTAAAAAAAGTAGACACCTATTGAAAGAAAATAAAAATCTCTCGTTAACATTTTTTATGATCTAGGAAAGGTTGTTTCTGGTTATTTGTTATGCCAACACTAATTGTCTTCCTTATTTATGAAATATTTTTTGAGTCTTATTCTCTTTCAGAAAAATTACAGACAAACAAAACCATATCTCGATGACTTTCTTCTGTTAAGAAAATATTGTTTTAATGTAGGTCGAGATTTGTTGTTATACTCGTAGGTATGGTATTTGTGTAATTTTCAAAGCAAAACAATACAGAATGTAAGAAAGGCAACTTTTATTTACAATCGTGAATATTGGATAAACAATAGACATTTTATGTATTTTCTTATTTAATTGAGCATACAACCCTCAAAAGGTGATTTGTGATTTTTTTTAAATTTAAATACATATTAATTTCGTGCAAAAAAGTGCTTTTTGTGAATAAATTATTTCTAACGGGGCTTACAAAGCTTTGCTTAATTTAGTTTATTAATAATCCATTTACAGGAATGAGAAGATCTTATGTTACGAATATTTTATTTTTTGTGAGACTCTTAGGATAATTCCTTCAATGTAACAAAATAATATGGTTCTTTTTTTAATTCAATTCTTGCAGAAGTAGCTGAAAGCTACTATGGAGAAACGCAAAATGCAAAGTTAGAATTGATAAAATCTGCATGAGACCAATCCTGACAAATGGTATAGAGTCAAGAGCCGATACAGCTAGAACGAAGAGATGAAGACTCTCAATCCCACTGCTAAAGCAGGATAAACACCCCAGGACAGAAAAAGGAACTCCGAAATTAGGAGGACCTGCGATGTCCAGGATGTTGCGATGGGTTAGGTCTAGAAAACGTTTATGGCACTAAGACGTGTTATGGAGATATCACGTAGAGAGAGCAGATCCTGAAAGGCTTATAAAAATAGCAGCTGACTATTCCAACTGACAGACGACCACCAGGCAGACCACCCAATAGGTGAAGGGATAACTGGACATCCACTTGCCAGGAAAATAAACATCCGAGAGAAGACAGGACGTAGTCTAAAGTAGTAGAACAAGATGAATATTTTATACGTGCGTTGAAATTATTGTTTATTGTTTATAAACCTTTTAGTTAGAAAATATGATTTATGATATCCATCGAAATGATTCAAAATAAACAATTCAGTTCCACAGATTGTGAAAATTTTTAAGTCTGAAAAGGAAGAGAGCATAATCAAAGTCTGTGGAAAAACTTAACATTTTTTTTCCAATAGGTAATAATTATGCTCGGCCGAGTTGCTACGGTCGGAAACATTTTATAGGATTTTGTGGTAATATGGAGATAGAAAAATAAAACAATATAGAAAAAAGTGTTTTAGATTAATTGTAATTGTTACAATGACGCCCTTTAATAATTCTGATGGAATTTTACCATGAGATATACGAACTCATTTATTTTATCAATATGAGAAATCCATTTTTTATTTCTGAGAAGGCTCAAATGGCGATTGTGCCTTTCTTAGTGGGAATGGTATAAGTAATTTCAATTCATTCATTGAAATTTCTTATACATCATTGAGTGTAATTTTTTTTTGCTGACATTGGGTTCGTTTTCAAGGATGTTGGACGTAGGCACAAAAAAAGAACCCATTTAAGCCAAATTAATAATAACACAACTTTAAAATATTATGATTTTTATTCGGAATATTGCCGTGCGGAAAATGCCGTCGCACCTGATTTAGTACTTGGTAGTTCAATTCATACTACTTGATGAATTTGGCAAACTTTTAAAATTAAATACCTAATAAATATTTATCTAACTGTAATTTAGGATATCATTAATTGAATTTGGTTGTAGAATATGATAGTTCTTATACGTCGATTTTGTCGTAATTTAACGTAGGTAAACTTTTTACCTTAAGGATCAATAAAACTTAATTCTGTGATCAAATTCAAAGCCATTAATTTACAATGAATGTTTTTTGTGACATTAAATAGGCAAAAGACTTAACTTTAAATAGGTTTTTAACGGCTATTATTTCTAACAGATTTCAAACGTTTTTCGATTTTGATCGAATCGTCTATTCAAAAGAGACAATAAATTTTAAAACGTCGTTCTTTTGAAAGAATTCGTAATTAACCTACCTATTTTGATTATCAAATACATATATTCAACTCACCATTTTGTTTTTTAATACTAGAAGAGGTATTTTTTATTTGAAAAGAACAAAACAAACAGAGATTATCTTCTTATTGTAGGTAAGTTACTATTGATGCACTTAAGGAGATAAATATTTATTTTCATATTTCCAAAAGCACCCGCTATTTTCTTTACACATAATTATTTTCCACTGGATAAAAACAATCGAATTTTATAATGCGATTCAGTTGAAGGAAATGAAAATATTTGTTACCTAACTACTTGAATTATAACTACGCAAGTTGTGATAGGTATCAAAGATTTTCTGTTTGATGAAATAATTTCGAAAAATAGGTACGAAAGATTGGGTTATTCGTATTATTTATTTATTTTTAGGTATTATGTAATTTTCTGTAAAATTTCTACCGTAAAATACAAATAGATTTTGGTAGTTTAAAATCTATAGAATTAATTTGTGATATTAAAAATATTGTAATTAAGCATTAATAAAATTAAAAAAAAAATCTACTCACCGAAACATATTGATGATCCTCAACTGTTGCTGATAACCACAAAATATATAACCCCAAAAATGGGTTGATTCTACAAAAAAAAATTTTTCAGTAAAAAAAACTTTTTTTAAACGCCAGAAGAGTTTAACAATCTAAAAAAGTAATTTCGCTTTTACTCGCGACGTGTTTAAAATTGCTGCAAACGAAACCAATAAATTTTTAGTGATGAAAATAAAAAAAAGAAAAGTTTAGAGTGTTAGTTTTTGTATCCCACGTGTGTAGCCGTTTTCAGAAGTGCAGATGGGCAGCGTTCACTTGTATTTGAGAGTCGCCGGCGTCCCGACGTCTTTATAAGGCTGTACCGCTGGTGACGTCACCCGAAGGGAGGAGTCTGAAAACAGCCTGATAGGGTCGCGTCACACCGCTGTTGAATGTTATCAACTGAATAGAACTGTAAATACCTACTCCCGCGCTGGCTATAATATTATTTTGACTCACGGAAATAATTGTCCGCATTGAATTGTTACCTGTTGCGGAAGGAATGGAAGGTGGTAGGAATTTTTGTAATTGAATAAACGAAAACTCTTTGTGGAATTTTGTAGAAACAGGATCCGCATATTTTATAATTCCTGCATGCCTTTGACTAATAGGAGGTACCTACAATATTTTTTTCTGACTGGGTTTTTATATGAGGCATCCAAAATGTTGGATGTATGCCTTCGATACTAGTCCGGAAAATAAAAGTGCTAAGAAATTTGGAAAAAGGACTCCATTCTTAAAGTGCTAAATATCCCTGAGAGAATGTCTGCAGTCTGTAGTCAGCGGGTGCTGAGTTTCTTTGGTCACCTTGCCAGTCGAGAGCCGGATAACCTGGAAAAAATTTTAATCACCGTAGGTGTTCCAGGCAGAAGAAGCAGAGGCAGATCACCTGCAAGGTGGTGTGACCAAATAAAAAAGGCAACAAGAGGACACTTGTACTCGGCGATGCGGGCAGCGGAGGACAGAGAGGATTGGAGGCGTTTGGTGCTCACAACAGGCACCCAGTAGTTCCATGGGTCACGACCCTGAGTAATGAGGAAACGTAGAGAAGAGAAATCCTTTTTACCCGCTATATTTTTACTTATAACAAGCTTTCCCGACAGACGTTGTTCTGTTTTCTAACTATGTATATTGAATATGAATGTAAAAGAATGATAAAAATGACTTTTAACCAATGTCATGCATCTGACAAACGACAATTTGATATTAAAATTAGATTTATTATCTTTTTGCGTTTTAATATATGAAAAATGCGCTTCAATGTTAACAAAATGAGAAAGAGGTTGAAAAAAATGTATAAAAAAATTGCGTTCCAATATTTTTAATATCAATGTTTGTCAGGTGAATAAATTAGCGTTGTTGCCAGTAAATCCGTTTCATAATAACTTTATTATTATATTTTATATTATTTGCTATCATTTTTGGAACTTTTTATTATTATTATTATTCTGTTATCTGGAGCGGAGAAGAGTGTTCGCACTAACCCTATTTTCATTTAAATTAGAGATTTTATAATATAATATGTTTAATAAGTTTGGTATTATTTAAAAAAAACAAGTTTTAGTTTTTTTTCAAAGAGTATGTAAAACTTATTATAGCTATCAACTTCTCTCATTTAACAGGTATCGTCTAACATACGATGTTACTCTGCATTTCATACCGATTAATACCGATCCAGTTTCAATCTTAATAACGATGGCATAATCACACTTAGATTTTGGTTGCTAAGCATAAAAATAGTTCCACTAAGTAGTCTTTTTAAAATCCGATATTGCTTTGCAAAAAATGGTTATTTATTTCTAGTATTTAATGTATTGACGGTCGACATTAAGATCGTGATTGAGTAACAATCCTCCTGATTTCAGTACCAAGTGGAAAAAGAACAACACTCTCTTTTACACCCCACTCAGGGGCATACGAGGCAACAAGAACCCGCTTTTCGGCATGCCCATTTAAATGCATTGAAACCATAGACAGCATTCTTTGCGCCGGCCGGCGTGGGTCGGGGTAGGCTTTCTACGTGTTTCCACCCTTTGTCAGGATGCTCGAAAAACAAGCAAAAACATCAAACGTCCTATTCTTAGTCGGCAACCCAAATTTACAACTTAATTTAAAAAAAATAATGATGTTTTTTTCCTTTTCGTGCCACCAGAGGAGCCCTTGCTAACCCGGTCTAATGTCAAATTCAGTGTTGCCAAAGTGGGCGATTTGGAACGAGAATCGGCGACGAAAAAAATCTAAAAGGCGACAGTTAGCCAATTGGGCTACTTTCCTTTCAGAGAATTTTCACCTTTCCGGATACTAAATGACCTTTTTTGTGAATTTCGCCTTTTAGATTTCTTGGTCGCCGATTCTCGTTCCGAGTAGCCCTAATGGTGATAAATCGTCCACGTTGGCAACACTGATAACCAGATGTCCTAATATTTACACCCGATTAGAAGTGCTGCTACCCCTTGGCCCTCTCCCTTCCACCCCCCTCCCCTAGAGATTAAAAAATGTAGGCAACTGCAAAGCAACCAAAGTTCGAAGACCGTACTTTGACGTTAAATCCTAAAAAAATCTTCATACTCTTGACTATACCTACTTTAAATTCATATATTTCTCATCCTCCATAATATAGGATATACGGAGAATAGCCTATGACTGGGTTCAATTGCCCCCCCCCCCTAGGCCTTGGGCTGGCGACGCACTTGGTTGTACCTACCTTATTTGTAATCTTTGTAATAAAGGAAAGTCGGGTTAGTGCGAACACTTATAACTCGAGATCGGCTGAACAAATTTTTATTAGATTCTTCTCCGCTCCGGATAACAGATTAACTATTAAAAAATGGAAAAGGAACTAACATAAACAACGCCATCTGTGAAAAATCCCATAACAACACAATTTTTATTTACCTGACAACCATCGAGTTTCAAAACATTGCGCATTGGTACGCAGATTATTGATAAATTTTCTTTCAAGCTTTCAGAAATATTTTTTTAACATCAAACATATTTTAAGCATATTTTTGTATTTATAAATCAATGCCAGTCATAGGAAGATCTAAAAAGAGCCGCACAAGACAGGAAAGAATGAAGGAGAAGAATTGAGGGAATTGCTGCAAACCAATTTTAGAAACCAATGAATGAATCTTTTTCTGGTGTTTTAGTTGTGCAATTAATTTAGTATCATATGACTTATAAAAAATCTGTATTATCTGATTTTTTTAATAAGTCAGATGATGAGAATTCAATATAGATATCTAATATAGAAATGGGTGAGTTTTGGTGTTTTTGAAATAACTGATTCATAATATTATAACCTCATAACTTTTGATTTTTTCACAATGAGTAGTCATGTAAGATGTAAGTTAGCTATCTTATGTTACCCAGCATTATTTTATTGGCTTTAAGGCGGGACGAAGTTCGATGGGTCAGCTAGTAAATGAATAAAAACAAAAAACACATACCTATAAGCGGAATGAGTACCAAAACGTTGAAATGTTAAGGTATGTAAAGGAGAACATTTCATAGGATAATGGGTTATTTCGTATTATTTCACTATCGAAAAGTGCGTTTATTGAAATCAATGTTTTATTGAGTGTTATACAAGCAATCTGATATTCGAATTAATGATGGATTGGGCGATAATAAAGACTGAATAGCGAAATTAATCTAACACATGTAAAAATACTCCATGCGATGTAAACGTTTACATAGGTACAATGTTATTCACAAGTGTGATAAAATATCATTATCTACGTGCATTTATGTATATTATACAGTTTTTGCGAATCATTTCTCATTATTTATTTTATCATACATGTAGTTGTAGGTATATGTTAGGTTTCCGTATGTTAATAGAGGTGGGACTAACGGCTTAAAATCAAAAAACGTTATAGCAATTTCATTAATTGAAAATAACGTTAATATTTAAAGCTTAAAGCTATTTTATTTTATAAGCCTAAATCGTTTTCGTTTCCAAAAGTTGGTATCTGGGAATTTAACTTTTTTCTAAAACAAAAAAAAAAACGTTTTCTCTGTATCATTCAGATTAATATTTTCATTCGGCCAATTTTAGCTGTCGTATAAATAATAGGGGTAGGCTATTATTTACCTCTGACTATTATTTTTATTCAACTATTATTTATAAATATCGTTAAATATTTGTAAAGAAAATTATAATTTTCATTGATTTGGAACATATTCAAAATTTTACAAACAAATGACAAATATGACATCGGCTGTCATATTCGTAAATTGTTGTTTATTAATCAATCAATAGTTATTTTATTTCAATTTATTGAATTCATTACTTTTAATGTCGTTTCTTTTCAGGTTTGTTTTGTTATTTTATTATCTGTAAACATTATATTAGTAGAACAATTAATTATATCAATAAATATTTATTCTCTTTTCAGAGAAAGAAACAATAAACTGTATTGAATTTATTAACAAAATATCTTATAAAACGACATTATCTGTCATAAAATGGAGAAACTAAGATTTAGATTTCAAGTTAAAGAATCTTTAGAATGTGCAAAGTCGAACTTCATTGCAATAACGACAATAACCACGCAAGATAACAAAGTGTTTCTTATTCCTGAAGAGTATCAAGCAGTATCGCTTCACAAGCATGTTGAAAAATCTAAAGCTTATGAGACTGTAAAAAAAACATTGAAAAAAAGACATGAAAATAGGAATATATGGGTACCAACGACCGAGGATATGCTACATACATACTTTGATGAGGATGATAACGCAATTTTTCAGGACCAATTCCTTGAAGAACATACGGAGGAAAAATCTGAGTTTTACGATATAATAAATTCAGATGAAAATATTTTGAAAATTTTGGAAAAATTTGTTGAAAGTAAACAAAATAATAAAAAAATAAATATTAAGAAGCTAGCTGAGAGGTTTGTGATTGAAAAATTTAATGGAAAAAATACAAGTCCATGTCAGTGGATGAAAATATTTGAAAACGAATGTGAAAGATTTGAGGTAGTAAATGATGAAGAAAAAATAGAAATATTCAGATTATTTTTAGAGAAGTCAGCAAGTGAGTGGTACTCTTCAATGAATATAAAGCATGGTCTACAGTCTAAGTGGTCGGAGTGGAAAGCAAATTTTTTACGTACATACAATAATAAAGGATGGGGCAATACTAAGTATGCATTATCGTACAAATATCAAACAGGTTCTTTATTAGATTACGCTATTAGAAAAGAAAAACTATTACTTGAATTAAGGGATACAATAGATCAAGGGACGTTGATAGACATTATAGCTGCTGGTTTACCAGATCTCATAACAGACAGAATCAATAAAGAAGAAATTATACAAACAAGGGATCTATTTAATGAACTTGGAAAGTTAGAACACATAGTAACAAGGAAGAAATTTATAAGGAAAAATGACGATACGACACCGATTAAAGGAAAATGTAATATTTGTGAAAAATTAAATAAAGGTATACGATATCATTCAGAAGATTCATGTTGGTTTAAGAAAAAATTTAATGAAAAAGATATGAAACAAGTAAAGATCATCAACAGTGCAGAGTTGGAATGTGAATTGCAATCCGAGGTTCAAAAAAACTGATAGTGCCGCCATTGATTAAAATAAAACTAGTATTGAATAGAAAGGTAGAAGTTGATGGAATTTATGACTCAGGGTCTAATGTTTCATTGATAAATTCAAAATTGTTAAAAATAAACAATAAAGAATTGAGCTATTCTAAAAATACCAATTTAAAAACAATTAATGGCGTTAAACAGGCACAAGGTATTATAACATTAAATATTACCATTTTTAATGTTGAAAAAGAAATGAATGTCTTTGTAGTAGACAATGAAAACTTCAATTACGATTTCTTAATTGGGCTGGATTGTATTAAAAACTTTTACCTAATCCAAAATGAAAAATTAGAAATCGAACAAAAAAAAGTTTATACTCAAAGAATTGAATCAGATAACGATATTTCTAAGGAAATAAATCCTGTCAATTTTGTAAATTTCAACGAAAACGTTACAAGTGAATATTTTGAAATCAAAATAAACCATTTGGAACATCAGAATCAACAAGTAATTGATGAGTTGATATTTCAGAATAAATCTGTATTTGCAAAGGACAAATATGACATTGGAATGGTAAGTGATTATGAAGCACACATTGATCTATTAGTAGATAAATATTGCAGTAAAAGGCCATATCGTTGCACAATTGATGATAAAAAAGAAATTGAAAATCAGATTGCAAAATTATTGGAAAAAAAATTAATAGAAGAATCATATAGTCCATTTGCAGCTCCGGTTACATTAGCTTATAAAAGAGATGAAAATAAAAAATCAAGATTATGCATAGATTTTCGAGACCTTAACAAAATTGTTATTCCCCAATCACAGCCATTCCCTCTCATAGAGGACCTTATAGTCAAAACAAGAGATTGCAAGTTTTATTCAACTCTAGACTTAAATTCTGCATTTTGGTCAATTCCGATGCGTGTCACAGACAGATATAAAACAGCGTTTGTCCCACAGGAGGGTCACTACCAATGGACTTGTTTACCATTCGGCTTAAAAACCTCACCAGCAATATTTCAACGAATAATGTGTAACATAATACGAAAACACAATCTTTCAGAATTCACAGTATGTCACATTATGACGATATCTTATTATTTTCAAGAACGTTCTCAGAACATGTCACACATCTCAAGCAGCTTTTCAAAGCAATCAAAAGTGAAGGCCTAAGACTGAAATTTTCAAAATGCATATTCGCAGCAGATTCTGTTAAATATCTAGGCCATATAATACAGCACAATTCAGTTAGACCATTGAAAGACAACTTGATATCAATCAGAAACTTCCCTACTCCAAAAACACAAAAAAACGTGAGACAATTTTTAGGAAAAATAAACTTTTATCACAAATATGTACCAAATATAGCAGTAAAATTGGAACCATTGCATAAGCTTTTAAGAAAAGGGCAAACCTTCAACTGGACTGAAGGATGTCAAAAATCTTTTGATGAAATGAAAGAGATATTATGCTCTCAACCAATATTAACAATTTTTGATCACAAATTGCCCATTCACATATATACAGATGCCAGCATACTAGGAATAATAATAATAATAATAATAAACACTTTATTGGCATGAATATACAAAAATGGAATAGGAGCAGTATTAAAACAACCGCAAGAAAATAACGAAGAAAAACCGGTTGCATACTTTTCAAAAAAATTGAATGAAGTCCAAAAAAGGAAGAAAGCTATTTACCTGGAATGCCTCGCAATTAAAGAGTGTGTAAAATATTGGCAGCATCTTTTGATTGGTAGAAAATTTACAGTCTTCTCAGATCATAAACCGTTGGAGAATATGAATATCAAGTCGAGAACGGATGAGGAATTGGGAGATTTAACATATTATTTGTCACAATATGATTTCCAAATTAAATACTCTCCGGGAAAATACAATATCGAAGCTGATTGCCTTAGCAGGAATCCAGTCTTAGAACAAAATGAAAATCATGAAGAACAGTTGAAAATAGTAAACATAACAAAGTTAGAAGACATTGTGAGAGATCAAGATGGAAATAAAGTAATACAATGCAGAAAAGAAAAGTTTATAAAAAAAGACAATATTTACTACAAGAAAGTAAATAAAAAAGATAAAATTATACTATCAGAGAAATGCAGTGTAGGACTAATCAAAAATGTGCATACAGAACTATGTCATATAGGAGTCACACAAATGCAAAAAATGATCAGCTCAATATATACTGCAGAAAATTTGACGAAAAATATTAAAAGAATCTGTGAGAATTGCATAGTATGTATAAAGAACAAATCAAGAGGTCAAAATAAATATGGATTGATGTCCCACTTGGGTCCCGCAACAAAGCCTTTTGAGATATGTTCTATTGATACCATTGGAGGATTTGGAGGCTCGAGGTCAACAAAAAGATACCTGCATCTGTTATCAGATCATTTTACTAGATATGCATATATTTTAACATCAAGTACTCAAAATGCAAACGATTTTATAAAATTGATAAAAAAATGTGATGAGCATGAGGACATTGGCATGATTCTCTCAGATCAATACCCAGGAATCAATTCTATAGAATTTAAACGATTTTTGGATGAAAGAAATATACCAATAGTTTTTACAGCAGTGAACTCGCCCTTCTCAAATGGGTTAAACGAAAGACTAAACCAAACATTGGTGAATAAGATCAGATGTAAAATAAACGAAAATAATAAAAAAATTGCATGGACAACTATAGCACAAAACTGTGTAAAAAGTTATAATGAAACTGAGCACACTGTCACTGGATTTGCACCAAAGTATTTACTAGATGGAACAGATGTTACGATTTTGCCGAATGAGCTGAAACTTAAGAATACTAAGCCCAATATAGTTAAAAACAGGCAAAAAGCATTTGAAAACACAATCAAATCACATAATTACAACAAGACAATTTACGATAAAAATCGGAAAGATGTGGACTTTGAAGTTGGTGATACTGTTTTTGTGGAGAATGGAAATAAACTAAATAGGAAAAAGCTGGATGAATTGAGAATAGGACCTTTCAAAATCGTGGAAAAAATATCAAACTCTATTTACAAAATAAACACCGGACATAGGAAATCAGAATCAAATTATTTCCATAAATCCAAATTAACTCCATCCCCTGAAATTGAAACTGTAACTGTGTGATAATTGTACTATATTCTTTCCGAGGGGGGGAGATGTAAAGAAAATTATAATTTTCATTGATTTGGAACATATTCAAAATTTTACAAACAAATGACAAATATGACATCGGCTGTCATATTCGTAAATTGTTGTTTATTAATCAATCAATAGTTATTTTATTTCAATTTATTGAATTCATTACTTTTAATGTCGTTTCTTTTCAGGTTTGTTTTGTTATTTTATTATCTGTAAACATTATATTAGTAGAACAATTAATTATATCAATAAATATTTATTCTCTTTTCAGAGAAAGAAACAATAAACTGTATTGAATTTATTAACAAAATATCTTATATATTAATAACGTTAGATGCGTTATTTTTATTTCTCTAATATTTTTATCAGCTATCGTTATAGCGTCCATCTCTATATGTTTACATACACAAAAACCTTTATATGGTTTATTTTTTAGTCGATAAAACTAACTTTTTATTCAATGGTTTGTACGCAATTTTTATTTTAAATCAAGTGGTGTACCTATATGTAGTTTTGTTATTTTGAAGGTATACAACATTTTTATGATGCTCATTAAATTAATAGACATATGTACGATTAAAAAAAATTTAAACCTTCGACCGTCTTCTATTGTTTTTTATTGGTGATTGATGACTTTATTCACAATCTGCACGCGCCACAAAAAATAATAACTATTATTGGTGTTTTCTCCTATTATTTTACACTCACAAAGCGTGTCAATAAACAATAATCATGAAAGCTTAGCGGAAGTCTATTATTCAACTTTTATTTCGTATCATGTAGCAATTTAAACACAAATACGAACCAAAGGGCGGACTTATCCCGAAGAATCTCTTCCAGCCAAGCCATACCATGTGGAGTAAGTACACACACCACTTAAAACTCAAAAAGTTATTTATTTATTCAAATAAATGTGCGAATATATTTTAAAACCATTTCTCTTTAAAAACATCAGAATAAAAGTACACAGAAAATGTGAAAAAAAATCGAGTAGAGCAAAGTTATTCGTATGTACGAGCTGTCTACATCTGATAACGGAAATCCAATCAGTCGCAGAGTACCTATTCAGGGAAAAACAGGGGCTTATTTTTTAAGTGAATATTGTGCCTGTTTTTGGTTCGATCACAAAGATTAACAAAATTATTCCGTGAATTATGTTCGAAATATATTTTCAATTTTTGATGAAATTTATATTAAAAATATTTCATGATCCTAAGGGTGCATTTACACTTAAAAAACATAGATCCTGAGATTGAAGTCGAGCTTATATTCTTTATCCTTGACACGTTGTTTATATTGACACCAAGCAGACAGCTACGAAAAAGAAATATAACTCTGGCCGCGCGTTATCTAAATAATTAATTATTCTTGTTTACTTCCATGGTGTCAATTTGCTACATGTGTTCCTTGGCTCGGGTAATTCTTTGTCTAGGGGTAGATGGCTATAATCCTTGTGTTGAGGAAATGGCTTAAAATGGAGTTTATGGTAAAAATATAAAATTGATTACATTACTTCCTCACATAATCTAAATTTAAAGCTTGGGGCCGAAACTTGTAACTAAATTTAAAACACATTAAAACTAACATAATAATTGTCCGAATTTATCATATGCGCGATACGCACGGTAACAAACAGTCCATATTATGAATGTCCAAAAAATCACACGAGTTTTAGCGCAACACTAATTTATTGTTCTAGAATCTAGATCCACGCACACGCAAACAACACTGTTGTAGAGGATAAATCCTCCTCTCTCCTGCTCCAAAAGGATAGGGTTGTCACCCCATTATTCAGCCATTTTATACCTCGTTCCAAAATTCAACTTCCTCGTAACATCCAACGTACCTACACCAAAACGATCTGTCTCGACCTCGAACTGCGCGTCACCACTGCCCTGGGCCAAGCTTCCTATCCCGCGCATCCCTGTGACCTCCACACCTATTGGTTTTGAGGATCGCAGGTACGCGCGATATCGGAGGCTGCAGATGTTTCAGCCGTGCAAAAAGTATCGTTACACAATATCAACGATAGTAAAAGTGCATTCTATTTTCTTGCTCTGGCTCTCTGGTCGTTTGGTATAAACGTAAAGTAATAATCATCGTTCTAAAAACGTAAAAAAAAATATATTGCCGCTGATAAGTAAAAATGTGTTATTTTAACAAAGCAATGTAAGAGACCGTACAAATTGGAATCCTTTACTATTATTCTCTTTGACTATGAAGCGCCCTGAGCGATAAATTTTTCACCTATGAGAAATATCTCACATCTTGTGAAACGATTTCTTCGTCGTCGATTTCACGGTTTAAACCTTTAAAGAAAAACTTTATCACCTATAATAATAAGTGTTTACATTTGAGAATGCTTCAAGCATAATGTTCCGCCGGCTATACTGACACCTATGTATTTTATTTAATAAGAGTGTTATTTATTTATTTATTGCCGTATTTATTTCTTTTGATATTTATTGTCGTATATGACACCTAGACGGTAGTGGAGAATTTAAAAGTGATTCGCTTTTTACAGGTGTACGGCAATATTATTGATAGTTCATTTGAAAACCATTAAAAAGTATGTCTCACGTTAAGCAGCGCGCGTTTTGGACAGTAATGCAAATGCAATGGTTTTGTAGAAAAGCGTACCCCCGATTATTGAACGGCCGCTATACAAAGAAAAATCTAATTTTCAATATTACTTAGTTCATATGTTTTGTTTTAGTGGGCGTCTTGTTTAATAATATGGTATTCATGCTCACGTTATGACACTAAACGTCAAGCTTACAATGTCTCTTTCGCCCTTTCATTATTTTACTGCTGACAGTGAAAGAGATTTTAATGCTTCATACTTGTCTCAAAGCATACTGCGTTCGTAGTATTACGTCCATTTCATTCTAAGAAAAAAGCATTAGTTAGAAGTGTTAGAACATCCTATATTCTAATTGACATATTTTTATCCGTAACTCGGTATTCTTTTTAAAAAACTCTAACCCTACGCAGACATTCGTTCAAACATTATTTTTTCTCACGAATGTGAAAGCAAATCCAAGTACGGGAAATATTTTTTATACATACTTTATATACATTATTCGTCTGTAAAATAAAAAAGTTGACGTTCGTTGCTTGGGCACTATACTAACAAGTATGTGTTTGCAGGAAGTACATAATATATTGAAGAAATATGTTATACTTCAGGGTGGCAACTCTCTCCAACTGTCTTCTCTCCAGCCTAGACAAGGCAGAAGAAATGTCGGCAGACCCCACGCCAGATGGGCGAACGACATCGCAAAGATTGCAGGCCACACATGGATGAGAGAGGCTCAGGACAGGAATGATTGGAAAGAGAGGGGGGAGGCCTATTTTTTTATTTTTTATTTTATTTTATTCAAGCAAACTTACAGTCATGTAACATATATTATAAATTTAAAATTTGGTACATCGATTCGACCAACTAGTATGCTAATATTACAATTACAATAATTATGTCATATGCTTACAATACATGAAGTTATAATAAGTTGTGAAACAGTTTTCTACGTATAAATATAACTCTATTACTAACTAGAAAAACGCTTTAAAAAGGGAGAATGAGGGAAGAAGGGAATTGGGGAAATCGCAGTCACAAACCAGACAGCAATGTTATGTTCAGCAATGGACGGAGACAGGCTGACGAAGAAGAAGAAGATGTTATACTTTATCAGAGGTTCCTGTGGGGCTAGTACGAGTTTTATCGAAAGCTAATTTCAAAGCGCTTATTAGCGTGCAATTTGTGTTCTAAAATCAAACGGACGAATCATTCGATCATTTTAGTATGAAAACTTTTCGAAACGCTTTCGATGATCGTTTCGATATTCGATCGTCGAAAACTTTACTTATACTAGGGCTACTGAGGTGTTGTACACCTTGCATCAGTGATAAAGGAGTAAAACTTTCATCATTATCCATTCGTTTCTTTTTTATGCCAATCGCTTATTTTTCGATAATATAGACAAAATTTCTTACAAACATAATTAAAGCAAATTTTTAATGGTGCGAGAACGGAGCTAGAATTGAGCGAGAATGGACCGGAGCTTGATCGGAACAGATAATGGGAACACTTACTTCGGTTTCCATTTAACAAATATTATACCAGACCAAGAACGGAGCGAGACGGGACCGAGATCGAGCCAATGGTGTGAACGCACCCTAAGTTAGCCTGATCTCACTCGTCTTGAATGGTCCATCTTTACACGGATGTTATCATCTGACAGGATATCCGTTAGCAACACACACATCAGAGAGAAGGCATGAAGGATGTAACAACGACATTTCAATGACATTCTCTTCCAAAATAACTACGCAGTATATTTTCAAATTTCAAACATTTCGTAGAACCGATTGTTATCCTGTATTTTAAACAACCTACCACGTATGGCCATATTGATATCATGGACATGATCAATATGAGCTTATGTATGGGATCACCTAAATACCAGACAATACCTTGCCGTACCACCTGCCTGTTGGTTTGCAACACATGTGCTTATTAATTTGGTTTCGAGAATATTAATTACCAAATACCAAACAACAGGTAGTCACATACATAGTATTATAAACACATTCAACGTTTATATTTATATAACAATATCGTCATATGCTTCAACATAAAAAGTTACCTGGGGCTGAAGTCAAGTGCAATAAAATGGCCGCCGACGATATCGGTCGGTCGGAGTTACCATGGTAACAAGGAAAATGTTTTCACGTAAAAAGCTTTCGTTTTTACATGGGATGGCGGCCATTTTGTTGCAATGGTTGGGCCCCTAGTCAGTTTGGCAGACATCATCAAAGCTGACTGCTATCTGTTTGGTTTTTGTTATGATTAAGGTGCCTACTTGTATTAGCTACAATGCTAAAGACTTCTAAATCCCGCCATTCCCGATCACTCCAAACATCCAACCATCCATTCCCGATTTCAGTCTAAAAAACTACCGTAAGTGGGGAAAACCAAATGGATGAGGTGGAGTTTAAGATGAGTTGGATATCCAAACAGTCAGAAACGCAATCGCGTCAAACCATTCTTTCATCACTTCACTGGCTCTTTAATATAGAAAGTCTATATATGTTCCAATTTTGTCTCATTTAGTCATCATCCTTACACAAGCTTCCATGTGTTCCTGTTTTAATTAATGCTAACGTAGTGAAATTTCGTTATAATGATTGAAAAAATAACTCACGTTTCACTTCTGTCACAATGGATTTCATCCATTGGGTGGCGTCGATTTGGAGTGATCATGAATGGCGCGCTTAAAGCAGCAACAATACCTACTTAAGAAGATGCTCTAAAACGGAGAAATTGGACAAATTGATAATTTTTTGGACACAATTAGTATGTACCTATAAGTAATACATTAATTGGCAAAAACGTACATTTAAAACCTAAATTTTATAATGCTCCGCCAGAAGTATGATATCAATTCTTGTTAACTTTTTCAAAGAAAAAGTATTGCAAAACATTACCAGGATAAAAACTAATACAAAAATAAGCCAGACAAGAACGATAAAATTACATACCTACAAGCTAGTTTATATCGCCGTTGAGTCCAAAATAATAAAAATATAAAAAATAACTTTGACGCTTGGAAACAAAACAACAAAATATTTTTTGATGATTGAAGTTTTTTTTTCTTACTTATTCTTATTGTTAAGATACCTATAAAAAAATAATTGTACTGCAATAAAAAATCTTACTGTATAAAGTTTGGAGATAAAATACTGGCCCGTCGGGATTTGGAATTAAAAAAAAAACAATACTTTATTCAATTATATAAAGCAGAAATAAAAAAAAGTTAGAAAGAATCAACATCGAGCCTGAAATAATATTTCAGTTTGTAGAGCCTCTAAGAAATCTCGGGTAAAGAAACAAACCAAGATTATTGCTGATTTATTATGCTGACACCTGTTGTTACTTGACAGGTCATTATTGCCAGCAGTACTTCAATAGTTTATTTGCTTGTTTAAACTGCACAGCGTACCTACTTATTCTTCATGATAATTTGTTGGTCATACCTTTATTTTTGAAATTACTGTTTGTTTGTATCAACAGCTCATAAAAATAAGATAATATCATTATTGATACTTTGCTAATTAAAATCATTCATAGTTTGTTAACTGATCGAAGTTGTGTATAAAGCGTCCTTGGTAAATATCGCTTGCACTTTAAGACACAACATAATCTTCATAATATTTTTATATAAATGCGAGAATGTATGTATGTAAGGGCGTGATTGTAAGTATGTAAGGCCGTGTGTGAATGTAAAAATAGTAAGTCTGTATATAAAATAAAAGAAAAATAATATATTAAAACATAATATGTGTGTTTTGCAAAACATCAAATATTTGAAACTGGCACAAATCGTCCCTCAAGGGATGGGATGCCATAAACATAATAATAATAATAAATAATCTCCAAACACGAACAAAGAAAATTAATATTCTGTTAGTAGAAACTGCAATTTAACGCAACTTGTGTAGTAGGTAAATTTCGTGGTGAGAAAACTATGTTGGATGATAACTTTTACAGAATGTTCTCCGAGCTAACATTGTACTTTTCGAACTTTAAGTTATACTCAAAATATAGATATAACAAAAGTGTACTTTTTTGGATCACAGAATCTTATTCTCCAAGTGCCATTTCAGGTCCCCGTGAATTTGACTACTATGGCCGGCTTCTCTGTCCAGTAGGGCTATTCTCGTAATCAATCGCATTTAAAAATCACTTAACGATAAGATTAAGACACGATCGCAAGCAGTCGTATTCACAAAACTATCTGGAACTGGATCATTTTCATACTGATATTTCAAACATAACGAATTTTTAAGATATCTAGTAGATATCTTGTTTTATGAATACCAATCCGCCATTTTATGATTGTCAATCAAGATAAGAGAGTATTAAGACCGCTACGAGAATAAGGGCACAGGGTTATCTGGAGAAGTTCTTCAAAAAACTCTGTTAGTAAGAGTCCACGGGATACAAAGCGTTTTGCAGTGGAGCCATATTTCAGATCTTGGTCTTCGTTTCTCTTTAGATGAAAGTCCTTCTCTGTGACAAGCAGGTACTGAGGTGGATTCTCGCATAAGTTCAATAATGTTTTCAAGATTTCAAAAAGTAAATAAAATTTCTAAAAAAGACCTTGGCTAGTCCCAATGAGGAAAAATATATCCAAAATCTGACTATCAGACTCCCTGTTTTTATTTCTGTTATTCAAACTAATCACCCATGCAACGATGCATCTTTGCCAATGTAATGGTAGTTTATTGATGCCCTTTTTGTAGAAATCAGCAGCACGGGAGGCAACAAACTCTTCAAAGGCATTTTGTAACTACCTCACGGGAATTGAATTTTTTTTCCCGTTAAAGGGTGTCTAAATATTGGAAATGGTAATAGTCGATAGGTGTAAGGTCTGCTTAGTATGGAGAATGAGGGAGAGCCTCCAACCACAACTCGCGCAGCTTGGAGACTGTTTGTTGTGCAGTATGAGATCGCGCGTTGTTGTAAAGGAGCAGCGGTGAAAGTTGGTTGTAGATTTATTTATTTATTTATTTATTCCATTTTCCACCATAGACCCATTCCAGGCATTTGGGGACGTCAAAATTTTCACAATTTTAGATGTATAAATTAAGAATATATTATAGAGATGGAGACAAATCAGATCAATTCAGGGTCAAGATATCGTAATACAATAATTAATTATTCACAAAAATAACATAAGGGGGAAAAAGTATGACTGTAAGCGAGCAAGTAGGACTTTGTAATGAAAATCTATCTATTTGAGTCATGCCTGGGTGTAAAGGTCCCATTCACGCTCACGTCAAAATACATAAAATAAAACAAAATAGACAAGAAAAACATGGAGCTCACATTTAAATTCATAACATGACAAAATTAAGGCACTAATTATTATTTTCTGAAAATGGATGTAATATTTGAGTCATGCCTGGGTGTAAAGGGCCCATTCACGCTCACGTCAAAAAAATCAATAATGAATTAACAAAGACAAAACAAGGGCACAGCAATTTAAATTCAAAGTGAAATAATACAAGATGGGGATGTACGAGCTTCTCCTTTATTGTTTTCAGTCCTTCACATCTGCACTAATGCTCATCAGTTTTGTAAGAAGCTGTGATGAATCATACCGGCACTAGACCACCAAACAGTGACCATCGCTTTCCAAGGGTTGTTTTACGTTTAGGGCATTGCTTTGGTGCTGAACTGAAATTTGCTGACCTCTTTTAATTATCCGACGGAATCAAATTTTTGTCGCACATAACAATTCGGTTCAAAATTACTTCATTTCTGTGCCTGTTGAGCAGCGCAGCGCAAGCTAGATTGCGTACGTTGCGCTGGTGATCGTTGAGTACATGGTGCACTCATCTAACAAGCTTTTTTATCTTGTCAATTTATCGCAAATGGGCTAATATTATTTTGATGCTAACAACAAATACTGCTGCTAGCTCAGTTACTGATTGAGTATCATCAGTTTTCACAATCGGCTTTAATTCACCATCCTTGACCAAAGCGTCCGGGCGACCAGGAGGTTCATTTTTCAACTCAACATTTCCGGAACGGAACCGGGAAAACCAATGACGGGTTGTGCGCTCGATTGTAAAGTTCTCTCCGTAAGCGTTGTTGATGTTACGTGCCGTTTGTGCCGCGTTGGTGCCACGATGAAACTCATATTCCATAATGACACTAATTTTCTGCAATAGTTCACTTTTCTGCCATCGGGGTATCTATCTATGGTATTTGTATCGGCCCGTTTTAAACAACAAAATCAACGCACCACACATATATCATGTGTTCATATGATGTGTGGCTCCCGAATGCGACGTCAAAGCGTTAGTCGATCAGTGCTCTGGACTGCTATGGAATAATATAGGAGAAAAAATAACAACTAATGACTCTAACAATTCATTACTAATGTTCGATTTTTAAATGGAACAAACCACTACGGGCTTACGACCGTCTTCTACTGTTATTTCGAAGGCTGGCTTAGTGTGATCACTTTACGTTAACAACGTTCGCCATTAGGTGGTAATGTTTGTCTCCGAAACTCCTAATCATGAGAATTCTCAACATGTTCAACATGTCGAAAAATCTCATGTATGCAACAAGTAGAAATTTAATAATTAAATGAAAAATAGAGATAAAAGTTGGAAATTGTTGAGAACAAGAGAGCAACCAAATTTAAAGACTGCGACTGCTGTCATGTATTTGGCGCCAGGATATGACTATATCCATTTTTGTTAATGTCTCATATTTATTGCCTATTGGCTTTGTTGGTGCACAACGTTCTAATTATGTTTAGATTCTTGTGACCTTTTCAGGACTAGATCTTAAAGAAAAAATAACAACTAATGACTCTAACAATTCATTACTAATGTTCAATTTTTAAATGGAACAAACCACTACGGGCTTACGACCGTCTTCTACTGTTATTTCGAAGGCTGGCTTAGTGTGATCACTTTACGTTAACAACGTTCGCCATTAGGTGGTAATGTTTGTCTCCGAAACTCCTAATCATGAGAATTCTCAACATGTTCAACATGTCGAAAAATCTCATGTAATAATATAGGTTTTGAGGTAAGGTATCGTATGAGAGTCATAAATTTAAAAAGTTTCACTATAGTGATAAGTTGGCGAGAACCTCCTCCTACACCAGATTGATTTTATATCGCGAAGAGAACTTCCCCAATATTATTTCCAGTTGATAAAGTTTTCCATTCAATGAACTACGTGGCTACCCACCAACGTATCTTATTCGATATCAATGAAACATTCTTGTTAAACGTTCGACGGGCGTATTTCACATTCTTTTCAGGACCAACCAACTTGTATGAAAATCCTGATACTTAGGCTCTTAAATCAAATTTATCAATAGATTTTTTTCCTAATCGTTAAAAATAGTACTAAAGCATCTATAAATCACACACTTCAAAGCACTTTTCCTCACTCCTAAACAGGTTCGTTGTTGTCGCCCTGTATGATCCGTTTCTAAATATCCTGGGATCATGAAGGGAGTATAAAAGGGCGGGTCGATTTGTGTTTCTTCCAATATTGCTGACGTAATAGTTATATTTTGATGCTAAATGCTGTTTGAAATAGGTAGGTATGCAAAATATTTTTAAATTTCAATGAAAGATATCTTGAAAGAATTGAGCTCAAAGTTTCAAAAAATTGTTAAATTTATCGCATTTTGAAGCAGGTATAAATAAATTAAAAATATCTTTAACTTAATACTTTTAAAGATTGTATGTCATAATGACGGAATAATCAGTTATATATTATGATATAAAGCATAAAAATGCAATTTTAGATACCTAGCAAGAAAGTATATAAAGCGCCGCGAAAAACCTGAGAAAATCTCATGAAACGAGAAAAGGGTTAAAAATACCAGTATTGTATTTGATGGCCGTAATGTCAAGGTTATCCGGGCTGTAGTGTCGTGGTCTACTGGTGGTGTTACTCGATATTTCGCCCATGACTGCGACGGGCTTCTTCAAGAGCGGTGGCTCGTCTGCTGGCGTTGTGACCTCCTTGGTGGCTGTGCGGTGAATGGCGGGACTATTAATTGTAGTTGGGGGCGTATTTAGATTCTCCTTCTATTTTTCTGGATTTCAAACATAATGCCCCTACTATACACACTCGTGCTTCACAATACTTCTCCCTGCGCAGGCCGGTGGTTGAGCGTGTGGTTGGTACAACTGTACGTACACCGCGCAAACTCCTTGGCACGGCTTGACGACTTTTCGACTTGTTTGAAATGTCGCCTGCGCAAGCCTGGCATGCGCATACTTGCATGAGCGTATAGTTGGAAGTTCAGTGTTCATTTCATGCCGCGCTTGATCAGTCTAGGTTGAACATTATTTGGAAATGGCAGACCTGCGTTCTTGTTGCCGAATTTTTTGAATTAAACAAATCTCTACCTGATCTATGGAAAATCAAATCTGGAAAATCAAATCTATGTAGGTACTATTCCAATTATTTGGATCCTCTTGTAAATCCTTGTGTAGATTTGTATGGGAATGAATAACTCTATTGAACAACCATTTTTTTGCCAACATTGTTCCTTTACCTACGCCTACGTTACCTACGATAACCTGTAATTTTTTAGTCAACTTCCTTTTTTTTAGACTTTCTAAGCGTTTTCATGCAGTAAACGTCATTTCGATGTTGAGCAAGTACAAACACTCTACATGACATAGGGGTTTTCCCCCTTTATATGATCAAAGATAGAAAGTTTGTGACCAAAGTTTTTTTCTTTGAGAGACCGTTTATCTTCAAAAGAGGATAGATAATAATAGATTAAAAACAAAATGCAATCATTGTTAATTTAAAAGGAAAAAAATGGCAGTCTTACAGATTCTTTCAGCCAGATGTTCTTTGTAATTTATCCGTCGAAAGTACATCTTGCAGACTGCAAGTTTCTTCAAGCATTCCTCTTTCTTGGTATGATGTCAATTTTCACGCTTCAGTTATAATAAAAAAAAAATTCTCCACACAATCTCGTTTTAACATAGGGAGAACTTTTTTTCAAACAAAATTGACGTCAGTGCGAAAAATATTGTATACGATTTATATCGAAAAATTTTTTTGAAAGGAATTAGATTTTTTATTAAATGTAATAAAATATTAGATACAATGATTAGGTACTTAACACATACATTCTCCCTATAAAGCTCCCCGCACACCGCAAGCCAACCCGGAGGAGACAAATCCGCAGCAAACCCGACCCGCACGAAACCAACCCTCTGGCCTGATCGAAGCAATCAAATCCAAAAGCCGGCTCCACACAAATCAAGCCCGCTGCAGATCCCCCCCAAACCAACCCGCAATGCGGGGGGCCTGAACCCCACTTAGGGGAGGCATCAACAGCTGTCCATTGCGATCGAAGGCGACTGAGGCCTATGGTGCCTTTTCTGACCAGTTCTGAGGTTTAAGGACGTGAGGTGGTCAACCTCACGGTTTAATAATGTCACGAATAATGATTAATTACCTGATGTAAGCAATCATCGTACCAAAAAATTCAAAGTAGATTTTTTTAAATCGCCATAGTCAGAAATAAAACACGGATAGTTACCCCTGTCCTTACAGGAAAAGAATATCTATGTGGTTGACAGATTCCTCCTCCTCTCCACAGTCACATAATAACATATCCATCGTTTTGACCCCAACAGAAACTGTTTGGTGCACACTGGGCCGAATTATATCCGGCATATGACTGACGAGTTATTTTATTATACCACGGAACACGATTTATTGTGGGTTAGGTCAGTCTATATTTTGGGGGTGAGGCATTCCATCTCGTTTGCCAACTTTCTAGGAAACACTCACTCTGCAAGTGAAAAATATATTATTATCCGAAAAGGGCAAATGTGCAGAGGAGCTAGGTAATTCTCATGCCTCCATGGCCAAGCAGTAGGCAGTTTTTTTCCCCCATAATAAAATTTTTGTTAATGGTTATAAGAAGCCATAAAAAATCAATTTTTCGTTCAAACAATATAATTCGGAAATTTTCATATAAACTCCCCGCAGTCGCTTGTACCAAGGTTTTTTTGTTATTTAAACTATAAATTTAAACATTTTTTTTTAAATATATATTTTACCCCCAAAATTGAGCAGAGCTCGTGCTTTGGGGGATTAATTTCATAAACTTTAGAGTTTCGGTTTATATTAAAGTCTAGAGAGTGTGAATGTTATGAAACCTTTTTTTTCCTTATTGCATAATGCCGAATGACTGAAAAGTAACTTTTAAATAATAATATTTTGTGATACGTTATTATGTGCATCGTGCGTTATTACTACATACATCATAGGTACTATGTTGTTAAGGTTGCCTTGGAAACTGGAAAAACTGTCAAATAATTTCAGGCAAGCTCAAAGCCTTCTTTCTTTCTTTCTAAGCCTTAACCATCCACTGCTGGATGTCGGCGTTCCTTGCATAATATATCCAGACATTTCTGAATTGAACTTGATATATACGAGGGGTAGTTGGCAATACAACACCACGCTTGCCAAGCGGGTTGGGGCGGACCGGACGTCCTACCACGTTGGCCCATGATGGTTCTACACTATCTACTGGGGTTGATCCCGGCGTATAATATATTGCATGGTTTCCAGGAGAGACCAATGTCGAGGAGATGTGGATAGGTACTACTTCTTCTTCCTCGCAATGTGGCAATCCACTCTCGGGAGAGTGATGGATAGGTACTTGAGACCATTTTTTTTTATTGCTGAAAGTAAGCATGTAAAGAAGATTGCATAAATACTTAAATGTTCTCATTTCAAAGAGTGAATCTTATGTCGGTAGAGGTGGCTTGTCTTTATTTGAATATGCATCCTCAACAATTCATATTGCAACCGCGGTAGTAAGGCGTTTTTCCTTTACGATACGAAAGAATATAATAATAATGTATTGTATCATAAAGCGATGCAAAACTTTCAGCTGAACCTCTTTTACTTTGACGGATTTACCGCCAAGTTATTAGGTAAGTTCTTCTGTAATCTGCAAATATAATATCACAGAACAATATAACTTTACCGTCGATTTCTCTGTATGGAAATATGATCCAGTTGCTAAACATTTAAAACATTTGATGAACGTCATTGTATTTTGACCAAAACACCACAATTTCTTATTATTTGCGTCATTTTACTTATATTTTCTTCAAATTAATCGTTTATTGGATTGGAAAACTTTAGGTACCTATACATAAATGAAAGCTTATTTTTAACAATATTATAGAATGTTATTTCACATGAAAACTTATTAATAATTTTGTACTGTGGTTCCAAACAATACTGAATGAATTGATATACAACGCATGAGGTTAAGGCCCTGTCCTAGCTGGTCGCATGATCGTGCGATTGGGTAAGAACACATAGAAAGCCGATTCCGCCCCGCGCCGACCGGCGCAAAGAATTTTACTATGCATTTGAATGGGGATACCCACAGAAAAATCAGGAACCCGCTTTCCGGCATGCCCATTTAAATGCATTGAAACCATAGACAACAATCTATGAGCCGATCGGCGCTGGTCGGAATCGGCTTTCTACGTGTTCTTACACATTGCGATGATCGCATGAACGCGGACGCACTGTTCAAACATATAACATTGTATGAACGAGTCCTAACTGGGCAGACGGACAGACATAAATTCGATCGTCCTATCAGTGCCTTGTTTGAAATGAACGCGCGTCGCTTGTATTGCTCTGTTGTATCGGTAATTAATAGATACGACACCTACTTGCCAATTTCATGCGACCAGCTAGGACAAGGCCTGAGAGTGAAAAGTTTGCTTCTAAAAAATACACAATCTCATATTTTTTTGGGTGAATAATCTGAAAATAATGCTTGACGATAAAAATTCAACATTAAGGGTTGCGCCCTCCCATTCCCCTGGATGTTTTAGGAACCTAAGTTACTAAGTTAAACTAAAAATTCAACAGTAAGATTTAAACGTTTTCCTTTTTTATTTCCAAAACCGGTTAGAAACAAAAATAAATTATTGGAGTTGTTTAGGCCTTATTCAAGCTATTATCGAACTGTTGTACAAAGTGCCTCAGGCTAAAACACTTTATTGAGCCAATATATTGGTGTGTTGTGTATAACTCAGAACTTCTTGGAAAACATTGGTACCTACCCACCTAACATTGTATTAGGGGTATTTAAATAAATTATTTACGAATCGATAGTTCAGAGGCTACGAACGGAGATATAAATCCCTAAAATTTGAGTTTTGCATTGAAAGAATCTACTTATTTAATTAAAACTTAATATTTTATTTTCAAATTTTATCACAGTCTTTTTTTGTTTTAAAACATAAAACCAATCAGCAGTTCTCACCTGTTTTTCAGAATCACTTATGAGAAATTTTAATGCCGAAATTTTAATTATCGAGTAGATATTTTTTTGTCGAGTAGCGAGTGATATAGATACTAAACATGTCAATGCACCCAAAATAAGTCGAGTACATGGATAAGCAGGAAATTGATTTATTTATTTTATACCTATCCGATTCATCTTGTTCTTTTGGCCGAATGGCGCCTCCCAACGCGCATTTCTAGCCGCTGAGGATGGTTTAATAACTAAGCCTATAATTTTAGTCGAGTTGATTAGTTTCAACATAAATATTGTTTCCCATAATTTATTTATTTATTTTGACACTTCTACGCAACTTGATGTTGCTTTTACAGTAAGTATATAATAATATTATACAAACAATATATTATGGTACATACACACTTTCAACTTAATGCGTAAAAAATGCATTTTACGCTGTTCATTTTAAAAACGCATCTCAATTATTAACTGAACTCGAATATTATATTATAGTCAATAGTGTGAACGATTTTTGGTCAGTAGCAAGTAGGTATATGGATAGTAAATTACTCTCTACTCGACCGTAATGTAAACTATTTGATTTTTTTGCGCGAATATCTGAAAGTTTTGTGACTCCAATGATTATTAATTTCAATACGCAATTAGTCACTTGCATTTGTCACGAACTGCCCATCATAACACTTTTAAGTATGTAGTTAAAGAATTCTTTAACATTATGGGTTTCAATACCTTTGTTTTATCCTTGTTGTTCGTTAAACGAGACAAAAAGTACCTATGTCAACGGGGATCCTTTCAAATAAGGGGTATTTTGACAATAAAAATATTATCTTACAAAATAAATAATCCCCTTCCTCACATTACCCATTCAAATTTAAACGGATGACATATAATAAAAAACATGATTGAGTTATAGATATATGATCTTATTTCGTCCTTGGAGTGGCATTATAATAAAACTCCGACCAACAAAATTGGCTGGCAAAAGGACCATGCGTGCCGATATACACTTGTTTTTGGGGTAATGGTTGTTAATAATAATATGCGACTTTTCAAAATAAAAGGGTAGCATAATGATATGAAACATAGCGTAGGAAAGGGATCGAATGGTAGAGAACGCGCGTAGAATATTAACCTAACTAAGGGACGATCAGAATATTTTTAAATTGCAAATTTTATTATTGATCAGTAGAATCTCATTACTTTACGAAAATTATCTTACACTGTTTATATTAGCATATAATGATTCAGAAAAAAATATTGACATTCTCATCAATGGGTTGTTTTCACCACAGGGTACAGCACTGATTATCACGGTGTAAGAGAAATCTCAAATTCAGGTAGGTATCTATGATTATAACAAAATTAAATATCATTATACAATCTATGTGCAAATAATAATGATTGTCATTTTATGTTAGACCTAAGAGGATGTATCTATGGAGTGCGCTTACTACTCATCGAACGGTAGGGGAAACCTGTACAAAACGATCCCCCTAAGGGACAATCGAATTTTAGTATTCTTAAAAGTAAGTTCTTGTATTGATCAATTTTAATTCAATAGTTTAACTATTTTGCTATCGCTAGTTAGCTAGTTGAAAAAAAATTGTTTTTACTATCCATTTTTTTGTAAAACATGATTTTAGCAAAACTCTGACAAAGGATCGTTTTACCCCACTATGTGTACAATATGATCCCTGGAGATCATTATACCCCTAATGATTCTTAAATAAGCTCAAAATAATATATTGAACTCATGAAACAAGGAATTAATGAATAAAATGACAGTAAAATAACATATTTATTTAAAAAAAACACAAGTACCTAATGAAAAAGAAAAAAAAAACATAAAAAAAATACATAAAAAAAACATTAACGGAACACTGAATCTTTTGCTCGCTGTTTTGAAAGGCATGCATATCTTTGCAGTTTCTAATACTGCATACAAAGCATGCGCGTCCCACTTCAATCGGTATGTTTTTCTGACGTTGTTTCGAGGCATCTAAAAATAAATAAAAATTAAAAAATAATATAAATTGCTCAAAAAAAGGTAAAAAAAAAGTAAATATTAAATCAATTATGTGGTGTTACATTGTTATGGATAAAAAACATATAGAAAATTTATATAGAATTGCTTAAAATTAAGTACCTTAAACCAGTCTCATTTGAAAGATAATGACACGGTTTTAACCACTAAACCTTATTTTAACCGCACTTAGTTGTTAGAGAATTTTAACAAAAAAAACACCGATTTGTCATTCTCATCAGAAACTAGTATCATTTTTAATTATTGCGTCAATCATGTCAGATAATTGTACGTAGTAGCTCAGCCAGGAATCCGCTTGTTCTAGCAAGCACGAAGTTGGAAAACGATTTTTCCAGAGTTAGGTATTTAGGTACAGAAAAAAATATCAAATACATATTCATTCATTTATTACTGGAACATACAAATTGTAAATCAGACAGTGTGATTATAATGTAACAGTAATGCTTTCAAGAAATATATAACAATTAATAATGAACAAAGCCATTACTCTGTTATCATAATATGTGAATTAATGCAACGTGATATGACTATAAATAATCACGAATACATTTCTAAATCTGTGTACACAGATGCCAAAATATTATGATTGATAAGCTTGTAGAGGATAATAATATGCATTTGTCATTGAACGAATTTGTGGCGCATTTAGTAATAATACAGAATTTAGTTTTATTTTATGAACAGAATTTGATTATTGTTGTAATAATTTTAAATATGTAGTTGATATTGTGTGGGATCAAGGTGAGATATTGTGTAACAAAGTAAACAGATTGCTCGAATTTAGATAATTTCGTAAAATTATATCGATTATATTGTAAGGAGCTGTTCGAAATATGTAATGTCCTACTACAAATATGGATATAGATGGACTCGTCAGTAGGTATCCGAAGAAAAACTGATAGAGATGAAGAAGAGTAATTCGTAGTTCTGTTCATTTTAGTTGCGGTGGACCCCTTCAACATACGTACGATAATAATACATGTATAATCTTTAGAATCGGGGTCTATATTGTGAACGGACGTGAACCGGTAAGAATTGTGCATTACCTACAGCAGCGAAATTGGGGAATTTTGAGTACTCGGTCGCTTCATACGCATGGATTGGACGATTACGAAATCATAAAATTTATTAAAATAATGGGATACTGGATACTTCCTTCATTTATAAGATTCTATTTAGGTATAAGTATTGACTACAAAAATAGAAACAAGTAAAAAAAGTGTCACACAAGGAGTTGCTTAATTATTTTATTGTGACTCTACCGAAGTCACAATAGGAAATTGAAAATCGTTATAGGTACTTTTAAATTAAATCTCTTTCCAGGTTTGGAGATATTAGATGTATAAAAAGCAAAACGGCTTAGTTAACGGCAGTTTGGTACAACGCGGTCTCTGTCTTCTTTGTTTAAAGCAAATAATACAATTTGCAGAACAAAAACGTTTTCCTGCCCACCCATGTTTTCCTGCACTGAACCAAAATTTCTTAGTGAAATGAGTGATCTTGTTCGAGTATTCTGTGTATTGCACTGAAAAGTTATTCGCAGCTATGCAAATGGAAACAGAGAGATTAAAAATAGGTACGCTCAAAAATTACGTTTTAGGTACTCCATTCGTTACATTAGGCGTTATGTAGTATAACAACATCCCTTACACTAGTATTTAATACGAAATAATATCAAAATATAGAGCACGTCGCGTGGTTGGAATACTATGAATAATAATTATTATCTACTGAAAGGAGGTAGCTACTTATGTTCATAACAAAACAAATATTCTCGAAATACCAGCATTTCCACTTTGCATATAGGAAAAACATTATGATATCGGATTTCAAAATACATAATTGATTTTTTAGAACACATTCCATTCTTTCCTATGATTATGTTTTTCAGTACCTACCTAGTTTTCTTCGATGAGTTTCTATTGCAATTTGCATAAGGGAGTGCGATTAGCTACAATTTCTTCTGCCGATTTAATATAAGATAACATAACATAAGAGCAATCAAATGTGTAACTTTTTCCTGTTTCTTGTTGTGACATACCTACGGTCCGCTCAACGTCGATAACCCCTACACGTCGGCAAGCTACGTCACACTACGCAGGTTTTTCTATCCTGGGATTTCCAATAGAGACAATCCACTAGCTGTATTCCGCTCCATTGCTTGATATTCTCAAGACAGAAATATTTTGTCTTCTTATTCCTCGTCATCTATAAATTTTCACCCTTCATTATTAGGCGAAAAAATAACGAATGTGCCTTAGTGGGATAAGTTTTTTTTAACATATTATGCATATCCAGAACAGTGAACCGCTCGGTATTTCTAAACAGAAAATTCGTAAATCTTGAGAAAATTTCCTCTTATAGAGAACGTGCACCCTTATTGTGATGTATATTATATTATTATTAAGGGTGTGTAAGAGGAAAACCCCGTTTTTTTTTTGCTTCAACATTTATACTTCCTCTCGAAAAAATTCTGTTAAGAATGAATCATTAATAAAAATCGCATTACACATCTTACTCTATAAAAATCTAGCCGTTTTCTTTGATACCTAACTCCACCTTTATTACTGGACGGATTTCGATGAAAAAAATTGGAGATGTCGAGGGTTACCCAAGGATGGTTTAGATGAAAACAGGGGCTTTCTAGATACCTACTATATTTCTGTTTTAATTAATGTTTATAGTTTTCGCGTTTTTTGCTCCCATTTCAACTGATAAGGGGAAAAAATAGTCTTTGTCAATTTTTTTTTTTTTTTAATAGTATCGAAGAAATTATGTTTTTTTATTATTCTCATCTGCAATACGAGTATGTATGCTGAAAAGTGTACAGAGTTCCAGCAAATAGACTCAAGGCCAAGTTCATTTCATGAAGGCGAAGTTTAATATTAATATTCCAATTGAAAAGTTTAGTAGGACTATCTGTTGAATACTCAATAAACTGAATGCAATTTAGGTAATAAATAAAAAATCATAAGTTCAGAGGAGGGACGAAGTTCGACGGGACATCTAGTATTATAATAATTATTATGTTCCATCTTCCATAACATGTGCTCAGTAAGAGATCATCTTTATAAAAATCTGTTATGATATTTTTCTATATTAGAGTTAAGTTTTATTAATGAACGCACTCTGAACGCTAAGAGGTGTTCTTTTAACTTAAAGGTCTAAGTGTGAATTTTATATATTAATTTATAATCAACGTAATATTGAAAACAGCAATCGGTACATCCGTTGTTGGTTTTGGCAACGTATTTGCTCCTCAAAACACCACTTTCAACTCATTTTCTATCTTTGGTAAAAAATAAAATCTACCATCATACAACCAAGTCTGGAGTTACAGTACCTCTATAGTATAAGTTTTCGATGATCGAATATCGAAACGATCATCGAAACAGTTTCGAAAAATTTCCATACAAAAATTTATTTATTTATTTATTTAAACATAAACGGCGTAAACGCCTTTTGAACTCTAAATACATTATAATGGACAGCAGTACAACAAATAATAAGATTCACAAAGTATACATAAGCTCAGTGTTCTTAAACTAGGTAACAGTTAGTAAATTTGTTAATAATAATTATAAAGTAAAAATTCCACGCAGGATAGAAATTCTATGGTAATAATATCTCAAACATATTCAGTTCAATTCATTCAAAGTAATCTCAAAACAATAAAAAGTCAAAAATGATTAAAAAAACCGAGAAAATTGGATAAAAAATAACTAAGTACGATAAGCAATAGTTAAATCATTAAATCAAATAAAAGAATAATAATAAACAATAATATAAATACAGCAACCGTAACAATGCTCTTAAGTATTTTCAGAAAGGATGACAATCCAAAAAACATACACTAATAGAAAAATAAAAACACACACACACACAAATTAAGCAAAAGAAAAATAATAATAGCTGTAACAAATAAGCAACGGGAAGCGGTATTTCACGGAAGAGAAATAAATGAACATCTAGTCACATTTTAGTTCCCAACAAGCTCAGATAATGTAAAGAAAAAGTGAAGGCATATCAAAATGATCGAATGATTCGATCGTTTGATTTTCGAATACTATTTGCACGCTAATAAGCGCTTATAAGCTTTCGATTAAACTCGTACTAGACCCACAGTTTCTCGATGCTTTTCGGTTTGTATTTTTAGCAATTAAGGATTTTAAATTTTTTACAATTTTTACAATAATAATTATGTTATTATTTTGAAAGTTTAAACTAAAGTTTTCGGAAATCATTACAAAAAAGAAAAATTAAACTTCCTACGCCACTATTACATAAGTGAAGAATTAACACTACTGTTGGTGAATGTTAACATAGTAGTAATGGTTTTCGATAATTCTGAAGGCTAATATCTAAGAATTTAAGAACGGAATATTGAGATGGTTTAAGCATGTTGAAAGAATGCATGATAGCAGGTTAACAAACATAATATTTTGAAGTGGTTGGTGACCTGGCGGTTACAACGTCGGCTTTCGTACTGCGGACGTCGTGGTTCGATCCCAGGTGCCGACCATCTTCCTCTTTCACGACACAAGCTTTCGGTAGCTTACTGTGAAAGAGTCAAGGGGTGTATTTGTAAAGAAAAAATAACAACTAATGACTCTAACAATTCATTACTAATGTTCGATTTTTAAATGGAACAAACCACTACGGGCTTACGACCGTCTTCTACTGTTATTTCGAAGGCTGGCTTAGTGTGATCACTTTACGTTAACAACGTTCGCCATTAGGTGGTAATGTTTGTCTCCGAATGTATATTTGTGGGTGTATTTGTGTTCACTTTGAGTGAGCACAGATTCATTTAAAAAAAATAATTTTTTTTTGTAAAAGGTTTCAAAGGAAAGGCGAGAGAAGACGTGTATCAAACACTTAGATTTCGTCCTTAAGGAAGTCATGTCAGATGTAAAATAATGTTTCGGTAGAAAATAGTGGAAGTCCGTACAGTTGAGTGTAATAAAAATAATACATCAGAATATTATATGTATATTGTATAATTGACAAAGTGTCTATCTAGGTACATTCACAAGCCATCATTGTTCGTGACGACATTCAGAAGTGTAAATGCTTAGTATTCGTTTCTGAAAACATTTTGTGGTTTCGTTAAACTTGACATAAAGTCTCCGGATGTCCTTTGCTTAAACGAAATGTTTGCCTCGTGACATATTCGTGTCTTATCTCTATTCAAGGAAAGCGTCAAACCAGTACACATATACGTACTAAACAAGCGTTAAAGAGGAAGAATAAATTTTAATTCTATATAAGTAATAATATGAAACATGTCTAAATAATTTCATATTACAGAGGTTATTATATAATTCTGAATAAGCTTGTAGAGGCAGAAATAAACTTGTGATGGCTAAATAGGATCTACAGGCACCACTGTAGAGTAATTGAAGCGTCGGGTATTCCTAGAATCTCCACAGAAATGACCTCATGACCAAAAAACAATATTGTTACAATCGGGAGATGGGAATCCTGTTGGACCTATATATCTCTCGGGGGCATCAAAAAGATGATAAAGGAGACTTCTTGTAGAGGACAGGAGCCGGGAAGAGGCACTGTCACTCTGCAAGAAGCCTCTGGAGACGAGACACAACAAGAGGCAGCGCTCCATGAATGAATTAAAGGATGTCACAATAGATTATAGAGATGGACAGCATAGGGAGGCAACTCGGTATACTCGTATTTATCGTAGTTAATGAATAATAGTTTTACTTTAAAAGGCGATTATTGAAATCATTTGGCAATTAGTTAAAAAGTAAATATATTGCATATTTATTACATTACATTTTATTACAACAATAATATAGTAAGAGTAAATATAAAAATCAAAGGCAAACATTTATACAGGAAAAACCGAAGTCAGCACAGCAATGAAAAGTCTTTATTATTTATTTTTCTTCGAGTATTCACATCGGGGAACAAATTCTATTAAATTGCAAAAAGAAAAGAAAAACAACAATTATTATAGTAAGAACACGCAACGGTACAAGAATAAAACAAATTTTTCAAGTACCTACATAATAATAATATGTACTATTGATGGTTTTTTTTATAGAAGCTCCTTATGTCTAAGCTAAATGGGGCTGTAACGTTTTCGTGCAACGAAACAAATCGATACAATATAGTCAAATAAAAATATCTAGTCCTGAAAAAAGGTCACAAGAATCTAGACATAATTAGAACGTTGTGCATCAACAAAGCCAATAGGCAATAAAGATTAGACAGTAACAAAAATGGATATAGTAGGTAATATCCTGGCGCCAAATACTTACATGACAACAGTCGCAGTCTTTATGTTGGTTGTTCTCTTGTTCTCAATAATTTCCAACTATAATATACTAGTATATTCGACTTAACAAATTAATATTTTGATTTATCGATATTTTTGTATAATATAAGCCATGTGTGCGCTGTAGTCAACATACTAAACTTAACTTTGATAATATGATATCTTAATTATTATAATAAGATGATTCAACGTGTTATGTTTGCTTGGATAATCAAAGCTTACCTACTCAACGTTCGTGTTTTATTGGTACGTAAATGTCTTTAATTTGTACATAGATTGAGAGAATTAATGTTTTACGATGATGATTATTTAGATATAGTTCTTACTTGATAAACTTTGATTTTGAGAATCGTTTAACCCACGACGTTACTGTTATTGAACCAGCTATTTAAATAATTGGTTTTTAGCGTGCTACGTGTCAATCGACACATAGGCTTGGAGCTTATAGCGCTAGTTGTGGCAAATTCATCAGCCTCCTCCTTTCCCATAATTCCACTTTGTGTAACATCACTAACGTCAGCGTATTTTATACCGATGGAATTCAGGATTTTGTTCGTTCTGCTCGTAATTGGTTAAAAAAACATCAACATCACAAACTCATTCACGTTCATTTGTTTTGATTATTTTCTGTGAAATGTGAATCAGTGATGTTCTCACATTTCATCGGACAGTCGAGTCGCCATAATATGTGATGACATAAAAAAATGCAATGAGGGTTTGATTGTTGGATCTAGAAACTGCAAGGTATGGACAGATTCAAGAAATTGATTTCAAATAATTCAAAGTATATTTTTATCTTGTTTATCAGCTTTTTCCACTATTGGGCGTTTTCCTTTTCAATATAATATTTTTCTCATTCGTGTCCATCAGCATACATCTCTTTCTTTATATTATTATAATTGTGCAACTTTAAATCAATATTGAGTATAACAAGTTCTTAAAAAATGAAATAAGTTTGTATTAACCTCAAAGAGTTGAATCGGTTTGATATAAAGAAATGGAATGTTAAACATTTTAAGAATTGCTTAGATTCTTTTCTTTACTAAGTTTACACAAGCACTCCATCGGTATTTCAAGTTTAACAAGACATCTATCTATATCATTTCCACGGTGCCGTACTTCTTATGGAGCAAATGTCGCTGAAGAATGTAACGTGATACGTTTGTGAAAGATTTCACTTTGACAAAATAAAACGGTGCATTACCCAAGTTTATACACTTGGGAAGAACGTTTATTTAAAGTGGTCCAAGTTATTCAATGAACTCGTAAATATTTTTGCTTTTGCTTATCCCTGGAGAATAAAACATAGTAAGGTTTATATGGAAAGTTCAATAGAAAGAATAAACTACCATTTTACTGTTTGGTAGACAAAGTTGAAGATGTTTAAATTGTGTAAAAAACTCTAAATGGTCTTATGTTGTTTGTTCTTACAAGTTTGTTACATAATGTTGGCAGATGTAAATATGAATATATCGTCGTTACACACAAAATAAGGATCATGTAAAAACCCAAATGCACATAATTTATTTAAAGTGTGATACAAGGTTGGTTTTGAAGAGCGAACAATAGTCATTTCTGAAACGATACATTCGCCTCTAGAAGATAGTTACAGTGATACGTAAATACCAATACAAGTTAATGCCTGTTTTTTGTTTTTGTTTTTGAATCTATGGATTTATTTCTTCTCGTTCCTACAAAGCTCCCTTTACTAATTTGTAAAGTTTACTTAATCAAAGCAAATAACCATCTAAAACAGCTGTTGTTCTTTATCTTTTTGGAGAAACTGAGCCCCACCAGTTTTAGAGAACCACTAATCTAAAAATTATGATGGGGGGAAAAGGGATTTAAATTACCGTTCTACTAAAATTATCATAATTCCTCTAAAATAACCTGATATTTATGATTCACTCTAGATCGATTCAAAACAAAATAAAAAAACTAATTCCTCCTATCTGACCAATCAAAGAGGCATCTGGAGAAGGTCACACCATAATTTTCTTCATTGCCATTCTATGTTGTTTGGTGATTAGCCAGAAGTGTTTTTCTGAAAAATATTTTGTTAAAATCAAATGGTGTCTGAATGTGCTATAATTTTGATTAGATCGCAAATAAATCGTATTAAGACCGTATTAAGTTTAAAAAAAGAATAGGTATATTAAAAAAATACATAGTTGTCAAAAATAATGTAGATATGTCCTAACTGAAAAGTGATCGCGCGACCGTGCGATGAGCGAAAATACAATCTTGTCAATTTGAACGATCCTTCCGCGTTTGAGTAGGTATATGAAACTCGTCGCGCGAACGTGCGTATGGGTTCAACTCTGATTATTTTATTTTGGGTATTAGCTTACCCGTCGAACTTCGTCCCGCATTAGAGTCAATCAAATATTGCTGGCTAACATACATGACTACTCATTGTGAAAAAATCAAAAGTGGTTATAATGTTATGCATAAGTTATTTCAAAGGCACCAAAACTCACCCATTTATACATAAGATATCTATATTGAATTTTCATCATCTGAGTCATGAAAAGTCAGATAATAAAGACTTTTTTATAAGTCAGATGAAAATAAAAATTAATTGTACTACTAAAACACCAAAAAGAGTATTGAAATTAAAAATATTTTATGTTTGAATGGTTGTTGAAATGATTAAAATAAAAAATAAATCATTATGAAAAATCATTACCGCCATCTGTCCAAAAACATAGGGAAAATATTGATCTATAGAATTTTTCTACCAAATTATTAATCTACCAGACATCTTCATATCTCCCCAACAGATGGCGGTGGGAGTACCGGTCAGAAAATCCGTTCCATACTAACTTTTATATTATATTATATATCATTTCTTATCCATTTTCTCAACTTTTTACTGGTTATTCTGTTATCCAGAGCGGAGAAGAATCCAATAAATCAAACATCGGAAGAATCTGTTCGCATTAACCCGACTTTCATTTATATTAGAGATTTGTCTTTGTGTTTTGTTTATGTTACCTACTTAATAAGTGTTGATGATTTATGTGGGAAAATATTACATGTGTCAAAATTAATTTAGACATCGAACAGATGTGTACCTAATATATTTTTCATAACTTGACAGTCTGCCACCAGATAAGTTTTCTATAAAAACATACGCAATTTAAGTACTGCATGTCCGTCGTAAAGAACTTCTTTGCACGAGATAATATTTTTTTTCATTGCACTACTGGGAGAATATTACACGGTTACCTATATACAATTGTGATAAAAACTTTTTTCATTGAATATTTCATTGGTTATATTTCAAGATATAAAAATGCTTCGATTCTCTAACTACTTACAATACAATACAATACGCAATCTCCTTTTGAACCCCACTCAGGGGCATAGGGAGGTAACAAGAGCTCTCCATTGCGCTTGATCTTGCGCGATGCTTATGACCTCCTCCAACTCTGCCTCGAAGGAACGGAACACGGTATGAAACGTGGTTCTTCCACGTCTTCGAAACCCTAGTGCCTTCGAAACAGCGCTCTCCTCAGCCAACATTCTTAACACATGACGCAGCCATGTTCCTCTCCTCTCCATAATGGTGGAAGTGATGCAGTGAGTGCGCTGACGAATAGCGTCGTTCGTGATGCGGTAGTACCATCTTATCTTGTATTCTCCGACGTTTTAGTCTTCGTCCACGAGGGTCCTTACTTGCTGAAAAGTTCTGAGATAAAGACTTCGAAGACAATAATTACTAGCAAAACAAAAGTAATCCGCCTCACAAGATATGCTCTAATAGAATAGCCCAATTATTATAGGCCTCATAAAAAAGAACATAAAGCGGCCGTATCCATCGCAGTCTTACACAATACAACAGCATCACAATAAACTACCGCTTCTTTTTATTTTTTAAACAAACGTGAATACCTACTGATAAGTTTTAGACATCTTTTACAGGAAGCGAATCTCGAGAAATATTTTATATCAATATGTCAATATGTCAACATGGCAATCGCAACGTCTCTTATGTGCCGTTTATTGTCCAACATTTAATTATTTTAATTGAAATTCTTGACATTTGTTTGGACAAAGTGGCAGGCCTTAAGACAGGTTGATACCTAGTTAGGCTGCCTTATAAATTGTGTACAACAATAGTTGTGTTGTATTAATAGGTTGAGGAAAAAGTCTTTTCGCATTATAGTATGTATGAACTTGTAATAAAATCTCTTTGGCTGTAGTATTTGTATCTGGCTGGTTTTGGTTTCATTGAAAGTTAAAATTTTAAAGAACATAATTCCAAATTCAAATTAGGCAAATGTGTGATTTTCATTTGTTTTTCGTACTGTCAAGATGAGTGAATCTAATGAAGAAATTCGATACATTTTAAAATTTTACTACAAAAAAGGTAAAAATGCAACGCAAGCCGCGAAAAAAATTTGCGATGTTTATGGACCTAGTGCAGTGTCTGTGAGAGTAGCACAAATTTGGTTTAAGCGTTTTCAATCCGGAAATTTTGATGTCAAAGATGCACCTCGCTTTGGTCGCCCTATTACGGATAAAATGGATGCCATTTTTGAAAAAGTGGAGCAAGATCGACATATCAGTAGTTACGACGTAGCTGAAGAACTGGGAATTGATCACAAAACAGTTTTGGCGCATTTGAAAAAAGCTGGGTACAAAAAAAAGCTGAGAGAAAGCGGCCGGAATTGATCAACAGAAGAGGTGTGATGTTTCATCATGATAACGCTAGACCTCACACATCTATAGCCACTCAGCAAAAATTAAGAGAGTTTGGCTGGGAGCGTATGTTCATCCGCCGTATAGTCCTGACCTTGCACCTTCAGATTTCCACCTGTTTCGGTCTCTTCAGAATTCTTTAGGCAATGTTAGGTTAACATCACGAGAAGACTGCCAAATCCACTTGTCGCGGTATTTTGATGAGAAGTCCCAAATTTTTTATTCCAATGGGATCATGTCCCTACCTACAAGATGGCGAAAGGTTATCGAACAAAATGGTACATACATACTTTAGTTAAATTTAAATAAACTATATTAAAAAATGTTTTGAATTTTCTTAAAAAATGCGAAGATACTTTTTCCCCAACCTATTATATTATTGTTTTGTATTATTATTATTGCCGTGGGGCTGTCGGCTTAGAATAGCACCTCTGTTCTTTTTGCTGGTTTTTCGAGCATCCTGTAAGAGGCAGGTAATCGAAAAATCAGATCGGGGTCGTGGGGTTGACCACCTCACACCCTTAAATACAAGCGGTCAGAAAAGGCAACAAAATTAAGCCTCGGACGCCTGGGCCCCACCAGGGGGGGGTCCAGGCAGCTAGTGTCCCCCCTGTGTTGACCACGGCTCGCTCTAACAAGAGCTTGAAAATCGGGACCCTGAATGTCCGCACTTTGAGGGCGGGCGGGGAGCTTGTTGCTGCCAAGTTGGCGGGAGATTATGGACTGGATATCCTGGGGCTGAGCGAGGCACGCATCCCAGGGACGGGGCAGAGTGACGCTGGCAACTATGTCATGCTGCACTCTGGTCACCGAACTGCACGGATGCGTGGCGTCGCTGTACTTTTAAGTAAATATGCCTTCTCTCGCCTTCTTGGTTGGGAACCTGTTTCTGACCGCCTGATGAGTGCGTCCTTCAAGATGACAGGCGAAACACTGACGGTCCTCCTATGCTATGCTCCCACTGAGGATGGGGATGCGGCTGCCAAGGACTGTTTTTATGACAGTCTGGATGCAGTTGTGTCCCATGTCCCAAGGCGCCACCGCTTAATAGTACTGGGGGATTTTAATGCCAAGGTTGGCAGTGACCCCCAGTATGGACCAGGCGTCATGGGTAGGCATGGCATGGGAGTGATAAATGATAATGGAAGCCGTCTGATTGGTTTCGCCACACTCCATGGACTCTTAATAGGGGGAACTTTGTTCCCCCACAAGGATATCCATAAATATACTTGGACCTCGCCTGACAGGAGAACAAAAAACCAGATTGACCATCTTCTGGTAAGGGCCAGCAACCGAACTGACCTGCGTGATGTCCGCACCTACCGAGGGGCAGACATGGATACTGATCACGAACTCCTTGTGGGTTCGTTGAGATTCAGATTTACCCATTTCCAGCAGGGGCCGTCTGCCTCTCGCCCGCTGGACATACGCAGGTTAGAGAGTGCTCAGTGTCGTCATACGTACGAGGCTGAGTTACGCACCAGGTTTGCCCCCTTGCAGGATTCACACGGAGCTGTTCCGATTGAGACAGCTTGGAATAGCTTCCGTGACGCCGTTATGGAATCCGCACGTTCTTCTGTCGGCTATAAGAACAAAAAGAGGCCAATATGGATGTCCGATGGGTCCTGGAGCCTCATCGAAGATCGCCAGAAGGCTAAGACCCTCAGAGACAGCGAAAAAGACCCTCAAAAACTGGCTGCTTTGGTGTCTGAGTACAGAGAGCTGAGCCGCAAGGTGAAGCACTCTGTACGAACAGATAAGAGAAGACACCTGGACTCTCAGATACGGCGAGCGCAGTCTGCTGCACTCGGAAATGACTCAAGGACACTTTTCGAAATCACCCGGGAGGTCGGGGGCAGGGGTCAAAAAAGACCCGTGACGGCAATACGAGACTCTCGTGGAGCCACTGTCACTGCCCCCGAACTGATTAAAGGGAGATGGAGGGAGTACTTTGAGTCAATATTAAACCGTCCCGAGCCCTCCTCACCTTACAACTTTGAGGAGGAGTTGACTGGTCTGAATATACCTCAGGCAACTGGGATATGTGAAGATCCGCCGACATACAGTGAGATGGTGCTGGCCGTGATGAGACTTAAGAACAACAAAGCGCCAGGAGACGATGGAATTCACGCAGAGCTCCTCAAACAAGGCATAGACACAGGTGGTCCTACTGAAGCTTTTAGGATCACCACGGGAGTCAGACAGGGCTGCGTACTAGCTCCTTTTATATTCATAATTGTCATGGACTTCCTGTTGAGAAAGTCCATGCAAGGAGCAAGAGGTATACCGATAACACAGAGAGATGGTCTAATGGGCGAACTGTGCGATCTGGAGTACGCGGACGACCTAGCGTTGTTCAGTACGACAGTGGAGGAATTACAGCGCAGTGTTTCAAGACTCTGCGATGAAACAGCACGCCTCGGCCTTCGAGTCAATGCCAGTAAGACGGAGCTCATGGCGAATAATGCCTGCCCCGATAAACAGCTACCGATAACCATCGATGGTCACCAGGTCTCCCGGGTGGATAAATTTAAGTACCTGGGAGCAACCATTACCACCACTGGTGACCTCGGGGCTGAGCTCCCGATACGTATCGGTATGGCAAGTGGCGCCTTCAACAACATGACCAAGATATGGAAGGCGTCGGCGTTTAGTGTCGAGACGAAATGTAAACTGTTTGATGCGTGTGTGTTGCCCATTCTCCTGTATGGGTGTGAGTCCTGGCACCTGACTCTGGCCCAGGCACAAAAAGTATCTGCATTCGAAACGAAGTGCCTCAGGAGAATTTTGGGTATAAGATGGTACCACCGCATCACGAACGACGCTATACGCCGGCGCACCCAGCGTGAGCCCATCACCTCTACTATTATGTGGAGGAGATGGACTTGGCTGGGACATGTGTTAAGGATGCCGAATGACAGTTGGCCGAGGAGAGCGCTGTTCTTCCTCCCATCAGGGTCCCGGAGACGAGGAAGACCCTCTCATACTGTGTTCCGCTCCTTCGAGGCAGAGCTGAGGAATCTGGACATGGTGTGGGAGGAGGTCATTAACGTTGCGCAAGATCGAGCGCAATGGAGAGCTCTAGTTGCCTCCCTATGCCCCTAAGTGGGGTCTAAAGGGAGTTTGGATTTGGATTGGATTATTATTATTGCATCAATAAACGAAACGAATTTTATTATCCATTAACAGAACTAGACACTTTTTTTTAAAATGAACCTCCCCAAATTTTGCACTCTATTTTTTATACGCATTTATGAAAATAAATGAGATATTTACATAGCTAGCGATGCTATATTTCATACAATTTCCTGGTCTATTTTCCTTATCTGTAAATAAACAGCCCTAAAAATACTTTACAACTATCATTCCAGCAGCCTATTAAGGTAACGTGCCCTACTAAATAAACTCGCACTTGTTTACAAACTCACTATCTCCACTATTCACACAGCATCCATAATATATACAACGAAACATCAATTTGATGGATGATGGTCAATTATATAAAAATTTGCGTGAAATAAGATGAAAGTATGATTCAACAAGATAGTTTTAAAACTAAACCTAGTTTGTATTTTTTAATCTTTTAAATTAATGTTCATCGAGTTTATAGAGACAACTATTCAATGCAATCTTAAATCAATAAGTTTTTAACAGATAAATTGGCACAAATTCTACTACGGGCTTACAACCGTCTCACATGAAGAAGTTGTTTGCAAAGTTTTTTTACAGGCACATATTATGAGGGACATATAAGTTCATGTTGTGTTTTTGAAAAACAGCAACCAAGTCTAAGGTGCTTTGTGGTGAGGTCATTATGTTACGAAACATAAGTTTGTCAAAAAAATTTACTATAACAATCAAGTTATGATTATGTATAATATGGTATTTTTTTAATAGAAATACGGTACTGCTATAACCAGCGGCGAATGTTTCAGAGTAATACATTGTTTTTGTCGTTACCGTATCGACCCGCTCCCGAGGAACCCATCGTATTGTTATTTCAAAATCGACAATTTCTTTCTTAAATTATTTTGTCTTATTTCGTCAGAAGAACACTCTTGAAAACCGTTTACTGTTAGACAAAAGTATGAGTAAAACATTCATAGCGTTTCATTAACGTTATGAGTTGATTATTTTCTTTTTTTTTTTTTTGAAGAAACGAATAACTTTTATATTATTTACACATGAGGTTATATGCTTTAAGTCCATTTTGCAGGTTGCGGTTGAAATAAAATTATTGTAACCGGAGCATATAAATCCAAATAAATTTACTTGAAGAAGCAATATTGCAGATTCTTTGTACTTTCTCTACTGAAATGTACACACCACATGTTTTATTGAAATGGACTACACAATCTTTTGTTTACACAACACCAACCATAATAATGTAGACAATGAGACATTTAAACGTTGTTGTTTAAGTCTAATTTTAGTCCAATATAGGTAGTATACTATATTGAAACTACTTCATTGAAATGATTGTTTTTTTTTTTTCGCAGTTGAGTATTAAAAGTTTTTGCCTAAATTGCCTTTTGCTATAGTAATGATAGATTTTTAGCATTTTAATAAATTATTCAAACTCATCCACAAGGGCCGCTTAACACAGTTTGTTGCTGAGAGCGACAATACATTAGTTATGGATTTTGTAAAATCCATAGAATAGTTCTTTGAATTCTCAAATGGCATAACGAAACAAGCAATAAAATTAAAGTCAGCTTACTTCTTTTTCTGGTATAAATGTATTATGTGAACACTGATTATGAACGTTTGGAGAAATTCCGAATTTAAAAGCTTTTTAGTGGCCCTGATAGGGTTGCCGGCTAAAAATTAATAGCACTTCTGCCTGTAAAGGAAGAATGAAAGAAGTTTGAAGGAAGTACGAAACGAATGCGTGTCTTTTAGTTAGAAAAAACCTTTTGATTACACCAACACTTGTTTATGTTCATATAAATTTATTTCTTGAATAAGAGACAATGACGGAGTACCTACTGATGACCCTTTTACTAACATCACCCGGAACTACATTTTGCTTCACTTCTCATTTATCCTTATTTCTTAGTTTATACATTCTTTTATTTGAAAAAATATCTGTCGGATGGTACTCGTATTTTTGATGTTTTATTTTGTACCATTGACGTCAAAAAGTTCCATAAAGAGAAACATTGGAAAGAGAAGTGAAAATAAATAAAATGAAGATCTACCCGTTGAACATTCATGATATGAAGAAAACTGATTTTGTAAAAATTCATGTTCCAAGAGTAACATATTACGACGCTAAGGATTTTCATTCGAAAAATGGTTACGCAAGAAACTACCGGCGTTTTACAGCGAAATTTATCGCTTAAACTAGAAAAATGAATTATTGTTTAGTGTTTGTAGATAACAATAATTATATGAATTTTCTAATTCAAGCTAGTTCCTAAGCTAAAAACAAGAACCACTGCCTAAAATTGATTTCATTTTATATTTTGTATCCTTTTAAAACACACCCTTACTCATTGTGCGCATAACTTTACTATTTTTTCCCTTTCCCCAGTATCTGAGTCAAGTACTTGTATTGTATTGTTAGTAAATTTCATATTACGCCTTATGTTTATCAAAAATCAAATGTGTTTCCACGTCACAGTTTATATTTTTATTATAAATGTTTATACTGTCTGGTGTATGTTTCGTAATGTTTATGTACTGTCTTATTTTCGTATCAATTTCACTGTCTGTATAATATTAATGTCAAAATCAAAAAATTACATGTGTAGCCTAAACCATTTCATAAAATCATTAAAACTGTTCCATTTATTTTAAATTTGAAATGACTGTACACGCATGGTGTAAAGATGTTGGTAATGGGATAACAAAAAAATAGGATGAATATAATAAAAGGAAGTAATCCTTCTTTTCGAATATGTAATTACCTTAAATCATAGAGTACCTACCTAGGAAATTTACGTTTACTTTTTGATTGGGATATTTACGGCGGTTATAAGCAACCGCCCCAAATTTATCGAAAAAAACATACTTATCCTCTAAGAGCTTTCACATGAATCTATATAATATTTGCCTTGAACATTGACTCACTGACTGATGTCATTAACGCCGCTAGATGGCGCACCACTCGCAACTAAAGACAAATTTTGTTCTTCTATGGCTGACAGCAGTGACAGCTGACAGTAACATAATAACATTATTATGCCTGGTGGCTGAGCACTTTTTTTAAAGGTCTTGATGTGGAGAAAAACTGTTTTTCGGGTTATTTCAAAACTCACATGCGAAGTCAGCCATAAGAAAGCAAAGTTGACCAAATCAGGAAACTTTTACGCACAGCGGGACTTCATAGCGAAGAAAAGCCTTACTAATGAAATGTGTGCAATAAAATTTTGAAGTGGTTGGTAAACTAGCGGTTACAACGCCGGCTTTCGTACTGTTTGGTGCGGACGTCGTGGTTCGATCCCAGGTGCCGACCATCTTCCTCTTTCCCGACACAAGCTTTAAGTAGCTTACTGTGAAAGAGTCAAGGAGTGTTTTTGTGTTCACTTTGAGCGAACACAGATTCATTTAAAAAAAAAAGTTTGCAGACTCAAGAATCACACGCGAACTCATAGCTGAGAAAAGCCATACGAATGCAACAATTGCGATAAAAAATTTAATCAATCAATTAATAATAATTCATGATAAAAGCCATTTGAAGGTAAAGTTTGTTAAGTTCTTTTTTTAATTTTCATAGAGTTCTGTTATCAAGTGCTTTAAAGTCTGACATATGAATTCGGCCATAAGAAAGCAAAGTGTGCATGAAAAAGTTTAACAAATAATCTCAATTCTTGTTTAAATATATTTTTCACTCTTTTTATAAAGCAAACTAACTCTTCACATTTTCACGTTTCATTTTGTTTGCTTCTTTTTTTTTTTGTTACTGTGATGGATTGTGATAATTTAAGACTTAAGTAAAGTTTATATTGTAATCTTCATTGTTAATCTAAATATATAATTTTGTATTATCCTCATCTTCACACAAATGCGTACGCATTTTTGAAGGGGGGAATATTGCCTTATTAAATAAATAAAATAAATAAATAAATAAGATCTTTAACCCACAGACTCGACTTCATTGCGAAGAATAGCCTTAGGTACTAATGCAATGTGTGCAGTAAGAAGTTTAAGTTGTTTTTTTTTCTAGTTTTCATGAAGAGTTCAATTAATCAAGTGCTTTAAAGCCTCACATGTGAATTCGGCCATAAGAAAACAAAGTTTGTATGATAAAGTTTACCAAATCACAAATCTTTAACCCACACACGCGACATCATAGCAGAGAAAAGCCTTACTAATGCAATGTGTGCAATAAAAAGTTTAAGTTGTTTTTTTTTTAGTTTTCATGAAGAGTTTAATTATTATTAATCAAGTGCTTTAAAGTCTTACATATGAATTCGACCATAAGAAAGCAAATTTTGCACGAAAAGTTTACCAAATCACAAATCTTTAATCCACACACGCGACATCATAGCGAAGAAAAGCCATACGAATGCAATGTTTGCAATAAAAAGTTTACACACTAAAGTATTTTTTTTAAAGATTCTCATGTAAATTAATAGCGTAGAGAAGCCATACAATGCAAAGTTTGCATGAAAAAGTTTACCAAATCAGAAAACTAACGCACACACGCGACTTCATAGCGGAAAAAGCCTTACGAATGCAATGTTTGAAATAAAAAGTTTGATCAATCATATACTAAAACACTCACATCCTAAAACTATTTGAATGAAAAATTTGTTAAAAAAGTTGTTCTTTGAGTTTCATGAAGAATTCAAATAATCAAGTGCTTTAAACTCTCACATAAAAATTCGGCCATGCGAATGCAATGTTTGCATGAAAAAGGTTAATCAATCAAATATTTAAATACCCACAGCTAAAAGCTATTTGAATGCAAAGTTTGTAATTAAAAGTTAAAGTTGTTTTTGAGTTTTCATAAATAGTTGAATCAACCAAGTATTTTGAAGTCTCACGTGTGAATTCAGCTATGAGTAAGCAAAGTTTGGAGGAAAAGGCCATAGGTGGGCGCCATGGGCGCCTTTAAAAAACTAGTAATACTATAATTTCTTATTAGCGAGTAATAAAGATTTATGCAAGATAATGCTTCGTACATTATTTAAAACAATCGATGAAGGAGCAGTAAAATATTTAAAAAATTCAATACTGGTAGCTTGAAAAACATTGTTAAGAGAGCGATTCCCAAACTTGTCGATCAAATATAGTTTTTTTTTATACTAATATATACCTAAAGAGGAAAGATTTGATTGTTTGCTAGGCTCCAAAACTACTGAACCGAATTGAAAAATTCTTTCACTTTTGGAAAGCTATCTAAACTAACTATCCCCGGTGAACAAAGGCTATATTGAATTTTCAAAAAAAAATTGGGATCCTAACTAAAACTCCAATAATGAGACCCAAGGTGTAAAAAATTACCTAAAATATTCTTTACATCGCGTGTGCTGTGATAACTTTTGATGATGGAATAAAATTATGTACCACAACTTTGTAGAAGACATCAATATTTACTAAATGTCCCGACAGCATATTATGCGTGTTAATTTATTTTAAAAATTTAATTGAAATGACGCCTCTAGAAAAGGCTATTCATTTGTATCTAGGTATTACTCCTTATCAAAATAAATTAGTTCATATTCAAGACTGATTCAATACGTTTATGGGTATGGTGGTTGGTAGAGTGAGAATGCACAGGTTTTGTATGGTGGATCGGTTTATTGTGGAAGTAACATGTTATACAGAATACATAAAATACTATTGAGCGGGCACCGTATGGCGCACCGCAATGCGCGTCGCGAGACGGATGATGGTGCGTGTTCTCTGTATGCAAACTTGATGGTGACTGATGGCTGGAGTGCTGCCTTGTACGATGTGGCAGGCTACTACTGGATGACGACATCTTGAAGGAACGCTATTGGTTGATGATGTCGTCATGAACAGGGTCGCCACAGTACTCCCCCCCAAGTGACGGACTCACGAGGTTCAGCGTGGAAGCTGCCATGTTCATGAAGATATGCATGATTAGGTCCTCTGATGTCCAATGCGTGAAGAAAAAGATTGGTACGAATAATGCTTCTTAAAAAATGTTGGTCATCTATGTCAGTCGCGACCAAAAAGTTTTACACCCCTGGTTAGCAGGTGTAGGTGTTCAGTACTGTGATCTTATTGTTTAAATGAAGTCTGTTAAAATCACGTTCGCGTTATCAAATTATCAGAGTGTCGAATTTCTGAATAATATTAATTTTGTTATTGTTGCGTTCAGAGTTGATGAGTCAAGGTACATTGTCTTAGTTTGATGAAAAATTGCTGATGTAACACATAAATGTTTGTGAGAACGGAATGTAAAAATTTATTCCACTGCACTTTGATGTTGATATTTTTTATAAAATGAAGTATTGCACTTTCATATGCTGTTTTGCTGTTGAAACTGATGTTGCTTGCTTTTTGCTTGCGTATGCGTTGGTTGTTGCTGGATTTGATGCTGGGTCATTTTTTTAACGATTGCTTTCTTCTTGTTCGTTACATAGATTTTGAGTTTGTGCCAGTGAAGAAGTGCTGATCCTGGTTGCTGTTGCTGACTATATATTGCTAGTCAATAATTCATGTCGAATTATGGGTGCTGCCATATGAATGTGCCGGAGCGTGTGTACTCGAGATGCAGTATTCATATTTTAATGAGTGACGTCGTTCGTCGTGCTCAAAGTGGCGTTTGCTGATGAGGATCTTGAGTAGCGATGGTCATTTGAAGTTCCAGCGTAGGATGAATAACCTTGCTGCTACCTAGTGTCTCTTCTGGCGTAGGCAAACAGTCCTTTGCAGCGGTGATGCGAGGATGCTTATTTGTTGTTGTCTATGTTGGTCACTATCTATTGACAAGTAAAATATCCAAGTCTGATAGATAGGTGTGATGATTTGAACATTGAGAAAAAATGTTGATAATATGATGAAGAATATCGTGGCGAAAAAATGAGAAGTTCATTGAAGACATTGTTGAATCACTCACAGCATGTTGATATGTGCAAGTTGCTGAGCTTAGAGACAACTAAGTAATGTTTCTTACTTTGGAATGTCCTTTTTTGCTCGTACGTGTTGTTACTTCTCGAAGTCACGTAGATAGTTGAGTTTTCATGTGACGTGGTGTACAGATGCTAGCTGCTACGTGTCTGAGATTTGCAGAAGTCTGGGTGGTTCAGTACATTGCGTTGGCTGCTGCGTCAGTTTCTCTCATGTCTCGGTTGTAAGCACTGTTTGAATTTTCACTTTGTGTGAGGCACTCTACTGCAATACCCATTTTCCATCCTTTCGGCAGGACAGCGCTTCAGAAGGTTGCTGGTTGCGTGTCAATGCATGTTCATATCACGTCGGTAGTCACCACTATGGGTATGGTGGTTGGTAGAGTGAGAATGCACAGGTTTTGTATGGTGGATCGGTTTATTGTGGAAGTAACATGTTATACAGAATACATAAAATACTATTGAGCGGGCACCGTATGGCGCACCGCAATGCGCGTCGCGAGACGGATGGTGGTGCGTGTTCTCTGTATGCAAACTTGATGGTGACTGATGGTTGGTGTGCTGCCTTGTACGATGTGGCAGGCTGCTACTGGATGACGACATCTTGAAGGAACGCTATTGGTTGATGATGTCGTCATGAACAGGGTCGCCACACGTTTATAAAACTTTTTGAATTATTCAATTCGGACATTCCATTCGAAAGATAACACGAGTTTCAAAATGTAAGTACCTATTAGAAAAATAAGAGTGGTCGCCGCTCTCCGTGGCTCACTCTGCTCATCTAGCCAGGCAGTGATATAGGGCGTCACTGGGGTACGAGCCGTACGGGATGGGATCATTAGAATGCCACATTATTCCAGATTAAAAGGCTGTAGAAAATTTTGAAAAAAGGGATCTTCATAAAAACTTTTTTTTTAAATAATAGGTACCTCTTTCTACGTATTTTGTTTTCTTAATAATTACAACAAAATGCTTGTAATATCGTAAAATTCACAAAGAATATCAAATCAAGCCAACAACACCAATATCTAATACTAAATCTAATCTTGTACGTGTCTCCAATACCTACTTAGGCTTTTAGTCCTTTTAAGATGTTTAAAAAGTTCTTGATTACTTACTGTTTTTAGTCTTAAAATAATAATTCTGTTAAACGCCCCAATTTTTACGGAAGATCTAAAATCTCTTTTTAGTAGCCTAAGGTTATGTTGAAGAACGTGATGTCTTGCCGACGTTTCGTTTGCAGGGTGGCATCAATGTACTTTACCCAACACACGATTTCCACGTCCCCAAATTTGTTATCTCTAATATAAATTGAAGTCGGGTTAGTGCGATCTTGAGATTGGTTCAACAGATTCTTCCGATGTGTACATTATTGGATTCTTCTCAACAGAATAGAATAACTTATAAAAAGTTGAAAAATACATGAAAAATTATAAAATATGTAATATAATATTAAAGCTAATATGGAACGCATTTCCTGCGACGCCAACGCCATCTATGATTTTTTTTATAAAAAGAAAATTATTGTTTATCTACCTGACAACCATTGACATTAAAAAAATATTGATACGCAGATTTTTTTATGGATTTATTTTCTAGCTTTTAGGTATATTTTTTTAACAATCAAAAACATTTTAAACGTATTTTTGAATAAGTTACAAATTTGAATTCAATATTCATAGTAAGGACTACAGGACAACGTCTGTCGGAAAAGCTAGTTTGCAAATAAATTTTGTAATTTGATCAAGAAATATAGCAACAAGGTACATGTTGATTGAAAAAAAAAAGAATTTTTATCCATCGGTAGCAGATAATATGAAATGATAAATTAATGTATCGGTAAAATCAAGTAGAAACCTCCTTTTATATTAAAAGATCGCATAATATTATGCTGTTTATTATTAAAATTATAACAGTGTAGGTAATAATGTTGGCCAGGAAAATTAATGAAAAATTTATTGCTTTGTAGTCTTTTTTTCTTGAATAAACACTGTTTTAAAAATTATCTTAGTAAGTATAAATTAGCCTTACCTAGAGCATCGCTGCAATTCGCAAGGCTTGCGTTAATAATGTAGAAGCAAGTAAGTAAATATTATGCAAGTGGATATAATAACGTACAACTTCCTGTTGTACGTGCAAACAGGGAGTGTTGCTTGAGTTAAACCGAATTTTTACCAAATTAAGGCTCTGCCTTTTATAAAATAATGAAATTAGTTCAAAACCTGCCTTGGCGTGGAATTTTTTGGAATGTTGGAATTCTAAAAAAAAATTGGGGCTAATCAGCATTCTTACTCTGGCATAATAGCTAAATTCAAATCGATAACACTTTACAAAGTTGTACTAAAAATGATAATATTAGCTCTTAATAGAAACTCAAATACATGACAGCAGTCGCAGTCTTTAAATTTGGTTGCTCTCTTGTTCTCAACAATTTCCAACTTTTATCTCTATTTTTCATTTTATTATTAAATTTCTACTTGTTGCATACCTACATGAGATTTTTCGACATGTTGAACATGTTGAGAATTCTCATGATTAGGAGTTTCGGAGACAAACATTACCACCTAATGGCGAACGTTGTTAACGTAAAGTGATCACACTAAGTCAGCCTTCGAAATAACAGTAGAAGACGGTCGTAAGCCCGTAGTGGTTTGTTCCATTTAAAAACCGAACATTAGTAAGAATTGTTAGAATCATTAGGTGTTATTTTTTCTCTTAATAGAAGTTTACTTTATGTAAAACTAGCTAATACCCGTATTGCTTTACCTTTTTGGTTCCAATTGTCAGGCTTGATCGGTAGGTAATTAAACAGGTTGTCTAGTTTCTCATTGCTTAACAGACAGAAAAAGAAGAATCCCATTTTCACAATAACTAAAAAGAGGGAAAAATGTCATTTTTAATGTTTATAAAAAAGAAAGAAGAAAAATTATAGTCTGCCACTCACATGGAAAAAAAACTGCACGTAGGTATCATAATATGTCACATATCACACTTGATTCGATTGCACTGTTTAATCGAAGGGTTAAAAAAATCTACATAATATTTTAGTCCGTTTATATTTTTGTACGAGCATCAATCATAGAAAACAGACGTTAAGGTCAGATATTAATATGCGAAAAGCCGCGCAAAATTCCGGAGAGCGTTCTTAAATACTCTTTGATATATTAACTTTAATATATTTAGAGCTATTTAAAAAACTTTATTTCTTTAAGATCTTCATACAAATTTTTCACAAAAGACAGTAAGCCATCTTTTGGAAACAAAATTACTCATGTAAACGTTGAACGGAATCTTGGTATTACTGTATGAAAATCCAATAAAATAATTGGAGATTGATTTGTTATACATATAAATGTTATTCAAATCTTATTATTCTCAAAAAATAAAGATTTAATGCAAAATTTTGTAAAAATCATTCCTCCATTTTGAAGTTTGACATATTTTAGAAAATTTATGGCCATAGTTTTTTACAAAGCGTCGTAGCCACTGATAATAGATAAGTAATTATGTAGGTGCCTGATAAAATCATCTAATGTAGATAGGTATTAAATAATTTAAAAATAATTGTTGAATCATTTTATATTCCTGGAATATAAATAACGTTTAAATCTTATATTCATCGTTGAAAAAGATTAAATTTAAAATCATCGTTGAAATTGGTATGAACATTCCATAAACAAACTGGTCGGTAAAACAGTAGCCGATAAATTAGATCATAACGTACAGTGAACTTGACAGAATTGTTGAGAGAAAGAAATAAAATTGACAATAATTGAGAATCTTTAAATGGCTTCAGGATTTTAATCAGTTTAATAAAACGTTTGTTTTATCCACATAATAATTTAGAAATATAATATTTGTATTGAAATTAATCACACTCAACAGCGGTATTACATTGTATCTAAATTAGTATGTAAATAAACTCAAAACCACATTAGCTTATTTATTTTATCCTGCATATTATAAAAGTACTGTTAAAAATTTGGACTCATGGTCGTATTGTTGGCGTGAAAATTAATTAAAAAAAATATTCATAGGGTGTCACATACTTAACTTTAAACCAATTGTGTTAAAAGAAGTATTCTTCAAAGACAGCGGCCAATAAGAGGTTTGATTGGAAGCCTTACTTGACGACCCTCCAAGGTTTGTGACAAATCATTCATCCTAGAATAAATACAATATTATTATGATACGACATAAACCTAATGTCATTTCATCTTCCACATAATTTAAGTTATGTAATATCATGTACATTAATTAAAGTTATTGTAGGTATATAATACATCTACCTATAACTAGCCAAAATCAACACTATATTTATTAAAGGAATTTTTTTAAAGTATTTAAATGAATAATATCACAATGAAATCAATATTAACAATTAAGAAATCAAACTAAGTCATACCTAGAACATAAAACTTTTAAAACAAAGTTAATTAAAAACATACAGTCATGGGTTGGGTACATTGCAAGGTAAATGACACTTAAGAGAAATCATATTTTTATCTACATAATTCACAACAAAATATTTTATGTGCAGTTTGATTAATTTAATATTATAATGTAGGTACCTACTTAGAAAAAAATAAACAGCAGCAATAATATTCCTATATTATAATTTATTCAAACTTCGAACAACAGTTAATTATGTTTTGTTTACATCGTCTATGTGTCAAAATTAATGACAGCTGTGAACCATAGGCTATGATTAAAATGAAATATTTTTGTAAAAGATAATGATTTTTTTTAATGTGTATTTTGTGTGAATAATGTATTCTTTAAATTAATAAAAATACTTACCTCAAATTACTTACGATACACACCATATACACACCTACGTATTTTTTTACAAAACTTTTGTATTAGTTCGAAAACGACTGCAGCACTAAAAAAGAAATATTTTGTTGCGTTGTCTATGAATTTTTTGACACTTCTAATTTTGTTGTCAAAATAGAAATTGAAGAACTATTCGAACTATTCTTTTTCTAATGAAAATAATAAAATGTAACCAACTTTCTATTGTCTGGTTATTTTTTAATTATAAATAACGAACAGGAATATTAATGAACAATCCACTGGTAAGCATAGTTATTTGTTTCAAAACAATATAATATTAATAATTATATGGCAGTTATAATGTCATTGACTAATTTTTTGTGTAACTATATTTTTACAGGCTCTGGTGGCATTTTCAACAATAAGGACTAATTGGTGAATTTCCAAAACGTAAAAACCTTTATCAAAGTTACCAATTCAACGAGGACAGAATCAAGTCATACTGAAAAATATTAAATGTTTGCCAATTGCCAATTTTGGAATGTAAAAATACAACTATTATGTCATAATCAGTAATAATGAACTGGCTGTCATCCTCTAAAACTTTGCATGGTATAGATAAGTTATGCTGCGACAATACCTACAAGACGATAAACCATTTGTTTGTTTGATAAATAATTAACAATTATTATTTATGACACTAACTATGTCAAGTTTGAAACACAATATTTTGGTTTAGCAAGTCTGAAGCTTTGTGTGCTGACTCTATATGAAATACATTTTTATACAGGTTTTTATTTATTCTTTACTGTAAATTTGTATACATATACGCATAAAAACTTAACATAACAAAGACATCACAGAATCAACACACTAACCCCGTTTTTCATTTGTATAGGAGATATTTTTTCTATTTTTTATCTGTTAAATCTTACAATGACATATTGTCATATGACTGAAATGAAATAAACTAAATTGTTTTATTCATAACTAGAAATATACTAAATGAAATAACATTATGTTTTTCTTTTTCATCAAACATAATAATATATTCTCCCAAACACCACTAAATTTAAAAATGATGCCTCCAGCAAAAAGAAATTATGAGAATTCAGGGAGTTTTGTAAGTATTTTTACATAAGATATTTATGTTATTGTTAAAATAAGTATCAAATAATGTGGCATTTTAACACAACTTACTTTATTATTATTAAAAAGCTATTCTGTAAATTTAGGAAGCAAGAAGATAACATGATTGTCTTATTAGCAAGTCAATTTCATATAAAATTCTTTATAAATTTAATATGTCCCACAAAGTGCTATTTCTTCCTTATGAACTATTTCCCATTGTTGCATATAACTTAACAATGTCTATCGGTGTCAAAAGAAGTATCTTCATGTAGGAGATATCCCTATGAGGGGTTGAATCCTGCAATTGGCATGAAACTTTTCACCATAATTACTCATTTTAAGGTCCAGGATAGCAGATTTATTAGATCTAATGGCGAATTTTGTTAACGTAAAGTGATCACTCTAAGCCAGCATTCGAAATAACGGTAGAAAACGTTCGTCGAAGTGGTTTAAACCATTTTTAAATGGAACATCAGTAATGAATTGTTAGAGTCATTAGTTGTTACATATTAGTCTAAATTTGTGGATGAAATGCCAAAAAAGAAAAAAAAAATATTGGTCTAAATAGAGGATTTCAATCATGGCTCGACGTATATGAATATCTTCGTGTGGTTCTCCTAACTAAAGTTGGTGACCATCACTGCAAACTCTTCATGATTTTGAGCCAGCCTTTTCTCAGAAGACTCTCTTCTGCTCAAACCACTTTTTTCCTTGAATTTTAAGTTGGAAGAGGGAATACTTTTCATCACGGAGTAATGAGTATGTAGCCAAAGTATGGGGGATTATGTCTCTTGACAGTGGTAAGGAGCTCTCTTTTTACTTTTGTATCATTCCCAGGACTCACAGACACCCTATCAACACATGATATGCTCAGCATTCTTCTATATAACCACATCTAGAGAAAATAATCAGTTTAAGTAGAGCTAGATTCTGGTTTAAAACTTGACGTGGACCTTAAATTTGTTATTCAACAGTTGTGTGCATTAAGTTTCAATATTAAGATGTCGACTTTTGATCTTGAGGACAAGGGTTCTATTTCTGAAGGAATCAAAGTTTTTATAGATGCTTTCTTACGTAATACAATACATTGTTTCAGGGACTACACTGATTATATATTACTACTGTAGTATTTATAGGACAAGACAAGTTTCCTTATATTAAATTATACATAAATTCCATAGTAAGAAGCTTAACTTGAACAATCTTAAGAAAATTTATGTCTACTTTTAGTCAATATTTTTAATGAAGATAGATATTTTAATTGTTTCAGCAATTTTTATTATTTAGATTACTTAAGTACCTATAATTGATCAAATTTTTGAAATATAATCTACATAATAATTCAGTAATGTTTTTATTTATAATAGTATTTTTTTTTATATTTTGGAGCATAAAAGCGTAGGTTCTGCGTTGGATTTTGATCATCGTGGATCCTTGCAGGTATATTTATGGTAATCATAGATACAAATTTTTACAATTTTCAAATATATTTAATGTAATAAAGATTCAAGATTGATTTGAAATAAAAATAAATGTAATTCAAACTTTTCTCTTTTTTATAAACATTAAATGTGTTGAAATTCTTCTCTCTTTTTATGGATTGTGAAAGTGTCATTCTTCTTTTTCTGTGCTTATGTCAGTTATAGAGGTCTGTTAAGCAATGAGAAGCTAGACTAGAACCTGTTTAATTACTTACCGATCAAGCCTGACAATCTGAATTAAAAACGTAAAGCAAGACGGGTATTAGCTAGTACTTTAATAATATACGAACCTACCTACATAATATGCAAGTTTTGTAGGTAACTATTTTACTCTCACATGGTTTGAGTCTTAACTACATTATAGCACCCTCTATGTGTGGAATGGTACAAATTTTATGTGAAATGCCTAATGATAACGGCGGCTGTTTTACTGACCTCAAATATGTCAAGCGAAACGAAAATGTACTTTCATTTCAATGTTTATAAAATATGTTTTGCATGGTTTGAATTACATTTATTTTTATTTCAAATCAATCTTGAATCTTTTTAATACGTTTTTATTCAGTCAAACTTTGGTTCCATGCAACATTTACATGAGTAAATTTGTTTTCAAAAGATGGCCATCTGTGTTTACGGAGATTTTACTATGAAGATTTCATAATTTTAGAAATGTATTAATAACATTAAATATATTTGAGAAATTGGAAAAGTTTGTATGTATGATTACCATAAATATACCTGCAAGGATCCACGACTATTAAAATCAAACCTATGTAGAGTCTGCGGTTTATGCGTGATGTGCCAATATAAAAAATATACATACATACCTATGTAACTGAATTATTATGTAGATGGTAACACGAGTGCCTACTTAACAAAGGTTGGCTCAAAACGATAATACTTACACTTTACAAAACCAAACATTAAAATGATAGCACCAACGGTAATGAATGGATAAATACAAACAATAATGATAATAATAATACTTAACAAAGGTACCTAAACTTTAAAATAATTATATGACAGGCACTAAAATGTTTGACAAAATGTGATGATAACAATATTAAAATACTTGAGAAAACAAAATGTGTTATGCCGCTGAGCAAAATAATCTGTATACTGTTGCTTCATAATATGGAAAGTGTACCTACATAAGGATGAGCTACGGTAAGTCGATAAAACTTACCCATGGAATACAGCGTGGAAAAAGAGCAGCGCGATGTTTTGGAAACTGCAAGTGAAAACATTCCACTAAGCGTATCTGCGATTTAATAATACCTCGTAGTCATAATCTAGAACTATCAGATACAACTTTTAATACATTTTTAATGATAAAACGTGGGGATTTTAAAACAAATTTTATAATCTGTGAATCGCTTACGGTTAAACTTCTAACGAAGTACATCTCTTCCAAAATTATTTTCAATAGACTATAGGTGCATGGTTTATGTATTGTACTTTACATTATATTGTTATTATTTGTTAAAAAAAAAAACTGTATGTTTGCGAAAATAAAATAAAATAGGTATTACAAATTTGCATACCTAACCAAAAATTACATCGTACCAGATGACCTAGTAAACTTCTTATTGCCTATATTCTAAGCAACCAAGAATGTAACGTTCCATTATTGACTGGTATGGGAAAATTAAATTGTTGGCTTTTGTTGGACTGGTGTCAGAACGGTCGGAGCGCTTTTTGCTGCTGCTTGCTTGATAGTCGACGTTGGGGGGACCCAGCATGACACGTGAAGAAGAAGAAGATATTAGCGAAATCGTTCCGGCCATTATCGAGCCATACCACATAGGTGGGAGTATTAGCGAAAAGGTCACGGAGTTTAACAATGTTATTATTCAGGGAATGGAGAAATTTGTTCCTAAGACAAGAGGGAGGGGACACGATGGTCGTTATCCGAGATGGTTCAGTAAGGAGCTGATTAACCTTATTTCTGAAAAAACCATGGCACACAGAAAGTTCAAGAGGACGGCGTGCCCGGTGGACTATGAATATTTTAGTGAATTGCGCAGAAAGTGTAAGAGATTGTACGAATCTTGTCATTCTGATTATGTCGAAGGTGTCGAGGCATCGCTGGCTGTGAACACCAAAGGTATATTTAAATACACAAATGCACTCAAGGCAAATGAGGTCGATTTGCCGGGTACTATGTTTTATGGTCAAAGTACTTCTCTTGATATCTCTGGAACTTTAGAGTTATTTGCCAAATTTTTTGGTAAGACTTACGATGATGCTGGAACTCAATCGGTTTATTGTGATGGTGAATTTGTTGCTGCAGACTCCATCAACATACAGCAGTTCAGAATAGAGATTCATGAAATTGCTGCATATATACGCGGACTGGAACCGAAGAAAACTTCGGGGCCTGATGGCATTCCACCCGTGCTGGTCAAGAACTGTTCTAGGAGCCTTTATTATCCTTTATACCTTTTATTTAACGAGTCCGTGTCGACTGGTAGCTTTCCGGACCTGTGGAAAAGTAGTTATATCACTCCAATATTTAAAAGTGGTGACAGAAGCGACATGAGCAATTACAGGCCTGTTTGTATCTTGTCCTGCTTTCCCAAGATGTTTGAAAAGTTGGTTCTGAGTAAGATTTCGGCCGATCTATATAGAATTATAACGCCATATCAACATGGCTTCATGCCGTTAAGGTCTACGCAGACCAATCTTCTGATATATGAGGACTACATTTCTCGTGCATTGTCAGAGCGTGAACAGGTTGATGCCTTTTACACGGACCTGAGTAAAGCATTTGACCGAGTGCCACATAACGTTTTAATTGATAAGTTATTTAAATTGGGCATAAATGGTCAGATGATTTCTTGGCTCGAGAGCTATTTAACTGGCCGTAGTCTTGTTGTTAGAGTCGGTGGAAGATGTTCAAGGGCTTTCGATGCCACAAGTGGAGTCCCCCAGGGCTCTCACATGGGTCCAGTACTGTTCATAGTGTTCATAAACGATGTGGCACAAGTATTTAAAGACGTGAATTTTCTTGTATTTGCAGACGACGTCAAAATTTTCAACACCGTGAAGTCTGAAAATGATTGTCAGAACTTACAGCGAGGCTTGAACAGTTTCGGTGTTTGGTGTGCCAGGAACGGTTTGTCTATCAACACCAAAAAATGTTCGATTGTGAGATTCCATAGAAAGAAGAATCCACTTATTTTCCAGTATTCACTGTTGGGGAGCGATTTGGAATCCTTGAGCGAGGTAAAGGACTTGGGCATCATATTTGATCAGAAGCTGTCTTTCATAAGCCACATTAATTCGATAGCAAATAAGAGTATGAGAATTTTGGGTTTTATTATCAGAGTTACTAGAGATTTTTTGAATATCAGCACTATGCGTCTGCTATACCTCTCCCTTGTAAGAAGTATATTGGAATACGGCTCGGTAGTGTGGAGTCCATTTTACAACGTGCATATTAAGCAGCTTGAGAGAACTCAGCACAAATTTCTTCGATATATAAATTTTAGAATGGGGTTTACACTGCAGGAATTGGACTATGACTATTTGCTGTATTTGTTGAACATGCACAGTTTAGTGGAAAGACGGAGTCTGGCTGACTTGAGTTTGTTACACAAGTTGGTTCATAATGACATAGACGCTCCGGATATTCTCCAAGGCATAAATTTTTTTGCACCAAATCGATTGACACGTCAGGCCTTACCATTTTATCCCTCAAACTCAACCACAACCCATTTTTACTACTCTCCTTTGAATAGAATGCAGAGGCTTGGTAATGAATTTGCAGAGGTATCGGATATATTCCACAGCTCACTGTCTGCCTACAAGAGTTCACTCGTGACACACCTTCATATGCCAAGAATATTAAAGTATGGTTACCTTGGCGAGGATAGCTAGTTGTAGCGTGTAGATGGTGTAAGCTACGTTGAACACGGTCCCACAGCAAGAGGGACGGATGAAACGGCGTGGATCTCAGGAACACCAAAGGGTGGATGTCACCAGAGCGCTGTCCTGCGCCAAGGTAATCCAAAACACGGTAGAGAAGATGAGTCAGGTAGAAGAGCCAGCGGTCGAGAGTGTCCAAGAGTGAGATGCCAAGAGAAGTCCAAAATCCAAAGTCGCGTTCCAAGCCAGAGTCCAGTAGAGAGAGCAGGTAGTCAAGTAAAAGGCAGGTGTAGATCCAAACAGAGAATGTTTATTTGTATGAAAATGTACCCGTATATTAACTGGTCGATGCGCGCTCGCGTTCACGCAGGAACGATCAGGCAGCGGACATCGCTAGGTGGGGGCACCGCCCGCGCGCGGCACCCGGTCTGTATAAAAGACCCGGGTTCCGCGGCGCGCGAGCCTATTTGCCCACACCCCTACCTGAGCGCACAGCGACCAGACCAACACAACACTACACGGACATCGCAGCCGTACACAGTACGCGCTGCGATGCCCCATACATTAACCTACAAACGCCGGCTCCCGTCTCGGTACTACAGGGATATCACTAAATCCTTTATTATTCGTCCGAGACGGGAGCACAACGGTACATCAAATTATACTTATTTACTTAATCTAATAAACCCGCATTCTGTCCGTTACATCCTCCCCCCGTGAGGGTATCGCCCTCACTCACAAGTGGGAGGACAGGATGTATCTTCTTCCAACAGCCGTATGAGTTTGACCGCCGGTCTCAGCAGCGTCGCCCCTCTGGAGGTCTTCACGACCGCTGCTCGTACTTGCCCGTCTGCTGCGGGCTTGACTTCTAGTATGCGGCCTCGTGCCCAATCGTTCCGGTGGGCTCCATAGTCTGCTATGATGACTAAATCCCCTGTCTTCAGGGGGGTACATGGCTTCTCCCATTTCTGCCTCTGGGCAATCGTCGGAATATACTCCTTCAGCCAGCGCCGCCAGAATGCATCGGCTAGCTGCTGGGCGATGCGCCACTGCCTCCTCAGCGGAACTTCCTCTTCTGTGGCCGGGTAATGGGCCAGGGCGGGGCGTCCGCTGGCCGACCCAACCAGGAAGTGGTTGGGGGTTAGGGGTTCTTCCTCACCTGCTGCGAGCGCCACGTTGGTAAGCGGCCGGCTATTGAGCGTGTGCTCAACCTCTGCCAGGGTGGTGAGCAGCGTGTCCAATCTGGGGGCGCGATCCTTCAGGACGGAGCGGAGTCCGGTTTTCACCGACCGGACCAGACGCTCCCAGGCTCCCCCCATGTGTGGCGAAGCTGGAGGGATGAAGCTCCACCTTGAGGTCTTGGCGACCTGGTTGAGCCAGGCAGGCTGACTCAAGATCTCGTCGGCCGCCTGCTTGATCTCCTTGTCCGCCGCGCGGAAGTTGGTCCCGTTGTCACTGTACAGGACCTCTGGCGTTCCCCTCCGTGCAGTCATCCTTCTCAGTGCCATAACCGTGGCGTCGGCGTCTAGCCTGTCCACTAACTCCAGGTGGACGGCGCGGGTTGTGAGGCAGGTGAATAGGGCACCGTACCTTTTTTCCTTTCGCCGGCCCACGGTTACGTCCATGGGACCGAACAGGTCCACGCCGCAGTGGGTAAATGGCCGACGGCCGTAGGCGAGTCGGCCGGCTGGAAGTTGAGCCATCTGTGGGGTGGTAGGCCGAGATCTCTGGGCCCGGCATGGCACACAGCCGTGGATTAACTTTCTGGCTGTCGTGCGCAATCGCAGCATTACTGCGTACCTCCTCACTTCGGCAACCGTCCTCTCGATCCCGCCGTGCTGGACCTCCTCGTGTGAGTGCCGTATGAGCAGCCTGGCAGCTGGGTGGGTGGCACATAGGATGACGGGAGCTTCCGCCCCCAGTGCCTCCAGTCTGGTCCCAGCCCTCATGATGCCGTCGACGTCGAGCCAAGGTGACATCTTAGCGACGCGGCTGCTGGCTGGTAGTGGCTCGTTCCTCTGCAGTAGTTTGATCTCGGTGGGGAATGTACCTGCCTGCATCTGACGCAGCCAGGCGAACTCTGCTCGCTGCAGCTCCTCTCTCGCCAACACGGCAGTGCGGCGTCTCCGTGGGCCATCGGTGAGTCGCAGGACCCACGCTGTGATGCGCAGAAGCTTGCGCCACGATGAGACCCTTACAGGGTCCGGCAAACTGCTCTCCCGTGTGGTGGTCAGCATTACTGTCTGCTTCAGCTCCTCAGTAGCTGGCTGGTTAGGTACTCTTCGCGCCGGCCACCTGTCCTCTGGTTGTGTCAGGAACTTTGGACCTGACAGCCACAGAGACTCTGGGCTAAGGTCCGGGAACTCCAAGTCCCTGGTCCCGACATCGGCTGGATTTTGCTTTGTCGGGACCCATCTCCAACTGTCCGGCTCTGTTAGCTGGGCAATCTCCCCCAGCCGGTTGGCCACGAACACTGAGTACTGGCGAGGATCTGCGTTGATCCAAGCCAACACTGTGGTAGAGTCGGTCCACAGGATGACTCGTGAGAAGGTGGTGGTCATCTCTGCCTTCAGGGTCTCAGCAAACCTGGCCCCCATCAGCGCCGCCTGCAGTTCCAGCCTCGGCACTGAGACTGGTTTGAGGGGAGCTACCTTGCATTTGCTCCCCAAGAAGTGTGTGCGGGGGCCCTCATCGGTGACCTCCACCATGTAAGCTGCTGTGCAACACGCAGCCTCCGACGCGTCACAGAAGACGTGGAGCTCGGCGTCTTCACTCGTCCCTTCTCGGCAGCAGCGCGGGATGTGGCATCTGATGCTACGCGCCTTCTCCAGCCAATTATCCCATTTGTTGGCGTGGACTTCCTGGATGGGCTGGTCCCAGCTTACGCCGCTCCTCCAGACCTCTTGCAGGAGTATCTTGGTGTGGATAAGCACACACCCCAGGAATCCAAGTGGGTCGAAGGTCTTCATGACCTCGCTCAGTAGTTGGCGTTTGGTGGGCCAACCACTTTTTGGTAGACCATCCAGGTCATACCGGAATATGTCTCGCTCAGGGTCCCACTGGATGCCGAGGACCCTCTCCGTCTGGCACACGCCGCCAATGGTGACGGCTTGCGATGCCCTGTCCTCAGGCGGAATGCCTCGCAGGACAGCAGGTTGGTTGGAGGCCCAATTGACTAACTGGAAGCCTCCCCTGGCCAGCACACCGGAGACCGCCTTGACAAGGGCGGCCGCCTCTTCTATGGTGTGGCGGGCGTCGAGAAAATCGTCCATGTAGCAATTGGACTTAATTGCTGCTGCTGCCTCAGGATCCGTCGATGCTGCTGCCTCCGCCACTCTGTCACGGACGTACTGTGCGCTGGCCGGTGAACATCTGGCACCAAACATCATCGAGGTGAGTTGGTACGTTGTCGCCTCGGCTTCAGGTGACTCCCGCCACAGGAACAACTGGGAGGCCTGATCCTCCGGCACTATCTTGATCCGCAGGAACATCTCCCTGATGTCAGCCGCAACTGCTACCCGGCCCTCTCGGAAACGTAGTACGTGGCCCAGTAACATGGCCAACCTGTCGGGTCCAGTGAGTAGGAGGTCATTCAGTGAGACCCCTTTGTATTTTGCTGCAGCATCAAACACGACCCTCAGCTTCCCTGGTTTGTTGGGGTTGCTTACTGCAAAGTGGGGAAGGTACCACCGCCTGGCAGTGCCTTCTTTGACCGTGGCTGGGACCGCGTACCCCTTGTTTATGAGGTTCGCGATCTTCCCATGGTACGCCACGGCCAACTGCTGGTCCCTCGCGAACTTGCGCTCCAAACTGCGCAACCTGTTAAGCGCACCAGCGCGATTGTCGGGCAGCACGGCCCGGTCCTTGTCTGCCCACAGCAGCCCAGTCTCCCAACGGCCGTCTGGAGTTTGACGGGTCGTTGCTTCCATCACTGCTTGCGCCGTCGCCTCTTCTGTTGACACTCGGCGGGCGCGAACCACGCCCAATGAATCAATGTCGAAGTGCGCCTTCACCGCATCATGGACAGCAGTGTCCTGGATCAGGTGCACCTGCTGGTCATCCCCAGCTGCCGCGCCGCCATGAACCACCCAGCCCAGCGCCGTCCTGGACTGCATCGTGTCTCTGCCTGGTGTCATCTTGATTTCTTGGGCGACTACAAGGAGGGCATTGTCTTGCCCAATCAACATCTGTGGGCGGACCATCGGCGCCAAGACACCAGGCTGCCGTAGATCCCCTTCTCGTTTGGCCGCGAGCTGCTTCGGGAGGACCAAGTCCCGAACCGTGTTAGCGGACACGGTATATTTCGACGAAAGGCCCTCTCCACGAACCGTACATTTGACGCGTCGCGACGCGGCGTCCACTGAAGACATATCGTTCACACCACTGATGCGGAGTCCGCTCACTCGCCCTTTGGCTCCGATGCGGTCGGCCACATCTTGGTCTATAAGGGTTACAGTCGACCCATCGTCCAACAACGCGTAGATAGTTTCACGGCCCGCAGGCCCACTGACTTCGACCGGAACCACTTTTAGAAGGACCGGGCACTCGGGTAACCATGTATTGGTTACGGTAGCCGTATTGCTGACACTCGCGGTTGCACCGTCCTCGTTCACACTGTGGAGAGTCTTGTGGTGCGCGCGGGCGCACCCATTAATGCCGCACTTCTTCCCCCTTTTGCACTTCCCGCTGTAATGTCCTCCCGCAAAGCACACAAAACACAGTCTCAACCTTTTCACCAGGTCCCGCCTCTCCGTCACTGACATGGCGACATACTCGGAGCACTTTTCCAGTTTATGGTCTGCTTCACACAACGCGCACACTTTATCAACTTTGTCGCGGGGAGTGTCTTCATGAAGCAATAACACTCTCTTTGCTTCCGGCTTCTTCTTGGCGCCGAGTCCCCTCACTGGTGCCGAGACAGCTGCCCCAGCCCCGCCGCCCGCGAGGCGCTGCAGAAAGTCGAGGAACTCATCCACGCTGAGTTCCTTCTTGCCGCTATGGTACATCCGGTGGTACACCCATAGCAGCCGCATTGACGGGGACAGCAGGTCCACACAGGCTTCTAACAGCTGCCTCCTGTGTTGCGTCAGATACTCCGGGTCAGCTTGCCCCACGGACGTCAGCACGCCATGGATTGTTGCCCTCAGGTCCGCAATCTCGCCCAGGGCAGCGCCGTCTTGCAGGGTCGGAGTCCGCCGGAACTGCTGCATGATGTGCTGCACCACGTTCTCCGTCTGGGAGAACCTCTCCTGTAGGGAGTTCATGATGAACCCTACATTGCTGGGGTCGCCGGAGATGAGGTATCCCCTCACCGTCTCCCTTGCCCTCCCCTGTAGTGCTGACCTGAGGCGCAGCAGGTTTTCCGCATCCCCGATGCGGCACATCCTTGTCGAATCCAAGAAGTGTTGCCTGAATGCCGGCCACTCCAACGGGTCTCCGTCGAAGCGCGGCAACTGCGAGGACTGGCTGCCCCTCGCCACCAGCGCCGCTATCCGCCCGTCCTCGCCGTATGCCCCCTGTTGCTGCTGCAACCAGTCCCGGGTGTAGGAGTCGGGCCGGAACTCGTCAAAGGACGGCGGGATGAACGAGGCGCCTGACCACGGCGACCCGTTCCCGCCACTGCGCGCTGCAGGCCCCTGGGGAAACTCCGCCTGTTGATGCGGCACAGGGAGCGCGGTCCGCGCTCCCACCTGTGCCCCGCTTGTGTGGTTGGGTCCCTGCCACTGGTGATGCACCGCCTGGTTGTGTTGGGGCACAGGGAGCGCTACCGGCGCTCCCACCTGTGCCCTGATGCCATTGGACTGCTGCCCAGGGGGCGTAGGCCACGCCCCCACCTGTGCGCCATTGAACTGCTGCTCTGGGGGCGTAGACCACGCCCCCCCATGCGCCGCCTGGTACTGCCCCTGCTGGTTGGGCACAGGGAGCGTGGCTTGCGCTCCCACCTGTGCCTGGTACTGCCCCTGCTGGTTGGGCACAGGGAGCGTGGCTTGCGCTCCCACCTGTGCCTGGTACTGCCCCTGCTGGTCGGGCACAGGGAGCGCGGCCCGCGCTCCAACCTGTGCCTGTGGTGATTCGGGGGGCGCCGCCTGTGCTGATGGCCCTGCTGCTGACTCCGCCTGTGCTGTTGGCGATCCAGCCGCTGCTCCAGTCGGCCGCGCCAGTGCTGCGATCAATGATTTCTCCGCCTCCTCGCGTCGCCTCCGCTCCTCGTCCCGCAGTAGCCGCTCGTCTTGAAGCTCCTTCTTGATCTGCTCCATCTGCCGGCGAAGCTGACGAAGTGTATCGTCGGTGGTAGTGCGCTGACTGTCATCGCTGTCGCTGCCCGTATCCGCAGTGCTCCTTCCCGAACGTAGATTCATCGTCATCGTGCTGTGAAGATCCGGCTACGAAGGACCAGTTGTAGCGTGTAGATGGTGTAAGCTACGTTGAACACGGTCCCACAGCAAGAGGGACGGATGAAACGGCGTGGATCTCAGGAACACCAAAGGGTGGATGTCACCAGAGCGCTGTCCTGCGCCAAGGTAATCCAAAACACGGTAGAGAAGATGAGTCAGGTAGAAGAGCCAGCGGTCGAGAGTGTCCAAGAGTGAGATGCCAAGAGAAGTCCAAAATCCAAAGTCGCGTTCCAAGCCAGAGTCCAGTAGAGAGAGCAGGTAGTCAAGTAAAAGGCAGGTGTAGATCCAAACAGAGAATGTTTATTTGTATGAAAATGTACCCGTATATTAACTGGTCGATGCGCGCTCGCGTTCACGCAGGAACGATCAGGCAGCGGACATCGCTAGGTGGGGGCACCGCCCGCGCGCGGCACCCGGTCTGTATAAAAGACCCGGGTTCCGCGGCGCGCGAGCCTATTTGCCCACACCCCTACCTGAGCGCACAGCGACCAGACCAACACAACACTACACGGACATCGCAGCCGTACACAGTACGCGCTGCGATGCCCCATACATTAACCTACAAACGCCGGCTCCCGTCTCGGTACTACAGGGATATCACTAAATCCTTTATTATTCGTCCGAGACGGGAGCACAACGGTACATCAAATTATACTTATTTACTTAATCTAATAAACCCGCATTCTGTCCGTTACACTAGTGTTGAGTCCTTATTATTTATTACCCACAAGTTGATTCTGATCCTTATTTGTTTTGATTATTTGGCTCTCGACTCTTTGTCTGTTTTTGGTTTTGATCACTGTCTATACATTTTCCAGCTTTTAAAATGTCTGGTTTTTGTGTAATTATAGGGAACCTATATATGAGGAAGGAATTTTGGGGTCATATATGGGGGGGATTAATATGGGGAAGGTAAATATGGAGAAGGATGTGAGAAGGCGTGCATAACTATAAATGTTAGTTTCTGCATGTTTTTCAGCAAGCCAGGTTTTTGGATGGCTTAGCCTTTTTCGGGCGTGAATACTGTTTTTTGTTGCGTGCGTGGTATTGTGTTTTGTGATGATTATTTTTAATTTTAATTGCAATTTTTGCTTTCAAGTAAGATTTAAATTTTCATGTTTTCCTCAAGGAGATTAATTGTGTTTTTGTGCCTGCTATATATAATATATTTTTTTAATGATTTTTGGTATTTTTATCTGGCTATATATTTTGTATTGTTTTTTTTATGGGAAAAATCTTTTTATATTTTTTAAGGCTACATTTATTTTACCATTTGGTTTGTTGTTTGGAATTGTGATGAATTTCGATATAGTTTTCAATATTTTTCAGTCAAGTATTTATTTTATGATTTAAAATTATATTTTTTTTTAATAATACTTCCTTATGTATGTATGTGTGTATGTGTATATATGTATATATATGTATGTATGTATATATGTGTATATTTTATTTTTTTATTAATTATTTTTAGTATTTTTATCCGGCTGAATATTTTCTATTGATTATTGTTTTTTTGAAAAATGAATAGATTGTTTGAATTATTTATATTTTTTTAAAGCTACATTAATTATTCTACCATTTGGTTTGTTGGTTGGAATTTCGATATAGTTTTCAACATTTTCAGCTAAGTAGGTGTGTATTTTATTTTATGATTTTTAAATACAGCCATTTTTATTTTTTATATTTTTTATGATGTTTTTTGCATATTTATCTGGCTGTATATTTTGTATTGTTTATTGTTTTTTTTTTCTTAAATTATCATGTGTATGATTTTTGTTTTATTGTTTTGTAATTGGCCTAATGGCCGTATGCGATTTGAATAAATAAATAAATAAATAAATAAATACCGAGATGTACGCACAGCTAATCAATACTATCATCAATCAATACTCCCTGTCCGACCCCAATGAGAGGCATAGGGAGGCAGCTCTCTATTGCACCCGATCTTGCGCGGCTTCAATTACCTCATCTCTGCTTCGAAGGAACGGAATACGGTATGAAAGGGTCTTCGGGACCCTGATGGGAGGAAGAACAGCGCTCTCCTTGGCCGACTATCATTCGGCATACTTAACACACGTCCCAGCCAAGTCCATCTCTTCTCCACAATGGTAAAGGTGATGGGCCTACGCTGGGTGCGCCATCGTTTAGCGTATCATACATAAGATAAAATATATGGTGTAGAGTCAACCGAATAAGATATAAGCTGAACCGATTCAAGCTTGTATAAATAGGGATGTATGGACTTACCAGTATGCATGTGTGGGATGACATAAACAATCGATCATCTGATAAACGAGCGATCTATGTTCTCATTCAATGAATGACTTCAGGATTTGCGCTTATTTTATAGATTGATAAAGTCCAATGGTTTCAGTCTCATTGTTTTTAAAATACAAAACGCTGTGGAAAAAACTATCTGCTCTAAGTGTTTTTTTATTAAATTTAAATTAGGCATATTTCACTAACAAGAAGCTTAAAGGAACAATTATATGTTTTTATAAGAAAATGCATGTTCAACAATATTTTAATTTTGCTGATAAACACAGTCTTATTGTATCAATAAGTTTTTTTAAATATTAATGTATCCAAAGCTTCATTGAAATATCCATTTTCAATTCAGCTTGCAATATTCTACCTTCTCGAATATTATATAAAATCCCAATGTACACAGTTTACAAAAATTCCTATTGGATTTTCTCAGAATTTTCGAGTATTTGGGTCCTTACCTTGTCTTAAAATACTTCATCTCGAATCTTTAATAGTATGAAGAATGTATATTATATACCTTCATAAAACATAGGTATTTACCTACCTATATGAAAAAAAAAGTGTTTCACGTGAAACCGATTTTATTTCTTATACTCAATTCTAAGAACCTTATAATGAATTACGATTCTTGAAATGCTTAAACCAAAATAAGTTTAACAACGAAATTTCTTTTTTAATCATACAACAGTTTGACAAGAGAATATCGAGCTTAGAAAAAATCATAATCTTATTTTCATGGCCAAAACATTTTCATAAAAGAAGTATTTTTATACATAACTAGCTTTCCCTACAGACGTTGTCCTGTCATCTTTAGTTTCAATATTGATTTCGAATTTGTAATTTATACAAATATACCTACGTTTAAAATATATTAAAAAAAATATTTCTGAAAGCTTGAAAGAAACTCTATCAAAAATCTGGGTAGGTACTTATGTTTTGAAACTCAATGGTTGACAAGTAAATAAAAATTGTGTAATATTTGAATTTTTCACAGGTGGCGTTGTTGTCAGTAAATCCGTTCCATACTAACTTTAATATTATCATATTTTATTATATTTATAATCCATTTTTTTTTCAAATTTTAAATAGTTATGTTATCCGGAACGGATAAGAATCCAATAAATCAAACATTGGAAGAATCTGTTCAGCCGATCTCGAGTTATAAGTGTCCGCACTTACTGCTTTCTTTTAAATTATATATTATAAGATATTATTATGATTCCACTCTAAAGAATGTTTACCCTTTTCAATCTTTTCATCTTTAAATTTATTTTGATACTAATAGTCTAGATACATCAGTTTTCTGGACTAGGTAGGTACCCTTGATTTTGGCATAATATATTTTTTTTTAAATACAGTAATTTGTGATTAAATCAATCGATTCTAACTTTTTTACCCTTCAACTCTCGACTTAGGGGCGTAGGGTGGCAACAAGAGTTCTCCAAAGTGCGCGACATCGCGCAGTTATAACCTCAGCATAACCTCCTCCCTTACCATATCAAAATAATCCAGAATACATTTCCTTCTTGGACAATACGGATTCTCTCCTGTCATAGGTATGATAAATAATACATGTACAAATTTAATCATATATCTTTGGCTATTAAAAACCCAAAGAAGATATGAATATCAAAACTACGAAAACCACAATTTTTTATTAAACAAATATACAAACAGTGATATTATTACAAACAATTACACAAATAGTATGGACAACAAAAACACCAGTAAAGTATACATATACGTAAACATTAACAGCGAGTAGGTTAAAAGTAAGACAAACAACAGAAAAAAGGAAAAAAAACTTGAAACAATATTGCAGGCTCAGCTGGGAATAATGGGAAGAAGGAAAAGAGTGAGGGATAGGAATAAGGGACAAGGAAGAAGCAGGAAGATAAAGAAGTTATTGCTCTGACGCCAGGTGTGTTCTTACGTTTTGCCTGAAAACCATAAGAGAAGAGTAATTCAGGTCTATATAACGGTTTGAGAATGAGTTCTGTGCATAATTAGTTCCGCATCTTGGCATCCCAAATGTGGCTTGACATCGTAAGGATCTCACAGGACATCGAAAACATATCCCAGAGAAGATCGCTGAAGTCAACCAACCCGTTGACCAGTTTAAATAAGTAACACGACATGTCAGTAAGAGTCCGTCTGTTCTCTAAAGTCATAATTTTGTGGTAGTGTGCAGACAATGATTTCAATATTGTATGTTGTCGTGTTAAAAACAGATAAAAATATTTTCTATGGAACTTCTTGGTCCACAAAAGAGGGTCCATTCCAATAAAATATCCATTATGTAGAGTGTCGCCATAAACGGAAGAGTTTCCACTTATATGGCGGTAATAATAATATCAACAGTAGAACTGCTGACAACATTATTCAAGGATTGTTCCCCATCAAATAACTATCGACATGTTATTTGAAATCATCGTAAAATTACAATATCCCCTAATATCTCCATAAAATATAATGCCTAACCTTTTTGTCTCAACGCCGAGCAGACCAATTTTCATAATATATATTCAATTCTATATCGTGAATGGATAATGTTTCAGTGATAGCTATTTTCAGTCCTGTTAAAAATATTTATTTATACAAAAATAAACCAACACTCAAGCTGGAGGGAAGTTAAAGGTAATGGTTAAAAACTCCTCGCCTACTTAAATTTCAATCTCACCTAGCTGCACTTGGTATCCTCTGCTAAATAACTAACGGCGCTCTGGCGACCGAGCTGTATTACTTAATGGGAGTACATTGCAATAATCGTGCAAAAGAAAAAACTTGTAGCAAAGAAATACCAACCCGTAAGACGGTAATCAATAAAAAAAATACTATATTTCAGTGAATGTTCAACTCACACTCGAGCTACAGCTCATATTGAGCCTTGGCCCCCGCTATCCTTCGCCTCCAACAGTCCGGATACCCGGCTGCCGTCTTTCAGTTGTTCTTTCCTAGTAGTTGTGCTGCATTGCATGCCCAACTACTCCACTACAATACTAAACAACAAAATCTCTCAGATCTGTTTAGAAGGAAACAGGAACACACCTTTAAAGGATCTTCCTCATTTTGGACGCAAACATAGGTTTTTATTTCATTGAACATCAAAGATTAGTATTTCATTGAACATCAACTAGTTCGGTTCAAAAATAAAAACTCATATGATAATATTAATTAATTAATAGTTTTCTATACAAAAGGTGTCAGTATAGCCGGCGGAACTTATTACCTAAGGCAATTTTTCCCAGTCAACCGGTCCCGTCCAATCTGAGACGGGCCAACCTCGGGTAGAAATTTCAAGTTAAAAACTATGACCCGACCGGGAATCCACGCCTCCATATGAACACCGTATTAAAGTGATACATACATACGTTATCTTAAATACGTACCTACTCATAAGTGACTTCGAAAAATGTGGTAGTTATCTCTAAGTGTTATGACCAAATATTAAATATCTGCCTATTATTATACTATGTGATGAAATTGAATGTCCGTCTATATTGACATGTGGCTAAAGTTAATGGTTTAGTTAGACAAACGAAAATGCCTTGGTCATATACACATTAGTTTTTATTGGGATGAACAGCGTTTAGAAGTTTTCGTATTCGGATGTACACAACTCCCGGGACATGGCGATTCATTCTTCTCAACGGGAATCACATTCACAATAGTTAATACGACATGATTATTGATTACTCCCTTTGAGATCAACCCGCAGCATTTATCACACCGTGGGATAAATAGCGAAAGAGATACTAAAGCACACAGAAGGTGTTTAAAAATGTTCTGCATAACCATATCCTTTTATATAAATTTGAAAGTGTAACAATCTATCTCTCTTGTCGGGCTTCTCTTGCGGTATCATAATTTCTAATATAAATTAAAGTCGGGTTAGTGCGCACACTACTTATATAACTCGAGATCGGCTGAACAAATTCTTCCGATAATTGATTTATTGGATTCTTCTCCGCTCCGGATAACAGAATAACTAATAAAAACTAGATTAAATGATATAAAATATAATATTAAAGTTAGTATGGATTGTATTTTCTAACTGGTAATGACACCGCCATCTGGTGGGGAAATAGGGAGATGTCTGGTAGATTGATATTTTGGTAGAAGGATTCTATAGATTGATTTTTTCCCTATGTTTCCACAGATGGCGGTAATATTACCGACATTGTAATTGTATATTATAACCACATAACTTTTGATCTTTTCACAATGAGTACCTAGTCATGTAGGTGTGTTAGCTATTTTATGTTACCCTGCAATATTTTATTGACTTTAAGGCGGGACGAAGTTCGATGGGTCAGCTAGTAATAAATAAATAACAATAAATAAACTAATAATATAATTCGATGGGTCAGCTAGTAATAAATAAATAACAATAAATAAACTAATAATACAATAAATAAATAACAATAAATAAATAACAATAAACAATAAATACACAGGTGTCAGCATAGCAGGCGGAACTTAATGCCTGAAACATTATCTACCAGTAAACCAGTCCCGTCTAATCTGAGATAGGATTCCAACCCCGAGTAGAAATTTCAAGTGAAAAAACGCATTGAAATTTTTTGACCTGACCGAGAATCGAACCCGGGACCTCTTGATCTGAAGTCGGAGACTTTGCCAATACGCTACCGAGTTATCATAATATTATCTGGCATTATTCTTCATCCTCATACTGGGCATTTCCATCGGCAGTCGTTTGTTCCTCATAATATCACGCTTCTTCGAACAGTTCTCAGACGCCATGAGATACCTTTTTAGTGTCAACAACTATGGTTATAGGGTCAGCCCAACTCCAATTTTCCTTGACAACTTTTTAAAACACATCTGTGACTCCTTTATTCTGCCTTTACCATGTACATATTTGTCTTCTTCCAATCATAACAATCCTGTTCTTAATGGCTCCATGTCCAAATTAATCACATATTTTCCAAAAAAAAAAAAAACACTGTGAGAGGGTCTTACTCGTCTTCCAGGACCAGATGAGAGAAAGAACACCATTCCCCTCAGCCTAGTATAAGTTTACACAATAGATAAATGTCCAAAGCACATTTTATTTATTTTTATAAAAAATACATGTTTCTATTCTTTGAGCACATGAGAGAAACAGGAATCTATTAATAATATTTCTCATGTCGTAAAAAATTTACATTTTACTAATGATATATCCCCTTAAAATTCACTAGAGAATAAAAGAGGGACTAATTACCAGTTTCCTCGTACATCATACTGATAAACAGATATCAAAGAAATGAAACAAATCTCATCGGGTAATCTGATAACGAAAGAGAGGACAATAATATAATCTTCTCGACTGGCTGCCATTCTAAACTTTAAAGGCAGAATAATGTTTATCAACATAATTATTTCCGTACTTACTAGCCCGAATATGACGCGATATTTTTGGACTAATTACTTCCGTTGAAAATCGACTTGCGTTGTTTTGTTTCATTCTGCGAGATATTAATTATTTGTATTCTTACCTATATTGGCTTATCTGTTTGAACTCCACGTTCTTTGAATTTTCTTTATACGTTTTGTTCGGGGTCGCGTTATATTCGGGCTAGTACGGTATATTGACTACCTGTGGGGGTAGAGTTTTATCGAAAGCTAATTGCACGATAATAAGCGCTTATTAGCGAGCAATTAGTGTTCTTAAATCAAACGATCGAATTATCATTTTAGTATGAAAATTTTTCGAAACTCTTTCGATGATCGTTTCAATATTCGATCATCGAAAACTGCTTCTTTATTATGTTAGAAATTGTAGTTATCGATTCTATCAAAAACATGAACTAAAGCGCGCTAAATATAAGTAAGTTTAAAAATAATCAAATAAGTAGATAATATAACATTTTAATAATATTTTATTTTATAACAAAATAACAATAAAAAAATATAAAAAATGATTTCAACAGTAACAAATAAATCATATAATAAAAATAACAAAATATTGCATACAATATACAACATTCAATAAAACATGAGACCAATCTAATAAAAGTTTATGCTGGTATAAATAATTAAATATTATTCAACAATTTCTATCAATCTCACAAATAAAATAATATTTATATATATTTTTTAAGCATGAGAAAATAATAATTCTGTTTGCGGATTATTTAATTAGTATCAACGAGAAACGATATTATTGTTTAGTGAAGTGTTAATCTGATAGACAGGACTTGTGATAACTTCAACAATCATTCACCCTAAAATAATTTTCGTATAGCACTAAACTACTAAAATATTTCGAATTGGAATATTTACAGAAACATCAAAACCAACATATCTTTTTGAGAAGAAAATCTAAAAGAATATTCGTGAATGCATGATTTAAGCAAAACCTGAAGATACCTTACAAGAAACATACTAAAAAATATCCAATATAATATTCTGTAGCCTTTTCCAAACTATATACAACCTTTCTAGTACCTCTTGCTCTATCAGTAAAGTGTGTTTTCATAATGGGCAATTTGATATCAATATTGTCTCGTAGGCAAAATAACGTCTATATTCAAATTAATCTGGGTTCACACTTGCTACTAAGGCATTCTTGTGCAACAGAAAGATCGTCATCGGGGGGCGAATCCACGACCATCATTTAAATCATTATTTTTCCAGAAACCTTTAACCTTTTTGGGACTATATATCATGCACGCCCCTTTTTGTCCTCACGATATTTTTTTTATAAATTTCAATCCTAATTATTAGTTTATTATGCGCCTGCATGTATAATGTACATATATGACTGAATTTTGCCCCGTTAAAGAAAAAATATACTAAGTACTTTTAAAAATCATATCCACGCATACATCGATGATTATTTCTTATATTACTATTAAGACATTATGAATTAAAAAGCATTATAAATCAATTTGGTTGGTAATCTTTCCATGAGATATGATACATTATTAGTAGAATTAAAGTGCCATGTAGAAATTTAAAAAAATTAAAAATAGTCTGTTAACTTTGAATTATTAACGTGTGGAGGTTTGGCATTTTTCAAAAGTGATTAGATTAGTTTATGCATAAGGATAAATATTTAAAAGCATAATAACTATTGAAGTAGTGATACTAAAGCTTCAGTGCACAGTATTTAAAAAAAAGTGAGATGTTGTAGTGACAGACTGTGTAAATTAAATACATTTAATAAGAAACCTAAGTAAGAGAAGAAGCTTTTTGTTCTAGAAAACCTAAGACCCATTAAGAAAAGAAATAGTTTTGTCAATAATAAAGAAAGAAGGTGTGCTTTGAAAATGATTATTGAACATTAATAAGTGTTTGTTAATTTGCACAAATAATTAGATACTTTTGCCGATAGTATAAGGAGATAAATAAATATCAAGTTAGAATGCAAGATTGAGCAATCTCAAATTCATAGTTCCCCAACATAAAGAGCGTTTAATTTTCTCAGTGTTAGTTTATCAGTCAAAACAAAAATGCCGGTTATTCTTCATCCTCATACTCGGCATTTCCATCCTCAGTCGTTTGTTCCTCTTCCCCTTCGTTTTCATCTTCTGGTTCTTCTTGTTGCTCCTCTTCGCCTTCAGGTTCGTCCTCTGTTTCTTCAGGAGCTTCATCATACTCTTCTGATTGTTCCTCTTTAACTGGGATGGTACGTTCATGGTCCACAACCAATGGATCTATCACGTTTTGATCATTTCGAGTAATGGTTGATGCACCAAGTGCAGATGCAGGAATGTAGTCAAAATCATAATAGTCATGGTGTCCACCTCCGCCACCACCACCGCCTCCATGTCCCTTTCCTTTTCCTTTTCCTTTTCCTCCACCACCACCTCCGCCTCCACCGTGTCCTTTTCCTTTTCCACCACCACCACCATGTCCACCACCGCCACCTCCACCTCCATGTCCGCCACCACCACCGCCATGTCCACCACCGCCACCTCCGTGTCCGCCACCACCACCTCCATGTCCGCCACCACCACCGCCATGTCCGCCACCACCGCCTCCATGACCTCCACCACCACCTCCATGACCTCCGCCACCACCGCCACCTCCATGTCCTCCGCCACCACCACCGCCATGTCCTCCGCCGCCTCCTCCTCCACCACCAGATCCTTTTTTGTAACCCCATTTTTTGCCTCCTTCTTTTGATCCCTTATCACCGTATTCCAATTGATGCCCATGATGTTCATCATGCCCTCCGGCTTTTTTGTAACCCTGTGACATAAAAAGCTATCATTATTATCGGCCATCAACAACTTCAACAAACTAATTACATACCTATTTTATACTTTAACTATTTTATATTAAAACAATATTATCATACAAAGACAAATCTCTTGATATTCGAATGAAAGGATTCTGTTTAGCAAGTGTAAACAGATTTTATTTTTATTAGCAATGGTATAATATTCTCTCGTCCCCATAAGAGTGCTCAATAATGATGTCATTGAATATAAAAAAAAAATGTATCTTGGTTCCCATATCGCTAGTTTAATTTCCAACTATACTTTAACGTAGGTATGACTTATATGGTTCACTTTGATATACAGGCTGAAATACAAGCTGGGGAAAATTAGCGTGAAATTCTTTGTAAAAACTGCGATTGTATTCACTTTTAACTTGTCATTCGTTCTCTTTAACGCAGGTTCTAGTTATTTCAAGAACCTCTTTAATTTAATGAATGGGGATAGTAATATGAATTGAGAATAAAAATGTTTGTATGTTACCAAGGAAAGGAAATTTTTCCCACTTTTATGGTTTGTGTGAATGTACATTTCGCAATTATTATTGAATCATAAAAACTATTGAAGTCAGACCTTGTGTACTGAATGGTGTCCTCCTTTCTCGTGGTGTCCTTTCTTCCCCTTGCCAGCGTGGTGCTGTCCAGACTTATGATGACCACCCTTAGAACTTCCGCCCTACGAAACACAATCATGAAAATTGCAAAATTTCTCTTTCATCATATTTTTTGACAACAGATTTCCAATCAACAAATACTCAAGTCAAAAGATTTTCAAAATAAGCCGTGGTGAACCGTCTAATGAAAAAAATAAAAGAATACCGCGGCACGGTATTTAAATGTTGCTATGAAACGGTATTCAAAATTGGCCTCCTACACTTTCAAATATTTGAGAATACTTTTAAATTTCACATTAAAATAATTTCAGCCACATTGTATTTTAAAAAATTAAACGTGACTTCTTTATCTAGGACTGTTTAATATTGTTTATTATCTTAAGAAAATTGAGTTCTAAATTGTGAAATATATTTATGCAATGTAGGTATATTATGTATCTTAGAATGTTTATTACGAAATTTTTTATTACGTCTTGTATGTAAATAGAATTTCATTCTTGGCTTTTGTTTTGATTACCAAATAGAACTGTGTTAACATGAGTATTCATGTTGTTTAGATTCTTACTTAATTCAAAGCTCAATTCAAGGAAAAGTTCCTACCTAACAACTATTTTTGTACATAAATATTATTTTTTATTACATAAAGGAAATAAAGACTAGTGATAACTTGCCTTAACATTAAGAACAATGCTAAACATTTTTTTAACCATATTCAGTCATTTTTCATACTCACTATTGTTAACATATTTCTACAATGATGTATCTTTGTATCGTACCTTGTGACCATCATGTTCGTGGTGGAATCCACCATGCTTCTCCTCATGTCCACCACCATGATCTTCCTCGAAGAACTCCACCTTCTTTTCATACTCGTCCTTTTTATGAATGTCGTGCGATCCTTTTGTGCTATGTCCTTTGGTGTGTTTTCCTGATTCCTCGTACTAATTATGATATAAACAAACATTTTAATCATAATAATAAAATATTCAGTTAAATTATACCTATTGTGTTTCATTTAAGAACATAAAAAAATGTATTTCTGTCTTTACGAGAACTTGAGAACCACACATCTCGGAACAGCATGGTTATTCAAAAAATGTTACAGTTTAGAACTACTCAAATATTTGAGTCTAAAGGTCCCATTCTCTCAAAACAGCCGTTTTTGGCGCATTCAGTTTGACAGAATTATTCTACGATTCCTTAACATACATAATTTAAATTTACGTTTTATAGTAGAATGAACATTATTTAAATAGGTAGTAGTTGCGGAAAAATATGAAAATATATAAAAAAAAATATTGGAAATCAAAATCATTCACCTAAAAATTATTTTTATGAACGGACATCTTAAGTAACTAATTAAGTTTAGTTAAAACCAAACTTTTTCGTGGATACCTCTGCTGATATCAAAATAACAGCATTGACCAGCGAACCGCAGCGACGAATTATTGTAGATGAAGAGGAATTCAGGAGGCCGCGACTCACAAAGAATGAAAGTACCAAAGATCTCAACAAGTGTTTATACTATATGGTGGCTAAAGATCAATTTTTGGAATTAGTCATAGCGTAATTAATAATTAAACAAATGATTGTGATAAAATATGTTGCAAAATTAACAAGAGTTGTACAAACTATCACGTTATGCAATGATATTGGTAACACCAATGAATACATTGCAAAGAGATCAATGGAAATGATTGTGACGACGATATTATTATTATCAATGGTATATTATTGTGATGACTTAATATTATGATATCGTTGACGTTCATCCAAGCGTGTCACCACGGTTCTTCAAATTCGTGTTGCTAACGAAACGGAATCATAACCATCATGAATGCTTGTAATCTCCGTTTTATTTGGTGAGCTAAGAGTATTGGTCACTTTTATTATTAGAGCAATATCAATTATTGTTTCATTTGTCACACAGTAATTTCTTTTATTTAGACTTAATTGTAATAGGCATTTGTATGTATCAATTGTATGTTGTATATATGCAATTATTTATCCTTTACTATATGCCTGGTCAATGTTCTGAATTATCTTAGAAAAACTCGATTTATTAGATTTATTCATTACACAATATACCAACGGCGTTAATGCCTTTTAATGTGAATTATAAAACGTTAAAAAAACAATTGCAATGGTCATCAATAATAAAAAAAAATACATCATGAACCACAAATACAAGAACGAAAAAACCATGCAGAAAAAATGCACCAATCATCTGAGCTTTACGGAAGCAAAAGAGTGAGAGACGAAGGAAGAAAGGGAAAAGTAATACAGCAATCATTGCAAGCTGAATCCTAGAAATTAGAATAAATTTAGTCAGTCTACTGTTCGAAAAATTAATGAAAAATATGATTACGAACAAATAAGCAAACATAACAAGCAAAACAAGAGAAAACATTAACAATATCCAATATACCTGAGAGAGGAATTAAGTCGGATTTTGCCAGTTATAATTTCTTGTCAAACAAAAAATCAATATTGAAATTACCGAAGTATTTGATATGGATTAATTTGTAATCTATGGTAATTGAGATTTGTTTTCCTTTCGAATTTTTATATTGTAGTAAGGCTTATCATCGATTGATTAATTTGATTTGAATGCTTATTTCTTGGTAAAACGAAACATTACAATATTGCTTCAACTTCCCAATGAGAATGTACTGGTCGGCAATATTTTTATTCATCATGTTATGTGTAGGTACACACTGTGCAAGTTGTATCGTTAGGAACTAATGCAATGCAATAAGGGACCAGAACACATAGAAAATTTTACGTAGGTACCTAGTTCATACATTTTGTTTCAGTGGGCGGTATCCAAGCTACGCGCAATAGAACTAAAGATGCAGCTTACTCTGTCTAGTTCGCGCTTTCATTATTTTACTGCCGACAGTGAAAGAGATAAACATAGAAATGCTTTGAACTTCTTTCAAATAATACTGCGTTCGAAATGTAACTGCGAGCAAACCAAAGCTTATGCTTTGCACAGTTATCTGTGAGTAAAATCTACATTTTTGCGGTAAGTGCAACACGAACGATTGCATGGAGATATCAACTAAACAATGTAATGGTGTGTGGGGAGCGTACAATTTGTGTCATTGCTAACTGCACGTCATTGATTTTGGTAATCTGCATGCCTCTCAGGGAATGATTACATATCAAAATCCATACAGTATTTATATTTAACCGTGGGATTACATGAAGGGCTAGCCAGGAATATAGCAATCAGGACAGATAAACGAAAATCCAATGTTGAACAACGCTAAAATTAAGAGTATATGTACATTTACCATAAGTATATTGGTCTTATTGTTATTTTCGTTGTCTTTGCGCAGGGGTTGCGTTCAAATTGTAGCTGATTTTACTCCGTACCTGTATGTATATTTGCGTGTTTATGTGAGTTAGAGCAAGATCGAGCACAATGGAGAGCTATTGTTGCCTCCCTATACCCCTGAGCGGGGTGTAAAAAGGGAGAATTGATTGATTATGTAAGTTTGACTTTAGCAAGTACTTTTTTTACCAAAAATATTTTATTTCTACAACTGAAATAGCTTTATATATCATATCTACACATGTGATACATCATAATAATGAGAAAATCAGAATGTTATATAAATTAACCCAAGTAATTTCAGATCGTATAATGTAACTCCTTATATGTAGCTGAAATTGGTTACACGACAACCATCACGAATCACACAGTGGAAGTTATTCAGTAATTTTATTTATCGAAATAAAATACATTATACGGCATACCATTGCTTATATTGTGTGGCCGAAGAGAACATTGAAAATTCAAAACTGCCAGGGATATCCTAATTTTTTCCTTCAAAAGGCCTTGGTACAAGATAAACCTCACCTTCAAGAAGTCAATATTGAGCATTCTACACGCTTAACATTTTAAGCGTGTACAAACACAGAGGCATGTGCGTCCAAGATTCGATCTTGCTTTGCAAAGAACCATCGAGGCATTGTAGACAAGTAGGTGCAGATAATATTATGAATAAAGCGCTTCTCTCTTGGGTCGTTGGTCCAGTGGCTAGCCGTCTCAAACAGAGACGGTTAGCGACGCTGGTTCGAATCTTGCTGGGGGCATGTGATTTTTCGACATGTTGAACTCTCCAGTTACTCCAGTACGTTTTCTATTCCTTCCACATCGCCCGATATCCTCGAAGTCTCAGATTCTCCAAATTTCGGAGTTATCTAGTATATCTCGAATGGTTAATCTCACGATAGAGCGGAGTTTTTTTATCTTGGTGGTTCTCAGGAGACTTTTCGTTTTCGTAGGGTCGGCTCAGGTTTCGGTCTTACGCAAACCTTACTAATCTCCATTTTTGGTTAACGAATAAAACACGTTTATAAAGACTTTTGTTGGGTAATAAGCTGGTTAAATTTGTTATCACTAATCATATTTTTATATCAAGCTTATTATATGCTTCCACGTGTCTGTTCTATGTTATTACGCATAAAATTATTATTATGATATTCTTGATCGAAATATTATTATGTTCAAAGGGTAAATAATTTTATAATGTGCTGTGAGATATATGTAGCTACGTATCGTATAACTTCCAAGAGTATAATTGTGGGGATGTTTGCTGGATGAGCGTACCTACAACATACACCCGCAGACAAAGTTATTAGAAAAGCTTCATCAACTAGAGAAATATTGTTTAGAAATAATATCCAGTCGTTAAAAATTAGCCCCCGGATCGCGCAACATGGGGTAGAAAAACAATATCTCCTTGATTTTATTGCTCGTCTGATTTACTTATTAGAAAACTATTCTTATTATTGTATTGTATATAATAAGGAATGTTATTTTTTCCTAGTAACAAATTTTATACCAGTAAATTAAAAACTATTTTATGATGCTGTTACTAGGTAAGACATATTGCAATTTTGAATTTATTAAAAAAGTGCTTACTCAGTATTCTTTGGTTCATAAAATATTCCGTTCGAAATTACATAATTTGTCATATTTTGAAAGTTTTTGCATAGGAAGTTCGTTTATACACGTTGTTTGGTAGGACGTTAGTGTGCATTTACACCAAACGAAAATTAGGTCGAATATGCGAAATTATTCTGGGACATATCCTTTAAAACTAAGGTAAGTTTGAAGTTTGATCCGCATAATAAGCTGAAATATTTAAATTATGTTAAAAAATTCTGCAATTAAACCAATGGTTGTAAACGAATTTCCAACTATAGTTAACTTGATTATCCGAAAGCCAAAAACTCAGGCGAAATATTATTTCGTATTTAAAAAGTTGATTTTCATAATCCCTTCAAGTGTTTTGTGATAAATTATCTTTGACGTTTTTACACCTTTTTATACAACTCCCTCGAGTGTTGATGTAAATTTTGCCAGAACTAATCAATTATGCAAATTTAAATCGTATTTTCACGACTCTCAAAAGAGAATAATAATTTGCATACCTACCTACTTACAACCTGGTAAGAATCTCGCAGAGCACGAATTTTTTTTCCTTATCTTCTCTTCTTAAGATAAACAGAATACTTAAGAAAGCTTGTTTTTAATAATCTCAATTATTAATTTTGCTCTGTATTTTTTTTAAGAACTTATCATAACATCAAACGCTCTCTTTTTCTCTCGTTTTTTCCCCTTTTTTTCAAGAGTTTTTGAAACATTTCATTTTTAAATATTAAAAGTGTCTCTTTCGTAGGTATACTTTTATGGATGTCTAACATATTTTTTGACCGTTTAATAATGGTCGAATATCATGTTCTGGTACTTCTCAATACGAGTGTTTCGTTAAAAGAACGAAGCTTCGTATAACGAGTGATGCAGAAACGGGGGCCCATTTTAAACTTCTTAATGAGACTTTTGCAGCATTCCGTCATTTTCGATAATCTATCACGCTTTTTTTTTCATATATTCGCTAGACAATTCTTAACCTTGATTACGTAAACACCTCAAAATCAACTGACCCAGTGATTTTTTGTTGTTGCAAATGTCACACTAAAGTTACTTTTCTTTATGCTTCGCAAATGTCTCTTTAAATAACCGAATAAGGTGAACTTGTTCTTGAATCTCTTACACATCACGTTTTTTTTCCTGAAACCTGATAGGTATTTCCAGAGTCTTTTGTATAATAATAAATATTCATTCTCATCAACTATCTCGTTCCATATCAAACACAATTTACCGACTACGAATTCGATTCCGTTAAAAGATGGTTTAAAGTGTTAAAATAACGAATTGTCATAGTTTTCTGGGCTATTTCATTTGGTTAAAACTCCGGTTAAGACTTAATAATTCTCTCCCACACAAATAAACAAGAATAATGTTTGGGTGAAACCTCAAAAAATGCGGTAAAAATTATTCATTTTATAATGAGGAAGGGTCGCAAATGAATAAGGTTTATAATGAGAGGTATCAGTGTACCTAGTTCATTTAAAGTCGTAGGCGTTTTAAATGAAGTCATTTGTTACTCACCTCCGCCTTCTTAGCTCCCTTCTCTCCTTTATGGTGTTCCCCATGGTGGGCTCCTTCCTCATGGTGCTTCTTCTCATGTCCACCTTTCTCTCCATACTGACCCTTGTGAGATTCCTTATCGTGGTGTCCCTTTTGTCCTTTGCTATGTTTGTGGTAACCCTTTGAAAAATAAAATTCATATAAATTTAAATTCATAGAAATAGAAACGGTGATCTACATTTTAGTCCTTATCAAACACAGTTGTCCAAATTAACCAGCATTTATTAAAAAAAAAATGAAAATCGTTCGTTTTTTCACAAAGTGAATGTTGTTTGAATGAGTTTTAAAATCTAACGTACTACTTTCATTCTTCAATATTGCTTTGGCATTATCAATTCTCTTGAAATTTTCAAAAAAGTCAAAATTTATTTTACAAAGATGTCGCTCATTCGACGTTTCTTTTCAAAATAAGTTTAAAAGAAAGTTTATGATTACAAAACCCAAAAGACAAATCGTATAGTGTAAAAAGAGCTGCTCCACATCGGGACCTTTCAACAGATCCGAAAAATTACTAATAGGTATAAGAAATTTATACTTGTTTAGTAAGGAACTAATGTCTTATTAAATTTTTATTTCAAAATAAAATTATAGTGACGAAACTGTCATGAAATGGGAATATTCATTTATCATTTCTAAAAACTCAAAACAAAAATATAATTTGGCATATAATGTTTGAAAAATGTAAATACTTTCAAATTGATTTTTTCGTTTTTCGGCACAAATCGCTGAAAAAAAGGCATCAACTGTTTGAGAAATATTGCCTTCTTAATTAAATTATTCAAAAATCAATACGTATCTTTCCGGCCAGAGATTTTAATTACCCATTATTTCCCAACAAAATAAAAAAGGTACCTATCTACTTAATATTAATTTTCTTTTTTTTTCATTTCCTTTATCCTTATTCAAGATAGAACTGATGTAAACAACAACAAAATTTTCATATATTTTTGCATTTTTTTTTTTCATATAGAATAATTACTTACTTTTGTTCCATCAATAAAATAAAGGAAATAATATATTATATTTGTTCGCCTGTTATTATTTGTAATATTTGCATGCGTGACTGATAAAAGCTATTTAAGATTATGGGGTATTTCCAATGCGTAGTCTATAAGACGTCTTTCCTTTTCTAGTGAATCGCTAATGGAATAAGTTATGGAATATGACACGATAAGTTAATACTTCATGAGAAAAAAAAAGATAAAGCCATGAGATATCTAGCCATGAAAAATTTATATGATAATACTGTGTGGGTGTCTGATATTAACTGAACGTTAAAATTGGACCAAAGTGGCTATTGATGTTGTTTATCTTTTCCAGGTAAGTATAAAAAATTTCACGATTTTGAAGAAAATAATATTTTCAAGACGAAACGATATGGTTTCAAAAATAGGTACTTATTTAAGTTTTCAAACATTTTAATATTCGTAAGTACCTACCTACAAAATATCTCACCAAATATTAAACAGATGATTAACAGCCGAAAATTAAATGTTTGTTAGTTAAGGTTACCATAAATTGGTCCTAATGTGACTACCAACTCGTTTTTCGGAATTACAAAAATGTGTTATTCATATTTCCGTAAAATGGTACCATCGACTTTAACTGACACGAATATGTAACAACTAATGATTCTAACAATTCATTACTGATGTTCGATTTTTAAATGGAACAAACCACTACGGGCTTACGACCGTCTTCTAGTGTTATTTCGAAGGCTGGCTTCGTGTGATCACTTTACGTTCACAACGTTTGTCATTAGGTGGTAATGTTTAAGTCTCCGAAACTCCTAATCATGAGAATTCTCGACATGTTTAACATGTCGAAAAATCTCATGTACCTATACAACAAGTACATATTTAAAAATTAATTAGATATAGAGATAAAAGTTGGAAATTATTGAGAACAAGAGAGCAACCAAATTGAAAGACTGCGACTGCTGTCGTGTATTTGGCGCCAGGATATGAATAAATCCATTTTTGTTAATGTCTCGTCTTTATTGCCTATTGGCTTTGCTGGTGCACAAAGTTCTAATTATGTCTAGATTCTTGTGACCATTTTTCAGGACTAGATCTTAACGAATTCGTGAAAAATGGTCACAAGAATCTAGACATAATTAGAACGTTTAACTGACAGTTGAACCTTCAATAATTCAACCGTAGCAATAAAAAAGAGATCGCCGTATCTTTCTTTATATGTAACTAAGCGAGAAATAAAACAACGATTGATTTACCTACCTACGTGTGAAGCTGTCCTTTTATTCGTTTCTTTCAAAGACCTTATATCCTCAGAATCGATAAGGAAATCTTTAAAATGAATACTTTGTTCATTTTGTGAATATTTTTAGATTGGATAAATTTGAAATCAATTATCAAAATATCTACTTAGAAAGGTGCTTAAAATAAACAACACTTAATTTGATTAACCCAGATAGACCTGAAATTATGTTTACGGAAATTCACGAAAATTTCTTTAAAAGTGGGTAGTAAAATAATGAGTGTATGTATGTTGTATGGTGCGTTTGGGATACGGTGCTTCAAAAGATACTGCTGAACAAAACTATTAATTCGCGACTGATTATCAGATTCTGGACTCGCGTCCGAACATTTAGATGACTTCTCCACACTGCCAGTAATAATGATACTCTTTGTCACGATAACGAGATCGAAGAGAATTTGATACAGAGCCCTAAAATATGAAGGAAATATTTGGTAGTATGGTTTTTGTACATTGCAAGGAATGGTGAGTGTCAAATGCTGAATATCAAAACTTGTTTTTTATATGAATAAAAATGATACAATTTCAAACGTTGAAGTACATATTTCATACTCTGATAGAAAACACAATGGAACGGAAGAATGCGTATTATATTTTACACACTTCAATGGATATTTCAAATACACTACTTGAAATCGGGAATTTACTATTTATCACGAAAAATATAACCGATATTCGAGTTAGTATGTTGTGTGTAATATTTTTTTTTCTACAATAAGATTGTTCGTCTTGCGCGAAAGATATCGCTATTGAGTGGGTGGTAGATTTTACACCCCGCGCTGCTGTAAAAAAAGAAAATAAACAAAAAATATATATTGCGATACTAGAAGAATAAAAAAAAAACTCCGTTGAAAACGCAATTCGAACATAATATCAAAGAATTCGACAAACCGTATTATAATGTTTTTTTTTTCATTTTGCTCTGAATAAAGGATAAAGAAAACGTAAAAAAATTATTTATGTGTAGCAACCAGTGGCTTGATATCCTTACTTTATAACTTACATGGCTTTTTGTTGACGTAAGATTCTACATAAATAGGTTTCTACTTGATTTGATATTTATAAGTAGTGCCATGTCAAAAAACATAGCAGATATTTTACTCACTTTTAAAAATACCAAATTCAACGCTCTTTCTTGGGGTTTTAAAATTCTAAATCTCTAGCAAAACTCACCTTGTATCCTTTATCTCCTTTCTCTCCATGCTTCGAGTGATGTTCTGCCTTATGCTCTTTACCTCCACCTAAAAAAAACACAAAGCAAAATAAGGTTGAAATCATTCGCATTATTGGTCAATTTGTCATAATTAATTATAATATGTCATATAGTGTTGAAACTTAAATTAAAATTATTTTTCTATTTTTATGATATTTTTTTCTTTGATCTAACGAAACGGTTAACTTAAAATTTGGTATGGTATTGACAGTAAAAAAAGAAGTCTGCCATTATTTAAAAAAATGTTGAACCTACATAACAATCGAATGAATTTTATCAACAAATCATCAGCACTATGAAAGAAAGTATGTCCTAATTCTAGCCCCGGTTCTATATTCCTTAGGTATTAACGCAAACGTAAATAAACTCAATTAAATAAAAAAAACATTCAACTTGAATTTGAAAAGGTTTTGATTCCAAACTTGCTTGGTAAAATTGCATGAAAAGGGGAAGTAGATCGGAGTATGTTATATAATTCGTTAGCTAAGACTCTCAAATTCAGAGGTTGTAACTGATAAAATATTTCTGGTTAAATGGGAAATTATCTGATGTATGTATTATTATGATAATCATGTTTGTTCTCAAGAGAGCTGATACACTTTCTACTTCCTTACCCCTTATCATCCATTCTTCACGAAAATATCTAACGTAAGTATTAACATATTTTAACGAGTTTATGCGTGAGTAGGTACAAGTAGGTACTCTGATTTGGTACAAATGAATGACAAAGACAAATTATTAATAATAAAATTATTTTGGTTGTCTGCGTATGCCAACCAATAATTTTAATTTGAAAAATAATAAAGACAGAAAAATAACATAGAATGACAATTAATTGGAAGCTTTTTACTTTTTGGTATACCCTCCCATGCCATCATAAGGGATCACTTTGTTTTAAAGTCCGCGGGGGTCCAATTTAAAAATCGAAAAACATTAGTATTATGTTCATCATTTACTATGTAGTTGTTCGCGTGTATTTTTGATATTATTCTAAAAGTTCGTTCACACCTTTTTTTTTTAAATAATAAAATGTATCTTAATCAATCCCCTAGCCTACTAGTCTAGCCTACTTAAAATATGTGAAATTTTATACGTTAAAGGCATCCATTAAAAAATAATATAAAGCAGCTACCTATGTTTTTTTTTTTTTCAATTTATTACTTCATGTTTTCTTTTAAATCGTGGGTGTCACTCAAGAAAGAAGACCTAAAATATAATTTGTTTTACTTTGACATTTATAAAACATACACACTAGCAGCAAAAACCATCGGACGACAAGCCTAGAAAAGGGTATTTAAATAGATGTAGATTGTCCTACAAATCAGGTAGGTATGTCAAATTTTATTTTGTCAATTTGAATACTGAGTTTAATTTACATTTTTCTTCCCTATGCGACGGTTGTGTGTAGGAACCTCTAATAAGCACTACACATTTTTTTTTTGATATTTATTTTTTCCATTGTCTTTTCGTCATAGACGAATAGATTAGATTTATCATGGGTATAATATGTATGAGATATCGAGTTACGGACGAATTTAAGCCGTTGGTATATAAGATATTTGGAGGCTTTTTACACTATCAACCTTTTCATAATATAATGTCCGTATTCTTTAAAGATCACCCAAGTTTAATGTACAATTTGATGAGACCGGAAATTCTAATAACGACATGATCTGTTACAAAGAAATAAAGGAAACAATGTTGTTCAATAAATTTTCTGTGATCTTTTTATTTTGTTGAATAATTGAAAAAATCCTTACCCTATTTGTTCGTAGTGGAATTTGGACAAAAATAGATTTATGATGAATTTTCTAGAAGTTTACCCCTTCTTATTTTTCATTCTGTAGTTTGATATAAAAAAGTAAATAATTGTTGCTAAACTATTTTCAAGTCAGTTATATAAAAGGCTAGAACATAAGGCGTGATGGGTAAAAAAAAGAAGAAAATAAATGTGTTGTATGATGAGATACGGATCAGGACGGTGAGGCTGACCACCCCCACGTCCTTAAACCCCAAAAGGTCATAAAAGGCGCAAGGAGTAAGCCTCAGACACCTGGGTGGGTTCAGGCAGCTATTGTCCGCCCTGCGATGCTGCAAGATCGAGCGCAATGTGGGGTTTAAAGGGAGAATGAACGAATGAACAACAATTTCTAGTCAACAGCTACGTCGGAGTGCAACACAATAAGGTACTCATAATAATTATTATGAACCGAAATTAATGTTACGATAACGCAAGATAGGAAAGAATATCAATATTGGCAAGTTATCAGTGTCAGAAAGTTTAATTTTACTTATAAGATTACCTACTGTGAATTATCGGCATACTTAACTAACCTCTAATAATCAAAGCATTATAACCTGTACACACTTTGAATCTCTTAAACCTCATTGAAGTTAGTATTTTTATAACCCAAGCAGACATCCGAAACCACCATGAAATAAATCTCCAAAAAGAATATTCTAGTAATGATGTTACGAGTATAAAACTTCATCAAAATACAAAATGCCTCCGCCCAATATTTTTTAATCGAGTTTGCGTCTTTTGATTCCCCATGAGGTTTCTCGATAAGAAAGATAAGAAAAGTGATTTTTTTCCTTCCATTGTTGAAAATAAAATTATTATTGCCTTCTAAAATACCTTATTCTTTATCACTCGCACTTAACTTGGGTATAAAAATATCTTTAAGACCGTAAATAAACAGTTAGAGGACTTCATAAAAGCATTTATGTATACATGTACATGTTAATGAAAGGGTGACAGCTCGAGAACTATTCCTACAACTCCTTGCAGGTAAGGCAAGATACATGTAGAAAATGGAACAATGTCAGAAGCGGAAATCTGGGATGTAGAAACTGACTCATCCTATACTTACGCCGTCTACCCGAAGCATGCCCCGCGGATGACACAAACACACATCAATTGAGTGGTGTGTGAGTTCTGTTGAAAAATCACACACACACAAAATACTGTATGGTCAATTTTGAGTAGACAAGAACTTTTAGGACTTAGCAACTTTATATTAAAAACGACATAAAAACTTTATATTTTATAGCAAAAGCAAGTAATAACAGAAACAATAAGCACATATTCTCTCATAGTTATTGTTCAGAACAATAGTTTCAGCTGTGATAACAAAAAATAAACATGAAGAAATACCTGAAATTTTTTTTTGCTCAACAAGTGGCTTGTTATCAGAAAAATCAATTTACATAAATAAATTTAAAAAAAGGTGCCTCCATGAGTACGTGATTTGCATACGTTGGTAGAAAAACTAATGTCAATATATTAATTGAAAATATACCTACCTAGTTGTAAAAATACCTTTCAAAATTAAATATGTATATAAGGTTTAGTAATTTCGATATTACGTAATTCAATCATGTGTGATCCTTCCTATTATTGATGTGATGGAGGAGCTTCACAGTTTTGAAATGTTTATACTTAAACGAATCTAGTATTAAAGAGTTTTTTTACCCATAAACCTATACACTTTATGGACATTTTTAATACCTTACTAAAACATAATCTCCAGTCAGCAAAAGCCAAAATATCCAATCGATATATTGCTCATGTACTTATGTCCGTACCAAGTCATCTTTGGTCGATTGCCCATTTAATGAGACGCATTAAGAGTTTTGATAAATCACACAATCAATTCTCACATTCACAATATACTTTTATGAAAACCGTCTTATAAAAAATCCTACCTACAGAGCGCTGTTAGAATATACTTTTTTTAAAATGAAATGGGCTTACCTTTGACGTGTTTAACATTTTTGTGTCCCCCTCCTCCTCCGCCGCCATGTCCTCCTCCACCACCACCATGTCCACCTCCTCCGCCACCATGTCCTCCGCCGCCATGACCTCCACCCCCATGTCCTCCCCCGCCATGTCCTCCGCCACCTCCGTGTCCACCAATACCATGTCCACCTCCACCACCGCCATGTCCACCTCCGCCGCCACTATGTCCACCGCCATGTCCACCTCCGCCACCACCATGTCCGCCTCCGCCACCGCCATGTCCGCCGCCGTGTCCACCTCCGCCACCGCCATGTCCGCCGCCGTGTCCACCTCCGCCACCGCCATGTCCACCTCCTCCACCACCGCCTCCATGTTTCTTCCCTTTGCCCTTATGTCCACCTCCCCCATGCAACACATAACTATCCAATAAATCGTTACTGGTATCGTCCTCATTTTGTTGACTACTATTCTCATCATTTTCACTTGCACTTGTTTCATTTTCTACACTTGCATCTTTCTCTTCATAGTCTTCATTTTTTTCATCAGATTCTTCATCGTCATCATCCGTTTGTTCTGTTTCATCACTCTCTTCCTCGCCATCATCTTCATCTTCAGTTGCATCAGGTTTCAAATCTTGAGTTGGATTTGTATATACAAACTTTTTTGGCTTACTTAGCTCCATTGGCGGATGCGATGAAACACTCCTCGTCCGTACATCCTTGGCAATGGGGGCTTCATTTTGGTGAATCCTATGAAGATTTTTGGGAGGAGTCCCAGTGTCATACGAATATGTTGCCGGTGTCACCACCCTTGATTCTGACTGAGACAAATCCTCTGTAGTAGTACTATTTGATTCGTCAGATTTTGTTAAATTTTCTGCTTCTCTTTTAAATCTGTAATCAATTAAATAGGTATATTTATGAATTTATCATTTTTTAAGCAGAATTACTTTAAAGATAGAATATTATATCAATATGACTCTAATTGCCGTTTGTTTTTGCTACCTTAATCGATTGTTCTCCAGTCTATTCACTTTCGTCAAATCAGTATTATAAGTGTTCGATAAGCTAACACTATATAAATCTGGCAGTTTTTCAAGAAATCTATGACTGAACAAGCCTGGGATATTAATCAATACCTTATAAAAGAAAATTTTATGAATTTGAAACTAATAATAAGTATAAAACAATAATATTATGTTGCTAATACAAGAAAATATCCATTTCGTGAGTATAGAAACAATATTTTTGCAACAATAATTTAAGTAGGTACCCACTTACACATATGGACGAAATATCGGTTTAGATAGCTTTTGATAGCCGCGTATATCATGATAAATTCATTTTATTTTTCATGTTAATTAAAATAATACAAGTCACGTGTTTTTTTAATAAAGAAAACACATTTTCCGCAGTTTGTAAACTCTCCGATAACATGGAAATCGATTTCCTCCAATAGGTCAAATAATAATTGGGTATATGCGGAATATTATATATTATTATGTGTGTTTTGGCAATTTGAAAGCCATTTTTTCGCTTCTATGAAAATCCATTCAAAACCACTCGGACAAATGCGTGCTTTTAAATTAAAGTAAATTTTAATGCATATAAAAATCTTTTAAGTTTTCCTATTACCATTTAATGAAAAAATGAATGAGAAATTCAAAAGTAAATCTCGCTTAGATCTCCCTTTAAAAATTCAACACACCTGTAAAAAATATGAAATAGCCCATAGTGCATTAATATTCATATAATCAACTTTTTTCTGCCTATAAGACTAAAAAACAACGAAAAGTAATAGGTAGGTACAGTATAAATTTTCTCTATAGGTTTTCTAGGACTTACATTTTTTACATTAAGCACTAAATTTACATTTTTTAAGAGTTCCTCTTAAAAGTAAAAAAAAGCCCCTTTTTATTTTCCCTTTAAATATAAATCCCAACGATTATAATTATTAATTATTCTAATATACTGTAGCGAATTTTTACTATGAAACTGTTGTGTTAAGAGCGATGTAACTTTTCTTACATTTTTTTTCCTGAATTAATTTTCGATTATACCAACTTGTCTTGTAGATGAGAACACTGTCATCGTTCTTTAACCTTTTCTAAAATAGTTGCAAAAAATTTCTAGTTTGTTAGGAAATTTGTTAAAAGACTTGTATGACTCTACTGTACAAACAAAATAATAAACAAACAAATTTAATTAAACGAGTTCATCTATACTAATATATAAAGAGGAAAGATTTGATTTTTTGTTTGTTTGTTTGTTTGTTTGCATCGAATAGGCTCCAAAACTACTGAACCGATTTAAAAATTCTTTCACTTTTGGGAAGCTACAATATCGGCGGTGAACATAGGCTATAATTAATTTCCAAAAAAAATTGGGTAACCTACGAAAACTTCAATAATGTAACCCAAGGTGTAAAAAAATTACCTAAAATATTATTTTTATCGCGAACGCTGTGAAAACTAATGATGATAGAATAAAACAATGTACCACAATTTTGTAGAAGACATCATTATTTACAAAAAGTATCGCGACAGCATATGTCTAACTATTATAGTTATGCCACAATAAGTGTTTTTTATTTAAAAAAAATCAATAAAATGTCACCTCTAGAAAAGGCTCTTTATTGGTATCTTGGTATTACTCCTTATTAAAATAAATTAGTTCATATTCAAGTCTGCTTCAATATGTTTGTACAACTTTTTGAATTATTCAATTCGGACATTCCATTCGAAAGTTATCACGAGTTTAAAAATGTGAGTATTGGAAAAAAAGCATAGTCTCTTATCATCTCAACTTATCCGATGCAGAGTGCGTACGGGAGCGGGGAGGGGACTGAGGGGAGTCATGTCAAGTTTAGTAGAAATACCGCGCAAAGTAGTCACGGTGGTAAAGTGACGTGACACGATACATTGCAATGCAATTATTCCAGATTAACATTTGCTATAAAATATTTTGAAAAAGTTAGGGATCTGTATGAAAACTAAATTATTTTTAAGTATCTATCTACCCGTGCGAAGCTGGGGCGGACCTTTAGTTAAAACATAAAAGTATACGCTTACCTTCCAAGAGATTGCAACGATGCATAATCACCAGTACCATTCAGTCCTTTAGTATCACTTAACTTGGCAATTGTATACGAGTTAACTACGTTACTACAAATCACTAACAAAACTAGTATCACTATGTTTTTGATTCCGGAATAAGGTCCGGACCTTATTTTAGAAAACATGACTATAGAGAAGTTCTCGTGATTTTATACATTAAAAAAAAAACTATAAATTTAATGTTAGCGTTAAATTTTTCATATTATTATTTTGTACAATGTTCGAGTCGAGTAAAGATTTGACTTTTCGTTTGTCTTCCGTGGAATGAATGACACTTTCGATAACAGTAACACTGTGTTTTATATCGGTAATAATTAACAGCCTTAAACCGTGTCTCAAATCAAAGAGTAGACCGTGGGAGGTTGTCACGCTGGAAAAATAGCGATCACTAAAATGTGAATATTTATATCATGAAAAAAAAAAAATCATTAAAAAACACACACGGAAATTTCAAGCATAGATAACTAACGTGCTTGATAATAATCATAGGGTTCACTACATACATTTATATTTCATTTTTTAATAAAAATTTTCATTTTTTTTTTCATTTATTTCTTCGCAGCTCAGTTGCTTTTACATTATATTCAGACAAAAATAGGTAAAGAGGGTATAAAAGAAGATGGTGTAAACATCATTCAACCGAAATAAATTTGAAATAAGTAAGTACATTATCAAATAGCTGAAGCCCTGCATACAGAACAATCACGGTACCATCTACTTCTACATAGATACTAATAAAAACACATAAATACATGGATGCACCCTCTCACACTCATACTTTTTTTTTTTTTTTTTTTTTAAATGAATCTGTGCTCACTCAAAGTGAACATAAATACACTCCTTGACTCTTTCACAGTAAGCTACTGAAAGCTTGTGTCGTGAAAGAGGAAGATGGTCGGCACCTGGGATCGAACCACGACGTCCGCAGTACGAAAGCCGGCGTTGTAACCGCTGGGTCACCAACCACTTCGATTTTTATACATACACCAACAGGAAGAGATGCTGCAAAAACATCCACATCCACCAATCGGATAGCTTGGCTTGCTAACCTCTGTAGAGGTGAATTGTAGTGATAATTATTGATAGTTGCGTTTGCAACACTGAAGGATTGGGTGGCGACTGACGCAAGTCTGTCAATTTGGTACATTCTATCCTTCAAAGAATTCTTTGAAGAAGCTCAGTTGGATTAAAATATTCTTTTTATTTTCCCCCACAGCACGAGCTCTGCTCAATTTTGGGGGTAAAAAGAAATACATTTAAAAAAAATGTATAAATTTATTATTGTGAATGTATTTTTTTAATGTTTTTTATTTCCTCAATAAAAATTGAATTTGAATTTATGTACCTTCATTATTTATCTATCTCCATAAAAAATACCTTTGATTACAACATTTTTCTTACTTTTTTAGTCGAATGTTTTCTTTATGTAGGTCTGGTACATACCTACCTAGCAAAAATTGATATCCTTTCTTACATATTTAATACATAATTTATCTTCTGTTGAAGTCTAATTTCTCAAAAAAATAAGTTGAAGCTTGAGGGTAAGTTTATTGAGTCTTCAGTATTTTTTTTTGTCAAAAGCACATCACCTGTCTTGGGTTGAGTAAACGGAAAAAAATATACCGTAAGTAAAATCTGAGCTATAAAAAAAATGCAGACGTTTTCATAGAAAAATAATAATGATTCATAAATTATTCAATTTTTATCTAGTAGGCATAGTTTGTTCTTCTCTCGAGCGTTTGTGCCTAAGAAAATATTATTCATGCAAGAAAAAGAAATACAAAAAAGACAACAGAAATTTAAACAAATGGTTTTAATCAATCCTCCCTCCATGAAACAACTCTACCGTAATGCTGACATGAATTTCATTGATTAGCCGTGGACCGAGTAGAGTATCACAATAGCTCTGATAAAATTTATGATTTTCTTTCGCAAGATATTGTGATGCTGTATAGAATAGATCACAACTGCAGTTTGATGCGCAGCATAATTTTAAGTAATTCGTATTTACACATTTAAAGTTTTATTTATTTATATCAGTTAGGTAAGCAATTATACTTTATTACCAACATAACATTCTTGCAACTGAATGCACATTTTTGCATTGCATCCAGACAAAATTTAAGCCAGAAAATCTATGTTTTTTACAGTCGATATGTAAAGCTGTCGAAAATTTTGTTGTCGACTAGAGCATTACCTTCCCTGCAGTATTAAATAATAGATGAGGAATAAAAAAAGGCAAAAAGGCATTTCAATGGGAAAATGGGATAATGCTCGTCGTCCCATGCAGAGACGGTATCCACTGGGCCAACTGCCTGACGCTATAATTCCTTCATAATACGTGTAAGCTCTAGTCCTTAAGAATTGCCACAAGAATCTAGACAATCTTAGAACGTTGTAAGCAAGGGCGGATCCAGGAGGGGGGGGCATGCCCCCCCCCTGGATCTAGGCGAACCACTAATTAAAATTGTTTAACCTAATATTTTTTAAATTATTTTGACAATATAGTTTTTATTTAAGTTATTTCAATTAAATTAATATAATATTTTAAATATATTTATGTATTTTTAAGTAGGTATAGTACTTACATTTATTAATAAAATACCCACTTTTTACTCATATCTATTAACTTCTTTTGACTTGACGATGACTATGACCCCCCCCCCCCCCCCTTAGTAGGGACTCCTGGCGCCAAAGCTGGATCCGCCCTTAGTTGTGAGACAGTGAATCTGACATATCACAGACCATAGGACAAAGGGCTAACAAACTCCGTTGGCTCAGATTGGAATAATGTTTCCTGTTTCCATTCATTCCAAGGATCTACATTGCAATGCCTTTTACCCGATCCAATGAAGGTACTCGTAGTTACTTGTCAGCATTCACCCTTCTGTCCCGACCCTTCTTGTCTTCAGTACGAAAGGATTACAAACCTCTTATTAGTATGATCTAGATTCTAGAAGGTGCAATGCTGGAAACTCGCTCTTGAGCAATTACAATGCAATAATAGTTGCATTTAATTTATGGTTACTAGAGCAGAATAGTCTTTGAAGATATGTTGTGAGAACTGCTATTTCTTCGATTTACTTGGTGATGTGAAGTAGTGAGAAGCCCTTGCTTACGTTAATTTTCATACTTTGTTCAATTTTCACCTCTTTTGCTTCAAATTCCCTCTAATTACCAACAGGGGGGTACCAATAAAATTCATCTAAAAATGGCGCCGTACATTGAGTTAACTTTCTTACTTGTTCAAGGTGGAAAAATATTCGCCGTGAATGGCCTCACCATTCGCACATCTAGCAAAATTTACCTTCTCCCAGCCAAGTCCATCTTCTCTCCATAATAATGCGCATACAATTCAAACTTTGTCTAACTACTTTTAAAGCCATTCACGATATGTCTCCTTCCTATATATCAGATCTTTGTATATCTCAATCACCCAATGACAGACAGAGCTCATTAAGATCCTACACAGACTCACATACAAAACTTCAGGATATCGACACTATATTTCGTCCCAAGTATGTCGATAGGGCATATAGCGTCCCTGGACCTATATGCCCTATCGACTTAGCTTAGAATGAGCTACCCTCTCATATCAGTTATGCTGAGAACATTAATGAATTCAAGAAACTTTTAAAAACTCGTCTTTTTACGCGTTCTTTTCCAGGCTATATCCTTGATTTCTTATGTACGAGGGGGGGTCCAAAAGTTCGTGGAATGAAAGGGTTTTAAATAAAATAAAACGACAAATCTATTTTTCCTTTTCAATGTAATCTCCCTTAAGCCGAATACACTTATTAGATCTATAAATTAATTTTTCTATACCTTCATAGAAGTATTTTTTATCATTGGCTTCAAAATGGGCCAAAATTGCCTCCTTTACCTCACTGTCATCGGAAAATTTCCTTCCCCTTAAGTCTTTTTCCAAATTTGGGAACAAATAAAAATCACTTGGGGCCAGATCTGGACTGTAGGGTGGGTGTACTAGTGATTCGAAGCCAAGTGTGTGCAGAGCAGCAATTGCAACTCTGCTCTTGTGAACTGGCGCGTTGTCTTGCAAGAGCAACACACCCTTGGTCAATTTTCCACGACGTTTTTCCTTGATGGCCTCTTTTAATTTTTCCAATATCGTTGCGTAGTATTCTCCGGTTATGGTCTTTCCCTTTTCTTTGTAGTCGATGAGTAATATCCCCTCACAATCCCAAAAAACAGTAGCCATCAACTTTCCAGCCGACTCTGACACCCTGAATTTCTTTGGCGGTGGAGTCCCCTTTTTACGCCATTGCATGGACTCTTGTTTGGACTCAGGTTCAAAGTGATGAACCCATGTTTCATCTCCGGTAACAATCCGCTCCAAAATCTGTGCAGGTTCGTCTCCACACAACTCCAAAAATTGTTTTGCCGCATCGACGCGCTGTTGTTTCTGAAGGGGCGTGAGCATTCTCGGTACCCATCTTGCGCTGACTTTTGTCATACCCAGGTGGTCATGTAGGATTCTCAAAATGGTGGTATCTGATACTCCAACTAATGCAGATAACTGTTTTTTCTTCAGACGGGTGTCCTCCACTACAAATTTTTCCACTTTTTCAACGATGTCTGATGTGATGGCCTCAACTGGCCTTCCTGAGCGGGGGTCATCTTCAATCGACTCCCGACCACGTTTAAAAAGACCATGCCACTTGTAAATCATTGATTTACCAGGGCACTGTTCCCCATAAACGGCTTCCATTTCATTAAAAATGGTCTGAGCGTTCTTTCCTTGCTTGGTAAGGAATTTTATCACAGACCGATGTTCAATTTGCTCCATAGTTACAGTTTTCTTCCAGATTGACTTGTTTAGCAGGCGAGTGTTCGTAAACGAATGATGCGTCAGAGCTGAAACTCAGTTTCTATACTACTGATGAGTCACTAATTAGTATGACATATTGAAACCGCCCCTATCCCCACTCCATCCCCTCCATTCCACGAACTTTTGGACCCCCCCTCGTATCTTGTAATTTATCATTAGTTTTTTAGTTTTTATTTAGCCTAGTACCTTTTATTGTAAACTTTAATATGATTTGTTTCTTTTTATTTTTTAGCTAGCGCCCTTGAGGTGCCTTTAATGTCACAAAACGGCTTTATAAAAAATTTCCTATTTATTATCATTATAATGTTAGAAGTGATGGACTGTCGTTGAGTACACTGGCGTTTAGCGTCGTTTGTGATGCGGTGGTACCAACTTATATGCAAAATTCTTTTGGGACACTTTGTTTCAAACGCAGAGAATTTTTATGCCTGGGCTTGGTCAGGTGCCAAGACTCACACTCATTAAGGAGAATGGGCAACATACCTACATCAACAGTTTACATTTCGTCTCGACACTAAACGCCGACGCTTTCAATATATTGGTCATATTGTTAAAGGCGCCACTTGCCATACTGATACGTATCGGAAGCACAGCCCCAAGGTCATCAGTGGTTGCTCTCAGGTACTTAAATTCATCCACCGGGAGACCTGTGGGGCTAGTACGAGTTTTATCGAAAGCTTATTGCACGCTAATAAGCGCTTATAAACGTGCAAATAGTGTTCTAAAATCAAAAGATCAAATCGTTCGATCATTTTTGTATGGAAATTTTTCGAAACTCTTTCGATGATCGTTTCGATATTCGATCATCGAAAACTTATACTAGGGCTACTGGTGACCTTCGATCATTTACATACAGGATGATTAAGGTAAAACTAAAAAGTAGGTACATAACCAAATCCATTTCTTTATTGATACGACTCGTTGAGTTTCACCCTATCAGTTATCAAATTTTAAACAGCATCAATGTTTTCTTAATCAGCACATTTAAATTTCTCAATGGTCGACATCATTGAAACAATCTAAATTATCATTTAATTGCATCACTCTCATTAAATGGCTGGTGTCTTATTTCTATAAAATAGTTTGGTAATGATTATATTATTATTTTGTCGTCACTATTAATATCGCAATTTTGTTTATATTTTTGTGGCCATCCATGGTAAAACAAACCGATAGTGAAACAATCATATTTTATTGCGCAACCAAATCATCAGTGGAATATTGATTACTTTACATATAATTTGATTCTTACAAACAAGTTGCTTAGGTCAAATAATGGCTAGATCAACAACACTTAAATTCAAAATTAATCACATAAAAGAAATAAGTTTACACTACTGCACTTTACAAAGATATCGGTTTAGCCGACGGAACTAATTGTTTGAGGTAATTTTTTCCAGTCAAACAGTTGGAAAACCGACCAAACTGAGACAGGCTAACCTCGGATAGAAATTTCATGTGAAAAAACACTTCGAATAACTCTGATCTGACCGGTAATCGAACCCAGGACCTTTTGCTCTGAAGTTTACGCCTGAACCACTAGGCTACCGAGGTCAATCGATCGGTAAAATCTAGATTCAAAGAGGAATACATACATACACCCAGAAACAAACACCATTACCTGTTGATCCCTTTTCTCAAATAATTTTTGTCACTGGTAGTCCTCAAATACATCATCCAAGACGCATCAGCAAAGGATAAAGAAAGATTATATAAAAGTAGACTAAAAGAAGATTTACCAAAGTTATATAATAATTATTAAGAAACTTATCTACTCGTATGATAATGGAAAAGAAACTAATTAACGCATGAGTCATTTTCGTGGGCCCAGAAAGGAATGAGCAGAGAACATAATTATGAACGAAATCATTTATCAAGGCAACTTTGGCAAAATCTAGACTCAAGGCATGATATCGTTTTGGGAGAGCAACGAGTAAATTTGATACTGTAAAAATCTTATATTTATTACCGAAATTCCAACAGAATGCTTGACTATTTTATGCTTGTTTGATCAATAGTCAGGTGAGTTTTGGTCTAAGTGGTTGTAGTAGTAGGGAAAGTAATGGCTACGTTTTTGTACAAAGATAGACAGCTTTGCTTCTTTCATATTATAAACGAGTGTAGGTTGAATTGAAACATTTACAAGTTTTTCAATATCCTAAAATTTGTACATATTTATTCATATAAAATTTTCTTTTGTCCGTTTGCATGTAACTGAACTCTTTCAAAACGACTTTCAAGAAAATAATGATTTAGTTGGTTCGAGAAAGTTTGAATTTACAAATTAGTATCTATTATGTCTTTTATGGTTCATCCCGCAATAGCTTTCATCTCAGTGGATCTTTGTTGACGATAAAACGATCTAGCCTGCAACGGGATTGAAGCGACGTCCAATAAACTTGCCCGTATGGCCGTATGGCATGACATGCCTAGTGTTGAACTGATAACTGTAAAACTTCCGTGAATCCCCTCGCTAAAGTAAGCGAGTTGTACGAATGTACGTATCGAATGCCAGATTCGCTTTTGTTTCTAGAAATATCCTTGTGGCCGCGCGGCGCTATAAACGTTTTCCGTACAAAATGTATGTATAATAATATAGTCACTATACTTCTGTGACTACGTTCGGGCAAAACTTAGAATACGGGTAATGGAACCCACCGCATACTTGACGCAATGCTTGATCGTGTATGGCCAGCATGACAGACACCATTGTCATTCAAGCATTGAGGATTTTATTTGTTTGTATTAATATGATATTTTTTCATATGTGTACTTACTCAATGTTCTGTTGCTTTCATTTTCAATAAATTAAAAAATGTGGCCTATTTTATTGTATTATCTTGTGTTGTCGGCTCTGGTTTCCACAACGTATGTTAGTCCGATCATAATCGGACTAACACAGTCACAAGTGTTTGCGGGAAGGATAATTTATATAATGCGTATCAAAAGGAACATAAATATTTTCCAATAGGTAAGTTCTAAGACAGTGCAATTATTTGTGGACTTTCAATTAAATTTAAATGATGGTTAAAGAAGTCGAGACCTTGAAAATGTCCTCTATTTTGCAAATGTCTTAAAACTAGCGACAAATTCCATCACATGGCGATGGGTGATTCCTTCTAATCATTTTAATATGTGTGTTTCTTTTACCAACACGCGGTCCGTCTAAGTGGAACATTTTTCGCCCTTTAAGCGGATAATTGAAAATTTTTCAGTAAAAAAAAGTGATGTTTGCATTTAAACACACAACAACAAACACTGCCTAGGTTATTTGTTATTTCATTTTTAAAACTCCCTTAAAATTGTTCTCTCCCTGGAAAATTTATGTATTCCAGCAATCTACAAATGAAATTTTCACGCCGGAATACCTCATTAAGTACGTTTCTGCGATGGAAATTTTGTTTGAAAATTAGAAAAATTACACAACAATGTTAGGGACAGGGGATGCGGTTTCTTTCCGCTTTTCTGGGACGTTAATAAGGGCCGTATTTTTAGAAGGTGTAACTTTCACCTCGTCTATTCACATTTGTGCGAACCTTTCTCACTTTTTCACATAATTTCGTTTGATAATATCATGTTTCAGTCGATTGTTTATTTCCGAAACTTTATTTAACTTGCTCCGTGTAATTTGTAGAGTTATTCAAGTTGACTTTTATTTATCACCTGCGGTATCACGTTTTCTTAATTATCTAATTACTACTACTTATCTTCTTGTATTTCTCTTGTTAGTGTAAGTTGCAGGTCGTATGTTGTTATAACTCACTTACAACAGTTAAGTGTTACTTTCGCTAATGTAGAATAGTTCTCATGAGATACCTATCTACTTTTTATTCTACAAACAAAGCTTGTGATATTTTTTGCTTATCCAAAGTGAAGTGAACACAGATACATTACATATCTATCATTTTAAGCAAAACATGTGTTGTGAAAGTATTATACTGTTAAAATAACCCGCTTTATGCTTAATACATTAGTTTGAGAAATTGTAAGTGTCAAAAAATAAAAGCAAACGGCATGAAATTAATGATATTCATTATGTTCAAATTCACATTTTTTGCTTCATTTGTCCTGAAATATGTTGAAATTGTTTCTCAATGCTTATTTTCAATAAATTGAGTTTTTGCACTTTGGGTTGCTTTAATTAAAGGTACCTACACGAGTGCCTGGATTTTTTTTTAAATTTAAAAAGGTTATGAAAATATTTTTATAAAGGTATACGTTTTTTCTACATTCATGGAACCCTTTTAAAATAAGTAGGAACTTGAATTCCTAGTCAAGAAGTGTCAGATAGCGACTTTCGTATGTTAAGCGTAATGGAGGTCGTGGGTTCCAGTCCCGGTGCCGACCATTTCTACTTTCACGACAAAAGAATTTTGCTAAGTGTGAAAGATGTCAAAAGTGTATTCGCGTTCACTTCGACTGAGCACTGATTTATATAAAAATTTGAATAAATAAATATTTTCAAAAAAAGTATTTAGGTACTTTGTAAGTATCACAAAATATAGTTTGTGTCAATCATACCTAAATATTTCGGCCTCTAATAATATAAGTTCTCGTATGTTAAATTTACTTCTACTAATAAATTTACTAATATTGAAACAAATTTTTGAATCTATAACAAATAATTAGAAGGTATTGAAAAAAATTGTTGAACACATTCCAAACAATTGCATAGAAGTAGTTAAGTTAAATAGATTAATAATTTCTTACTTTACTTTAAAGTAACATGACCATAAAACAATCTCAGGATATTTAGGCAATAACTAAAACTTTATTATATAAAAAGTAGGCTTCAGAAAAAATATTTTGGATCATTTTTGGGATCTGTTTTAGCACACCACTTAAATTCACGTGTTGCCGGCAATATTCACACGTAACTATGACCCCTAACTGTTATGTTTCTGATTAAGGAGTTGTTTTTATTTTTATTCTGAAAAATGATGCTTTTCCGAAATTTCCGCTATTTTTAGCAAGTGCCTCGAATGTGACAGCGGCCTTTCGCATTATTGAACTCGCGGCAAAATACCAACATATAGACCAAATAAAAGATACGGATTAGAGAAGAAAAACATTATTTTATTTCTAAACACGTTTTAATATTTTACGAATCTTCAAAAGATAGAAATAAGGCAAGCCTTTCATCGAACTCGGCAGCCTAGTCGAGAAGTTCGGGGTTCGGTCCCCGGTTGGATATCCGTTTCATCTCTAGTATTAAGTCCTGCCGGCTAAACTGACAACATTACTACATAACACATTCACTTCACTCCTGCACATATCTACTACCCTTAACAATAATTTGTCAATACTAAGTTTGTAGGTATACAAAGATACAAATGCCAAATACATTCCGACAAGGTTTTGAAAAGGTTGTGAAAATGAATATATTTCAAACGATCCGAACGATTAATACTTTCGGCTGCTGAGCTGTTGGTTGGAATTTTTGGATTTGAATCATAAAGCAAACAGAATCCAAGGTTTGAATCATCAAATATGTAGATGATTTTTTTTGGGCACGTTTAGAAGGAGCAAGACATGAATAATAGCATAAGGATAACATTTTAATACAATTACCTTGGTATGTTTTTTACAGAATCTAAAAAAAATACGGAATGTCGGATCGGAGAACATTTTATGATTTTCTATTATTTGATTATCGAATAAAATATTACAATGTATACTTTTATTAATGGTACAACTTGGTAAAAAGATTAATAAAGAAAGTGCGCCTCTGGCAAGGACTACCAAGCCAATACATACCTACCTACTTAGCATCTGAACGGAAAAGGGATGGAACACGTATTTTATTATTAAAATATTGTCCAATACATGTCTCTTGTAGAGGTTACATGCTTTCATGATATAACTTCATGTCAATATAAATTGGTTCCTTTAATACGACCAAACGGTTTGCCGTAGGCGTAATATCGCATAATTTGATTATTGAATATTATTTAACATATTTTCAGGTATTTGTCATACAGGTAGGTATATGATTGTGTCTGTATGGTAACCATGCTTTGTAGAAATATAAGTTTAATTCATAAGTTCTACATCAAATATATGTATTATTCTTCTCAATGCAATGTTTCTATTTATTTTCCATTTAAAATAACTAACATGAAATTACTAGATATTCATTAGAATTTACGTCCCACTAGTACACAACTTCTCTTCTGGGACAGAACTACTAAATTTTGAAACTTATAACCGTCCAGAATAAAATTACTAAACAAAACAGTTATTATCAGCAATGCATTAAATAATCCAACTGTCGATTTGTTGAAGAGAAATTATTTCTCGAGACAGATCGGCAGTATCAAGCTAAGATACGTGAGATTTGTATAGCCAGGTCTAGATTTTAAAAGGTTTTTCAAACTTTGACGACAAAAAACACCAACTTAGAGGCTTCGCAGCATATATGGATTTACTCAGGATTCGGAGCAGAACATTTAGTGTGTCTGTGTGTGTGTGTGTGTGTCCCCCCTTATAACTTTTCATTCGCTTGATGCACAGATCTTAAAATTTCAGAAAAGATTATGTACTTTAAGCCTACAAAACTTGTGTCCTCAGAATTTTGAAATTTTCTTTCAGTCAGGGGTAATCAACCTTTGAATTATTATTTTTTTCCAATTTTTACATAGGTACATATTTGGAATTTATATAGGTACATATTTGGAATTTATCACCTCACTAGACGACAGCCTGTGTTGAGGTGATACTAATTTTTAATTATTGCGGCACGTCTCGAAAACTATAAAATATAGAACCCTAAAAATGTGTACATAATATATAGAAAAATACAATTTATCAAATCTAATTTAATGAAAAATTTCCATTGTTTCTTAAACTTTTTTTTCAAAGAAAAATATTTTTTTTATAACAAATTTACGAGTTTCAATGCATATATTTCAGAATTTTATAAAAATATCGAAAAACGCTGAGACACATCAATTAGATAATTTGATTTTCTATAAAAAAATATATACATTATAGCAGTACATCTCAAACTTTTCTTAACAATTTTTGTAAAAATTTAATTTATTGACGACATCGTTTCATACAATAAACACACCGACTCAGGCCATCGACAGTTGGATCTCATGTTTACATGCAACTAGTGATAAAAAATACTACTAGGTACCACAAGCAACTATCATTAAAATACAAACAAGCTAAATCTCTTTTGTCACTATCATTGTAGGTACCATGTACATATTTCGTATTGAACGGTACTTTGCCAAAATTGCGTTATCATATTATATTCTATTTGTGTGGGATTTCTGAACACGTCTCCTTTTTCATCGTTATTTTTTTGGTAGAATGTCTGTAGGTACCTTCAAGTCTCCTTTGCAACAAAATTTTTACCCTTTATTGATTTTTGTGTTGTATTTCTGTATGTCTCTTTCGCCACCATTATTGTGACATACTATATTCGTATTTGCATTGAATTTCTGTGTTTCTCCTTTGTCACCAACAAAATACCTTTTATCATTTATAATTTATTATGTGTTAATTTTCTAAATAAGTCTCCTTTGCCACCAATACTGAATTATACTTTTGTATTTGTTTGTGTTAAATTTCTGTACTTACCTATGTATAAGCCTCTAAATAATACCAACGTGAGTTTGACAAAAACGCATGGCATAGATTGTGAAAACGCTGCTGTTTTATTTATACTCAACATTATCTACCTATTTAAAAAGTTGAATTTATATGTTTTCTTTTTTTTTTGTATTCAACAATGGGAGGTTTTCTGGGGAGCTTCCGACAAGACACACTAGGTGGCAGCGCTTCTAATCAGGTCTAATGTCAAATTATAACAGCTGTCAAACATACCATCTAGCATTGACTGTAGAATATTATGCTAATATATCTCCTCTTTTTTTTGTTTTCTCAATTAAACAATTTAACGTTCTAATTATTGATGATTCCAAAAGTGGCTTTTCTAGGAGGTAAACCATAGTGTGTCCTTTTACACTACACACAAACAAAAGCACTAGGTATGTATTTGTCTTCAAGGGTGGATTTGCAGTACTGTTCTTTGAGAATAAGTCTCAGTGTTGCTGTTCTGTATCTTCTTGTTTTATTGTTTTCTGTTACGGTATTTTTTCATTTGTATTTAGGTAGGTATATAAAAAAAATAAGACAAACAATTATTTTATTTGTAAAAGTATGTAAAAAGAAATGAACAATGATTACTCTAAACATATTGTAAGTTATCTTATTATGATAATGTTGTTTAATTTGAAATAAACTAGAATGATAAATTGTATTTTCATTTTTATGTATTTATTTACGAAAGACAAAGTCGACCATAACACACACGCACATTCATATGATTGAGGTTATAAACGTCAAACGTTAATTTGACCAGTGTTGTAAAGTAGCCCAACTGAAAATTTAATATGCGGTCATTCCGAAAATTTTAGTATCCGAAGAGAGGTGGGAGTTCACTAAAAAAAGGTCATTTAGTATCCGGAAAGGTGAAAATTCGCTAAAAGGGAAGTAACCCAAGTGGCTACCTGTCGCCTTTAAGATTTTTTCGTCGCCTATACTCGTTCCAAATAGCCCAAATGGCAGTAAATCGCCCCCTTTGGCAACACTGAATTTGACAATAGACCGGATTAGCAAGGGCACCTCTGGTGGCACAAAAAATTGAAAAAAAAAACATCCCATTGTACAAGTATGTGCCTACCTAATCTAATTAGGTGGAATCTATAGTTGACTAAACTGCCAATCTAAAGGCAACAAACATGCTTAGAAAGAAGCAGGTATAAAAACAGGTGAACAAACACAACGAAGAAATCTGTCCCTTTCGATAAAAAATCCAATATTATAATTGAGTAGTTCGTCCGTAACTCGGTATTACAATAATTAATAGCCTTTTTCTTTGCCTGTCATCCGAGAGGTTTTGCTGCTCATTAAATTTAACTCGAGATCGGCGTAACAGATTTTTATGATGCTTGGTTTATTAGATTTTTCTCCGCTCCGGATAACAGAATAACTATTAAAAAGTTGAAAAAATGCATAATAAGAAATGAAATGAAATATATTAGGATCAAAGTAAGTAGGTACCTATGGAACGGATTTACTGACAACAATACCATTTGTGAAAAATTGCATAACAACACAAATTTTATTTACTTGACCATTCAGTTTCAAAACATTGATACGCAGATTTTTCATAGAATTTCTTTTGAGCTTTCAGAAATAATTTTTTAACATTCAAACAAATTTTAAACGTGTTTTTTGTATGTATAAATTACAAATTTGAAATCAATATTCATAGTAAGGACTACAGGACAACCTGTCTGTCGCAAAAGCTAGTAATATAATAAAAAATATTTTTCAAAAAAAACAACAATTTTTTCATACTTACATTCTGAGTTTGCTGAAATTATTATTAGCTTGCCTTAGATAAGTTGTATGAAAAAAATAATAATATTCCGTTATAGAAACATATTTGAACGAGGGTCAAAATATTCTGATACCAACGAAACCTTCTCGCTGGTAAGAAAATTAAAATTCAGCGCTCGAAATTGTGGTCGAGCCGTTGAAATTAATGCATTTAATTTTGTATTTTATTAAGGGAACACTGGGCGACCCTACAAAATTTATAAAAAGAAAATGTTTCAAAATTTGGGGAACGGGACCTACATTGTTGTGTGTGCGTTGTTTATTTTGGTTGAAGTGAACTATAGTGCAAAAGATTGGGTGACATAACCCATGGTGTTTCATAGATGCCTCCATGACATTATCATATAGGTCGGTATCTAAGTACATAGGTTTCACATAGAAAACAATTACCCTCTTGGCAACTGTTTGATTTTTGAAACTGCTATTAGTGAAGCTGTATTTTGGATTTGTGTCATGCAACTATAGAGTTTGGATCAACATATTCCATAAAAAAATCCGTGGGTTTAACTAGGAAATTTGCCTAGTAATCCCTTTGAAAAGTTTGAGCAGACCTAAGAGGAGCATCCTTCATACTGAAATTAAGTTTTCTGCTGGTACAAATCACTTTTGGAAGGCAGAGAGCACGTCGAAGATGATCACCGTTCATGGAGGCCTTTGACTTTGAAAACTGACGTAAACATCGAAGTGTCAACATTCTGGAAGGATCAGACCATCGAAGAATGTTGAGTGAAAAATAAATTTTAACAAAGTCCTTGAAAGGCTCAGTTGCGGAAGACCAGAGATTTGAAGCCTATGGTTGTTTATCATGAAAACGACCCGTGACACGCTGCCCTCTATAACAAAGACCATATAATTATTTTTGCGGCTTCCCACCCACACCTAACCTATTTACCTTATTTCACCTTTAATAATTTCCTGTAAAATGTCCTCAAAAGATGTCACTTGGGCACATGAGAAAACTTGTCAAAACGTCCAAAATAATGTGACAGCTCAATGCGTTCCTATAGTTCCTCACCCACCTTATCTCAGTTCCTGTTACTTAAGTTTTTCATTAATGTCTTCAAAGGGCGTCATTTGAGGACTCGACGTCCAAACGAATGTACCGGATATGCTGAGTCCAAATTGCTCCAGCGCGGCTACAAACAATGGAAACAACGTCTCAACCAGTATGTAACTGGGAACAATTTTTTTTTCTACCCATCACGCCGTTTCCCGAAGGGGGTAGGCAGAGAGTACGTATTTCCATTCTGTCCTATCCAAACACACCTCTTTCGCTCCTTCCAAACGCATAACATTCCGCATACATGCTCTTCTATTCCTTTTGCTCCTGATTTATATATCCTTTTTGTCATTCTCTCTACATGCCCAAACCACCTTAATTTATTAACTTTCATTCTAGTTACTACGCTAACATCCACTCCACATTCCTTTCTAATATTATGATTCCTACCTTATCAATCAGTCTCTTTCCGCATATCCTACGCAGTGATCTCATTTCCACAGCATTTATTCCAGCTTCCAGATTTTTCGTCCATGTCCATGTTTCACTTCCATACATCATGGATGGTATCAGGATTGCATGAACAAATAAGGGCATAAGTAATTGATGTTTGAAAAAGAAAACATTTATAAAAAATCAATACGATTAGTTTTCTTCCACACATCGGCATTGTGTCCGCTAATATGAAATACGAGATGAGGGCAGCTTAAATTTTCTACTCATCATATGATTATTAAATAATTACAATACATGGACATCGGTTATAATTTTTACAGGCCCATTAGTTACTCATGATGCGTGTGTACGGTACCTAATAGTAGCAACATAATAAGGATGTTTTGTTCATAATAAAGAGAATCAAAATACACCGTGATAAAAAAGGTGTGCTTCTTTTGATATGCAAATACACACTTTTCTCACAGCGGCAGGCTATTACATCATTTTAAAAAAGCATTAGAGCAAAAAAAGCGTACTTGGAAATTAAGATTTTCTGGTGATTTTACAAACATTGCATTCATAATTTGTAACATTAATTCATAACCGTTATAGTCTTTGGCCCACCTTCCAAAAAGTTTGCCCAACTCTGTTATAAACCTAGGAAGGTATAATGAGTTTTTTTTAATTGAATACCTAGTATTGCAAAGTTATATTTATTTTTTTCCATCATAACGTTCATAGCCTATGTTGTTTTTTCCTTATTAATGCCTAGCTTGTTGAACAATTGAAAATTTTAGGGTTTTCACTAAATGAGAGGCATAAATTCTAACATTGCTTGTACAATAGCAGTCTCTCGATTACTAACATCAAAATTTTCCGTTAAATGTATGAAAAATTTCAAAAACACTTTGATATTAATTTATTCCCCATAAAAGCGAAAGAAGTGTGCTTGTATGGAAAAGAGTAGAGGTCCGTTCTCTCTGATATCCCCGTACGGAAAACGGCGTGATGGGTAAAAAAAATCCCTATATGTATCATATTATTCAATCAATCAATCAAATCTCCCTTTGAACTCCACTTAGGAGCATAGGGAGGCAACAAGAGCTCTCCATTGCGCTCGATCTTGCGCAATGCTTATGACCTCCTCTACATATAATTAAGATGAATTTAAAAAAATGATTTGACGATACGTTTCCGACAGAAGTAAGTAGTCAAAGATTTTTAATAAAAGTATGGTTGTTTTTGATAAATTCGATACTCCGTGTAGACCTAGAGGAAGTATTTATAAACATTAATAGCCAGTTGCATCACCGATTAGTTGGATCCAGAACACAATATACCGTGGCCAATTGTCTATAATGAAAAACTTCACACAAATTTGTTCGTTTCAACGGTGATTCTTCACGTTTCAATTCCATATTAAATCATTTCGAATACCTACATACCTGTTTACTTAAAAACATACCTTCTATTAATCTGTTTCTTTACACACCGAACTAAAAATATATGATCTACGAGTTTACGATTGAAATTATTATAGAAAAAAAATTCGTTAATGTAAAAGAATGAACTGTCCACTGGAACTTATAAACAATTATTATTTAAACCAAAGAAAAACACTTGGTATATAAACAATTTGATAGTTAATTTTCTTCTAACTCTACATTTGCGAAAATTTCAAATTGTCTAGGGCCACTGGAGCAAACACAAAACCAATGGGTGGTTAGTAGACTGGCGGTGTCGTCGCCGGCTTTCGTACTGTTTCGTGCGGAGGTCCTGGGTTCGATCCCAGGTGCCGACCATCTTCCTCTATCACGACACAAGCTTTAAGTAACTTACTGTGAAAGAGTCAAAGAGTGTTTTGTGTACACTTTGAATGAGCACAGATTATTATTAAAATAACTTATTAAAAAAAAAAAAAACAAACCCTGAGTCTTCCAAAAAATCGAATGGCGCATATATCTGATCAAAAGCATATATAACAAAAAAAACACGCGTGTGTTACGACTAGAAAGGGATGATCTAGACTATAATGGGGTATATGCAGTCAAAATCGGTTTGCGGGTCATTTGTGGAGCTGGTACTGTCTGCGATCGATGGGAAAATTGTACATAATTCAGTCGTCTGGCAAACTAAGCTTGGGGACTGAAGAAAGATTTTAATCTATGCATCTTCTATAAGATAAGAATGATATCCTCGCCGGTTTTATCGTCATTTTCACACATGTGAATATAGGACCTAATTAAGCATTATAATTACTAAATTATGATCCCTCACCTTTCTATATAATGCTATAGATTTATGGTGTTATCTTTAAATCGCTGGCAGTGACATCTGGTGAGGGAGGGACACATTATCATGAGCGATCTTAATAACTTTAGCCCTGATTGTATCACGCTGAGCTTGTAATCCCTTATCCGTACAACCCACGTAACTATAAACGCAGCGATGACTGTACGTGCCTTTGGAGTCGTATTTACGACGTTCCTACCTAAAACGGATCTTCCACTGTATGCTGAACCGAAATAGAATACGTAGGCGAAGTGTACCTACTTTTGCGGCTTTCGTAAGAGATAAACATATAGAACTATCTTGCTTTTATTTTCGCAGTGCAATTTGCGACTTAAAAACTTGTTAAAATTTTGAAAACTTGCTCGGTATATATTGCGTTTCTCATAACTCTGATATGTTTTGGGTTGAAAGGATTCAAAATCCCTTCAGGTGGTCAACTAGCGTCGTAGGAACGGGACGGGAGGAAAAAAGTAGGTTCTTCGGAGATCATAGATAAATTCACAACTTAAAAGTCCTGTTGATGGGCTAATTTATGTTTCTAATTTCAATTATTTACCTCCGTTTTATAGCACTGCCAAATCTCATCCAATCCAAACTCCTTTTACGTCCCACTCAGGGTCATAGGGAGGCAACAAGAGCTCTCCATTGCGCTCGATATTGTGCAATGTTTATGAACATGTCCAGATCCCTCGGCTTTGCATAAAAGGATCGGAACACATTCGGTGGGTCTTCCTCGAATTCGGGACCCTGATGGGAGGAAAAACAGCGCTCTCCTCTGCCAACCGTCATTCGGCATTCTTAACACATGTCCCAGCCAAGTCCATTTCTTCTCCATTATGGTAGAAGTGGTGGGCCCAAGATAGGTGCGTCATCGTATAGCTTCGTTCGTGATGCGGTGGTATCATCTTACACCCAAAATTCTCCTGTAAAAGTAAAAGAATTTTTTAAACCGTTTGTATTCGTCGTGTAGTGATTTGGATCAAAGGTCCCTACAAATGTTAAAATATCAATGAATGAGAATTCTTTGCCCTTGCGTACTTAATAATTGTCATTTTCATCCATTGATAATTTATTGAAATATTTAGAGGTGTTTCAACTTTTCGTTTTCTAATTCTTTTATTTATTTTTATACTTTTAATCTTAATTCATATATGGTTTGTTCATTTCAGCTTTGATGGCTTTCTATTGCTTATGTTATTTTTGTTTTGGTATTCGCAATTCAATTGATATTGTACATTGATCTTAGTATTGTTAATTTTGTTAAAGGCAAAATCTTGCCGTGTACACATTAATAAATAAATAAATAAATAATGGGTTGACTTTCGATTACTGTCAAATTAGGTATCGAATATGTAATAATGTATTCTTACTCTTACAATAATGTTCATAACTTAACGTGCGTAAATTTGTTTTATGTAAATAAGGTACCTACGCCTTATTTCCTTAGATTCAAACATGTGAAATTTCTGCGTAGACAGAAATCGATGTTAATATACAATGACGGTTATTCTGAAATGAAAAAACAGATGATTGAGTTGCGTCGTATCCAATTTTTATTGAGACTTTTGACATTTCGCTTTTCTGAAAATGTTTTATCCAATACATTAGATGCGTAACTACTGGCAACCGATTATTATAACTCCACTCATCCTTGCGTTGAGAATGTTGAGATGGAACGTGAATTTCAGAATAGCCGTCACTGTTATTTTCCATAGCTTTTTCTAAAATTTCATGAGCAGAGTCGCTTTCACGTTAGCACCATAGTTCATGAGGTGGAGAAATTTTAAATATTTTACCTAAAAAGAGTGCTTTTATAACATAATATTCAAAATGTCGCATAAAAATTATCTTTGGTATCCGTCTGATTGTGATGGCGCTACTAACAGTCAACTTTGCCTTTCTCCAATCACCATTATTCGTTTGTTCCTGACCACCCAGTCCTTTGCCTCCTTTGTCAATTTAAAAAGTCGTTCAGCGGAATTTTATATTTCCATAGCAGACAAGATCAACCAAATCTTTTTCTACCCTATGAGTATCTGCCCATATCCCCCCTTTGACCACCATGATGGCAGTCTCTTCTCATATTCAGCCAATTGAAATTTGTTGAATATTTGCATAGAATGATTATTTTGATCATTGTCCACAACCCGCACCCCCCACCCAGTTAACGGTTTTGGGAATAAACAGTGTCAATACGTTGTTGGCTCAATGTGATTTTTGTGCAGATAGTTGAGAAAACATTAGATGAATATTGAAGCCTTTGGAATTAAAAGTTATTATACCTACTTAGTTAAAGTCATTAGGTTATTTTTCTCTTCAACACAAACATTTCTTATTTATAATTTTCAGTCTCCGTGTTATGTTATATAATAATTGCTTACATTCATTTTCAAGTTATTTATATATTTTATAAGGGTTTAAAAATCACATACCTAACTGAAAAAGCATCAAAATGGATGGTATATCAATAGAAATATATTTATAGAAATATATTTATATTGTTATACCATCCATTTTAAGGCTTTTTACATTCCTGCAATTACCGCAACAGAATAAAAAATCTATGATTGTTTTGGGTAATTATTATCATTATATAGCACCCTGTTTGAGCCTCCATTTCCTTCTATTTCCACATCTTCCAAGAAAAATCACAAAAGCAAGTTGGATACATTCACGAGTTTGATTTCCCGGAAACCGTATGTCGCGCCTATTTTGAAGGTATCTATGTGAATATTAAAGAAGGCTTCCACGTATATCTTCCTACCGTTCATATTATAATGTCATTATTTTCAAACATACGATATTGATGTATAATATTTATCATCAAAAGGATTTAGATATTGGTTACAGTAACAGTATTTTCAATTTGTGAGTCCTGAATATTGGCAAAAATCATATTACGTCATTGAAAAAGCGTGTTGTTGTTTTTGAATTTTCATTATATCTGGGTACAAGAGAGGAACTAGCAACGTTTACAAATTACTTATTAATAAACATCTTTAAAAGGATATAATATTGTATTCCTATCTTATATTACAAAATAATTTCAATAAGTGAAGATAGTTTAAGTTTAAAATATTAAAGACTACGTAGGTACTAACTTTATTTTGAAATCCACCTGGTATTATGAAAATACTCACTCATTGTGTTCGATTTGGGAACCAAGCACGCATTTAATCTTATGATAATATTGATGAAATGGCTCGCGCTCGCAGCTCAAGTGAGTTCGCGGCCTGACACGAGGAGATAAGATTCCTGTGCCCTTATTCTCGTAGCAGTCTTAATACGCTCTTATCTTGATTGACAATCATAAAATGGCGGATTGGTATTCACAAAACAAAATATCTAGTAGATACCTTAAAAATTCGTTATGTTTGAAATATCAGTATGAAAATGATCCAGTTCAAGATAGGATTAACATTAGATTCCGATAGTTTTGTGAATACGACTGCTTGCGATCGTGTCTTAATCTTATCGTTAAGTGATTTTTAAATGCGATTGATTACGAGAATAGCCCTACTGATAAGAGGAGGTTGGTAAGTACTTGCCTACACTTATTCAAAATATTCAAAAACTTTGAATTAAGAACATGATGATTTTGACACTGTTCAAATTTGCATCTCCAGTAATATTTATTTTTTCCATGTATATTTTCTTACCACACATTCTCCACAGATCACACCCATCCACGAGACCTAATAACGCTTCTCTGATCAGTTCTTGGACTCCAGCTTTATTGGTTCATCCGGTGTCATCAACTTTGACCACATGACCAATATTATTAACAAATTAGTCAATTGAAATTCAAAAAAGGTTATTTTTCTTGCTGCGGTGACATGTCGAATAGTCCCAACGTTGGAGATGTCGAATTCTTCTCTATATTCTGGACTGCTCGAAAGAATTGTTCCGAATTACAGAAACCCTCCCAATCTCGGGACTCTGTGACATCTGCTTTCTTCCATGTCCTTTTCAACTTTCGATATTTCCCGTCAGTATCAGGCAGTGGCGGATTTACCAGCAGGCTGAGTAGGCTTGAGCCTAGGGCGGCGGATTTTTGGGGGCGGCAAATTTTCCCCAAAAAAATTATTGTCTTACAGAAACAAAAAATAAATAAATACCTAAATGTTATAAGATTTCACCACTTAACAACCTGTCAAATTGAGGAATTTGACGTTTGTCAATCTGCTAATACTTTTTTGATTTGGAGCGCGGTGCAGGAACGAATGGGATAACCAGCCTGGCCGAAAACGCCTACGCCTTCATAGCACCATCTGATCGTTTAATATTGATTATTTTCCAAAACTGTAGTAAATTGTAAAATATTCATACGTTTTCGAAAAGCTTGTTAATTGGGGAAGTTTTTCTTGTATTTTATACGCCAAGTATATTATCCTTTTTTGGAGCAATTCCTTTAGAGAAGTCGAAATAAAAAAATTGACTAGTGATTTAAAAACGTTGTATTTCTGAGAATCTTTTAATTTTCTTCTTGATTTTTTATTTCAACCACTCCTTTATTCTTCAACTATTAGAAAAATGTATTTTTACTTTCCTAAATGGAGTACCTACTTTGTTACAATTTCCAATTTTATCTCAAAAGGTGAAAATTTGAAAAAAAACTGTAAAAAGTTAAATAACTCGAAAACCACTGGCATTTTACCCCTGGTTAATGGGAACAAAATTGTTGCAAATTTGCTCTAGTATTACCCCTTCAAGGAATGTATCGAATTACCAGTCACCCTGTATATAATTAAAAAAAAAGAGAATCATGTTTTAGTCTTAATTCTAAAATATTTTCTTCCACCTTCTTTTGTCCGTGTAGGGTATCGAAGGTTAGAAGGGGCGGCAAAATTTGAACAGCCTAGCCTACTGGCGGCAAATGCGTAAATCCGCCACTGGTATCAGGTGAATAAGCCGATACTTTCCCTGACTTATGGTGGGTCCCAGGTTATGAATTAAAAAAATACACTTTAAATGCAGAAATTATTAGGTGTTTTAAAATAGCCAGTTTTTCTAGAAATCGAAAACACTAAATAAAAGATCCATTTCTGCCCCACTATGGCACTTAATCTTATGTTTCCTTTACAAAAGAAAATATATTGTGTGGGTGTGGGTGCGTGAGATGATCCCGTAGTTAGCGACGACTCGCCCGCATCAATACGTCACCGACTTTATTATACGTAAAATATGAGCGGCGATATATTATCATGGGTTGCGATAACAAGCTGGTAGCTTGTGATGGGAAGTTTAAACGAAGAACAGTAGAGAATAACACTTGTTTTCTTAAAGGAACAAATTGGATCTCTTTCTTCCTTCCATTGATTAATGTGGAAAGAATATCATACAATTCACCTTCAAATATCCAATATATTTCCGTGGAAATTGAGCCTCGTGGACGGCTTGAGATGGTAGAAATCATCATGTTTTAAAAAGTTCCATGCCCATACATTGTAGCTACTTATTTATAATTTCAGAAATCAAAGAATGACGGTTTTGAATTATTTATTGAAGGAACCCTCTTGAAATAAATGTACTTACTGACGGGGAATTCGTAAATGCTTTGCGTTGATTGTTTATTGTTTTTTATCATCCTTAGGTCCATTCGGACACTTGGAATTGTCATTTGAATATCATTTATCCAATAAAAAAAATAGCATAAAACATAAACTAACATAAAACCAAGAAAAAAAAACAGACATAGAGAATATAGATACACTGGCAGAGAACAGTCAACAGAACATGATAGAAGAGCAATGCTGGTCGCGGTGTAAAGAGCTCAGACCAGCATTTTGTCAGGTAGTCTATAAACAAAAAATATCGTAACTAGGATGAAGTGATGAACTATTGTGAAGAAAAATCAAAAACTCTCATATACCCATGAATCCCTTTTTCCTTTAGAGGCGGCAACATGCATTAACGACTAGAAGAATTTCGCTAATTCATATTTTTGTTCTGTGCATGGATGAAAAAAAAACTAAGAAAGTTTTGCGATAAATTAGAAAATTTAAAAAAAATTAACGACCATATTTATAGCTGTTATCACATAACCTTCAAGTGTTTTTGATAATCTTTTATTATAAATCATTAGTAATATTTTTCTTTGTAATATTTTTGATTATACGAATTTGAATTCAATATTCATGGAAAATATCACAGGAAAACCTTTGTCGGGTCAGCTAGTATTCAATATGTATAGTACCTAAACGAATAATTTTTAGCAACGCTCAGTGTTGTGCTTATAAACCTCAAACTCCAGGACAAAAATGACAGGTTTTTGCAAACGATGCTTTTTCTATGCGTCCACATTTTCATTGATAATAAATGGTGAGAATTTTATAAAATAAAACATAATAATATTTCGTAAAAGAAATTTATTCGTTTGTCCATTCATTCTATCATTATTTTAGAAGAATGAGTACGGCACCCTTTCGTTATTTTGTACTAATTTCCTTAGTATTCCGCTACAAAATAACACAATTACGATTGTAGAGAGAAGAAAAATGTTATTTAAGCCGTTTTTACATAATACGCTGTAGAATCGGGCGGTGCTTCTATTCCCTCAAAGGTAACGGTAAGTAATGTTGTTATTCTAGTGAAATCCATTAAATAGTTTCTCTGTGACAAAGAGTGCATCTTATTTCTATGCGACGATCTTCCCTACACACGCCATCGTTCTGCACTTTTAAATGCAACTTCCTTTTGTGAAACATTATACGTTTATCTATGCTAACCTACAACTGCACAATATGTTTCTGTATTTTTTTCAATTATTGTATTATGAAAGTGTAACCTTTTTTATGGTGGAAAAATTGTCATGGACAGTATGGACACTTTTCCCTACTCACTTTCCATGGACTCACTTTAAATAGCTTGATTTTGCTGGGTGTAGATTTCATCGCCCTCTTTGGTCTTAATTAATTACATCTATCACAAATCCTGCCATCCGTTCCCAGTAGCCCTAGTATAAGTTTTCAATGATCGTTTCGAAAGAGTTTCAAAAAATTTTCATACTAAAATGATAGAATGATTCGAAACATTGCAGTTGGAAATCCCTTACCACTTAACATGGCTCCTCGTCCTACTTCGATCACACAAATAATAGTGTGTGCTCGGCGTCATCTTCTCCTGCACCACATAGCAAACATTCCACCGACGGACGGATGTACTTTTCGAATACTCCATGTTCATGTTTCAAAGAGATTCCACCATGTTCCCTGTCTATTTCAGAACTATCATCCTAATTAATTACCAGGTTCAGCAGTTCTCGACACTTTTGTCCCATTCTTGTTGCCAGGATGTCTTTTTGCTTCTTCTTATGTCTTTCCTTAGTTGTTTCCATGCTCTCTCGTGCCAGTAAATGCAGAGACACAAGCCTGCCAGTACCACTACGGCGTCCCCAGATACGGTCCTTTATGCAGAGCATACTTTCAGGGCAAAGGACCTTTGTGCACTCACAACTTTATGTTTGTTTTCGTTTCTTCAGTGCTGAGTGCCATACTGGCGCAGCATACATAATCGCCAGCGCCAATCCTTCTGTTTGCTCGGAGACCACGCGCATTTAGCATACTTATTATTCTCATAGCCTGTACACTTTGCACAAGCCGCTTTTTTCCGCCTGCCGAATCTATTATTATTTATTTATTTATTGTTAAAAAAATGACACTATTGAGCATGACGGTAAAAACCTTTGCGCCAAAAAGTGTCTATAATATATTATATAACATGTATAAGTATAAAACTTTCACCGCCCAAAATATGTTCTTAATAGATTATTGGCTATCCGTCAATGCATGCGAAAATATATTTAAATGCGTGAAAGATCGAAAACATTTGAACTTGTTTTACATTTATCCGATAGTTTGTGTTTTCCCAAAATTTGTGATTAATCCTCATTTCTAGTCTCTGTAATAGCAGTCAGTTTGTTGAGAGGTTGTTGTTCCTTAATAATGCGGACCATAATTTTAACAGCTACCATGCATCCTCAATATTTATTAAATCAAGAGTTTTTCTTTTCACAAATTTGCTTTTATAAATACCTATATAATTTAAATGTTTACAAGATAATATATGTAAACTATTTTACAGAGTTAATTATTCTATTTTTTTATACTTTGATTCAAAATATAATTATTTACAATAACCAACGATTGTTGTTACCTACTAATAGGTGTATTGAACAAAATCATTCTCGATAGGTAAATTAATAATTATTTAAAAAAAAACTTTCAAGTGAAAAGGCACTAAGTATTTCATCATAATACGGTCCTACAAACACACAAGAAAAAAACTGTGTGGAATTTCATTGTGAAAATTTAACTATATACCTACTTACAGGCAAATCAATTTGTTCCAAAACTGCATCATAAAAGTTTCTTTAAATATACATATTTTTTTATTCGAAATTCAAATTTAGTGACCGTTCAAATTATTTACTTAGGTCTTATACATTTCGCTTAGGTCGGCCTCTCTTTTATTCCCTCACTATCTCACTAGATTAAAATATTATGGGGCACTTGAGAGTTCAGATAAAACCCTCAAGGTACGAGCACTGGTATTATTATTTTTTCTGAGCTGTGAGATCTCCATGACATTGAGAGATTTGTCTACTAAGGAGCTTATTTTTCCAAGACGTTACATTTTATCCACAACAACTGCGTACGTCCTCGAAATCTAATATAATACCTGGTTAAGTTCGTCAGTAACTTATATTATATCACACGCGTAATATGTTTCATAGAAATTTTGAAAGCAATCCGACTACCGTTAACATACATACATACATACATTTTCGTCGGTAGTGCGATAGTGAGGGGCCATCTTAATAAATTCTAGACCTTACATGTTTTTCTAACCCTCGTGTTTCTGATCATCCCTCTAAGGGTCTCCCTAGCTATGCTCCTGCGAATTTTAATGTATTTAAAAAAAAGTTTATTAGTATGTATTACTCAAAGACAGGTAGGTAAGCAACGTGGTTTATAACACCCCAATTATTATTTTTTTATAAAAAAAAAAAACCACGCAAACAATGCTTCATTTTCAAATTAAGTCGACTTGACTTGAGTGTGAAAAAAAAAAATTAAAAACCAAACCACCAAAACCACTCTGCTTATTATACATGGTAATTCGATCTATTTTTTGTTTTCAATTATTAAATATAATAATATTTGCCTTGAACACTGACTGACTGACTGACTGATTGACTGACTGACTGACTGCCTGACTGACTGATGTCATTAACGCCGCTAGATGGCGCGCCACTCGCAACTAAAGACAAATAATAATATTGTTCTTCTAATACAATATGGCTGACAGCAGTGACAACTGACAGTAACATAATGATATTATTATGCCTGGTGGCTGAGCACTTTTTTTAAAGGTCTTGACGTAGAGAAAAACAATTTTTTGGGTTATTAAAAAGCTCACATGCGAAGTCAGCCATAAGAAAGCAAAGCGTACCAAATTAGGAAACTTTTACGCACAGCGGGACTTCATAGTGAAGAAAAGCCTTTCTAATGCCATGAGTGCAATAAAAAGTTTGCGGTTTCAAGTAATTTAAAGAATGACATGCGAACTCATATCGGAGAAAAGCCATACGAATGCAATAAAAAGTTCAATCAATCAAATAATTTAAACAACCAATGACATGCTAAAAGCTATTTGAATGGTAAGTTTGCAATAAAAAGTTTAATTTCATTTTTAAGTTTGCATAAATAGTTCAATCAACCGTGTGCTGTAAAGTATCACTTGCGAATTCGGCCAAAAAATTGACAAATCAGGAAACTTTTACGCACAGCCGGACTTCGCTTTACTAATGCAATGTGTGCAATAAAAAGTTTTGAAACTCATAGCAAAGCCATACGAATGCAACCATTGCGATAAAAAGTTTAATCAATCAAATGATAAAAGCCATTTAAATGCATATTTTGTTAGAAAAAGTTCAAAATTTGTTTAAAGTCTGACATATGAATTCGGCCAAAAGAAAACATAGTTTGTATGAAAAAGTTTACCAAATCAGATCTTTAACTCACAGACGCGATTTCATTGCCAAGAAAACACTTGCTAATGCAATGTGTGTTATAAAAAGTTTTTTTTTGCATTTTTATAAATAGTTATATTATCATGAATAGTTATAATCTATCATCGAGTGCTTTACAGTCACACAAATGAATTCGGCCATAAGAAAACAAAGTTTCCATGAAAAAATTTACCAAATCACGAATCTTTAATCCACACACACGAGATCATAGCGGAGAAAAACCATACGAATGTCATGTTTTCAATAAAAAGTTTACACACCTAGAGTAATTTTTTAAAGATTTTCACGAATCACGAATCTTTAATCCACAGTCCACACACACGAGATCATAGCGGAGAAAAACCATACGAATGTCATGTTTTCAATAAAAAGTTTACACACCTAGAGTAATTTTTTAAAGATTTTCATGTGAATTCATAACGTTGAAAAGCCATACATATGTTAAGTTTGTTATAAAAAGTTCACGTTGTTTTTTTGAGTTTTCATGAAGAATTCAATTAATCAAGTGTTTTAAAGTCTCATATAAGAATTCGGCAATACGAATGCAAAGTTTCCATGAAAAAGTTTACCAAATCACGAATCTTTAATCCACAGTCCACACACACGAGATCATAGCGGAGAAAAACCATACGAATGTCATGTTTTCAATAAAAAGTTTACACACCTAGAGTAATTTTTTAAAGATTTTCATGTGAATTCATAACGTTGAAAAGCCATACATATGTTAAGTTTGTTATAAAAAGTTCACGTTCTTTGAGTTTTCATGAAGAATTCAATTAATCAAGTGTTTTAAAGTCTCATATAAGAATTCGGCAATACGAATGCAAAGTTTACATGAAAAAGTTTAATCAATCAAATCGGTAAATACCCACATGCCAAAAGCTATTTGAATGTACAGTTTGTAATTAAAAGTTTAAGTTGTAGGTATTTGAGTTTTCATAGAGTTGAATCAACCAAGTATTTTGAAGTCTCACATGTGAATGCTCACAGCTATGCTATGAGAAAGTAAAGTTTGCATAAAAAGGCCATAGGTGGGCGCCACGGGCGCCTTTAAAAAACTAGTTAAATATAATAGATTTGTTTTCTTATATATTAATAGATTATTATCAATATAATTCCCTTAAATTTAAAATATTATTACCCTCCTCATAAAGTAAAACTTGTGGTAAAGAGCGGAGAACGGTATAAAGAAGTACAAAACTTTACATATCTAATAAAAACTAATTAGGCCCAGTCCTATCTAGTCGCATGATCGTACGATCGTGCGATTGCGATGATCGCATGAACGCATAAACCCATTTGTGATCGCACGATGAAAAATTGTGTGTCCTAACTGCCATCGCATGATCGCGCGTCCACTTTCCTTGACAAAGCAAACAAATAAATATGAATGTTAGTAAGTAAGAACTTTTGGCAAGTAGAGATGGAATAGAGATGAGGAACCCATCGGACGATCGAAGTTACGTCTGTCCGTCTGCCCAGTTAGGCCACGTTCATACAAAATTATATGTTTGAACAGGGCGTCCGCATTCATGCGATCATCGCAATCGCACGATCGTACGATCATGCGACCACCTAGGACAGGGCCTTAGTGTTTACCTTAAACACTATAAATAACATAATAATATATCAAAATAGATATGAAACTGTTAAGTCTAACACAAAAAAAATGTATTCTCTATTAAAAAATCAATAATTGGATGTTAATACATGTTTTTACGAAATAATCTGTGTATCCGTTTTTCAAAATCACCTATTGCAGAAAATATTCCTATACACTTTTCAGGTTTCATTGCGGTTTTAAAAATATCAATTTTTTAACAGATGTAATTTTAGCTTACTTTAGGAATATTTTTGAGTACCTAGTGACGTAGCAATATTACATACATTCAAAATTAATGATTGTGTTATCTTTTGTCACTTTGTTATCAAATGTTAGAAATATGAAAGCCACTGGTGGTGTGTGGTGTCAGCTAGTACTTCATACTTACACAAAATCTCACATTCACCAAAAATGTCTGATACGTCGCCTAAGTAGGAAGGTGATACGGATTTGTTCTTCGACGTTGCTCTTAATAATATTTTATTTATATTTTCTTTCCATATCTCGTACTTCAACTGTTTTAAGGTTATATTCCACCCCTACACCACGAGTTATGTAGTACCAAAACACACTATTTATTATTTTTGACAACGGGTAAGTTTGTTCTAACATTTTCGAAGAATAATAATTTTCCATTTATTAGTCCCGATATACTGAAAGTTATCAAAAGGTTAATCAATTTTTGAACAACTAAGTTATGACGTTCCTAGATTTTAACATTTTCGACAGTATGTACAGTCGTACCCACTAAAAGTTATCGTCATATTTTTTTGTTTGTTTTGTATACCTAAGTATAATATGGCCATTTCTTAAAAGCTCTTTTGAGGGACGGCCGACGGGTCCGGGACATTTTGCCAGTTTTGCTACCATGTAGTTGTGCCACTGTTTCTTCCATCGATATACCATTACTCACATAACATCTCCTATTTCTCTTGTTTCTGCCCTGGCTTCCTTGCGGATGGAATCCATGTGTTCGATCCACGCCATTCTCGGTCGACCAGACCTCTTAACACATCTCTTTTCTGCATACAAATTCTCATTGTTATTCTATTTTCATCGAATAAATCCACATGCCCAAATCATCTCAACTTATTAACTTTCATATTTGTTACATCATTAACTTCCATACCACACTCCTTCCCAATATTTGTTACATCATTAACTTCCATACCACACTCCTTCCCAATATTTGTTACATCATTAACTTCCATACCACACTCCTTCCCAATATTTGTTACATCATTAACTTCCATACCACACTCCTTCCCAATATTTGTTACATCATTAACTTCCATACCACACTCCTTCCCAATATTTGTTACATCATTAACTTCCATACCACACTCCTTCCCAATATTTGTTACATCATTAACTTCCATACCACACTCCTTCCCAATATTTGTTACATCATTAACTTCCATACCACACTCCTTCCCAATATTTGTTACATCATTAACTTCCATACCACACTCCTTCCCAATATTTGTTACATCATTAACTTCCATACCACACTCCTTCCCAATATTTGTTACATCATTAACTTCCATACCACACTCCTTCCCAATATTCTCATTCCATTCCATGTCCAACAGAGTCTTTAATCTCTACTGCAATAATTATTATATCAATCTCTTATATTCTTCAAATCTTCTTTTTTCGTCTATATATCCACGTGTGACATCCATATATGTCATTTTTGATAACAGGATTGTGTTATGAAGTAGTTTTTTTTTTTATTGAAAGTGAAACCAAAATTCATAGGAATAGGACATACTGAGTTACAGACGAATAATATTATACGTGTGAAAAATATTTCGAGAGTTTCGGAAGAAGAAAATTATCATTATATTATATAGGAATGTCTTGATTTAGCGCTAAATGTGAAAATATCTACCTTTCAGACTTAAAACCATTTGATAGAGAAAATTTTTATGACCCATTTTTGGTTCAAATTGAAGCAAATCTTGAATTTATTACAAAATGGTCATAAACAATAACACAAATTGGAACATCCGAAACGGAATAAACAAACTTCTTGCCAAGACTTCCGTTGTCACCAAAGTTTCTTTTGTCAAAAGTAAGTCACCTCATTCCATTATTGACAATCAAAAAAGTTTTCTGCGAGGGTGGGTGAAAAGTGTCTTTTCCGCGTTTAAATTATCGAACGAATCAAAAGATAGACGTATTTTAGTTGGTTAATTTGGAGCACTACCAGTTCCCAGTTCCATTTTATTTATGCTTATCTTTATCTTCTTGTATTTTTTGTTCAATCATTAATACGAAGTTTATCTATATTTCAAGATAAACTTTTTTGCTTTTAAAATTAAAAACAGCAACCCGTGTCCGCGACCAAATTTTAAAGACTGACGATCAAGTGATGCGACTACTTGGACCACGTCCTCTCGAGTTTGCCCATTGGCGAGCCATGGAGTGATGGATTGACACGATTGGATTTTGGACTGATTGGATATTCATCCTATCACTCAATCAATCATCCTGTTTTGTGTTTGCTGCGTTAGTGTTACTGAACCGATCCAATTTCTATCTTATCACTATGCATCATCCATTTGGTTTACCCCATTCGTGGTAATATTTTGGAGTGACGTCGCTTCATTTGAAAGGATCGAGTGATCGTGAATAGCGGGCTTTATATTTCGAATGTATTCAACCAACACCAGAATCGTTTCGTTCTGTTAGCTTTAGGCTGCGTACTTGTCAGTAGTTGATGCTATAATTTTAAGCTAATGTTTTCTTATTCCGACTGAGAAAATGAAACCTTTACTCAATTACAATTCAAGGAATAGCTTTGAAGTTGGGATTATGTTTCAAATATTCGTAACATCAAAGAAATCTCTCATTCGAGAAAACAAACGTTATCAACAATAAAACATTTCAATAACGTTATTCTTTGTGGTAATTGATATCGTCATCAGGGATGGGATTCAGCTTTGCCTTAGTCCTAAATTTTTTTTTGTTATCATTATAAATATGTAAATAAAACAAATTAACCATTTTCTATAAAAAGGTATCAGTATAGCCGGCGAAACTTATTGCCTGAAGCAATTTTTTTCTAGTCAACCGATCCCATCCAATCTGAGATAGGCCAACCCCGGGTAGAATTTTCAAGTGAATAAATACTTTGAAAAACTCTGACCTGACCGGGAATTGAACCCGGGACCTCGTGATCTTTGAAATTCACACATTTAATTCTAGGCTACCGAGGAAGATCATCATTATATTTTATATGGACATTGAATTGGTTGTTATTTGTGATAAATCTTTATTTTTTCTATTCCATTTTATGAAAAGGACGTTACGCTCTACGGAAAATAAGACCATAGATGGTTTTTGTCGTTGGACGAGCGTACTAAGAATCTCAAAATAAAGACAAAACTGTCAACCATATGTTACCAGACCATCTCTCGCTAGGATATTTTTTATTATATAATTTTATATTAAAGTCCTTTGTGCCTTTTCTGACCGGTTGAGGTTTAAGGACATGAGGTGGTCAACCTCACGGCCCCGATCTGATTTTTCGATTTCCTGCCTCTTACAGGATGCTGGAAAAACCAGCAAAAAGAGCAGAGGTGCTATTCTTAGCCGGCGACCCCACGGACAAACACTGACCGTTGGTGTTGATTGGTGTGCGGCTACTAGAATTGCGGGGACAGGGCTGCATGGTGAGGACCTGTGTTAAAGAATATAAGAAGTTTTAATTTCATTTAGACACAGATGATGACATTTGAATTCACGTAATATTCTCCAATGACACTACTTTAGTCAGACTATGCTTGGGATTGTTTTTTTGTAAAGTTCACTATAGTAAATAAGCTACATAATAACAATGTATATTTTTCTTATACCTACAGGAACTAACACGGTCAACACATCGTATTAAACATTCAAATATAAATTTACTAACTTAGGTACCTATGTATATAGAAAATTCCATCGCTGATGCAGGATTTTGGTAAGTAGGTACTTTTGATTTGATAAGTTATATAAGTAGAGAAGTAAATTTTAGATCAAATTGTTTCAAGCATCATAACAACACCACCTTTATAAGAAGGCCTTAGCGCTGGGACTGTGACGTCACATTGTTAGGCCCAGTATGTGCTTGCCTTACATCTGTATGTACTTACCTGTACCTGTTAGAGGCAAAATGGCCGCCAGCGCTTAGGCCTTCTTATATAGGTGGTGTTGATCATAATAATGAATTTCTTTTCAAATCGGAAGGGCTAATTGAATAAAATTTCAACATTTTACTTTGCTTGCCCCCTTATTTATGAAATGAATAATAATTATCGTACGTTTTACCATTTTGAGAACCATTGTTTGGCAAACGAGAAAAATATTTTTTATTAATATTATTATTATTTTGTTAAGGGCAGCATTTTGATTGTATTATTCGCATTTTTTTCGTGGGCGTTAATCGTACATCAATCATTCTTCTTTTTCACATCAACGTTGTTGTGAATTTTTCTGTCCGTCGCAACACAATAGACACCTTAATCCTAATTACGGCTCCACAAAGAGGGATGTCATACAAATTGTTATTACATTAGTCCTCTACCACTGAAAAGGGTAAAAATGTTTGTGTTATTGTTATAAAATATTTGTACGATAATTCAAGCACATTCCTACATCGTATTTTATTTATTATGTATTCTTCTTTATTAGATTGAGTAACATAGTCCATCATCACATCGCTCAAATTCGTGAAATATGTGTAATGTGTATGTCAGGTGTTCATTCACATACATTTAATTTTTTTGTAAGTATAAGTACCTAAGTAAAGTAAGTAAGTTTTTTGTAAGTTTTTACCCATCACGCCGTTTCCCAAAGGGGAAAGGCAGAGAGTACGGACTTCCATTCTTTCCTATCCAAATAAACCACTTTCGCTTCCTCCAAACGCATAACATTCCGCATTCACGCTCTCCTATTTCTTTTGCTCCTGACTTGGCCCTCCTCTAAGACGGCACCGATATGGTCGAACCATGTCATTCGAGGTCGGCCTCGACTGCGTGCACCGGTCTTTCAAAATTAAATATCCTTTTAGTCATTTTCTTCTCGTTAATTCTCTCTTCATGCCCAACCCACCTTACTTTATTCACTTCCATTCTAGTAACTATGCTAACATCCACTCCACATTCCTTTCTAATATAATCATACCTCACCTTGTTAATCAGTTTCTTTCCGCATATCCTACTACGCAGTACCTAAGGTATAAGTTATACTATGTTAATAATACATTATTGTTTATGCATGTTTGTTTAATAAATTAACAGTTAAAAACTGAAGAATTTTTATATAAATAAAATAAAATGCTTTGTTATGGTTTTTTATTTGGCTTAAGAATTTTGTTCATGATAAGTAAAGTTAACGCTAAAAGGGTTTTCTCAGCACAGGCTCACCCTATGAGGGCAACAATATTATACCTACTGATTTCATGTGTTATAGTTATAATGAAATATAACAAAATAGAAAATATATAAATAAAATAAACTATTATTTTAAACCATTTTTTCCAAGGACATAAAAAGGAGGGTATATTGTCGATGTCATTCTTCATAAAAAACAAGGGAGAGATATTTCAAGTGGTAAATATTCGATATGTTTTAGCTAAATAAAATTACTTAGTTAAAAACAAAAAAAAAAGATACCTATTTCCAAAATAAAAATTTAGCTTGTAATACTTGGGCATTTATTAAGTACTAGCAGAGAAATATATGTAACCACCGGCATAGAAAAGAATCATAACTTTTTTGATATTCCTATAAATCAGTTATATCCGAATCGAGCTTAGACAATTTGGGCAACATTGTTGTTCTTTATTTCAAATGTTTTATAGTTATCCCAAATTTCTTCAATTAATTAAGTCTTCCGCACATTTGAATTTTTTGCCATAGCAACACTATCGACATAATAATATACATTAAATATGTACTTATAGGAAATATTTCCTGGAGTTGACTAGTTTTTTTCATATATGTGAAAAATATTTCGCGAGGGATTTAACGTTTTTACGAAAAATTACAACGGATTACGGACGAATTTTCCACTAATTATATAGGATTAATACCAAAAAATAATTGACGTGAACACTAAACTTTCATAAAATTTATAATTTGTTGAACATGCATTTTTTCCGTGGTGGAAGTAATTTAAATAATCAAATTTAAATAAAAAACTGTTTAACTCTTTCACAATTTTATTACACCTGTCATGTTTCGAAGGGGCATGCCCTTCATGGTCACAGGTTATTTGAAACTAAAGCTAAGATTTGGTACGGTGATGAGTTAGCGTTGTACGATTTACATATTATGTTAGTACCTATGTGACTTTCTACAGCTGATTTTGAATACAGAGTAGGTATATAAACGAATAAAAAGAAAAATGTGTTAGCAAATAGAGAAATATGAATATGGAACATATAAAAAAATATAATTTAGATAAAAAAGAATAGGTTTACTGTACATAATATAATTATAACAATAATATTATCATTTTGGAATATTAAATTTATTTCTGGAGAGAGATATAAAACAGATAAATAATAATAATAATTGAGAATTTCTCAATGACTTTAAACTAATACTAATAACTTTAAAAATGTAATTGTTGCGTTTTATACGGAATTTTTTTTTTTTTTTTTTTAAATTAAGAACGTATTTATGTTCTAAATTTGGAAATTAGTATCACTTGCTTCAAAATCAGGTAAGTATGAGTTTTACATAAAATATATCTGTGTAAATTGAAGAACCTACCTTTTATTGTTTTGAACTTTCATAAGTATTTCTGTTAAGATAATAACGGGGTCAACCCTTTAAATCAACTCGAGTTTACACTCAATTAACCCTCCAGACGATCTCGTAGGCAAGAGAATAATGGGTACAGGAGAACTACTTGAATGATCACAAACATTCCATGACTGCTGAAGAATTCAAAGTTCACCTCACAAAGATAAGGATCTGAATAATACCTATTCGATTGAGAGGGAGTTAAGTTTAAATACAGGATGTTTTTTAAAGCCAGGGGCTCAGTGTCTTTCAGCCGGTTTCATAAAAAATAAAGGAGACTTTAAGCTCCCTTTAAAAATATATAATGGGTTCCATAACAATAAAATGACATTTAAATCCGACTTTATGTTAAAATCTCGTTATTAGCACTAAAGTCGACTTTAGTGTAGTTCAATCTTTTAACACTGGAGTTCATAGAAAATTTCGTGGCGCTTTAACCCACAAATAATAAACATTTGTATACGGTGATACTGTGGACAAAAATGACCAAAATAGGGTGGAACACATGGCAAAATGGGAAGAATATTATTGTTTAATGATTTCGTTTACCGATTCATAAACCATAATAATAAATTAACAACAATAACGATATTTTGATGCTCTATTGAGAAATGAAATTGATAGATTAACAGAAATAAACACCCTATGTTTTCCATAGATTTCCATGGTAATACTACCAACTGCTACCAACTTTAAAATATTTTTTTGACATTTCAAACTTTAGCTGGAATATTTTTTTATGAAACGCGTCAGCTTAAAGGAGTCTTTAAATTTTAAATGTTGCTTTAGCTAAAATGTTCTTTAGCCGCTTGTTTTGAAACCTGCTGTACGTGTTTTACAGCCGGTTTCATATAAAAAATAAAGGAGACTTTAAATTTCCTTTAAAAAAATAACGCGTTTCATAACAACAAAATGACACTTTATTTAAAGTACCGTTCATGGGACTTAAAGTCGACTTTAGTGTAGTTCAATCTTTTGCCGTCGGAGTTCATAGAAAATTCCTTCCCCCAATAAGCCACTAATATTTGTTGTTATTGATTAGCTTTAAGTGATATTATTTTTAATGCATATTTCATTTTGATATTAGAGCACAAATGTGCCATCTGTAATTGGGTTAATTATAAATATATATATTAATTGTACAAATTTGTAATAAAACCTGTAGATGAGCCAATAAATAAAATAAAAAAAATAAAAAAATAAAAAAATTCGTGGCGCTATCTACCAGTTTTCTCTGTCACAACGATGAACATTATTGTATGCGGTAACACTGTGGAAGAAAATGACTAAAATAGGGTGGAAAGCATGGTAAAACGGGAAGAATATTATTGGTTACAGATTTCTGTTACTAATTCATAAACCTTAAAAATAAATTAACACAAAAAACGGCACTTTGATGCTCTATTGAGAAATGAAATTGACAGATCAACAGAAATTCCGCGAAATTATTAGAAAACAACCTATATTATTGGTTACAGATTTCTGTTACTAATTCATAAACCTTAAAAATAAATTAACACAAAAAACGGCACTTTGATGCTCTATTGAGAAATGAAATTGACAGATCAACAGAAATTCCGCGAAATTATTAGAAAACAACCTTATGTTTCCATAGATTTCCATGGTAACAATACATTTCAATTCAATGGGAAGTTTTCTGGGGAGCTTCCGACAATACACACTAGGTGGCAGAACTTCTAATCAGGTTTATTGTCAAATTCAGTGCTGCCAACGTAGAGATGTTTTTTCAGAGATGCCAACGTTGGGAAGTTTGTTTTCCATTGTGTTGCTAAGAAGTTGTTGATTGAGTTGCTAAGAAGTTGTTGATTTTGTTGCGCATAAATTTGAGAATAAATCTCAGGGGTGCTGTTCTGTATTTTTTAATTTGTATTTATGTAGGTATATAAAAAAAGATGAACAATTTTATTTGTAATAGTATGTAAAAAATGTACAATGATTACTCTAAACCTATTGTAAGTTATCATGTATAATAATATATAAGTTTTTAATTTGAAATAAACTAGAATGATATTTTGGAGGTTAGATTGTGAGCTACCATAAGAAGAAGAAGAAGTAAATCGCCCCCGTTGGCAACACTGAATTTGACAATAGACCGGATTAGCAAGGGCGCCTCTAGTGGCACAAAAAGGAAAAAAAACATCCCATTGACATTTCAAACTTTAGCTAAAGTACGCGGGAATATTTTTTTATGAAACCCGTCAGCTTAAAGGAGTCTTTAAATTTTAAATGTTCCTTTAGCTAAAGTGTTCTTTAGAGCTTTTTATGAAACTGGCCGTTTGTTTGGTTTAAATAAAATATGTTTATATGTTCCAGTGGACAGTTCATTTTTCTCACTCTACATTGACGAAAAATTCGTTCGCATAATTCGAATTGTCTAGGGGGGCAGGTAAAGCATTTCAGCTTCGACAAAATGACAGGCCTTCGCCAATAAACAGAGACCGATGCTCGTCATGAATCTGGTAGCTATAGGATGAAGTAGATTGGTATTTTAAATATATAGTGTTTTTCAGAAATAAAACAAAAGAATGTCACTTGATGTTTGATTTGAACTAGTGCTATATGGATATTTTGGTTTGAACTACTGCTATATGGAAGTCTAGTTTGAACTAATGATATATGGATTTATATTTATATTTAAGTTGCGATGGATCGATCAGGTCAATGCAAAAGTAGTAACGACTATTAATTGTAGAGACCAATGCGAAGGGTACAGTGCAGGGACGACTAGAAGGAGACAGTTAAGAACGTTGTAAATACGAGAACATAATAATATGGTCACGACCCTCAAACATGGGGATTACGTCAAAGAAGACGAAGACGATTATTACTTTACTAAATAAAATAAATATGTGAACCAAAAGTAAATATTTAACTCTGAATATAACTTGTACACAAATTTTATTTTAACCAGTAAAATAAACAATTACGTTAGAAACTTACCTTTGAAATGTTCGAAAACGAAACGAAATAAATATTTAACTCTGAATATAACTTGTACACAAATCTTATTTTAACCAGTAAAATAAACAATTACGTTAGAAACTTACCTTTGAAATGTTCTAAAACGAAACGAAATAAATATTTAACTCTGAATATAACTTGTACACAAATCTTATTTTAACCAGTAAAATAAACAATTACGTTAGAAACTTACCTTTGAAATGTTCGAAAACGAAACGAAATAAATATTTAACTCTGAATATAACTTGTACACAAATCTTATTTTAACCAGTAAAATAAACAATTACCTACGATAGAAACTTACCTTTGAAATATTCGAAAACGAAACGAAATAAATATTTAACTCTGAATATAACTTGTACCTACACATCTTATTTTAACCAGTAAAATAAACAATTACGATAGAAACTTACCTTTGAAATGTTCGAAAACGAAACGAAATAAATATTTAACTCTGAATATAACTTGTACACAAATCTTATTTTAACCAGTAAAATAAACAATTACGTTAGAAACTTACCTTTGAAATGTTCGAAAACGAAATGAAATAAATATTTAACTCTGAATATAACTTGTACCTACACAAATCTTATTTTAACCAGTAAAATAAACAATTACGATAGAAACTTACCTTTGAAATGTTCGAAAACGAAACGAAATAAATATTTAACTCTGAATATAACTTGTACACAAATCTTATTTTAACCAGTAAAATAAACAATTACGATAGAAACTTACCTTTGAAATGTTCGAAAACGAAACGAAATAAATATTTAACTCTGAATATAACTTGTCCCTACACAAATCTTATTTTAACCAGTAAAATAAACAATTACGATAGAAACTTACCTTTGAAATGTTCGAAAACGAAACGAAATAAATATTTAACTCTGAATATAACTTGTACCTACACAAATCTTATTTTAACCAGTAAAATAAACAATTACGATAGAAACTTACCTTTGAAATGTTCGAAAACGAAACGAAATAAATATTTAACTCTGAATATAACTTGTACCTATACAAATCTTATTTTAACCAGTAAAATAAACAATTACGATAGAAACTTACCTTTGAAATATTCGAAAACGAAACGAAATAAAAATAAGTAGGAAACGTAATTAAATTTTTTTAAACCAGCATTATAAACAAAAGCAATGTTAATATGCTAAATATGTACATAATATAACAATCCATAGCGGATTTCGCATCCTACAATAGGTATTGTACATGTATACACCCTTTCAGTTACTCTTTGTAGCCAAAGACACGTACACTCGTACACCCTGCTGTACCTACAAACACCCTATACAAAGTCGGTTACTCAATCGAGCAAGTAGGGTTTTTCAAGTTTTGCATCACTTTATGACTTAAAATATTAAATTATGAGCACCAAAAAAAGATGATAACTTTCTAGAAAGGTTACTAAGGTTGCATTTTTCATTTCTAAGTTAGTATACTAATTCGTTAAAACACAATCTATACAATTCTGTAGGGTTCCACTAAAATTTAGAATCAACAAAAATGTTTAATTTCGCGAGTACCTTATGTCTAGTGATTTAAACCAACCCGAGCATAAGAAATCGATCCAAGTGATTTCAAACGAAATATTTCCGGGTACTTTATCTATAATTTTATTGATTTTTGAAATGTCATATGTCTGAAAAAATAGTATGTATCTACTCTGTAACTAACATATAATATGTATAATATACTCTATTCTATTTATTTTTCACCTTTTCGTTCAAGATCTTTCAAGTCCACTTTCTGCGTAATACCTGTGATGTGTCAGTACTTTCGAAAAAAGGAGATTTTAGATAGTCACTTGTTTTCTTTACTTTTTGAAGTAAGACGGGGTTTGTTTAATTTCCAGGGTATTATTAACATCTACCTATCTATCTCCATTCAAATATGTTCCTGTTGGATTTTCTAAAGATGCTTCAATACAGCCTGATCGCCAGCTTGATGTAGGAATTAAAATATTGGGTTACCTGAAGGGACATACGCTAAAGCCGCAGTAATTATTATCGTTTATGTCGCTTTCGTCAATATAAGAAATGTTTACATGCGCTAAATTACTGTAACTTGTGGACTTATCACTGTGTAAGACACAATCTAGATATTTAAGTATATTCTTTTTAATGTATGCATATTGTTTCTGAATAAAATTAAGGTGCTTAATGTTCTGATTACCTATAATAATTTTATTTCCCGCTGTTCATGGACTCTTATGTAAGTACTCTGATTTATAGTGATGTAAGCGACTAGGCACGACTCAGAATATTTGCGGTGTGTATGGGGAAGGACCGATCGGGGATTAATAAAAACAGTTGGTCAAATTCAGTTAAGTCTAGGTACGGTTAGATGCAACAAATCGAATGGAATGTCGATTTCCATATGAAAACTTGTGAGAAGAATTCTACCACTTATGAAAACATCATCTTTAAAAGTAACAATTTGCTTAGTGCAACATTTGTACGAGTATAATATTGTCCAATATTCGGAGCCATTCGTATATAGTCTCGATTTGACGGTGGTTAGCCATGATAGATAAAATCATTTAGGTGTATACGCACTAGCTACTTATGCAGAGGAGCAAATAAGACATAATTCTGAAGCATAAATATTCTTAAAGATAAGTATTACTCGCATATTAACTTCTCCTTTTAAACGGGTCCTTATAGTGTTCCTACTAATGTAGGAGAAATGGGCGGCGAATGGAGCGTAGGTAGACAATATGTAATTAACATTCTCTGCAGAGTGATTGTATGTAGATAGCAGGGACTTGTTTGGTTCCAGGGAAAATAATAATTTATAAGATGAATGTAACACGACCAGCCTGATGTAGAGAGAACGCACAGCTCCTTTGTAGTGATAATTAAACACACAACATGCAGTTAGTTTTTTTTTAAAGAGTTATTAGAAAACAAAGCAACTACGTAAGGAATAAAAAAATAGTAATTGTACATACATACTGCAGCGCCTCTGGAATTATGGCTTTGAATGACCCACTACTCAGCTCTCATTTCAGACATGCTGTGAACATCAATGAGTTCAAGAAACTATTAAATACTCATCTTTTTACGAATTTTATTTCTAACATATCAGTATTATGTAAGTTTTTTTTATTTTTAACATATCAGTATTATGTAAGTTTTTTTATTTCTAACATATCAGTATTATGTAAGTTTTTTTTATTTCTAACATATCAGTATTATGTAAGTTTTTTTTATTTCTAACATATCAGTATTATGTAAGTTTTTTTTTATTTCTAACATATCAGTATTATGTAAGTTTTTTATTTAGTCTTGTCATAAGATTGTCATGCGTATCAGTACTTTCTGTAACTTCAACGCCCTTGAGTTGGATTTTAATGTTACAAAACGGCGCTATGCAAATCATCATAATAGGGCCCTCCATCTCCTTGCGCATCAAGCTACTCGGGTTGAGATGGGCTGGGCGAACATGCAAAGAGAATGCCCGACTAATGGGTCCCCAGATGCATCATGACTAGACAACCGGGTGGAAAGGGGAGGGTTGGAAGACCGAGGCTGAAGTGGTCAGCCGAGGTGAAGAGGAATGCAGCACAACTGCTAGGGCCAAAAAAAGTGGAAGAAGGTGGCTGGGAATGGAAACTTTTGGAGGCAAAATAAAAAATTATATATGCTGTAGCGCCGTCGGAGTGGGTGTATGTATGTATAATATACTTTTGGGTGACAAGGTAACCAAATTTATTTTGCATACAAGATTTTTTCTTTTTAAAAACTTTAGTATTAATACGGAATATAAGATTTCTAGTGTTGAAAATAGCTATAAATACTCCGCAATAAAAAATCAAACCCTTCCGGACCCATAGATTGTAATTTCATTCCAATATTTTCTGTTAAAAAAATACTCTTTTTATATTTAGTTTTAATTTCCCAAGCTGAAGAATCCAATTCCTGTGATGAGAGATAACATCCTCTAACAGGAAATTCGTTAAAAAGTGCAAGACAAATGCTGAAACAAGAAAATCTTTAAATAACCCCGAAGTATTATTATCTTCATTGCGGGAATAGCGAAATTATTGTATTTTAAACAAGAATAAAAATAACAAAGTTATACAATATTGTTTAAAAGATTATTTTGATAAAAAAATATATCCATTGTATTACTTTTGTTCGATACCTACAGCTAATCATTATCTTTGTTTTTTTTTTTTTTAAAATAGTATAAAGGGGTTTCATTCTACCATCTTAACAATCTCAATACTCTCAATATGAATCACAAACATCCATAGCCAATAAAAAAATATTGTCTTCTTCTTTCTATATCTGCTGACATGATCTTCGGTGGCCTTGCGAGAAGGCGATACCCTTGTGGAGTTTTATTTTCCGCTATGAGTGGCATTCTAGATTTTTCATCCATTCTGTTGACGTGGTCTTTCCACAATCTTCGTCTATCTCTGTCCCATCGCGCGATGTCTTTGGTCCCACAGGTCTGCCTGTTCAATCAATCAATCACTGTTATCGACGTAACGAATTCTATCTTCAAGGGTTCTCCCTATGATGGCCCTTAAGAACTTCAATTTCGATGTTCTGAGCAAGTTTTTAGTTCTGAAAGTATCAGCTTTTGTTTCAAGACTTGTTTGCACACGGAGTACCTAGCAAAGTTCGATCATCTGTGCTGATGTCTTTAACACCCACACATTCTTACATTTCAGTACAAATTGTTTGTTTCAAATCACCACAGATGATTTCAATAACACCAATACGAGAACTAATATTACACTAGGCAAGTGACCTTTTTTCTCGAAAATAATAAGGTGGAACTATTATTTTCGAGAAAAAAGGTAGGTATATAAAATTATATACAACGGCCTTTATTCGAACACATTTATGTAGCATTTCGTACTAATCGCATGGGTGACTTCCTCACAAGGATACATCTTTGAAAGGAAAACCTCTACTATGTATGATCCAAATCCAAATCCAAACTCCCTTTAGACCCCACTTAGGGGCATAGGGAGGCAACAAGAGCTCTCCATTGCGCTCGATCCTGCGCAACGTTAATGACCTCCTCCCACACCATGTCCAGATTCCTCAGCTCTGCCTCGAAGGAGCGGAACACAGTATGAGAGGGTCTTCCTCGTCTCCGGGACCCTGATGGGAGGAAAAACAGCGCTCTCCTCGGCCAACTGTCATTCGGCATCCTTAACACATGTCCCAGCCAAGTCCATCTCCTCCACATAATAGTAGAGGTGATGGGCTCACGCTGGGTGCGTCGGCGTATAGCGTCGTTCGTGATGCGGTGGTACCATCTTATACCCAAAATTCTCCTGAGGCACTTCGTTTCGAATGCAGATACTTTTTGTGCCTGGGCCAGAGTCAGGTGCCAGGACTCACACCCATACAGGAGAATGGGCAACACACACGCATCAAACAGTTTACATTGATATGATATGTATGATAAATATTTATTTTACATGTTATTCGAAATTCTATGCTTACACTTCATTTTTAATGTAGGTATTATGTGGATATCTATATACAAAAATTTCTATATGTTTACACATCAGTTCCTACCAAATTATAAAAAACCTCCTACAAAAGTGAGATATATATATATATATATATATAAATTCCGAGTAAATATTGATGCGTGCTCGATTTAATAAAATATGAAGATTTTAATATAAGATTTATAGCAGTTGGTTTTAGTATTATGTAAAAGGATGTAGGATAAATTATTTTTGAAAATGGATTTATTACATGGCAAAATTCAAAAATAAATTCTGTGTAAGATGAGATAAAATGGGGCGTTATATTAATATGTCTTACTCATAAGACTAGGCGCTTATTGATTTCTGCGAGACGTGCTTCCGGCGTGGTTTATTAGAATTAGCGGCGTTATTCAACAATATCATCTTTACAATATTCTCATATTATTGTTTCTAGTCTATGTGTACATTGGCAGTACTAGCTGACATCCAACATTTTGCTGCACCGAAATGAATAAAAAGAGACAATTAAAAAAAATGTAATAACACAAAACAGACCAAAAAAAGGGGTTGTTTTAGGATGGGATTGAGAAAAAGTATTTCAGAATTACGTTGCATTTAAAGACATTAGATGATTTTTGGCCAGTCGAGAGGCTGTTCCAACAGCGAGTACCATAAGGGGGCATCCATTAATCACGTGAGCCCAAAAAAAGAGGGGGGGGGGGGGGGCTAGAAAAAAATCACGAGAGATCACGTGGGGGAGGGGATGTCTAGTGAGAAAATCACGTGCATTTATTTTTTCTGATGAATTTAAAGTAACACTGTTAAGCAACCAGAAATTTGAAAAAATTACGAAAAGTAATCAAAAGTTTCATAATTCTTTGTACTAAAAAAATACACGTGATTTTGGGGGGGGGGGGGATTTCTGAAACATCACCAAATATCACCAGAGAGAGGGGGGGAGGGGGGCTAAAAAATTGTAAAAAAAAACATCACGTGATTAATGGACGTCCCCTAAACAGCAAAGGAGTAGTTAAAGAACCATGATCTTACGCTTGTATCTCCAGAAGACGCTCGCTGTTTGATCGCAATGACTCGCTAGGTACTAAAATTTTTCTTTCAAGTAATATGAGAAAGACTGTGAGTGGAGAAGTTTGTGAGTGGAGAAGTTTGTGAGTTAGAGATAAGACATTCACGTCTATTGCGTATTATATGTCAACACATATGTAAACCAGTTAAATGCCATGGCGACATTCGGTAACATATACGTATATTATAAGCAGATCTCTTGTACGTGAACTCACTGTTAATAAATATATTATAGCCTAACATAATTCTTGTTCTAGCAATAAATTGACAGATGCAATCAGACAAAGACACACTTCAAGCTATAATACAAAAATAAAACAAGTTTTACAAAATAAGTACTTCTCTTGATTTATATATTAGTATGGTTTAAGATAATATGTATTAATAACAAGTTAGTTCAAAATCAAAACCAGAATATTGTTTAATAAACATAAATTGATTTCTTATTAGATCGGTTTTATTACAAAATCAAAATTTAAAGCCCTTGACACACGGCGTCAAAGCGTAAGCACATACTACAATACCTAGACGCGTATGCGAAGGGCCTGACAACAACAACTGTTATGCCCCATTTTATAGAATAAAGAGGAACCTATAAATTAGTAAAATGTATAACTTTAATGCTGAGAGCAATCAAAATCCCTTTAGGAGCAGGGAAAGATTGAAAATTGCTTCAAAGAGATCGTGTCGGGGGGGCCCCGGCAGAAAATTTCATGGTTTACACAATTATATCTTTACCTTCAGTCTCATCAGTCTTCTTGTTAATTTTACTAGACAAAGGACTTCCAAACTTTTCTATCCGACGCGACTCTCCTCTAGTACAGTGGGGCTAGTACGAGTTTAATCGAAAGCTAATTGCACGCAAATAAGCGCTTATTAGCGTGCAAATAGTGTTCGAAGATCAAACGATCGAATCATTCGATTATTTTTGTATGGAAATTTTTCGAAACTCTTTCGATGATCGTTTCGATATTCGATCATCGAAAACTTATACTAGGGGTACAGATGTTGTTTGGTGTTTACCTAAGCTTCTGCATCCTTTTTTAAGCCTCAGTCCAGCACCCAACAAATCCATCGACCAACAGAAATACGCGGCACATGACCTGCTCCGTTAAAATTTTACTCTGCGATTCTTAAGGAACATCTGTTACCCCGATCTTTTACCTTATCCAAATATTTCGGTTTCTAAGCGATATGGTTAACTTCCTTCTTTGCACAGTTATTTGTGTATGTGAGTGTTAACACCAAACTAACATAGAACCGGAGCTACAAATATAGGGCATACTCTCTTGCATCGTTGAAATTGGATACCATGGAAACAACAACGAGTAAGAACTATTGAATGGGCGATGACAGAGTTCTAGATCTTTATAGTTGTTTTTTTTTTCCTAGGTTTCCATGTCAATGATCAAGAAAATGTACCTACTATATTTCCAGGGTTTGGCTCTATGTTTGTTTGGTGTGAAATCACCCTAACCTTGGATGTCTCGAAAGCAAGAAGACCGCGGGAAAAACACATACATCGAATGATTTTTTTTTTCAGAAGTATGATGATGTTTGAGTATTTTCGGACATTTGATAATTCAGCAAATGAATCGCATCTTAAACTTCTTCACATTTCCATTCCGGCTTTCAGGTTTTCCCTTCTCAGTTATAGGTAATACGAAAGTCAAATAGACAAAGTACTCAACTCTATTTTGGTCTTCAATGTTTTAATACTCATTCGCACTGAATAACAATATTATTCCTATATAGTGATAAATTGAAATAGGTATTAATCAAATAAATCCCTTAAAAATGCACGTAAATTAACGTGCATACTTTTTAAACTGTTAAACAAAATAAAATGAAGATATTTTTTTATTATTTTGTTAAATATGTACCTAAGTATATGAATTTTGAGTATAAGATGCTACCACCGCATCACGAACGACGCTATACGCCGGCGCACCCAGCGCAGGCCCGTCACTTCCACCATTACAGAGAGGAGATGGACATGGCTGGGACATGTGTTGAGGATGCCGAATGAGAGTTGGCCGAGGGGAGCTCTGTTTTTCCTCCCATCAGGGTCTCGAAATCGTGGAAGACCCTCTCATACCGTGTTCTGTTCCTTCGAGACAGAGCTGAGGGAGTTGAACATAGTGTGGGAGGAGGTCATAAGCATTGCGCACGATCGAGCGCAGCGGAGAGCTCTTTGTTGCCTTTCTATGCTCCTGAGTGGAGTTCAAAGGGAGTTTTGATTGATTTTGATTTGATGTAAATATCTACTGTTTTTTGTGTGCGCAATTTTTAAGTACCTACCTCGACTGCTGATTTGATGACGTCTATCAAATATAGTTACCTATATATCTACCCCTAAATCTATATGGAATTAAGAAACATTATGATTAATGTTTATTCGCAAGTTAAAGCCTTCCATTGCGCTTCATATACATAAGAGAGGAGAAAGGGGATCTTGTGGTAGAGTTTATGATTTTATTTCCAGTAAGTACAATATTTAAATTAATATCATATCCCCTATTCCGGATTAGCTCACTTCAGCTGGTGAGAAATTAACGCGAATGTTGTTTCTAGGCTTCAAAGCTAACCTACTTTAGTTTTCTTTAGAAGTAGGTAAGTACTGCAACCTTTCTTACAAAAACTCCATCCAAAATAATATGAAAGGTATCTCAATAAAAATAAAGATTGAGGTGCTTCTAGAATAGGTACTTAATTTTCTTGTGAAAAGTATTTTTGAAAAATGTATGTAGTTTGACAGTTTCTAGAACGCCATATTCAATTATGGCGAGTGCTTTCCCCTAAGTATAAAAAGTTTTTATTTAGATTTACACTGGCGCAGGGTCTTTCTCGTCTACAGGACTCTGATGGGAGCTCTCTCCTCGGCCAACTGTTATTTGGCATTTATAATGTCTATTGAGACTGTAAACAAAAAGAAATAATAATATAACACGTTTCTATACAAAGGTGTCAGTATAGCTGGCGGAACTTATTGCCTGAGGCAATTTTTTCCAGTCAACGGGTCCCGTCCAATCTGAGACATTTCAGAGATATTTCAAGTGAAAAAACACTTAGAAAAACTCTGACCCGACCGGGAACCGAACCCGGGACCTCAGATCTGAAGTCCACGCTAGTACAACTAGGCTACCGAGGTCGGTGTTTGTGTTCCAAGAAAGTATACTCCATTAATTGGAGAAAGCATAATTATCAGACTACTCAACGTAGCCGTTTTGTCATTATCTTCAACTCAAAACTTAATTTCTTTTGAATTTGACTTTCAAACTAAAATTCACATTAAAAGGAATCCATAGTTTCACTATGAAACTAATAAAATGTATTTTGTCTATTGTATCGCTCGTAGGTTTGTGTCTAGTAAGATTATGGAATATGTCTTGGATGTGAGACGAGCGTTGATACATTTGCATACTTGAGTTGTTTCTTTTGTTTTGATTTAGGTTAAAGTAATAACGGTATGTTATTATGGGGTTTCTCCTGGGAAAGCGCGCGGCGTCACATCGGGTACATGTCAACAGGTTGGATGTATTTCATAACAAAGGAACTCCAAGAATTCCAGCACCTACCTCAGAGACCCCATTACGCCAAGGTACCTACGTGCCTGCCTGCTGTGATTTCATTTCATTTTTTATAACGAGCTTTACAAAAAATCATCATTCATGCTTATTTCTACGTTAACTTTAATAGCACTCTTTTACATATTTTCCATGCGATCATCTTACAAACAATGCAAAAGTTGTAGCATTGAAACAATAATGGTTTTCGCATTATTGCTACAATTTCTTCTAACAGTTCAACTCGGAGAAAAAACTTCAAAAGCGTATACTTAAAAGGTTATAGACCACGTTTTTTCCTATTGATGCATGGATCCTAGATTACTAGTTAACTGAGTTGAGTTTTGATTTTGTACGATATGATGGACCTTGCACCAATCTTGAATTCCGTGATTGAAAATTTACCATATTAAGTGATATAGGACTAGGCTAAGCCCTTCACACACATAATATAGCATAGCCTCATTGAAAACACAGCGATACATTAAAGCCGCAATTAATAATTATTGAATCTTGATTGATTATTTGACTGGCGGCATATAAACGAGTATAAAAGTAAGACATTTTAATAAAAGAACTTTGCTAATATCACTTAAATTTTATTTTATATTGCCAAAATATTTTCTACCGGAATGCGGTCATCTTCAGTGGCTGTCTGAGTGAATCAGTCTGAGTCAGTATTCACTCAGTCAGCCACTGAAGATGACCGCATTGCGGTAGAAAATATTTTGGTAATATAAAATAAAATTAAAGTGATATTCGCAAAGTTCTTTTATTAAAATACCTTCTAAAAATATGGAGAAGTATCACAACGTTCGGGAAAAAACATTTATTGAATTAAAAGTAAGACAATTATTATTTATTTAGGTATTGTGTAGGTATATGCTGAACAACACAAAATATATAATAAACTTGAAGTGGTTCAACGCATCATTACTACCTTCTATTTTATTCTTTCAAGTAAAAAAACAAACCAATATACCTATTATTTGAAAAAATCTTAATGAAAAACTGGGTATATAAGGTAAAAAACCTACTAATACTAGGTATACAAATATTGGAATTATTTTACTTACATTTTTGTACACATAGGGACATACTTGTGTCTATATTAAATATTGGAGTATTTGCTGAGGTTTTCATGCGATCCTATTTTTTCTTTCTTTTCCTGTTTACACACTGTCATTTAAAATAAAAGCTAACGTTTCTGTTTTAGACAATAAAAAATATAAAAGCTTGTGAAGGATCTACGAAGAATTTCCTTTGTTTATTTAGTCTACTTCAATGAAAAAAATTGGAAATTTGTCGTATCTTTCCGATTATTAGATAAAAAAGATTGATTAAACATTTTATTTCACTGGGAAAACAATCAGCTCCATCCCTCAAAATATATAAAAAAACATTTTATTTTCCGCAAGTAAACACAAACATATTAAGGTTTAATCTATTCTGTAGAATTTACCGCCATCTTTTTGCATTTTTCCAAAGCAATAAAGATTCAAGAATTTCATTTTCCAAGTTTTATCAAACAGAAAAAAAATTCACAAGGCTTTTTTATCGATTCCATCTTTCGGAAAATATGAAAAGCTTTTATTTAAGGTAAGCGAAAGCACTGAAGAAGGTTTTCTAATAATATCATTTTCCGTAGTATAAACCGCCATCTCTTCGTATTTTCACAAAGCCTTATAAACGACATAAACGCGCCAACTCTGTTGAAGAATATTATTCAGACCTTTTGTCTGATTATATTTTCCGTGGGTGAAAGTAAGCTGTTAGTTTTAGCGCAATTATGTTTTCATTTTTTATCAAAAGATGGCATTTCTACTGAAACGCAATATTCTTAATTATTATTCTTTATTAATCTAAGTTTAGACACATTCCACATTGACTTGATTTTATTTCTTCAATTTCCTTCTATCTTTGACTCTTATTTCGTTCTATAGTTGTTCTTTTTTATTATTTACTAGCTTTCCCCACATACGTAATGTCCTTTAGACCTAACCAGAGGCCGCCCGTTCATATCTACACTGCGCCCCCAGAAACAAAAATACATAATTAATCCGATTAAGTTGCTAATAAAATAATAATGTTAAAATATTTCTATAACATCCATATTTCATTCGTATTCAAAGCTCAGGCGAGAACAACATGAGAATAAATGCGCGCGCAGACACTCTACCTCACCTATGAAGTACCGAAACGAATGTGCCCGATAATTTTGTTGACTTTGTATGAAAATTTCTAAAACGCTCGAAACGGTGCGGTGGAGTAAGTGGGATGGGCTACTGTAAGAGCGGCAATCACGTATGCGAGAATGAGATGGATCTACCCGCGATGGCATTGGCGCGTCGCCGGTGTTTGCACTAACCCGACTTTCATTTATATAAGAGATTTCAGGACGTAAAAGAATGATTTTTTTCTGGCGGAATGTAAATCTAAAGGTGCGTTTATATACCAAACGAACAAAGACCCAGAGCTTGAATAATAGTGTAGGAACTTATTTTCCTTATCGTTGATACTGGACACCAAGGAAATAATAACCAGAAAGAACTGTCATCGCCTAATTATACTCTATTTTTAAGCTCTGGGACTTTGTTCGTTTATAAATGCACCTTTACACGTGTCTGTTTATCGTTATGTTTTTGAATGTATTTTGTAAATGGCTTATAAATCCATAGAAAGTTAAATAAATAAATATTTTTTTTGAAAGACTCATCTATTTGTTTATTTATTTTCGATTTTTATTTCATCAGCCGGCATTACAGTATTCACCTATCGCCGGTTGATGTTCATTTCCAACAGCAAAATTAAAATAATCGTTCCGATGTTGAGAAAGGTGTTTTTGTTCTGCAAGTTACAAAATTTTTATACGATAGAGACCATCGCCCTTTAAAAAAAAAGTAGAAAATTTCAAATACACACAAGATTCATGCTTAGTATAAGCTTTAAAAATATAATAAAAAGTGATGAAATACATAAGACATAACGGAACAAATCTGGTGAACATCATGGATAGAGTTGAAAGACAAAAAGGCTTTGAGCGGGACATGTTGCAAGCAAGATCCTTAGAAAAAATAAGATGAGCCACGATAGCGATGAAAACTTTAAATGGTCAACAACACAGGGTATAAAACTGGAAGAATATGTAACAACTAATGACTCTAACAATTCATTACCAATGTACAAACCACTACGAGCTTACGACCGTCTTCTACTGTTATTTGTTTCTCGTGTGATCACTTTACGTTAACAACGTTCGCCATTAGGTGGTTATGTTTAAGTCTCCGAAACTCCTAATCATGAGATTTCTAAACATGTCGAAAAATATCATGTATGCAACAAGTAGATATTTAATAATTAATGAAATATAGAGATAAAAGTTGCAAATTATTTAGAAAAATAACTTGAATTGAAGGGTGTGGAGACTTTGGAGAGGCTTACACTATTACCAGCAGCGGAGGGTGAAGTTCATACAATATTCAAATTGTCAAAAGCACGCATCACGCGTGAATGGCTGGACCAATTTCGCTTATTCCAATGTTTAATTGTGTGTTGCGAATATTTTTATAAGGTTTTTGTCAATGAACAAAAAATAACAAAATAACACGCAATATTTGAAAAGCTAAGAAAACTTAACGTAGGTAACCTTCTTGGTGAAAACCTTTATAATTTTTAATTGACGTTGTCTGAATGTGACCATCAGTAGGTAAACATGTTCCAAGAAAGAAGCATCGGTCGGATTTAAATTGATTAAATCTTAATTTAAGTCGTTATCCGAATTCGATTTTCATAGTAAAGAGAGTACAACTCTGTCGGGAAAGCTAGTGTATCAATAAAAACAAAGCTAGATAGTTAAGTAAATTACGTAGAAATGCTCTAGTAAGAACCATACTTTAAGCTCATTAATAGTGATATTACAGCATAAAGTAGTGTAAATGAGCATTGGTGTAAGTGCCAACGGGGTAGAAAAATCCTACAGCGCCAGCGAGCGTCTCAATAATCATTCCTCCCAATATTGGGTGGTCACGTTAATCTAACAATTTTATTCACTTATATTCCATTCTAATGATATTATGGGTATGTATGCATCATCGTACATGTGTTATTTTGATTCCTTCAACTTCCACTGATTGCCCTCATAAAATCTAATCGCGCTTTCCTTTTACTGAACCATTAAGTACCCAAACCCAATCACTAAAGAGCTTTCAGCCAACGTTTTAACTTAACTAACAATAAGGTGTATTCTGATTTCACCCCTGCCCATACGGAAAATATTATTATTCGCAATGATTTTTGCAGTCAGAGTATTCGGTATGAGCGCTGTTTCATTTTATACTAAATCTTGCCTACCTACACGAGTATTAGATTTATAAACTCCTTAGTTTTATTTTTATGGCACGGGTTTTGCTTGATATCAACGCCATCTGTGAAAACTTCCTTAAAAACACAATTTTTATTTAGCAACCGTCAAAAGATTGAGGTACGTAGATCTTTGAGAGGATTTTGTTCAAGTTTTCGCCAAACAATATACTGAAAAGCTTTACTCGGATAAGACTGATACATAATTGCGCAAAGGTTATGTCACTAAATGGCTTTTCATTTCAAGTAAACAAAAATAGAAATTCAGCAATGTAACAATATAATATATTTCAATTTATTGCTATTTCACAATTATTTTTCAAAAACAATGACAGAGATACGTCAAATTTGAAATAATGTTGATACTTAAGTTCAGAGTTTTTTTCAATGGTTATTAATACAAAAAATATTTATCTATTCTCAATTTGACCACAGATAAAAAAAAGAATATACGTGTACCTGTCAATGTCAAATACATCGAAGTGTGTGTGAGTATGAAATACATAACAGTTGTGTATGTAATGTTCTTTTTATTGATTAAATGTATTTTTATGCAAAATTTTGAAAAAATATTGGTATTCGCCACTCCTTCTCTATAATATAAACTATAAGTGTGCGAAATTTCATACTCCTCCGTCTGCGCAATTTTCGTAAAAAAGTTTTTCCTTCGCGTATTAATAGGTATATATAGATTATCATCCTATTTTTTTTATCATTATTTTGTAATTTTGTGTGCTGTTATTTTTTCAATTGTGATATATCTACTGCTATTCATTTGTAAAAAAAAATTTCATCAGCATTTTCTCACGTAGTACCTATATATTGTCATGCTATGTAAAAATTCTCAATTATTAATTTTCTATGTCTATTTATGAAATTTATCGTTATTGTAATTTTTTAATTGTATTTATTGATATTTTATAATCTGTCTTAACAGTCCCTTAGGCACAGTGGTGCCGTATGTAATGAATAAATAAATAAATGTTTTAAACTATTTATTTTATATTTATTATGGTTTTGTTTAGTCATTTTATTATTTACTGCGTTCTTTAATGTAATGAACTAACTATTTTTAGATTGTTTTTATTATTTGTAATACCTACAATATTTTATTCAAAGCGGGAAAATTTCGATGGGTCAGCTAGTTACGTATAAAATAAGCTATCAACGACCTCTTTGAATAATTAGGACGGTGTTTTATATATTAAGTATTAGAAATAATAAATAAACGATTAATTGGGATTTTAAATATATTGAACGAGCAAAATATTATTGTTCGATAAACCAATAAACAGATTTTACACCTGCGTTAAACTTGTCGTTAGTAGTCATAAAGTTTATCTAAAGAGGGGTAGGTATTTTAGCCCTCACAGACTCTGATGAATATCTAATTTACAAAAGCTGGCACTTAAAATAGCTTGAAAAGGTACATACACAAAGTTATATTATTTTTATGTTTTTTTTTTAATATAACTAAACCAAGCCGAAGTGACAATGGCTTCAGGCAGAAAAATAGAGAAATGTTTGCATCTGAAATACCTACCTCTGAAATTAAAATGGTTAATAGCCTACTTTTGATGAAATCATGGGATTTTATCCTTTATGCAGCTTAGTGTATATTTTATAAGGGAAATCCTCATTGGACTCCCGGCCTTTCAGTACGAGTATGGTCGGAGTCCGACCATTAAATTAACACCCCTTGATCACGAACTATGTAAAAGTGTTCCTAGCTTACAGTACCAATTTGATGTTGGTTATTGTCTTTTTGGTTGTCTATTTTTTATAACTACCTTCTAAAAGATAATTCGTGCATTTTTTAATAGCGTTTCTGCGACGTTCGTTTCTCATCAAAATCTACCATTTTGCGATGCTCCAACTTTACTCCAGCCTCTCACTCTCTGCGGCCTTTTGAACGGGAACTCCGTATGCTTGGCGCCATCGGCTTTTGCAGCACAGTAGACTCACTTTTCAATTAATTATAGTCTTTTTTATGTGGAGGAGATGGACTTGGCTGGGACATATTGTGTTAAGGATGCCGAATGACAGTTGGCCGAAGAGAGCGCTTTTCTTCCTCCCATCAGGGTCCCGAGGACGAGAAAGACCCTCATACTGTGTTCTGCTCCTTCGAAGCAGAGCTGAGGAATCTGGACATGGTGTGGGAGGAGGTCATAAACGTTGCGCAAGATCGAGCGGAATGGAGAGCTCTTGTTGCCTCCCTGTGCCCCTATGTGGGGTCTTAAGGGAGTTTGGATTGGATTGGATAGTCTTTTTAACAACTTGCCAAAAGCCGCATGCCCAGTATTGGATTTCTTAGGGGACTTTCTCCATGTTGTTCTCTCTCCAGGGTATCTGTGTTTGAGTAAACTGCAACTTTAATATAAAATAATTACCTAACATTACCTCACATTTGCAGAACATGAGCAGAGCTCTAAGGTAGAGCATGTGATTGCCACTAGGTCCCTCCGTGCACTTCTCTCTTGTGCCAGCCGCTCCGCTTCCTCCCAGGTCGGTCCGATAATTTGCAGGCACTAAAAGTACTAGTAGGTAATATAACATTCAATTTAACTATTAAGCTTTATCCATTTTAAAAGTAATTAAAGTCTCAGTGTCCTATATTGTAATCTTTTTGGTACACTACTTACTACTGGTTAACTTTATAATGTGTATCGATTGTGTTTTGCCAACTATGTATTTTGTTTGTGACTATATTGTAATTGTAAAAGGCCTCGGCCGTATATTATTGAAAATAAATAAATAAATAAATAAGGTCCATCCTTGTAAAAAGGCTGAAAATATGAGAAAATATAGAATCCTACTCTCGAAATCGCTGTTTTGAGTGGTGTGCGTAGGAGACCTTTCCTTAATTTCTTTCAATCATCCTGTATTCACTTAACATTAGGCTATAATAGAAGCAAACAGTCGGCAGTTTCGGCATTATTATTTTATAACCCAGTATTGTAGTCGACGATAATAATATTATTAATATCGAAAAAGGAATCTTCAAACAAAACATCTTAATATTAGTAAGTAGGAATGTTGTCTAATCTCTTTAAAAGACACGGTGAGGTTTTATTGTGGTTTTTTGTATGAAATTGAAACGATAAGTTCAGAATATAATGAAGGGATTTGTGTGGAGTATTATGATTTCATGTTTCAGAATAATTTTATTGTTAATTTCCTTCGGAGTTCTATATAGGCACATCGTCGCCTCAATAGAAACCATTACTCGGTTACAAAAATAATTAAATGACGAAATGGTTTCATTAACAAACACAATTTTCTCCAAAATATGTTCAAAGTCGACAGAATACTTTATTTTTAATAGTTTAATCTTTTTTTTTAGTCATTTATTTATTTTAGATGTTTCTTTCATCAGCCGGCATTACATACAACATTCTGTTATGCGCCAGCACCGTACCTATTATTGTAGAACACAACCTTTTTAGTATGTCAATAGGTTCTTGTGTTCATTTTTTAAGACTAGATCTAAACGGATATATAAATAAATAAATAATGCTTTATTGTTACTAAAAATGCAGCCATGATACAATTCATTCATGAGAATCAAAGGGCGGACTTATCCCGCAGGATCTCTTCCAGCCAACCCAATATCAACTGAAAACTCTGAAAATTCACTAATCATGTTCGATTTTAAATGGTATGGAAAAACCTTTACGAGCTTACGACCATATTTTACTGTTGATTCGAAGGCTGGCTAAGTGTGATCACTTTCAGTCACACAACGTTCGCCATTAGGGGGTAATGTTCAAATCCCCGAAACTACAATGTACAAAATATAAGAACTTGAGTACAGTGAGAAGAGCTCGGGTACTGAGTACACGACTGACTAATGAATCACTCAAGGTTTTGTAAAATAAATAATAAGTGAAAAAATTAGATGACTGTTTAAGAATGTCAGTTATGAAGACAAATAATATTCTACTGCGGTTGTTGATAAGAAACTCAGATTGTACCATATGAAAAATGTGTTACCTGGCTGTCAAGAGCTCTCCGGGCTCCTATGCCTGGATTGGTGGATTATCCACTAGAAATACTAAAATAATAATTACAGTCAGTAAGATTCGGCATATGAATATATGGACACGACGATCGAATTAAAATAATTTATTATAATCAACGATTAGGAGATAATTCATATTGACACTATAGACGAGTTAAACTTCGAGAAGAAAATCATCAGTGAACATCTCACTGAGTAACAATATGTATAATAATGATTGTTTTAATTTATGTGATAGATTTTATATTATAAAATGACGTATGGAGATTCATTGTTCTGTGGTTTGTTAGAATTGATCACATAATAATGTTACATCGTGTTTTAATAGCTCAATACATCAAGAATTATTATTATTATTGTCTCTTACTTCAGGGCTGCCAAATGCGACAGCCCCTTACTTAAAATTTTTACAAAAGTTTTCGCCCATCACACTGTGACCCCTAAAGGTAAGCAGAGAAGACGTAGGTACCTTTACTTTTTTTACTTTTCTTTAGCTTCTTCCAGCGACAAAAAAATTTTCGTCGTTTAGTCGCTCTTTTTTTCTTACTTCTGGTGAGACCTTCCTTGAAGATGGAATCGACCACATATTCTTGGTCCCTTCCTTTCAGCCTTTAAATACGTTTAAATTAAAGTACTTACAATTGTTTCAGTATAGCCGACGGAACTTATTGATAAAGGCATTTTTTCTGGTCAATCGGTCGGTCCAATCTGAGAGAGGTAATCATTGGGTAAAAATTTCAAGTAATAACACTTTGTGAAATTCTAACTCGACCGGGAATCGAACCCGAGACCTGTTGATCAGAAGTCAGCGCCTATTCCACTGGGCTACCGAAGTCGGTAAATAAAATGAACGAAAAGCGAAGATGGAAACTCAGGCCAACCCCACTTTTGAATTACAGGCCACAAAGCCTAAATCAGGAAGAAGAAGAAACTAATTAAATAAGGCCATGAACTGGCAAATGACAGGGAAGAGTGGAAGAAAATCGAAGAGGCCTATGTCCAGCAGTGGACCAGAGAGGGCTGAAGAAGAAGAAGAGATGAACTATGTGATCAAACAAAATCTTAAAAGGTCGAGACTGGTGTGTTATATTATAGCAGGGCGTTTTGGTCTCAGAAGCCGCAAACTAGGTAGGAAAAGAATGTTCAGATATCTACGCCTTGCAGTTGTTATAACAACACGTTTGCTTATCCTTAGAGATTAATCTTATATAGCCTCTATAGTTTAACAGAACAATTAATTATTATTACCTTCTTACTTAGAGTAGGTATTATTTTATTTATTTATTTAATAAAATAAAATAATTAGAATCTGGGATATTTCTAAAAGTGTATCATGTTATTCAAGTAAAGAAAATCACGATTATTATATAACTAGTATTTTTATTTTGCTTGCTTTATAGATTTTGAAAAGGCCTTCGACAGCCCACATAGACCATCAATATGGAAAATACTTTCTCTGTGTGGTATACCTCCGAAAATAGTAAAAATGGTGCAGTCCCTGTATGAAGACTCCGAGTGTAGCGTGAAAACGCCAGGTGGTCCTACTGAAGCTTTTAGGATCACCACGGGAGTCAGACAGGGCTGCGTACTAGCTCCTTTCATATTTATAATAGTCATGGACTTCCTGTTGAGAAAGTCCATGCAAGGAGCAAGAGGTATACCGATAATACAGAGAGATGGTCTAATGGGCGAACTGTGCGATCTGGAGTACGCGGACGACCTAGCGTTGTTCAGTACGACAGTGGAGGAATTACAGCGCAGTGTTTCAAGACTCTGCGACGAAACAGCACGCCTCGGCCTTCGAGTCAATGCCAGTAAAAAGGAGCTCATGGCGAATAATGCCTGCCCCGATAAACAGCTACCGATAACCATCGATGGTCACCAGGTCTCCCGGGTGGATAAATTCAAGTACCTAGGTACCTGGGAGCAACCATTACCACCACTGGTGACCTCGGGGCTTTGCTCCCGATACGTATCGGTATGGCAAGTGGCGCCTTCAACAACATGACCAAGATATGGAAGGCGTCGGCGTTTAGTGTCGAGACGAATTGTAAACTGTTTGATGCGTGTGTGTTGCCCATTCTCCTTTATGGGTGTGAGTCCTGGCACCTGACCAAGGCCCAGGCACAAAAAGTCTCATCCTTTGAAATGAAGTGCCTAAGGAGAATTCTGGGCGTAAGATGGTACCACCGCATCATGAACGACGCTATACGCCGGCGCACCCAGCGTGAGCCCATCACCTCTACCATTGTGGGGAGGAGATGGACTTGGCTGGGACATGTGTTAAGGATGCCGAATGACAGTTGGCCGAGGAGAGCTCTGTTCTTCCTCCCATCAGGGTCCCGAAGACGAGGAAGACCCTCTCACACTGTGTTCCGATCCTTCGAAGCAGAGCTGAGGGACATGGACATGGTTTGGGAGGAGGTCATAAACATTGCGCAATATCGAGCGCAATGGAGAGCTCTTGTTGCCTCCCTATGCCCCTGAATGGGGTGTAAAAGGGAGATTGATTGATTGATTGATTTTTATTTTATTTTATCCAAACAAACTTACTGTCATTAAATAAAATATTACAAATTTCATTGAATATGAATAATATACCATTTATTGTGAAATCGAATTGCTTGACAGTTGAAATGAAGAAATTTATACTTTGATACCTACCTATAATAACATTCTCAAAAAGGAAATGAATGTTATGTCACCCGTCAATCAACAGTATTTTTTCTAAATTAACATTTAACATTTCTAATATACGAATAACGAATAAAAAACCTGTTATTTTTTACTATGAATTTTATATTTGTGATATTTAAGGTTCTCAACACATAAACGAAAAGAGTATTTTTCTTTGCAACTTTTTAAATTAAATTATGATTTCCGTAGAGAATTGAGTTTTTTAAACACAGTACAACCGGTTATTCATGCAGTCATTTCATTAACATAAATAAATATCGTAACTTATTAATTTTTAAGTTGGTTTAAGAAGAGTGTTCACTCTTCGAACTGTATTTTTTTTTAAACATTTCTAGAGAAAAAAAAGGTTTCAACCCTGAGGAGTGTCCTCAATCACGTCAATGTGTTCTCCCTGCTGGCTGGCAAGTGTTTACCTTTAATGTTCAGTGTTCATCTTCATGTTGGCAGCCACATGTCGTGCCACATTAGCATTGGATGTCGCTTCTAACTGGGTTCACTCATCTAGTGTGGTAAAGGCCGTCTCCTTGCTTGAGGTACCCACTTCCCGTGGTGCGTCAATAACACGAGAGGGTTCATCGGGAAACCTTCATAGTCCTTTATATTACATGTTTTTCACTATACCTAAAACAATAGGTTATAAAACAAAACTATCATGTTCTAAGGATTCTGATTTTTTGTTTACCTTAATAGCAGAATAATTATTAACTCATATGAATGCAGGGTTTTTCCTGTATGAATACAGGAGCTGGCTATCAAAACAATGCCATCCTTCGAATCTGTTCCATTTTAAAATCTGGTTTTGGAATATGACACAAGACTCCATAATAAATGTTTGAAATGTTGTGTAGATACAAAATGCGCATTTTTGAAACTCATGAACGTGAACTCACAAAGCACATTAATTTTCGAAAATCGTTTTACCTTATCCTCATGAGTTGAGGCTCGCAATTTACAAAAAAACGAATCCACCACACGGCAAAACCTGCAGAGATATTTGACTTTTTACCTGTTGATTAGCTCACATGCTATCAAACAGGAGCAAATCAACAAATAGGTAATTGTTGAATATTAAGTGAAATATAATAAAAAATTATTGCATATTTTAAATAAATTCTTTTTTTCCTTTCCCAGGTTAATAAAACGTCCAAGTCCATATTCTGCCATGCCACCTTCCAGGCTTATGCGGTATTCATTCTAGGCGATATAAGGCCAGACGATTTCTCTTGCATAAAAAAAATATCGCTCGGTCGCCCATTGATCGTCTGATGTGTTCACACGAGTCCACCGACATACATTCAATCTGTCAGGTGCAGGTCAGGTGCGCTGATGATTTTGACGTAGTTTTAAAAATGGCGGACGTCGAGGTAGAAGTCGCGGAGTGTCAAAATGTTGTTTTAGATTTAGACGATATAAGGAGACTCCTAATTAAGGAAAAATAAAGAAAAAACGCAGATATTGGGTGCGGAATTGGATTCTAAGGAGAAATAAATTTGGAGCAGTGCTGTCATCTGTCAAGAAACAGAACATACGGACGCCGCGCATATCTGCGCATGCGTGCATCGTTCCACCAGAAACATAAGTTGAAAGATAGTCAACTTGAGGCGATATCCTGGCGATATTCGCCTCGTGTGAACACCGCATTATACTCATCACCAATTGGGTCCAGCTCATCGTAGAAACATGATTATATCTCGCTTAGAGAGAAAGAGATCACTCTATGTTTTTATTGCACCCTGCAAACAGGCTTAGGAAACCTAAAATAACAAAATTCATCGGGTCCCACCGGTAGAACTAGAAGAAGGCTTTGAGAAACTAAGTTCAAATATTTTAAAAATCCATAAAAGTATTTTATGTTAAAACTTTCCAAGTTTCCCTCTTATATCTAGGAAGGTAGGTGTAAAGGGTGCTAGGATTTTTTAATTTAAACGTCACCAAGAACGTTGACGTTTATAAAAACAATCTGGCTATGACATGCCGTTAATTAATAGAATAACCCCCATGTATCTAAATAACTCTGCGTATACCTACCTTAAGTGTATCACATACATATTTTGGTGTCATTCAAATTATAGATAAATAATTAAACACCTACATATATCAAGGTCGTATCCAGGGGGAGGGGGGGGGCATCAAGGGGGCTTGATCTTATTGAGATCTTGTCTCTGACTGGTCCAGGATCTTTCCTTTCCAACATTATACAGTCTGTCTTCATCTCGTTTACTCAGTGCCAGGGGCCGAAGTCAAGTGCAATAAAATTGCCGCCAAAGGTTACGGTCAGTCGAGTCGGTGTTCCCGTGGTAACAACGTAAATGCTGTCGTTTGAACCTTGTTACTACGGGAACACCGACCGATCGATACCGTTGACGGCCATTTTATTACGCTTGGCTTAGGCCCCTGTCTCGATAGAACACGTCAATATCTACTGTGATATTGTGCTTTGAACAATTCATTTTACCATGTCATTTACCTATTTATCACAAAAAGGTAATGAATCAAGTAAATATAGGTAATACATAAAATTTAGATTAAATAAAAATATATTAAACTCTCTCTCGGAATGCTTAAAATGGACGTTCCAAATATTCTACAATGGCCAGCAAAAAAGTTCAAATACAATAGGAATTTCAGCATAATATGTATTGTTTTCGAAAAAAATATACCTACACCATGTAAATGAATATTGTAATGTAACGACTAAAAAAAAATGATGAAAAGTTTCGAAAGGTGAATTTTTAATAAAATTACGTTTACCCGCCCAATGACGTAATTGAGTTGGAGGTTTTTTTACACGCTGAAGGATTTCGTCAAAACAATATTATTATTTCAAAACCAACAAAATACCATAATAATTATTTCATATTGTTTTTTTTGTTATATGTTTGACTGTTATTTATTCTGTTGTTGTAAACACCCCGTATTCGTTTACGTAATTAAATACAAAATTAGATACATTATATTCCTGTTAAAATATTTCAAAGCCTTCAATTTCAATGTAAAATGTTGAAATTTCACAGTGGCGTCAATTCAAGACAAATAAACTGGATTGCTTTATTCTGTGGGTTAATTTGTTCTCTCACCTGTGTAGATTTTATAAATTAACTAGTAGCCGACAGACGTACCTAGTCCAGTCCTAACTTTAGTAATAATAATTGAATTCGAATTTGTTTGACCGCTGCATCTGTTTTAAGTCATATATTTTCCATCCGCACTCTGTTGATCGCACTAACATTCAATCAACTGACACCCTCCTTCAAACGCCAATTTAAATTACGAAATTAGAATTGAAATAAATTATATTGTATTTGTTTTCTTAAATTTTCCGAAATATTATGAATATATTCTTACTAGGTACCTACATGTTAAATTTCATGTGTCTGCCTACGTTAATGATGTTAACAATACGGTTATTAAAGATGAGAAATTCGATTACATACGAGTTTTTTATTGGTTTCATTGGTAGAATCTGAAAGGTTGCTTTGTTACTTAATATATCCGTCTTGTAATTAAGAACATAGGAAAAATTTAGTAGCTAGTTTTGAGAACTTATTTTTTCCATTAACTTAACTCAATTGAACAAAAAATAACAAAAGAGTAGGCCCAGGTTCTTATTTTAAAAGGCCAACGTCTAGAACTATTGTGTTCTTCTTCTTCTTCTCGATATAAGCCGAGGCCTTTTTTTAGACGGTTTCCGCCTCTTGGGACCTTGAAGACCAGCTGTCGCTCCAGAGTTTCGGTGGTCTGCCTCAGGTTCTCTGTCCCTTGGGAATTTCTTTGGAGATATCATCAACTATTCTGTTACGATTTTAATAACTAGAATTCAAATCATCATGTAGAAAAATTATCTAATTTATTGATATGAGAAAAAGCACAAATATTCACAATTTTTTTTTAATTTAAATGATTCTGTGCTCATTCGAAGTGAAAATAAATACACAATTTTTTGACATCTTTCACACAAAGCAAATGCTTGTGTCGTTAAAGCGGAAATGGTCGACACGGCCGGGATTCGAACCCACGACCTCCGCACGAAACAGTGCGAAAGCCGGCGTCGTAACCGCTGATCTACCAACCACCTCAATTTGATTGATTGAAATAAAACCAGTGTTGTAGTCCTTTTCTTGTATGTTTCCTCTACTCCTGGTGAAACCAACCAAGATATGCTTCTCTTTAGATGTTGTCCCAGAAGGGAAGATGGTCTGGCAGGACATCGTTGAAGTTCAAGAAGAGGAGAAGGCATGAAGTTGATGGAGTAGTCTGACTTACTCATTTACGTAGAGATGGAGAGACGAAATAATATGTACCCTCTCAATTGCACACGGCTAGTTAGGAGATCACTCGAATCACTGAAAGTTCTTTTAAAATGTTCTTTCTTTTGGTAGAGCATGAGTTTAAGTATTAGAAATCTTAGTCTTTCTTTCTTAGAATCTCTGGGATTGTGAAAGTTCGAGAACTGGTGAGATTTTAATGTTAGTAAAATTTTAAAGACAGATATTCACTTTGATAACATTTATTGTTCAGGAGTCACGATTCAAATTTTTACGAAGAAATTATAGTTCAGTATTGGCTTAATTGTAGTTATGTCACATATGATGGTTGTTGTCACTGGTCTAATTTTTATTTATGAAGTATACAAACAAAAGTATTGTCACGTCGGCACTTCAATTTAACATTTAAATTTTATATTGTTCATTTTCTGACCCAAAAGAATGTATATAAGTACGGAATTCACGTAAAATCGGCACTCGTATCTATCAATTTAATAGAAGACACTAGAGAATTCTCGACGTGATTGAATTACACTTTATTTCATTAGGTATGATTCTAAGCAATACGCGCCAACCGGCGACCACCCGCCACACACGGCAGGTGCCCGAGTCGATGATAAATAATCTATGAATGACTCGAAAAGAATCACGCCGCACGCGCTACCCTTAGAGAAAGTTCTTTTATACTGTCAATACGTGAGGTCATTGACGCTTCGGGCCGCGCCGGAAGTAAAAATGTTGTGCTTTTTTCTGGACCAATCAGGACTCAGAAAATCACCATATATGGTCATAGAACGAGTCAAAATCCAACTACACAACAGATAGTTTTTGGTGCCGGATAGTTTCCGTAATATAACATTGAAATGACCATTAATTATTTTGCTAATTTCTTTTCCCTTTATCTCTTTAATTTCATTAACTGTACCGGACGGCGTCATTAAATCAGATCAGCGAGTTAAAAACCAAATAATATTGAAATAAGATTGATTTGTATAAATTCGATTATAAATAACATTGATTGAATTGTATAGATAATATTGCATAAAATGATTGATTTATTGATAATATGGATATGATTATGACTCGATCATGTAAGCTAAGCGCCTCGGCCACAGAAATAAAGGGTTCTTAGTTCCCACCGAACGGACCGAGGCGCGAGGCCCGCGAAATAATTATGTAATAGATAATAAAAATGCAGTGGCATATTGAGGCAGCCCTGGCTGCGGGAGCTCCTGACAACCCTATCTCCCCGTGTCCAACAATAGAATGACGGCGGCTGCGCGCGGCGCGCGCCTAAAAACCCCTTAAACGTGGTATCCCCTCCCCTACTGTTTGAGGGAGGGCCAAGAGGCTTGCGAGCCAGGACACGCGGAGGTAGGGTGCAGCCTCCCAATAATGGTCTACTCCGATGTAAAATCATGTGGCGATCACAATGATACCAAATACATCGGGGTAGGCCAATTAATTAAGATTTTAATCGACCTTTCGCGGATTGATCGGAAAATACCGAAAACCGATATATCAAGGTTAGCGCGATCTGGTGAGCATGTCCCGATTGGAAATCGCGCGGCGATTCCAACGAGACCAAACACATCGGGATATGCCCCAGATCCGCGGAGATAATCCGCGAAAGGTCGATAATTAGAATAATTGAATTTCGGCCGCGACGGCCGCTGGTCCGTCGCACGTCCAGGCCGATTCGGGGCGAGGCTCTGAGCCCGTTCCCGGCGTCCGCTCCGTTCGCCACGGACGGGGGACATTGGGTTTTCCCCAGATACCGTTATGTCGTGAATATAAGCAGACATTTTTGTATGAAATATATCATTCTTCGTTTACTCTTGGCTTTGACTACACCTACCTACCTGCTCTCTCTCTGGACTACTCAACTGGCTGACTTCTACCTTGGACTTCTCTCGGGACTGTTTGGACCCTTCTCTGGCTGGCACATTGGACCGTGGACTCGACCCTTGCAATAGGACCTGGACTCTGGCTGATACCACTGGACCGAGACTTCTCTCGAACGCGCGCTAAGACCCGAATTGAGTACGGTCTTACGTGTCTATTAGGAGATTTCTCGTCGAGGGCGCAGGGCGCAGAAGAAGACGTCGGATCTCACGAACGCATCGCAGGCCCGAACTAAGTACGGCTTGCGTTGTTACTAGGAGTTCCTCCATCCAAGGACGCGGCCGGGCGAACAGAGAGAGCTCTCGAACGCATTGCGGACCCGAAGCTAGTAGGGTCTTGCGTGTTATTAGGAGATCGATCTGAGGCGGGAAGCATTTCTCGAACATACGGGGCCTGAACTGAGTAGGGCCCGCAGTATTACTAGAGAGTTCCCGTCTTCTGCGCAACCGACGAGCGACATAGTGCATTCCCCTGGTAGCTGGCTAATTCTTTAGAGCCTGCACCTGCAGTCCCTTGTACCGCGCGCGAGTCGTGTGGTACAAATTGGTCCTTCAGAGCCGGGATCAGCTGCTACCAGGATGCCTATGTCGTTGCGTTCCGATGCCGGCGCCGGGAGAAGTGCGGAGCAGGACGCCGAGAGCCACCACGACTCTGACGCTTCTTCGACGGCATCAACCACGAGAACGAGAACGGATGACACTGTCCAGCAGATGCTGCGGCAGATGAACGAGCTGCGGAAGGCGCTGGCTGCCAGTCAAGCCGAGCTAGCAGCCTTCCGCTCCTCCGATCGCGGCCAGGCACCGGCGAGTGCCCCCGCAAGCACCGAACCAGCGCCCGCGAGCGCTGCAGAAGTGAATCGCGTAACAGCACCCGCGAGTGCTGCCGTGAACAGTGATGGCGTAAGGGTGCCCGCGAGCGCCCCCGCCAATAGTGCAGTGCATCATGAACTTGGTCGGGCCCCCCTGCCGGGGAGCTCGGCTGTACTGAACAATGACGCGTACCGCGTCACGGCGCCCGCGAGTGATCCATCGTGGCCGTCTGACCACCGAACCGCGCACCCCGCGAGGGTGAGTGCCATCCAAGATTGGATGGAGGCTGGGGGACGTCGCCCCCAGTACGAGGATGTCCCGCGCCTCACATACGGCGACAGGGACCGCGAGTGGCGAGATAACGTCCTGGCCCGCCAGACGGGAGTCAAGGACTTGCCTCCCTTTGACGGGAATGCCGCTGACTGGCAAGGCTTCAAATTAATATTTGAAGAAACGACGAAAACGTTCGGGTGGACGGACGCGGAGAACCGCGCCCGTCTCAACCACGCGCTGCGTGGAGAAGCCCGACGCGTCGTGGGCCCGACCTTGTACTGGTCGGGCTCTGGGGCCGCCGCCCGTGTAATGGCGGCCCTTGACGAGCACTACGGCGGTACGAACAACGCCGAGGCCGTCGTGAAGGACTTGTTGTCCAAATTCAAGCCGCGGTCCACGGACACAGTGTGTCTGGACGAGGTCCACGAGTTTTGTTTGCTCGTGGACAACGCAGTGTCTACATTAGCGCCAGTAAAGAACGGTGCCTTGCTGACGGACCAGAGGCTGCTGGGGCAGTTCCTCGCCAAGATGCCGTCGTGGGAATGTGTGGACTGGGCCCATCGAAACAGCCGCGGTGATCGCTCCTTGTTGGAGCTTAGTGAATTTTACCACGGCTGGAGAGAAATGTTGAAAAACGCGGGCTTTGTGCGGGAGCTGAAGCTCCCGAAAACACGAGCCCGCCCAGTGCTGGCCGCCTATGCCGAGTCCGGTGAGGGCGTCGATGAGGGGGGGCAACAGCCTCTCCGCCCTGCAATACCGACGACCCGCGCCGAGACTAAGCGGCCAGTGACAGTGAAGTGTAATTTGTGCGGGTTACCGAATCACAGAACCCCGAAGTGCCGCGAGTACTTAGCTAAGAACACAAGTGATCGGTGGAACATGGTGAGACTGAAGAAATTGTGCTTCGCCTGTTTAGGCACAGATCATAATAGTACAAAGTGTAAATCGAAGTGCGCAGTGGAAGGGTGCATTAAGTCACACCACCCGACCCTGCACGTGAGTGCCGAAGCGGTTGTTACAAATACCTGGAGGGCCGAACTACCGGTCCTCCTGAAAGTGCTGCCTGTAAAGGTGATGGGGCCCCGCGGGGAGCGCGATATCTACGCGCTCCTGGACGAGGGGTCCACAGTGACGCTGCTGGAAGAAGCTGTGGCCCGAGAAATCGGAGCCAAGGGCCGCAGCTCCCCGCTCAGACTCAGCGGGGTGCAGTCGATGACAACACCAGAGGCGGGCTCCATGCGCATCAAGGCAAGGGTGCGCGGCGACGGCGCTACATACACCGTGCACGCTAACACAGTGCACGGGCTGGGCCTCCCAGCACAGATCGTCGCCGCGACCCGAGAAGAATTGAGGAGCCCGGGGAACCCGGTGGTTCCCCTGATGCTGATAGGGCAGGACAATGCCCACCTGATCGTCTCCCGCGAGCTACGGGAGACAGCTGGCGACCCCACCATCCTGTCCAGGACGGCGCTGGGATGGACAGCACACGGCGGGGCCTGTGAAGCGCCCGGCCTAGCCGTGGCCTTGTGTGTGCGTCGGGACGCCGATCTCGACGCACTAGTGAGGGGCCACTTCGCGGTGGACTCGCTGGGGGTAACAGCGGCCCACCGCACCACGGCCGCCGAAGAGCGGGCCGTCAGATTGATGAGGACGACGTCCCGGCGCACCGAAGATGGGCGCTGGGAGACAGGACTCCTCTGGGAAAGGGACGACAGCTGGCTTCCCGAGAACCGGGAGGCCGCCATGAAGAGGCTGACGTCCCTCGAAAAGAAGTTGAGGGGCGACCCGCAGCTGGCCGCCGCCTACAAGGCGAAGATGCAAGACTACTTCGCCAAGGGCTACGCTAGGCCCATCAGAGAAGGCGAGTACGAGAGGGCGGCGGGACGCAGATGGTTCCTGCCACACTTCGCCGTGACCAGCAAGCCCGGCAAGATCCGAGTCGTATTCGACGCCGCAGCAGAGTGCCGAGGAGCCTCGCTGAACAAGAGGCTCCTGACAGGTCCCGATCTACTCTCCTCCCTGGTCGGCAATATTCTAAGATTCAGGGAGGGGAAAATCGGGATCGCAGCAGACATCGAGGAGATGTTCCTGCGCATCAGAATGAAAGAAGAGGACCAGATGGCGCAGCTATTCCTGTGGAGGGACAATCCAGAAGAGCCTCCACGGACGTGTGTGTTCACAAGTGTCTTGTTTGGAGCGAGGTGCTCCCCTGCCAGCGCGCAGTATATTCGGAACGAGGTGGCGGAGAGTCAACGGGGGGAGCACCCCGCAGCAGCCGACGTCATCCAAAGCCGCTTCTACATGGACGACTACTTAGACGCGGCGCACTCGAGTCAAGAGGCGTCGCGTCGGGTAATAGAGGTACGGCAAGCATTAGCCGCCGGGGGGTTCCGCCTTGTAAATTGGGCCTCGAACCACCCGGCCGTGCTTCAGGCCGTACCTAGAGAGGAGAGGGCGAAGTCCCTCATAGATATAGGCGGTCCCGACCAAGCCCAGGAACGGATCCTGGGCGTGAAATGGGACCCCACCGACGATATGTTAGTATGTGAGTGGAGCCAACCAAGAAACACGGCCTGGCCCACCAAGAGGAGCCTGCTGGCGTCAGTAATGCGGGTCTTCGACCCGCTGGGCTTCATAGCCTGTCTAACAATCAGAGCAAAGATCCTCCTCCAGGATGTATGGAGGAGCAAGGTGGACTGGGACGAGCAGGTCACCGAAGAACACGCGGCGCGTTGGCAAGCCTGGCTGACCGCCGTAGAGGCAGCCCGGACCAGAATTCCCCGGTGCTGCCGACTCCACCCAAAAGCCGAGGTCACCCTCCACCTGTTTGCCGACGCGTCAGAAAAGGCGTGTTGCACGGTGGCCTACCTCGCCGAGAAGCCCACAGAAGGTGGGCCGGTGCGGGTCTCCTTCTTGGGAGCGAAGACAAAAGTCGCTCCCTTGAGGCCCGTGTCGGTACCGAGGATGGAGCTGCAAGCCGCCTTGATGGCGGCTAGGTTCGCGGTGTCCATCCGCCAAGAGCTGAGTCTGGCCGTGCAGAAGACATGGTACTGGTCAGACTCCACAACCGTCCTGCAGTGGATCAGGACGGACCCCCGGACCCACACGGCCTTTGTGGCCAACCGTCTGGGGGAGATTGACGAGCTGACCTGCCTCCGGGACTGGAGGTGGGTGCCCACAAAGGAGAATCCTGCAGAAGTTGGGCACCCGAGATGGAGAGCTACCGGACACCAGCCAAGACAGCCTGTGGTTCCGGGGGCCAGAGTTCATCAGAGGGGAGCAGAGTTCCTGGCCGGCAGACAAGGCGGCGCCACCTGAAGAGGATGCGGCCAAGCAGTTCGTCGGGAGGACCCGGAGATCCCCCCCAGCCATCCTGGACGCGGCCAAGTTCTCCAGCTGGACGCGACTCATCCGAACTACTGCGTGGGTGCTGAGGTTCTGCAGCAGGTGCCGCGGCCAAGCCGGCCAGGGGCCATTGACGACCCAGGAGCTGAGGGAGGCGGAGTTCCGGTGGATGCGGAATGGAGACTGGCCCAACAGCTAGCGGACAAATTCTGGCGCCGCTGGCTGAGGGAGTACGTGCCGACGATGCAGGAGCGCAGCCGCTGGCGTACCACAGCCACCCCCCTCCAGACCGGTGACATGGTTTGGATTATGGACCCCACGCAACCCAGAAACGTGTGGCCAAAGGGGGTGATCACAAGAGTCAACACCGCTGCTGATGGACAGGTGCGGTCGGCCGAGATCCGGACCACCACAGGGACGTACACCAGACCGGCCTGCAAGCTGATCAGCATCCCCCTGGGAGATACGCCGCCGGAAGCTGAAGGTGGTGAAGCGAAGCTCTCACGGGGGGAGTGTACCGGACGGCGTCATTAAATCAGATCAGCGAGTTAAAAACCAAATAATATTGAAATAAGATTGATTTGTATAAATTCGATTATAAATAACATTGATTGAATTGTATAGATAATATTGCATAAAATGATTGATTTATTGATAATATGGATATGATTATGACTCGATCATGTAAGCTAAGCGCCTCGGCCACAGAAATAAAGGGTTCTTAGTTCCCACCGAACGGACCGAGGCGCGAGGCCCGCGAAATAATTATGTAATAGATAATAAAAATGCAGTGGCATATTGAGGCAGCCCTGGCTGCGGGAGCTCCTGACAACCCTATCTCCCCGTGTCCAACAATAGAATGACGGCGGCTGCGCGCGGCGCGCGCCTAAAAACCCCTTAAACGTGGTATCCCCTCCCCTACTGTTTGAGGGAGGGCCAAGAGGCTTGCGAGCCAGGACACGCGGAGGTAGGGTGCAGCCTCCCAATAATGGTCTACTCCGATGTAAAATCATGTGGCGATCACAATGATACCAAATACATCGGGGTAGGCCAATTAATTAAGATTTTAATCGACCTTTCGCGGATTGATCGGAAAATACCGAAAACCGATATATCAAGGTTAGCGCGATCTGGTGAGCATGTCCCGATTGGAAATCGCGCGGCGATTCCAACGAGACCAAACACATCGGGATATGCCCCAGATCCGCGGAGATAATCCGCGAAAGGTCGATAATTAGAATAATTGAATTTCGGCCGCGACGGCCGCTGGTCCGTCGCACGTCCAGGCCGATTCGGGGCGAGGCTCTGAGCCCGTTCCCGGCGTCCGCTCCGTTCGCCACGGACGGGGGACACTGGGTTTTCCCCAGATACCGTTATGTCGTGAATATAAGCAGACATTTTTGTATGAAATATATCATTCTTCGTTTACTCTTGGCTTTGACTACACCTACCTACCTGCTCTCTCTCTGGACTACTCAACTGGCTGACTTCTACCTTGGACTTCTCTCGGGACTGTTTGGACCCTTCTCTGGCTGGCACATTGGACCGTGGACTCGACCCTTGCAATAGGACCTGGACTCTGGCTGATACCACTGGACCGAGACTTCTCTCGAACGCGCGCTAAGACCCGAATTGAGTACGGTCTTACGTGTCTATTAGGAGATTTCTCGTCGAGGGCGCAGGGCGCAGAAGAAGACGTCGGATCTCACGAACGCATCGCAGGCCCGAACTAAGTACGGCTTGCGTTGTTACTAGGAGTTCCTCCATCCAAGGACAGTACTTAGCGTACTTAGACAGAGTACTTAGCTAAGAACACAAGTGATCGGTGGAACATGGTGAGACTGAAGAAATTGTGCTTCGCCTGTTTAGGCACAGATCATAATAGTACAAAGTGTAAATCGAAGTGCGCAGTGGAAGGGTGCATTAAGTCACACCACCCGACCCTGCACGTGAGTGCCGAAGCGGTTGTTACAAATACCTGGAGGGCCGAACTACCGGTCCTCCTGAAAGTGCTGCCTGTAAAGGTGATGGGGCCCCGCGGGGAGCGCGATATCTACGCGCTCCTGGACGAGGGGTCCACAGTGACGCTGCTGGAAGAAGCTGTGGCCCGAGAAATCGGAGCCAAGGGCCGCAGCTCCCCGCTCAGACTCAGCGGGGTGCAGTCGATGACAACACCAGAGGCGGGCTCCATGCGCATCAAGGCAAGGGTGCGCGGCGACGGCGCTACATACACCGTGCACGCTAACACAGTGCACGGGCTGGGCCTCCCAGCACAGATCGTCGCCGCGACCCGAGAAGAATTGAGGAGCCCGGGGAACCCGGTGGTTCCCCTGATGCTGATAGGGCAGGACAATGCCCACCTGATCGTCTCCCGCGAGCTACGGGAGACAGCTGGCGACCCCACCATCCTGTCCAGGACGGCGCTGGGATGGACAGCACACGGCGGGGCCTGTGAAGCGCCCGGCCTAGCCGTGGCCTTGTGTGTGCGTCGGGACGCCGATCTCGACGCACTAGTGAGGGGCCACTTCGCGGTGGACTCGCTGGGGGTAACAGCGGCCCACCGCACCACGGCCGCCGAAGAGCGGGCCGTCAGATTGATGAGGACGACGTCCCGGCGCACCGAAGATGGGCGCTGGGAGACAGGACTCCTCTGGGAAAGGGACGACAGCTGGCTTCCCGAGAACCGGGAGGCCGCCATGAAGAGGCTGACGTCCCTCGAAAAGAAGTTGAGGGGCGACCCGCAGCTGGCCGCCGCCTACAAGGCGAAGATGCAAGACTACTTCGCCAAGGGCTACGCTAGGCCCATCAGAGAAGGCGAGTACGAGAGGGCGGCGGGACGCAGATGGTTCCTGCCACACTTCGCCGTGACCAGCAAGCCCGGCAAGATCCGAGTCGTATTCGACGCCGCAGCAGAGTGCCGAGGAGCCTCGCTGAACAAGAGGCTCCTGACAGGTCCCGATCTACTCTCCTCCCTGGTCGGCAATATTCTAAGATTCAGGGAGGGGAAAATCGGGATCGCAGCAGACATCGAGGAGATGTTCCTGCGCATCAGAATGAAAGAAGAGGACCAGATGGCGCAGCTATTCCTGTGGAGGGACAATCCAGAAGAGCCTCCACGGACGTGTGTGTTCACAAGTGTCTTGTTTGGAGCGAGGTGCTCCCCTGCCAGCGCGCAGTATATTCGGAACGAGGTGGCGGAGAGTCAACGGGGGGAGCACCCCGCAGCAGCCGACGTCATCCAAAGCCGCTTCTACATGGACGACTACTTAGACGCGGCGCACTCGAGTCAAGAGGCGTCGCGTCGGGTAATAGAGGTACGGCAAGCATTAGCCGCCGGGGGGTTCCGCCTTGTAAATTGGGCCTCGAACCACCCGGCCGTGCTTCAGGCCGTACCTAGAGAGGAGAGGGCGAAGTCCCTCATAGATATAGGCGGTCCCGACCAAGCCCAGGAACGGATCCTGGGCGTGAAATGGGACCCCACCGACGATATGTTAGTATGTGAGTGGAGCCAACCAAGAAACACGGCCTGGCCCACCAAGAGGAGCCTGCTGGCGTCAGTAATGCGGGTCTTCGACCCGCTGGGCTTCATAGCCTGTCTAACAATCAGAGCAAAGATCCTCCTCCAGGATGTATGGAGGAGCAAGGTGGACTGGGACGAGCAGGTCACCGAAGAACACGCGGCGCGTTGGCAAGCCTGGCTGACCGCCGTAGAGGCAGCCCGGACCAGAATTCCCCGGTGCTGCCGACTCCACCCAAAAGCCGAGGTCACCCTCCACCTGTTTGCCGACGCGTCAGAAAAGGCGTGTTGCACGGTGGCCTACCTCGCCGAGAAGCCCACAGAAGGTGGGCCGGTGCGGGTCTCCTTCTTGGGAGCGAAGACAAAAGTCGCTCCCTTGAGGCCCGTGTCGGTACCGAGGATGGAGCTGCAAGCCGCCTTGATGGCGGCTAGGTTCGCGGTGTCCATCCGCCAAGAGCTGAGTCTGGCCGTGCAGAAGACATGGTACTGGTCAGACTCCACAACCGTCCTGCAGTGGATCAGGACGGACCCCCGGACCCACACGGCCTTTGTGGCCAACCGTCTGGGGGAGATTGACGAGCTGACCTGCCTCCGGGACTGGAGGTGGGTGCCCACAAAGGAGAATCCTGCAGAAGTTGGGCACCCGAGATGGAGAGCTACCGGACACCAGCCAAGACAGCCTGTGGTTCCGGGGGCCAGAGTTCATCAGAGGGGAGCAGAGTTCCTGGCCGGCAGACAAGGCGGCGCCACCTGAAGAGGATGCGGCCAAGCAGTTCGTCGGGAGGACCCGGAGATCCCCCCCAGCCATCCTGGACGCGGCCAAGTTCTCCAGCTGGACGCGACTCATCCGAACTACTGCGTGGGTGCTGAGGTTCTGCAGCAGGTGCCGCGGCCAAGCCGGCCAGGGGCCATTGACGACCCAGGAGCTGAGGGAGGCGGAGTTCCGGTGGATGCGGAATGGAGACTGGCCCAACAGCTAGCGGACAAATTCTGGCGCCGCTGGCTGAGGGAGTACGTGCCGACGATGCAGGAGCGCAGCCGCTGGCGTACCACAGCCACCCCCCTCCAGACCGGTGACATGGTTTGGATTATGGACCCCACGCAACCCAGAAACGTGTGGCCAAAGGGGGTGATCACAAGAGTCAACACCGCTGCTGATGGACAGGTGCGGTCGGCCGAGATCCGGACCACCACAGGGACGTACACCAGACCGGCCTGCAAGCTGATCAGCATCCCCCTGGGAGATACGCCGCCGGAAGCTGAAGGTGGTGAAGCGAAGCTCTCACGGGGGGAGTGTACCGGACGGCGTCATTAAATCAGATCAGCGAGTTAAAAACCAAATAATATTGAAATAAGATTGATTTGTATAAATTCGATTATAAATAACATTGATTGAATTGTATAGATAATATTGCATAAAATGATTGATTTATTGATAATATGGATATGATTATGACTCGATCATGTAAGCTAAGCGCCTCGGCCACAGAAATAAAGGGTTCTTAGTTCCCACCGAACGGACCGAGGCGCGAGGCCCGCGAAATAATTATGTAATAGATAATAAAAATGCAGTGGCATATTGAGGCAGCCCTGGCTGCGGGAGCTCCTGACAACCCTATCTCCCCGTGTCCAACAATAGAATGACGGCGGCTGCGCGCGGCGCGCGCCTAAAAACCCCTTAAACGTGGTATCCCCTCCCCTACTGTTTGAGGGAGGGCCAAGAGGCTTGCGAGCCAGGACACGCGGAGGTAGGGTGCAGCCTCCCAATAATGGTCTACTCCGATGTAAAATCATGTGGCGATCACAATGATACCAAATACATCGGGGTAGGCCAATTAATTAAGATTTTAATCGACCTTTCGCGGATTGATCGGAAAATACCGAAAACCGATATATCAAGGTTAGCGCGATCTGGTGAGCATGTCCCGATTGGAAATCGCGCGGCGATTCCAACGAGACCAAACACATCGGGATATGCCCCAGATCCGCGGAGATAATCCGCGAAAGGTCGATAATTAGAATAATTGAATTTCGGCCGCGACGGCCGCTGGTCCGTCGCACGTCCAGGCCGATTCGGGGCGAGGCTCTGAGCCCGTTCCCGGCGTCCGCTCCGTTCGCCACGGACGGGGGACACTGGGTTTTCCCCAGATACCGTTATGTCGTGAATATAAGCAGACATTTTTGTATGAAATATATCATTCTTCGTTTACTCTTGGCTTTGACTACACCTACCTACCTGCTCTCTCTCTGGACTACTCAACTGGCTGACTTCTACCTTGGACTTCTCTCGGGACTGTTTGGACCCTTCTCTGGCTGGCACATTGGACCGTGGACTCGACCCTTGCAATAGGACCTGGACTCTGGCTGATACCACTGGACCGAGACTTCTCTCGAACGCGCGCTAAGACCCGAATTGAGTACGGTCTTACGTGTCTATTAGGAGATTTCTCGTCGAGGGCGCAGGGCGCAGAAGAAGACGTCGGATCTCACGAACGCATCGCAGGCCCGAACTAAGTACGGCTTGCGTTGTTACTAGGAGTTCCTCCATCCAAGGACGCGGCCGGGCGAACAGAGAGAGCTCTCGAACGCATTGCGGACCCGAAGCTAGTAGGGTCTTGCGTGTTATTAGGAGATCGATCTGAGGCGGGAAGCATTTCTCGAACATACGGGGCCTGAACTGAGTAGGGCCCGCAGTATTACTAGAGAGTTCCCGTCTTCTGCGCAACCGACGAGCGACATAGTGCATTCCCCTGGTAGCTGGCTAATTCTTTAGAGCCTGCACCTGCAGTCCCTTGTACCGCGCGCGAGTCGTGTGGTACATTAACCCAATCAATATTTAATTAATATACTATTATTTGCAATACGACACCAGGGTTCATTAAAATGTTAAATGAAATAACGATTTAGCACTAAACAAGTGAATTTCTGAGTAGATTTCGTAGTTAAAATCGACACAACATCATTGATCACAGATTTAAAGTGACATGTCAACGAAACTATTAAATGAAACGAAGATATTGGTAGCCTAGTAGTATCAGTCGGCAGATTTCTTACGCACAGCGACGTGGATTCGAATCCTAGTGCCGACCCTATTATACTCAAATAGGCTATGTCCTAACTGAAATGTGATCGCGCGACCATACGATGAGGATCATACAATGTTCTCAATTTGAATGATACGTCCGCGTTTGAGTAGGTATATGAAACTCTAACTCTGAACTACTCGTAGCGCGGAGGTGCGAACCCAGATTATTTTTTCTTAAAAAAATATATTTATTTTTTATTATGTGCCGGAGATTTCATAGATCCTTTACGTGCTATCTCTCGAATAAAATAATGTGTGTTTAGACTAAAGTTATTAATGTTACATAAAAAAAATATTATTGTCAACTTATGATAACTTCTCTTTCGACACCCGAGATAATCGATTCTTCAACACTCCAACCAATTAATTGAATTTATCTTCACAATAGGACATCTGGTTGGACCATTATTAGATTGATACTTAACAAGAATGTATCCTTTTGTAGATTATTACATCCAAATAAATAACTTCAATAAAATCGTTTTTTCGTTTCAAGCGTTGGTTGACGACAAAATTGGCCTAAACAATTTCTACTATTGTAGACGTAATACGCTATTATATTTTTTCTATAACAAATATTGGATTCAGGTAACAAAGATAGTGATGTATTAGAGTGGAACTATGATTTTAAACTACGCCATCGAATTGGAATTCCTTAAATTATTAAATAAAAATGTACCTATATAAATTACCCATTTTGGAATATAGTTGTTTGCCTGTTTTCCATTTAAGGTCCTGTTGAAGTTTATATTATACTAGTTGACCCATCGAACTTCGTCTCGCCTTAAAGTCAGTAAAACATTGCTGGGTAACATAACATAGCTAACATACATGACTACTCTTTGTAAAAAAATACTATTTTCCATCCATTTTTCGATTTTTGATAGATGTTTTTCTGTTATCCAGAACGGAGAAGAATCTTATAAACTAAACACGAAACAAATCTGTTCAGCCGCTCTCGAGTTATAAGTGCTCGCACTAACCCGACTTTCTTTTATAATTATAAATGTTAACAAATTATAAAAAAAGCTTGAAAAAGTACCATATAAATGTCTTACCAATATTTTTAATTTTAATCATTCCACCTGTGGAAAAAATAGGGAAAACATTGCTCTATAGAATCTTTCTACCAAAATATCTACCAGACATCTCCCTATTTCCCCAACAGATTTCGGTGGCGGTACCGGTGCCAAAGCCGTTCCATACTAACTTTAATATCATATATTATTATACATAAGTTCTTATCGATTTATTCAACTTTTTATTAGTTATTCTGTTATCCGGAGTGGAGAAGAATCCAATAAATCAAACATCGGATGAACGCCTTAGATTGGGCCATTGTTCTGTAGCCTCCCACCTCCATAAAATAGGTGTAATTCCATCCCCAGTATGTGAATGTGGTGAGGAACCAGAGACCCTCAATCATCTGTTTTTCAGCTGTAGCAGATTTGATAACAAAAATTTTGTGATTAGTCTGAAAAGACTTGGCGTCCAATTCCCAACTAGTATCCAGGCTCTACTAGCCCTCCACCGAAACGACGTAAATTCCGCAATTCTAGGTGCAGTGGCGCAAAATGGTAGAAAATTCTGACCCCTTCTTCTATTAAATGTTAAATAATTATCCATCAGTAAAAATACCTACATGTTGATTGACCACATATAATATAATACAATTAAATTGTAATTTTCATAGATACCCGTTTCATCATCTTATAAATTATTGTGTTTGATATTTGAAACAGAAATAATAACAAAAATCTTGTAAAGTTCCCCATGCAGAGAGTTTGGGTAATCTGTAAGTGTATTGAATGAAGTCGGATGCGCGCGCTTGTTAATAATAATAATATTGTTTGTTGGGTGAGTACTGAGTACCTACCCGCTGCATCTATAAAGGTTAATAATTGTCACCAACTTCTAAATACTGTATTCGGAACTACGAGTATTATGATATCTGATTCATGTTGCATAATTTTCGAGTTTTACTTTTTGGATATTATTGATATATTTTTTTATTTCTTTATTCTTGTGATTGTTTATTTGGTGACATGCACGGCAATTAATTTCAATTAGGAAGATACGTAGAAATTATGTTATTGGCATAGATCACTCTCTCGAGAGTGGATTGCCGCGTTGAAAGGAAGAAGAAGAAGAAGAACATCGGATGAATCTGTTTAGCCGATCTCCGACTTTAATTTATATTAGATATTTATAGACATATATATATATATATAGATATTATATATATATTTTTTTTTACTTCAAACCGGATTATTGAAAACGAAATTAGATTTTTGCAAGTCTAGTCAGGTCAGACGTTTTACAAAATCAATAGGACAAAATAAACACAAAATTTGTATAAGTACATAGATTTATAAAACTTGATCTCACCGTTGCTGCTGCTCTACCTTCCATCCCAAATTTATTTTTATTTATTTATTGTCTACGCAACCAGTGGTTGCTTTTACAAACACTTTTAAAACATTTAAAAAAAAATCAGGATTAGGTGATAGAAGCAAAGACCAAAAGAAAATAAATCAACCACAAAAAAGAGACACAAAACAAACGGTGAAATATATGAACATACAAATTCAATAAATGGAAAATTGTACATAACATTGGGCCAATATCAATAAGATAGAAGGAAACATTATCGCATCACAACATCATTGAAGATGAACATTGTAGAAAATACAAGGTGCCTAGCTGCTCTGATCCTTTAACATTTTTTTGAATTGGTACAAACTTGTAGCAAATATATCTATTTCGCCGAGGTCGTAGCCCTCTGCATTAGGGGCATAAAAGGAATAGTTGGTGTTATGATTCGCAAATACGAGGAATTGCCTCTCATACCGTGTTGCACTCCTTCGAAGCAGAGCTGAGGGATTTGGACAAGGTTTGGAAAGAGGTCTTAAGCACTGCGCATGATCTAACGCTTTTTTTTTTTTTTTTTGTAAAAATGTCATACCTATTGGTTTATAAAACATCCAATTTCAAATAAAAACCACGTATTACATTAATTCTTCTTCAAACAAAGATCCCCAAAGATATTTTGGTTGAGATTTAAAAAAAGTAAAAAAAAAAAACTGATGTCAATTTATAGCAGAATTACTCAAAAGCGAGTTTATGACTCAAAAAAATACATATCTTAGGATAGGTTTTGCCATAAAAAAAATATAATAAAAATGAAATGAATGAATAGATCTTGCCCGCAATATACACAAAAATAGGTAGGTACACATTAGAACATGATTATTACAAAGGTTTGACGAGGACTAACATATATTTTCATTATATTATATCATGATAGGTAGGTATACCTACAACATAAAGGTAGACTCCCACGCTATGGCGATAGCGCCATATTTCTTTGCTACATAGATATTGTAATAAGACAACAGTACATTTTATATGGTGCCAGCGCAAGATAGTCTAGTCACACGCCATGATCATAGAAAATTGACAAATATATGGCGATATTGCCATAGCGTGGGATTCTACCTTCAGCGAGACCTTTAAAAGTAAGAAATGTTTTGATGTAAAAGAAAAACCTAACAATTCTCGATTTACTTTAATTTTTCGATGGTTTTGTTTGAATCTCTATTTATCAATTGGGCCAGTGTGAATCTCTCCAAAGGCCTTACAGACACCCCCAATCCCGTACACCCCCTTATGTTTGTTGGTCAAGTTGATTAAAGTCCATGAATGTAAACACGGGTTTCAATGAGTACGTTGGGAGTAAAGGGAATAAGACACAATAACTTGACATAAGTACTAAACTAATAGTTAACTGTAAATATTTCAATTAATTTTCTTTCTTACATTTAAAACCATCACATAAATAATTAAGGATTTACTTATTCTCATTGCTATCCTCTAACGCTAACCCCAAAGTTTCTAACTACCTGATGTCTTCTATACCTTCTAGACTTCAAATCACGAGGTCCCAGTATAGCCGGCGGAACTTATTGCCTGAGGCAATTTTTTCCAGTCAAACGGTCCCGTCCAATCTGAGACAGGCCAACCCCGGGTAGAAATTTCAAGTGAAAAACACTATTGAGATTCAAATAGAACTATAAGACGTAGGTATAGTTACCTATGTCTTTTTTATTTTATTTTATTAAAATTATTATTATTATTTTGTTAAAGAACCTCTTGACAAGGCTTGCAAAAAGCCTTAACAGGACTTGTGTTGTTTTTTCTATTATTTTAATGAATAAAGAGAATTGAAAAAAAAGTTAAAAGGTTTAATACAAAAAAAAGTTAGTAATATTGATAATTAGATTTTTCTTTGGATTATCGACGTTAAATTGGGGGTGCGCTTTTCTAGAATATGCTTTATTACATTACGATTATGTTATGATCTATTGTGATCAATACTGCGGCATGTGCAACAAGCTTAAACTGCAACAAATCTTACAAACATTTAGTTCTTTGTAAAATATGCACTATCCTTCTTCCTCTCCCTCTGAACCTTTACCCTCTCCTCTTCTTCCCTTTCCCAGTATCTGAGCCGAGAAATTGTATGTATTGTTGGTAATTTTCATATTTACACCTTATGTTAATCGGATAAAAATTATACAATTGTTTATACCATGGTCTAAGAAAAATGTTATTAATAATCCAGGTATACCACAGATCTATGGTATAAACCATAGAATAAACATATAACATCCTCGTTGTACCACGGTTTTAGAGATTTAGTAATACTATGGTTTATACCAGTAATAAGGAGTTTTTATTAATAACAGGGTATAAGTTTGTACTTTTGTATTATGCCCTTCTAATACCAGTGTATTTATTACTGTTTGGAGGGTAAGGGAGGAGAATGAATAAATAATAATAAGTTTAAATGTATATACTTCACTGGTGTAAATATGTTTCGTAAATTTTATTTACTGTCTTATTTTTGTATCAATTTCACTGTCTGTAGAATATATATTAATGTTGAAATAAAAAAAAAAATATTGAATTTCATTACATTAAAATTTGATCATATCATTGCATCAATTTGGTTGAATTCATATTTTTGCAATTAATGTTATCAGAAACATGTTTCCGAATCTTAAAAGAATTAGGTATATGAAATATCCCTATTGCTTCTCTCTGTAAATTTGTAGTGGTTTTCAAGAATGATAAAGTATGAACACTCAATAAAGAACTGTTCCCGCATATGTCCAACCGTCGAAATTAGAAAATGTCAAGTAGTACCTAATAATAAAGCAAGGTCCTCGGTCACAATGTGACGGATTTTTTACCCCAGTTATGAGATTATAATAATATTATCATGTATGTTAGTATAGGTACCCAATATCCATAGTCTGTCTCTCGAAAAAAATGTCTCTCAGTGAAAAACCTATTAGGTATAACAAAATGTTTCAAATAAAACCAAACACTTACGAATGATTCAGAGTGGTTGATAGCCGAGAAGTTGAGTCGCCGACTTTTGTTCTGAAAGTCATGGGTTGGATCCCCAGCGCTTCCGCTTTCACGACACAGGCGTTTTCTCAGTGTGAAAGATGTCAAAAAGTTTATTTGTGTTGACTTCGAGCGAGCATAGATTTATTAAAAAAAAAAAAAACAAGTTCGAAAGCAATAACAAAATGCGTGCTTCAGCCCCCGTAGATAATTTGAAATTGGCGTTCGGCTACAAACGAATTTTTCTTCAATGTAGAGTGTGAAAAAATGAACTGTCCACTGGAACATAATATAAACAATTATTTAAACCAATCAAAGAAACTTATATTAAAAATATAAAAAGTGGATAGTTAATTTTCTTCCTACTCTACATTGTTCCGAAAAGTTCGTTTGTAGTCGATCGCCAAATAAATGCAATTAGTCTAGGTCTGAAGTTATTAAATACAGATAAAAGCAAAGAGTGCCTGGTCATTCTTATAAGACTTGTGATTTTTTATAGTTTTGCGTTATTTACAATGTCTTGGAAAACATTATCTAACCTCGTGAAAGATGTTTAATAATCATTTCTGACAACGTTACAGAGCCCGTAACCCCTGCTTTTATATACGTATAAGATGAGTATTTAGGTATATGTACGATGAAAGAGGTAAATTATTGTCATGTACGAAAGGTCACGATCTGTGGAGATATCATCCAGAGGAGTCCTCATATGAAGAGTGCCTATTGTTTACTTATACAACTCGCAGAACCATTAATCCTAGCGTTGGTGAAACCACTCAAAGTATTATTCATCGGAGAAGGTTTCTTGTCATATCTAATTCAGTTTATCCATTTTAATACGCATACACTTAGCTACGCAGTAATTTCAAAATCATTAGGCAAGTAACCTGCGTAATATTTATTGTAATTTAAATATAATTTTATTTTTAGGCTATTTTAGACAAACAGGGAGACTCAAATTTTAAAAGGCTGCAACTATCAGTCCTCTCGTATCCATTTTTGAATGCGTCTCCGAGAACCTTTTTGGTCCATGTGGTGTCATCAGCATAATCTCTGACCAAATGAGCTCCACTTTGGTTGTGCTATCTTTCTGTTTACTTCTGTTTTCTGTTGTAGGTACCTATCCATTTCATAGTCGTACTTTTTGTAATGCCAAATATTTCATTATCATTGACTATAAATAATATCTAGGTTAAAAGGAAGGATTTTAAGGCACATCGATGCTGGCATACATCAGACAAAAACGAAGAAACCAACAAGCAAAGATATCAAAGATTAAATCGAAGCAACCAAAATCAAAGCAAAATTAATCGAAATACTCCCGGCCGGGTCAAATGAAAAGAAATGTATTAAAACTCTTTTGAATATTTTACAAGCAAGCCTTTTGCTAGCGCTGCTCATTCAAAATTTCTATAATAAAAAGGGAGGTAAATTCTGCACTTATTTATTTCATTTTTGAAATCGCTTCCATCTCGTTTTCCAGTTTCGGCGACTTCAACATTACCACCTAATGGCGAATGTTGTTAACGAAAAGTGATCACACTAAGCCAGCCTTCGAAATAACAGTAGAAGACGGTCGTAAGCCCGTAGTGGTTTGTTCCATTTAAAAATCGAACATTAGTAGTGAATTGTGGCTGTTAGAGTCGCCAAAGGGGTGATTTTAATGATTTTTCAATCCATTTTCCGGCGTTATCTACTGTCGGATTTCGATGAAAAAAATATATAACATAAATTAGACTTTAATGAAGGCGGCCTCAGAGCCGTTTTTTGATATCTAGTATAGTTTCTTGTAGAAAATAAAAATAGCAAACGTCGTTTTTCATCTTTTTTTTAATATTCCAACTGATATATACGTCGGAATGAAATAATTCTTTTTTTGTCTTAAAGAGCATTAAAAAATCTACAAGATTATAGAACGAAATGCTAATATTTATTTCCGGCTTAGCGTATAATCCCAAAAAACCTCTATTTCAAATAAACACTGAATATCGAAATATTCTATCGGCTTTAGCGTGCATGCGATAATGACACTTATAGCACGGGAATTACAAGGAACGCACCGGTTTTCGTTGTGTCAGTTATTCAGTCGCCCACAACATCGTGGACTTAGATGACGTGTAACCTGCGCTAGTCCAATTTACGTTTTGTATTGTATACTTTTTGACGAAAATTCGTATATTACAGAGGACGACAAACATTGGTTAGTGATTTTTATTTTATTATTTTTTGTATTCAGCAATTAATTCTATCATTGCTGTTTGGTGATTTTAAAGTTTATATTTTTGAATTAGGTATAATATCGTTCGTTTGCGAGAACACTGACATATCTCAAAAACTGACGTTTTGAGATATTCGAGTTTAAAAGTTTCAAATCAAAATATATCTCATTTCGAGAGATCAATTTATATCAATCTTTTTAGATTATTTATGGTGACATGTTATGTATATTTTAAAACCATATTAATTCTAAAATATAAGTAAACTTTGGAGAAATCTTGCTTAAACGTAACCAAGGTCACATTTGTGACGTTCTTTTTGCAAAAACATAAACCAATACATTTATCATTTTGAGATGTGTCATTGTTTTTGATTTTTTTTTTAGATTTGTATAGAAATTGTCGGGTAATATTTAGTTATAAGCCAATATTCGTTTAAAAATCATAGTGATTTTTTAATTCAATACCTATGTATAACAAAATATAAGAAGAAAAAAATGAGGACATAAATTGCTTTTTATTGTATTTTTTCAACATCGAAATTAGTGTTTTCGCCGTACATTTTCCAAAAAATATAATAAATATCTATTAACTAAAGAAAAAATTATACTTGAACAAATTTTAAGGAGAATTATAAAAGGTTGAATAATACTTTGCTATTAAAATTTTATTGATAAAATTAATAAATTTTGTTTTTTTTAGAGTGATATTCTAGGCTTCGAATCACATGCTGTTTTAGGCTCAATGGTTTTGCTTCCATCAATATAATATACACGAGATGATGTGGCTGTAACGTAATACCCTTCTATTTTGGGAATCGAGTTTATAAACTATGTTCTCGGATGCCATCTTTCATAGAATTATCTATTTTTGCATGATACCGGGCTTCCCTCCTTTGTTTTTCTCCATTACGGAGCCCGCGATCCTGTTTTTTTTATTGTGCTGTTCGAATATGACGATCGTTAATATGTAAAGTATTTTTGTAAAATACTTTACATACCCGTATTACTTTCTCGGCCAAATTAAAATGAAATGAGCTGTTGTTCCATCTTTTTTCTCTTGAACTACCCTCTCTGACGTATCTATATCGGGGTTGGATAATCTTAGTAGTGTTATTAATGTACCATTGATCATCAATGTTTCCCGATTTCCAGTACTCATTGAATATCTGCCGTCTTTCTTCTTCGCTAATTTTTTCAAAACATTGTAATCTACAGTTTTCCTTACATGGAGGCTTAAGGTTTCTTCCATTCACGATTTTTTTATTCTTCAATGACATGTAAGGCTTTCCGCAATTTCTTAATTTTTTTGCGACATTTGATCTCCAACTTTTAACGTTCCTTTTCTTAATTTTCTTTTCTTCATTGGTTGTGTATTGCAAAGTGCGTTCATTGTTACTATTATTTTCGTAGTTAAGGTCTTCGCTTACGTATGATGTTCCAAAATTCTCCTGATCAATTGACGGCAAAATATAACATAATCAGGGTCTTTGGAAGAATCATCACCATCTAAAATACAAAAACAAACAAACATTGAATTCATGATATCTAACAACTCTTTAAAAATATTTCAAATAACTTCAGAAAATGAGGAATCTGATTCACTGGAGCTACTTGATGATGATGAAGCACTAGAAGTAGAGTTACATTCGTAGTTTTTTGGTGTATTTGCTTGCTCATTTGTTGTATTTTCGGTTGGATAAACTTCTATTTGAAATAAAATAGAATCTTTAATATAAAAATAATTATATTATTTGTTATTCCATTTAAACAAAAAAGTTAAAAAATACCGTTATTTATAGTGTTGAAATTAGTAATGTGATGAGAGACATTAGATTTATTTATTTTATTCGCCAGGTCCATGATCATTTTAGTTCGAGAATGCATATTAGTACCTATCTGCGAAATAAATTTATCGTAACTTTATTTTTTACATGCATCAACATACTGAATATACATACAAAATGGAGTCTACATTCTTAGATGTTGTCAAAAATATAGTCATAACACAAAATAACATTACTTTTAAACTTGTAATTGAAAAATATTTTTCAAAAACAACGTCTTATGTTGAAATGTGTTTTCAAAATAATATAATTTTTCCACCAATAATGTCACATAACGAAATATAACCCCCATAGTTTAATTATATTTTTTCACAAACAATGACATATCTCAAAATACTACCATATTTTTGTAAAATGATAGCAAGTAATGCAACTTACCTTGAAAAAAACATTGTAAAATGTGTAGATAATACGTTATTCACGAAAAAAAAGCGCGTATCTCACTTGTCGATGGTTGGAACACAACTAAAGATGATGCATTCTCTTTGAAAACGCCAGGCAGTAAAATGCGCGTGAAACAACGACACAACACGAAGTAGTGGTGTCTCTTTCTTATTTATAGTGATATTATGCTGAGGATGAGACACAGCATAGCTGGTGTCAAAACACACAATTTCACATAATTAACTCAAAACTCAAGATTTTTGAGTTATGTCATTGTTCTCGCAAACGAACGATATGTTTATAGTCACTTACATTGCATACCTATTATGAACTTTTTTCTTCTAAATTATTATCATTTATGCGTTATACAGGGTGGCACGTTCCTATTGGGCAAAATTAAACTCCTTTCTAAAAATCGCTGGATACCGAATTCTATTAGTTAGTCCGAATTCTAGCAGTTATCTATAAAACAAAATTTCTGGACAAAATTTTAAACGCCGCGCCAATCTGAATATAACCCATTCACAAACATATTGTGATATAGGTACCAACTGATTTTGGCCCAGTCGATGGATATCTTAAGTACTATTATATCACATTATTTTGCTTTTTCAGAAACTATTTTATCAAGCCGAGTGCAATATTATAGACTTAAGCGTAAAATAAAAAATCAAAATGGGACGAAAAGAGAAGTAGGTATACCGGAATAGTGAATCGTACAAAAAATGTCTCCTTGCCAAAGCACGTAACATTACGAAGTAAGTATTTTTTATGTATAAATTGTAACATTCGGTCTATTAATAAGCCGTAATTTGAGCAGTTCGGTCATTTTTCCATATTATGGCAATACTTCAGTCAAATTTCAGGAACTTACCGACGAGGTCCTATTTACTCCACGGGACATGGTAGCCGGAAACTGCCGAACCAACCCGAATTGTTTGAAAGTAATACAAATAGCATCAACATTATAATTGACACTAATACAATCATACAGTCGTCCTCGTTACACTTCGGAATGGTTCGGCAGTTTCCGGCTACCATGTCCCGTGGAATAAATAGGAGCTCGTAACTTACCGATGGTCGAATGACCAGATATGTAATAATTTGATAGTTCATTTTATATATTGTTGACTCACTTTCTTCTTATCACTAAGAGCGAGACAACCCAACGTTGTTTTGAGTGAAAGTTTTTATGGTTTTGTTCACCAGGGCACATCATTGTTAAAATTCGAATGTTTTAAAACAGGTTCAGGTGTTGCCAAAAAAAACCATTGGAAATAAGATTATCCGGCAGTAAAATCCACATAATTTTCCACACTATTTTCGGATTGTTAAAAATGTTTTATAATACCATTATCGGAACAATTTACTAAGGAACGACCATCCGTTAGTTTACTAGCGACATACTTACAGATATTTTAGTATCTCTTTTATAGTATTGTCCCAATAAAAAAAATTACATTATGTATACCTTTCAAAGATTACAGATATATCTTCAAAATCTCGTCAATTTTCAGGTCACGGAACGCTGTCCCGGACCAAATGAATGCAGCTACTTCTAAGTCCAGAGTTACTGCAAAATTAATCGATACATCTCAAGACCAACCGAGTCACAACACGGATTTAGATTCGAAGAATATCTTAGCATGCGAAACTTCCAGATTAGAACCAACGACTGAAGGGACAAAAATATCTGGAAGGCGCGTTTTTAATATGATGTGGTTATCTTCACATCCTTTTGATACCATGACATATAATCTTGACCGTCCAGTTTTAAAGGAGGAGTTCGACGGCATGAATCTGCACACATGCAATATATACATAAGATATAGCATTTATTTTTGTATGAATTTTGTAATTACATTTTTTTAATATGCCATGAAAATCAAATATTAAAAAAGTGTATTTTTCCCGTTCCCATTTTATAATCATATAATCTGAAATGGTAGCAATTAGAATGAATAGTATGTGAGTGTTAGAAGAAATTAATTAATGGTGAGAACTCATGTTTAAAAAAATCTGGTAAAAGCAATGCATACCTGAATGTAACGTAAAATTAATAATTTCGCTTTAACCAAATACATTTTTTTTTCTAGATTACCGGCGACTCATTCATTTGCGAACATATTGCGCCGTGGTTTAACCAAATACATGTTTATCATCATTATCGGCATTATCGTTATCATCACTATCATCCACCGTTGTTCAAAAATTCCAAACACATTGCAGTCAAAAGAACATTGAGGTTTTAAATATTTCGACGCATTCCACTAGTTTCCGACCCCTAACTCTACACTTACATACGTACAAATATTGTGAGAGTTAAGTAGTGGAGAGAGACCGCCCAAATTTTTATGCCCCGCCCGAAATTGACTTTGAAGTCAGAGCTGTAACGCTCTTAATTGTCTAGGTCCAATATGAAACATTGAGCGAAAAATTTCCTTTGAAAAAGACTAATCTTACGTAGACCATAACACATCAAACACTTTTACAGTTGTTAAGAATCAATAAAAAGGGAGGTAAATTGTGCATTTCTTTCATTTTTGAAATCGCTTCCATTTTAAATTAACTAGAAAACTAATATGCAATATGTACAGGTTCGCGTAATTAAAGGGTATAGACGTTGTTTAAATCTGTATCATGTAGTATCATAAATTATAAAACAAATTTGCTAATGAATAAAACAAATCATTTGATAAGACACGTAAATTGACCTAACTCTAACCTTTTTCGCCAGACAGTTATGACAATATTCAATCATATTTATTCAATACACAAAACACCTTATGACGTACGACAAGCATCTATTATTTGTCGGGAAAATAAATAGTGGGCGTTATACGCAGTGCCTATCTCGGCAAGAATGTCTATGTTAGCACCTTATACCTATTGTGATATTAGCTCGTGGTTTTCTTTAATCAACTTAATAATACCTACATATTTTATACGTTCTTTTATTGAATATTAAGTTAAAGAAATTAAATACCTTTTATGTATTTTCTAAAATTGTAAGTGCGTTAAAATTTATTCCCCTATGTATAGGTACAGGTTTGAGTATCAAGGTTTAAACAGATTACTTGAGCGGAAAGTTTTATTAAATTTTTTTAAATTATTTTTTTGTTGGCTATAATAAAAAATATAATGAAAAGGATGCTAGAAATTCGAATTTGGAATCAAATTCTGGTGTTGTGTAGAATATTGAACATGTTTGAAAATTGTCATAATGTCCCAAGGACATTGTAACAGATCATATTATTATCATTCTAGCAAAACATTGAGAAAATTCATCGCAGTTACCATATATTTTGAGACGAAAATTTTTTAATAAGTTGCCTTTTCTGGTCACAATCTTATAATTAGTTGGCAGCAATTTTCTCCACTCCGCTGTGACTGTAGCAGATCTTGCAGATCCTCATAGAGATCAGGACACGTCCTGGAGGGTTTGTCCCCTCGATCATCTCCTCAATTATTATGGTAGGTATGTTCGTTTCGTATAACGTGTTCTATTCATCTTTCGGACGGGGTTTTGAGCAGGTGCTTTCCTCCTTTGATTCTTTGGAGAGCCTTTCATTTGTTATTTCAATAAGTAAGTAAAAATAGAAACTAGTCGTTTATTGCTTATTTATTTCGTAATAACTTATTAGAGTTTACGAATCGTAATTATTCAATAAAGTAATCACATTTAGCATAATACGAAAAATAGAGACTAGGAGCAACTTTATTTATATACAATATTTCTAGGCTTATGGTTTAAAAATTAGTTGTTATCCAAAACAAATGAATGTTCCTGTCCACTAATCACCCACATAGACCACACGTGATAACGGATACGCAGGATCTTTTGTTTTCCCCCGTTTGATTGTCCTCGGATTTGGCGGTTGTTGCAGATTTAGATTTTTGATATTTCTTCTCAGCCTGTAAATAAAATTCCTCATTAACATTTCAAGCATTTACACTTTTATTACACATTCAATCTACCTAAATCAAATACACGTAGATGTATAACGGTTAGCGATTGTAGGTCGACTATACCACTTGGTCGACGGTACCAGACTTGGTTTATTTTGTTTACTACAATATCGTGCATTTAAGATAGATAGATTGTTTCCTTTTTTTTTTGATGTCTTGACTCCTTACAGGTCCTCGTGGACCACTCACTGCTCCGTACCAGACTTGGTTTATTTTGTTTACTACAATATCGTGCATTTAAGATAGATAGATAGACAAGAACCAGCAATCTTTTATTTAATGAAATGAATCTGAAGTCACTCAATGTGAACAGAAATACACTTTATGGAATGCATATTTCACAGCAAATCTCGTGTTCTGAATAAAAATATATTCCGCACTGGGGTTGAACCTACGATCCACTATGAAAGTCGGCGACTGTGCACTGCTTCAAATCAGGAAGTTTTGTCTCATAAGATTTCTAGTTCATGGTATAAAATATTACTCCTTTAAATATTGTTAGCATTTATTTTATTGATAAATTATCTACTTAGAAAAAAGAGTAAGCAACGAATAATGCGTGTAGGTAGATACATAAACACGTAACTTTTTTATCTTTGCAAGACAGCTCAAAGAACACTAGACAATATTAACTATAATCATTGAGACATTGAAACCAGTTTTCCCAGTTTAAATCAATCAATAATTTTTATTTATGAATTTGCCAATCTTTTGATATAATGAATTGATAAAAATTTCCAATAATGAAATTTAAAAAAGGAAATTTCAAGGTATACTAGATTATCATAGATCAAATCAAAATATATGTCTGGATTAGATATAAGTGGAACGTGGCTTATATTCCGTATCGAGATTAAGATTAGGTACCTATATACCATTGTAGGTACCTAATCTTTTTAGTGCGCTCGTCATCCATTACAATCGAAATAGCTTGATTACAAACATCGAAGTTGATAAGATAGTTCACAACAAGATTGATGACTTATTTTGTATAAGGTACCTTTGTAATCGATCCATTCAATGCCATACTTTTTTTAGTAAAAATTAACTATTTGTTGTGCAAAATTTTTAACTAAATTATAAAATAATCAGTAAAGTTCTACGTGTTAGCCGCTACTGGTAACTGACTCGCTATAATAATATTCTAATTGTAAGAATAATTTATTTGTTTTATAATTCCATCCATACAAAGGTGTCCGTATGGCCGGCGGAACTTATTGCCTGAGGCTAGATTTTCTAGCCAACCGGTACCTTCCAATCTGAGAAAGGCCAACCCTGGGTACAAATTTCAAGTGAAAAACATTTTGACCCGACCGAGAATCGAACACGGGACCACTTGATATGATGTCCACGCCTAAGCCTGCCTCTATGCTACTGAGGTCGGTATAGGTATATTATGATATACCTATACCGACCTCAGAGGCTATTTAGTAGTATTTAGTAGTAATTTATTTATGAGTAATAGGTATTTTGTAGTGCAAATAATTTTCTGCTCATCCCTTCACAACGCTTCAAATTCTTCATTATGCTGAGTCTTTCAATATTCGCGCTGCAACAACAACTTCCCCTCGCCATAAGAGGCTCGCTTTTTACAGCTTCAAAAAATCGAGGCACAATAAAATGCAACGTTCAATGAATGAATATCAGAGTAATGGAAAGGATAAAGAGTAACCCAGAAATCCCCGCTTTCAGAGACATCTTTCAACCCCCACAGCAGCGTCTCAAGTCTCGAAAACCTGTTTGGACCGAAGAATCAAACAATTTTGAACTGTCCCGGACCTGGAGAGAGAGATGGAATAGCTCCGAACATTTTGGGAAAAAAGATATTATAGAAGACCCTACACTAAGAGTTCCGGGCTACGGTCTCTCTCGAAAGGTCAGGGTTCAGCAAAATAGGACATGGACGGGACAAGGGCGCTGTAATTACCTGATGTGGAAGTGGGGGAAAAGAGACTCTCCTGAGTGCGAATGTGGAGCTGCCATACAGACTGTACAGCATATGGTGGAAGAATGCCCTTTGCGGAGATACCATGGGGAATGGATTGACATTCACAAGTCAGCACCGGGGTCGGTGCGGTGGATGACAGAGGTTGATCTCAAATATACAAGTTGATTTAGAAAGAAAAAAAAAGCCGAAGCGATACGAATAATAATAATAATGAATTTAAGGATGTCACGATAGATCTAGTTTGGTCGCGTCGATATAAGGGGCATATGGTTTCATGACCTTCTTTAATAAAATAAAAAAAGGATTGAACATACTTCAACAATTTGTCCTATGTGATACTGTTTTAACATTTTTAAGGCATCTTTAGAATGGCCGACGTCTTCAAAATCTCTGGTAGAATCCTTTCCGGCTAAATCTGTTATGACCTCTACTCCACCTGGGTGCTGAAAACCAAAAATACATACATTATTATATTTTATTCATTGCATTTATATTTGTTCGAAAAGACTGACCATTTTGATCTGATTATGTATGCCCGTTCAACTTCTTTTTACCACTTTTTATGTAAGTAGGTAATTGTTACGTTCGTCAATTACCTACATTTTTTTTTTTTTATAAAATGAATCTGTGCTCACTCAAAGTGAACACAAATACACTCCTTGACTCTTTCACAGTAAGCTACTGAAAGCTTGTGTCGTGAAAGAGGAAGATGGTCGGCACCTGAGATCGAACCACGACGTCCGCAGTACGAAAGCCGGCGTTGTAACCGCTGGGTCACCAACCACTTACATCCATGAAACACTACGAATAAAATCAGAATAAAATTGATAAGTAGGTATCAAAATGAATATTCCATAAATATACCTATCAATAATTAAATAAGTTAATTGATCGATAGATACTCGTATATTTTGAGAAATATGTTTTAAAAACAATGAAAATAGTTATTTAAAAGGTAAAATTTGGTTTATTACCATTTGGTTATTACAACAATTTATTATTGTAAGGACATTTCTCTAGTTGTGAATTTCATTTTTATAGAACGACAATATTTTTTGATTATTTTAATTATTCATAAGCCTAAATCACTCAATGACGAGTGGAAAGCTAATAGATATAAAAATTTTGACATTTATTTTATTTTATTTAGTAGGTAGGTACCTATTTATATTTATAAGTGTGTATTTTAAAGTTTAATGTTTTGATTTTTACAAAGTTTTTTTTAATCTTTTAATTCTACAAAATATTGATTGTTTATTGTGTCTTGATTTATATATTTAGGCTATTAAAAACTGTATTATATCTGATGTACTTATGGTAATGTTGTGGATTAGAATTAGCTATTATTTGACTTTTTTTGCTTTGCGCCATAATATCTAGGTAGGTATATATGAATAATAAAAAAAGAAAAAAAAACATCGAAAGTAAAGGACAAAGGTTATTAATTAGCTAGTTATTTTAGTTATAACTTACTTCATCCACAAATTTGGTTACATCGTAAACCTGGTCCCTTATGATAATCCAAAGTGGCTGTCCCCCACTTCCATTGTTCCTTGCCACTTCATTCAGAGCATATTCTTTAACTTCGGTCATACTTCTGCAAAATATTAAATACTTTCATAAAGAAAAAAATGCATCATATATTATATCAATAACTGACATGAGACGGAGCTGGAGGATCAATCAATCAGCAGAGGAAACTAAACTCAATTTAAATTGATAAGTACCTATAATAATTATTATCTTTCTTAAAGATAATATCGTGTTGCATTCATAATAATCTCAAATGAATATAATAAAACAGCCGCCCGCGTTTCAACAAGAAGTACCTGACAGTGAAAAAAAAATTTGTCAAATTCGTTTTGACAAGATTAAACTTGTTTTGCAATTAATAGGCATGAGGAAAATTTGCAGTCAAACAATGATTGGTAAGGTTAATAATTGAACTATGGTGGTATTTGTGCTGTTATCTTTAAACTAAGATTAATAAACACTACTTAAAACAGTTTCATACAAATTCATTAGCTAATTCAATGCTTCAACGGCAAAAGAAGACTTTACAGTTAATTTCAGCTTGTGAACACCAACCTCCTACGTTTTTTATCGTGAACTGGCTCCTTTCCTGTCCGAATACAGACAAAAGGTATCAAAAATTAGGTATATTAAATATTTGACATGTCATTTATTATTTTTTTCCAGCTATTGTCTGTAGGAAGGTGGTGTTTTCATACATAAACACAGGCAGTTATCGTTTGGAATCAATAAGGAGGCCCGACCATAAACTATTTATCATTAATTTCATTAGCTCTGCCTTGAAAGTGGTTTTTGTGACAATTTTCTTCCATTACAACGTTATTAGTTTGATTTAAACCGATTATTATGTACGGTGATACGATTTTATTGAGGTTCTACTTTGACATTATTTTGTCAGTGGGAGTTCGCTTGAGGGATATGGAATCGTTACTACTATTTCGTAAAATATTAGGAATCAATCATAATTGTATATTTATTTTATTTTATTTCTCTTATTTTCCATAGGCCCCGTCTGGCGCATTTGGATTCGTTATGGTACAATACAATAACAAAATAATAATACAATGACGAATTGACAATGATAAAATAATAATAATTTAATATTCAATGCCATTCTAGATGTAAAAGGTCCAGAATGGCATTTCGTCAAGTATATAAAAAAAGCTGCTAACCTAGGGTAGCCATAGGGTACTCATAGTATATTGTAACAGCCTTTTCGTGTAAAACATATCTTTGCATAAAAATTCATAATTTTACGATTAAAATGAATTTATCCTTGGAATTATTATAGAAACTTTAAAATGATATCGACTATTGGAGCTTTTTATTATCTGCTTTAGAACTACATAATATTCAATATTAATCGGTACTTTAAGGGGGACCCACTGAAGTTACGGACCTCAAATTTTAAGTGCTTGTAAGGAGCATAAGACCAACCCGTTATACAAAATTTTATGAAAATCGAAGAAATTTTATTTGTTTTCTTTTTTAGCCCTTTTTCTAGAACAAGTGAAATTTTCTTTGGATACTTTAAGAGTGTTCCCCTGAAGGTACAGATCTCAACATTTTACTGACTCATCTACATCGAGGGGCTAACCGTTCTACCAAATTTCAATCAAATCTGATAAGAATTACTATGAGTTATAGGTGCGCACACATTTTTGGCGTACGCGTACGCGGAAATTTAAAAAAAAATATTTTTTTTGCATTTTGGGAATCTACACCCTCGAAAACGCCGAGAAAATTAATTTCAGCGAAATCTATTTTTTATTTTTTGAAATCCGATCACAAGACTCATGTACCTATATTCCATATACCTACTATGAGTAAAAAGATAAGGATCACAAAATTTACCTACATACAATGTGCTGCCCCAGAAAATTATATTAGATATGTATCAATGTTAAATGTTGCATATTGCTCCATTTAACATGTCGTCAACAGAGTAGAATTCATTGTCAACAAGATACTTCTTCACTCTCCACAAAACTTGTCCTCACTTTCATTTCTTACTTCGAGAGCTAATTTATTAAATAATCTAATACTGATACAAATAAAGCTTTTCGACATCTTGGCAAGTCTGTATTTATTTTATTGGTCTTATGTTGGAGTTATGACGGGTCTCATAATTGTGAAACTCGGCATTTATTGGGGTATTGGGTGCGTTCTTCCTAGCAAAAAGTAGGTACCCCAATAAATTGGCATAGATTTGACATTTATGTAATGTAAAATTACACAAAAGTTTCCAAACAAATACTTTACGAGATGTTGCTGATTCTTTAGCTAAAATATTGTTCCACGAGAATCTCCTTATGAGTATATTATCATTTTCATGATTATTTTTTATGGAACAATTTTCTCTTTTTTTCTAATGGTTAATGGCTAAGCCTCGATAAAGCACTAGGAAATACTTAACCGTGGCTGGTTTTTCTGCAGCACTTAGAATTGTCAGAGATCCTCATTTACTCTTTCTATGAAGCTCGAAGACCTATAAAACGCGATATTACCAGAAAGGAGTGCACTTTTTGGATAGATATATATTATTTTTTTGTAATATCGAGATTGGTTACGTTGACGCCTATATTAAATTTAAAAGAGGCAAATTTTCTTACTCTTAACTGAGTGATTATAAATAAATAAAATAAAATACTCTTTATTGCGCACAAAAATATATATACCTACCTATAAAAAAATATTATTGTGGAAAGAGCGGGCTTATTGCCGAACGGCAATAAATTGTGATCAAGTGACCAACTTCATTCAAGATTTTTGTTTTCAATTTCTCTTGTTCGTGCTCATGAGAAAATTGATTGTCAATACGATAAGAGTTAAGTTACGGTTTATATCATAAAGGTTAGGGTTTGTACGATAAAAGTTACAGTTTTTACTATATAAATTGTTCATTCATTAAAACATGATGAAAATACACACCACAATATCATCTTCAAGATCATACCACTATTCAATAAACATTATTTAAGTGTAATTTAGCATGAAAAGCGTTTCCAAATTAACAACTATACTGAACTTTCTCACCTTTTTTCTTCTGTAGAAAGTCAAGAACTTAATGAAGTTGAATTTTCAGCAGCTTTGAATGTTCGTTCTTCCTAAAATTGGAAGGAACAATTGTTCAGATTTAAGCAATATATTGATCTACGATACTAATTGTGGTACTTGTCTTAGTATAATCGGAACAACGAAGCTTTACAAGTAAACGTTTGCCTTTTTTATTATAACTTTTCAAGGACGGGAGAAGACACAAGGCTTCAGTTGTCGGTTAACACACAACAACAACTGTCAAAATTAAAGAACTTTATTTAAATTATACTGTTACTTAGCATTTCTAGTCAGTGTGGTATATAGTTACCTTGATCAAAATTCCTTTCAGGTATTTCGCAATTTCCCCTTCTGCTCCAAGCGTGTGAGCGGCTTCTATGAAATCTTTAGTCGCGTCGGCTCCAGCGATGTCATCAAACACCTCTGGTCCACCTGAGTGCTGAAACAATCCAAAGCATCAGATGCCATAAAATAACATCCATCACCCGCTTTTCACTTACAGGATTAATACTTTAGTAAAGCACTCATTTATAACAAAAGAACTTCTCAGATATGGGCATTCTTTATTTTTACAAAGACAAAAACTTTGACAACAAGAAGCGTCCATTTATGGAAATACTCTAAGCGAACTATGGACATATGGGTGTTAGGAATATTAGATCAAGTAAATAAAAAAAGAATGTAGAAATCAGACACCATTAAAGTCCATTGACTATATATGCAACACAAAACTGGCAATCATTCGGTCACGTCGCTGCACACGACGACAAAGGTGGATCCCGTAAATCTTCTTGCGGTCATGGGATATGAGGAAAAGCAACAGATGACGTAACACCTGGAACGCAGATCGATGATAAATGCTCAAGACAGAGATGAAAAGAAAGAAAGGGAGAGGTTCTGCAATAGACAAAGATACGAAAAGGTTCAAGAATGCAATAGCAAGATTTCATTCTGAATAAAATTCAGACGAATTAGGTGAATCACTTGCAATCTTTTAAAATATGCGTCGCGTTGCGCACAACCAAGGAATCAACTAACTTCAGAAAAAAAAATCAACAAAAGACCTTTGAGATTTAGCATTACTATAGCAATTTTGATAGTCAGTAGTTTATAGTATTTGGGGATTTAAAAGGTCTACATTTAGAGATATGCTGATTTTTTCCTCTAATAAAATTTCCCTAATAAGACAATATTGTAAATTTCATTTAAATATTATCTTGATAAGTACCTACTATCCCTTACTCAATAAGTTATTCCAAAACTCAAAGGCCTGGGGTAAGTATGAATACTTTATAGAACTAAATAATAATATTGTATAAGGCTTATTAATAACTGAAAACTAAACCACAAGAAATATTGATAAAATAAAGTACTTATGTATATTGTCCATCCAATTGTACATATAATAGGCTTTAATATTTATTTATTTATGATACAATGATATGTCACTCAGCATAACAGTAAATACCTTTTCGCTGAGCGCCATGAAACAGTTTTGTACAAATTATACAACGATTAGGTAACAACACATCACCAAAACAATAAAAAAAAACAAAATGACAAATACAAACTCCAATTCGCAACGATAGTACACAAGCTCTTAAATTATGATTTCAATACATTAACAAATTCATTATAATATGTTATATTGAATATAATTTGTGTTTATGTAATTCATGAATATATTTACATAAAATAGCTGTAAGTAAAAAATGATCAGATTATTAAAATTGACGACTTACTTCGGAAATAAACTCGGTGACATCGTAAACCTTGTCTTTTAAAATAACCCAAATGGAGTTTCTGTCTTTACCATTGTACAAAGCAACTTCACTTCTAGTAAATTCTTTGAGCGCGGCCCCTACACGCCCCATCGATATTACAGAAGGTCTATCTATCGCCTTCACATTGACAGTCCACGACTCAATAACTACTACACTTGTACTTAATCATTATTGTAAGAACACTCATACGAAATTACTTGTTTATGTAGACAGAGGTGTTCAATATTTAACAGTTAGATAATTTGCTTTTAAATTCTTCCAAAACTATTTAATGTTCGAAAAAATAATGAAAGTTATGCAGAAAATTTGAAATTTAAGCAAACTTAAAGAAGGCAACCTTATTAGTGCTTTTTGTAACGAATTTTGTTTTAATTTTGACATTAAATTGGTGTTTGTCAGAAACTGTCAGTTGTTTGATAGTTTGGATTGTCCTAAATATTATATTATTTATTTTATTTTATTTATTTATTTTCTGTCAAAATTAAGCGTTGCTCACCATTACAGAGCAATCCTTTGCGGTGAACAATGCACATTGCACATACAATACAAAAGAACAACAATATTATATTATATATATTTTTTCATTTTTAAACTAAAATATAATTAACACAAAGAGAGAAAAAAAAATGGACAATCCATAGACAATATGTTCCATATGACAGTATATTTAGGACCACAGAACAACGTCTATCGTGAAAGTTAATAATTATAAATACAAATTTCATTTGTTCGGACTATAGGTATAACTTTTTTAGAAAAAAAAATACATTAAGGGCTCGAAAATGTGTAAAATGTTGGTGCCTTTAAAGAGTAGAATACTATAAAGCTTAGTAGAAGAAGAATGTGAATTATTTACCGATAGAATAAGGAAGTCAAAGTAGTAATAAGATCTGAATACTTATACGCATAACATTCTAAAATTAAATCTTGAAAAAAAGAGGTGTGTATATTTTTTGAACCCATTGTCCCATCAAGCGCATCTAAAAATATATAATTGTTTTTAACATCTGTAGTTATTTATAAGCAGCCAATAAGCAGGGCGAGCACGTACAATAGGTACCATAGCCGTTTACAAATATGTATAGTACATTACGACAATAATTAGTTTAATTCTCTACATAAATTTGGCGTCGATACGCAGATAATTGAATCCTTAGCCAACAATTAAGCCAACATTCTTCCGTATCACACTCGCTTGAAAAATTCGTTACCTCAGATTCATTGTGGTTTTTAATGATTTCGAAAGCTTGAAAATGAAAACACCTTTATTTTGGAGAGTAAGGAGATCGATAAAATTCTTAGCTCTTGCAAAGGTTCTCCAACGGATGTCCCCAAAAAACACAATATGGGTATCTACAAGTGTGGTGGAATGCTAACTAAAAAATGAATACCTACTTATGCAATAATTGCTTTTTGTAATATTTTTTTTTAACTCTGCACTCGTTTTCGAGTGATTCGGCACTGTAGGTCTGTACACTAATAAAATACAAAAAAGTGCGTACGGGATTTTCTTCAATATGACCCTTACAACGACGTTGGTGTCCAGTTTTTACCTCAGAGCAAACCTGGAGGAACACTCGGACGGGGGAGATTCGACCAAAAGAAAAGGATTTGTTATAAAAAAAAAATATTCAATAAAATATTTAAAGGCCCTGTCTAGAAGGTAACATCCTGATGACGCCCACCTACTTTGAATAACCAATACTTTATATGTGACACGCAACGTGAAGGTGCTAAGCTATAAAAACTCTACAGGGGTGGGTGAAGACGTACCATGAAGAGACATGACGTCACTTTATTGGGGATGTCCTTGTCGAAGGGCAGGTGGCCTATGGACATGAGTAATACCATATTTTATTCAATTGTGGGAGGAAATTTAATAACTATAATTGAATTTTTATTTGAAAATCTTACTATAGAAGCAGGAATTACATTTTGTTGAATATATCAGTAGCATCATAATTGCATGTACCTATAATGCTTTGGAATAATTTTAATGAGCGAGTATTATGTGCGCTTTAGTGCAATCTATATATTAATACGTGAAGGAAAAACTCTGTGACCATTTTTACGAAAATTGCGCGGACGGAGGATTATGAAATTTCGCACACTTAGTTATATAGAGAAGGAGTGGCGGATGCTAATATTTTTTTTAATTGTGCATTGAAAATGGATTAAGTCAATAAAAAAAATTACAAACACAACTGTAATGTTATGTATTTGATACCCATACACACACAAGCTACTTATAAAGATCATCAATTTAGAAACAAAAAAATGTAAAATGAAAAGAGCCTCATAATGGGCGCATAACAACCTTGTCACAATTTCCAATAAATGCATGTCTCAACACTCCATTATTGCATTCCAGCAGCAAAAAAGTTTGATAAATACAATTTATTTTTCTGTTCGGGTTATAGTTCGGTCAGTTAAAACGGTAGGTATTAGATATTTGCAATACGGACTCATTTCTTAAAAATCTTTCTCAAAGATTCTACGAGTGTATCATCTGATGTTAAAAGCTATTACCCAATAATCAATTGAATTCTTCACTCTCCGAAAAGCTTACCAAATAACATAATTTGTAAAAAAAAAAATATATTATAGAAAAGTGTTGAGGTTTTGTCGATGACACCTTGGTTAAGAATTAAATAATAAATTTTCTGAAAATACCAACAAACAATACAGTGAACTGATAAAAAAGTGCGTACATAAGTATGACAAATCATTGGGAGACGAACATAATATTTATTGTCAAACGATTCTATGACACATGCTTCATAATTGCACACTGTATAATTTATAGCACGTTATAGATCTTATCCGACTATTAAGTCGGATATATTTTATTATTAAATAAACACGCTTTAGATAAGTGTCTAAGAAGTGGTTGGTGGTCTAGCGGTTACGACGCCGGCTTTCGTACTGTTTCGCGCGGTCATATACGTTCGATCCCAGGTGTCGACCATCTTCCTTATTCAAACTTTAAGTAGCTTACTGTTAAAGAATCAAAGGGTGTATTTGTGTTCACTTTGAGTGGGCACAGATTCATTTTGAAAAAATGACCGTGGTGAATGGTGAAAAATAAATAGATGATGTGAAGTGAATCAACGCGTGCCATTATGAATAAGAGTGATTAAAATAATAGGATTTCCATGTCCAAAATTGAATCGCTTCAAGCCATTCTTCCATCATTCCAACGGCTTTCAATGGAGAAACTCGAGTGGGCGAGGTCCAAGTCGTACGTAACTTTATTGTCAGTGTTTTAAAAACGTTGTCCAACTTCGTCTCTTCGTTTGAAATTTAATATTTATTTTACATTTCGTGTAAATTCCGTTAGAATGATTGAAATAAAAACAAAGTTTCACATCTGTTACAATAGATGACATCAGGTTTGCCAGGACTTTTCCAAAAAAAAATACCGAACCAGTCTAGCCACTTGGTATCCAGAAAGATAAAAGTTTTTCACTACAGAAAAAAGGTCATTCTCAAAATTTGCTGTCCGAAAAGTGTAAAGTTCACTAAAAAAAAGTCCTTCAAAAAATTTGGTACCTACCTATCCGGAAAGGTTAGGTTTATTATAAGGAGAGAAAAATTAATCGGAAAAATACCGAATCGCCTATGCTTCGGTATTTTTGTCATACCGAACACCGAACACGGTGCTAAAATACCGAACGGTTCGGTACAACACCGAACACCTGGCAACCCTGATGTCATGCATTTGGAGTGATCTTGAATGGCGGATTTTATACCTCTTCATTTAGATGGCCTGACATAATTGTCGCGAAAAGAAAGAACAATCTCCACTAAATTGAAATGTTTGAGTTGTCAACGAAACTGTCAACCAGATAACGAAATTTATCATTAAAATATTATTGAATTTTCACCCTGTCGCTCTATTACCACCAGGATTTCAAAATAAGTTTTTTTTATTGCTGCTTGCTTCCCACGCATTATAATCTAAATATATCAAAATGTAAGTTAAATTATAATATGACAGTTTTCAATTTTTAAACATTCAATTTGTTCATAAAATTGTTATCTTTTTACTGATTGCTGAAGATTTTAAAAATTAATTTTAATGGTGATTATTTAAAATGGGATGATATGTGATTTAACACAATTATAACCGCAAAATCAGCGATGACTAATATCGAATGTAAAGGCTACGTTTAAATGCGTATTAAAATAGTCAATAGACTTTCACAGAAAGAAAAGCTTGTGTTGAGAAAGTGGGAATGGTTGAAACCGAGATTCGAACCAACGATTCGCTGTACGTACCTACAAATGTCTTCAAAAATTGAACCATTTTACTTTTAAATATGTAAGACTAGAAGGTTTTGGTTTACTTTTATCCAAAACTATTTGATTGAAACCCATTAATTGAAGCAGATATTTAAATACAACGGTTACAGTCACTTTGATATTATAAAATTATGTACATTGTGTCTACTTACCAAAATTTTTAAAGTAAGTTAAAACGAAATAGAAATTGGGATACGGAATAAAAATTATACTTTCACAGTACAGTACTCCACTGACACACTCTCAACAATGTGAATATACAAAAACTGAATCAAATCAAGTAAATGCGTGAAAATACGAAGATATTATCTCAGTCATTTATCTTCGGATAAGTGATTCGCGATTTTATTTTTTTCAATTACGTACGTACGATGTGTGTGATAGTTTGTAGTGTGTCTAATGTTAAACTGATTATGATATCAGTTTTTATTTCCACGTGGTTCTTTAGCACGTATCTGTCTGATTGACGATGGTCTATGACGATATGGAAAAAGTTATTTTCCCCATAAGATCAACTCGTGCCATTATGAATAAGAGTGATTAAAATAATAGGTTTTATCTTAAATAGTCAAAGGAAACCGTCCTAGGATTTTAATAATGTAACAAGTCAGTGTATCAAAATAATGTGTAAAGTAACAAATCAATTTTTTCATTAAAAGTACATACTTATGTTATAATTATTGCGTGAATCAAAAATGCAGTTCAATTCGCGAATATTATAGCATTGTTTTTTGATAAAAGTTAATCTTAAACACAAATACACCACTCAATATTTGGAGGGTTTGTGTATTTACGTAGTGAAAGTTCATTATTATGAATTAAATAACACACAGTTGCACTTTCACAAAATTTATATTGAATCTCGAGCGCTTTCGTCCAACTCACGCAGACATTATCAAGAGACTCTTGACAACGTCTGCGTGAGTTGGACGAAAGCGCTCGAGATTCAATATAAATTTTGTGAAAGTGCAACTGTGTCTTATTTAATTCATACAAATACCATCTTTTCCTCTTTAACAGTAAGCTACTTAAAGCTTGTCTCGTGAAAGAGGAACATTTTCAGCACCTGGGATCGAACCTACGAAAGTCATTGACCGAAACGCTAGTTTACCAACAACACCTCAGAATATTATATTTATATGCATTATTTAGTAATGGTGTAGTAATTTGATGTAGTCCTGGAAAAAGGCACAATAATACCAAATATTTGGAACGTTGTGAGAAAGTAAATTTAAATTGAGAACCGATACGATTTCCTCAGCCACAATTTAAAATTATTTAAATGCTTTAGCATTTTTAAATTCTCGTTAAATTTTGAATGATCATAAAGAGAAGTGGAGAAGTTCCTACTCGGATATTGAAATGTCGCTGATTTCACATTCGATATCTGCTATCAATAAACAACCAATTTATGGGGAAATAATAATTTCTACCTAATAATAATTTACATTTTAAATAATCATATTTGAATACTAGGAGTATTTGTAATGTATGTATGTACGCACTCTCATATTAAATTTGATAGGTATCATTATTAAATGGAAATCAAATAATACGACTCATGGTAAATATTCAAATCCTAGAGAAAAAATTGTGACCTCGGGGCTGAGTCTCTGATACGTATCGGTATGACAAGTGGAGCCTTTATAACAACACTAGAGGTCCGCCCCAGCTTCGCACGGGTAGATAGATACTTAAAAATAATTTGGTTTTCAAACAGATCCCTAACTTTTTCAAAATATTTTTTATAGCATATGTTAATCTGGAATAATTGCATTGCAATGTATCGTGTCACGTCACTTTACCACCGTGACTACTTTGCGCGGTATTTCCCCCCGCTCCCGTACGCACTCTGCATCGGATAAGTTGAGATGATAAGAGACTATGGTTTTTTTCCAATACTCACATTTTTAAACTCGTGATAACTTTCGAATGGAATGTCCGAATTGAATAATTCAAAAAGTTATGCAAACATATTGAAGCAGACTTGAATATGAACTAATTTATTTAAATAAGGAGTAATACCAAGATACCAATAAAGAGCCTTTTCTAGAGGTGAACTTTTATTGTTTTTTTTTAAATAAAAAAACACTTATTGTGGCACAACTATAATAGTTAGACATATGCTGTCGCGATACTTTTTGTAAATAATGATGTCTTCTACAAAATTGTAGTACATTGTTTTATTCTATCATCATTAGTTTTCACAGCGTTCGCGATAAAAATAATATTTTAGGTAAATTTTTTACACCTTGGGTTACATTATTGAAGTTTTCGTAGGTTACCCAATTTTTTTTGGAAATTAAATATAGCCTATGTTCACCGCCGATATTGTAGCTTCCCAAAAGTGAAAGAATTTTTCAAATCGGTTCAGTAGTTTTGGAGCCTATTCGATGCAAACAAACAAACAAACAAACAAACAAACAAACAAACAAACAAACAAACAAAAAATCAAATCTTTCCTCTTTATATATTAGTATAGATATAGATAACCAAGATATGCAAGATATGGAAAGCGTCGGCGTTTAGTGTCGAGACGAAATGTAAGCTCTTTGATGCACCTGAGCAAAGCCCAAGCACAAAAAATCTATGCATTTGAAATGAAGTGCCTTTGGAGAATTTTGAGTATAAGATGGTACCACCGCATCTCGAACGACATACCTACACTTTGAACTTAACTTAATATCACAATTTATATTCGTGTGGAAATCATAACAGAGATAATCAAACATATTATTTAGATACCGTGTTCGTTCCTTCGAGGCAGAGCTGAGGGAGTTGGACATGGTGTGGGAGGAGGTCATGAGCGTTGCGCAAGATGGAGCGCAGTGGAGAGCTCTTGTTGCCACCCTATGCTCCTGAGTGGAGGACAAAGAGAATTTTGATTTTGATGTAGATATCAATGAAGGTAGTAACAAATTTTCAATGTAAGAAAAACATAACAAACAACAACTAGTTTTCAAAACATTCTACACTCCAGCAGAATGTCGAATCGGTGATGACATTAAACACAAACTGCTTTATTAAAAACTCTGATCAGTGGCAAATAAGAGTTCAGCGGTAGATAATTTGCGATCAAGCCATCGTCGAGGTAGTTTAACCCATATCGATTGATTGCGAGCTGATCTCTGTAGATTTTAGCCCGCCATGTTGGATTTTATGTCAACTGACAAGGGTTTCGAGTGTACAACAACGCTTTCTGTTATAAATATACTGTTTTTAAGTTTTTTTCCCGTCCAATTAGGTGCACCCTTCATATTTAGGTCCACTTTGTTTTGGTTTATCATTTTGATAATAGAAATTTTAAACAAATAAAGCAAATATTGCATTCCCGTAATCATCGAGGTGTTACAACTATGATGAACCGAGGCCTTCTCGATTTTCTTTTGCTATCTCTCTTCCGTCAGGTAAAATCGCGGAGGCCTCGGATGAACCAACTAAATTTATAAGAAATATAATGACGTTTTGAAAAAAATACTCAAGGAATACTTTTTAAGTAGGTACAAAAATATTAAAATTGAAGTGATCAAACATGAATTGGTTCATTTTGGCTGAAACATAAAGATTTCGTATGATTTAATAAGGACTTAACTATATTTTGATATAAAATAAATAATTAAAAAATAAGGTACCTATTCTGCATCCACAACTCGTTCAAATCTGACATAGCGAATATTGGTAGTTACCACTCGCGTTGCCCAGCTACTATTTGTTTGTTTACAAATTTTTGTATGAAATGTCATCTTCATACATAACAAACGCGGATTAAATATTTTTTTTTATAATTTAAGTAAAAACTGATCAGTGATGTATATTGTAATCTTACGATTAACGAATTTTTAATAAGTTAGACGGAAATTGTTTTGAAAAAAGGATATGAGTAATATACTAGATAAAAATATTCAAGGAAATATTATATTATCACATGAAACAAAACTTTGTGGGCCTAGGTAGGGGCAGATAAGTATTGTACGAAGCTTTACAAACACAAATTTTCTTTTGGTAGACGAAAGCGCTGCTCTGAGGTTATCGTCTTGATTAAAAGAGCAACTTTATAAAGAAGGTCTCGTAATGAAAATATAAGGAAAGCTACACATTGTCGGGCTACCGTAAGTAAGGAGTTTCAATGATACACCGAGTTGGGCGGTCTAGATGCATCTTAATTACTTTCTTTCATACACGAAGTTTTTTGTACTAATAGATACGTTAGATGTGAATATTTACTTATTAATATTATGTATGTTATCAGTTTTTCTTTTGATTTTGTTTCTTAAAGGAGTGTTTATTGTCTATTTTGAGATTTCAAAAATTATGAAGTCACAAACTTTTTATGCTAACAATAATCACACCAGTCGTGTTCTAAATGGCCAATTTAGACCATTGCCGGGCTTAAGACTATTCTTCTACTGTTGTTTCGAAGCTGGCTTAGTTTCATGACTTATGAATTAATTTTTTTTGTTATAAAAAGGTCGAATTTCAAATCTCCAACCCATCATGAGTATGTTCAACACCTATAGGTATGTCTGCGTTAAGATTCAAACTTACTTTAAGCAATGATATGGCGATGTGCTTACCTATAGCCCATCATCATTAGTCAAGTCGTTTCGCTAATCAATTTCAAAAAATCTACAGTGTTCGTAAAAGTCAAATATATGGTTGGTAGTGATTGGTAGACCAGTGATATCAGTCGGCGGCTTTCGTATGTACGTCGTATTGAATGTCGTGGGTTAGAATCCCGGTGCCAACCATTTCCACTTTATTAAACTTTGCTTTATGTGAAAGTTGGCCACTTCAAAAGTTGGCCGTAAACCCCGACAGACCAGAAAAGGCGCAAGAAATAAGCCTCGGACTCCTGAACGCCATCAGTGAGGGTTCAGGCAGCTGGTGTCCCCCTTGTCATTACCATATAAATATTGCGCAAGATCGAGCCCAATGGAGAGGTCTTGTTGCCTCCCTATACCCCTAAGTGGGGCTGAAAGGGCGAATAGAATAAAATAGAATTGTCAACGTTGAGGCAAACTAACACGACAATACTCGTAGAGGAATAATTAGAATCGTCTGTATAAAAGTCATTGTGAGATACTTAATAAAACAGTTTAGTCGAAATTCTTTGTCTGCTATCATCCGACGCCACCAAACAATAAAATGATGTTTATCTCTACAGTAAACATTATAATTTTATTGACTATTTAAGATAACAAAATGCATGTGGCCAATGACAACTTTTACAACAAAATTCTCTCAAGCACGTTTCTTTAATAATATTATTATCTACTGAAATGAGAATGCTCAGAGCTCAATAAAACCAGCAATATTGATTTTTGAATACAGCATAACTGCGTAGGTACCTAAGCCAGAAGTGACCTTCATATCGAACTATTCACGTAGGTATTAGGAAACTGATCCATTACATATTTTGTTAGGTACGTTCATCTAAGGGTCTGTACACATCTGAACACTCGCAGTAACGTAACCAATGTCACGTTGGTAACATATCAAATTTTCATAGTACTACTTACATAGTTCGTCACGAACCACCGCGAACCGCGTACCATGGAATTTTGATACGTTGCATGTAACGTGACATTGGTTACGTTATAGCGCGTGTTCAGATATTGTGTACAGGCCATTAAGCATAATATCGAGCGAATTCAAACAACCATGTTGCCTCAGCAGAATTTTGGGTAAAATATGGTACCACCGCATCACGAAAGATGCTTTACGCCGGCACACCCTGCGTAGGCGCATCACTCCTACCAGTATGGAGAGCAGATGTATCTACTTGGCTGGGACATGTATCAAGGACGCAGAATGACAGTTGGCCGAGTAGAGCGATTTTCTTCCTCTCCTCAGGATCCTGAAGATGAAGAAGACCCTCTCATACCGTGCTCCGTTCCTTCGAAGCAGAGCTGAGGGATTTGGATATGGTATGAGGGAGGTCATTAAAGCCGCGCTAGATCGTGCGCAGTGGAGGACTCTTATTCCTTCTCTATGCCCCTGAGTGGGATCAGACAGGGAGTATTGATTGATTGATTGCTGTTGTCAAAGAATCTCATTGAAACTTTGCAAAATCGGACACGGTAGAGTGCGTGTGCTAGCTCCCTTAAGACTCTTAAAAAAATTAAGACATTAAAACAAAGTTAAGAAAAATAGGGTGAATTATACGTTCTTAAATCCATAAAAAATGAGGCTAGTGCGAACACTTATAACTCGAGATTGGCTCAACAGATTCTTCCCAAGTGTGCTTTATTAAATTCCTCTCCGTTCCAGATAACAGAATAACTAATAAAAAGTTGAAAAATGGATTAAAAAATAGTATAAAATATAACATTAAAGTTAGTATGAAACGAATTTCATGCTACGCCATCTTTGAAAAAATCTAACAACAAAATTATTGTCTTCTGCACCCTCTCATTCTCGCATAAGTAATTGCCACTCTTACAGTAGCCCATTTCACTTACTCCACCGTTTCGGGTGTTTTAGAAATTTTTCATACAAAGTCAACCAAATTGCGCGCATATAATTATATTCTCGCGTTGATCCTGTCTGAGCTTTGAATACGAATGAAATATGGACGTTTTAGAATTAATATTTTAATGTTATTATTTTTTTAGTTAATTTTTGTTTCTGGAGGAGCAGTGCACAATGAACGGGCCGTCTCTGGTTAGGACCAAACGGTCCACAGGACAACGTCTGTCGGGAAAGCTAGTTAACTATAAATGTTACGTTGAATGATAGAGAATAAGTTTTCCGCCTAAGCATTAACTGCCATCCTTATGACATTAGTTGAAGACACGATAAGCCCCATAAAGAAAGTCACAAAATTCTACGAGAATGATCTTCTGATGTCATCTTGTATGACAGTGGGAGAAGGGATTGCTTGGCGAGAACTTGTGAAGTCTGTACTCCAACTAGAAAGTGGTTATAGCCTACCTTTATAAATCTACATAAGGGCACATGGAAGCAAAAAGGTATTCCAAATCAAAGTTTGTTTTGTACCTACATCTGTTTAAAAAAATGTAATTCAAGACAAACACTTTTGAGTATTATAAGAAATCAATTTCGTAAATAAATCAGAAAATATAATTTGTGAAGTAAACTAATTATAATTTAACAAATGGAAGCAGTTTAATTCTGGTGCTGAATAATACAGACGAAGTTATTCAATGAAGAGAAACCGTACACAGCGTTGTTTCTGTTTACCTTAGAAAGTTAAAATATGTAAACTATCGTAGGGTGTTGAGAGCAGAAATGTTATCACCATTAAATCGCATCTCCGCTTTCTTGATTCTTCAGACAATAGACAATAAAAGCGGATAACTTCAATCAGCATATTATTTTCAGTTCGTAACTAAAGCATTCTGTTTCGCGCTGCTCTTAGGAATAATCAGATCAGAAACAATCAGATTTCAAATCTTTTAATAAGTATATATCTACAGTTTTTAAATCTTTTCGTTTATTCGGACTCTAAACTGCTTTATTTAAAAACTACGATCCGTGGAAAAAATAGCTCAGCCATAGAAAATATTACGATCAAGCTGTCATCGAGATAGTTTAACGCATATCGCTTGATTGTGAGCTGATCTCTGTAGATTTTTACCCGCCACATTGGATTTAACGTCAACTGACAGTTGTTTCGAGTATACAGTAACGCTTTTTGTAATAAATACACTGTATTTAAGTTTTTTCTCCGTCCAAATATGTGCCCCCTTCATATTTTGGTTTATCATTTTAATAATAGGAAATTTAAAGAAACAAAGCAAATATGCATACTCAATCATTCGAGGGCTTACAACCATAATGTACCAATGAAATTTATAAGAAATATAATGACGTTTTGAAGAATATATATATAGAGCGTTTACAACCAATATATATATATATATATATATTGGTTGTAAACACTCGCGTTGCCCGACTGCAATTTTGTTTATTTTCAAAATTTTGTAAGAAATGTTATCTTCATACATAACAAACGCGCATTAAATATTTTTTTAGAAATCAACTAAAGACTGATCAGTGAGTTATACCTACGTAATCGTACGATTAACGCTTTTTTATGAATAAGACGGTTGTGTTTATTATAAACTGTGAACCGCAGAAAGATTGATATTTATGGGAAATTAACCGAGCTCGGTTCACTTTTTATCCATTCTTTCTTCGCTTCGTCATAGTTTTCCTTGTGCAACATCTTTTATTTCTGAAATTCGATGGTAGAATGGGTCAGAAGTAAGCTGGGGATCTCACTCTTGATCTCATTTTTAATTATTTTACTCGTGATCTTGATCTCATTTTAATTTGAGATGAATAACAACAGCAAACTAAATATCTTAGGTTAGGAAAAGTCAATCGAATTTAGCCTTTTCATATACAAGTGTGGTATTGTAATCCATCAATTTATTAATAATTCATGAATTGGTTGGTTCACTCAAATACAGTGTGTCCTGGGTAGTGGGCACTGGGCAGTGGTCAATGGCCACAGCTAGTAGGATAATAATTATTGGTATAGATAATGAATTCACTGCATCCGTGCGGTGAGAGCCCATAGCTTCACGTAGATCACATACCTACATTGTTAAACTCGTGATCTATTCCAATCCGACATTAAATTTAAGCTTGAATAATGAATATATCATTCATACCGATTCAAAGCCACTAATCTTCAAAATAACAATTGTGAAATTACAAAATTAAATTAATAAATCACGTTAAATACTTAGGAAAATTTTGTGAAAACCTGCATATTCGTATTTGTAATAATACTGCACTTAATATTCTCGAATGTAACAACTAATGACTAACAATTCATTACTCATGTTCGATTTTTAAATGGAACAAACCACTCGGGCTTACGACCGTCTTATAGTGTTATTTCGAAGGCTGGCTTAGTGTGATCACTTTATGTTAACAACGTTCGCCATTAGGTGGTAATGTTTAAGTCTCCGAAACTCTTAATCATGAGAATTCTCAACATGTCGAAAAATCTCATGTGCGCAACAAGTAGATATTAAATAATTAATGAAATATAGAGATAAAAGTTGGAAATTATTGAGGACAAGAGAGCAACCACATTTAAAGACTGCGACTGCTGTCATGTATTTGGCGCACTTAATATTCTTCTTTGATCTTTCGACAAGGAAGAAGCATTTTCTTGTTTGATTCATATTCAGACGAATTTGCCTCGGATTGTAAGCTTTAGTAGGTATTCCACGTGTTCTTGTACTGTTTATTTATTTTAATTCAGAATCTGAAGTGGTTGGCAGCCTGATGGTTCGGTCGACGACTTTCGTACGGAGGTCGTGGGTTCGATCCCAGGTGCCGACCACCTTCCTCTTTCACGAGCGTATTTGTGTTGAGTGAGCACAGGTTCATTAAAGAAAAGAAGTAACTTATACGCAGAGTGAATTTTAACAAATTGAAGTAGTTATAGCCTTTACGGTTATGACGTTGGTTCGATCCCTACTGCCAAGGATCGATCCCAGGTTTATCCTCCACACATGGTGATCAATACTCAACAAAAACAACGTCCAACAACTCGAATGGACACCATGATCCAATTAATAACAAAGAAAACTTCCAGACAAACACATTTAAATGTTACTGTTATTCTCTACACTGATGGTTACACTCAAAATTGAAACGAGAATAGTTATCTGTTACCAATGCAGAGGCAACTTACATGCAAAATCTACGGCTACGCGATATACCTACCTATAATTACCATGTCAGTATGAAATAAAATAGTTCCTACACGCAGTCTGATGAAAATAATGTTAAATCAAATCAACCGTCGTCCCTGGGGTGTAAAATGCAAATAACCGATCATAGAATGTGGTACTTAGTATTAACACGGCTACAAAATATTTTATTTAAATTCCAACTAGGAACTACATACTCGAAAGCATTGAATTGTATCGATTCTCGAACATTGAAAACTCGGCTTCAATGTTTCATGCTAATTGTAGTTTAAAACACAGTTTATTTTTTTAGTTTCATTAATAGTTTCGAGTTTGGCGTTGCAATGAAATATGATTTTGGGAGAATACTTGTTTCCTTTCATTTCATACTAGCTTTCCCGACAGACGTAGTCCTGTAGTCCTTACTATGAATATTGATTTCAAATTTGTAATTTATAAAAAAATACGTTTAAAATATGTTTGAATGTAAAAAAAATATTTACGAAAGCTGGAAAGAAACTTAACTCAATCAAAAATCTGCGTAGCAATGTTTCCAAACTCAATGGTTGTCAACTAAATAAAAATTGTGTTGTTATAGAATTTTACACAGATGGCGTTGTTGTGAGTAGAACCGTTCCATACAATACAATACAATTCTCCCTTTTACACCCCACTCAGGGGCATAGGGAGGCAACAAGAGCTCTCCATTGCGCTCGATCTTGCGCAATGTTTATGACCTCCTCTCACACCATGATCCGTTCCATACTAACTTTAATTTTATATTATTTCTAATACATGCAAAATCTTATAATATAAATGAAAGTCGGGTTAATGCGAACACTTATAACTCGAGATCGGCTGAACAGATTCTTCCGATGTTTGATTTATTGGATTCTCCTCCACTTCGGATAACAGAATAATTAATAAAAAGTTGAATAAATAGATAATAAATGACATAAAATATAATATTAAAAATTAGTATGGAACGGATTGCACCGGTACTGCTACCGCCATCTGTTGGGGAAATGGGGAGATGTCTGGTAGATTGATATTTTGGTAGAAAGATTCTATAGATCAATGTTTTCCCTATGTTTCCACAGATGGCTATCTGACTTATAAAAAAGTCTGTTAATATTTTTTATAAGACAGACGATGAAAATTCAATATAGATATCTAATATATAAATGGGTGAGTTTCGGTGCTTATGAAATAACTGATTCATAATATTATAACCGTATAACTTTTTATCTTTTCACAATGAGTAGTCATGTATGTTAGCTATGTTCTGTTACACAGCAATAGTTTATTGACTTTAAGGCGGGACGAAGTTCGATGGGTCAGCTAGTTAAACATAAAAGTTGTTATTATTATTTACTAGCTTTTTTTACCCGTCCATAAAAAAAGTTGTAGAATAATGGGGGTTAGATCCTGATCTATGGAAGTTTACATACAGAGCTTTATAAAAGTGTGGTGTACCTACATAATGTATAATATACTTATAATTATTAATTGGACTTAATTTTTTTGTCACACCTCATCAGCAATAAGAAAGCGCTGAAAGTCATAATCATAGACTGCTGACTTATTCTCTATGCTTGCCCCATATTTAATAAAGACAGAGTGCTCGATTTATATGTGGTGAGCTATGGGCTCTCACCACAATGTTGATTTTATTATTCTGCAATTAAGTATGTACCAACACAGCTTTTTGTTCCTTATATTTAACAAATTGTGCAGGTGGATTCATACTTATTTGAAAATCATAATTTTTTTTAGAATAAAATAAAAATATATAACTGTATTAATAAAAGTTTTGACTTTTTAGTACAGATTTTTATATTTTTTTTTAAGAAAATGAATCTTGGCTTACTTAAAGTGAACACAAATACACATTTGACATCTTTCACACTAACCAAAGGTTTGTGTTGTGAAAGTGCAAATGGCACCACCAGGACTTGAACTCACGGCCTTCAGTGCGCTGTGCAAACGAAAGCCATCGACTGATACCACCGGGCTTCCAACAACCTCTTTGTGCATAAACTTTATAAAAAATTGTTCAAGTAAAGTCTCTCACTATGGAATCTACATAATAATTCAGAAATGTTTGCGTGCTTTTGACAATACTTTACCGTATATGTGAACATCACGCTCAAAATACAAATGCTACGTCAGATATGAATCTGCGCAGAGCGGTGAAATTTGCTCGAGAACGTTCTAAGATACAATTGGCAACGTTAACTTTAATATATTAAGAGCTATTTAAAAAACTTTATTTTTTTAGGATCTTCATACAAATTTTTCAAAAAAGACAGAAAGCCATCTTTTGGAAACAAAATTACTCATGTAAACGTTGAATAGAATCTTGGTATTACGGTATGAAAATGTTATAAAATAATTGGAGATTGATTCGTTATACATATAAATGTTATTCAAATCTTATTATTCTCAATAAATAAAGATTTAATGCAAAATTTTGGAAATATAATTCCTCCATTTTCAAATTTGACACATTTAAAAAAATTTATGGCCGCAGTTTATGTAAATCTGTCGTAGCCATTGAGTAGGATGAGTAAGTACCTGATAAAATCATATTAAACGTTGGTAAATAATAAAGATACATGAAATTAAATTCATAATACATTTAAATATATTAATCGTAAAAATGATTTTTGAAAATTGAAATGAGTATAAAAATTCTTTAGTAGATTTGGTCGATAAAACAGAACTCTGAAAGAAAGCGAATCTGACAGGAACTAATGACGTTCCTGTTTATCAAAATCATAATGGATTTGTCAGGTAATTGTGCATGTTTATTATAGTAAAAAATATATTTGTTTTATCCACATCATAATAATTAAGAAATACTGTATAATATTCATATCTCAATTAATCACATAAAACAGATTGTTGTGGACAAAATCATCGAATATCACTTTATTTGCTATTATAATAACAAAATTATCTAAATTCTTAATTAATAGGTATGAAGATAAATTAAAAACAATGTTAAATATATATTAATATTTTATTGCGTATGTTTCATAATACGACAAGAAGCATTATATTAAAAAAGTATGGTATGGGATAATTGGTGTAGTAGTTTCTTCCGTCAACAACATATTCTCTTTATACATCTCAAACATGATCCTGTAGAATAAAGAATCCTTCAAAGACCAAAACTGCAATCGTTGGATGTGGTATGTGCAGATTGACAGGTTTCGACCAAGTTTTGACGCAAAAAAACCCAAATGTGACTCTGTCACAGCCCAATTTGATGACAGATAAAAGCAACCAAGGTTTGTGACACTGAAAATGAATAAATTAATCATCAGTCAGTAAATATTTGCGTTTATTTTTCTTTACTAACCCCTTTGCACTAATGGTTGAATTTAAAATCAAATCTTATAGTTTAGCATAAATCATATTGCTTATATAATTTGAAAAAAGTATGGAAGTCTTAGCTCATTTGTTTCCAATTCGGTTAACATTTCAAAGTGATTTTCATGCATTCTTAAACTAAAAAAATAAAATCCTAAGCGATGGAAAGAATGTCACAGAAAAGGTCATCATTTTTTATGTTTCTGAGTCAGTACTTAAAAATTACAAAGAAGTGATTATATAATAAATCTTAATAAACAACATTAGGTACCTACCGAAAATATCTACTGAGCAGCAAATAAATGCTTCCAATATTTTGAAATTGGAAGCATTTAGCATTCCATCACTCTCTTATTTTTTTGACAGATCAATATTTATCAATATTGAGTGACATTGACAATGAATTCTACTAATCTATGTATTAGTAAATCTATGGTTGGTGTGGCGCACTATAATCTAATTAAAATATAATAATTCCTCCAAGATTAAAATAAAGCAGCGTATAATATTGCTTAGGTAACCAATTTAAATATATTTTGTGTGTAAATTACATCTTCTTCATATTATATTTTTGTAAAGGTTGCTTTTACAGACACTATCAAATCTAGAAAATATGTATTGCAGAATAAAATGTCGTCTATAATTACCAAATAATTTGCTACGTCATAATTAATTATTAAATAAAAAAGGTCTTAATTATTTAAATGAATAAAAAATATATAATTTCAATATTATCAATTTTATAAATATTTACAATATAATGAATTATTTATATACTGTATTTTTTTTCAATATGAAAGGGTTGGAATAAAGTTGTATGCACAGACTACTTAATTATGTTGTATGCGTCTTCGTAATGATATAAAATTCTACTTCTATGGTCTATGGTGCCGTCAAAAGTGTAAAATTTTATACGCAGTAAATAATCAACGCGTAATAAAAATGAGATAATTGGCAATAATAATAATATTATTATTTGTTTGTCTTGATAATTATAGCTTTTGTGTAGTTTTGAGTAATATTGCGAATTAGTTTCGCACAAAGGTTATTTTTATTGTTTGAGCTTTGTCGAAAATAGCCGTCAGAAATTATTCATTCCTTGCAAAACCAAAAACATACAAGTCGTATGAGTTTGATAGATGGACTGAGATTTACATTAATATGGAATTCTATACTTCAGGTATATAACATGTAACCTATTTCAAAAAAAAATGTTTACCTCACAGTTTTATATGTTTGATTTAAATGTATATACTTCACTGGTGTATGTTTTGCAAATTGTATGTACTGTCTTATTTTTGTATCAATTTCACTGTTTGTATATAAATGTTTTAAATAAAATAAAATAAATAAAAATAATAAAAAGAAATAGACATTAAATGCAGCAACATTAAAGGGCTCAATAAAAACATTTTTCAACACACATAATTTTTTTTTGCAGATAAGTCTTGCATCTTCTCAATATTACTTTACAAGGCATCAGTACGGTTGAACACCTACCATTCACTTTATGGACTGCCCTCAATAGACTTAGGGTTGGTGTCACCAAGTGTAGGAAAAACCTACATAAATGGGGCTACCTCTCTGCTGACAAAACTGAATGTGAATGTGGTGAGCTCCAGGATGACAATCACCTCTTGACATGCCTGCTGATTGGTATAACATGTAACCTGCAAACACCTTATCCTTGCGAACGAGGCGATGACTGTCGCTGCTTACTGGTGTGGCAAAGTGTAGACCGGAAACGCAAAGTAAGTAAGTAAATATTACTTTTATCAATATCAACATTTTTAAACTCATGTTATATCCATTTCTTTATTATTTATAAAGTGTAATCCCATTATATGTTTTTAAATTTTGCATAAGAAATTTTGAGATATCTAACCTTCCATCCTAATATTGGTTAATTATCATAGGCTACGGTGGGCCAGATATGGACAGAGAATGCCATCATTGCGGGCACCAAAGAGAAAATTATGCTGAATTGGCAGACCTTGGCTGCGATGTGCGAATGAAGTCAGGAAGGATGCGAGCAATTTCTTGACTCTCGAAATTAGGACAGAAACAGGGTTGTCTGGAGGAGTCGAATTATGGAACACAAGGCTAGAATTGGGCTGTAACACCATCGGAAAAAGAAGATTTTAATTGGAACAGGCCTTATAATCTTAACAAAATGTTATGTTATAATAACCAACGCCTGGACTATTAAAAAATTATTACTTATATTAATTTACTTATAAACTTCTCACAATTTTTAATATCATTCTTATGAATATAAAGATTACCTATGTATATTTAATTTACAGATTATGCCGCTGAGTGCTGACAACCGAAATGTATGAACTTCTAAGAAGCGTCCGTGCTGACAGCTACGCGTTATTCTAAAACGCTTCTTAGAAGTTTATACATTTCGCATGTCAGCGGTGATGGTCAGCGTGACTCTAAACCCAACCGTCGCGCACTGACTTTTTCATTATTTTACTACTTACTGAATTTTTAATATCGTTCTTATGAATATAAAGATTACCTATGTTATATTTAATTTGCAGATTATGTGTATTAAGTAGGTAAAAATAAGCATTCATAGATTAGTTAAAAGAAACTTACAAGTGATTGCCTTGGAGGACAATAATTATTGTAAGCCTATAGCAGTTTAATCTATATTCTAAACCATTAATTTTTTTTTATTTGGAGACAATTATTTTAATTTCAGAATTATTATTATTTTAAACAACATGTTTTTTTTATGTTGAAATCTAAAATCAGGTCCTATATTCCAATCAATGCTATAACATTGAAAAGTGTTATATTATACAGACTGATATATAATATTTCAACATTACACCATTATTTATGGTCGATTTTAAAATGCTATATTTTTATCAATTTGACCAGTACTGGATTACGACCTTCGTCTCCTGATGTTTCAAATAGCTTTGTGTAATTACTTCACGTTAACAACTTTCCTTATTTAGGTGGTCAAATTGAAATCCTTGAGTATTCGACAAATTCAACAATCTGCTAAGACGCTAGCCATAGGGCCAACGGCTCGATGCTTTTATGTCTTCAATAATTCTTCAATGGAGCTGGGATTCCTAGAGTTATATATCATTGATGCAATGCCAAGATGTCTACAGAATTTTAAAGTGTGTCAAAAATTTTAAAATATTATCTCTAACAATAACTTTCACTTTAACTTTTGTATACCTCTTATTAATTGTCAACTCTTGGTATGACTTATATTAAGCACCTATAGATGAGAGGTCTAATCCTCTAGAAGTAAATATTTATACTCAAAATTAACATTTATTAAAAAATTATTATAAAAGTTTTACCCTGTAAAAATGAAGTTTAAACAGCTACTGTAAAACCCCTTAGTTATGTATTATAAAAGAGTGTTTCTTTACCAATTGTATTAATTGTTTTATTTATGTAAGCAAATTAAATTTTTGAAATATTTTAATAAATTGATGGGATGCCATAATAATTTGAAAATTTTATTACTACCCTAATCCAGTTTTGTTTGAAATAAGCAATCTACAATGATTTTTCTACTTACACGAAGGATGGCATCATGCAGGAAGTATGGTGCAGGTTCGAATCCTGATAATGATGGCCACAACATTAAAATTACTATCTGCCCACTACTGATAAGGAATTTCTGGTTCCAATTCCCAGATGGGTTTGAATTTTTATAGTTTTTTATGCAATGTTTCTTGCTGGCTGTACATGCTGAAAATTCTTCATACAAAAGATTTTCATGTACATAATCACTGGCTCGGTAGAGGTCTAGAATACTAAAATAATTACCTATGTGCCTACCTGTTAAATTTGATATTAAGAATAAATATAACTTTGTAGGTACATAATAATTATGTTGTTACAGAAGAATAAGGTCAGCATTTACAGAAATCAAGTCTAATGTCCTTGATGGGGAAGGATTGGTAAATAGATAAAAATGCTATATTTGTGACTCACTTTTGTTGCCTCCACAGCAATTCTACATATTTCTCATACAGACACGCCTACTATCTAATTATATCTACCTATTTACCAATTCAAACCTTCCAACTTTTTAAATATAAGTAATATAACATTAAAGTAGATCAATCAATCAATTATTCTCCCTTTTTGACCCTACTTAGGGTCATACTTTAAAGGTACTTTTATTTTATCCAGAAATCAGGTTCTATAATTCCCATTTTTCTCAACAAACTTTATCAATAATTTTATGGACGGGTAAAAAGGCTAGTATATCTATAAATATAAGTAAACTAAGAAGTCGGCACCTAATCATCAAAACTTAACGCAACAGTTGAAGAATTTACGGCCCACACCAAGTTTCAAACCTGCGTTTAGCTTTTTCATTAACAGATCTATTGCGTTTAAGTGTAGTAACAACACATTGAGGTGTGACTACTTTTACATTAAAACAGTTCTCACAAACTGATATGCTGCTCTTGACTTTGTAAGTCATTATTAGGTAAGTTATAATATATGTAGGTAACTACAATGCTTTTATAACTGGCAAACTTCAATAGTTAGAAATATGTACCATTTTAGGGGAGTATTTGTTTATGTTTATGGGACACATTATTATAAGAAATTTAAATGAAATGACTTGCTAGTACGACCACTAATAATAATATAGTAAGTTGTTTTAAAATATCACATTATTTGATCATTTTAACACAGAAACCTCATTTGAGAATAATTATTTACCAATCCATGAATTCTCATCCTTCATATTAATTTGTCGTGGAGGCATTATTTAACTAAGAATCATTATAAAACATCTATTGTTTGGAAATAGTTCAGGAGAATATATTAAATTAAAACATAATGTGTATTTTTTTTTCAGTTTATTTCTGGTTATAAATTATAAATAAATTAAAACATTCTGTTTATTTAAATTCAATGAATAAAACACAAAACTACCATTTTGTAAAATAAAATAACATTATTTGTTACATCTAGCAGATTAAAAATAGAAAAAAATAAAAACAGAATAAAAAATCATATGGACGCCTTCTTTACCCAAAGCTGCAACTTTTTTTAAAAAAAAATCCATAACTAAAAATAAAAATTCACATTCAACTCTTACGGGAGAAACAGACGTGTTCTGAACAATTGTGTTGTGGTACGCCAAAAGCATATTTTTTCATAAAAAATACAATGCTCAACGATAATGTGTCTCTAATCATACTAAATGTATGAAACCGATGTTGCTTCTAGCATGTCATAGCTCATCAAAACACATTTTTTTTATACAAATGAATCTGGACTCACCCAAAGTGAACAAATGACATCTTTGACATCTTTCACACAAAACGATGCTTGTACTTTTGTGTTTGTTCTAGGATGAATGATTTGTCACAAACCTTGGACAGTTTTAAGAAAAGCTTCAAGTCATACCTCTCACTGATTGCTTTCTCCAAGAATACTTCTTTTGACACGATGAAACTCTATGCATATTGTTTTTTTAAACAAATTTTCACGGCAACAATACCACCAGTCTTTTATTTAAATGAACCTTGTATATTATTGTTTTTGCATATAATATAAGATATGATAAATAAGCTAACATAGTTTTGAGTTTATTTACTATTTCATTTCTAAATTATTTTGTGGATAAAACAAACGTTTTACTACACTGATTATAATCCTGTATTCCTGAATGCCATTTAAAGATTATTATTAATGTTAATTATTGTCGATATTATTTCTTTTCTCCCAACAATTCTGTCAAGTTCACTGTACCTAATGATCTAATTTATCGGTCACTGTTTTACCGGCCAGTTTGTTTATGGAATGTTCATACCAATTTCAATGTTTATTATTTTACTTGCAAATCTTTTTCAACGATAATTTTAAGATTTAAACTTTATTTATATTTCAGGAATATAAAATGATTAAAAAATTATTGCCAAATTATTTTATACCTATCTACATTTGAATAATATGATTTTATCAGGTAGCTACATAATTATTACTCATCTAATGGCTACGACGGTTTTACACAAAATGTGGCCATAAATTTTTTAAAATGTGTCAATTTTCAAAATGGAGGATTTTTTTTTCCTAAATTTTTCATTAAATCTTTATTTATTGAGAATAATAAGATTTGAATAACTTTTATATGTATAACGAATCAATCTCCAATTATTTTATAACATTTTCATACCGTAATACCAAGATTCTATTCAACGTTTACATGAGTAATTTTGTTTCCAAAAGATGGCTTTCTGTCTTTTTTGAAAAATTTGTATGAAGATCCTAAAAAAATAAAGTTTTTTAAATAGCTCTTAATATATTAAAGTTAACGTTGCCAATTGTATCTTAGAACGTTCTCGAGCAAATTTCACCGCTCTGCGCAGATTCATATCTGACGTAGCATTTGTATTTTGAGCGTGATGCTCGGACATAACGGAAAGTATTGTCAAAGGCAAATAAAAAAACAAAAATTTCTGAATTATTATGTAGATTAAACATTTCAATTTTACTTTGTTTCATTGTATGTTTATTGTATTATTCTGTAGTTCATAATACTTATGTTATACTGTAAGTACGAAAAGTAAATCAAAAATTATAATTAAACAATTCACGTATGACCTTAAATAAAAAAATATCATGAATGAAGTAATTATTATTCAATTCAAATGTCATTGTTTAATAATTCCATTGATAATGAATAAATATTCGCCTCATAAATTTATTAATTATATATTTCAACTGGGACATTGAAATAAAACAGAAATAAATGTATTTTACATTTATATTATAATCATGCACAATCTTATAACTATGAAAATCCCCGATTTTTTTTTCAACCGCTATTTAATTAAATATTTTATTGGTCAAAAAAATTATAGTATAAATATAGCTTGATAAAATAAAATAAAATAAATAAATACAATATTTTGTTTAAACTATAAAAAGAACAGAGGTGCTTTTCTTAGCCGGCAACCCCACGGCTAGTACATAATATCATCATCAACATTGGCTAAAAAAAAGCATTCACCCTGCAAATTATTATCAGTAGCATAAACAGTAAATATTTGTTTAATTTTCCTCCTATGTCCAAAACACTTTTTAAACTTTGTGTCCCGCAGAGTAATGTTTGACAACCTTTGTAACTCAATGGAACCGTATACTAGTTTGAAAACATTGCGACAGTTTTGAAAGCATGCCCGTATGATTTATTTTGGTATTAATTTACCCACAGATCTGTTCAAGCACAAAAAGAGAACGCCAGTGGCTACCTGCAGACTGGACAGGGCGGAATACCATTACAATTATCCATGGTGAGCTTGGAAACTTTTTTCAAAATTCGAAGAAACATTGTGATTGTATAGGGTTCAAATTCCATTCTAACCGTCTGATTTATAAAAAAATCGTTAATCGTAAGATTACATATGAATCACTGATCAGTTTTTACTTAATTCATTAAGGGTTGCGCCCTCCCATACCCCTGGATGTTTCAGGAACCTAATTTCTCATTTCATCCAGACTTTATAAGCCAAAAAAAAAAAAAAAAAGGAGACAAAAAGTGCAAGGTTTCAGAATAAAGTCGGAAGGACTTCATCTGACGCGCAAAGAGAAAGCAAAGAAAAAGATCCTTGCAACAAATAATTCATTTAAGTATAAATTAAAGAAAAACTTCAGATTGAGTTGACAATTATAATTAAATTAAATTGCGGAAATTTTAAGTTTAATTTGAATTTTAACAACCGTTAATGATTCCTCCCAACAACTACACCATAACCAAATCCCACCAAATAATAAAAATAAACAAGCTACAACACATACTAAACCAAAAATAAACCCATCACCGTTTTTTACCAGATTAAGCCCATTACGCAAAAAAAAAAATGCACCCACAATAAAAGTTACAGAGGTAATGAATTTTGAAACACGCAACTCAACGAGACTACGTGAGTGGTGCCTCGCTGACGGGCTGCATCAGGTTATCCCATTGCTCTCTCCAGTCCTCCGCGAAGGCGCAAAAACACCTAAAGTTCGTGGGATTTAGGAAAATCTCCCCAAACCAAATAGGTCTGGGCGTGTCATGGGTGAATCCAGCCATCAGCTCGTCTCTCGCGATGTTCATCATAGGGCATTCCCAAAGAATATGGTCCGAATATTGCCGTCCTCCCCCACACGGACACCATGGATCAGAAGCCAGACCAAGATCATAGAGCTTTGCTTTCAGATTTCCATGACCCGTTTTTACTTAAGTTATAAAAAAATATTTAATCCGCGTTTGTTATATTGTATGAAGATGACATTTAATATTTTTTTTGTAAACAAAAAAAAAAGTAGCCGGGCAACATGAGTGCTTACAACCGAGATGCGCTATGTTAGATTTGAACGAGTTATTGATGCAAAAAAGGTACTTTATATTTTTAAATTATTTATATCATATCAAAATATAGTTAATCATACGAAACCTATATGTTTCAGCCAAAATTAACCAATTTATGTTTGATCACTTCAATTTTAATATTTGTACCTACTTAAAAAAGTATTCTTTGCGTATTTTCTTCAAAACGTCTTTATATTTCTAATAAATTTAGTTGGTGCATCATGGTTGTATGCCGTCGAATGATAACGGAAATGCATATTTGCTTTATTTGTTTAAATTTCCTATGATTGATATGATAAACCAAAATACAATGGACCTAAATATGAAGGGAGCACATGATTGGAAGGGGAAAAAACTCAAATACAGTATACTACAGAAAGCTTTCTTGTATACTGTAAACAGCTGTCAGTTGACATAAAATCCAACATGGCGGGCTAAAATCTATAGAGATCAGCAGCCCGATTCACGGAAAAGTTTAAGTCTAAGTTCGAACGAAGTTCGATTTAAACTTTTGTGAATAGGGCTGCTGGTAATAATAATTATTGTAGGCGGCGACTATCTACAGTCTATGTACCTATTCACGGAGGGTTTGAATCGAACTTCGTTCGAACTTCGAACTAAACTTACACTTAAACTTTTCCGTGAATCGGGCTACAGCTCGCAATCAATCGATATGGGTTAAACTACATCGACGACGGCTTGATCGCAAATTTTCTACCGCTGAGCTCTTTTTTTCCACTGATCAGAGTTTTTAAATAAAGCAGTAAGTGTTTGAGAGTTATCTGAACAGACAATGATTTCAGCAGATCTTGGACAGTCTATGACCGATGATCAATAACATTAGGATTAAAATTACTCTTTGTGCTTTTTCATCGCTTAAAACGTCCCTTGTTTCTATACTACCTGGGCGCAAGTTTAGTTAATCGGTCGTCAACTCTAAATGGTTTATTTTTATATAATTTGAGCTGTCAAGAAAATAAAACAATCGTTTAGAAAACGATTAAATTAAAGTACTTTTTGACAGGAGTCGAAGAAACAACTAATAATGTATCTCTATTAAAAATGTTCTAAAACGATAACAACAAGCACTTATGTAGTTAAAACTTGCCTTTAATCTCGTTGTCAGGTAAGTTATGTTGTTTTTTTAGACAACAGCTATTTTAACTGCAAAATGGTATACCATGGTTTATAGAGTACATAGAAATAGAAAAATGTCATACCAATTTCCCGTCTTCTATGATTTTTCACGAAACGTTTCTCTCCTAGATTTTTTATTGCTTAAGCGGAACCTGTTGACAAGTCATTTCAACGACTCTTTTATTGCGCTTTTTCCGTGTATATATTCTGTATTTGAGTATCTTTATTGTATTTTTTGTTTGCTTATGTATTTCAATAAAAGTTATATTACTTTAAAAAAAATATTATTGATTCGAACAAATTTTACAGATGCATCAATGCTTTTTTTAATGAATCTGGGCTCACCCAAAGTGAACACAAATACACTTTCGACATCTATCACATTAAGCAAAGCTTTTATTGTGAAATAGGAAATGGTCAGCACCTGGATTCGAACCCACGACCTACAATACGCTGTAGGTACTCACGAAAGTCGCCACTGGTCTACCAATCACTTCACTTTTTACCACTTGATCTGACCAATGGTCTGCAATAGCGTGTAATTGAGATTTATTTCTTAGTTTTGTATCTTGGTTGAATATTTTATTGAAGACTTTGACCTTTAATTCCAAGAAAATCTTATCAAAATAGAGGACAAAAAGGTTTAGAAGACGAAATAAGAAGAGGTAAACACAATGTCAACGACTTTGAAATCGTTTGAATGAATAAAATGTTTGAAACTGATAGTAGGTTACTTTGAAGAGAACTTGCGAGCTTTTTAATATCCGTTCCACGCTCTATATGTGTTTGAATATCTCTCGCGAAGAAACTTTTGTACGTCGAATCGAGTCATTTTCGATTATGTTTCAGGGATAATATTCATAATAAGTTTCAAGTGTATCGCTAAAAGGTTTCGAGTCATTAACAACAGAGTAATGACCTTTGTGAATTCTATAAAACCTGTATAAAAATCTTAAGTAATTTTTTATGTAATTTACCAGTTTTTCATACGTCAGTACTGCTGTGTATTTTTTTTAAATAGACATGGTGTGTGAGGAGGTTATAAACATTGCGCGAGATCGCGGGCAGTGGAGAGCTCTTTGTTCCCTTCCTATGCCCCTGAGTGGGGCGTTAAGGGAGTTAAGATTTTAGAAATGATTCTTATAATTTACTTATGATGTTTGATTTTAAATGGTAAGAAGAAACCACTACGGGATAACGAACGTCCTACTATTATTTCGAAGGCCGGCTTAGTATTATTTATTTATACTTTTCTGTACATTGACTGATTTCAAAACAACATAAATTTCAAGTTACAAACACAATATAAACATACAGATCACTATACGTTAACAAAGTTCGCCATTAGTTGATAATTTTCAAATCTCATTATGATAGTATCCGCTGTCACTGGTTTTGGCTTTTTAGGAGAAGCCATGATTTTAGTTTTGGAGTCGTTCATTTTCAGATCTACAGAACACCAGACACTTAATCACATTGTTGAGCATCAACGCTAGTTCTTCTGGATTATTTGCAAGTAAATCGTCTGCAATTACCTACTAGATTTTGGTCAAGAATTCATCATTAATGTTCAATAAAATAATTACAGAGATAATTTAATCCATGGCCGACACAAGTAGTATCGGAGTTTTGTCCAGCAATTTGTAACATTTTTATTAGAGACCTGCGACACTTGAATTATTATTCGAAGGGTCACCAGAACATTCGCCAACGTGGTACCACAAACATTGGACAACAGTATGAAGGCGTAGGCCGCAGACAGATTTCCTGACTCTGTAATATGAGGAGTTGGAGTAGAATTAGAACAGTCGACAGACAGAAAAAGATGCCCTCGAGTGATAGTCGACGTTGCGGGGAGCCAACATGACATGTGAAGAAGAAAAACAGTGTAAAATTTAGATACTATTCTAGAACTCATTTATTTAATAATTACATGCTTGTATTCGCTATTTAATTGAGAAACAACTACTCAACATGTAGGTATAATGTGAGTAAATTATCAAAACAATATTACACAAGCTTAGCTCAACATTCAATCATTGTCGTAATGAGTTTTGGGATTATCACTTAACAAAACCAATCATGTTTATCTTTCAAAAACACTTTCACAAACAAAATAAAGAGAATTTTTACCAGCTCTCATTTTTTTAACGTATTAACCTACTCATAAACAATTCTATTTCATATTAAATTAATTTTGCTGTACATGTCCGTAAGGTAAAATATTTTCAATCGCGTATTTTATCTAATATTTAATCAAGCATTTAACCAAAATTTATTCCATTGAATTAGTCCAAGTAAGTGATTTTTTTTATTTTGAAATAAATAAATTGTCTATTCGAGCATTTGTATTCCTCTGCACCTTAACCATCCACTGATGAATGACAATGGGTTGCTAGTATTACAACTCCACGCTTGCAAAGCGGATTGTAGAGGACGTCCTTTCATGTTGGCCCATGGGTCTACACTCCACACCAAGGATGGGCAACCAGTCGATCCCGAAGCAAATTTTGGTCGATCACGAAGCAAATTAGGTTCAAAATTCCGAAAGCTTCTGTGAATTTCAAAATTGATTCAAGTATTTTTACAACTGATGATGGAAGTATTTTTACAACTAATGAATTCGGCTCTTCGATTATTGTTTTTTGCTGATGCGGGATTAACTAGTCTTCAATTAAAACAAGTGTTTGAAAACTCGTAATGGTTCTTAGAGAGTTACAGAATGTTTTCATTAGTTTTATTAGTCAAATTTCGAGTGTTGCGACGAAGTTTTTGAGTACCTACCGCTGCAAGAGCGCCCGTAACTGTGGACTTATCACAATTGCGAACATTCAAGGTCCCGATTTTTTCACTATCCGAGCCAGAACCTTGGTAGTTCAGACACCAGAAATACCAAGATTGAATTATTTTTCAGCAAAAGTATATTTTGAGTAATCTTTATTTCGCATTTACTATTGTAACAGTTCTATTTTTAATGAGGCTGTGGCCAACTTGCAATTCGTTTTAAAATTTTGTGCGACTCGGGTCATTTTTTCACACTTTTGAATAGGTACAAAATTACTACACATAATAAACTAATTTAGTAAAAAAATATTTTCAACTGAATCAGTACTATTGCACCCAACGATGTCTAAGGTATAGGTAGGTACATAAAATAAACCTAATTTATGTTTAACTAGGAACAAAATCAACAACAATGAGTCAACTGTATAAACAAACAGACAAAATAGAATTTAATAATACGAATGATCAATGAATTAATCTTAAGATTCAATTATGGTAATTTTAATTATCTAATATTGTTCTTCACGGGCGAGCTAAGTGGCACTGGCTTCATTGTCCACAGCCTAATGACGATATCAAATGGGGTCTCCGTTGTGTTATCTTAACTTTAAATAATTCTGCTCACTTAATTACAAAATCATTGGTTATAGAAATCGGTTTAAGAAACTTTTGTTTTGTTAACCTAAAGGTTCTGTTGTTTTATACCATGTTTTTATTTTATACCCGAGGCCAGTGTTTCCCAACTTTTTTGTCAGAGATCTAGCTGTTTACATAATATTCCAAACTAATATTTTACAAATTATAGACATCCGTTTTTGTTATTCACACAATAATTTATACTGATCAACTTTTATGGCATTTCAATTTTGATATGTTTAAGAGGTGTGGCAACGTTTTTAAATAAGGAACTGAATATTCCAGGCTTTGAGAAAAGTACCTATGACATTTTTTTAGTTCTGGTTTTTACATTTAATTGGCTGAATGCTGTCGGAGTTTTGCTTAGTTTGATCACTAAAATTCACACTTAACCGGCATTCAAAACAGCCGAAGACGTTCTTAGAACTGTAGCGGTTCAAATTTGAAAAAGTACCTATTATTTTTAAATTGCGAACATCAACGAATCAGACTCATTCGTCAGATTAGCTTAGATTTAATTTTAACTTAAAATAATTTTGAATTTGGAATAAAATTAGATAGCGAACAATGTGAGTTTAATTGAGAGTTAAGCAATTTCAACCAAAGTAACAAAACCCTAGCGATAATTGATAGTGAATCCTTCTCAGGTGCCGCATAAGTAGATCGAATAGCGGCGGGTCACTTTAGAAGAATATTTGATAAAATTGGCGGCGCTTTTGGTTAATATACGCTTATTATAAGTCTTAATTTGGGTTGAAATATTGAATTTGTTCATTTTATTTTGGTTGCTGAGTTCAATCATTTTTCTAAATTGGCGATTCTGTACATATTTTGTTCTCTGCGATCCGTTACTGGGTTGCGACCCTTATTATTGGGAAACGCTGCCCTAGGCCACCCGACACTTCCAAAGGGACTCTCATCATATCGGTTCGTAATTTATTTAATTTATTCATCATTAAACCCCACTTATAAAATTGGGAATTCGGTTTTATTTTAAAATTCGTTAGGGAAATATTTTATGTAATTCTCTTATTATATTGTGGGCATCTCTTTCAGCTAAGTAAACCGTGTACTCAATACATTTAATTACAATTATGAAACTTGAGAAGCCTAGTTCAAAAATTGCTTGTTTATCAGCTGTGAATAAATACTATTATATTTTTTTGTTAACTATAGGTACCTATCCACAAATCCTTACGTTTTATTTGTAATGGTTATTTTTAATTGAATTACTACAACCGACCATTTCCGCTTTCACGACACAAGCCTTTGATTAGTGTGAAATATGTCAAAAGTGTATTTGTGTTCACTTCGAGTGAGCACAGATTACCTTCTTAAAAAAAAATTCGATGAATAAATTTTAATAATATCACCGAAATAAGTTTAAAAGTATATAAAATATCTGAAATGAATTATAGAATCCGCTTCATTGCCTAGATAATAAAATTAATAAAAAAAAATTGTTCTTTTACATGTTAAATATCCTGATTGCAATTCTCTTAATGTTTTCATTCATAAGAACCTTATCAGAAAAAAGCAAACACGACAAAAAAAGGTGAAGAAGTCCAACCGTTCGTTTGTGATGCGATGACCAAAGGCATCCATTTTTATATACAGAGATTGTAATTCATTTTTGAAAATTTATAAGCTACATAGGTACCTAAATAAATATAAAAATGAATCTTCAAATGAAAATTTTTACAGCAACTACAAACATTTTAATCAAAATATTCTTAAGTAGGTACATACGAACATACCTTATTGGTATTAAAATTTTAACTTACAAACATTAACCGTCTAACTTATAAAAAAACGTTAATCGTAAGATTACATATAAATCACTGATCAGTTTTTACTTAAATTATAAAAAAATGTTTAATCCGCGTTTGTTATGTATGAAGATGACATTTCATACAAAATTTTGTAAACAAACAAATAGTAGCTGGGCAACGCGAGTGGTAACTACCAATATTCGCTATGTCAGATTTGAACGAGTTATTGATGCAGAATAGGTACCTTACTTTTTTATTATTTATTTTATATCAAAATATAGTTAAGTCCTTATTAAATCATAAGAAACCTTAATGTTTCAGACAAAATAAACCAATTCATGTTTGATCACTTTAATTTTAATATCTGTACCTACTTAAAAAGTATTCTTTGAGTATTTTCTTCAAAACGTCATTATATTTCTTATAAACTTAGTTGGTGGATCGTGGTTGTAAGACCTCGATGATTACGGGAATGCAATATTTGGTTTATTTGTTTAAAATTTCTATTATCAAAATGATAAACCAAAACAAAATGGACTAAAATATGAACGGAGCACCTAATTAGACGGGAAAAAAACTTATAGTATATTTATTACAGAAAGCGTTGTTGTACACTTGAAACCATTGTCAGTTGACATAAAATCCAACATGGCGGGCTAAAATGTACAGAGATCTTCTTCTTCTTCCTTTATTAGGCAATCCACCCAAGGTGGTGATGTGTGCCATTATCAAGATTAATAATATAAGAGTTCATAGGACAAATCTATAAACAAAGAAGATTAAAAAAAGAGAAAGAAATAAAAAATCAAAACAATGTCATATCTTAAGGTTGTTCATTGAAATAAATCGGCAGATGTCCCTGTATATGTCTGTATTACAAGTATTCAGTAAATATGTTGAATTTATAGGACCATTAACAACAACATGCTACCTACCAAAGACGATATTCAGAGGAGTTCTTAGCGAGCAATCGAAAAATACATGGTCTAACGTCTCCTCATCTTCCCCGCACGTTAATTTTAAACAAGTGATTTGAGAGGCAATTGTGACCAAGACGCATTCTGCAAATCGTGCGAATGTAATACTTGGACAGTTTCATTCGAACAAACTATGGCCTTGAACATACATCTATTTATTATTGAAATTATAATCAAGGCCTGGAGTATGGCTGTACATTCGGCGGTAAATACTGAGCAAGGGGGTGGAAGTAGAAACATTTTAGACATTTGAAGTTGAGGTATTATAACTGAGCAACCGAAATTTGGACAATCCTCAGTCTTTGAACCATCTGTGAAGATTCTGATATGGTTTGGCCAGTTAAAATAGACAGATGAGTTAAATGTTGCTTTAGAAGAGTTTAGATCGGCCAGTACAGAGATCAGTTCGCAATCAATCGATATGGGTTAAACTACCTCGACGACGACGCGACGGCTTGATCGCAAATTTTCTACCGCTGAACCTATTTTCCACTGATCACAGTTTTTTTATAAAGCAGTAAGATTTCGCATCCAATCCAAATCCAAACTCCCTTAAGACCCCACATAGGGGCATAGGGAGGCAACAAGAGCTCTCCATTGCGCTCGATCTTGCGCAATGATGAAGATTTCGCATAACGATTATAATTTTTGTTCAAATAAATGGATTTAAATTTATTCATTTCACGGGATATAGGTATTTGAAAATTTGTGATGAATTTAGGTTTTTAAAAAATAAGGCCCTTTTCACCAAAGTGAATCGTATTTAGGTTGAAAGCTCGCACGACAAAAAGTGGACCTTTATACGTAATGGGTTATTAGTTCAGTTAAGGCCCCTCAACAATCACCTTGGTAATTGCACTTTTCAGCGTGTCCCCCATTGGAGAGAAAACTACCACCGTACATCGCTTATCCCTCCCCTTGGCTATAGTGCGCAACAAGCACCGCCTTCAACCACCCACACGGGGGCCAACTCATTTATATAGGGGTACAGCGGTGGTTCAACCGTCAGTGATAACTTCAACAGCGACCAGTGAAGGACGAATCGCAGGGAAATCTGGACGACAAGAGGAGAGCTTCAGCATCCATCCCTCAAGCTCTTTGCTTTAATCCGATTACGTGAGCTTAGAGTCTAGACGTGTCGCGGTAATCAAATCCTGGCTGAAGTTACAACTGTCGAAGGGAACTTTTCTGAAACTTTCGCGCGCTTTTGAAGTCTCCTCACATAAAGGGTAAGTGATTTTATTCAATTTGTTTGATAGGTAATTCGATAGAAAATGATTTGAAATACACACGGAAAATCTTAAACGTATGTTATGAGCAATTTACATCAATCAAAAATTCAGTATTTTATAGTGAACATTTTTTCAAAATATTATAATGTTTTGTAGTTTTTCTATTCTTTGTGAGTAGTGATTCTATCCAGTTTTTCTTAAGTTTGTAAAACTTTTGATTCTTCATCTTGAGGTAGATACCTACTTATCCAGTGAAAATTATTTTAATATTAATTTGAAATAGGTAATAACGGAAATTGACCAATCTTCTACAGTAAATCGAGTATTAGAACAACTGTAAAATTATATTGTAGTTATATTTAAAAAAAAAACTTTAAATCAGAATGTTTATTATTTATTTATCATTTTTAAAATTAAAGTTAGCAAAATTATTGTTTGAAATTTTTCATTGATAAAAAATATTAAAATTATTGTACATTATAAATTATTCTATCAAAATAAAATTCAATAACTATATTTTTTATTTCGATAAAAATCAATGAAAATATCAAAGCCAAAAAACGCGTTTGAAGGAACATGTAAATTTTTATGTATAGATGAAAATTATTCATTTGAAATTTATCCGTGACCAAAATTTCTAATGTATAATTTAATTTTAGAACTTACCTTAAAATATCTTACGAAATATCTTCAATAGTAACTTAGGTATATTTCTTATTCTAAAAATCTGTTTTACGTTTTTTGATAGAAAAAGGAATAAGTTAGTTTTTGTCTGTATGAAATTAATTATTCATCTCACTATTGCCGCTACATGCTGTTATTTCACCTTTTTTCATGTTTAAGACAAGTGCACAGATTTTTTTTGCAATACAATCATCACTCATTAGGGTGACATGTCCCAACCATTCCAATCTGCTTACTGTTATAAGCTGTTTGGTGCCTCTAGCTTATGACCATATCGTATCCTCCAATGTCCATTGTCTTTCACTGCCTCAAAGATCTTTCTTAGAGTTTTTCTTTCAAATTTCATCAATCTTATTTAAATTGTCTGTTTGCTTCCCAAAAAATACATAACATAACGATAAAATATTTTCTAATCAGTAGGGCTATTCTCGTAATCAATCGCTTTTAAAAATCACTTAACGATAAGATTAAGACACGATTGCAAGCAGTCGTATTCACAAAACTATCGGAATCTAATCTTAAATCCTATCTTGAACTGGATCATTTTCATACTGATATTTCAAACATAACGAATTTTTAAGATATCTACAAGATATTTTATTTTGTGAATACCAATCCGCCATTTTATGATTGTCGATCAAGATAAGAGCGTATTAAAACCGCTACGAGTATAAGGGCACAGACGATTTTAAAACAGAGATAATATTACGATCAAGCTGTCATCGTGATAGTTTAACGCATATCGCTTGATTGTGTGTTGATCTTTGTAGATTTTGACCCGCCATATTGGATTTAACGTCAACTGACAGTTGTTTCGAGTATACAAGAACGCTTCCTGTAATAAATACACTGTATTTAAGTTTTCCCCGTCCAAATAATTGTGCTTCCTTCATATTTTGGTTTATCATTTTGATAATAAGAAATTTAAACAAATAAAGCAAATATGCATTCTCGTAATCATTCTCGAGGGCTTACAACCATGATTTACCAACTGAAATTATAGGAAATATAATGACGTTTTGAAGAAAATATTCAAAGAGTAGGTACTTTTTAATTCGGTACAAATATTAAAATTGAAGTGATCAAACATGAATTAGTTCATTTTGGCTGAAACATAAAGGTTTCATATGATTTAATAAGGACTTAACTATATTTTGATATAAAATAAATAGGTAATTAAAAAATAAGGTACTTACCTATTCTGCGTCAATATCATTTAAATCTCACATAGCGCATCTGGGTTGTACACACTCGCGTTGCCCGGCTACTATTTTGTTTGTTTAAAAAAATTTGTGTGAAATGTCATCTTCATACATAACAAACGCGGATCAAATATTTTTTTAACAATAAAGTAAAAACTGATCAGTGAATTATATGTAATCTTACGATTAACGATTTTTTTATAAATAAGACGGTTTTAAAGTATGCATTCGGTGATCTATAGGTACATTTCCTTTATAAAAATTGTAGGCAGGTATTTGATCCACTTTGCTGAAATTTGAACGAAAATCATACTCCATGAACTAATGAAACAAGTATTCAATTATTCACGAAATAGAGATTGATTTGCGCTTAAGAATATATAATCACTTCGTTAACAGTCAACTTAGAATCACAATGTTATTATTTTGTTTTCTACTCGCGAACACAGTTAGCGAAAACCAAACTTAACTTCCAACCAATCCATATGTAAACCAGAATTGATGGAACACTCCTTATGTGATGGAGAGAATGATCAAGTTTCAGTATTTGAATAACTGCAAAATACATTCTACCCAGTGTGATAATGATATGTGTAAAAGCAATCAATTATTGATACATTTATTCCAGTATATAGAAGAAGTAAACTGAAGACTTACATTAAATAAAAAGATATACCGCATATCCGTTCGTATATTTAATTCACTTTTGGGAGTGCGAGCATATCGGAAATTAGAAATACGATCCAACTTTCTGAAAGCAAAAATAAACCAGATTTCAATACGTTTTCAACTCCTATTTTTGACGGTTTTATTTCTCTAAATATATCTTAATAAAACGCAAACATTTCTGTCGGAAAAAAAAAATCATATGTATGAAACTGAAAGAAAAATGAAAATGCCTACCACATATTTTATTAATGGTATAAATAGAAAAATATGTAGTTTATTAAATATGACAAAGTCAGGAGACACATCTATTTTCTTTGATCATTTTGAAAATCGTTGAAGCAATCAGGTTGTTAACTTAAAAGAAAGCAAATGATGTTTTTCATAATGTCCTGTCAGTATCAAAAAATCTAAACAACCTTTGCTTGCCACTGTTAACATACAGCCCTTTCTCGACTATAGTCTATGGTAATGTGTGAACCGTCATCAATTGAAACACATACCATGTCATTGACTTTTTCCTCTTGTCATGGCGTCCCCCTCGATAACCATATGTCGCTATAGCGTTTTGGTAGTTATCCTCTTGTTTGCTGATCTTTACTGTGGCGACCATTTAAGGGATTCTTTCTTCTCCCATTCCTTCCACGTGGTCCTTACAATAGCATTTCCGCTCTTCACCATATGGCGTCTTGAACTCTGTCCATGAGCGTAGCGACGCCTCTTGCAATCTCTCTCTGGTCACAATCCTAGGATGGTTGTCAGCATTTTTATGCCTTATCTGTAGGTACATAGCAGTTCTTTTGAGTTCCTCATAGGGGGAACAGCCTGAGCTTACGTCTTGACGTGGTCTTCGCCGGAGTTTGTCCCCTCCATCATCCCCTCAATGATGATGGTATGGGCAGTAGAGCTCAGTATATTCTGAGTCCTTGTAGTAGCAGCTTTGAGTTCAACAGAATAGGCCATAATGGTAGGTACAGGTTTTTTATAAGCGGTACCACAAAAAACTTAGTTATGGTTCATGGCAATATATTAAGTTAACTGTGAACCTACGACCTACATTCATAATACCTACTTCTTAAGTAGTTTTGAAAAGGAAAAAATCATATTAATATTTTTCTCGATTCCCCATAGCGTGGCAAATACGAAAACTGATAGGTGTTGAATGATCGCCTTGTTGCATACGACCAGTTTATCTTCGTACTAATTGTGTACATTACTATATTTGGTCAACTAAACGTGTCCCCGTGTACTCAGCCACAGCTCGTTTCCATAATCTCTCCACGTCCCATTTTTACTATTCATTGTTTACTCGCAAACAACCCTTAATGAAAATATCACTGAAACATAGCACAAATCAAATAGTATTCTATTTGCCTATACCTAACTAATCCAGGTTATGGGAAACCATCGACAAACACACTTTGTTCGGATGTTTTCATATTCTCCAAGTCTCTATCAACTCGTGGTCTATGTTTGTTCCTCTTTAGATATAGACCATAGTAGATACTTTATACAGAAGTATTCCACCATTCTCTGTTTTGAATTTTATGGTTCGAACGATTAGTTTCTGACGGCAAACTTCCTGCTTAAATAAGCAGGAAGTTTGCCACTAAGTTTGAAGTTTGGAAATCCACTGGATGATATTTTATTTTTGAAACAAAGAAAGTTCATCTTGAAATTTTCATTAAAAATATTTAATTACGAGTCATTTTAATATCTTTTATTCACAAAGTGAACACAGACTTTTGACGTATTTCACAGAAATCAAAGCTTGTGTTGTAAAAGAGGAAAATGGTGGATACCAGGGATCGAACTTATCGACGACTGAACTTTGTCTTCCACCCACTATATACCATATTAATATAATAAAGGCACTTGAAAACTACGACTGTAGCTACCTTTGCGATCCGGATTCTACAAACTTTTAAAAAGTGGATAAAGTGAATGTGTGGACACGTCTTGTCTAGCCGTTAAATTAAGCATTATAGTATGTTATTCACAACCAAGTAATGAAAGACCTTCTAGCCTTCATGAATCTTCTTAGATTTTGCAAAAAAAAACCCTCATATTAATAATTAAATAAATACTAGACTGATCCGCATTTTTTTCAATTCTGTTTTAATCTCACAATTTATTTATTCTCAACATTAAAGTCAAGTAAACACTTCTTAATATCTTACATTTAACACTACTTAGCCGTTAGTTTAAATATTAAGCAAAAAACAATATTTATTATTTTACTCTAGGCTCTTATAAACGAATTCTTTAGAACAAAAAAAATGTTAAAGTACATCTTCTTCTTCGTCAGCCTGTCTCCGTCCATTGCTGAACATAGGCCTCCCTCCCTCTCCTTCCAATCATTCCTGTCCTGAGCCTCTCTCATCCAAGCACATAGAAGACTTTAAATGAAACTTTAGGCATATACATCAAATGTAAAGTAAGGGGCGTTTATAATAGTAAACCTACTCAGTGTAAGATTTGTGGTGTAATTTTTCTTCTTTGATATTATCAGATACTCAGTTTCAGGAATCACTTCACGAAGGAACCATTACTTATATTAAATACTACACTATTAAAAATTCCTTTATTAATAATTTCATCGGATCACGCTCCCCGTCGCCATGAATTGTTCAGATAAAATCGTACATGAATCATCGTTATAGACGGTTCAAAAATTAATTGTTTCACCCCTTTCGATTTTCAACCATAGTCATAAAATTAAATGTATAAAATTATCTTATTTTGTTAATTTTGACAATGATTACGATAGGTACCTACTTACATTGATTTGTGTTTTGACAGTCTTTCATACATTTTTTACGTCAATTTGATGAATTTAATGAAAAATGCCGAATTATTGCCATAAACAATAAAAAATTAAACGGAATAATATTTCTTTAAATATCAGTAGGGCTAGTACGAGTTTCATAACGGTTTCTTTCACCCTAATAAGCTCTTTTTAGCGCAGGGCCGAATTTAGAAACAGACAAGCAAACTTTCTTTTATGGTTGATTAATTATTAGACACAGCTCAAATCGAGCATTGGCCTCCTACAGACAACGCCTCCAAAACCTCCTGTCCTCCGCTGCGGTCCGCCAATCCGTCACCTACAGAATTTGTGCCGCATCCTTCCTAACTTCGTCTTCCCATCTGAGCCTAAAAACGTTAACAAGGAGAAGTTATTCTGAGAATTGAATGCAATCTTATCGTTATTTGTTTATATCATATTATTCAGTTCTCGCGAAATGAAATTTTTACATTTAAAAGTACCTAATTAGATGACTAATTTTCGAAACACTGAATACACTTTAATGACTATTTGGTAATTAACAAGAATGGCTCATAATTAAAACGAAGAAGCAGGTGAGAAACAATTTAATGAAAACATTACCGAAGTTTCTTAGAAGTTTCTATAACATGTACTTTGGTGTCAAAGACATACAATTGTCAATCTTATCACCCTAAAAAGTCTCTTTTTGTTCAAAATTGCAAATTTTCTTACTCAACAGAATGTTACCTAGTTAGAGTATAAAGTTACAATTCTTCTTCCTCTGGTAATACCCTGTCAAGTTCTCCTGAAAGCTTCACGGTCTCTTCTCCTTCTTATCTACTACTTCTTCCATCAGCTTCCAAAGTTTCGCAACCAAAGTCTCTTCTTTCTGCCGCACCGCATCCGTCTTTTTGCCTATCATTAATTTTTGTAGATGGTAATAATTTTCGGTATTTTGTGACCAATATGTGACCTTATGTTAAAGGTCATGAACTCTCTCTGATCCAGCTCTTCTTGAAACTTCTTCAACAATTGAACACAATTATTGTGAGCCTTTTCTTTAATCGTCCTTTTATGTGACATCATACCACCTCTTAGGTAAAAATTTAGGCTCAGGCCCCATGCAAAGATTTTGAGACAAATGATAAAATCTGGCGAATATTTCTTTAATTATTGTGATAACCTCATGTAGGTACTCTCAAATTCCCGATTAATGTAGGTAGGTAGTTGATAAATAAGAACTAACGGAGAATACCGTCAACAGTCGAAAGGATATTTTCTAGAGTCTTAATCAACGTTTTTGCACCTTGTTTCAATGTCAAGTTGTTTTGCCAAATTATGTAATAACAACATATTATATGCAATAAAACGTTTCTTAATTACAAACTGTCTCTAGAATAAGTATTCAGTGATTGAACAAATAGGCGTGACTTGTTGAGTTTGATTTTATCGATAAGTTGGTCTGCAATTTTCTATTACGTGCTGTGGCGTAACTGTGAGTGGCAGCGCAGGCGAATTGCCCCGGTCCCTCGAACCCCGAGGGCACCCGGTCGAAAAGACGGAGGCTCAGAAATAAAACTTATATAATAACCTCACACATTTTACAAAATATTTTTCTACTAAAGAATTATGAAATGTGCCAGGAGAATCCCGGATTATTTTTTTGGTTATTAGATGGTGGTCAGACAGAGGATCCTTCTTAGATCTGTCAGATATTTGGGAGGATAAGGTTTCATTTTTTAAAGATCTCTACTGCATTTTTGTGGTAGAGCCCTCTGTGATTGTTGAAGAGTTGGTATTTTGAAGGTACAATTGATCTTTCATTGCTTGTTTTTGTTTTATAGCCAACATTTTAAACTTTAATGATATTATATAACACGATTTTGCGGAATAGAAAAATCTGGAGTAGAATTTTATCAATAAAAATCGTATTATTTTTTTTTTCTTTATACATAATTAGGTATGTACCTAAGTATAAATAATGGCACTTGAAAATAAATAGCATAGAAGATTATTATTATATATTTTTTTAATTAAATTACAACGTGAGGACTTTTTCTGTTTCATTCACTAATTTTCCACTCACCTCAAGATTTTCGCTACTGATCACGTGGACTTATTTTCACATTTTCAAATATGGTTTGTTGGAAATATCCTCTTATAACGTGACATTTCAACGTTCACTGCTCTTTTCTTTTGAGTTTGATTCAAATTAAAGCCCTCACCAACAACGTTTCTCAAAAGTAACTGAGAAAGTACCTAAGTGTTATTTGAAAAGTTTCAGTAGAAATAGTTTAAGTATACTTTTAAAGTACACGCCTATCTAGCAATTTTTGATTTAAAAAAATCCCATACTTTGACAGAAATAACTGAATAAAAATAAAATAATACGTAAAATTTACTAATGATTAAACACTGGTTGAGTAAATTATTGGCAACCAGATTTTTTTTTCAATGTGAACTAAAGTTGATTAAAATTAATAGATCAGTTCTGTTTTCTTTTATAAATTTCTATCAAAAATTATATGTAGATAAATTTAATTTATATTTCGTTCAATCGAACACAAGGGTAAAAATTCGCCAACTTTACCAAACCTGTCACCTGTTTTTCATTTATGACTTCATGTTTGACAGGTTTGAATGTTTGTTATGAAAAATTCCCTTGCTTATCACAGAAAGACTTAAAAACTTAACTGAAATATTCAACAGTCAGATATGAGAACGTTCTCCTCGTGAGATGAACCCAGTCGTCTTTCATTTTTTTTCATATAGTTCGTACAGGGAGTTTTTAGCCAAGAAACTGCCTCACGGCGTTATTCCCTACGCATTTTGCAAGTATCTTAATAGAGATAATATCAAACTTGATATAAGAAAAACGAATGGATTGGTGTTGACTGAAGTGTTTAGAAGCCATCGAATTATAAAAAGGGGAGTTACGTATAATTTTTTTAATGAATCTGGGTTCACATATATATTTTTAACACCCTTCAGAAAAAGCAAACTTACTTTTTAATCATGAGTTAATTTGATCCAGTAATTTTTAAATCTATACAGGTAATAAATAATTTTATTATGTTATCGCATCATGCTCAAACCGCAGACTACTTTCTCACTGCACCTTGTAAATTATAATTGAATTTTAATTAGATACAAAATATTCCATTATATTAAATGTTTAAAGATGTATGATTTAAGGAGGTCATAAACATAACGCAAGATCGAGCGCAATAGAGAGCTCTTGTTGCCTCAGTATGTCCCTAAGTGGGGCGTTAAGGGAGTTTGGATGAATTTTAAGTTTTAAACTAACTTTCTAGCGTGATGGGTGGTTTGTAGTAAAATATTAGTAAATAGCTTCCTTTTGTAAATTAATCACCTTTTAAACATTTAAAGCATGAAGGTTATCAGCTAGTTTATAGGTAATTCGGTGCATTTTACCAACTGATAACACACTCTTCTATTAGCGCAACTTGTCTTCTGCCTTGCCCTTAAACGTTATCGGACTGAATTTCCATACAGATACAGTAAGTTACACTGAATATAAAGGTAGGTATATATGGTAAGATTCTTTTTAAATTGAAAATATAATAATATCTTCTCAAAAAACAATTTGAATTCAAAATGTGTTAAATAGCTATTGATGGGGTTGAATTATCTTGACAAACCAAATGGGTGTTTTCCTACACACCTCCCCCATCACCTACTGTTTAAAAATTCAGGAAACAGGGGTGAGTCTTCATATGGAAGTTACAAGATGTCACTTTACCTCTTGAATTATCGATGACTGAACTCTTACACGTACACCACATCAAGAAACTTCATTGAGGCGGTAAAGAGGTGACAAAGGCTGATGAGAGATAAAGGCTTGTTTTGATGTCAGTATATAGGCCATCAGAATGTCACTTTTCTTTAATTTTAAATGTGCCTTTTTAAAATGTTCATATTTGAATTCAATAATCTATTCACATAGCTTTCAAAGACACCACTTGGATTTTATATGAAGCAACTCCATCCCCTAACAAGCGCTCTAAAAAATAATACTGAACAACATTATAGCACCGTTGTACTATAATGATCAGTCACTATTGATTTATAATTTCCACTCGCAGACGAATAATTTAGGTATGAAAAATATTCCCCATAAATTATAATATGTGAAAAATAATTTGTATGAGTTTAACTAAAATATCGTGTTATGGACGCAGTAGGTACTTTACTAATTATAACATAGGATAAATAAAAGTGTGCAATTATTGCATTTTATTAATACAAAATTCTTTCCATTCGTAATTTATAGGTAGGTACCTATGGTTTCTACTTCATATTCTATTGATATTAGGTAGGTATGTTGTTGTCAACTGTTGGTAACTATAATTATTCAGTTTATACAAAATTGATTTAGTAGTCAAAAATAAAATTGGGGAAAAAATAGCCTTCAAGTTTTTAAGAAATTAATAAAATTGTATAATGAAATTCACAGAATAAAAATCTTACAAGTGTTTTTTTTTTGATAGATGTAACAAAAGCCAACAATGAGCCTTTGGGTTGAAAATGTATTGAAGGTAATTTAAAAATAGGTTGGTATTACGGAAAGTAGGTACGTATGATAAAAAAAAAACAATTCGTTTATTAAATTTTGTGATTTGTTGTGTATTTGGTCACATTTTGAATGGTTATCTTTTTAATTCTAGATCGGTATATATTTGTTCATCTTTGGTCGATCTTTCTTGTAATGAAGTAGGTATTTTGAACATGAAAGTGTTCGTTCGTTTGAATTCTCCATAGCGCTCGATCTTGCGCAATAATGATAATTTATGATCATGAAAAGGGATAAACCAGCTGCCTGAGCCCCTCTGATGGGGCCCAGGCATCAGAGGCTTACTTCTTGCGCCTTTTCTCACCTGTTGAGGTTCAAGGATGTAAGGTATTCAACCTAACGGTCCAATCTGATTTTTCGATTTCCTGGATTTTCCATTGATCTTACAGGATGCTCAAAAAACCAGGAAAATAGCAGGGATGTTCTTCTTAGCCGGCAACCCCACGGCAATTAGCTGGATTATAATATCCACTTTTCACCGTAAATAATTTAACAGGTGGTAAATTTCGAGAAATTCTCAGTGGTGGAACGATATGTTTTAAAATAAAAACGATCTATCTCACCCAAACAATCTGGTCCTTCTGGACCAGAACGCAACTTCGTGTGTATGTTAATATCATGTGTGAAGGTTGATAAGAAGTTTGTTATTAAAATTATGTAACTCTTATTTTGTTATTTTCATTTTGATTATTTTCGGTTGATGGATGAAGTACACATTTCGTAACATGAAAATTTGAGTAATGACGTAAATCAACAGAAGTTTTTTGACAGAACATGTTAGACATAAATATATTAAATTTTAAAATTATAAAAAAAAAACTTTTTCCCATCAGTTAACTCTAATAATTATAAAATGCTTTGTTTTTATAGACTAATGGGCAAAGAGAAAGTATGAAGTCATGAAAGTATGCGGTTCGTAAACTTCATACATATTAATTTTGTCTCCATTATGCTTGATTTTGTACTCGAATCACCTATTCCATTTGAAAAATCTATGACGGTACTAATTTGCAACAACGATTTCGAGGAGAACAAATATCTGTAGGTGATAGATAATATTTTTAACCCTTTTCAGATAGTAACCAGTCGAGTGAATTCAGCATATGACACAGGTATAAGATAACAAAGCTTTAAAGAATTTTATTCTGTACTTTTTTTGCTAGTGCCTGATCAGATACCCTTACTTTGGCGATCACTGACGAAAAAGTGTCCAAAAAACTCCTCCACTTCTTTTTTTCCAGTTCAGTCTATATCATTCTACTTACTGCATTACCACCATGTATTTTGTTCAACATTCTCATTCACTTCTCCTCAGCCGATTCCCGTTCACTACTGGTCAAAAACCTCCTCCATCTCCTTCCACGCCGCTCTGTTTTAGGCTTTTTGGACCCAGTTGACCCCAGCGTATTTGACGAGGTCGTCTCTCCACCGTAGTGGTGGTCTCTGGGTCTCCATGTTTCGACCCTCTTCGACCATTTCTCTGCCTGGTCTCTTGCCAAGTGACCTGCCCACCGCCATTTGAGGGAAGCGATACGTTAGGCAATATCTACAACCTTGGTTCTTTATCTATCACTTCGTTTCTCACTCTATCTCTCAGGGTGATACCCAGTATGGCTCTTTCCATGGATCTTTGGGTAACCCTTATCTTCTCTCAGTTTGGTCAGGCTGAAGAGGCTGTATTAGACGAAATCACGACTCACTTGAATAACGCCAAACTTTGGGTCAGTCTATGGGAGATTATTCCCGCAGCGAACAGCCAGAACTGCAAGAGTTTGAGACGAAAGTTGATATAGGTATATGTATGTGGGAATAAATACGACGCGGTGGTTGATAGATCTCAGAGGCAAACCACGACTCGCCAAGTATTCAAAATCCTGAATGAATCTAGCCTTTCTAGATATGCGGAAAAAAAATTCTTCTAAAAATAATGATTTATGGTAAATTCCATGTTACAATATTATAAGAGTTAAAAAATAATTAAAAAAAAAATGTATATATTTTCGTCAACCGTCAAATTAGAATTCATTTAACGTTGTTTACTACGTTTTTTTTCCCTTAAATTGGAAACATTTTGACTTTCTTTATTATTATAAAATTATTTCCATTCCGCCGAGAAGCTTTTAAAATCTGACTTCAATTTGAAAAAAAAAAATTGATTTACAAAAGGAAAAAAATATTCAATTTACATTTCTCAAACCTTCATCTAAATGCAGTATTATTTTCTTCTTTTTTTTTCATTTCATAAAATTTACATTTTCTTATTATTTTTCATGCAACGAATACAAACGGTCCAGGCCGGTGCTCATTTTTCCATTTACACAAACTTTGAATTGACTGCAATAAAAAGGGTGGGTTGAACAATATTATAGGTTGAAAATCCACCATCATATTCTGAAAATATGGAAATGCGAAGTCAATCAAAAGATTTTTCTGTATGATGATGTATGAGTATTCCTTCCATCACAGCTTTTCTCATAGAACTTCTCTAAAAAGCACATTTGATTTCAAATTGATTATAAACAAGTCCTCTAATTTCAACAACCCTTCAGAAACTTTTTGTAGGTTCCTACATATTGCTTGGAAATGCGAAGTCAATCAAAAGATTTTTGTGTATGATGATGTATGAGTATTCCTTCCATCACAGCTTTTCTCATAGAACTTCTCTAAAAAGCACACTTGATTTCAAATAGGTTGTAAAAAAGTCCTCTAATTTCAACAACCCTTCAGAAACCTTATGTAGGTGTAGGTTCCCATTGGGGCATGACATTTCCTTGCATCGTAACGCGTATACAAAATTATGACAGTTAATTATAATAATCTTCTTCTTTCTTTCTTCTTTTAGCCTTCATTTATCCAATGCTGGACATAGGCCTCTTCCATATTCTTTCATCTCTTCCTATTTGCTGATATTTGCAGCCATTTCCCCCCCCCCCCACAGCGGCTATGTCGTCGGACCATCTTTTTGAGGTTTTCCGACGCCTCTCTTATTCTCCCAAGGTCTCCATCTCAAAATCTTTGCAGTCCATCTTGAGTTTGATCTCCCGCGGGCGTGGGTGCAACAAAACAGAGTGAGAACAGAGCAGGGTTGTTGCAACTACCTGCTCTGGAAATGGGGAAAAAGGGCTGACCCCAATTGCAAGTCACAGGAAGCCTCCAAAACATCCACGAGGCTACTCCGGAGGCAGGGGACTGGCTGATGGCGCTGGAGCCAAGACTGTAGAAGAGGACGGGACGCAAGAGTGGAGTCCATCTTGTGGGATCTTGTCTTGCAACATGTCCTGCCCATTGCCACTTTAGTCTTGCTATGCGATCCATGATGTCTACCACTCTGGTTCTATTCCTAATTTCTTATTCTAACTCTTAGGGTTATACCAAGCATGGATCTTTCCATGGATCGCTGCATGCATTTTAGTTTTTCGGCATTTCTTTTTGTGAGGTCTCCAGTGCATATTATAATAATACTAGCAGCATATACATGTCGTACATCAGGCAGTAAAAAAGATCATTCCCCAAACCCCATTGTCCTAAAAATCAGTTATATCGTCCCTCTAAGAGTCCCAATTTTACATTACCGCGTTGATAACGGCGAACAATTTGGCATTTCTTACCGTAGCAACAGTGTAGAACCTATGATCCAGTATCACTTATTTTTTCGATCTAATATTTAAGCACATATTGAAATATTATCAGTAATTGGATTGGTTTTGACATTTAAAATAAAACGAATGAAAAATATTTTGCGTGGGGTTTTAGTGGAGTTAAACATTTGACAGACATATTTATTTTTATGAAATAGGTACCTTATTTCTTTAAATAATAACAAAAATTTTGCTTCGAATATGAAACAAATTTTTATACTAATCTTCAAAAAAAAAACGGATACGTGAAAAATGTATCCTCACGCATCATAAAAACTAATAAAAACAATATGAAACGATGAAAACACACAGCTATTTCCGTACCAACTAATAAATTCGATGCATTCATCGAAACAATACCACTAACTTATAAACAAAATATCGATTCGAAATATTTTTTTGTTGACAAAACTCTTGTGTTCAGTGAGCAATTGACAAAATGCATTTTTTGTCCTTATAAATAGGTAAGTTTTTTGTTTTGATTGAAATTTGAATTAATGACTATCATCGATGGCAGTTAGGACCTCCAATTTTTCATCGTACGATCACAAATTTGTGTGTACGTTCATGCGACCAGCTAGAACAGGGCCTTAGATTAATAATTTAACTATGTACATCTATTTTATGGAAGATTTTTATTATAATTTTATAGAAATATCTATAGATGGCAACGCCTGTCGAGCAAAAAGTAAAAAAAAATTAAGTAATTTATCAAAAAGAACTTTTACTTTCGAATCAAATTTTGAATCGAAACCGTTATCAAACCCATACAGGTTCTAGAAAATCAGTCGTATACACGTCACGGAAAGAAGAAATATTATATGTGGGTAAAGATAAATTTATGGTTATGAGTCCATTATACGCATTATAATGTAGTTACACAATTTTGTAAACTGTTTACTGACAAATATCGTTATCTCCTTTTCATAATGCGACGTGTATTTTAGCCAGAATGTGGTTTGCGAAGCTTTTATGTAAAACAAATGCTTTTATAGAATGCTCTCTAAGCATTTTAAAGAAAACACGGTAGTACAACAGTTGAGTTATGTGTAGCAGTGTGTGAATATAAATTCCAAGAGGCACATTATTCTGTATTTGCCTTGTGTTCATTTGATTCGCTCAATGTTTGTATTGTAACTTTATAAGACTTCTGCAGTCATGATATAAGAAGCACATCACTTGTTTCTTTTATGGACTGTCTTCCTCTTCAAGGCTGTTTCTCTTCCTCATCTTTTGAGATCTTTCCTTTTTTATTCTTGGATGGTTTACTGTGTGGCTACATTAGCTGTAGAAAATGGCTTTTAGGCCATTGACTTTAGTCAAAGCTAGATACATGAATGACAGTTGTGAGGTACACTCAACAAATACCCTATATATTTCATTAATTATTATTAAATATCTACTTGTTGTATACATGAGATTTTTCGCCTTGTTGAACATGTCGAGAATTCTCATAATTAGGAGTTTCGGAGACTAAATCATTACCACTTAATGGCGAACGTTGTTAACATAAAGTTATTACACTAAGCCAGCCTTCGAAATAACAGTAGAAGACGGTCGTAAGCCCGTAGTAGTGTTTTAAAAATCGAACATCAGTAATGAATTGTTAGAATCATTAGTTGTTACATATTATGTTAAAAAAAACATATTAATACTCCTCGATGTTCTCGATAGCCATAGAACTTTTCCAATTTCTCATTCGTGATAAAGCAATATAAATTCACACCAAAGACTAACTCAATAACAAACTAAATTTTATTGTGATCAGGTGAGGACATGATATTTTTTTTTCTTTTTTCTATGAATAATCAAATTATATCGAACATTTGAATATCGAACAGTTTGTCTTCATGAGTATTTTATTTTTATATTATTGTTATCCTCTCGTTTAACGATAATCAACCGCATTATGAGCATACATTATGCGGTTGATTATCGTATTTAGTTCGTTGATATATTTTTCGTTTTCAAATATGACAAATAATGTTCTTATCCAATACCTAAGGGATCCCAAATTTAACATAAGAGGAAGTCATCGTCATTTTAATATACTTAGAGTTCAGTCAAGACCTTCATTGCCTCCGTAAGACCCTTAGTGCGGTCGTAAAGGAAGAATTGATTGAGGTGAGCAAAAGTTATTATGTCTGGTGTTCTTATTGTTTATTTAAAACAGAAGTGTAGCTTCGTTAAATTGAATTGATTGGTTGTTATACTTAAAGTTTTGGAATAATCAGTAGGTACTATCAATAAATACCTATGAGAATAAACACTTTTTTTAATGAATTTGTGCACACTCAAAATGATCACAATTACATACACTCTTTGACTCTTTCACAGTAAGCTACTTAAAGCTTTTGTCGTGAAAGAGGAAGATGGTCGGCATCTGGGATCAAACCCATGACCTCCAGTACTAAACAGTACTAAAGCCGGCATCGTAACCGCTAGGCTACCAACCACTTCAAAGCTCTAATAATAATATTATTATCTTCCACAGTACAGTGCCGCAATAAGTACAAATTAGTATCACCTCAACACAGGCTGTCGTCTAGTGAGGTTATAAATTCCAAATAAGCTACTACTTACCAAAAATATATATGTACCTATCTAAAAGTTGGAAAATAAATAAATATAACCACTTCTTTACACAATCAATCTCCCTTTGAACACCACTCAGTGGAATAGGGATGCAACGAGAACTATCCATTGCGCTCGATCTTGCGCAATGCTTATGACCTCCTCCCACACCATGTCCAACTCCCTCAGCTCTCCCTCGAAAGAACACTTTATGAGAGGGTCTTCCACGTCTTGGAGAAAAAAAAGCGATCTCCTCGGCCAGCTGTCATTCGGCACAAAAATGTCAGTAAAGGCAGCAGAGCCTAGTTCGTGTCATAGATGTCGGGAAAAATTACTTTATCACGAGGAATAGGACTAGGTGTGAATGCATATACAGACAGGCCAAAAGAAATACCACTTTTGCCCAACATCACTACGCGTATTGCGGTGAAAAATATTTTAATGAACTGCCATTGAGCATTAGGGAGATCGAAAATTATGGACATTTGTTGCGATCAATAAAACATTATTACAAAGAAAAATATACTTATAATGAATGAATGAGGGAAGACGTGAATGCTATTTTGTTGTCGATTCTTTTCTTTTTTGTGTTTTTTGTTTGTGTTTTGTTTAAACGGGTGTTGATCGGGTCCTCTGGTTAGGTATGTTGGAGACACGTGCATGTCATTGCATCTATAGGTAATGTAATTATTGTTTTGAATTGTTGTCCTCGTTTTTGTTGTGTTATTTATTAATTATTTTCATTACATCTTCATAAATACCAAGGCGCAACCAAGGGCGGATCCAGCATTGGCGCCAGGGGGGGGTCACGACATAGAAAAAAAAGGTCATTCCAAAATTTGGTATCTGGAAACTGATCTTTTCCTAAAAAAATAGGTCATTTCCATGATCCAGGGGGGGTCGTGAACCACAATAACTTGTAATTATAATAGAAAAGTAGGTATTTTTTTAATAAATGTAAGTACTATACTTCAAATTAAAGGCCTGGACCCCCCCCCCTGGATCCGCGCTTGGGCGCAACCTCTCTCTAGACAAACTCTCTAGAGTTTTATGAGAGAGGAAGAAATTGTTAATAATATATGAATATGTAATAATGAATATAATGTAAATTATAATTATTGTAAGAATTTGATTGAATAAATAAAACAAACTGAAGACTCCTTATTTATTTCTACATAAGTGAAAATAAAATAAATTGCCTCAGGCAGTCAACCGACCTTGTCCTAAATAAGACAGGTTAACCCCGGGTAGAAATTTCAAGTCAAATTGCAGGAATTAGGGCCGGGACATCTTGATTTGAAGTCAGGTTTCCGAGGTTAGTCAGTAAAAAGCAATATTTTTTGCTCAGGAAACTGAACTTATTTACAACTTCCTATGTTAAGGTGTAATATTTCAAATGAAAATACTTGAAATATCGTGTTCGCTCGAGACCGATTTACTAAAACATGTACGATAATAAAGTGTTCGAATATATTCCGTTGTGCTTTCATTTTTCAAAAGAAACTTTGAAGCTCGATTGCTTTTCTTCGTTCCTAATATTAACGATAAACACTTTACAGATCATCATCAGCACAAGAGCTGAATCCTTCAAGCGATTTGTTCGCTCCTTCGCATTTAAAAATCAAAGCAGCTTCTCTGTAAATATTTCAACTCTATAAAACCTATTTTTAAAGGTTGAGCGATGTTTACCGAAACAGCTTTTAAAAAGACAGCTTGAAAATTTATCGTCTTGAGTAGCTACATGCTTATATAAAAGGATATATCTGTGTCGAAATATACAAATAAAACACCAGAATATTATCCTTCAGTAGAAATATAGAGAGGATAAGTTTATAGTTCCTTTCGCGACAAAATTAAATATATTTTACAATAGCCCTGTAAATATTAATAGATTACTGATGACTGAATGATTGAATGACCGACTAACGCCACCAACCCATCAGTTTAGTCTCAGCAAAGTCTCTCTTGCTTAAAAACACACACGCACCCTAACCCCATGCAGGTGTCGCGTTAGTTTGATGTCAGTTTTGTGTAAACAAGAACTTCAGGTATACAACCATCCTGGAAACGAGATAGTGCTATAACAAGAACTTCAGTTATACTTCAGGTAGGTAAGTATACAACCATAAAAAAACAACCATACTGGCAACGAGATAGTGCTATAACAAAGCATTGTATGTAAAAATAACACAGGGTACCTACATAGAAAAGGAAACAATACTTATGAAGCTTAGAAAGAGTCATCCTTGTTTTGAGAGGAAAAAATTTAATTGTCTAAATATCAATGACATCATTTTTTAATACCTATTTCCAAACCTTCTTTTTCTATTTTCCATCGTGCCAGAGCCAACGATCTTGCATCGAAGGCTTCTTCGTTTAACCAACCGTCCTCGTGATTCCATATTATTCTCATGATCCTTCTGCAGCATTTTGTTTGGAAACCGGATTTATTTGTGCCAGAACTACGACTCATGCACAGGAAAATGTGTTGTCCAAAGCATTATATAATTTTGTCTTCATGTCTATATTATTTCCAGCATTTTGTTTTCCGTCATAATCTTCAGTTTTCATTACGAATTCTGGCCATTACTTATAATAAAGGTAAGTAATTTCCTAAAACTACAGGTACCTTCCATAGAATCTCGAAATAGCCTCCAAAGACTGTTCTCAAGATTTCATAACCAATTCACGTAGTATTTTCCCAAGTCCGTATTTTGAATGTCTTTATGAATATCATATTAGATTTATAAAACTTATATATAGGTACCTACACAAAGTGAAATTTATCAAAATATATGAATTCATTAGAATCAATTTTTTACCAAAAACAAGAACACAAATTAAATTAATTATTTTATCATTTTTGTCATCTTGTAGCTTTTCCTTCATGTACCAATACTTCAACGAGATGCTATAAAAATATAACATCTGATTCTATACCAGTACCCCTATTCTGTAGCAAGTGTAGGGTGGTCACTTGAAAAGGTGACTATTAGGCGAATCGCATAAAGACGTTTTTCATACAAAATGTATCGCCTAATAGTCACTTTTTTTCAAGTGACTACCCTACACTTGTTAGTTGTTACAGAATAGGGATCCAGAGCACAGATTGACGTAGAAGTCCCTGTCAAAAAGTGAGAAACTGTCATTGAAAATACTGAAATATTGTTCGTTTTGTAAATGTTGTGGTATAAGGGTCTTCTTCTTCATTTATATCCTGGGGATCTGTTTGTACCGCCTTTAATTCATCGTGTGATGTCGACTCCCAGTTGTTCCTATTATCTTTCAAAAGGGTCTGATTGGGAGTCCGCGTTCTTCGCAGTTTCTTTCAGGCGATTCGTGGAAGCCAGTCCTCTGATATTAACATGTTCATTCTAGTATCACATTCCTTGTCGACCCTATTTTACTATCATTTCATTCTAGATCGAAGCATCTGCCTTTGCCTCAATTCTAATGCCAAATTATACGAAAACCATCACGGTTATCACCTTTTGACCTATGTTATGCTCGTTGGTTTATTTATACTCCCTATAAGACATTTCATCATATATTTTTATTAATGGCAATAACGTCTTTTATTCCATACGGTAAAAAATATCAAATCCTGAGTGAATCACTCATTCGTAATATTATTTCTATCGAAATCCTCCAAATTTGAAATCAGATTACGTAAATACGACGCCAACGGTGGAAAAATAATTCCGGTTTCCGGATGGTTGGTCACTTTACTTTTCACTGCGTGGATTCACCTTTCGAATCGTTTATATCGATAACACGTCGAGGTAAAAATATTTTAGTTGTTTACATTTTTATACAAGCAAGAGTTTGAAGCCAGTTGGTAAATTCAATTTCTTGAAATATAATTATACTAGCTTTTCCGACAGACGTTGTCCTGTGGACCCTTTGGTCTTAACCAGATGCACTGCGCCTCCAGAAACAAAAATTAACTAATTAAATACTATCATTAAAATATTAATTCTAAAACGTCCATATTTCATTCGTATTCAAAGCTCAGACGGGATCAACGCGAGAATATAATAATTATATGCGCGCAATTTGGTTCACTTTGTATAAAAAAAATCTAAAACGCCCGAGACGGTGGAGTAAATGAAATGGGCTGCTGTAAGAGTGGCAAATACTTATGCGAGAATGAGAAGGTGCAGGTGCAGAAGACGATAATTTATTTTTGTTGTTAGATATTTTTCAAAGATGGCGTCTCATGAAATTCGTTCCATACTAACTTTAATATTATATTTTATACTATTTTTTATCCATTTTTCAATTTTTTTATTAGATATTATGTTATCCGGAGCGGAGAAGAATCCAATGAATTACACATCGGAAGAATCTTTTGAGCCAATCTCGAGTTATAAGTGTTTCGCACTAGCCCGACTTTTATTATATTAGAGATTTTGGCAGAAAATGAGCTTTGTGTAAACGGCTTAATGCAGAATTTTAGTATTGGTGTCCATATCTGTCTTTGAAATAGTTTTTTGCTTTTATTATTATTATAAACACTGGTAAATTGGATATGGGCATCCGTTAGTTACACTTACGTCGAGTTGTGCCTTTAACAACACGAATGGGAGTCGAGAAAAAGCTTGAAAAAAGTAGGTAATTTAGAAAATATTTAAGTAGGTACATCAGATGACGATAAACCCAAACTTACTTACTTACTTCTGATGGCCATACAACTCCTGCAGAGTTTTGGCCTCCTGAACAATGTTTTTCCAAGCCGTCCTATCCCGTGCAATGGGCTCCCACCGATCTCCCACACCCAGCACGTCCAGGTTCCGGGCAACGTTGTCGATAAGCCGTTGGCTTGTTCTTCCCGTGGGCCAGAAGACACTTTGTGGACCTCTCCACCCCGGACCTGGCAACATGCCCGATCCGTGCCAATCTTCTAGATCTGATGTCACTGGTGATCAGTGGTTGTCCCGTTGTAGACGCAAATCCCTCCTTTTCTAAGTTCCTACCTATTTCCTAGTTCCTACCTCTGTCCTACTATGTGTGACCTACATAATATTTATTTGGAATTATTGTCTATTATAAAATTATTACATGGATTTTTGAAAATGGAACATTTGTTGTTTTCATTGTGAAAATTGGAGTTGTCATGTTTTTTGTTGGAAAAAGAGTACTGTGGAGTACTGTGTGTTACGTGTTGTGAACAAAATTGTGTTGTTCGGTGAAAAACTATTAATAGAGATTGCAAAAGAAAAATTACAGAACCGGCCGGTCTGAAGACATCCGTTTACCAGCATCCCAGGTAGGTCACACTCATATCCCTCTTCGAAATACAGTTCACACCCATCACCTTTTCTGAGGGCTACCTGCGTTTACATATTTTTGGTCCAATCGAGCCCGGATGCCTTTAGCGCATGTTTTGTAATTTTTTGTGTGAGGAAATTCTGCATTCATTGATAGTTAGGTATTTGTGTTTTATTGTCGTATACATTGGTATACATTTGATTTCGTGTAGGTACATTGGTATACATTTGGTTTCGTATACATTGGTATACATTTGGTTGCGTATACATTGGTATACATTTGAAGTTGTATAAAGATTGTTAGGTACAATTTGCTAGAAAAAATGGCTTTAGCTTTAAAGGCAAAGTTGAAAACTGTTTTTTCAAAAGTTAAAAACACATACGCGATTAAAGATTTGATAACTAAAGGAGAGAAGGAGAGAATAAGTACATTTATGTCTCGGTGTGAAAGGTTTAATGACTGGTATGTACAGTTTGAAGTTATGAATAATGAATTGATTGAAATTTATGTCTTAGAAAACCAGGAAAAAGAACTAGATGAGTTAAGTTCTTTAGTTGAAGAATTCAATGATATGTTTTTTGAAACGTGTGCTTTCAAAAAGCAATTGGATGATGAAATTAAAGTAAAGTGTAAAGTGGAAACAGAAACCAAGCCTGTTCACTCCGTACCAAGATTGCCAATGATTGATATTCCGAGTTTCGATTCGAATATTGATAATTGGAACCCTTTTTACAGTTTATATAAGTCAGTCATACATGATTCTGATGCCTTTAGTGAGGTTGAGAAGTTTCACTATTTGAGGACATACGTGAAAGGCTATGGAACCACTTTTATTAATTTACCATTGGTCAGTGAGAATTACAGTGTCGCCTGGAACGCATTGTGTAAACATTATCAGAATTCAAGGGTGTTATTTGAACACTATATGAATAAAATAATGAATTGCCATTCAGTGAATAATGAAAATATTGAGCAGTTAAGTGGATTGTACAATGTGTTTCATGATAATATTTTAGCTTTAGAAAATATGGGAATTAAAGATTTATTGAACCAAGTTTGGGGATATATTTTCATAAATAAATTGGATAGTCGTACACGCAGAATAGTGGAAAGTAAAATAGATTTTCAAGAAATTCCATCAATTGATAAAATATTTGATATTATTAAATCACAATTGCAAGTATTGAAATTCTCACAGCCTCAGAGTACACATATTGTTAAAACCGGTTATAGTAAAAATAATAGTAATAAAAATAATAAAAAATTTATTGGTAATATTAGAAAACTAGAGTGCTTTTTCTGTAAAGGTGAACATAAAATTCATAGTTGTGAAGAATTTATTAAGAAAGATGTGTCTGAAAGAAAGTCGGTTGTTTCTAAATTGAAGTTATGTTTTTCGTGCTTAGGTACACACATGATTAAAGATTGTAAGTTTTTAAAGAAATGTCCACATTGTGATAGTCATCATAACGTTTTATTGCATGTCAATGGTTCGCCTATTGTAGGGGTGTGTCATAATAAAATTGAACAGAGTACAGGTCAAGTTTTGTTGGGAACAGTTGTTGGTTTTGTATTGGGAGGTGATGGAAGATTTTTCAAAGCCAGATGTTTAGTTGACTCTGGGAGTCAAGTCACATTGATGTCTCATACATTTTGTAAAAAAGCCAATTTCAGAATTAAGAATACGTGCATGAAATTGACAACGTTGTCAGATTCAGATATGCATATAAATGGTTCTGTTGAATGTGGATTGTTTGATAGTAAATATGATAAATCTGTGTTTATTAAAAGTGTTGTTGTGAATTCTTTGCCATCTCAGCTGCCGCGAGGGCGCTTGTCTCAGAAAATAAGATCATTGACGTCACATCTGCAATTGGCAGATGATGAGTTTTGGAAACCTGGTGGCATAGATATTCTGTTAGGTGCAGATGTATATGGACATCTGTTTACTGGTAATTGTAAAAAATTGTCAGATGAATTATTTGCATTTGAAAGTATCTTTGGTTGGACTATACTTGGAAAAGATTTTGTAGAGAATAATGATTCCTTGTTGTCGTGCTATGTTTCATGTGATGAATTAAATGATACTCTGAAACGCTTTTGGGAAATAGAAGAAGTCAAATGTGATTCTCCGTGTAAGGTTATGTCATCTTCTGATGAAGAATGTGAACTTATGTTTGCAGATATGCATTATCGCAATGAGAATGGTCGATATGTTGTACCTTTATTAGTTAAACAGAGCGAAATAGTGTCATGCAAAGGCTCATTCGGATTTGATTTGAAACGTTTGTATAATATGGAGCGTAAGTTTATACGCAATGAGGACTTGCACATTGAATATGCCAAGTTTATGAGGGAGTATGTAGAATTGGGTCATATGAAAGAAGTTCCATTGCAGAGTAATAGTGATGTGAATTACATCCCTCATCATTGTGTGCTAAAACCTGAAAGTCCTACTACTAAGCTACGTGTGGTGTTTGATGGGAGTTCTTCTTGTAGTTGTAGTAAATCGCTGAATGAAGTGTTGCATGTGGGCCCTAAGCTTCAAAGGGATATAGGTGCTTTGTTGTTGAAATTTAAACTCTATCATGTTGCATTTACATCTGACATTACTAAAATGTATCGGCAAATATTGATTAGAGAGGAAGATAGGAAATATCAACACATATTGTGGAGGAATAGCCTATCAGATCCTATTAAAGAGTATGAATTGTTAACGGTGACACATGGTTTGGCTAGTTCTCCGTTTAATGCCATTAGGACATTAAATCAGTTGGCTGAGGATGGATGTGGTAATTATCCTTTGGCAGCAAAGATGTTGAAAGATCATTGTTATGTAGATGATATTATTTGTGGGGCACATAATTTTGAGGATGCAATAAACATTCGAAATCAGTTAATTGCATTGTTAGATATGGCTGGTTTGCAGTTGGCAAAATGGGCCAGTAATTGTCAAGCTTTTGTGTCAGATAAACATTCGGTTAGTTTTGATGATGAATGTAACAAAGTTTTGGGTATTAAATGGAACCCACGCACTGATTTATTTATGTATAGTGTGAAGTATGGAAATGTTCCATGCACAAAGCGAGGTATATTGTCATTTACAGCTGGTATTTTTGATCCTCTGGGTTGGGCTTGTCCATTTACTTTCTTACTTAAGTGTATAATGCAATCATTATGGAAAATGAAATTAGATTGGGATACTATGATTCCGGGACATATGTTGGTAGAGTGGAATAAAATTAGAGAACAATTATGTTTATTAGAAAACTATTCAGTTAATAGATATTTGGGTACGACACAAAATAGTTCATGCTACCTTGTAGGATTCTCAGATGCTTCTGAGAAAGGCTATGCAGCAGTTTGTTATTTGGTTACATGTGATAAAAAGGTTTCTTTGGTGGCATCCAAGTCAAAAGTGTCTCCACTTAAAGTACATACGATTCCTCGGTTGGAATTAATGGGAGCACATTTGCTGTCAAAATTACTTAAATTCGTTTTGCATGCACTTAATGAGTTGATTGACATTAAAGGAGTTATAATGTTTACGGATTCAACTATTGTATTGTCATGGCTTAAGACTCCAACTTATCGTTTAAAAATATTTGTTGCTAACAGAGTTCTAAAAATACTGGAAAATGTCCCAAATGCTTCTTGGTATCATGTCAGATCCGAAATGAATCCCGCGGATTGTGCGAGTCGAGGACTTTATCCTGAAGAATTGATACATCACTCATTGTGGCTTAGTGGGCCTGATTGGTTAGCTAATGATGTTGATAGTTGGCCTTTGAATGATGTTTCTGTTTTAGAGACAGAAGAGTTACCAGAATGAAAAATAGTTAATAATGATGTAGTTTACTGTTCATTGTTGCAGGATAGTGATGAAAGCAAATTGAGTTTGTTTAAAATTTCAAATAAATATTATAAGTTGATTCGTATAGTTGCGTGGATATTAAGATTTAAAACAAATAGTTTAGTAAGTGTGGGTAATCGTAAAATGGGTTTGTTAGATTCTATTGAAATGGATAATAGTTTACAACTGATTATCAAGTATGATCAAAATTTATATTTTAAAAATGAGATTCACATATTGAAGAATGAGAGCAAGTGTGATAATGTCCAATTACAAAAATTAAACTGTTTTATTGATGGCCGTGGTATTGTCAGGGTGGGCGGCAGAAACTGGGTAGAGTCGTACCAGGGAAGGATGGAGCTGTGCGAGTTGAAAACTAGTTAGGGAATTTTCACACGCCCTGTTGTTAAGATCTGCCCTCTGGATATATTATAAGTTTGATGTTTTTACTTGTTTTAGTTTTATGTCAATTTTCATATTTTGTTTAAGTTTGAGATGTGGTTAGTATACCACAAGAATTTGTTGTTTAAGATTTTTTTTGTTATGGTCTTTAGGGAGAGACAAGTTTTAGTTTATATATTTATAGCTATAATAGATGTATAAGTATATGTATATAGTTTGATTAAAAGGTATTATAAGGATATGATTGCTTTGGTTTTTTTTGGTCTGAGTAGTTTGTAGGAATGTGTGGGAATTATGTGGAATGGGTGAAGGATGGTTGTTTTTGGTAATGATGGGTATGAGTGATTGACTGTGCAATCTTTCATGCTCTCCTGATGGTTTAATACTTCGTACTTGATTGTCAGTGAGTGCAGAGCTTCATCAAATTTTAACTAAAATTTGGGTGGGCGGTATGTAGACGCAAATCCCTCCTTTTCTAAGTTCCTACCTATTTCCTAGTTCCTACCTCTGTCCTACTATGTGTGACCTACATAATATTTATTTGGAATTATTGTCTATTATAAAATTATTACATGGATTTTTGAAAATGGAACATTTGTTGTTTTCATTGTGAAAATTGGAGTTGTCATGTTTTTTGTTGGAAAAAGAGTACTGTGGAGTACTGTGTGTTACGTGTTGTGAACAAAATTGTGTTGTTCGGTGAAAAACTATTAATAGAGATTGCAGAAGAAAAATTACAGAACCGGCCGGTCTGAAGACATCCGTTTACCAGCATCCCAGGTAGGTCACACTCATATCCCTCTTCGAAATACAGTTCACACCCATCACCTTTTCTGAGGGCTACCTGCGTTTACACCCGTATTTCTGCATTGCTTCTCAGCCTCCAGGTAAGCGTTCGGAGCGCTGCTGCCGTTTTAATTCCGCTCTGAATTCGCGACACTATTTCTGCTGACATCTCATTAGTTTTGTTTGTTTGTGAGTATGCTCCCCAGATAAGTGAAACTTTCCACCACTTCTATCACATCTCCACTGATAGTGACATTGCTGTATGGAGGTGATATAACATAATTTAACTTTGAGAGGAGAACAAACCCAAACACTAAAAGAAATCTTGTTAATAAAAGAAATGTATCTGTATTTTTTTGAGAAAAGCTATTATTATCATAATGTCTACAATAGATGAGAAGATGGTATTATTTCAAATTCTTGAGACAATCTTGGATATCTTGAAATTCGAATAAATTCTCAAATAAAAATCAGTTCTGTTGCCTTCTTGCAAAATGTTCAGATTGTTCCTCTCTCTATAGCTTCTATATCTCTCATGATAACACTGTACTTTATATGTCATGAGAGAAGAGACCTATATCCTTCTTCCTCATGTTGTAGTAGGTCTGTTGACCTGTTCGTTATTGTAGAGAGGTTTCCAACGCTCTCGCCATCTATTGGAGAGTCTACATATATCTCAATGTCTCTTCCAGAATACCACGTAGGAACGTATATCTGCGGTTGTCAGCAGTACTTTAGATCGGCATGTGTCGGCTCTAGATTCATTTAGCCTGACACATCCTTTGTATATTCGCACTCTTCTATTCCATACAAAATCTTTCAAATATCCAGCTATTGCTACTGCTTCGGTGGTCTGTTCGCGAACTTCGTTGATAAGTTTGAGGAGGGATATCTATTTCCAAGTATTTTAAACATGTGTCCTTCTTCAATGCCCAATGGTATTGTTTTCAATTAGAAAGTCACATATTCATGTCTCTTTAAATTTTTCATAGCATACAGTAATAAGATTTTTAATATAATCTCAATTAAACATTTTCGTACCTAAGGATACCACTTACGAACATATTAATATTTATTTTTTACTCCATTCAAACTTGTTTATTTTCCGTTGCCTATACTAAGCAAAAATAAACAAGAAGTAATATCTTCGAAAACTTGACACCTTAATACGTGCTTTATTTGACGAACGGAAAACAATATTAGAAATCGGGAGAAATCAAAAAAAACTATTTTCGCAATGATAATGTCACAAAAGTAAGTAAAAAATTACTGAGAATTATTGATTATTAAAGAAGGAGTGTTGAGAAATGTGAACCTTTGTCAGATTTCATTTTTACTCCGAAATAAACTGAAATATGTATGACATGATGAAGGACGTTTCTGTAAATTGATCTTGATGGCTAATGGTTGATTCACATTATTTTACGTATATTATTTAATACTTTATTTTTCTCTTCAATGTGAACAAGACTTATTGATTTTCAACTATGGGAAGGATGTTTATTGCTGGTTCAAAACAACGAATCGTAAAGAATATCGCATAAGATAAGAACCGCAGATAAGAAAAAAACAGAACGTCGTTAAGAGTCATAGAAAATAATATGCCCACTGCACCCATTATGCTATGTAATGTTTATCCCCCAAATTGTTGTTAATGAGTTTTTTTTTGTATTTTATAGAAAAACTTACCTGTAGTCTAACTATGAATATTTGAAAGAATGAAAAAATTACTTTAAACCAATGTCCTTTCCACCGATGCATCTGTTTGAAACTATATATTTTCCATCCGAATTAGATTTATTAACTTTTCGCGGACCTACCTATTAATTTATATAAAAAATGCGCTTTTATTTTAACAAATTAGAAAAAGTTTGAAAAAAAATTCATCAAAAATCTCCGTGCCAATATTTTTAATGTCAGGTAAATAAAAAAATGTGTTGCTATAAAATTTCCGCAGATGAAATTCGTTCCATACTAACTTTAATATAGTCATTTCATTTGATGTCAATTTTTAAGTTTTTTATTAGTTATTCTATTATATGAAGCGGAGAAGAATGCAATAAACCAAAAATAATAAAAATCTGTTCAGGCGATCAAGAGTTTGTTATACGTATTCGCACTTATTATGTCTAGATTCTTGTGACCATTTTTCAGGACTAGATCTTAACGAATATGTAACATCTAATGGCGAACGTTGTTAACATAAAGTGATCACACTAAGCCAGCCTTCGAAATAACAGTAGAAGACGGCCTTAAGCCCGTAGTAGTTTGTTCCATTCAAAAATCGAACATCAGTAATGAATTGTTAGAGTCATTAGTTGTTACACATTCGTATTCGCACTAACCCGACTGTGTTTTATATTATAGATTATTTAAAATGCAGCCACAAAGAGATTCAGCGTAGATCAGATAATAAAGAGTTTGAATAAAAACTCTAGTCTGATATGACACAAACTAGTTTATCAAACAGCTAAACTAAATATTAACCAACGTGATATGTATGTTTGGGCAAAACAGAACGGATACTGCTTATAATAAAACCATTTTCACCAAATAACATTGTTGTCCAACTTTTAAACATTAACTTTTTTGCGTCTAAAAAACAAAACTTCAAACAGCAGTAAATATTCCGCATAAATTTCATTATAATGTTGTGCACCTAAATGTTAAATACACGCTGTGAAAACTGTAAAATTTTGATAACTCCTGTTAACATTCATGTGAAAAAATAAAATTTAAATTGTACTTTTACGTGAAAACAACATTTTACACTGGCTTCGGGTTATTTTTACGAGTGTCTATGATTTTCATGACTACGTGGATGATAATACATTACTCAGGCCCTGTCCTAGCTGGTCGCATGATCGTGCGATTGCGATGATCGCATTAAAAAATTTGTGATCGCACGATGAAAAATTGTGTGTCCTAACTACCATCGCATGATCGGGCGTCCACTTTTCTTGAAAACGCAAACAAATAATTAATATGAATGTTAGGTGTCCTATTAATTATCCATACAACAGAGCAATACAAGCGACGCGCGATCATTTTAAACAAGGCACCGATCGGAAGATCGAATTTACCATGTCCGTCTGCCCACTGCCCAGTTAGGACACGTTCATACAATATTACCTACATGTTTAAACAGGGCGTCCGCATTCATGCGACCAGCTAGGACAGGGCCTCAGAGTTCTTGATAATATAGAAAGTAGACAGTTTTTGCACCTATGATTCTTCTATTTTTCTGGATAACTGGTGGCACAATCTATCTTCACTCCTTCTCGTTAGGCTAAGGTTTTCTGAATTTCGTGAATGTAGGCATGTTTCTAGATCTTCATCTTTCACATCTCCATTAGTCATCCTTTTTTGGTCTACCTCTTCCACATGCAATCAGCGTTCATGACATGTTGCATGATAATTATTCTTTCTTTACATTCCTGGACATCTTCCCATTCTAAGTTATGTCTTGGTCTCAAACGGACTCAAAATTTGAAGCCTTTATTCACGCCTTAAAAAACGTGTGGATCTATGACAAGCTTAAAAGTAGTCAATTTTTAATTATTATAGCAGAGTTCAAAATATCCTGATTCAATTATTAAATTTTTCATAACAATAATATTAATTTATAAGGAAGGTAAGCATTTTATTAAGTTGATCACTTGTCATTTTTTGTTATAGAAAAATATAAGATTGAATTTCTCATTTCAAGAGCTTATTTTGCTAGAATATAGACTACCTACGTAAATAGTGTAGATTATTTTCAAAAAATATTTTATCGATATTGATATCCTACAAGTAAGATATAACTTTTTAATTAAATTAATAACGTTTTTTTTTTTCAAAGTGTAATTTGATAGCAGCTGTTAAATTTAATTGATCACATTTTGATTCAATTTTCTCAGAACAACTGGATAGCAAAATACTAAAAGAAAGGGGTAATGAAAGCTGAATCTACAAAGTAAATAATTAAGTGGTTGATAACTTTCCCAAGTATTTTAATAATCATTTTAGGAAATATTGGTCTTATTATGTACCAAGGGCGGATCCAGGGGGGGGTAAGGCCTGGACCCAGCTCAGGGGGGGTCATGACCCCCCCTGAGGGTGGCCTTAGGCCTGGGCTGGGTCCAGGCCTTAAATTTTAAGTACAGTAATTACAGTTATTAATAAAATACCTACTTTTCTATTGTAATTATAATTTATTGTGGTTCATGACTCCCCCCCCTGGATCAAAAGTAGATTCATCAAATTTAGGAAATTACCTTTTTTTTAGGAAAAGCATAGTTTCCAGATACGAAATTGTGTAATTTCATTTTTTTTAAGGAAGAGTGAAGTTTCCAGATACTATATATTGTAAATGACCATTTTTTACTTTGTGACCCCCCCCCCCTGGCACCTAAGCTGGATGCGCCCTTGTTGTGTACCTACCTACCTATGTGTACCAAAAGTGTGTGATCAAAATGTGTATATCTTAGATTAGAAACACTTTTTTAAGATTTTGCTGCAAAAGACTGCCGTCTCTTCCATGAAGTTATGGACAAGTTCTCTTAGTAAAGTTTAATATTCTACTTTCTACTCGATATAAGACTGTGCCCTGCTTATTCTCGGATATATTCCTGGGACGCGGATGTCTAACAGAACTGTACTTCTATCTTTTTGATGTACGTCCAAGAGCCCAAGAGGTTTGCTGGTTGATGGTATTTCGTCTGTCGTTATTTTTATATACTCACCCGATCTGTTCTGTTAATGTGACATAATCTTTCTTGTAACGCCTCCTAACTTTTTTCTAACATAATATTATTATATTATTCAAAATTTGTGTTTTAAACCAACCAAACTGCAAGAGAACGAAGTTGATAGATAACTTTGAAGAACATTTACATACCTTAGATAATTCTACTTAATGATATTTGACGTTGGTTTTACGTCAAGAATATGCTTTCTATCTTTTTTATTGTAAAAAAGAGAAAATAAATCATTCATAAAAAATATAGGTAAGTAATATAAATGTACATGTAGCAACATGATCGCAATAACAACATAAGGGTGTATTTTATTGTATTAGAGTATCATCAATATAACACGTCAGATGTGACATCTTCTATTACCTCTTATAAATTACCTGCTCCTTTTCTGATCCCACCCCTAACACCTACGGCAATATTATAGACACTGTCTATCTGTTAGTACCTATGCGGCGCACTATGGAGTATTCGCCAACTAAGACCGGTGAAAAGTCAAAATTGCCAAATAAGGTAAAAACCATATCAAATGTAGAAACTAATATTGATCTTGACTGATTCGTCCATCTACCTAAAATATTTTCATCTGGTCACGCATTTTGTTGCACTGCTACTCGAAATATCCATGGGACGTCCCAGAGATGTCATGAATATCCCGGAGTATTGGCATACATCTGGATATCCCAGGGATTACAGTCTGAAATACGTATTTCGATACAAAATTCTCTCATGGAATGTTTGTTCATCAAGTTTTTGTAGTAAAGTTCAAATTTAAATCTTCTATTGAATGCAGAAAGACATTTTAATTTATCTTACATAGGTAGGTAATATTATTTTTATAAATTTTTTATTTACTTAACTGTTTATTATTATTTACTAAACTGTTTGATTTTCGATGATTTTATTGATTTTGATCAAAATTAATGAGAAATTTACATTTTTTATTTGATACACATCCATCAAGGGTAAATTGTTTCTAGGGTCAAATTTTATCAATAATATTTAAAAAAAAAAATAGTCCATTTAAGTACCCATTTAAAAAACTTTTTTTTTTTTGAATATGAGAAAACAGATTAAAATAATTTTCATCAACTTTTTAACCCAAATTCTCCATAGTGCGTCGCTCTTACAAAAATTACGTTTATTTTGTTAGGTTATTTGGAAGGTTTCTTAGTGAGAGCTTACGTTCAATCTATTGGGAGCGGCTTAAGGGATAATGCTTAAAACAACATTCACCGCTAATGATGAAAACGAGCGGATTATAATCTCTCAAAAGGAGTAAAATACAAAGACATTGTTTACTTTGACATTAGTTCGTTTATTTACAAAGACAAACCACACAATATTTAAGTAGTTCTTATGTATGTATACCTAAGCCCGATATTCCCAATAGATACTCCATACTGTGAAACTATACCTACAGTCCTACTTCCGTCACAAAAATGATGATAATTATTTTACTAGACATATAATCATGTGTCACATGTGTACCTGCACAGAATTCTTAAATACTTGAATGAATCTGTGCTCACTCGAAGTACACTTATGACATATTTCACACTAACCGTGTCGTGAAAGTGGAAACGGACGAAAGCCGCCGATTGATACCACAGGTCTACCAACCACTTCGTCAAACACATCCAGGCCTATGCTCAAATGAAAAGCTTGTAAGCTTATAAGGGCTTGTTAGCGTGCAAATAATGTGCAACAAACGGTCGAATCGTTCGATCATTTTGTATGGATATTCTTTCGATGATCGTTTGAATATTCGATCATCTAAAACTGATACTAAGGGGTACCTACATACTTGACCCTTAAAATGTATTCATTGGCTAACTTCTATTGATAATATTTTTATGATGAACCTTTGATTTCATTTAGATTGAGTGAGCCAGACTTGATTATTTAACAGACAAAATGCTAATAATATGATCCATTTTTCTTCTCCAACTTCACCTTTCCAATATTATTACGGAGTGTCTATTTCTACCCCTATTTTTTTTAATGAATCCATACTCACTCGAAGTGAACACAAATACACTTTTGACATCTTTCACAGTAAGCAAATGCTTGTGTCGTGGAAGCGGAAAATGGTCGACACGGCCGGGATTCGAACCCACGACCTCCGCACGAAACAGTGCGGAAGCCGGCGTCATAACCGCTGGTCTATCAACCAATTTCGAGGGTTTTTTTTTCCAAACAAAAAACATTCCGTGAAAAACTGGTTATTCCTACACAATTTCTACGACTTCTATGGTTAACAAAAAATAAGCGTGCACGTACTAGGCCGGGCCGATTTGGGTTTCTTCCATTATTGCTAACGTAATAGTTATACTTTAGTGCTAAATGCTGTTCATAATAGGTATGCAAAATATTTTTCGATTTGAAAGATATCTTCTGTCTCCGAATTGAGCTCAAAATTTCAAAAAAATGTAAAATTTATCGTATTTTGAAGCAGGTATAAATAAATTAAAAATATCTTTAGCTTAATATTTTTTAAGATTGTATCTCATAAAAATGACGGAATAATCAGCCCTGTATGATATAAAGCATAAAAATGCAATTTTAGATAGAAACAAAGTATATAGAGCGCCGCGAAAAACCAAAGAAAATCTCATGAAATGAGAAAAGGGTTAAAAATACCAGTATTGTATTTTGATGGCCCTAAATCAAAAGTTATAGGCAAGTGATTAGAAAAAGTAGTCAAAAAATACAGATGAACGATAAATAAGAGAGTGTTAAAGGAAACTGATTCTAAATTGATGGAAAATTTGGAAAACCGAAACCGATAGAGAGATCGATTACAGATTTCTTTCCAAAAAGCAATATTTCATTTGATCTTTTACTTGTCGTCTGATGTGATAAGTGTAGGTAAATATCGGAAAACATGATTGAATAATTAGTTTGCAGGAGAAAAGACTAATAACACCATTAGAATGAATTGTTTGCTTATTGCAAACCACAAGTAATCCTAATTGAATGAGTCGCCGGTAACCTAGAAAAAAAACGACTAGTAACAATAATTATTAAAGTTTTTGTAAAATAATATTATATAATATTATAAAAGCATTATCAACATATTATGTTGATAATGCTTTCTCAAATCATCATACGCATTCTGACCAAATTGGAAAACAACTGGAAAAAAATAATTGATATTGTGTTCCAGGTGATTACAACAAAATCTACTATTTTATCATTTCATAATCTACGAAAAGATCAATTATATTTATTATAAATTGGCACAGTCATACCAACAGAAACATTTTTTAATGATTTAGGCAACTGAGCTCCAGGAAAAATGTTCCATGTTAGATCGCTAAACTAAGCTAATAGGATTCTGCGACTGCGTTTCTTTCAGAAATTTTGATGACCTTAACTTATCTTTATTTTTAATGTTTGTGCACCAACTTACCTTGTGACTGTTCCCGTTACCTATGGAAGTTTAATTTCTTATCCATATATTTATCAGATGATCAAAACTGTTATATAAACTGTAATTACTAAAATAAAAAGCTATTTCGCTCAAAATACAGATGTAGTAAGAGAATGAACCCCTCGCCGGATAGTGAAAGCTCGAATTACCCGAAAACACGCACCTTTGATCCTTGGAGTACCGAAAGTAAATTTTGAAGCATCTTTTACAAGAACTACGTAATAGACAGACAGCAAAATGTAACAGAAACACCAATCGACAAGTATCCAACGAAGATCTTACGGCATTCATTACATACAATGGCGAAGATGAATAAATACAGTTTCCTGAATTTTTCTTGACATATCCAAGGAGTTTGACAATCTGTGAAATTGTCAAAGAAGCCTCGCCAACTATTCGAAGAAATTCTTCAAGAGAAGATTATATAAAAGCTTAGAAAGCAACGAGTAAAAAATATATCAAAGCCAATTTATCAAAAACAATCACTGCAAAATAACATAATTTCATATACTTACATTACATAAAAAATTTAAAAGTTTTATTTATTATTTTTGTGTAATTAAATAAATAGAAGTATGTACTTAAATTACCTGAGGTATAATAAAAAAAAAATGAATAAAAAAACAAGGCCGTAATCATTTTACATGATTATTATAAAAATGTCAGTTAGTATGGGATATTTTCGTCCCATACAAAACTTCAAAGTCGATTCGGAGACAGAAGATCTTATTTTTTTGTCCTGAAATTTTGTAGATAGTTATAATACATCATAAGGCAACAAATTATCACTATTACATTAAGATTAGAAGCACTTTTTTAACTTCCATACAAGAACGGCCCAGCCTAACAATTGTCGTACACTGTACTTGTTATATTATTATACTGTCGTTTGACTTGTGTGACGTTTTGTTAGCAAATTTTTATTAAATTTGTTTACATTTATTTCTTTTTTTAATTGCATTTAATTTTCTCTCAAATATTTTAATAATATTTTCTACAAATTAAGTGTTTTCAAGTCGCTTCTAGGCTAAATTTCTGAATATCTTGGATTTTTCATTCATGTGTAGGTTATAATATGTCATAATAATTATAATCCTTTTTACTATTTAATTACAAATAATTATTTTAAGTGTAGTTTGAAAATGTGTAGCTAGTATTTCTCACGAATTATAAATATTAAAACAATTGATTTATAGACAATAGATTAATTATTATATAGGTATTTCATTTTTCCTTATTTTTTTCTTTGGTTAGTATAGAAACTAAGTACACAATATAGGTACTTCGTATTTCAAAATATTTCATCGAGTCCTTCATTTTTAATTGTTTTCTCAGTTTTTGTTTCATTAATAAAAAGAAAAAAGCAGCAATATATTTATTTACCTTTGATTGTTTATGGTAACCAAGAAAAAAGATGAGAAAATTTTTAATAATTTGACACTAATGTCGGTTAACGTGTTGAAATAACCTAGGGCAAAATAATCGTATCGCATACTTGCAACGATTTCATTAAGATACTTAAATTTCATATGAATTACACAATTTTAAAAGTATTTTGTAATAAAAGCACCGTATGAAAAACTCATATTAAAGAATCAAAGTACCTACTTATTATGGTTCAATTTACGAGTTTCATTGAAATGTTTATAGGTATATTTGAAAATGACATCTATAGAACAAAAGGGTACTTATCCACTTTTCCAATATCAGGATCCTGTGTAATTTCATAAATCCTCGTGAGGACTGGCTATTTACTCCTACCTACATACTCTTGTTCTTATGGCCTTTTTAGATTGTTTCCAAAAACTACAACAATGAATCTTATATATAAAAATGGAGAGCTATTTCCCGATGTCATCGCATCACGTCTAAACGGCAGGACCGATTTCGCTAATTCTTTTTTTTTGTCGTGTAGGCTATTATCAGAAGAATGACCATTTAGAAGAAAAAAATTAAGAAAAATGCATGGAAAATTAAAGAAAACCATACGTAGACAACCTTATTAGTACTTTTTACCTCATACTTTTTATTCCAATTTTGAAATTTTGACAGAAATTGTCAATTGTTGCGATTGACAGAATGCGGATGGAATATGATTTAAAACAGACGCATAAGTCGGAATTATATTGGTCAAATGATAATTAATTTATCACCATAGGTACAAATTCGAATTCAATATTCATAGTTAGGAACACAGGACAACGTCTGTCGGGAAAACTAGTATCTTATAAGACTATACTGAATATCGTGAAAAGCAATCATTTTTGTAAACAAACAACAACTGTTTATTCAACATTAGGCGAATGTTTCACTAAACATTCCCCGGGGCTAAAAGATTTTGCAGAAACTTTACAACACTTCACTAACTGAATTTTCATTTCATTTAATTAAGTTACCTATTGCATCAAACATTATTCTGATAACACCTTACTTTATTTAGGTATTTACGCTAAAAATCAATGTGAAACCAATTTTATTTATGAAAATAGCACCTGGAATCTCAAATATTATGGTATAAAACGTGACTCATCATTATTCTTTATTTATTCATTAGTTTCGATCATTATTATTAGTTTAGCGTAAGCATATCTATTTTTTTTTTCATAATACCTTCCACTTTCATTATTGGGCTTAGTATAATAATATACTAAGTATATACTCCTAAGCCATTAGTAAAGTTTAAATGTCAAATAAAATTATATTAAGTAGATGAAATCCAAAAATCCGAGACACAAAAAACAACGTAGATAATAGGCTCAATCACATGACGTGTAAAAAATACCAAATATTTTTCTATCATTCTACATACCTACATAAATTAGATAATATTATGAATATGAGGTTATACTATCCATTAAGTCTGAAAATCATCAACCCCTAATCATGATAATAATTCCAAAGGGGTTGCTGTCAAAGTATGTACCCTTATTATCAGGCTGTGTTGCGGTCGTTCCACGTACAACCATTGGTTCGTGAGCACTACGTTCTTTATCAAAGAAATAAAACATTTTACGACCTTCTTAACCTATAACAACATTACACCTTCACACGTATTATCTCTTCAATGAGCAAACTATAATATGGAGAGATTTTCTCTCTTGTAATGTTAATATTCAGTATGTAGTCGTAAAATATATAATTTTCCTAACATTTTATGCGTACGACGCAAACGAACGTCATTTTTCATAATGTTTTCGAAAGATGACTTGGAAAGTAGTTAACACATAGTTTCTCTAACGACAATTATAAAAAAGGAGATGGCTAACTAAATCTTTAGAGTTTCTGTCCAAATGTCAAAGTGCTGATGAAAGCTCTGATGATGAATAGTTCTTGGAACAACGATATTTTTAAATTGAAAAATATAATTATTTGTCACATATTTAAACTGATTTAATCTTTGCTTGAATTTATTGTAGGCATGCTTTGTATATGGTAATAAACTTTTCAAAGTCTCCTCCAACCTACGAAAAACGACAGATTTATAAAAATATGATTGTGGTACAATAATTGACTGTTATTAATTTTGCTCTGTACCTAAAAATATCAGATTTTGAACGATCAATTTATATCAAAATTCATAAATTCAATCATAGTTTAGTTACAAACAGTTGGCGAACCATGTCGGCCCTAATCGGGCTGTTTAAATTATGACACTTTCAACTCACTTGTGAGTGTGTTTGTGCTACGTTTGACTCGAATTTTTTTTATTTTTTTTTAAATAAAAGTAATGACGCAAACCCTAAATATCCGTTACTAAATTGTATTATATGATTATTCGCACCCTTGCCCGGAGTAAACAATCATGTCTGCGGAAGGGTGCTTTTAAATCAAACTTGTTATTAAATTATTATTTAATTTATTTACGCGCCAATTTTGAGAGACATGATCTAATATAATATTTAATACCGATACTTAGATTGCTTCTTCTCTTCTCTATACTACTTATCCTCATGGCCGAGAAATGCAGCTACCTTCAAATATTTTTTGACAATGATGACAGAACGTAGAGCATCAATAACAAAATGACCCTACTTTAAAGTTTGAACTTAAATATTTGTTTTACTCCTTCGTTGCCCATCACAACAAGCTTTCTAAGACTCTTTTCTCACAATATGTGTGAAGTATTGTAGGATGAGTCAGTGGCAGATCTGGCTAAGGCGATATTTTTTTTGTACGAGGTCCAGTTCTGTTCCGACTTCCTCAATTAGCACATTTCTTTTCCACTCGGATCCAATGCCTTTGCCAGAAAATAATCGGCTTGTTTTACTCGCGTAGTGGAAAACTAGAAGGGATACGCCGTATGTGATTGCAGCCTCATTGTTAATTACTAAAGAAACAAATCTCCTTTTTCCATTTCAGGGGGAATATCAATGTTTTTGAACTTGCCTGGCTGCGACCTTGCTTGTATTGATCACTCAAAACGATATATTTTTTTTTCTAAATTTTGACAAATATAATATACCCATATCGAGGTCATAAACATTGCGCAAGATCGATCGCAATAGAGAGTACTTGTTGCCTCCCTATGCTCCTGAGTGGGGTGTAAAAGAGAGTATTGATTGATTGATTGATTGATATAGCCATATTTTTTAATAAATTCAACTGTACTTATTATTCTTTCAATTTCGTTTGATTTCAAGTTTAGCTTATTGACGTGATAAATTCATATATAACATTTTGAATACTGTAACATGAAAGTTGGTTATAAAAAAATATGAAGGAATATACACATTTCAGTAGCACAATTTTCGCAAAAACTATCGTAGGTTTTATTATTAAAATCAGATAAACTTTCTAAAAACAATCCCTATTGAATTGCTTTGATACGTATTTGCTTCATGATAATATCAAACATTGTGATTCTATCGTCAAGTGGATGGGTAAAGCACTGACTGGTAGGTATGTAGTGACTTGAATAGAATATCCTTAAGTTACAGATAATGGTCCTCAAAGCTCCATGTTCTAAAACGAAAATCGGTGTAATTTAAAGGGTTTTCAATTAAAACAAGATATTATTTGTGAAGCTATTTGAAGAATACTTAGGATATATTTAAATAATTTTCTTGACCATTTAGAGATTTCTGATTATTTATTTTAGCCATACAATAATCTAGCAAGATTTTACTTTTCCACGTTGATGACTGTAGTCCAATTGGGACCTTTGATCAAGTACCACATATTTCTTCGATATAATATTCCTGTTATTACAAATTATTGACATACTTACTTTTCGAATCCGGTTTATACTTTGCCACACCAGTTAGCAGCGACCGTCATCGCCTTGTCGTTTGCCATAAGGTCCTGCAGGCAGCAATTTTCCCCATTAATGGGCATGTCAGGAGGTGGTCGTCGTCTTGCAGCTCACCACACTCACATTCGATCTCATCTGCAGATAGGTAGCCCCATCTATGTAGGCTCTTCCTACATCTGGTGACACCAACGATGAGTCTATTGAGGGTTGATTTAAATTATATCATTTTATTATAAAAATATGAAATGGGCAATTCCAGTATAGACGATTTTCGAAATGAAATTTTAAATCATAGAATTTCTTTGTTTTCTTCATAACAGTGATAAGGAGAAAGTCTAAATTTAACATTAAAACATTTTTTCAAAATTTTATTCATTTTTATAGTTTTGACGCGCTTCGAAATATCCAGCACCTTGCGAAAAATTGGTATACCCTTGCAAAATCATACCTGGAAAAACTGGCGCGAAAATACTGTTTCTGAGAGTTTTTTGTTATGTTTTACCGGTTATATGTGTAGTGACAGTTATCAATTTACTCTTATGTACAAAAAATTTAAGTATATGTATATATTTTTCGAGCAATGTTGACTGCAATAAAATGGAGTTAGGTTGTTGCACCCGCGATGACAAAAATACAAAAGTTTATTTTTTTCAGAGAATTTAGTTACTTATGTTTTGAAACTTTGTAAAAGTAAGAAAATGCCACAAACAAACTTAAATAATTCCTTTTTATTAGTGTAGTGTAAATAGAATTGAAATAAAAGTCAATTCAAATTGGTTGCACCCGCGATCGTTATTAAAATCGCGGGTGCAACCATTCGTTTTAGACACTCTTATTATGTGATTTATACTATTTTTTATTATTTTGGCGTACTTTGTATGATGATATATGTTGTTAATGTTTAAAAATAGATATATAATTTCGTTTTAGCTATTATTTAGCTTTTTACAGAGATATCGGATAAAATGGCTAAAGAGCAACAGCTTCGCAGAGATATAGACGACAGTTGAATGAAAATTCTGAACTTTTTGCAGACCATCTCTGTCTTAAAAAGGCTTTTGATTCAAAACGGAGAGATATAATGAAAAAAAGAACAAGTTCCTGAAGAATATTTGAAAATTTTGGCGAGAATCAAATCGATATGTAAAAAGATGGAGATCAATAAACCAACAATTTGATTTGACAATATCTTAAAATTAATTATTTTTTTACTTTAAGGGCTAATTTTGTTTGCAAACTTGACTTCGGCCTTACGACCGTCTTCTACTGCTGTTTCGAAGGCTATCTTAATGTGATCATTCTACGTTAACAATGTGCGCCATTTAGGTGGTCAAAATTCCCATGCCCCTGCAAACTGGCGTGAGGCATGTTTCAGAAATTCGAAGATTTTGACAAATTTTACCACTCATATGGCAAAAGTTTCTTACGTAAAGTGATCACATTAAGATATCGTTGGAAATAGTAGTAGAAGACTGTCGTAAGCCCGTAGTGGAATCATATTTTCAAACAAATATAGCTCTTAAAATCACACATTAATTAACTAAATTATCAAATTTTTGGGTAGTTAATACGTTAAAATCTACCTTGTTCTGAATAAGGACACAATAATCCATTAATATATGAAACGTTGTGAAGATGGAGATATGAGAAACACATTATCGCAAAGTTGGAAGCACCAGAATAAAAGGCTAATGGAAATAAATATGTTCATAGATTTTTGTTGAATATTGACGTATTTTAAATAATTGAGAATAAATAATTAACAAACCCTACAGAAAAAGGTGTTAATTAGTATTAAAATTGGTTGAAATCTTTTTTTTGTTCTTAAATACGTTTTTATTGATGTTTGTATTCACTAAAATAAGACGGGTTGCACCCGCGATATTTGATGGTTGCACCCGCGATTTACTCAAACGTGAAAAAACCAGGGTTTATTTTTATTTTCTATTATGCTACTATGTTTTTTTAATCGATCAGTTTATCTCCTTTTTAAATAATACAGCATAATTTAATAAACGTTTCACAATTAACAGACTTTTGTGTTTTTGACTTACGATCCGGAAAGGTAGGGCCGATTTCGTTGCACCCGCGATAGCACTTTGAACCTTATTTCTGACTATATAAATGTTAAATTAAAAATCTTGGTAACAAATATATAATGATAATGTTAAAATGTAAGTCTTCCAATATTGTTTACTAAAAGAATATTTTTATTTTAGCGCTGGGGGAACGTTATATCCTTCTAAATGTTGCACCCGCGATAATGGAATTGCCCAAATGGGTTTTAAGAATTTTAAAAAATACACATACCTAGGTATTTAAAAGGGTTTCGTTTTGTTTTCATAAGCGGTTCCTAAATGGTTTCATTAAAACTTATATTATAATAAGCGAAAATTTCATACACCCTTCTTCCCATCCTTACCTAGCATCCTGTCTTGCTGGAGGAAGATCCTTTGATGAATACTGAAGATGACGGCCTCTTACTGGCAGCATGGATTCTCACCACGACACAACATTACCCTGGCTAGCATTAGGGTGATTCACTAAGATTTTATCTTATTGTTCAAAGTTTTAGAGCATGAGTCTTTATTTGAATAATTATCTCAGGGTCTTGAGAAGTCCGAGAGCAAGTATTGATCTTAAAGGGTAAAACAAGTGAGATTCATGAATGTAAAAGCACTGTAATCATTTTAACGTTTATTTAAGTTCACCAAAAAAACACATTGTACAATAGTTCAACATTTAAATCTTTAGTTCAAAGTAAGGAGTATGAAATGAGTTGCAAAAATAACCAAACATTGTCACTTATTTAAATTATAGTTACATTGAAATGTTTTCTTTAAAATTATTATAATGTTTTAACACCAGTTCAAAGTTATTCACAGATTCACCTTAGTTTATTACATAATAACGTTTTCTTATAAAACTCAATAGTTTAACACCAGTTCAAAGTTATTTGTCGTTCACTAGTAACCAATAATATAATATTTGGCACCATACGAAAAATTACAAAACAACTAGATTTTACTTTATAGAATTATTTCGAACACGTATTCAATTCAGTTTATATCTTAACGCGTAATATATTATTTCTTTAGGAGGAGAGCTTGTGTTCGGGTGTGGCTCGCAATGAGGCACACACCCGACTGACTCGTCAGTTTACGAACAGAGCCGAGCCAGTCGGCGAGTACATCGACTTCCTATGGGGGAGTCTGTCGTCTAACTAAGTTCATAGAAAAATCATTATTTTGATAAAATGTTGAGAGGGTTTGAATACTCCATAGGAATTTTGATATTAACTGTAATGACGCGCTTTGACCGTTATAAATTTAAACTTTATAAATTATACTATTTCTTTCTATATTTTTAATATTATTTCCTTTATAATTCTCGAACAGTATTTCACAATACGACATTCCCCTCTAAGTTATCCAAAACAAAAAAAATCAATAAAAAAAAAGCGCTTAAGCAGTATTTTGATCTCAACCCTGACAATGATCTGACAGACAAACAATTTAACAAAAGCTCAACGTATACAAGACAACCTCGGGTGGCAAAACTAGTATGGATTTCTACAGGACATAATGGTTACAAAGTTACAAAAAAAAAACTTAAAGAATTTTCTTTTTTACACTTTAGTCGGACCCCACAGCTAGTATTTTCACTATAAATACAATTGAACCTCTATTTGCGCTAATCTGAACAAGCATGTCTTAACAAAATTTTTCCTTTAATTTCTTTAAATTCATTATCATTATACAATACAAGGTATATCCGTAATTATTTTATGTTCTATTACTGGGTAGGTTCTTAAGGGAGTCATGAGTCTATACAATTTATCAAACAGCGTGTATTCAAGACTGACTTGACACTTTTATTACTTTATACAATTTAAACCTGTGGTGCCGACAAGTAATCGTTAGAAGAAATGTGGAATATAGAGATTCTCACAACACAAACAGTGAGACACGTCTCGAGATTATACAGAGTAAATTACAAGTTTAATATTATATTGGAATAGTCAAACGAACAAAGAATGTGTCCTCAGCATAATAAATAAATTACAAACAAAACATTAAATATATCAGGAGATTTGGAGTCCCACATACGTATTCTCTAAAGCTTTTTGTACATTCATCATTGTTCATTTCCTTCTTTCATACAACAAAATTGGTACCAAAAATTTAAATTAACTCATTCATTCATCTTGTACTCCAAACTCTAAGACAACAATAATTTTACTAAACAACGCTATCCAATTTATATCAGGGAAAAAATTCGTAGATGGTATGCTGAAAACACATTAACATACAAGAGTATTTGGTGAACATATGAAACTTAGATTAACATTAGGTACATAATATACATTTATTTATCAAATTCTTACAACTAATGGACCCTATTTCTGTGTCGGTAAATTTATTTTAAGTTTGGATTTTAAATTGGCCATCCCAGAATACCAAATGTAAACTGGTTATTCACTAAGAATCACTTTGTAACACTGTTCACTAATTTCTTTCTTTAAGACACAGCCTAATATGAGTTAATCAACTCCAAATTTTTTCTTTTTATGTTAGCTAATTTAAACCTTGACAAGTAATTGACTTATGTGCAACCAACGGAGTCCACTAATTTTTATCTATTAATCTTAACTAATTCTCTGTCTGCCCAAGTATAACAGAGTATCGAGGATGTTTTCTCGTGCTAGCCGAATCCAAAGATATACGTGGATTCAATTGCTCAAGGACGCCACGTAATTTAATAATTATAGACAAAATTACGAAAATTCTATAAAGATAGTCTAAGAACTACTCACTATTAATATTATAATTTTCTTAAGATATGCAGAAAAGGCGTCCCTAATTCTGTCACGTGCAATTATACTAAGTGTACTTAAACTACTTATTTTTAAATATAAGATATATCTAAATATATAGATTATGACATATAAATATACACTCTGCATTCGGAGACAGGTATCAAACGCGAGATAACTATCGTAATACAAAGAACGAGGTATATGACTAATAATTACGATAAATTAAAATTATATACACGACAGACTTACGTAGTTATACACACACTGGTGTACAACAATTTATTCGTCTGCAAAACAATGATACAAGGTGATCTTCTTTAAGTCGATCTGACTCTAGCGCGGTTATTTTTAGTTTATTACTCAAGTAACAACGCTAATTATTTTTAAAAGAAAATAATTCTTTGACTCCACCATTCACACGGGGAAGTCAGTATCCAAAAAAAAAAAATAACAACGCTAATCATTTTTCAAAAATGATTCTTCGACTCCACCATTCACACGGGGAAGTCAGTATCTCAACAAATAAATAACACAACAAAAGGGATGAGTCTGTATTCGACGACTCACAACATTACACGAAAATGTTCGTATAATCTTTCCGAACTTATGGTCACAAGAATCGGAGTATCCATTTGTACCTGTTTGCTGGAGAGGGATTACCAAACGTACCTCGATCACTAAACAGTACACAATTTAAATAAACGAAAGAATAAAACAAAAAGTACGATACACAACGTACCACAAACAGATTAACAGGATTCGACGCTTTTGCGGAGAATAACTTGTTTGTTTGTCCATCTTAACTAAGAAGGGGAGTCTATTGTAAGCCGATCCTGGCTCTAGCGTACAACCCTCTGAATTCTTGATTCAGCAAGTATACACCAATTTAGTAATTAACCAAAAGGTCTTCCTTGAAGTGTGATCAATACTTCCAAGGGTAAACAACTGATAACTCTAGTTCTAGCCTCCATCACGGATGACTGAACCTATAGAGAATATCCTAAAACTAAATTATGATTTTATTTCTAAAATCCATAATTCTTTCCTTAATACGCACCACACCCTCGCATATAAGGAGAAAACTCAAAACATCTTAAACCTAAATTATGATCTCGTATCTGAAATCCATAATTCTTCCCTCATATATTTGCAAGAAAAATACAAGGAGTAACCCATAACATATTGAATGACCTGGCAGGATCACTCAATACTCTCTCCGTTCTATTATCAGGGGACACCCTATGGCGGCACCGATTTTGCAGTCAGAAGACGACAACAATAAACAAATTAACAATTATGTGTCTTTTACTAGACACATCCTTAGGTATATAGAATAATGGCAATACGCTTATAACAGGCGGATTACAACAACTTACTATATGAAGTATTATACTAATGTCTACTATCCTATTTTAGATATCAAATTTGTACAACACCTAGGACAGAACGCTTCATGACGTTATGCATTATAAATAAACAAAACAAAAAAAAATCTCTTATACTAACTATGGCACAAGACATCACAGGTCTTAACAACTACAAGTGACACGCCTGGCTACTACAACCCATTCACACTCTTCATCCTTTCATACTGGAACATTATCGTAACAAAATTTGCTGTGATTTGATACCCCACAAGCCATACTTCCGAATTGGTTTGAGAACCACTGGTATGATATCAAAATGTTACGCTTTCAATGTCGGAACAACTACAGCCACAAAATTTCCTGAAGTTTGATACCACTGAAAGTATATACGCAGATAGTTTGAGAAACACTGGAATTCAGTGCTAATATGAGGCTTTCTAATAACGGAACGAGCACTGCTATAGAATTTCATTAAATTTGACACCCATGAAACCATATCTCAGAATTGGTTTGAGAACCACTGGAATACCAATAATATGTGATGCTTCTGATAACGGAACTATCATCGCTATAAAATTTCCTCTGAATAGATATCACAGAAGGTATATATCAAAAATGGTTTGAGAACCACTGTAACATTAATCAAATATGACGTGTTTGACAACGGAACTAACATCTCTATAAAATTTCCTTTGAATTGATATCCATGAACCTATGTCTCAAAAACGGTTTGAGAATCACTGTAACATTAATCAAATATGACGTGTTTGACAACGGAACTAACCTCCTTATAAAATTTCCCCTGAATTGATATCCATGAACCTATGTCTCAAAAACGGTTTGAGAATCACTGTACTAATAATAAAATATGACGTATTTGATAAAGGAACCAATACCGCTATGAAATTTCCTTTAATTTGACATCCATGAACCTATATCTCTGAACTGGTTTGGGAACCACTGTATTAATAACAAAATATGACGTATTTGACAAAGGAACAATTACTGTAACAATTCTTGCTGAAATTAAACACTCCAGATGCTATACCTCTAAAATGGATTGAGAACCACTGTACACGGATGGTCAAATCATTGAACAAACAAAACCACTATTAAAAAAAAAATGAACGCATCTATCTGAATTCCATCAAGCAGGAATTTGTTTACTATTGGGAATCGAAGTTTTTACTAAAGAATTTACACTCAAAAGGATATAGCTCTTTTTATCGGTCTTACGAACTCATTTACCCAGAAAAATGGCTCTCAAAAGTAGATGGGGCGTATTGAATTCAACGAATGAATAACATCAGGAGGCCAAGTCGAAATGATAACGACACCCTCCAACGTTAACAATTTGCTGTTGTTTCCATAGAGATAACATAAAAACTGTTGATCAACAGGCGTTAAACAATGTTGTTCCAAATTCCGAGTCGAAAAAATATTTCTAACAGTTGTTAAAAATTAACGTTAAACGTTACCTCGAAATCTATGGAAACATTACGACGCTGCTGTTATATCGAAGTCGAAACACATTTTTGACGTATCGTTCGCTGTTAAACGGTCGAGTTAACAGCATTTTGGGAGCGTGACCAAAAGTGGTGCTGTTACGCATATCGTGTATTGTAATAAACGGATAATTCATTAAAAAAATGTAAGTAATTATTTTTAATGTGTAATTAGGGCTTCTATACGATATTATAATATAATAGTAGATAATATTATTGTCGTAGCAATAAGTGGAAAATGGTATAACTGCTACATCAAATTTGTCGCGTACGCAACGAGGTACCAAATATAGCGCTATTTTTCTTTTAAACTGTGAAAACCAAGCATTACATACATCAACAAGGATTATTCAAAATAATAAACACCCTAAAAGATATAGTCAATTTGCGCATAAGATTTTTAGACTAATAATCAATACTGAAGAAAATTCCTACAATAGTGATAATTATTTTCAACATTATTATTATTGGGACTTGTGGATGATTCATGTACACCATTCAATGGTTACTCATTAATTTAATTGTGATAAAACTGTTGTAGTATTATTCTTAATAAGTCTTTATATTGTTTTAGCATAATGCATCTACTTTTATTACTCCACGGAGCATTCTTAACAAGCCGTCATGAAACCCGTTTCCGCAATCGTCGCAGACAAGATTTTGAGAGGATCCTCTCGGATGTCGAATTCATTCGGCACTTCAGGTTAAATAAGTCTGGGTTTCGCCTTGTCTGTGACGATTTGCGAAAACTGGGTAAAGGTACCAAGTTGTACCCCGTCGAGATACAGGTGTGTTTTATTTTAAGTTCTTATACCTACCTATAATTATTACGGTTATTCAAATGTTTTTTTCTCAAAGCCAGCTGTTTTATAAAATATGCGCAATGAATTTCAGGTGCTTCTTACACTGAGCTTCTTAGCTACTGGGTCGTACCAAAAAATTATAGGGCTGTCACATAATATCCCCCAGAAGACAGTAAGTAGGCTTATGAAGCAAGTGGTGGGAGCGTTGAGCTGCGATAAGATGCTCCAAAAGTGGGTTAAGTTCCCTACAACTGCTCAAGAAAGAGCTAATATCAAAGCCAAGTAAGTATTATTGCCAACCACAAGCATGATAGTATATGGTAAACATAGAGAAACAACCGTTTTTATCTCCAATATGTCATAACCAAAATTCTGAATTCTTTCAGGTTTCAAAGGAAATTCCTACTTCTGGGGTGTTATTGGGTGCGTTGACGGCACCCATATTAATATTGTACGGGTACTCACCGGACACTATGGTGTCAATAGGATATTATTTAATATGGGGCTTGTGGAGGATCCCAAGTGCAGATTTTGTAGCGAGTGTGAAGAGTCTATGGAACATCTACTATGTGAACTATTTTTAATGAAGTTCAGTAGAACAGAGGAAGAATGCGGAAATAATAACAATTTTCCCATTTTAAGCTCGAGTTTTAACTAGTAACTTGTATATTGACATGTTCTTTTGTTTATCAATAAAGGTAGGTACCTACATATTATATTATTATTAACAAAGATAATAACCATTTGGTTCTGACCTTAAATGGGAGGAGCACATCATGGGTATAGTCAAGAGAGCAAACACACTACTGCACCTGATAAAGAGGGCATTTCACTCACCAGACTCAGCCCTGCTTCGCAAGATTTATATAACTTTTGTCAGACCAACACTGGAGTATGCCTTCCAGATCTGGAATCCCTAATCAAGGATATTGACTTGTTGGAGAAAGTGCAGAGACGAGCCACCAAAATACCTCGACAGTTGAGAAATCTTCAATATGAGGATCCTAACAGAGCTTAAACTGACAACGTTGAAGGAGAGACGGGATCAGGGAGATCTTATTGAAATTTACAAGGTGCTACATGACCTACATAAAATTACTTATATTACATGTATGTATTTTCATTTCATTCAATAAAACCACAAAATTAACAAATGTTTCATTTAATTTCTTATAAAATTACAAGTATAAGCAATGGTTAGACATTTGGTAAGAAACTTGATACCTATATACAACATTTTATTTATTATTTCTAAAAGAAGAATGATACACAATAATTTATTTACAAAAAATCAGTCAATAATAAAAAATATGTATTATTTAACTCTCTAAATGGATACAAAAATATAGATGTGAGGTGGATTGTACGACTGTTTTTTTTTTTTAAAAATAAGTTAGCTCTAGCACAGTTGTAATAAAATATCTATTAATATAAAGGAAAGTGCCTGACTGACATACTCACTCATCAACGCATAAAACAGGATCACAAAAATTATCTTTATCTATACAAATTTATGGGAATTATATATACGATGAGATCAACCTAAAAACAGTTAAAAGTAAAACAAAAAAAATAACTAAAAGTTGGTCATGATAGATAAAAGCGTTAAAATTCTGTATGATGTGTTATGATCAAATAAAATATGCAACAGGTTATACGAAAGAGAAAATATATGTGATTTAAATGTTTGAAATTTCGATAAAACCAGTATTAAACTTTTTAGGAGCCATTTAAAAATCATCCCTTTTTATATGTACTCTTTTTCATCCCTTTTAGTGACAATTTGGAAAAAATGTCTAAGAAACCTACTACTCATTTCTATAGGAGAATTCATATGCCAAATCTCAAGTTCGTACCATGTCTACTTTCCAAGACATTCGTATATATTGAAAAAACTTTCAACCCTATTTTTCACCCCCTTAGGGATGGAATTTCCAAAAATCCTTTCTTAGTGGAAGGTTTTTTTTTCAAATTTTTTCCAAATTTCACTTCTCTACGATTAGCCGTTTGGGCTGTGCGTTGATGAGTGAGTATATCAGTCAGTCAGGCACTTTCCTTTATATTAATAGATTATTAAAGTAATGTAGAAGCAAGAGTAGTGAGTGAGATAAGAAGTCCAACATAGTTATCTATGGATGAAATTGTGTGTTAAAATGGCTTTGGTGTGGTAAAATCATGCACAAAAAAAAATACACTTGCGATCACATAGATGGCGTTGATTGTATGAATATTTGATTAACCAGGCTCCTCCGATGAGTTTGTGGGCCTCTCTGAGGACTTCTCGTAGTGGGCAACTCCTACAAGTAGGGCGCCCTCCTTGGAGTTAAGCGCAGGCTCCTCCGAGGAGTTTGGAGGCCTCTGTGCGGACTTCTCGTGATGGGAAATTCCTCCAAGGAGGATGCCCTACTTGGAGTCAAACGCAGGCTCCTAGAAGTATGGGAGCCTCTCTGAAAAGTTTCCTGACCTGTAAAAAATTAATAGACATTTTGAAATGTTAAGATTAATTGAACGTCAACGGGTGGTGTGTTACCCTAAATAATCAAAAGGAATAAAAAACTAAATACCTATACAAGAATTAAATAGTTGCATTTTTAAAGTAAGTTTTCACTTTGCTGCTTTCTATAAAAAAAAATATTCTAAATCAACTATAAGTATAAATAATTATCTGTTCTATTTTATTTGATGCAGCTATGATTAAATCTTACAAAAGGTGTGAAGCAAGGGTGCGTCATGTCACCCTGGTTGTTCAATTTGTTCTTTGATTTTTGCGTCAGTGGGTTAAAAGATATAAATATAGGGGTTGAACTAAATGGAATAAAGGTATGTGCGCTTATGTATGCAGATGATTTAGTACTTATGGCTGAGTGTGAAAATGATTTGCAAGAACTTGTGTCAAGTGTGTTTGAAAATTGTGCAAAAAATGGTCTAAAAATGAATGTAAGCAAAACAAAGGTTTTGGTATTTGAAAGGGATGAAGCAAGAACGAATTGCAAAGTAACCGTAGAAAATGAATGTCTTGAGCAAGTGAATGAGTATGTGTATTTAGGAAGCATGTTTAGTCGTGGTGGAAAGTGTGAAAAAGAAATTGAACGTAGGAAAGTTGCTGGTTGCAGGGTGGGCGGTGCATTAAGACCTATAATGAGAAACAACAACGTCTCACTACAAGCAAAGAAACTAGTGCATAATGCAATCCTGCTACCATCGATGATGTATGGTTGTGAAACGTGGACATGGACGAAAAAAGAAGAATGTAGTATAAATGCAGTAGAGATGGAATCTTTACGAAGAATATGTGGAAAAACTTTATGGGATATGGAAAGGAATGAAAATATTAGGAAAGAATGTGGTATGGAAGTAAGTGTTATGACAAAGATGAAAGTTAATAAGTTGAGATGGTTTAGGCATGTGGAAAGAATGGATGCAAACAGAATGACAAAGATAATTCATGTCTGAAAGGAAAGGTGTAAGAAAGCGTGGGCGACCGAGAATGACGTGGATCGAACACATCGATTCCGTCCTCAATGAAGGCCAGGTAAGAAGTAAGAGAAATAGGAGAAGCTGTATGAGAAATAGTATGTCGGTGGAAGAAGCGAAAGAAGTATGCTTGGATAGAAAAGAGTGGAGGTCCGTTCTCTCTTCCTACCCCTTACGGGACACGGCGTGATGGGTAAAAAAAAAATGATTAAATAAAAAAAGGATATTGTTAATATTTACAGTATAGCTACTTATTGTATTAAATTAGGAACAAATACAAAAGGGATAATTTCCAGAATGCTTCAGTTGGCTTATAATACCCCCTATTATATTTAAATTTTAGTGCGAACAAACTAAAATAAGAACGTTCCTTAATTTTAGAATAAAGTTCACCTGTATTAAAGTCCGTATTCTATATAACGGCCTAATAGAAAACGGATTGTAATTCAGGTGAACCTGATTCTTAGATTTTGGAACGTTTTTAATTTAGTTAGCTGTCAAATTGAATTAGAATAGGGGGTATTGTTGTGAAAAATCTATTTGACAGGTTATTGTTAGACAATAAACACATGATAGCGGTACCTACCATTGTAATATGGCACCACAAACTCCTGATTAGATGGTGCCGGCGCAGTCTCTTCTCTTTCTGGTGTCTAATAAATAAGAAAAAAATGCTTATAAAATTTTATGTCAAAAATTTAAATGAATGCAGGCTAAGAACATGCCTCCCAATCATTTCAGTATGTAAGTTTTAGGGTCTCCTGTAAAAGGCAGTTATTCATTTAACAGACATCCTTCTGGATGCCTATTCTAAAACTAAACTCGAACATCGTTCACCATTAGGTGGTAATGTTCAAATCCTTGAAACTCCTAATCGTGAGAATATTTGACATGTTCAACATGCATAAAGTAAACCATTTTTTGTGATTCTACAATGAGGTTTAGTCCAGTGAATTTAAAGAAATTTTAATACATCACACAACTGCACTCATTCACCAAACTTTAAAATTTATTACACCATTTGCCAGTTTCTTTTACTTTCAGTATACTGTAATAGTTCATTAGCACAGATAACTAATTGCATGTTTATCACATACAGTTAGACTTCATACTGTCTACGCCGCTTGTGTAATATGCCACGATGGTAGGATAGATGAATAAATATATAGACATAGGTACATACTGTTGTTAAAAGGCTATCTTGGGCTTCGTGGTTGCAGTCCAAGCTCCCGCGAATTCCCATCACCCCTATCACCCTTTCTTCCAAAGGGGTAAGGGAGAGGGATGATGCAGGGCCTCCACCAGTTCCCCCCCTCTATGGATCTGAATGAATGAAGTCTTTTTTTGACCCTTGTTTTCATATCCGACCAAACCTAGAAAAAAAACATCTTTGAGTACAATTTATTCAGTTTTGATTCATTCTATACTGCATAATATGCTTTCAGCATTTGATTCTACAATAAAATGATTATTAAATGAATGACGAACTCTTTTCTACCTATCACAGCGGGCCTCGCCGAACCACTTCCTTCACTATTCAGCATTGAAGTTAACTCTAGCCACAAATCCTCTGCCCTCAATCGCCCTTGGGCGGAGATTTGTGGCCGAGACAGATCTCCGTGCCTGTGAAATAGTAATGAGAAACAACGAGTTAAAATAAAACTGTCCGTTCATTATAATATTTATAACTAATATTTGATTCAGTTATTTATTATATTGTAGCTTTTGATGACACACAAGCTGCGTTTTGTTGCACGTCGGAATTACTGCAATTGTAGTAAATATACATACAAAAATGGACACTATGATTTATACAACTGTGCTAAATAAAAACAAGGAAGAAAATGTAGTTACCTTTCCATGTAATCGACCATTACAAATAATTGAACTTGACTCGACACCGCCTGCTCGCCATTTTCAACTTTGTTTTGACAGTTGCAACGCGCATATGATATTCATGCGCAGGCGCACTAGACAGTGTTGCCATTTTTCTTACATAAACCATAGAAATGCATCTATTTCAACCGAATCACTCAACAATCCGACGCGACGCGACGCCGGCGTCCGAATTTAGCAACATTATTGTTAAAATTGCCGGTTGACTACCAGAGTTAAAAAAACTGTTACTGTTAACGTTTGGAACGTTAACAGTTTTGACGTTGAACGTTATTTATTTCGACTTAGCTCCCAGTTCAGTGCATGATAATATTATGGTACCTAGCTATTTCCGTTGACTTCTACGGCAAGAATATTCGCTTTATTATTTTTGTGAATTCAACAACTGTAGGTCAGAGACCTTGGGACTCTACACGTGTTCTCGAGGTCAACGATATCCGTCGCGCGAAATATAACATTCTCCAAACTTAATTAACCCTCAAGCGCTCACATACAATCAGATTTCTCTATTAAAATTTTAATTACGTTTATTAAGTTTTCTGGAAATACTGTTATTTCAATCTATGGATCCTGATTACTCGCAGTACAATGGATGACAGATTCATTAGGGATTTCTAACCCTCACTATGGCAAAACTACACATATACCTGTTGTGTTTCTTTTTCCTTTTTACTTCCCCAGTAAGCCAGGTCTCCGAGCAACATATACTTCATGAAACGGGTCATGCCTTTCATCCATAGTAATTACAATAAAATATTAATCACGCTGAATTCAGTCACTTACCGGACCACTAAATACGCTAACACGAATAAGATAACAAACCTGAAAATGGAAATCATAATCTCGCCTATCCTCGCATCTACAGGGGAAGGCACGCAACAAGGGTACATCCAGGAAATCCAAAATTATTTTACTTTATGGTATACTTTCAAAGGAAGAAGAAGAACTCTAATAATTTACAATTAAGAAGGACTGGTATATTAAGGATGAACGAAATCTCATACAAGGAACGAAACTGTGGTATTCTTTAACCCATTCAATACAATAAGTCACGAAGAAGAAGAAAATAAATCTTTCTATCACGTCGGTTTACTACTGTGTACTGGCTAATAACTCGTATGGAGGTAGGCATTATCGATTTGAAACAACAAAAAAAATAAAAGGCTGCAACAGATCATATATCCAAAGTACCTAATGAGGAGAATGCAATTTGAATCAATACGTCTAGAACATTCCAGATCTCGAAAGTACATACAGCGGGTACGTAACTGCGCAATAAATTATTCCAAAATAGGTAGGTTCGTTCTAATATTTCTACATAATTCCGGGATTTTTGATCGTCGGTAATATCTTGCACACAAAAGATAGGCTCCGCGCCGAAGTGTTTGCATATTGCGTCACATCTTAACGAATTCGTAGCATAGAGGCGACATTCAGTGCACACATAAAAACGGTTTTGGTATGTAAGAATTTGTATTCTGCGCAACGCCTTAATGAACTAGTCCCCAGAGGCGATTTTTCGTGCACACAGAAAACAAACCAAGGAATGAAACGGTTGATAATTATTATTATTGCGTCAGGGGTCCGCTGACCTTCGATATTTCCTGTCGAAACCTGTTTAGAGCGGCACGCTCTCCACACTCACACACGCAAATCACAAATAATAACAATCCATTGGTGTACAATATATCGCGCGATATTTCTTCACTGACTAACGCTGAATCATTTAAACCTCTGAGAAAACAACTATGAAACTCCTACCCACAAACAAACTGTTTCTCCTCCGATCACTGGGTTTAGTAATTACAATCTTTAATTTTAACTAAATTTTTCAAGATTAAGACAATAAGAAAATTTCCTTTCATAAAAAAAAAACAAAATACAAAAAAAACTTTAGTCAAAGACAACAATTATTTTTCTAGCATTTATCAACCTTACGAATAAGAGAGAAGACAAGAAAATGTGTGAGAATGTACCATTCCAGAATATCTCTACAGAGCATATTAATTTTAGGAAGGACAACCAACACTTCCCAATTACCACTCTCCTATGCAAACTTTATTTTACAGGACAAAAGCTAAAATGTGGACAAGCCGAATGAGTAATCTTTGTACAATTTTTACAAATAAAACAAAAACAACTTCGAGACGCCTCGCAGTCGTTTGACCATAGGGGTCATGAGAGAATAGAAAAAGAAGAAAATTACTTGAGCGCTGAAGAAAGCAAGCCATTCTGAAGTGATTTGATCAGAAGAGCATAACAAAATTTTTCGGAATAATTCCGTGATCGTTGACGGGTTTTCTCATCGCGGAACTATACTAGGTAGGTACTGTTTTACGTCATCACTCGCCTGGCGTCGTTCTAACGGATCTAGGAAGCTCTGTCAGGAGCGTCTGACAAAATAACAGATTTAGGCGGGCAAATTTTTCGAACAAAGAAATGCACAGTACAATTTATGATTCTAGAAACAAATGAATTGGACTTGGTTTGCACAATGTTACAATTCTCTTGAAAGCAAATACAACAATAAAAATAGTCAGATTATCTTGTCAATTGGTTGAATTATACAAAAAGGGTTTGATTTAAAGTTTAGATTTTAAAATGCACAATTAATGTTCATGATCTTACTTGACTCCTGTTGTCTTCATCATCATTTGCTCTATGAAGCCCCGCGTTGATTAGGCGTCAATGTCATCAGATAAACGTCTTATAGTCTCGGATACGTCTTCTTCTCTCTCTTGCACCCTTCTTCCCATCCTTACCTAGCATCCTGTCTTGCTGGAGGAAGATCCTTTGATGAATACTGAAGATGACGGCCTCTTACTGGCAGCATGGATTCTCACCACGACACAACATTACCCTGGCTAGCATTAGGGTGATTCACTAAGATTTTATCTTATTGTTCAAAGTTTTAGAGCATGAGTCTTTATTTGAATAATTATCTCAGGGTCTTGAGAAGTCCGAGAGCAAGTATTGATCTTAAAGGGTAAAACAAGTGAGATTCATGAATGTAAAAGCACTGTAATCATTTTAACGTTTATTTAAGTTCACCAAAAAAACACATTGTACAATAGTTCAACATTTAAATCTTTAGTTCAAAGTAAGGAGTATGAAATGAGTTGCAAAAATAACCAAACATTGTCACTTATTTAAATTATAGTTACATTGAAATGTTTTCTTTAAAATTATTATAATGTTTTAACACCAGTTCAAAGTTATTCACAGATTCACCTTAGTTTATTACATAATAACGTTTTCTTATAAAACTCAATAGTTTAACACCAGTTCAAAGTTATTTGTCGTTCACTAGTAACCAATAATATAATATTTGGCACCATACGAAAAATTACAAAACAACTAGATTTTACTTTATAGAATTATTTCGAACACGTATTCAATTCAGTTTATATCTTAACGCGTAATATATTATTTCTTTAGGAGGAGAGCTTGTGTTCGGGTGTGGCTCGCAATGAGGCACACACCCGACTGACTCGTCAGTTTACGAACAGAGCCGAGCCAGTCGGCGAGTACATCGACTTCCTATGGGGGAGTCTGTCGTCTAACTAAGTTCATAGAAAAATCATTATTTTGATAAAATGTTGAGAGGGTTTGAATACTCCATAGGAATTTTGATATTAACTGTAATGACGCGCTTTGACCGTTATAAATTTAAACTTTATAAATTATACTATTTCTTTCTATATTTTTAATATTATTTCCTTTATAATTCTCGAACAGTATTTCACAATACGACACTGACTTTCGGCATCCTTAAAATACATGTCCAAGCTGGAACATATCACTCGTTCTAGAAAATGAATGAAGAAAATGATAAAGTTTTTTTTTCAATAATGACGCCTTCCACTTGAAATCAGTAAGTGTACAACATATTTAAAAATAATATTTTAAAATAAGACTTTAATTATTTGAATATTTTATAAAATATAAGTAAGTAGATACATACCTAGCCAAAAAAAAATAAGTTAATAAATTGATGAAGGTTTTTTTGTTATTTTCGCAAAATCAACATTCAGATAAGGGTATTTTAAACCGCCCTGAGTAAGTAATTTACCCTAAACACTCTCAGATATCGGGATAATGGGATCTTAAATATAAAAGCATAAAAATTATACGCTCTACTCAAAATATAATACATCCTTAGGGATTTGTATCTTGTGACGTTAATTCTCTGGAATTTCTCTTCTTGTTTGTTGTTTGGGATTTTTATATTTATATACTAGCAGACTCGTCAGACATCGTTTTACCTCCTCATTTCTTATTTTACAGCCACCTTTCGGTCTACCGTGCAGTGCAAACTTTTTCTAATTAACTGTTTACGATCTTTGATACATTTCTATAGTTTCTCCACTTGTTCGGCGATTTATACCTACATGAGATCGGTCTTTGTTCATACCTTGAAATCATGTACCAGTAAGACAATCGGCTCTACTTTTTCGATTCCGTAATTTAAGGATTCAAACAATTAGTCCTTAGCAACATCTCTCGTCAAAACTTTGGGCGCTTAAAATATTGATGAGTTGAGTCATTAATAATGATTAAATACCATATTAAATTGACATTAAATAGTCATAATTGACATTAATGGTTCATACCATTTTCAAATGTTTCATAAATTGCAAAAATAAGTAAGTAAAACAGAAAAATATCCAATTAGTGTGTTAGTAAAAAAATTGTTTTAAAACACTATATCTAGGATAAAATTGTGAAAATAGACCGTTCCTGAATTATCAAACACACAATACTCGTATGTCATAAATAAAAATCGAGTCGTCAAAGAGAATTTCGGTCACATACACACACAAAGACAAAAGAAATTTATATACAAAGATTTTTATACATCACGGCTGTGTTATAATATATGATATTAATAATTATTATATACCTATATTTCCTCTTAATAATCGTATTTTGTTTTTCTATCGCTGAGGGAATCATATAACATCATTCGATAAATGACCTTTTCATTACTAGGTAGGTACTTATTACATATATTTTAAATCGTTTTGGATTTTTTTGAACATTCATATAAGAAGTGGAATCTAAAAGGCCGAAATAAAAACATCATGTTATTTTAACTATAATTAAATTTATTGCTTTTTTTTTGTTTCCACGTTTGCTTAAAAATTTTAGTAAGTAAATAAACGTTAAGGGTATGTTCCTTATTTGAATAATGGCTGACCCGCCCATCGAACATCGATGTAAATCAGATTAAAAAAAATAATTTTGACATATTTCTTACATGAATTAAACACAGTTTACGACATTAAAACTGAATTAAATTAGCTAAAAATGTATAGTTTTATATAATGATTATTGTTGATTCGGATGCGGGATGAAGTTTGACAGGTCATGACCATAAGTTTGTAATAAAAACATTAATTCCTCTATAATTGCATAAAAATTCAAGAAATGGTGGTGTAGTAGGAAATAAATCACATGTGAAACGTGGTACGTTATTGCACATATCCTATTGCAAGAACAGACTCCCATTAAACCGAATTATTATTAAGATAATCAAGCTCAAGCTTTATGAAGGTACCTACATTCTCTATTATTGTAAACAATTTCTTGTATTGCCTCTGATGGGTCGACGGAAAAAAAGTGTTTGAATCGAGAAGAGGTATTTTTTGATTAGTATTGAAATAGTTTTATACCAAAACATCCTCCTAAAGTATAAGCCTACACAAAATATTTATCGTGTAAAAGTTGACATTTAAATTATGTACCTATATTGATTCAACGTTAATGAAAGAATACTGATTTACCTATACAAATAGGTAGATATGTGAGTTATCAATCAATCATTAAAAAGCAAGTACAGAATCAGTAATGTACATAGATAGGCGTAGATACGTCATTTATGGGGAATGTTAATAATTGAATTTTAATAACTTCTGTTATAATTACTAGATTTGAATGACTTATCTGTCATTACATTTCCTCAATAAAATTCCTACAAAATCTTTTATTTTTATACTTCGTGACCTTTTAAAAAGAATTTCTGAAAAGTTTCAGCTGTGTTAATACTTATCAATTAATCAGTGTCCATTATCAGTAAAAAAAATTAAATTAAAAGGTACAAAAAACAGGAACTCAACAACTTCTCCGGTGCATTTTCACAGGTGACAAATAAACCTGTTTCTTTGTCACCTGTGACCATGCAGGACCCGTGTCTGCGAAACTAGTCAGGGTATAAAATAATAATTGGTGTAATAACAAATTATTTGTAAACGATCAACTACTCCTGCTTTTTCGTACGCTGGCATTGTGAAATATTCCCGAAATATTAACCAACTGAATTTTGATTACCTACCAAATCCTTACGTAGATAGCGATATGATATAAAACAACTATTTCCATTTTAAGCTGTCATATTGCCTAAAGGCTATATTAAACAAAACAGTCGAAATGCTTCTGGATTCAGGACTAGATCTTTAAATTTGAAGAACCAACTTATTTTGACACTTCACTAAAGATGTTTCGTTTTTTATTTTATTTTTTCAAACTTGAACCCCTGTGGGCTTCGAAGAGATTCAACCACATTTGACAAAACTTCTTATCTGGAATTCACACAACTTGTAGTTCACTACACTATTTCAATTTCAAAGAAATATACATCGCATATACCGTGAGGTTGACCACCTCACGTCCTTAAACCTCAACCGGTCAGAAAAGGCACCAGATAGCTCTTGGTGCCTCCTTATGTCCCTGAGTGGGGTTTAGGCACCCGTATTGCGAGTTGGTTTGGGGGGGGGGGGGGGATCTGCGGCGGGCTTGATTTGTGTGGAGTCGGCTTTTGGTAGGTTTCGTGCGGGTCTGGTTTGTTGCGGATTTGTCTCCTCCGGGCTGGCTTGCGGTATGCGGGGAGCCTTTAAGGGAGAATGTATGTATGTATGTATATACATCGCATAGTACCAAGTTAGTTGTATCTACTTTTAAAAGACGTGACTGAACTGGCGTGGTTCCCTCGCCGAACATAATATGAATGTGTGGGGTACATCGTGAGAATCAGTTACTTGAATAAAGTTTAATAACTTTTACATAGCGGGTGAAGTTGGAATTATTATGCACCACAATTTAATACGTGAGGAACCTACGCAATAGACTTGTATGTAAGACATTCCTATACAAACGGTACCTTCCCGATAAATATTACAGCAGAGTGAGTACCTACCCAAATTTCATCTTGCTACCTTTAGACTCCACTTTGGGAGATAGAAAGCACCAAAACCCTCTTTTGACTCATAAGTTACATGGACTTTTTTATACAAAACAATGACATCCTCGTTCAAAAAAATGGATTAAAATAGGGCGTGGGGTTCTCATTATTAGTCATTTCTGGGAATTCAACGAATTGTTCCTCTATCTATAGTCTATAGCATTATCAACGAAATACATGCTGCGAAAGGTAAAAAAATAATCAATGAAATTAATGTACCTACTTTCAACAAAATAAAATGGACGCATATTCACGTAACCATTATTTATTTACCATATGGTCTCAGCAACAGGAAATTTAAAACAAGTTGCATTTTACAACTAAATATGGAAGAACTCACCTAAATATGGAAGCCTAGTTTACACGAGGTCGAGTTTCGAGTAATTCAGTAGCTAAATCACTTGCTATTCTATCAAAAATACTCGAATAAAAGTGCGTTTACACCGAACGAACGTAGTGCAGAACCAGAAATAAAGCATTCTCTCCTAAAAGCTGACAATGACACCAAGCAAATAAAAACGAGCAAAAATTAACACCAAGAACTTATATTAATTGGTGATGACAGATTATGCACGCCAGAATTCTAGTTTTGCTCGCTGTTTTTTGCCCGGTGTCAATATCTTATATATAAAAATGGAGAGCTTTTTCCCGATGTCCCGGTGTGGTGTAAACGGCTGGACAGATTTTGCTAATTCTTTTTTTTTTTCGTGTAGGCTTTTATAAGGACAATGTTCTTTTAGAAGAAAAAAAATAAGAAAAATGCATGAAAAATTAGAAAATTAAAGAAAACTCTACATAGACAACCTTATTATAGTACTTTTACCTTATAATTTTTATTCCAATTTTGAAATTTTTACAGAACTTGTCAATTTGTGCGATTGACAGAATGCGGATGGAATAAACATGGTTTAAAACAGACGCATCGTTCGGAATCACATTGGTCAAAAATTATTAATTCATCACCATACAAACTCGAATTCAATATTCATATTTAGGAACACAGGACAACGTCTGTCGGGAAAGCTAGTCAACGATAAATAGATAATGCTCCATTTCTTACTCTGGCTCTATACTAATTTGCTCTAAACGCACTTATATAGGAATTTGAGTACCTACATATAAATCATTATTATAAAGAGGGTTTTTAAAACGAGCCTACGACACTAGTTTGGGAGACATTGGTGTTTATTGATAAACTCGCTCACTACATTGTTTTTTTGTATTGTATAGATAGGTCATTGTTTTCAGTTGATTAATTACCAATAATTATACACTATATATACAGTAAAGTATAAAGTAATGAATCATAATATATTTTCGCTCTAACGAAACTGCATTTCTGTTTCAACTAATGAACTTGACTAAAATCATAGATTCAAACGCTTAGGACGGAGCCAGTGGCAAGTGAATGGTGGGGAGTGCTATATACCTACTTGCCCAAAAAATAGAATAAAATGAATCGACTCGACTTAACTGCCGACTAATCTACTCGACTAAACTTTATGTAAACAGACTTGTTTAGTAATTAAATTACTCGCTAATTGTCGAGTGCGAACTAGACTTTACAGTAGATTATTTCAAATGTTTTATTGAAATCTAATATTAGCATGACGTAAATTTACTTGTTATACCTATTTTGAAATAAACGATTCCATGCGGTGTTAATTGTAGGACTGCACAGTTTGACCGTAGCCCACTCCAAAATACTATTTTGAATTTTCATCAATTTAAAAATATCCGCAAATAACATTGCGCGCCTGTATATACTTGCATGTTTTATCGTTTTGTGTGTGAACACCTGAAAATATAAAATTAAATGTTTCGTTTTATACCATTCATTCAAAATACAATTCAATCCGAATAAAAATAACTTTGTCAATATCAAAATGTGGTTTTTATATGAAACTTTCAGAATTATAGTGGTTTCCCGACAAGCATATTATCGAGTTAAGCTTGCTTCCAAAAAAAATTTCAAATCAAAATAAATTCAAAGCAAATTTTTATTTTTTTTATTAGAGACACCATCAGAACACTGAACATGAACAACAAACACAAAAAGATCATGAAACAATAACATAGAATCTCCAGTGCTCCAACATATGGATACTGGATAATAGTGGATAATAGAATGTAGGATCTTGGATACAAGTATGCGTTATTACCTAAAATAAGAGATAGCCCAATAAAACTCAACATAAATCTTTATATTTTATATTATATCAATTATTTTAATGAAGTCATTTAATCAGTCATCGTTATAATTATAAGCGATAAATTTACAAATTTAAGTTAATACGGGTTAACTTAATTTAACGCCGGTATCCAAAAATCATTAATGAATTGCTAAAGATCAAGCAAATGCGTGAGATACCTCCACGGCAAAAAAAATGCTCAGACCATCCCAGAAATGAAGACTCTCAGAAGCGTTCTTGGAAAAACGCCGCATGAGAGACTGGTTACGAGACTTATTCTAGTACTAGCTTTCCCGACAGACGCTGTCCTGTGTTCCATTGACAGAATGTCGTTTATTTATTTATTTATCGTATGGTATACAGTACATCACATCATAAGTTCAAAATAATGATCATTTAGTAAAATAATAAAAGTATTTGGATATAATATATAAGAATGTCGTTGAAAAATATATGTGCAAAAACACGTAGAACGCCGTTTCCGACCGACGCAATCTATTTTTGTATGTATGCATTTGAATGGGTATACGAACAGCAAAAGCAGGAACCTGCTTTCCAGCATGCCCATTTAAATGCATTGAAATCATAGACAACATTCTTTGCGCCGGTCGGAATCGGTGTTCTACGTGTTTTCACACATATATTTTTTATCGATATTCTGTCAATCGCACCAACTATCAAACAACTGACAGTTCCTGTCAAACTTTACTTTAATTTCAAGATTTCGAATTTGGAATAAAAATTATACCTTTTGTTAAAAGTACTAAGAAAGTTACCTACTTAGATTTTTCTAATTATCCACCCAACTTTCTTATTTTTTCCTTTCATAAGAACATTCTCCTGATAAAAGCCAACACGACAAAAAAAGAATTAGCGAAATTGGTCCAGCCGTTTAGGTGTTATACGATGACATTGGAAAATAGATATTATGTGTGTGAGAAGAATATTAAGAAGACGACTGGGAAACATACCAACAAAGACTAGGGAACTTGCGAGAGACTCGGAAGCTCTACAATAACATTCCACTAGGCCAAAAAAAAGATGAAAAAGATGTAGGTCGTACCTTTTCAAAGAGAAAACCTTAGTTAAAATTCTTCAAGCCTAAAATTTACTTGAAGGACAAAAAAAAAACATTACATACCTACTTCGCACCAATAACGTTAAATTGAATAACAAAAAAAACGTTCTTGAAAACGATTCAATAAAATATAAATGCTTCGTTAATCTACGCAAATGTGGTTGGAGCATTATGTTACGTACGGCACTCAGAGTCTAAGTGATAATTGAAGGTTCGTCTTTGATCCAGAGTACCTCCTCCGTGTTCCATAAGAGAAATTACTTTAAAAAGAGATTTCTTTTATAGCAAGTATACATAAAATATCCTAACGAGCGTTTTCACCTACGCAGCACTCCCAGGAGTGCGTGAGTATTGTTGTGCTACGTTCCAATGTTTGATTAATATTATTATTTATTTATATATTTATTTATTTGTTACGAATAAACATACATCGGAGGTTTTATGCTAACAGCGGGATTTTACATGTACTTGATTATTTTTATGAGCTTTATAAATTTTAAATGATATGCAAATTATTATCCAAAATCCTAAGAAAATAAAATGTAAAAATCACTTTTTTTAATATGGCTGGTTGAACTACAGAAATATTCGTTTTTTTTTTAATATAATTATTTTAATAATTGCTCAATTACAGGAAAAGCCGACCTTCGCATATATGTATAATTAGTCTACACTTCTGCCTGTTTGTGTATACCTACTGTACCAAGCACCCATATAAATAGATTTTTTCGAATATATCTTCTTTTCAGCCTTAACCATCCACTGCTGGATGAAGGCCTCCCTCGCATATTATATACAGACATTTCAGAATTGAACTTGATATATTAGAGGGGTAGTTGGAAATACAACACCACGCTTGCCAAGCTGGTTCATTACAAGAACGTCCTTCCACGTTGGCTCATGGTTCTAGACTATGCACTGGAGTTGATTACTCGGCGTATAATATATTGCATGGTTTCCAGGAGAGACCAATGTCGATGAGGTGTGGATAGGTACTCGAGACCAAATTAATCTCCGCGTGGAGCATGGTCACCAAATAATGGCAACTTATGTTCCACACGAGTCAATATGATCCCCCTTTCTCTCCCTGATCCCTCTTTCTATCCTTTTTCGGATAAGAGGAAGGAATTTTCTTAAATAACTAATCTTTATGTTGTTAGTAATTAGGCTCAACAGAAAACATAACCTGTCAGATCTCGAACCTTAGGTGCATACTTTAAAAAAATAGAAGAACTCAATAATCACGAAAACGACGCCGACGCTTTACAAAGGTGTCAGTATAGTCTGCAGAACTTATTGACTAAGGCAATATTTATAAACTCAACCATCCCCGTCCAGTCTGAGAAAGGCCAACCCCGAGTAGAAATTTCAAGATAAAAACCACTTCTGACCCGACCGGGAATCGAACCTAAGAACTAAATGCGATCGTTGCAAACACAAAACAGTATTCGTCAAAATAGTAGAAAACCGCGTAACCCATGATAGCTCAATGTTTAAATGAACCATTTAAAGATAGTTGGTAGTTTGTCATAATAATATGAAAACATTTTTGTATATATTTTTTCAGCACATTCATGCATAGACCACAATAATATTATTACGAAGAATTATTGAACAATGTCCGTAGTGACAGATATGGGGGTTTATAACACTTATGTCAGTATTGATATGGCCGAGGACTCGTGACAGAATGTTTATTAACCTGTTTGTGTAAGGACGCGTGAAGAGGTTGCTGCGAAATATTTTCCTGTCGAAAACAAACATTTATCTTTAAAAAGGGACCATCAACTCGATTGGTGTAGGATCAAAATGGTTGATAAATGTCAACTGTTATGAACTTCACTCACAATAGGTAGGTATGTCATTTATTGGAAAGATTATGAAAACACCATAAAATACTACAAAAATGTACATTTATTATGATGAAAGGAGATTTTAATCTAGAGCTTTGGACTCCATTTTAAGTGTTATTTAAGCAAAAAATCTTACCATTACATAATAGTTAGGTTTTAATTTTAAAATATATTTTCCAAGCTGAACTAAACAAAGGTCTGGTCGCTTCGTACCTATTTTAACGTTCGTTTAACGCTGAGGGTGGACGTTTGCGGAGCATACAGAGAATAAGGTGGCTAAGACCAAACCCACTCAGAGTTGTAGTGCCATCTTTTTAACACAAAAAATATACAGTACTTGAACCACTAGTAGGTATAGTACAACGATTGCTGATTGAGATCATCTGTTTGGCTTTATAGTGGTAAAACAGAACAGAAGTTCATACGCTACTGTGTGATTACGATATAACAATCTAAAATGAAAACATTTTAAGGTAAGTGATAAGTACAAGTCCGTACACAGTAGTATTGTACAATACGTGAAAGTAATCGAGAAACACGATAAAATTGAAAATTCACGACAGAACATCTATACAGGTTTCTCAAATTAACACGATAAATTTTATTTTAATGAAGTCGACGGTTTCGACGAAATACTGAAAGCTGTACATAATTAAACTATGTACGAAGACCGAAAAGTTTTCCGAAGCAACGCCATTTGTTTAAGATTTTTATTAGTCAAATTCTGCGTGGGGCAAAACTCATTAACTCCGTTTCTTCTTACAAATTATTTTCTTCGCCGAGAGACTGAAAAATAACGCACATATCTCGTCCTCTCGGCGAAATATTATTATCCCTTTGTCTGTTTGAGTCTATCTCCTCTTAATGAATCTTGTCATGTTTCTTTTGATTATTTGTTATATTTTTTAAGGATAATCTCGGGGATGCTGCTGAGGATATAGAAAATATAATACATAGCATGTTGGACCGTTCCGTTGTGTCGATATTAACGATCTCTCTTCTCAGCTGAAGAAGGACAAATTGTTTTCAATTAATAATTCTTATATAACAAGAGCTCATCTCGAAAATTGGATGAGATTAAACTTAACAATTTATAAAAAATAACTGAGTCTATAAAATGTTACATTATGATAACGAACAAAAAAAATAACAAGTTTGCTTGGAAATTTCGATCATTAGAAACACTCAGTCTAAGCAACTTTACTTTATGAATCCTATAAAATAAATAACAGTTCTATAGATAGCTACTTATTTTATGAAAGTCCTGTCTTTCTGTTATAAAAGCAAAGCAAAAGTTCATAAAAAAGCTACATTGATTACATCCTGTAGTCCACTGTCAAAATATCTAATAGATGCAAAAAACATTAAGAACCTATAGGCTTCTGAATAACATCTAATGCACTGGGTTCCTAGGAAGCGGTCCGTCGTCTTACAAGACGACAGTCTTTCAAAATATATGACAATGTTTTTTTATTACTCTCTCTCTATGTCTCTGGTTTCAATTCTAAGATTGGTTTGCAGCAATTCCCTCAATTCTTCTCCTCCATTCTTCCCTGTTTTACTACGTTAACAATATTGACAACCGCTTTCATTTAAAATTTTGATATCATTAATTTTTTTTACATTCTACTTTATATTAAAAAAAACTATTGGGTAATCAGTTTGTGATACTTTTACGGTCAATAACAAAATTTGATATTGACTTGTGTTATTGTTTGTATCACGTTTGAGAAAAATGTGACCATTTCGTTGTTTAAAAAATGGAAATGTACAATATGTAAAGCGTTGTGAAATTCGATACGTTCCAAGCTATCTGCACCATTTTGAAATAAAATATCTTATTTTTCAGTGGCTATTTACAGCATTAATCTCTAGGCAATTCTTCTTTTTAATTACATTAAGAAATCGACCTCCCACATAAATATTGAGTATCCATGTTTCAAAATTTTCTACGAAATTCATTTAATTTTAAGTGGCTCAAAATTCAAAGGTCAAAGCGCACATAGAGCTCTTTCAAAATGGACTCGTTTATAATTATAGAAAATGACTTTTTAAAATATGTATTTTGTGCATAACCCCTAAAAGTGTTTTGGTGAACGCAAATAGTATCTTCTTTTATTTTTACAAATTAAAAAATAATGGTATAGCCTAGTGCCCTCCTAGTTCACACTAGGTTGAATGACAAGTATTTTATTACTAAATTACGTACTAGGTACTCGACCAAAAATCGTTCACTCTTTATTCAAGTACAGTTCAATAGTGAAGAGGGTTTTTTAAAACGAAGAGTCCTCAACACAATACAATATGGACTAGTTCAAAGTGAAAATAAGTTACAATGAGCTATTAAGAGATTTGTTTAGTAATGAAATAACATGACTTACATATTACACTTATTTGTATTCACTTTTGGTAAGCCCAGATTCAATTTTATTAATAAAAAACACATACACAATATTGTATAGGTTCAGAATTCTATCGTTAACACGTGGTAAGGGAAATATGCGAAGTAAAATAAAATTCTTAAATAACTGAAATTTTAACGAATTGAACGTGCATTCTTGGTGGAATTATTTAAATAAAATAATTTAAATGAAACAATTGATTTGTTATTCCACTATATTTATTTACCTGACTAGTTTCGCAGGAACAGGTCCTGCATGGTCACAGGTGACTTAGAAACTAAAGCTTAAAACGAATACAAAATATTATTGGTACGCACACAGATAGGCAGAGGTTGTAAACATATGGTATAAAATTAACAATTTTAATTTGTTGTTTTTTTTTTTATATTTGACTAATGAATTTATATAAAGCAAGATAAAGGTTTTATTATAAGTTGAAAAGAATATTTTTATTATTGTCAATCTACTTATTCTTTTCAACTTATAATAAAACCTTTATCTTGCTTTATATAAATTCATTAGTCAAATATAAAAAAAAAATTATAACATTTTTTTTTTTGTAAATTCAATAATTATTATTGTCAATCTATTCCTTATATTTTTCAACTTATCATAATATCATTATCTTGCTTTATATAAATTCATTAGTCAATTATCAACTCCTTTTTTTATATATAAAAAATAATATTAAAAACAATTTTAGTAAATTCAAAATATTATTATTGTCAATCTACTTATTCTTTTCAACTTATAATAAAACCTTTATCTTGCTTTATATAAATTCATTAGTCAAATATAAAAAAAAAAACAACAAATTAAAATTGTTAATTTTATACCATATGTTTACAACCTCTGCCTATCTGTGTGCGTACCAATAATATTTTGTATTCGTTTTAAGCTTTAGTTTCTAAGTCACCTGTGACCATGCAGGACCTGTTCCTGCGAAACTAGTCAGGTAAATAAATATAGTGGAATAACAAATCAATTGTTTCATTTAAATTATTTTATTTAACTGAAATTTTTCCTAGACATATTATAAATGTTTACTTTGAACCCTTCGAAGATGATACAGACTGTACAGTTAAAATTCAAAACAACTTTTATTTTAAGATAATTCCTTAATGTTATGAAAATAAAAATCATAACTTTAATATGCCTACCTAATCTAATTTCTTAAAAGAGCTTCGATTTTGCTCTCAGATTTCATCAGCAGTGATTAATAGTTAACATCAACCAACTACCTAGCAATTTTTGACACATATTTGACATATATTATATCCTTCAAGTCGGCGTCGTTTCCCGGGAGGAGGTAGACATACACTATACGCACACTTCCATTCTTCCCTATCCAGACAATCCTCATTCGCCTCATCCAACAACAAAGTAATCTTCTTTAAGTGCCCAGCCAGGTTCCCCCGACGTTGACTATCGGTTTGGGCAAAGGCTTCCCTGTCTCTTGATCATCAGTTCCCAGACTGTTTGGATTCCAGCCAACATTCTTATGTTACGGAACCACGACACCTGTCTTCTGCCCACATCACGTCTACCTTTGGACCTCGATAATCAGCTGGAGAAGCGCCTCTGAGAACGTGACCAAGGTATGAGATCTTACGGATCTTGTAATATCTGATGAATTTTAATGAACTTACAAACTATTGAAATTCTTTTTTATTAAAATTCCTCCCCCCCCCCCCCCCCCATAGCAAACATTCTACTTAAAAGTTGTAACCGGTTTCACCATCACTAAATGTACATAAACCTCAACATCCATTCTTCATAACCAATAAATGACATAAGACGTAAACGAATTTATGAAAGGAAGGTCCTAGTAGAAGGCACCACGTAGGTGTGTAGCGTGGAGACAATATAATAATACGACGCTATATTCAATTAGCGCACATGACATCTTGTAACTAAACCAAAGGCTAACAATATTATCCTTCTTAATTGAAACAAAATAACTTTGAGCCTCTCACCCACATCTCTTACCGGAATACTTTTCTTCGTTATATTCTTTGTGTATGAGAATATTAACATCCCTAAATTTTGTGTGAAAAAAAAATGTTATTTTATTATGACTACTTACTTACATATTTAATATAAACTGTTTGATGCCCGGGTTTTGCTCATTCTCCTTTATGGCTGTGAGTCCTGGCAACTGACCAAAGCCCAAGCACAGAAGTCTCTTGCGTTTTATACAAAGTGCCTCAGGAGAATTTTGTGTATAAGATCACGCAGTGGCGTGCGGTGGTTTTATTTTTTCAAAAAATTGGGCAAGCCGACACAAAAAAGAAGAAGAATTTCACCGAAAAAAAAACGTCACTTGTTCCGCATTTTTATCCATGAATCATCAATGTATGTACAATGTAGGTAGCTATCTACTGTTAAATTTTATTTTTTATTTATTAAAAAAAAAATTTTTTTTTTTTTTAGAAAATCCAATCCAATCCAAACTCCCTTTAGACCCCACTTAGGGGCATAGGGAGGCAACAAGAGCTCTCCGTTGCGCTCGATCTTGCGCAACGGTGATGACCTCCTCCCACACCATGTCCATGTCCCTCAGCTCTGCTTCGAAGGAGCGGAACACAGTGTGAGAGGGTCTTCCTCGTCTTCGGGACCCTGATGGGAGGAAGAACAGCGCTCTCCTCGGCCAACTGTCATTCGGCATCCTTAACACATGTCCCAGCCAAGTCCATCTCCTCCCCACAATGGTGGAGGTGATGGGCTCACGCTGGGTGCGCCGGCGTATAGCGTCGTTCGTGATGCGGTGGTACCATCTTACGCCCAGAATTCTCCTTAGGCACTTCATCTCAAAGGCTGAGACTTTTTGTGCCTGGGCCTTGGTCAGGTGCCAGGACTCACACCCATAAAGGAGAATGGGCAACACACACGCATCAAACAGTTTACATTTCGTCTCGACGCTAAACGCCGACGCTTTCCATATCTTGGTCATGTTGTTGAAGGCGCCACTTGCCATACCGATACGAATCGGGAGCTCAGCCCCGAGGTCACCAGCGGTGGTAATGGTTGCTCCCAGGTACTTAAATTTATCCACCCGGGAGACCTGGTGACCATCGATGGTTATCGGTTGCTGTTTATCGGGGCAGGCATTATTCGCCATGAGCTCCGTCTTACTGGCATTGACTCGAAGGCCGAGGCGTGCTGTTTCGTTGCAGAGTCTTGAAACACTGCGCTGTAATTCCTCCACTGTCGTACTGAACAACGCTAGGTCGTCCGCGTACTCCAGATCGCACAGTTCGCCCATTAGACCATCTCTCTGTGTTATCGGTATACCTCTTGCTCCTTGCATGGACTTTCTCAACAGGAAATCCATGACTATTATAAATATAAAGGGAGCTAGTACGCAGCCCTGTCTGACTCCCGTGGTGATCCTAAAAGCTTCAGTAGGACCACCTGGCGTTTTCACGCTACACTCAGAGTCTTCATACAGGGACTGCACCATTTTAACTATTTTCGGAGGTATACCATACAGAGCAAGTATTTTCCATATTGATGGTCTATGTGGGCTGTCGAAGGCCTTTTCAAAATCTATAAAGCAACAAGCGACTGGAGAGTTAAACTCCTTGCACTGCTGAAAGATGCACCTGGCACAGAAAATTGGGTCCGTGCAGGACCTTCCAGGTACAAAGCCGCATTGTTGCTCTCTCAGGACAGCCATGACAGGCCCCCGAATGCGGTGTAGTAATATCTGAGATAATACCTTACCGGGAACACTCAGTAGAGTAATTCCACGGTAGTTTCCGCATTCAAGGGGGTCCCCCTTTTTAAATATTGCGACGATGGATCCATTCCGCCAATCTTTTGGGCACCTCTCCTCTTCCCACGCCATTTTAAATATATCTAATAGTGGTTGGCCAAGGGTGTCTATGCCTTGTTTGAGGAGCTCTGCGTGAATTCCATCGTCTCCTGGCGCTTTGTTGTTCTTAAGTCTCATCACGGCCAGCACCATCTCACTGTATGTCGGCGGTTCCTCACATATCCCAGTTGCCTGAGGTATATTCAGACCAGCCAACTCCTCCTCAAAGTTGTAAGGTGAGGAGGGCTCGGGACGGTTTAATATTGACTCAAAGTACTCCCTCCATCTCCCTTTAATCAGTTCGGGGGCAGTGACAGTGGCTCCACGAGAGTCTCGTATTGCCGTCACGGGTCTTTTTTGACCCCTGCCCCCGACCTCCCGGGTGATTTCGAAAAGTGTCCTTGAGTCATTTCCGAGTGCAGCAGATTGCGCTCGCCGTATCTGAGAGTCCAGGTGTCTTCTTTTATCTGTTCGTACAGAGTGCTTCACCTTGCGGCTCAGCTCCCTGTACTCAGACACCAAAGCAGCCAGTTTTTGAGGGTCTTTTTCGCTGTCTCTGAGGGTCTTAGCCTTCTGGCGATCTTCGATGAGGCTCCAGGACCCATCGGACATCCATATTGGCCTCTTTTTGCTCTTATAGCCGACAGAAGAACGTGCGGATTCCATAACGGCGTCACGGAAGCTATTCCAAGCTGTCTCAATTGGAACAGCTCCGTGTGAATCCTGCAAGGGGGCAAACCTGGTGCGTAACTCAGCCTCGTACGAATGACGACACTGAGCACTCTCTAACCTGCGTATGTCCAGCGGGCGAGAGGCAGACGGTCCCTGCTGGAAATGGGTAAATCTGAATTTCAACGAACCCACAAGGAGTTCGTGATCAGTATCCATGTCTGCCCCTCGGTAGGTGCGGACATCTCGCAGGTCAGTTCGGTTGCTGGCCCTTACCAGAAGATGGTCAATCTGGTTTTTTGTTCTCCTGTCAGGCGAGGTCCAAGTATATTTATGGATATCCTTGTGGGGGAACAGAGTTCCCCCTATTAAGAGTCCGTGGAGTGTGGCGAAACCAATCAGACGGCTTCCATTATCATTTATCACTCCCATGCCATGCCTACCCATGACGCCTGGTCCATACTGGGGGTCACTGCCAACCTTGGCATTAAAATCCCCCATTACAATTAAGCGGTGGCGCCTTGGGACATGGGACACAACTGCATCCAGACTGTCATAAAAACAGTCCTTGGCAGCCGCATCCCCATCCTCAGTGGGAAAATAGAAAATACCTAAATAAAATTTAACAGTAGATAACTACCTACAAACATTGATGATTCATGGATAAAAATGCGGAACAAGCGAAAAATTTTTTTGGAAAAATTCTTCTCCTTCTTTTTTATTACTGTTATATCTATTTGTCTAATATTTATCTTGAACACTGCCTCACTGACTGATGTCATTAACGCTGTAGTTCCAGCGTTTCCCAGAAGATCGCAACTAAAGACAAATTTTGTTCTAGTAATATGGCTGACAGTAACATATTATTATGACTGGTGGCTGAGCACTTTTTTTAAAGGTCTTGATGTGGAGAAAAATAATTTTTCGGGTCATTTAAAGACTCATATGCGAAGTCAGCCATAAGAAAGCATAGTTTACCAAATCAGGAAACTTTTACGCACAGCGCGACTTCTAGCGAAGAAAAGCCTTACTAATGCAACGTGTGCAATAAAAAGTTTGCGGACTCGAGTAATTTAAAGAGTCACATGCGAACTCATAGCTGAGAAAAGCCATACGAATGCTATGATTGCAATAAAAAGTTTAATCAATCAAGTAATTAATCACTCTCATGATAAAAGCCATTTGAATGCACACTTTGTTATAAAAAGTTAAAGATTTTTTTGAATTTTCATAAAAAATTCTATTATCAAGTGCTTTAGTCTCACATATGAATTCGGCCATAAGAAAGCAAATGTTTGCATGAAAAAGTTTACCAAATCCGGAATCTTTTACGCACAGCGCGACTTCTAGCGAAGAAAAGCCTTACTAATGCAACGTGTGCAATAAAAAGTTTGCGGACTCGAGTAATTTAAAGAGTCACATGCGAACTCATAGCTGAGAAAAGCCATACGAATGCTATGATTGCAATAAAAAGTTTAATCAATCAAGTAATTAATCACTCTCATGATAAAAGCCATTTGAATGCACACTTTGTTATAAAAAGTTAAAGATTTTTTTGAATTTTCATAAAAAGTTCTATTATCAAGTGCTTTAAAGTCTCACATATGAATTCGGCCATAAGAAAGCAAATGTTTGCATGAAAAAGTTTACCAAATCCGGAATCTTTTACGCACAGCCGGACTTCAAAGCGAAGAAAAGCCTTACTAATGCAATGTGTGGAATAAAAAGTTTGCGGACTCAAGTAATTTAAATTATCACATGCGAACTCATAGCGGGGAAAAGCCATTTGAATGCAATACTTGCAATAAAAAGTTTAATCAATTAAATAATAACTCATGATAAAAGCCATTTGAATGCACACTTTGTTATGAAAAGTTAAAGATGTTTTTTGAGTTTTCATGAAGAGTTCAATTATGAATCAAGTGATTTAAAGTCTCACATATGAATTCAGCTATAAGAAAGCAAAATTTGCAAGAAAAGGCCATGGGCGCACTTAAAAAACTAGTATTCTGAGATTAATTAAAGGTTTACTGTTAAACATTATAAGATTATTCATTTAAAAACATATTGCGAAATTAAACATACCTTGACGTCAGTAATATTCTTGATAATGACTGGACACAGAAAACATGATTAAATCATGATCAGGTTAAACAGCAACAACTGTATTATTTTATTAAAAATGTTTGTTTGATGTTTTTTTTTAAACCTTTCATTGATAAACTTTCTAAGGCCGGCTGCCCTAAAAGGCCAACAGGTTTTGAATCGTCGAGACACTAAATTACCTAAGTATGTAAGTAATTACCACATTAAATGACAAAAAAACTATATTATAAATTTAAAACCGATATAATAAACAATGACCCTTTACCTTCAGTTTAAAAACACCGTGTTAAAATACATTTTGACAGTTTATATTACCGATTAAATTGCCATAATACAAAAATAAAATAAATCGAAATAATGTGAACTTACTGTTGTTATAGTAACCGATAAAATATGTATGGGTTAATCTGCTCCGTGATACATTCATTGTTTATTATTAAAAAAGCAAATAACAGGATATTTTGTATGCAATCCTCATTAATTTCTGAATTATATAAAGTAATTCCAATAATTCCATTTCGTGATTTTGTTGTAGAGTTGGCAACTCTTAATAATCCCGGATTAAATTTCCTTTGGAAAAAATTGACCCGTGGTGGGCCTATTGAAATTGACGGCGGTGTCGACAAAATCAAAGGGAAGGGATCGGCCTGCAAAATGCTAGTGCGAAAGAGACGCACTGAGCCTTGACTAAGGAGTGCTTCAGGAACGTCAGAGGAGATGAAAGCAGTACTTTCTCGTTATTTTTGGTCCATAGAATATAAAAATACTGTTATACCATGGCAACCAGGGGTCAGTGAGAATATTTTTTTGACGTCCATCAAAAGTTTTTTTGATTTTTCGTCAGAGTTATAGTAATCTTTGAAATGTTTTTATTTTTATATTCCTCTCGAAAATTCTAGGGTAAGCCAGGATTATTGGCTTGTACCAGCCGCTCGCCAATGAGATCACGGACGACCTATATGCTGGCGCACCCTGCGCAGGCCCATCACTTCCACCATTGTGGAGAGGAGACTGAAATAGATGTGACAAGTGTTAAAGATGCCCAATGACAGTTGGCCGAGAAGAGCGCTTTTTTCCTCCCATCAGGGTCCCGAAGACGTTGAAGACCCTCTCGTAATATTATGTTCTTTTAGTTTGAAGCATAACTGAGGGATTTGGACATAGTTTTGGAGATGGTCATTAATAAAGCCGCGTGGTGGAGGGCTCATGTTGCCTTCCTATGCCCCAAAGTAGGCTCAAAAATGAGTGTTGATTGATTGATTATGATACTAAATGAGAAGGTTTTGAAAAATCAATGTCCTGTTGAGTTGTTCTTATTTTTGGACACAAAATAGTAGGTAACTACCTTATATGTTGGAACACTCTCCGCCACTGCACATTTTAATAGCTATTATTTTAAGTCCTGCGCATATGTAATGATTTTCTATATACATATTAGGTGATGGACAGTGAGAAACTAAGACTATGGTTTAAGTGTCTTGATTTAGCATCGGCTTATCCAAATTTTCCCTTTCTATTATTTTTCTTATGTTTTGTTGCTGTTATATTGTATTTTTTTTCTCAAAAGCATTTGCCGAGTATTGTAGATAAATAAAAAAATAAATTTTTAGAAGATAATTGTCTAACAAGAAGTCTGTAGTAGAAGTAGGTGCCTAAATTAGGAGTACTTCATAAAAATGCTGACATTCTAACAACGTGCAAATAGTACAAGACTTTATATGCTTCAAATAAATAAAAGTGCATAAAGATTATTATATAGATACATACATTCTCCCTTGAGGCCCCTCGCACACCGCAAGCCAGTCAAAATAGCAGAGGTGCTATTCTTGCCGGCAACCCCACGGCGCATAATATAGATATTTTCATAATAAAAATTAAAAAAGTAGGTATACTTTTATTATCAATTTATATTTATTTATAGTAATAATTCAAATTACAGTTGCCGATTTAATAAACTTAAAGATTATAAGAATAAAAATAATTATTAACCTTCCAAATCAATTATTCAAATTTCGAAAATCAGCGTCTACATTAAATCAAAATATTTTTAATCAGGAATCAATCATCAATTATTTCGATTTGACTGATAATACCTTCTTACAACATTTTTATTTATTAGGGATTGGCCAGATTTGAACATTCATGTGTGTTGTCAGTCCACCAGAAGAAAACTTTTTTTAATATTATCATGATATTCCTCAGACTCTTATAATATCTTGAACACCTTATTCAAGAATATAGGTACACTTCATAGCTCCTGTATTTTGTTCAAAAATTTTAGGGTACCTACTCGTATAGTAGGCACCAAATGAAACATTCGGAACAAATTTTTTGAAATTTTATGTCACATTTTTGTTAACGAGGTACGAAGGTGCAGGGAAGTCGATGATAATATGAAGTAGCACTGACTGTGTCAAAAAATCATCATCTTAATTTTGCTATTAATACTGTGCTTTTTGAATTCCCTTTCATAGCGAATATAGTAAGGCGGAGCCATATTTATTCCAAAGTTTTGCTGTATCTTTCCATCTTTAAATTGTTGGCTCCCACATGGAGATTCTATGACAATCTTGTTGGTCTTTTTGACGAGTTCATGCAAAAATCTGACTTGAAATGCTCAGCTTCCAACTGATATGTTCCATGAAATAATATTTTCACATAGGCTTCATAAGTACATACTTATGAGAGCTTCATACAATCATAACAGATTCATAATTCTTTTAGGTACTTATAACCACGCAAACTCGTGCCTGCATATTTTAAAAAAATGTAAACAAAGTCCTTTCCCAATCATTGTGTTTTCATTAAACTTTGCCCGTATTATTTCGTACATTTTTTTAATAATCTCATTCTATGTAATTAACATCTTGTTTCTAAGCCCAGCGCTCTCATTACCATTTGGTTTAAAAATGTTATTCTTCTCTGAAAACTTAATACTAAATATTTATCGAAAACGGCCTTTAAAAGCATTTTGCGTAAAAACAATATTCGTTTTCAACTGTATTTAAATACAGAAAACCTGATATATATTTTACAACGAGCTAGAGCTGAGAACGCCTAAAGACCAGCGCGCAACGCCTACAATATCCGTTCGTTTCAGTACCTAATGAAATGATAAGAAAGATAATATTATCTTAATGCCAGAATCAAAAACTTATATAATTCGTCAAATCATTTATAAGAAACAAAAACATAGAATCTCCAGTGCTCAAATAACAGGTATCTCCCGAATAGCTATTGTGCGTATTTAGGCAGGTATAGGTAATCACCATATTTGAGCATTTTAATTAAGATTCTTATAAGGACGAAATGTGTTGCTAGGTATCAAGTGGCATTGATAGAATATATGGACGCCGGTTGATTCAATATCCGACAATCATATGCCGTAATGAGAATCGTATATTCGAACCCCGGAAATGACTTATTTATTTAATGTACCTATCTATATACATGCTTGCTTATCTGTCGTTTTTTTGTGATTTTTTAAACAACATTACGCATGCAATTAAATTTTTATTAACGGTATTTCTATCAATTTTATCTTTTCAGTTGTTTCAAAATACGTGCGTATTGGTATCAAGTAAATAGGCATAAACAATAAAAGACATAGATAAGAATGAGATAATCGTGACAACAATCAGGTTGCCGGCTGTTTAATTTCCAAATCAGAGACAACAATATTCATTGAGTCAAGTACCGACAGCTCTGTCGCTCTGCATATCAAACTAGAAGACTCCCTCGGGAGAAGAGCATCGCATTCCGCAAAACTAATCAATAGCGTACGATGATAAGAGGAATCAAAGCGTGGATGAAGTGCGGTGGGACTAAATATTTTCAGTTTGTTCCATTGTTTGTTTCCTATCTTTATTTATTCATCATTTCTTATTATTTCAATCAGTATTCAACAATCTAATATTCATCTCAGAGTTAAAATAATTTTATCTTCATACCTACTAGCTTTCTAGACAGACGTTGACCAATGGCCTAACTATGAATAGTGAATAAGAATTTAAAAGAATGATAAATGATAGATGCGTCTGTTTTAAACCACATATTTTCCATCCAAATTCTGTCAATCGCACCAACTATTAAACAACTGACAGTTTGTGTCAAACGACAATTTGATTTCAAAATTAGATTTATTCACGTTTCGCATTTTATTTTATAAAAAAAATCGCTTCAACGTCAACAAATTAGAAAAAATCCATCAAAAATTTGCGTGCCAATATATGTCGATGGGTTTGAGGTAAATAAAAATTGAGTTTCTATAGCTAGAATAGTTCACAGATGGCGTTGTTGTATTGAAATTCGTTCCATTCTAACTTTAATATTATATTTTATATTATTTGCTATTAATTTTTCCGATTTTTTATTAGTTATTCTGTATATCCGGAGCGGAGAAGAATCCAATAAACTAAGCATTATAAAAATCTGTTAAGCCAGTCACGGGTAAGTTTTCGCACTAACCTAACTTTCTTTCATATCTTTAGATTTTTATAATCATATTCTCCGAAATTCTATTTTAAAAGTAAGGGGGTAAAATATTTTTTAATAGACATATACAATAATTATTATTATAGGTAGAATTACCAACGGACTCCCCTTTTAAGTTTCTTCGTCACAGCCAAGCCATGTTTATGATTACAATAATTCTCATATTATTTTAATATTTACTTTTGTTTGATTTCTTCTTAGCTAGGTATATAAAATAATTATGAAACAAGCTATGTTTAATTTAACGTTACTATGTACTTGGTCTAACGAATTTTCTGATGAAGAAGAGAGATGACAACAGTGCCCATAAAAGAAGACCTACTTTCTTCGAAAACAAAGAAAAATAATAAAAATCTCTGGGAAAAAAACAAATCTTAATATTATTTTGTTTTATAAGTTTTTTTATTTACGTACGAATAATTAACGATAAGATAAACTTAATTTATCTTAAAAAATTGGTTATACGAAATCAATTTACGTGAATAAGTAGGTAATATTGCGGGACCTAATTATAAATCTAGGGAGAATTAATGACTTCTAGGTATACTTATAAGCTAAATATACATACATTTAAAAAAAAATTATGATTTTTCTTATTAAAAGTTTTAATGTTTTAATTGGGATTGCTATTTCAATTACTTTCAAATAAAAAAAAAACACCACTCACACAATAATTATGAAATGTATTCTTAGTCATAGAGGATTTGATGTATTTAAAGTTCAGCAAACTTTCTCAATACATAATACACCCTATTCTTGTTTATTTAAAGAAAATAAATTTCATAAAATAATGCAAAAAAACTTACAAAGTCAGAAATCAAAAAAATGACGAATTTCTTTTTGCCGTATTTCAAAATTGCTTAGCTTTTTTCTTTTTAGCAATGGAAATTATCACCACATACTTTTTAATAAAACACCTATTTGGTTTGGTATTATGTTTACATTACCTAATTAAAGAACATCTGGAAAAGTTTGTTTATAAAGAAAAGCCTCTTTTGGTCTAAACAATAAATTCCTTCACTAAATCGGATTTTGTATTTTTAACCATGATTCGTCGGTAGATAGGTGACTTAATCTGTACAGGATAATCATCTCTTCGTGGTTTAAAATGATAATTTTTGTACGGGAATACATATGGGAATGTATCTCTAATAATATCTAAGCTATCGTTCCTTATACATTCATATATAAAAACCCGAGTAATGAAGAAAAAGGTCAATCAACGCAATTTCCTTCAGTACTACATATAAATTGTATATTATATTGAGTAGGTACTGTGGGGCTAGTCAAACGGTCGAATCATTCGATCATTTTTGTATGGAAATTTTTCGAAACTCTTTCGATGATCGTTTCGATATTCTATCATCGAAAACTTATACTAGTTGTACAGCGTTCAAAACTTTTCTATGGATTGTTGCACCGTTTTCCAGTTCTACTAGTTCTTCTTCAAAACAGCGGTTCAATGCGGTCGTAAGCCCGTAATGATTCAAATTTGTTTAAACAAAAAGGTACCTCTAAAAATCAAACACTATTTTTTTTTATTAAATTAACCTGTACTCACTTAAAGTGAACACACGACATACTCTCTTTGACTCTTTCACAGTAAGCTACTTACAACTTTTGTCGTGAAAGAGGAAGATGGTTGGCACAGGGATCAAACCCACGAACTCCGAAAGAAACCGTACGAATGCCGGCGTCGTAACCGCTGGGCTACCAACCAATTCAAATTTGATATAATAATAATTGTCATCAAATAGTAAGATCTAGTGCTGGACTAGGGTGCAACGGTGCAAGGATCCATAAATATTTTGTAGAGTTTTGGTATACGTTTTAAGATTATTCTTTTTTTTTAATGGTGATGGTCTCAAAGGTTTCTTAACTGTTTTGAATTCTTCGCGGTTTCTCCTTGTGACTGATGTTTGTTTTAACTAAACGAAGCGACTGAGCCAAAAAACGTTATTATGTAGATAACATTATGTTCAAAAAGCGTCAAATATAAGTTTGCGCCTTCACCCGTACGAGTTGTAAAACGATTTCATTTTATGACCACACCTCTTTGTCCCGTTAAGAGTGTCTCCTTTTACAAGAATGACAATTTTGTGTTTTTTTATTCCCTTTTTACATCCCTCACACAAAAATCTGCCTTTAGGAACTTTTTTACGATCTCCTTTATGATTCACACGTCATTTGGTGCGTCCATTCCAAGGTCCGACAAAGTTGAAACGTATTGAAAGAGCCACACTATCGTAGTACATAAACAATAGTATAAAGATATATGTACCATACAAAGCCGATTTGGAATATTCTTCGAAATTTGAAATCGGAAAAAAATTGACAGAATTTGTTCTAATCAGGTACTAGAATATTTTTTAAAATAGAACTTCGAATCGTTTTTTTTAAAACTATAATCATCTAGGTGTGCCATATCAGTTACTTTACCTATCAATTTTGTATATGCGAGTGCTTACTCGGGTATGTTTTTAAAACCATAATAGAATTACCCAATTCAGCATGTTTAATACTAGTATTTAAGTTTTGGCCAGAATTCTATTGAATAGGACTCCAAGTTTGTTTAAAAAGATATAAATTTAAAACACATGTTTAGTTTTTTTGTAATATTTTATCTGCGGTCACTCAAAGTGAACACAAATATACCTACTTCTAGATGGAAGACTTGATGGCCGGCACCTGAAATCGAATCCACGACCTTCAGAACGCAAGTCAGCATCGTCAGACTAACTACTTCAATCTATAATAATAAAGGAAAGTGCCTGACTGACTGACTGATTGACTGACTGACTGATTGACTGACTGACTCATCAACGCACAGCCCAAACGGCTAATCGTAGAGAAGTGAAATTTGGAAATCAGGTAGGTCTCAATACAAAACCTTCCACTAAGAAAGGATTTTTGGAAATTCCACCCCTAAGGGGGTGAAAATAAGGGTTGAATGTTTTTCAAAGTATGCGAATATCTCGGAAACTAGACATGGTACGAACTTGAGATTTGGCATATGAATTCTTCTATAGAAATGAGTGTTAGCGTATTTGGCAATTTTTCCAAAATTTAACTAAAAGGGACGAAAAAGGGCACATATAAAAAGGGATGATTTTTAAGTGCCTCCTAAAAAGTTTAAAACTGGTTTTATCGAAATTTCAAAAAAATGATTTCTTCAGAAAGAGTCAAATTATACTATTTCGTTTTCAAAAGATATCATTAATTAGAGGGTAGGGGGTGAGGGGCACTTTTCCAACGTGTATGTGTGTGTATCCGTCCCCTCTTTATAACTTTTGATTCGCTTGATGCACAGATCCTAAAATTTCAGAAACTATTGAATACCTTAAGCATACAAAATTTGTATACTCAGAATTTTGAATTTTTTTTTCAGTCAGGGGTTATCAACCTTTGAATTTTTATTTAATTTTTCCATATATCTCGAAAACCATAAAATCTAGAACCCTAAAATTATGTATGTATATAGAAAAATACAATATCTAAAATATAATTTAATGAAGAAGTTCCAGCATTTCTCAAACTTTTTTTATAAAGAAAAATATTTTTTTTATGACAAATTTACGAGTTTCAGTGCCTATATTTCAGAATTTTATAAAAATATCGAAAAACGCCGAAACGCTACAACTAGATAATTTATTTTTCTATAAAAAATACATACATCATAGCAGTACTTCTCAAACTTTTCTTAACAATTTTTGTAAAAATTTAATTTATTGACGACATCGTTTCATACAATAAACATACATACACCGCGAGCTGGTCCGGTGCAGCGTGTATGAATATTATATACGTAGGTAGGTATACCCAACCCAACCTACTTTCTCCAATACACGTGACGAAACTATTGCGTAATCTATAATAATAACTAGCTGACCCGTCGAACTTCGTATCGAAATAAATAATATGGGTAGGTACTCTAGGTTTTATGCAACAGAGCTCAAATTCGTATTTTAGTTATTTAACATGAATGGCTAAGAACACGTAGAAAGCCGATTCCGACCCGCGCCGACCAGCGCAAAGAATGTTACTATGCATTTGAATGGGGATACCCACAGAAAAAGCAGGAACCCGCTTTCCGGCATGCTCATTTAAATGCATTGAAACCATAGACAACAATCTATGAGCCGGTCGGCGCGGGTCGGAATCCGCTTTCTACGTGTTCCTACCCAATGACTATATACTGGCATTAGCAAAACCTGGATAACACGCTGCATTCATCGGGTCTGAGTTTATTTTTACATCAAAAATATATAACCTATGTTAATATGATGTGGGAAGAGGTTATCATTGCGCAAGATCGAGTGCAATGGAGAACTCTTATTGCCTCACTTTGCTCCTGAGTGGAGTTCAAAGGGAGTTTTAATTTTGATTGATTTGATGTTAATATGTAAAAAAAATTAATTTAGGTAGGTATGTCATTATATTCGATATTTCAATAATTATTTTGCTCAGTTAAAATAATATTGATTGATTAATCAAAGTACCGATTCAAAATACGCATTGAGGTGTAAATACTTATTTTACCGATCATGCTGATTCCCGAAGAGGGTGGGCAGAGAGTATGGACTTCCATTCTCTTCAATCCAAACTCATTCGCTTCCTCCAAACGCATAACATTCCGCATACATGCTCTTCTATTCCTTTTGCTCCTGACTTAGCCCTCCTGTAAGACGGCACTGATATGGTCGGACGATGTCATTCGAGGTCGGCCTCGTCTGCGTGCACCTATTCTTTCAGATTTATATATCCTTTTAGTCATTCTCTCTTCGTTTCTTTTCATAACATGCCTAAACCTTCTTTCTTTATTCACTTTCATTCTAGTCACTACACTAACATTCACTCCACATTCCTTTCTAATATTATCATTCTTCATCTTATCAATCATTTCCGCATATCCTACGCAGTGATCTCATTTCCACAGCATTTATTCCAACTTCCAAATTGTTCGTCCATGTCCAAGTTTCACTCCCATTACTCCCATAAATCATGGATAGTATCAGGATTGCATTGTACATCAACTGTCGATTTCAGAGATATGTTCTTAGAGGTCTAAGTGCACCGCCAACCCTTCTCCCAGCCAATTTCCTTCTTTCAATCTCTTTTTCACACCTTGCATCTCTTCTAAATAAATTACCTAAATAGACATACTTCCAAGTTCTCGACATTCACTTTCACACAACATTGCGTTCTTAAATCTTCTCTTTCAAAACAATGGAAATAAATAAAAAGCACATTTAATGCAGTAGGTATCTGTGATTTTTTTCTATCTTCTATTACAACATGGTGGATGTGTAGCAATTTTTATTTTCAATAAAGAAACAAATGCTAGGTTATTAGCAAATAATATCCAGCTTTTTTTACATATTAACGATGCATATTATATTTACGTTATATGTATGTACTCATCCTCTGTAAAAATCGGCCCATAAACGAAGAATTGATTTTCAAACAAACAAAAAAATATTCTACTTGTTCTTAAAATTCGCATTCTATCAATTGCAACAACAATCAATCCACTGACAGTTCTTTCAAATGTCAATTAATAAAAATTCAAAAGTAGAAGAAAATTATATTGTAAAAAGTAGGTACTAAAAAGATTACCTACTTTCTGTCTTTTCTTTAATTTTCTAATTTCGCGAGCATTTTTCTTATATTTTTCTTCTACATTGTCCTGATTGAAATCCTACACGACAAAATGAATTAGCGAAATCGGTCCAGCCGTTTAGGCGTGATGCGATGGCATCGGGAAATAGCTCAACATTGTTATAGTTTTCTTAAATTTCCTGATATTCCATGAATTTTTCTTAATTTTTTCTTCTAAATCAACCTTCTCCCGATAAGAGCCTACACGCCAAAAAAATAATTAGCGAAATCGGTCCAGCCGTTTAGGCGCGATGCGATGACATCGGGAAATAGCACCCCATTTTTATATTGTTCTTAAATTTTCTAATTTTCCATGCATTTTTCTTAATTTTCTTCTTCTAAATCAACCTTCTCCCGATAAAAGCCTACACGACAAAAAAAGAATTAGCGAAATCTGTCCAACCGTTTAGGCGTGATGCGATGATATCGGGAAATAAATCTCCATTTTTATAGTTTTCTTAAATTTTCTAATTTCCCATGCATTTTTTAAAAATTTTTTGTTCTAAAAGGACACTCTCCTGATAAAAGCCTACACGACAAAAAAAGAATTAGCGAAATCGGTCCAGCCGTTTAGGCGCCATCCGATGACAACGCGAAATAGCTCTCCATTTTTATATATAAGATAATATAGTTTTGAACTAGCCGACCCGTCAAACTTCGTCCCGCCTTGGAATATAAATTAATAATATGTTCGAGATTTTATGTATAACTTTAAGTTGATTTCAGTTTAAAGTTATTTAACACAGACGACGACGTGGTCCTTATATTATTGAATTTGAATTAGTATAATGATACAATTCATTATTACATTTTGAACTACTGTAACCGCTGCATCTGTTATAAAACATATCATTATATTATTTACTATAAGCATTCCGTGAATCGTATCATTCATCAAACAACTGATTCCTGTCAAACGCCTGATTTAATTTCAAAATTAGAAAAAATCTAATAATAATATGGAAGTTTTATTTTTATTCCGTGCAACTTTTTTCTTTCATAAGACCCTTCAGACAAAAGCAAACACGACAAAAAAAATGGGCGATATAAGTTCAGCTGTTCTCATAGGGTAAGAAACACGTAGAATGCCGATTCTGACTAGCGCCAACCGGCGCAAAGAATGTTACTATGCATTTGAATGGGGAAACCCACAGAAAAAGCAGGAACCCGCTTCCCGAGATGCCCATTTAAATGCATGGAAACCATAGACAACAATCTTTGAGCTTCGTAATCGGCTTTCAACGTGTTCTTACCCATACGATGACCGCGCAAATTAGCGTTCCATTTTTATATAAGAGATAAATAATACACTTTCCGTGAATTCAGACAAACACTTTACGTACCTACCTACTTCAATATATTTTTCGTACCATGCATCCTGTACAGCGATTCTGAATTTTTTTTTTTACGATCGACATTAAAATCATTATGTAGGTACCTACCTATTTTAGTAATTTATTATCTCTACTAAAATAATTTACGGTAAGTTCACGAAAAGAATCTGGATTGTATTGCAATTCTTTATGTCTTGATCTGTCAAAATATTTGAAGCCATTTCATAAAAACACTAGCAAAAAAAAAACTATGTGAGTAATCTTGCTTTGAATTTATTGCGTAAACCATGAATAGCAAGTTGATATAATATTATGTTGAAAAAAGGTAAATAGTATTATGAAGTCGATAGGTAAATTATTTTATATCAAATGTAGTAAAAGTGCAAAATATTAAATTTTAAAATTATCTACAAAATCCTCACATCATTTTAGGATAGATCGTAAATAATTGTTTTGAAAACACTGGCAAGTCAATGACCATATCATTTCGTCACTGTATAGTGCGAAAAAATTAACTGTCCACTGGAACGTATAAAAAATAGAGACGAAAGGGATAGCAGTTAGCCGGATATTATGACCTCCTCACACACCATTTCCAGATCCCTCAGCTCTGCTTCGAAGGAGCAGAACACGAGGAAGACCCTCTCGGTATGAGAAGATCTTCTTTATCTTCGGAACCCTTGCGGGAGGAAGAAAAGCGCTCCCCTTAAAATATCGGTGTTTTTATTTTCAAAAATTTATAAAATTCGTAGAATGCTAAAGAAGTCCTTACTAGAGCCCGGCCAGTGCGTAAATTACCATGGGTATAACGCATGAATTATGATTACGTAGGCGGTATAAACAAATTGGACTGACTCCGTTGCCGGAACGTTATTGTTCCAAAAATCGCGGAAACTATCTGCATCTTCAGCCAGGATGATATATGACGAAACGTTGTTTTATTAAACTTCCCTTACTTACGAAGACCAGCAAAGCTGCTGTTTTCCTCTATATAGTCTAATAGTCTATATAACAAAATATTATATAGAATTACTCTCCATAATTTACCTTATGCTTGATAATCAATTTTCTAAGTTGTAGAATTTATTTTGTGATTATAAGGTGTATTTCTTAAGTGATACTTTAATAAACAAATCAATGAGTTATCCAAACATGTCTCTTTTTACTATTCGGTATCCGGCAGGATATTATTTACGCCGCCGGACAGACCGGATATCGGATAGTTGCCGATATCCGTTTCATCTAATAAAAAATATAAACAGTGGACAGTTAATTTTCTTCCTACTCTACATTGTCGAAAATTCGTTTATAGTCGAACGCCAATTACTTATACCATTAGAATACTGAGGTTGACCACCTCACTTCCTTAAAACTCAACCGGTTAGAAAAGGCACAATGAGCCTCGGACGACTTCGAGCGCAATGGAGAGTTCTTTATGCCTAACCTATTCTCCTGAGTGGGTCCAAGGCCTCCCGTATTATGGGGTGGTTTGGGGGGAACCGCCACGGGCTTGATTTGTGTGCGGCTGGCTTTTTGGCAATCGGGCTAGGGTTTGGCTTTGTGCGGATCGGGTTTGCTGCGGTTTAGTTTCCTCCGGGCTGGCTTGCGGTGAGCGGGGGGGCTTAAAAGGGAGAATATTACGTTATTATAAAAATGCAGACCTACTTTACGTGGTCATCGCATCACGCCTGGAGGCCAAGTCGAAATATTAACGACAGCTCCAACGTTAACAATTTGTTGTTATTTCCATAGAGATAACGTAAAAACTGTTGTTCAACGTGCGTTAAACAATGCTGTTCCAAATTCCGAGTCAAAAAAATAATTCTGTCAGTTATTCAAAATTAACGTTAAACGTTACCTCAAAATCTTTGGAAGTATTACGACGCTGATATTATATTGAAGACGAAACGCATTTTTTTTGTTTGGAAACCATTTTCAATTTGGTAAACGTTAACGTTCGGAACGTTAACAGTTTTCACGTTTAACGTTATTTATTTCGACCTGAACTGCTGGACCGATATCGTTTATTCTTTTTATGTCGTGTTTGCTCAGGATAAGATATTTATGAACTAAATTTCGAACCTACGACCAGACAAACAACAACAAATCAACGTGAAAGATATAAATTGAAATGTTAAAAAAAACGTCTGTAGCTTGAAAAATGCCCAAAGCAGATAGAAATAAGTGTTTTAAAGATCACTAATTTCATTGCTTTTCGAGACCTGCATATTTTTTTATTCATATCCAGCAATATAAAAATTGATTTCAAATAACGTCATTTGATGGAATAAAAGTTATTCGAGTTATTTTTTGGGATTCTCATAGAACAATGTCAGTCAAGTTAGCGAAATTTTTAAGTTCGCGGGCTGATTCTATTTGTATAAGAAGCACATATTTTTTAAATACAGATTAATAACGACAAATATAAATAAAAATATAGTAATTTAATGGAAATTTTAGAATATATATTTAAAAAAAGAAATGTTGATGATGTTTCTTATTATTATTAATTTTGATGCGAATATAATTAATTCTGCATTGTTTAGGAAGAGAAAGCAAATACAGTAACACGTGAGCGAAGCCACGGGTAACTAGCTAGTTATAAATAAAATAAAACCACTTTTTTAATGAATGTGCTCACTTACAGTGAACACAAATACACTCTTTGACTCTTTCACAATAAACTACTTAAAGCTTTTGTCGTGAAAGAGGAAGATGGTCGGCACCTGGGATCGAACCACGACGAAGCAGTACAAAAGCCGACGTCATAACCACCAGGTTACCAACACTTTATCCCAATATCTGTTGTAAGAACCTATTCTCAACACAAAGAGGTTTTCTTTATTAATTTATCCTTAGCGGTAAACTCAAAAGCAAATGAGGAATAACGTAGAATTCTTCCTCTTGAATAAAATCTATCAAAATTTTTAAACTGTAGCTATATTGTTTTAACTTTTTAATATTTTAGAATCAAAAACTGTTTTTAATCTTAGGCGAGATTTTCTCAGAAAAGTAAATTTGTGTTTTCTTGTTAAAGGTTAAAATAGAAATGTATTTGATTTAAAATAAACACTTTATTTACGTCCGTCCGTCCCTTGCGCCGCCGTGGAGATTTAATACATGAAAACTCAAAGAAAACAAGCAGAAGTTTATTTGTTTTTATGCAAATAAAAATACCCGGCCTCTAGAGGAGGATCTTGTGCAGATTATTTTTCATTTATGTAGTTCCTGTTTACAAGCGCGAGGCTCATGTAGATAGCTTCTTGCGTCTCTTTTCAACAGGAAAAATAATATGATACACACAGCCTTATTTTCCTAGAAAATTGAAGGATTACTTTCTTTACAGTTTGTTAATATATATATTCAACTGTATTCTGTTTATTTATCGAACATTAAATGTCTAAATGGCAAAAAGATTTCAACGGGTTTAATTTATTTTTTAATCAACCCCCGAGTAGGAACCCCCTAATTAGATTTTGTTAATGAATGCTGAGTTTGAATGAATGTTTAGCCTGAAATTCTTTTTCCCTGTGTACAATATCTGCTTTGGCATGTCCTCGTCTCCTTAACTTTGGATCCGTATGGCGTTAGGTATACTTAAAATAAAATAAATTCTATCTAGTAACGAAAACGCCTGATTTAACGAAGAACTTCACTTTTGCTTCTTGAAAATTAACAGTTGGAGACCAAAAAAGATGAACATAACTTGCAGAACTGAAAGTGTTTGGTCGTCAAAGGTCGTGGGTTCGATCCCGGGTAGTCGGCTTTCGGCTACCCGGGATCGAACCCTTGCTTAGTAAAAATGACGAACTTTTGAACAAATGCCTCAAAAAAATATCATACATATGAAGATGCGATCGTATAACTTTCAACACCGGCGCAGCGTGTACAAAACTATCACGACTACAATTATTAGTGGGAAGGAGAAGAAGTGTAGCTGTTACATGTGTTGAGGATGCCGAATAACAGCTGCCGAAAAATTCCGAACTTATAACGTAAAGAAAACCAAAAATATTCTTATCATTTCGAAAGTAACTTATGCTCATTAAATTCTACGCTGGTTTCATAATAAATATCATATTTTATCCTTTAATAGTAATTATTTTATCACAATTTACAACGACAAAATATCGAATCGTTCGTACAGCACCCCGCTGTGACAGCAGCTGGGAAATTGAAAATACTATTACAAGAGAAACCCCTCGGTACATTCACGTACGTAACGTGATACGCTCCACCACGCTCTATGAGAAAAACTACCCCGTCCAACTGCAGGGTTTGATTTACGTTTAAATTACCATAAACAACCCTTAGTGACAATGTAACAGTAAACTTTTCTTGGTATAACTGACACAAAAAAAACTTTTAATTAATTTACCGTAAATATAAGCGGATTAAGTTCTTGCCATGTATCACGTTGAAAAATTTGATACCTATGTCTTGGTTTTGCAACAAACCCACAACACAATGTGCCTATTTCATACTCAAACTTTTCTCAACTTTCTTTTTTTAGACATAAAAATGAAATATCTCTAGACTTTTGTCCCAAGCAATTTGATTAATGAAAAAAATTAATGCATTTTTACAGCGAGTTATAAGCGAAAATTTGAAATTTTATACCTAATGTTGATTCAGTTCCCTCGTAGCTGAGCATAGATTTATAATATAAGTTTTTATAACCTTTATTTTTTAATGCACTGGGTTCACCCAAAAAGTACTTCTAAACATTAATTTTGACATATAAACGAAGCATTTTAATGATCCACAAAATGGTCGGCATCGGCCATTATCTTAGTTCTAAGAAATTTAAAATTCCCATTCCCAAGTCTAATCAACAAATAGTAAAGGGTTTAGTTGCATAAAAATCACCACATATTTTCGCAAGGGACCAAAATTGATCATTTTACAAAATCACAGTAGGTATACATACGAAAACTTTGCTAGAATGATAAAGTTTACATTGACGGATTTAACGAAAAAATCTATTATTATCAAAGCTCTTAATACACACAAAAATATTATATGCCTTTTCTTGGCGTTCTGCATATATCATAGCTCAGGCTTTGCATACAAAATATTCAGCGTAACTATTCCTTCTTTTGATCAAACAATTTTCTTGCCACACTAATAACAAAACAGATCAAAGGAATCCACGGCTCTTTTAGATTTCTTTGCAATGAGTTGTGATGTTGAGATATGCTCATAACCATTTCATTTCGTAATGTTGAGTTTAAAAAAAGTAGCAAGTAGGTAGTTACGGTATTAAACATGAGCTAAATTATCTTCTACTGAGTGTTCCAGTTTTAACTTCGCATCTCGTCTATTACTATGATGAAATGAAGAAGAAGCTATTTAAATCATTAATTCATACGCTGAATATCCATGTATTAGGATAACTTTCTACTTTCCACTAAGTTCATACGAGCGTTTGCAAACACTACTTATTACTCCTAGTATATGGAATATACACGAGTCTTGTGATCGGATTTCAAAAAAAAAAAATATTTCGCTGAAATTAATTTTCTCGACGTTTTCGAGGGTGTAGATTCCAAAAATGCAAAAAAAATTTTTTAATTTCCGCGTACCCGTACTCGTACGCCAAAAATGTGTGCCCACCCATAACTCATAGTAATTCTTATCCGATTTGATTGAAATTTGGTAGAACGGTTAGCCCCTCGATGTAGATGAGAACATGACAGTAGTGTTTGTAATGTTTTTTTTTATTGATTTAAGTTTTTTTTATGCATGATTTAAAAATAATATTTAGCATTCTCGACTCATTCTCTATTTATTAACTACAAGTGTGCGAAATTTCATACTCTTCCGTCCAAGCAATTTTGGTAAAAATGGTCACAAAGTTTTGCCTTCACGTATTAATCTACTATATAAATTAAAGTCGGGTTAATGCGAACACTTAAACTCGAGATTGACTCAACAGATTCTTCTGATGTTTTATTGGATTCTTCTTCGCTTCGGATAACAGAATAACTAATAAAAAGTTAAAAAAGTTAAATGATGTTAATTAACTAACAATTTTTAAGTTTGTATGGAAAGGTTACTGGGATGCGCCCACGACATCGCGGGTAGTTCCCTCTTATTCTCGCATACGCTCTTACAGTAGCCCATCCCACTTACTCCACCGCACCGTTTCGATAGTTTTAGAAAATTTTCATACAAAGTCAACAATATTTTCCCGCCAGAGCTTTGAATACGAATGAAATAGGGATGTTTCAGAAATAGTTTAAGGTTATTACTTTATTAGTTTAATTCAATCGAATTAATTTTGTATTTTTTAACGGGGGCGCAGTGCACATCATGTACATATTAACGGGCCACTTCGGGCTGGAACCACCGGACAACGTCTGTCGGGAAAGCTAGTTTAATATAAAGAAAAACACACGTACTCATTAACAATCTGCTTCACGTATATTGAGTATGAATTATACCTATTTTTTATATACCAATTATTGTTTTGTAAAAACCCCTTAACATGCGTTTTAGTATACAAGGTGAGGCTATTCCTGTTAATAGTTAATAGAAGTACCGTTCCAGTGTAATTGCCATCCAGGTTAGCACAATTAGTAGAACACGTCAACAGGTGTTAAAACAACAGGTGTTTATCCCAATAATCCAAGCGAGGAGTTCAGAATAGCGTCGGTTTGAAGTATACGGGCTAACGGTAATGAATGCAGGTGCCGTAAATAGAATAACGAGGTGTTGAGTAGGTGCAACTAATTTAAAAGAAATGTAGGATTCAAGACAAAAATTTAAAAGTTTATTTTTGCATTTAAAACCCCCGTTTTGTTTAGAAGAACATGTTCTGGTATTCTCAGATTCACTTTCCAACTCAACACTCAATACAAGAAGTTCTTGCTTAGAACTTAATCGGTTGCCAGCAGTTACGCAACTAGTATTGGATAAAACATTTTCAGAATACAGAAATGTCAAAAGTCTCAATAAAAATTGGATACGACGCAACTCAATCGTCTGTTATTCGTTTCAGAATTATCATTATTTGTTAAAAAGATCGTTATAATGGAATTTAACGTTGAATTCTGCACCTATAGTTTAACATGATAAAAAGCTATTATTGTTGGCTAATTATTGTTGTTGCGCCGAATCACACGAAAGCGAGTAAAAAGTATTGTTTCTTCATCGATCATTTTCTATGGAGACATAATTATGGCTTCATCGATTCAACTTGATGAGAATTCTCGTTTTATGGAACATACAGTTTTGAGGAAGTACAGCTTACGATGAAGTTTCATTTAAAACTCTTTTTGCAGACGTTGTGGGATCATCGTTTTTGCAGACGATGATCGTGTTATTTAACAGCTCACATTGTCTTTAGCTCATGAATATTTGCTGAGATGAGGTTAATACACGACACACGCTTTCAGTAGCTTACTGTGAAAGAGTCAAGGAGTGTATTTGTGTTCACTTTGAGTAAGCACAGATTCATTAAAAAAAAAAATATATATATAAGCGAATTTGCAAAATTTCTTTGAAAACAACATTCATAATTACCCACTTCTTAAAAGATGATTCTTTACTTTGCTATTTGACACTGTGCCAATTTTTTATCATTGTTGTCTAATAATTGTTATGATTCATTTCTTCTGTTATCACCGATAACTGGTGTATTTTTTTTTTTTCAGAATTATCAATGATTTTATTTTAAAGCAAGCATTTGTTGCATAGAATTTATTTATTGTACTTATTGTAAATAAATAAAAATATTCCACCTAGTATTCTGTAGCCAAGCTTATCAGTCGCTGAATATTTTACAGCGTATTGAAAGAATCGTGAACTCGATCCCTGGTGCCGACCACTTTCTTCCTCTTTGACTTTGAAAATTCTCAAGTGTGTTTACTCGAGGTGAGCTCAGAATCATTGAAAAAAAAATAAGTAATATTTTTTGATAATATCTTTCTGACTAATTTCTCCGCCATGACTGATTTTGTAAGCATATGTTTGACATTTCACAGTTAGTACAGCTTTAAAAACCAAATTGCTATTTATAAAAATGCTTCGTGCCTATTTTACCTTATGATTATATCTTCATCGTGTCAACAATAAATAAATCAACATCATCCAATAAGTCAAACAAATTACATTCGCAATTGGTTTAAAGATGATTGGTGTCCGCGCCAATTTATTTGAGGGGTTGTTGCAACGCCAGAACCCTTCCCAATTACCCCGCCCCTAAGGGAAGATGATTTACAGGCTGTAAAGCGACTAGACGCCGACCTATTTAAGTTTTTTTTATGTCATTTGTACTAATGCATCTTTAACTTGAGATTAATTGGAATATTACGCCATTTTATGAATCCTTATTCAGTATTTCAAAAACCTTATTTTATTTTTATTATTTTCCATAGACCCCTTTTGGGACACTTGAATTCATTATGGTGCAAATCATTACAATGCATACATTAATAATAAATACTTCTATATAATAATAATGTTGTTGAATATATTCAACATTATAAAGAAAGGTAGGTATATTGTGTATCCTATATATTCCGAGGAGAGCTCTGCAGGCTTAGACAAATTGCATTTGGCGATCGACTACAAACGAATTCTCCGACAATGTAGAGTAGGAAGCAAATTAACTGTCCACTTTTTATATTTTTATACAAATGTCTTTGTTTGGTTTAAATAATTGTTTATATGTTCCAGTGGACAGTTAATTTTTTCGCACTATACATTGGCGAAATCTTCGTTTGTAGTCGAACGCCAATTTGAATTTGTCTAGACGCACTGTTGTTGTTCCCATCAGGGTGCCGAAGACGAAGAACACCATCTCATAGCTTCGAAACAAAGCTGAGGGATTTGAAATTTGACAACCCATAATGGCAAACGTTGCAAAGGTAAAGTGAACATACTTTGCCAGATTTTTCACATAATAGTAGAAGATGATTGTTAGTCCGTAGAGTTAGAGATAACAATGAAAAATCGTACACGATTAGTGTTATTTTAGGATCAAAAACTTCATAACTTATCATTTTGCTAAAATATACTGTATTCTAAATTTTTTTTTCTAAAATAAAAGACGGTTCTTTTAAAATTTTACTCAATAAAATACAAGATGCAAAGTGATATTAACGGATAGTAAATTTGTGAAAATTATCATGGGTAATTTAGCCCTGCACCACGAGCCATTTCTGTAACACCATTGCACCGACTTAATAATATTATTATATTATTAAGTATAATTTTTATTACGGACTTTACGGCTATGCAAATTATACGGCAAAGGCCTTCCGCTAGGGTACCTACATATAACGTCCCAGATAGTTTTACGAGTTTAAGAAGGGTGGCAGGATATTATTATACTCAGACCATCCTACCCCTAATGTGAAAAATATTACATAAAACCGGCTGTACACTAATACAGAAACGGAATATGCTCTACCTAACGAAGAAAGAATTGCTATAGTTTATTTTAAAGTTCAGCTTACCCCTAAATGATTTTTAGATAACTCATAGAAAAACAAAGTAATAACGGTGATACCTTGAAATACGAATTAAATTCGTTTCTCTCGTATTTTAAAGTAGTTTTACCTATTCAAATATTTCATGTTTAAAAATACTAAGCTGAAGCACATAGCAAAATGGGAGGCATATAATTTTTTCGCTGATTTCGTTTACTGAATATATAGGTGTCACAATATCTAATAAACTGATAACTGATTTATGCTCTTGAGAAACTAAATAACAGACTGACAGAAAATCCGCGTAAATAAGACATATTTCCATGGAAACGCTACCAACTTTCAAATATTTTGTTGGCGTTTCAAACTTTTACTAAAAAGTGTTACAGTAGAGTACTCCTTCATTCACATCTCAAATAATTTTAATCGTATTTCAAAACAAAACATTGGTGGTTGGACTGCTTGTTTTCAATAATCTCGAATGTCAACGTAAACCTTAACGCATTTACGAAAGAACATTGAGTGTACCTATCGTTTAAAAAGGAAAAAAATAAATTGAAATCAGTTTTTTGTTACATTATGGTTAAAAGCTATCTCAATGTCTGAAATGGTAATATTAGTTTGTTACATATTATTACACAGCGTTGGGTATGATCCTACAAAGGAAACGGCGTGTTATATTTTACGGGGTAGATATAAATTACGGTCCGCAGACAGTTTCACTACTCACTAACTGACTTTTATTACGCGCGGCTAATTCAATGTAATGTGTCTTGTTGGTGCAACCCGCCGCTCTTCATACTGTGGAGTCTAGCTTACATCTATGTTCAACAGGTTCATCATCACTTGAAATTGTACAGGTATCTTTACTGTATTTAGTTTGCATATTATTTATTTTAATGACATACCTAACGAGATATTTAGAGTAAGCGCCTATACCACAAGGCTACTGAGGTCGGTACCTAATATAGATAAAATAAATGAATACTTAAAACTTAATTGCTTAAGTACAATGTGGTGCCAAAGACATACATTTTCTAACTTTTAAGGTGCCGAAACACTGTAGAAAGCTTTCTAGCCTGATAAGACACTCTCTACCTATTCCAACTATTAAATTGCGGGTCCACTTTTCTAGAAAACCATTGCATTAGGTAAGTGTCTCGAACACCGAACAAAGACCATCACTTACTCTGAAAAATATAACCTCAAACTATGCAGCTAGGAAAACGTGGTTAGTGTAGGTTATGTTATAACAAACAGTGGAGTATTTCATAGCATTACGCTGTAGTGTAAGTAGGTATATATTATAAGCTACTTTGTGGTGCATTCCTCTCGTGTAACAGATGGTGGAAGTCTGATTATTTGATCGTTTGAAAACCATTCAGCTTACTTTGGTCGTTCGATACAACCTTTTGTACACTTTTTAGCACTAGGTATATTCGAAAAACTTACAGATGTGCTTGAGCTGAGCAAAATATTAAAATAAATTACACAAATAATTTTTTACCTTAAAATAAACTCAATGTAGGTAGGTTATTATATTTTCATTCTGTACCTACCACCTAGTGTGCGTTTTATAAAAACATCACCTACTTAAATAATAGTATTCTCCCGTTTTATTTTGTTCAGAGTTCGTTTGAGCATCTCGATCATATGAGAGCTCTTGTTGCCTCCCTATGCTAGGTAGAATGAATGAATACTCCCTTAAAGACCCCACTTAGGCTCTCTTAGGCTGTCATTTTGGTATCCTTAACACATATCCCAGATTTTTCCACCTACTTTTTATAGGATAGATGGTCCCGCACCGGGTGCGCTGGCCTATAGCCTAGTTCGCGATGCGATTATAAAGTACAGCAGGGTAATTCACGAAAAAGTTTGAAAATTAAGGGCTCATTCTCTCAAAATAGCCGTTTTTTGCACTTTTTCTTAATTGATTATACTTACTCCACGATTCCTTAATATACTAAACTGAAATTTACGTTTTATTATAGAATGAACCTTTAGTAAATAGTTAAGCTAGTTTATTTGCGGAAAAATGTAAATAATAATATCTTAATTGGAATTTGTTTTTTTTTTTTTTTTTTTTTTTTTTTTTTTTACCCATCACGCCGTTTCCCGAAGGGGGTAGGCAGAGAGTACGGATTTCCACTCTTTCCTATCCAAACAAACCTCTTTCGCTTCTTCCAAACGCATAACATTTCGCATACATGCTCTTCTATTCCTTTTACTCCTGACTTGGCCCTCCTCTAAGACGGCACCGATGTGATCGGACCATGTCATTCGAGGTCGGCCTCGTCTGCGTGCACCCATTCTTTCAGATTTATATATCCTTTTAGTCATTCTATCTTCGTTCATTCTCTCTACATGCCCAAACCACCTTAATTTATTCACTTTCATTCTAGTCACTACACTAACATCCACTCCACATTCCTTTCTAATACTATCATTCCTCACCTTATCAATCAGTCTCTTTCCGCATATCCTACGCAGTGATCTCATTTCTACAGCATTTATTCCAACTTCCAGATTTTTCGTCCATGTCCATGCTTCACTCCCATACATCATTGATGGAATCAGGATTGCATTGTGCATCAATTGTTTGGATTTAAGAGATACATTCTTATTTCTCATTAGAGGTCTTAGTGCACCGCCAACCCTTCTAATTTGTTTCATTCACCCCAAAAAAAGTTTTATTATGGAAACGACACCTTAAGTAAATGAAAGTTTAGTTCTAACTAAATTTTTTCGTGAAATATAGGGGATAGACTTGCATTATAAGTTCTTTGATTTCATTATTTGTTTAATAACTAGCTATAAATTAGCAACTTTTTTCCTACATAATGCATATCTAACAAAACAAAGAAATTTTTTTTTTTCATGGATTCCGATAAAAAATACACATTTCAATTCTGAGCCGAACCTTAATCCAACAGTATCCAAATCCTCTTGATCAAACCTCGGAACTTAGACCACTATGCTAATGAGCTATATTTTATCTAATAACTACCTCTTCTTAGATTTAGGTAGATTTTATGTTTCGTTCGTTGGTTTTTGTAATAACCAACTTCATTCGTCTGTACATATAAAGCCGACCATGCATTTTGTGCACTGAAACATTTGAGTAATCTGTAAATGAAGTTTTGTACCAGAAAGATACAGAGAAATACTTTTATTCCCTTTTGACATGAGTATAAACTGTTTCAGAATGTCTATCGATAACTCGGAGAGCCAATAATGTCTGCTTGATACTAGTGTAACAATTAGAAGAACAACCTCCATTGTATGCGATTTCCACATCACCTACCCCTGACTCCCTGTATTGACACAAGTATCAGTTCACAACGTCCTATTCTCATACAGTCTTGTCAATGTCGCGGCCCGTGGGCTGAATGTGGCCCAATACTGATTTGAATGCGAGCTTAAAAATTATTTGTTACTTTGCTTTTCGATTTGAGAATAAGTTTCAAGATATTCAGGAAAATAGTCCAATATGAATTATTATGAATATGCACTATTGCTTTGTAGCAGCACCAAATTTCTGTATGTCATGGAGACACGGGGTAGATCACTTCCTTCCACAACTTGCCGACCTTCATAAGCTGTGCTACCTGTAAATATGGGAATGATAGACTAAAGTACAACATTTTTCATAAACTCGTAATGCATATCTTTCCAGGCCTAAGAATTGCCTGAGAGAATTCAAAATCTTTTTATGATTTTGACATTAATAATTCGTCCTTTCACCATACACTTTGTAAATCCGAGGTGCAGTTATTTTTGAGTTATGAACTGTACTAAATACATTGCTGGAAGAACCTCAACAGATGGGTTACAATATTGGCCCTCGCCAACCATTGTTTATGGCAAAGCATTTACCTTCAATGTTACCTATAAGGTTCAAAAAGAACCTTAAGAACTTTTTTAGATTGCCACTATTACTAGGTATAGAATTAAATATGTGCGACACAAACCTCTCTCTCTTAATTCTTACCTTATTTTTATACCTACACTTTTTTAATCTCGGTCTTTCTGTACATAAACATTATATTTTTATGTGTGACCCAAAACAAGTGATCTCGCCCATACAAGTCAGAAGGTTTGATACTCCTGTCGTACACATAAAATAAAGTGAGCGGCTCGTACCCATATTGTGTGCGGCAGTAACGTTTGCAGGCAGCCCTCGTAACGTAAAAGAAGCCCGTTATATCTTCCATTGCATTGTAAATCCATTTCCTCTGTTTGCTTGTTTGTTTGGATTCCCTCTACACTCCACCTACATTGTGGTTAAGAAGTAAGGTTGTTATCGCCACTGAATCGAATAAAGCAACTTGTTTCACAAAGAGAAAATCTCTTCTTGAAAATGGTCTTAACGTTTGATTTGATTCTTGACATAGAAGCGTAAAAAGGGTTTTTTATTCATTTCATTAAACGCAGTAGGTACCCTTGTCGTCATGAACTTTTAGTAATGTCATATCTTTTCATCATTTTTTAAGTTCTCATATATAACTTGCATCTAAGATTGTATATTATTCTTAAAACATGTACCTACATGAAAAGTTCATTTAGAAGTAAATAAAATAATTTCTATTTTTAGAGAATATTGTTATAAATTATTATCAATAAGTGAGATCTACATTAGAAATAAAGGGATAAGCAATTCAGGAAATCCGGCTAAGCACTAATTACCGCGAAGTCTGATTTATAGCTGAAGTTTGCCATAACTAAATAGATAATTCACCATAACTTCTGGTACTACAATGTTTACAAACATTATTTACTTGAGTGTACCTAACGCTTGATTACAAAATTCTACAAAACATTACAATTTCTCATCGTATAAAGTGCTTTGGCAATAATCCCCCCAATGCACCCGCTTTTGTGCACTTTTTCTCTTTTTTCGTCCTACACTTCTGTGCAAAAAGTGTGTTTAATGTTAACTTCTTCTTCATATACAAGGTCTAGACACAATGTAAAAGGACGAATATGTAACAACTAATGACTAACAATTCATTACTGATTCCACTACGGGCTTACAACCGTCTTTTACTGTTATTTCGAAGGCTGGCTTAGTGTGATCACTTAACGTTGACAACGTTCGCCATTAGGTGGTTATGTTATGTAAAAGGTCAATTATTACAGCCTTATTTTAAACCAGGATGTTAGACGACCGCTTACCAAACCAACCCCTTCGGATTAGATATTAATCCCACCCTAAGGACAAATTAAGACTTCAGTAGGTACTATAATTATTTTAACCATAAGTAATTTGCTTCAAAATTTATGATTGAGAATCTCCTCATCTCTCCTTTATAACAACAATAGTGATGATAATTTGATAATTTGCTTATTATTTATTTGTAAAGAGGTTGTATAGCTGATAAAATAATATACCTTATATCGCCAACATTTTCTTCTAGTCTTCTAGTGTAGTTCTACCTGACTAATTGAGACCGAAACCCACCTAGAAATTCTTAATGACCTAACCCGTAATCTAACCCGGTATTGCTAGTTCAGAAAACTGTTACCAGTTACCAGAACTACAAAATACATAACTTTATAGGATAATATACAAAACTACCTGTGCTTTGTAAAAACTAAATTTCCAAATTTTGACCTACTCCTTTACACGGAGTTTTCAAATGTTTTTCGCACATTTTAACAGCTTATTACGTAATGTTAAACCGGGCTTTGAAAGTAGGTACATTATATGAGTAACACACGATTTTTTTAAATTAACATTCTTTTATTAATCTAGGTTTGTATATAAATTTCCTGTGAGATATCGATTTTAACATCTTTTGAATAGTTTGCAATTAATATCGCTTATTACCAGAAACGTCAAACTCCATGATGGGTAAAACATAATATACCTCTGTAATAAAAAAAAATAACATCAGATGTAATTAATTCGTTTGATAGTAGTATTTACATTACATATTGTCATGTATAGGAAGGATTATTTTTAAAAAGCCTGTCATATATTCTTAGTGGGAGCTTTTAAAGTATATAGAAAAATGCACGTCAAAGTATCGTGAATGAGAAACCTCTTGGGACAGCGTTATGTAAGTCTGCTGCGTTACGAATCCATTTGTCGAAGGAGTAACATTGCGGGAATAAGTAGTGCTTTATTTCATACTACGTAACGGTCTTCCACATAAAGAGTTTGATGTTTCATCTTTAAAGTATAATAATATCTGCGACACATTGTCATAATCTAATGAATTTGATGTACACAGTTCTAGTGAATCTAATGGGTACCTACATCCGTACCTACATACCGATATCGAATCAAGAGGTCCCGAGATCGATTCGGTCGGGTCAAGTGTTTTTCGCATGAAATTTCTTCCGGGGTTGAGCTGTCTCAATTTGACGGGGACCATCAACTGTTAAAAATGGGAAAAAAGCTGCGCCGGCTGTTGAACTGGACTCTTTATATAGATTAGCGGTCGACCAGTGCTCTAAATTCGACCATAACTAATTTAAATTGTAAATTGGAACATAACTCAAAGGTATTTAGGTTCTATTTTCAAAGACTGAACGAGCGCTATTTCACAATTTTATTTCAAAAACATGGATACTTCAAATTTGAAATGTTGATTTGTATAAAGTTTTTTCTATTATAAATAAACATAAACAATAATAATCTATCCTCAATTTGACAACAGATAAACAAAATAATATGTGCGTCTGTGTCAATGTCAAATACATCGAAATGTGTGTGGGTATCAAATACATAACATCACACAGTAGTGTTTGTAATGTTTTCTTTATTGATTAAATGTATTTTTATGCATGATTTTAGAAAAAATACAGCATTCGCCACTCCTTCTCTGTATCTATACTAATATATAAAGAGGAAAGATTTGATTTTTTGTCTGTTTGTTTGCATCGAATAGGCTCCAAAACTACTGAACCGATTTGAAAAATTCTTTCACTTTTGGGAAGCTACAATATCGGCGGTGAACATAGGCTATATTTAATTTCCAAAAAAAATTGGGTAACCTACGAAAACTTCAATAATGTAACCCAAGGTGTAAAAAATTTACCTAAAATATTATTTTTATCGCGAACGCTGTGAAAACTAATGATGATAGAATAAAACAATGTACTACAATTTTGTAGAAGACATCATTATTTACAAAAAGTATCGCGACAGCATATGTCTAACTATTATAGTTATGCCACAATAAGTGTTTTTTTATTTTAAAAAAATCAATAAAATGTCACCTCTAGAAAAGGCTCTTTATTGGTATCTTGGTATTACTCCTTATTAAAATAAATTAGTTAATATTCAAGTCTGCTTCAATATGTTTGTAAAACATTTTGAATTATTCAATTCGGACATTCCATTCGAAAGTTATCACGAGTTTAAAAATGTGAGTATTGGAAAAAAAAAAGCAGTCTCTTATCATCTCAACTTATCCGATGCAGAGTGCGTACGGGAGCGGGAAGGGGTCATGTCAAGTTCAGTAGAAATACCGCGCAAAGTAGTCACGGTGGTAAAGTGACGTGACACGATACATTGCAATGCAATTATTCCAGATTAACATATGCTATAAAATATTTTGAAAAAGTTAGGGATCTGTATGAAAACTAAATTATTTTTAAGTATCTATCTACCCGTGCGAAGCTGGGGCGGACCTCTAGTAAACTATAAGATTGCGAAATTCATACTTTTCGGTCCAAATGGTCACAAAGTTTTTGCTTCACGTATTAATATATAGATAATTGGAAGTTTATTTATTTTATGTATCTGTAAATCAGTGAAATGAAACCCTAAAGGTAATACAATGGTCACTTTAATGCATGCAAACAGATACTAATATAGACAATCTATAGACATTCCACTCTCGAGAAAGTGATCTACGAATTGTTCAAATAAAAAATTATATAGATACATATATTTTGGTTTTTACTTCAGGAGAGCACAGATTCTTTTTATGAAAATATTTTTAACTACATAGCTGACCCACACGTCGACCTTCGACCTAACCCAGAATAAAAAAATAATTTTGACTTATTACATAAAATAAATGTGATTTACGACATAAAAAATTAATTTACGTAATTTAGCTAATAAGTTATTGCATTATGTAATAGTTATCGTTGTTTCGGATGCGGGATGAAGATCGATGGGTCATAAGTTTGAAATCAAAACAATTCCTCTATACTTTTTAAAAAATCTAAGAGATGGCGGTGTAGTAGAAAATTAATCACATGTGAAGCCTGTTAACTTATTGTATATTGCTGGGGGAAAGAATAGATCATAATATTAAACCAAATGTTACTAAATTATTATGGTAAAGATGATTCTGTTCCCCTGATAACGCAAGATTTGAATTCGCCACCCTCGTGCACTAAAGTGTTGGAACCGTGGTTAAAATCTCGTTTGTTAGGTTATGGTTTAGGGTTAGTTGATGACACAGTTTGAAAGTTTTGTACGGATGGTGTTCATAGTGATTTAAATTCGTCCTAATATTATTTTTCAACGTTTAGGTGAGACGAATTTGTAGTCTCCTAGATTTTGTTATATTTACTAAGTACCTACATTAAAACAGAAATAATTATTCAGTTTTTAGGATAATATTATTATAATAATTATAACCCAAGCATATAATTATAATCGCATGTTTGAATTTTCTCAGAATTAATTCGATGATGGGCATCACTTAACTTGAAACGAGTTAACACTACCGCAAAGCTGAGCAAAATACAGAGGGCACGGCCTAACGTACTTTGTACGATAATGAAAGTTTAAGCTTTGCTGAAAAATTACGAAGCTACATTTGATGAGTTTTTACGCTTGGTTATTTAAGTTATTCGCAGATTATTACATTATTTAAAAAACCCCACTCACTTTGGGCTTACGTTATTTTATATATAGGGTGTCTTAGTAAGAATGCACTTTTTTTAATTTTAAAATACAAATATGTACCTAGGTGTTTTTTGTAAAGAAGAGATATCCCGATTAAGTATGGAATAAAATATCCGGAAAATGACTTTTACTTTAGCAAATGGTCATTACTCTTTTCATGAAATTTTCCACGACTTTTTACAATGTGAAATTTGAAAATTTGAGAACGAGTCCAATATGTTTTCGGCGACACTCTCGTTACAACAGCAGTGTTTTGAAGAAGGCGATAGCTAGAAGTGGTTGTCTGACGTACTTATCCCAGGTGCCGACCATCTTCATCAAGCTTTAAGTAGCTTATTGTGAAAGAGTCAAAGAGTGTATTTGTGTTCACTTTGAGTGAGCACAGAATCGTTAAAATAAAACATATTCAAATTTTTTGATCACTCTTCGAATGGTTGACATAGGTATATGTATGTATTGTGTATGCACGTAGATGCATTTTCTGGCCGTAAGTTTCCCCATTTTTGTTAAAAGTTTTCATAAATATAACTAGTTATTCGTTCGTAAAGCGCACCATTATTCATAATCGTAATATAGAACACATTATAAGATAACTGTCAAATTTCAGTGTTGCCACTTGCACAAAAAAAAACGCTTAATTTAAAATGTGCACTCTTACTGAGGCTCCAACCAGACTTTTCTCGCAGAGTATCACCAAACATTTCTGTCTAAAATATTTCAATGTATGCGATATAAGATTATCAATCTTTTTCGCTACAGATTTAATAAAATTGCTGACATTAATTATTATTAACACCTATTTGTACATTATAGTAGAAGTTAATAATAAGTTAATTAAACGATTAAGTTTTAATTAAAAAATACTATCAGCATACCATTTTTCTCCAGCAGATCAGGATAAAAATGTAAAGTAGGTACCACATAATATTTCGGATTTTCATAAAAATGTAAGATTTTGTCTTCTCAAATTCTGTTCTTCAAATGTATGTGGTCAGCATGATCACCCACGAATGTTTCAAAAACCACGCTTTCTTACGGAAATAAAGAGTGTAAATATATAAATAATGAAACGTCATTAAAATATTATGTACCAACCTACTGGGTTAATCCTATAAGGGTAATTCTGAGATGAGTCCACTTAGAAAATAATCTATACATTAATACGTGAAGGAAAAACTTTGTGACCATTTTTACAAAAATTGCGCGGACGGAGGAGTATGAAATTTCGCACACTTACAGTTTATATAGAGAATTTTTTAAATTATGCATAAAAATAGATTAAATCAATAAAAAAACCCTACGCACACTATTTTTATAATGTTATGTATTTCATACTCACATACACACTTTGATGTATTTGACATTATTTGACCCAGATCTTTTGTTTATCTGTGTTCAAATTGAGAATAGATTAATATTTTTTGTATTAAATAACCATAGAAAAAACTTTGAACATATCGACATTTCAAATTTGACGTACCCATGTCATTTTTTTTGAAAGAAAATTGTGAAACAGCGCTCAGTCTTTGACAAAGGAATCTTAATAATGTTCAAACTTATTATCTAAATTAGTTATGTTCGAATTTCGAGCACTGGTCGACCACTAGTATCTACATAATAATTCAGAAATGTTTTTTTATTTGCCTTTTACCGTATGTCGGAGCATCACGCTCAAAATACAAATGCTACGTCAGATATGAATCTGCGCAGAGCCGTGCAAAATGCCGGAGAAGGTTCTTAAATACAATTTGCTGCATTAACTTTAATATATTTAGGGCCGGTATTTCGAATGAGCATTAAACAGCCTAATAGTAAATGGACATATAACTTTAAAGGCTCCACTAACTCAAAACGGATCTTTCATGAGAAATTTAATGGACCATTGGTTAATTGACAATTATCTTGTTTTTTTTTGCGACTGGCGATATTGAACTTGTTGCTATCTTCACTCTATACATGTGTGAGAGCGAGACGCGCGGTAAACACCATTCGTTAGAAAGAGATGACAGACAAATTCTTGTGTTTGTTTTACTGCAACTGTCAAGTCAAGTTTTATTTTATTTCTGTTATTTAAATATTTTTAAAAGGGAACCCAAACAAATATATAAAATAATTCATATATATTATTTTCTGTATTAAAAATAAGTATTTCGAGATTATTCCCATTGGTTTATAATAATATTATGTACTACGTGCGTCATCTTGTGATTTTGACATTTCACTTAGCATTACTAAAAAAGTGAGATATTTTTTATAAAATAGACGATATTTTAGTATGGCATAGTTCCTATTTTGATGCTTTATAGAAAGCATTGTAATCCGATTTATAAATTGGTCGAAAAAAATGGGCTCTCTCATAAGAATCATCAACAATTTCGAAAAACGGTATGAAAACAGACAAAATTGGCAACCATTTTGACAGTTCTAAATTGTCCATTAGTGTGCTATTGGCTGTTGGAGCAGCCCACTAAATTTAATCTTTCATTAAGGTGTTTAATGCCCCAATCGCCGCTATTTGACAGTTGAAAGATCCGTTTTTTTCTCTAATGGGACATTATTGAGTTAATCCTCCATTAAAACTTATTTGACTGTATAATGCTTGTTCAAAAGATCCACCCTTAGAGCTATTTAAAAAACTCTATTTTTTAGGATCTTCATACAAATTTTTCAAAAAAGACAGTAAGCCATCTTTTGGAAACAAAATTACTCATGAAAACGTTGAATGGAATCTTGGTATTACGGTATGAAAATGTAATAAAATAATTGGAGATTCATTTGTTATACATATAAATGTTATTCAAATCTTATTATTCTCAATAAATAAAGATTTAATGAAAAAAATGCAAAATAATTCCTCCATTTTGAAGTTTGACATATTTTAGTGACATATGATGTCGGTAAAACAGCTGCCTTTATCACACATAGAGGTTGTTGGGAATGTAGCTAAGATTCAAACCATAGATAGAGTAAAACTTGCAAATTATGTAGGTAGGTTCGTATAATATTATTTGGGTTGGTAAAACAGCTGCCTTCATCATTAGTCAATCACCTAAAATTTGTACCATTCCACACATAGAGGGATGTAGCTAAGATTCAAACCATAGAGAGAGTAAAACTAGCATAATATTATGTATGTAGGTTTGATTGAACAGTGAAATTGAATCAAGTGTGAGATGTAACATATTATTATGATACTTGCAGTTTTTTTTTCATGTGAGTGGCAAACTATAATTTTTCTTCATTCTTTTTAATAAACATTAAAAGTGTCATTCTTCTCTCTTTTTATGAATTGTGAAAGTGTAATTCTTCTTTTTCTGTGCTTCTGTCAGTTATATAGGTCTGTTAAGCAATGTGAAGCTAGACTAGAAGCTGTTTAATTACCTACCGATCAAGCCTGACAATCGGAATCAAAAACGTAAAGCAAGACGGGTATAAGCTAGTACATAATAAGATGATTTAGCTAGATCAAAGAACCTCTTACATCATGAAGCATCATTCTTGCGTTTAATTTGTAAAATTAACGCCTTTTTAACAAGTAAATTCTTGGAAAAACCTTAGCACTGGTTGAAATATTTTCATTCTAGAGAAATATTCTAATGAGTTTTGTCAAATCATATTAAAAAGATTATTTTACGATTCTATTAATCCCTCAATTATTAGGGATTTTGTCAAAATTCGAATTAATTGCTAATCATATTACTAAGAATATTTTTATTTATATGTACCAAGGCGTGTCCCTAGATCTACAAAGATAATTTTGTGAGGTCTGCTGTCTTTGTCCTCATCGTCCAAGTCATTCTGTCCTCCACACCTTGCCTCCTTTAGTCAGGGATCTAGCTGGTCTTCTGGGTCCTACTTATGTGTCCAATGTCCATTATCTTTCTTATCATAGGTGTTCTTATAATCACCTTTCTCCAATGGGAGTAACATGGAACCCGCCACGGATATGGATATCGATATTTTTACATACTTTTACATACATCTATAACATTTTGATTTTTTCCCACATTTATTTTTCTTTTTCAAGGTTTTGTGACCACTTTTGGACATAGGTCGACCCTTTTAAACTTTCACAGCTCCCCATTTGAGGTCGGTGTAACTTTCATACGTCATCAAACTGAAGTTCTCAGAGGCCATTCAAGAATTTTTTTGCTCCATCTAGTGTCAGCAATTCTGGCCATTGCCTAGCGACCCTTTGAACATCGGTTACTCCAGCTTTCTGCCACATCTTCTTATTGCTTTTCTTTCTATCACTAAATGGCTATCTATCCACTATCCTAGAATTCTTCTTTTCATATCTCATTGCATCACACTATTAATAATTGACCTATTCAACTTTCTTTCAGATAACTCGAACACTATTTTAGAGTAATTTGTAAATTTCAAGATTTTCTAAATGCTGCCCATGGCAGTCCTTGTCATCAATGTTTGAAAAATATTGTAGAGTATTTTTTTTTTATAATTTGATTAATAAATTTCTCTAACGGTTTGTCCTTGTACCTACACTTGAAGCTGGAGTGATTGGAGGAGAGCACCTACGCAAAATAAATAAATAGTACGACATTGAAGATATTTGTCACGATTAGGTTGAAGAAGCAAACACGAAGCGCTAATGAACCTCCAACCGAGCTGATTTGTTTAGAGATGTAAGCGGGAGGTGGCGCGCTACGCGTAAACATGTCAATCACAATCCGCAGACGAAAGAGTGACGCCTGCCATCGATAGGAGATATCGAATATCAATTCATAATAAATTATTATAATATTTACTTTTCGGTCCGAAAAATGCTTCTATGTGGTATTCAGTGCGAGCGAACATAATAATATTACTATTCGATACATTAGATTAGTTCGGAATATTGAGAAAGATTGAGATTGAATGTCACAGAATATCGAAACAGAAATTCGAAATAATCTCTCTATTCCTGATTTGTATATTTTTATTCCCACACCAATATGTGTATTGTACAAAACCAGTAGTTTTTTGCTTATGTTTGATGAACAGGATCTAATTATTGGTGTGCATTTTTTTATAAACGGAACTTTTAAATCAATCAAAGGACATATAAATTTGCGGGAAGAACACACTCTGCCTTTTTTTTGTCACGCTTTATACGTCGTAAAATTTATAAATGTGATAAAAACCAAAATAAAAGCCTGGTAGCCTGGCGGTTGCAACGCCGATTTTCTTACGGCACCGTACTAGGCGTGGGTTCGATCCCAGGTTCCGACAATCTTCCTCTTTTACGGCACAAGCTTGTAACAAGAGTGTATTTGTGACAGATTCATTTATTAAAAAAAGAGGAAGATCGTGAAACATCAGCTCGGACCCACGAACTTCTATAGCAAAATTGTATCACCTGGACGCTAAGCTACCAAACCCTTTTAGTGTTTGTGCTAATCATTTAACTTGAAAATGTTGCGACATTATATTGGTTTTTTTTTACCCATCACGCCGTTTCCCGAAGGGGGTAGGCAGATAGTACGGATATCCATTCTGTCCTATCCAAACACACCTCTTTCGCTTCTTCCAAACGCATAACATTCCGCATAAATGCTCTTCTATTCCTTTTGCTCCTGACTTAGCCCTCCTCTAAGACTGAACCGATATGATCGGACCATGTCATTCGAGGTCGGCCTCGTCTGCGTGCACCCATTCTTTCAGATTTATATATCCTTTTTGTCATTCTATCCTCGTTCATTCTCTCTACATGCCCAAACCACCTTAATTTATTAACTTTCATTCTAGTCACTACGCTAACATCCACTCCACGTTCCTTTCTAATATTCTCATTCCTCACCTTATCAATCAGTCTCTTTCCGCATAACCTACGCAGTGATCTCATTTCCACAGCATTTATTCCAACTTCCAGTTTTTTCGTCCATGTCCATGTTTCACTCCCATACGTCATGGATGGTATCAGGATTGCATTGTGCATCAGCTGTTTGGATTTAAAAGATACGTTTTTATTTCTCATTAGAGGTCTTAGTGCACCGCCAACCCTTTTACCAGTCAGTTTCCTTCTTTCAATCTCCTTTTCACATTATATTGTAATATGTAATTTCACCACCTTTTTGAATTTTTCAATTTGTGATGCAACATGATCACTGATCAGTGTGCATGTAGGTAAATATATACTATCGCGAGTGTGCACAATGCGCTGTCCAATGTTGAAATCACCTGATGGTTACCTCTCTTAATGGAATCCACCATACTAACAGCAAATGATATCAATATTCTGCGGTGTGTAGACACTTGTATTAGTGAAGCACGTATGTAACACAACGACAGAGGTTTCTAACGTTTTACCTGACAGATAATCAATAAACAAATTGACTGAAACTTCTATAGGTACATATTTGAACCAATTATTTTTGTCTGGATCTAAGACTATCGAAAACGGAATTTATTATGATCGAATAATCTATGAAAGATTTTTATGCGTCGATGATTATCCCGATAAGTTATACCCTTTTAACTTCAGTAGGTATTAACCGAGCGCATGTCGTGTCTAAAAATTAGGTATAAAAAGCCACAAATGATTTCCTCATTCATCGAAACATATAAAAATAGCATTTAATCTATAGATATAAAATATAGTCGGGTTAGTGCGGACACATATAACTCGAGATGAAGATTTTAAATTTTTAGTAATTTGTAAATAACCTTAAATATATTTGAGAAATTGGAAACATCTGTGGTTTATGCGTGATGTGCCAACATACGAAAATAAATATATGCATAACTGAATTATTATGTAGAAGATATTAAAGGAGCACTTTTGTATTTACCCTATACAAGAGCTGGGTAATAATTCTAACAGCGCACTGGTCCTAAAAAGTAAAATAGGAGCAGTTCCTAGTACTAATGCCAGTTAGAAGTAGAATTACACAGTAGTAGTGTTAAGAATAATCCATGTAAAGAAGGTATTACAGCAAACATGACCCCGAGGGTTGATAAAGAAAACTTCATCAAGAAATCAATGCTCATAGGCATTAGGTATAGAGGATGATTTAGGCCAACTGACAACAAGGTCAGAATTACTCATAGATATCAATATTTTTAATCTCCATAAAAAATAGCCTCTCCTTTACCTACGAAAAATAATATTATTGCTGGATTCAGACAATTAATTCTCGTACGCCAATGAGTCTGGTCCATTGCTGATAGTATGAAAACGATAATAAAATATACCGGATTATAACATAGACAGCTCATTTTGCAAGTATTGATACATCCAATTATTTTTCTCTCTCGAGTTCTTTACCTAGGTATGTCGTATTGACAAGTACCTATACAAGTGTACGTTTACACCAAACGAACATAGTGCCGAATCTAGAAACAGAGCATAGGTACTTTCTTTTATGGTTGATATTGATACCATGGAAACACTAACAAGCAAGAACTTATTATTAACTAATTCTCATGATTAGGAGTTTCGGAGACTTAAACATTACCACCTAATGGCGAACGGTGTTAAAATAAAGTGATCACACTTAGCCAGCCTTCGAAATAACAGTAGATAATGGTCGTAAGCCCGTAGTGGTTTGTTCCATTTAAAAATCGAACATAAGTATTAAATTGTTAGAGTCATTAGTTGTTACACATTCTTTGTTATTAATAGGCGATGATAGATTAGTGTCTCTAAGTTCTGGCAAAATTCTCGTTTGGTTTATATGCGATTCCTTAATAATATTAACGAGCTTGACTTTGGAATTTATGATTATAAAAATAGTCCAGTTGTTTAGGTATAGTTTTTTAGTAATATAGTTTCAATCATAAACCTTTGCTTACAAATTGATTTGACGATGACGTGTTGAATGACAAAGGCATATTATCACATCCGTTATAATATGAGGTGTCTTAGACGTCATACGACATATTATTAGATAATTCTATATCTCGTGTAAATAAGTTAGTTCTTACAGGTAAACTATTGATATCAGCTTATTTCCTTTACAGATATACCTACCTTATTTCAGGACTTTATGGATATGTGTCACAAATCTAGGGCTGCCAGCGCTCTGGGTTTGAATGGTGCGTCTCCGAGCTCCGGGCTTGAATCTGGAGAAACTAATGTCTAGCTTTTGATTTTCGAATGATTATAGACAAACGAATAATCAAACGATCATAGATAGTCGATGGAAGAAGTCGAGGTTTGTTCTAAAGATTAAAAATAAGTGATCTGCCCATAGCGACTTTTATTTTTTTTAAATTCTAGTTCTACCTATACATATATTGCAAAAAAATATCACGAGCGGGAAGTGCCCCGGAAGTGGGCATAACTGAAATACGACGTGAGCCGTAACAAGGTACAGATTTCTTATGATGTGAATTAAAAAATGAAGTGGTTTGTATAACTACTAGCCGCTAGCGGTTTCACTTGAAAACAGCTTACCTACTGTAAAGAAACATACTTCCATAAAATATCATTGAAACTTAAATATATTCTTTTTGTTAGGTAACTTAATTATAAGGACAAACTTAACAATATGGTACATTAGGCAAATAATTTGGTCAGAATTTAATTTATTTTCTTTATAAAAAAGCCTTTTAGCGTACTCCTATCTAGAAAGGAACACCAGCTGTCACTCATGGTGACATTTTGAAATTCCTTCATCACTCTTACAAACGTAAGCACCTACCGTATGATACGTTTCCTCGTTGGAGTTACCTATTTCAGTAATGAAATCGATTTTAATTCAATTCCTCTGTTCTAACAATCATTCCTACTGTACATGGGTTCTCTTACGTGTTTCCTGTGTTTATGGTATAAAATATGTTTATGATATTATGTTCTTTCAGCTATTTTCTACTTACGCTTAAAATTTCTTGTTGGTGTCTTCCTTTATTGGAAAATGTGATTAAACTTTCACATAAGCTATTTCTCAAAGTATTATTTTTATGCTGATGGGTGTTATGAAATGATTTTCGAATGCGGTAGAAAGTCCAGTGATTAGATCGCCAACTTTCGTATAACGCATTTCATGGGTTGACTTGGATGCTGGCAATCTTCCTTTTTCACATCACAGAATCAGCGTTTGGTGACTTTTTTTCTAATGACTTTTTTCTAATCAAATTGGGGAGTGGCCTATAAAACCGATTTGGGTTATAGAGAGCCTGTGGTTCATCGCTCAACACTATTTTGGGAAAATTTCTTCTTCTTCTCTTATGGAGCATTTTAAGGTTTCCGTTTGATAATCTGACATTTATTTATTTTTGATAATAGACAGATTATCTGGCTTTCAAATGAGATCAATCTAAAGATAACGTGACGCTTATCAAGAGAGAAAATAAATATAAAAATATGACAGAATTTTTTAATAAAAAAAAGTGTAAGTGCCCCTAGAAAAGAAGAAGAAATTTTCACATTTTCATCGATTAATTTTTTGTGTACTATTCGCACCACAATAATTCGTTTGATCAAGTTTCGAAATAACACATTGTATGAATCACCTCGATTAAGTTATAACGCAGCATACTTGAAAAGGTGTTGAATACAATAATCTATGCTGCAATTTGTTCACTCGAGAGTTATTTTACTAATCGTTCTGAATATCTCGTACATAACTCAAAACCTTATTTTCGACTCGCCGTTTTCAATATGTTTTGTGTTCGCCCGCCTTCTTTCGCACATTCAGTATTTCAGTACCACATTATCAGTTAGTATTTTTAACACCAGTAGTTTGTGAAAATTTGATCGTTTAAATACTCCTCTTTATCACCCCAATATATATAAACTAGTTTTTTAAAGGCGCCCGTGGCGCCCCTGGCCGGAGAGGTGAAAGTTCACCAAAAAAAGGGTATTTTGTCGTCGCCAATTCTCGTTCCGAGTAGCCCAAATGGCGATAAATCGCCCACGTTGGCAACACTTAATAATATTAGTTAGTATACCTGTATGGTCAACGGGCGTGCGCATAACGGCAAAACGCTATTGGTTACTCAGAAGCATCCCCGATCCGCTGGATCAAAACTTGTTTGAGGGTGCGAGTGGCGCGCCATCTAGCGGCGTTAATGACATCAGTCAGTCAGTCAGTCAGGCAGGCAGTCAGTCAGTCAGTCAGTCAGTCAGTCAGTGAGTCAGTGTTCAAGACAAATATTATATAGATATCCAGCATTAAGGTTTTCAATATTATCACCTATTATTTAAAGAGCTAGATTTATTCAGAACAACTATTCGATTTCGGTAATAAAGATAAAAAGCGATTTCATTAGATAGTCTTAAAAACGGATTATAATTAACTACGAACAAACAGAATGTTTTAATTTAATTAAAAGATTCGTCATAGATAAGGCAAAGTCGCCGTCAAAAAACCATAAAAACGTTTAGCTGGTTATATTTCTTGAAATTAAATTTCTCAAGTGAATTATTTATACTAGAGATGACACCGTTATCTATTTAGATTATTTTCCACATTCAGAGAATCCGAGACCGCGTTTTTCATTGTTTCTTTAGAATTTACTGCAAATTATATTTCATTGTTTCGTCATACATAACAAAAAGCTTTCTCCCATTGTTTCCTGTAAGAACTGGGTGGATGGCTTATCTTACGCGCTGTTAAAAAAGCACAAAAAATTAAAATGCACGTACATTACTACCTGAAAGATAAAGATTCATAGTATGAAGTACCTACTTTTTATTTTTTCAAAGTATTTCAAATTTACGTACCTACATGTAAATATGGTAGATAAATAGTTTCAATCTACGTCCTTCGCTCTAGTAACAGACACCTGTCATTTGCTGGACACACACGCAACGATAAAATCGTACCAACTAATCGGCCGATAAATTAGAAGAATTTATAGGTTAATTTGGTAGGTGTGTGCTGGACAAACGATTTCTCTTTCAAATTCGAAAGATAATCGTTCGATCGCTGATCTTTCGAAATTCCATAAAATTAAAGCTATAGCTGGGTACACACGTAATGATTTATCTTTAAGATTTGACCGATAATCGCTCATTTTCAAAATTTTTCTTCGCTAAGATTTTAAAATTAGCGATTATCGGTCAAATCTTAAAGATAAATCGTTACGTGTGTACCCAGCTAATAATTTCAGTAATTACGTGTGTACGCTTTCTTACTACAGCATACGTCTTGGGCTCGAATCCATGTGCCGACTATTTCCACTTTCACAACACAACTCTTCCATAGTGTGTGCAAGTTTCCAAATGTATTTGTGTTCACTTTTAATTAGCCCAAATTCATTTAAAAAGATACACCCGTACGCGGCGTATGCAACAGTGAATAGGTATATATTTCTAGAATTTTTTTTTTATTTTATCAAGGTTTTTTTTTATCAATTTATTTAGAAAAAAGAATACAACTTATATTTAAACAGAGTGCTCCTTAATAAAAATTATATATGGAATTTAAGGATGTTCTGCAAACAGAGGTTTTCCACTTTCAATGAAATTTTTTACGAAATCCATCATACAACTGAGAAATCGCCAGTGGTTTTTCCCACAGTGCCGGATTTCTGACGGTTCTCGTTTAAGCTGTGTGTATGAGCCCTTACCTAGCCGGACGACGTTTAGAAGCAAGAAGCAAGTACACTATAACTAGTGTTTTTATAAAAAGGGTCATTTTGATTCGAATAAATAAATCATTTTTTCCATTGTCGAAAAATATTTTTATAAATGTGCTTTTAAACTGTTCGTTGTATGCCTCGCATTAATAAAGACGAAAGATCTTTTTCAAAAGGTTCTTAGACAATTCTGACAAATGCATTCAAATCTCACGCACAAAAAGAAATTTCTATTAATGTGTACCGGTAGAAGGTGACAGACCTGTGGTGAAGGTGGCGCACAGCCGTTTGGCGTATTATGTGTGACAAAGACAAACATATATTCGTCAGTAATGCTTGATTGCATATTTTTATTTAAGTTCAACTTCAAATTTACTCATAATGCTACTTTCAAACTAAAAATTGTATGGAATTGCATCTCCAGTATAATATCTCATTGACTGATAGTTATAAAATAATAATTATATATTACCATGATAATTCGTTAAAATTTGGGTTTAATGGAGTCTATTCATCCAACAACATATTATACAATAATGTAACACTCTTCACATGTGACATATTTCCTACTACACCGCCATCTCGTGGATTTTTTTTTAAATGATGCAACTATAAAGGATTTTTTTTAATAACCAACTTATGGCCCGACGAACTTCATCCCGCATCCGAATCAACAATAATTATAACATAATGCATAATAATTTATAACTTAAATTTAATTCAGTTTTTATGTCATAAACTGTTTTTTTTTATGCATATCTTAAAATAATTTACTTACATTCAATTTAATATTTACATTATTATTCTCCCACTAAAGCTATAAGCTTGTGTGTAGGAGAAGGCTTCAATTATACCTACGACAATGCAAGAGAAAACAAAAACATACCTACAACAACCAGTTATCCACAAAAACATTAAAAATACAAACACCTGTTTTATTACAGTACATTCTCAAAGTCTTAACAGGCATATACAAAAATATCTACATATTTACATTTCTTGATCATAAGTACACTGTATTTATTTTAATTCACGTAATAAGTCAAAAATAAAAATTTATTCTGGATTAAGTCGAAGTTCGACGGGCGGGTCAGCTAGTTTCTAAATATTTCTTTAATTCATTTTTTTTAAATAGTTTAAAATGATATTGATAAATAAGTATGTACGGCAATTAATAGTTGTACTAATGTTATTTATAAAATTATGACGTCCTACAGTGTTACTGTTTAGAAACGTATTGTCCTGGGGAAGTCCTTCTGAAAGGAAAATCCATTAACAGGTACGAAACAATATTATAAATTATTCAAATCGTCATGATTAATGAATTTCTGTAAGAGATCGCGTTGTGTAAATAAATAATTATTGTTCGTGTGAAACTGTGCGATCTTGTCTTTTAGTAATGGTCCCTCTGTGTCGTACGACAATAATAAGTATGGTGTTGGTTTATTTGTACAAGTGGTCGCGATGGTGCTATGAAGGCGTAGGCGTTTTCGGCCCTTCTTCAACAAGAATAAAATTCAAAGCAGCGCTTCGTTATGATCACTAACACTAGAATTATGCTCCAGCATTTAGTATGGCGACGTTGAATAATCCGCGCTTTATGATCGTTTAATAAGGTCAATTTTCCGAATCTGTCTTAAAATGGAAAACATTCATACGTTTTCGGAAAGCTTATTAATTTGACAAGTTTTTCATGTGGTTTGTACGACAAGTATATTATACTTTTTTGGAGTAGCTCACTTAGAAAAGTACAAATTAAAAATGAAAAAACTGACTTGTGATTTTAAAACGTTGTATTTCTGAGGTTTTAGAAATTTTCTTCTTGATTTTTTACTTTACCCGTTCCTTTATTCTTCAGCTTTTAGAAAAATGTATTTTTAGTTTCCAAAATGGAGTACTTTCTTCACAATTTTCAGTTTTATGTCGAAAGGTGGAAAATTGAAAAAAAACTCTAAAAAGTTAAATAACTCGAAAACCACTGGCATTTGACCCCTGGTTAAAGGGAACAAAATTGTTGCAAATTTGCTCTAGTATAATCCATTTCAAGAAATATATCGATTAACCAGTCACCCTGCATAATCTATAAATGTGCGAAATTCCATGATCCCCCGTCTGCGCTAAAAAGTGTTTACTTCACGTATTAATTTATAGATTATGAACAGTTGCAAATTTTCAGTCTCCAAACGATTCACGAGTCGATAATACTGACTCAAATCTTATAGTCGAGAGGTTCTTTTGAGCATCCTTTACGAGAAAAGTAAAATTTTGATGAGGAATTTCTACCTGCAGCTTTGATGAGAAATTGATGTGTCAACCCTTTCTCACCCAGTGTTTGACATGAAACAACATTTTTATCAATAATAATTATTTGGTACTTAGAAGTGATTGTTTCATTAAGTACCTATGACAATCTTGATATCTCTGAAACATTAATTTCGTTACGTTTGTCACAATATTGCGGCAGTTATAAACTTTCATAGTAAGATTTTTTCATTTAGGTATTTATAAAAGTGAGTGAGGCACAGTTTTAGGGTTTTTTTTAAGTTTTTTATGCCAATTTTCTTTATAAGTTATTTGTTTTTTTTAATAGAGGCAAGAAAGGTCTTTATATTCCTTACATTTTTCTCAATTTGCACTGTAAAAGGACAAAAGTTTATACTATTTATACTATACGCGCTTGCTTTATGACTTCATTTATGCCATTTTCCTCCCATATAAATCCTCAGCTCTGCTTGGAAGTAACGAATTACAGTATGGCAGGGCCTTCCTTGCCATCTGAACCCTCGTATGAAGAGTTTGATAACCACGTTTTGATACACCAAACCTATAAATTCATAATAAACGAAACCTATAAAATCATGATAAACGAAACCTATAAATCATGATAAACCCAACCTATAAAATCATGATAAACGAAACCTATAAATCATGATAAACCAAACCTATAAAATCATGATAAACGAAACCTATAAATCATGATAAACCAAACCTATAAAATCATGATAAACGAAACCTATAAATCATGATAAACCAAACCTATAAAATCATGATAAACGAAACCTATAAATCATGATAAACCAAACCTATAAAATCATGATAAACGAAACCTATAAATCATGAAAAATCAAACCTATAAAATCATGATAAACGAAACCTATAAATTATGAAGAAATAAAATGTATCCACATCTGTTAGTTTGGACGGGTTTGATCTTTGATAATAGAAAATAGATCGTGAAAAAACACACAATTTTATTCTTTATTCAGATCGTTACAAAATGTTTTTTTGTATATCCGATTAGGTACTCTGGGTGTCTTCCTAACAGATTAAGGTGCTCAATCATTCTACTTCATTGAATATTATTATTGTAAATGATTTTTAGTCGCATTATCTAAAGACAAAATTAAAAGTATCATAAATTTATTCGGACGCCATTCAAATAATAAAACCGTTTTCATTTCAATTATCTATTAACAACGCAGCTATATATTTTCACGATTCAAATAATATTATTAGAATATAATCGTGTTGTTTAAATTTAGAAAGTGTTCCATTGTTCTGAAAGTTTAATTAAAGATGTCTATTTTGATTCCTTGACTCCATCGTAATATTATCTGTACCTTAGAGCATAAAGTGTGGGAGTCACATTTTAGTAATTTTGCAGGAGAGAGGATTTAGTGAAACTTGAAATTACAAAACGCGAACTTTTTTTCTATATGAAAAATATTAAATCTGAAAATATTTTTTTTTCACCAATTAGACCATGTTTTATGTTTAATTAATACAATTTTCAATATTCTTTATAATAAGAAATATAATGGATTATGCTTTAACAAAAATTGGACTTAAACATATTTTTAATTTCAAAAGTCACCTTTTTTAACAAGTGGTGACTTCAATATTTTGACCACTTATAGAACCTTCAATTGCGAATAAAACTGTATCATTAAGTCAAAATCGCAAAAAAGTGGACTCCCACACTTTATGCTCTAAGGTACAGTTATTAATATTGTCTATTATGTAAGTTCATCTCTAAGTAGGTTCCTTATCATAATTCTCAAAGGAAGAAACAGAATTCATACACACTTTAATGGAGCTACAACTCTAATAAAGCTTAGTTCCTCTTTTGGTCGATTGTAATTCTGTTGCTAGATATATTTTATACATATGCGGTAGCATTTGGTTCGATTCATACACTGCCGACGATGGCAAAACGGTTCTTCGTTAAAACAATTCGGTTCTTTTGTTTATGTCAAACGGAAATGTGCATATGTGTGCACCGATGAAAGTGAACAAACTCTATAAGGTTACTAGCTTTCCCGACAAACGTTGTCCTGATGTAGTCCTAACTATGATTATTGATTTCGAAATTGTAATTTACCTATTAAAAAATACGTTTAAAATACATTTGAATGTTAAAAAGTAATTTCTGAAATTCTATCAAAAATCTGCGTACCATGTTTTGAAACTCAATGGTTGTCAAGTAAATAAAAATTGTTTTGTGGAATTTTTCAGAGATGGCGTTGTTGAGATCGAGGTGCGAGGACGACATTTATGGCATGTTTCTCGTAGCCCTGTGAATTGAGAATAAAGATATTCGTACGAACTAAACATTTCCAAAAATATTTTATTGATAATCACTACGAACTTATTTTTAAGCTTCCAATCTAAACTCCCTTAAGACCCCACTTAGGGGCATAGGGAGGCAACAAGAGCTCTCCATTTTTAAGCTTAGTCGCCAGAAACTCTTTGATAATTGCCTTTAGTAACAATTGTGTAATTTTTTTTTAGCGGTAACGTTGTGAATAACCATTGTAAAAATATAATACACAAAAACTTTGTTACTTCACGTTTTTATTTGAAAAAAAAAAACAAATAAATATATGAATATGGCAGAGGCCTTTCGGTCAATTGACCATCGTCGGTGCCTGTTACTTACAAACTTTTTTTGAGCTAGTACTTTTTTTGAATAAATTACAAAAATGTTGCCCAAATAGGCTAAGCCTAGGGAAAACTTTAAAATGCTTATAAAAATATAGTCTTACAATTAATATACATAAGTACAAAATAGAAAAAAACACAACATACTCTCTCTCTCTCTCACACACACATACACACAAACACTTCACACCCTCATTCACTCACATTCACATACCAACATAATATAGTAGTCCAGAATACTGACCGACCAATAACGATATGACGTAAAATACGCGAGCTATCAACATACATTTACGTAGTGGTGTGTTATTTCTGTTGTATGAATCGGGAGGATACAAACACAATAGGTACCCCAGTGCAGTTGTATTTTATCTATACCTATTAGAAAAATGCATCCCTATTTCCCTGGGACATTTCCTCACGGACCAATTTCGCCAAGTAACACTTTTTTATGTTTGCTATTATCAGAAGAAGGTTCTTATAAAAGAAAAATTTAAAAAAAGGTGCACTCAACATTGGACATTTAAGAACACTTAAAGTAGGTAATATAAACTTTTCTATTTTTGAATTTAAATTGGCGTTTGACAAGACTCTCAGTTTTTGATAGTTGTTGCCATTGACAGAATGGGCCCTGCAAACATCGTTTAAAACAGATGCATCTCTCGGAGTTTAATTATTAATTTTTATTTACTTATTAATAAAGTGAATCCCCCATTAACGTATTTTTGTTGTAACCGTAACAACGAGCGAAAAAGGTACATCGGGTGCAGAGCTGGGCGGTACTCGAGTACAAGTACTCGTAGATTGTACTCTGAGTACTTTTGGTGTACTCAGTACTCAGTCCACGAGTACATTTCTAAAACCTGTACTTGTACTTGTATTCGGTACGTTTTTGAGCCTAAAATGTACTCGAGTACTTTGAATGTACTCGAGTACTTTTGAATGTACTCGAGTACTTTTGAATGTACTCGAGTACATTCAAAGTACTCGAGTACATCAAAGGTACTCGAGTACATTAAAGGTACTCGAGTACATCTTTGGATTTATTGGAATACGTTAAACCTACTATGATACGTAATTTGTATTTATATTGCAAGTAGAGACTTGTTAGGTGTCGTGATTATTGGTAGTGGTAAAGTGTGAATGTATGGTTCTCGTTTTTAATTCGAGAGTGTTGGTGACGAAATTGTTGTTTTTAAAACCCGTGTATTATGATTGAATTGGTTATTTCAAAAACTAAATAAGTCTTTGAAAAAAAAAGACGGAATCGTCATTTTATAGAGTATATTATAGAGTAGATCGGATTGGCCAGTCCTTTGTGCTGTGTGGAGCTGTTCCTTAACCTTAGGTTGGAATGTTTTGTCTCCGGGGGCTCTGCCGTTGTCTACTATTTTGTTTGCAACAAGGTTCGCTGAAATCTTTGCTGTGCGGTCCGGTGGTTTAATTTGCCACATTTTATGGAGTAGGGATCATGCCTTACGGATTAACTGTTGTAGAGATTCTTGCAATGTTCCTTCCATCCGGGATGTATGTTTTACGATATCCTCATGGTATAGACTGTTTGGCGGCCTCTGAAACTGATGATATAAATTTATGGTAGTTAGTAGGCAGTGGTACGAGAGACATCAATGTCTCATCGAAATGGGCGGCGAAGATGTCCCATTTGTCATTTTGGAAGTTCCATCGCGAGACCTTCGAGGACAAGCACAAGTCCTGGGTGTAGCCGTTCCATCTAGCTGATAAAAGGTGCCTCTGTCTTTGGCATCATAAACGAGGTGAAGATTCTCAGTCTCCATATATTCCGTGAGGTCCTCACCATTATTGTCTGTGGTTCTAAATCCCCAGTTGGTGTGATTGCTCCCATTATTAAAGTCTCGCATTATGACAGATGGATGTGGGAGGGCTGAAGGAATGACTGTGGGTGGCCACTGGAATCTATCAGGTTTGTAAACGATGACGACTTTTGTGTCCTATTTTGATGGTGACTGGTGACCAGAGCTGTTCCGAGTACAGGAAAAAAATACTCGAGTACTGAGTACAAGTACTGCACACAAATGTACTCGGAGTACAAGTACAAATACTCAGATCGAAGTACTCGAGTACAAAATACCGAGTACAAGTACCGAGTACATGAGTGATTAATTAAACGCAAATCTTTTATAAACCTCTAACAACTTTGCGCATGTTTTAAAACATAATGTAATCGCGAGCAATTGAATCGATCATTACAACAAACTGCATGAAATAAAATTTTTACAAAAAAAGTGACTAACTATAATATTATTACATTAAAAAAATGGGTAAAATAACGCCTCCACGTGGTGCACCCCCGGGCAACGTTATAACGGCAAAATTCTATCAAAAAGGAAGAGAGAAAGCAGATAAACCAAAGAGGATTGAATTAAAAACAAGAAAATAGAACATGGTATGGTAAATGATACAAATCGCAAAAACAGCTCTCATCTGGGCAATAAGACAAGAGACCTTGGAACAAATAGAAGAAGTATGTAGAAGTATGTTCTAAGACCGAATATCTGACAAAACTGACAAAAGAGCTAAGTATTGATGTTATACTGCTACAGGAAACCCACACAGCAAACTTAAACCAACTCACCACCAGAGGTACCTACGGTTCCCGGTTTCAACCTAGCTGGCGCTGTCCACAGCGTGGCCACCAACGTACGCGACGGACTGATTTGGATTTGGAAAACATTGTTTTAAATCAGGTAATGTGTCCTTGGTCACCAGTCACCATCAAAATAGGACACAAAAGTCGTCATCGTTTACAAACCTGATAGATTCCAGTGGCCACCCACAGTCATTCCTTCAGCCCTCCCACATCCATCTGTCATAATGCGAGACTTTAATAATGGGAGCAATCACACCAACTGGGGATTTAGAACCACAGACAATAATGGTGAGGACCTCACGGAATATATGGAGACTGAGAATCTTCACCTCGTTTATGATGCCAAAGACAGAGGCACCTTTTATCAGCTAGATGGAACGGCTACACCCAGGACTTGTGCTTGTCCTCGAAGGTCTCGCGATGGAACTTCCAAAATGACAAATGGGACATCTTCGCCGCCCATTTCGATGAGACATTGATGTCTCTCGTACCACTGCCTACTAACTACCATAAATTTATATCATCAGTTTCAGAGGCCGCCAAACAGTCTATACCATGAGGATATCGTAAAACATACATCCCGGATGGAAGGAACATTGCAAGAATCTCTACAACAGTTAATCCGTAAGGCATGATCCCTACTCCATAAAATGTGGCAAATTAAACCACCGGACCGCACAGCAAAGATTTCAGCGAACCTTGTTGCAAACAAAATAGTAGACAACGGCAGAGCCCCCGGAGACAAAACATTCCAACCTAAGGTTAAGGAACAGCTCCACACAGCACAAAGGACTGGCCAATCCGATCTACTCTATAATATACTCTATAAAATGACGATTCCGTCTTTTTTTTTCAAAGACTTATTTAGTTTTTGAAATAACCAATTCAATCATAATACACGGGTTTTAAAAACAACAATTTCGTCACCAACACTCTCGAATTAAAAACGAGAACCATACATTCACACTTTACCACTACCAATAATCACGACACCTAACAAGTCTCTACTTGCAATATAAATACAAATTACGTATCATAGTAGGTTTAACGTATTCCAATAAATCCAAAGATGTACTCGAGTACCTTTAATGTACTCGAGTACCTTTGATGTACTCGAGTACTTTGAATGTACTCGAGTACATTCAAAAGTACTCGAGTACATTCAAAAGTACTCGAGTACATTCAAAGTACTCGAGTACATTTTAGGCTCAAAAACGTACCGAATACAAGTACAAGTACAGGTTTTAGAAATGTACTCGTGGACTGAGTACTGAGTACACCAAAAGTACTCAGAGTACAATCTACGAGTACTTGTACTCGAGTACCGCCCAGCTCTGCTGGTGACCAAGGACACATTACCTGATTTAAAACAATGTTTTCCAAATCCAAATCAGTCCGTCGCGTACGTTGGTGGCCACGCTGTGGACAGCGCCAGCTAGGTTGAAACCGGGAACCGTAGGTACCTCTGGTGGTGAGTTGGTTTAAGTTTGCTGTGTGGGTTTCCTGTAGCAGTATAACATCAATACTTAGCTCTTTTGTCAGTTTTGTCAGATATTCGGTCTTAGAACATACTTCTACATACTTCTTCTATTTGTTCCAAGGTCTCTTGTCTTATTGCCCAGATGAGAGCTGTTTTTGCGATTTGTATCATTTACCATACCATGTTCTATTTTCTTGTTTTTAATTCAATCCTCTTTGGTTTATCTGCTTTCTCTCTTCCTTTTTGATAGAATTTTGCCGTTATAACGTTGCCCGGGGGTGCACCACGTGGAGGCGTTATTTTACCCATTTTTTTAATGTAATAATATTATAGTTAGTCACTTTTTTTGTAAAAATTTTATTTCATGCAGTTTGTTGTAATGATCGATTCAATTGCTCGCGATTACATTATGTTTTAAAACATGCGCAAAGTTGTTAGAGGTTTATAAAAGATTTGCGTTTAATTAATCACTCATGTACTCGGTACTTGTACTCGGTATTTTGTACTCGAGTACTTCGATCTGAGTATTTGTACTTGTACTCCGAGTACATTTGTGTGCAGTACTTGTACTCAGTACTCGAGTGTTTTTTTCCTGTACTCGGAACAGCTCTGATCGGGTGATCCCTAGTATAACATACTACATAATATGTTCTAACCCTATATTATATTGTTTTTTGCTAAAATATTGGTACCCCTGCCAATGAAGTTAGATATAGATAAGTGAGTGTGTACCTATATGATGATAGAGACAATATGGTGGTTATATTATGGAGGCTTATCATAGATATTTTACTTGATTATTAGGGGACTACCTCAATGTGTACACGAGGGATTGATCTCAACATAATGAATACACGGCTATATTAATATGTAGGTAGGTACATGTAACTAGAGAGATGTCACAACCTCAAACAGCCTGTTCAATATCGGCCTCGTTGCTTCACTATCAAACAATATTTAATGAATTTTCTGTATCGTATACTCTGCGTTCGGGTTTATCTACTTTAAAAATCCCATCTCTGTAGGGATATATGAACCTATAAATAATCCTCTTGATATTTCATTCATGTTTTTTATGAGAAAATACAGCCTTACAGTTATGAAACTTTATATACAACCATTTTTTTGCATATTTCAATTTTTCTTTTGTAAGAACCTTCTTCTGATAATAGCAAACACATAAAGATTTTTTTTTTTCAATTTTTCTTTTATAAGAACCTTCTTCTGATAATAGCAAACACAAAAAAGAGTTAGGCACTTAGTGAAATCGGTCCGTGAGGAAATGTCCCAGGAACATAGGGGTGCATTTTTCAAATATAGATAAGAATGCAACTGCACCGGGGTACCTATTGTGTTTGTATCCTCCCGATTCAAACAACAGAATTAACACACCACTACGTAAATGTATGTCGATAGCTCGCGACTAAGCTTAAAAACACGTTCGTCGTGATTTTAAATATAAATATTTTTGGAAATGTTTAGTTCGTACGAATATCTTTATCCCTAATTCAAAGGTCTGCGAGAAACATGCATGGCTTAAGTGTCGTCCTCGCAACTCGATCTCCAAAATTTCCAATACTCTAACTTTCACTATTCTGAAATTATTATCATTTTTTATGAAAAACCAAGGCATATAATTTTTGTATAGACAACTTTCATATTTTTTTTGTATGTATATTCATATATTTCGACCTACGTGGTAATCAGATTTTTATATTTTTCTCATTTTTCAGTACATACTGATAAACTAAACAAATGTCTTTATGAGCATTAGGTACCGAGTAGTAAAAGAAAAAAAAACGCCTTTTTTCTATCCACACAAACACTTCCTTCCTTTCTTACAGCAGCATTCCATTTCTCATTCATTACACAATAGCTACCCTTAAAATCATCATCAATTCAATTTAGATACATTTTATTTTTATTCTATTTCAAACATTTGTTTATAATATTATTGTTATACTTAATTATTTCAAAACATTCAATTCCTTAAAATATATTTAATGAAATTTGTCAATCTCAAACTTATCTTTGAAATATATTTTATTATGTAAATCCCATGTGATTGAAATATTAATAATTTTATATCGAAAAAGAAAACTAGTTATTTTCGTGATAAAATATACCTACATATCTATCTACCTATTAAATACCTACTTATTCTTATTTTTCCAATCGATTTCAGTGTGTATTATTGAAAGTAGCTACCATTTATCTGTCGAGTAATAAAATTTTTATGTTTTTTGAAATGATATTCCCCGTTGAAACATGTCCCAGATATATGTATATGAAAGGTATGGGTATGTGTAAACCCATCAGAAGAGATTTGTGAATGTAATGGGGGATTTATTACCAAAATGCATAGACATAAAACTACAACATGCCATTTCGTCTATGGATTATTTTTATTCCTGAATTTATAAGATATTACGTTCTTATTTTGAAATTGATCTTTCTTTTTCCATTAGTAAGCTGTTTAATTATTGTAAGCTAGCTCTTAAGACAAACATCTCTAACTGTCGCGCTTAGATGGCTGTCCGAGTTTTGTGATGTGTATTATTTTTCCATGCTGGGATATGTCCATTGTTTCAACTGTCTTAGTTGAAGACCCTCCTCCTTTATATGTGAGCTTAGAAACGGCAATGGCATACCAGCTCTGGAAAACATACTAAACAAACTTCTAGAATAAAAGATAATCGGTTTAATTATTCATTTTCTTTTTGAGAGCCCGTGTAGTTTTTTTAGTATAATTCACTGCTGAAAAACATTGCGGGTCTAGCATTTTACAGTACCAGAGGATTTAAACCCACTAACTCAATTAACTTCATGCTCGTTCACTGCTTTTTTAACTCGATTATTATCCTCGTAACTGAAAGTCAGTCAAAATGACATGAAAATGTTGCAAGCTGAAAAAATTCACGGAAAATATTTGCACTCTTTTAATGTTTATAAGTTTTTTAAGCAACGCAAAATATTAATCTCCCGACAAACTCGCTCTCGAAAATAAAATTGGTAATAAATCTTTTATATCTACATATATAAAATAATATTTACGTGTGATGTCCTATCAGTTATCATATACTAGCTGACCCGCCCGTGGACCTAACCCAGAATAAAATAAAAATATGTACTTTGAATTATTATATGAATTAAATACACTTTATGACATATAAACTGAATTAAACTTAACTTATAATATATTGCATTATGTAAAAATTATTATTGTTGATTCGGTTGCGGGATGAAGTTCGACGGGCCATATGTTTGTAATAAAAAAAAATCCTTTATAGTTGCATTATTTAAAAAAAAATCCACGAGATGGCGGTGTAGTAGGAAATATGTCATGTGAAGAGTGTTATATTATTGTATAATATGTTGTTGGATGAATAGACTCCATTAAACCCAAATTTTACCGAATTATTATGGTAATATATTATTATTATATTATAACTATCAGTATAATTTTTTAATCGGCACGTTTGTGCTGTGTAAAAGATCAACAATTCCTCTATTGTTGCATAACTTTAAAAAATCCAAAAGATGGGGGTGTAGTAGGAAATAAGAAACAAGTGAAGCGTGTTACATTATTAGGTATATATTATGTTGTTGGATGAATAGACTCCATTAAACCGAAAGTTTACCGAATTAATATGTTAAGATTATTTTTATGTTATAACTATCAGTACCTATAAATAAATAAATAAATAAAATAAAATCTTTCTTTATTTCTCGGATAAAAAATTTCGCAGACAATTGAAACATATAAAGAACAAAATTATACAAATAATAGTATAAATAATATCAAATAACACATAAATGAGAAATCTATTTATTTGTTTTATTTTATTTTAACAAACTTTGGCACAATACATAGCATAATATAAATAACATAATCATAATAAACAATAATAAACATAATAATTAAATCCCACAAGGCATTGCCCGTTCGTGGGTATATATATATATTTTTTTAAATATAATAACCTACTAGGAAAATTATATTTCATATTTTTTTTATTTTTTATTTTTATTTTAACAAAATATACGGCACAAAGTGCCTTTGACAACAATAGAATATTACAAAAAGCAGAAACAAGAAATTAAACAATATTATAACATATAGAATACAAACACAATATATTAATCTTTCTTCGCCCTTATTTAGTGAAATGATTTTTCAAACTAAATTGTTATGCATTTTTTTTAATATTCGAATTCGTAACTCAATCGGGAAAATTTATAAATGAGAAAATAGGAACATTGTTTTGACGATTACTGATAGATTTCTACTTTGAGCGTGCAAAAATATAATCCGTCCAACATGGCCGGTATCACATCACAATTGCGACCACAAACATACGTGGTCTTAATACAGTTCCATGGATAGCTTTACCCATCACCATATCGATAAAATATGTAGTACATCGATATAATACAATATCGATAAACAGCTTACTGTTTGTTCGGCATTTATCGCCCAATCTCCTGTAACCGACAATTATTACCAAATTTTGATTTAAATACAAAATAAAAAAACATTTTTAATTATTGAATCATTTTGTATCTACCTACCACGAACTGCTAACGGTATCTTCTTCAAAAATTGTGTGGGAGCCGTTTTTTTGGCACTCTAGCGTTCAGTATGCAAAGGACTGTGTTATGGGTTGTTTTCCTAAGAATGCGACGTTTCAGAGAACTGCGTCAGTTTAGAACGTTCAAAAACGGCCGCCGTCTTGTCAATGTCAGATGATTCGTGAACGCTTTCATTGATAGCACTGAATTATTACATATTAAAAAAACACCTTCTGTGCTACGAGATTGATATAAATTATCTTCTCCCATACGATATTCATCCTCCTCTGATGCCTGATGGTCATCCTCCAAATAACTAAAGCAAAATCAAGATCGTTTATTTTCATGTTCCGACACAACACACAAATTGACTTTAGTTATTAAAAATAAAACGGAGGGAATAATACGGGCACGGAATTTTCCAAAATGTCACCGTAAAGTCCACCGTAGTAAGCTGCCGTAATATACGGCCGCTGAAGACGGCCGTTCCCTAAGAACCCACTGCATTAGACTCAGTTACGTCCCAACGTCCCTTCACTTTTTTAACATTTTGAAAATTGTGTTCCGAATGCCGCTTCTAGTACGTACCCAGTAAACGCATTATTATAATTCAATGATTTTAACATACATTTTTATGTTCTAGCCGAGAATTCCATTTATTACAGATAAAGGGATGAATTTATTGTTTTCAAATCAGAGAACAACACGATGTTAGCCGATTTATTTTAGTTTTATTATTTTCCATTCATCTTATAATACTATGTAGAATAGATGCGAATATATTGATTACCCATAAAACCCTCTACGAATGAAGAAAGCATAGATATAAAAATATATGTATATTATTCATGTTTCTTATATCTTCCGATCTCGGTAGCTTAGTGGTATAGGCGCTATCTTCTGATCCAGTGGTCCCAAAATCAATTCCCGGTCGAATAAAAAGTGTTTATCTCGTGAAATTACTACCCGGGGTTGACCTATATCTATTCCTCATGTTAAACTCACTAAGCTATATTAAATTATGTTATTGCAACACATTTTTGAGGTGTAAAATTTCTCATACACCAATCCAATCCAAACTCCCTTTACGCCCCACTTAGGGGCATAGGGAGAAAACAAGAGCTCTCCATTGTGCTCGATCTTGCGCAATGTTTATGAACTCCTCCCACACCTTGTCCAGATTGCTCAGCTCTGCTTCGAAGGAGCGGAACACAGTATGAGAGGGTCTTTCTCGTCTTCGGGACCATGATGGGAGTAAGAACAGCGCTCTCCTCGGCCAACTGTCATTCGGCATCCTTATCACATGTCCCAGCCAAGTCCATCTCAGTATACAGTATAAGCATAATGGTAGAAGTGATGGGCTCACGCTGGGTGCGCCGGCGTATAGCATCGTTCGTGATGCGGTGGTAGCATCTTAAACCCAAAATTCTCCTGAGGCATTCATTCATCTCATATACATCACATCATAATTAATTTATCCTAATAATTATTAACCAAATATACGAGAAGTTATACCTAACATTCTCTCATAGACTACTGCCAAAACTTGACATAATTATTATTAACTTGATATGCACCCCTAAGTCCCTGCGGTGTAGACATAATCAGCTTATTAATTTCCATCCACACTGATTATTATTTTAAGTGGTTTGAAAATTATCTTAAGAAGGGTCCTAATATAGTTGCTCTAAATAATTTCCTATCCGCGCACTTAAAATGTTCTCATAAGAAAATAATATCTACCACTGCATTTGACGTTGACGAGAATTAGTATTTTGTATGGAGAAGAAAGTTTTAAGGATGAGAAAAGGGTGAACAAGGTATAGTTTTAGTCATTACCCTCTATATCATGGGTCGGCAACCTTTTGTTGTAAAAGGGCCAAATATTTTTCATGGGGATCAGTGCGGGCCGCACTTGCAGTAGGTATACCTACAATATGTATGTACAAATACTTTAGTTTTAAAAATAAAACTTAATAAATTTAGTTTTGTGCTCAATGTCATAATGTAGCTTCAGGTTATATATATATATTAAATTCGATAAAAAATATAAATTTGTGCGTTGCGGCGAGAAACTTGCGGGCCGCAGGTTGCCGACCTCTATATTATTAAGTATAATGGCAACGGTTTTATAAAAAACTAAAGAATTCTATTAATAACTATAGCTTTCCCGACAGAAGTTGTCCTGTCCGTAGGTAATATGAATATTTAATTCGAATCTGTATCGAATCTAGGGTTGCCAGGTGTTCGGTATTTTACAGAACTGTTCGGTATTTTAGCACCGTGTTCGGTATTTTTGTCATAATATCGGATACCAAATTTTCGGAATGATTTTTTAATTTTTTTAGTGAATATATAACTTTCCGTACACCAAATTTTTTTGAGAATGACCTCTTTTTGGACAACTTTCATCTTTTCTGATACCAAGTGGGACCACTGCACTGGTTCGGTATGTTTTTGGAAAAAACCTGGCAACCCTGGTTTTAAACTATGATTATATGTATCATATTATGCAATGTCAAATAAAACGTGTACTTGACTAGAAGCATCGCTGTGTTTTTACTTAAAAATATTCTTCATACAAGTTTCAAATACAGAGTATTTATTGTGTAAATATTTTGTACTTAAATAATTTATTGTGTAAATAACACCAACTATCAAACATAATGATAGTTATGCCAAACACCGATTAAATTTCAAAATTCGAAAAGTTTATATTCTAAAAAACACTGAAGGCTTCCTATGTCAAGTTTTTAGTGTTCCGCGCAAATTTCTTATATTTTTTTTGACCAAGATAAGGGCTCCGTTTTTATATATGTATAGAGATAAAATTCAACGGAAATCATAAAAACGTGTTACACTTACATACCTAATAAATAGATCTTTTTACTTAAGTAATTATTATGAAAACAGCAAAACTAGACGGATATAATTTAATTCATGAACCTGTACTTACTACAGAATGACGCATAGCAGTTTTGAAAAAGGGTTATAAGAAGCTATAATATACCTAATTGATATCAAATAAACTACTGCGTACATCAAATTTAATTAGGTATTCATGTCAAGGAAATAAATTTATAAATTTAAGCACCTACTCAAAGCGAACTTTGAAAATAGCACATCTTTCCAAACAGCATAGAAAGATCTATAATATGAGGATGAAAAATTAATTATTGAAGGGGTCAAACAATCTTCTTTGTAGAGACAATGTCCTCAAAGGACTTAAATAGTTCTATCAACAACCATAGAGTCAATATTGATTCCATTCCACCCCCAAGCCAACCAATATAACCATAAAATTTAATATAGGTAGATATTAATAAAATCGAGTAGCTATCAGTGATAATTATTACGCTTTTCCCCGTAGTGATTCTGAAGTGATTTGCATATTATTTAAAAAAAATCAAGTTTGCCATTTATTTGGGCGAATTATAGTTTAAAAAATAATGTTACGTGCAGTTCATTTAAATTAAGTCAAGGGACAATGACTACTTACTTAAGTTCTGTTATAAGTACTCAATTTTCACACCTATTTTCCTAGCTTAGACAATGTACTTTACGTGCTAAAGAATCTTGTAATTGAGTTTTCAATAGACCAATAAAGGGTGATATTATTTGACATTTGGCTGAAGGGCATGGGTAATAGATCTCTTTGAAGCGACCCCAACCAGCCGGGTCAGCAGTGAGCCGGCTGTGATACTTTCCAGCAATAAAACACCATCAGTGTTATTAATAAAAACACATTATTACATTACTAAACCTGATATAATCTCTAAAACCGTGGTATAACGTGGATGTTATAAGCTTATTCCATGGTTTATACCATAGATCTGTGGTACTTATATCTGGATTATTAATAACATTTTTCTTAGACCATGGTATAAACCATTGTATAACTTCATACCAAGATTTTTAATAACACAGAATAAGTATAATGTTAGAATATTGATATATGTGTATGTGTAAGTACAAAGGTCATTCTATTCAATTCATGTTCAACACATACAAAACTTACATGTCATCCGAATATATAGATCCTACGTGTTATCGGCTAAATACAGAACCAACGGGACATCCGATCAAACAGATCATTAGATACGGCTCAACTGCTCATTTTTTTTTTTTTTTGTAAAGAAGGTCAAAGGACCATATGCCCTTTGAGTCACCGCGACCAATAAGATCTATTGTGACATCCTTCAATGAATTCGTGGAGCGCTGCCTCTTATTGTGCCACGTCTCCAGAGGCCTCTTGCAGAGTGACAGTGCCTCTTCCCGGCTCCTGCCCTCCGCAAAAGGTCTCCTTAATCTTCTTTTTGAAAGATAGGTCCCAACAGGATTCCCATCTCTCTGTTGCAACAAATTATTTTGATCATTTTTTATTTTTTTTATTTATTTATTTACTTTTTAAAAATAGCACCATCCAGCATAACAGGTTTGCGCGCTGGACAGTGAGAACATTACAATAATGCACAAAATAACAATAACAACAATACAGGCAAAATCAAAATGCAAAAGAAACAACACAATAAAACATAAAGACAATGAATTAAATATAAACAGTGTAAGCACCGAGCAGGTAGGTACCCTTCGGTGCAATAATATAGCTAGATCATAATATGAACATTACTCACACAGAGACACTTCAAACACGGTACGTAGTGTCATTTCACTTCATTAATATTGTTCATCAAATAAGTGATGCGAGCGTGTACATCGATAAATTCAATAATCGAAAACTCGATGAGCCCAGATGGTACATATACAAAATGAAACTTGTAAAGAACAGGGAGGCAAGTTTGTTAATGATGGAGAATCCGAGTGCCCATTACAACATGCAAAGTTAATATGAAACTTTCGTATGTGACATTAAATATATCGACATGCTCGGATAATTCGTTCATCAACTTCATTGCTCTGCCGATAGGTGAGTTACTTATTATATAAGTTCTCCCAGTCGGCTCGTAGAATAATCTATGTCCTCTAGAACGAGTATAGGAATCTGGCACATATAATTGAATGGCGGATAAAATGTAAGGGCTATGTATTATTCCCATTATAAGTTTGAAAAAATGTCGACACAGATATTCATTACGTCTACACTCCAAAGAAGAGTAGCCTAAACAACCCATTAAGAATAACGAAGGGTATAGATATGGGTAGTACCCATATTCAACCCGGTAAAGGTGTCGTAAAAACCTTTTCTGAATTTTCTCAACCAGGTTGATGTGGAATGCATCGGAAGGACTCCAAATAATTGATCCTGATTCTATTATCGACCTAACAAGAGATTCGTAAAGAGTTCTCAGTGTAATAGGGTTCCTGAAGAACTTCGAGTTTCTTAAGACGAATCCCAACATTCGATACGATTTGTTAACTGTCTCCTCCATATGCAAGCGAAACGCCAAATCTGGTTGAAACACAATGCCCAAGTCTTTAATATGTGAAATTTTCCCAAGTTTTTGCTGATTCATGGTATATTCAAAATCAGACTGCGAACGCTTGCGGGTGTACATATGTCATGACATTACATTTGGGTGCGCTGAAAGGCAATTTGTTCGCCTCTGACCATTTAACAACCGAGTCAATATCATTTTGCAGCAAATTCGCATCGTTAATACATGAAATACTTCTGTAGATTTTTAGATCATCTATGATGATCTATGATTAAAATAACTTATCTTAAGCGTTTTTTTTGTTGCATGATAACTCATACTTTTATTATAATTTTGAAAAAAAAATACAAGCTGAAAAACCATATTATAAAATACGTAAGTAGTCCTAAACGCGACATTTTAGTCTGACATTGTCTTAAAGGCCTCACCACGAAAATATTTATTAAAAAAAAAAATTATTTAAAAAATTTATTTAAGGGCTATTCACAGACCTGTTAATATAGAACTCTTTGTTATTAAATAGGTATATAGACTTGTTTCTTTAGCTCACGGCTGTAGGTGAGTCTATTTAGTGGTTTCCCTGTGACCCAGTAGGGCTATTCTCGTAATCAATCGCTTTTAAAAATCATTTAACGATAACATTAAGACATGCACGATCGCAAACAGTCGTATTCACTAAACTATCGGAATCTAATCATAATCCTATCTTGAACTGTATCATTTTCATACTGATATTTCAAACATAACGAATTTTTAAGTTAGGTATCTACTAGATATCTTGTTTTGTGAATACCAATCCACCATTTTATGATTGTCAATCAAGATAAGAGCGTATTAAGACCGCTACGAGAATAAGGGCCCTGTAGGTAAGTCGTCTTCCATGAGGACTTCTGAAGATCTTGCACAGAAAGTAGAAATAATATGGATATCCATTTAACTGACGTTCGCATACTAGAATACTTAACTTTCTCCATCGCTCTACATATATCTATTAAATTGTACCATTTACGTAAATTCGACATATTTTCATATTTAATTACTATGGTAGGTACCATGTGTCTGTAAACTATTTAAACAGAAGGTGTAGGTAGGTATAATAATTAATTGAAATTTCTAATTTAATTAAATCTTAATAAAGGTGGATTACATTATTGTAAACACCTACCTACATCTCAGACTACGCTTGTATAGGTATTATTATTGTGTGAATTAATACCTAAATACTTGTATAATTGTGTTAAAGGTACCTTCCTACATAAGGCTTTTGAAAACGAATGAAATGTATAATCCGTATGTGTAGGTATGTTTAATTCGAATAAATGTACGGATGTCGCACCAATACACACAGATATCGCTTAAGCGTTTTTTTCTATGCTTCTTAAAGCGGTTGATAGTCGATTCAGTTGACGACTTGCGTTCTGAGGGTCGTAGGTTCGATACCGATGCCGACCATCTTCGTTTACACAACACAACTTTGCTTTTGTGCGAAAGAGGTTCACGTTGAGTGAAGCCAGATTCATTTAAAAAAATCTGAACGAATAAAAACAGTTGAATCGCTTATTTTCAAATGGGATTCTTGTGATAAAAATATTGTGTTTTCGAGATAGGTAGGTATTCAAATAAACCCTTCTGGTGTGAAAAAACTGTCTGGAAAATGGAAAAATTAAAACACATATACCTAGGTACTTTATTTACATTAATATCCTTATGTTAATGTAATAATAAACTATAAAAAATATTTTTATGTAGGTACTTAGTAGGTAGGTAGGTATTTAAATTTATTTTTTAGATTATAATATGGGCCCTTATTCTCGTAGCGGTCTTAATACGCTCTTATCTTGATTGACAATCATAAAATGGCGGATTGGTATTCACAAAACAAGATATCTAGTAGATATCTTAAAAATTCGTTATGTTTGAAATATCAGTATGAAAATGATCCAGTTCAAGATAGGATTATGATTAGATTTCCGATAGTTTTGTGAATACGACTGCTTGCGATCGTGTCTTAATCTTATCGTTAAGTGATTTTTAAAAGCGATTGATTACGAGAATAGCCCTGTCGCAAGGTCTGTAATCTTACCTATTAGGAACAATTTTGCATCGAAAATGTGGGACAAGTCCCTTTTAAAACTTCAGTAAAAATTATTCAGTTAGTCATCTCGAACTATATAGGTACAAGTTACCGACGAACTCCTCTTTCAAAACACAAATTTCGCTTAGTCTAACAGATGTCAAAAATACGTTTGTGTTCGCTTTGGCTGATTCCATACTCTTTCAAAGTAATCTAATTTAAATAAAACGCTTCTGAACTAAATATCATGGACTCGTTTTAACGGGAATCACAGAGATTAATAAAATGGGAAGGATACGTATTTAGTAGAAATAAAATCCACTACAGGGTTAGTGTAACTCATAAAGTGAACCCTCATTTACACTACATAATAAAAAGCTGAAACAGTTTTATGTTAGCAAACACTTATTGCTCAGAAACTTTCCATCGGATTTAAACAAAAATCTTTTTGCATGGAATGCCCTATTTCTTGATGAAGGATTTAACCTATTTAAAGTAAGGTTACGGTTCTAGGGGCATATTTTTGTACATTTATTGCGAAGAAAAACTACACGACGCGCAAAACAGACCATTTATGGCCATAGATTGTTGTAAATGTTCCCATGACTTTCTTTATGACTGACGCTGGGAGTAGGTAGAATATAAATATTTATAAAATGGAAAAACAAAGTTTGCGGAACTGGAAGAATTAGAATGTGAATGTGCAATAAATATCATTGTTTGGTGGAGAAATTCGCAAAAATATCACTTTTGTACTGTTTCGTACTGTAGGTGGTGTATTTCAACCTAGAAACCGATCATGCAACTTTCTCTTTTACGACACAAGCTTATATAATAGCTTATTGTGAAAGATTCAAAGAATTTGTGTGTGTTTGTTTTAAGTTAGCATATAGATTCATTTAATAAAAATATAAATCAAGACACATTAACCTTTTTTATTGATATTACCCTATGAACGAAACGAAAAAATCTTAAAGCAAACGGAAGATTATTTTTTATTTCATTTATCTTTTTGATAGCAATTTAGTTTCGAGTAGGTATATGGCGTAGACATAGACATTTTCTTGATGTTGATAGAAATATTACCAAGTATGACAAAGCATATCTCATGATTTCAGTTAGAATACGTGTATTTTAAATCACCTTTATTTTTTTAAACTCAATACGTAGGTAGGTATGAACAAGATACTCATATACCTTCAAGTAAATATTAAATAGAATTTATATTACAATGTCTCAATTAGGTACATAATAATTATAATTGGTACACCTAAATGAAAATTTTGATACTTATTATGTAGTAAGACAAGTGTTGAGACATTCACATATACCCAAGGGCGTCGCCAAGGGGGGCAGCTCCCCCCCCCCCCCCCCCCCAACCCCCAGGAGATAAAAAATGTAGCCAATTCATATTAGATATTAATTCTCATCCTCCATAATATAGGGTATACGGAGAATAGGCTATGAATGGGTCAAATTGCCCCCCCCTGGACCCCGGGCTGGCGACGCCCTTGCATATATTATACTGATATGAAGGTCAATTTTTTAGAAATCACCCAAAGGGGTAATAGAGAGAACGGCCTCCTCTCTTTTCTATCCAAACACTTCCTTTGCGTCTTCAACCGACCGACGTCGTAAGTAGCATATATCATCAAATCTTTTCTATTTCTTTAACTTCTGACTTGGCCTTCCTTGAGGACGGAATTGATGTGTTCTAGCATGATGTTGTTCTTTTTGAATAGTTACGTAGAGGTTGGCCTCACCTCCCACGTATTTTCTTTCAGCCTTGTATTCATTTCGCTGGTCTATTCCCGTTGGTATCAGGAATTACCACACTATTCTTACCGTTTTGTTTCTTTGTTGCAGACAAGATGAAGTTCAGCAAATCAGCGACTTGGAGTCTTGTGTGTGTTGGACTTGCAGCGCTAGTGGCCGTCTGCTCCGCCAATCCTGTGGGGACACAAGAAGCAGCTAATTCCCCGGAACAGACACCGGTAGGTATATTATAATAGGTACTACTATAGCTTTCCCGACAGACGTTGTCCTGTGATCCTAACACTCCTAACCAGAGGCGGCCCGTTCATATCTGCATAATGTGCACTGCGACCCCAGAAACAAAAATAAATTTATTTATTCGATTGAGTTAAACTAATAAAATAAAAAAAACATTAAAATATTTCTTGAACATCCATATTTCGTTCGTATTCAAAGCTCAGGCGGGAACAACGCGAGAATATATAGGTACGCGCGCATCATTCTACCTCGCCTATGAAGTACCTACCGATGCTGCTTGTGCACTTTTCAAAGTGCCCGATAATTTTGTTGACTTTGTATGAAAATTTTCTAAAACGCTCGAAGCGGTGGAGTAAGTGGGATGGACTACTCTAAGTGCGGCAATTACGTATGCAAGAATGAGAAGGAACTACCATCGGGTGCAGTAAACAATAATTTTTTTGTTATAGATTTTTTCATTGATGGCGATGGCGTCGCACGAATTCCGTTATATACTAACTTTAATATTATATTTAATATTATTTCTTATCCATTTTTTCAAATATTTATCAGTTATTCTGTTATCCGGAGCGGAAAAGAATCCAATTAATCAAACATCGGAAGAATCTATTCAGCAAATCTCAAGTTATAAGTGTTGACACTAACCCGACTTTCATTTATATTATAATACTATATTATAGGTCGTGGGTTCGATCCCGGATGCCGACCAACTTCCTCTTTCACGAAACAAGCTCTAAGTACCTTACTTCGAAAGAGTCAAAGAGTGTATAATTGTGTTCATTGTGCATGAGTTAGCACAGATTCGTTTGAAAAAAAATGTGTACAGTGAAACCTCCACTTTGGTTAGGTTAGGCTAGATTATACTCGAACATTCTTAAATTATTAAGCTGTTGTCTCATCTAACAATTTCAAGCGACCACGGAAATCTCGTTCAATGCCGATCTCGATGTCGACCATCCATTCTTTAAGTACCTACCTACTATAAATACTTGTATAAATTCACATTTATTCCATTTTTTTCATAAACCAATACCGGATTTAAAATAGACCTACGTGAAACTTTTTTTTATGCATAGTAACCAAAATCTAAGTGTGATAATGACATCATAATTAAGGTAAAATTGGATCGGTATTGTGATTAAAATGAAGATTAAGCCCCAGCACAAAAGAAGCGCCGTTTTGCTCGTAGACTGCACTTAATCTTAGCAAGCGTGCATGATTATATACCAGGACATCTCTTAATATTATCATTTGTTTTTAAGCTATTTTTATATCAAGATTTATTTACCTACATTTTGGAACACATTTTGATAAAATCATGTACCTACTTGATTACCTAAATATTTAGTTATTTCTAAACATCATTAGGTCGATTTCTTTTTCGAAAATCGCGACAAGACACATCAATAGATAGGTAATTTTTGAAAGCTTCTGAAAACAATTTGTTATGTTTGGACAATTATAGCTTCGTTGCCACTCATGATCAGAAATGTAAATCATTACCTATCTAATTTTTGGCAACCGAAAGTGTTTATGAGCATTTACGAAAGAAAGGATTTTGATTTCACCACGCAATGTACCTACCAACCTACCTACCTATCTCAGCAAAAATGTTGTTCGAAAACTTGTAATTAAGTAGGAACCTATAAAAGCAGAAATGCGTGAATAGTCGATGGGTGAAATATTATGTTAAAATACTGTGATTTGCAAACAACTTGATCAATGTCAAGAACATACATGAATAAACTTTCTTTTGGCTATCAATTATTAGGTACATCGCAAGGTATGAGAAGAAAAAAGAAGAAATAAAATGCTGAATAACCTAAGCAATTTAGGGGTTGGGATATCTGGATGGAAGGGGAGTTAAATAGCTAAATCGTTAAGGGGGCTATATGAGTTGAAACCTGCTGAGGAGGGGGGGGGTTAGTTTTTATTCTATGGCCTTCACAGGAGAAGGAGGTTAAAACAATAAATTACTACATTAATTTTTGCACACTAACCTCCCTGTGGCTCCGCTCAGGTACCCTGTCATTATATGCCATGTAAACTTTATGTTAAAATCATAAAATCTATAAGGTTATTGAAATATTTTGTATATATTTTACAGCAATCTGAATGGACTATAGAAGACGAAAAACGTGCTTGGCAAAATTTACATGGAGGTTGGGGGAAACGCGGATGGCAGGACATGAATGGAGCATGGGGCAAGAGAGCATGGAATAACCTTCACGGAGGATGGGGAAAGAGGGGGTGGCAGGACATGAACGGTGCTTGGGGCAAGCGCGCCTGGAACAACTTACACGTGAGTTTTACATATTATTCAACTAATAGGGAAGGTCTATTTTCTTTAACAAACAGGCGAGTCTATTTTACATAATTGATAAAAAAAAATATGAAGGCCTACAATGGGGGTTATTCTGAACATCCGACCCTATCGAGTTGTGTGCGTCCCTTACAGGCTCTTACTATTTTCAAGTCATATTCGAATGAAACATCGGATAACCGGTTGCATTCGTCGCAACACTATCGGATGTCTACTCAACGCCCATTTCGCTGTCGCTTGCGATCCAACCAAGTCTTTACTAGTGTTCAATCATCTTATTTTAATTTAAGTGTAAAAATGGCACAATAATTAATTATTTGGTGAAAATTTGGAATAATTTTAATGAAAATTGTTTATAAAAGTTCTATCTAAGAGTATAGATATCATGTAAAAAATTGCTTACATTTTGCGGTAAAAAAAAATAATAACTTAAGTAAAAGAAAAAATAATCATTGATAGAAATAACAAATCATTAATATTGTTAATTAAAATAGACGCGTTTTTTATGTAAAAAATATAGTGGAATATTTCAAATTAGTATTTAAATTATTATTTTTGTCCGTCACGCTATTGTATCGTGTCCGATGCAACTCGATCGGGTCGGATGTTCAGAATAACCCCCATTATTTATGAAGAGAAATATTACCTACTAGCTGACCCGCCCGTCGAACTTCGACCTTACCCAGAATAAAAATAATTTACTCCTGGTTTATGCAATGTTTGTTACATTAAAATGTAGCAAACATTGCGTAAGCCAGGAGTAAATTATTAGTTACAAGTAGAAAAGGTTAAAATCTTTTCTACTTGTAACTACCCCACAAGGAGTGGTATTTTACTCATACTCCACTTAAACCTTTCCAGACATTAGTAGAACCGATCATCAAAGTTTCATCGAAATACGGTCACTGGTCTTTGAATCTATCGAGTACACACACACACCCACCCTCTCACACACAAACTTTCAGTTTTAAGCATATAGATAAGCAATTTTTTTAATGATTCTGGGGTCACTTTAAATCTTTCACACTGCAATGTGAATCATGAAAGTTAAAGATGACCCAAGCTAGGGTGTGAATCCATGTACCTACTATCTACAAATTAAAGTATGTGTCTAAACAATCATGAAACGGTTCTTAGTCCCTAATTCTTCATGAAAAAAATTACACATTCTGAAAAATGATTCAATTTTTTTTTTTAGGGTGGATGGGGAAAAAGGGCCTGGAGCAACCTTCATGGTGGATGGGGAAAGAGAGATGCTGATCTTCTGGAACTTCTTGCCGCCAACCAAACTCCAGACCAGGACTACTACGAACCAGGAACAATGGACTCCTACGCACCACTTCGACAGGTTTCTTAAAAAACATGTTTCTCTCTTAATATTATATAACAAAATAGTATCTGTAATAATTACTTTTCATTTATAAAAAGAGCTAACTTAAAAACTAATTGCATCGCTACAGCATGTTTGCAAAATAACAATAAATAAGAAATTTGTAATCTTACAATATGGAAAAATTGAAATTTTTTTAAACATTATAATTTATGCATTGGCTTACAAATGTGTACTTTTTATTATACATATATAGCAAACATGTATGTAAACGTAAAACAAATTTTACAAACACACAAATTTTGCATGATTCAACTCATTTTGTTACCTTAGAAAGGAATGAGTAACTGCAAATTTTAATATGTAAGTTAAACATTACACCATAATATTGTAGCTTGGCATGTAAATATTGCATTTCTGCAAAATTAAACAGGATAACCATTTTAAAAGAGGATTTTGAATGTTGCCATTCGACATATCTGCGTTTGATAATTTCTCAGGGATCTATTACATATTCCAGATGGTTAAAATTATTTGGAGAAATTGTGATGTACATACTTCTAGGTTTTTAACAGCAATTTTGACAAGGTGTTTGACGATGACTCTGAACAAGATGTGGATAAACGTTCTTGGAGTGCTCTCCATCAGCCGTGGGGAAAACGATCCGATCAAAAATGGAGCAACTTAAGAGGTAACTGATTTGTGAGGAAAATGAATATGGTTGATAACAAAAAAACATACAAAATTTCCCTCCGACACTGGTTGTATATCCAGAATAGATGCACAGCACACATACAAATCAATCTAGTTTATTGTTTCATCATATAGTTCACTCAATAGTAAAGTAATCCCGTGTCATTGCATGGTATCAACAATCTAAAAGTAGCTGTAGTGAACTCAATAGAATTATTTCAACGACTCATTATATTTTGTTAATTTTTATCATTTTCAGTAAAGACAATAGAAAACATGGTTTGTATCGTATTCACTATTAGACAATTTGTGTGTTAAGTAAAAAAAATTAGATAATACCTACCTAATTAAAATAATAATAATAAAACACAATATTTTAAAAAGATATTTTAGAGAATAAGATAAAAGATTTTTACTATTTTGTTCCCAATTTGAGAAGGCATGTTAGATTAAGAATAACATTTATGAAGCTTTTGTCTTGAAGTTCTGTATAAAACATAGAAAGCTTTTCTGATGACTTGATAGTGTACAAATGCTTAAAAGTAAAAAATGTAAATAGGTAGACGAAACATGCAAATAATTATTTCTTGATAAGAAAATAAGTAGCATGAAATGTACATAGCTTTATATTTTGTTAATTGATTAAATATGTTTTAATAATTCATTGTATCTTCAATTTTTGCTCTTAAAATAAACTCAATTAACTTTAATTTATTTTTCCTTCATTTGTTTCTGAAAAATAAAAAACAAAATAGAACTGATAATTCTTTAATGGGATTACAGGAGCATGGGGGAAACGAGAACCTGGCTGGAACAATCTAAAAGGACTTTGGGGCAAAAGGAGCAGTATGGATTCTATTAATGACGGTAATTATACACTCCTCAACACAGAAACGAAACGTCAATTACTGTTTGATTATATGTTAAAAAAAAAATATTTCTTCTATTTCAGATTCACAAAGTGCGTTTTTGGACAGATCAGATGAATAAAAAATTTAAAATACTATAAAATAATTTTAAAACTGTTGTATAATAAAGTTAATGTAACTGATCAAAATTTGTTGAGAAGTTTGTTACAAAATATACAAATAACTCAATGGTTTTTTTGTTGTACACAATAATAATAATTATTCCATTAAATTCCTGTTTGAAAACAAAAGATTTTTATTTTTACTATGTATCACCATTAATACCAATTCCAATAAACTTAAATGCAGTTTATAAAAACTTTCTCAGCAGAAATCATTTCATAAAACTATTTTGGAAAAGTTGTGATTCGTACATTTGTCTCTCGCTATTGATAAAATATAAAATGTAGATAATTACTTTTTATTTTATTTTTCTTTTGTACTTACACTAGAGAAATCCCCAGTCAAATTTCTTTAATGTATGTACGAAATATATAACTCATTGCCAATTTTAAAAATACATTTATTTTTAATAATAATATATTATTATACAATTATATATGTATAAAATTTATTATATATTTAGAATATAAAATAGTTAATTATTATTCTTCAGCATTATGTAAAGTTGTACAATTATTATAACTTGTCAATAATAATAATTCAAAATATTACTTTATGAAAAAATAAAAATATTAAATGTAATGTATGAGCATATTGTTCTTATTCTGTTTTTCTAATAACTCTCCCCCATATCTAGCTGGACTATCTACACTTGTACTAAATAAAAAAAACTGCTACCAGCTCTAAAGCCTAGTTCACAATGGTCAAGTAATTTAGTACTAAAATGTGCCTGAACACCTAAAACTCGGTTGAGTAATTTAGCCAGCACTTTAGTAGAGTCAATCCATTTCGTTCTATTTTATTGGTAGAGTAGCACCCCTCGCCAATACCATAGATTTTTATATAACACTTAATAATTTCAACAAAAATGATGTTTCTTACTAATGAGCTCTACTGGATAAAGTGTGAATGATTTTTGGTCAAGTAGCGTGTAATGTTGCTATTAAATTACTCACAACTCGATCCAGTATGAACTAGGCTTAAAGCCCAGTAATCACAAAACCATTATTATATTATGCAGACAAAATAAAATGCCTGCAATTTAAGGGGGCAAATAAAATGGTAATTGTGTATTGGGTAGGTACCATCATTTTAGAAAAAATGAGTATAGATTGAAACAATAAAGTTTAGACAGTTTGCAATAGAAGAATGAGCAGTTTTAGCCAGTGGCATTCTGTGTCCATAATGGATTTCCTTCGTCATAAAGAGTCTGCAGTTACAACCATAGAAAAATAAAGCTAAGAAATAATATAAAATGTTCACCAATGCAAAGCAAAAATATCCCAGATAAATTAAATTACCAATTGGTTCATCTTGCCGCAGATAGAAGCTGAGTCAATGACTATTATTCTGAAATGAAAAACAGACGATTGAGTTGCGTCGTATCCAATTTTTATTGAGACTTTTGACATTTCTGTATTCTGAAAATATTTTATCCAATACTTTAGTTACGTAACTACTGGCAACCGATTAAGTTATAAGCAAGAGCTTTTGTGTTGAGTTGGAACGTGAATTTGAGAATACCAGTCAATAATTGCCTCTTTGTACCTTCAATGTTTCTTTATTCATTCCTTCCTATTCCTATCTCCAAATAATACTTATACCGTGATTCTCTTCGTGGATCTTTGTATTACATACGATTTGTGCATGACTTCTCTTGTGGGAGTCCAAGTATGCCAAACCTAGGTGAGGTAAAATTCATGTGGTGTGGTAACAATACACAAAAATATGAATAAAAAATATCACTTTACTTGGTAGCCACAATACACACATTTTCAGGAGACAGCACTTTATCAACATAAAAACACAGATACGATTGAAAATTATTTTCTTTTAAAAATGTCATTCTGCCCCAATCAATAACAGCTTTCGCTTTAAACCCAATTTCTTCCCGATGATCTAACGTCAAACCTAAGTTTTTACTAATGGACAATTTGTTCAAAGGATCTTTTGTCAACTCATTATCGGATGAAGATATCTCTAAACCAAAATCTTTTGTAGCCGCATCTTGAGGCAGAGTTGGATGATCATTCTTCAATCGTTCAGAGCCACTTTGGTCATTACAGAAATCGTTGTTCGTCAATACAGTATCGTCAGTGTTTTCACTATTTAACATTACTTTAGATTTTTTAGGTTCTTTAGAAAATGACAAATTACTTTCAATATTATTCTTCCTTTCCCTACTTAATCCTGATCCACACACAGCCCATGAAACTAACCCACAAATCACATCAAATTTTGATTTTGTAAAACTGTTGATCTGAAATTAAAAACAGTTCAAAATAGTATTAAACAGATTTTTTTTAATAATATTAGCACATATTTAAAATGTTGCCGAACTAAACTGGAGTTGGGCTGGTTATATAGCTTAATAAATTGTTCGTCCAAAAATACTCTTGTTTTACTTCAACTGATGTAAATCATACCACTGGAGTTAATACTACTGTCTCTTTGTAAGGATCGTAAAGATATTAAAATGGTTTGTAAAACGTTTGCCATAGAATATAGTTTGAAATAGAATATAGATTCTCATCTAATGTCTAACAATAAACAAGATAGGACTAGAACAATAAAAATATTAGTAATATTTAGTTACTTTTACCTCTAAGAATGATTTGCCAACGTAATTATCCCATTCACATCTGTGATGACAACAGGTAGCCATCACCAGTCCCTTTGTTTTGTCTATTATATCACTGTTGGTCAAGCACTTAAATGCTAAATCTGAAAATATTCATTACATGGATAAAATAAAGAAATATTCATTACATATGTAGATAAATTTTGCAAAGAAAAAAAAATAAAATACTACCTGTTGCAACACCACAAAGATGTTTAGATACAGCTACCAGAGAGTTTGAAGTTTCTACACTTGGAATTTTGGACAAGACCAGATCAGATATATCAGCCCGAATCCTATCTGTTTTCACTGAACAATCTTCTTTGAGTTTGTTGTCTTGTTTATGGCGATGAGACGCCTTATCAACCAAAATTACACTACATCCAGATATATCATTGACAGCTTTTGAAAGGTAATATGACAGGTGACCTATAAATATATATTAAAAAAAATTATAAGTATTATGAACATTTAACGTTACTATAAAAATACTTTTTTTTAATGATATAAACATTAAACCTTTGCCTGCACCCAACTCCACAAAGGAAGTATTCTCTGTCATCAGGTCCTTACTTTGGAGGATATGCAGGAGTGCCGAAGTTTGTAATAAATGTCTGCGAGTTCCCTCTCCTCTGCCATCACTGTTTAGATCACCAATTACACTTTTATGGCACTCTTTATTAGGAAAGGTTGTAATATTACCCAATATTATATCTGCAAACAATTAAATTATACTGATGATCCAGAAATGTAAGTATAAATGCTTCAATGCTCCAAAAGCAAGGCTGGGATGTTGAGAAAAACACATAATATGCAAAGAAAAAGACATTGATATACAAAACTCAACATCATGCCCGTATATGTACAGAGCCGTATCTACTCTCACCTACTCATGGTGGACCCCCTTTTGTTAGCTCAGGCAGTAACTGTAGTATACACTGTCCCAGTGGATGCCAGGGTCAACCAGCAGACGAGAACAAAGGGTGCCTTCCTTAACATTCATTCCTTCCAAACATTGAGTATATCTTACACTTTCATCCTATTCTGCTGCTTTACAAATGCCCTCCTTTCCATACTCATTCCGGAGGGAGTAACCCTTTCTCCCAAAAAACTACCAAATAAAGGTGTCATTTGACTCACAATAAAGGTTGTATAAGTTAGTAACTAAGAGGTTCCTGATATCAGGCAACTCAGGGTGACTTAAAGCATTACTACCTCATGCGGGGTTCTACACAAGTCACAAAAATGGGTTCATCCAGGCTCTCTCATATTTCACTGCCCATCTGAACTTTTAAATAAGCAGATGAACTATATTGAGTTTAGAAAATAAAAACTATAAATACCATCATAAACTTTTTCAACAAGTTCAATAACTTCCTTCAAAAGACCTTCAGAAACATTTGACAAACATCGCTTGGTAGTTGTGCCTCTGTCTTCATTACAAATATCAGCTTCGTTTATGTTAAAGTTCTTAACAATATAAGGTGGACAATATTTTTCTCTGGCATTGCAAACTTTCAAGTGTTTATCTAATTTACTGGCATAGCAAGTACTAGAAAAAAGAACAATTAATAACTAAATGTATTAAAATAATTAAATTAATATAATAAAAACTAAATATACCTACTGTTTAGGATCTAGAGGGCAAGCAATTCTAATATTTTCTTGTCTCTCCTAGAATTAAATAACAAAAATTTAAAAATAATTTTACATTGTCTTGTATTGGTTTGCTTACTATAATATAATAATTTAATTGTGTCATATGATTAGGAATAATGTTAACAGTGATCATCTTAAACATCAAACATTGTTTTTCCCTAATATAAAAAATAAATTGTTACTAACAACATCAACTCGTGATAATGTTTCAACAACTATAAGACGTGGAAACAGTGGCGTAACTAGGGGGGGGCGGTCCGCCCCGGGCGGCACTTTTCAGGGGGCGGCAAAATGGTCCGACAAATAAAAAAAACTTGGTAAAAAACACAAAACTTAAATAGTACGAGAATTTGAGAAGGGGAAATAAATGAGAAAAAAATCGGGGCCCCGAGTTTGTGAAGGGAAAATAAATGAGAAAAAAAAATCACTAAAATTCTTAAAATTGATAAAATAAACATTTTTTTCTTCCTTTTAACCTGTCTCAGCGTATGCTAGCTAGTAGTTTTATCCATTTATATAGGGGGGTGGGGCGCCAAACTTTATTAGATAGGTGGGGAGGGGGGCAAATGTTGATCCCGCCCCGGGCGGCGAAAACCCACGTTACGCCACTGCGTGGAAAGTGTATTTGATTTCAGTTTGGGTGAGCCCAGATTCATTTAAAAATGAACAACATAAAACAACTTTGTTAAATGTTTTTCATTCATATGACCATTCTCAGTTATTTGCACTCAATAACTCACGTATAGTCAGGCAGGAAGCTAGCCCGGGGCAGAAATTTTACAAGAAAAAAAACTGACGTGAAACATAACAGCTCGGCGGGGTGAAAGACGACTAGACTACTGTAGTGAAAAAACAAGTTAATCGATTAGAAAGAGGATAAACAATTCTTTACCAGTGTCGTATTTCGGATATTTTCTGATTTCGGTTCATGTTCTCCACAAAAGTTTGATCCCGGTCTTAATGTCATTCGACAATATCGCTTTTTTCTAACCACAAAAAATTGACAGTGGTCGGCCATGTCTCAACCAAATCGATTGAATTAACCAAATTACAGTATAAAAAAAGTTTAAATAAATAATATTGTTAGCAGTATAAGTACAAAAATCTTGTGTAAATGCGTTTATTGCAAGCCGACAATTAGACAATATTATCAGCTGTCAATTAATAAATTGGCGTTGACGTTTATACACGTAGACAATGTGTAAAATAAAACATCAGCAAGCATAGACAATAAAAAAAAATATTCACATGAATCGACAATATTTTTTTGCAACAATACGATCTGACAGATAATTTTGAAAATAAATCCGACTGGCAGGTGCGCGATTACGTTGAAACCAGTTGAAACTTTTCACAAAGATCCTGTAATAATCGCTAAAATAAAGTGAACCGTGTTACTTGAAATGATTGATCCTCAGTCATTAAATATTTTACTGTGAGTTGAAAATGTCTGTGCATGTAAGTTTATTAAATTATTACAATAGAGAACGTATTCAAAATTGCACTATGCTTGCGTCAGGAGTTTTTAACGTCAACATTTAAACAACTTATTCCTCGAAATGTTTAGAAATCGAATTATAAAACTATAATGTTATTTATATCAAAACTTAATTGTTTATTTAAAAGATGGAAAAAATTTCTAGCACTCATTGAAATATTTAACAATTTTTTATCCAGTTGCTGCGGTAACTACGTACTTAATTAAGTATAAAGTATAATAAAAACGTTAACATTTATTATAGATAGGTGATCACTGATCATGTAATTCCAAAACTCGGTATTTTTTATATTATGGTGATTAATATGCATTTTTATCTCGTAAAAGTAACACAAAACATTAACTTCTTACTTAACTTGATAAAACTGAGGTGTTGTTAAAAAAAAGATTAGGTATAATCAAAAAACTTACCAAGAGAAAACGATGACATTTGCGATGATGGCGATGATAACTAGACCTTAGTAGCAGAAGTATTTTTTCACCTGAGCTTTCTGATTGGACGGTACGGCGGAGCGTACCATCCAATGAAATAACAGCTACCTAGCTGTCAAAATGCAACATACGCGCGAAAATTTAAGTTATTTCATAGTTATTTTCCCTTATGTTTTACTTTGTAACTACTTGTTTATTACAATGAGGTGTTTATCATTGAGAAAGGACTCGTTATTCCTTTTTTGAGAGACAGAACCCTTGTTTATTTTTATTCACTGTTTAAATATGTAAGTAATGCATATTATATTTTTTTTTTCATTTTATTCATTTCTACACAGCTAAGTTGCTTTTTGCTTTTTAACCAAACTAAGTAGGTATACTAGAAAATGGAACAGTTTATCATTTAGACATTGATGTTCTCGAAGACCACAAAAACAGTGCAAATATCATTCAACAATAATAATTTTGAAATAAGTACAATCAAATCGCCGTGGCCTTAGGTAAATACAGTTATTATTTGGGATTAGAAGTACAGAAATCCCGATTCTTTGATACATTTGAAAAAGCAAATTTAATGGAACACCCATTTACAATGAACTCCATACTTTCAATATTGCAGTTAATATTTTGATGCTCCAAAACAAAATGCTCGTTGAGTCCTCTAGTTGATGGAAAACTATATTGTTTCACTCTGAGCACAAAAAGGTTTTCTTTATTACCTTTGCCCTTAGATAAATTTTATGTTTGATTTGTTTGTGATTTTTACAATTTCTCTGAGTACTACGCAATTTAGGACACGCGCTGTAAAGGAATTGTTTATCGGAATTTCTTGTCCAGAAAAATGAAGATTATGAAACTGTAATATAATGAATTTTGTATTTTCGAACTTGCGATTTACGCTTCTTGTTGGGGTTTTACAAAACGACTTATCTTCATCATAAATAGCCATTTTCACTGGACCCACTATTCCTATACTTCCATTGGACGAGAAATATTCCTCACACTACATCTTGAAAAGAAGGCATTCTCTCATCATCACAGGCTGCATCATCTAAATCACTTTCATATCCATCTTCTGGTACTAGGAACAACATAAAATCAATTTTTCGGACAATGATTGTAGAAGAAATCTCATCTTTATTATTAAAATGTTCTAATATATTAATTCTCGTCTCTGCATCATTTATTAGAATCGTTCTAAAAACAAATCTTGCACCAATACTCTTAAAATAAGTAGAATATTAGACACCCATGGGTAGCTGATCATTCTAACATGGCATTCGCGTGAGTGCCCAGCGTATGATATATATCATACGTTGAAAAATATCATCAAATATCTACCAACTCACAAAACAATTGTCATATTTAAAAAAAAATGAAAGTATAATAAAGCTTTTTTTGAATAGATTTTTTAATAAAAATATAGTATTTTAACATGAATGACTTACCGGCGACGCATGATTGCATACGCAAAATCGTAACGTGATTTTCAAGGGCAGATAGCAGCTTTTTCATGTCCCTTATTAAACAAAAATAACAATTATTTAAATTTGTTTCATCTCCTATTAAAAACTCATAATATTTTATATTAAACAAAAATAACAATTATTTAAATTTGTTTCATCTCCTATTAAAAACTCATAATATTTTTGAATGAATAAAATACAGAACTTTCAAAAGTTGATGTTTTACGTATGATATATGAAACGCTGGGATATAATAGGTTAAAGTTGTTACATAGATTGCAGGATTCTAAACTGGAGTTTAAACTAAACTTATACCACTAAGCATAATTTGACTTGAGTTTGGTAATTGTCTGCTTCAGGAAAATGTTTATTTTTAGTATACAATTTATATGAATTTTATGGACATGGGATTAATGTCTAATGTGATGGTCTTGGGTAAGACTTTTCACATAAATAATGAATAACAAATGTGGGGAAAAAATATGATATTCATACTAAATAATTCGCTATTCTCTATGATTAATTAGTGAGTCACTTTCTCATTAATAATGTTAAAGAATAAATAAAAATAAAAAGGGTCCTGTCTCTCAAAAAAGGGATAAAGAGTATTTTCTCAATGATAACACCTCATTGTAATAAACAAGTCACAAAGTACAACATAAGGGGAAGAAACTATGAAAAAGAATTTCCTTCATTTAAATTTTCGCGCGTAGGTTGCATTTTGACAGCTAGCTGTTATTTCGTGCTATTTCATTGGACGGTACGCTCCGCCGTACCGTCCAATCAGAGAGCTCAGGTGAAAAAATACTTCTGCTACTAAGGTCTAGTGGCGATGATAATAAAAACATTTGTGTAATTTTTGTAATAGCAACATTAATGACATAATGACAGTTTGTCGTTGAAATTATTTTCAACGGTCTTTTTACTCTTTTTGACTGTTTGATTGTTTTTGTTTGTTTATTTTGTAATTTCTCGAAAAGTTCATTCGTACAAAAATAAAAATGTCTCTACTATCTGCTGTTTTACAGGTGGCAGACGAAGTAGACAAAAACGAATTCAAAGTTCATTTTAAAGATTTTAGTAAAAGAACATCGTATTTTATAGACAATGTAAAACATTTCGTCAGTGATGTCAAAGAGGTCCTTGTGAATCAATTCATTGAATTTATACCTATGAAGAGCTTAGAGTATGTTTATTTCGACGAAAAAAGAAATAAATTAGAGTCCGAATTTCAATGCTTACAGACTTTGGTAGAGAACATTTCAGAAAAGAGTTCTCTTTCCTCTGTGAAATTTAAAGCATTATATGAGGACTTCACACTTACCGGTAAAAAGTTAAAATTTGTTATTGCTTTGGGTTTGTGCGCCAGGGATCTAGAAATATCTAAGAGGCTGATTGAAAGATGTCAATACAATGAAGCAGCAAACATACTTGATAAGCTTCTCAATATTCTGGAGAACTCGAATATGAGTGGTTTTGAAGCTTTAGTAAACTCCATGATAGATTTGGTTTCATTCAATCATGTGAAGTGTCTGTATAAGATAACAGAGCAGTGGAGATCAAGATTGAAATGGTCAGAAGGATTTACAAACAAAGGTCATATAATAACTGTTGAAATCAATGTTAGTGACCCAGAAAACTTGCAAGATATTTTAAATGCTCTCTCCAGTTCCAAAAGAATAGATGTTGAACTTGCCAGATTTTCCAATTTTGTTATAAAAAGTGTAATGCCAGCATTGTTAACTCGTAGCAGTGTGATGAATGTCAAACAGACCTTGCATAATGTTATTTTGGAGATTGAATACTCTGATGACTCCAAAAGGTGTGAAGATATTAAGGTTGTGCTTAAAAACCTGGTTACATTCTTTGGCACAATTCAATCCAACATAGATTGCCGATGGGAGGATAACAGAACTGTATTTTTGATATTGGGACAACTGCTTGGCAAAGATTTTTTTGAGATGCTCAAAGAATATTGTCTCCAAAATTTGATTACTATTGATGAAGAAAAAATTGAAACATATCTACCCATTGCTAGTGAAATTGAAAAATTCAGTGAATATTTATGTGAAATTAATTTCACCGATAAAAATTCCTCACCGCTGTCGGAATTTATAAGAAATACTCACAAATTGATTTGTGACCGGCGATGCAAGGTTTTATTAGTCAGTGCTAAAAAGTTGATGGAAACCAATTTACAACAAGATATTGTTGAAGTGTCTGTAAACGAATGTTCAGATATTTGTCTGGATGAAATAAAAATGTTGGAGAAGGATCTTCAAGAAAGAAACATCACTGACAGTCCGTACTTGCTACCCCGCTGTAGTATATCTTTGAGTGCTAAAAAAATATTTCAACTGTTGATTGAACAGTTGAATGTGGCGCACAACTCCTCACCTGTTATGGCGAATCAAATTTTGACAGTTGTTAGAAACATTTTGGAACTTTACATCACTCTCGTCCCTGAAATACACGCCGATGAATTAAAAAATAATCCTCTTGATTTAGGTTTGTTGATGTTCTACTTTTTTTTTTATTTAGATACAAGTTATATAGATCAATAGTGCTGTTTAAATTTGATAAGTAAATGATGTATTTCAGCCTTATTTTACAACAATTGCTTCTACTTGGCTCATGGGATGCTGGGCAACCCCTGGAGTGCAGTCTTCCACCAAGAGTTCTCTACAAATTTGAACATTATTTTATCAGACTTGGTCCAAAACTTCAGAAGAGTAGCTATTGTCAAACTGGCTACCTTCATCAAAGAACAAAAACAATTTATTGTCGACGTCATAGAACAAAGTGGTAATAAAGTTTTCTAGTACATTTTTTTGTTGAATAGAAACTATTTAGCCAAAATGATATTTATGTATTAAGACTTTTTTTTTAGTATTAGTAATTCTTTTCGAGAAATGTATACCCTAATAAACATTTCTGTCAAACTTCAATTATTTGGTATGGTGTAGCTAAGCTATGGCATAGAAATATGTAACTCATCTATTTTTGTTCTCAATTTCCATGTAAAACGCTTGAGAAAGTCTTATATCGCTAGTATATTATGAAACCTATATTCTAACAATATGTAAGATATCGAATTCCTAATGAAAACCATAAACTTCTCAAAATAAATGTTGTAGAAATGTGACGTCTAAATCTGTATAATATAAGTGGAATGATATTGTTATTTTTAAGTTATAAAAAATGTAATTTTTGTAACTTCATAAAAAATAAAAACCCAGAGAGATAATTGAAATGACGATTTTATCTTATAAAAGTACAAAAATATATTCTAACCGTAATTAATTTTTTCCTTAGAAATTTCAAATTTGTCAAAAGCAGATTCTTCAGAGATTGACAGCTGCACTGCTGTAAATAAATGTTTAGAACTTTTTAAAAAGCTTCATAGACTATGGAAGCCTGTGCTACCTCAAGCTGTTTATGAAAAAACCATGACAAACTTGATAAGCTGTTTTTCGGAAGAATTAGTTCAAGCAGTGTTGACTGTCAAAGACAATGCAGTAAAAGATGATGTCATCATGTCAATTGTAAATGTGTACAAGTCTCTAATAGCAGTAGTTCCCTGTTTATTTGATGTAAGTATTTTGAAATATACTATTTCTTCATCATTATTTTGTCAGTATGCAATCGCTGTAGTTTGCTTCTCTTGTTTGATTTCAGGAATCTTTTACAGCTGACAAAATGCCTAAAAAATGGTTGAGATTTGTAGAGTTGACATCGCTTTTGGAATGTCAAATGTTTAGTATTGCCAGCAGATGGAATGATCCAAACAAAAAACTCTCTTCTTTGTTCTCCGTTGATGAAATCACTAATTTAATAAGAACTTTGTTTCCACACAACAAGAGAAAAGTAGCCGTATTGGAAATGATTAAATAGTATTTTAAGAAATCTATTTCCATTATATATTATATTCTGTGTATAAATTATGTCATTATTTTATATGAAAATATTATACAATTATATAAATCTGTTCTTGAGTTGTTATAATGAAAATGCTTCTCGCACCGTACATTATGGGAAATGCCTGGATTACGCTGGACAAAGAAATATAGAATATGAACTAAAAATAAACAAATTGTTCTCAAAACACGTAAATTGAAAAGCCAGGAATGACTTATTGCATAAGTACCTACATGCTATGTAAATAAAATGTCAGGCATATTTTATTATAATGGTAATAGGATTTTTAATACTAGATGATTTGGTACTTTCATGTCTCCTACATCTGATTCATTTCACAGTCAATCACAACCAAAAAAATAATAGGCCAAATCCGCCCAGTAACTTTAGTGTTTTTGCAAGACTTACAAACAGTAATCCATTTTTATATACTTAGATGAGTTTTAGTGATATTCTTTCTTACAATTTCAATGGTTAAATAGTTTATATTGTATTTCGGTTGACAGAATGTTATGTTCTTTAAAGCTTTCCTATTAAAATGATTCAATCAAAATACCTATGAAGTTCCAAGCAGTGGGAAAATTGTACATTACTTAAGAGTCAGTGTATAACAAAATGTAGTTTTTTTTACTATAAGTAATTAAGTAACAGCTGATCAGTTATGATATAATGCTAAAAAATTTAAAAAAATACTGTTTGCAACTTCCTAATCTGTTAATACTTAGTTTCTAATGCTTTAAGTATATAGAATAGACATAATATATACACTTCCTCACATGTATCATGTGCAGTACTTTCATATATTATGATAATAACAAGTCTGCCTATTGCTTATAGAATAACCCACCTTTTTATATTGATTTGTTGCATAATGGGAATGAAATGTCTGATAAAGAAAATGAATTGATGAATAAAATCCACATCGACATCTCTTTTTAAAGAGTGGATAATAGACGCCATGCTCCATCATTTACTGGTCCATAGATTTTTTGGAAGATCAGACAGCAAGCTGTTGCTCGTTCATTTTACTGAGCACCCGGGTTTCAAAATCGGTCGTATGAGTATTTTGTAGAGCACTGATTTAGTATTTCTACTAAGATTCCTTGCCTGATCAGTCCATAGTAACATCGACTGGCAGCTGTTATGCGTTTTTTTTATTTCCTCAGGAGTTTTAGTTACGTGTATTGACAACAGAACCGAGGTAAGGAGAAAAGGAGTTTACCATGTCACACTGATACTTGAAATAATAAAAAGTGTAGTATCAGAAAAAGATCATCAAATCATTGCCTCTATAATTCTTTTGGATACTATGTAATAAATAATGTATTTTCTTTCACACTTTCAAGGATAGAAATTGGTTTCCTGTGAACACAAATAAATTATTAAACTGTTGAATTCAATAGAATGAGACCATTGGAAAAAAGTGTCAGCATATCAAAGTTAACTCAAGGTCTTGAATAATCACAAAGAGAGCTTGCAATGATATAAACAAAAACCTAATATTCTTAACATTGATGGGGTTTGTGCCTTACCATTATTATTTTAAAAACAATAGTTCAACAATCAGATTCACCACCCATTCTGAATCTTTGTTATTGTTGCAAATTACAAGACTTACATCAATGTCATTTTGAAATATTTTTAAGTACTCGATATTTATATTTGATACTGTGCAATGATTAAAATTAATTAATTCAATGTTATTGGAAGACACAAACAATGCAAAGACAAATACCTTTTTTAGTGCACAACTATCCAGCTCTAGCAGACAGGTGTATGCACACAATGAACTGTGATTTTTCTTTCATTACTATTCGCATGAGTGAAGCTAGTTTTTATACCAGCATTGTATGGTGTGCATTCATAGTTATTGAGTAACATAAAGGTTGAAGTGAGTAATAATAGCAAATGCAACGCTTATGTATTCCTTATTATTATACTATACATGCTCTTTTTTACTTAATTGTTACTGTTCACATAATGCTTTAATCAGTTCAAATAACCAGGCCGAGTTACTTCAATCAAAAATTTTGCTATCTTACTTGTGTTCATTATTATTTGGACATTTTTTTTCTAATTTATTCAGTCCTATATTGAGTAAAAATGTTTAATTATACAACACGTATGTGTGACTACAACTCCTTTCTTAGACGGGTGGGTTTGACCCGGACAGCTCAGGTTTTGTAACCATTATTTTACCTTTCCGGATACAAAATCATCGGAACTGGGTACCTTTTTTAGCAAACTTTTTCACCTTTCCGGATACCAAATTTTCTATGTTGAATGACCTATTTTTTTGTTTGTCTCCGGGTGAATAATTTATTTAGAAAATATATGAAATCGGCAGTTTAAAGGGTAAAATAGAATGCTTGACATCCATTAGTTTCCCTTCCCAGTGCCTGCAATACTTCTTGTAAAAGCAAAAATTTTATCCACATCTACAAAATCTATCGATGAAAGGGAAAATTTCCAATTATGAAAGCTAAATTCATAATCATAAACAGAATAATAACTCAAAATTTTTTACACACCAACTCTAGTTAGTTTAAATCAATTTATAATTGATAAGCCTACACAGCAGTATAATATGTAATTTGGCAAACCGCTCTCAACTAATTTGGCATCCGTTTTTGTCTGTTGCTTGTTTTGTTGATATCATTTTAAATCTATTTTGGTTTTATTTATAAAAACACCATTTCTTATTTGAGTAAAAGTAAATTTATTAAAGACTGTTACGTGTCTTTCTTATCGGAGTGGAATCTGCTTCAGTTTCTCTTCTTCTTTTAACCATGAATATTTGCCTCGGCTAGTGTTGGTAGAGCGGACTCCGAACTCTCTGGTCTTTGGAAGTTCGATCCAGGAGGAGATGATGATTTTTAATCAAAGATGTTGTTAGATAATTTAAGAAACACTTGTTTATTGCGTTTAACAGGAAATTGGAAAATATACAAAAGTTCAGATTTTTCACGTAATTCACAACAGTAATTGTATCAAATTTACAATCAATTAAAATAGTTTGCTTATTCTTTTAAAACAACAATAATAATCACTTTTCGTATCTATGAATATAATTGGTTGGATTCTAAGGAAATCGCGGTAAAATTGTTTGAGTTTCTCCAACTATCAGGGAGTACTCCAAAATTTATACGTCTGATTCCCACCAAGTGAGTTTATAGAATGCAATTTGAAACAAAGGAAAAATACTTAACGGTCGTTTCTACTTGAGTCAACAGGTCCTTGATCATGTGACCATGGGTGAGAGAGATGGAAGATATCTGCCTCTCACATTCACCATACTCAGTAGCGAACGTCTGACAACCTCGGAATATAATCTGCGTCGCAAATAATTAAAAAAAGGGGTGGAGAGAAAGTGAGTGAGTGAAATGCATAGGCATCCATTCCACTTGCACTCTTGCAATAATATTAACATTTGGCAACAGCACCTGTGGACTACGTGCTTACACTCGCGTTCAACAGAAACCAAATTATATATAGATGCATACCTGTTAGTATAGGGGTAGGTATGCATAGCAATATCTGAAATTTAAAAATAATATTCCGTACTATGAGACGGGTGAAGCTTCATAACAAAAATACATGCTACAAGACATTTAATTACATTTATTTATAATTAAATAGGTACATAAAATTTATTGTTTTAAGCTATGTCAATATTTTATAAAATTAATAACAATTAAGTAAACAAAATAATGAATGCGATAAATTTAAATATTATTTTTTAATATTACATTTCAAAATGGTTTGAACAACTGGCCCTGGTGTTAATAACCTTGTCTGCATTATATAACAATAGTACGATTACAATATTATTTGAATTAAAGCCTTCCATTTTGCAAGTATTTAATAATAATGAAGTATTTTTATTTGATGACAGTACATATTGAGGCCAATGAAATTGAATAAGTGGATGACTTCTTGTAAATCAAACACAGTATACTTTTATGTTTCTTACTGGTAGTTTATTTCGTTAAATAATTTTAATATTTGTATGGATTACAAAATTGTTTTTTAACAATATGTGAGTTTCTTCAGTTATTAATTTTTAGATTAGATAATATCACGGTATTTTTCTATCGTAAAGTTTGCAACACTGTTTTTGACTGTCTGATTCTGTTTAGGAGCCTGTTTTGTAATTAGTTAGTCCCCACCTCTGTAACCTAGTGGTGCAAGCGCTGACTTGATCAAGAGGTGCCGACTGCCGGGTTCTATTCAGAATTTTTCTTAAGTGATTTTTACTTGAAATTTCTACCATCTGTTGGCCTGTCTTAAGTTTAACTTCTTTGTATAGAAAAGTGTAAATTTATTTATTTATATCTGACAAATTTCTATTCCACAAACTTTTGTGGTATGAGACTTAAAAAAATTATTAAAGTAATAGTCTCATGACCACAAAAGTTCTTGAGAATCTTAAATAATAGTCTCATGACCACAAAAGTTCCTGAATCTATCTCTAATGAGGTGGGAAGACCAAAATAACCTCTTTCTAAGTATTAATTAGATTACTTTAATTAACAACATGTCGATGAATTATTGGGTGAAGCTTAGGGGTGACTGATATTAATAGTAAGCTGGACGAAGGCTAATTTAGGTGGCATGGACACATAGAACAATAACTGTAGGATAATATAGTCAACCATGTGATAAACATAGATGTTCGGTGAATAGAGGGAGACCAAAAAATTCCAGGGTGGTGCAAAGGCATGTGGAGTGGGGGAAGTGGTTCAGCAGAGAAGAATGTACACGAATATATCAACGACTGATGACTGACTAATACTGTTCGATATTTAAATGGTATGAACAAACCACACCGGGTTTACGACCATCTTCTACTGTTATTTCGAATGCTGGCTTAGTAACATCACTTTACGTTAACAACGTTCGCCATTAGGTGAAGAATGTACAGCCTGAGGACAAGGAGATCTGACCACAAAAGTCTATTATACATACAGACGTAAAGCTGGGAGCAAGCCAGGGAGAAAGAGATCATTTCAATAAATTGATCAGAAAATGCTTCTTTTCCTAAAAAAATATTGAAAATCATGCAGAACCTTGAACCTTAAAATTAAACAATATTCAATAACAAGTTATCATGGAGAAAAAAAATATAAACAATATAACTTGAGTTAAAAATATTTTGTTTGTATGCAATTAATAGCTTCGATCTCAGGAAGAAATGTGAAAATTCTGATAGGAAATCAACAATTTCTTATGAAACATGAATCTGTTTATTCATGCAGGAAGGATACAAAATTAACAGTTTTTTTTAATTACTTTTTTGTTACTGTTTATAAAATGAATGATGATTACAGCGGGGCAAGCATGGAGAAAGTAACACCAAGCAAAACAGTCAGTAATCGCAATAATTGCCTATATATTCTTCATCAATTTCATTATAGCATCATTTGCTAGTTGGCTGTGTACCTAATAACATGAAATATGATATCCGTGGTTAGTAATTACATTATTATATTAATTGTTCATTGATGAGATTCGGTGATTTTACTTAACTTATGTTATAAGTGATTGTGTTACAACATTAAAAGTGCATATTATGTTTTATATTATTAAACAAATCTGTGCTAAATAATCCAAAGTTTTTATAGTTATTTAAAAAAAATTTGTTTATACTCAACAGAATTTTGAAGCGACTTTTTCATGTGGCCCACAAGTGCTATGTTAACAAAATTTAAACAGAAGCTTATGTTTAATGCAAATGTTTTATAAATTTACACTGACAGTTTTTCATTTGTGTAAAACAAAAGTTTTTGTGTATATTTTGTTTTAAATTCTTTTTGTCTTTTTTTAGGTGAGATGTATGGTAGTGACTCTTTTGTTTATAGTTGATGATGCTTTTTGTGGTGATAAGGATTATTCACTGGATCAAGTTGCAGACGAAAGTTATCAAAATGTGTACCACACTAAAATGATTCCAGAAGATAAAATGTTGAATAAGTATGGAGATATCCTTAAAACAAATAACACTTCATTTAATATTTTTAGTAATAACAGTGCCAATATTTTTAATGTAACTTTAGATGATAATAAATTAATACATTTTAACAATTATACTACAACGCAAACAAATAATTCTACATCGGAAAAAAAAGGAAAATTTGTCTTTCCGAAATTAAATCCAATGCCTGATCTAACAGGCTGGATCACAATTATACCATTAGATAATTCAAAAGATGGAGACACAAAGAGACATGGAATTTTCAGAATAGGAAGATTTCAAAATGGACAGTATTATTTGAATCCGATTCGTAAACCTGGACAAAACTTATATTCTAGTGGAGAGTTAGATTCACTTTTTTTACCACGTTTCAGAAAACTTCAAAAATCCTTCCGTATAAACTACAAAGTGTTAAACAAGAAAATGAATTCTGGTTTCAGTAACAATGATCTCTACCGGGAAACAAATCCAGTACCAGTTTACGTTGAGGATTCTGTTGCTACAGACAGTCGAAGCCACAAAACTATCATCAACACTAAAATAAAGCATCATCATCATCACCACCACCACAAATACTTACAAACTGTCCTCAAGAAAGTCCCTGTTCATGTACCAGTCAAGGTTTATGTGGATAAACCATACATCGTAGAAAAGAAAATTGCTGTTCCTGTAGAAAAAGTCGTCAACAAAGTTGTGCATAAGGAAGTACCAGTTTTTATTAAAAAGGAAGTGAAAGTTCCCTATCCAGTCAAAGTGCCAGCGCCGTATCCTGTTGAAGTCATCAAAAAGGAGTATGTTCCAAAACCATATCCAGTAGTCAAAAAAGTACCCGTTTACAAAGAAATCAAAATACCCATTTATCATCATCACACTGTGGAAAAACCCATTCCATATCCAATCAAAGTTCCTTATGAAGTTAAAGTACCATATCCTGTTGAAGTAGAAAAGAAAGTGCCCTACCCAGTCAAAGTGTATGTGCCCAAACCAGTGGAGAAAATTGTGAAGCAAACAGTTTATGAACATGTCCCAGTTCCGGTGTTCATTGATAAATCTTCGCACGCACAAAACGAGATCTTAATACCTCAGCCATCACAGCAAACAGCAGTAATTACGCAAACTCCAGAACCCAACCTTTCAGTTGTCCCAATCAGGGTTTATGCACCTGAAAGACTAAATGAACAGCTGTTGGAAAGAAAATCATCGGGAAAAACCTTGTCAGACAATTTAGTAACAAATTCCACTCCATTCAGAAAAATATAACTTATTTATTTATGTACTATTGTGTTTTGTTTTTCAAACCTTAATTCAACTTGAGAGTCATACCCTAAATAAAAATTAACCAGATTAGGTTGGATCATAGTCACATGCCTTGTTGGATAAAGGTCGACTTATCCCCAAGGGCGTCGCCAGCCCGAGGCCTAGGGGGGGGCAATTGAACCCAGTCATAGGCTATTTTCCGTATATCCTATGTTATAGAGGATGAGAAATATATGAATTTTAAGTATAGTCAAGAGTATGAATATTTTTTTAGGATTTAACGGCAAATCACGGTCTTAGAACTTTGGTTGCTCTGCAGTTGCCTACATTTTTTAATCTCTAGGGGGGGGCAGCTGCCCGACGCCCTTGCTTAGCCCTATCAGAATTAAGTAATTCCGTGATGGTTTAAATGCCAGTCTATGACATCTGTCTTCTACCTGTGTACCACTTTTTTTTTTTTAATAAAATGAAGCTGTGCTCACTCAAAGTGAACACAAATACACTCCTTGACACATTCACAGTAAGCTACTAAGCAGCAGTGTCGTGAAAGAGGAAGATGGTCTGAACCTGGGATCGAACCCACGACCTCCGAACAAAACAGTACGAGAGCCGGCGTCGTAGCCGCTAGACTACCAACCACTTTTTCTATTGATCTTTTCTTCGATGATAAGGTGCAGATAGAAGCAACTGAAGCAAGTACTTATCGCCTTTGAATCCATGGTAGGTACAAATTTTGAAGTTCTTTAAAAATTCTGACCAATACGTATCGAATGCGAGAATCGCATGACGTTTTTCATACAAAATGTATCGCCTAATATTCACTTTTTTTTCAAGTGACTACCCTATACTTGCTACAGAATACGGGTCCCATCTTATACTTCTTCTATGGTCCCATCTCTCTCGTTAGAGAGTATATTATGTGTTCTGTGACGGGTCCTGACCTGATCCCAGAATTGTTGACCATAGTAATAACTAGTGGTTCTCATAATAGCCTTCTCCGTGATTTGCATTGCCATAAAGTTGGACCTCAAAAACTAAGAAAATAATATCTAAGACAGAGGAAAACTTGAGTCTTTCAAGGGGTTGATCGAATAACATTTATTGATTCCGAGTAAGACACGTAAATATTATTGGAGGGCTAGGTCAGAAACAAAGAAGTTGAGAAAGGGGGGGTTAACTCTGGTTATAGTACTTGCCAACAAGAATATGGTGATGTTGGTACATCGTGGTGGTAATGTTGGTAGTCTTTGGGCATGAAATTTGTATAACAGACGCAAAAAATAGAATTACCGGTTATGAAAAAGTTTCGAAATATGATCTTAGAGTGAATATAAAAAACATCAATTTATTATTATGTTATCATGCGGTGTTTTTATTTGTGAATTAATATTTATTTCTTTATAAGACACCAGATTTCGAGAAATAATGTTGCAAAACTTTTTTACTTTTTGAAAGCTGGCTACACTGATCTTGTTCCCAAACAACATCCAAACCCAAACAACAGCCATTTTTATTTGGCCGAGCGCTGGCTGTTTTTGTTATTTCGATTTTTTTCCTGTTTCCAACTCGAGAGATTGTGTTATTAATTTTGTGTGAAGTCGAATCGGTGTTTCGTATCGCTGTGAAAAATAGTCTCGTTGATATCAAGAAAGATACTGTCGTTTGTGAGAAATAGACTCTGTTTTGTTTTGACAAAATATGGACTCTTGTTTCGACAAATGGACTCGTGTTTTGTTTTGAGATTTAACCACTACGCTATTGTCTGCACATAAAAAGTTTGTTGTTAAAACAAAGACTCATAGTGTAATTAATATTTACAAGTGGTTGTGTGTCGGTTCTAGACATTGACTCTTTCGTTTACCTTATTATTTTGTTATTATGAGTTTCAAGTATCGGAAATGTTCCTTCTGTGGCGTCATAATAATCACATACAATTAAAGACACATTTGTATTTCTTTTTAAAATATTTTGTAATAAGTCCTACGTACTCATCATTTTTAACAGTAAAAAAAGCTTCCGCTGTGGTTACTTCTGTGATTTTAATAATACGTAGAATCATGATGTATTGTGTCGTTTAAACATAGTTTTTTTCGTGTACCTAATTGTTATTGATAATATATTTTTGGCTTAGTATTATTTTATGCAATAGATACCAATACATACTATTTATATTATTGTTACATGTTTTATTATTTGCTTAAAAATAAATGCCATATTTAACTACTGCTGCATTTTAATTCTTTATCATAACCATTTTCAGGATAAATGATTCAACAGTTGTATTCTAGTATAAAGATGGGATATTGTCATATCCCATTTTTGTACTAGAATGCAACTGTTTTGGTCGCTAGTGCGCATTGTACCGACCCATATTTGAATTTCCCGCTTTGGTGTTCGGGTTAGAAACGAGTGAGCGAGAAAGATAGATGCAATCTGTCAATTTCCGTGTTTGCATATTTTTTCTATGAAGTTGGCATTCTTCTCTCGTTAGAGAGTATAAATATGTGTTCTGTGTTGAGGAAGTTATATCTACCTACCTTTCATGTTATGTCGCGTATTATAAAGCATTTCGGCTGTTAGCACACCGCCGCGAATCGCGGCACACGGAACTGCAGAAAGCGAAATCGCAGGTAGTGTTACTGTTAGTACCAGGGTTGCCACCCGTCCCGATTCTGCCGGGACAGTCCCGATTTCGATGCTATTGTCCCGCGTCCCGACGACCTCTGAATTTTGTCCCGATTTTTTATAACACGCCACTCGACAATTTTTGGTTAATAAAAGTTATTCGAGTTATTGTTGACGTCATTTGGTGCAATAAAAGTTATTCGAGTTATTTTTTTGGATTCTCATCGGACAATGTTGGTCAAGTTAGCAAAATATGGTGATTTTAAAGTTTTCGGGCTGATTGTATTTGAATAAGAAACACATATTTAATTTAAATACAGATTGATAATGACAAAACTATAATAAAAATATAGTAGGTAATTAGGTTATTTAATGGATATTTTAGAATATAAATTAAAAAAGAAATACTAGACAGTCTTGGAAATGGGATAAGATGTTTTTTATGATAATTAATTTTGATGAGAATATAATTCTGCTTTATTTAGGAAAAGAAACCAAATACAGTAGCACGTGAGCGAAGCCACAGGTAACAGCTAGTCTGGGGGCGTCCATTAATCACGTGAGCCCAAAATGGGGAGGGGGGGGGGTCTGGAAATAATCACGAAATGAAAATTATAAACGTATGAAAATTATCAGTTGATTGTAGAATAAAAATATGGTTGTTACACTGCAAGTATCTTGTTTCCTTTATTAATTATTTAATAGTTTTACCTACCAATAAAACTCTTATTATGTTGTCTTCCTTATCCAGAATATATTGTGAGAGAGAGAGACTTCAAACTTCTAGTCCGTAAGGTATTATGTAGGTATTATTATTCTCTTTGCTTCTAGTCTATACTTTCACGCCATCTTCATCTTCCTTTGTACCAGTAATATGGGAATCCCTTTTGTTATTTCAACTGTCACAAGGTAGTCTGAGCACCAATGCGATGTTTTGTCAATTGATTTCTCACAAAGCAGGCATTAGGTATATTCTGGATAAGGAAGACACCATAATAAGAGTTTTATTGGTAGGTAAAACTCCCATATTATGTATGGTCTGTCCTTATCCAGAATATATTGTGAGAAGTGTCTGTTATCGACTTTGTGACATGGTGAATGGGGTTGATGTCAATTGTGATCTATGTTAGTTGATTGGTATTGATTGGTTCAAAGTGTTTTAATATGGAACACTCTTCTGATGCAATTACTTCTTTTCTATAATATTTTTTAAAAGTATTTTCGCTTCTCCAGTTTCCTCTTTTTAGTATCTCTTCGATTGGTTGGTTTTCTAGCCAACCAAGAGAAGCTACTGCGGCTCGTGTACTGCCTGCTGATGCTTCTATCCCGGCCTCTCTGAGTACAGATTTAACCCAACCTCCGATAATGGTTCTCGACGCTGCTTTCACTTGGCCAACAGTCGAGATAAATAAATTAGTTATGTCTATGTTGTCTCGTCTTCTTGCTTCTGACAAAGTACATAATTTTCGAAGCCAATAATATATAGGATCCTAGCCTTCCTCTGATGAGGTGTATAATTTCCAACCCGTCTGGCGGAATTTATCTGAATCTGTTTTGGATCCAAATTTAGGCCATAATATAATATGGTCCCCGTTATCTACAAAGCCAGAAGAAGATAGTTCTAGTAAAGTGAGGTCATGAACTCTTCTTTCCGATGCTAAAAGTAATATTGTAGCACAGCGTCTAGATGCCTCAAATAATGTCAGCGACTTTGGTTGATTAGACTTCAGCCAATTGCAAACCTTTCTTGGGTCCCAAATTGATAGTTTCACTTTTCTATCAGCAGAATTGCTTATTACATTTAAATTCTTTCGTACCAGAGGGTAACAACTGAGATTTGATCCCTGATTGGGGTCAGCCATCGTCGCCACTACAGATTTATGCAGCATAATGGTACTAGGGGATAATTTTTCAGTACTGCTCAGATAAGCCAGATATTTTGCTAAAATCAATGCTGACGGTTGACGAGAATCAGAGTTATTGTTCGAACACCACTTTTCCCATTTTTTCCAAGCCTGCCTGTAAATCACCATCGTAGATGGTCGCCAACTTGCATTCAGCAGACTTTTCTCTTGGTCTGTCCAGTCCTGTGTTATTTTCTCCCACCCCCAATTTTCCACACTTCCAGTTGTAATTTCTGAATTTGTGGTGGATCAAGTCCTGTTCTTCTTCTTGTGTCTATCAGGTTGTGTTCTAAGTTGTCTATATTCATTGGTGGAGCCAGAGCTCGACTTTTTAGATCCGGCAACCTTGTTCCATATGGGGGCTACCATACATCAGGAAATGTGAAGCACCCTTCCTGAACAATTCTGCTTCGCTCTCCAGATTCTTTAACCACCATCTCAGTTCCTCTCTTACTATGTTTTCTATGAGTAACAGTTTTTTGTTTTTTTTTTTACTGGGAGATTCATGGTTTGTACTTGTATTTGACAACAATATTAGCGACCTCGTGGTATCACAAACGTGGCAAAGTTTAGTTTTCCCAGAATACTTTGAGCGCTTTTTAAGCACCATTTTTCCTCCATCAATAGGTTATCTATTGATTTCTCGAGTGACACTTTCTTTGACCTTGTTAGGCGCATTCTGCAATTTCTTGTGTCCCATTCTATTCCCAAGTATTCTATCACTTTTGAGGGGTTCACCAGACATTTCTGTTGGTTGATCGTCCAACCAAGATATTGTAGGAATTGCAATACATGGCGACTCTGGCATTGTAGAATCGTTTTCCATTGATGAGCCAGTAGGAAGTCGTCTAAGTAAACAATCACCCGAATACCCTGACTCCGAAGTTTTTCGGCAACCCAATTTGTTAAAATTGCAAATATAGGAGATACTCGGAGAACTGCTTAGACCTTGAGGGAGACAAGTCATTTGTAGCACCTGCCCCTTGTGAATGGTTCTCAAAAATCTGCGGTGGCTTTCCCGCACTGGTACATGAAAATAAGCCTGTGAGAGGTCTATTTTTGTCATGTAATCCCCCGGTTGAAGGAACTCTGGTACACGGTGATGCGATATTAGAGAAAACTTCTTTGCTTCCACAAACTTGTTCAGACCCTTCAAATTGAATATGGGACGTTTTTTTTTTTATCAATTGGCCGGGAATCAATTGCCCCCTATAACACCGCGACCCTTGTTGGGTCTATTGTGTTTGCCACTTTGATTACAGAATGCCGTCGAGCCCAATGTCCACCCAGAAGTTGACAATGGTTTTTGCGGCGATGATTGGGATATGGGACGTTGGAAGCCATCTCCTTTTTTGACCAGGAACATACTCGATAGAAATCCCGGGTTCTGTGGAGCCACCTCTAATATCTTTGTCTCCAGCATCTCTTTTATCGCTTGGTTTAATTCTGGAGTTGAAGGCTGGTGATATTTTTTGATAAGAGAGGGTTTCGGGAAGACTAATGGGGGTTTTCGAATGAAAGGTACTCTGTATCCCTTCAAAACTTTGATAATAAGAGTTGGAGATTTTGCTTTCTCCCATTCTTTCAAAAAAAAAAATTAACTGTCCTCCCTGAAACCCTTGGTTGGCGTCACTTTTGTCTATGCTGTGAGGTTCTGTATGAACTCTTCCTTCCTGCTGGAGCTTTCTTTTGTTTGCTTTGCCTGTATGGAGTGGACTGCCAGCTAGTCGAGGCTTTTGGCATGTCATCGTAGTCTGTCTGTCGATAACGAAATAGCTTTGTTTAAAAGCTATTTTTATTAGTTTTCGGAGCTTCATATCTTGTGAAGACTTTATTAGAGCCCCCCAACTTCTGAAGTTGAGAAGAAAGCATTTCTTCGTTGAAGAGATGGGTCTTTGTGGGCGGAATCTTTTTCAGCACAAGTTTGTTGGTAGCTGAACAATGGGACAGGAGCTTTTCTCTTCTGTAATGGACCACCTCTGCCCTTTTTCCACAACATATCTGGAGCATGTCATCAGATATTTTGTTGCATGCCCCTGTACAAAATTTTTCTTGTAGGCTACGGGGATCTACATTACTTTGTGCACTCCACTCAATCACTTCTCTTAGAGAATTTTGTAATGCTTCTCTCTGAAGCAGAACAGCATGCGATAGGGCTGCAAATGTCTTTTCTACAGAAGGAAAGAGCTGTGACACCTCTGTACTGGAGATCTGTATATTGACCTCCAGCTCCTTGAAGCCTGGATCTGCCACATAATCCTTTAAAACAGTATTATACCTAACACCGCTCCAATGGCGGGTATTAAGATGCTAGAGTCTATCCATCAATTTCAACATATCTGTTTTAGGAGCCGGAATTGGAGGATCTTAAAGGGTGACAGCTGGCTCCGGGATTGCAAATGCAGTGGATATCCTGAAATGAGGAGTATCCTTGCTACTTAAGTTGTCTTGCACTGAAACTTCCGGGATTTGTCCGCGGGTCAGTGGTGACATGCAATCTGCTGTCACGGGGACAGCTGGCTCCGGGATTGCAAATGCAGTGGATATCCTGAAATGAGGAGTATCCCTGCTACTTAAGTTGTCTCGCACTGAAACTTCAGGGGTCTGCCCGCCAGTCAGTGGTGACATGCAATCTTCTGCCACATTATTAGTATGATCTGGGGTCTGCCCGCCAGTTCTTACCGATTCGGCATCAGAGATGCTGTGCGCATCTCTGGTATAAACATAATTTTGAAGCTGCTTCATTTGCTTTGCCAGCTTTTTAATCCTTCTTCTCGAGGACTTTTTGCGTCTTGATGAGGAGGAAGATGATGATGAAGAGCTAGAAGGCCTCCTGCGTGTTTTCCTTTTCTGGGACGCTTTGTTCACATCCGCCATCTTTGATAAAAACACAAAGGAAAAATGCACTTTCACAACACAAACACAGGATGTGGAATAGAATGCGGATATTTATTTATTTATTTATTTATTTATTTCAACAATTTACGGCATTATGCCTTTTACATTATTATAGATTAAATGTGAGTGTATACAATTAATATAAAGGAGTACAATAGTTGCTAAAAAAACATATGCACATATACTTCTCATCATGATACAATATAAAAAATTACAAAAAAAAAAAAAAAAAAAAACAAAAAATTTTAAAATGTTAATCATAAGTATCAAAGCTTAAACTCAGAGGTTAATGGACAAACAAGTGCAAGACAATAAAAGGGTCTAGATTCTATGTGTGAACATCTCTTTAAGAATGGATTTGAATTCATCAAAAGCCACACAGAATATATCTATATTAGTTAGATATTTGTTTCCCATATAATGTATACGAGGCACCACTGTGTGTCTTATGTAGTTTGTATTATGGTTTACTATGTAGAAAGACTCTTGATTTCTTGTACATCGAGTAGGTACCCTAAACATAATATGCTGCACCAGCTCAGGGCTGTCAAAAAGATTGTTTACAATTTTATATAAAAATATAAGATCATTTATGACTCTTCTACTTTCAAGTGTTCCTAAGTTTAATATTGTAAGCAAGCGGTCGTAGTTCAGTTCATTTCGAGGAATACCCAATTTAAAATTTATAAACCTCAGAAACTTTCGTTGGATGCGTTCTATATTGTTTATATGAATGTTATATGTGGGTGACCATATTGCGGAATTATATTCAAGCTGCCCGCGAACGAGCGACTTGTATAGCAGTGCAATCGCGTGAATATTACTAAAATCACTCACCGTTCGCAGAACAAATCCCAACGTTTGCATTGCCCTACTTGTAACATCGTTAATATGTTTCACGAATGAAAGCTTATCATCAAATACTACGCCGAGGTCCCGTATCTCATTTACTGTTTCAAGTGTATGGTCTTCCACTCGATAATCAAAATGGATAGTCTGTTTGCTTCTGGAAAAAGTAATCTTTTGACATTTTTTGACATTAAGAAACAAACGATTCTCTCGGCACCAGATATTTAATATATCAAGGTTTTCCTGTAATATGTAACAGTCCCGGGTGCTTTCTATGTTTCTGAACACCTTCAGATCGTCCGCAAACAACAGACATTTGACATCTCTCATTTTTGAGACTAAATCATCTATGAATATAAGAAAGAGTATGGGAGAGAGATGGCTGCCTTGCGGTAAGCCACTCGTAGCAATGAAACAATCCGAACTAGTGCCTTTAATATTTACCCGTAGCGTTCGTCCTGTAAGAAAGCTTCCAAGCCATTCTATCAAGACTCCCGATATTCCCAGCCCTGAAAGCTTGCTGACAAGGATACCATGGGGCACATTGTCAAAGGCCTTACTGAAGTCAGTGTAGACGCTGTCCACCTGACAGCCACGAGCAAGGCCTTCGGCAATAAAATGTTCGTAGATTGCCAGATTTGTCAACGTAGATCTACCGGATATGAAGCCATGTTGCTGATGTTCCAATATTCGTGATACGGACGGAACTAATTGCTCGAGTACTAGAGATTCAAAGAGTTTAGCCAGGGTTGACTGGAGACATATTGGTCTATAATTTACTATTTCGGATTTGTCTCCCTTTTTGAAAATAGGAATAATATTACCCATTTTCCATGCGGACGGAAAGCGTCCAGATTCCAGGGACTTATTATAGATTACCAAAAGTGGAACAATAAGAGCATCCGCACATTTCTTTACAAAAATTGGTGGAACATTATCAGGCCCCGGTGATTTATTAATGTTCAGATGGAGCAATTTATTGTACAAATCTTGAAATGAGATATGACAATGTGAAAGTTGGACTGATTTATCATTTGAAATAGCTGGGGAAACACCACTCAATTTTGGTTCATATACTTCACTAAAGAAACTTGCAAATTTATTTACTATATCCTCCATTTCATTAACACGTTCGTTATTTAATATCATTTGGGTGGGATAGTCATTATCACTCTTTGATAAGGAATTTTTAAATTTCCATAAGCTCTTCATATCTGTTGTTGTATCTTCGGCGTTCTTCACATAATTTGCGTAGCAAGATGCTTTCAACATGTTACATTTGGCTCTAAGTCTGCTGAAGACCAGGTAATGTTCATCGCTGTAGGATTCCTTATAGACTTTGTGGGCCGCCTTTTTTTCCAGAATAAGGCCTATAAGCTCCTGTGAGAACCATACAGGGTATGTTCTTATTTTGTATCTTTCATAAGGTATAAATTTCTGGATTGTTTCATAGAGGATGCCGTAAAGCATAGCGACCATGTACTCGACATCGCTGCTCTGGAGAAAGGACCAGTCACAATCGAAAAGATATTTTATTGCGCCATCGTAATTCCCTTTTAAAAAATTATATGAGGAAGTTTCTCCTCTCAGATTTTTTGCCTTGGACAAATTCATTTTTATATATAAAGGTGGATGGTGACTATCAACCGGTACTACTTCATCGTCAGCACGTTCAACAACCACGTTCCCCGCATTAGTGAATATTAAATCCAAGATACGACCTCCAGCATTATATACATAATTTTGTTGAGACAATCCCAGAAAGAGTATTGTGTCGATTATCTCTCTAGCACATTCACTGTTCTCCCCATAGTCAGGAAACTCATTGCCATTTGGTGACCATTTTATACTTGGTAGATTAAAATCTCCAGAAATGAGAACATCGGTATTAGGATGTTTACTACATATATTTTCCAGTTCTTCACAGTAGATCCTATATGTTTCGATTCTTGATGCAGGTGGAATATAAACATTTCCTATTATTATCTTTTTGTGGTCAATCTTGACCGATACATATAATTGTTCTATTTCATTGTTTTTTATTCTGATGGATGAAGATGGAATACTCTTGTGCACTGCTATCAACACTCCCCCCCCTCTCTTCTTTTCACTCGTGTTAACACTACGATCACATCTATAGACGTTGTAAGAAGAAAAACCCAACTCCGATGTTTTAATTGTGCTGTCAAGCCATGTTTCAGTGAAGCAAAAGATAAAGCAGTTCAACACCGGTATATTCTGACGTATAATAGATAGTTTAGTCCTAATTCCTCTAAGGTTTTGAAAATACACATCAATATTACTTAGTTTTTTTTGTTGACTTTTACAATTTTAGGTGTACCGTTTACGAATCTAACAGCAATTTCACCTTCACCCTTCTTCTTTCTGGCTTCCAATTCATCCCATTTTGATTTTAGTTGAGATCTCTGCAATTCTGTTAGGTCTTGCTTAACCCGAATTTCTTTTGGAAATTTAAACTTATTGAAGAGTATTGTTCGCGCATCCTCACTGTCGCCCAGTACTACTTTAACAGGACGAATCTTATTTTTTTGCTTCACTCCAAGACGATGCACTTTTAGTATCGGTATGTTAGCAAAGTTTTCTATGGAGTGTATCAGTTCCGTAGTCTGTGTCGAATCTTCCACGTTCTGACTTCGACCGCCCGGTTCATTCGACTCTACTTCCGGAACATTGAAAAGCAATATATTCTTTGAGCGTGTCTTCCTCTCAGTCAGTTCTGTCAATGTGTCACATACGTCCATTGTCTTATTTGATGATGTTTTACCTTCGAGGTTTGCTAATCTTTCTTTAAGATACCTTATTTCGGTGTCTTGACTTGAGATTTTAGCGGTTGCTATACTCATTGCCGCCATAAATTCATTAGATATTGGCGTAATTTTCCCGATAAACTCCCTCGTAAATTTATTATTATCTTGCATCATCTGTGATAGGGCATTTGCAGCATCTTTGACCTTGTTGATTATTTCCAAAACATCCATCATATTTTCACAAAATCAAAATTTTGAAATTATTTATTGAAAAACAAAAATATTTTGGCAACCCTGCTTCTGATATCAAATGATTGTTATAGGCTGCAGTACAGCTCAATAAACCAATGTTGATTGGCTGTCTGTGTTGTGTTTAATTGTAGCAATAATACACCCAGTTTTGCTGGGCGAAAAAGGTCCTTATCGTTAGAATGTATGACTTAGACAATATTTGTTTTTGTGAAATTTAAGGTACACTCACCATATACAGTGAGCCCCGTTTATTATCAATTGTAAATCTTCCCATACGGTATGCGATGAAGTTATTCTTTGTTATTATTTGAACTATTTAAATGCAAAAATTTAATTTATTGATTAGCAATTTGACAAGATGTCACTCTGTCACAAACCACTAGAAAAAAAAACTTTAAGTCCAAATCCAAAATAAAATCGTTCTTTTCGCAATTAACACAAAACCAAGGCGCTTTTTCATAATTCAAACAGAAACACTAGAACAAAGCGTCCTTCTGCAGTTACACACAAGCAGAACAATGTATTTTACGTAATATTTGTAAAATATAATATGCAACACGTATCTTATAAACTCCTGCGCACTTTAATGACAGTAAAACTGGCTTTTTTGCTAAAAGAGTAACAAACTGCGTCTTTTTCAAGTAATTTTTTCAAGACGAACTCTTTAACATGCACAACACTTGACGCAAGTCGACCTCAATTGACAAAACATCGCATAGTGCTCTACTACCTTGTGACAGTTGACATAAAAACAGGGGATTCCCATATTACTGGTACAAAGGAAGATGAAAATGGCGTGAAAGTATGACACAGACTAGAAGCTTGAAGTCTCTCTCTCACAATATATTCTGGATAAGGACAGACCATACATAATAATTTCATTTGCCCATCACAATTTTAGGAAAATCATAAAATAAGTACTATATAGGAAAATAAAAAACATTGACGATAAAATTTTTTTTTTTTTTTTGCCCAGCCCTAATAAATATTTAAATACAGAGACCTATATAAATGTCTATGCTTAAATACTTAGCTAAGGAATTTTTTCTATGGAAACGTGACGACAACGACGTATTCAAAAAATAAAAAATTCGTAGTCAAATCAAACAAAACATTCAAAACTATCGAATTAAGTTATTTCGCGTTCAAGGTTCGACCGGCATTTTTATAGGTTAGCGTAGACGCACGTGAGCAAAGAGAATATAATACCCCTCTCGTTAGAGAGTATATATTGTGTTCTGTGATAATACCTTACGGATACACGTGAGAGAAAGCTGCTTTTTGCATACAACAGTGTTTATAAACGTATTTCGAGTAAAACCCAGTAAACCAATGTAAGTAAAGTTATTTTAATGTATAATTATGGCTTGTGTTTGTTATTATATCATATTTGTGGCGTACTCATGAGATACAAAACTTCGCGCCATTTCCCTTTTTAACTGATAATATTATCATGGTGATATCTACACTTCATATAGGTATATCGGCAATCACTGTTAGTGTAAACATAGGACTCCATAATGTAATTGGTAATTATTTACTTCGCGGGCTTCTTCGTTTTTGTCAAAACCTTTCTAAATGAATATGTTTCAACCTAATAGAGTGCAGTGTTATCATTCGGGAGGTGTCCAAAAGAGGTATATATGGCGAGTTCCAGTGGCTCCACCCCCCTTTAAAACTACGTTCTAACCTTAACCTAACCTATCGTAGTGTTATCATTCGAGGATGCCATCAAATCCCCTAATCTATCCAAATTGACTTACTAAACGACAATGACCAACAATATCTTCATTTTTCAGACAAAAACACCAATTTTAGAATCAAGAAATAAAATGTCATTCCATGAAAAAGAAGTTTGTATGAGAAAATACGCAACTTTTAAAATTGATTTTTACTCAAAATTGGTTGATAAAATACCTAAAATGTTATTAAATGAATCCATACCATGCTTATTTACCAATCTGCATATAAATTTGATATGTGTTTCATATAAAAAAATCAAAGAAGCCCGCGAAGTAAATAATTACCTATTAATTTATTTTGTTTACATATTTATTTATGCACATTACAAGACAATGAAATTATATATGGGAAAAAATAAAGACAAGGGTGCTATGCAAAAGCGGAACAATCGGCTTTACGTCATTCAACCAATACACATAAAATCTGTCCATCTGCTATTCCCAATAATATCAATGTGAGTTGGTTGGTAGGCAGCCAAGTCGTGTCAGTCGACCTCTTTCGTACGCACAACATACTGAAGGCCATGGGTTCAAATCCCGGTGCTGACCGTTTCCACTTTCATTACACAACCCTTTGGCTAGTGTAAAAATGTCCAACGTGTATTTGTGTTCACTTTGATAAAGCCTAGGTTCATTTTTATTGTAAAAAAATTCAATTAAATATGAGAATTGCTAAGTATTCTTTGCCATTGTTTTAGCATGATGAGCTTTTTTTTGCTACTTCTTGGAGCGTTTTACGCCCAGAGGAATGAAGACAGGATGGCCCGTTTCCGTATTCGTCGCAGACACGATTTCACAAGGACCCTGTCTGATGCGGAATTCAGTAGACGATTCAGACTGAATAAACATGGTTTTCGTCTCGTCTGCAATGATTTGCGCAAACATAGCACGCTGAAAGGAACCAGATTATATCCCCTTGAAATAAAGGTATGTTTTTCATTAGGTCACGTTATGTCAATCAAAGAGAATATAATACCTTACGGATAAGAGACGCAACTCCATAGATGAAAAAAAAGTACTGACAGGTTTGTTTAGCCAACATTGAAACAAAAATTTTATTATGGTGATGTTGCCTTTCTGGTACTTGACAGCGGGCAGTCATGGTCATACCCACAGACTACTATATACCCAAGCAATTTTAAATTTCTCATAAATAAGTCATTGGTTAAAAAAAAAAGTATTTAATTTAATGATAGCTTTATTGCAGTTTTACAAAAATTTACACAAGAGTATCTATACACCTACTAGATATTTATAACACTTTTGACAAAAGTTTTAATACATAATATTTGTTGTACACATATTTTTAATACATAATATTTGAAATTTTTGAAAAAAATGATAAAAAAAATCATCACCAAAGTCAAAAAAATAAACATCACGATTGGTATTTTTCTCATCACTTTTATGACAAATGACACACCTTTTGCGCATTATGATTATCTTTGAATATCAATAAAATGACCTCAATACTCAATCCGTAGGTTTTGTATTCTCTTCGAAAATAATACAATAACACAACAGACCGCTAAAAAATGGCGTTAAGATTTCAGTTTAGTTTGATGTTTTTCAAACATAAACTAAACAGTCGCGTCGCAACCAAACAACAAGTTTGCAATTCATGATATTATTTTTGTCTTTCAATGTTGGTACCTTAAAACCTGTCGGCATCCATACAAAAAGTGCTTTGTATGACGGTTTCGACCCACTGATGTCAATCACACAAACTATCAAATAATTGAGAGTTATGTCAAAAACCAATTTAATTTCAAAAATAGAAAAGCTTAAATTGTCAAAAGTTCTAAGAAGGTTACTTAAGTTACCTACTTTTTTTTTTTTGTAAAATGAATCTGTGCTTGCTCAAAGTAAAACTGTCACGCTTTATGCGATGAACAAGGGAAATAGAGCACCTTTTTTATATAGAGACATGTTTATTTCAGGTGCTTGTTACACTGAATTTCTTGGCTACTGGGTCGAACCAAAAGATTTTAGGACTTTCACACAAAATACCCCAGAGGACGGTGAGCAGGTTTGTGACGGAAGTGGTGAAAGCGTTAAGTTCTAATGAGATGTTAGTGAAGTGGGTTCCATTCCCTGCCACTCCTGAAGACAGAATCAGAATCAAAACTGAGTAAGTATTATTGTCAATCACAAACAACAAGCATTATAATATATTCATACCTGAAAGGCTATTTAGCGTAAGCGACACGTTTGCCGAAATCATCTATTTTTTCGCAAATGAAGCTAAATAATATTTTCCGTCGATTTATCTGATTGCCATGTTTATATTCAAATTATTCAATGAGTTACAGCCAAAAGTAATTTATCTTAAGGTTTTGACTTGCTGAAAATTTTGCCTAAACGAACCGCTTGGTATGTCGTAAGCGACCAAACTGGGCATTAACCTTGAAAAGTGTGCTATATTAATGTCTGTTACGTTAATTTAAAAAAATCATTCGTATAGCATTTTTCTCTTGTAATAATTGCATTCATAGTGAAATGTGTGTCTATTTTTACTTATCCAGTGAGACTGAATTTAAAAATATAACTAATAAAAATAAATTATTAGTCTGGCAAAATTATCGTAGGCTACATTAAGTACCAGAAAGCATGCTTATTTATATAACAATCAACAACCCATTGTTTTGCTGTCTTTAATGACTGTAGCAAAATCTCAAACCGTAAGCCTGTCTACTTTATTTCTAGTCAAAAATACCACAAAAATAAGGATCCGACAGATAGAAGAATTATTTATGGGATACATAAATTGTTGACTTTTTTATTTTCCTCGTAATTATTCCATATTTTCTCACCATTTAAAATTAGATGGGTCCAGTGGTTCTCGAGTTGTAGCGAGACTCAAGCACAGCTTATAAGATATTCCTACCCATCATACATACACAAAATAAAATGCTAAATTCTTTCAGGTTTCAAAGCAAATACCGTCTTCCGGGGGTGATTGGGTGCATAGACTGTATGCATATTAATATCATTCGACCCAGCAGGAATGGACACTCCTATCTGAAAAGCAATGGGACGCATTCAATCAATGTTCAAATGGTATTTATATATTTGCATACAAATACAATATACTTACTGCAATTTTAACCAATTAAAATTACAAATGCAATATAAACAAACAATATAAAACAATAATTTGAAGGACTGATACATTCTTGTTTGGATAATTAACTACCTATATGTACCGTATTAGTTTGTCCAACATTTTACCAAAGAGAAAATTATTTTTTTTTAATTTTTTTTTTATTCCAACAACATAGTATACATTTCAATTACAAAAACAACATAACACATAATGGAATTTATTGCCTCACTAGACGCAGGTCTGTTCTGAGGCATATTGGAACATATTGTGTCTACTCAAAATTATACTGCGTGCTCCCTTATTAGTATACTTGTGTGAGCAAAGATACATTTATATGATATAAAAAAATGTTTGCTCTTCAAATTCTAGATCTGCGATAGTGACCTCAGGATTATTAATGTAAATCCAAAATTTGGTGGTGCCACGCATAACTCCGTGATATGGATGAATAGTAATGTCAACCCATACCTGCGTGAGCTTCACCAAAATGGGGAGGATTCCTATTTACTGGGTAAGTGGATATAATGTTTGAAAATACTATTGGTATTTTGACTGGAGAGGCGTGGTGTTGATTTTTTTCCTATTTTAGGTGATTCTGAATACCCACGACAGGCATGGCTCATGACGCCCATTCCCCATGCACAGCGTGGGTCCAGGGAATATGAGTACACAATGAGACATGGCCAGGCCCACAGCAGTATCCAGCGTTGTTTTGGTGCCCTGAAGACACGCTGGAGGTGCTTGCTGCAAGCTAAGACACTACATTACACACCTGTAATTGCGGCCAGGATTGTTCTGGCTTGTTCCGTGTTGCACAATGTTTCTCAGCATTTGAGACTGCCATTACCACCCATTGATCCCAGTGCCCTAGAGGAAGAAAACAATTCACCAGCAGAATTTGTCCCTGAAATTTCTGAGCCTGACAAGGCCCGAGGTTTGGAGGCTCTTGATGATTTATTGAGGATCTGCTCATAATTAATTGGCATTAAACATGGCTTGAAAACAGATGTCTGATTTGTCATCTAAATTGTCATGGCTATGACTCACAAACATATTATTATGCTGATTACATAGTAATATCAATTGGAGTAAAAGAATGTGGAATCATCTCTAAGTTAATATAAAATGCACTGTAGAAAAGCAGTGGAAAATACATGGACTAGTAGTACGTACTATGTGACTGCGGAACACTATTGCAGACCATCACTGATTAAATCCAACCAGACGGAATGGTTGGCTAGTCCTTCTGCCACTGGAACACCAAAAAGTATAGAATTGATGGAGTTCTAGACACTGACACTACAGAAACTGGTATGATTTTTACTATTTATTTAACAAAGTGTATATTTACTCTTGATAATTTTTCTATAATCTCATTTATTTTTGTCTTTTTAGAAAATAAAAGTATAGACCTTACTGGTGCAAGATGTGGTACTACAAAACAAAATAAGAATGAGGAGGAGGAGATGGTTTTATTGTAAAATGATTGTAGCGCCAATTGCAACAATGACACAATGTCTTGTCCTGGAGGGAAATCAAATTTTTTTTTATACTAAACACGCTAACTATCAATTTTTTAATAATATGTTGTGATTGAATCTTGCGAAAGATATCACGAAGGGTGGGGAAGGTAATTCAAATATTTATCAAGATATTTAAAAAAACAAGCGTGTGTACAATGTTAAACTATACAGCAATTTTATTGTAATGTTGTTAATTTTATTAGAATATTGTTTGACTTTTAATGGCTGTGCGCTGTATATAACAGTAAACAAAAAGGGACCAAAAATGCTACATCAAACAATGGTGATGGGAGGGTTAATTTATACAAAATTCTATAACAAGTATAAATAGATTTGTCAAAACTTGATTTTTTGTGTCTATTTTTCAATATAAAAAAAAAACAAAAAACATGTTTTATTCCATTTCCTATGAAATAACAAGCACGAAAAATTAATTATCAACACTCAAATGGTTCAAGATAGGCAAATTTTATCATAAAATAGTATAGAAGTCATTTAGTAAGAACCAAAATATACATAGGGTAAGAACACGTAGAAAGCGGATTCCGACCAGCGCAGACGGGCGCAAAGAATGTTGCATTTGAATCACAGAAAAAGCAGGAACCCGCTTTCCGGCATGCCCATTTAAATGCATTGAAACAATAGACAACAATCTATGAGCCGGTCGACCCGGGTCGGAATCGGCTTTCTACGTGTTCTTACCTATTGGTACTACACAGACAAGACTTAACTAATTATTATTTTATGAAGGTAAAAATACAATGTACTAAATATTGTGTATTTACAGATTTTTTTTGCACAAACTAAATTAACTTTGTGCGTTTCTGCAGAATTCACACTCTTGTAGGTACTATCCATGTTATGGCAATAGAATGTTCATTAAATCAGGATTAATAAAGAAGAATTTACTTACAAAGTTACAACTAGCATAATATCATAGAAAAGCCATATGAATGTAAACAATAAGTTATTCACTGCTAGGAATATAAAGTCATTTATAATGGAAAAAAGCCACACAAGTATAAAATTTCCAATAAAAAAAAAAACTATTGTATTGGGAATATGTTAATTCTAATACCATGGGATGAGAAATAAGGTAAGCTTTTTTAAGAACTATCCCTAAAGTAGGATTTCCCTCTGTTAGTGGCTATACTGATACACAAAATAGTGAAAGGGAACCCATTTGTGCTTTGGAAGATATGTGCAACATATTATTTAGTATGGTTTAACAAGAATTAGAATTTTATCAATTTCCTTATACAATCATTGGTAATGTACTCGATAAGAAAGGTCCGAATATTTAAATTACAAATTTACTGATTGAACTTACATAAATATAAATGCTATCTTGGTATAGCGAAATTTTTCCTTTTTTCCAACCCGGTCGGCGCGGATCGGAATCAGCTTTCTACGTGTTCTTACCCCTTGGCACCACTGCCTTCTTCTAGTGCCTGGCACTCGTTATTTTATTTTTATTGATTGATTTTTTTTACATGGCATCACTAATGAAAAAGGCTGCCAACTTGACGAACTCCTATTTACTCCAAGGAACATAAACTGCCGAACCATCCCGAAGTGTAACGAAGACGACTGTATGTCATTGATTAGTGTTCAATTTTATTTTACGTTAGCGTTAGCAAGCTTTCTACTTTCTTTTTACATGACTGAGTTAGGTTATAATGATGGGGGGATAGCTTTTCAGCTTTACCCACGAATTAATTGAAAGTAATACAAATAGCATAAAAAATTATCATTCTCACTAAAATGCAATCATACAGTCGTTTTCGTTACACATCGGGTTGGTTCGGCAGTTTCCGGCGAGCATGTTTCTTGGAGTAAATAGGAGCTCGTGCCAACTTGAAGACGTTACATTATTATCAATTAATTTTTTACCTGTGTCTACGTTGGTATGTTATTTCTGTTTTTGACATTTGGTTGCCGTCCGTCTGTTTTAGGAGTTCGGTTTTAGTTGGTCGCAGTGGGAAAGATTATATTTGGATATAGGAATATCTATTGAAGCCGCTAATCGTTTCGTTACTATTCGAAAAGACGACTTCAGCTGGGAAAGTTGATCATATCGATCGGATTGGAAATAAATATTTTAAAGTACAAGTATTTTGTTTATGAAAAAAATGAGTCGTTTTATTCAGAAGTGTTTCAAAATTGTTTCTGCACCAAGTACAAACGTTAGTTTCAATCAATTTGACTGTTGTCATGATTTAATTTCAATATTTTGTTTATGAAATACGAGTTTTTGAATTTACTTTTGTTTTCAGAATGCCATCCCAGCTGCGACTACTGTGGCCAAAAACAATTATGGCACTGCTTCTGAAGCCAATTTCGACATTCCGGTAAGCTTACAAATTATCTTAAGATCTTACCATTTATAGAAAAAAAAATCTCAGGTGTTAACTTGGTCAAATTATCTGGTTGAAACAAATATTTATTAGTTATGTAATGGTTATAGATTTGACAGTGTATACACATTTTCACAACAATGAAATTGCTGTGTAGATAGTAAATATTATAGAATCAATCCAAATGATTTCACCTTTACCATCTTGTCATCTCCTACTGATAAGATGTGTAGATTTAACATGCATGAAACAAAATAAATGTTAATCAAACTTATATAAATCATGAATGTGTCTATGTTTATTGTTATTTATTTTCCTTTTGAATGGACGAAATCCAATACTTGTTAAATTTGGTTATGTTTCTTCCTTTATTAGACAGAATAATACTATAACTTTTGGCGTACTTGGAATATAAAAAAAAGGTCAAAATTAGGGATGTTATGGGGCTCTATGACTGTGGATATCCGTAATCAAATTATAAACTGAACCCGATGTAAGAGGCAGCATCTAAATAATATTATTCAAATATCCAGATACGAAATTTCATATTCCTATTTGAAATACACCATATTTTGATACCAACATTTGTATGTCAATAAAAAACATGTTCATGCTTTCAAAAATTTTCACAGAAGATATAAGTTTATTTATAATGTTCTTTGCTTTAATCAAGAAATATTAAATTTAAATATAAAATAAAATTTGATAATTTTATATTTTGAATTAAAATAATAAAATGAATAATTAAATACATAGATACAGCAATATCCCACCAAAATTGATAAATGGTGGTACTCAGGAACTATGAAAAAAAAAAGATGAAAATGATCAAGTATCTTAAAACCCAAATACATAAGGTGCTTTAGATAGTTCATTTTTGTCTTGTTTTCTCATGGTAATTTTCAAAATCTGTTTACTGCGACTCATCTTCTTCTTTAGCCTTCTTGTGTCCACTTCTGAACATAGGCTTCTCCAATTGTCACCATCTCTCCCTCTATTGAGCCTTTCTCATCCAGCTGAAACTCATTGTGGCCCAGAATTGTTCCAATAGAACATTTCCACCAATCAAGTTTATACACACAAAAATACACTCATTATCTTATTATTTAAGGAGAGTTGATTTTTTAATTTATTATTTCTAAGTTTTGTTGTAAAAATTACTTGAACAACTTTTCAAAATAACAATAAATACACCGCTGTTTCTAGTTTTTGAAAGTTTAATACCACGTTTTCTACAAAATAATGCAAATCATATACCAGGTCAACGGAACAAGTTACAAGTAAACGGAACGAAAAGGCCGTCATCCCAAATATTTCCAACGTAGATGACCCTAAAATGTTCGTAGCCTAATGTTTCAGCCATGTGATGGCCCGTTTATGGATTAACCTTCTTCCTGCCTTCCTTTTGGGGTTTTCTCCAGAGACACTAAACCCTAGCTGTCTATTCATCAGTTTGGGGTTTTTCATGGTCAATATTGCCTACTCAAAATTCCATGTAGAACTTTAGGGTATCCTTATCATGCTCATTCTTTATTTTTCTTATCTGACAACATTTTCAACTTAATAGATCTCTCAGGAAAATGTAATAATGAAATTAAGTGCCGTTATACACATATTTTCCAACAACCATTCATCAATTCAAGAATTATTGGTCAGTAGTCTGCTCAGAGTTTTTCAAAGTGGTTTTTCATTTTAAATTTCTACCCGGGGGTTGGCCTGTCTCCGATTGGACGGGACCAGTTGACTGGAAAAAATATTTCAGCCAATAAGTTCCCCCGGCCATACTGACACTTGTGTACAGAAAAGTGTTAATTTATTTTATTTATATCAATCTATTCAATAATTCACTTATGTAGGTACCTACTTATTTTTGTATGTCGTCACATCACGCATTAACCATAGCAGCTAGTATTTTTTACTCATAGTAACACTCTTATATACACAGCCAGAGGAATGAGAAATGCTTGAAGTATTCTCTACTAATCAGCTGGTTCTGTCCAATAATAACATGTTTTAAATTTTTAGAGATTCTCCTATCGTTTCTCAGAATAACATTTTTTTATCTTGTAACTAGCTTTCCCGACAGACGTTGTCCTGTGGACCCTTTGGTCCTAACCAGATTCATTGTGCACTGCGCCTCCAGAAACAAAAATAAACTAATTAAATAATAACATTAAAATATTAATTTTAAACGTTCATATTTCATTCGTGAAGCTCAGACAGGATCAACGCTAGAATATAATTATATGCGCGCAATTTGGTTGACTTTGTATGAAAAATTTCTGAAACGCCCGAAACGGTGGAGTAAGTGAAATGGGCTACTGTAAGAGTGGACAATTATAAGTATGCGAGAATGAGAGGGTGCAGAAGACAATAATTTTGTTGTTAGATTTTTCAAAGATGGCGTCGCATATAATTGGTCCCATACCAACTTTAATATTATATTTTATATTATTTCTTATCAATTTTTCAACTTTTTATTAGTTATTCTGTTATCGGGAGCGGAGAAGAATCCAATAAATCACACATTGGAAGAATCTGTTGAGCCAATCTCGAGTTCTAAGTGTTCGCACTAGCCCGACTAATTAATATTAGAGATTATTACATGTAAAGTTACATTTGATTTTATTACAACATTCTACAAAGTTACATACTAAGATGAGAACTTTCAAGAACAATTAGAAAGAATGGAGATACTATTCTAGGTTACTGTCTCACAAATTAGTGTTGAAAATGAATTTTAATAATTAAACCAACACATTTAGATCAATACTAAAGATACAAATTTGTTTATTCTGAATGGAGATAAAAATAAACTAAAAGTATGTGTTAAGTTTGGAAGCTGAATGTCCACCACTGTTGGAAACAACTTCTTAAATTAGAAGGGTGGACGTGTGTACCCACCACATAACAATTCTATTTTTATTGTTTTAAACATGGGACATAATAAACACCTAATGTTTTGATTATACCCACAATTAAAATTGTAGACTTGAAATAGCTTGTTTGTTTTAAAATGAGTTTCTTTTGTTTGGTTACTATGCCACATCTAGATACCTACTACATCATTGGAGACTTTATTATTATATTTAGATGGATTAAGTGAAATCTTCAACTCTGCAGTTTAACTAGAAAAAAAATAAACTAGTAGGTTGAGATTTGATTATATGCTATGGTTTTCTACATTCTACGTTCACAGTTTGAAATGACAAACTGTTAAAATAAGACCAGGCTGAAACAAGCAACACTGAATTTGTGGCTACTAAAGATGTTTTTAAACATGCCTTCTTTGATAAAGAACGGGGCTGATGGTATTAATATATTCTGGACTAATACCTACTCTTCATACTTAAACTATATAGCATAATCTTTTCATGCGTGGATGCTGCTCTTTTGGTTTTGTCTTGTCAGAATCAGCCCTGCCATTTTCTCTCCTCTATGCCATCTCGCAATCCATCAGGTCCCTGCTCCTCTTTTTATTATATAAACGAGTCTGTGCTCACTCAAAGTGAAGACAAATGCAATCTTTCGACCCTTCCACAGTAAGCTACTAAGTTTTTGTTGTGAAAGAGGAAAATGGTTGGCACCTAGGATCGAATCCACAACCTCCAGTACAAATGTTGAAGATCGAGTCAGACTCAAATAAAATAAAATTCTATGAATTTTGATTATATATTACTGATAGATGTTATTATATATCAGATTTATGACTCAATTGGTTGAATGTTCTTTACAGGCATTCAAATTGCACTTATTGGATAAGCCTCCCGCTAGTAATGTGACCCTGAAGGCTGATGATGCCATAGGCATGTACAAGAAGATGGTCATGATCCGACGTCTCGAGGCAGCTGCAGGAGCTCTATATCAAGAGAAAGCCATCAGAGGATTCTGCCATCTTTACACTGGTTACAATCATTCCTCATTCATGATTTCATATTGATCAGTTTGTATCATTACAATATTGTACCATTACACCATTTTTTTTTTATTTTAGGACAAGAAGCTGTTGCTGTCGGCATGCACGCTGCCTTTAGACCAATGGACACCATTATCACATCTTACCGTGCCCACGGTTGGGCCTACCTCATGGGAGTCAGCCCGCTTGGTGTACTATCGGAGTTGACGGGAAGGAAAACAGGCTGTGCCCGTGGTAAAGGCGGCTCTATGCACATGTACGCCAAGAACTTTTATGGAGGAAACGGCATTGTTGGCGCTCAGGTTCCTCTTGGTGTTGGTCTAGCGTTTGAATCCCTTTACAACAGCACAGGAGGTGTAAACTTTGCCTTGTACGGTGATGGTGCCGCAAACCAGGGACAAATATTTGAAGTATACAACATGGCCAAACTCCTTAATATTCCAGCTATATTTGTTTGTGAAAATAATGGATATGGTATGTAGATTTCATTGATGTTTGTTTTCCTTTCTTTCACACATTCAATTGGTGTTTCGTTGTTCAGTTCAGGGGATGATCCATGTTTTGGCATTAATTGGACATTTGAATCTGATTTAGAATGATCAGTTTGAACCTTTCCATTTATCTTCCCGTTAAGGTGGGCTTAGATCATAAGAAAAAGAACCAGAGCTAGAATAGCGGATTCAGTGTTGCTCTTTGCTACAAACAAAGGCTCATTTTTAGCATTTGCTTTAAGAAAATGTCAACTAGTATAAATGAAAGGAGGAAGAATTCTGGGACACAAGCTTTTGAGATGTTTACACTATTTCTGATCCTGGAGTTGAAATTGTATTTTCTAGTTTTGTGCCGTTTATATCAAAGGAATAAACATTCTTAGAATATTGAAAAAAAACTTGGCAGACAAATGTAAAGCAATAATAGAATGATATCTATACTGTTTACACAAATAAATTTGATAGAATGTACTATAATGTTCACTAGAATAATACAGTAGTGAGTTAAATATTTCAGATCATAATTCAGATGTTTATCCTTGTTGAAGTGTAACCTTAAGAATGGTTTGATTTCCAGGTATGGGAACCAGCACCAAGCGCGCTTCTGCCTCACCTCACTATTACACACGCGGAGACTTTGTTCCCGGAATCTGGGTGGACGCTATGGACGTTTTGGCCTCAAGGGAAGCTACACGCTTTGCCATTGAACATTGCACATCTGGAAAAGGTATTTCAAATTATAATTTTTGAATATTGTGAAGTGTCTAAGCGGGCTCAAGCTTTGATTACTATGAGATACTTAGTTATTATTAGGTATATTTTATTCATAATTCCGAATGAATTTTTTTGAAACATCCCTGAACTTGAAACTGACCAAGAATAACATTAGGGTGAAGGTCGAAAAAAAATGTAAACTGGCATTGATATTTTGTTTTGGTAACTGAATTTATTACTAAGCCAATGATGGCATATAAAATTATACATGTTTGTTTGCTTAAATAAAATTATACTATGGGCTTGCATATAAAGTTAATTGTGATGAGAAGAAATATGAAAACGGTCATGTAATAATTTATAGTATCTCGGCCATGATTTCATTGGCCCCGTTTAATATGTTTGCTACCACTTTTAGCTAAAGTACCATTATTGATTATTATTTTTAGTTAATCGACTTTAGGTAGTTCAAATTTTTACCACCGGAGTTCATAGAAAATTTCGTGGCACTTTCTCTGTCAGAAAGATGAACATTTGTATGCGGTGACACTGTGGACAAAAATGACTAAAATAGAGTGGAAAACTGGAAGAATATTATTGTTTACAGATTTCGTTTACTATCAACTGCTACCAACTTTAAGATATGTGGCATGAATCATCCAAATGGATGCAATGCCAAAAATTAAATAAAAAAAAAAAACTTTAAGATATTTTTTTGACATTTCAAATTTTAGCTGGAATATTTTTTATGAAACGCGTCAGCTTAAAGGAGTCTTTAAATTTTAAAAGGAACTTTAACTAAAGTGTTCTTTTGAAGCTTTTTATGAAACCGGCTGTTAGAAGTCACATTAAATTCAGGGTTCAATAAGCAATTTTTATAATCACTAAAAATAGTAAGTCATCTGGAAAACAATTATCCTTTTAAATTTTGTCTTATGTGTCTAATGAATTAATTTATTCTTTTGAAATATAAATAAAACAATTTATTTTATGAAATGTTCCAGTAATATTAGTTCTAAATTATAAGAAATAAGAATGTTGTGGTTTGTGCTCTTTTTCAACTCTGATTGTTTTGTCTTCAAGGTCCAATTGTGATGGAAATGGCCACCTACAGGTATGTTGGCCACTCCATGTCTGACCCAGGCACCAGCTATAGGACCCGTGAAGAAATTCAGGAAGTGCGTCAAACTAAAGACGCCATCAGCCACTTCAAAGAGAAGATCATCAGCGCTGGCCTTGTCACTGCAGATGAAATCAAGGTTTGTTTTCTTGTGTCTTTGGGTAAAAAGCACAAATTGTCTTATTGTTCCATACCTAATTTTATACTATTTAATTGGTGTCAAGCGTAGATATGTAAAAAATAATATTTTCTATTTTTTCACAAGGTATTGGTACGTGTAAGGGTTAAACGAAGGTTTCTTTTCATATTTAATAAACATTTATACATCTGTTTTTTAATATTTTATTGAGCTTAAATCAAATTTGTTTTAATTGTATAGATCATTTAAAAATATGAAAATGAGTCTTCTAAGGGTAATGGAAAATTAGGTTAGTTGTGGCATGTTTTTGGGAATCCTTAAAATCTGGCTTTTTAAAGTTTTTGAAGAAAAAAAATTGTGCAACGAAATCATAACATTGGGCAAAATATTTATTAGCTTACTGGTCTATTGGCAAATATTCTGTCATATCTTTTTTATACATTTTTTTGACTTTTTGATTTTATCTCTGTCAACTTGTTCCTGATGGGGTTATCAAAGGTCCATTGTGTCAATCAAGTGATGGATACATTTGAATTGATCCTTCATGAAGTCTTATAATAAAAATAGTAGATACAATTTTTAGGAAATATTTTTAAAATTTGTCGCAAATTGAAAGTAAGAAGCCATTATTGCCAGAATTATATGATATTGCTTTGCATGTCCCCGGAATGGTTACTGAATGCTAGAGTATCATTAGAAATATTTATACGCCAAAACCTCAATATAAAAGACATCTATATAACGAATTTTCAGCTTTAGCGGACATCTTCCCTCCTCAATTAGTCAGTTATATCAAGGTTTTGCTGTATTACTATTATGCCTAGTGCTTTAGATGTTTCCATGTTAGTGATAACAGCACTTCATTTTGTATTTAATTATTATTAAGCGAGGTTTGATGTTTTACAGAAAGTTGATTCCGACATTAAAAAGGAACTCGATTCGGTAGTTACCAGCTCCCGTAATGATCCAGAAATTGACATTTCCGAATTTGCCGCCGATATCTATGCTAGTTGCTTAGAACCTGAAGTTAGAGGCACGATCCCCAACCAATATTACCAGCACACCAATTTAACCACCCCACAAAATATCAAATAATTTCCCATATTGCATTTCATCCCCCCCCCCCCCACAACCATATAAACCCTGGTCAGTTGGTATAAATTTATAATTTTATTTTTTTGTAATTTGGTTGTATGTATGTAAATTGTTACGTCCTATGATATTATTTTAATATGGTTTATAGCTTTTGTGTGTATATGAACGCTTACTAGATTTTTGCACTTTTAACATGTACCTATCTATGTCATTCCATTAATGAATAGTAACATTATGTTATGCATCTATGTATACTTACAACAAATGTGTCAAATTCACAAACTCTATATGATGGTTCACAATAGCATTTGCCTTTTTGTTTTAAGGACAGAAAATCATTTAGAAAAAAAAAAATAGAAGGCGGAGAAGATTAAAAATCCTCTGCAACGCAAATGCTTGGTTGGATCCATAGAAAGAGCCAGTCGCAGTCTTGAAATTTGGTTGCTCTACTAACTTGTTCTCAATAATTTTACAACAGTTGGCTCTATATATCATTAATTACTAAATATCTACTTGTTGTATACATGGGATTTTTTGACATGTTGAGAATTCTCATGATTAGGAGTTTTGGAGATTTAAACATTACCACCAAATGGCGAATGTTGTTAACGTAAAGTGATCACACTAAGCCAGCTTTCGAAATAACAGTAAACCCGTAGTGGTTTGTTCTATTCCATTTGAAAATCGAACATCAGTGATTAGTTGTTACATATTACCCATGGTAAAGACTTTGACACATTTCATTTTTATTTTCATCCCATTAAAAATGTAGTGTATGTACTAAACTAAATGTTGAATCTAATTCTATATGGAATTAAATATTTAAGTATGTCGTTTTTTACTTAGTTTTTCAGTACTGTACGTGATTGTTTTATGTCGATACTCTGTCCAGTGTATTTTTTTCTTCGTATTTTTATATTATTTTAAATAATGTTTTTGTAATTATATAATAATACATGAACATAGTGGTGAATTGAATCAAGCCGCAAATATTTGGCAGTTTTTGTCTTTAAGATTATCGCTCGTATATTTACTACATAAGGATAATAAATAAATAAATGCTTTTCTACACAAATGTGTCAGAAGTTTTTGCCTGAGGCATTGTTTTTCTAGCCAAAAAATTCCATCCAATCAGAGACAGGTTGGAACCCAGGATAAAAATTTCAAATGAAAATGCTTAATTAATCGGCCAGGAATTAAATACAGGATCTCTCGATTTAAGTCAGTGCCTATACTCCTAGGCTACAATAGTTCCTATTTTAAATCTACACAAGTATGGCTTGTTCTATTCATTTCTATGGTCTCATGTGGTTAATATGTAAGATAAATGAAATAAATCTATTGAGGAAAAATAATTTTCGGGGTATTAATATATTTGAAATTTTACAGGCAATCGAAGCAGATATCAAAAAAGTAGTTGATGAAGCCCATAAGAGTGCTAAAGTTCAGCCTGAAATTGGAGCGTCTGAATTATGCACGGATGTTTATGCCAATTGTTTGGAGCCCGACATACGTAACATTTTACCAGAGATCCCACTGAAACACGTCAATCTTTCCACTCCACAGAATCTCTAAAACGAAACCTTTTGAAAATGATAAACCTTAGGAAATTAAGCATTATTATTTGTTACTTGTATGTTAACTTTCTTAAGTTTTAGATGTTTAATAAATAAATATTTGCTCCTAGAAGTACAAAAAATAACCCATTCAATAATCTATTCTGAAATTAAGAATTCTATTAAGGAAATGTCAAAACATTTTATTTTGCGGAATAAAGATAGACATCAGTTCTTTAACCGCATTACGATTCATTTCAGAATATTGTATTTAATAGTTTGAAGAAATTCTTTTCTCATATTTATAAATTTTGTCAACTACAAATATAACGAACAACTTGTTTCAAACTATGTCAAAAACAATCTAATAGTAAATTATCAGATTGTATGAATCCATATGGAAGATGAGATACCACTACATCACAAAATAACACTATGCTGTCACAGGCTGATCATCTTGACTGAGAAGTGGGTGAATCGAGAGAAAATGAATTGTTCAATTCAGATTTCAATAGTGTAGTAATGTTGGCTCATTATACATATGTAGGTACATGTTTTTTACTTCAAATTTGACATAGAACATTTTCAACATTCCATTTAAATTGAAAACGTTCTATTTGATTTGAAAAAAGTCCATTTCTATTTTGACTGAAGTAAAAAATGGTCATGAAATCACATGACAGTTCTCTTGAATCTTACACATGGATGAAAATTTTATTCTGACTTTACTATCAAATATTATATGTTTTTACCTACTTTCTTCTTCTGAAACTTCAGCTAAAGACACACTATATGAAAATATATACATCTGGTGCAATACAATAGTGCGTTTCTCCATATTTTCTTCTTCCGTAATGGTTTTTTTTTCCTAGAAAATAAAATCGGCCGTAACACTACCAACGCCGTATTGTTTGAGACTGATACAAAGCATTATATATGCATCTCTTTCACTCGCAGCAAAATTATTAAAGCGGAAAAGAGACAGTATAATTTTGACTTTAGTGTCAATTAGCATATGTTGGACACCGCATTAAATAAGATGTCCACTAAAATAAAATGTATGAACTAGGTAAAATGGTTAATATCAAAAACTTTTGCAATGTTAAAATAGATTTTTCTTTATAACGGCCGTTCAATTGAAAGTCCGCTTTTCTAGAAAACCAGTGTACAACCTACACTTAAGTCTTGAGGTTTGTTTGATAGCTTTATATTTTCGAGTCTCTTTACTAGTGCAAATCTGCCATTGTGATCCACACACATCAAAAAGATAAGAAGAGATATCTTCAGTGATGAAGAAACTCAGAAGTTTCAATTCTCCAAATGACAAGTGGTGAGAAATAAAAGACAACATGAGAAAAATGACTATGCATTTTATTCACAGTAGGCAAATCAAATACAATATGATTCATGCCCGAGCTGAAGTGCAAGCAGCAGATCTCAGAAGTAATGTTCCACAAATAGTAATATTATTATAGTATGGTAGGGGAATTACAACCAAACAAATCATTGGTACATTTGTTAAAAACTAGAAATGCATTATTTTCATCCTATACCAAAACAGAATATAAACAAAATCATTCATGCTGAATGGATATAATATGTATTTTTTATTCGTATATCTACTCCATTATATATTATAAAATTTACTCAATTTGTATATATTTTATTATTCATAACAACAATCTAATTAAGACACGAGGCAATTACGTTTTGTCAAGCGGTAAGCGAGATTTTTTTTTATTCAATTCACACCTATATTAATTTTCAAAAAACACACATTTTAACTTGGGGTGCTAACACATGTCTCTAGAATATATGTGAAAGTGTTTCTTTTGAAAATGCATTATCACACAGACGATGGATTTTTGTTTCCTAATAAATGCATTCCGTATCGTCGGAGAGAACTTCTAGACACAGAATGCAATTGAGAATATCACAATAGAAACTTTGTATCTAACAATATCAATCAACTAGACAGTAGGTAGGTACATGTATTGTCCTGAATGTAATACAGTACTTACTGGTGGTTCAATATATTATTAACATTATCATTAACAATTAATCTAAATTCTTATCAAACATATTATCATTAATTATTACACATTTACTATGGACGAAAACCACCACTTAAAACATAAAATACAAAAAGCATAAGTTGGTAGTAAACATTATCAAATCTTACTTGTAGGAAACTTCTGTCCTCATTGGAATTTAGATCAATGTGACAACGCTACTATAGGTTAGGTTTAGTTTTGCTATTATTGTACAGCGTAACCCTAAAATGTATCTTTTTCAATTTATAATATATTGGGGTGAAAAATTTAATATAAAGTGGAGAAGAAATTCAAGCCAAACTATATTTATTTTGAGAATCAAATTCAAAATTGCAAAGATACAGAAGACACTTTCACTAAAATTTTGGCCTGAATATTCACCCTTACGGCCAAAATATAGCAAAGAATTTATTAATTAGGTACCTATTTGTATGATAATGTTTCATTGAATGAATGGGTTTATGTGTACATCTTTCCTTTTTTTAAACCATCATTGTTGAAATAAATAACTAATCACGCCCCAACTTTCAAGATTCTGCAATTTTAAATTTTACCGGTCTTCACTCTTCAAAGTTTTTGTTAAATTTACTCAGATTTAAAACCATGATGTACACTACAGGCTTTCTATTGGTAGATAAAATGTATGCAGTTTGCAATTGAACAAGAAAGAATCAGATACACTTCTTTAGCGGTCTCAGAGTGTGAACACGGGATATATTAATTTGTATGTGATTTTTACAAGAACTAGACACAATGTTATAGTACTGTGCGTTGTGTAATGTGTAGGATCTATATTTTATTTATATGTGTTAGTCAATAAGGTGTTCGTTAGGACAATATGGTTGTTTAAAAACAGACTTCGAAGATCTCTAAAGATTTTGATAGTAAAAACATTTCTTTTTCTAATTACATGGCATTTCATTCATATGAATAAATACTTTATGTACATTTCTTCTATTTAATACTTAGAGTATTGTTAAAACTAGATGATAAAATGGAAACAGAATGGATGGTTAGCACAAAGATTATAGTCGGTAATAAGCATTTGAGAAGTGAAAAATAAAACTATTTTGTTAATTTTATTCAAAGTAAAAAAGATCATACTCGCACACCAACTTATTTTGAATGAGTAATATGAGAACTTTGTTTAACAATATTACTTAATACGAAACAGATTTTTCACTTATATGTCCTATTTGAAAACGAATCAAGCTTAAGACGAAAGAATTGGCTGAGATAGTGGTTAGCTGATAGGTGTGCAATCTTGCAAAGAAATCATCAACAGCAAGATAAAATTGTTGCCGCAAATATAACAGTACTCTACGCTGTGACAGAAAGATATATTACGAACATTTACACAAACTGTACATTTTGACTAAATACACTTTCAGGTATATTCCTAAATTTCATCAACACTCCTTTTAATTTAAGCTTTAAAAATATATATTAAGTACACATGTATCTTAACAACATCTTATGCCTAACATAAATATACATACATATAGCTAACTGTTATATTTATATAAAAACATACAATTTACTTTTAAGTGAGTAAAAGTTTGGTCATTGGAAAATAAGAAAGCAGACAAGTTGCAATAACGTTCTTGCGCATAAAATTCAGCATACATACTTACTTACACGTCAATTCAATTAAAATCGAGTTTAGTGTAAGGATATATTTAAACTTTTTAAACCTTGCGGCACGCTCCAAATTTATGTGAAACAACGATATTATAATAATTATTATTTAAGATACTTGATGGGAAAAAATGTATAGAAGCAAGCTGAAAATAAAATTTTGTACTTGAATTAATACAAAATCTCATTTCCAAAATAAATTTGGATCAAAAATAATGAATTGTATTTCATAAATTATTTGATTACCCGGTTTGGTCTGTCAATAAATAGTTTAAATTTTATTTTTGTAACAGATTGAAGGATTACAAATATCATTTCAGAATATATTAATATAAAGACAAATATAATAGAGCACAATAATGCAATTGAAATAGAGGTTACAAAATAAATATTCTTTAATAAGTAGAAATGCATTTTGTAAAAAAATAGTTTGATATACAAGATAATAAATTTTATATTTTGAATAGAATTTGCTATAACAATGCGTTATCAAAATAATATCAATCGCTATATATCCTCATACAGACGTAATGATCGCAATATCATAATTAACAATCAATACAAAACAAAGGAAACATTAATGTCTATATTTCTAAATTTGTGTAGCCCAGTGCACTGGAAAGCTCATAAGTTTCTCAAAGCTAAGAGTTATTTTGTTTAATGGCAAAAAACACCGTCTAACAGTTAATTTAATACAAGTATACAATAATTTAATATTACGTGATTTAAGTTATAATAATAATATGTTATTATATTATATTGGTACACGTGTATATATAATTTTGTGTGTGTTGTGTGTGTGTAATTGTGGATATTTGCCAAGAAATAAAAAAATATTTCACATTTCTAAACGAAGACAATGTTTTCGTTTATGACAATAAATCCACACTAACAGTGCAAGTATTATTATAGATTCTTACTTAGTTTTTTTTAACTACACAGCGTTATTAATTATAGGAAAACTTAAAAGAGTTAATATATGCAGCTTGAGTTCTAACACACGGTGTATCAAATAGACTAAATTTTATTCCATTTCTCATAATTCTGGCTTTTATTGCATTTCTCATAATACTGGCTTTTATTGCATTTCTTATAATTCTGGCTTTGGTTAGGCAAATTTCATGGAGTTAGAATTCAAGCTTTCTATATTAGTTAGTATTGAAGAGAAAGCTTTCTGATACACTTGTTTGAGATCATAATTTAATATTTACATTATAATTACAATTATTTATCAAAAAACATTTAAAACATACTGAATTGTAATACTATGTAATACAGCTTCCAATAAAATTCATTGAATTCTGCGGATTTTTTAAAAGTAGTTAATAAATAAAAAAACCAATTCAAAGATATAATATTTGGTAACTAGATGTGTATAAGCAAGAAAGCCAACGTCAACTATCCAATTATTGACTAGTATTTTTCATACATGGTTGGTAACACTTGTAAAAAAACTGTCCTATTCAGAGTTTTTTAAACTCCTCATTAAAATTACTTCAACACTCAGATATTATTACAAAAATTTTGGAATGGAAGAAAAAATTTAAAAAACTAAATGGTTTTCAGAAATGGATTGCAAAAAACTACAAAGAAAAAATTAGTCACTAATTTAGAATTTGGATGTTTGAAGCATATTTTAAGTGAAATTTATTATTTTATATTAGTTATTAGTAAAAAATAATGTTTTGGAATGAACTGAAATTATGAATAAATAGGAATTTAACTTATCAGCTGTATGGAGGGTCAACCAATACTGAACATCTCACAATAGTGGTAGAAACATGACAAGATTTTTGGTTGATGTCCGATGTAACAATGAGAAGAGAATCCGTGACTGTGGCTAAGTGAAGCTACGATGATGTGGTGAGCGACGCACGTCTAATGTTGGACTCAACAGCGAACGCAGGTTGTCACTTTGCTGATGTGTCAGTGGTGATTGTAAGTGACGATGTGGAATGACCTGCAAAGTGTTTGGAAAATGAAAGAAATCTAGGCTCATATGTTAGTTGAGTTTTGAGTCATTAGTTTAGACTAAGAGGCCAACAAATGAAACTCCAAAATAAATTGATTTATTACCTCTCTTTCATTATTGATGATGATTGGAACAGCTGATAAGACCTCGTCTCAGGATGTTCTCCTGCTGGTCAGTGATCCAACGAGGTTTTTAAGAGTAGCTCCGATACCTCCTACTCCACTGGACACATTCCCTGAACCGCTTCCAGCAGAGCCTACTCCCATAATACCCGACTGACTTCCTCTCCTGCCGGGAGCACCGCTGTTAGTTCCATTACATGAAGATGTTATGCTACGAGATGCCCCTCCTGGGTGGGCGTCCAAACATTTCTGATACCTCAACTGTAAATTAGTAATGTTTTGAAAATGAATTATTAAATTCAAACTAAAGATTAAAAGGATTGAATACAAATAAACATCCTGGTTACCTTGCAAGCAGCTTCGATAGTTTTACAGAGAGCTCCACTGGATGGCTCACAGTGGAATACATGAGCTACAAAAAGATCTTGGGCAGTGTGCATTATGAAAGCACAACGCCTAACATCGCGTCCAATGCCCAGAAATGAGAGATATCGGACTCTGCATTCTGTTACAATAGTTTCCTCCTGAAAAATATAAAAAATCATTAAAATTTTTCACTTGGAAAACAACAGCAAAATCCTAAGAACTGCAGGACATTTGAAGAACTACAGTTTGTATGTAGCACTTTGAAAGATAGAAAAATAAATAAGAAGAAGTATGAGAACTTGAGGATATGTACTCACAATTTGATTAAGAATAGAGATCATAGATGGGGCAACTTGTACACTGACAGGAGTCCAAGCATCTTTGGGTAAACTGGCAGTAAGTAAATCTATTGCGTCATTCAATACGTCCATTCCGGTTGCCTGTGAAACTTCTGTGCTTCCTAGGTAATGGGCTCGCAATACCTTCTTTGGTTCTTCCATTGGAGTTGGGAAGGATTGAGCTGAAAAAAAAAACATGGAATATTTAGGAGGTTATACTGAAATAGATTATTGTATGTACTAATCAAATTTGAAGTCACAACTGACCTGGCATTGCCTTCGGTCGTCTTTGTTCCGTGGGCAGATTAGTAGGGCGGGCGGGGGGGCCTTGCAGAGAGCGCTCTATCATGATTCTCTTGCAAATGTCTCTGAGAGTATTAGCTATTGTACGTGCCGGCATATCACAGCGGAATACATGACACATGTGGCGACGGGTTACACGATCACGAGCCACGTAAGCAAAGTCCCTGAAAATAATATTCCAATAAAATTAAAACAATACGTTAATGCATTTCTAATTGAGATCATCTAATACACTACTAGCCGTTTTACAACTAAATCTTTAAATAATAAAATATTTTACCAGCTATTTAATGCAAACTTTACAGTAATCATGTTTGACTATATTTAATGGTTAAAATTTGAAAGTGTAGTCGTTAATAAAGACCACTACTCTAGATTTATTGTTAAATCATAAAAAAAAATAATCCCCATGTTCGGAACAAACTCTCTAAGTATATGAAATAAAATTTGTTGAAAATTTATTCAACACTGCTTAAAGGTAAAAATAAATCGTCGATGTTTTGGGCAGAGGTGCTTCGTATTAGTCCATATCAAAATAAAAATGAAGAGCTTCTATAGTTCTATCACATAATTTATTATTCACCGGTTTTCGGAGACTACTTTTGATAATGGTCATTTTTTAAATATTTATTTCTACAAAGAAAACATGATAAGAATACGATATTGGTATCAAAATTGTTGAAGATTTTTATGTTGCGATAGAAAAATTAACTACCAATAATTAATGTTGTTAATGTAAAATTGATCACTAAGTCAAACAGGCTTCAAAAACCAGTAGAAAACTGTATTCAATCCGAAATGGTTGCTAAAAAAATGAATCATTTAAAACTGAAACATCATTAATGTTAGCGTCAAATAGTCGGTAATACATTTATTTAATAATAAAAATGAATAAATGTCATACGATAGCGGATAATGACTAAATTAATTGAAAAATAAAATACACTGAAATACAAGCCTCACCTTTCCCTATTAGATGTCGGTTAAATAAATCCAAGAAAGCAAGAAAATCAATTCAGTGATTAAACAGTAAGAAGAATTTGCAAATATTTTACAATAGGACATACATACAGATCAAGTAGTGTGCTCGGAGAATTTATCATTCAACTGTCAAGCTAAAGTTACACAGCGTACAAGAGAGAGATCCATCATGGAATAGTGACCGTGTGGTTAACATATAATATTCATCTACGTAAAAATTACTCAGAGAATATTGTGGTTTTAGTTTCTTACCTGCCATTGTCCCTCCCGACTCCCCATACCCTGATTGTGTGTATTGGCTGTGTGTGCAACGTAGTCAGATTCTCAGGATCTATTAACTTAAGAGCACCTTCATCCAAATCCATGAATAAATCTTTTCCCTGCAAACAAAAAAATATTAAGAACTATTTTATAAGTTACTGGAGAATTTTTGAGTTAGAAATTGTTTGATTACAGAAACCTCTCATTACAAAACACATCTAACTGATCAACATAAAGATGAACAAAAAAACTAAAAGGAACTATTTGTGTACCACGTTTTTTAATTTTCTGATTAATCAACTTGACAATTCAATACTGTGATTAAGCAAATGAAAACTTTTTAGCACAGATACACTGCACTCGTATGCCTTCTCACCAGTATGAGTTTGCAAATGAATCCTCAATGTGCCTGATCAATCAAACTTTTATTGCAAATATTACACTTGTATAACTTTTCATAAAATGTGACTTTCATTCACATTTTTATAGCACAACTAAATACCTACCTAGTTACATAGTATTTTTTTTGTAAGAAAAAATAACAACTAATGAGTAATGACTAACAATTCATTAATAATGTTCGATTTTTAAATGGAACAAACCATTACGGGCTTACGACCGTCTTCTACTGTTAATTCGAAGGCTGGCTTAGTGTGATCACTTTACGTTAACAACGTTCGCCATTAGGTGGTAATGTTTAAGTCTCCGAAACTCCTAATCATGAGAATTCTCAACATGTTCAACATGTCGAAAAATCTCATGTATGCAACAAGTAGAAATATAATAATAAATGAAATAGAGATAAAAGTTGGAAATTATTGAGAACAAGAGAGCAGCCAAATTTAAAGGCTGGGACTGCTGTCATGTATTTGGCGCCAGGATATGACTATATCCATTTTTGTTACTGTCTGATATTTATTGGCTTTGTTGGTGCACAACATTCTAATTATGTCTAGATTCTTGTGACCTTTTTTCAGGGCTAGATCTTAAAGAAAAAATAACAACAACTAATGACTCTAACAATTCATTAATAATGTTCGATTTTTATTTGTAATTGTCATCAAATGTCATGTTTCATTCAAATTTACTATGAACGAAATTAATTTGCCATAGATAAAGATGGATTACGAATATTGCATTGCCATATACACATGAAATTTTCAAACGTATTAGTTTTAAATTGATGCAAGATTTTGCCCAGACAATTAATTAAACAAACAAGATTACAACCTAATAAAAACATGGTAAAATATAACAAGATAAATATATTGATTGGTACTTACATCACCCCATCGTCCCACAACATCTAAGAGGTCGTTCCTACCAAGACTAAGATCCACTATACATTTGTTGACAGCGCGGCTACTTCTTTCAGGAGTTAAATCGTCTTCAGCTATTTCCACCCATCCTAGAGAACGCACGAAAAATCGCACTGCCCTTACGTCGGGATCAGGTCGAGCTGGATAACTGCGACGCCTTAAATGTTCAATAGTTAATGAATAAAAATTTGAGGGTTCATCAAATAGTATATTTCTAATACATGTTATAAAGTTGCATTACTTGAATGCTAATTCTTCTCTTCGTTTCCTATCGTCACATTCTTGATCCAATGCAGAACTTGTTGTACTCCTAGTGACAGATGTGGTCATTACATTTTGTTCTTTATTATTTGATAACGGACCTTCGGTTACATTGGACGTATGAAGTTCAGGAGGTTCACGCTGAATTGTTCCGCTCTTTATATGCCAATAGTAGGGTCCATCATTGTCTAAAAAATAAAAATTATACAACTTATTATTGTCATGGCTTTTCTCCTGAGGAAGTCCATGCGAGGAGCAAGGGGTATACTAATAAATGGTACAGAGAGATCCTAGAGAAAGTCTAACAGACAAAATGTGCATTCTGGAGTATGTGGATGACCTCATTCAGTATGACTGGGGAGGTACCTCCACACCTTTTTGACACAGTCTTAAAACAGCAGGCCATGGCCTCCGAGTCAATGCCAGAAAGACAGAGTTTATGGCGAATTTCGTTTGCCGTGATTAACAGCTACCTATAACCATCATAGTCACTGTCACTCGGGCGAACAAGCTGTCCTGTGTGGGTGTGAGTCCTGGCTGCTGACCAAAGCCCAGGAAAAAAGTCTCTGCGTTTGAAACGAAGTGCCTCAGGAGAATTTTGGGTATAAGATGGTACCACCGCATCTCAAAGTACGCTATACGCCGGCGCACCCAGGGTGAGCCTATCATGTTTACCATTATGGAGAGGAGCTGAACTTGGCTAGGACATGTGTTAAGGATGCTGAATGACAGTTGGCCGAGACGCTGGTCTTCCTTCCATCAGGGTTTCGAAGACAAGAAAGATCCTCTCAGGAGGAGGAGGAGGTCATTGCTGTCGCGCAAGATCCAGCGCTTTGAAGAGATCTTGTTGCCTCCCTTTGCTTGGATTGATTGATACATTAAAAATCCACTTGTTATAATAATAATAGTAAGTACCTTCTCAATATTTTGGTACAATCTTCAAAACTAACCTTCATGTTTCTCCCAGCCTGGCGGAAGAGGAGTTTGTGTTGGCTGTTGAGGTTGCCTTCTCCGCACAGGGACGGCATACAGCTCCCCCCTAGGACCCGCCACTCTATGTCGCACCCCGCCCGCTGCCAACCCCTTCTCAGTATCCGCAAGATCGGCGCTTGTTTTTTCTGGAGGCGTGGAGTCTGCATCGTGCTCTGTGCAGCCCCCAGGTGAACTCACTGAATATTCTTTATCTTGTATTCTGAAATAGATTTGTGACACTTCCGTTAGATACTGCAAGGTATTTTATACCTATACTTTCAGTTGATCTAAGTGATTTACTTACAGTTGAAGATCAGCCTTGGTGGCGCCTAGTGGTGAGTCTGGATTGCCATTAATACTCTCTCTTCTGTAACAAAGAATTAGAATGGTTTGGATAAAGTTGGTATTTTTAGTGGTATTTTAGTTTATTTTTTAGCTGGTTTAACGAAAGCCTGACGTCTAACAAATTCTCAGAGACTCAAAGCCCGTTCGTTCCCACTTGTTGGATGTCGGATCCGATTTTTATTCGGATGCTCTGGTGACAGAACTCTTTCTAAGGACCTGTTCACACCTACCCGGATCCAATCGTTGCCGAGTACCTAAGTGTGACCAGCTCCATACAAAATGTTCTGCCACCTGAAGATCTGAATAAAAATCTGACGCATAAATGGGAACAGGATGTCAAAGAATGCCGCCGTCACATTATCCTGGAGGTACCTATACGAAAAGATGGTAGGTAAATATAAAATGAAATCGAGAAGTATACGACAAAATTTCTTGAATCCTAAAATTGGAAGATCGGGACAGAAAGATTTTATGGAGACCAAATTTGAAATTCTATGGCTTGATATTGTGATATTTAAGAGTTTCTTTTTTAAGATGAGTTAGGTATTTTAACTGACGAAAACATAAAAACCTTTATAAGTTCAGCCGTAATAAAGGTGATCAGTTTTTAACCCCAGATAAGAAAGCAGAAGCTTATCAATAAAGTTTTCAAAAAATATCAAAGGAATAGAAGCAGAAACAAAAAAAAAACAGCCTTTCATAAAGTAAAGTGGTTGGACGCCGGCTTTCGTACTGTTTCGTGCGGCCGTTCGATCCCAGGTGCCGACCATCTTCCTCTTTCACGACACAAACTTTAAGTAGCTTTACTGTGAGTTTATTTGTGTTCACTTTGAATGAGCACAGATTCATTAAAAATAAAAGAAACACGTTTCTTTCATATTGCTTTATACTCGTAAAAAGAATTACAATTGAAATATAAATTTAATCGCTCTGAACAGTATAAAATACACCGAATTTTCCGACTGAATAACGTAGCATTCACGAGGTTGTTATTGTTGAAATTAAAATATGTGCAGTAATCCTGTGAAAATTAATTATTTCACACGCTCGCTCGCTGTATGTAGGACTGACTTTTAAAAGGTCGTTATTTTTGTGTGTGGAATAGAAGTATTACGGGGAATTATTCCTCGTTCAATTTATTCGTCTGTGAAATATGAAAAGCTTCCCGAATTGAAAAATAACATACATAATGAAAACCGTCCGACGATGAAACCATTAAGGGATTTATATGCAGACAACATTCATAATATTTTCATTTCAACTGTAACATTCACCCCAATTCCCTATCAGATCCGCTAAAATTTAGCATCAAATAAAATTTTGAATTTCGCCGGCAATTCCATGTGATTTCAACCAATCAAAGCGATATTCCTAGAAATAGATCGAAGTGAATATAGCTGCAAGTGATTTCAAACGAATAATTTCCCCATGTCAAAAGGGTTTCCCCAACAAATTCATCTTGATCAAGAAATATAACACTATTAACGTATCTTCTTTTGTGATGAAAACAAGAGCAAAATGATATATTTCCTGAAAATAATAACTTATTTTGTTTTGATTGCTGTTTTTAAGAGAGGTGACTGAAAATAAAAGACACGATTTTGACATAATATAAGCGGTTCCTCTAAAATTTCGGCGGGTCTTTCTAAGGTGCCGCTTAAATTGATCGAATAGCGGGTCATTTTAGAGGAATCGTGATAATTTGTGGAACAGTCAGTTAAAAGTTACTTTTTTCATGCACTTTTTGGCGGATTATTAAAGCGGATCTGATAGCGAATAGGGGTACTGTTTGCTAAATCCTGTGTGATGCGTTCATACAGTATGTCATTGTATTCACCACCAGATTCATTTAAAAAATTACACGTGTGTCTTAAAAAATTCGGTTTGGTCCACTATATCGTGATTATAAATAGGTAATTGATACCCATAGGGAGATAATGAAAATTATTATTTGATGATGATATTGGTAGGTAATTAATGGTTGTTGAAAAATTCTGTAAAGAGCTTATTTGGAATTGAACAAATCCGAAATTTCGTGTTTCTTGATAAAATATTACCTATTATAAAACATGAAAAAACATACATAGATTTAGGACTCCTTCATACCAAGTGCTCATGGTTTGAGGATATGTCAGGTATATGCAACACTTGTAGTGTTTTTTGATTAATGAGTAAATTTGTTTCAAAGTGTTTTCCCATCAGTTAATTGGAGAAAAGCCATATTATTTCAGCAATGATGTATTTACATTTACACGATATGATAATTATACCTAAATAAGTTCCAATCAAATCGTTTTGGTTGATTTGAAACGTATAAAGGCGAAATCTACTTAGCGTGTATAATTCCATTCACCCCCATGGCGTCCTATACCACAATACTGGAATTGTTAGCTATGGGGTTTCCTTCTAACACTTCACTTGAGATTTCGATTTGCAATATATCCTAAATTTATTTATTGAATTGGTAGGCGCATACAATATGACCGACTTTCTATATTTATAGCATTACTAGCTTTCCCGACAGACGTTGTCCTGTAGTCCTAACTGTGAATATTGAATTGAAATTTGGATAATGATAAATCAATTCCCTTTTAACCATCTCATTGTTTTAACCAATGTAATTCCGGCCGATGCATCTGTTTTCCATCCGCATTCTGTGAATCGCACCGATCATCAAACATCTGACAGTTTCTGTCAAATGTCAAATTAATTTCAAAATGAGAATTAAATTATATTGTAAAAGAACTTAGAAGGTTACCTACTTTAAGTTTTCTTAAATTTTCTAGTGCAAACCCTTACTGGAAACAGAAACACCACAATCATGGAAATAAACATTCAAGGAATGAGCGTCTAGTGTAGAGTGTAAACAATGCTGGAACGCCGAAATATCGCGTTTGAAATTTCCCTTTACTTTATAACCTTGTATAGGTGCTTTAATTATTGAAGTAATATGAATTATAATATGGCTGGAATAGCTGACCTACTAATATAACAAAGTAACTACACATACAAGGTCCTCGACGGCACTTATACGTGCTGAAGAGAGATTTATTTGTAACAGCTTAAACTGAGAAGGTTCTCGTCTCGCTAGCTCAAGGTTTTAACTGACTTATTACTTCAAATGTTCCTTACATCCCTTTACAATGTGTGACGTGACTATTATTTTTCGAGCTTATTTTACGAAAATGGTGAGTAAACAAATGATCGCTAATGTTGAGCAGATAATAAAACTATCCAATCCAAATCCAAACTCCCTTTACGCCCCACTTAGGGGCACAGGGAGGCAACAAGAGCAATCCATTGCGCTCGATCTTGCGGAATGTTTTTGACTAAAACTACACGGATCTAATATTCATAAACTTCTTTCACGGCGTTTCCCGGGAGGGCAGAGAGTACGGACTTCCATTCTCTCCTATCCAGACAACCTATTTCGCTTCACTAAACATTTTTATGTTCCTCTTTAAGATGGCAACGGTATGATCGGTCCTCGCCATTCTACTTCACCATGCATCCATTCTTTCAGATTTATAGATCCTTTTTGACATTTTCTCTATACATGCCCAGTGCCCACACCACTATAATTTATACACTTTCATTCAAGTCAATACGTTAGCACTCTCCATGCTTTTCTAAAAAATATGAAGTTGATGAAAGTTTTCGAGAAAATTTCTAAGCAATTATAATATGTACTTCCACACTATGAAAAATTATCGTGAAGGAAAATACCTATGGTTAAAAATAGTCTTTCAATATTCATTTTGAGTGACCTTTCATGAGCCAGATAATCGAAAAATTTAGCGGCTAAATGAATACAAATTTTGTACAACCTTTAGGGTTAAGGATTTAAGGTTTTTAAAAATATTTGTACTACCTTTAAGGTTAAGTTAAGGATTTAAAAGATAAAATGAAACGTGGATAAACAGATTTAGTTTTGTATATAATAGATATGAGTATTTTGGTGGTGTAAAAAGAAGTGTAAAGAAATCAAAATGTCTGGATTTGAGCAAAGCTGTCATACGCTTGTTATTACGAGAATAACAGGACAGGCCAGGATGTAAAAACCTTAGAACGTTTATCAGCTTAAATAGTGGATGACTCGGCACAAAGAGAAACTGGTTGGTAATGATCACAATCATTAGGGTCTGAATGGATCCCAGAGATGTCCTCACCCCGCCCCACGATGCAGGTGGCAGAGGCGGGGGCAGTGTGACGTTTGAAGAGTGGGCGGCAGAAGGAGGATGTCTCCGTCTGTTGAGGCGGAGAAGTCCAGGGAGAGGAGACACATCTCACCTACACAAAACAATTTCGAATCGAAACTTTTATCCACTTTTCTATGTATAAATTGACGTTAATACGCTGCGGAACAAAACGTTGCGTATTTTTACATAAAAAATCAGACTCATAACAACAATATGAGTCTATCTGTTGAATTTGCTGTGAGATACCGAAACTTTCGTTTTTCTTCTTCTTCGACAACCTTATACATCTATTGCTAGATGACGCCATTGTTATTTTGTTCATAATAATGTAGCTTACTTTCCATGCTAGACCAATGAGGTGTAGATAGGTAGGTACTTGACATCAAATAAGGAAAAATAAGGCCGTGTTTACCCCAAAAAGTTAGTCGGTATATTCATTGTTCCTGTTTTTTTGTTCTAGTCAAATAAGGTCTTTAAAAATTTATGTTCCGGAATAAGACACACTTTCTCGTAACAAGTTTCTATACAAATATTATGAGAGGATTTTGAGATAGGTGGATGGATATTACCATCAAATTCAACATTCTTTTTTACCAGCTTTGTTGATTGCATATTGTATAAAATGATTTTAGCTATGTTCAAGAAACAGAGTTTCGCTGTCGGAGGTAGCACATAATAAATTTTAAATAGTTCGGTACATGATAACACATAGAAAATAGACTTAAACCTAGTACATACTTATAAACCATTTAAACTAAAAGCTTAAAAAGGTATGATTACAATCAGTACCCTGATAAAAGCAGTTCATTCAGGATTCAAACAAAAAACCTACCTACTATGAAAATACATCCGCAATGAAAAACTATAATATTATTATATCAATCGACTTTTGGCAGAGTTAGGTCATATACGTAATAGTAACATACCTAGATAGAACCGGGTGCAGTTAGAAGAACACATCGACCTCTGCTGTGGTTACTTATCAACCATCGAGCAAAGCCACTAAATAAAGATTAGCGAAAACGCTGGCTGTGTTCGTAATTGACGTAGGCCGTTAAAAAGCTGGCTTCCTTCCAGAGACCACACGGGGCCGCGTACAGCATCGGGCTCGGAATTAAAGCGAACGGCGCACTAAAGCTCGTCCGACAAATGAGCGAGTTGTGTCCCATAAAATGAGTCTCGTATATATTTTTATACCCGACTCGAACGTGTCTCAAATAAAGGTGTATTCCGTTTACGGCGATACTTATATCCCAATCTGGTGGAACAAAGACGATCAGGGCCACTCCGGCTTATGAATCATTCATGGTGGCCACACAACACTAGCTGGTGGAGGAATTCACAGAGTGGGAATATAGTAATCTATATCTGCGGAAGATCAAACACAAATGATCTTTTGGTTTAGACAAACTTTGAGAAGAGTTTAATGTATAAAACAGTGGATTTATTTCTAGAGATATACAGTATGTTATTAAAATTAGATCAATGTACGGATATTTTACCTTTTACAAGTAGTAGTGGCAAAGACAGAAATTTTCAATGGTAAAGTTGTGGTGAAAAAAGTTAAGCTACGAGCTACAGTTGTGTGTAAGCTCGCCACTAATTAGTAGCTATCTTAAGTATAAATTATATTTACGTACATTAACCAACAAATCTTAATTTGAATACGGATCAAGATGATAAAAAACCTATAAGTAGATCAAAAATTTACTGCAAGCTTTAAAAGTAAGTATAGAGTCACTTAAATTATCAAACTTTCGTCAACAAGTTTTGTGAGTGATCAAGTAGAATAACGCAAAGAACAACATTTAAGAAAACCAACCAACAGATTTAAATGATACTTTGAAAATGAATCGATTTGTGTTACTTATTTACATCACCCGTTAGATCTACGTATATTTCACTTCGCATATTTCCGACCGAAAACAAATTTGTTTACGGATCGTAATACTAAAAATTACTTGGGAATAATAAATTATAGCGAAGCGTGGACTAGTTGTAGGATATCGCTGCGACTAGTTAAGTTTGTTTCAGTGGGGGTTGTGGGGTGGAAGATCGATAGACGGGCGCCGGGGCAAATGTACCGGGGTAGTTCCACCTAACATGTGAAATGTAAAAACTAGTTCTAGTAGTACGTTGGCTCTACAGCACTCTTACACGATGTATGTATAATGTGTGCGAACGTAATTTGCGAATAGAGCGCCGCTACAACTAAACTGAAACAAAACGGGATGATTACAAATTTATCGATATTGAATTTCCAGCGGAGTAATTGCATTTAGAAACAAACGTTTAGTTTAGACGCTTCAACTGTGTGCTTAAATGAAAAAGTAAGTAAATTTATGGTTAAATACACTTTAACAGTTATTGTATAAATTTATGATTTGAACCGATGGTAATACAGTACAAAGCACGATAGTCAAAATGTCTAGACTTTTGGCTCGTGATAAAAATAACTGCTATTTAAATATCATAGTCTTGTTAAGTTTCAATCCTGCGGTTGGCAGCAAGCGCGAACATCACAGTATATAAACAAATAATATCTCAAAGCAACAAAAGGGAGATCTGAAGGATACAGACAAGTTAGGCGGGTGATATTGTTAAAACGGAGGGTAAGAGCTGGATGAGAGACGCGTGAAATATTTTGACAGAGGTCCAAGTCCAGCAGCGAACTGAAAAATGGTGATGTAAAAGAATAAGAAGTGAAAGTTTTATAAGTAGCACACATATATATTTTGTTACCATACTCTGAAATAACATTTTTAGCAATGATAAGTTTTCGATGAAAATGGTTTTATTAAACACGACGTTTACTGGACACGTTAATCTGAAGATACCGCTCATAAATTTATGAAATATTTCAAAAGAGAGAGATGACCAAACCATTATGTCACCAACCACTTCATTAATCGATATTATCTACAAATTCATCTGCATTTGCTCGTAGTTGCATAATATCGGAAATACCGTAGGTACATAATAACTTGTGTAATCCGATTGCTCGTACATAAAATATAATGTTTTATTTGCTCCGTTCTTAAAAGCTAGTATAAAGGGTGGATTTGTGGTGGACGATAGCGACGCATAAAATGACATAGAATGACCAGTAAAAAAAGGCTAAGAAAACCCCTTGTTGTGTCTGGACGGGGTGTCTTGAACGATATGTGCCCACGTACCCGGGTAGGTGTTCACAAAGTGTGCAGCTTGAGTCTATTCTAGACTCTAGAACCTTATTGCAAGAGGGTCGTAAACACGTGAGTACCTATACACCTACCATCTTCTTGAGTATACATACATCACTATGCCTGTGATAGATTATTCAAAACACCATAAAGTTAGACTATGGTAGAATGTTATAGCATAACTTATGTGTTTCTAAAACATATTTAAACTTTAATAAAGAGATTTAATATTTTTATTTTCATATTATGAAAATGTGAATTTTAATTATTGGTATTGTGATTGTTTTCATTTTATTATTGTGTGATTCTCTCCTCGTTAATTCTCTTTACATGCCCAAACCACCTTAATTTATTCACTTTCATTCTAGTCACTACGCTAACATCCACTTAATAATATTATCATTCCTCACCTTAATCAGTCTTTTTCCGCATATCCTACGCAGTGATCTTATTTCCATAAGCACTTATTCCACTTCCAGATTTTTTATCCAGAAAAAACGCTTCTTTATAAAAACGTAGGTATTAACATTAAATAACGTATAGAGTTTTCGAAATAAGCTAGGAAGGTGATTTCTATTAACATATACCTATTATGAGCAAACTTAAAATAATTAAGAATAACCTTGTTGCAATTTTACCAAAACTTTTGAATGTACTGTATTTTCTTCACTATTGCGGCATTCACCAAAAAATCGTTAAATCAGACATATAATATAAATATCCATACATTACTCTTCTCTATCCATTTAATCTTTACAAAATGCAATGTTTCTACTGTGAATATTGTTTGTCAAAGGCGATAATTCTACTGCGAAGTTCACGGTGGTTAATTTTTGCAGGTATGGCAGCTATTATGAATTTTGATGGGGTGGCAACAAAATGCTGAAGAGTAAATCTTCATTACAAGTTGAGTTTCTGCGGCACGTAGACTGGGTGCTGAAAGAACCACGTGGGGGAGAGAGTTACTTTCAGGAAGAAAAATTCGTTGAGGTTCTTAAAAGGGAAAAGTTGCTGCCCTCTCTCTTTCTCTGATAGGGCGGTGATGACAAGGAACCCTCGTGCTTTAGGGGCGGAAAGTTTAATACCGTCTCATTTGCACGCCGTTGATCTTTTAACGCTCAAAGGATGCGAACGTCGATATTCCACGCGCTAATGAAGAGAAATGTCCAAAAATGGGAGCTCTTTGACGAAATAAATTAAATGCAAATATTACCCTTCCACTATTGACACCATCTGTCAAAGCTAAGTTTTATAATTAGAAATAGGAAGTTTTCACATCCATAGTGTGGTCAAAATAATCTACTACTTAAATTATTCGTAAAATATTATGTAGTTGTTATTGAGTGAAGTCAATTATTAGCAACAAGAATGAATGAGAAGATTAATGTTCATAATTTTGCATATCATGCAGGCGCAATATTAAAAACAACCTAATACCATCATGATAAGTTAGTTACACTACAGTAGAACAAGTGGGACGACAGGGGCCGATTTAAAAAAAATAAATATATATATATATATATATTTAATGCAGATTGGTTAATAATTCTTACGGACAGAAAGGAATGACACAGTGGGCCTGATTTTGGCACCTACTCTTTTTAGATGAACAATAAAGGTACCGTACCGAAATATGACATAGTATGTGCATGTAAGTTACCGACATAATAGTGTTGCGGTATGGCACAAAGACCAAATAAAATGCATCAACGATTAATCTACAAGTTGAATATGTAGGTGAACAGTTGGTGCCAAGACAAATCCAAGAATTTCAAGAGGTCATTGGTACAAACACCCCCTAAACCTTTCAAACTTTCGTGAAATAACGGGGTGGCTTAATATACGAATAACAACAGCGTATAATAACTTATTCTATGTATATGAGCACACTTTGTATCACTGTACTAAAATATTTTATATGGGTTGTTAAAACAAATTTGGGTTAATTTGGATTTAACGTGAGTAGTTTCCTATTTATTTACATTTTAAATATACATAATATTCGGAATATTTACACGAAGAATAAGAATTATCATTGTAGGTTGCTAATGGATTACTTGTCACTTTGATAATATTCTCAAACAAAATTAAATCGGAATAAAAATCTTTGCCAAAAATCAAACTGAATCTGTTCAAGTGGCATACTAAGGTTTTCAAGAGGTTATGTTGCTTTCTACAACCCTCCTAGAACCTCGTGTATTGCTCAGCATGAAAAAATCTTTGACTAAATTATGTAAAAAAAAAAAATAATTGTTAAACCCACACATGGCTCTATGCAATGTACATATAAAGACATTTATTGTATTGAATTGAATTTTTTTTAACAAAATGAACCTGGTCTCACTCATAGTGAAAACAAGTACACTTTCGACATCCTTCACATAAAGCAAAGCTTGTGTTGTGAAAGTGTAAATGGTCGGCACCGGGTTTCGAACCCACGACCTCCAATATGCTGTACGTACGAAAATCGTCGACTGATACCACTGGTCTATCAACCACTTTATAGTTTGTATCATAACGATTCTAGAAACATCTGTTATTGAAGCATTGAAGATCTTTTGTGTTTTGGTGATGTTCTATTCTGTATGTTTAGGAAAAACATTTGTTTGATCTTTGTCAGAATTGAATTTGTGTCTACAATTAACAATACATACACATACATATATTATTAATTATTTACAGTTTTGATCATTTTGAGGTCCATTGTTTTTGGATTCCCGGCATTTTTTATTATATTATATCTCCGTAATTTTATGAACATCAATAATTACTTAAAAGTAAGTAATCCATTTAAAAAATTCAGATTTTTAATTTGAAAAAAATATTTATTAAAGAAATGTACAAAATATTATAACTTTACTTCGGTGGCTACAAAGAAGCCCGAAGCCTCAACTGGCGAAATATTTCGTTTGGAAAGATTATTTTCCAAATACTTTCTCATAAACCTAGGAAAGTTTTAATGGAAAAAGTAGAAGCGAAAAAAAAATATAAAACAAAACGCGACGAACCTCCCGTGCCGCGAAGTTATGAAACGGGGAATGTTGAAGGGTCTGAGAATTTCATCGCGTCTTGTCTACCATTCAGGGAATTTCACCGCGTCTATTCAACCATTCAGGGAAATTCACCGCGTCTATTCAACCATTCAGGGAAATTCTCCAGTCAGTCTATGATTGTACGAGCGATAGCTTTGAACGCCTTCAAGATTCCTATCACAAAAGTTATTTTTCCTCGACCAAAATACTGTTATCCTATCTAAAATAATATCTGTACCTTAGAGCATAAAGTGTGGGAGTCCACTTTTTTGCGATTTTGACTTAATGATACAGTTTTATTCGCAATTGAAGGTTCTATAAGTGGTCAAAATATTGAAGTCACCACTTGTTAAAAAAGGTGACTTTTGAAATTAAAAATATGTTTAAGTCCAATTTTTGTTAGAGCATAATCCATTATATTTCTTATTATAAAGAATATTGAAAATTGTATTAATTAAACATAAAACATGGTCTAATTGGTGAAAAAAAATATTTTCAGATTTAATATTTTTCATATAGAAAAAAAGTTCGCGTTTTGTAATTTCAAGTTTCACTAAAACCTCTCTCCTGCAAAATTACTAAAATGTGACTCCCACACTTTATGCTCTAAGGTACAGATATTATCAGTGATAGAAAAACTACAACAAGGGAAATTGGCCTCTATTATATCCATATGCCCTTCACCGTGTTATTATGGTCCTAAAACGATATTTTATTGCTTTATTTATTACCGAAGTTGATTAGTGTCTGCTTTATGGAGGGTTTGTAGGCACTTTGCGAGGGAAATATACGAAAACAACAATCCCCTTTCGATTATTTTATTATAGTTTTAATATCTCGCTGAATAGCATTCGGAAATATTTCTCACGATAACAATACGGAGAAATATAGAAAAAAAAAATGTATTGCAACGCATTATGATACATTTAATGTGTTTCAGATAAATTATAGAACTTTTCTTTTGTTTTGTTGTATACTTGGTTAGTATCAGGTTAAAAAATATAAGGAAACTGAATGTGAATTATAGTAAGAAAACAAACCAAATGGTCTTTTGTCACTTTATAATTGAATTCTGTTAAAATAAAAACATCTCAAATTATTCAAAGTTTATTATTCAACTCTAATAAGACCACGCTTGCCTTCAAAACTAACCTTGAAAATCTATATTTTTTATATACTTATAATACGCTAACGAGGCATTGAAAACAAGCACATTGCACATATATGTAGATAAGTTTAACCAATATGCAACTGCATTTTTATTTTATTTCATGAGGTAATTATTAGATGAGTGAAATTGCATTTTTATTTACAATGGACCGGAATCCAGCAAGTGGAAGTTTCTTTCGGTTAGACCAGAACCAACATCACGTATATAAGAAGGCCATAGTGCTGTGTCACATCGTGAGGCCCACCGTTCGCTTGTCTATATCTGTATGTACTTACCTGTACACTATGATATCTGTCTACACGCCGGCGGCCGTGACGCGAGAGGCTAAAAATGGCCGCCAGCACTAAGGCCTTCTTATATAGGTGGTGTTGGACCAGAACAGAGAAACCTACGGCATAGAGGTAGCCGACGTCGGCGTCGGGGGGACCTGACAAGGCACATGAAGAAGAAGAAAGTACTTATATAATTGTTTCTATTGTTAAAAAGTGCTTCCCACCAACGTAACTGTGAGTACTATATTTTGAGCAATTCTTACTTATTTTTCTTTTTTCTATGCTCCTAAAGTGTATAATTTGAAAGAAAAAACAAGGATAACTCAAAAGTATTTTAACAGAGAAGAACGCAAAAGTTATAAAAGATCGGCACAACAAGTTTATTTGAAAGACAAAGGGTAAAAAAACAGGAGAGGCGTCTCTTGAGAAATTGAAGCATTTTTCTTGAGCGTATACAGCATTACTTACTATTTTATGAATTAGTAAATTTCCTTTGAATAATGACTCCTGTGCCGTAGCGGCCGCCTCATACGAGTAGGCGCCTGAGTGAGGCCGTCTGCCTCCCCCCCCCCTGCCCACGCTGTTCATAGGGTGAGGGCGGGAAATACCGCCTCGTCATCCGAGGTTATGTTTGAATGAATTTCACAAAAATCTGACGAGTAAAGACTAGTCACTTCTATTGTATGGAATGTGCCATCACGTCGCTATATCCATTATTACATACGCACACACCTAGTATTAATCTAAAGCTTTAATACCTTTGATATTTTAATTACAAGGAAGACAATGAATACAGAATAAAAATGAATTTGGTGGAAAAAACTATAACAGCAATATTTTACAGCCTGTCATCAAAAAGAAGCCTCCATTGATGTTTGAAAAATTGAGTTATGAATTTCGTAGCTTGATTATTGAATAATCCGGACTTCGGCACAGTGGGTAATAAAATAAATTTAAGATAGGTAATATTGAGAATTTCGTGTTTTGATTTCTGGCAGAATATTGTCAAGCAGGCCGCCAAAGAGATGGAAGGACAGCTGGCAGTCGATATCCGCGGAGGCTGTTACCTGACCAGAACAGATAACACAATCTAGGAGAAGAATTATAGGTAAGTAGTTCAATAAATGTTTTTTCCAGAACAGATTTAAGTGACATTAGCAAAGTTCGTTTTATTAAAATACATTCTTAAAATAGGTAAGCAGTGTTTTGATTACTGAGGGATGCGGAAAACATAAAATAATGTCAGTATTATATGATACAAGTGGTCGACCAGTGCTCGAAATTTGACCATAACTAATTTAGATTATAAGTTTGAACATTATTAAGGTTCCATTGTCAAAGGCTGAGCGAGCGCTATTTCACCATTTTCTTTCAAAAACAATGACATGGATATTTCAAATTTGAAATTTTGATAAGTCTTTTCTATAACAAAGTTTTTGCTATTATTATTAAAGACAAACAATATTAATCTATTCTCAATTTGACCACAGATAAATAAAAGAATATATGCGTCTGTGTCAATGTCAAATTCTGTGTGAGTATCAAATACATAACATTACAGCAGTGTTTGTAATGTTTTTTTTATTGATTTAATGTATTTATTACATATACATAATTTAAAAAAAATATTAGCATATGCCACTCCTTCTTTATATAAACTATAAGTGTACGAAATTTCATACTCCTCCCTTCCGCGCGATTTTCGTAAAAATGGTCACAAAGTTTGTGCTTCACGCAGATATATGATATTCACGAGATGTAGTTTTTAAAACATTTTGTATCTTCATCATTGAACAATTCAGATCATGTTGCAGAAAAGATGTAAAGGAATCAGAAAATAATCATTAAACGATCGGGATTACAGTAGGTATCTAACAACATAGAATAATAAGTATAGGTACTCATAAACAGTCGAGAAAATTACAGAAGTCTATCAATAGAAAAAAAAAACAATTTACACTAGCACGAACAAAAGTGCTTAAACAAAAAAAAAAACAATGTACTTTTGACGATCGTGTTTGTTAGTATGCTGGGGTATCCTTTGATACATAAATCCTGATGTCACATTGAAATAAACCATTGATCCAATATAACGTTAGAAGCTATATGAACTACATAGACCGCATCAACTCGCATAGGTAAAATTTATTTCTAAAAAAATAAAATATACCGATTTTATTCCATTTACGTCTGTCGAATAACACGGTGTTCTAACGATGGGAAACGAGTGTTGAAGTGTTTTCCAACTCACTGAAAAGGATTTTGTTTTGTACTAATGAAAAAGTAAACTAAACGTAGTTTTGTAGTATAGCTACTGAAAAAATAATTGTTAGCTTGTTGTTGTTTTAAAATAAAATAAAACAATGAGAGAAAATTCAAAACGCGCAATTAAAAACTGTGTATGTACCTACAATAATAATAGGTATGCACATTTTAGCGAAGAATATAGAAACAGTTTTTCTAAATATCAGTAACAAATAATAGGTAGGTCTCATGTATTCAGTTGGAGGTTTTGCAGGATATCTTGGGTTTTGTCCCATAAAGTATTTTGTTTAGTTTTTGTTTTTTTTTTTCTCTCTCTTCTTTCTTCTTTATACTTTTGATTGATGTTTGTTGGGCCAAAGGGTGTTGTGACTGTTGGGTTGGGTTATGCTTTGTTTGTGGACTGTTGTACGTATTTGAGTTGGATGTTGTGCTGTTGTTCGTGTTTGTATGTTCCTTTTAATATTCTTTTTTCATGAACTGTAAAGAAGTTTGCCCTAGTACAGGCTTGGCCTATTTGGGCAGCTGTTACATTTGTTATCTATTATCACTGTATTATTATGTATGAATAAAATAAAAAAATAAAAAAATGATAAACTGTCTGTTTTTAAAACTTAAAGATACAGGAAATCGAAAATTAAAACCTAGATTAGCTTCTCTAAGCTTTCAGTAGAAATATTAATTCAGAGGGATTGTTCAATTTTGAATTTGAAAGTGATTGTTCAAATTGAATGAATGAAAAAAAAATGTCTTTTTGATTAAAGTGACGAGAAAATTAGGTAGGAAGAAAAATTCCTCAGGTTGTGATTTTTTATAAATACACCTACCGCATTAGATTTTTACTGTATATGCTGATAATCCAATGAATAAGAGAGGTAGTATATTGTTATATTGTTCGAGACTATTTTATCGTTCGAGTATAACCAAGTTTCACAAGAGTGAGCAGCAATACTTATTGTTAAAAGACAGAAAGTCTTTCTTTGATAAGAAATGCTTATTGGACTAATCCAAGTTGAAATTTTTCCGTAGGTTTGTGCAATGTCGTAGATCTAAAAATACAATACACGTGGCTGATATATAGACGGAGCAGACTGATCGAACATTGAATATAACGGGTATTTTATACAAATAATCGGCTGACGATAGATTAGTGGTCTAGAAACGCTTGCTTACGATGCACACGAGTAGGTACCTGCGATGTATTTTTATCCCGCATGCATGTGTTTAATCTTTTAATCGATGTTTCAACAAATTCTTTACCATAGCACACAATATAGTATTATCCATTAAGCCATAGTAATACAGCGAAGATTTTTCTGAAATACTTTGATATGTACAGTTTAAAGGGTATGTAACATACAAAAACTATACAATGAATTTTTTTTTTTTTTTAAATAAAAACGGTTGTGCATTTTGAGTAAGACAATGAAATACTGTGCATTAACTAATATATCCATAATATTTAGGTGATACCTTGGTGAGAGAAAGAATTTGATAGTCGATAGTCAAAAAAAAATATTGAGCAGTGGATAGCAGTGGATTCTGCTATATGGTTCAATCAAAGAATCGATAAAAAAAGATCTTGCATACCCAACTAGCTGCACAAGACATGCTCACGGGAAATATAAACTAATACGTGAAAAGATAGTTGAAATTCAGCTTCCCGAAATAACAGGCCCAAGAGACATATTGGGTAGGTATAAAAATATACCGTTGAGAGTTGCACTCAAATCTATCCAATCCTGGTTATCCCGAAGGGAACATATGGGTGAGAAGGAACATTAAAATGACCTAAATTTACGTGGGTATTTAGTGGGATAAATCAAAAGAGCAAGATAGATAGAAGTGTACGTGGTGTGAGGTTGATGAGGAAGGAGTGCAGAGTGAGTAAGATGGATTATGAAGAAGAAGTCAGTTGTAATCCTTCAGTCAAATATTTGATTTATGACTTTAATAGAGCCGACTGTGGAATGAGAGCAAACTAGGAACAATACTACAAATTCTACTACTAACGAGTAGCGTAGAGTACCTAGTACCTACCTACGTGGATTGAAATCTGTGAACTATTTATATCTATAAAAGACAAATAAATATTTATATGTCTGTTATAGACTGGGGAACCATCCAACAGATGTGTCTCTGACTAGTTTTATTGGAAAGACAATAATGTTTATAAGGTTTCAGAGCACTCAAATAATTAAAAAAATGTAGTTCTTTAGTTTCTTAGTAGCGTACGAAGTGTATTCATTGTTCACAACCTCGTCAAAGGGAGGTGTTACTCGCATTTAAATTATTTTAATCATCCATCCATCTTCAGCGTCACAACCCTTGGTGGGTCTTAGCTGCCTGCAAGAAATGTCTTCAAACCTCCCTGTCACCGGCTGCCACCTTCCAGCTCCTTTGCCCCCTAGCCCTGCAGTCTGCAACAACATCATGCTAACATCGCAGCTTTGGCCTTTCAACACTTCTACTTTCAACTGGATCTTTTAATGGTACTTCACCATTTTAAATAGGCCATATATTCGGCGAAGGATCTTTCATTCGAAGGCATCCAGTCTATTTTCATCCTGCTGGGTCAGTGTCCATATGTCAGCACTGGTCTAATCAGAGTCTTATAGAGTGTGGCTTTCGTCTTTCTGGATAGTAGGCGAGACTTAAGTTGTGCTTATTTAAATCATAGTTAGTGCAATTTGCGTTTATCTATTTTGACCTCATTGACGTGAAGTTGGCGCAAAATACAGACTGTCAAAACAAAAATATTGATCTGAACATGTATGCTGAAAAGTGTACATAGTTCCAGCAAATAGATTAAGGCCAAGTTCATTTCATGAAGGCTCTGTTCGAAGTTGAATATTGATATTCCAATGAAACTTATTTTAATACAAATTTATTGAAAAAGTTTAACAGGACTGTCTGCTAGATACTCAATAAACTGAACGCTATTCAGCTAATAAGTAAATAAAAATAATCATGGGTTCAGAGGAGGGACGAAGTTCGACGGGACATCTAGTTCTAGTAACACTATACAAAATACAATTGAATGACTAAGGAATCGACACAGTTTTAAGGCATTGGGGGGGCTGTTGATTCACATCAGTCTGTATAACTGTTGATAAGCCTTCTACTGAATGGCAAGATTAAAGGGAAAAAGGCAAATGTTTTAGAGATCCGTCAAGTGTGTTGAGAAGCCCAGGAAGAATATGAACTTGGAACATGAGAAAAAAAAGTTTTTAGAGTTGTAGAACTAACTTAAACTGAAAAATATACCTTATTTTCAATTTACTACGAGTCGCTTTCTTTTGAGCGGAAACAGGTAGGTATCTCAGGCTAAATGTGGAATGTGATCCCTTTATATAGATGGAGGTTTAAGCGTGCGTTCTTATCGCGAGTGTCATCACGGAGCCGCGGTACGCTGAGGCAGTAACAGTTGGAAATGAATAATTCGTGTCGGTGTCAAATAACCTGAGGTTATTCTGTCTGCATTGGCAGGGCGGCGGCGTCATACCGCACCGGCTGAATGAATCAAATTGTACAGGGCCGACGCGAGAAGGAAAAAAGACGGTTGAAAAATATTATATACTATACTATGTACATTATGAAAAAGGCGAAGCATATTAATAACACGCGCAGATTATTGTTATTTTAAGTGTTTTTATGTATTAAAAAAAAATCAATTATCACACGGGTAGGTATAGTTGATATGCAAACATATTACTTGAAAAATTATTCATAAGAATGTAATTTTTATAACATTATATTTTCATACAAAAGCATACAATGACATATCGCTGAAATTTTCTACATAAATTCAACAAGGAAACAAACTGGAGTCTCTTCAAAACTGACAACAGTTCTAACGCTGTACGTGTATGTGTGTGTCTATCCGCCCTTTTCAACCAACAGAACTCACGCACCACTACATAAATGTGTGTATTTGTAGACCGCTTCGGGTAGGCGGCATGTGCAAGTCGATAATTAACGGTTATCAATTAATAAAGATTCTGTTTTTCTTAAGTCTTTTAGTGGATTGTGAGAATTCCTGGACAGTTTCTTTTATACTCGTACATACCTATATATTAATAAGTCATGTATAATTATTATACAAAATCCTATTGGGATTTCGGTAGTATTTCAACCTCTCCATACAATAAGGCGGGGTATAATTTAAATGATAATTGCTTAAATAATAGAACACGCACAATGAATGTAATGTTTTAATTAAAGAATTGGATTATACTAATGGTAGGTAGTGGAGATTAGTGCGGTAAGTCCCCTAAAGCCGAAGAGACATCGGCACCACGGCAGCTCTCGCGGCAGCCCAGTCGTAAACAAACTATAAAACTTCCGTTGTACGGCGCCAGGGAATATTAAAACGCCGAGTCTAGTAAAGCTCGCGCGTTCTAAGAATATCCCAGCTGATACAGAAGCACTCGTAGGTAACCTATTAAAAATATTAATTCGTGAAAACGCACAAGAAACATAAACTCCTAGAATTGCATGACGAAAACCCTTAGGGTCTGTACACATCTGAATACGCGCGGTTACGTAACCAACGTACTATGGAATTTCAATACGTTGCATTGGTTACTATACCGCGCGCGTGCAGATGTGTACAGACCATTAAGCCCGCCATTCACAATCCAAATGCTATTCAATCCAAAATATTACCGTGACTGACAAAAACCAAATGGATGATGTGGGGTGATAGGATGATTTTGTAGTTATTTAGTTGTTAAACAAACAGATAAGAACCATTGGATTGACGACGCAACGATTCGTGTGCGTATTTGTTTGAAAATGTATGCTCTCTCTGCTTGCGTCGTGCGCGCGTCTTCACTAGGCAAGATTCACGCAACACATCGTGTGCGGAGGGTCTTATGTTACTTAGTAAAAAATAGTTTTCAAAATAAATCTAATAACTTCTGGGATAAATAAGTGCCTATAAGATTTTTATATCTTAAGGAAAGATTTGTCTTTTTACAATCGCATGGTCTCCCTCTTCGATCCGGTTCTTCTAATCTTCTATCCATCCCGGTTCACAGATCTGGTTTCTATACAAACTCGTTCACTGTGCATGGTGCCAGACTGTGGAATAACCTTCCTGATAAGGTTCGCTCTTGTCCCTCCTTAGTGTTATTTCAGCGCGAGCTGTGTAATCTCCGGACTTCTGAATCACATTATACGTAACCTGGATTCAAGGTTCGAGCAGTCCCTCCTTTATCCTTCCTCCCTCCTCTCCGTTTTTCCTTACTCCCTGTTCATGGATAGCGACTTCCTTTTTCTATCTTTCCAATGCAGCATCTTATTATTATATATGTATATATGTATGTATTTTTCTCTTTTTTTTATATATGTATATATTCTATTTCTTTATTTATTTACATTTACACGTCTATGTATTTTGTAGTTTTTGATCTTATGAGGTTGGCTGTAAGACATTGCTTTGCAGCAATAAGTCCGCCTTTTGGTAGTTTTTTAAAATTGTATTAACACTGTATTTTTTGTGTCCAATAAAGATTTATTTATTTTATTTTTTCGAGCACACGGTAGTTCGGGTAAAGTCACAAGGAATTGTTCGCGTAAAGTGAAAAAATGAAAAGAAAAAGTATCTATTTCATAGTGTCTAAAGTTTAAACAATAATAATCAGCGGATCATGCTAAGAACGCGATACCGCTACAAGGTGAATCCGGCATACCTACACCGAGACATCTGGCGTGCTGGACGCTATATATTAATACACGTCGCGGCGCTCAAGTCTACGCTGAAGAGACAGAGCTACGCCAGCGCCGAACGTAGGTCGGCTGAAATGACTCATCGTATCAAACAATAATCCGATTCTCAATTAACTACACATTCACGTGTTTTTTTTTCACCTTAAACATAATATTATAATGCTTCGATATAATATACCTATAACTAAAAGCTTTATAAAATATATTCAATGTATTAGCTACGAAAATTATAACTTACACGTCAACAAAAATAATCAAAATTTGATGAAAATCTTGTATCTAAATTGTATAAAAATTTCGAACTGTTATCTTTACGTCTTATAATGAAGGAATAATCTTTGAATTGTTCAATTGGACTCTGCGTAGGACGACGAGGAGTGAAGTGGGTTCGAATACAACCTAAAGCAACCCTGAAGGAAAAAGTTCCCTCAGAAGACCTCCAAAGCTAATTGGAAGTCGATGTCCAAAGACGCTGAAACGGCAGCACAAACAGATCAACAGGATCTAGACGAAGAAGAAGATCGTTATCGATACCTTTAAACGATTTAATTTTTTGAGCAGTGTATATGACTATCGTACCTTTTAATAATTGATACAATTTTTTTCTGTGGGATAATTAGAAAATTGACATTAAAAAAACCGGGTAATTATTATAGCAGGTAGATAAGATTTCTTTGATGGAATGTTTAAGAGGAGATAGTGAGCCGTTATGGCTTTCAAAATAAACGTATCGAAATCTTTTTGATCGATTGCTCATTCCAGACATTGTGAAGCAAAAATTGACATTTTAGCGTACTTTTAATAAGTGATAAAGTGCAAAAAAGCTTATTTCAATAGGCAAAGTAAACGAACATAGCGGGCCTGATAGAAGAAAGATCTCACGCAATGCACGTTATTGGACCGAAATAGGGCGAGTGCGAAAATGTAGTTCCGTTTTAAAAAAGACGAGATCCCTGTGAAGAAACGATTTTTGATATCAGAAAAAACACTGTTATGGGAGATGAAAAAGAATAGAATTAGATAGACCATTTATGATATGCGTTTTTATCCAACATTATTTATAAGAAGTATGTATAGAATAAAACGTGATACTCACTTTATGTTTATAATTGAACGGAGCAAATAAAAGATGTTCGAATATATAAATATGTTATATCACGTACGTGTAATATATAAAAAGACAAAAACTATTCAACTGACAAATGAGTTTTCTTCTAGAACAAAAATAAAAGCTCTCGGATATTCCAAATATTCGCACACTTATCTCGGTTTCCGAACAAATGCTCCAGCTATTCAATTTATTTTAATGAACATTACTTAAGTCGTCGGAGATGGCTGGAGTTGACAAGCAGTGGAGCTCTCCGTACGACGGGGAATATAAATAAACGTTTACCCGGGGACTCCCGCTTTACGATTGCCATAAATCGTCGAATAAAAGGCTAGACTTAACACAAAAGTCGCTAACGGAAAACTCTTCAAACCGACATCAATTAATTCGTTAAACGAGATGACAGAATTCCGATCAATCATAATCAAAGAATTCGTCGAGTAAAATATATTTAATTGATCCGCTTAACAAATACAAGAAGAATGAATATTATTTTCATTATATTCTGCCACCCCAATATGCTGTGAAGGAGATCGCCTTGTCGTTGGCTAGGATCAGGTCATTAGCACTTAAGCTCACTCCCATCAGTGGGCAGATTAAAAGGTGATTGTTGTCCTAGATTGCTCCGCATTCACACCGAATGTCATCCGATGCAGAGAGGTATCCCCATTTTTTAGTTTTTTTTTCTGCATCTTGTGACACCCACTGTAAGTCTATTGAGGGTCCTCCACATTCCTTAAGCACATATTAACCAACTTTAATTCCCTCATTTTGGATTTCAGTCGCGGCTTCACTGGTTGCTGGTGATAAAACGAGTCTTTAAATACTGTCATAATAGGCCTGTTTGTATCTCTTTGCATCTACGGCTGTCCTTCGTCGAATATTATTTTAAACGGGCGTTATAAAAATAATATTAAGTACGAAATGGGGCGATCCTCTTGAACTCGTTTCTAAAATGATTGATGATTTCAATTAATGTTATCTCACATTAATCACAATAAGAAAATTTAACTTGTCTGAAATCAGCGTTACGTAGATATGAAACAAATGAGCAAGAACAAAATATACCTCTGATATTTTTTGACGATAAAGAGAGCTTGTAAAACAAAGAATGGACGATTGCAATGCATTCCACTATCCGCGAGTTGCCGTTAATGTGGCAAATAGCGTAAGGGTAAACATTGAACAGGTATTTCTAAGTTCGTGTATAGCTATTGGTATCTGATATTAAAAGAGCCTTATTACTATTGAATATTATCAAAATGTGAAGGATTTTTCGCCTACAAATCACAATTCATCGCAAGGAAAAAATGTAAAAAGTTGAAGAACGTTGCCATGCTTGTTACAGATCAATCCTTAGATTATAATCAGAAAGAACTAAAGAGAATAAAAAATAATGGCGGATGTTATCGAGATTATCACGAGAAATATTCTAAAACAAATGTTGCCCAATTTATGCTGATGCAGACAATATAGAATCTTAAACAAAAGAAGAATCACTTTTATAGTTTCAAATAAAATAGAACGAAGACAATTTCTCAATTTAAAACCGAGAAAGGAATAAGGTAAATAGAAACACAAAGAAGATGGCGTAATGGTACAAACGTATTAAACCACAGAGGTATGTAGTTTTTATTTTATGAAACAAAGTATTAAATTCAATTCAGATTTTTATGATCCTTTGTATGCTTTTGTTTAAAGCTTGGAGACATAACTTTGTACTCAATTTTATTGTATTTTTAACACAGAAACTATATGGTGTTATTGAAATATTGAACCTACAAAATTATTCGTAGAGAAATTACTTTCTGCCGATAACTAGTGCCCAAATAAAGATTAAAAAAGCTTTCACAGCGTCTTCACATAAGATGAAATCTTAAAAGTAGCAAAAAAGAAACATACTTAATTGAATCAAAATACTTCAAAAGAAATCTTCTCATTGAAGCACTCTCAATGCACGAGCAATGTATCAAAGAATTACATCAAACAGATTTTGACCTTTTAACATTCAGACGATGAGTAAGTATATCAAATCTCCATTCAAATAATGGAAAGATTTTGGAATAATTCAATAATTAAACAGAACTTGATATATTTTGAGAGATTATGCAAAACACAAAACTGTCTGAATGGAGAATTATTATTCTTATTTCGTAAAAGCGTTTTTAGGTGAAATTTAATATAATTTAAAATAACAAAAATAAATAAATAAACAGATATTTTCTGAGAAACAAAGCATACTAGTTTAATAAAACACGTCTTGTTTATGTAGAAACGTCTGGGACTTACTTGATTTTTTGTTTTTGTTCGTGGAATCTGCATTCTGTCTCACATTGGACAGAACTGTTTGATTAGAAAAAAGGCTTAAAGCTTGAAAGAAAAGTTACACGAATGGTATAAAATTGTAACAACAATCGAACAAACTGACAGTTGTTAAATTCGCTGCTAAATTATTTAAAAATTTCACTATAAAAAGTTTATTAAATTGTTTGGAATTGTGCATATTGTGTACCTTGAAGACGTTTTCACGTATTGTATAAATCGCAGCCTTCAATATACGGTGAGTGCATAATATTTCACTCTCTAAAGAAACATACACTTGAATCAATTCTAAAGGCATTACGGATTGTTTTCGCAAATCATTGGTGACGTCAAAGTAATCGTCCAATCCTGGGCCAAGTCGATCATCACAATCACCCGGCGCCACAACCAACAGCAGCGCGATACACTAACAAAACCACTGTGCAAACAGGGTTGGCACAACACTTGTTTTGAAAATCAAATCAACCTGACCTGTGTATATTATCGCATCTCAACAGTACTTTGCTTCTGAATAATTATGATGGACGCTCAGGAAATAATTACTATGGTTAAGAATGCTGCTTGCGCCCTATCCCAGCTTATGACTGATAATGGAAAATTTACTAGAGAACTTATTGGGAAAGTTACTCCCATCTCAATTGAATTTATGGCCGCAATGAGTACAGCCACAGCCAAGATCGCTAGTCAAGATGCCGAAATTAGGCATCTTAAAGAAAGGTTGGCTCATTTGGAAAGCTCAGGCTCATCAGAAAAAATGTCAGTGGTATGCAACACTTTAGCAGAACTGGCAGATAGAGATTCACGTTCGAAAAACATATTAATTTTCAACGTGCCAGAGGTAAGCGCAGATCTTCCTGGACCTGAACAAAATACTAATGATTTAGATCAGACGAAAAAAATTATCCACGGCGTTGAATCATTGAACAGTATTTCTATAGCAAGAATACAACGACTTGGTATCAGACAAAAGAATAAAATGAGACCTATCAAGATAACCCTAAATGACAGTGGAGATGCAAGAACGGTCTTTTTCAACAGATTTCGACTACCTAAGCATATCCGAGTCAAACAGGACCTTACACAGATGCAAAGAGCTATCCTGAAAGAAACATGGGATGAATTGGAAACCAGAAGAAACAATGGAGAAACTGATATTGTGATGAGGTTTGTGAATGGAACGCCTAAGATTGTCAAGGACATTAAAAAAAACTAAATAATGTTAGCATCTATTCTCAGAATGTTAGGGGTGTAAGATCAAAATTAACTACATTACGTCAAAATATACCAGTTTTGAATCATTGTATTTATGTATTAACGGAGACATGGCTTGATGGCTCGATCAAATCGTCTGAATTGGCCATCTCTACGCACAATATATATAGGTGTGACCGGAACCAAAACACGAGCACAAAGGAGAGAAGAGGAGGAGTTTTAATTGCAGTGAAAAAGAGTATTTCATCCATGTCTATCAAGGTCCATAATACTAGCATTGAACAATTATTTGTTTTAATTAAAGAAGATCATGACAAGGTTATAATTGGAAACGTATATATCCCACCAGCATCACCATCTGAATGTTACAGGATTTATTGTGAGGAGATAGAGAGAATACAGCGCAAATATCCAACGGCCAGATTCCTATTGTTTGGAGACTTTAACTTACCCAAAGTCAAATGATCACCAGATGTAGGTACATTTCCAATCAATGAAGATAACAATGAAGGCGCCAGAGAATTAATAGAATCAATCATTTTTCTGGGATTAACTCAGCGAAACTTTGTCTGCAATTCTAGAAATCGCCTTCTCGACCTGGTTTTTTCTAACTTTGATAATATATGTGTGGATCTAGCTAATGAAGAATTAGTACCAGTTGACACTCATCACCCTCCATTACATGTGAGTATAAATCTGAGAACCACAAAATGCAACAGTGGGGAAACCTTCTCATTCAACTATAATAAAGGGGACTACGAAGGTGCGATTGACTTTCTTTTCAAATGCGACTGGTCATTTTTACTAAATGAGAGCATTGAGTGTGTGATCGCTGTGTTCTTTTTACGATACTATAAATAAGTTTATACCATATGAGAAGTACAGAGCTAGCACATACCCTATATGGTTCTCGCGTGAACTCATTGAGCTGATCCAGGAGAAGAAGGCGGCACACAGAACTTACAAGGAATCTTCTGAAACTACGCACTACATTGCGTTCAGTAAGCTGAGAACCAGGTGTAATAAATTAAAGGCGACATGTTATTCAAATTACATAAAGAGGGCGGAGAATACAACGACAGACGCTAAAGGTTTATGGAAATTTAAAAACTCACTCTCTAATAGTGATAATGATTACCCAGTACAGATGTTTTTGGAGCAGGAACGTGTAAGTGAAATAAACAATATTGTAAACAAATTTGCTGACTTCTTTGGTAATGTCTATGTAAATAATTTGCCTGATGTGACTGATCCCTGTCGTGTTGGTGAAAAATTTTTTTTTTTTTTTTTTTTTTTTTTTTTTTTTTTTTTTTTTTTTTTTTTTACCCATCACGCCGTGTCCCGTAAGGGGTAGGCAGAGAGAACGGACCTCCACTCTTTTCTATCCAAGCATACTTCTTTCGCTTCTTCCACCGACATACCATTTCTCATACAGCTTCTCCTATTTCTCTTACTTCTTACCTGGCCTTCCTTGAGGACGGAATCGATGTGTTCGATCCACGTCATTCTCGGTCGCCCACGCTTTCTTACACCATTCCTTTCAGCCTTATGAATTTTCTTTGTCATTCTGTTTGCATCCATTCTTTCCACATGCCCAAACCATCTCAACTTATTAACTTTCATCTTTGTCACAACACTTACTTCCATACCACATTCTTTCCTAATATTTTCATTCCTTTCCATATCCCATAAAGTTTTTCCACATATTGTTCGTAGAGATTTCATCTCTACTGCATTTATACTACATTCTTCTTTTTTCGTCCATGTCCACGTTTCACAACCATACATCATCGATGGTAGCAGGATTGCGTTATGCACTAGTTTCTTTGCTTGTAGTGAGACGTTGTTGTTTCTCATTATAGGTCTTAATGCACCGCCCACCCTGCGACCAGCAACTTTCCTACGTTCGATTTCTTTTTCACACTTTCCATCCCGACTAAACGTGCTTCCTAAATACACATACTCATTCACTTGCTCAAGACATTCATTTTCTACGGTTACTTTGCAATTCGTTCTTGCTTCATCCCTTTCAAATACCAACACCTTTGTTTTGCTTACATTCATTTTTAGACCATTTTTTGCACAATTTTCAAACACACTTGACACAAGTTCTTGCAAATCATTTTCACACTCAGCCATAAGTACTAAATCATCTGCATACATAAGCGCACATACCTTTATACCATTCAATTCAACCCCTATATTTATATCTTTTAACCCACTGACGCAAAAATCAAAGAACAAATTGAACAGCCAGGGTGACATGACGCACCCTTGCTTCACACCTTTCGTAAGATAGAACTCCGGTGAAAGGTGACTGTTCACCTTCACACACGCAGTACTTTCCGAATATAGCGAAGCAATGGCACGAATCAACCGGTTATTCACTCCATACATTGATAGAACTTCCCATAATTTACCCCTGTCTACCCTATCATATGCCTTTTCCAAATCTACGAATGCACAGAAAAGCTTCTGATGTTTACTCAAAAGCTTCTCCGTAATCATCCGCAGAGCGTAGATCTGATCGGCACACCCCCTCCCATTCATAAAAGCCCCTTGTGCATCCCAAACTTTATTTTCAGTTATTGTTCTAACCCTTTCTACTAAAATTCTACTGTATAATTTACCCACGTTGCTCAACAAGCTGATTGCACGATAGTTGCCACAGTCCAACCGGGAGCCCTTCCCCTTGTACAGAGGGCAGATAATGGCTTTCCTCCAGTCACCTGGGGTACGGCCTTCCGTCCAGCACAAGTTGAAAAGCTCCAGGCACCACTGCAGCGTCACTCGGCCGCCATACCTGATAAGCTCCGTTGCTACCCTATCGCAACCTGACGCTTTCCCATTTTTTGCTTTTTTAAGCGCATTCATAAGTTCATTCATACTGATTTGCTGACTCTCATCACCCTGTCCATTTATACTTACTTGGCACAAACTGCCGCATCCATCCTTGGTTTCAAACAACTCTTCAAAATACTCTTTCCATCTCAGACCTATATCCTTTTCCTGTGTCAGCATACATCCATTTTTATCTTTCAAACAATTCACTTTCTCATCCTTCCCAGACCTTTTCCTTTTCACTTCCTTCCAAAAAAGCTTTAAATTGCCATTCACATTCGCACTTAATTTTTTACATTCATTATCCTCTAATTTTTTCTTTTTCAAGCACACAAGTTTCTTAACTGCATTCTTCTCTTTCTTATAAATATCATACATAACTGTTTTGTCGGAGTCATTCTTCGCACATACTACATTCTTCCACGCATTCTGTTTTTTATCCACAGCCGCTTTCACTTCTTTGTCCCACCATGCATCACCTTTTTTCCTACCCGTTTTAGATTCCCCGCATACTTTAATCGCACTATTTACTAAAGATTGTTTTATGATTTCCCATTGTTCCTCTAAGCTATAATTGATTGATTCTAAGTTGTTCAACGTGCTTTCAATTAATCTTACATATTCATCCTTACAATTATCCTCATTTAACTTTTCGATTCGTATCCTTTTGGAGCTTCCCACTTCTCTCGGTCTCGATCGCCAACCACGGAACAGATCAATTCTTGCAACTACAAGGAAATGGTCCGTCCCTAGTTCAGCACCTCGAAAAACCCGAGTATCCGTGGTCAAACCCCTCAGTCTAGAATCCACGCACACTAAATCAATCATACTTTTTTCATCCTTTCTTTGCCACGTGTATCTGTGGATCTTTTTGTGTGCAAAAAAGGTGTTTGCAACAAAGAGATCCATTTCTAAACATAAATCCAGTATCCTATTTCCATTGTCGTTAACCCGTTCATCCCCATATGCACCCAGAACCCTTTCATAACCCTGTCTTCTAACACCAACCCACCCATTTAAATCACCCGCTAAAATTAATCTTTCGTTATCCCCTCGGTTTTCTGCAATATCACTAACGTTTTCCCAAAACTCATCCTTTTCGGCATCAGAGACGCCATCACAAGGAGCATATCCTATTACTAAGAAAATCCTCGTAATGCCTATTCTGAAACGGATCCAAATAAGCCTAGGACTAACAAATTTAAAATGATTGACATGTCTCAATGTCATATTCCAATAAAAAATTTAGAAAACAGGTTGTACCATCTTGATATAAAGAAATCGTGCGGCCCCGACAATGTACCACCAATCTTTTTGAGAAGATGTGCTGATGCTCTTATTATCCCACTTCTGATAATTTTTAACAAATCCCTACAAAATGGTGAGATTCCATCTGTGTGGAAGATTGGCAATATCACACCGGTTTTCAAGAAAGGTAACAGAGCAGATATCTCAAACTATAGACCCATATGCCTCCAATCCTCTATGGCAAAATTGTTCGAGTCTCTTGTGCTAGAACAAATTATGCCATCCATATCCCACATCATTGAACCTCAACAACATGGATTTATCTCCGGCAGGTCAACCCTGTCAAATTTAACTATTTATGAAAATGCTATAGCCGAAAGCCTTGCGCGTGGCTGTCAAATGGACAGCATATATACGGATTTCAGCAAGGCATTCGACAAGGTGCCCCATTGCATCCTTGTTAATAAGCTATCAGCTTTGGGATTGTCGGGTGCCTTGCTGGAATGGCTTAGGAGTTACTTGTCGGGACGATCGTTGCGAGTAAAGATAAAGGACGCCATATCAAATAGTTTTGCGGCAACAAGCGGTTTACCACAAGGGAGCCACCTTGCACCAATACTGTTCCTCATTTTCATAAATGATCTGGCTTGCGAGATGAGGGATGTAGAATGTCTGCTTTTTGCCGATGACCTCAAAATATTTAAAAGAGTAAAGCATGTAGACGACTGCCACACACTTCAGAATAACTTAAATGAATTGAGCAAGTGGTGTCATAGAAATAACTTGTTTTTAAATGTAAAAAAGTGTGAATGTATAACTTTTTCCCGAAACAAAAATCCCATTCATTTCGACTATTGTATCGAAAATGACAGGTTAGACAGGGTAACGGAAATAAGAGATCTGGGGGTTATATTCGACGAGAAATTATCTTTTGTCAACCACATAACAGAACTGACCGGTAAAGCACTAAAAACATTGGGTTTTGTCCTTCGCACTGTAACCGATTTTACAAATGTCAACGCAATCACAACACTATATAAATCATTGGTTCGTAGTAAACTTGAATACAATTCCCAAATATGGTCTCCCGGATACAGTGTCCACATCAACAATGTGGAGCGCATACAGCGCAAATTCTTAAGATTCATAAATTACAAGTTGGGTATAGCTCGACATGAATTAGATTACGAATATCTGAAAAAAAAATTAAACATTGAATCTCTCGAGGACAGGAGGACCATTGGTGACTTAATATTTTTATTTAAAATTATTAATAATTGTTTTGATAACCCTGACTTGTTTTTTTTTTTTTTTTTTTTTTTTTGGCGGCTCATCCAACTGGATGTTATGGCCCTATTAAATCACGAAAATCATACATTCATAAGAAAAGAAAAAAAAACGGACAATGAAACAAAATTAAATTTAACAAACACTAAAATATATGACTATATTAGGATCATGTTCATCTGGACACTTTGGAATATAAGTTCGTTGACCTGATGAGAGTTCAGTCCAAGGAGATAGACAATACTTATTGGGTATTCTACGTTCTCTAGCAAGAAATAAATATCAATTGCGTCTCTTATTGGGCAACCCAGGATGACATGGTCTGGAGTCTCCTCGTCCCAACCGCATTCGCAGTAGGGAGATTCAACGAGACCAATTTTAAATAGATGTGCATCCAAACGCATGTGGCCAAGACGCAGTCTAGAAATGCAGACAATATGTTGCCTCGATAATTTTTTCCCATGGAACCAAGGATGAGAAGGTATGGATAACTGTATTTTTTTATAATGTGCTCCCTTTGGGCTACTTTGCCAACATGTATACCATTCTTTTAAGTTGTTTTGTTCTAATTTTTTCAATTCATCACATTCGGGTAGAACAAAATTATCGGGTGGTCTGCCGTGGAGGGCAGCCTCCTTGGCCAATAAATCTGCTCTTTCATTTCCAAGGATTCCGCAGTGCGCTGGTATCCAAGCGATCACCACATCCTTATCCACTTCCTGTAATTCAAGGAGGAGCATTCTAATATCAGTAATAAGTTGATTGCGTGAAAATAATGAATTTGGAGATGCCAGACACCCCACCAAGGAAAGCGAATCAGAGAAAATATTTATATTATTTTCGATTAATGTTAAACATTTTCGTAATGCTTCCCTTAACGCGAAACACTCGGCCGAATACACCGAGGCCTCAGAAGGTAATCTGAAACCTTCATCTATATTGAGCTTCGGGATAACGAACGCGGATCCACTTGATCCGTTAGGAGAAAATTTCGAACCGTCAGTGTAAATCTTCAAATGATTGGGCCATTTTTCACCCACACATGAAAGGAATTTTTGGTTGTAGTTATCAAAATACTGGTTGGATATCTTGTTTAAGCCAATGTTTTGTATGATTTTGGGCAGTGTTTGAAAGGCTTTAAGAGGTAGGTTAAAGATTGATGAAGGTTGTGAATTTTTGGGGGCTTTGTACACACTTTCTATAGTAGAGTAAGCAGTGCATAAAGGAGGGAGGGTTTTTTTGAGCCAATATCTGTTAGAATGATATGAATGATTCAGTTTAATAATATTGTTGAAAAGAGGGTGACTGGAGAAGCCGAAACGTTTGAGTATAAATCTCTCTGCAAGATATTTTCGCCTTATAACTAAAGGCATTTCTGAACACTCAACTTGAAGGGCGTTTATTGGAGTTGATTGCATAGCACCCACGATCAGTCTAAGGCATTTGGACTGAACTCTCTCAAGCTTAGTCTCCAGATGGATTGGCAGGGGATTCAAAAGAAAAGAAGCGTAATCGAGATGGGACCGAACTAAAGCATTGTACATGTTTCTCATAGTAGATGGATGAGATCCCCATGATACTCCAGCCACTGCTCTTAATATGTTCGTATTCCGTTCGCATTTAGAAGTTGTAATATCAATAAAAGAATTCCATGCCAATTTTCTGTCTAGAATAACTCCTAGAAATTTAGTTTCGTCAACCTGGGGAATCTCGTGATCATTGAGGCGAACCGAAATCTCAGGATTCCGGTGTTTTCTGGAGAAAACCATAATTTTTGATTTTGCAGGTGATATTTGAAGCGAATGAGTTAGTAACCATTTATTTAGGTTAGAAAGAGATTCAGAAAGCGTTCTTTCAGCCCTGTCTATATCTTTATGTACAGTGTAGAGTGCAATGTCATCCGCGTATTTCAAGATTTTACAATCCTCAGACAAAGCAGATTCAGCGTCACAAATGTATACATTAAAAAGAAGGGGGGATATCACAGAACCCTGTGGTAGCCCCTTCCATAATGTTCTAGAAATTTCCTCCCCATCGTTATATACGGTTATTCTTCTTTCAGCAAGAAGATTAAAAATTACTCTCGCTAGAGAACTGGGGATGCCCAGTCTGATGAGTTTGTTGTGCAGTGTGTGAAGACAAACATTGTCATAGGCTGCATCAATATCAAGGAAGGAGGCGACTAGAAACTGTTTATTTGAGAAAGCCAATTGTACATCAGTGACAAGAGTACTTAGGTTGTCCATACACCCAAGGGATCTTCTGAACCCAAACTGATTTTTGGGGAGTAAGACATTATGTTCCAAGAACCATTCCAGTCGAGTTTTGATGAGATGTTCTAGCAATTTCAATACACATGATGATAAGGCGATTGGTCGATATGACGCTCCCAGAGTCATATCCCTGCCCGGCTTTGGGATTGGAATTATCAGTTGGAACTTCCATTCCTCAGGAATGAAGCCTTCATGCAAAACTTGATTATAAATACTAAGCAAGAAAGGAAGAAACGATTCAGGAAGTTTTCTAAGAAAAGAGTATGGGATCATATCCAAGCCCGGGGAGGAATCCCTGGTTCTGGACAATGATATTTTGAGTTCCTCCAAAGAAAACGGTTGACTTAGATGTGAGTTTGTATTAGGAGCCGAAAACTGGTTATAAAAAGGTATTTGAGTTATGTTGGGGACATATGAGGGAGCCAAGGAACTAACAAAGTCAGAGAGCCATAATTGCATGTGTTGTAATCTGCGAGGAGGAACCATCGAACCTCTAAAACGTTTAATCATGTCCCAGACATACGATGGAGGAGAGTTTGGTGACAGAGAAGAACAGAACTTAGACCAGCCATTACGCTTTTTTAGTCTAAGAGCCTTCTTTGTTTTAGCTTGACAAGCCTTGGCGGCTAAAAAATTTTCATCAGACATGTCATTTTTGTATTTTTGCATGGCCTTTTTACGTTCCTCTACAAGAATGTCGCATTCTTCATCCCACCAAGGGGTGTATTTTTTTGGCCTTTTACCGCCTTTCTTCTTCTTAGGAATGGATTCATCTGCAGCGTCTTGCAATATTTGAAAAAAAGAATTGTAATTTTCCTGTACAGATGCATTGTTATTGTATAAGTTTCCTCTCACATTCACGGTATCTTCAATTATTTCCCTGAATTTGGTCCAGTCCGCTTTGCGAGTGTTATATAAGTTTCGTTGGTTGTGAGGTAAATGTAAATTGGTATTATAATTAAAGGTGAAAATAATTGGGAAGTGGTCACTGGAATGTGGATCATGGGAAACAGTCCAATTCACCGAGCCGGCCAGATCCCCAGTGCACAGAGATAAGTCTAAGGCACTGCGACCCTGACCCGCCGGCGAAAGCCTTGTTGCCGATCCATCATTCAAAATACAAATATTATGGTTATCGATAAAACTCAATAGTTGATTTCCTGCTCTATCTGTTCTTTGGCAACCCCAGGACTGACTATGAGCATTAAAATCGCCTAAGATGAAATATGAAGTAGGGAGAAGAGGTATTATTGCATTCCAAAATCCAATATCAAAGCCTGTATCCGGGGGTATATACGTTGATACGAAAGCTATATCACCAATCTTGATTGCCACTACCTCCAAAAAGGGGTTAAATGGCAAATCAATCTGTGAGAAAGGGAGAGAGGAGTTGACCAGCAAAGCTGTGCCCCCGCCCCTACCTTCCTGCCTATCACACCTTATACAAAAATAACCAGGGATGTTATATGTATAGTGAGGACGGATCCAAGTTTCGCTAATGGCGGCAAGATTAATCCTATGATGATTAAGCAGATAAATTAGATCGGATCTATTACTCACAGCACTGCGAGCATTCCATTGTAATACTGTAATATTTTTAAGAGAATCAGTACCTATTTTCCTTATTGACATTTTTATTATTATAAGCGATATTCGTGTGTAAATTCGAATACAGCTGTGAGTAGTAATTGATAGTGAGAAATAATTTGAGGTAATTTAATCTGAAGATTCTTGTAGGAGCGAAGACATTTGAGTAAGGACAGATTCGTCATTAATGTTTGACAATAAGTAGGTAAAAATCTGGAACATCAGTTTAATATTGTTTGGATTCTGTGGCGACTCAGAAATAGAATGATTTGTAGAGAGGGAAGAGGAGGGATAAGGAGAGGACGGAACGGAAGGTTTATCTTTCGGTTCAGAGGGGAGGGCACATCCGTTTCTTTGGTTTAGTGGTTGACCGTTTGAGTAAGACAGAAGAGAATTAATCGCTTTATAATCGATATTTTTTCTAACAATTTTTTTAGGAGAAGATGGATTTGCATCCACCCTACCAAACGATTTTTTAGGAGTTGATGAAGTGGCAACCACCTCACTAAATGTTTTTTTAGGGGTCATGGATTTCTTAGATGCTTCAACGAATGAAACACCCTCCGTTGCCATAATGCGTCTAATGTCGCGCTGTCTATGCAGCTCGGGACAGGAATTACTGGTAGGCATGTGTTCACCTTTACAGTTTACACAGCTGACAATAGTCTCAGTTTTAGCGCAAGAGTTTGATTCATGACTTTCCCCACATTTCGCACACCTCGGCGAATTGGTGCATTTGTTATGCGTGTGGCCGTATTTAAGACATTTGTGGCAAATGTAGGAGGGAGGTATGTATAAATCAACGTTGATTGAGTTATAGTATAGGTAAATATGCTCAGGCAGTTTTTGCCCCTCGAATGTTACCAGAATTGTCGTAGATGCTTTCCATTCGATCTTCCCGTCAACGTTCATTCGTCTATTCAGTCTCCGCAATCTTACAATTTTTCCGTATGAGTAAGGCACCTGTACATTTTCGAGAATATCCTCATCGGTCAGTTCCAAGGGTATGCGTCTGATTAGACCATACTTGTATAACCTATAGTTAGGTATATAAGCCTTAAGGCCATTTGAAGAAAGAATATTTGAGTGAATAAAATTGTTGGCATGTTTGGCCGTTGAAAAGGTAACAATGGTGCGCCGACCTCCATCGGCTCTTACACCGCCAGGGACTATTCCCTCCATCCTTGATTTGGACAGTATGCCGCCCAAAACCATGGGGTGGATGTTTTTGCCTTTTTCAAGGCTTTCCACAACCACTATGTAAGGTGGAAGTGCCGAAAGAGAGTATTCAGGTTCATTAGTTATATCATTTTGTCGTGTGGGCTCAATGGTTGACTCAAAATCTAGTTTTTGCTTTTTAGCAGCAGGTGAGATCTTATCCGGGGGATCACCCCGCTCCGGCGGATCACCCATCATGGGCTATGATGACATACAATCAACAAATAAAATATATGTAATAAAAAAAAAAAAAACAAGTATAATAAATATCTTACTAATATTAAACTAAAAAAAAAACACCTTTACCGTGAAATGAAAACAAAAAAAAAATAAGTAAACAAAAAAAAAGGAAGAAAAAATAAATAAATTGGTTTCACCAAATCCTTTTTACGTGCCACCTCTGTGTAACCGATAGCCTTCCGATAGCCCGCTCCGTGAGAGCGGGCCTAACAAGAATCGTGTGACTGCAGCCTTATATTATTGTTACGCGATATTACTATTCCAAAAATATTAATTGAAAAAAATGTACAAAATTATTTTTAATAATGAAATATAAAATAAAGTCTTATCTTATATGCAAAGTTATATACGAAAATAAACTCAGAAAAACACAACACTTCGGATTTTGCTAACTTCGAAAAGAAATATAAACAAATGCCGAAATAAAACAAATTAATCGATTAGCGAATATTTTCAAAGCATAAGATACGTCCGCCGCTCAATAATAATACCGCTCGACCCAACCCTGACTTGTTGCAGTTCATAAAATTTCGTATACCTACGCGATGTACTAGAAATCGGGAACCGTTCTACATAGATAACCATAGTACAAATTACATTAGATTCACAGTAATACCCCGCTTACATCGACTGGGAAATGAGTACTTATCGGAGATACAGGATATGTTTAATATGGATCTTACTGCATTTAGGACTTTAATAAAGAATTTTTTTTCTCCTCATACTTATGTTTAATTGGTTGTATCTGATGTTGGTGTCTGGTTTGTTATATCTGTGAGTTGAGGTATTTTAAAAATGTGCATATATGTGTACATTATGTGTTTCTTTTTCTAAGTTTTGTCATAGGTAATGTTGATGTATATCTGTTGTATTTTTGACTGTACTTATAATAATATTATTCTCTGTCGAATGTTCTAATCTGTGCACGCACTAGAGTGTAAAATATGTACTTCTGATATTTCCTCATCTTGACCGATTACGGACAATAAATAGATACAATAAATACTGTTTTCCTGTTTAATTAACAGTAATATATTATTACTTAATGATTGAAAATATATAAATGTGGACGATGATTGCTCCTCTGCTTGTGATAAATCTTTCACTTTGATAAGTTTTTGTATATATTATTATTGTGTATACCTAATGTTTGTTTAAAGTTTTCAACTTGTTATTATTTCTAAACTGTTATAAAACCCGCACATCCAGGTTTTGAGGTGTTTGACTGTACCCGTGCGAACACCGTGCCTATTGTTTGGTATTGTCACCTATCCCGATATTAGTAGGGAACGGTCGGTAATTATCATTTATGTTGTTTCTTATTATTATTTCGCATTGAACTATGAAATGGTACATGGTATCGGGTGCACTCTACCGCTTGCATACATACGTGCGGGTGCCTATGTTAATGTATACTCATTGTAAGATCTGTATAAGCTATATTTTAATCGTTTATATTCTTTTATTTACTTTGTGAACACAGCTGAACTTTTTTGTCTCACCTTTTTAATTTTAATATAATATGTAAAGTTTGTTTTTGTATGTAAATGTTATCTAAAACTGTAAAAGGCGAAAGCCGTTAATTGAATAAATAAATAAATAAATAAATGTACCTACTTCACAAATTGTGAGCCGAAAACAAAGCCAAAGTGAGATACCAACATTGCCTCTTTATTAGTTAGAATTAATATTTTGGAATTATAAAGCCAAGATCCCTTGGATAAAGTAAAGAGACCACCTTCTGATTTAATTAAAAACAATATGTTTAACTATAATTCATAAGCTTCATAGCCGATCACTTTCTCAAAGAGTGACTGTTTTGTTTTCATACGAACAAATCATTAATTAAATTCTTATGGATATTTTCACTTTACCTTTGAACACGGGTTTGGATATGAGAGATGTGGAAATCACGCGATGAAAATAGATTTTAGAAAAAGCGACATCATAGAAAACTACATGGACTGATATCACATCTTAGGTCTCGGGAGAATTTCAAAAGCGTATTCGTTTAAAAATTGTGGCGAACGATTCTATTCTAAATTCAAAAAAGAAAACATTCTATTAAAAATTTGAAAAATTAAATGGATCGATTTGGCGCTTGAATCATTCGAAATAAATTTGAAATTAGTAAACCTACCTTCTATTGTCTGTGAAATCGTCGTCATCATAAACATCCTTAGTGGGTATTTGGTGCTGCATTCCGATGCCTCTTGGGGTATTGTGAATGTCTCCATAAGGATGCCCCGAGTTTCTATTCAGGGCATCGTCCAGCCGAGCAGGGTCCAGGTGATAATTTGGGTTTTCGTACGAAAGTAGCCCGTTCTCTGAAAAAGAAAATTAAATAACCATTATAAATATGTATAAAATATGTATATAAATATGTCCTAACAATAACTATCTAGTGGTTATCAATAAACTTGGTTGGACATTGTCTATTAATTCTTTTTAAATCAGCCCCCGTAGACAAATTCAAACTGGCGTTCGACTACAAACGAAGATTTCGCCAATGTATAGTGCGAAAAAATTATCTGTCCACTGGAACATGTAAACAATTATTTAAACCAAGCAATGGCACTTATATAAAAATATAAAAAGTGGACAGCTAATTTTCTTCCTTCTCTACATTATCGAAGAATTCGTTTGTAGTCGATCGCCAACTGTATTTTGTCTAGGCCCACAGATCGAAAATGTTCTAACATAACGAAACGCGCCTCTGGAATAAAATATTTTTTGTAGTATAAAATTAGTATTTTTTCATTCTCATTATGAATTACTAGACGGTCAACACCGATAATACTCTAATTATCCATTTATCTCTAATATCTTTTTTAATTACCAAGTAAACGCTGGGTGAATACATACCGACTGTTTAAATGGGAAACGTTATATTAAGTTCGACACAACAAAACACTTAGTAAAACAATTGATTGTGTTAATTATTCATAATAATGTATTAATATAAGTGGTTTAAAGGTTTGTTTATAGGAATTAATTGGCTAGAGTTCTCTTTTACTATCTCGATGTGTTTCATTCACCAACAAAAAAGGACCTTAAGTTATAGTAACTTTTTTGATAGAATTTTCAGAACTAGCAGCAACGGTTGTCGGTACACACACCTACGAGTACATACATGTCTCGTGCAATCTGAGTGACGTACAATCCCCCGATAAGAAATTGAAAGTAAAAAGAACGGGTTAAGTTGACATTTCGTAAGATTTTCCTGTTCTATTGACGCACCTTGTAAGTTTCTCATTTCAACAATTTCAGAGTGTTTCGATTTAAAAACAAGGGATATTTTTAAGGCATATTAGGAACAACCTTAAAAGTGGTTAAAAGCAAGATTTGACGAATTATTGGAAACATCGTCAATTATCATCTACCGTGGAAAATGTATGATGTGTACATTGGAATGTAAAATCAATATTTAGTACAGTGGTGATTTGTCATGAAGAATCCATTTCATACGGGTAGATTATTGAATCATTTATTTGGTGTACGGGCTGTCATTTTGTAATGAATAATACAGCACGTGGTAGGTCTGCAAAAGCTATTTGATATAGTCCAAATGGCGCCGCACATTAATTAAAATAACGAGTTTGACATTATAATGAAGTTATAATTGTTTATCTATGTATTTTATATGATAAAAAGCATACAAAAGGAATTTAATAATATATAAGAGTGAAACTTTTCGATGATAAAGCTGACGAAAAATGAAGCAAATTTTACAAAATTGAGTTAGTGCAGTCAACTATATATTAATAGGTGAAGAAAAACAATTTTTACGAAAAATGCGCGGACGGAGGAGTATGAAATTTCCGCACACTTATAGTTCATAATATAGAGTTTTTTTATTAATTCAATTATTATTATTATTAAACATAAACAAGATTAAATCAATAAAAATTGATGTGAGGTATTTATTCATATATTGTTATTCAAAATATTGTTAAGTCATTATTTGAAAGTTTGGGAGCGCGATGGTAAACAGTTTGAAAAACAGTTGCTTGTTTGTTTATGCCGGATTAGAAAGGTTGGAATTTTTACGCACTGAAGATATGTCCAGGAAACCATTAAAATTTTCATTGTTTACAGCGATTAGTATAGAAGGCAAATTCTCCCGTTTTGAGGTGAATGCTTTGATTTTTTTTTACTTCAGTTCAATATTAGATCTCGTTCAGAAAACATCTCTCCATAGTTTATTGCAATTTTGTTTCCTTGTTAATCAATTTATAATTTTCGTCGCGTTTTATAGTTTCTGTAGTAATTTGCGAGTGCTTGACGATTGAGCTATGGTGTGTCACATATCTAGAGTTTTGTTTAGAGTCCCGCGATTGTTTATTAAACCTTCCGTTTAATTGTGATCATTACTCTGGAAGATTCCCGATCTGAGCGGGGTGGCGTGGCGTGGTTGGAAAGGGACAAGTGACAGACCATACCTCATATGTGTGAATGTGACGTGTTTATTTTCTTTTGTGCTGTGTGCTTTTATTTTGAAGGTATGCTGAATTTCGGGTGAGTGGCCATATTTTTATTAGAGTGTTTTTGTTTCGTCGCTGGCAGCTACCCCCAGGACGATGATAGGGCACAGAGATATATTTTTATGTTGTATTTTGTTTGTTGCTTGGTTGCCCCCCGCCAAGCATGCTTATGAGCAAATTGCTCGATGTGGTTTTAGATGAGAGATATATGGCCGACGCGATACGGCATATTTATGAATATTTGTGATCTCTGTGTGCCAATGGATTTATTGTATTGCAGCATGTACCTCCCTGTATTGTTTTCACACGTCACATGTCAAGCACACGTCGCGAATTGTTATCTGTCATTCGCGGGTTACCCCATTTTCCGATACCAGTGGTGTGACCTATCTTTAATGTTTATTTTTGAATCCGGTTAAGAATTTCATATTTAGAACCTTCTAGTAAGCTTAGTGTAGAATTTTCATTTGTAAAAGTAGGTACATTGGTGTGTTTGTTCCCCGTGAGAGTAATTTTATTCAGTCGAGCTATGAATGAGTTTACTAAAAGTTCGCGTCTGTCCGCGCACAGATAGAGTTTGTATTTTAGTTTTCGCCGCCGTGATAAACGTAAAGTTATAAAACCGGTATGTGTAGGAGGGCTGTTGGCGTAAGCTGAAGACCTTCCCCACATGACTGTCTATGAGAATGGGCTGTTGCTGATTTGGACGCTTTTCAGCTCAGTTCATGAGGTTCACTGGCGAAAAGGTCGCGCGCTAAGACCGAAGCAGTTGAGCGATTTGGAATTCCAATGAGGAAGAACTTGCGGTTTAAATGACAGCCCGTACGTAATGTGACTAGAAGGTTGATTGATTTGTTCGGTTATAAAGTAATTGAACGTTTATTTTGATATTGAGATCGATAATAATTAAATGCACGCGAGATAGACATTAAAATTGTTAATAGGCAGGATCGTTTTGACTGCAGCTAGTCGTGGCATAATTTTCGCGTAGTTAAATCCTGTCCTATTTGGAGTCTCTGCCGGAAGTACGTTTAGGTAGTTAGAGTCAAGAGTTACATAGTCAAAAGATAGCTTTCAGCCCCTGTAGTCTGTACACCATCAGGAACCTTTTCCGTTTGTCTATATACACTATATCTGATATTTCGGCCCCCTTTTTGGTACCTGTTCGAGGCGTGAGGTCGCATCGAATTGGGCCAGTCTCGGACCTTCGGAGTTTTTTTTTTTGCCTGAATTTTGGCAAGAAGGTTCGTTTGACATGGAAGGCCCTCTTTCGGTGGCTAATTCCTCCCGTAGACCTCGATCATGCTTATCAAAATACTAACTGTAATTTTATGTATTTGATACCCACTCACATTGATACAGACGCATATATACTTTTGTTTATCCGTGAATCACGAAAGATCACGTAGGGGGAGGGAGGGGGTCTCGGAAAATCACGTGTATTTATTTTTTCTGGCGAATTTAAAGAAATACAGTTGAACTTTCAGAAATTATAAAAAAATGACTAAAATTAAAAACATAAGTTTCGTAATTCTTTGTACTAAAAAAGTACACATGATTTTCGGGGGGAGGGGAGGGATGGGGTAATCTGAAACATCACCAAATATCACCAGGGGGAGGGGGGGTCTAAAAAGTTGCAAAAAAACATCACGTGATTAATGGACGTCCCCATATAAACATTTCAAATTTGACGTATCCATGCCATTGTTTTTGAAAAAAAAAAATTGAAATAGCGAACGCTCGGTGTTTGACAACGGAGCCTTAATAATATTCAAACTTATAATTTAAAATAAGTTATAGTCGAATTTCGAGCACTGGTCGACCACTAGTTAAATCAAGTAGGAGATCACTTTAGGCTAACTTTTATTTTATTTCATCATATAATCTTTTGGGTTATTTCAAAGTTGAACTTAAGATCGAGCCTCTTTCACCCACTGAAAACTTTTATAGCTCCATGAAAATTTAAAGTCTGGAAGATGTTTTTATTTGGAGCTGGAAGTAGACAAACGCACTGGTAAGAAAATATCCGAAAGTGAACCGGTTTACGAGGTCCAGGAAAAAAAGTCCACTATGTTCGCCGACTTTGGAACATCCTAAACATGTTTTCGGTAATTATTTTCATTGATATGATTCATGAGAATTAAAGCCTACGCATTTTCCATTTCACATGCGATAAATAAATTATTATGAATGAGCAAGACTCTACGCGTACGGCCGTTATGAGGCTCAACGAAGATTTAAACAAGTGGGTCGCTGTGGTGTCCGCAATATTAATAATTCCAAACAAAATAATTAATAAATTATTCATACTGTGTTTTAAGTTTAACAATATTTTCTTACTTTGTCGGCTTGTGGAATAATTTATTTCCTACTGAATTACAAATGTCATATTATTGTTAATTTACAATACGGCTTGAATAATATGTGAGAAAGGCATGTGTTCTTCTTCGCAATAAAACAGAAACCAACTAAAATGACAATTAAATTACATAATCATACGTAAACATTTAGATTTACGAGTTCTGCCTACCAAAATAGCAAGATTTGTAAGATAACACGTTGGTAGAAGTAGATTATATTTTTTTAATCGATGATATATTGTAGTCACTAAGGAAATAAAACGAGAGTGAACCAAAACTCTGGCGCGCGTAATCTGTCATCGCCTTTTTTTTCTCATCCAAGCCTTTTACAAATACGGCATACTAGGCGAAAACAGAAGTGAATAACTATTTGTCATTAACATGTCAATCTCATGAGTTTCAACTTATTAAGAAATTTGTATATAAAATAATGGGAGAAATTCAGAAAATCAGCAAATAGATGAAAACCCAATGAAAACGGCTGTGAATAAATACTGAAATATCTAAGACGTGGCCTTTGGAAGCTCCCATTTCACTCAAAGGTGAATCGATTAATCAAAATGTCTCATAGTTTTGGCGTTCTTAATTTATAACGCGATAAAAATGATAATTTTGTTAGAATTTGCCTATTAGCAATCAAACATAATCTTTACTATGTAAGTGAATGTTGTAGCAACAAAGTATCCATCGGGGGAGATCTTCCTATATTGTGCTCCACTCTTTTGAAGTAGAGCTAAGAGAAGTGGAGAAGAACTCTGTAATGGCTCCTTAAACGGAGTACCGATTGAATGTTCTATTGTATCTTTGATTGGATTAACTTGATTTTTTAACTATCCTGTGATTGTGTCAGTCTTTTATATAGACCTCATGAGAGAAAGAAATAATCATCTGGAATATTCATATTCAAAATTTAATAATCATATTATTGCGCGCATCTCGTGAAGGTCAGGATTTCTAGCGAGAGTCCTTGGCATAATGCAAAAGGAAAAAGAGCTTCTGACCACTGACAAGAGACGTAAGACCGCATAATTTGGCCATATATTCCGTGGTGAAAAATAATCCCAACAACTTATGGTTCAACGAAAAATAGAGGGAAGAAGGGGTGTGGGCGAAAAAAAGTCTCTTGGCCCAAAAGTCTTACGCAGTGGTTTGGAATGCCGGATGCAAAGAAACATATGTTAAACGCGTTTCCTTCCTTTTTGTAATTTTAACTTTAATACCTGGTTATTCCACACCTCAAGAAAGAGCGTGATAGAGTGAACAAAAGTAAGTTAATAACTTAATTTATATAAAATTATATTATGGTCAAATTAAAATGATTTTAACATATTTAATGATATAAATTAATGAACATATAATATAAAACAAAGAGAAAATACAACCAAAATATTAGAGTAATATTCCATGGAGAAGATGGTAATGAATACAAACACTCACTCGTTACTCACAGATTTTCCTCTCGGATTAATTACCTCTATTAATTAAAAAACATGACTGCCTCAATTTTAAGAAAGTAATATAGTAATTAATTCTTCTCACTGAGTCTGTGTGTGACTATTCATTTAATAAGACATCTCGTTTTAGCGAATACCGGATGATCGCAATTTTCAAAATTAGTATGAAATCCTTCACACAAAATATAAGGACCTACTAAAATATTATATTTTAGTATAAAAATCTATTGTCCCAAAGTCGAGGAAGATGATGAGGTTTTTCATAGTATTTGGAACCCTGATAGAGGAAATGCATTGCTCTTCTCGGCTTTTTCGTTCAGAAACCTTCATGCATGTCCCAGCTACATATGTTTAACGTCTTTCTGCTACCGTTAAAGTGATGGGACCACGCCGGGTGTATCTTTGAATAGCATCTTGCGATATTTGGTAGCATTGGTTTATACAGAGTGTCCCAGGAAGTACGATTAAACGGAAGTCCACAGATAGAACACTTTTACGCCTATCAAAACACATTAACATACGAGGATTTTTTTAGGTTTTCGACTTATAAATTATTTTAGAACTTTTTTGTCAAACCCTGAATTATAGAATATAAACGATTACAGAGAAACCAATTTTTGAAGTTTCTACATACATACCTACATTTTTTTTCTGGAATAGATGAATAGTAAACCTACCTAGTAGATACAAAAAACAATTAATTATGGGACTATCTGTAACATGCATCGTGCCTACAAGGTATTTTGAAATAAGTTTCGAAAGCAGATACTTTTTGTGCTTGCACCTTAATCAGGTGACAAAAATTACACCAATAATAGGTATCATACACGCTAAAAACGGGCAATTTTATACTTAGGTCATGTTTCTAAAAGAGACTTGTCACAGCGATAAAAAAGAAGAAAATTCATATCTACTCCTATCAATAATACAACGAATTTTCAGTATGACGTAGTCTTTGTTTGTCCAGTTCCAATTTGCGTTATTCCCCAGGAAGAGAAGGAACGAACAATGAAATTATTTATTAAAATGGAAGAGCAGTTATCCACAACAGAACCCCCGCACAGATTCAAAGCAATTAATTTTGAAATATTCAGCTGGCCAAACTAGCGATATGAGACCCGAGAGTATATTTCGGTTCAACAATGAAATTTGTATAATAGATAACGTCTAATACATAAAAGATCGACGAAAGTTAGGCTATTACTTCCTAAATGCTGGGGTAGAAGATAGGATGGTACGTACCCTGACAACAAAACCATTGTTAGCTTTGAATGCATCAAATTATTGTTTTAGCAGTAAGATTTATACGACAAAATTAAGGGATAAATTTTAAATGTTCAAGCTTCAATTCAAGCAGAGATCTTGCAATAAAAGTTCGAAGAGTCAACGATTTTTCATACACATATTTGCAATATGTTAAGCATTCTCATTTTCATACACATATTTACAATATGTTAAGAATTTTTAACTTTTTACTATTTCGATGTTATGTATTTATTATTTGAGATGTTCCATATATTGTAGGTAATTTTGGTGTCTTCGCTGGTCCATAATCTGTTTCTTTACTTATTGATTTTTATGTATTGTCATGACTGTCTGACCTCTCAAAAATTGTAAAAATATAAAAAATAAATTCTATATTTTCTTCATATGGTTGCTCCCAATTTGTTCTCCAGAGACCGAAGCAATTGGATCGTATCAACCATGAGTGAGTCCTGCAGTCCTTCTTTGAATGTGTACATGGAGCACTCGTTTATCAGATAGTGTGTTTATCAATGTTTCCCACATCCCACATGCATGGGTATGGGCTGGTGAGTTCATTCATCCCCATTTATGTAGGTTTGAAGCTCGGTTGACTGTACACCATATGTTTCTGGGTTGTATTGTTCAAGGTATTTCTTTTGTCGGGTCTACTACTATGTACTGGTTCCTTAATGAGGTTGCAGTCTATAGTTGTATTCATTTGTCTTCAATCCAGCAATCTGCTCTAGTAATGTAAACTGTATAACAGATAAATGAAAAAAAAAATGCCTAAATTTCAGCGGAAATTCAAATAAAGCAAAGCGATTTGAAATTAAGAGGCTTTTAAATGTAAGGTATGACGTGTTGTAAGAAAACTTCCTAAAGGCAATTTATTTGTTGCGTAGAAGGAATTAAGTATGCGGACCACTTTTAATTTATCGAACGTGTAACTCGGCAATATAGAAGAAGGACGTATTCGTAGATTTGTTGAGCGGAGCCGGTCCGGGGGAAGGGGGTTGAGGGGGGTAAGGGGAGGACGCCGAGTAGGAAAGGGAAGGAAGGTTAATCCAATTATGTGGGTATTTCTTAGCCAATCATACTGTCCGAATGTAATGATTTCACCACTCAATAGCGAATAACGAAGTCAGTTTCCATAGTAAAATTGTAAAAGAAAATTCCCTTACATTAAATAAAAATATATTCTCATAGAATCGTGAAATAACTAAATTCAATTATACTGACATAGTTCTTGCTTGATAGGTGAAATAGATAAATAGTTGCCTGAAGTATATACATATACCATATCTATCTCATTGCAAACTTCCCAAATAAAAGAGGATTGTGACGCAGCTCATCTAAGAAAATACAGAGAGTTGGAAATATCCATGAATCATTCTGCAGTATGTTATATCACACCGCTTCTGAGCTGAATTTAGGGAACCTTTCTACCGTGATAAATGAACTTGGTCAGTTTTCAGCTAAAAGTGGATAATTTAACCTTAACAAACGCGGATTAAAACTTGTTTTTATAAATAAAGTAAAAACTGATCAGCGAGTTATACGTAATCTTAGGATTAACGAATTTTTTATAAATAAGACGGCTGTAGTTTTAAAAATTAGTACCCATGGATATAGATTACATCACGTGATACATGTAGTGTGGAAAATGCAATTTTTCCTAAACAGACATGGTGCGAAGTAAGTCGGTTACATCAATACAAGATGTTATATACACATAGTAGACGCGTGCATACTCTCCCATATTCGTAAGCGACATAACACAAACACGAGAGTTCTTCATTCCAGCGCACGTTCCACGACTTTATAGTTCACATTATAAATATAACATTACCAGCTACACCGATATCTATTACACCTCTTTTATATGTACACCCACTTATGGTGTATTGCCGCACTAGAAAGATCGCTTTTATGGCGGAGACATACCAGCAGACAGGTGTATAACAACATAGGTAGGTACCTGACAAAAAATAGTATGTAGTTAATATCAACCAAAATTAATTGAAAATCGAAAATTTTGTCTCACCATAACTTATCTAGGAAGGGGATTAGAATCCTGGTGAATAAAAAACCCGAGGAGATAAATATATGCCAACTTTTCCTGAGGGTCCTGCATGCGTTTACATTTATTGATGAGAGAAAGCAGAAAAGGGGAGATAATGATGTAACAACAGAAACGTTTACATAAGAACCAAACAACCGATCATCGAAATTATAGGAATAAACCTCTTTGGACTATAATCCGTAAAACCAAAACCGTACCTACTTACAAAAACTCCCAAGGCATGCCTGTCCAAAGTCCACTCACTGTCTCAAGGTGTATCATTTGGGCACGAAATGAAAATGATATCCTTCTTTTTAGAGATACGCTGTTTGTCAAACCAAACAAGCATGATTTCGTTAATATGTGAGACTGTGGTAATATTTGCCACACTTTCATTGTTGAAAAAGGTTGCTACTTTCTAAAAAAAATCTATAGAAAACAGAATCTAGATTATCGTCCTGTATTTTTCATAAATTTTCTAAGGAATGCATTCTTACCGGCTTTCGTCATTCTCATCTAAAACAGCTGTTTCGTTGGCTTCAAAAGAAAATTTAGCGTATAAGTCAAATATGAGTAAAACGGGTTGAAAATTACTTCTAGATAATATTGTAAACTACGTAATATTGTAAATAGACAAAGTAGGACAAATGGCGACGCAAATGTATAACGCAACATAGTATAATTGCTTTAGCAAGAATGCAATTCTCAACAAGAAAACTCGTAATGGCTAACACAATATGCTTGTCTGGATAGAGCGAGGAACAGAACTCATTTTATGCTTGAGGAAATATAATATTGGTGTAGTTTCTTGACAGCGTCGCTCGGGATGACTAATGTAGTATGAACGGGTGTGTACGTACACACCACACGGTAGGTTTAAGGACATTATTTGAATTCGGAAATTTAACGAGTGTACATTCAGGAAACACGTCCCGCGTCCAAACACGGTTCAAGTTAAGTTGTTATAACGCCAAGTTACAAACAATCATAATGAGAAGTTTGGTTAAACGTGCAGATGTAAACACGACAACCTTAAGGTTGAATTGTAATAACATTACGGGCTAAGGCAATAATAATAAATTATGCTTCATAACATCTTATGTATGAATAGGCGTGAGCCAGAATCAAGATGTGTCTTTCTCAATTACAAGATATCAAAAATGTGTTGGAAATAACATTTGGCTAAAATATAATTAAAGTCATGCATTATGTATTGTAACCGACGTTAAGCTAATTAGGTTGAGAGATAGCTGATAAAGGTATCCGTTTTTGGAGTGATCAGATGAATGCTGAAATATACGATGAATATCAAGGCATATGAAGCTGAATATAGGAATATCCGTTGATAAGAGGAATGGGCTGAAAAGAGAGACCTCTGACATCATGAAGTGGTTAAATACAGGCTAACGACAGTTTTTACGTAAATCTTGAAAACAAACACTCATGATCAAATATAATACCACCTGCTGGTTAACGGAAAAGTGATCAACAGTAGAAGACGGTTAAAAATCTGTTTTGGAAGAAATGAATAATTGAAAACTCCAAAACCATTCATGAAATGTAACGAAGCGTACCCAGATGTTTACTCTCGTTGTAATTTGAAATACATTCAATCAATAATCATTAATTGAGCTAATTGGATTAAATTCCATAGGGAATTTAAAGGGTGGCATTAGCATTTCATCAATGTACAAAAACACTGGTGTTTCACTCAATCACAGTTGCAGAAGCGATAAGAAAAAAGTTGAGAGAGAAAAAATAGAGACTTTATATCTACATGAAAGATAAGAAGCATTATAACTTATAATAATCAACAAGTCATCGACGGCGACGGAGTAAACAATATTTTTGACAAAAGATAATTTTTTACTTTATTCTCTTGGAAATATAAAGACAGATTTATTTAAAGAATACACATCAACCAATGATTCTAACAATTCACTAATGAATTCAATTTTAAATGGTATGAACAAACCACTACGGGCTACAAACACAGCTCTTTGATAGTTTACCAGTGTGCAAGACAGATAAGAAAATATTATATTAAATAGGTAGTTTATAGAAAAAAAGGTTGAGAAATTCGCAGATGATTGGGTGGCGCGCTAAGATACAAGCTAGGTTCATAGAAATGCAATTATGATTGCTTCATCAAAGCCACTTGGGAAATTCCGCCAACAACGAGTGGGTGAAGTCGGAGTTATTGGGATAGGTACGTTCGCAGAATAAACCATTTTTAATATTCTTTACGGCGTGGCTCCCTTGTATCGCTGCTGTTATCGTTATTATACCTACGCTGGCTCATTTAAGTTCGATAAATAAGATTCCCCCTTTTTTTAACAGATATATTATGCAAAATAATTATAAACAATTAATCAAGGTGTCATTTGAGTTAACTACAACCCGTACATCTAGAACTAACATAACTTATACGGTTTAAAATTATGAAGTGTTTTCAACAATCAACTAGAACGCACAAATTAATTGCTTTAATAAGTAGTGCGAGCTGGGGAAATAGCAGATATTTTTGCAGACGACACTTTGACAAACGAAAGAAACCAATATAATTTTTTTTTGGTAAAACAGATTTGGAATTATTAAAGGAAGAGAACCATACATTTACCGCGGGTAACCGAAGAAAACCAATTTAGCGTATATAAATATAAAGTATCTTGATACGAAGGCTGATTCATAAAAATAATTGTAATAATTAAAAAGCCTGTGACGCTAAGACCAGTTCAGTATTTATTCTTATATAAGTAAAAAATATATGATGGTGGTATTACGAATTCAATTTAAAAAAAAGACTCGTTTTTTTTTTAAGATTTTTTAAACAAGTAAAAGTGAGACAAAGTTGTAAGTTTTACTAAAATTTAAGCAATATTCTATTGTTCAGCTTAAACAAACTCACCTAACGAGGAAAATAGAAGGATGAATAAAATTATCGACATAGACAAAAAATAATTAATATTGATAAAAATAGAAAAACTGTATAAATCTCTATAACAAGAAACGTGCCATTCAATACTAAAATAGAAATGTTGCTAAAATAAAACGTAATATTTGAATACAAGTAATGATACTTTCATCTCGATGTTCAACGATGCTTTTTAATAATATGATAGTAATAAACCAGAAACTCTCAGTTGGTCTTTATACAATGCATATCCGATGGTACGACAATAAAATGAACGATATAAGTAACATGAAGGAAAATATAAAGTTTTCAGGTCATTGAGCTTTATCACGACCAGGAAAACTGAGACGCATAAAAAGAGCATTATGAAGTCTAGCCTGTGAATCTCTTCACACTTTTTAATACAAGTCTGAACCGTTATATTCCCCTCTAAGAAGAATAATAGACTCATAATAATAAAGACTAGGCCTCTATGCGATGAATCTCACAATCAATAACAACAATAAGCTAATCAACTACCTATTGTTATATTATAACGTGATGAACAACAATACTAAGTTTATTAATAAATAAAAACAAAAGATTTATAAGAATAATGAGTTCGGCACCTACCTATTTAATAATTTAAAATGTAATAAAGAAATTATGATACGATATTATTATATCACCTTCCATTGTTATGTTTTGTCGTGATGAATCAATAGAATAAAATATAATCCTGTTTATGAGTATATTAAGAACTAATAAAAACATATAACTATACTATCGCGCAATGGAGAGCTCTTGTTGCCTCCCTATGCCCCTAAGTGGGGCCTTAAGGGAGTTTTGATTGGATAGATAGATAGATAGATAGTTTATTTTTTTTCTTTCTTTCTACAATATAAGCGTACAACAATCATACACAATTTACAATACTAAAGCAATATAAATACATAAAATATTATCAAGAAAAAGAAAAAAAAACCCAGACAGCGAGGTGCTGGTATAAGGGGCCAAAAAAAAATACAAATACTTCAAATAAATAATCCAAAAAAAAAAACAAGAATTCAATGAAAATAATTATAGAAAAAAATGTCTTAACTGGCAATAATAACACACAACATTTGGATAATATCTCGTATTGCCTTTCGGTAATCGCCTTCTGACTCTAATTGATTGTTAAATATCTATTGAATAGAGTATTAATTTGATAAAATAATATTAATAAACATGGGAATATTCGTCACCATATGACAGATTTCGTAGCTCCTTTTTACAGTTGCTCAATGATAGTAATCAATAATGCGTCAACGGGTAATTCACTTTATTGATAAGTAAATTTGAATAAACATAATAAAGGCTTATTTATTTAGTAATCTACGCAACAAAAGTTGCATTAGAATTTCAAAATATAATAAACATTTCATAAAATAACGCTTTGGTTTGCAAACGAAAGAGCAATCAAACAAAAGAAAAAGGCTACATCTCACCATAATAATTCAGGAAAATTTGGTTTAAATGGGGTATACCTATTCTTTCAACAATGTATACAATAAATTAACAGGCTTCACATGTGATTTATTTCCTGCTACACCGCCGTCTCTTGGATTTTTTAAAAAGTAAAGCAATTATAGAGGAATTGTTTTGATTTCAAACTTATGACCCATCGAACTTCATCCCGCATCTGAATCAACCTTAACTATTACATAGTGCAATAAATTAATAGCTAAATTTAATTAAGTTTTTATGTCATAAATCACATTTTATTCATGTAATAAGTCAAAATTATTTTTTATTCACTACAGAAATAAAACCAGGATTAACCAAATCTCACCATTTCAAAGCAACAATCACCTAGACAGGTTTCTAACGACTATTGGTATCTGATACATACGAAGAGAATACATAATATATCAAAAATCTCCATCTCAAAAAGAAGGGTAAGAATTTCATTTCTTTATAGGAGCCGTCTGCAAATAACGCAAATACCTAAGTAGAATATTTTATCAAAATATTTTTTCTCTAAACTGTCAACATCACTTCAAAGAGATAAAACACTCGTACAAAGTTTCCATGGTCTACGCCAGAGACGTGAGGTGTATATTTGTGTATGAGAAAAAAAAAACATGCGGCGATCTAGAGAGGGGAGAGGAAAAAAAGGTAAAAACTGCGAGAGGGGTGGAATGATCCCTTGTATTTTGCAGGTGAAATAAGAAAATATGTAATTTATAGAGACAGTACACCTTAGTAACTTGTCCAATATCCCCGAATCATCTATTTTATCTCCCCTATTTGTGGCTGGCCAATAGCCGAAGAGGCTGGAAGGAAAATTACCTGAGTAATCTGAAGAGGAAGGCCTATTTGATTTAGACGCTTCGTGCTTTATTAAAATGCTTATACCTTATACACGTACACAAAGAGTGCGAATAAAAACGAAAAACGATATTTCGTGTAGAGACAATACATGAAAAAAAAATAAGTTGAATGTGAAAATACCGCTCCTTTTTTCAAATATATTTTTTGATTTTCGAGTGATCATCGTAAATATGCGGTAAGATTTCACCATCCATAATGCATATCACAAGCTTGATAAGGAGCTTAAATTTTATGGAATTGAAACAACTTTGAAATATTCAGAAAAGAAAGAGAAAAAGAATGCATTTTTTAGTTTCAATAGTTAATATTTATTTTGATCAAAACAAGTTATTATTTTTATATGTTTTTTTTTATTCAAACCAAGCTATGTTAATAACAGTAGGTATGTATTACAAACAACTAGAATTGTGAGAATCTTCGGCCAGCATCATGTGAAGAAAATTGTCATACCTGGGCAGAATAATGATGGTGGAAATTTATGTCAAGATGTGGATGTGGGTAGACGGCGGATTTGCTGGCTTAGAAGTCTGAGGCAGAGGACGGGAATTAAAAGCTAGTGAAAGAACTTTTCTGGATTCCCAGGACAAATAAGCTTACCATATAATGGTACCTTACAAGGCAGAAGATGAAGAAGACTTAGCAAACAGTGTTGTTTCAAAGTGTTTTTAAAGTATCTGAACGCTAGTTAGTTAGTTTTCAGTAAAAATTCAATTACATACTCACTATGTGCAATGAATTCGAGCATATTTTAAAGCGCATAATATTATCATCTCCAGATAAAGAAGTAAAGAGCAGTTGAGGTCACGTAGCACAGCCTCACACTACATGCGCTCCCCTCTTGTTCGAGACAGACGCAACTTTACACGTCTCATGCTATTTTCATCAACAACAAACTCTCCCAGTCCTGTTTCATAAATGGGAGTAAGTATCCCAGAAATTAGATGATAATCCCCTCCGTGTATTTTGATAATCACGTTAAGTAAAAACAGGCATTAAAACCGTCACAAGTGGTGAGTGCTTGAATACATATAAAGAGAAGCAGCAGAGAAATGTGTGTACAAACATTTTAATTATTTTATAATGAGGTGTGGGAAATCAAGAGTCAAACAAAATCGATAATTCCCCTTAGGAAGTCCAATCCCACGAGCAATTAATTACAAAACGGGACTCCCCGTTTGGAAATAAAATAATTAATTAGTGTCAAAGAGCACTCGGGAAAACGAATTTAAAATTACCGACATAATAGAACGCTAAACTGAGAGGGAAATTAAACACGAATAAATAAACAACAGAATTTCATTGTGAACGATTTGATGCATTACATTAAATTTTTATAACATTTTTCATTGTTTGTACGTAATCGATTGGAAACAATATAAGAAGCGATCTGCCACGAACGAAAAAAGAAAATCAGCGTGTTTTAATTCGGTAGTCGAAGGAAAAAAAACTGACTGGGGTGCGGCTGCTGGAATCGCGAGGACAGGACCGCATGGCGAGGACTTGTGGAGTCCATATGCTCCAACTAGGGAGCGGACATGGATGAAGAAGAAGAAGTCGAATTGTATAATGTACGATATTAAAAAGGTGTTCTCATAAAAATTAAAAGCCTTATAAGAGATAAGTATTTGATTCTTTCATTCGTTCATTTTACCTTTGAACCCCATTTTACGCTCGATCCTGTTCAATGTTTATGACCTCTAGAATTATTATTGTCAAGTTGATTAATCAGATAATTAAAAAATAAAGTGGTAGATATGTTAAAAGTTATTTTTACCTGGTATACCTATACACAAGTGAAATGATTTTTCGTGTGCACAAACGATAGAGTGTTTGTAGAGCATACAATAAAAATAGCATACGTATCCTTTTGAAAGATTCCACGTGCACCAAATTTTAATAAAACGACTTTATATCCTGACGTAACGACTTCAATCTTCTGCAGTCTGACCCGGCCGTGCTTTCTCCCGGAACATTATTTTTCCAATTTCAAACACAAAATTTCCGCACGTAGAGACGAATTGAAATGTTTCACGTTACATCACAGTACGGGGAGGCGAAATGTAATCCAATCTGTAGTGCAGGCAAGATGGGCAATAACGTTCAACCGTAACGGAGAAGAAACAAGACATTAGGGAAAAGAGACCATCGCCAATTCTTTTGTGCTCAAATATATAGGATATTAAGGGACGAGTTGAATGTAGGTATTACACTGAGCTAGTGGAAAATAAAGAGAGAAGCAAAAAAGTTAATAATAATACACCACCAAAACTACTAACAGATTCAAATCTCGATATAACAAATGCCAAAGTCAATGAAATTGTTAGTTTTTTTATGTTAATCACGATCTACAAAGAGAGGAACTTTTCAACAGTCTACACGTAGTCAACAGGGCTATATTTTTTGAATTAGATAAATAGTTTTCGTGGATGGTATGTGTATTGTAGGTATATCCCATTTTTTTATAATTTAATGAGGAAAATCAAGATATTTAACTTTCTTTTTTTACTCTGCCTTTTAAGACTCTCATCACATCCATAAAATAGGTTAATACTTTCATTAGATCTATCAATACAATGTCCGGTCCATACCCTTAGACGCCATATAAACAAAGAATAAAATATCCATAAACTATCACCGAGTATTTTTCTTTGCCCGTTGAATTTAGATAAACCTGAACTTTGACGACTTTTGTTTCAATGCTTTTGATTAAAAAAAGTTCATCCGTTAAACGAGAAAACGTTTTCTCAACGGATGTTCATTGTCAATCGTATAAGTCAGTTTTCAAAACAAATTAAGACAATGACGTACTTATATACTTACTGCTGGAGGGGAAGAATGAATAAGAAAAATAAACAAAAGGACAAAGAATGGGGGAGAATCTGCCCCGGCGAAAAGTTGACTTCACAAAAGCCTTTGTTGTTGCAGAGATCATTATGAATTCTGCACACTCCTATCCAATAAGCGACCTTATAGAGATACAATGAGAGCACACGACAAACTCTCATGCATGGCAAGTGCTCATTTTGGCGATGCTCGTCTTGATCGCGCTGCACCCTACAAATGTGCAAATCGTACACTTTATATTAATAAGATCGTAATTTTGAAAAACAAAACCGAGTTTGGAAGAAAATAACAAAGAAATGTTATATATTCTTATATTGAGGTGATCATAATATCGGCAAAAAATAATGTTTCTTAATTAAACGATCTTGGTTAAATAATGCTCAAATGATAAGATCGAAATCGAAAAAAATTTGTATAAAAACTATTTTTTGTAACTTTTGGCAAACAAAGAAGAATTACGCAATCCATTCCAATCCAGTCGGGTGCAGTGTAATGATGTAACCCATAACGCAATGTGTGACCATAGGATAAAAAGGTACATTTTGTATTTAAATAATAACCGGTTTTCTGAGATAGCTGTTTTTATTATAAAGGTTGTGGTAGAATTATGGAAGATAGTTTTTCATTTTATTTGCTGCGAATTGTAATAAATTGAATAAGATTTTCACATACAAAAAAGGGTAAATCAACATGTTCGTTCTTTCATATATGAGCAGGAAGAGTGCGAAGGGGGTAACCCAAATAAATACCGAGACATCGGCAATATTATGGAAATAATAATATATAAGAAAATAATAATAACACACAACAGATTTTTGTTTGTTGCCAACATTTTATCATGGTGCGCCATCTTGAGTTATTGGAAAAATAATGTAGACGTATCTGTTTACTATTCTTCACGGGCGAACATGTATCAGAAGCAGGGTTGCCACTTCTCCGGATTTGACTCCGAGTCTGTAAATTTGACAGTTGCGTATTCAGGCAAAGTTCCAAGCATCCAAGTTCTCCGGGTCCACGATTTGTGAGTCTTATTGAAAAATACCCAGAACTTTCTAAAATTACCCGAAATTTATCTCCATTCCCATCAAGAATGCTTTTGCCAAACGAGTTTTTTTCCATAATTGAGGATTTGTTGAAAAACAATAGACATTTCTAGTCAGTTGACATCGAAAGTCAAATTCTTGAGATGAAATAAAATACCATCTTTTAACAATTGAGGTGGTTGATAGACCAGCGGTTACGACGCCGGCTTTCGCACTGTTTCGTGCGGAGGTCGTGGGTTCGAATCCCGGCAGTGTCGACCATTTTCCGCTTTCACGACACAAGCATTTGCTTACTGTGAAAGATGTCAAAAGTGTATTTGTGTTCACTTCGAGTGAGCACAGATTGATTTAAATAAATAAAAAAAATTTTTCATTAAGTAATCTTGAGCGAAAAATCATACACAAATTAGAAAAATGTTTTAAATGCTACAAGGTATTACAGAGGAAAAACATTGATCCATTGTGGAGCGTAGGTGTCCATGCATGGAGATAGATGTCTCAAGTACAATCCCATAATTTTTGGTCACTTCTAGTATCATATGGAAACCGCGCGATATATCGAGTCACCAAGTGTATAATTTTAATCCATGGGCCAACGTCGACGATAACCCGCTTGGAAGGAGTGGCATTTTCATGTCAACTAACCTCTTCAATTCATAAATGTTAAAAAAATCATACACATAAAATTAGTGTGATCAACCATCCAACGATTTTTTCTTGGATAATCTCCGGGCTTCGATTTTTAGAAAGTCGGCAGCCCTAATTATTGGTTAGGTTAGTTTAGGTGTAAGATAGTGCGGCGTGTGTATGAAGGATAGAGGAAGACGAGCAAGTGCGACCAGATAGACAGGAGCTCACCCACCCACACACTAATACACACACACATATAGAGTCTATCTGCTGTCGAGTACCTACCTTAGAGTGAAATATTGATTTCACCACATGCAGGAGGGCGAGTATAATAAGATGGGTGGCAATATGATAACGGGATTATATCAAATCAAAGTATAACACATAATGATAATACGGATCAACCTACTTTTTCATAAGTACAACGCTCTAAATTGTTTAGAATGGTATATCATTGCAATCATCAGCCTTCTTCAGGACAGTTTTGGACCTTCCTTCTCCAGCTTCCAGTTCGCTGTCAGCGGCTACCCTATGACATTTGCGGTCGGCAACTTTTTATTCCATCAGTCTGCCCTTTGGTGTTAACCCCTGGTATTCTGCAAACGGTTCTCGGTTGCAGCTCCGAGGTTACTTCTATAAACAGATCATCAGTTGTTCTGACCATATGTCCAAGATGTCTGTGAGGCCAGTTTTGGGTCACATTTGTCACCTTTTTTAGTGTTTCTCTACATTATTTGTTGGGTTAGCAGTAGCACATGGTTATCTCTTTTACTTCTTCGCCCTCGCTATTGTCCCATTATTTAGGTTCGGTTCTTTTTCTCATTCTTCGTGATTCTTAGTAATTATTTCATACTTAAAATTAAAGTAGCTTTAAAGCAGAACGAAGTGCCTCAGGAGAATTTTGGGTATAAGATGGTACCACCGCATCACGAACGACGCTATACGTCGGCGCACCCGGCGCAGGTCCATCACTTCCACCATTACGGAGAGGAGATGGGCATGGCTGGGACATGTGTTGAGGATGCCGAATGACAGTTGGCCGAGGAGAGCGCTGTTTTTCCTCCCATCAGGGTCTCGAAGACGTGGAAGACCCTCTCATACCGGTTCCGTTCCTTCGAGGCAGAGCTGAGGGAAATGTACTTGGTGTGGGAGGAGGTCATAAGCATTGCGCAAGATCCGAGCGCAATTGAGAGCTCTTGTTGCCTCCCTATGCTCCTAAGTGGAGTTCAAAGGGAGATTTGATTGATTGATTGATTAAAGCAGAACAAATAGATCTAGGACACAATTTTAATCCTTTCTCTGGCTCAGAAATCCCAACTCTCGGATTCATTTTTCTTCCTGCGAAACGTTTTGATACATCAAAGTAAAGCTCATATATTATTAAATGCAATCTTTAGAACCTAAATTCCGCTCCCCAACTTGCTGGCAGGTAACTGTCATCAGTTTGCCATTTCTCCGTTTCCTCCTGGCACGTATTTTTGTTTAAGCACATCAGCAAATAACAAGATCAAAGTTTTCACCGCACCATCAGCCAGCGCCGTCTGTTGTTTTCCATTTTCATTTCATATATTTTCAATTTAACACGAATCAACCTTCATTTGATTATTGTGTTGTTGGATGTCTTGTTTCTATTATTGTTTACTCGTATTATAAAATAAATTTCACTTTTATATACAGGCTGTCCTAAAAAGAACAACAAAGCGTAAGTCCAGAAAATAACACCTTTAGGGCAATCCAAATACCTAAATATATTATGTTAAGCAACTTTTTATAGTTTTCGAGAATGTTTTTAAATTTTTTTTTTGCCAAAATTTGACTTACAGGATATAAATGGTTACAGAGACACCAAATTTTGAGGTACTTACATATATTTTTTCTGAAATAGCTGAATAGCAGATTCAAAAACAGTTATGGATCCATCTGCTACCATAGTGCCAAGAAAAAATGTTGAACATCAAAATAAAGTACCTTCAATTTAAAATATATAAAAAACTTTGAGATTGATAAAAAAAAAACATCGTTACTTTTTTATATAAATAAAGTAGGTATACTCTATTTCCAGCTTTTGATCTATGTTTGTCCGGTGTAAACGCACCTTTATATGTTTATTAGTTTACATAGATGTAACAAAAATATTAATAAAAAAATCATCTCTGAAATCTAAGATACTGAAATTTATCTTGGGAACATACCACTCTAGCAGGAAGAACTTCCACCTGCTTAAGCAAATAACAAAGGGAGTTTAAGGCTCCTCTAAATAATCCGAGAAGGCGAACCATTGTACAGAAGGGTTTCACGACATTATAATGGAACGACTGAGGAATCAAAGACTTGAAATTTTGAGACACAAAAGAACTTCACAAGCGTGCTGTGAGTATCCACACCCATCCTCATTGTTACTAAGTATTAATTATTAGCTAAGGGACGAGGTACTGAGTTGCTTTGTGCCAAAAACCCAACCAAAAGGATTACACATAATCTTGCATCACCGTTAGTTTGAATATTGTCACTCTTCTTTCGATAATCAATATAAAGAGTTAGGTGCAGAAAGAATTCGATTCTTATTTTTGCAGCAAAATATAATAAATAAAAATAAATTAACACTTTTCTATAGAAAGCTTTAGTTTAGCCGGCGGAACTTCAAAATCTATCACAAAAAAATATTCGAAGAGTTTCACTATCAATTGTTTCCAGTTCCTCCCTTTTTCCTTGTGTGACTTACGTATTTATTTTGATTATTGTCTATGATAAAATTAAAAGTGTTCTATCAGTATATTTTGAAAATGTGTCTATGGGTAACATATTGTCGTATTGTGATGGAATTATTGTCGTTTTGTACTTGAACTGGCTACTTGTGAGTGATCGTGTTGATGAACAAAGTTGTGTTTTTTATGAGAAAAATCTGAAGATTAATTAATTAATGAAGATTAAAACAGAAAAAAAATTGCAGAACCGGCCGGTCTGACGCCATTCGTGATCCAGCACATCAGGTAGGTCACACTAATACACCTCTTCTCAGTCCAACCCATCTCCTTATTCTGAGGGTCCACTTGCGTTTACATATATTTTGGTACTACTACTGTACCGATTTTGCTTTTTTTTGGTCATGTCTGCTATTGTCAGAAGATTCTCAAAAGTGAAAAACTTAAGAGAGTTGCACGGAACATTAGAAAATATAGATTTTTTGTGAGGAGAAGGTAGTTTTTTAGAGGTAATTTTGGTGCTTTAATATATACCTAGTTATTTAGAGAATCGGTATAAGCTTTTCTATTTTGTAATTTAAATTAGCGTTTGATATAACTTTCAGTTTTTGAATAGTCGGCGTGGTTGAGATAATGTGCCCTACAAATATAGATTAAAACAGACGCATCGGTCGAAATTATATCGGTTGATTAACAAATCATCAATATAAAAAATCAATAGTAAAAGCCATGTTCAGAGATGAGAATATTTTAAAACGATGGAAAGTGTAAAAAGTCGGATAACAACTCCTCTTTGCAGAATAATAATTTGAGCATTAATGAAGTGTGTTTAGTGTTAGTGTAAAGTATGATGATAATATTAAAATATCCCGGGTAGTGGTTAAGCTGAGAGCGTGGCTAGATGGGATGCGGTAAACTCGCTAGAGAAGCGATCAAATGTGAAGCGGTAGATGAGTGATACTTACTGGCTGAGTGATGCAGCACCATGTCTGTGAGCAGGAGGATGATTGCGGCCAAAAGGGGACAGATTCACAAGGACACCATCGTAACTAACAACAATATAGAGCATTTAACTCTCACTACATCCATACGCTATCTCGTCTCTCTCTCTCTAAAGCCCACTATCTGCACCAACTGTTTTGTCTTTACACTACTTTCAAAAGCACTTGTAATTTTAAGGTCTTCGTTAGCAAAAGCCTGCAATAGAACACCTCAATTAGTGTCTCAGCTATTAAATACTCTTAAAAAATCGTTTATTATTATAATGATGAATAAAATATATAAACTACATTTTTGACAACCTTTAGTAGCTTTGGCCGAGATCAGTCCATTTTTACAGGAGTATTCAATTTGTACTATTACGTATTCCTTTATTGACTTTTCGCTTCCTCAGATGTACAAAAAAACATCCTTTTTACTACATTCTAGATGAGAAACTTATGTTATAGTATAGGTCAAAGAATTTGCTAATGAAGCCTTTGTCCATACTTACCGAAACCGGAAAGCATGGAATTGTTTAAATTATGTAGCTTATTGTAGATTTTATATATTTTATTCATTATAACGGTTTATAAAAGATTCTATTAGTTTAGTAAGTGTCAAAGAAATACAATATTTAATCTTAACAAATATTAATAACTAAACTGTGATGCATTTTGTACCAATAAAATTCCTGTTTTTTAAACCCTTTCAATATCAAGTAATTTAACCCAAGGCTAACGTCACCCATTATACGGAAAACTTTCTCAAACTTCCCCAAAGTCCGCGCGTATAATAATAAATAATACATACAAATATTGGAAAACAGGGATGAATTCCCCGAGGGATATATCGGGTTTCATCCCTAAACATTACACCCTCGTTCTGTCCGAAGGAATTTATTAAGAAGGAAGGTATTGCACATAACTATGACGAAGCGTCAAAATATTCCCCGCAATAATTTGACGAAATTTGTGTCCGGATTTAGAAAATTGCCTCGAAACGCCTTTGCAAAGTAGAAAATGTTGTCGATAGCGTGTTTGTCTGGTGACATTGCATGTCCACCTTGCCGTGATATTCACAATACATGGAATCTGTTGAAATGTGGAGCGCGAATAAAAAACGTTTCCTGGTAATAATAAGCTGGGGGTTGGGAAATATTTTAATCGAACCGTCAATGTGCCGCTTGAACTCGTGGCAGTTCATACTTAGCTTCAATGTCATGATTGTCTGGACTCGTTCATTCTACTAATGGTTTTTAAGTATACCTTGGTTAGTAAAAATTTCAACATTACACCTTTATTTCATTAATCCAAAATAATCAGACGGATGAATCGGAAAAAATCAAACAATATAATATATGTATGGTAAAAACGTTTATAGCCATATAACCATAATCAGTCCTATCGGCTGTAGAAATATTACAATAAAACTTAAGAAATTTCATTTTCAACCGGTCCGGTCCAATCCAAGACAGGCCAACCCCGGGTAGAAATTTCAAGTTTATTACATAGAAATTTCAAGTTGAATCCGAGACCTCTTGATCACGAGGATTTTGAGTAGAAATATAGTTTTGTATTTTGGTGAGCTTGAGAATACAGATTTTTAAAGTTAGACAAAGCGTCTACAAAAATGTTACGAAATGTAACGCAAAATAATAATATACCGAATCTCGCAATGCTGAAAATTAAACCATATCGTTTTCGATATGGTCTGGTTTAAATCAGACATTAACATTACACCGGCCAAGTAATGGATTATTTAATTGCGATTATAGAACTACCCTTGATAATTGCTCTCGAATCTACATATATACTAGTGTACACACCCCTAAAGAAGCTATTTAAACATGTATCAGGTAGGTAAGCATATTCTTTAATCGATGGAGCAATTGATTGAACATTCCGGAAAAAAATTGAGGTCGAGCATCAGGCACGCACGCGATCATCAACTCAAGGAACATTGGAGAAAGCAAGTAGGCTCCATTTAGATACAAGCATATTTCTCCGAAAACACAAAAGCCTACATTAAGTATACAGAATTTATCAAAAGGAACGTGCGAGTGTTTAATAAAAATACTATTTGTGCTTTTTCAAGCTGATACTTGATGGACGTTCCGGTAATCGGATGAAAAAATGTATAGAAAAGGCACGATAGGAGAAAACATGGAGATTTGGCGAAGATCTCTTCTTGTTGAAAATTGTGACGGATTCCCGTTTGATAAGTTAGGTTTATAATATGATGTATCCATTTGCATGAGTTGAAAATATAAATCAACTAATTGGAAGACATGTTTAATTTTGATACATTTAACGAGTTGAAACATCTATTTAGTAAAACGGCAGTAATGAATACAGAGAAACAACAAGCCAGTAGCCACTATGTTTTGACAATGAAATTGTAAAAATTGCAAATTCGGCACTGTTTTGTCTGAAATGAACAAGAATTTTTAGAATCCTGGTGAACATAGGACGAACAAAGAAAAAACGGTCTATTTCTACAAGCAGAATTTGGTAGAACCTAACTTACTATAACAATATATTAATAATTAAGGAGTCGATAACGAAGGGGCTTATTTATTCAAAATATTAAGATTATGCTTTGGTTGTATTGAAAGAAGATATTTAAAGGATATGGACAACAATCATAAAACATCAGAAACTATTCAACAATCCAATAAAATAAAACGAAAATTTTTAGTCAGATGAAATTTACATCTGAGAAAATACGAAAAGAATAATCTTGGACTCACCTAAATGAGCTTCTGAACAATGCAGCCCGTGGAACCAGAACGCAAAGTACCTAACTGTAAATTTTCTTTACTCTTAAACTACTTCCCCCAGCTAGAGAATATTCTCATAAGTTCTGCAGAAAACTTATGTATATATTTCATGCTTGTATAATGTGGAGATATCACAATGAATAGAAATGGAGGAATATAGTTGAGAAAAACGTAAACATAAGAAGTTTAGATGAAAGAATTCTTAAATTTAATCAGATAAAAAGCTTTATCATTCAAACTTAACTATCTGGTAAAGTTTGACTGATGAGTTTACCTCCAAAAAGATAAAATGGAAATATTCACTCATTTGACCTAAAACGTTTCTGTACAAAATCAAATGAATAATAATATAAAAACAAACGAGTAGGAATCTTTTAGTTTGTAGTTTGAGTTTTAATGCGCGCATCGTTCATCAATCTTCCTAACTATAATATTGGCTTTATTCACACTAATTTAGTATTTTCATAAAATAGCGATTAATTAACTAAACATATCTGCCAACCAAAATTTAGTCTAGTAGAATATTCGGGGAAGAAAGACGTATTAGCATAACACCGTCGTCGTATTAGCGAAGGTCGTATTAGCATAACACCATTAGTTGGTGTCCATGCAGAGATTGATTTGATGTCTATCGGTACCTATTCACACCTCCTCTACATTGACCTCCCCCTGAAAACCATTCAGTATTATTATATTCATCGGATAACCAACCTCGGTGGCTAGTGCAGACCCATGGGCCAACGTGGAAGGACGTTTGCAAGCGTAGCGTTGGAATGCCAACTACCCCTCGCATACATTACGCCCAGTTCAGAATGGTCTTGCCATCATGCAACATTTGATAGTTAAGATTAGTGGGCAGTTTAGGTGAGTCAATCTATTTAATTAAGTACCTAGCTGTTTTTTATAGTAAATAGTACAATATATTGGTTATTTTATCAATGATCTGTGTATGTAAATGTACAGAGGAAGAGTTCATTGATAGACAACGATGTCTTGCAACTAACCAAAATACATACAATTATAATTGTAAAAACACGAAGAAAAAATAAATAAAACTTTACAATCATTGTGTTATAGGCTGTTCACTTCTCCTAGTCCACCTCACTAAATTGACTACTGTGCACGTAAAATAATATTCCTAGTGTGAACGATTTTTGGTCAGTAGCGAGTTGACCTCGTGAAAACTAGACTTAATTTAGAGTTGAGTAGAATAGCTTGGGTTGTAATAGCACCAGCCAGCGCGTATATTATTACACCGTTAAGATCGTAGGAGGGTGTAGGAGCATGATGGAAACCCCAGTAAGTCACATGTCCGCCTCATCGTATCGCATTACACTACGGTGGGATATCTGACCCCTGCACAAGAAGACGGGATTCTGAGAAAAGGTTCCGAATGAAGAATATACATAGTAAGCGAGTGGGTGGGTCACTTTTTTACTACTGCAAGTTACAACATTTATTATTATAGTAGTTCAGAGCTCTTAGCGAATAACGCTGGATGGATCCCGCAGTTTGAAGGATTTGACAATCTTCTTCTTTTTTTCCGGCAATGCACCCGATCTCGAGTGATTTATGCCCTAATTCGTAAAAAAACCAACAAAAAAATACAAATTAAACAAATTAGTCATAGGGAAGGACCACATACATCAGTAAAAAAACTAATCCCCCAAAAATTATATACACAAATATTTTTTTTTTTTTTTTTTCTTTTTTTTTTTCCTTTTTTTATGTCTATGTTATCTTAAAAACACACACACGCACGCACACACCCTCACACACGCACACACACACAACCCTCGCACCCTCTCTCACAATGCACACATACACACATTATACTTTTTTATCGTACTTTTTAAGGTGATTTACTATAATTTGATTGACTTTAAAATCGTTGTGCCAAAAGGGATTGAATCTTGATAGGGAAAGTGAGACAGATCTTTGAAATTTCTTTGATAAAATCATGGTTTGGTAAGAGCGGGCAATTAAAGAAAACGTGGTCTATTGTTTCTTCCTCCCTCCCACATTCGCAAGTAGCGTCACCAACTATACCGATTCTAGCCAAATGGAAAGATAGGACGACGTGTCCCAATCGTAGTCGTGTTATGAGAGATACATTCAACTTAGGAATTTTGCAATTTTTAAACCATGGACTATACGGGATATCACTCTGCACTGCCCTGTAATGACCACCAGTCGCAGAAATCTTAAAAACTTCATTCCATTCCTCCCGAATAGAATGTTCCACAGTGTTCATGCAGTCTGTGACAGGCAGAATAAATGAGTGCGGCAACACTCCGCACGTACAAGCATCTTTGGCAAGAGTATCTGCCCTCTCATTACCACTTATTCCGATGTGAGTGGGTATCCAAACGATCATCACGGTAAGCTTTCTCACGAACGCCAAGTGCAAGGAACTCCTTATGTCACCCAAAACATGAGAACTCAAGGAAGATTTTGAGTTTGTGTTTAAGCAATTAACGAGACTCAGAGAGTCAGAGAATATTACGGTGCGGGGTAATGACTGAGTTAAAACCTCCAACAGTGCTTCCCTCATCGCCACGCATTCGGCTGTGAAAATGGACGCCTTTCGAGGAAGCTGAAACATTCTATTAATGTCAAGGGAAGGGATGCAAAAGGCTGCTCCACATTCTCCACCGGAAGCCTTTGATCCGTCAGTGAAGACTCTAACAAAGGAGCCCCAATCCTCGTCCACCTTTTGGTTGAATAAAGTATTGACTACATGCGGGGGAAGCGATGCAAACGACCTATTGATATCAATAGATTCGACGATATTTGGGGGGTATACAGTTGCTTCGAATGGAATGGAGAACATCGGAAGTGAGGAAGCCAAAGAGTCAGAAAATTCATTGCAAATGCTTTCAAAAATCGAACAAAGTAGGGGCGGCACTTTCGAATGCCAGTAAGAATTACTCCGACAGCTGTCCAAAAGGACGTGTAATACCGGGGTGAGGGGGTGATCAGATAAACCTCTCTTCAGAAGAAACTTAAAACCAAGGAATTTTCTACTCAGTGTGAGAGGTCTTTCCACGCACTCCGCCTGGAGGGCGACCAAAGGAGATGACTTCATAGCTCCTAAAATGAGTCGAAGGCACTTTGACTGGACTCTTTCCAACTTGATGGACAGGTACTTCGGGAGAGGTTCCATGAGGAAACTACCGTAGTCTAAATGACTACGGACGAGAGCACAATACATTGTCCTCATAGAAGACGGGTGGGCTCCCCACCAAACTCGAGACACCGCTCTCAAAACGTTGATGCTTTTTTTCACATTTTTGTATTGTTTCTTCAATATGCATATTCCAATTAAGTTTTCGGTGAATGGTCATACCAAGGAATTTAAGAGAATCCCTGATTGGTATTGACACATTGTTACATTTGATAGAAACGTCTGGTATCTTGTGTTTGTTGGAGAAAATTATCACTTGACTTTTAAAAGGAGACAAGGACAACCCGGCCTCGGAAAACCAAGGCTGTATGAGGTCCAGAGTGTTCTCCATTCCATTCACAGCTCGAGACATTATATTATCCTTACAGTATACTACAAAATCATCTGCGTATTGCAAAACACTACAATAGGGAGGGATGCGGAAATGAAGATCCTGGGTGTATATGTTAAACAAAATGGGACTTAGTGAAGAACCCTGAGGCAAGCCTCTGCACACCGTTCTCTGAATTGTCTCTCCGGGAGTCTCAATTAAGAGCTGACGTTCGCATAGTATGTTAGAGATCAATCGACAGGTGGGGACAGGCACCCCCAAAGAAACCATTTTATTGTAAAGTATTGGTAACAACACATTGTCATAGGCACTTGAGACGTCCATGAAACAAGCTACCATAACCTCCTTTTTGGACTTGGCTATATGTGCATCTGTAATCAGAATACTCAGGTTGTCCAGGCAGGATTTACCTTTCCGGAAACCGAGCTGCCGCTGAGAAGGATTTGACAATCAAGGTCATTAGATAATATTATGTAACGCCACTAAAAACGCGGATTATGTAATGCGCGTTAAACAGTTTTGGTAAGGTGGCGCATTTTTCGGTTTTTGTATGATTTCACGGCTTTAGTTTCACGCTTATGACAATTTTGTGTGTGTATTATTATTGTTTTTCTTTAATTTTTTTTCTTTAAAATGGAATTCGCCGTTGATAAATAAATAAAAACCAAACACACTGAAAGATATGAAAAAATACGTAATAACAACGAGGTTAGCATGCGCGATAGGTAAATCACGATGTGAGAACAGAGCCACTCATGGGAACGAGTGTGGGTAATAACAATTATTATTATAGTGTATTATGTATTGATTCAATAATCCGTGTGACGTTACCGTTACAATTAGGTATAACAACATACCTCACCTCCCCGGTGTATTGTTGTGTTCCCCTCTTGGCTCTCACATCCATCAGTGTGGCGTAAAAAGTGCCAGTTCATTATCCAGTCAATGCGTCCATAATGATTTTATTACTACATACCTACATGTAATTATCGTCTGGTTCATTATTATTGCGTGTGTGGTATACCTACTTGTTACTCCTTAGCCATTGTTCATACTATTTACTAGAAAAAAAGTATCAATGTCAATAAGGACGAACAATAAAAGCGGTTCACATACACTTTTTAATTACGTCGCATTACTGAACTTTAACCCGCTAAAACAAAACCCGTTAAGTATGGATAATCATTTCTATACAATAAAAGGTGTGGAATCTTAAAAACATTATTAATAATAGCGTAAAATTCTATTTTATGAAAAATTATTCCTAATTCAGGAACGCATCTTACTTAACTTGAAGGCCTTTAATGGAGTTACAGCCATATTTTCAAAGCCAGGGGTTCCTTAAAATCATTATATTCAAAACATTTTCATTCGTCATTTTTACAACATCAAATATCTAGATTCCAGAGGATATCAGAATAACTGACAAACCATAGAAATTGATATAGTATAAAGAGTGTAGAAAAACAATAAAGAAAATTATGTTGATTTTTGACCTTGGCAAGACGTTTACTATATAATTACGTTACGTTGATTAGGACACTGTAATAATTTTAAGTTGATGTCTAAGAGTAAATATTTTCATTAGAGTTATGAATAAAGATAAGTCGTGTTATACAATATACTCGAGAAGTTATGAACATAGTTTACTTACAGAGAAGGGTGTGTGCACATAGTTAGAGGCAGACTTTACTTACAGCGATGAGGGTATTTTATTAACAAAAGCAACAGCTTACTCCCATAATTAAAGGCCCTAACTACCCCGCCACATCCCCCGTTGTTAATAATAACGACTAATAAAGGTACAACCAAGAAGATTGTTTCAAAAACTTTACTTCCCTTTAAAAGAGATCATTGTTTCCAAAAAAAAGCGGATGTAAAGAGGTCCTATAGTAACTGAGACAACCTTATGACATGGCATTAGGGAGAATTATAGTTAAACATAACAGTAATTCCACAAGCTGTTTGATATCAAATTACTTTATTCGCATGCTCGTTTTAATTAGACACATTGATAAACTAAATGAACATTTCACCATGAAAAAATACTGAAGCACTTCTAGACGTTGGGCATTCTTATCGATAGCCCTACGTTTATTTTGTTTCGGCGACTGATAAAAGCAGATTTTATCCTAATATTTTATACTTTGTACTGTAGCCAGCATGTAGAAAATTGTTGGAAACATATTATGAAAACAAAGCGCCGAATCTGAACAATAAGAGGGACATTTCGATCCCTTAGTGTCAAAATAAGAAAAACATCTTATTTTTACTACACGTTGAATGGTAATACCTTCTACTGCTCTTCAACAACTAACTGCGTAAGAGTAAATAGAAGACAGGCTGAATATGGTTAGAAAAGGCTTCTCTTCTTATGGTTGATCAGAAACTGCAGAGATCGTTAGACTGAATGGATGGACTCACCAGCAAGCCTATGTCGGATGATACAAACAATCGATCATCTGTTAAACGAGTGTCCCATATACGCATTTGAAAAGGGACTGAGGGTCTTGAACGCACTGATAAATAATGCAATCAATGAGAACAAAAAGAGATCAAATTGTGAGCGATTGGGGGCGTCCATTAATCACGTGAGCCCAAAAGGGGCAGGGGGGGGTCTGGAAAAAAATCACGAAAGATCACGTAGGGGGAGGGGGGAGTCTAGTGAGAAAATTACGTGTATTTATTTTTTCTGATAAATTTAAAGAAACACAGTTGAACTTCACAGAAATTTAAAAAATTGGCGAAAATAGAATCAAGTTTCGTAATTTTTTGTACTAAAAAAGTACACGTAATTTTCGGGGGGAGGGGGGGGGGTATTCTGAAACATCACCAAATATCACCAGGGGGAAGGGGGGGTCTAAAAAGTCGCAAAAAACATCACGTGATTAATGGACGTCCCCTTATAAGAAGAAGGACCTCAATTAAGAGAAATGCTGACAATAAGATAAGAAGTAACTGGGAGAAGGGGCATTAGATTGTTGTGATGGAAACATTGAAATCATATGACTATTAAAAAATCTAACATAACAATTAGGTATAATACTTTTATCATAAAATTACTACTAAGTAGAAAATCTATAGGTGTGTCTTGGAATATTTGAAAATATACTTTATTGTTAGATTGCTCAGTGATTTGGGCGATGTTGATGGATAGTCCCGTTGTTCATATAGAGGGAGATCAAGAAAAACCTGGATTATGATCTCAACCTAATAAAATAACGTGAAAAATACGCTATCCTAAACCATAAGAATAAAAAAATATCAGCATAGGAGCAGCCGACCTTAACAGAGGCGATAATTTGGAGGGGTACAAGGGTGAAGAAAGCAAGCGTAAAAAAGCATCTTGGAGTATAAAATCATGAAATCAAGATACAGATCGGGAGAATTATCTATTTGATTTTTGAACCAAATTAACCCTTTGCAATGTAATTTTAATTTAAGCATCATTTCACACCCCAGAATGTTGTAGGTAGTTATGCGGGGAAAACGCAAACACACACACACGGGCAAATAAATAAAAGTGAAGCCGCAGGACTGCCTACATTGCGTATGTGCGGTGGGCTCGCACGAGGATTTTATTACTGTTACAACAACCGCGAATAAACGAACCTCTGCTGGCGAGATCACCTTTTTTAATACAATTTGTACCAGAGGCGGGTAAATTAATAAATTAAATCTCTCTCTCTCTCTCTATTGGAAACAATATGTTGAGAATCCTTCATCGATTTCTAAATGTATTTAAAAGTCCGGGTAAAATCGATTCATTCGATAACTTGTCAAAACGCCAAGAGTTAACACTTTTCTTTAAGCACACCTTTTTAAAGGTTTTAGGTACCTACCTTAAACCAGTAACCGATACTTATATGAGGTTAGATTGTTTCCTTCTATCATCTATTTTTATTTCAAATCGAAAAAATGAAAAAGGTAGTATGTACATAGGTACCTACCAAGTAAATTTTTATTTTAAACAAAAAAAATAAAATTTAACACTCAAAATAAAAACAAGCACTGAAACAGGCGAAAATTGTCTCATTAAGCCGTTTAAATTTCTCTTCAATAGGACCCATTCACCTCACTGTCCGTCTACACAATAATTAAATTCCATTAACAGTCACAAAGAAGTGGCGGTCACGACGCCGGCTTTCGTACTGTTACGTATGGAGTTCGAGGGTTCGATCCCAGGTGCTGACCATCTACATCTTTCATGACACAATAAGCTGTAAATAGCTTACTATGAAAGAGTCAAAGAGTGTATTTGTGTTCACATTGAGTGAGCACAGATTCATTAAAAAAAAAAACACACACGCAACCTATCACTTACCATTCACACATACCTCATCAAAAAGCTCTTCAACTCTCCTTCTAACAAAACGCGTTCATTCACATCCACTGATGAGTATCATTCCTTTGAGGCAGACAGAAGGATTTGAGGAAGTTCAGCGACTTTGTGAAAGATTGAGCACATAAGTAGACTAATAAAAAATATTGTCTATCAATACCCTTAGCGGAGTCACAAAGGGAGAATGAATATTGTTTCATTTTGAAGTAATCTTCAAGACACTGGTTCCTAATATAGTGGCAATCAAATATATTATGTATACCAACATTTGTTAAATTGTGCTGTTGTTGTTTAACTTTAGCAACGTATATAGTTTTTGAACATCGCTTTCACCTGCCCTAATCTCCAAGTTGCAGAAACAAATAAATCCGAAGCGCAACCACATATGGTACCACACGCTCCTCAGGGCGACATAACTATAACCTCTATAGCTTGAGGCTTATGAATATTTGACATAATTAATTAAGCCATCCCGCCCTACCGTCGCGCAGTTGACAAACAACTAAAACAGCCTTATAACGTTTTCATCATAAAATTTTAATAGAGCATCGCAGTGCTATGCACACACAACCGTTAACCCTTATTTACCCATTCCCGCACATCGTACACACATGTGTACCTACACGATTTTGAAAAATATCGATCATAAAGATTTTTTTATTTAAATTCTTACATAAGTAAATTATTAAACTTGTGGTATCAAGTACAAGATAGATTTAGAAGTTTAAGAAGTCAAAATTTGCGTAGTAATACGACTTCGATAACTGAATGGTGGCTTAGACGCCAGATAAAGAGGTCCTGGGTTCGATTCCCGGCCGGGTCAGAATTTGACTTTCTGTGTGTTTTTTCACTCCAAATTTTCATCCGGGCTGGGCTTTCTCAGATTGTGCGGGACCAGTTCACTGAAAATATAAAAGCAATAACAAAATATTTAAATGTTCGATTGTTTGGGCCGAAGGTGCTTGGTGGTATTTATTCATTGTATTAGAAATGAAATGAATATCTCCAACCGCCGCGCTGCCTTCAAATTCCCAATGCGCCACATGCACCTATTGTCCGGATCCATCAAGATTATTATTTTAAGTTTTTGTTTTGTTTTATATAGCTGACTGTTTCCTTATGTAAAAAGGTCATTTTGTTTGTACCTATAACCTCTTTCCTGTATAAGTGTTTTTTACTATGTACCTTAATTTTAACTGTTCTCTTATCTACTCACTTTCATGTATGTATTTGTACACTACTTGTGTTAAAATCCAAATTTGTATTTAGTCTAACTCCACCTGAGGAAGAAAGCAGTCGCTTTCGAAAACCGAAACAAATATCCGTAAGTTTATCAATGGTTTACTAACAAATTGTCGTACTGAAATTTGAATAACGAATTTTTTTAAGACGGAAAAACGAGCAACTGGATCATATTTCGGTTTATTTGGCTTGACTTTTAACTAACGGATGTTTATAACTAACGGATGGATGTCTTTTAACTAACGGATGGATGTCTTCGAAAACCGATTAGTTAAATATTAAAACTGTGGAAAAAAACTAAATATTTTGTAATTACTTATAAGTTCCAAAATATGTTCCACTAAGTAGTTACTGTCGAGAAGATAAATTATCAGCAATAAGTTCTACCTACCGGCTACTCACACTTTTGTATACTTGGAGAAGTGTAAATTTATTTATTTTGAAGAAATAAAATAATTTCTGAAATAGCGTGCACACATGTGTACGGTAGGCGAGAATGGGTTAAAATAAAATAACCAAATTTCCCCGTTGAAAGTTTAGGGACCCCATCCGATACATAACATAAAATGAACTCCTAAATTTTCCCCTGGGAATGTTATTTTGCTTTCGCATTGAATTATTATTACGTTGTTTTAATTTTATCTAAAACTTTCAGACGCCTATAACAAAAAAAAACAAACAACCTTACGTGATCAATTTTGTTTATTTTTTAATATCCCAGTTTAAAGCAATTCGTAGTGGGTGAGTTAACAATTTTTACTCAATTTATGGCGTGTTACAGAAATTGACATTTTATAAAACCATGCTTTGTACGTCTCCCCCGTAGTTAAATCGCACAAAATATGACCTATGCTTGTCATATGTCTCAATATTTAAAACTGTGCACAAAATCTAATTAATTTAGCGTGCACAAAAATTTACGCATATTAGGGTCAAATTGTGCGCTCCATTAAAGGTATATAAAAATCGTTAAATTTTTAAATGCTCGTGAAACTGTTTCAGATAAGCTCAATATTGTGGTTGTTTTAAACGATATGTTGAATTCTACTTTGAAAATAAGTGTACGATTTTCTTAACTCCAGGTACAACCGTCAATTTTTAAAAGTCTAAGTATATTAAAATAAGATCATCAAAATTTCAAGAATGTGCACAATAATGTTTTTTTTTCAATATTATTCTGACACAATCAATGGAACTGTAAAATATAAGTAAATAAATAATTTATGTACCTATAGTAAAGCCTACTGGAGATTTAATAAATGGACGAAGGACAAGATAAGACAGAAAACTCTTTTGGTGTCGTCTTCCCCATGCAGAGCAAGCTTAAATTTTTATAGACAAATACTACTGCCGACCCCGGTAGCCTAGTGGCAAAGGCTCCGACTTCAGATCAAGAGGTCCCGAACTCGATTCCCGGTCGGGTCAGAAATTTTCAATGTGTTTTTTCACTTGAAATTTCTACTCGGGGTTGGAATCCTGTCTCAGATTAGACGGGACCGGTTGTCTGGTAGACAATGTTTCAAGCATTAAGTTCCGCCGGCTATACTGACACCTATGTATAGAAGAGTGTTATTTATTTATTTATTACAAAAGATCAAACTTATGTCTTGATTTTCCGCCACATCAGCAGAAGCACACAAGATTCTAAAATCAGGTAATGAAGAAACAACCGTTATTAGATCACCAAGTCCAGAAGGATGGTCATTTGAGAAAACTAATACGTACAAAAATATAAAGCCAAGAAAAAAGTAAGTTCCTATTATTCTAGCATCTACAAAATGTAAACATGACTTCAATCATCTTGGAAAACACTCATAAAAAAACAGAAAGTCGAAACGCCACATATGGCAGGCAGCAAGGCGGTAGATGGACTCATCAGCATGCATACCCAGCGCTCCCGACCGAGATAATCTTCAGCGGAAACTTTCGACAATTTGTCCGGACGACGAATCGCCCCACATACATACATTTGTATAATAAAGACGTTCCGAAAAGATTTACATGATGAATTTTTATAAGAGCGCACAAAGTTATTCGCGTATTTATTAAAAAATTTTGCACATGATTGTGATCCTTTGTACGATCGACTTGAGAATTTACGTCGGCGTTGTACCTTTATTATTATTAAATTTCCATATCTCGAAACTAATTTCTACCCCTTGGTAATCATTTTTCGACATTGTACATCCCGAAACTCATTTTTCCGTTTTCTCCACTTTACGATGTCGTCGACATGGTAGGTTCTGCGCATCTCATAATTGGGGACTGTCTCTTCGGGAACTTTTTGCTATTAGTCGAATGCTTTATTTCCGACGTTCGAAGAAGCTGTTTCGTCTATACTGTGTGATCAGCTCTAGCTTCAATCCCGTATTACGGCACTTTGTCACACGCATGCCTTGTTTAGGTATCCTAACTTATTATTAAGGACTAATGGCCATATTTGCAAAAAATGTAATTCGTTTTTTTTAATACGAAGGGATTTGAGAGCAGTTGTTGAAGATTTTTGTCTTATATGAGAGATACTCATGAACTCAGCCTTCCTTGACTAACTATCTAGACACCAAAAGATAAAAGAGTCATTTAAATTCATAAAATTGTTTAAGGACACCTGATGATTCGAGTGGACAGGTAAAAGGACAAATGCGATCTAAAAACAATAACAAATGAATAAATAAATAAATAAACAGCGGAGTTGAATGCTTGATGAAGAAGACCCCGTAACCTCGCGTTCACAAGCCGTGACGGGCAGTTGCCGAAATAGCCCACAAGCCCAACGGAGCGTGGATAATGAGAGCCAAATCACAGAGCGGTCTTTGTATGGTGCGGTGTTAAATCGTACTCAACCTTAATAATGTCCAAGATAATTTTTATCGATTTGTCAAATGTAATCACCGGTAAACGGTTCTTCGGTAAAACAGTACCTACGGAGTGTCCACCCACAAACATTACACGTATACTCGTGGGTACGAGAACATGCGCCATATGTTTTCATTATGAAAAATGTAACCGTAATTTATCTTACCGAACGAGGGTATTCCAAGGTGCTGCAGTACTTAACTCTCAAATATATTTTAGTAAGGCCAAATAAGTCTCAGGCGGAATCCAACTACTTTAATATTAGAGGATTTACCACGGGATATTCAATACTTCATATCGGGTCATTCTCTACGTAACCTGGTTCCGTTCTTCTTTTAATCGAAGGTATTTGTCTCTATTTTTTATATACTTGTGCCACAACTTTTGGAGGTAAAGAGCATACTTTCGTGTATTGAATCGAATGAAAAAGGGTGCAAATATGACAAGCTTTAGATGGAATATAGTAAATGTATTAAAATTTGGAAATACGACACGGCTGTTCTTGATAGACTTATGTCACATAGATGTTACATATCGGAATAAAATACAACTAAATGACCGTCGATGGTGGTTTGGTACTACTGAACGAAGTTTAAATGCAAGACTTAGCTACAAGTCATAGTAAAATTTCAATTCGCGACGATTATGGTCTAAGCCAGGCGTTCAAGTTGGATTGTTCAAAATTGGATTCATGTATAGTATTCTTAGTAGCAGAACAACAGGACCATGAGTAAGGTCACTATGGAGTATTTTGTTTGCTTTACATAAGTACAGATAGCTTTTACGAAGAAAACGTGTGCTATGTTATTAGATTTACCTACTAATATAGGTAATATAAAACCTTTTCTGGTTATTAGAGAAAAAAAAAAGGTTTCATTAAAACATCAAAACTTCTTTCATGATAAAGTCTCATTTGATGATTAAAATTTCTCTCAGACTCTCTTTTTCTCATCAAACACAGAGAAGAGACAATGTGCTCACGCCGGGGCGGCTCTCTAACCAGAACACTAATTAATTATAATTGACATCTTCAAAGGCGTTTTGTTCCTTCGTGTCACAAAGATCAAGCCTCAAATAATACCATTAGTGTTATTAAAATAAAATATTACCATCACTAAAAAAACATTACTTGAATTTGTTTACAAAACAACGCTAAACGGATTCCGTAATAAAAAATCATTTCTCAAGACGAGTTGAAAAAAATATTATAATAAAATCGAGAGCGGACATTGGGTAAATGTTTCGATTAGCGTTGCATCAAAATATTTTTTTACGCGTAAAAATAAGTATTTCATGTTGCAATTTGAGCGGCAACTTTGATTGACATTCTATATGTCTGTACTTTAAGTGATTGCAATCTCTTCAATTACCTACATTTTTTAAGTAATTTTTGCATTAAGTGCTGCGAGGTATCGGCTTAGAGTGATTTCTTTTGATTCTGTATGTCAATAATAGTCCAAATATCACTAATAAGAAGTAGGTACTGACTCCATTTTGAAATTCAAATAGCCCTTAATGTTATAAGGTTTCATGATTTTAGAAATAATGTTACAGTTTAAAAAGCGGAGATTCTATTCTATAGACTTCTATTAGAGATAAAACATAAGAGTCAGCTCGCCACAGTACGCTAAAAGGAATGTTAAAAAAAGGCATGTGTATTGATATATAGTTCTTGTTGTCTCCCTATGCCCTAGATGAGGTCAAAAAGGGAGTTTAGATTGGTTTTGATATGTATTGTTCTCGTTACAGATAAGTAGTTTCGTAATTAATTTTAAAATCATGCATCAGGTAGATCACTTTGTGTACTTAGGGTGTAACCACGTACGGTTTTGTGGTTTTCCAGATTGCAGGTAATTTTAAGCTAGTAATACGTTTGACTAAGAATAGAACATACTTTAAATAGAATACTTAAATAATATTGTAAGTATAAACAGTCAATACAATAATAAACAGTGTTAAAACAAGGGAATATATGCGTTAGATAGCATGAGATATATTGCCTTATTGAACCAGCTTCTAGAAAAAATCTCAATAGGAGATAAGATTTATAATCTATTCGAACACTACTTTGATCTCGTTACGGTCACTAAGCTGAGTGGTTAATTTGTAGGTGATGAGGTAATGAGAAGACTTATACAAAGGTTGCACATTATACGATATAATTGAATAAAACTAAACGCAACAACTACTGTAATATACAATCTACATAATAATTCAGAAATGTTTGTCTGCTTTCTATCGTATCAATAACATCACGCTCAAAATACAAATGCTACGTCAGATATTAATCTGCGCAGAGCGGTGCAATTTGCTTGAGAAGGTTCTTAAATGCAATTTGCTGCATTAACTTTAATATATTTAGAGCTATTTAAAAAACTCTATTTTTTAGGATCTTCATACAAATTTCTCAAAAAGACAGTAAGCCATCTTTTGGAAACAAAATTACTCATGTAAAAAACGTTGAATGGAATCTCGGTATTACGGTATGAAAATGTAATAAAATAATTGTAGATTGATTTGTTATACATATAAATGTTATTCAAATCTTATTATTCTCAATAAATAAAGATTTAATGAAAAAATTTGCAAAATGATTCCTCCATTTTGAAGTTTGACAGATAGCACAAATCACCCTCTATGTTTGGAAAGCCTAATTAATTATCACACATTAGGGAATGTAGCTAAGATTCAAACCACAGAGCTCTCTCTCTCTCTCTCTCTCTCTCTCTCTATGAAAACTTGCAAATTATGTCGGTAGGTTCGTATAATATTATGAGGTCGGTGAAACAAAAATTATAAAAGTGTCATTCTTCTTTTCCTGTGCTTATGTCAGTTATAGAGGTCTGTTAAGCAATGGGAAGCTAGACTAGAACCTGTTTAATTACCTGTCGATCAAGCCTGACAATCGGAATCAAAAACGTAAAGCAAGACGGGTATAAGCTAGTATAATAATAATTATAAAACTGTTACAATATAACGCTTATATCTGGTGGAGATAGTTCATCAAAGTACGATTGCGCGGTGGTTTAGTAATTTAATTATTACACACTTCAAACAATATTAATATTTCTCGTACGAGTGCGAATTGTAAATAAATAACACTTGAGCTACAACACATAACGGCATTGAGATACGAGCGGGTACGAGTAAGTAACTCTCTTCTTCCTTGAAGCGTCACGGATGTGATGTGAATCTTTCGAGATGGTTTCGATTAAAATAATAAACAAGCCATAACATTAAAAAATCTTAATATGTAATTAACAAACCAATCATAAAACAACATGTAGGTAGGTACTATTTTCATACAGAAATAAATTAACTTTATTTGAGACAAAGAAATTAAGACTATCAACTTGATCATAATATGAGACGTGTCTAATAAGGATATTATACTTCCGTAGAAAAACAAATAAAATCTTTCGGAAACATTGCTGAAGACAGTTTTTTCCTGGCACAAAAATTAAGGATTTACAAAAAAAATTACAAATACAGTAGGTATTTGAAGATTACGTAAAAACCCACTGAAACGATCAACTTTTTCACTACCTACGTGTATAATTTATTGAAACAAAAAAAAACCGAGATGACAAACTTTGGAATTATCTTCTGTTCTGAAAGCTAGTCATAAAAGATCAATCCAGATGTTGACATAATTGTAATAAAGCACCTACAATGAAAGAACAGCATTTATGCACTTAGAAAAATAAATAGCTTCAATATAAATCACTATGAAACATACATCTCACGCTAAAGTAGCATTCAACCGGACCGATTTTCTTTAAAAAGGAATAAAAACAGGTAAAAGGTCATAAAAATATATAATTAGGTATTCACTGGATCGTGTACCCGAAATATAAATTGGAGTGAGATGCCGTGCAGTCGATTCGAATAAAAACCTCGCCATCAACACTGGACTGCCAAGAATTTTTCAAACATTTTAGTTCGAAAACGAACCGTAATAATATCAGTGAGAAGCACTTTGCGCTTTCAACTTGAAAATAATTCGAGCAATAAATTCCACTTCTAGATTTTATATCGTCCGTCTCGAACTAAAAATCTGATTCGATTTTATGTTTTCGCGTAGCGAAAAATACATAAATTATTATTGCACTCAAGTTCGGGCGAAAATAATAAGTGAGAAACAGTTAACCGGTCTGCATTCGTGAGGAACCTGCTCGTTCTTTTGGGTCATAAGAATATTTATTTACCTGTCTTTTATAATATGATGGACACCTGTGTATTAATGTTTCGCGGGGTTTAATATTATATGTATGTGTCCTCTTATACATCGACGAGAGGATACCGTAATTTCACATATTTTGGATACAAAATCTGTAAAATATTATGAACAAAAAACTTCTGTGTTTTGGAATTAGAACAAAATAAATAGCGTTCATAATTTGAAAAATCGGTGTGAATGATATACTCAAAAATATGCGCTGAAAGATCCTAACGATGCTTTAAGTAATCTGTAATAAATCAAAACTATTAAGAAAATACTATTAAGGTAAAACATGTTGAGGAATCCACAAGGGAGAGTAAAAAATGTTGCTTATAGCTTAATGCAGAGGTAAATGGATGTTTGCTAGAGCGTAATGAAGAAAAAGATGCAATAAAATGCTTCTGGCCCGGCCAGGAGGCATAAGCCATAAGGCACATACAACTAGGCTAAAGATCTTTGGCACATACAATATAATGGAAGCCAGATAGAACTGTCGGAAAGCTTAGGACCGGGACACCAACTACCTTGACCAACTTGGAAGATACTCAACAGATTACGAGTGGGTGTCACAAGATGGAAGAAAAACATGCACAGGTGGAGTTTTAGTTTAAAATATGATTTCTCCTGCAGCTGCGACGAGACTCAAAGTGACGAACATCTCCTCACTTGTCGAGATATGCCTGTGAGGTGTGATATGCAAGACCTAATCATTAGTAATGCCGAATATTGGAGTGAGGAGGTCTAGTGGGTGATCGGACTCGTTAAGTAAGTAAGTACTAAGCTAAAATAGTCTACTATTTTCCAATATCGAACGATTTATTCACTTTGTACGCTTTCAACAATGGGTTATCTATTCAATAAATAAAATATCAAGTTCTTTTATTAGTTTGTGAAGTAGAAGTCATTGAACTTGTTTCAGGGCTCGTCTCCTCCGTTAGAAACACTTGATTATTGTCTGTGAGAAAATGAAAGTAAATTTATTATCGTTGGAGCAAGGTACACGTCACCTACGGACGCTATCGAAATGTTCCATCTATTCTTTACGTACGCGGACGATGGCGAAATCAAGAGCGATTGTTTGATTTGCATACAATGCTGGCTGCATTGTTTGTTCAAGCTACAGTAGGCGGGTTCTTTAAGATTCGTGAGGCGCGTGAAAAAATAGTAGAGAGCAAATAGACGCTCGCTTTATATGGAAGCCCATTATATATTAGTATTCCAAGGAGCGCCCCGACACCATAAATCGAACAGAAACATTTCATTATGTTGCACTAAACGAATTTCATGTACCTAACTATCTACGCAAAATCTTTGTCAGGGGCTTGAAAAAACCAATCTATTCGTATATAAAAATATTGATTGATCAATTTATCTTTTAATATAAATTTCTTCAGTCTTTATGTGCGTGACTGAGCTTCTTCTAAATAATTGCTGGACGGGATTTTATTTATTTGTTTTATTAGAGACACAAACAGAACACTTAACAACACACACAAAACAAATCATGTAACAAAAAATAGAACCTCCAATGCTCCAATAACAGGTATCTCCCGCATAGCTACAATCAACGCTTCCTGATTATTTAAATCACACTTTTTATTAAATTATCGTGTGATTGGGTTGATTTATGAATGGCTTAGTTTAACTTATTCTTTATTCATTAAAATAATTAAAAAAAAAAACAATACAAGTCCTGTTAAGGCTTTTACAAGTATTCGATAATTATTTTCATCGTTTGTTGCTTACAATATTATTTTGTACTTCGTATGAAGTATTCAATTAATTTTTTTGTACAATTGAATATACTGCCGCCAATGACAAGTTTTTAATGGTTAAACAAAAAAAAAAGACTGAACAACAATCCTTTTCTGTTGTTTTAAAAGTTGATTGTGTGATCACTTGACTTCAATACTTAACGCCAACACTAGATATACATATCATAAAGATATCTCATCGTGCACAAAAATGGCAAAAAATGTAATTCGCATAATTTTGCAGCATTACTCCACATCTTGTTTTGTATGATTGAATCATAAAATAATGTATCATTTAATACAAATCGGGATATAAAATATAATAATAGTACGAGAAAAAAAGACGACAAAATGTTTTATGAGTTCCAGTCATTAAAGCATTGTCCTTGCCCAGGATATGGCTGCAGGTGCGAAGGCTCTGCCCGTACTGGGCGTCACGAAGATAACTCATACGTGACAATCAATCTAAAGCTGTCTCTATTCAAAACGAAATCGAATTTGTTCTATAGCGGATGGTTCACACGAGGTATAAAACATCTAATAAAATAATAATTCCCAGTAAGTAAGCACCTTTATTGAAATAATAAATCTCGTGCGAATCGTCCTTCTTTATCCTACAATTTAGTTTCTATCGCTAACAAAATACGTAATACGTTTTCATTTTGACAAAATACGTCCCTTTCATTTCGATAAAATTCGTCTCGTTTATTTTTTTCTCGTACATTTATTACGATTCGCAGAACTGTAAAAACAAAAGAACGTCCCCATAATTTAAAATAATGACACATCGTTCTAAATGGCAATAATGTAAGAACGTGGTATCGTTATCCATCCAACTTAAATGTACACTTTTTCTATGAATAAATTATGAGATATTTATATAAAATGTAATCATGATTACGGCCATAATGCCGCATATGGAAAAAACATTTGTTTTACAATAAATCAATCATCTATGTATGAATGTCGTAAGAATTTCAATTATTAATTGACTGATTTTATTCTTTAGTGTTGATATGAAAACAATACTTTAGAATAAAAATTCAATGAATGCACCGGGGGATATTTTGCTGTGAGAATTCAACATAAAATTACAGTTTTTCCATGCTAATGTCATAGACATCCAATTAACCAATCCCGTAACTATTGTTGATGGGACACCATATGGAAGGTTCTTCCTCGTGTTCGTGACCCTGATGAGAGGAAGAACAGCGCTCTCCTCGGCCAACTGTCATTCGGCATCTTTAACACATGTCCCAGTCATGTTCATCTCCTCTCCACAAGTGATGGGTCTGCGATGAGTGCTCCGGCGTATAGCGTCGTACCATCTTATACCTAAGATTTTCCTGAGAGAGCAGACTTCTTTCAAATGCAGACACTTTTTGTGCCTGGACTTTGGTCAGGTGCCAGAACTCAAAACCATACAGGAGACACTTACGTATAAAAAAAAAACACATTTAGTACTCTTACAAAATTAAAAATTATCACAAACACATAATGCTCTAATAACAGATTTACAATAAATAAGGGAATATAGCGAAATAATGTAAATTGATATTTATTTGGAAGATTCATAGTTTTTGCGTGCCTCGGAAAGCTACGTGAACCGTGCGAGCAAACAATCCGTGACGCGACTCAATTTAATTATTCGGGCGTATTAAGGCACACACCATAGAACTACGCACGTATGTGGGGCACTGTACTAAATGTCCACTACCAATGGTGGACATTGTACACGATCAGCTGTGTATGTACAAATACATCACACGCTCAATTGTATCAAATGGAAACTCCACTGCAGTATGACAATGCATAAGAGCGTAACTACCAAGTAGATGAATTCGCCTACTGATATTTACATACTATACTATTTATCTCTGATATTGAAAGGAGAAAGCTTTGGGAAAATGGTCCTGAAAATTATTCAAATGTGTTAATGTTATTTAATCATATTGGCATTTTGAAAAAGGCAGAAATAGTCGAAGTCTCTCCATACTATCGTTGGATATAGACAAAATAATGGGTGTGGAAGAGGTTTAAAAATGTATACCTAATATCATAAACATTGATTTTGTAAACGCTAGCACATTACAACGTCATCCTGCAAAGCGAATTTGCGAGGATGATGTCATATTGGTCATGATTTTATAAACTTGGGGCTTACAATGCTTACATCCGTGTGCAGAGGTCTACCTTTGTTTTCTTTTTTGTCAAGGATTCGAATAGTTTTTTCAAAACCCTGAATATCATCATATTTTTCTACATTTGAAAATGTACCTATGTATCTAATAGAAATGTACCTACATTCTCCCAGCATGAAATACTACATAGATAGGTACTTGTTACATATTGTATGATTTTAGATACCTATTACAAAAAGTCTGATTTTACATATCATTCACAAAAAAAGTATGAATATTTTACATACTCGTTAAAAATTGATATTCCAGCTCGTTAAATACAAACACGTGTCGATAAAAGACTTGTTATAAAAATATTAGAAAAAAAACAAGGAAACAGACAAATAAACATAAATTTACTATTCATAATCGGCTAAAAATAGCTGTGATGGCAGTTGAACATTCGCGAGATGATGATATTAATTTTATAAACTTGCCAAATTATACCGATTCATCAATGTCACTGGCAACACCACTTAAAAGGTATTTTATTTATTTAAAACACGAATCCTCCAAAGCCGCCATTATTATTTTTATTTCATACGTCAAAGGAAAATGATTTAGAACTTATTGAATTAATATTAATTAACTAAACTATGCTAAATAAATTAAAAATTTGTAATAAATTTGTTAGGGTAGAGAGTGTTTTAATACTTATTCACTCTTTTAATTTCAATCTTACTAACTAATCGATTTATGTGTATTGTTTTTGTTATATTCTCTTGAGTATTGCTTACTGTTATCTTATTTTCTTCTTAACTTTTTGCTTATTTGATGTTATGTATTTATTATTTAAGGTATGTTATATATTATTGGTAATGTTGGGGTCTTCGCTGGTCCATAATCTGTTTTTATGATATTGATTTAAATGTATTGTCTGACCTCTCAAAAATTGTAAAAATTAAATGAATAAATTAATATCTAATTAACAAAAAACGAATGAAAAGACATAGTAAAAGTCGTCACTCTATGCAAGCCTTCGAAACAGCAGTAGAAGACGGTTGTGAGCTCGTAGATATTAAATAAAAAAACGTAACCATGTTAAATCAAACTTAAATATTGTGGTAATGTTGACATCTCATAGTTGGTAAGAAAATATGTAAGAGTTTACACATTCAAGGTATAAATGAAGAGAATTACCATTAGAAGGAAACTACAAAAAAGATGAGCGCTAGTCGCCTTCTAGAATTTTCTAGGGGAACCAAAATTATTACCTACTACTTAAAATAGTTATTAGATTAAATCAAGTCAGAAGATTACTTGCAGCTCATCACATTTTGATAGCTCTTGAAGTAAAAATACTTTGAATAGAAAATTTGTGTTCTTTTAAATCTCTTGAGTTATGCAGACTCAAATTTAATTCAATTTCGTTAATTTTGAGAGAATAAGCCCAGATATTATATTTATTTACAAGATATCACGTAAAAATGAGAGTCATAATTCCCTCGAAGCTGGCAGTGGACTTAATTCTTTACTAAAAATAGCAAATATTGATAAGAACGTTGTGTGTTATAAAATTAATGCAATCTGTCAGCAATATTGAAGAATCCTCATAAGCTGTACTTTAAGTGTCAACTGACTTGTAAGTATGTATGTATATAATAATATGAACGATGTGCGTTGTGATGCATGGGCAGATTGCTCACTCATTCTCTAACATTTGTACGTCTGCCTTATGATTGCGTAATTATTACCATCGCACGAGATGCGGTTCAAGGCATTCCGATGCGAGTACACATCGCATATAGTAGGATCCCGCCTACTGCTAGCACTCTACTATGGTTAACAAGGTTTAGTTAACTATCTATAATCGTAAAAATGAATGGAATGACATTTTCATCCCACATACAGAGGAAGAGGTACCTACGTGTTTAGTCAATGGACTGGAACAGGTTTACTAGGCCCGCGTATACAATATCATTTCCTACTTCATTCTTAAATGCTAAACGAATAATACGAGAGCGTTTTTAGAATCGGGATATATGATATCTGGAGTGTAACTATTATACTATGTAGCTATATTAATATAGGTTTTAATCTAGTGGATGTAATTTGATGTGAACAAACGGATCGTGACGAATGGTATTTTGTCCTTGCTGTCTGGCCAAAATGATTGTGAAGTTGGTTCAAATAAAGGAATAGATATATGTAAGTATCAATAATGTTTAAATTTATTTTAAAATTAATCTACCAAAGTTTTGACATAATTAAAACGTTGTGCACCAACAAAGCCATTAGACAATAAAGATGAGATATTAACAAAAATGTATATATTCATATCCTGGCGCCAAATATATGACAGCGGTCGCAGTCTTTAAATTTGGTTGCCCTCTTGTTCTCAATAATTTTCAACTTTTATCTCTATATTTCATTATTGAATATCTACTTGTTGTATTCATGGGATTTTTCGACATGTTGAACATGTCGAGATTTCTCATGATTAGGAGATTCGGAGACTTAAACATTACCACCAAATGGCGAACGTTGTTAACGTAAAGTGACCACACTAAGCCAGCCTTCGAAATAACAGTAGAAGACGGTCGTAAGTCCGTAGTGGTTTGTTCCATTTAAAAATCGAACATCAGTAATGTATTGTTAGATTTATTAGTTGTTACATATTCGTTGATAATCTACCAAATCTTATTGTGATGAGGGTTTAAAGTTTTTATCTGAATAGACAGCTCACATAACTAATATGTCGATCCTGACAGAGTTAAACATTATAGATGGACTCTCCACTGTCTGCATGCGCCGAGTCTTATTTTTTTTTTGACACGTTGCGCTACGAGGAGCGGACAACATAGAGAAATTGATAATCATGAGTGGGAGCTAGGGCAGCAGAGGTAGAGGGCGCTGGACACCTTTTGTGGGGCACAACGGTTGGCGGAGAACCGTTGGAGTGACTGGAAGGAACTGGCAAATGTCAATATTGTAACTAATGTTGATAATCACGATCCTCAGCACTGAGGGAACGACGAAGAAGAAGAAAACATGCTTTCATTGTCTTCTTCTTCTTATTATTCTAGGCCTTAAGACCTGTTATTAAGAGGTGTGGTTTGCCTCTTGCGAGGTCGACTCCCAGCTGTCTATCCACCTCTTTGGTGGTCTGCCTGGGAGTCGTCTTCCGTGGGGTTGGCCGTGCAATGCGATGTGAGGGAGTCAGAATGATTCCATTGTAATTGTAGATAATATTAAATATATTCGATGAAAGGTAATAATTGCTATGATGAATATTTAAAGGAATACTGACAATTAAAATCGAACATAAAGACTGCAATTTATGCTTGATATGAGAACATGAGAAAATATTTACGTAACTCAATTATCATGTAGATAAACATTTTGGCATACTTAAAATAAATATTAGTTCTTATAGTCAACGGAGCTCAATTCTTAACGAAACTTTTCCCCGTCAACCTTGCCCGTCTAATCTGATACAACAGGATTCAAAACCCGACTACAAATAAAAGTAAAGATATTTCCGACCCGATCGAGAATAATCTTATCTTTAGAAGATTGAAAATATTTTATTAGAGATAAAAAATAACTTTCAACCCAACTTGTCGAAGATATAACGCATTAAAAAGTCCTGGAAACAAACCCAGGATCGCCCATTTAGAAGATGAGTGTAAGAGAGTCAGACAGAAAAAAAGTAGTAGAGGTAAGTACTCCTTTTACTATTCTTCATACTTCAATTCTCTACTAACTTACCCAAATTTAGGAACCATTCGCTGGTTACTCCAGTTAGTTATTATACGCCGTGATAGCAGAGAAAATGGTAAATCTGAGTACGTAATTTTGTTGGTATTTATCAATAAGACATTTGAGGGTTTAAAAATAGAAACAAACTCTATACAAAAAGACAGACAAATGAATAGAACAGAACGGAAAGTTGTTCATGTGAAAACAAGTAGCGGTTAGAATTTAAAGGCGGGTGTGGGGATGGGGTGGAAAGTGTCCAGATGGTTGAGGTCTGCTACCTCCGGAGCAGGAAGGTTGACGCTCTGTTTTGTGGCTTTATCCCGATACACTTATCCCCCACTTCCAGATGTTCTCCTAATGTAACAGGATTTTAATATCCTTTTAAAAGGAATATCAAATATCGAGTTTAAACGGAATTCATATTGAACCGAATAACTAACTAACAACTTTTTACAAACATTACGTTCACAGTGTTTGATTTTTCCATGACAATTACGGTCAAACTCATATCTTACCATAATAATTCAGAAAAAATGGATTTAAATGAGGTCTATTCTTTCAACAACATGTAGAATAATGTAACATGTTTCACATGTGATTTATTTCCTACTACACCACCATCTCTTGAATTGTTTTTATAACAAACTTATGACCCGTGGAAATCCATCCCGCATCCGAATCAATAATAATTATTACATAATGCAATCAATTATTAGCTTTATTCAATTCAGTTTTTATATCGTAAACTGTATTTAATTCATGTACCTAATAAGTTTAAATTATATTTTTACTCTGGGTTAGATCGAAGTTCGACGGGCGAGTCAGCTAGTTCTAAATAAACCTATAAACAATCAAGTTTGCTTCGGATAAATCTTAACTAATTTGCAGTGTGTACAAATTTTCACTACAACTGCCAATGAAATTGAATTTTAGGTATTCTTCTATTTCACTCAGACGTTTGAAATATAAAAATATATATTACACTTTAATTTTAAATTACTTTGAGAGCCTGTGGTTTACAAAACACAAAAGCGAACGGAGCCGTCAACCCTTATAGAGGATACAAGTAGATACCTTCGAATTAAGACGAATGTTAAAGGATGCCTTTTGTTTTTAAGATATGCGTAGATAGGTACACATAATATATTATATAATTCAGAAAAAGATACAGAAGATATCTTTATAATTGTGTTTCTAATGAGAAAACTCTAAAGGAAAAGCAGGCATATCCTAGACGTCAGACATAAGAAAGTAGAAAATTATTCTCAGACATCACGTATTTCACAAGCTATAAAATGCCGGAATGGTGTCGTAGTTTTTAATAATAGTAAATCTCAATAATGCCTTTCACTGAGTGCACCATAAGCACATAAACTCGGGGTTAGTGTTAGTATATTATGAAGAAAAATGCATCGCAGTTTAATAAATTATGCACATCAACACGAGAACTTAATATGGAAAATGCATCACAGTTTGTAGTTTGTACCTAAACCATTGATAGAAAATGCATCACAGCTTTTAAATTATGCTGATCAACTCATAAATTGATGGAAAATACATCACAGTTTTGTTAATTATACTGATCAACTTATAATAATTGACGAAAATGCTTCCATTTTTTTGTAAATTTGTTTATGCGAATTAATTCGAGATTTGATAAAAAGATCATCACAGTTTTTGAAATGAAATAATTTTCACCACTAAATGTTTTATTGCATTTTTATGCAATCACAAAAATATGCAGCTATATTATTAAAGCTTTTTTGTTTCCTAAAGAAATACGTTGGTAATTTTGTACAGATGAAAAAATTAATTTGAAACATCACGGAATAAGGAAACTCATATCCATTTAGTGCAAAATATTAATAAAACTGTGAAAACTAATTGATGAATTGAAAGCATTTACAATAATTATAATATAGCAGTGAGCTAGTTTGAATAAAATTTTCGTGAAAATTGAAAATGTTTGAAAAATTATTAAATTTTACGCACCTGAGCAGACCATCGCTATAAGTTTTATAATCAAACCATTAAATTAATTTTAAAAATCCGACACAAACACTTTATGAAACATTCAAAACAACAATAATAAAATAAAGTATATTCGCCGGTTCTAGCGAATTAGTGTGAAAATGTCACTAAATCAAACGAAAAGCTTCACAAATTTCGGTAAAGAGTAATATTATTGATCTTACAAGGATGCACAAACTTCTGTCAAAAGCTTTTATTCCCTTTACTAACAAATAAAAATAATCGATAAACAGAGCGTCACTATACACAACTCAGCCGGTCGCATTCATTAAACTGAAGTTGAAGAGTTTCCAGTAGGAACGGAATACGCCTACGCTAGCGCCGCCTCGGTACAGTTTCGAACTAAAAATTCTATCATCTGTTGAGACGAGAGGGGGAGTTTCGTCTTTCGTATGAGTCATGTTGCGGCTATAAAAAATGTCTAGGAGGATCAACGTTATTACCTACCGTGGTAGAAAACATCGCAATATCGTTTAATTTTCGATCAAATCCTACCTGGATATAAGAAACGAATATCATTATTTTTCAGGCTTCAAATGATTACGAATAAAAGAGATAGATAGAAAAGAACGTTCGATCACATTTCTTCTATCCCTTATGCAGTGGGTTCCTAGGGAACGGTCTGTCGTCTGACAAGACGGCGTCTTTCAAAATTATATGACAATGTTTTTCGTTACTACGGAAACAATATTGACAACGTCCTCAAATGACATATTCACCGCTATTAAAAGTAGCGCCGTATCCGTAGGAAAACAAACCATTACGCTTTAATTTCCTACCAACTAAAAGCGGCCGTAACATTACGAACGTATTCTTTAAGATAAATAAATCTGTGTATAAGTTTCTCTTTCACTGACGGTAGTTTGATAGTGAAAGCGCTGGAGACAGTGTAAGCAATATCTGTAATTTTTTTTTTTTTAAATGAATCTGTGCTCACTCGAATTGAACACAAATACACTTTTGACATCTTTCACACTAAGCAAATGCTTGTGTCGTGAAAGTGGAAAATGGTCGGCACGGCCGGGATTTGAACCCACGACCTGCGCACGAAACAGTGCGAAAGCCGGCGTCGTAACCGCTGGTCTACCAAGTAATGTCATTGAGCGTAGCTTAGATACCGCAGTACCTACCTAAACAAGACATGAACTAAGCAAAAAGGTTCAATTCAAAATTTTTCAACATTACTTAATGCTATTGAAAATTAGACTTTTCTATGTATTACAGCCGTTAATTGCGGTTGCTCTTATCTAGAAAAAAATTTGTAAAAGTAGGTACCTGATTGGAACAAATTGACCCTTATTTAGTTAGGTAGAAACGCTTTATTTTATCGAATACCGACACAACCCTTTGGTTAGTGTGAAATATGTCAAAAATGTATTTGTGTTCACTTCGAGTGAGCACAGATTCATTTTTATATAAAAAAAATTATAATAACCAAGAAATATTTTATATCATTATAGATAGTTATACAAAGGGTTAAAAAAATAGATTGCTACCTACATATTCAATGAAGTGAAACACCTTTTGGTTTATATAAAAATCGAGTTCCTGCAGTTAGGAAAATCATTATCTAAAGATTCTAAAGTATAGGTACTAATATTGCCTTTAGGTAGAGGATATATCACTTAAGCTATATGAGTGGGTAATAAAACATTAAAAATTACATTCTGACTTCTTTAAATACCACATGTTTCAACCACAAAGCGACTCTTCGGCTCAACCGGATACCTCAAAGAAGTATCACCTATTAAAAAATAAAATAAAAACACACGGAAAATAATATCTAAAAGTTTTTGTTTAATAAATCAAAATAATTTACTGGAGTGTACATTTGTCCGAACTACCCCTACTTCTAAACCAGAGCTTAATGATAAAACAGAGTTTGTGTAAATTACATTTGGGGTATAAGTTGGCAGTTTTATTTTACGATAAACAAAACTTTTGCACATAAAATTTTGTTAATTTTAAGGGCTAAAACTTTCGAGATGATGGGCAGACGATGCCTTTAGCAGGAGCAGGACCTATAAAGTATACAAGGAAGTTGCCTCTCATATATTATCTTGGTCGGCTGGCTAATTGCACGTTTACTTTTGCCCGATATTTTGCAAAATAATCAAAAACTTTGACAAAATTTATTAATATCTATAAAATACAAAATATCATTCCGTTACAACCACAGACCTTAAACAATATTACGACAAGGTTTCATCTTTGTCATAACTTTCTTATAAGTACTCAAAAAATCTCATTAATTTAAAAATATTCACATGTTGTAAAAGAATCTCTTAATATTATTTAAGTACCTAAATACTTATAGGTAATATAATATTATCTTTCTCAGAGAAAATATAATTTTAAAAACTAATAAATCTAAAAGATAAATTTAAAAACTTAGTAAACCTACGTAATTGCATGATTTTTTGTAATATTCAACTCTACAATTGCATATTTGTTTTGTTAAAGTGTGGTTTATCGTATTTTATGTTTTAGATTATTGTACCTTTTTTGCAGTTTCGAAGCGTGATGTAGGTAGTCGGAAGGCTGGCTTAGAAATATCAGGAAATGGAACCGGAACCCTTCGAGTTGTAAAACTGTTACTAAATCCTATATAAAGTGGATAAGATGAATTAATGACCTACAGACTAAATTATTTTTGATGCAACTATGCATGTAGCAAGATTGACATTTCTATCCCGCAATAGACCATAATCAAATATAATTCTTCTCTTTAGGGGCACACGTTCTGCTTTCTCAAAAGCTGTCCGATAAATACAAGTCAAGAACTTTTAAAACCAAACTGCAAGCAATAATGACGAAGCGACCGAAGTGTCACCATCCACAGAAAAAAAATATTTGCTGAAAACGATTTCAAATCTACTTTGAAGATAGCAAAAAAATTTCAGCGTGGTTTGAGCTACATAAGAGTTAAAAATATCTATCCAGTTGTGAAGACGGTTAAAATGGGTGGCAAGGATTATTATGAATAATAAACAAACAAATAACATAATATTTATGCGTTCACGATGTATTAAACATAAAACACTTTGTATGAATAAAAGAGTCGGTTGTAGACATTCAAAAATATCTAAAAAGATATTTGAATTCAAAACTACGGCGTTATAACAACGTATTCCTGTAAATTGAGAGCGTCTAATAAGGCACAAAGTGACAAAACCTATTGTGGATAAACTTTTGATTGTTTGTTAATATCGCAGCATATTATTTCCCCAAAAGCCATGATCCTAAAATAACTTGTTTAGCGTGATATTCGATTTATACAGCAAGGCGGAGTTGACGCTGCTTGAATTGGCTGAACTAACCAAATTGTAAATTGCTCTGTAGAATGTAGTCTGCACTATGCGCTCTGTTTTAATTAATTAATTTATGAACCCAATTCTGGGCGATAGCGTAGCGAACAAACTGGATTGTTAGCTGAAACAATAAACTAAATAGTGTTATTTTAAGTACGTCAAAGCAAAAGAAGGATGTATCAAGATTTAAAATGCTCAATGCGATCGTTTTTCAATTCCTATCGTCTTATTTCTCAATTCTAAAGGATATGATCATATTATCTGGCCCATACATTGCTGAAGATATTTCTCTAAAGCTTTCGGTTCTAAGCTAAGTAAGTACATCGCCTCGGCTATTAGCGCCCCCATTCAACGTTGGTCTGAACCAGTCATCACCAATGCAATTCAGACTATCGAACGTATTATCGAATGACTGTAATAATCTATATAAGAATAGCCCAGGAGCCTTATTCCCGTAATCAATCGCATTTAAAAATCACTTAACGATAAGATTAAGACATGATCGCAATCAGGTCGCCCTTGAATTTAACGTTTGTAAGATAGTTACGGGAATGCCGATTACATAGAATTTCATACTAATATTTCAAACATAACGAATTTTTAAGATATCTGCTAGATATCTTGTTTTGTGAATACCAATCCGCCATTTTAATATTGTCAATCAAGATAGGAGCGTATTAAGACCGCTACGAGAATAACCCTACTGAACACTGTTTAAACTGAATTGATTCTCCGCGGGCTATATACAGGTATACACATTTGTGTAGTGGTCCGTGAGTATGCAATTTGAAAATACACAGTTTACATTTTGTGTAAACAAGAATTTAAGGTTCCCAAAGCCATTAGTACCTAGAAACCACCCTGGTAACGAGATAATTTTATCAAAACATGATATATGCAACCAACGCCCGGGTGTATTAGAAAAGTATAAACTAACAGATATTTGAATTATCAGTTCTTTACAATAAATTCTCACCATAGTTGTGTAAACAAGAACTTTAGGCATCTACACACCTACTTACACTATACCTATACACCGCATTGAATAGAAAATCAACATAAAAGCTGGGGACGAAGTTCGTCATAATATGGTAGCTTATGATCGAAACACCCTCTATAATATTCTATATTGCATCATTCTTTTTCAATTGATTGAAACGTTGCACTCGAATTCTCAGGGGCATGACAGTTGAGGCATCGACGTCTATCGGTATGCCGCTCACCTGAGCGTCTAGGCCACCCCCTGTGCCGGGGGCTCTGGTGGTAGCTGGGTTTGCGTGACCGGCCCCCGATTATGGCCATAACAATTATTATTAGTAGAACTATCGAACAGACTCTGTGGCGCCGTAAACACAGAATTACTTACCTAACTATAAAATGTTCTACACACACAATAACTATTATCAGGGTTTAATGGACATACCACATACTATTATTTATACCAGAACCCACGTTAAGAGTTATTTTATACGCACCCATTACAAACTCTATACAGTAGTTTTTAACCCGTGTTTTAAGGGTAATTTTGGCGACAAACAAACCACTAGGCCACCAAAAACGAAGTGGCTGATACTGAAACTGAAGGTCATAAGTTTGACCCTATGCAGTGCCTACCACCTTCATATTTTATGACACAATCTTAGCCTAGCGTTAAAGATGTCGAAAGCTTATTCGAATTCACTTTGGACGAACCCAGATTCATTAATTCCAAGAAAATAAAAACACTATTTTATAATCAATAAGGCACTTATGTACGACCAGGCTATATGACTTATGTATATATTATGACTGTTTTACGATGGTTGGCTTAGTGTTATCAATTCACGTCGACAAAATTTACATAAGTAATGCGGACAACAATTTCAATATGTTCAATGTATCGAAAAATCCCATGCCCCCGGTTGAATTAGAAACTGCCTCTGCCTGACTGAGAGTCCCTAGACATCCTTTGCGAGTCGAAAAATTATATGAAAGTGTCATTAATACAAAAAGAGGAACGTTACCTTTTCTGCACAGATTATTTTTCATTGAAGGAGGAAAAGTTTCTAGTTTATCCGGTCCCGGATAAACTATGGGTATAATAAACATAAACTCAAGTGTGCGCGGTCGAAGTAGTTGCGTCACTTGATTGTCAGTGTGAAAAAAACTTGGTCAAAATTTGTCTCGTTTTGTTATACGAAGAGACCTGTGCCCTTATTATTCTCGTAGCGGTCTTAATACGCTCTTATCTTGATTGACAAACATAAAATGGCGGATTGGTATTCACAAAACAAGATATCTAGTAGATATCTTAAAAATTCGTTATGTTTGAAATATCAGTATGAAAATGATCCAGTTCAAGATAGGCTTAAAGATTAGATTCCGATAGTTTTGTGAATACGACTGCTTGCGATCGTGTCTTAATCTTATCGTTAAGGTGATTTTTAAAAGCGATTGATTATGAGAATAGCCCTACTGGTCTTGAGATAAAACATTCAGTCAAATTTTGAGATAAAATATTCAGTCAGAAAAGATACTGTTGCATTTGAAAAATGAGATTTCAATATCTTGTCGAAGATTCGCGAATTCGCAATTAGCTATTATTTCAACAAGGGTAGATATGAATTTAATTTATTTTACAAAGTGCTGTAATAAAAATGCTGGATTAATATCAATAAGGTTTTATCTTTCGAGATTCCTTCGCAGAATTGAAGCCATCATTCCAGTTCTGTGGTTCGCACTTAAGCTTCATTATTAAAACATTTCGAAGAATATTTAATTTCTCGTAATGACTTCGATGAAATCGTTCTAGTGTGTTAGCCGGCCATTAAGTGCGGCTTTTCGTTGAATTTGGTACTGGCTGCCTTACAGCGCCATGACATAATGTTTTTCTTTCTACGAATTTTGAACCATTCAAATAAATAGACGCTTTGTTTAAGTGAGTTTCTACATATCGATTGAAAAAACTTTTTCTTTTGATGTCAAGGGGTCATTTGAAGGTCGCTAGATAGATTTATAGAAACGTATATGAACATTTTTCACTAGCATATTTTTACTAAAAAATGATTACATTATACTTATAGGTATCCTATATATTTTGTAAAGCTTTGATCCTCATGAAATATTTTTATACTTATGTATATAATTCGCTTGTTATTCGGTAGTTTAGGTATTTAACAGTTTATTCATAAAAACGGGTGCCCATGGAAAATATTAAATCTTGTTTTACTTGATCAGAAATTCCCGCGCAAATTTCGCAACGTAATAAAGTCAAAATAGACAATCAAACAGTTCATGACCCTTTTCTATGCCTTTTGTCAGACAGGTTTTGCTGCTATACTAGCTATTTAAGATACTGACCACTAATAAGTAGAAAGGTGCAGTAAAAAATACCTCGAAACAACAGAAGAGGACGGCTCTTGGTTCAAATTTGAATCTTCTTCTTATCGAAGTGCCCAGTCAGGTCCCCCCGACGTTGCTACTTGGGCAAAGGCTTTCCTGTCTCAAGCTGCATTAATCAGTTCCCCGACACACCATGTCTTCTCTCCAAACCGACTAAGAAGCACCGACTATACGTAATATTTCTTTTCCTTAACTTCAGATTGAAATTATCGTAGCAAAATTGAACTTGTTGGTAGCCCAATGTTCATGGGTTCGAACACCGGTGACAACCATTTTCACTTTCACGACACAACGCTTTGGTTAGTATAAAATTTCAAAAGTATATTTGTATCCTCTTTGAGTGAGCCCAGTTCTCATGTCGTAAAATAAATAAATGCTATACGAGTCATCTTTTTTCTGCGTCAAATTTTGTTTGGTGCATGTTTGCGTGTGCATATGTTTTATTCTGGATAGAGATTATCAGTGAGGATATTGCCCAGATATGTAATTTTTTCATCTTTATGAACATTTTTGCCTCTCAATTGGAGACTATATTATCTGGTCATTCTTGGTTATCTATTAAAAATCGAAACAAGAACTTCAGAAATTCACCAATAATTTAAAGTCACAATTTTTAATTCAGATGTTTATTTGCAATTGAGTATTTTGAATAACTGTTTTTTTAACGGAATATAAGAGTTGGAACAAACACATTTACTCTCAAAATAGAAAAAATAACCTCCAAAAACCGTAGAGCAGTAGGCAGTGATGTAGTCATTTTATCTCAACTAATGGTTTTTTCTCAAGGGAAAACTTTGTATTACGAGATTTTTCTCTGACTCGCAAACCTCATCATTAATTTCTTATTTATTTTCGTGTGAATTCTCTTCTTTATGAGAATTACCACGAAAATAAATACCACTACCTTAACCCCCCCCCCTTTTTGCTTAAAGAGCGTAAAGGGGGGGGGGTTAAGGTAGCTGGTCTTCCCCCTGTCATGACCATAAACATTGCGCAAGTTTGTTGCCTTCCTATGCCCCTGTGTGGGTTTTAAAGGGCGAATAGTTAGCTGCTGAAACTGCAGCCTATTGGGCATTTAACGCGAAGCAAAAACAATCCGCTTCTCAAGAGGAAGAAAACTCTGAATAATTGGGTCAAAAACGTATCTACATATTGTATTGTCCACTCTAAGATACATACTGATTGCTTTAAGTTTCTTCAGTAATGACATATAGGGAACTGTAGGTTAAATATCCTATATTTTATATAAGAACACTTGTAGTGGACTGAAAATAGAAATACTTCTCACGTGATCAGTTCGGAGATAGGCTGTTCCATATTCAAAATACACACGAGATGAAAATCAGAAGAACAATGGAGAATATAACCAAGACACAGAGACAGCGAATAACAGTGGTATACAGGTGGCCGAGTATTGGGGGTCACGCATCTGATGATGTCCGGATACGGAAAGCAAGTAAGTATGTAGGTACCTAATAGAGAATTATTTGAATTCTGGATCCAACAAAGGGCGAAAAGGCTTTACTGAACTAAACTGAGAGATCGTATGCTAAACTGAAAAGTCTCCTTAAATCCCTTTATACAATAGAGAAGGGAGAATGTACCTATTAGAATAATATAACAAAATCTAGATGAGGATTTTACATTTTTACGATAGAGCGACATTATCCATTGATATTTCTATAGTCACATTAGTAGAATGGTAGATATTTTGTCACCTCTTCCTCTCATGATCTATCAAATCTGTTATGAAGCCTTTCATGAAAAACACTAATGGGGCTATTATGTTTCAGTTACAGATGAGATATCGCAGTGTTTCTCATCCATCTTATAGCAGGCAGGTAGCCAACCGATCTGTCTTTAAATATTATCCGGATTCCTAATTATTACAGTGCTTAATTATGTTATGAGAACAAGTAACAGAAGTAATCGATAGTGGCTACAGATTTCTAATATTATGTATATACCTACCTGGAAATATTACTTATATTCAGCAGTCCTTTTGTTTAAGTATATGGATAAAATCTTGACATCGTTTAGCACTAAAGTTCTACAACTCAACTTGTTTGAGTTTTTTTCGATATTTTCTTGTTCTTAATTCTCCCATTATATTCTACATTCCCTTACTTTAAACGTTTGTCCACCTCTGAGAATCTTAAGAAGGTTAGTGAAAATCAGCTTATTCTAGCCAACAATTGAAAAAAAGACTTATTTTTCCTTCATAGATGGTTATTATAAGATTTAGCTTATCACGTTCGCTTAAAACGTCTTGACTACTGCGTTTAAGTATCATATTTTGAAATATATAATCCCAGAAAAACCCGTATAGTTTCATGAGTTTGAATCCATAACTTCAACAGCGATAAATAAAAGGATTCTTCTGTAGATCATTATTTGATCATTTATTGTATCTCTTGAACAATGTGTTTCTGTTTATTTTTGATTTGCCGCCGGCTGTCAGAAAATTATCAAAAAAACATCAAGAGGGATAATTTATTCCAAAAGTTTTTCAAGCTGTTTGTATAAAAAAGCTTAGAAAAAGTACTGAAACTTTAAGGTGTGTATTAAGACCTTTGCAGAACCTTAATATACATATATTCTGATATAAGTTTTGAAAGAAAAAAAAAATACTTAAAATATCAAAATTTATGTGAATTTGTTTGAGTTTTCTCCTACTCAGAGTCAACGAACTTTGGATAGCTTTACGTAAGAATGTTGAAAGGAAATGTTAAACACGAGAACACCGTTGGAGGTTATTCAATATTATAGAAGTGGATGTAAATTTGGTAGGTAGATAATATTATAAAGACTTGCGGAGATGAGGTGTCTGTTTTCTTATTAATATTATTACATTGTTGGGGTTAAACAATATGAATGTTCAGCACCGAGATGAAGTACCTAGCTGTTCTTAGAATATACATAACCGCTAAGGGTACTTTGTCATACCTTTCAGAATCAAGACAAACTTGAGAATACACGTTAAAATTTTCCGTGTTAAGAGACGGGGGTTCATTTGTGTGAAAAAAAAATCGTCATTGCGACGAGAAAATATTTTTTTAACAAAATTTGATAAAAGCTATTTCTTTTTTTTTTTAAATAAAATATCAGTCGCTTTTTTATTACTGCCTAACAACGAAACAAAAAGAGCTTTTGAAAAACAGAACGTGGCTTTAGTTTTTTTTTATTTTCAGAGAGAGAAAAAACAGGAGGCGGAAGTGAGAAAGACCTTTAACCATAGCACTACTGAATAATTAAACGGTATACCTGTGTTCTGTGTGTTTTTTTTTTCAAACCAATATTGCAAATTGAAGAACGGTAAAGGGTGATACTCTTCTGAATTATTTATTAAACTGTAGAATACGTAGGGAAAAGGACATTAAGCTTGTCTTAAACATTTATTTTTAGAATATCATATTGACAATATTTTATGTGGTTTTTAACTATTTGTGATCTGAGGAAGAGAAAGAAAATACAGTGACATTGTCAACCATGTCCCGAAACCTATTTTTGGCCTAAGTGGTAATTCGGCATTTAGTTGAAAATTTGGTTACATGTGTATGTGACATGGACCAAACTGATGATTTTTAGCCGAGACACTCATCCAAGTGAGAGTCTTCAACTCAGGGGCACTATTATGGAGAGAATGAATCAATTCAAGTATCTGATGGGTAGCATTATCACTCAAAATTTAGACCCTGACAATAAAATAAAATACAAGATGAAAACCGCCCAATTATCGTCTTTGTGACGACAACTTCAACCTTAAATTAAGAAAATGGATGATCAAATGTTACGTGTGGTCAGTTTTATTATTTGATGAAGAGGAAGACCTTCCAAGTCAATAGCATAAATAGAAATGTGAATCCATCTCAAAACGCTTAAATTACATACAGAAACTTACGAACTTATTATAAGACGTGAAAAATAAAAGAGGGCCGCACAGGAGTCAGAAGGGAACAACTTTGCTGGCTCAAAAACATTCATGAATAGATCAGACTGAAAACTGTGGGATATTGTTCAGGGCAGCTGAAGATAGGGAGTTCTTCTCTCAAGTGGTCGTCGACGTCGGGGGGACCCGATGGGAAAGAGAAGAATATGTGACATATGCTCGTATACAAGATAACGATTGGTATAATTCGGTGTTCCAATCCCGAAGACAATGACCTAACATTTAAGGTTCACGTTTACACATTTGGCAAATATGGTAATCAACCCTCGCAAGGTAAGTTTTGAAATATCTGGGGATGCTTTGAAAACCAGGGCCCCTTTCCACCACCATAATTCGCAACTTAGCAGTTTCTCAAATAATTGCATCGTTTTTGTTCTAGAGGACAAACAGTTTTGTTTCACCATAGACACTATTCATTAAAAAAACATTACAACTTTGCGAATCAATTGAAAAAACTCTTTTGGCGTTTCGAATATACGTTATAAATTTGTTGTTTCAACACGCACCACCCTAGATACCACCGTACAATTGGAAAGAGTTTTCAAATGATCTAGATGCCGCCAAGCAAATATTTTGTTTCCGTGGATCAAGATTGTTTTGCGCTAGGCGATTTTCGCATAATGCAATGTTGCAATGTGCAAAGTATGATGGTGGAACGCGGCCCGTCATCATTGAGAAATGGATAGCTAAGGATGACATAGAAATAGACTACTTATACATACATACGTGTAATGTTAGAAAAAGAAAAAAAGAGCAAGTATATAAGAAACTAGCAAAGAATGGCAGGTGCCGTTAGAGTGTTATTTGCACGGCACACACAAAGGTTAATACAACTATAATATGTATCCAGCGGCGTCTCTCTGGGGTGGCCTCAAGAAGATTTATGGTAACTTCCATAATGATTGTGTCGTGACGAAACTCATTTACGATCTTGCAAGATAATCAACTCCGGGATCCTTTCTGTGTCAAATTTTTCGCAACTAACATTATAGACTCTGTGAGAAATAAAGACCATTAGCGTGAAAATAACACTTAGGTGAGCACACGACTTCGTTATGCGTACAGAAAGAGATCAATACGAGCACGTAAATGTGAAGCGGCCATTCTTGTTAGCACATTGCTGTCGATTTACGCGATATGCCTTAGTTACGAAGCCGACGACGCGCCTAGTAAAAGTAGACGGTAAACTCAGGAAGTCAGGAGGCGGCGGTCAGGCGTTCAGAGTTTGGCGTTCTTTGTATTGTATGAACTTCTGACACGTACTAAGCAGGCGATATACGCGTGATGACCAGGTGGATCTGGCGTTTTAATCTGCATTTACATTGCGATTCCGATCCATTTGCAATATCAATCAATGTCATTATGACATTTAGATTTTAGTTGTTAAGCATGAAAATACTAAAAAAATCCTGACCGTGATCTACGATTTCTTACATTAAAATTTAGTCAGTGATGGGAGTCTTAAAGCAGACATAGAAGTGAAGATAAACAATACCAAAATATTGTGTCATACAAAAGCAGCAAAACGTTTACAACAATAATTCATTATTATAGACAAAAATTGAAAAATACTCATTATATAACAACAACACTCCCTTTAACACCCACTCAGGGGCATAGGAGGCCAACAAGAGCTCTCCGTTGCGCTCGAACCTGCGCAATGTTTATGACCTCCTCCCACACCATGTCCAAATCCCTCAGCTCTGCTTCGAAGGAGCGGAACACAGTGTGAGAGGGTCTTCCTCGTCTCATTATATACCTAGGGTATAATATTAGACCGATGTCATAGCGCGATATTCCTCTCCGGAATGCGGCAGGATTTGCCAATCATAGATAGATCAGTAGTTTCCTTCTTATCTCGGTGTATTTTGTTCTTTCAACGGTTTGAGGCTTGACTGACTGTTCTGGTTATGACTTGGTGAAGGACTATTTTTATTACCAACCAATTAGGGCCTTCGGCAGGCAACAAGGGCTCTGCTCTGCAAAGACCTCTTCCGATACTATGTCTAAATTTCTAAATCTGCATTCATTCAATCTGAGATATTTTTTCTTATCTTCGATGCCATAATGGGAAGAGAAATGGCTCTACACTTTATTCGACCAACTGCAAATGCAGACCACAGTTCATAGAGACAAGAAATATCAAGAATCGGACATAAATGGTATTTTCCAGCAGCCAAGAGAGGATGGAAGAAGAGTAAGAACATAAGTAGACCAAAGGTTTTGATACTTATAAAATGTAGATATGCCAAAAGTGTTCGTGTCTTGAGTCAGGGCCCACACCCAATAACACTCTGGCCAATCAGGCTCCGTCATTGTACCTACGTCTACGGCGAGTATTTTAATCCCAGTCTCGAAGTATTATTTTATTTGAAAGTGACGTGTGTTCAATCGCGTTTCAGTAAAGGTCAGCAGTCAAGCTTAATTAAGAACATTATATTTCGGTAGCGATGGATTTCACTCACGTCAATTGGATTAAATTTCGTGTAGAACATAATGAGAGCAATGGTAATATTAGAATAAAGACTTACCTAAGAAGATATCCTCGTCCTCAGCTTGCTGTACCAGAGCAGCCATTGCCCTACAGAGGGCCGGAGGAGACTGCGGTCCCGATCCAGGACCTGCGGGCCGGGCCCGCGCACGCAGCGACAGCGGCGACGCGGCCAGAACCGCGCCGCAGGGCATTACCACCTTGACAAGATTACAGCTGCCACTCGCTTTTACTCTTTCTCACTAATTAGTCCCTTGCTACGTGATTATCATCCCTATCAGTTTATCTCATTACTAGGGACAGCGGGAGGGCCAATCTCGCCGATGAACACTTAAACAAATTTATCACAAAAACTTTCGGAATACTAAACCGGATTTGCGTGCTGTCGCCCTGGTGCTCTGGAAAGAAAAACAAAACGAAATGTTAATGGAATTACCAATTATCAGCACGTAATGAAATAAAATAGATTTTTTGCTAGAAGAATTCCCTTAATATTATGTCGTCTCTGTGTGAAAATTTCTCGTACTGATACTAAAACTAACATACCCTTACACTTAACAAACCAACAACTCCAAACCTCAATATTTGCTAGATGAACGAAATATATGCTTATTGTTCTCGCAGTAATAAAATAATGTGTACCCGCAGGTAAATTCAACAATCGGAAATCGGAAAAGGATAGGAATAAAATTTGTTGTGGATGTAGGTCTTATTGGGCTATTAATTTTTTTGTTTTGTGAACTAATTTTAAAATCCCATTTGAGATTACCACCGTCCACATTCTGTTCTATCACATATTGTTTGTATTTTTTCCCGAATAAAAGGCTAAACAATATCTTGTGTTATATTTTGAGGGCAAGGTCAAAATTGATATCTGGAGACTTTTTGGTCCTTATTAATTTGTAATCAACAATTATTAATTACTTCGATCGAAACAATATACCTATTTTGAATTGTATTTCACAAAAGAAAATTTAAATGATTTTCCCATAAAGTAAGTTTGTACCTACCCTTTGTACACTAAGCATAAAAAATTCAAACAAATTAAGTTTGGATTAAGAGTTTAAGTTAGAGACGATGAATCAAAATGAGGCGGAGAATATAATGTCCAACCTACATACATATAGAGACTCATAAATAATATTAGCATTTTCATAATGGTTCAAAGCCCAACAGATTTATTATAATTTCAAATAAAGAGGCGGCCCAAGCCGTGGCGCAGATGTGGTTAAATGATACTATAATTATGTTAAATCGTAAAAACACCCCTGGACTCTTTGCTTAAAATCGAAAAAATAAAACATGCAAATTTGATACTTTGAAACACCGCCTTAAATAATGTCTGTAATGCTTGATAAACTCGCCATGGAAATTAAGCAATGAGGTACTCTCATGTTGTCTACTAGTAACTATCTTTCCCGACAGACGTTATTACCCTGTGGTCCAAACCAGAGGCGGCCCGTTCATATGTCATTGTGCATAATGTGCAATACGCCTCCAAAAAAAAAATTAACTAATAAAACAATAAAATTAAAATATGTATTACTAAAACGTCCATATTTCATTCGTATTCAAAGCTCAGGCAGGAAGAACGCGAAAATATAATAATATGCGCACAATTTTGTTGACTTTGTATGAAAATTATCTAAAACGCCTGAAACGGTGCAGGTGCAGTAGACAATAATTTTGTTGTTAAATTTTTTTCATAGGTGGCGTCGTAGGACATCCATTCCAAACTAACTTTAATGTCATATTTTATTTAATGTTTATTGCATTTTTCAACATTTTATTAGTTATTCTGTTATCCGGAGCGGAGAAGAATTTAATAAATCAAATATCGAGGAATCTGTTATAATCGATATCGAGTTATAAGTATTCGGACTTACCCGACTTTCATTTATATTATAGATATCTCAGATCACATAGAAGTAGGGGTGCGTTTTATCGCTCGAATAAGAACTAATCCAATCGTCCACTATTCGGTGTTTGCTCTAACTCGTAACGCTAAAAAACAATACAATATGGCAAAGTAGCGGAAGGCTCTTGTTGCTACAAATTTTCCTTATTGGAAACGTTTAGAGGGAATCGATTTATAGATTGATAGAACATTCAAAAGCGTGGTATAACCAAGAAACAAATCAAACCTTTTCCCAAAGTTTTCATGTAAGTAATTATCCAAAGAGACAAAATTCTCCACGATATTATCAGAGATTCGTGAGGATATTGTAAAGTTCCGCCAGAGCTTGCGATCCACCCAACAAACTCAGCCTATACTTGTTGGATATTGAACGCTAAATCCCGTATTAGGCGTCTAATGAGATTATCTCTGTGTGGGCGCTCAGACCAAAACGAATTTTCCACAGTGGCTATTATTACTATGTACCTGGCTGTAGGTACTCCGTCTATATCAGCATGGAAACCTTCTATCTGCCCATCTTTCATACATTGCGGATAGCTTCGGAAAAGGCTGATTTTATAAAGCGAAATACTCTCCGTATACCTACTACACGAGTAATTCAGTGGTATTATATTTTTATCAATAATTAATCAAAAAATCGTTTATAACAACAATTATAACGAAACTCTCCGTCAATTAAGACCTTCCAAAAGATGGAGAAACAGCTGGAATTCTACCATACAGTATACAATAGGAACTTTTAAAAAAAAGGCCGAAAAACCTAAAAGAAGGTTTATTCAGAACCTCAATGCTTATCCAATTTATCTGGCTTACGTAAAGAAAACCCTTAAATTTTTAACTGTTAAATTGAAATTTATTCTTTTAAATTTTAATCTGAGTGAATAAAAGAGCTTCGGTTTTGATTCGATATTAAAACTTTTAAGATCCAAATTAAACCATTAGTAGGGTACAGCAAAAGTGCCATGTCGCCTTTATTGGACAGTGAATAAAGGTTTAGTACATTACCGTGTTTTGTGCTCACGACAACAAAACATCAGACCTAAAAGTGTTCTACATTCAGAATGATTAATGATATTTATCGCGAGTAAACATCAGAAATACGCACCTCCCCCTTTCGTAAATTTGAATAGTCTAAATATTGAGTGAGGAGATAGTGTCATAAGCAGATAAAGTATCACCCCTAAAGAGGACGCAGGGGATGGACGAAAATCTAGAAAGTATAAAAATATGAAATAACATTAGAAACGGAAATACGAACTGTCAATTCATGACCCTAGAAATCAATGACATCGAAATATATTGCATACCTATTACTAGGATTATCGCCTGAAATCGAGTTAAAACAACAGTAAGAAGGGTGTGATTAGTTGGACACATCGCTGCATAAAAAAAGACGGAAAAGAAACCAAAACGTATCCACAAGATATGTTAGATCGACCTTGGACAGTTGGACACCCTCTATTAAAGATGACACTACAATAATTTAGAGTCACGAATCACCAAACAGTAACAGCAAGTCAAACAGGCCATAGAAAAGAGGATAAAAAGAAGAAAAGCCTCAGAGAAAACTAGTTTAGTATTTAAAAAAAAAAACAAAAGAACGATTCAATGAAGATTTGCAGTTAAAAAGAATATGTTTCATAATTTTACTGATGACAATGCCCTCGAACTTTTTATATAATTTTTTTCTTTAAAATTACGTGTTAATACTCTCAAGGTTTAGAAAACGTTTGTATCTAAAAGACTTCCTAACACTCAATTCCTTCCAAACATAACTGAAGGATATGTATATAGTATGAAAGAAAGCACGAAAGAAAAAAACAATTAAACTCCAATATAATCGAATTTTGTTTGTAAATAAAGAAAAAGGAAATAGATATATTTACTTACTTTTCAAACATAATACAATAGCATTTCCTGTTTGTTTTAATAAAAGCATCCGTGATATAAAACATAGCGGTGGGCTAAATTTACGAAACAAAAGTCAAAGTATTGTAGGAAGTACACATCAAACGATGATACACTGGAGCAGAATTTCTCTTTTAACAATGTTTAGCTTCAGATTGGCGCTGAGAGATAGCACTCTACAGCAGTGTTGATCTGGTACAATCTCCCATTATTTCCTCGACGTATTGTTTCCGAAGAGCTTTTTTTGATTATTCTTTTATCTGCAAAAAGCAATGTTTGAAAAATACACGGTAATATTTTCACACAAAGAGAAAACAGTGTATCGGAGGATTTTATAACTAGCTGTAGAATGAAAAGAAAAATTATGAAAGTAAACCAAGCTAAGGCTGTGTCGTGGCTGTTACCTGGATATCATTGTTATCCCAGGAACAATAAGCTCCTATACACGAGTCACTAACAGTAACTAGCAGGCTTGTTCTGTAGTAAAAACAAAGTTATCGATACAAGTATGATTAGATGGCACAAATTAAAACAGTTTCACCTAAAAATGAAGTCTTTTTACGATTTTATGAAAAAAAAAGGTTCTTTCTTTCTTGACAGACTTTTCCTGTCTTAAATAATATGAATATTGCATTCTCATTTTGTACAATGATTTTTTTACATTTTTAACCAATATACCTAATTCCGACTGATGCATCTGTTTTAAACCATGTCTACAAGGACATTCTGACAATCACATCAACTATCAAACAACTGACAGTTTCAAACAACCCCAATTAAATTTCAAAACTAAAAATGTTTAAATTGTCAAAAGCACAAGTTAAGTTTATCGTTAAGTTTTTTTTTTTCAATTTACATATGATATTATTTTTTTCTTTTATAATAACCTTCTCCTGACAATATCAAATACAACAAAATAAATAAATATCGAATTTGGTCCAGCCGTTCGTGCGTTATTCGATGGGAAATAGGGCTGGCATTTATGCATTTATGAAATCTAATAAGCTAATCTATTGACACAATATTTTATATCAGGTGTGCCCAAGGTGAAAACTGGCTATCGAACAACCGACGCGCGCCAGGGCGTCCTGGCGCCTTTCAAATATACGAGGTACAGCCCACGAACATTATTATTACGTTTCAGTATGACATATTGGACGCCACACGCTATCGAAAAAACTATGTACTAAACTAAAAACACACTACTTATATATTCGATAAAAAAATAACCCTTTATCCCTAAAAGAAAATGAAAAGAAAGCAAATCCTATAAAGCTTCTGCTATTTCTACCGGTACCTCGTTGTTTGTAAATTTTCCAAAATTCAAATTACCTACCTATATCTTCTAATTTTGTAAATTATTGAATACCGAAATAAACTTTATATGTGATTGTTATTAAATAAATCTCTATGTATAAAAATGGTGCCCTATTTTCCCTTGGTCATCACATCACGCCTGAACAACTGAAGCAAATTCACTAATTCTGTTTTGTTATGTTTGCTAGCGTCAAAAGAAGGTTCTTACCAAGAAAAAATTTAAAAAAAATGCGCGTATCATTAGAAAATTATAGAAAACTTAACATAGATAACTTTGGTGCTTTTGACAGTATAAACTTTTCTATTTTTGAATTTTAATTGACGTTTGACATCTCTGTTAAATTTGGTTAGTGGGATTTTCAGATTCAGCCATGTTACAATCGTTTTTGTTGTAAATATCGAAATAAATATTAATGTGTATGTTACTACTAGCGCCATCTAGTGAGTCGTGTACTTATATTTAAAATTGTCTAGTCTTTGCTTCTTTCAATAAAAGTTTCAGTCGTTCACGTTGACTGGTAAAGAAAACTGTGTTTTATTATAGTATTAAATAGATGGAATTATATTGGGTAAATAATAGGTACATCATTGATTTATCATTATACAAATTCAATTTTAACGCATATTCATAGTAAAGACAGGATAACCTATGACGGGAAAGCTAGTAAACAAATAAACTTGGTATACCAAAAACACCGTCCTTTAGGCGCGAGGCCTAAATAATTATAGATACCCAACGTCTGGTTCTACGATAAAAGAAAAAGAAAACAATTTCAGTTTTTTTTTTATTTTCATAGTTTTATTACTCTAAAACCATCATTGCATTTTCACTTTTTTGTGTGAACCGATTTGCGGCACATCTGTTTGATAGTTTCAAAGTCTGTTACGGACAAAGGTAGAAACATTTTTGTATGCGGAATCGAGGGCATTGGATAGCTCTTGCTGCTTCCCTTTACTCCTAAAGGGTCAAAATGAGAGAATGTATCCGTATCTGTAAAGAGATAGATTAATATGAGTATTGACAGATAATTCGAGTATTACATAGGTTAAGAGGATGACTTTCATATAAGGAATGTTGCTGAGAATGTGTAGAAAGGATATTACTCTTGTTAAGCAGACAGGAATTACGTAAATTTCCCGACAACTATTTACCTTTGAGCGGTAAGCCACATTGTTTTATTGTTACAACTGTGTTTTAATGAGATACATTCGGAAAGATAAATAGTTTTCAGCCAAACATTTCTCACAACGAACTACCTTACTTCTAAATTACATATTTTATGCATACGTAAGCGTTCTTAACGAAATAACCTCAAACCATACCGACTGCCAACTCAGAAGAGTTAACGTAATTTGTCCTGATTTTGCACCTCGTTATATCATTCAACTATCCGTTTTGAGATATTTATACTTTAATTATTTGAATTGTAAACTAGATTTTATTTTAACGCAAAGTTTTTGAAGGCTCTTTGAAGGCATAGAAGTTGAGCGCCAGAAACAATTATCATAATTTTTTTCATTGGATTGTTGGTAAGTATGTAATTTCATTTACATCCGCATAGGCTGTCCAGATGTTTTCAGATGAGGACTCAATCGCTTGCAACAATCAAACGTTAAAATCTATACCATCTTCTCGAAATTCTCTAATATAACGGGGGCTATTCTGAACATCGGTCCCGATCGAGATGCATCGGATACGATACAATAGCGTGACGGACAAAAATAATAATTTAAAATATTCCACTATATTTTTTACAAAAAAAACACGCCTATTTTAATAAAAAAAAACTAATCATTTGTTGTTTCTATCAATGATTATTTTTTCTGATACTTAATTTTTTTTTACCTCAAATTAAAATGTAAAATGTGTCTTTTACATGATATCTATACTCTTAGATAGAACTTTTCTAAATAATTTTCATTAAAATTCTTCGAAATTTTATCAAATAACACTCTTAAGTAATTTTTGTGGCATTTTTTTACACTTAATTTAAAATAAGATTATTAAAAACTAGTAAAGACTTGGTTAGATCGCAAGCGACAGCGAAATGGGCGTCGAGTAGACTTCCGATAGTGTTGCGACGAATGCAACCGGTTATCCGATCTTTCATTCGAATGTTGCTAGTTAGTAGTAAGGGCGTGTAATAAAAGTTTGATCCTACGCAACACTATCGGGACACACACAACTCGCTAGGGTCGGATGTTCAGAATAGCCCCTAATATCTTCTTGCTAAGAAAAGAAGTGGTTGGTAGCCTAGCGGATACGACGCCGCCTTTAGTACTGTCTCGTACTGGAGGTTTTGAATTCGATCCCAGGTGCCGACCATCTTCCTCTTTTACTGAAATTTTCCATTGACATCGTATTGTTACAGTATTTCTTTTTTAATACTTTTAATATATTCGAGAAAATTTGTATCTAACATTATTAAAATTAGAATTGCAAGGTTCAGCGGTAATTTAAATCGAACGTGAATTCTACGGCTTATGTATAACGCGAGTTTTTTTATTGGAAAATAAGGTTTTATTAGGTGTCAGAATTCTAAAGGAATAATATTTTCGAGATAAAAAAATATCTACTGCTTGGAGTGCTTACCTTAAAAAATATGAAATATAATTCGAGAGAGAAATATTTTTTCAGACGATACAATCTGGCTTATAAGAACAATAAATCTCTCGCATTAACCTGTTGAGGCGTACATAAATCTCATATCCAGAGTTGAGTCGGTAAACGAGTCAATGATTGCACCCGGCGCGGGAGGACTGTTAGCGCTTTATGCGGGGCGCGTGGCTTTTCTCGACTCCACAGGATTATCCTAAGAGCCATCGACCCATAATATAACATTTTGCAGCGTAATGTCTACCATATATTGCAACTAACAGTTCTTTCGTAATCGATTACAATGAAATGTAAACATTTAAATAACTTTTAATAATGGGGTGTCCCAGAAAAGTCCAGAGATAGAGCACCTCTGGGGATATCCAAATACCTGAATATATAATTATTTTATGCGATTTTTTTATAGTTTATGAGGTATATTTTTTTTTAGAATTTAATTTTTAGTATTCTATTTTCCCTAACTTACAGGATATTATTGATTGGACACTGAGCAATTTTTAAGGTACATGCTAAGTGGGACAACCACAATTTTCTACAACTGTAAAAAATAAAACATCACTGGTTTTCAATGGAGCTACTTAGAGGAGTCGATGAGCAAAGATATTTCAAGCAAACGAATCGGCCAACTCTTTCGACTATCTTTATCTGTACAAAGTCTCGTGCGTTAAGTGAAACAAACGTGATGTAACTAAATATAAAGAAGGTTATACAAAATAGGCAATTCAAAGTTTACTAGAATTCAGCTTTAATTATCAGACTTTTCGTCATATCTCTAACAACCTTTGTTGAAAATCTGTCAGGAAAAGTAAACATGATTTAGTTTCAGTAGACATACTCGTACACTTACATAATAGCACAGTTCCAAATCAAAATTAATACCCACATAAAAGCTATATTTAGTGGATTTACATAAGCTGCGCTTGGGTTTTTCATTTACCGGAAAGCAGCAACGTGGGCGAGCCTTTATTAAAATTATTTTAATTTAGAAAAGAACAAAATAAACTGACGTGCTACGAACATTTCCATTCCCGTTCCAACGATTTCCATATCTCCAAACATAAAGCTACAGGAGAGGTGGAGGTCATACATTGAAATCTTTTGAACGAACACATTTTCGAGTTTTCCGGTCATTCCTCAAATAAAGGCCCGCCATTCACCGTCAAATTGGAGTGAGTAGGGAACACCAAATGGATGATGTGGAGTGATTCATTGGAGTCGCATATTATGCAGCGTTCTAAAATCATTCGCCGTAACTCCAAATGGATCATCAATGGGGAAATTCTAGTGGACGTAGTCCTAATTGTCACGTCACTTGATTATCAGTGTTAGCGTGGTCCAACTTCGTCTCATTCCGTCATCATCCTTCAACCAGGGTAAACGTGTTACTGTGTTTTAAATTCAATAATACGAAAATACGTTTATTGACGTACCTAGTGACATTTTTGAAGAAACGTTATAATAAATTGAATTGTTTTCGACCGAGAAATTTATCACATTACCTATACTAAAAAAATCCTACTAGAAGTACAAGAAAATGACAATCTGAATACTTCAATGCACATAAATTTGTTTCGGAGGTCATACAATCCTCATTCGTTTTTTTTCTTTTATATTATTACACAGCGCATGCGGCGAGATTATGGAACGAGCAGCCCATTGGTAAAAGACTCGCTCCATCTACATATTATTTGCTTCAAAAAGAGATTGAAACGTCATTCCTTCAAATCAACACCAATCCTGTCCTATAGTCCCTTTCCAATCCCCCTCTCCTTCTTTTCTGCACTTCAAAAATATTTTATTTTAATTTATCTATTTCATATGTATATATGTATGTATTTATGCCATAATATTCTAATTTAATTTTGTATCAATATTTTTTATACCTCTATGTATTGATTTATTTATTTATTTATGTGTCTATTTCATTATGTATTTATTAAATCATTTTTAGTTTTTAACACTTCTTCTCAATTGGTTGGTTGGCGGAAATTGCCTCAGGCAATAAATCCGCCAATCGGGTGTATTGTATCTGATGCCCAATAAAGAGTTTATTATTATCTTTTCCATTGTTATTAAATGTCAAGATTTTCATCTTTTCCGAAGAGATTGGTGTAGGTACACCTAAGTTTTATTTTTGTTAAAAATCTCGTAAGAAAAAACACAGGAACGGCAAAAATTTCATTCATTCGTGCGTTCAGGAGTTCAGGAGTATTGTATAGGAACTTGATTCGAACGCAATAATTCTTAACCACCAAAGCGGTATCTGTAATTTGTGAAATGATTTGTACGACGCTTTTGTGGTAAAATTAGGAAGATGTATAGCGCAGAGCAAATTCAAAAGAGGTCTTTATATAAAAATAATAATCTCCAAGGTTCGGGTGGTTGTGCGAGCTTTGATGTACTGCCTGCCGTCTTCTGCGAGTAACTACACTGTAACCCTCGTGTTTTTACATATGTATTCCGTATTAGGCACTTATGTATCAAACCAGTAGTGGGGCACCTTTTTTGTTTAACGTTTTACAATAATTTATGGGAAAAGCTAACACGGCATACTCGGGCATACACTGTTCTTTGAAAAGCTGTTGGAACGGTAGAGGCACCCCAAATAAACTTTGAGCTTTCAAATGAATGACTAATGTATTTACACAGAAATCCCACTCATATTAACTTTATACAACAGTTTAAAATAAAAACTTAAGAAATTTTAAAATCATGTTTTATATTTCAGTAGTGCTAGTTCGAGTTTTATCTGAAGCTAATGCACACTAATAAGCGCTTATTAGCGTGCAAATAGTGTTCCAACATTAAACGATCGAATCGTTCAATGTTTTTTTTTAAGATGTTTATTCGAATCTCCTTCGATGATCGTTTCGATATTCGGGTACTGGGCATAAAATATCAAACAAATAAGAGCAAGCTGTTTTGAAATAATATTAAATTTAAAAAAAATTGTAGTGATTCTAAGCGGTTTTTCGACATCATAAACTCTCTCTCTCCTTAAGTTTCTCCCTACTTATAGTATGTGAATACTGTTGAAATCAGCTCTCCTCACACTGCTAACTCTTCTCTGCACAATCATTCTCCCGTCTGTGTTCACGTCTAGTCAACATCTACAAGACCCAAGAATTTCTTGGTCTCGCTCTTCTCTTAACCGAACGTATCCAAATCGGTTTACTCATGGTTTCCATTATATTATGTGGCCAAACCATTTCAATCGCCTTTCCTCCGCCTTGCAATTGATATTTGTCTCCCCTCACCTTTCACGAATCGGAGTTCTTTGAATATTTTCCCTTAAAGACACATGTGGATTATTTCATCAAGCTTTAAAAGGCTTTTAAACTTACGGATCCATATAAAAGTGCGAGCTGGAATTTTTTTTTTTTTTATAAAAATGAATCTGTGCTCACTCGAAGTGAACACAAATACACTTTTGACATCTTTCACACTAACCTAAGGGTTGTGTCGTGAAAGCGGAAATGGTCGACACGGCCGGGATTCGAACCCACGTCCTCCGCACGAAACAGTGCGAAAGCCGATGTCGTAACCGCTGGTCTACCAACCACCTCCTTTATATTTAGGGTTGGGTGAGCTCCATCAAATGCCGAATTACTCCATGTTGCATACCACCAGCAAGTCCAACTCTCTAGTGTCCACGTCAAGTACCCTGGTAATGTGATCTGACACCAAGGTAATAGATCACAGCAGATAGTGAAAGGACGATGGCGAGTCTTCGGCGCCATAAAACCGGAATCAACCAGCTTAGGGGTGGAAAACCCCTACAGAAAACCCTTGTCCTCCTGGAAGAGGTTTGGGCGAGGGGCTAATAACCTCTCCCCATAAAAAAAAACATAAAAAACGAATAAGAACATCTAAGACCCATCACGGTTTATAACGCTGAAGATGTTGATATTTTCTGTGAACTCAGTTCCTATGAACGGCAGTTGGCAATCACTGAGTTCCGCCGAGTCGGCAGCTCACGCATATCCTACCTACGAACGTCTTCTTTATTATTCCTCGCGCTCACCTTTCTCAATACAAACACCGCCTACCTACTCTCCGTCCTATTCTTCTACATTCTTTCTTTCTTTCAACTAAACAGGTAACCGTATATCTTAACCCCACCACTCTGCTACAATGCGTACATTATTTTTTGTGTCATGATCAATTCATTGAAAAAGTTTTTATGTAAAAGTTTACTTTCTTATTCTCTAGCGGAATTACGCAACGCAATATCACAATTTTATACGGGGATTTAAAATTTCTTTAAGTTTAAAAAATGAGAAAAGTAAATGGGTACGTAACATACTGTTTTTTTCTTTGTCATTGAGTTGTGAGTGAAAAAAATCAGCAATTCTTGGTCTTGCTGTGCTCGTTATCAATTAGTTATCTTTTGACCATCAGGCTGAATCTCGAAAATATTGCGAAGAGAAAAGGATCTCCACTTTTTTTAAATTATTCTGGCGAGATAAAATTTCTCAAACACCTTCTACTGTTTCTTTTCTAGCCCTCCTCAATGCCCAGAATATATTCAGGTCCTCAAAAAGATCTTGTAGGGAACACCCGCTGGAAGGAGGAACATTGGACGGCCCGGGCTAACAGGGTGGAATGGAGAAATCTTCTGGAAGAGGCTAATGGTGACTTTCACCAACGGTTCCTATGTTTTAGATAGCTCTTAGCTTTCTCCACACCATATAAAACACTACGCTAAATAAGTTAGGAACCGTTGGTAAAAGTGACCATAAGACCCACTCAGGTTTGTCACACTACGCATGTTAGCTTTTAGTTAACTTCATTTTGAAAAACCGAATTAACATGTTGTGTTTGTTTTCTTGCTTTCCGCTTAACGTTTTCTCCGAGTTCATTGAAGTGGAAAATAATAGAAACAAACAAGAGTTTGCGTTACTTCTAGGAAAAATAATATCTTGCCACTGGAGTAAGTTTATTTTTCAAAAACAACTTGTAAGTGTTAGCTTTTGCTAAAAGTGTCCGTATTGTACTCAAGGGGAACGAATCGTAAAGGTAATTTTAATTTCCCCCTTTTCTCTCTGACATACGTAACATAAGCTCTAGCATGGGGTAGTAGAGAGGGTGTTTTATAATGTAGGTGATACGGTCATGTGTATGCGTGTACACGTATAACGGTAGTTTGTTTCTAGAAGATACCTACGTACGAACGAGACTTATGTCGGCCAACAAACTTAACATCCTTGCGGATGAGAAGAAAGTACTGCAATTTGCTTCGGATACAGACTAGCATACGTACACGGGAATGAATAAAAGCTGGAACATAAAACTGGAAAAAAGAACCAAGAGAGCGGAGTGCTGGAAAACATGAAAAATATGCGAATAAGGAACATTAAAAACAAACTGTTAAACTTAAATATGATTTCAAGAAACGTGCGCAGACATGGAAAGTTGAGTCTGGTTCTAATGTACGTATCTCAAGAGTAAAACTGAAGCGATGAATGATCTAAGTTCTTTTTATACATAGGTGAACCACTTCCTAGGTTGATAGCAATCTTTGGGTTCCCCAATCAATATGGGTCGGTCTTATGAGCTGCGCAAGGAATCCTTTTATAACATTCCTTAAATACTGTTTTGCAATTTGGACCATTTGGTCAAGGTATGACGGCCTTAGTGTACAGTGTTCTGCGCTTTTCTCTCTATTTACGATTCATTGGACTATTATGGGTACATCCAGAGTGATTAGGTCTCGTTTAATTAAATGGTTGAGACCATTCTTACATTACAAATTTTACAATTTTAAGAGGCCATAGAATAAAATGAAATACATTTTTGATCTTCATAACATACCTACTTATTTAGTTTTGAAATGAAGAGGAAATTTGGCAGAGAATAAAATAAATTAAAGAAGAAATAATCGGGCGAATTTCCACTTTAACAGAATCAAACAATGATCGATTTTCTTTTTTCTTCTCTTCGGTTAACAGTACAATTATTTTGATAGTGAACAGTCAGTCCAACAAAAGTTTTAAGTGTTTCGCCAACAGCCTTTCTAAGAAGAGGGTGGGCTATTAACAGAATCATTATGTGAGTAATTATATACCAGAAACGCAATCGAAAATCTTTGCTTTGGATAAATTCGGGGTTTTTCACTGAAGTATAGGATGAAAAACATTAGATAAGACCTATACCTTGGAAAGAAGTTTGCGGTATCATTATTTTTTATATCTTTCTGCTTGCAAATTACTATAGCTTTATTCCGAATATTTTTTTTCTAATATTTCCAGGCTTCTTTTGTAGCTGAAGCATTTTTAATTAAATTATGTCTTTGACGATAGTATAAATCTATGGTTTCTTTGTTCTGATCAGTTTTGAGAATCAGATAACCCATTTGTTCTTTAATCTGTACCTATATAATTTCAGGATGTGGTCCGCCATTAATCGTTCCCTGTCTCCCCAAAATATTGAACCTAATAAGCCGTTCGTACTCTCTCTCTCTCTCTATCTCTTTTGTTTTATTTGAAATAGTTATCAAGGACTTTATAGGAAGAAGATCAATTTTTAAAGATGATTGTCTATACGTGACTTTTAACAGACTCGAATCGTTTCTCGAGCAAGATGGTCGGCACCTGAGATCGAATCCACGACCTCCAATACGAAACGGAATGGTTTTGTCATCCAAAAGTAGGTATGTACGCGTATGTCTGATGGCAGGTGGACGAAGAGAGTGCTGGACTGGAGGCCTTGAACAGGAGGCAGCAGCGTGGGTAGGCCCCAGACAAGTTGGTCCGACGCGACGGCGTCAAAAGAGTAGCGGGCCTGGACCCCTAGTATAAGTTTTCGATGATCGAATATCGAAACGATCATCGAAAGAGTTTCGAAAATTTTCCATACAAAAATGATCGAACGATTCGCTCGTTTGATTTTAGAACACTATTTGCACGTTTATAAACGCTTATTAGCGTGCAATTAGCTTTCGATAAACTAGCCCCACTGCTCTGGAAGAGGTCGCGTCATGTATGCAAGTCCAAGAGGGAGGCCTTTGTTCAATACTGGACACAAGAAAAACGCTGAAGTAAGTAGGTATGGTATTAATTAAAATAAATATATTTCTCGGTTAGAGTGTTTCAACGAAAAAACTACACGATTTACGGTCGAACTTAGCCTATTGATATACAATATTTTCTATTTTCTTCACCGATTTGAGCTCAGAGGTACCACCCACCCCTTTGATGTATAGGTAATACACAGAAACGTAGTAAGTAAGTAGAGAATGTTTGTTATAAGTTGTTGAAACTGGAAATAGCCGTGTTTTCACAGTATTAACGATAGCTCTGTTGAGGTTTTCGCTAGCCAATATTACCCCAGAGGTAATAAACATTTATTCCGAGTTTTATTATTTGAGTAGAAGTTTTCTAAGAGAACGCGATTTAAGTGGCAGACATGAGACACATCGGGTTTAGTGTTTTTGCCTATTCCGTAAGAGAAGTTCCACTCCGGCGCGGCGCGGCGCGGCGTGTTCGCTAATAGAAAAGTTTAATGTAGTGTGCTGGGTTCACACCGCTTCATGAAAAGTTTCTACTCGCAGAATTAGCGATTTTTATATCATTACTAGCAGCAAAACCTATCGGACGACAGACATAAAAAGGGGTAATCAACTATTTGATAATCCAATAAATCAGTTATATCGTCCCTTTTACTTTACCACGTTTAACATTTTTTCCCGTCGCAATAATTAATTGTATGTAGGAACCTTTGATCGAGTTTCGCATTATTTCGTCGATATAATATTTCCCACGGATACTAATAGAAACGAATATCGACATAAAAATATTAATAGGAAAAATGTTTCCCGTTGTTGGATTGATTTTGTCATACGGATGAAAAATATTTATCGTGGGGCTGGTTTTTCAACGAAAATATCGAGCAAAGGATGAATTGAAAGGATGCCAAATAAATGACAGCAGTCGCAGTCTTTAAATTTGGTTGCTCTCATGTTCTCAATAATTTCCAACTTTTTTCTCTATATTTCATTAATTATTAAATATCTACCTACTTGTTGTATACATGGGATTTTTCGACATGTTGAACATGTCGACAATTCTCATGATTAAGAGTTTCGGAGACTTAAACATTACCTACCACATAATGGCGAACGTTGTTGGCGTAAAGTGATCACACAAATCCGCAGCCTTCGAAATAACAGTAGAAGACGGTCGTAAGCCCGTAGTGGTTAGATCCATTTAAAAATCGAACATCTGTAATGAATTGTTAGAGTCATAAGTTGTTACATATTCGAAAGGATGAATTTTCCGATTACGATTTCTTGTACATATATTTATATTAGTTAATACTAGTGGCACAGTGAATTGATCATCAATGGCAAATCTACGACGACCAACCTGCTTCTCTACGAAGACTATATCGTACAAAATCTCAACAAAGGATTCCAGGTCGATGCAATATATACTGACTTCGTAAAAGCGTTTGACAAGGTATCCCATGATATATTGCTGGCAAAGTTGAGAGCGATAGGAGTCGTCGATCCACTGCTTCGGTGGTTTGACACCTATCTGCGTGGTCGGAGTCTGCAGGTCAAGATTGATGGATCTTCATCAGCCCCATTTTCAGCCCCGAGTGGCCTGCCTCAGGGTAGCTACCTTGGACCAGTCCTCTTCTTGATCTTCATCAACCATATAGGGGCAGGGTTCGGTGATATAAACTATCTTCTCTTTGCCGATGACCTAAAAATTTTCTTGAGGGTGTCAGACATAACCGATTGTGAGACAATTCAAAGAAGCCTTATAAGCCTGGACGAATGGTGCGCCTCGAACAGTCTGTACCTTAGTGTCCAAAAATGCAAATTCATTCAGTTCACTAGGAGGAAGAACAAGGTGTCTTTCAGCTATAGCTTGAATGGGATAGGGCTAGAGAGGGTAGATGAAATGCGCGACCTGGGAGTTGTCTTCGACTGTCGACTTTCATTTGTCTCCCACATTAATGGTATCGCAGGTGAAGCGATGAGAACCTTGGGTATCGTCTTACGTACGGTTCGCGATTTCCAGAGCATCCACGACATCCTCTTGCTCTACATATCTCTCGTCCGCAGTAAATTAGAGTACGCATCGCCTATTTGGTCCCCAGAATACAAAAATCATATATACACCATCGAACGCGTACAGAACAAATTCCTCAGATGTATCAACTACAAGTTGGGTATACCCAGCAAGGATATAAACTACGACAACGTACGAGAATTGTTACATATAAACAGCCTATCTGAGAGACGTGTACTGACTGACCTAATTTTGCTTTACAAAAATTTGAATAATTGTTTTAACGACCCTGCACTGATTGGCCTCATTAAGCTCCATATACCTGCCCGCGAAACTAGAGGAAGATTCTTGTTTCATAGTGATAATTCTCTCACTACAAACTATTTGAAAAGTACAGTTGTCCCGCGTCTTCACCGATTAGGTAACGAGTATGCTGGTCGTATTGACTTCTTTGACACCAGCATCGGCCGCCTTAGGAAGATCACCAAAGAATACTTCTGATAGACCATCCTTTGCATGCATGCACTCACCGGAGTCTGCATCTTCAGCCCTTCCTGCCTGTCCTGCTCTATGGGCTTGGAAATTCTCTATGTATCTTGTTTGTGGACGGATTGATTGTTGTTTGTTTTTTATTTGTTTGTTTTTCCATTCAAAGATATTAACAATAACAGATCCCTTTAAGACCAATAATCGGTCTTGTCAACAGGTTTCCATTCATTAAATTTCAAACTTCTTATAAACTACATAATATGCAAAATCTACATAAATCTTATAAACTACATAATATGCTAGTAATCTTATAAACTACATAATATGCTAGTAATAACAATGACATTTTACAAGTATAATCTCATCTACGCATTTTCATATTATACATCTACTTATTCAATAACATAATATTATTCTTTTTTCTTTTTCTTACTAAAAATCTTATAGTTTCATTTTGGCATTCAAATAACAAGATAGTATTTACATTTTTGCAATTTGTACTAAATTAAGAGAAGTTAGGTATGGTTCCCATACATAAATATTCAATTTAACTATTAAGCTTTATCCATTTTAAAAGTAATTAAAGTCTCAGTGTCCTATATTGTAATCTTTTTGGTACACTACTTACTACTGGTTGACTTTATAATGTATATCGATTGTGTTTTGCCAACTATGTACTCTGTTTGTGACTATATTGTAATTGTAAAAGGCCTCGGCCGTATATTATTGAAAATAAAAAAATAAATGAAAATAAAAAAAAATCAATAATTATTGATGGTCGAAGTAATCTCGCATAGCTCATAATACATAAAATCTTTATATTATAATTTACTAGCTTTCCCGACAGACGTTGTCCTGTGGTTCTAGCCCGAAGTGGCCCGTTAATATGTACATGATGTGCACTGTGCCCCCGTTAAACAATACAAAATAAATTCGATTGAGATAAGCTAATAAAATAATAACATTAAACTATTTCTGAAACATCCCTATTTCATTCGTATTAAAGCTCTGGCGGGAACAACTTGAGAAAAATGCGCTCGCGCACACACCCTACCTCGCCTATTACCAACACGAATGTTCCCGATAATATTGTTGACTTTGTATGAAAATTTTCTAAAACTATCGAAACGGTGCGGTGGAGTAAGTGGGATGGGCTACTGTAAGAGCGTATGCGAGAATGAGAGGGAACTAACCGCGATGTCGTGGGCGCGTCCCAGGTAACCTTTCCATACAAACTTAAATATTGTATTTTGCGTCATTTCTTATTCATTTTTTTTAACTTTTTATTAGTTATTCTGTTATCCGGAGCGGAGAAGAATCCAATAAATCAAACATCAGAAGAATCTGTTGTGCCAATCAAGAGTTATAAGTGTTCGCACTAACCCGACTTTAATTTATATAGTAGATGTAATTATAAAACTTCGATACAGAATGGTGTTTTTTTTGTTGTAGTTGAGATTATTGGGATGTTGCGTTTAATTAAAAAAATGCATTAGACCGATCGAAATAAGGGCCTGTATAACGAGAAAGAGGAGCTCGCAAAGGGTCACAACATTTAATAAAAAACTTTAGGTCAAAAACATATATTTGACTTATTTATTTACATTATAAAGAATATGTAACAACTAATGACTCTAACAATTCATTACTGATGTTCGATTTCTAAATGGAACAAACCACTACGGGCTTACGACCGTTTTCAACTGTTATTTCGAAGGCTGGCTTAGTGTGATCACTTTACATTAACAACGTTCGCCATTAGGTGGTAATGTTTCCGAAACTATTTACATTATGATTCTTGATTTTGAAATTTATAAAAAAAATTAAGGTACATGCAAACATGCAAAAAACAATGTTTACATTCTCGTCGCTCAAATATTTAGTTGCTTTAGACAGACGAAATTAAAAATAGCTTCCAAGAGATCTTTAATAATACTTTTATGTATATCAATTAATTGTGTACAATTGTTAATTAAAAAAAATGGTGGACTCTACCTTTACCGAATTGTTATCTCAAAATGAGTCCAATGCACCACAAAAATAATATATTATAAAGATGTCTCTCAATACAGACATTCTGATTCGTGAGATAGCTGAACAAATAAAAAACAGTGCACCTATGTAGCTTTATAGAGTACATCTTAATTCCTAAAAACTTCCAAGAAGGCTTTTTATACCACGTCTTGGCTAATACAGTAGCGCCGATACGACCATCCACCAGCGTTGCTCGTATCTTGTTGGCTTGTTGCCAGGAGAAAGGTCGTACATAGGCACAGTGCTCCGTGCCCATTACGCTCGCTTACTCCACCGATGTCGGCATCTATTTTATATAGCGACCTTCCTGCTCCCATTCTGTTTTCCGTGTGGACTCCTCAACTGTAATCAATACTACGTATACGACAAAACTGAGACAATTATTATAATACGAGACCTGGGCCCCGTTCCTCCATCATATTCTCTACTTTGCGGTTTTTTTTTTCAAATTATAGAATCGTTATGTATAAAAATTATGTCGTTTTTTTTTCATCCAAAAAAGTTACTTTTTTGGAGTTACCCAATTTGCATATTGATGTATCGATGTGTCAAATAATATTGAAATATTGTAGAAAATATTATTAATTATTTAATGAAAAAAACATATAATAAATTGTTTTTTAAGGATTAAAAGATACAATATTGTCACTTTTATTATCTTTTTGCATAATTGGTGCAGTATCTCATTACACATGAGGGCATTTTGAGCAATTATTATGTAAGCAACACGATGCGGCACCTAGCAACGTCTGTGACAGACTGAATTCATAAAAAATACGCAGCGGTTAACTGCCTCATATTGAGGACAGATAAAATACAAGGCAAGTAAGCCGCTCTATTTATGGAACTCTTTGCGTACAACATTCAAATCTAGATGTTTTATTATGAAGCTCTTAAAAATGTAAGTATGTAACCTCTTTTAATAAGTTATATCTTTAGATTCTAAATTATGTAATAAAGTGAAATACTTAGTTTATGAAATTATATACAACGTAATCGGTTGACTATTTTATTCTTTCATTTCATTGAATTCAATGTTATTTTATTAATTTGTATGCATAAAAAATTCATGAAATGATGTTATCTGTCATTATAGGTACCTAAATCTTTTGTATTTGTTCTAGGATGAATGATTTGTCACAAACCTTGGACAGTTTTAAGAAAAGCTTCAAGTCATCATACATCTCACTGATTGCTTTCTTCAAGAATACTTCTTTTGTCATGATGAAACTCTACGCATATTGTTTTTTTAAACAAATTTTCACGGCAACAATACCATCAGTCTTTTATTTAAATGAACCTTGTATATTATTGTTTTTGCATAATATAATATATGATAAATAAGCTAACATAGTTTATAATATATTAATTATGTTTAGTATAAGCTAACATAGTTTAATTAATATATTGTTTTTGCATAATATAATATATGATAAATAAGCTAACATAGTTTTGAGTTTATTTACTATTATATTTCTAAATTATTTTGTGGATAAAACAAACGTTTTATTAAACTGATTATAATCCTGAAACCATTTAAAGATTCTCAATTATTGTCAATTTTATTTCTTTCTCTCAACAATTCAGTCAAGTTCACTGTACCTAATGATCTAATTTATCGACAACTGTTTTACTGGCCAGTTTGTCTATGGAATGTTCATACCAATTTAAATGTTTATTATTTTACTTGCAAATCTTTTTCGACGACGACGATTTTAAGATTTAAACTTTATTTATATTTCAGAAATATAAAATGATTCAACAATTATTATTGCTAAATTATTTTATACCTATCTGCATTTGAATATGATTTTTAAAGGTAGCTACATAATTATTACTCATCTAATGGCTACGACGGTTTTACACAAAATGTGGCCATAAATTTTTTAAAATGTGTCAAATTACAAAATGGAGGATTTTTTTTTCCAAAATTTTTCATTAAATCTTTATTTATTGAGAATAATAAGATTTGAATAACTTTTATATGTATAACGAATCAATCTCCAATTATTTTATAACATTTTCATACCAAATACCAAGATTCTATTCAACGTTTACATGAGTAATTTTGTTTCCAAAAGATGGCTTTCTGTCTTTTTTGAAAAATTTGTATGAAGATCCTAAAAAAATAAAGTTTTTTAAATAGCTCTTAATATATTAAAGTTAACGTTGCCAATTGTATCTTAGAACGTTCTCGAGCAAATTTCACCGCTCTGCGCAGATTCATATCTGACGTAGCATTTGTATTTTGAGCGTGATGTTCACATATACGGTAAAGTATTGTCAAAAGCACGCAAACATTTCTGAATTATTATGTAGATTTATCGAGATACTCCCTGGAAATAATTCATTCGGAAAATATGTCTTGTTCTTCCTTATCTCCGCGAATTTCATCGAAATATTATAATATTCTCCCGTATACGGGAGAGTTTGGTAAAAACAACTTGACAATTATTACTCATTTCCATTATTTTTTATTACCATCTATCCAATCGAAAAGAAATTGACTGAAAAGTAACAAAATAGAAGAGAGTAGAAAATATTAGAAGAAGAAATAAGTACCTTATACCTACAACAGTAGAATGACAAAATAAATAAAGAAGAAGACTATCTCTGAGCAAAACTATGAGAGATTTTATTTTAAAATATGGTCACATCGCATGGTCAGCCAAAAATATATCCTTGATCAAAAATTCTCGTGCAAATTTTGTTTCATATTTTTTTTTATTTAAATTAATATTAAATTGAATAAAATATGCGACAGTTCACGTCCTAGCCCCATGAACAGTATCAGGGAAAATATTAACAAATCCAAACGGAATAAGAAAATCTGAATTGAAAATTCTGCATTACATAAGTACATATATACTTTATATGAAATAAAGATGTGTCTCATATGCAGCAAATTTCATAAACCACCAAAAAGGGTAGAGCGGATTAAAACACCTCCTCCAGATAAGCGGTTTATAATTCGAGTTCTTGAAGTGGATAGAAAATTATCCATAGTATTTTCGTGTATTCTGCGGAGAAAATTGTAAAATATGAATTTAATTTAAGAAAATCATAAATCTGTGTACCCACAGCTTGCCGTACGTCCATACACTGTGTGAGTGTGGATGGGATTTACCAGGCTGCCCTCTAAAGTGAATCACCGTTTTTCAGAGATTCCCTTCATATTGTACGGGAGTACACGCCGCGCCGTTAGCCTGTTCCAGTCTCCAGGTGATATAATCTCATTTGTGTTGGAGATTGTTAGATAAAAACCTGGAGGGCTTATGAAAAAACTCCTAATTTAATAGTCTCATCCTCCGCTCATCCCTTTAGCTTCATCCCCACACAGCCAGGGGTGGATTATCACAAAGCACAGCGATATTCTTACGAGTGTTGTGTGTGTAATTTAAACAACATTTTCAGGTTTCCTCAGAAAGGTTCAAGAAATAAAAATTTAGTTTTTCTTCAGATATAGGCACATATTTTTCCGTTGTAATGGAAGCTTTTGCGAGGTTCAGCTTTTCTAAGTTTATAAAAATACAATATTTGAGGTAATGTTTTCTTATATTGTCGAAATACGTGCAACCTTCGTACTGTAATGACCTAAACGTTTTCGTATTGCCTTAGTTTTATTTTTTTTGATATTGGGTTCCGGGTAAAATAGAATTTTTGAAATTATGTTTCAACAAAATAGTTACCTATTTGTAATTTTTCTTCTTAAAATGGCCTATGATTCTGTTAAACAGTGTCAGCGAAGAGATCGGCAAACAGTTCAGATTTGCTAAACGATGTTATTTGGGACTCCAAAAACTCCTCAAATCCAAATTTTCTAGATAGTCCAAAGTGCAAATATTATTAAACCATGGTAGCCGGTAAATTCATCGCAGTTACAATTCATTGCAGGTACAATTCATCGCAGTTACAATTCATTGCAGGTACAATTCATCGTGGGTACAATTCATGCATGCAATTCGATTCCGGGTTCTGGGTTTTTGTATATACCTAACTCTGTAATTATTTTTGGTAAAACTTCAGTTTAGTCACTCCTAATAATTTCGAGGTTATTTTATATACGATTTGAATAGGTTAGGTTGGAACGTAGTTAAAAAGGGGGGGGTTCGGACACCTCCCCGAGTAATAACACGGTAATACTCCAGCGTATGTCAAAATCGCCGCCATCTTTAACTTACAGGAGTGACTAAACTCAAGCTTTACCTTATTTTTAGGGCATAAACAATTGTACCTGCAATGAATTGTAACTGCGATGAATTGTACTGACGATGAATTGTTCGCGATGAATTAATTTTCCTAGACCCTGAAACCATATACCGGCCGGTCTTAACGTATTCTTTCGAGACCTAGTACGAGTTTCATTGAAAGCTAAGTGCACGCTAATAAGCGCTTATAAACGTGCAAATAGTGTTCTAAAATCAAACGATCGAATCGTTCGATCATTTTTGTACGGAAAATTTACGAAACTCTTTAAATGATCGTTTGCTATTCGATTATCGAAAACTTATACTAGGGGTGGGGTACTGTCATTGAGTAGACGCGATGAGGAAATGTGGGAAGTGTTTGAACGGAAGATGCTCCGCTGGCTGGGAGAGGGGTCAAGGGCAAATGATCATTCGATTGAAAAAAAACACTCTCTAGAAGAGCCGAAAAGAGGAGGAGTATCGGGAGACCGCAGTTTAGTTGGTTGGACGATGCTATGAGGGATTGTCGAGTGTTTGGAAAGGGTGAGTGGCGAAGGATGGCAGCGGACAGGGAGAGATGGAGAAATCTTCTGAAAGAGGCCGAAGCCTACACCGAGTTGTAGGGCCGTGGATGTTATTGTGTTAATCTCCTACGAGACCGACTTCATGTTTTCTTTCCACCTCTTTAGTGATCTAATCTGCTTTGCGACCATCTTCTCCCATGCGCATACAACCTCTCCTATTTCTTTGACTGGAGAAATTATTGTGTTCGATCCAAATCATTCACGTTCATCTTTGATTTTGAATCAATAACCAACAGTAACTTCTATACCACATTCTTTCTTATAATTCTCATTAATTTCAATACTCCACAGAGTCTTTTCACATGTTCTAAGCTAAATAACTCAAACTAATTAACAAGTAATTAAAATGTTGTTTTAAAGTCAAGATGCAAGAGAGGGATTATTTAATAAAATAAGTTTAAAAACGGGTAGAGTGCATCTCCTTTTAGCTTTGTCACAAAAGCTCTTCTTTAATGAAACGCCATACTCGCTTAGCGCTGCCTCGCGTCAAGGATATCTCGAGCAAAGTGCATTTAAAACTTGGTGAAAGGCGGGACCACCTTTGTGGGAATAGTGCTTGGCTTGCTTGACATAACCATCAAACCACGTGACGATGCCGATGAAGGGAGTGTCCTGAGAGGGTACATTATAGTGTCAGTGGGGAGTCATTAGTGGCGAGTGTCTCTTTGAGTTTATGTCGCGGTACTCACACTAAAGCTCGTTCCTTCATTATTACACTTATATTTTAACGTTTTTTATGTATTAAAAATTTGTGCCAGTTTTTATTTATTCCAAAACTGGATCATCTCTCTGATAGAATACTCATTGTAGAAACTGTTATGGCAATCAACGGGTATTACATACAGAATCGACTAAACAAAACTTTTCACAATCAATGGTTCATGTTGCTAAACCAACCCCGGGAAGAAGTTTTATTAAGAGAAAATCATCTAAAAATTTGACTAGATCATAATCAAGCAACATAGTAGGAATCTAAATAACTAAACTACTGGGATTGGATCGTATGGAGGGCGGCAAAACACGACCAGATTGACAAAATCAGAATTATTAGTTTTGAATTGTTAAATTGGAAATGGTCGGCACCGTGATAAGAACCCACGAACTTGAAATTTACTTCTGGACATTTTTTTTTTCAATTTTTATACAATATGGGGGGGGGGGTGTTTAATTTGAGTGATGCAGCCACATAGGCAAACAAAGAAAATACACAAATCAATATTATTGTAGCCGTTGTTTTTTTTAAGTTCTATATATGTAGGTGAACATATATAGGATATAAAAAATCAAGGAAATTAACAAACAAATAAAATGCATCTATAAAGTAAAACAAGTAACGTAGGTACAGGTATCTTACAGCGACTACATAATACTATATTATTATTATTTATTATGCAGTTAGGTAGATATACCTACTTAAACAAAAAACAAATAGGTAAAGCCATAAATGAGGGCGGCAATTGCTGCAATCGTGCTGTTGCTCATATTCAGATAAGAAGAAGAGACCGGCTGACGGCAGAGTGGTTTGGTGACGGAGACTGCTTGGATTATACGACAGACCAATCTACGGATTGAGACCAGAAAGAAGAAAAAATATGAAATATTCTAGAGGAACATAAGGCTGTACTAACAAAAGCAATAACTTTCAAAATTATCTTAAGCTGGTATTTGAATGATACCTACTGATAATTCAGAAAATGGATATTTTTCCTAGATTTGAAGGTGCGCCCACCAAATCGTTGGAAAGATAATACCCAGGCAGAAATAGTAACAGAAAGCCGTTACATTTTATTACCTGCTTAATAAAAGTTTATGGCATTAGGCTGGGTCCCATTTTTGCCAATACTTCGCGGTCTTCAGAATAATGGGAGTGGTTTAGTCACTAGTGCAGGGGCCCGAAGTACCTATAAGTGCATGGTCACTGAAATAGTTTCCGTTCCAAAACTCATATCAAAATTACATAACGTCTCCGATGGAATATTACGAGGGTCGCAGCGACACCGGAAATGAAAGCAATCCGTTGAAATCCTCGCAAACAATATCCGGTTCCCAAATTGTGATAATTTACAAGTTGATTCTATTTCGAATCTATGAAAATTACATTATATAGGTAGGTAGGTAGAGATTTCAATAACAACTTGTATCGGGGGAAATTGGCGGAATTGATATTATTTATATTATTGAAATGATGGCGTATGAAAATATTAATCACATTGATAACATATTAATTATTTATCTTCTATGTGTTGGGCAGAAGGTACTTGGTGAAAGTCCATTTAAAAATGAAAGACTCTTGTACAGTGGTATCACAAATTTTATTTTTCAAATATGAACTGGTTTGCGGATACAACCGTCTCCATTCTCAAATGTTTCAGATTGTAAATCTTTAAATCTATGGCACTAAGCTGGGTCCCGTTTTGCCGATAATCTCGCGGTCTTCCAAAAATGGGAGTAGTCTAGTCACTAGTGTGGGGGGGGGGGGGGGGGGCGAAATACCTATAGCATTTGATCCAAAAACCGATTCATGTATGAAAAATAAATTTTATGATAGAACCATACAAGATTCTTTCATTTTTATTTAATTAATAAATTTATCTTGCTAATTATTTTATTCAAAAAAGTTATTCGAAAAATACTCCTTCTTGTGTGCGATTTTTTCGTTTATGCAACTGTTTTTAACAGACTTTTGAAAAAGGTATTTGAATAAAAGTATCCCAGAAAAATATTTATTTGGAAATGTGTACGTGCAACGAATTTTAATCGAATCCAAACCATTGCATACTAAACGCAAGAGTGCGTAATGCGCCTTCTTTTTCATAAAAATAGATGATATGCTGTTTCTAGTACGTTGTACATAATTCAATAGCAAGTACAAAATACAAAACAAAATTTGAAATTTGTGTTTGTTTTATGTTCGTTATTTATAGACACCTTAATAATTAATAGCCGATAGTCTTATCCAAAATTTCAGCCTTGAGGTTTTAATACGAGCATAAAGCAGCATAGAGTTTTTTTTTACACTAGTGATTTCATGTTATATTTACTCAGAGTGGCCCAAAGGAGAGTATAAAAATGAGATCCTTTCTATACGCGATTATTTCGTTTCGGAAAATCCCTCTTATACGTTATTGAAAAGAAGCGGTGAATACAGAAGGTACTCCTGGATATCTGTAGAGATTTCTAATATGTAGTAAACACCTTCTGAACTCCACCCTATCTCCAAGAGTTAATGCTTCCCTGTTTCTATCTCGCTGTATTCTCAGAAAGGAATTATCCCTCCCGAACTACGATTTCATAATAACACTGAAACCAATCTCCGCATTATTATAATAAAGTACCTACCTATAACTGAACGAAAGTTGAATATCTAACATTGAAACATTAATAAAGGAAATTATGGTGTGATAGAAATTTTTAAGTTTAGTTTTTCAACTGAAGTGAATGGATAGAGCTGGTTTATGACTCTAATATTGATAATCATGATCCTTTTACATAAGTTATATACAATAAACAAGCACAAAATGCAGAATAACCTTCCTGATTTAGCAATTAGCAAGCATATTTACACATAGTAACTGTTAAAATAGTTGGTAGCAAGAAATAGCTCTAAATCCACATCGGGTTATTATTCACTTCACTCTCCCTTCAAACACTCCCCACTCAGGATCAAAGGGAGGCAACAAGAGCCCTCCATTGCGCTCGATCTTACACCACAGGAGGGACACCAGTTGCCTGAACCTTCTTGCGCTTTTTCTGAACTAATAGGGTTTAAAGACGTGAGGTGGTCAACCTCGCGTTCTCGATATGATTATTCGATTTACTCCCTCTAACAGTATGTTCGAAAACCATAAAAAAGAGCAGAGATGCTATTCTTAGCCTGCAACCCCACTTGATTATAATGACCTTATAAACATGTTTATTTATTAACTAGAAGTTTTTTGTAACAAAAGAGACATTGTCAAACAATTATATTAGGTACCTACTAAAATATGAACACTTTTCTATGAAAAATCATCTCAATGAAATGAGCTTAATAATACGTATATCTAGGAAATAAAGTTGATAGGATCCCTTGCATACAGCAGAAAAACTTTAAAGTATACGTGTAGTTGAACAGAAATAATATGAATGTAAGGGTAGGTAATAAGGGAGTTTATATGAGAAGGCGAAGGGAGGTATCGGCGCGGCGTGTAGTTGTAGACATGATCATATCGGATATCGGCGGAGAACGGAGCGAGATGGAGAACATTAATATAAAAGTCCGTAGGGAAATCACAATGAGAATCCGCGAACAAGAGTTTACTAGTGAGTTGCCGGTATATCAGTCTGCCGCGCCGGCTGAATTGGGATCCGTACCTACGTAGGCGCTGATTTGTGCTGAAACATCCTTTCATAACTTACTTTTACACGCCACCTGTGTTTTTATGCTAAGTCTTTAAAAGTATTCTATGTACTTACCTATTATCTGTTTTAAGTACATTTGTATGTAGACGTTTTCTTATCTGAATAAGCCCGTTTTATTGTCTATGCACAAACATAAAACACTAGGAAAAAATGTATGTGTATTTATAGTAGTGAATCAATCTTTTTAACTACTTAGATCATTAGAAATCTAAATGATCGGATTGATCACCTGCCTGGTAAGCTCTGGTTGATCGAGTTATAAACACAGCAATCTGCGAAATCAAAGATTTCGGATTGATAAAATGTTAGAGGCGGCAAAGATATATTTTCTTATTTATATATTTTTATACTAACCAAGTAATTTTTTTCAAATTCGCATAGGAACACAAAACTATCATTTGAGAAAATTTTAATGACCAATGTAATGCATGTCGTTGCACTTTCGTCCAATAAAAACGTTTCAGTAAGTTGTCAATGATGGATTTATGATAAGCGGTTGTGAACCGCCCTTATGTTTATTTGATAGTTCTCACCAGAAATAGAGTATAGCATATGCACTTGAGAATGTACCTACTTTAACACCTGCAAAATCCAAGATTTCAGTATTAACTAAGTATAGAAAACCAATAAATTCGTTTATTTGCGTATTATTGAAAGCTTGTATGTAGTTTGCACCTAAGCGATGCACCGAGCGAACTTACAAAGTTTGTGAACGTGAAAATTAGCCGATAGTGAAATGCGCCCCAGCTATACGATGCTGTTCCATGAAATCTTAAACTTCGCCAGTTATGACAGACTTTAGCTTTATTTTATTCGAAGTTTATTTCATTTCTATGTACTTCAAAGAGTATTTTCTAGTACCGACAATGTAATAAATTAGCTAAAATACAAGTCGATTCGGTAAGAGTTCCAGCTATAATTTAGCTAACATTAAAATTTTGGATGACGTGTTTAAGGACCAATGTGAATATAGCTGCAAAGTATTACCAAATGTTCTCGTGACGGCCGCCAAATTTATATTATTTATATTGTCTAAAAGATTGAACAAAACTATTTTCACAATTTATATGGACACGTCCTCTATCCCCATGTAATGGACTTCGCTCATTTTCAGATTTATTTAATAACTAGCTTTCCCGTCAGACGTTGTCCTGTAGTCCTAACAAGTTGTCCTGTAGCCCGTTCATATGTGCACTGCGTCCTCAGAAACAAAAATACATAATTAATCCGATTAAGTTACCAATAAAATAATAATGTTCAAATATTTCCAAAACATCCATATTTCATTCGTATTCAAACTCAGGCGGGAAGAACGTGAGAATACATGCGCGCGGACACATTTTACCTCACCTATGAAGAACCGATATAAATGTGCCCGATAATTTTGTTGACTTTGTATGAAAATTTTCTAAAACGCTCGATACGGTATGGTGGAGTAAGTGGGATGGGCTACTGCTACTGTAAGTGCGGCAATCACGTACCTATGCGAGAATGAGAGGGAACTACCCGCGATGCCGTGAGCGCATCGCAAGTAACCGTTCCATACTAACTTAAATATTATATTTTAAATCATTTCTAATCCATTTTTTCAACATTTTATTAGTTATTATGTTATCCGGAGTGGAGAATAATCCAATAAATCAAACCTCAGAAGAATCTGTTGGGCCGATCTCGAGTTATAAGTGTTCGCACTAACCCGACTTTAATTTATATTAGAGATGTTGAATCTTCAAAATGGTCTCTCTGCCTACTGATGGTTTTTAAAAGCATTATTCAAAGAATCTGCATATTATAAAAATAGAGTCCTTTTTCCGTGATCATCGCATCACGCGTGAACGACTGAACCAGTTTCGGTAACTCTTTTTTGTTGTGTTTTCTATTGTCAGGAGACAAAGGAAGGAAAATGGCGCGCAACATTTGAAAATTGAAGAAAAATTAAAGTAGCTAGCCTTCTCAGTTATTTTTTTCCATAATATATTATCAAACAACCGAAAGTTACAGATACTGTCAGTTGTTTGAAAGATGGTGTGATTGACAGAATCCGGATGAAAAATATATGGATTAAAACAGATGCATCTTTCCGAAAAACTTGGTTTTGAAAATGGTAGTTAATATCTTATTCTTCTTCACATTCGAATTCAATATTCATAGTTCTGTACCTCTGAGGTATAGGACATTATCTCCATTTTGCAAATTTTATAGGAGAGCAGAAAAACCTATTTTTTACATTGAATATTTGATGCATTTCTTTCATTTCAAACATTCCAGGTGCGTTTTTGTACTTTAATTTGTTTAAATTGTTAGACAAATGTTTTTTTTCAACAGAAAAAATTGGCAAAATGAAGGTAATGAACTTCTCTCCTATACCTCCGTGGTACAGAGTTAGAAAATAAAACTTGGGAAATCTGTGTTTTGGTAGCAGAGCACCAATACACCTGAGTGTCTCAGATAATAACAATGTTTCAACCTTAAGCTACTTTCAAAAATAATTCATTTGATCCTTTGACAAATAACGAGGGCCGAAGACTACAAATTGAACTAAACAACGAGCATTTATAATATTAGAGATATCCCGGCCCGGCCCGGCCCGCATCACATCGGCCAGACGTTAGGCCACCGCATTTGAATGAATTAATTTTAACCTCTGCCAAGGTGTTAAGTTATTTATGTACGTTGAATGTTTGTGCAGCACTTAATAATACTTTAGGGGTAGCAACCCTCTCGTTTATTAATAATTACTAACAAACTGATGGCAGCCGAGCGATAAGGAAAAATTAATTCCTTCCAAATATTAGCAAACGGGTTGAAATTCGTGTAAATTAGATGTTGTAACGGACCCTTACTTTAGATGTTAAACATTGGGTGTTTTTCAGATTTTAAGCCAAGGAGTTATTTTTAAAACAAATTTGTTAAGGCCAGGATTATATTTTAGAAATAGTTATACGCCAGTTTTTTTTTAATAATACCTACCTACAATTTTGATATTCATACATATCTTGAAATTATTTATTGATGAAAAAAAGAATCAAAGGTCGATAAAAAAATTCCTACTGACGATAGTACAGTTAAAAAGTATTTAGAAATAATGTACCACGAATCCCAATGGTATACGGCTTTTTTCATTTTTCGTGTTAATTAAACGATAGATATCGAACAGTCATTGAAGCTGCACAAGATCGAGTGCAGTGCGCAGCTCTTGTTGCCTCCCTATTTCCTTTAGTGGGGTAACAAAGCAAAAATTAATGGATCACAACTGATTTGAATATAATATACGCGCTGTAAGCTGATGACAATACTTTGAGGTGATTTAGTTTATGGACTGCAACTAATAAATTTGTTTTTTTTTTTCACTGCGATGTCAAAATAAAAACCTGATGTATAATCATACAAAGATAAACTATTTGGTGCAATAATGGATTTCACGAAACTAATATATAGATACAAGTCATATTTTATATCCTTATTTTAGGGGGAATTATATTTTATTATATTTTACTATTTTGTGTAATGAATACATTTCAATCAAAAGGCTGATAATAAAATCGGAATCACGACTACACAAAAGCCTAAATTTTCATTATCGGTTTCCAAATTTACAAGTTTCAAAAGGATATATATCTATGTAGATCTTCTGTGAAGAGCTGTTTGATAGTGGTGATTTAAATCCATTGCTTATAATCCTGATATTTGGCTCAGCATCAACAACTGTACATAGCTGTCGTTTTTATTGAATAAATAAATAATACCTAATGCATTCTCTACCAGTCAATCGGCCTGTCCATTCTGTTACACTGTAACAGGATTTTTTCAACCGAGAGTAGAAATTTCAATTGAAAAAAAAACTGAAAATTTATGACCCGACCGGTAATCAAACCCGGGATTTCTTGATCATAAGTCGCCAGTAAGCCTTCCAAGGTAGGTGTTCTCGTAAACATTGTGTAAAGAGATCTTGTTTGGGAGTTGGCCACTAGACTGCGAAGGTGAGTGTTCTTTTACTAGATGACTCATTTTGAAAATCGGATGAAATATACCTAGCATTACGTTGTTAATATAATCATACAGGACTGATCATATAAAAAAAGGTTTTATTTTTATTTTGACTCATAAATTACACTAATAAATCATATGAAACCATCTAGATACAGTAGACAGATAGAGATTATATTTTTTACAGTCATTCAAACCGAGTTTTAACGCATTTTTTTTTTACAAATCAGAAGCCACATAAAATGAAATAAGTACCTAGTTATTTAAAGTTATTGTGAAACAGTAACGTAAACACACTTGATTAAGAATAATTAATAGTTCAAGCTCATTCAACAGAAACTTTCGCAAAGAGAATTTCACTTAACACCAAACACCGACTAAAAATTCACTTCACAAAACAAACGGTAAAAGAAGAAAATTTACCGGTTAAATGAAATAAAGTGTTTTCTGGTCTGAAGAAGAAATGGAGAGATATGGAAGGGGATTTGCTGTTAAGGAAATGAAAATAAAAATCAAAAAAAGGCGCCAAGTAATCGTTACACTTTTTGTTCCAACGCTCCTAAGAGACCAACCGTTCACATAATATATCAAGTAGTTTTGCCCAGGATAAGTACTTTATGGGGATGTTTGTAACGGACTTTCAGGAGGCGATGTCTACATATATAACGACTCCTTTTATTTCGGAATGGAATTTAAAGTATATATCACCGGGTCTAGATGTGTAAGGTGGCAATGTGGGTAGCCAATATGTTCAAAGCTCAAACGTGTATGTATACCTACTATACCAAAACAAAATAAAAAGTTTGTGATATTTTTATTAGATTACTAGCTTTCCCGACAGACGTTGTCCCGTGTTCCTAAATATGAATATTGCATTCGAATTTGTATGGTGACGAATTAATTATCATTTGACCAATGTGATTCCGAACGATGCGTCTGTTTTAAACCATTTATATTTAATCCGCATTCTGTCAATCGCACCAATTGACAATTTCTGTCAAAATTTCAAAATCGGAATAAAAATTATAAGGTAAAAAGTACTAATAAGGTTGTCTACGTAGAGTTTTCTTTAATTTTCTAATTTTCCATGCATTTTTCTTAATTTTTTTCTTCTAAAAGGACATTCTCCTGATAAAAGCCTACACGACAAAAAAAGAATTAGCGAAATCAGTCCAGTCGTTTAGGCGTGATGCGATGACATCGGGATATTTCCCGAGCTATTGCTCTCCATTTTGAGAGCTATTGCTCTCCATTTTTATATGTAGGTAAGATAAAATATTCGTATATTCCCAAATGCTGAATAAATCTAGCTTTATCATTTTTTTCTCCTTTCTGCGAAAAACTATAATATATCTTTATTCATAAAACTAGATGAATTTTCATTTTCGTTTGTATAGTTTTGGTAGTATGAAGCATTATTTTCACAAATATATTTTGTGTTCAAAATAAAAAGCTTTTGTAGGTTGAAAAACAAAATCATTGGCCTACAAAATAATAATTATTGATTTTCGATGGATCAATTTATTCCCAATCAAAAATTTCCGTATATCTGACGGGACTTATAACGGTACTAGTAGAGACTTATCTAGATAGAGTAGGCACTGTTTACCTAGAGTTGTATTCACTCTTTCTCTAACTAGAGAAAGTGTTTTAAATAAAATAATGATCTCGTTTACACATCATACGTACAGGCGATGGCAAATAGAGCGCTTCAACCGTTCCATTGAAGGAAAAACCGTGTACACTGTATAAAATATTGTTAGTGCTAGACCTCTCTACCTAGAGCTTAAGCTGTTTCTTTTAGAACTCTCTAACTAAAAATAACATTTTGAGATCCAAAATAGATAAATAATAAATAAATAAATAATGCTTTATTGTTCCAAAAATGCAGTCCTGATACAATTCATTCACGAGAGTCAAAGAGCGGACTTGGACTTATAGATTTCTCTAGTTAAATCAACTATTGCCAAAAAAAAATCTACGATGGATTGGTGCCTTTAGGCAACTTCTAGCACCAACCATATAGTTTAAATATCACATTTCAGAGTAGCGAAAAGTTAGTTATGAAAATAAGACGATTTGAATATTTATGCATTCTAATATTGATTTTAATACTTGTATAACTTCTTACAGCACCGTACTCACTTGCGCCGTGAACGTGTGACATTGCATCAATTTAATCGAAAGGTTAAGTGTATACGTGATTCGAAAAAACGAACGCGGGCGGAACACATGCTTCTTTTTGATAAAATTGATACGCGTTCGCGGCGCAAGTGAGTACCGAGCTTTCTTCTTATGTTGTTCATAAAGTATACTTGTATTGTCCATAAGGTGTGATAAATATCAGAATGAAATCTTTAAAATTTATCAAAACGTGTTGTTACAACGTTATAATTTTACAGCAATGAAACAATTTTCTTTTGAAAAAAAAGCAAAATGGAGACAATGTTTGATGTTTCTGAGCGATCCAATCTTGATAAAATGGTGCAGCGGGTGTGTATTGTGGGAAAATGTGAAATGAGAAAATCTTTCTTGAAAGATACGAAATTTTTTCTTCTTCATTTTCAATATTAACTATATTGAATCATATTGGAACTTTCTGTGTATGCTCTTTGGATGATGTTTAAAAGTAATAGTCAATCAAATTATGATTTAATCGCTTGTATTTTTCCAATATTTGACCACCCATGTTTCTCCGAGATACAAAATTTATATCTTTAGATTCCAATTGAAGAGGTTGGTAGACTGGCGGTTACAACGCCGAATTTCGTACTGTTTAGTATCGGAGGTCGTTGGTTCGATCTCAGGTGCCGACAATCTTCCTCTTTCACGACACAAGCTTTAAAGTAGCTTACTGTGAAAGAGTCAAAGAGTTTATTTGTGTTCACTTTGAGTGAGCACAGATTCATTTAAAAAAAATCATATACCCATGTAGAGAAGGTTAATATGGGTTCACTCTTTTCATTTTTGATTTGACGATTTTTTTAAGATTGTTTTCTACTGTTCCATTTAAATGAAGATGTATTAAAAACGTTTCTGAGAAGGCGTTGCCACGGAAGACGCGTACCTAAAATCTATCATGAAAATAAAAATATTTTTTTTGAAACAATATAGTACCTATGTGAATGATATTTTTGGACATGTTTTGGGAGGAGGTCATTGAAATTTCGTAAGATAGAGTGAATTGGAAAGGTCTCATTTATGCTCCTCAATGAATTCACAAAAAGAGTGTGTAAACATACGCATGTATGATATTTTTTAATGAATCTGGGCACCCCCAAAATGAACATAAATACACTTTTGACATATTGTTTCACAGAAATCAAAACTTGTGTCATGGAAATGGTCTACACCGGGATTCGAGCACATGACCTCCAGAATACTCTACGTACGAAAGCTCTCCACTAGGCTACCAACAACTTCTCTTGTATTTGATATCTTCTTTTCAATTAAAAATAAAGTATGACAACCTCTTCTTAAACAATTATCTAATTTATTAATATGTACCTACGTTACTTTTTGTTTAGTCGACGGATCATACAGTCTGACTTTTTGTTTAGTCGACGGATCATACAGTCTGACATTTTGTTTAGTCGACGGATCATACAGTCTGACTTTTTTCTGACCGACGTTAGAAAATAAGAAGTCTTACATTAGTAAAAAAAATATAAAGAAGATATTGTATTTTAAAAAGAATATGAAATAAATAATGCTAATCTATTTTTGCAGATATAAGTTTTACTTTTTAGAAAATTCTTCGAGAAGCGTTACATTTAGATAATATCACTGTTACAGACAGAAAATTTTGAATCCAATCCAATAAACTTAATACGGATAGAGAGAAATAAATTATTCCCCAAAAACTTTAGTGAAAGCAAAATCATCCAATCGGACGATAATTTGAATGATGAGTTTTATTACAAAAGGTTCCATTTCCAAAATAAATTTGTGGAATTGTTTACTCTTGAATGTAAATAATTAATATGTTGAAACTATTCATCCAATTAGCTTTGGGAGTAATACATTGAAATTAATTAAATGGTTATGAGTGATTTTGTGTTTTTCTTGTTTTTCTTACCGTTCTACCAACTTCGAAAATTTTGAATTTATACTTGAGCCATTTCCATTTATATTATTTCAAAGTCTGAACGTATTATCTTAAGACGGCCATCATCCAATAGTGGATAATAAAAAGCTGTTAGTTCTACTCGTTTGAGGTTCAAACCACATTTTGGACATAAAATGAACAATAGGTACCTACTCAGTAACTATTGACAAAGTAAATCTTGATTTTAACTAAATCATTGAATTCTGAATATTAAACAATTTGTAGATTTCCGATGATTTCTTGAAATTGAGGGCCGCGTTTCTAATGCTGTCTTTATTTAAATGTAGTATTTTCAAATCTCCCTCACACCGTGTTCCGCTCGTTCGAAAAAGAGCAGAGGAATTTGGACATGGTGTGGGAGGAGGTCATAAACATTGCGCAATATCGAGCGGAAGGGAGAGCTATTGTTGCCTCCCTATGCCCCTGAGTGGGGTGTTAAAGGGTTATTTTCAAATCAAAATAATGTTGAAAAAAATTGAATGTCTTCCATTTTTGTTTCACCTGTTCCATCTAAGCATGCTTACTTTAGCGTTACTATGGATTGGCTTAAGATTTAATGTGCTAGGTCAGGATAGAGAATAAAATAATAATTTTCTCAAGGGATGGATTATTTGACGTAAATGTTGCATATGCGCAGGAGTATCATGAAGTCAACTTTCTTATAATAATTATTATTGATAATAATAATATGAATAATTTGAGCACGTGTGGTGTACATTTCCATAAATTATTTCAATTGTACACAGTAAAATTAATTACAGTGCCTGAAATTAATAAAGAAAACACTGCCCAAAAGCTGCCTAAGATAGAAGAATTGAAAATTCTGCATGGTCCTTCGAGCCGGATTTCATATCGGCATAGAGAGAAGACAAAAATTCCCTATTTTTGTGATAGTTGGAGCACACGATTTGCGGACATACCTTTCACTTATTGAAAACAGCGAAATTTCGCCATTTTCTATTTATGTGTCCACCTTTGTGCAATTAAAGCCCCCCCCCTTGTTGCCTAGAAGGTACCACCTGTCCTACGTATTTAAAAACGAAAAAAATATTCGGCAGGTTGCTGTAGTTGCGGAATGCCATTTTTAAAGGATGGCGCACATATACAAATACTTATTATGATCGTTGAATTTTATGAATTCAGAATGTATGGTGAATGGTTTTGTGTAATTATCATAAAACTACGTAAATATTTGATGTATTTTCCTTTTGACCTCCAAATTTTTTGTAGGAACAAATATAATATACCTCTAGGTAAGTAGGTACCTACTGCAGTGTCAAAAAGAGTTTTATACCTAAACGAAACGCCGATGAAATATGCGACATCTTGTTTGTGAACCAGAGAAGTTCACCATGTTATTCAGAACCTAAGAATAAGAATAATAAGTAAGCATCCTGGTTTCGCTGGTTACGGAGATTCTCGGAAATGACACAATTGCGTGAATGAGATTTTTACTCATATGGTTTTACATTAATCCTTATCATACATATGTCACATTTGACATTATTATTTAAACAAAATTAAATTAAAAATACATAAATGAAAAATAAAAGCATGTATTTCGTCCCTTATCAACAGAAAGATAACGCATTTTAAATAGGGTAGGTACAGCCAACTACTTTTGTATAAGTCAAATTAACAAGTGTCATTTGCCCTTTCAAGGTTTACGAATAAATTCATTTTTACCATTTTCAACATAATTTTCTCTTTAATATTTTACTAAATTATTTTCTTTCTTATTCCTGATGAATCTTTATTTGTAAAATGTTTTAAATAACATAAGAATATTCATAGAACTTACCAGCAACGAATTACGTAAAAATCGAAAACGCACATCAACCTTTGCGCACTTTGCAAAAATATTACGTCTTATTTCTTTCCGTTCACTATGTTCGACAACAAAAAAATAATGTCCAACGACAGATGATGTCTTTAATTTATTTGTACTAATATTATGTAAAAAGTGTCCAAAATTCAATAGTTAATTTAAATAAAATATTTTCCTTTCATCGCAGAGGCGAGAAAGCATGCTGCTGTCGTGTAACCGCGTTTTCTAATAGGGGTTAATGTTGAAATCTCATTGCGCAGCCGTTTGCGAATCTGAAGGGAAATACGTCGGCCATCTTGTTTAGTTCCAAGCATTTTCCGCGATAGGCGCGCAGTGGCGCTAGCGTCCAACACACTTCACAGGAAACCTAATCGAATTTTGAATACTCGCACTGAATTTTAAATTTCTCACAAAATAATCCTCTCCCTTCATATTAAGATGTTGTAGGACGCTCTTCTTTCTCTTTGCTCCAAAGTACTTAATACATACCACAAACTGTTTTTTTTTATGGAATTAAATTATCTATCTTTTACACTTAACAAACAAGCAAATTTGAAAATGACATTGTTTAGCTACCTCATTTATTGAAGATTATTTTGTACGTAGGTAGAATTTCAAATTTTCTAGATATCTATGGTTTTTGTGCAATTTTTTTCATAAATTAAATTATTTTGTTTATTCTTTCTGTGAAAGGGACTTCTTCTCCTATTTAGTATGATTTTCTTCTACATTATACACTAGCTAGGTTAAAAATTGAAACATATACCTAACGTTATTTAAATAAAATAATTAATCTGTTATTCCACTAATTATTTAAATCCTCACTTGTTACGCAGTCACAGGTCCTGCAAAACAAAAATGCTTCTTTGTCTTTTTTTTTCTTTGAAAATTATTTAAAAATAGAACATTTTCTGTTCTCAACTAAAAAAGGGCTATTCAAATTAAAGGCGGCAGCACAACAAAATTTGCAAATAATGTACCTACTGTTTGTAAAATCTTTTCATGGGATGTTGTAGTTGAGGCCTTAAAAACTTGTAAATCCTGAATGTCCATAGTTATTTCAATTATTTTGAGCAAGGTCTGTACGTTTAAGTAAAGCTTTCAATTATTTTCATTATCTATCAATTGTAAAATCTTCATTTACACACAAACAACAGGGGTCGAAGTCAAGTGTAATAAAATGGCCGCTAACGTTACCGGTCGATCGGTGTTCCCATGGCAACAACGTAAAAAGCTGCTGTCGTTTGAAAATTGTTACTATGGGAACACCGACCGACCGATACCGTTGGCGGCTATTTTATTTCACAAACACGCACACAAAAGAGAACGCACAACAAAAATACACATCAGCAAAGTCATTCCAGCACACTTCACAAATATCATCCATCCACAAATACATATAAATAACAAACACTATTTGTTACATTATTGTGATTTTCTGAATAAATGTCTTTTTCTGAATAAAATGAAAACTCCTGATAACGATTCTTTGTCTTGGGTAGCTGGGAACAATTCTACAATGATTCTTGTTTATGCTGGTGTAATAAGTGTGCTTAGATATGAAAGTGGAGGTTTATTCTCTCCACCTACCCCTTAAAGGAGATGGGTAAAATAGAAATCTTCTTTTATGAGCTGTTCTTATGAGGTTGGCTGCCTCGTCACCTTTGGAGGGTCTTCCTGGAGGGCGAGTACAGTGAAGATGTTTGAACAGAACGATATAAGGTAGTCTGATGGTATCCAATCACCTCAGTGATCCTGAATCGCAGATCAAGCTGGCTTGGCCATGTTCTCCGCATGTCCCCCGAGAGTCTTGTCTGCTCTATCTTACTCCTTTTACTTGTCACCTTTGGAGGGTCTTCCTGGAGGGCGAGTACAGTGAAGATGTTTGAACAGAACGATATAAGGTAGTCTGATGGTATCCAATCACCTCAGTGATCCTGAATCGCAGATCAAGCTGGCTTGGCCATGTTCTCCGCATGTCCCCCGAGAGTCTTGTCTGCTCTATCTTACTATCTCATTTCTTACTACAGGCACATTTCTCACCTCACTGGTTCAAAGTTTTGCCAGCAATTGTTTTTATCTTGGAAGTTCTTAACATCAGCTTGTTCCTGACCGTGTCTACTTTACTTTCAATGTCTTAAGCACACTTTGTAGATTCTTATTGCTTTCTATGTGGTCTTTTTTTGCAACTTTTTAGATCCCCCTCCCCCACTAGACTTTGCATGCACTAAGCATGTCATAGCTAAGGAAGAAAAAGAGAAGATCAATCTATGAAAGCTGACTTGTGCCTAATTATTCACCAATACTGATACCCGTAAGATAGCTATACTTTTAGCACTAAATTAAATAAAAGTGTGAATGACTATTAAGAGAAAACAAGGATAATTAAAATAAAACCAACAAAAATGTTTCATAAAAATATTATTTAAAGCAACTTTAAATTTCATTATTAATAATAATATTAAATATGATCTAATTACAACATCTGTATAGTTTCTTAATCATAATATAATTATATGTGTATGCGGGATTATTTTATGTAATTACACACCAACTCATCATATTCATACAATAATCTCAGCTTCTATAACAAAATATACACTGTTAGTTTCATCAAAATGTTGTTAAATTTAATTTTCATAATTTTTATTCACTCACCAACTTGGTTTTAATGATACAAAATAACAAATCACAATAATTAATGAGAATTAACAAAAATATATATTTATGCTTATTTAATTAGCATTTCCATTTCTATACAGGGTATTTTGGAATTATCAATGAACATTCTTACATCCTACCTACAAAAATGTCAATATAATATTACAGATATTTCATAATAAAAAAAATTCCTTCAGAAGTAGTAATATCTAATACTGTTACAATGAACTCTCGATTAATCATATTCAACTTTATATGTATGTATTTGGCATTTAAAGTGTAAAAGACAAGAACAATCTCATTGTTAAATTCTCATTTTACAGGAGAGCCAAAACAAAACTAAATACAAACCGTATGGAAAGCTTTTCTAACATTATATCATTTAGATAGGTACTCAAGAATGAGACATTTTTTGTGATTTTTAATAACTCATTCTAAATTTATTGTAAAGGGGAATAAAACTGCATTTAAATCTTAAAAAATAAAAAAACAAAAAGTCAATGGTTTTGTTTTGCTGGGTAGGTTTCATTTGCTTTGCCAGACCAAATAATATTGTTATTTTAGAATTGAGAAGTAATTGGCAGCCAACAGGTAAGACACTTGCATTTTGATTGAAATATTGCATGTTGTGGGTTCGAAAAACAATGCCAACTTTATTTCCTATTACAATACAAGTTTTGAATGTACTAAATACACAAATTATTTCAAATATAATTGGAAGAAACGCCAAATAGATTAATACGAAAAAATTGCCAGGCGCATATGTATGCTCTGAAATACAATAAAGAGAAATCCTAGGCAACACCCTTCAAGAACGAAAAGATTTGACCTCAACATTTCTTAGTTAAGTTAATCCCAAAATAAGTCTAAAATAATCAACTGGAGTTCACTATAAAGTATACAATTTTTTTTTGGACTGTATTTTTGGTAACACCTGAATTTGAACCCACGACCTTTAGTAAGGTATAGGTACGAAAGTCGTCGACGGATACTGCTGGTCTACCAACCACTTCGAAAAATATACCAGATACTTTAAAGAACTTTTTTAATCACTGTACTATATGACTAACAAACTAGGTATGAGAAAAATAACTTTTAGAAAAAATGGTCTATGATTTATTTCCATAAAGTATTGATGATTTTTTCTTTACTCATCTAAAAATATACCACTTTTATGATACATAACCACTACTAGATATCAAACTGCCATTACAATTATGAACACATGGAAAATATATCCTGGTCTAAGGGGTGAAGAGACAAACCTTCAAAACCTATGAAAAAAAATATTTTCTTAATAATGTATATCCCAATTATTATTTGAAAATATCTATCTCTCTTGTCATTATACCGTCGTGACCCCGAACTTCGCCTGGTTTTCAGAAGTTTTTTTTTTAATAGCTCCAAAATACGAACGAACAAATACTGTACGAATTGGTATTGAAAATAATATTCAATAAGAAGAATTCTAAAGGAATGTCATGATAAATACCTGTATTTTATAATAATTACCATTTTATTAGCATTTAAAGACGGCAGGCGAAGTTAGGGAACTTTTACCTAACTTCGCCTGCCACGTGTAAGTATTAAAGTGTGCACCACAGACACATAAAAATAATACAGTTGTGTTGTGAACATCATACAAAGCAATATGAACCATAACGAGAATACAATAAGGTCTTTTTTAGCAATATATTTCCACTAGGCGAAGTTAGGTACACATTTAAATCTGTTTCCATACATTTGACAAACTTTAGTCAGGGTTGTCAAAAAAAAACTAGAATTCATGTTACATTTTTTTATACATTACCTACAACGCAAATTGTAAGAACAGTTATTCTTAAAAATTTAAGAATAAAAAAACAGTTTTGTTATCATGAGGCTATCCTATACATTTTATTAGGACATTTTATTACAACTTAACCAAATTTTTGTTTCCATGTTCCAAAAAAAGTGTGTTGTGACAACCCTATAGGTCGGCGAAGATTGGATCATTTTTGGAGGTAACCCGCCTCAGTGAATATTTATTTAAATAAATTATAAACTATAATAGATAGTGTTCTACCGATTTTTATTATAAACATTAGATTCTTTTTGTAATCTATTAAATTCCAATACAGGAACCTATCTTTGACAGATTTTTGTTAAAGTGAAAGTTTCGCACAACAATACAATGAACGCTGCCTTCGCGCCAACCTGAAACCAACCATCTGACGTATTCGCATGAAGTTAGCACCAAATTTAAGGAAAAGTATTGCCATTATGAATAAAACTTTCATTCAAATATTAAATGAAGATCGTATTATAGATAAAAATACAAAAATATTGAATTTTACCAAAACAGGCGAAGTTAGGTACCACAGGCGAAGTTAGGGGTCACGACGGTATATGTACACAATTTGTATTTCTGAAGAAATTTATTAGCCCATTCTGACACTATTTAATTTTTACAAGATTTCTTTTAGAGAATCAGACAAATAGAGTTTGCTAAATGATAAGTGTTCATTTTCAAGTAGTTTTCGAAAATTGAGGTACTTCTTGAAACAATGTGTGGAATTCCAATGCATTCACACACCTAAATCAAGGGACTTTATTTTCTTCGAGGACACATTTTTTTTTTATAACGCAGATGCGTTCACTCAAAGTGAACACACATACACTTTTTGACTCTTTCACAGTAAGATACTTAAAGCTTGTGTCGTGAAAGACGAGGATGGTGGACACCTGGGATTGAATCCATGACCTCCGCACGAAACAGTGCGAAAGCCGGTGTCGTAACCGCTAGTCTACCAACCACTTCGATAATCGACATTTAGACTTCGACATTTTAGATAATCTTGTCCGGATTTGGTAGAGTATGACACATTTTAACAACCTGAAATATAAAATGCAATGTTAAAACTTCTTTAATCTTTCCTTAACATTGACAAAGTATTGAATATTCAAATCATTAATCTACTAGTAGGTACTTGGAGGCCATTTTGTAAGAACTGACAGTTGCATTGGCCTCTTTAAAAACCACAATCATAGGAAGTTAACAATTAAAAATAAAATGATATATTTTTTTTACTGTTTTACTATTTTTAATGTATTTAAAACTTATTTTTTTACGAATATAGTCATTTAACTCAAATACACCAATTCACCAGATTTGTGTCGGAACAGGTTAATTGAGATTGGCTCTATTCACCACTACAACCATGATAATATTATGTCATTGTAAAAAAGACAATATTACTCTTAAAATGCTATAACATTGACACAATCGAGTTAGATATGAGTAAATTCTCCAAATAACATTAGATCTTATTTTATTGAAAAAGACACCATAGACAAAATTTTGATTTGAGTCTTTTTATTACATAACCTCAACAATAAGTTATGATCAATGTTTAATATGCTTAATTAATAGATATTTCAATCTGTTTTTTCCTAATAATTAGTGAAATTAGATAGATTTCATAAAATTACAAATGAAATATGTTGTTTACAAAAAACCAACCCCTGCCTGTAGGGTTTTTCAAATCAAAATGCAATCTGATGTTTTTTGGAATTTTTACACATACTTTATAGAGAAAAAGAGAAAAACATGTTTCTTTATAAATCTCTGATGTCAATAAATATAGAAAAACTTGTAGAAAATCAAAATACAACAGTAGTTGGGGTTATAAAAAAATAAATCGTAGTTTTCACACTAAGTAATAAAAAAATATTCTACTTACAAATTGGTCGATAAATATTAATTTTAAAAACTTGATGTGATCATTATTAGTCTAGATATTACTATTTATAGGTATTGTTAATTACTATGGACTAGTACTGCCACAAAATTAATACACTGAGAAACTCCAAACACACATTAACTATATTTTTATTCAAAAGATACCTATTGAACATTACATCTTTATTCTATTGCAGCATTCAATTTTTAGGCCAATTTTATGTTTGAATCACAAAAATAGATTTTATAAATATTTTCAAAACTGAGCGGTACATAATATGCACATTATAATTACAATATTTTCTATTTCTACATGATTAAATATTTTCGCAGTATTAATATCTTCTAAAGAGAAATATTTGTATTTAATACACAGATAAATATATGAAGTCACAAATAGCAACATTGAACGCTTTAAAAAATCATCATAGATATGGAGATATATCAATCTCTTATTTTGAGCACCTTTTAATTAGTGTTCAAGCCTTTTTTTTAATACAAGAAATATTCCGACTAAAGGAAGTTCAGACAATTTAGTAATTTTTTAGGCTCCTGTCCCAAATACAATAACCATCATCAGAACCATAAGTCAAAGTACCATAATATAATAAAATACTTAAGTTTAGCAAAATATTCATACATTATAATATGGAGCATTCTATGAAACCTCTCATACATATGTTTGGATACTATTTTTTTTACACCTGAAACATCTTATGTACCTACTTAGATAAATTTATTTCACTACACAAATATCTGAAATATAAGAAAAATGACACATATGTAAGAGGTTTCATAAAACAAATGAAAAAAAAATGTGCTAAGGAAAAGGCAGACCTTTCGAAAGGTGTAGTCCTCTAAATTTGTATGAAAATCTAAACACTCAATTCTCAATGCTTAATTAAACATTTAGAAATATTTACAAAGGTAGAACATCTTTTATAAGTTTACTTGAAAAACCAACAAAGAGAATCATTTAAATACAATTTTATAATTTAAACATAACAAAGGAGATAATTAGGATTTCTAATAATTTTTTTTTAGGTTAGGCAATATCAATTCATCAAAAAAGTTAATAAAAAATTGTTCATGTATACAATGCGAGATCACAGTGCGATATCAATCTTGAATCAAATATAATTGGCAAGAAGAAATGAGCTATGAGGAAAATATATTTGCTTTAACCTTCCATAAATCTTTTTCTAACAATTCAACAAACTCTTTGCAATATTCAACATTCAGTCTCGTTTGCTTTGCACTCCATATGAAAGTATCACAAATACATCCTTCACAATATTATTATTATTATTTCATAAGACTACTTGTACATTTTATGTACAATTTTTTGTTAAAATAATCATATTATCATCAATATAAGATGTGATATACAACATTTTAGTCGAAAGAGGACTAAAAAAATATTAGGTAGAATTTAGAGGTTATATTTTAATAAGTTTTATTCTTTCTAAAAAAAGAATCGTTAATAAATATGTTCATAATTATTTACAGAGTGACGACTTTTAATTCATAACAAAAATCTTATTCCAGGTTATTTCTAACTGTATTCCGCAGGTCACATGACAGCAAATTGCAGTTTTCAATCCCACGTTTTCTCCCAGCAAGATTGAATGAATCTTCGATGCTTTCTCATTTTCAAATCTGCAATAAAAATGTTAAATAATTGAAGCGAAATTGTATAATCGTATATTTTAAAAATGTTAGTAATAAATATGCATGATAAAAAATATATCTAGTATAATAGTGTGTTTAGTTAATAATAATGATAAGAGGTAACGTGTATTGTATATCTTTTTTTTTAAGATTTTGATCTAAGCAAATAGGAAGAATACTTTTAATCTAATGACTTACATCATGTTAATAGTGAAAACGCTGCCTATTTTGTCATGGCCTGCTGCGCTCTCCTCTCCCACTCTGCCCTCATCTGTAGAATACCTTTAAACTGAGGTGAAGCGTCGGCTTCGTTCATAATTTTATTATTCTCTAAAGGAATCTCTGCAGATTTTTTGTCTTCTAAGTCCTGATTGTTCAGTTTTTCGTTACTATTCTTTATTATTAAATTTTTATCATGGCCTATTTTACCGCCGTTTGTCGGAACACTCTTTTCACTGGTGGATTTGTTTATTGGGAATTTCTCCAGAACCGTTTTGTTATTGGCAGCTATTGGTTTTGTAACTTCAGGTGTTGGCACAGCAAATGAAGACTTTCTTATAGGTTTGAGAATATCTTTGGTGCTCAAATTATCCTCACTCTTAATTTGATTCCATGGTTTTTTAGGAAGCGAAGAACTTCCTGTAGTAAATTGTTCATTCTTTGTTACATTTGACTTAATATTATCTTCTATTTTGTTTTCATTGCTCGAGTCAGGAAATGTTCTATTCCTGTATCTTTTCTCAGGAGTTGAATCAGATACATCTTTTTTATAGTTAGCCACCTCAGATTTGGTGTTTATATTGTCAGATTTGATGCTACTATCCAGTTTATTGTTAATGTTAACAGACTGTATAAGAGGAATGTTTGTACTAATGCTTCTTTGATAGCCTGTATAATTCACAGCAGTTGCAGGTTTTGATGACTGCAAATTTGAAGCGTTATTAACGGAAGTTGTACTGATGTCATGCAGCTTCTTGGGAAATCTTTGAGCTTGTGATGATTCTAAACTTTCATTATTTTTACGATATTCAATAACACTTTTGTTGAATTCGCTACTGACCCCTCTTTTCCTTTCATCTTTAGGAGAATCAGTTTCATTTTCTTTGTCACTGTCTCTGGATTTTGTCATAATGTTATAGTCCTGTTTGGAGTTCCTTTTAGCACTATCATCATTATTGATATCATGATCAATGTGAGCCAGTTTCATAATATCCTGTGTTATAGATTCAGTTTCACTGTCTTTCAATTTCAGAGATCTTCTAGCAAAGACCTTCATCAATTCAGGCTCGTCGTCTTTTGGCGTACTACTAGACCTCTGACCGATTGATGATATAGATTTTTTTCTAAAAATGACAGTTGATTCTAGATTACAATCATCCGAGGAGGACGAAGATCTATCAATGCGTGAATTATGATCAACACCCAAAAGTTCATGTGATGACATTCTTTTGATACTTTGAGCCACTCGATTTGAATTCATTTCTCCAGCTCTAATTTCAACACCCAAGATGGGTGTGGACTGCCGCTTATTGACCTCATTGTTTGATTCAATTAAGTCCATGGTACCAGATTTCTTTTTAATGAAAGCTTTATGAGCTGTGGGACTAGGCGGAGGAAGGTTTGAAACAGAACTTGGTGATTTTCTTAAGTTAAGAGAAGTTGGAACCGGTTCTGTTTTCACAGCATCATGATTCAAGGTTTCATTGCTCTTGTTAATTACTGTCTGTGCTGTTGATTTTTTAACTTGTATGTTTGAAGAACTATTCTGCAGATTTATTTCAGATTTTTCTAATATTTCAACATCCTCAGAGCTAAACTTTCTATGTGGTTTTGAAAGTTCTTTATATTCGTCAAATATTAGTTTCTCTGAAGAATCAGATTTCTTTACATCCATTATAAATTTGTCAGATTTTTTAGGCTCATAAGATATACTTCTTTCTATCACGTCAAGTGGTTTTTTGACATTTTGAGTATTACTTACTGTGATGCTATCAACTTTATTGGAAGTTTTGCCCCTAGAATCATTAGTAACACCAGCTGTCAAAACAACATTCGATGCAGGTTTTTGGTCCACCTTATTTAATTGGATTTTCATGAATTCGGGTACACTGGATTTCTCCGCTTTGACATCTTTCTGTGTTATCGATTTTTGCAAATTTTTGTCACTATTACTTGTGAAATCAAAATGCTGTGTGGTAGCTTTAACCAATTCTGGAGTTTTTAATGGTGGAATTATTAAATGTGCTTCTGGAGAGTTAAAAACAGTAACAGATACATGATTTTCAACTGGATTTGAATTTGAGGAAGTCAAATCAATAGAACTTTTCGATCTTAAAGGTTCACTTATGGATTTAACTGCATCAGGAGAAGACTTCGAAGAAAAGCTTACACTTCCCACAACATCTGCAATAGATGGTTGGTTCAAATATATTTTACCCTGAGATATACTTTCGTTGGAATACGCTTTTCTACCTTGCTCAGATTTATCATTAAAGCTTTTTACACTGTCAAGGGAACTGGACTTCAAAGCTATACAAGTCAAAGGTTTTGGATTCCCAATGATGCTGTCAATATTAGCCTCTATCCTGGATATGTCGTCTTGCACTTTTATACAATTGGTTGTGTCATCAATTATACTATTTACGTTAATGAGATTCTCCTTTAAATCAAGAACATTCGGAACAACAAATACACCTGTCTCTGCAAAGTTTCTGTTGATTTCATTTTTGTATGAATAGTTCATCAAAGAATCACTTCCAAGCTCCAGAGACGAAGGTCCATCAGACACATCTCTAACATTTTTCTTATATGTTGATTCCCAGCTGTCCATCGATGATTCCGAAATGCCATAAATGGGCGGCAAGCTTGGCATATCCTGAGATGCAATGGGAACAACGTCTGAACTATGCCTAAAGCTGTGTGATTTAATAACAGGATTTCTAAGAGATCCTGAATCAGAGAATAAAATATCCGGTTCGTTATCCAAATTACCCATCTGGGATAGTTTTTGCTGGTATGAACTTAAACCTGCTATCTTTGGTTTTGATTTTCCATCCAATTCATAGTCATGTCTCATTTGATTGGGATAGTCAAAATATTTCGTATTGTAATCAGACTTGGAATGTCTTATTCCTTGAGCATCTAGGGAACCTTGAGAGCTTGATCTAAACTCAGAATCAGTACTATAATTCTGAGGCCAAACTGATTTAGGTGGTGAAACAGAATAAGACAACGGTTTTATGATATTTTCGGTTTGCTTGACAATTTGACCAATGCCAAAATTGGTATCTGGACTTTTTGTGGTTTTTGTTGCAACAGATTGAGAGTGATCGTCAGAATAACTATAATGTTTTGAAGAGTTTTTCATATATCTGCCTCCATTGAAAGATTCTTTCGTAAAAACTTTGTTTTGATTTATCAGTGGGAAAATGCCTTTCTGTTCAGCAGAAGTGCTTCTTGGTAACAGTGGTGGTTTTTTCAGTTGATCAGGACTCACAGGTATTTCCAGGGGATCAATCCTCTGTCTCAGTTTTGAGTGATGAGATGAACTCTTATGCAAATCTGAATTCATTAATTTCAATTCTTCTTTAGATTTAGAAAGTTCTTTATCACCAAAATGTCCCACTTCGTCAGTACCAAATTCAATAGAACTTTTTGACATCACGTCTTGAACATATCCTCCACGAGTATCAATTCTTTTATGAGATTGATTAGAAAATACCTTTTGACCTATGGAGTGAGCGTGTTGATCGGAACATGACATCTTTTGTTGCCTTATGATACCATGATCGTTAGTGACTTTCCCTGCTATCTGATCAGAACTGGCACTTTTAATTGGTTTCTTTAGTAAATCAGATTGTTCATCTTTATCGGATGATTCCTTTTTACCTTTTTTCCCACTTCTTCTCAGTAAGAGTCTGTTAAAGAAGGATTCTTCTTTTTTGTTTGAGTGTTTCTCAAGTGGTTCATCAGGAGACAAATGTTTGCTCTTGTAGTTTTCATTTGTGTTATCATCAATCATTATTTTATCTGATTTATTGTTTCTTGAATTTATTTTTGTAGATTCAAAGTTTCCACTGGAGAGCATTTCTTCATCTTCACTTACGGAACCAAACTTCTTTTGCAACTCTCCTGAAGTTATTGAAGAATACTTGGTATCAACGTTTTTATATGAGATCCCTTGTTTGTTCAGGGCAGAGTAGCTAAACAGATTACGCTCCGAGGAAGACTGATGTTCAATAAATTTGGAATCATCAGAGTCATTTTTCATTTGCGCATTTGATTTGCTTCTACTGACTTTGACAGTATTATTCAATTCTTCACTACTTGACAAACTTAGTTTCATCGGAGAAGATACCGTCTGACCCATCATTTGACTAAGAGCAAGACCAGGTGGTAAAGATGATGATTTTAATCTAGCCTCTTTTGTAACAAATCCTGATAATAAATCTGTAGTTTTATTAGAATAAATATCGGATTCTTTATTTTCATAGTTGGATGTTATAATAATGTTGTGGTATTCAGAGGATGTCATAGTTGTTGATGTGGTGATAGAAACATCTGGAAAAAGCAAAAGGGAAGCACATGTAACGTAAGAAGCATAGCTAATTCATTGTTATTAGGCATCGCAAAAAGCTAATATTAAAATTGAACAAGAACATGTTTCAACAACAATAATAATTGTTAAAATATAATCAATATAAATAAAGGGGCGACAATTTGACAGGGACATTGAAGTATTAATGAGAAACCAGTAGGGATTAACACCCGACAATAGACTATATTAATTACAAAAAAAGAAAAAATTTAAAAGAAAAAAAACAAATTTATCCACACATATTTTACAATAATTTGAAAGTGTTAGATTATACTTCAAACAAAACCACATGATTCTTCACCTGCAGCTTTGCTGTTGATATTAACTTCAGGAGTTACACTTCGAGCTATATCCTCGTTGACTTCGGGAGTGGTCGGCAATACTGATGCGGGTGAGATCTTTAAATTTAAAAAAAGATTTTTAAAATATAAAGTACAGTCAGATAACTGTGGAAATATTAAGTTTGAGATTTGAAGAAACGATCTACCTGTTTAGGGCGATTTCTTCTAGGTGCACCATGGGTCCGTCTTGGTTTGATGGCCATTTTGTGTTTCGCCGCGGAATGGCTAAGAGGTGCCAGACCTCCCATTGATTCGTGCCCATCAATATCTGAAATGAAATAGATTGTGTTTTAGAAAATTATTCAGGTTTAGAATCAAATTTACAAAGAACAAGACAAATCCCAAAATCACTCGAATTCGGGTGAAAGGCCTCAATAAATAAAAAAAAAATAAAAAAAAAGACAAATCATATTTCGAGTAGTTTGCTAGTACCTAATATAATATTAAAAAAAAAAAACATTGAGTTAAAGATAAAAGATAATTATTTGTCTGATGATTGGAATATTTTTTTTTTTAATTTAGATGGTGAGGACGATCTAAGGATAATAAAGGTGACTAACTGAAGGTCACATCCGATGAAACAAGTAAAAAGTCTGAAGGACTTAAAATTACAATACAATAAAAAATAAATAAATCTTTATTGGACGCAAAAAATAGTGTAAATACAATTTTAAAAAACTACCAAAAGGCGGACTTATTGCTGCAAAGCAATGTCTTACAGCCAACCTCAATATTTAGTCTTAAAATGATTTTGTTTATACCTTTAACAATTAGTATAAACATTTTTACACCAACATAACTCTTTTCACTACAATTGTATTTTTATGTAAACAAATTAATAATAATCACTGCTTATATTTTTCTATGAAACTATCAACACAATTGATTGGAAAGAAAATTTGATTTACTTTCAGTGAGAAATCAAAAACAAAGTAACTTTAGTTAACACAAAACAAAACATTTTTATATTGAAGAATGTATTTTATTAAATCCATTCAATATAATAATTAATGGGATTTTTTTATTTAAAATAAAAATAGTTTAAAGCACCTTTCATTTTAAAATAACTAGTTTTCTTAAAATTAATTATCAAACTCGTAACATACAAAAGCTTTAGAATTGACTATCTATGATACAGTTAACAATGTTTTGAGTGTTTAAATAAAAGTTAAAACCCGACATGTGATAATGAAGTTATCTCATTTAGTACAGTCCTTGGTCATTTTGTTGAACATTTTGATTACTTACTTTTTGTCAAAAATGAATATTATTACAGATATTTATGAGTTTTTTTTGTCCATCAGCGCAAAAAAATGTGGCTTTTTATGATCAGCAATATGCATGGGCACTTTGTAAATTTGTCAAACTTTCTGGTCTTCTGCATTTTCTCACTGTCAAAATAAACGGTATCATTGAGTCAGAATCTCAATCATAGGCAGCTGCCAAATTTAGGCAAATCTCTCCCATAATGTATTCCACAACATTGAAGTAGAGCAGAGGAAGCAACATCATGTGGCAAGAATATATCAAGCTAAATCAAGCAATAAGTCTAAATGTGGTAGAGAAGTCTTTTGATAACTTAAAGTAGGTAACGCATATAAATTTGTTTTTAACATACAATATTTGTTAAGGTCAAAACTTTTAACCACTACATTTATTTATTATTATTTAACTTGTTTGTTTTTTTTTTTACATTTATGCCCTGTCCCTTAACAGATAAACAGAGAGAACCTGTACTCTTTCATTTCGTCTAACGACATTACATTTCTCATACAACCTTTTCTATTTATTTTTCTGACCTGGCCTTCCTTAAGGACGGAACCGATGTTTGAACCATGTCATGTCAATTAAATGTTTGGAATAAATCTTTACAATGCTATAACAATTTACCAATTGTTTCTCTGATATTGAGATATAAAATAAAAGTTAATACTGTTAAGCACTTTCATAAAGAATACATAGTGAAATATATTTTCCGTTGGCTAAGTGTCCATCGTCAGCAGTGGAATACTGTTTCATTATCATGGCTGAGTAGGTATTAACATGTTAGTCATTCAACAAAGGAACCACTTATCATAATGTAATGTTAACAACACAACCTTAAACTAAATAATAATAAATTTTGTATGATAGGTACTAGTCCCGAAAGTTTTTGGTTATCCACAAGTTTAGATATAGTTTGGTTCATATCCATATTTTTTTAAAAATGTGCTGTTTAACATGTTTTTTTAACCTCTAGTGGTAGGTATGAATTCCACTCTTTTTTCTCCAAAAACATTTCTTTCACTGCCATTATATTTCTTACACAACCTCTGCTATTTCTTTTTCTTCTGACCTAGGAATCAATGTGCTTGATCCGTGTCATTCTTGGTCAACCACACCTTCTTACTTTCGATTCAGTCTTTTAAACTTCTTTTTGTCATCCTGTTTGCATGCATTCTTTCAAAACTCAACTTATTAACATTCGCATTTGTAACAACACTAAATTTCATACCACATTCCTTCCTAATATTCTCAATCATTTCCAAATGCCAACAGAAACTTTTCACATATCCTTCGTACAACTCTCATCTCTACTGCATTATACAAATACCCTCCCCAAAATTGCAGGAACACATATATTGTTTTTTTTTTGTAAAACTATTTTTTGTGTTTTTCGCCATCGATCGGATGGTTGTCACATTCTTGCATTCAAATTTTATTTATCTTTTTGACTCGTCACACATTTATTTATATTCGGAACACTAAGCAGGTTTCATTTTTATCGTAGGAACAGATAGTTTATTGTTAAGCGGGAGTAGAAAACAAAATCAAGTTACATGTTCCTGCAATATTGGCGTTGATACATTAATCATAGTTCAGTCCTTCAAAAAATCAGAACTGCTTACAACTAATTAAATAATTTTAATGCTAGTTTTCAAATCATAAGCAGCCATTATCTTGAAACAAAATGTCGTGTGTGGGCTAACTCTCTTTGTCATTAGAAGCCTGACATTTTTTGTGACATATTATTATGATACTACATAGTATAGGACAATAACCTTGATGTTTTAAAACACTTTATGTCAATGTACACACACTCATTTTATCTTGTGTATCTCTGTGACGATGGGGATTAGTTTTTATTGTTATTTAAATAAACCTACACAACGTAGTATTGTTTTATCAGAGAATGCAGTTTGAATGCTGGAGTCATGGCAGGAAATACTAGTAGTGCTATGATGAACACATGCTAATTACAAAATAATTACTTAACAATAAAATACACTCCAATGATGTAGAATCAAAATAAAAAAGATAGGTAGGTACCAACTAAGATACTATGTGTCCTGAATAAAAATATAGGTATAAACCAAACGTTAAATAAGTTTCACATATTATGTTAAAATGGAGTTGTAGTGATTGTGAATGCCGGTATTTAATCTCAAAAGATAATCCAATATTGACATGATATCAGGACCATAAGGCACAGATATTACTATTTCAAGATCAGTTAAAAGAAATTGAGTTGAAAAACCTTAACTGAAGACAAAAAAAAATTGTATGAGAATAAATAGATACGTAAATGCGTATAATGCAAAACCATTGTATACCTTATGACAAATTAGAATTAGTGAAATTATTACAAGTTCACAAGAGAGTCAAGAGACACAATGAAGGTGGCTACAATAATGGAGAGACATTTCTCTATACAATGGCTGTGTGATAAGAAAATTATCTGCTTATCATTCATGTGAATATTTTCATTTCTTGCTATTATCACTCATGAGGTAGGCAGATTATTTGTGTTAAGTGTGTTTCATCCACAGTTATTATTTTGTTTTTAATAAATATAATATTTTGTTTATAGCACACAATAGATTCAGTTTTTTTCCTATTTATTTCAAGAGGATATCTTCATATTTTTAAATACTCTAATTAACTCTTTCACAGAGAGCTACTTTAAACTCGTGTCATGAAAGAGGAAGATAGTCAGCACCTGGGATCGAACCCACGACCTTCAATACAAAACGGTATGAGAGTCAGCGTTGTAACCGCTAGGCCACCAACCACCTCATTCTGTTATATCTCATCCTTCATCCATTCGCTATGTTCAAACAATACAAGATCATCGGTCTTTTTCTTCTCAATCCCAGGAACCCTTGAATCTTACAAAAATAGTTGTGTGCTATCTTATGAAATACAGTCCTAGGAAGTGTATACAATTTTTTCTAATTACGTTTCTAATTGAGTGTATGCAAGAACAGAATAATATAAATATAAATTCACGCAAAAAGTTTTGCTTAGTTGAAAGTGTTTGAGTGAATCCAGATTCATAGACTAATGAGTCAACTCTGAAAGACATCATATTTAAGCTTCCAGTTTATTTTGAATATATTATAACTGAGATGGGATGAGGGTAGGTACGTCTCTGAATACCGTATGTAAAAACAAGCTTGATAAAAGAATCACCTGAACTGTCGAAGGTGGAGTGCGTAAGGTCTCCTCTCGAAGAGCGGCAATCATCTTCAGACTGTGAGCTGCCGGCGCTGAGCAGGGACCCTTCACTACAAGAACTCTGCTCTCGGACTCCGCCAACTCCGTTCACCCCATTGCCACGCTGCAAAAAAAGAAAAAAGTCAGTTTTAGGCTCACAAATCCAGTGAATCTAGTTATGAGGGGCTAAGAAAGTAAATATTATCTATTGAGTAAATAAAATATAAGAAACAAGAATAGTCAGAATTGATGTAAAAATCATAATGGCTTTTATGCCTTCTCCTCTCACCTACTCCTCAAAAAACGATATTTGGAATAAACAAGATGTTAAGTAATTACTCCAAAAGAATAATTTAACTTACAGGAAAGCCTAATTGTTTATGAAAAAAAAACTCGTTTCTGTCTTCAAAGAATGAGTATATTATACGAAAAGTAAAGTAGTATGAGTATTCTCAATAGAATGTTGATATTTCAAATTTAAAAATAAGGGTTGCTACATGAAAAAAAAATCATACAATCCAAGTCATGTCAAATAATTTTTCCGCTAAAATTTTGCGACCAAATCTATACAAACCTTTCGTCTGTAGGCAACAGGTGGTGGTACTTTAGGAGATAAATCTTGGCTGTTGTAGTTTTGTAGACACAGCATGGTTTCACTTTGGTTACACCGACTTACACAGTAATTATTATTCTTAACCACCAATTTATCATCATGAATACTGTACCAACATCACACATGAAATGTTTACAGAAACACTTGAATGCCCGATCATATCTAGACAATCATAGTTTATCAATGATTAGGTACACTTATGTTATTTTTATCCCTACAGAGAATAACATTGTTTAATGATATGAAAAGACTTGGTTTTTTGCTGGTATAACCCTTAGAGACATTTTTAGAAACATAAAATCAAGACGACGCCGTAAGATAAAACAGAAACTGCAGAAATCATGTCAGTTAGATGAGGGAATAACCACATATAGCTATGAAGAATCAGAAGGTTCCCAAGTAAATCGCCCAAAAGTGGAAAAACAGAAAATCATTGACCGCGGAAGGGTCTTGACTATATATTATTATTATGTTTTCACTATTCAATTGAATTCTCTCTATGAAATTTTTAAGCTCCACTGTGCTCGATCATGAGTCGAAATTTTTCACAGCGTGTCCAAATTTCTCAGCAAGATCAATCAAATTTATAAAAACTTTAAAATCATATTTTGTGGATAATTCCATTTACATATTGAAATTAAATTTCATAGCGAAAAATGTGGCTTCGAACCTTGGACGACCAAAGCAAAAAAATAGCTGAGGGATTTTGTAACAACATGCCTTATACATATATTTGGAACCTACGATAATTTAACACTACATTTAGTTTTTGTGAAAGACTTAGAAAATTTATCCGTGTTCACGTACAAAGAATGTCTAAACCAAAATTATATGTCGTGTTGTATTTAAACCACTGGCAATGGTCGAGTTTTCAAAATTGCAATCCAATTTTAAGACAAAAACTGGGTGGAAGAATCGTTTACAACATTAATAATTGAAGTCAAGTCACAATCTTATTAAAGACAGTTTTTATCTAAAGAGTCATTGAAATTTCTAAGATGACGATAACGTAAACGTATTTGAAACGGCGCGGCGGTGACCCGAAGCAAATTACAAGGCACAACAAAGAGTGAAAACGAATTCACTATAATTGTATGACAAATGTGTGAGAATTAATTCAAGTTAACGTAACTACATACCTTGGTTATTATTATTGTAAAAAACTAGAACAGCGCGTTTACCATTATTATTGTTAATGTAGAGATTAGAAAAAGTGTAATTTGTACGTACAATGCGAATGCTATAATTCATACACACCAGTCAGGTGAAGGTTATGGGATCCAAATATTGAAATTTTCGTATAAATTGTTGGGAAATTTAATAATAATTGCGTTTTTTAAGACACTATATGTTTGATGTTTAACAAAATAAAAGCGAACGTTCTAAAATTAAAAGAGATCACACTTAAGCCTGAGTTCGAGCAGTAAAGGTTCAAATTTAATCGACCATTAATGCAATATTTTCATCAAATATTATTTAGGTTCGTTACATTTGTGTAAATTTTATAATATCAATGATTCAAAGAATTACATTAGTGGCTTTAAAATATGTGCGTAGAAAAAAGACAATGAATAAAAAAAAACCCTCATGCCTTCTCAATTTTGCGGATACTCAAGTTTTGTTATATTTTTTTCCACATCCATGAAAAGGTATTACGTATATTTTTAGATCTAAACACATAATTATGATATTATATGTATACAAGAAAGTAATAATATATTTATCACATCTCTGCACTAAATCCCCAAATTTTCCAGAGTCCAGAAATTTTTTTGAGAAAACAGATTTTATAGCCTTGAATTTATTCTCAAACAATTATGTACCTACAGTTAAATAAATGATTGACGCATCACAAGGAAAAACGATGAATATTAAATACTGTCAGTATGCATCAATAATTATCGTTACTGCAAAATTTTCGTATCCGGCTGGTACCCATATCCTATCCATCGTTATAGAAAGAAAGAATGATCACATTAAGAAACCGATAAAGTTATTCTTAAAAAAACGTACTACTTACTTAAAAAAAGAATAGATTGAGCTTAGCTTAATCTATGAAAACAAACTGATAAAATAATATTATGAGTTATTTGCACCCAGCGGGATGTAGCACTCAAAACCTAAATATGATAGACTATAATATTATTATGATAGAGATACGAATTTCGGAAGCTGTGAGAAAACACCAAGAAGTATCAATCTTATAGGAATCCCACTTTTTATCTGGGTGATAGCTTCTATCATATCTTGGCAGTACTTGATACCGTTACCGCCTAAAGGATTATTATGTTTCCCACGGTAGGTACTGTGAATATGTTTGTTATCAGTTTTGTGTGTTTGATGGTACAAAAATCATTATGAGGATTTTTATCATCACCGGTGTTAATATTGGGTAATGTTCTTTAACAGTGTGACATCATTCAGTGTAGGATAGTTTTAGTTTAATAGCCATGCGAAATTATTGTAGTGTAGGAAATCATCTGCGTTTGGGCTAACAAAAAACGATAGGTGACATGGTTTGTTGAGTGTTAATGTTAATAGACAACATAATATTTGACATCAGCTACATAATAGATTGAGTGAAACATCTTGCAAAACTCGTCTCATTTGAAGGGGTAGGCAGAGAAAACGGACTTGTAAATGCACACTTCTTAAAATGAAATCATTTCTCATCTATCTTCTGTTTTGAATCATATCTCTTATAAATATTGCAACATGTAAGAAATGGAAATTTAATTGCTGCTCCAGTACCACTGTACTGATAGGAATGATTTTTTTTTGTCAGATTTGTTCGAAGAAATCTTGACCAAACTCAATTCAACTCGATTAAAGAGCTAGAATTTTCTAACAGATGTTTGACTTTAGCACCTAATAATAATTATAAAGTGTGGTAGGTAGTAGGTAACTTAAAAGAGACTCTCCTGAGTGCGAATGTGGAGCCGCCATACAGGCTGTACAGCATATGGTGGAGGATTGCCCTTTGCGGAGATACCATGGGGATTGGATTGTCATCCACGAGTCAACAAAAGAAAAAAAAAACTAAATAAAGCCGAAGCCATACGAATAATAATAACTTAATATAATATATAGCTCACCGATAAACGGTATTTTTACGCGGTCGGTACAAGAAGAGGACATTACGAAAATACACAAACCGTATCGTATAGTTTTGAAGGTTGATCAAATAATGATTTATTCGATAAGTGTAACGGGTTGCGAAGGCTCAAGAATCATCGCTAAAGTGACGACGTGTTTTAGACATGAAGTAAGAATTAATTAGCAACGTATCGCATCGGTGGTGTTACGTGCAGAGACGGGAAGCCGAGTCTGGTTGGGAAACGACAGCAAAATATTGCAACTCTTTTGTAATTTTCTTTTCTGTCAAAGAATATACTGAAGAATTACAATTTCGTTATTGGAAACAAACAAATGAACTGCCTTTACGCTCTTTGAACACTGCCAGTCTTTAAGTGATGCATTTAGTTAGTCTGTACAAGATATCTCGTTAAGTGTAAGATTTGATAGAGTAAAAGTGTTGAATGATATAAGTTGTTAATTAACAATGAAACTTTTAGTAAAAAGGTTTTTCACGAGCGACTGCACTTTGCTTGTTGAGATTATCCAATGAATAAAAACTCTCAAATGTTGATTTAAAAAAATACTACTTAATAATTAATCATTTTTTGAGACAAAATATTGCAAAGTTGTGCAAGTATTAAAAAGACAAAACTTACCACCTGCATTAAATTTAAAATGTATACTATGAAATACTATATGTGATTATTTTTTATTTTAGACAATTACAGTAAATGGTCTAAAATGGCAAATGACGTGTGAATTTTTGAAGTAGATTCATAATACAAAGCTAGAGCTTGGTTCTCATGGATATAGAATATAGGTAAACCACTAACTAGTTCAATTGCTCACGACAATAATATGATTTACCCAAATAAGGGAGATTGAAATGACAATTATTACAATCAGTAGGGGGCATAATTTTTATGTCACATTAAGTGAAATTATGAGAATTATGTCGTATTTAGAAAAAAGGTACTTTACTTATAAGGTCAATTGAGAAAATTCTCTGTTTTTTATGTTAGTTTCATTAAAACCGTGTACTTTTGCACAGATTTGAACTACCTTTTCAGTTTCACTTATGTTTAGATTCTGGTCTTCTCTCTACTTTCCTAAATTGATAGTGTAATGTGAATGCATGCGAGTAATCAAAGAATTTCCACGATTTCGAGTTAACAGCAAGTGATAAATATCCCCGTTTCACACAAGCGACTAAGCGCATATCTATAAAAGACACAAAATGTTTACATGTTCCTGTGTCGGTTATAGACTCAAACCAATTTGCCCTAAACCGATTTGATTAGAAAGGTAATAAAGCGAAGATGATTTGAGACCACTATCCACACATGCAAAACTCAAAAAAATGTGTCTGACACCATCCAATTGACGTACCCTTAACCGGTCTCATTTGAAAGATAATAATATGCATTTGTTAAACACATTTAACACATAAACATCTATGTCATTCTCATAAAAAAATACTTTATCATTTGTGGTTATTGCGTACGCTTCATATCAATCGTGGGAGCACAGCCGAATATACGCTTGTAGAGATGAAAAATAAAATAAAGCATCCTTTTTCAAACAGCACACAATTCTGCATTTACTTAGAATTTTTTTATAATTTAGTTTTAAAATATCGAAAATGACAAGTTTCGAAAGGAACCTAGAAAAAAGGACATATTTTATTTTTATCTTTCATTTGCTCTAACAAAATATATAATGTGAAACCTTTTGGTTCTTTTTTTTTTCAAATTTATTAGGCTATCCACCCACAGAAGCGAGTGATTTGAGCCAAAACAAAGTTATAAACATGAAAACCTTTTGGTTGAAATAATTGAAAACCCCGCCTATATAAACTTCAACTTCATACGATAAAAATTTTACGTAATATAAACCTATTCAGTTTAATGCTTTTTGTCGAAACAAACAAAAAAATTGGGCATTAAAGAAAATGCGACATTTTCTAGTTACGTAAACTGTTGAATAAGATCAGCGCATAGATTAGTATCCGGAAGACGGAGTCTAGTGTATAATGTCAGCGTGACAATTTCAAATTGAAATCATTGTAAGTAGGTACTTATTGTTATATTGTATTACTTTTGACGTTATTTAAGATGTTATTCATTTGGAGATTATATGAACGTCGCCTATACATAGTATGCAAAGAGAAAATAAAGTATGTTAAATTGATGTAAAGATGCATAGCATGTCAAAATAATAGTATCTCACATACTTTATAATATAACACTTGAAGAAGATTCAAATCGAACTCAGTTGGCAAAGATAATTTCTTCAAGAGTTAAGATAAGACATTAAGGACGATTGCCAGCAAAACTTTGAGAGACCGAGTGAAGAACACCAAAATCCGCGAAATATGTGGGGCTGATAATATAGTTAGATGGAGCAGACAGGAAGAAGGGAATGGATCTCAGAAACTATCGGATTTATACAGAATGTTCGTTCTTTCTTTGAGAAGGCTTAAGGCTATTTGATATCACATTACTACTTACGAGACATCGTTTGTAACTTCATTACGAAGAAAAACCAAACGTTGCGCAACGGCATATTTGTCACTAACGTTTATAGCCATGTTACTTGTTTTGTTGTCATGTGATGCTGTATGATTCACGCTCACGAAAAAAAATCGATTTAGCTAGGTACTGTAAAATAATAGTGAATTTTACATTTCAATATTTTGGATTCGTTTTGAAAAATATTGATCTTACACGAGCGCTTCATAGTTTTGAATTTTTAATCATGATTATAAAACAAATAAAATAATCACCTAGTGTGAAGGAAGGTTGGCAAGCTTGCGGCATAAAACCACAGGAAGTCGTACGACCTTACTCTGAAGCAATATCCGGTCACACTTCGGCGCATCTTGTAGTTCTGTCCACTAACCATTCCACGCTTCATTGATCCAAATTAAAGCTACAGATTTGTTGATTGATTATATTGTTAATAAAACGGCATCATTCGTTACGTAAAAATGTCAATTATTCACAAATCAACTAGCTTTTACCCGCTTATAATTATTTTACCATGCTCATTCATAGATTCTAAATATTTTTTTTTTATTTATAAATTAATCTGGACTCGCTGTAAAGCCTTGTTCACACTAGATGGAGTAGCGATGTACTTAATACCAGGTGGTTAAGTAGTCAAATGTGATATAGGTTTTAATTCGAGATAAGTGTTCGTTAGTAAGAAGTCATTGTTCTCGATTAAAATACTTGTGAATAACAGTGTAAACTAGATAAGTGATTTGACCCAATTTATCGTTGATCTTTCAGACACCACTAACGTGCAGATTTATCGCAAAGATTTGGAAAATGAGCGATTATCGTTCAAATCGCAAAGATAAATCGCTACGTGTGTATGCAGCTAATACAACAATTATTAACTCTTCGAATCAATAGTTACAACACAATCAATTTTCTACAGACTTCAAAATGATACAACTCGATGGAACTCGCAGTTCATTTCACAAATGGTACCTATTATTAGTCTTCGAACAAATCAATTTTCATACTTTCCCAAAGGCATCAGTGTTCGTCTTGTGCTATTAACGATAGAAAACCAACCTCTATAAGTAAACTGCGTATTTTGCTTTTATAATAATAAATCTCTTATCGTCACAATAAAGAAGCTGGGAGTAGGTACTCGCGGATGCAAACATCCATTGTCATTTTAACGACATCTCCTATCACGACGATGTATAAATTTACGATGGTCTGTACGACTTGGGTTTGTCAAAAGCTATTTTGCATACAAAAGTAAGACTGATGGCCAGTAGCGTTCACAAATAAAGAGACTTTAATGTAGACGAGAAACCTCGCTCGTATACAAACACAATATATATTCAATGCATGAAAGTGATTTTTATACAATAAACTGCCATCTTTATTGATGAAAATACTTCAATGAAAAAAGATTAAAGTGAAATGTTTATTTTCTTTACAAACATTAGGAGTGCGTGAGTTCTATGAAGAAAAGTAACCAGCGAGGAGTACCTAAGCTGCTCAAAATAAAACGAAAACTTAACGTCTAATAACTCTAAATAGCACCTATTTTGTAGACAGGTCGATTCTCTAAACTCCGCAAAAATTTATCTTCTACCAAAATTTTAAATTTTGCGCGGTTGTATAGAGCAATAGACATTCCATAAGAAATTCATCGATGTGAATAAAGTGATTTCAACTTAATGATGTCAAAATTTTCATAATGGACGATAAGTGTGCTTTTCGCAAACAGATTTATCTCGATGAATAAATATAATGAAGCATTAACTATTAGTTTATTATGGAAATAAAATAAAGTTGTCTAACTTACAAATAAAATTAACCAACGACTACGATACAATATTTTAAACTTTGTAATTTTTACATTAAACACGGTATCTTCTCAGATGCCGCTTAAATCGGTCATTCTAGTCTCTAGAGCTAGACTGTAGAGGAATTGCGATAATTTTATAACGCCCGTTATTCATATAGTTTTTAGAGGATTATAAGATTTCGAGGAACTGTTACAGAATCGATCTCAGAAATGACAGTCATAAACAGTAATTTAATATTTCTATCAATGACAGTTGGCCGAGGAGAGCGCTGTTCTTCCTCCCATCAGGGTCCCGAGGACGAGGAAGACCCTCTCATACTGTGTTCCGCTCCATCGAAGCAGAGCTGAGGAATCTGGACATGGTGTGGGAGGAGGTCATTAACGTTGCGCAAGATCGAGCGCAATGGAGAGCTCTGGTTGCCTCCCTATGCCCCTAAGTGGGGTCTTAAGGGAGTTTGGATTGGGATTGGATCAATGATTTTACAAGCCAACTCGTAAAAGACAACAAATAAATTTCAACAGGAGTAGATTGAATAGATTAGGTCAGTGTCTCGAGAACAAACAAGTTAGTTAAATAGTCTAAGTATTTTAACTATTGTTTATAAACACAAGAATGTTTTGTTTACACAATGTTTATTTATACAGTGTACCACATGTCCATGACAGAGCTGTAAACATATCTACTATTTACATAGATTTGTTTAGAAATAAAATTCCTACGATCCAGTTAACATAATATCATAGAGTACAACGAACTGGGGGGCTTACTCTGCATTTACATCGCGACTCCGATCCAATTCCAATCTTAATAGCGATGTCGTTATGACATTTAGTACAAGTAATTCGACATTGAAATCGGATTTGAATTTCTAGAGTAGCTCCGCTATTGTACATAATATACAATTGAAAATGAGTTTTATATTCAATCTGGTATACCGATACAACCATTTTAGATTGGCACTATTAATTATTCTCCTGTTAAAAATCAAATATTTAATTATATGGCTGAGAAAAAGAGGTTAAAAGTTTCGTAGCATGCAAATGCTCCACATTGGAAACAAACGAGACTTATTATTTTTATAAACGAAATCACTTAACCGTACCCTTAAAAATTTGACTGCTAGTCCGGGAAGCTCAGTGGAAAAGCTAAAAAAATAGAAGTATTAAGTTCATGATAAAAATTGTTCAAAAAGTAAAGCCTATCTAATTAATAGAATACCGTTAAAAAATAATGAATGTTTAAATTTTATAGGTTAAAATTTATTGTCAAACTTTATAGATTTTTGCGTACTTAGTTAAATTTTATAGTTTAATTTTATAGTAAAATTTTAATACGTAGAAATCGATGTTTTACTGAATTATTCAGCGTAGGAGTTCGAGTAAGGTTACAAAATATACCTGCATTAAAAAAATGCGTGGTAATAAACAATATTTTTAATGTTAATGAAAACATCTCCTTTCTTCGTTAAAACTTAAATCAATATAAAATCGATGAAGGTACAATGGAGATACATACAAGATCAACCTTCCAAGTTCTAATCCTTTTGGCCACGCCGTATAAAATATTTTGAAATTAGTATTCATAAATCAAATATGGTTAGCAATTCTACCAATAATAGTGTAGCAGATACATTTAGCGCACGCCCACAATCAGTTGCACAACTTATATACCATTGTATACAAAAACCATTCGCTATGACGTTCGACTTAACAATATAATCATTAATTATTGTATATATGCAGTGTATTATAATGGATGGAAGTTGAACATGTCCCAATATATAATTACTACGAATATTATGTTTACCTTGGTTCTAATTATAAGAATATTAGCATATTCGTTTTTGTCAATCGATCACAAGTGTCAACAGTACTAATGCAAAATGTAAGCTATTTCTAACCGATTTATTACGAATCTTTGAGTATATAATAATATGGTCGAAGAGGGTCTTAAGCAGGAAACCAAAAACAACGACTCGGTGTCAGCTGGATGCGGAGAGAAAATGTGGAAGCCTTCGCCCCGGTGGACGAGAAAGGGCTGAGAAGAAAACAGAAAAAGTGTAAATAATAAGATGGAACAAAAACAATCATATTCTTCGTTTTGGACATGTCAGAGGAATCTAATAGCTATCCAAAAAAATAAATCTATATTCTGTACCTTAGAGCATAAAGTGTGGGAGCCCACTTTTTTGCGATTTTGACTTAATGATACAGTTTTATTCGCAATTGAAGGTTCTATAAGTGGTCAAAATATTGAAGTCACCACTTGTTAAAAAAGGTGACTTTTGAAATTAAAAATATGTTTAAGTCCAATTTTTGTTAGAGCATAATCCATTATATTTCTTATTATAAAGAATATTGAAAATTGTATTAATTAAACATAAAACATGGTCTAATTGGTGAAAAAAAAATATTTTCAGATTTAATATTTTTTATATAGAAAAAAAGTTCGCGTTTTGTAATTTCAAGTTTCACTAAATCCTCTCTCCTGCAAAATTACTAAAATGTGACTCCCACACTTTATGCTCTAAGGTACAGATATTAATACGTGAAGGAAAAACTTTGTGACTATTTTTACGAAAATTTCGCGGACAGAGTAGTATGAAATTCCGCACACTTATAGTTTATATGGAGAGGAGTGGCGAATGCTAATATATTTTAAAAATTATGCATAAACATTAGATAAAAAACATTACAAACACTACTGTAATGTTATGTCATTGTATTAGATACTCACACACACTTCCACAGACTACTTATAAAGATCATCAACTTCATAGAAACAAATGTAAAATGAAAAGCGCCTCATAATGGGCGCAGAAAGCTTTTTGAAGGCGGTATATTCGAATGGAAGGTGGAGCTGGAAATAGTGGGATATTAATTGAGAATAGATTAATATTGTTTGTCTTTAATAATAACAGAAAAAAACTTTGTACGTACCTATCAATATTTCGAATTTGACGTATCCATGTCATTGTTTTTGAAAGAAAAATTTGAAATAGCGACCGCTCTTTGACAATGGAACCTTAAAATTGTTCAAACTTATAATTTTAATAAGTTTTGATCGAATTTTGAACACTGGTGGACCACAAGTAAGAGTTTAATCGTTAAGTTGACATATGGGCAATTCCAGTATAGACAATTTTCGAAATGAAATTTTAAATCATTGAATTTCTTTGTTTTCTTCATAACAGTGATAAGAAGAAAGTCTACATTTAACATTAAAACATTTTTTTCAAAATTTTATTCATTTTTATAGTTTTGACGCGCTTCGAAATATCACCTTGCGAATAATTGGTATACCCTTGCAAAATCATACCTGGAAAAACTGGCGCGAAAATACTGTTTCTGAGAGTTTTTTGTTATGTTTTACCGGTTATATGTGTAGTGATAGTTATCAATTTACTCTTATGTACAAAAAATTTAAGTATTTGTATATATTTTTCGAGCAATGTTGACTGCAATAAAATGGAGTTAGCTTGTTGCACCCGCGATGAAAAAGATACAAAAGTTTATTTTTTTCAGAGAAATTAGTTACTTATGTTTTGAATCTTTGTAAAAGTAAGAAAATGCCACAAACAAACTTAAATAATTCCTTTTTATTAGTGTAGTGTAAATAGAATTGAAATAAATGTCAACCCAAATTGGTTGCACCCGCGATCGTTATTAAAATCGCGGGTGCAACCATTCGTTTTAGACACTCTTATTATGTGATTTATACTATTTTTTATTATTCTGGCGTACTTTGTATGATAATATATGTTGTTAATGTTTAAAAATAGATATATAATTTCGTTTTAGCTATTATTTAGCTTTTTACAGAGATATCGGATAAAATGGCTAAAGAGCAACAGCTTCGCAGAGATATAGACGACAGTTGAATGAAAATTCTGAACTTTTTGCAGACCATCTCTGTCTTAAAAAGGCTTTTGATTCAAAACGGAGAGATATAATGAAAAAAAAGAACAAGTTCCTGAAGAATATTTGAAAATTTTGGCGAGAATCAAATTGATATGTAAAAAGATGGAGATAAATAAACCAACAATTTGATTTGACAATATCTTAAAATTAATTATTTTTTTACTTTAAGGGCTAATTTTGTTTGCAAACTTGACTACGGCCTTACGACCGTCTTCTACTGCTGTTTCGAAGGCTATCTTAATGTGATCATTCTACGTTAACAATGTGCGCCATTTAGGTGGTCAAAAATCCCATGCCCCTGCAAACTGGCGTGAGGCATGTTTCAGAAATTCGAAGATTTTGACAAATTTTACCACTCAAATGGCAAAAGTTTCTTACGTAAAGTGATCACATTAAGATATCGTTGGAAATAGTAGTAGAAGACTGTCGTAAGCCCGTAGTGGAATCATATTTTCAAACAAAATTACCTCTTAAAATCACACATTAATTAACTAAATTATCAAATTTTTGGGTAGTTAATACGTTAAAATCTACCTTGTTCTGAATAAGGACACAAGAATCCATAAATATATGAAACGTTGTGAAGATGGAGATGTGAGAAACACATTATCGCAAAGTTGGAAGCACCAGAGTAAAAGGCTAATGAAAATAAATATATTCATAGATTTTTGTTGAATATTGACGTATTTTAATTAATTGAGAATAAATAATTAACAAACCCTACAGAAAAAGGTGTTAATTAGTATTAAAATTGGTTGAAATCTTTTTTTTGTTCTTAAATACGTTTTTATTGATGTTTGTATTCACTAAAAAGAGACGGGTTGCACCCGCGATATTTGATGGTTGCACCCGCGATTTACTCAAACGTGAAAAAACCAGGGTTTATTTTTATTTTCTATTATGCTACTATGTTTTTTTAATCGATCAGTTTATCTCCTTTTTAAATGATACAGCATAATTTAATAAACGTTTCACAATTAACAGACTTTTGTGTTTTTGACTTACGATCCGGAAAGGTAGGGCCGATTTCGTAGCACCCGCGATATCACTTTGAACCTTATTTCTGACAATATAAATGTTAAATTAAAAATCTTGGTAACAAATATATAATGATAATGTTAAAATGTAAGTCTTCAAATATTGTTTACTAAAAAAATATTTTTATTTTAGCGCTGGGGGAACGTTATATCCTTCTAAATGTTGCACCCGCAATAATGGAATTGCCCATATGTAAGTAGGTACCTATTTTCTACGAAACAATAATTCTCAAGTTTCAATGTACATTACGTTGATCATATTAACACTTCAATGAAACGTATAGTTTACAAATGAAACCGTTATTGAATGATATTATTACTAACAATCTCACAGATGCTATAATTACTACCCACGTACTGAGTATTACTATAAACGTTTTTATAAAAAAAAACGCAAATCAGCAACGGTTGTAAAATAAACAGTTACCTATTAAAACTGATGTAAATCTACGGACAGCTTAACTACCTGAGAACTATATAGCAGATAATCCTACACTAAAATGCAGGTCATAAGAAAGATATTAAACCTTAATTGAAATGAAAACTTAAACATACTATTGTGATTGAAAAACATTGAATCAAACAAAACATTGGAGACTTGCCTTCGACACAAGTCATTTCTAAGCCCGTAATAGTCAAATTGAAAACATTTAATATGTAGTGTTAGTTTGTGGTACTTTTATTTACAAAATACAACTAGTGATTAGATCTGTGAAAGATTTTAATTTGAAGAAGATTCCGTTAAATTAGATATTAAAACGTATTCAACAAACGTTGAATATCTCGACACTTGAACAAATTGTGAGAATAAAAGTAAAGTTTGCCCTAGCACAGGCTTAGTCTATATGGGCAACATTTTTGTAACTTATTTAAAATGTTTGTATCTATAAAGTAAATAAATAAATAAAAAGACAAAATGTTCTTGGTATGTTTGGCAGTGAACATCACCAAAAAAGGATAAAACCCAAAATTGTTGTTAGTAATTTGTAGAACAAACTATGAAAAGTAAATAATTTCGTTTCACGAACATCCAATCAAATATTATTTGATACCAAGTTGCTGTTTGAAAGCTTCAGTTACTTGAAGAGGTAGACTTGGCTCTGACTCTGGCTTTCAAATGAGACTAATTTGAAGAAAATATGCCACTAACTTTAAGAGAGAAAAAATTAAAAGACACAGTATGAAAAAAAAACATAGTGCATTGCATTTTCGTTGATATTTTTTTTTTCTTTTATTCACACAATTCGTCGAGATAACACAATGACTGGTATTCTCAAATTCACCTTCCAACACAACGCAAGAAGCTCTTGCTTAGAACTTAATCGGTTGCCAGTAGTTACGCAACTAATGTATTGGATAAAACATTTTCAGAATACAGAAATGTCAAAAGTCTCAGTAAAAATTGGATACGACGCAACTCAATCGTCTATTTTTCATTTCAGAATAATATTCATTGTATAGTCGTGTATTTTATTTGCAGAGATAAATTCTACATCAGATTTAAAGACATTGATACACATATTTTTTTAATGGTAAGCTTGTATAAATTTTTTTGGAGGTGAACGCTAGTTTAAAGGCCTGTTCATGTTCTTTAAATCTTTAAAGTTCTGATGTATATACGTGGGATAAAGCAACTAATTTCCCAACAAATGACTCCATAACAGAATATAATCCCTAATGCCATTATTATAGAGCAGAAATAGATTGTTTGCGTGCAATACGGGCGGTAGATGCATCACGTTGCCTCGACGGTAATATGGCAGGGGGGAGGCTATTTCGAAAACGTGACCACTTATATACCCGACACAAAGCTTCTGCAACTAACGATACGTAGGCAAGAGGATCCCACAGTAAAGGTGAAATTATTTTCATATAATGTTATTATGGTTCGCAGTGCAGTGTATAATGGAAATTGACCACAGAGTAAGTGTGAGAAATAAAAATCAGAATGGAGAGAACAGAATATTGTACCGTAGGTACCTACCTACGGTTTAGGCGCGCAAATTTTTGAATTACCGAACACGATCTTCGTTTGTTTAAAAAAAAAACGTAAATATGTTTGGGACTCAGATTGGAAGGGTAGGTACTGTTAAACCGATTAAAACGGATTGTCGACCCTTCGAGAAACAATCACCCGTAGATGTTTTATATAGTCGATCGATTGTGGTGACATTTTTTGATAATTATTTTGGTGACGTTTACCATGGAGTTTGAAACAAATTTGATAAAACTATTCCTCATAGTTATTTGAGACAAATATTTGAAAATAGCTGATCCTAAAATACGTGGAAATAAAACAGATTTCAATTATTTATTTGTAAACAGTGTTTTTATACGAATAAATGTTGATTAATATCCTAATATTATAGGTAAGGGGGAAAGGTTTTTCCTTGGACCCTTTTGACCTGAATTTCAATTCCAATTAACGATGGAGTGTTCCGTTTTCAAAACTAACAATTAATCCGATAATAATATACGCTAGAGTAGTAGTAAATAGTAAAATGTAGGCACCCATTGAAATTACTTAAACACGCATCGTCCACCCACAGTTGTTGTACAGGCCTACGTAAGGGGCTACACAAATGGGTCGATATCAGAACGTAAAAACAATGACGTCTAAACAACAATCTCTACGTTAAAGTCGGATCGCGGCGCGTAGTATGCAGAAGGTCAAAAGTATTAGAGCCTATATTGTATCGAGTAACTGTCGTGGGATAAGTGCGACAATGCCTCCAAATATCACTATACTGCCAACAGCTTTAGTATTCACATACTAACCATTCAAACCTATCGTCGATGGTGCACACAAATTAAGAGTTATGTGTACATTTTTGTGAAGGCACTTAATTTTATTTTTTTTGTTCTTAAATTTACCTTGACCCTTTTTATGTGTAACGACAGAATATCAAATTGCAGTCACATTCTTAAATTCTCATCTCAACACAAGAGTTGTGTTGCTGAGTTGCTGACAATATCAAGGACCAGAAAATGTTATATTTAGATAGTTGCTACAGTTGCAATCAAGAGAAAGAGAAAACAGAAGGTCGACGAGGGAGGGCCGACGGCAGATATCCTGGCTACGAAATATTCGTGAGTGGATAAGTATTGAGGAACTGCTTCATCCCGCATAAGACCGGGATGCATTGTTCGAGGTAATAATCAACGTTGGAACGACCTAACATGACACAGAAAGAAGAAGCATGTTAATTCGAGTAATTGGCCAGCCTCTTCAGTTCTTAGTAGGTGCTGCAGCGCATGTCCTCGACCACCTGGTTTTTGTCCTCAATGACGATGGTTAAGAGCCGACCCGAGTGCCTGATGTCATATGGTTAATTGCTAATCATTTCCTGGTAATTTCAGGCTCCCATATGCAACAAAAATGCTAAGGGAAAAGAAGGTGTAGGTTTGAATGAGACCTACATCTGTCTAGAGAGAAAGCTGACGAAGTATCAAATACAAAGTCAACATCATCAGAGCTACATAAGAGTATCATATCATTTTAATACGCGTTCAACCATGACCGCTAGGCAAAACACTAAACGGTATGTTTAAAAACTTATTGGTGGTCGCATACATGGAGAGGAGAGAAAAAACATTCTTGTTTGATGACGAGATTTGAGAGCAAAGTGGGCTGAGACTTCATCAAAACGATTTCATATTATGATAATCCGTTAAGTAAATTTATTACGCGCGGTCGTATGTGTTTAAATATTTGAATACGTGTCGTATGCGTAAGAAGTCGACGATGTTTTATTTCGTATATGTACCTACTATTTATTTACTGCTGATTTTTTTTTTTTTTTAAAGCCTTCACTCGTTTGCGAGTGTTTTAGGCAGGGTAAGGTAAACAATATTTAAAAGCAAACTCAGTCAGCTAAATTACTCTATCGTTAATTTTCAGGAACTTTAAAATTTCAATATAGTTTTTAATCGAATTTGTCGCGATAATTGATTTGATACATAATGGAAATGTATTGAATTCATTCTTTAGATATATTAAAAACTCCACTCGATTCATTGAAGGACAGCTAAAAAATATATGGTCGAGAGTCTCGTCGTCCTGCCCACAGCTACACACCGGGGAAGGCAGGACTCCGATTTTCGCCAAGTGCGACGCTGTTATGCAGTGTCCGATACGCAATCGTGACACCAATGATATGCATAGTTTTGATAGTTTTACCGTCTCAAACCACGGCACATGAGGGATATTGGACTGAACCGATTTATAAAAAGAGCCAGTTTCCGAATTTTGCCAATGAAGAAACCATTCTTGTTTTAGTTGGGGCTTTAAATCAATTATCAAATCACTGACAACAGGCAAGGGTATGTGAGGGTGAACCCCACACGAACAACCGCTTCTGGCAAGCTGATCTGCCCGCTCGTTTCCAGAAATGCCAATGTGGGAAGGTATCCAACATAACTGAACTCTTAAATTTTGCTGGGAAGCTTTAAGGAGGAGGCTTCTGATTTCACACATCATATTGTCCCCGGGGCCAGAAGGTATCGTTTCAAGAGCTTTAAGAACACTCTGTGAATCAGAAAAAATAACCGAGTTTGGGATTTCTCGGCTGAGTATTTCTCTTAGGGCTTCTATAATTGCAATACTTTCTGCAGTGAAAACGGTGGAGAAACTATTAAGTTGGTATTTCATTTCAACTCCAAGGGACGGAATCACCAGTGCAGATCCACACCCGTTGGAATCTTTAGACCCATCTGTGTAAATGTAAACACAGTCAGGCCAAGTTTCATTAGCTTTGACAAGAAAATTTTGATTGTTGGCGTTACTATTACAATTTGAGAGAGATTTATGAAGACCAAAATTCAATTCGATTTGTGGAGAAAAAACCAATGCCTCAAACGGAGCCAAGAACATTGGTAACTTCATTTTCGGAATGATGGTGTAATGTTGCCGAATAATCTGCAAACATTCCACAAGCAAAGGGACACGTCTGCGATAAGTAGCATTTTTAAGTAAATCATTGAACTTTTCCGCTGTTGTGGTGAGAGGGTGTGAGAAAATATCCAGTCTTTTTAAAAGGAATCTGAAACAGAGGAGTTTTCTTCGTAAATGCAGTGGCATTTGCCCTGTTTCCACTTGAAGAGATCCTACCGGGGAAGACCTCATGGCCCCAAGTACCATACGTAAGCATTGTGACTGTACTCGTTCAAGTTTCAATTGTAGATATTTGGGCAATGGTTCAAGTAGGAAACTTCCATAATCTAGGTGGGATCTAACTAATGCCAAGTACATTATTTTGAGTGTTACCGGGTGTGCACCCCACCAGACTCTTGACACTGAACGCATAATGTTGATGCTTTTTTGACATTTAGCGATTGTATATTCAATATGTGAATTCCATGAAAGCTTCCTGTGAATTACCATACCCAAGAACTTGACGGAATCCTTGGTCGGGATTCTCACTTCGTTACTCTCTATGTTTACCGAAGGAATTTTATGTTTATTTGAGAATACCAAAACCTGGCTTTTTGCGGGTGAAAGTTCGAGACTGTTAGTCTTCAACCAATCATTAATATTCCCGAGTGCAGTTTCGACCACCGTGGCTGCTTTATTAATATTACTGTTCGAATTATATACCACAAAGTCGTCTGCATACTGAAGTATCTTACAGGTATCAGGGACAGATATGTGCAGGTCAATTGTGTAAAGATTAAAAAGGAGGGGACTTAAAACAGATCCCTGGGGTAAGCCCCTAAAGACTGTTCTTTGAATTGTCCCACCTGGGGTTTCTATTATGATTTCTCGCTGAGCAAGGATACGTAGTATGAGTTTAGACAATTTATCTGGAATTTTCACACCTTTTAGTTTTCTTTCCAGTATTGGCAAACTAACATTGTCGTAAGCTCCATTTATATCTATAAAACAGGCCACTGTACTTGCCTGTTCGAGTCTTGCCATTTGAACGTCCGAAACCAATATATTTATATTATCTATGCATGAACGACCCTTTCTAAATCCAAACTGTGTCTGAGGGATTAAATTTTTATTTTCTGTAAACCATTCAATGCGAAACTTTATCATATGCTCCAAGATTTTGAGCATACAAGATGACATAGCAATTGGGCGATATGATGACCCCATGGAAGGGTCTTTTCCTGATTTAAGGATAGGAATGACTACCTGCTTTTTCCATGCCTTGGGAATCTTATTTGTATTCAAAATTCTATTATACAGATAAAGCAATCTTAATTGAAATGATTGTGGACAATTTTTTAACATTGAATATGATACTGAGTCCATACCAGGAGATGAATCCTGTGTACGTCCCATAGCAGCTGTCAGCTCATCCAGACTAAACTCCTTACACAACCACAAATTGTGATCTGATCTGCACTCAGTGTTCACAAACATTTCATCCTCGCAAGGAGCGTAAGGAGGAGCGAGTTTGTCAGCGAAATCCTCGATCCACTTATCGTAATTCTGAGGCGAGGGCTGAGATGCAGTTCCTCCCTTGAATTGTCTTATAGTTTTCCAGATTTGGCTGGTTGGTGTGTCAGGGGATAAAGAGCTGCAAAAACTTCTCCATCCCTGTCGTTTTTTCCGTTGAAACGTTCTTTTGGCTAAGGCCTGGCATCTTTTAGCTTCAATAAAGTTCTCCTCCGAGGTATCATTTCTATAATTTCGAAGTGCCTGTCGTCTACCGTTAACAACTTCATTGCATTGAGTATCCCACCAGGGGGGAGGAGTTTTACGTTTTCTTTGGTTTCGCATTTTGGGGATAGAAATTTCCGCCGCGTGAATAATACACTTCGTGATACTACCCTCCAATTCATCAATATCATCGAAATCCTTATCACAAACATTTTGAAATGCTGTCTTATATGAATCCCAGTTTGCCGCTTTTATATTGTATTTTTTCCGGGGTGTTTTCAAATTATTTGATGGATGTGTAATACCAGATGAAAGAACTATAGGGAAGTGGTCACTAGAGTGAGGGTCTGTTATTATCGACCAATTTAAGCGACCCGCCAAATCAGGCGTACAAATTGTAATGTCTACTGCGTTGCTTTTTTGTGAAGGAGGAGCCAATCTCGTTGGGGATCCGTCATTCAAGATGCACAGATTGTGCTCATCCATGAATTCCAGTATAGCTTTTCCACAAGTATCAGTGGAACTGCAGCCCCAGGTCACAGAATGTGCATTGAAATCAGACAGTAATATAAATGACCTACACAATCTATTAATGATATTTGTAAAGAGACCCTTGTCAAATGTTGTCCTAGGTGCGAAGTAAATAGATGCATATGATATATTGCCAATAGTGATAGCAACAATTTGAAAACTGGGATGGCTGGGAAGGGTGACAATATCAAAAGGAATATCTTTCCTTACAAGAAGAGCAGCCCCACCCCTGCCATCTGCCCGATCGTCACGTACCACTACGTAACCCGGAATGCAGAAATCAGTGCCAGGAGGAAGCCAAGATTCAGAAATTGCTGAAACGGATATGTCAAATTCTTGTAATAGGGAAATAACTTCATTTTTGTTGGACACAATACTTCTACAGTTCCACTGCAGAATGGAAATCTTATTGTGATTGAAAGTTTGTGGGTTCATTGTTGGATAGGAAAGATTGAAGTGAAGAAATCAAATTAGCAGCGTTGTACGGTGAAGAAGTTTGTGAGGATAGTAATTCAATGAGCATCATTATCATGGAATTCATGAATTTAGCATTGTCATTATACAGGTTATTTCTCAATTTATTATGGCTCAAATCATCATTTTTTGAGGTGGGTCGGTCTGATTGCAGCGCGAACCCATTCGGAGCTGATGACCATTCTGCACCGTTTGGGAACAGAAGGTGAGAATCATACTCCGTTTGGTCGTAACCTGGGGTGCGAGTTGCCTTAGGTGTTTTATACCTAAATGTTGTTTTACGGGAGGATGTTATGTTGTTATTTTTCACGGGAGAAGAAGAAGAAGAATCTTTTTTTAGTACATCTGCATAAGATATGACATTTGAATGGAGCTTGGAAGCTTGGTAGTATGATATGTTATCTTGCGCCATTGAATTTTTAATTCTTTTTTGTCGTAAAAGTTCCGGACAAGAAAGGCTCGTGGCTCTATGTTCCCCACCGCAGTTATTACACTTCTCTTCCTCAGATGTGCATTGGATCAGTTCGTGGTCTTTTCCACATTTCGTACATTTAGGGGCTGAACGACATGCCGTTTTGGTGTGTCCAAACTTCGTACATTTGAAGCACTGTACAGTTGGGTAAAAATAAGTCTCAACAGCAAAGGAGTTATAAAACAAATATACATTTTTAGGAAGCGACTGACCCTCAAATGTTAGCACCATGGTTTGAGACGGTTTCCAAACTGGTGGAACCACCGACTTATCTTTATAGCTCAAGCGTCTTATTTTTATTATTTTCCCCGTGTTTGGGTTGGACTGATTTAAACATGAAATAATTTCCTCATCGGGAATTTCGACGGAAATACCTCTCACGAGACCCATTCTACTAACGTTAAATGTCGGGATGTACGCCTTGTATTGAGAATTTGATTTTATGAAAATATTTTTAATGAACGAGTTTGCTGCTTCATAATGGTTGAACTCCAATGCAAGTTTGTATCGGCCTTCCGATTTCAAAGAACCGTTTATTACATTCTTTATATTATTTCTAACGATGAATCTTCCCAGCTCCATGGGGTGTACAGGTTTGCTATGAGAACTCTGTACGAACACTAAAAAGGGACCGGTAGATGTTTTCGAATAAAAATTTGTAGGAATTGGAGGGCCTGTGGGTTTATTCACATCCGGTGTTTTGGGAGTCTGAACATTTGAAGACGAAGTATCTGAGAGAATTTGACTTGCCGACAAATCTGTAGACATGCCGTCATCTCCTACTCTTCTTCGCTTCATATCTTTAACAGGGGTAGGGGGAAATATAGGGGGGTCTGGTGGATCGGGGGGTAAACGAATTTCTAGGGGGGAAGGATCCATATTTGAGAAATCACACTATCTACAATTAAATGTGCTTTATCAGCGTACAAAATAAATTGTTATAGAAAATAAAGTGATAAAAACTCACTTTTACGTGTCTACAAAAAATGCAAAAAACAAAAAAAGAAGAAATACTTATTTATATGGGTTGCGGCGTCGTGTATTTATTACCACACGGGCCGCAAAATAATAATACGGCAACAATAAAAATAATAAAGAAAAAAAAAATATTTCTGCTTACCAGCGAATGAAAACAAAATTAAGTATAATATATTTACAAATTAACTTACCCAATTTGATGAGAAAAAAAAAGAAAAAAAAAGAGTGAAAAAAGAAAACATAAACTTTCACCTGCGAAGTGTACAAAATTAAATAATAATTATTTATATAAATGATACTGTGGTAATCATCGATTCAAAAAAACTCAACAAAACACACGTCCGTACAGCAGCGTTCCCCGCACATCCTCTACTGCTGATTTGAATTTAAAAATATCGGCGTCGATTGTTTCTTTAATATCTACCGTAGGTGGTATGGCGATGTATCCGTAATGGGTTGGCTCAAAATTTCCCGTCCTCCGAATAAGGAAAACCAAATAACGTATGCGCCACACCAAACCTCGTGTCAATAATTTTCACGAAGAAGCCGTCTTCAAATGACTTCGTAAGAGTTCAGAAACATGATGCTATTTGTCGGGAGGTATTGTAAAATTTCTTCTGCCTTATTTTCTCCTTCGTTATCTATTTTCTGCCCACGGTTGATTAAAGACCTCCTTTGATATAATATGACATACTTGTATTAAACATGGATTTGGAGAGTGGTTGGGTGTTTTTCTGGTTAATTTGATAAAAAGTCAATGTATCCCTTCTTTATTGATTGAAACACTTCTCCTACTATTGTTACAGTTGAAAAAATATTGTCAGTTTTATACAAAGATGGCTCCCATGATAATGAAGATCTTCGAAACAGCAGTAGAAGTCGGTCGAAAGCCTCTTGAAATCTATCACTTAATTGATTTAACGATTGCATCAAAGAGTTGGCTTTAAAATGGATTTTTATACCACAAAAATGTATATTTTTATAATTGAATGCGTTATTGACATTATAATGCCTCTCACTCGGGTTGGAGAGGATTTTTCTTCGATATTTTTCAACGGCTGTTAGTTTGATATCAAATATGTCCATGGTCATTAAAGAAGATAAGGGTCGTGAAGGTGTGAATATGTATTTGAGATCAAATCAATCTTTATACGAGGGTCAATAGAATTCCAACAACTTTATTTGTTCAATGATTAAGGTTACGTGAATAAGTTCAATTATTATTGATATAGTCTTCATAAAATTGAAAGTGTTTCTTGTAAGTAGAACAGAATGTTGTAACAATCAGCTGTATTTGACGAAACTAAGAATAGTAAAGAGAATGGAGAACAGTACGTAGATGCACCGTAATAGCTTCGGTCATCACTCGCCATACAATAGGTTTGGGAAGACAGACTATTGGTGATGTAATGTTTGCTGTGAAATCATACTGTAATGATTGGTTGTAAGAAATGACGGCATTGTTTTTGTTCTATCAAGGCTGACCACAAATATAACTCAAGAGAGTCTGTTCTTTCCACTATAATTGATTTCAAGTATCTCGATTCGGTCGGATATTAAGTAAACAAATATTTTATTAGTAGTGTTCCATATAAAATTGTTAAAGGTATATTAATTCCCGCCCAATCTTGAGAAAAACCACAATGGGGCGGAGTGTTGGCCAATAAAACACAACAAACGGTTTATCCATAACACAAAATCGAGGATGTAACCTTGATTCGTTAAGTGTAACCAAATTGTATAAGATCAAGAAAGAATACCTACATAAGAGGGACGATGAAGGTTGCCCCTATATAGGTCGGCTAAGGGAGAATAGACGAGTGCAAAGATTCTGGCAACTGATGGTTGAACCTTGAACCTAAGTCGACTAAAAATATCCTTAAATGAAACAATATAGGACTGTAGAGATGCGGAGTATGGGTCCAAATATTTGGTTGCATTTGAAATGATTTAGATAGAACGATATTGATATTAAATTTGTCAATGTATAAAAAACTAGTATTTTTAAGCAAGTGATAAGAGCTAAGCAAATACAATATAAACATTTATAATCTGAAAAAGGCCGAATAATCGAAATGTCAAGGTAATATAGCATAATATAGTAATATGTTTGGATTAATGCAAACAAAACAGTGCAACTACCTTAAACGAATGTTAAAACAAAGGTTATTCGTTAAGATTGCATTTTTTATTTGATGGGGGATTCTGTGTCACTTCAGAATTCAATTCATTAAAATCCACGTCCATATGCACACTTGTACAAAATAATTACAAACGTTACAACATGTAATTTTAATTTTTTCAATTGTCTTTGGGTTAACTTTGTGACAGTTATCCATTTTTAGAAAAATAAATGTAGAACTACGTTGTTTCTGTCACTAATAATTTTATTGAGTAGACATGTTTCGAAACATGTCTACTCAATAAAATTATTAGTGACAGAAACAACGTAGTTCTACATTTATTTTTCTAAAAATGTAATTTTAATCTATATTCAGTTCACAAAAAGTCATTAATGAGGCATTATGGAGAATCATTAGAGTCGTGTGGCCATGAATGATTGTAATGGGTCATATACTGGCATGAGGGCCAGCTGGAGATGAGCGGACTATACACACATTGACCCAAGAAGCGTGAAGGTTGTCACGCTTTTTAGGATTTTAATTAATGTGCTCTTAATGTTTTAACCTTTGTATGGTGAGATTACTCGCTGTCCATTAATGAAATTATCTAAACAATTATATGAATTACTGGTTTGATACTTGCTACATATAAATGGTGGAAAAAACAAAGAATTCCTTGTGTGGTGCTAGATACGCATGCTCCAAATCTACTGGATCATGAAATATATGGCGCAATTACACATGAATTAATTGTATTGATGTGTAATGTCATCCAGTGTTTCTTATTTACAAAATTGTCGATCATATTTGACAATTATTGTGTAGGTATACTGACCCTATAATTATTGTACTATTGACATTGTTCATTTTTTCCATTGTATCTGACGTCTCTCTTGTCTTACCGCTAATGGGGGTTATTCTGAACATCCGACCCTATCGAGTTGTGTGCGTCCCGATAGTGTCGTGTAGAATCCAACTTTTTGTACAGGCTCTTAATATTTACTAGTCACATTCGAATGAAACATCGGATAACCGGTTGCATTCGTCGCAACACTATCGGATGTCTACTCAACGCCCATTTCGCTGTCGCTTGCGATCCAACCAAGTCTTTACTAGTGTTTAATGATCTTATATTAATTTAAGTGTAAAAAATGGCACAAAAATTCATTAGAGTGTTATTTGGTAAAAATTTGGAAGAATTTTAATGAAAATTGTTTAGAAAAGTTCTATCTAAGAGTATAGACATCATGTAAAAGATTGCTTACATTTCAATTTGAGGTAAGAAAAAAAAATTAAGTATAAGAAAAAATAATTATTGATAGAAAAAACAAATTATGAGTTTTGTTCATTAAAATAGGCGCGTTTTTTAGGTAAAAAATATAGTGGAATATTTTAAATTAGTATTACAAAAATATTATTTTTGCTCGTCACGCTGTTGTATCGTATCCGATGCAACTCGATCGGGTCGGATGTTCAGAATAGCCCCCATTGATTGACATTCTTTGTGTTTTTATTGTTTTATGTCTTTTTCTAATTTTAAACAAAATTATGGAACATTTAACATGTAAAAGGCCTAGGCCATAGATTTCATAAATAAAAAAATAAATTATTGTTGACAATAAAACACATCGTACCTATTTGAAATTTGACCACTTAAAACGATCGAAGTTGTAGAAGACGGTCGTAAGCCCGTAGTGTTCAAAATTTACCCATAAAATTCAAACACGATTAGTGTAATGTTGACATCCAAAAGTCGGTTACTTAAAATTTTTGAACAAATTTTGTTTATACCCAACGTTTCAAGAGTTTAGTATCTAATTAAAGTAGACTTAATCAAGTAAACTTGTTGTCTCAGTTCGGTGAACGCTATATCGATATACATTATTTATAAAGTAATTCATATAATCTTTTATTATTCCCGAATAATAGATCTCGTATAATTTGTTGATTATAAGAATGGAGATTAGTATCCCGATTCCTTAATAATTCCGCTAAAACCTTCATGTAAAATTACGTCTTAACTGACGCTAAAATTATCATAACTCCTCTAGAATGGCCCAGCTAAAAGAACAATTTCCTGGAATTTATGAGTTCAATCACAGTTGAAAATCTGCAACAAAATATCACTAGAATCGTATACAGAGAAGCTATCACACATCTTAAGTTACATAATACTATACTCCCCTCAGTGCTAAGTTGCTACAATTTACCGAACACATCAACGTTTCTAACGATGCGGGGCTAATTAGCGATAACAAAAGCCGTACAATACATTCTCCATACAACTTACTACATCTCAGGTAAAGTGGGTATATTCTCTGGATTATTCACGTGCAACCAAGTCTTATTTGACAGCTGCTGACATGATGATGGCGAGATATTCTTACGAAACAAGATTTTATTGCAGACAAAATGAATAGGATTGCAACATTTCATATTGGGTTCTTCAAGAGAAACACTAACATAAATGTTGAGTCAAATAAATGTGTATTATTAAATAATACCTAGTAGGTACTAATAATTGTTCTGTTTGTCAATAGGAATGAATAGTATTTTTAACAACGAAGTCAAAATTTTCGTGTGAATATATTTTTTTATTAAAGTAAGCGGAAGGTGCTCAAGTGAGATAATCATGATCACATTAAAACTTTGCAATAATAAATATTAAAATTTAAAAGCAGTGATAACAACCTTAATTATAATGTGTCGACTAGTGTGAGTATATAATATAAATAGTACTAGATAATACTAAGGTGTGAAGTTAGATTGATTCTTTAAAAAGTGTGAGGATTGTATTTCCACTAAAGAAATGAAGAAATTATGTATATACTTCAAGTTTCACTTCGTTGCCACGACAATGCAGTTTTCATTTTTAGTCGTAAAAAAGATATAATTTTGTATATAAACCCTACAAAATACTAGATTGCAAAAATGTTAAATATCAAAATTAATTCATTGGGTTTTTTTTCAAAATCGTGTCGTATCAAAGGTTATGTTTACAAGTTGTCAATAAATGAGAAAAATTGCTTCAATTTACTTTATTTACCCATCTTGTTCTGTCAACGTTCTTCATAAAAATAATAGTTGTCTCTTCAAAAATAAACAAAACAACATAAATAAACAAAATATGTCAGAGTCTTACCGTCTGCGTCTCGTGCTTAGGACTTTTAATATTTGAGAATGGTCCATGTTTGAAGAATAAATTTTGTAATAGAACTATACCTACAATTCTCTTTCATTTTTAATTTTGAAATGGACATTAACCAAGCACTTCTGCCCCAAAACATCGAAGATCCAAAATATGTTCCGGTCGATAAAATAAATTATCTTAAACATTAATGAACGAAAATGCATCATCTATTACGAATATAATGTGATGTTAGAATTATTATAATAACGACAAGTTTTTGCACAAAGATGTGTTGAAATTCCTGTTACCATGCAGCAGCATCATTTGTGAGAAAAACATCACAATGCAAATTGGTAATTGCACAATTGGACGCACAGGTGAGGTGCTGCAGTGAAAGGAAGTCGTTTGCACATAGGCAAGACGAGAGATGTTATCTGATCTCCAAGCAAAACACTTCTAAGAGTGTTAATCTATCTGTACCATCACGTGTGCTGTTGAGAAAAAAGAAAAACTTCAACTTCGTTTGTAATCATATTACGACATATAAAAGAAGTGAGGTTGCCTTCATTCCTATCATTTACGATAACTCTGATAAATAACAGAATTCATATCACAATGACATGGAAAAAAAAGACTCAAAAGAAATTTCATTTCAACACCCGTATCGGTATAAAGAGTTATATCTTTATCTCGAAATTCGCCTTTAGAGCAAATGGATATTATGTCATCGTTTTAAATGTGATTGACGTCATTTTCTAAGTCTATTCCAAATTCAAAAAATTTAATATACTTTTTAATAAGTAAGAATCAGAATTTGTTAAGTTCAGTATGAGTATTAGTGTGCAAGAAGGTGCACCACTGCACCAGACAAAGACCCGGAGTTGTAAATAGAGCGAACTTTCTTTTAGGGTTGTTACTGAACACCATGGAAAAAATAACAAGCGACAACTAATTAATGGGCGATGACATATTGCACGCGCTAGAGTTCTGGTTCTCTCTCGTCGTTTCCTTGGTGACCTTATCAACGATCAAGGAAATATAGGTACTCTATTTCAAACTTATTTGAAAGAAACAAAATATTTAGTTTTTTCCAAAATATTTATTAAGCTAACCGGTTTTCGAAGACCGAACGTCTTCTTCGTCAAGCTAGTAGATGTTAACTTCGAAATATCTTAAAAATATCTTCGAAAACCGGTTAGCTTAATGAATATTGTGGAAAAATACTAAAAATTTTATTTCTTTCAAATAAGTTCGAAGTATGTTCCACCAAGTAGCTACGGTCGAAAGGATAAATTACTCTATTTCCGGTTCTGTATTTATGTTCGTTTGGTGTAAACACACCCTTAGTAGTAACAAAGTGCAATCTATTGTGTTTCATATTCTTCTGAAATAATTTTCAGTAGGTGACATATTATGACATACGAATACGAATAGCAATTATTATCAAAATTTTGCAGGACATTTAAATATTAGTAAAGACGGCTGCTAAATGCCTTATTCAGATATTACCAGAAAAAAAGGTCCGAGACAGGGTGCAATCCCCAAAACACCAAACACCTAGTTCAAAAGTCGGCTTTTAGATAACTTGGCTACCAAATAACAATAATTTAATATTGCTGGCTGAAGAAAATTTACCAGCATTCATATTCTATTTGCAAAAAAATCGTTTCCTCATATGTACGTCACACTATTTCTCACATTAAAACGCGTGTGACATTTCAATTTACGCTAAGACACGAAGAAATAAAAATGTAAGCAAAGACAAATGCGTAATAATGATTTATTACTGAAGTGCAATTTCAATTAAGTAGTACTAGAATTCCGGCCATCACACTTGCAGTGCAATTGTATACGGAATGCATTCAAGTGCAACAAACATGTGTTGCAAGTCTGTCTGTGGGTATGTGTGTCTCTGGACGAGTTAGCAGAAATGATATACCTACAAGCCAAACGTGCTATGTCGTAACAGTGTGTAACAGAAACATAATATTGCAGTCTGTTATAACATCTAATCGACTAATGAACGTTTAAGGAAAGCAAATATGTTAGATTATTCTAATTTAAACCTGCTACAACATATTCTTCCCATTCGTGGATGTCCATAAGCATTACATCGTTTCACAAATGTGGAGCAAAACGAGATGATAGCATTCTCGTGGTACCGCACGGTAACCAAATTAAAAATGCTACGGTATTAACAATAACAAGCTACGTATTAACAATTTTACAACATTTTAAACTTATTTACACGTTGCGTTACAAATCGCTTCAAACAGTTTTAGTAATGACGAGTTTTTGATGTGAAATGGTTCTGGCGTTCTTCTAATGTCAAAACACATCACGGGTCAGATTTTCGGTGGAACTTATTCTCTGAGGCATTTTTTAGAGCGAATCGGTTCCGTCCAATCTGAGACAGACCATCACTTTCAAAAGCACTGAACCCGGGACTTCTTGACCAGAAGCTACGCCTTTACCATTATAGGCTATCGAGATCGGTAGATAGAAATTCAATAATTTTTCTCATATTAATTATTATAAGTACTATAGGTATAATACCGACCTCGGTAGCCTAGTGGCAAAGGCTCTGACTTCAGATCAAGAGGTCCCGAGTTCGATTCCCGGTCGGGTCAGAAATTTTCAATATGTTTTTTCACTTGAAATTTATACTCAGGGTTGGAATCCTGTCTTACATTGGACGGGACCGGTTGAGAATGCTCCAAGCATTAAGTTCCGCCGGCTATACTGACACCTGTGTATAGAAGAGTGTCATTTATTTATTTATTTATGGGTAAGATTGGCATTACATACTACAGGACTCATTATTATCTTAATGCAAATATTTCAAGAATTACTTAATGCCTTCCGAAACACGACTTTTAACTCATTTTCGGGAAGTAACTTAAGGAACCTCTTGTTGCCACCCTATGCCCCTTAAACGGAAGTAAGGGGGTTTTGAATTGGGTATTTAACTACCATATTTTTGTTTAATTTTATATATGTGTGTCCAATCAATAAAACAAAATTCTTTGCATACAAAGATACCTAAATTATTATAATTCGATAAAGTGTCGTAAATAACAACAGCGAAAATACCATGACCGTAGCTACTATAAATAATTTAATATCAATTTACGATAATTTCATCGCTGCAAGTTGATTTAAGCGTAACCTTGACTTTCACCCGGCAGATAAGCTGCCTCCAAACAACTCATTCGATACCCAATAAAATTACTATAGCAACTGGCTGTAACAGTTTAATTTCAACAGGCTATAAAATTGATACAGAGAATAAATAAAATACAGTAAACAAATTAAGTAAGTATTTGCAAGATTATGAATTGCATAAATTCGCAACATTTATATAAAAAACATCTATAGCATTTGAAAATTGTGGAAAAGATATTCTAGACCGACTTCGACCGACCGACTCGTAAGTGCATCTCAATAATATTAACCATATAATTTTACCAAAAAAATAACTTGGTTTCCTTTTTAAAAATAAATTGATATCTGCTCACCCAAGTAAACATAAATTCATTCTTTGACATCTTTCACAGAACCTAAGCAAATAAACTTGTTTCGTAAAAGAGGAAAATGGTCGGTACCCGAGATTGAATAAATGACTATCTGTGCGTCAGTAGTTTTGTTCTCTAAATATTCCAGACGAACCTATACAGAATTTAGTTCTAAAATGAATCATTTATGGCATGATCAAAATAAAACTTCGAAAATGACAAATATAAAGTTTGCAACAATAAAAATGAAAGTATATATGTATACGATTGTTATATCACATTGCAAGAGCACTCTGAAATATTACTGACTAAATCTGAAAGCATTGAAAATATGCGAAAGATGGCTATCGTAGTACGGGAGTGAAGAGTGAAGAAGAATGAAGGAGTGCCTACTCTTCCTCAAGGTTGGCGATAGACTAAGCCATTGAATAAAATAAAAGAAGAAGAAAAATCACTAAAAGGACCGACCTCGGTAGCCTAGTTGTACTAGCGTGGACTTCAGATCCGAGGTCCCGGGTTCGATTCCCGGTCGGGTCAGAGTTTTTCTAAGTGTTTTTCACTTGAAATTTCTACCCGGGGTTGGCCTGTCTCAGATTGGACGGGACCGGTTGACTGGAAAAAATTGCCTCAGGCAATAAGTTCCGCCGGCTATCCTGACACCTTTGTATAGAAAAGTGTAATATTATATTATTATATTATATTAAAAGGACAGAACTTGAAACATACCATAGAGATATTAAGAAAATCCAAATGTGGATAATTGGAAAGCGGTGTGGAAAAAAAAGAAGAAATTTTGTTTGATGTGATACTAGAGAATTTTTTATGGCTCCAGAGATATTTGAGGATTATTGGGTCAGTAAAATATTGGTACACTTACGTAAGTTCATAAACAACATTTAATCAGAATTTCACGATTAAGAAATTATAAATCGATAAAAATAATCTTTATCGTAAAAGCATTATTGCAAATAAATATCTATGTATCTGTAGATATTATCGATTACTCACAGTCTAAATAAATATAAAATAATGATTACTACTGATAAAGTATTTTTTCGATGGGATTGATTTAATATGTATCGATTGACTTACTGAAATCGTGCGCACACGCATATAAACAAACAGTTTGTTAATAACGTAGGCAGGTACCTACAGATAAATTCAGTGGTTCGGTGCGCGTGGTTACCGAACCATAAAACGTCATTACGCAATCAAATAGGTAATATGTTTGGATTCTTTTATCGAGTGAACTAATTACGAATCCATGTGTGTAATTTTACGTGTTGGCGTGTACGCACATAGCAGCTACCTAAATAGTCGATTACCCACTGAATTGTATGACAATAACTAAGACCTATCAAACCAAAAAAATCTAAATATCTACTTTTCTATACCTAAATTAAAACGTGAAAGAAAACATTGCGCAGACGGAGGAGTATAAAATATCGCACACTTATAGTTTACCTATACAGAGAAGTGGCGAATGCTTTTTTTAATTATGTATAAAAAAAATACAATAAATCCTACTATATTGTGATGTATTTGACGATCACATACACTTCAATGTATGTGACATTGACACAGACGCTTATATTCTTTTGTTTATATTTGTTCAAATTGAGTACCTATAGATTTATATTGTGTCTTTAATAATAATGGAAAAAACTTATCAACATTTCAAATTTGACGTATCCATGTCTTTGTTTTTGAAAGAATATTGTGAAATAGCGCTCCATCAGTCATTGACAATGGAACCTTAAAAATGTTCAAACTTATAATCTAAATTAGTTATTGTCGAATTTCGAGCACTGAGGGTAAGTACAATCTATAATGACACACGGAATCAAAGATACGACATGATACTGACATTACTGACATAATGATAAGGAAACAGCTTCAAAGAATGGTGAAGCGGTTGGTAGCCTGGCGGTTACGACGCCGGCTTTCAAAGTGTTTCGTGCGGAGGTCGTGGGTTCGATCCCAGGTGCCGACCATCTTCCTCTTTCACGACAAAAGCTTTAAGTAGCTTACTGTCAAGAAGTGTATTTGATTAAGATTCATTTAAAAAAAAATCAATCATTTCTCCCTTTTACACCCACTCAGGAGCAAAGGGAGGCAACAAGAGCTCTCCATTGCGCTTATCCATTTTTTTTTTTTCATTTTATCATTCCATTTTTCATCCAGTTTCCACAACATTATTATTATTTTTTTATATTTTGTAGTCACAAACACACAGCTAATTTAATGCGATGATTCAAACTTGTGCGTAGACTGAATACCTATATTTCCGCATGTTCCTTGGTATAAGCTTCTAACAAGGTCTAGGTTACTTAATATTTTGTACTATCTATACCTACATGAAAATGTTAGAGTAGTATAAACTTACGACGTTGTAAGTTATGAAGTAATCCTAAGATAAGTTACATAATGGCCCGTTGGTTGGTAAGAAGACAAGGGATACACATTCCAAGTCCTCGTGAAGCCATACTAACGACATACGCAATGTTCAGGCAATCTGACATATCGATCAGAGTTATGTATAGCAATACATGGTGACTCTTTCAGAACAGTTTTAGTACACGGCAATCGAATCAAGAATTTCAGCTTTCATTCCCTAAGACCCAAGTTTTCTATGAAATTTCCTATTTGTTCCATGCAATAAAACTCAAAACAGCACAGAGCAAGAGTTGAAGGAGTATTCTTTCTAGTTTCTACAGCCAGAAAGTACTAGAACTCCGGCGCGCGTAATCTGTCATCGCCCATTAATTAGTTATTGACGTTAATTCTTTCTCTTTGTTGTTTTCTTGATGACAATGTCAGCGATAAGGAGGAAATTCTCTTTTTTCTGACTCTATGTTCGTTTGGTGTAAACGAACTCTAAGACAAAGTCGGACATGACACTATAAGGGGAAACAATTTTAATAGTTGATATCGTCAATGGAACACAAATAGATAAAGATATCGAGATATAGTTAAAGGAAGACCACTCAAAAGGTGGAAAATACAGTTTGTTGGCATTTTGTTTACGGAGGGGTTGCTATAGTGTTTTCAAATAGTACCTATTGCTATTTGTTTTTTGTTGAATGCATATGTGAGAGAGGTTATGTTATAAGGCAGGCTTCTTATCATAACGTTTAAGCCACTGTGCACATGGAGTGAGATCTCAGAATATACGTAAATAATATGGGGAATTAGAGCAATTTCTACTTACAATAAACCCATTCCCTGTTTTTGGTAAAAAAAAAAATTGTTCGATAATGTCATAAATATTCATTTATTTCACTTGAAAACTTGAATTAGCCTTTTTCTAAATTAATTTATGCCTGTTTTTTTGCCTTAGGTTCAATGAGAGGAATATCCTTATTTTTTATCAAGCAACGATATCTGTCTGAGTTGGCCGGACTAAGCCGACTCCCACTAAACCTTCTCATTAGTTTGAACTGTATTATTCTGGGTATAGAAAGACTGAGGAAAGTTTATGGTCAAGGCATGGGATGTGGAATGCAACAGATTAAAAGGTAAGATACAGCTTAAATGCAAGAAGAAAACTTCGCTACAGGTACATTTTAGGTATCCCAAAAACTACAAAATACCAATTTCAAATATACAAACAAGATATTTTAAAGCGTCATTTTTTATGCAGGTGTATGTGCATTTTATATGTAAATAATAAAAGATAGTATCGATGCTGCCAATTTTATGTTAATAATAGAGATAAATTGGTGATAGTATTATCTTTGCGATTATATAAAATTATAGATAAATAGATAACTAGACAGGCGTGAAGACTGCAAAAACAGTGAAACCAGGTTGCGAAAAACCTGGTCAAATGGATACTAAATAATAGTGTTGATGGGTGGACGTGTTTTGTACTCGTAACTAGATCAACGGCTTAAACTTTACTATCAATTAAACAAAAGTGTTATATTTTTACGATTATCAATTTCTGACTCGTCCAACTGGTATCCTAAAACGAAACTAAATAACACACATATTATTACAAGGTGTGGTCGGTTTAAATATCCGACTGCTGGTCTGAAAATTTGAGATAAAGCAGCTTGAAAGAGAGTTAGAAGCGAAATTTATATCACCAAAATGCAGCCTCCAGTGACAATGATAATCCTGAATCGTAGACTGAGCTGGCTCGGCCATGTCCTACGTATGTCCCTCGAGTCCATAGATTATGAGAGCCTATTTTACACACCTGGTGGTACAAGAAGACGTGGCAGACTATGACATACCATCAAGAGAGTGTATGTATACGATGAAGACCGGCTTAGATTGAAATGACGCCCTGAATCTAGCCCAGGATAGAGATGCTGAATTTTGATAATGTAACACAATGATATATTCGCAAATATTTTTCAGGATTAAAAGACCGGGTTTTGAAGGTTCGAATTAAATTTCTTCGTATATCTTAAACAATATTTTTGATGGTTTTCCTTTGAAACATACCAGCTGCATGTATGTGCATGTAACAGACTCATATTGAGGCTATACTGGGACGTTATCAAAATAGTCGCATTAATAATCAACTATTGAAATTCCAATGTCGCTATAAATGTGATATTTGCTTTGAAATTTTCACAAATATCCGGTCCAATAATAATATAGTAGCAATAAAATAAATCTCGAAAAGTGACAACTAACAAAAAAATAATAAAAACAAACAAAAATCACATTTCTCCATGAGAGTAACATACATGTGCGATATTAGTTGTTAATAAGCTGAGATCAACGTTGCAAATTCACTTTAAAAAATATTGCATACAAACATCGAACACTTTCCAAAAAATGTTTACATTACACAAAAACATAGAAAATAAAATAATTTCGACTAAGAAACAACTAATCGATACAATTATTATTATCAAAATGTCACTGAGTCAATAATTTTCTCCACACTCACTGTACAAACAACACACAACGAGAAAATTAAACAGTATTAAATTTTACGGGAAAAATTGGCATTTGAAAAGTTCGTAATAGGTTCGACGCGGCACTACCGCAGATGCGACTGGGTCGGATTGAACTAACGTGAGTGCGGCACGGCACAATGACGGCTCGCGTTGTTTATTCGATACGGTTCAATTTACGGCGATTGTAGCCGAGGAAAAGTGATTTGAACGCGTAGAGGTATAATAGGTTTAGTAGGTGGGCGCCTTTAGGTACAAAAGGTTTTAACTTCACAATAGGTTCCGAGTTCCGACCTATTCACACACTAAGAAGTGCGTAATACGGAAAAATTTAAATGTCACTGAATAGATGTGTACTGAGTGTTGCGAACAAACACAATGCATGCACAGCGCAATATTTAAAAAAAGAACACTTTACAGAGGTGAAATGTAAAAACTTCAAATATATGTCTCATCACATTTCAATGTATTTATGACAATTTTTGCCCAACATGAAGGAAAGGAAATGAAAAGTCGTTGGGTTTTGTAGCGTCCATGGGATTTTTCAACAAGTTACCGATCCTCATGAAAGCTTAGGCTTAGGGGTTGCATCTCTACATCAATAGCAATTGTAATAGAAGTTTGAGGTCACTTTTTTATCGTTCAAGTGATAAAATTATGTATTTAAACCAGAAATAGAGCGTATCATCCTTAAAATAATAAGTGCAAAAACCCTATATACGAATGCAACTTTATAGTCCATTTTTAAAATAAGTTATTTAGATTATTGTAACAGAAATCTTAAGAAATAAACAAATGAAGCAGAGCAGAGAGCTAAGGAATTTTAATATAGTATGAGAATATGGGTGTGGATAGCTTTTTGCCTCCTTTTGCCCCTAAGTGGGGTCACTAAGGGAGTATGTATGTTTGTATGTGACCTGCAATGGAAAGAGCATTTTTCTACGAAACTAAACGAAGAACCATGGGTAACCTTTTTACGTGGGATATTCAGCTGATTGCATCCGTCTTTAGAACTCGGCAATGCTTTGTGTCGATACAACGAAAAAGAGTAAGTACATCTATGGAATCACAATAACAATATGCACTGGATGTTTTTATTTTATTGTTCATGATAATTGTTACTGTATAAATTGATACAGGGTTACTACTTTTTTTTAAATATTAAAGACCCTACAGATCGAAGACCATCAAATAATTAGATGCAGATATATTTTAAATTTAGAATAGAATAGCTCAGAACACTGATTATGGACCAGCGCCGCCTTCCCAAAGATTTCCCCGCAGATTACACATATTTAGAAATCTAGGTATGTAGTGGTGACGAGTAAAATACTAGTTTTTTTAATATTGTTTTAACTTAAATCTTAAAGGTTGGAGATCTTAGGTAGTTACTTAAATTCAATTGTTAGAGAACAAAAACTTTCAGTCCCCATTCAGTTCATCCTTGAAATCAAGTTGTACGTTGTCTTATTCAATTCAAGTTTAAAAAAATAATACTAAGATTTATCATCTATTGGAAATAATGAGGAATCAAGAGGCGTGGAATAAAAAAGGCTTGTAAAAAATGGCTTATCTCAAGCTATTTTTAAATCTTTCATAGAGTTAAGTTTACAATTTCGAAAATCTGAACGACAAATGAGATCCATGACCTCTGCTAAATATTCTGTTAACCCTGCCTGCATCTAAAGTAAGACACTAACAATAATAAGAAAAACCAAAACGGAAACGCGTTAGCATCAGCGTAAAATCACCACATTTTCTCGAGAGAAAAATATGGTGCAAGTACAAACATTGCCATTGTATCTATGTGATATGATTACTTATATAAAATTATCTATTCACACACACAGACACAATGAAATTGTTTTCGCGATACAAGACCAAGTATGGAATATGCGGGTGGCGAGAAAAGAAGAGATAGCAGTCTTCCTATATTAGCGACAGACTCATAACTTTGTTCCACTGAATATTAATATTAATATCGCGGCAAACATCATCAATTAACTACTTAGATTCATAATTCTCACGACACAAAGACACAAAAGAAGAAACTTTTTTATCACAATATTCAACATCTATTCTAAACTAAACTAAACAGACCCATTATTGTTCCTGGTGTGTGAATGATTAATTACATTTGTGTTGAAGAAGATTTCAAATGACATTTTGTGATTAGCAGAAGAGAAATTAATTTCTTTATTTACCGGCATGAAATTCTCTGTTTTGTTTATATATTTATCGCTATTGTTTGTATTCAAATCTTGCTGTTAAATAACCAGTTAATATTATTGAAAAATACCTCACGAAAAAAATGATGGAGTAATATTGTATATATAATATTTAAAATTCTGAAAACATGCATGATAGATACCAAACAAACCCTGAATTTGACGAGGCTAACTAGTTGCTAAACTACAGTTCGAACAGATTTAGGTCTCCCTATATTACTACTGCAATAAGGATGGTAATCAGAAGGTTCAAATTTATGTGAACAGAGTCCTAACTGAGTAATATAATATATGTCAGCGTTTCAGGTACAAGGAGAGTTCATTGAGATTTTTATGTAGGTATCTCGAAAGAAAGAATGTTTAAAAACGCAACAAAAAATAATATAACTCTAGGAAATGTTCTGAAAATATGAAAGGGGGAGTGTTTTGGCAAAAATAAGAATATTTACACGGTAAAGTCCGCAAGGAAACGCACGGTTCGCAATGTAAATAAAGTTAGTATTGAAGGTCCGTCCCGCAGGAACTTTGACATATCTTTTCTGGCTATTTTTTCCTATTGATCCTAGAGGCTATAACACAGATATGACAACATTTTCTACTCTAATCGTAGTAATATCTAATTTTTATCTCTCACAGCCCATCCATCAACAAAATAACGGAATAAGTAATCGATATCTCACGCATAGCATTGCATGATGTACAAAATATGTCCAAAAATTGACGGACTTAATACCAAAATCTGTACGGTTTTACCACATTATCCTGCTATTGGTATAACATCATATAACGCTTCAGATTAAACAATTTTTAATAAGCATAATCTGAAAATGAAACAAAACATCGCAGTGACCGAATATAGAATAGAATGATACAAACGCACGTAAGATTTCCTGTTTAGTTGAAAAAGGGTATTCCGGTAATAAAAAGTGCGTTGCGGCAGGCTTTTGTACCGCAGCAACTGAGGCCGGTTTCTCTGAACTATTGTTTATCGTCAGTACACGCACCGCGGTTACCCAACGGTTAATACGAGCCATCACAATACAGCCACGAGTCAAATCTACGCACCGAAACTCGCCATAACTGTAAATTACTTATTTACAACAACGTATGGTAACAGACCAAATGATCAGATAAATGGATGATAAGATCAAACCAGTTTAAATTGAATTAAAAGGTTTGATCAATTATTCTTACTAGCTCTTTTAAGGTGAGTATATTTATTCAGAATTATAAACGAGACTCACACATGTCTACACCCAACACTTAACAGTACATTTTCTTAATTTCACTTTACATTTTTAATAACTGTATGTAATGATGTCTGATAACGATTTGTGTAACACGAAAAAGTCTTAGATACCATGTAAATAAATTAAAATTCATTGAGATTGAAGTATTAAATAGAAAAATTACAAAGTTTTTTTTCATACTTTGAAACTAGGTATTTTTTTTTGTTAAATCTGTAAGTCTCCTAGAAACAATGTTAATATTCCTACATACTAATGTTGGAAATAGAATAAAAATGAACGCATATAGGTACCCCAGAATGGAGAGCGTTGTTGCGTCTATAACTGAAACACAAGTAACAAGATCAAATAGTCCACGGTCCAAGTTCATAAAGGATCCCAAGAACCTTGAGCAATGTTGCGCCTATTATATGTTGGAGAATGGTAAGTTTCCAGAACTACAAAACTTGAAAAGAGCACCAAAAAAAAACTCCAAAAGAGGCAAGGGCCACTCTCAATACTCTTAACCGGGATATGGCTATGGAGAGAACCCAAACCAAGTCCAGGGTACCCATGAAAGGTGTGCTCTGAATTCCTCAACATGGTAAGAATAAGATATGTACGGTAAAGAGCTTGGAAACTTGGAATGTTAAAATAATTTGTGAAATATGATCAACATGAAGATTGTTATACTTACTAGGTACAAACGAGTTCCGATGGTCCAGTACAGAAGTACACAGACCAAATTCACTCTAATATTTCAATTACTACCTTCAATACTTCAATTTCTAAGTCTAGATCAAAACATTTATTCATACATCATTCCTAACTTGCTTGAAAACTATCGACTTAAATAGACGAATCAGATAGAAATTATGTTTAAAAAATCGTTTAATAAAACATCGTGTGTTTGGGCGGTTAATAGTAACAATAGAAAGTCGTGTGGGAATCTAAAGTAAAACTGAAAATCTATTGTGTGTTTTATCAGTTGCTAATTAGCTGGCGTTGGAGTGATTAGATCATCTTAAATGATACCCGGAACACATAATATTTATTTTACTTATTAAGTAAAACACAGTAGCTTTTAAATATTTTTAGAGTCTTAACAAAAGCCAAAGAGACGTGTGCTAAATAAATCAGATAAGATGTATCGATTCAAACTAATACAAAAATGCGCATGAGTTGTTTTTTTTTTTAGGAAAAATGAGGATTTCAAAAGAACCACCTGACAAACGAGTGTTCTGCGTATCTATCTATTCGACGAAGCACTGCAGGATTTGCCCCTACTGAGAGACGAAGCAATACAATACCTTCGATCGCTGAAGATCGCATACTGATCGACCATAAAGTATAAGAAAATCTTGTTGTTGAACACCTCCTGTACAGCCTTCTTACATTACACCAGTCTTTACTAAAATGTGCGCAGCGGCACCCATGGGCGTTTTTGGAAAACCTTCAAGATAACAATTTTATGTTATGTTTAATTATCATAGCACGCACGCGGAGAAGCTTTCTCAAGAATTTATCTAATTTATACTTCTGTTATTCTCGACCATATGCTTTCGAAAGATAATTACGGTCCTATCCCCCATAATAAGCCCAAGTCACAACCAATATTCAGCCTCAAATTACTATCTTAAACACAGTAATGATCCGCGCTGTAAATCTTATATATAAAAATGGAGAGCTATTTCCCGATGTCATCGCATCACGCCTAAACGGCTGGACCGATTTCTGGACCGGGAGAATGTCCTTTTAGATAAAAAAAAAAATAATAAAAATGCATGGAAAATTAGAAAATTAAAGAAAACTCTACGTAGACAATCTTATTAGTACTTTTTATCTTATAACTTTTATTCCAATTTTGAAATTTTGACAGAAATTGTCAATTGGTGCGATTGACAGAATGCGGATGGAATATACGTTGTTTAAAACAGACGCATCGGTCGGAATCACATTGGTCAAATGAAAATTAATTCACTACCATACAAATTCGAATTCAATATTCATAGTTAAGAACACAGGACAACGTCTGTCGGGAAAACTAGTAGATAATAATTGTAAAGCTGTTCTTGTCATTAGTGATGTATTGTATAATTCAATCACAACGTGGTGACCTCTGTGTGAAATAAAAATAGGCTTCGAGTACCCGTCTCAAAACCGGACATTAATTTCCTTAATTAGTGGTTAGTGTAACGACACAGAACAGGTCAAAAGCCTTCCTCCGAAAACGGACCTATGTCCGGGTAATTATGTATCCAAATTATTTATATCGTGAGTTTAATGGATTTTAAGTAGATAGGAAATGAATATAAAAAGCAGAACGTATTTTCTGAGTTTTCTTTCTAATCGATGACATCCAATTTAACATTGAGTGTCATTGGTTAGAAATTTCCAGGGAAAAACATACTTTAAAAAAAAATCAAACGGGAATCAGATCAGGGATTTCTTTCATGAAAGTGGTGCAATATCTGTAATTTTGAAACAACAACATACCTAACATCAAATTCCTATTCACGTCTTTCATATACATAATATGATGTTGGGTTGTAGGTTATTCTTTTAGAGAATGTGGACAATAAGTCCACATTTCAAGTTCGAATGAAACACTAAAAAATAATTTAAAACGGTTTATCACATCAGATTCAGAAGATGATAAATGGAATTCAATCGAAAATAATAATAATATAATCTCACATACCTACAAAATTTGTGCGAATTCTGTCTCCTTGTTTAGTTTTAGTAACAACATTAGGTAATATAATTAACCATTAGACACGCATGCAAAGAAGGCGTAGATTTTAGACACGTAAAAAAGTATTCATTTTTTTTTTGCTATGAGCCTTCCAAGGGTCAACGCACTGAGGATTGAGGTGTTACCCTGTTATGCTCACGATTCAACTTGGTAAACTGTATTTTCTGGCTACATAAGATAACATAATAATATGATGATGTAACATTCAAGTAGAATTTAAAAAAATTTAATAAGTAGATTGACTGATACGATAAATTTTAATGAAATATTCATAGTTGGACTTCTAGCAAAATATATTTGAAAAGGGTGTGCATAACGTTACAAAAGGAACAATTTAGGACACAGGCATTATACAGTGGGACTTTAGTTTTGATGATGAAGACATGTTGTCTTCCAGACATTCCTAAGCCTGTTGGATGCCGCTCCAGTCCAGAGATAAATATCAGAAATTTGAAAACAAAATTTCGGTTGTATTTTAGGAACATAAAACAGTTAAGTCGCACAGCTATCAATAATGTCGTGGGCCTGAAACCTCTTGAAGGTATGAAACATGTCGGAAAACAGATTCATTTTGTAATAACACAAGGGAAATAGTATGAACCTTTTACTTTTTTATCTGAATCCCTTATCCTATGTTTCCTTGTCATTTACGCTGGCGTGAAATAATAAGATGTTGTAAGGAAACGCCGGCGCACCCAGCGTGATCCCATCACCTCCACCATTGAGAGGAGGAGATGGACTTGGCTGGGACATGTGTTAAGGATACCGAATGAAAGTTGGCCGAGGAGAGCGCTGTTCTTCCTTCCATAAGGGTCCCGAAGACGAGGAAGACCCTCTCACACTGTGTTCCGCTCCTTCGAAGCAGAGCTGAAGGATTTGGACATGGTGTGGGAGGAGGTCATAAACATTGCGCAAGATCGAGCGCAATGGAGAGCTCTTGTTGCCTCCGTATGCCCCTGAGTGGGGTGTAAAAGGGAGAATTGATTGATTGAAGGAAACGTGTACAGCGCCCCTATAGAATACTTTGGAAAGCTCAGCATCCCGTACAAAATTCCTGTTAGTGTATAATATTCAGAATAGGGTTACTGAATCCAAAACATGAACTATTTAGTAGGAGCCTTGATGACCCACGTGGAAGTGAGACTACGTTATGAAACAACCGTGTCCGACTGAGTACCTGATGAATATCGGTTAGTGAGCTACCAGTACCTGTGGGGCAATTAATAATGTCACCCCGTGTACGGACTATAAACAATACAGTGTGTGATACCAAAAGTGAAACGACACGCGATACGACCATTAGACCAGAGCGTTTGCTGACTCTAATATAACTAAATAGAAGTATACGTCACCCGTCACCATGTGACGTACTATTATTTGAGCTAGTTTTGGACCAAGTTTTAAAAATGACCGCCTCAAGAGACGACCTTGACAACCTACCTAAAGGAATTCTTCATCCAGAGAAGGTGGCAAAATTAGGCTGTTGAAAGGAACACCCATTTTGAGGTAGGTACTTATACTATATAGAGATTTTGTCAACTTAATCGGAATGTTCGCTTCAATATTTCAAATGTTTAGAATTATTATTCACTAGCTGACCCACCTGTCGACCCACCACAAAAATATCGTGTGTTAACGCATTTACTTAACACAGTGTTATGTTATCAGAAAGAGAAACCTTTCTCAAAATTCTGCACGAAGACAACAAAACTACCTTTTGAATTTCATACCTTTAACCGATGTCCAGCTTCCAAATAGTGTATTTAAGAGAACAATATATAATATGGGCTTATTATTATGTTTCAGCTTCGATGAATGAACGTTACAGAGCCAAAGAATATGACTATTATATAAAATGTCTCTTTCCTATTGTATGGAAACTAATGTACTTGATAAAAAATGGTCGAAATTAGATTACTTAAAACTGTCATACATACATTTGTGTGGTGGCTGATTTAAGGTTTGTAGTTGGATGATTGACGTGTTTACCGATAGTCTGGGCGTATTTGGGGTAAAGGGATGTTGACATTTTATTAATTTTAGTTTAAATGGGTAGGTTTTCTATGGTCTTTATAGATATTGAAAAGGCGTTCGACAGGGTCCCAAGAAGCCTGATATGGGCAGCACTTAGAGCCCATAATGTACCAGAAATATACGTACACACTATTCAGGATATGTACAACAATGTCAAAACTCAAGTGAGGTGCACATCAGGGACTTCCCTAGAATTTCCTATAAAAGTGGGGGTACACCAAGGATCCGTCCTCAGCCCGCTACTGTTCATCTTAGTCATGGACTATTTAACCAAACAGGAAATGAACAGCCTCCTAAAAATCCTACTATTTGCGGACGATATAGTATTGATTAGTGACAAACACGAAGATCTGCAAGAAGGATTGGAGAGGTGGAGGAAAGCACTGGAAGACAACGGACTGAGAATTAGTAGGAAGAAAACGGAATACCTCTATCTACCGTTTGAGAAACAAAATTTGACCACGTCAAACTTACCCATAATACAGATGGATGGAGTAACACTACCAAATAGCGACTCATTTAAATATCTTGGATCAGTCATTCAAAACGATGGAAGCTGTGCTGCGGATGTAAAACACAGAATTAGTGTCGGATGGATGAAATTCAGATCGGTGTCAGGAGTTCTATGCGATTCAAAAATGCCAGTCAAATTAAAAGGAAAAGTTTATCAGACAATTGTCAGACCCGCACTCCTGTATGGCTCCGAATGCTGGACTATGTACAACAGCTATAACAGACAGCTAGAAACGGCAGAAATGCGCATGCTGAGGTGGTCGACAGGAGTGTCATTGAGAGACAAGATAAAAAGCTCACACATTCGTGGAAGCCTAGGAGTGACGGATATAAATAGCAAACTTGAGGAAAGACAGTTGCGATGGTATGGACACGTAGAACGGAGACCGCAGGAACATATTGTTAATCAGGCCATCAACATGAGTGTTCCACGTGTGACAAACAGAGGACGACCAAAGAATTCCTGGGTGGTGCAGAGGCGTGACCGGATGCGAAGATTGGGATTGGAAGAGGTGGTGCAGCAGAGACGGACTTATAGCCTAAGAACGAGGAGGGCTGACCCCAACAGTCTACTTAGACGCTAAGTTGGGAGCAAGCTAGGGAGAAGAAGAAGAAGAAGTTTAAATGGGTAGGTAGGTATACAAGTATTTCAACTCTGAGACGTAAGCCTGTTTCCATTGAGAAAAAAACTGACTTGTATTATAATCATTATAAAACGCCAAACCGAATGTTCTTTTCTTAATTTATTTTTTTCGTAAAATGTGTGCTCACTCAAAGAGAGCACAAATAGATACACTCTGACTCTTTCACAGTAAGCAACTTCAAGCTTGTGTTGTGAAAAAGGAAGATGGTGGGCACCTGGGATCAAACCAACGACCGCCAGAACTTCAATAGGTACATTCGAAAAGTAGTTGGACGCCAGGTCGTCGCCAGCCTGGGGCCCAGGCGGAGGGGGGGGGGGGGGGGCAATTTGACCCATTCATATGCTATTCTCCGTATACCCTACATGCCCCCCCCCCCTGGCGACGCCCTTGGTTGGACGTTCAAAGGACTCCGTAGAACCTAAAGGCTGAAGTTTTAGTGAATGGCTGATGAGGTTCTATAAAGGACCTACTAATAAAAGTCGAGATCTATAATAAAGGGTCTACTAATAAAGAAATTGAATACAAATGGAGAGATTTAAATATTTAACAATAGAAATGAGATATTTTTTTTACATAGAGGTTGGTATTTTACCTATAGGTATCGCACTAAAATAATGATATTGTGGTATCATGTCCATCAAACATCGACAGCGCCATCTAACAAATACTAGTGGAAATAATTTCTGATGTGTTAAGCGCCATCTATACAACAGTATCCAAGCATCACTGCTCCATGTGAGGAACCACGGCGGTTATCACGTCTACGAATTAGCAGTGATGCAAACCTTAACGATGCATATCTTTTAAAAATAAATAGGTAGGTACCTACCACATTAGATTTATATTTTTAAGCAATATTTTGCATGTATGTGCTACCGGGGCCAAGTGACCAGTGAAAATTATTATAATATGAAGAGTTTTTTTTTGTTTATAAAGATATTCTATAGATGTCTCCAAAACTCCATTAACCATAATATGCGTACTTATATTCCTACCAAATAATAATTAAAAAATGACGTAGTTTTTAGGAATTTCATCAAATAGCAGAAATGGATACGTAATCTTCAATTTCTCATAATGAGCATCTTATACTCTGATATTTTCATACCCTACATAACGCTTACTCGGCTAACTTATATGGTGGATTCGAATCGTTTTTCCACATTCATAACACAATCTTTGCTTAGTGTGGAAGATGTCGAAAATGTGTTCACTTTGGGTGAGCACAGGTTCATTAAAAAAAGACTACTTATCAATGCTATGTGACTATATAAAAAGACCGAAATTTAAATTGTTGGAGATGGACCAATATCTTTTATTGATGGACAAGGGTAAGAAGAGATCGCCAAGGACATGGAGCACGATGATCACAAATAACGGATGATGAGTGGAGGAATGGATCTATATCACATTCACGGATGATCAGTAATGGACCTACATATATCTAAGGAGAGAAAAGGGACTAGGAAGAAGAAGTCAAGTCATAATATGAGTAATTGAGAGTGCACGTGCGATGTCAGCATATGACTATAGGCTGTATGTCGGTATACGCGTAATGCATGCAATAGTTCGGCACGGCTTGGCATTTAGACCACGCTGAGATTGGTTTCCACTTCTCTCATGCATTTGTGCATTGACGTGTTTGAGAAGAGCGCAGTGTTTTCCTTCAGGTATTTCTTTCAGATAAAACCATTTAAATTCTTAAAATGCCATTTATGAATATTTCACACATCAACATCTGTAAGATGAAAGACCGTATAATTTCATCTACTTTTTTGCTGAATATTTTTTAGATTATCACTTTTGAGTCAAGAAATCGAAACTTTAAGAAGTATATAGTAAATGATAATTTAAGTAACGAGATGTCTTAGAAGCTCCACATAGATAAATCCTGATATGAGTAAAACAGCAACATTAAAATTTACAAAACTTGTGTCAGATCCATCATGACGTAAGGGATCCAGGGCTGATACCACCTAAACCAAAAGTGCACAGAGAGTTTCAGAAAATTAAACTCTCTGTAGACCCTCAGATATAGAGTTAGAAACACGAGAGTAAGTGAAGTTGGATGGTTCTGGAATACACATGTGAGGCAAATGGATTCATCCAGGCTCCGTCAAATAGCATTCCACGACTAACCCCACGAAAAAGAGTTACAATAGAAGATAGGACAACCCATCTCTTGAACTACATGCCACAAGGTCTAAATTCAGAATGACATAAAAATGTTACTCTAGACAAGTACGTTTGTTAACTGGAGAAAAATAGACACATCAATGTCAATTTTCTTGCATATCATTGAATTATAGATTCCTGTTTTAACCAACTAATTTACATAGCGCTTTTGGCATTACCATACCGAAGACAGATTGCCATTACATAAAACAATTTCTTCAAAAGTTATCTGTGAACAGTCCTAACGGCCCGTTAGATATAACTTGAATAAAACTTACTTTGGGTGGTGAAGCCGGTGGACTCCTAGGAAGACCTAAATCCTCGTCTTCCTCACTGGTGTCTCCTCTAGCTCTTCTTCTCACAGCCGCTGCCAATTCAGCCTGAAAAAAACAGGGAAAATACGATTTTTTATAATGATGTTAACAGACATTTTGCAGGTATGGATAAAAAATGGGCATTCTTTTATTTGTCATGATATTGACACACTATTTGTTTCTGCATTCAAATACTCCTACCAACCCAGAACTCTTATAAATTGGTTTAGAAGAGTTCTGGGTTGGTATTCTACGTCGTGAAGAACCAATTTGGTTGGAAAGTTATAAGTACCAATTATAGCCATCATACCATATCAATACCAACCACCTTTAACGAACATCGATTTCAAGATAAAATTGTTTTTGAGGCAGTTATGTATGAGAGACAAAATGTTGAAGAATATATAACCAAAAATAATATTAATCATAATAGTGTATAATCAGAAACATGAAGAGTGTACATAAAAGATTTGGAAGGTTTAAATAAATTAAGTTTTGATACGAAACCAACCCTCGTCAAAATCCTTTTTCGATGCAAACTCTCTTGAAACTTTTAAAACAAAATATTAATTTTCCAAAGTCACCCTCATCATGAGAGATAACAATTTTGTACCATTTTACTTTACTTTTATTAATATAAAAGGGTACAAAATAATATTTTACGTGAATGTTATACCTACTATCTGAACTTTATAAAGTATATTATTATTGTAAGCTCACCCATAATTTCGTTGACAAAAATCGTCCCCAGCACTTTCGTTGTTTGGATTCTTTCAACTTCATAACTCACCATCACTCCACAAATACACTAAACTTTGCACTTTTACTTACAAAACGAACAAAAATAACATGTCTTAAAAAAGGTTTAGTTGTAAACTTTTATGTTATAAAAGCAATCTAAATAAAATAAAAGTAACATATCCAAATGAAATTAAAAAAAAAATTAGACAGGTATTTAAAATGGTTCAGTTAGGTACTCCTGAATATTCAGAATTTTCGGAAACTCGGAAATCTCGGGATACTTCAGATGCCTTTCATTTTTTCGCTTTTCAGTCGTATAATTTTGAAATACCTGATTTAAAAATAAAAACGAGTCTTTAATTGATGCTTCTCCATGTGAAAATGTACCATTACCAAGAACCCGCGGCCGAAACTATCAACATTTGAAATACCAATTTACTCTCTTATCTTTCTTGTCATTCGAATTTTGAGATCATTTTTAAGCTCCCTGCTATAATTAACGAACTTTTAATTGATTGGTTCATCATCGTAATATTTGTAATAGAGAATAAACGCAGAATTGAAAGCAAGCATATATAAAATAAGGATGTTGTTAATAGTTATCTTTATATTATAAAAATGGAGAGCTATTTTCCTATGTCATCGGATCACGCCTAAACGGCTGAACCGATTTTGCTAATTCTTTTTTTGCCGTGTCGTGTATCAAGAAAGGGTTCTTATGAAAGAAAAAAAATAAGAAATTATTAGGAAATTCAAAGTAGGTAACCTTATAAGTGCTTTTAACACCATATTTTTCCAATTTTGAAATTAAATTAAATTTTGAAATGAAACAGCTTGATAGATGACAGCTTGATAGATAGAAAAGTTTGATAGTTGGTGCGATTGAAAAAATGTGGATGAAAAATAAATGTTTTAAAACAGATGTCGGGGTTATTTAATCTATCACTAAGGAAATTCTAATTCAATATTCATAGTTAGGACCACAGGACAAAGTTTGTCGGGAAAGCTAGTTTTGTTGTTTTTGCGAAAAATTTATACCCTATGATTTTCACGAAAATTGTGGTATGACATAGGACCTATGTCATAACACAATTTTCGTGAAAATTAACTAATGTGAAATTCTTTTGTTTAGTATTATAGTGTGTAGGTACCTATTCTGGGTCCTTCATTCAATTGATTGTGAATTTGCATACTATTGGTGTTTCTAAATTACGGATTGCGTTTTGATTCCTAAAATGCAAACTTTCTATCGCTAATCAAACAATTGTTTCTCCGCTAACATATTATCAAATACAAAGAATCTTTCATTACTTATGTTGATTTTGTCATTGAAACGAAATGTTATAAACTATTTAGTAAATGAAATCAACACTACTTCTAGAAGTGAGTATGGACATTAATGTTATGAATCAAACAGGATAAGAGAGGCTATACAACATTGTTCACACGTAACCTCTCTTACTGAACATATTTCATAACTACTATATCCAATGTCCGAAATGTTTACCTATCCTATTCCCGTACTCACCGCATCCTAAACACACATTTAAAATTGTAAGGTTCAATGTTAGACATAAACTGATGTAATGTTGTCTTTTGACCCTCGAAAATAATACCTTTATATCCACAGTAGTTTGATCTCTTATATAAAAATGTAGGCCTATTTCCCTTGGTCATCGCATCACGTGTGAGCGACAGCGTTTCGCTAATTTCTATTTTTTTTCGTTGTGTTTGCTATTTGGGTTGGCTGGAAGAGATCCTTCGGGATAAGTCCGCCCTTTGAATCTTTGAATGTTTTGTATGAGTTGATTTTTGATACACAATAAAGCTTTATTTATTTATTTATTATTATTTATTGTTAGGAGAAGTTTCTTATATATGAAAATATTAAGTAGGTTGCACGGGACATTAGAATATATATTTGCGAAATTTTAACTTAGTTAACCTTCTTAGTTCTTAAGGAATTTGATAATTTAAACGTTTTTATTTTTGAATTTACATTTCTGTTTGACATAACTGATGTCATTCGATAGTTGGTGTGATCTTCAGAATATGCTCCGTAAAAACCTTTTAAAACAGATGCATCAGTCGGGATAACATTGGATAAAAAGGTAATTATACTTTACAAATTTGAATTCAATATTCATAGCAAAGCCAAGACAACGTCTGTCGGGACTCGGGAAAGCTACTGCTTTATTATTCTCTGAGCGATAAATGGGCAGACAATAACAAATATTGTGTTTCAAATTCAAACACGAAAATGGATGTTTATTTTGTTCTATAATATCTTCTCAGTGGTTGAAATATAACCACTTAATATTTCGTCTAGGACGTGATATAAGAAAGACTTGGGCATTTAGAAAGCATTGATGCTAATAGGTGTAGCAGAATATTTTGACAGATATCAGTTAAATATTGACAATGGCAACATTTCAACGGGAAGTGGTGCGCGCCTGGCCGACATAGCCGGGCGGTGGGGAGGCCTCGGCGTCAGACCAAGCACGGAGCCGAGCAGCACGGACGGGATATTTTTCAAAGGAGGAAGAAAAAGATGGTGGCCAACAGCATGTGCTTCATCGACGAGTTCTATTAAAATTGGTGGCCAACGGCTTGTGCTTCATCAACGATATCTATTAAAACTATCTACAGATTCAAACGCCGAAAGTCAACACCGGAAGAAAAGGATGGTGGTCAACAGCTTGTGCTTCATCGACGAGATCTATTAAGATTATCTACGTATTTAAACGCCGAAATTCACGGAGCCGCCCCAAGACGTCGACGCAGGATCGTCAGTGTTCTAAAGGTCAGGTCATTCAACAGTAATAACCTCTTTGCAATCCATGCCCATAGTACACAGAAAACTTTATGTAAATTACTTTTTGTTAAATTTGTTTTTTTTTGCCATTGAGCCCATCCTCTGTCCACCGCGGCAGAGGGCAAGCTAATAAAACCATTATTCAGCAATAATTTTGTTCATATTCATGAATATACAATCTTAACAACCTCCCTCCTTGATTGAGAAATAATATAGGGAACAATAAGTGGATGCCAATGTACATGAGAGTACCCCGCCCTGAGTTAATAATTAATTGAAATCTATCTATATCCATATCTCATGCTCTACCGTAAACCTAGGAAAAATCACCACAAAATTCTGGCGCCCACGTGAGGCTTTTAAAAAGATATAATTGACATCTAATTGTTTTAAGTTTAATAGCTGTTTTTTTTAATTTGTTGAACTCATAATGGGGTATCATGTACATTGTTAAGTCCCGTGTGTGCGTATCTCTGTGCTTGGCTGACCACCAAAAATTGTAAATATAGTTTTAATTTTGTAATTGTAGTGTAGGTATCGCATATGTGTGTGACTTCGAACTCATTGGTTAGGTAGAAAACTAATCATAATTTGTTTCAGCATCTGTAATGATCTGCTCAATACTTTGGTAATTATATTTTTATTTTCAAAAAAGTTTTTTTTCATAGTCACAAAATAAATGTAAAATTTTGCAACAATAACATTTTTTTCACTGGAATGTCCGGACGCAGAAGTTATAAATAGACAAGTGTATCGATTGAATTGTCAAAAGAGAATTGTTTTAGTAAATAAATTAATTTAAAAATAATATTTTGAATAATAGTTTTGTAAATTTAGAATGTTTTGTAGTGTTTCATTGAGAGAGAATATTTTTGTGTAAGCGAGTGAGCTTGAAGTGTATCATTGAGTAAAGTGAAACTAATGAATTTGAAAATTGTATGTTCTAGCTTTCGTCGCTGAAGTTTTTCTTATGAGTTCGACACATATGCTGACAATTTTTTCTCATGAGTTCGACACATATGCTGATAATTTTGAAGATTGAACGGAGTGCTGGAAACGGGGAGAGATTCGGGTTTTGAGAATTGGCGATTGAAATGAGAAGTCACAGTAGAGTCAAGTGAGTAAATAAATCGTTATTACTGTGAAATTTTGAAAAGTTTCTAATTTTTCTGTGATTATAAAATTTGCTTTATAATATATGAGATTTGCATCGTGTGTCCTCAAAATAGATAGGTTTCCTTTTGATCTGTATGTCGGTACAAAATTCATATTGTATTGTAGTGTAAATAGAAGTGAAGGTAGCGCAAGACGATATTCAAGCGCGTTTTTAATTTATATGTGCTATCAGGTTCATATTATTACTGTTAGGTAAATAACCTTTATTAGAATAAAGATGAATAGTGAAGGCCATGCCGAAGCTATCGATGAGATGGGAGATCAAATTATAGAAGAGGGAAATGGCACCACTAGCACTGTATACCAATCACCTGTGGCGGGAACAGTGCGAGTGCATTCTTATGTTCGCAAAAGGGCTGCACCGCAAAAAAAGAGTATAAAGAAACAATTGAGTAAGAATTCACTTAAAGGTTCTGTAGACAATTTAGGAAAGCAATTTGATCCGCGTAAATTTGGTATTCAATTTAGCGGCCAGACTGACCCAAATGAGTTTGTTACAAGGTTAGTTGAGCTTGCGGGAGTATATGGAGTAAACCTGGACAGCGTAATAAAAAGCATGCCAGTACTTTTGACGGGGTTTGCACTTACATGGTTCAGGGCGTCTTCTTTGGACAATACATGGGAAACATTCAAGTCTAAATTTCTTAAACAGTTTGAGGGCGGTAATAGGCAGCGAGAGTTGAAATTAGAAATAATGTCAAGTGAACAGAAGACAAACGAGAAGGCGGCTGAGTTTATTCTTAACATTCAGGAAAAAAATAGATCATTGCATTCTCCAATGAGCGAGGAAGAATTATTAGACATAGTCGTTCACGGACTGTCCCCTAATTACGCAGGCTTGATCGCTTCCACAAGTGTGGAATCGATTGAGAAACTGATCGAGATATGCGCTAAGTTTGAAAATCTTTCAGGAGTAAATTTGTGTAAAAGAAATTTGAATAAAAATAAAATAAATGAGCTAGCTACGGAGAAGATAGGGGAAGTCGGAATGAATTCGCCCAGCGTCGAATGTCATTGTATGCACACAATTAGTAAAGCAGATCCCAATGGTTTAATTAAAAACATGGGTGACTTAAGGGTCGATGTAAATCAAACTGATCGTGCGAATGTGAGTACGCCGCGACAAAGCCAAAGTAATAATAAAGTAGGCAATAATGAGGCTCGCGTACCCATATGCTTCTTTTGCCATAAACCAGGGCACATACAGGCAGAGTGCTATAAGAAGAGACGCGTAATGAATGAGAATACAGCACAAAATAATTTTAGGGGTAACCAGAAATTTAACAGGGGATCGAATAATCAGACGTATTCGGGGTCTAGATTTTATAACGGCAATAAAAAAAACGAATAAGCAGCCAGCCGTCGTTAGAAGAGAGAAACAGCGAGTGGGCGAGCTGGCTGAAATGTGTCAGTTTGTTTTATAAAACACATAAATTGGCTCCATTAATATGCGCGAAACGGGGAGATGCGCGCCCTTACATAGAAATATTGTTAGAAAACGAAAAGTTCACGGGACTGTTGGACTCCGGGGCTTCAGTATCGGCGTTGAATCGAAACATGGCCGAATATTTCGTAGGGAAGGGTCACAGAGTGACACACTCATCCGAGCAAGTAGCTGGGGCTGACGGAAATAGAATACACGTAAAGGGAACATTGAAAATTAGAGTTAAGTGTGGAAATAAATGTGATTATTTGGATTTTTTTATTTTGGATGATTTGAAGCAACAAGTTATATTGGGGATAGACTTCTGGCACAAATTTGAAATTGCTCCTAAATTAATTAATAGTATTAAGTATTCGCAGGATAGTGAGATTAACGAATTGGGAAAAATCGAAGGTAAAATGAATTTATCTCATAAACAATTATCATGTCTGCGGGAAGTAGAAGCGATGTTTGAGGACATCTCTTTTGAGAAGATAGGGTTAGGATGTACTAATTTGGTTAAACATAAAATAATCACTGAAGGAGAGCCTATTAGACAAAGGTATTATCCGTTATCTCCCGCTAAACAACAGCAAGTGGAAAAAGAACTAGATGAGATGCTGCAATTGGGTGTGGTCGTGGAATCTAATTCGGCTTGGACGAATGCGACTCTTATGGTACAGAAACGAGATGGCACTAATAGATTTTGCTTGGATTCTAGGAAGCTTAACGAGATTACTAAGCGAGATAATTATCCTCTTCCAAATTTGAATCACACTCTGTCGTGTTTGAGAAACGCCAAGTATATTAGTTCAATAGATTTGTCGAAAGCATTTTGGCAGATCCCGTTGGAGGCAAGCTCTTGCGAGAAAACAGCTTTTGTCGTACCTAGACGAGGTTTATTTCACTTTGTAAAGCTGCCGTTTGGACTCAAAAACGCGGGAAGCGAATTACAGCGATTAGTAGATAGGTTGTTTGGGCCTCCGTTCGATGAAAACGCGTTTTGTTATTTGGATGACCTAATTTTAATTTCCACGGATTTCGAATCACACATGAAATTGCTGAAGAGAGTTAGAGAAAAGTTGAAAGAAGCGGGCTTAACTGTTAAGCTGTCAAAGTGTCAATTTTGTAAGAGCGAGCTTAAATACCTAGGATACTTAGTAGATAAAGACGGCCTACGACCTGACCCAGCAAAGGTTAGTTGCATCAAGGGATACCCTCCCCCGAAAAATTTGAAACAGCTGAGAATATTTTTAGGGATGATAGGATTTTATAGACGTACTATTAGAAACTGTAGCGAGATCTCTGCACCTCTGAACAAGCTCTTAAGGGTAAAACGCGGAGAAAATAGTTTTTCATGGAACCGTGAGGCGGAAGAAGCATTTGAAAAGTTAAAGCAAGCTTTAATATCGGCCCCAGTGCTAGTGTGCCCGGACTTTACAAAACCATTCATTTTGCATACGGATGCTAGTAAACACCAAATAGGAGCCGCGTTGCATCAGGAATTAGATGGAGTAGAAAAGGCAATAGGTTTCTTTTCCAGGACGCTGACTCAGTGCGAACGAAACTACTCAGTAACCGAGCGCGAATGTTTAGCCGTATTGGAAGGCATAGAGAATTTTAGATCTTTCATAGAGGGTATGGAATTCAAAGTAGTAACTGACCACGCTGCTTTAAAGGCGTTAACTAGGATCTCAAATCCAACAGGGAGACTTAGCAGATGGGCCGTTCGCTTATCACAATTTTCGTTTACAATAGAGCACAGAAAGGGGAGTTGCCATAACGTGCCAGATGCGTTATCGCGCATTCCGAGTAGTGTAAATGAAATTTCATTAGAGGTAAAAGATCAAGACGAGTGGTATGACAGGATATATAACGGCTGGCTGGAATCACCAGGCAAATACATTAATTACCGCGTAGATGAGGGGAAATTATTTAGGTTGATGAAAGACGATAATCCGTTGACCCGCGAATTTGAATGGAAAGAGGTGCCTAAGAAAGACACTCGCACCGCGATTATTAATAATCATCACACGTCAGGTCACCCCGGTACATTTAAAACGTATAAGCTATTATGTAGATATTATTATTGGCCAAGAATGTTCATAGATGTGAAACGTGCAATAAAATTATGCCAAACCTGCAAAATGTTTAAGCCGTCGAACTTACCGCCGGCAGGGTTAATGCGTAATAGAAAGAAATTCGATAGGCCAGCTAAAGGATACAGCTTAGATTTGGTGGGGCCGTTACCTAAGTCTTCAAATGGTTACACCCAAGTCCTATCAATAGTAGATATATTTACGAAATATTGTTGGCTGTTCGCACTACGCAGGGCTACGGCTCAGGAAATCGTCAAGGTATTGGAAAATAAAGTTTTTCTTACGGATGGGGTACCCCAAGTGCTGGTGTCTGATAATGGCCACCAGTTTACTTCCAATTTGTTTAAAGATTTAGTAGCATCGTACGGAGTACGCAGGTTATTCTACACGACACTGTACACTCCAATGTGTAATAATGTTGAGACATTTAATCGGTCGATAGGATATACACTGGCGACGTTTACGAGTAAGAACCAACGTAAGTGGGATGTATACCTGGATCAAGTCCAGAGTATGATGAACAATACCATAAACGTGGCGACAGGCTACACCCCTAATTTGTTAATGAAAGGCAGGGAAGTTATATTGGACGGAGCGATTTACGGCGAAGTAGATGAAACGCAAATGTTAAATTCTAAGAATTTAGCTAGAGACAGGAGACTGTATAGGGAAAAGATGGAAAACTTGAGTCTGTTACATAATATCGTAGTTGACAATTTGTGGGACGCATATAAACGAAACGCTAAGTGTTACAATAAAGGTCGGTCTGATAGAAGTTATGGTGAAGGGGAAATAGTGTGGAGACGTAATTTTGTACAATCTAATGCGGGAACTTACTTTACAAAAAAGCTTGCGCCTCGATTTGTGAAAAGTCGGATAGTCAGGAAGTTCAGCGACGTAGCCTACCTGTTAAGAGATGAGGAGACCGGGGTCGAAAATAAATATCACATTAAAGATATTATCAAGTCTGAGTATGTGGTAATATATAGCTATTTAGGTTTACATGGGGATGGTTGGATTGAGATCAGCAGAATAGTGAGGAAAGAGTTTAGCATCGAGCTACGAAGCATGCCTCGAAATCCAAGGTTCTACCAAGAAGAATGCTCGAGACGTAAAGTTTGGGTTTGTAAGGCTAATAGCATGCTTTGGATGTGACATGATGAAAGAATGAGTGATGTATGTGAAATACAATGAAAGCAGATAGAGTGAATGACTGGGAGAAAATTGGATCGTGGTGCGTTTCGTCGCGAAATTTGTGTTTGGGGGTGTGTGTGTGGCATCTTTAAATCATGGAGTCCTTGAGGGCTTAAGACTACCTCTAAAAGAGTGGTCAAATGATGAAATTATGGCCTGCAGACACTCAGAAAACAAGCGGGATGGGATAGTTAGATGTTATTTGATGGAATAGGGTTACGAATCGTTGATAAAATTGGTAGTTATCTTTGATGCATAGAGTCCACGAGGACTTAAGATTATCTCTTGAAAGAGCAGTCGAATGATGAGAGGGTAACTTGCAATTGGTTAGGAAATACGAATTACCGTAGAAAAATTGTAATTTGACGAGAAACGGGATTATGCTATGATTTCGTAATGACAATCGACGTTATCTTTCTTTCATAGAGTTCATGAGGACTTGAGATTATCTCTAAATAGAGTGGTTAGGCGATTGGAAGGTAAGGTAGAATTAGTCAAGTGAAGTGCGATGAGAAGAATTGAAAATTGGTCAGGTGATACGAATTCACGAAAGGAAATTGTTTATTGTTGGGAAATCTTAAAGGTTTATGAAAAGGAATCGGCGTTAGTATGTTATCACAAAGTTCATAAGGACGTTAGGCTATCTCTAAGTGGAGTGGCTTGGTGAAATAACTTAACGTGTATAAAGTTTGGTAATGAGAAATCGAAGTTGAAATTGTAATAAATTAGGTATGTCAGGCTATGTAAAATCATAGATGATTTGGAAATTATCTGGATAGATACCTAGGTTAGAAAAAGCGTAATGTACAATAATTACATGTGAGAGGTAAAGAAAAAAAGTAAATAGGAGATGAAACACAACATGCACCCTTGAAATCATGAAGTCTCCAGGACTTGGACTATCTCGCACTCGAGTAGTCAGATGACGAAAAGGGCGATGCATGGTTGGTATGTGTGAGTAAGGCATGGCGTGGTAACGTCACTTCGTATCTTTAATAGGATCGTTTTTGAAACGAGTACTCGCGTGATTTGCAACTTGTAAGCAAGGAAGCTACGGGTAACTTTGTAGCCATTGAGTCAATGATGACTTGAGGCCAACTCTTAGTCGAGTGGTCCAGTATGGAACAGTGGGTGAACACGTAAGTTACTTTCATGAAGGTTAGTTGGGAAGCGAAAACTTATTGTAAATGTAAATGGTAGAAAATATTTAAAGGGGCTATAATATGATTATAGTTTGAGACTGAAAATGTAGATGTTATATTATGAGAACTTAGACGGAAACAAACATATTTAGAATGTCGAAACAGTTCGATAAATGCTACTCCTAAGCCGAGTTCATAAGTCGAAATGTGTTAAAATTTCGTGAAAATGGTAGAAACGTTGAGAATGAGGACATACGATGTAAAATGATTGTTGGTTTAATAAAATAAAAAAAATCTCTCTCCAGCGCAACGTTCGATCGTTTTTTTGTATGAATTATGTATATTGATTATATTATGTAAATATTGATTTTTGTATAAAACTTAAAGTTGAAAGGTATACAAGTACGTACCTATATGAAGAGTTCATCTCTCATTTTGATTAATTGAAAATGTAAACATGTAATGAAAAAAGAGTTATAAGGCTTATTTGTTTATTTGAAAATGTAAAAGAACTGAGATTGATAATCTAATATCGATAATAATATGTAATTTGATGTATGTAACATCAAGTTTTTTTTTTACTTTAATAGTCTGAGATATAAATCTCAAGGATATTATTTTGTAAAATATTTAAGTTTGTTACTTAGGATTAGGTAAAATGTTTTGGGATTTTTATTTAAGTTAGAGTTTTGAAAAATATTATTTTGATTTTGTTGCTTAAAAAAATTGAGCTGATCTATTCATGTAAATAATTAATAATTATGATTTTAAAAATTACGATAAAAGAAAAATAAACAAAAAAATATTTAGAGAGTAATTGGTTGTAAAATTGATTAAGGACCAACGCTTGAGATTTCGTACTTTGTTGCTGGATAGAAAATGTAAATAGGTTTGGAAAGCGACTAGATTTAAAAAAAAATATTGGATTGAAATAAATAATGCTGTTCGATGTGTGTTAAGTACCAAAGTTCAAATAGAACATTTTGAAACTTGAAGATTTAAAATAGCCTTGAGTAACGGCGTATATTATGAAAATGTTAGATTTAAAAGAAAAATTAAAGAAAATATTTTTGAGTTAATTTAGTTTTAGGTGTCGCTATTTATGATGGGAAATTGAAATGAGATATGTATAAAAGAAAAAATTAAATCATAGATTGAGAATGTGACTTGTAAAAAAAAAAAAAACATATTAGAAAAATAAAAAAAAAATATCTGTAATTTGATATAAGGCAAAAGTATAATTATTATAGTTTAAAGTTTAAAAAAGTATATGTAATGCCCATAAAAAATGAGGTATGTAATGCCATAAAAAATTGAATGATTTGTTTAAATTGGAAAGATAAAAATTTATTGACTATCTTGAAATAATTAGAGTGATCTGAGAATCAGCCGTATGTAGGGTTTTCCGATCTGTACTAGTAGATCTATCATCTGGAAAACAACTGGGTTTGTTTCTACGAGGAATTGATTCACCCAGGATAAAGTTAATTTAGAATCAAATCGTAGTGGCGCCAGTATGTAAATTAATTGTTATTAATTTATATAAATATTGAAGTTGAAGGAGTTAGCTTGTGGCATAACATACGGCTGGATCTCTATTACAAAAATAATAATAGAAAAGTTGTTTAGTGGATGAGTTATATTATTTTGTATTACTGAAGAAAAATGGCATATGTGTAAATATAATGTAATATGAAACTGGAACATTTTGATTTTGTTAGTATGAATTTTTTTATGATGTGTACGCTTAACTAATATATAATATGTGGTTATAACATTGCAAAGAGACTTGACCTTAAAAAAAAAATGTTGGAACATTTTTTTTGGATGGGTGAGAGGGATATTGTAGCAGAATATTTTGACAGATATCAGTTAAATATTGACAATGGCAACATTTCAACGGGAAGTGGTGCGCGCCTGGCCGACATAGCCGGGCGGTGGGGAGGCCTCGGCGTCAGACCAAGCACGGAGCCGAGCAGCACGGACGGGATATTTTTCAAAGGAGGAAGAAAAAGATGGTGGCCAACAGCATGTGCTTCATCGACGAGTTCTATTAAAATTGGTGGCCAACGGCTTGTGCTTCATCAACGATATCTATTAAAACTATCTACAGATTCAAACGCCGAAAGTCAACACCGGAAGAAAAGGATGGTGGTCAACAGCTTGTGCTTCATCGACGAGATCTATTAAGATTATCTACGTATTTAAACGCCGAAATTCACGGAGCCGCCCCAAGACGTCGACGCAGGATCGTCAGTGTTCTAAAGGTCAGGTCATTCAACAGTAATAACCTCTTTGCAATCCATGCCCATAGTACACAGAAAACTTTATGTAAATTACTTTTTGTTAAATTTGTTTTTTTTTGCCATTGAGCCCATCCTCTGTCCACCGCGGCAGAGGGCAAGCTAATAAAACCATTATTCAGCAATAATTTTGTTCATATTCATGAATATACAATCTTAACAACCTCCCTCCTTGATTGAGAAATAATATAGGGAACAATAAGTGGATGCCAATGTACATGAGAGTACCCCGCCCTGAGTTAATAATTAATTGAAATCTATCTATATCCATATCTCATGCTCTACCGTAAACCTAGGAAAAATCACCACATAGGATTGAAAAAAAAATAGGATACACAGTCTGAAAGTCAAGGACCTCGAGAAAGGACAGGGCTGAAGTACTAAAAGAAACGGTAAAATAAATGTTATGTAGGTGTAAGAAGCAAGAATGTGTCTATATAGAAAAGAGTCGAGGTCCGTTTTCTTTGTCTAGGTACCCATTACGGAATAAGGTGTGTGACCTTATGGCGAATGTTGCTGACGTATTAAGGATTACAACAACAGAAGTAGAAAACTGTTGTAAGCCCACGTGACTTCAAATTTAGAATAAACCATTTAATGACGTGATTGCTATAATACAAATTCTCTACGAAAAAACCAAGACTTTTTTTTTTTTAATATAATATTCTTTATTCAAATACCAGGTTACATGAATGCACAGTCCCGATAAGCTCACACGAGTTGTCATCAGGTTATGCTTTTATACAATTTGACATAACTTAACAACTAGATATTAGCTTAATTAGCACAGGGTAAAATTTTCCTTACGGCTATTCACGAAAAACCTTGAACTTTCCGACAAAGACCCATCAGACCTGAGTGTCACTTCGTAATAAATATAATATAAAATTTTTATTCGAACACTGCTATGATAATTTATGAATTGGATGAAAGATGTTTGATCAAGCATTACAATAACTTTATACAATTATTGTGAGTATATTGTTTAAGGATTTAAATGATTTTGACTTCAGAACTGGAAGAATTGGGTTGATACATCGTCTACGATCTCTTCCTCTTTACACAAAAAATGACTTCATGTTCACGTTGATATCTTTGACTGACTGAGTCATGTTACTATTTAGGTTTAAAGTAAATTTTTCTGCCTTTATTCTCTATTTTACTTAATCAATAGGACGTTTTACGAAATACGTGACATGTCAACAACCAAGAGTTCATTAACGTCATATCCCTTTGACCCAAGTCCGCTTTGGTATTTTCTTCGAAATGCCCTCAATTCCTAACAAGTCAAATAACACTGCGAAATGACTTTCCAGCAGTATTACAGCCGGACGAAAGATAATCTTTCACGAACTGTTAACCATCCATATTAGGAACACTTAGGCGCCAAACTGTTAACCTTTAGAGCAGGCTTTATTAATCTACGTGCCTACTAAAATCAAACAATTTTTCAGGCAAACATAAAACACACATAAAAAGTCACAGTAAGCAATGAAAAATTATAACAAATTGGAATCAATTTTTCTTTCTTTTGATTAGATATACATGGTGCGAGCTTTTCATTACTAAGGGTTATAATAATTTTGAGAAAACATTTAACGTTCACTTTTCTTTAATGCTAGTGGTGATTTTGAAAATTTTAAACTAAGTATGAAACTCATTTTATTGAAAAAAATTTTTTTACCCATCACGCCATTTCCCGGAGGGGGTAGGGTAGGCAGAGAGTACGGACTTCCATTCTTTACAATCCAAACAAGCCTCTTTCGCTTCCTACAAACGCATAATATTCAGCATTCATGCTCTTCTATGCATTCATGCCTTTTGCTCCTGACTTGGCCCTCCTGTAAGACCGCACCGATATGGTCGGTCCATGTCATTCGAGATCGGCCTCGTCTGCGTGCACCCATTCTTTCAGACTTATATATCTTATTAGTCATTCTCTCTACATGCCCAAACCACCTTAATATATTAACTTTCATTCTAGTCACTATGCTAACATCCCCTCCACATTCCTTTCTAATATTGTCATTCATCACCTTATCAATCAGTCTCTTTCCGAATAGAAATGTTTTAAATCGTACATTGAAAACTAAATAAGAAAAATTTTATTGCCGAAGAAATCGATAACTATTAGGTATATTATGAAATATTTAAAGTCTTTATAAAATACACACTGAGATGATCATACAATATAACTACCTACTTCACCTTTTCCACTTAGTCCAATAATTTAAGACAAAATATCTTCATCTTTCGAATAGTTTATGATAACTGCCGAATAGGTAATTTTAAACATGTAGTTATGCTAGAAAACATATTAAATTATTATATTTATTGAATCCAACAATTTCATACTCCGCCGTGGAGGGTTGGTTGATATTCTGCCTAAACTCTTTACTTGCGTTATTCATACACATGCCTTACTTAAAAAAATTAAATGTAGCGATCCTGAACTTGAGACCATCTGGTTTATTTGTAATAGTTCGGAGAAGCGGGCCCTACTAACTGATGACATTTAAGCTGCAGTACAACGAAAGTGTGTCGCCTTGGTTCCACAGAGACTAAATGAAAATATAATAGAGGTAGTTAGTAGACTCGTATCAACAGAACAACAGTGCCTGGTAACATTATTTACTGTAGCAGCGAAAGGAAGTCAGATACGATACGACGGTTTGTTTAGTATTTATGTTGAGTCTTATCTGCGCCCATAGCCGGGACTTGTCTCATTGACAGTCGGTGGTGGCGGCTCATCTATAAAATATGTAAACACAAGCAACTGGCCCACCCACATGTTAAATATTTACCCACGAAAAGTCGACTGTAATTGAGTATTTTGATAAAAATAACTCATAAACACTCCTTGACTTCATAGATTAGATATTTATCTCATGTTATTTTATAATATAAAACAATAGTGCAAAAAACGAGACTATTATACTCAACATGAAAATCCTAACAGATCGATAGAACTAAAAAGTTATATTTCGTTCAACTAGAAAAGTAAGGACCCAAAAGTGATCCCTGTGGTACGCCTGCTCTTGCATAGAAAATTATAGACCTTATTTAGTGAGGCTTAATTGTTACGGAAGTTTTGCAATGCAATATTTTGCATTTTACGTTGCATTATAAGAAATTGGCCATATTAATTGAAATATCTTACGACTTAAAACATTTCTATGGTTTACTGAGATGTTATCTCTCATGATCGAAAATGTCTTCGCAAGAAGAAACGCTTTTCTCATTTATTCAAGTCAGTCCAAGTCCTAATTACCTTCAATATAATTTGAAATAACTCAAAGATTTATAAATGACTTAAAAATTATTTGGTATGAATTCTGATTGTGTATAAGAGTGAGCATGCGATAATAATATCATACATTAAGGGGTAATGGTGCCTACTTACAACAATATAATAGTCCATGAGAATCAGAAACGGATAGAGATCCGCTGTTACATTGTGATATGTCGTGATAAGGTGCAATCATGTGCGCGAGTCCGGCCAATAAAAATACGAAACACAACATTCTATAAGGCACACGCAGCGTAATCAAGTAATTTGTAGAAAAATTGGTTTATTCAAATTTTAGTTTTTATGGCAGCATATGTATAAGATTGTTCAAGGTTAAGAAGCCAATGAATTTGTTGTTTTTTTTTTACCAAGATTGGCGTCTTCGAAACCAATCGTCTTTAAACAAAATGCTCAGGAGACGTTGTTTCGTGTCACCTATCCTAAGCCAAATTTCAAGCCCACGATATGACAAAAAATATCAACCCAAAAATCAAGCCCGTTAATCTCTAATGGACGTGGTGGTGAATGTTTTCATTGATTTATCAATCTACTTCCCGACAGACGTTGTCCTGTGTTCCTACCTATGAATATTGAATTCGAATTGAACCATCTCCTAGCAAAAGCAAACACGACAAAAAAATAATTTTAGCGAAATCGGTCCAGCCATTTAGACGTGATTCGATGACCACGCAAAATAGCTCTCCATTTTTATAATATAGATGATAAGATTCTGATCTTTAATTTCTAAAAATGCCTGAAATTAAATAATTTATTTTGATATTGACAATGTATCTAGTCTTCTTGATAACTACGAGAATAAAACTTTTCGTAATCTTTTGAGTAAACGACTTGGCTTTACTGGCTAAAACATCTCTTTACATACTTTTTATAAAAATTATGTTTGATATAACTTCCTCAATGATTCAATTACAAATACAATACAAAGGTAGAAAAAAGTTGGTGAAATAAGAATATTTGTCAAAATACCACTAAACAAACTGTTCTCGTAATTGTTGAGGTCATCAAAGTGTAGCACCTTACATTAGACGTAATTAAAGTGTCGATGTTATCTCGTTTAATTAATCAGACGTCAAGTAATTGATGACGTGATTGGTTTCTGCCCAGATTGATCAATCCCAATGCTGGACGAGTAATTGAACAGAAAGCCCTCAAATTGAATTACCGACGTCATCACTGGGCACATTGTATTAGTATCTATTGACCCTGAGATATAAATTTCCTGTCGTTTCGGTGCGCAATAATTACGCAGCAGGGAATCCTTACAAACATCGATGACAATGACAATGATTGGATAATCATGATATAACTTTGTCAGAACATTTACAAATAGAATGTTGTATAACATCGACAAATTATATGGTGTTTGTTATTTATTTGTATTTTCTGTCGATCGACCAACTTCTCAGTTAAAATCAAATGTCGACTGGTCACTGCTTTTTATTATTATTTTTTTCATACATTCAATAAAATTATTACTCAGCATAACAGGTACAAACCCTTTGCTCTGAGCAATGAGAGTCAAACAGAATATCAAAAACAAAAAACATCATTAAACATCGAATACAATTGCTTGTGTAATTCCAGTGTATAGTAATTATTAGTAATTAAAAAACTGTGATGATTTTTTACGCAGTCACTACTTCTCCTCAGCGTCCCTGTACTTTCTAATCTCATGAAAAAAAAATGGGACACAAATTATGAGATTTTTGTTACGAATGCCGATTTTAGTACAAAGTCCGTATAATTCAATGTGTAATTTCACGATTTAAGATCAATCGATCAGATACTAGGTATGCATGTTTTTATAATATATGATACGACACAAATAAACGAACTAAATTGGAAATTATGCAACAAGATAACAGGCCCTCTTAATACGCAAGATGAGACAGAATAATAAAAGTTCCTGATGATTGGATTACAAAAGGTCATCACCTAGTTGGAAGACCCCTAAAACCCATAATTCAGCTTTTAGAAACAGATTTAATTAAAAAAAAGATGAAAAATGAAAGACAATAGATGTAATAGGAATATTGTATGCAAGAAGAATGTGGCATGTAGACGGCCACCACTAGTTGAATGTCAAATCTCCATATAGAAATAGCCTAGACCAGTGTCTGTCCGCCACACCTAAAGTTATACAACGTTCCACCTACATTGTATTATAATGAGATTCAGTGTCCGAAAGAATCATGTCAAATTCTGCCACGATCCGTGTTTTTTCGATTCAATTAAATTAAATGACACAAATTTCTACACAAAAGTGTAGGAATAAAAATATACAGTGGGCGTAATTCAAAGATATTTAAAGGTTTCTTATAATACAGAATACAAATCCAGAAATTACATCTAATAGTAGTAAACATCAAGAGGGTTAAGAAGGCATTATAAAAAGTATTCGTACTAAAATTTATCATGGTTCATCAGTTTTTTTTTGTCGTGACTTAAAATAAACGTTTTTTGTTAAGAAACCTCCACAGAAAACCTGAATTAAATGATAGTTAAAGAATATTATACGTTGACAATCTAAAATGCAAACCTTGTTCGCGTAGAGTAATCACACTAAGCCAGCATTCGAAACAGCAGAAGAAATGGCAAACGACGCGATGGGGATACAGCATCCTCAAATGGAGACCGTGAAACAGATGATCGACCGATAATATAATCCCAGTCGGAGGAAGACGATGGATTAAGGCAAGTCCAAGAGAGAGTGAAAGAAAATGAAAGAACTCTATATAGGTACATCAATGAGTCGAAGAAGAAATGTTGCTCAGCAAAGATGCTTTAGAATACTAAAAACTTTAAAATATTTAATGCACATAACCGTGTATTTAATCAACATTTGTCCATGTAGCACAAGTCCTACTAGAGCCAGGTGGAGTGGAATATCGATGTGCTTAATGGGTGGACTGTATTACATACAATGCTGTCTGTGCAACAAGTGAAGACACGCGGACAACCATGTATTGCTTTGCTTTGTATGCTATTACGTTATATATAACAAGTACAGTTAGGTTCCGTCTCTCACAATAGATTCTTTATAGCAATATCCACAACATGTCAGCCACACAAAATTACATTTTGAAGTTTCTGTCGGTCAATCACATAAATTTGACAGAAAAAAAATAATTGGTCTGAAGGCCACCTTGCGGACTTTTTACCAAGTACAGCGTAATTGTCATAATCTAAACTTTAAAGTTTTCTAATGAGAAAATAAAATATCCGTAAGGAAAACTTCTGATTCGATAAAATCTCGATGATAATTAGTCTGATGGCTTAAAACAACTAGTCTACCGGGGTCGGTTGTCGGTATTAAATAAAAAAAACACGATAAATACAGTCATAATATAGGTATTGACATATAGCCATGAGCGAATACTTTTGACGGGAAGAAATCTATTAAGATATCCGTCCTATTTGGATCATTATGTAAAAGATTATATTGCAAAATTCTGATTTGAAACAGAGACGAACGTGGGTTATCAAAACTAGAAAGTAAGCGTGATTACGTGATACTACCCTAAAATAAATTCAGTAAACAGAACATAATTAATTTCAAGTGTATTCGTGTTCACTTTGAATTACAAATAAGAGCCAATGAGAATGTACAAAAAAAATGAAAATATTTTGCATCTTTCTCTGTATTTATATAAAGGCGGGGTTACACCAGTAAAAAGAACGGATGTGCATTTCCTTACGAAATGGAGCCAATTTTTGTATGTAGATTAATATGCACATATAGCTTTTCGTTATACATCAATCTCCAAAGACCTTAATTTATGAGATGAATGTTCGATTTCGTTGTTAGATCTTTTCATCAGATCAGTACAGAAATGATTGGAAGGAGAGGGGAGAGGTCTTTGCTCAGCAATGGACGGTAACAGGCTAATGAAGAAGAAGAAGAATGGGCTACATAGAAACGTAATCACATCTTTGTGCCATTTGTCATTCTTAACAGAGAAGTAAAATCGAAAAAATAGAGCAGGAATGGAAAGAGCAAACTAATTTATAGAACATACAAAAAACACTTTAAGAGATAGCTCGTACTTGCCTGGAAAACCGTTTAAAGTAGACACCCTTTAGACGTATTCATTAATACCAAAAGAACATGATGGAGAGAACTCTGTAAAACTGCGTGTCTTATGGAATAAGGGAAGTTGTTTACTACGAAACCTATGCATAAGCTCATGGATACCGATCGCAATAAAACTACGAATAAATGTAAAAATATAAACAGAATATGCTGTAAAAACAGGGTGTACGCGAAGTGGCAACCTTTTTTTATAAGTTTTAGTTGCAACAGATCAGTACCCGGAGACGAATAGCGCTTTTTGCGTACGAGCGTATTATTACTGTCTTCCTCTTTCACGACACAAGCTTCAATTAGATTACTGTGAAAGAGTCAAAGTGTGTATTTATGTGTATTTATGTTCACTTTGAGTGAGCACAGATTCATGGATCCGGATACAGGTGCGACTATCAAAATTGGTATTCATCAGAGATCAGAAGGCACGACCTTTAGCTCCCTCGATCATTCTTCGTGGAATTCTTTAAAATTAAGGTTAATGAGAATTATCCGCCAGGTTAGAAATAGCAGCAATATCCAGGGGAATATTTCAGCATAGTATCACCGATCTCCGTTCCACGTAAAAAGAGTGCCAGCAGGGTAGTTGTATATTATTGACGTTTCCAATTTAAAAAAAAAAATCTATTGCTGGTAGCTTTGGCTCTATTGTAATTTCAATGGGGTCCCGATCTTTGGGGACACCCAGTATATACGTATTCATGAAAAACTCGAAGGTTACTTCTAGTAGAATAATATCCATAAAAATAACACGCATAAACTTTAATCTCGTAATAAATTATTATTAACATAGTTCCCAAATTTTGGTATTATTCAAATTCAATAAAGTACTCAAATAAGTGATTCAAAGCTATAACCGATAGAAGTTGTACAAATCACGCATTACTATCGAAGCAATATTGCCTATATTCAAAGCAGTAAAAATCACAATGCGTATGTACGATGTTATTATTATATTGTGTTGAAATATTTTAACATTTTTATGTGACGGTTTATGTGGACCACCAAAGCGCTGCTGTGAAGAGATATCACTCGAGAGTGTCAGTTTGATATTCAATCATTTTCAACGTAAAGGATCTTGACGCGACGTCGAATATTTACACTGGTTTTTATAAGAAGAAATATTGAAAGATTCTATCAATTACATCTGGATTGAAAAGCAGAAATGAGAAGAGCTTAAATAGCTGTGTAAAGACTTATTTTTTTTAGTTAGTTTAGTTGAACTAAACTCATTTAGTAGGCAATCTTTTTAATTTGTAGGGGCTATCTTTTACTATGTTATTTTTGTTGGTTCTCACTCGTTCAGTACCCCATTCTGTAGCAAGTGTAGGGTAGTCACTTAAAAAAAGTGACTATTATAGGCGATACATTTTGTATGAAAAACGTCTATATGCGATTCTCGCATTCGTTTTTCATACAAAATGTATCGCCTAATAGTCACTTTTTTCAAGTGACTTGCTACAGAATAGGGGTCCTTGGCTTTATGTTTCATTTTTGACTTGCCTGCTTGATTTGTGTAACTTGATCTATTTGTTTTGCGTATCTTGACTCGTTTTATTTTATATTTCGACTTTCTACTCATTGTTTATAATGAATATTAGTGGATAAATTTGTTGCTGTTTTTTTTTTCGTGTTTCCATGTGTGTATTTTTGTATTATTTTCACGAATTAACCATTTATTATTATTATTTAATCTATGCATCCAGAAATTATTATTATATAGCTAAGGTTAATAAGGTTATTTAAAAAATTTCGTCCGGGAGTAAGGAAGAGAACCACATTTGAAAAGTCGATATCCGCTTACTCATTTCAACAATCATTGCATTGTATTACTATCGAATTTCTGTGATCATGAAAAACACGTATTTATGAAACTAGTCAAGGCTACATAATATCCCGTGGCGAAAAATATTCCCTCCTACAACTGATAATTCAGGGAAAACAGAGGGATGGAGGGATACTTATTGGGCGGAACAGTCTTTTAGTCAAAAATCTAAGACAGTGGTTTGAAATACTGAATGCGGCATCATTCATTAGACTGGCTCAAGATCGTGAGGAGTCCGGAGTGAACCTCCGTAAGGAGTAGCACTCAAAGAAGAGAAGAACTCGTATGTTAACAATTCAGCCAATATGAAAAATATTCTTGATTTTTTTGCTAGCATAGCCACACACTTTGTTGAATCATCTGTGTCAGAAATCAATCGAAATTTCGAAATATTAACAAGTTTCATAATTCAAAACCTTAACAGGCAATAAATTGAAACGTTTCGAAATGATACCTAAGGTGAAGCTTGTCACATTCCTCAGAGGTAAACCTGATTTCGTAATTGTCTCTGAACAAAGCTGCAAGTAAGCTGAGTCATGCAACGTACATTAATTCTATAACACCAGGACGATAATGTGCAGTAGAATTTGCGATTGGGAAATGCAAAAGTATTATTTTTGGGATCGGAATATTTTGACCTTAAACATAGGCTTAAAATTTTAAATCTTATAATATAATTGGTTTAGTTCGACTGCAGCCCAATATTTTCGTTGAAATACTCCAACTTTGCGCGAAATATGTTGAATATAACATATGAAAAAAAACATCGATATTCGTTATTTTGACAATTACAGTATGGACGGGAAATGTGTGATACACGGTCAGAGATTCATACATACAACTGTTGTTGTTGTGCAGATACGGGAATTGTCCCTAACGTAGTACCTGAAGTAAAAATGGGACCCTTTAAACGACGATATTAATGATAAAAAGTACAATCAAACAATTAATGATGATTTTCCATGCCGGTAGTTTGACAGGTTTTGCTGCTAGTGAGAATAATAATTGCATAAATCACGGGATAGTCGGATTTCGTCTTTAAAATCTGATATAAATAAATCTTTAAAGGATCTAACAGTGACTCTAATTATTAATGACATTTAATTTCCAATTCCTTTAAAAACTTTGAAGGGTTTTCGCTTTGTCATCTTGACTTTCTGTGTAAGTATATCTGCCGGCTTAAATCATTTTGAAACTTCAATTTCTGTGTCCAGTTCTCGCAAAACTCCGACAAGTGGGTTTTTCCTATGACAACTATTTCACCGTCATCGGCAATAAATGGATACAGATGCAAAATACCTTGAGTGATTTGCTTAAGTACTGATCTACTTAAGTCTATTTTCATGATGAACCTAAATAACTTCGACCAACAAACGGTATCATATCGCATGATAACATCTGGCAAATATTCGAATAAATGCCAATGCCTAAAAACTTCATGAAATTAGAACAATTTGTAATTAAACATATTGAATTTGGATAAGCGTGTAATATTTTAGACAAAATGTATAGAAAATATGTCGATGAACAAAATAATTATAATAATTATTATACATAATAATACTAAACACTGATGGTTCAAAAGTGACCAGTAGAAATATCTAAAATAGCTGAATTTACTTTTTTAATGCGCTTATCCGATTGAATAAAAAAACTCTAATAGATAATGAAACAATTTCTTTGAACCTTATATTTGGGTTAATATTAGGTGTATTAATAACACAAAACACTACACATTATCACAGTAAATATCACAAAAATAACAATTTTGAATAATTACTATCACCGGTTAGTTAAAAACAACACTTTTGCAAACATTTTTTAAGTTAGCAAAAACAATTGAGTACGATTGTTAGCAATTACTATGTAAGTACATATTTTGCGGTTTCGCTAATCAGATCTCAAATCCGTCCGGACACGCGCTCTTGTTTCAATATACTGACTGACCGAAGATGAGATTGGGGCGCACTAAATGTTATTATGGATAGTGTAATGTAATGTATACATTATGTTATGTGGATTGAGAGAAAATTATAGATATATTAATCATGAGTATAATACATCGTATCGATTTGATGGAACATAGTAAAAAAGTTTTCAATCATATAAGAAACATTGTCGAGAGAAACGGGAAATTTGGTTGAAGATGCAAGCAGACAAAAACACATCGAACAGCAAATTTGTTGAGATTGAAATACACACACGCAAAGCTACTAATACCAGGTAAATGACTCATAAAATTAAAGGCACTAATCAAACGGTCTTAAACATTTGGTTTTAAAACGGTTGTGATAAAAGTAAACGGATAGACATGGTTACTCGTGTGTGTCAGATCGGATTAAGAATATTTTTTGACAGTGGTGCGAAATTGTTTGAAAAAAAAAAACCAGATCGCGGCAGACACGCGGTTTTTCACGATGATGAGTCAAGCGTGCGATGGTTCGTGCATCGGCGGTGGATGCTTGTAGAAAGAGCCGAACAATTAGTTTCACTTATTGGATTAATTCGATCTTTATAAATTATTATGTAGATAATCAGATGGATTAACAAGATTCTCTCATACAACTTGGATCTTTATAATGAAGCATACATCACGATTTGTCCTATAATAATGAAAAATCACTAAACTTAATTGAAGAAAGGTCGTACCTACTTGTTAAAGTATGAGATTATTCCTGTTTTTTGACACAAACTCTGAATGGTGTAAATTAAATTAGTGCACGTTGTTTTAAAGTATTAACAACATCTGTATACCTTATAATTATTATTGTCACGATTGCCACTCCTAAAATTATTTGAATCTTTCTTTCTTGAATAAATTATTGTACAACCATCTCGGTAGCATAGTTTTATTTTCATGGAAAAAGTCCATCAGAGACCATTTGCCCCCAAAGGCCCTCTGCGGCGCGGTAGCTTAGTACCTAATTTCCAACCTCAGAATCCTATTTTGACAGATTCATTATCAAGAGCCCTATACAGTGACACGTTTATCTATTTATTAGTAATTAAAAAAAAAAATAACACAAAGCTACAATAAACTAGACAGTTTCAATGTAGTAAATTGTTATTGTGAGTTAGACTATTTCGTTACTTACTTACACAATACAAACGACTTTCGCCTTTAAAATATTATTGCTTGTATGCAAAGCGGCCCTACGTTCATTTAAATTTTGAAATGCATTTCATCGCATCATAAAAATGTTACATCCATGAAGTGTAATACAAATTGGTACATTAACACATATTATTGTACATCCGTACTGGCTGCTTACATCGCTGGTACAATCTACGGTGAAAATCCCCGCAGGTATATTATCTGCCACGGTTACGCATCGTGGTAAAAATGTCGATAAAACGCTGTCAATTAAAACTCATCGTAAAATTTTAAGCGCATACATTACCTATGCGTGAAAACAACAACGCATTATGTGGAGTAATGCGATACGATTCTTTACGAAAGTGGTTGGCTGATATCGTAACAAAGTTTAACACTTTCTAATCTTAAGATAACATTATACACAGTGCTTGGATTCAGTTATCACTTATATGTTAAAAACATGAACCTACTGAAGATTCATATGTGTAAATAAAAGTGTCGTAAAACTTTATTAGTCTATACCAAAAGTATGAAATACTAGAACTATATCGAAAGTCAAACTATAGAATCTCCGTTGACTCGATTCAAATAAAAATAAAACAGCATTAAACCTATCCTGGCGTATGGTACAGAGTCAAAGGCCTCTACAGCAACGACGAAAAGCCTACTACGCAAGAAAAAACACTCCGGGATATTAGGAGAACCTGCAACGTCCAGAACGTTGTCCATAGGGTAGACCCATAAGGCATTTACACGTAGAGAGAGCCAATTCTGAGAGGCTTATAAAAATAGCAGCAGATTCCACATCAATAGGCAGACGACCTCCAGGGAGGGTACCCAGAAGGTGTATGGATTTCCGCATCTTATGAACAGAAATATCCGAGTATCCGACCTCGGTAGCCTAGTTGTACTAGCGTGGACTTCAGATCCGGGGTCCCGGGTTCGATTCCCGGTCGGGTCAGAGTTTTTCTAAGTGTTTTTTCACTAGAAATTTCTACCCGGGGTTGGCCTGTCTCAGATTGGACGGGACCGGTTGACTGGAAAAAATTGCCTCAGGCAATAAGTTCCGCCGGCTATACTTACACCTTTGTATAGAAAAGTGTTATATTATTATTATTATAAAGACAGGACATCAAAGGAAGAATATAATCAAAAATTATGGTCGACTTATTCTTGATGAAACTAGATGCCATCAAAAATAATAATTATAAAATGAGGTTGGTTATACGGCTTATTTTATCCTTCATATTGATTTATTCTTGGACAATGGGAATGAAAAGTAAAAAAAAAAATTTAAATGCAAAATGGGACTATTTCGATTTAAAGACGTAGAAAATAAAATCACGAATATTTTGGAAACGAAACGGTATAAAAGGGGTAAGCTAAAGAAATCCACGTAGTAATGTAATGAGACCATTTCCTTTGTAATTATACAGTTATGAAATAAATGAGCAAATATGTAAAACAAGGATAATATTTGTGTAAGAATAATGATAAAAAAGGAAAAGAAACAAAAGGCGAGCTTGTCCCAAGAGATCTGTCACAGCGAATTTATGGTTACAAGCTCACCAGAACTCACAACGTAGCTGAAAAAGGGTAATTTGTAATTAAAGATCATACCTTCTGTGATCCACATCGATCCCGTCCTCAAGGAAGGCCAGGTAAGAAGTAAAAGAAATAGGAGAGGGTGTATGAGAAGTGTTATGTCGGTGGAAGAAGTAGGTATGCTTGGATAGAAAAGAGTGGAGGTCCATTCTTTCTTCCTACCCCCTTACGGGACTCGGCGTGATGGGTAAAAAAAAACATTAGGTATGTGTTGGATATGTACCTACTCTATTTCTGAATAGAATGACCAAAAAGTATGCGAAAATAATCTTCACACCTGGTTATCACACACCCATAACTGACACCCGACTGACAAGCGTTTTTATTCGACAAAAAAAAAACCCATAACTGACACCCGACTGACAAGCGTTTTTATTCGACGGGAATGACCAAAAAAATTAATATTTTTTTGGTCATTCCCGCCAGTAGTAAAGTAATATTTCGATAAAATACCAAAGCCAACTATCACAAGCAGGGAACTGACTAAAAATTATGACAGGCATATAAAAAGGGTCATTAATTGTTTGATAGACTTACAAATCAGTAACATTTTATATGGTTGAAAACTGCGGAACTTCGAACCTTGCGATTTTTTGCAATATTTTAGATGTCACTCGAATAATTCTAGCGAGGTGAAGATAATATTATTATTATTCTAAAGTTAGAAAAAAAAGATAAACTTTGAAAGGCTGAATCTCGGAAACTATTGGGTTTACATAGACAATTCACATTGTAGCAAATTTAGTCAACTTTAAAAACGTTCTGAAAAGGTTTTTTCAAAAAATAGTCCTTCAGGGTTTTAATCGCCAAAATTTGAAAAAATTACGATTTTTCGATTTTTGACAAAGTTGCGTTTGGCGCTCGATTTCACAAACTTGGATTATTCATCAGGCCAACATCATAAACAAGTCTGCAAAAAATCAGAACTACCGGATTTAACTCATACGGTGATATGTATAAATTTACTGTACTATAAACTATAAGTGTTTCAACAAAAACACCAAGATACAAACGAACTTTAACAATTATTACAACGGATTGAAATGTGACTTTCATTCTATGATGATAAGTTTTAGTTTTGTAAATAGGTATAAATAAGGCTTTAAAATCAAGATAAAAAAAAAACTAGTAGAGTAAACACTAGAATTTATTATGGGAAGTAATAAGTAATTGAAATTTTAAAAAGGTCAATGAAGAATAAAACAGCTTGCAACATTGTTATTCTCAGTTAAGTATACAAACCATCGACATTTAGTTTCAAAGCAGCCTTGGCTATGTAAATTGGTTTAACAACGAATTTAGAAAATTATAGACAGTATGTTTTCGTGTTGTTTTAACCTGAGATTAGACGAATGTTCCCTCTAATTTAATGTTGTAATGTTTGCTTTTAAATCATACTGATAAATGAATTATTATAACCGATAATTTTTTTAATCTTACCTATTTTTACCTATACCTTTCTGGTAATTCTCTCTAGAAATAGAGTATACTATTTGCACTACTAAATGAGAAATTGAAGTGGAGAATCTGTAGGTTTGGAATGAAGTTATTAGGAAAATGTGGTATTGAAGTACAAAAGTTAAAAGAGAGTACCTACAAAAAAACTCTCAGAAAAGATATGAGAAAATGTGCTTGGCCGACAGTAAAAAAATCGATTCAGTTATCGAGCAATGTTAAGTCAGATATAAATGAAGCAGGTAAGTGAAATGTATATGGTTGGAAGAAGTTTAGAGAAAGATTGGAGTTCTGTGTTCTCTGCCCATCCCTTTAGGAACACGGTCTTCTTTTCTGGTGACAATCCTTGGTCGGCATCAATGTTGACCATGGTCTCTTTCCACGGTATGATCGTTGAAAAAAAATACATTTATGTGACCATGTTGTTAAGATGAACAGGACGTTACGAGCCTTGGTCTCCTAAAGAAATCGTTTTCATTACTCTCTGTCCTCAGCCGCTCTCCTCCAGCTCGTTGTTTGTCATTAGTCCAAAAATGGGAGATTGATTTTCAGTTGTTTTTCTTCAATATTGTGGTACGTTTTATAGGATTTAACGGAATACAAAAGAATATCTTCGTTGCACAAAAGATACGAATCATGTGTAAATTTTAGTGCATTCCAAATTTATACATAAATCGAATTATGTACGCAGCGACGACACATAATTCAAACATGCAAAAAGGGAAATCGAATAGAGCTAGAACAGCTGATATCACCTTTGTTTTTCCTCATTTGAATGAAGAACGGCAAAATATGAAAGAAAAATAAAAAACAAACAAATGTCCAATTTCAAAAAAAACAATTCCGTGTGGTGTTTATCGTTGCTCACAACAAAGATAAAATGACATTTCATAGACAATATTTCTTTCCGTAAAAGGCAATACCATTGAGCAACACTTGACGTGATTTTTTATGGAGATTAAAACGTGTTCGTGGTGTGATTTGTTCAAAAGAATACACGAAATATCGCCACGTCTCAAAGAGTTAATCCCTTTCTCACGGTAGAGTGAGTTGTGTTAAAAAGCTTGACAAATTGTCTACTTTTGTACGACGTCTAAAAATGACAACTCAAATTCGTTTTTTAATCTTCTAAAAAATTACTATCATAGAAAACGCTAAAATGACGCGGATTATCTATGAATCTGTTATAATCAACCTAAAAGTTTATTCCTAATAAATATCACGCCTAGTTCTTCAGAGAGAAGTAGGTATATAGCTAGACAACAGTGCGCCACACACATATTACAATGCCGACAGATATCTCATTCCTCATCCATGACTGCTATATCTCATGCATGCAAATTGCACGCTACCTCATTATACTCACTATAACACTGGCCTAGAGCTCTTTCTCTACTATTTCCTACAGTTGATAATATTGTTTAGTAGTCTCGCATAAGGCTCGGTCATCAAAATGTTGCCACAAATAATAAACAATCAACTATTCGATACCAAAATTCAAAGGATTCAAAATTCACTTCAAAAGAATGTTCGATTGGCTGGCAGACAAAATATTAGCCGATAGCTGTCAATATTATTTTATCCGTGTTTTTGAGTAGTCTTTTTAAGAAAAATGAATCTGGGCCCACCCAATGTGACCACAAATACATTTTCGACATCCTTCACATAAAGTACAGCTGTGTTGCGAAAATGGAAATGGTCGACATCGGGATTTGAACCCACTACGCTGAATGAAAGAGAGCAATAGACCGAACCTCAAGATTACCAACCACTTAGAATTTAGTTAGATATTTGTGGTGTTTATTTTACGTGTTTCATATTTTCCGTCATATTTAATAAAATGTTATTAGCGTAAAATTATTTGAATATAAATAAGAAATGAATTACATGTTAAAAAAAAGAATTGTAAAACCGACTTTGAGGTAGAAATTTTGCTAAGCGATTGTTTTTTCGTCCCTATGAAAGCTATCGCTAAACATATACAAGTTTTTCAAACAAGCATCCATGAACGTGTTCCATAAAGGCATGTTTGAACAATATTCCAAGCGCATGGGAAGCCTTGCTATTGGCATGTGATAGAAGAACATTCCTATACTACAGTATAGAGGTTGTATTTGAAATGCAAACAGGTATAGAGTTCACAGAGTGTGTACACTACTACTAGGTGTATGCCGTCAATTCTCATCGGTCCAATCACGAGCAGCCCACATTGGATTCAGGTCACTGATTTCTGATGTCATGCCTATCCTGTTTATTTTAGCTAAACTAAATCACCGCATCACACAGGTATTTTACGATGTTGTCAGATGCTAACATATATTGGATAGGAACCTACCACTTTATGTTCTTTCCAATATTTGCACCTAAATTCATCACAATCCTCGTTATAAACAGTAGGTATTTATTCATCATTTAAAACATACAAAAATGATCTTGAATAGTATTTAGGTATATTACCGATTAATTGAAATTTTTAGACCGTCCTAAATACAGCTACAGCAGAAAGGCAGACTAACACCAAATCCTTGAAAGACTGCTTGAGCCCATGGATGGAAAGAGTACAAATCTAGGTATATGGAAATTAATCACTATTTCTTTAGTCAAGGCATAATGTGTGAACGGTTAGAAAGATTTCGGTATTTCTTAATTTTGTTGTGTTAACTACTGCCAAAACTACAAAATACAAATTAACACTTCTCTATACAAAGCTTTCACTATAGCTTCGAGACAGGTCAATAGAAATCTTAAGTGAGAAAACACTTTTCACCTGACCGGGAATCGAGCCCGGGACCTCTTGATCTGAAGTTCATGCTTATACAATTAGGTTAACGAGGTCTGTACTTGAATAAATAAGGACACACAATAAAATTAAATCTTAAGGATAAAAACTATCATTGAATTATATTAAGAAATGTCATAGAGTCGTTCATTCCAAGTGGGCTCAACAGAGTTAAATCTTAAGACAACAATACAATAAAATTAAGCAGGAAAATATTGTGAGCATTGTTCAATTCCATAGACAAAGAGAAACTGGAGGAAACGGCTCTTTAAATTGATTATCCAATCTGACTTGTCTTTGTATTCCAATAAACTCCGCTTCACAGATTCTCTGTGTCATCTCTATGGAACGGCCCCTCTTCTATCTACTAAACACTGTCAAAAGTCGAAAATGTCACAAGTTTATTTAAGGACTATTTTAAAATATTATTAGGTACCTTTAAAATGCATTTTCGTTCCGTTTCCAGTTGAAACGCAAATATGAACCATTGCGATACTAAATAAATAAAGGTTATCTTTCATCCTCGGTCATATTGATAACGGTCAATATTCTATACACTCTTAGGAAGAATAGAAAAACAAGCAAGATTATAAGCAAAAAGGTATAGGTTATCATTGAAAATGATTAACTTTATCCAATAATGATACCGAAATGTTCGAATAACAATGGTTTGAAGAAACAAAACAAACTTGGTACGGGAGCGGAAACGTGCGAGCCACAGCTGGAAATAGAGTATCTTTTCTTGATCGGTGATATGGAAACCATGGTAACAACAACGAGAAAGACACGGTACGAAAGGGTCTTCCTCGTCTTCGAGACCCTGATGGGAGGAAGATCAAAGCTCTACTCACACTTATACATTTTAACAGCGTTCACCATCAGGTACGTGCTTCTTCGAACAAATTTACGATTCCCTGATTCATCATAGGAAGCTTAGATACACAACCAAAACATTTTAAGTGACATAACATTCTAAATAGGGTAGTTATATAAATATTCATGTGTGCTTTTCAGGAATAGATCTTAATAAATGTCAAGTTTCCAGCTTCTCGACGCTGACATAAAGTCCAAATTAAGACCACTTCGGGCTTACGACCGTCTTCTACTGTTGTTTCTGGCTTGTGTGGTCACTATACGTCAACATCTTTCCCATTCCAAGACAATCCAAACTTCCTTTACGCTCCACTTAGGGGCATAGGGAGGCAACAAGAGCTCTCTATTGCGCTCGATCATGCGCAATGTTTATAACCTCCTCCCACACCATGTCCAGATTCCTCAGCTCAGCTTCGAAGGAGCGGAACACAGTATGACAGGGTCTTCCTCGTCTTCGGGACCCTAATGGGAGGAAGAATAGCGCTCTCCTCGGCCAACTGTCATTCGGTATCCTTAACACATGTCCCAGCCAAGTCTATCTCCTCCCCATAATGGTATATAAGTGATGGGCTCACGCTGGGTGCGCCAGCGTATAGCGTCGTTTGTGATGCGGTGGTACCATCTTTCCCATTAGATTAGGTGGTAAAATTTCGAATCCCGAAACCATCATGAGTGTTTGTTCCATCAAGCCATATAGGCAATAAATAATAGATATGGTGATTTCCTGGCACCATCTAGTATCAGTACCTAGTTGTACTTAATTAAAACTTGCGTGCGTAAAAAAGTTTCTTAAAATGTCCAAAAGATGTATCAGCATTTCACTAATCAAAGAATAATTATATTCAACTAATTGGTAGTTTCGTATACCCAGTTGGCGGCTTGGAGGTTAGTGACTAGGCACGCCACAGCTAGAGTCTTAGGTTCGAATCCCACCGGGGCGTGGAATTTTTCAACATATCTGACATACACTCATCATAGATTTGGGATTTATTTCTCACACGACCTGTTGTTTATCTCTACATGAGTGTACTCTTCTTTAGACTATTACTGAAAATATTTCTAACCGGTTACCCCAATCTCTGGGATACGCCGCTATGTATAATGTTTCTTGTTGTGACAGGAAAGACTCGCATGTGGTCGTAGAGCGAGCCTATACACCACAAAGATATTCGATACAGCGTCCCTTGATATGAAAATCCGTGCAAAACCGCAAAGTAGTGAGTGCGTCCTGGTACGGCGATGCGGGAGTGATTCATAATTATTATTGCGGCAATTTTATTGCCTGAACCGTGTTCACACTCACATAATATTTAACAGGTTATTGCTTAAAAATAAATTGAACATATTTATCGTTCCACGAACTATTTATAAGTGTATATTTTTGATACTTATCTATAATCTTATAATACTTATCTATATACGAGGAAGACCCTCTCACACTGTGTTCCTCTCCTTCGAAGCAGAGCTGAGGGATTTGGATATCGTGTGGGAGGAGGTCATAAACATTGCGCAAAATCGAGCGCAATGGAGAGCTCTTGTTGCCTCCCTATGCCCCTGAGTGGGGTGAAAGTGGGAGAATTGGAATCTATATATTATTATTACGTGAAGGAAAAACCTTGTGACCAATTTTACGAAAATTGCGCAGACGAATGAGTATGAAGTTTCGCACACTTATAGTTTGTATGCCGTGGGGTTGCCGGTTAAGAATAGCACCTCTGCTCTTTTTGCTGGTTTTTCGAGCATCCTGTAAGAGGCAGGAAATCGAAAAATCAGATCGGGACCGTGAGGTTGACCAAATCACGTCCTTAAACCTCGTTCGGTCAGAAAAGGCACAATGAGCCTAGGACGCTTTCGAGCACAATGGAGAGCTTTTGATACCTCCCTATGCCCCTAAGTGGGGTTTAGGCCCCTCGCATTGCGTAATGGCGAGAGAGCACATAAAGGTACGATTGTTGAATTGCTGGTAGACAGAGGTGTGGTTGAGATTGAGAAGTATGTGAGTTAACGGTTGGTGTGATTGTGTAGAGTCTGTGCGCATGTTTGCATGCAAGATGTTGTATCCTGTGCCTGATCAAATTTGTAATATTCTGGATCTTTTTCTTCTGATGACCTTCTTGTGATTTATGTTGTTGGCTTATTTACATATTTATTTAGTTGTTTATTTTATGATTGCTTACATCTTATCACCATGACTTGAGCTTATGAAGCGGCGAACATAGATTAAACTTGTAATTGAGGACTTCATCAAATTCCAATTTATTTTTATTTTAATTAATATTTGTGTCTCGTTTGCATAGTAAATATTCTTTTTTATTCTTTTTTTCGTTGTTGATGGGTGAATGCTGCTGCTGTATAATGTTATTTTTATTACCGAAACTGTCGTTTATCTGTGTGATTTTCTTGTTTGTTTGCTTTGTTGTGTGTATAGCGTCTGTTGGCAAATTCTTTTTCTGTATATTGACTTCTGGCTTCTTATTGATTTATGTACCTATAATTAATATTTGTTTATCTGACTTTTGATTATATCTTATGTTTTTGTTACCACTTGATTGAATGTTTTTCATTCTTTAGACTTTTGATTATATCTTATGTGTTTGTTACCACTTGATTGAATGTTTTTCATTCTTCATTCAATATTTTGGTGCCTCCCTATGCCCCTAAGTGGGGTTTAGGCCTCCTGCATTGCGGGTTGGTTTGGGGGGGGGGGATCTGCGGCCGACTTGATTTGTGTGGGATCGGCTTTTTGGTTTGATTGCTTCGATCGAACTAGAGGGCTGGTTTTGTGCGGGTTGGGTTTGCTGCGGATTTGTCTCCTCCGGGCTGGCTTGCGGTGTGCTGGGGGCCTTAAAGGGAGAATGTATGTATGTATGTATTCAATATTTTATGTTTTAATGTTTTTCATTAGTTTATTTAATTGCCAACCTCGATACAGGCTATGCCTAGTGAGGTGGCAAAACAAAACCACTTTTGTATTTTCTTTGTATGCTTTTATTTTGTTTCATTGTAAATGTTATAAAAATGAATAAACTTATTATTATTATTGCAGATTGGTTTGGGGAGGGGGGATCCGCGGCGGGCTTGATTTGTGGGGCCTTAAAGGGAGAATGTATGTATGTATGTATAGTTTGTATAGAGGAGTGGCGAATGCTTTTTTTTTAATTATGCATGAAAAATAGATTAAATCGATAAAAAAAACAATACAACCACTTCTGTAATGTTATCATTTATACTCACACACACTTCGATGTATTTGATATTGACACAGACGCATATATTCTTTTGTTTGTCTCTAGTCAAATTGAGAAAAGATTAATATTGTTTGTCTTTAATAAAAATAAAAAATACTTTTGTAGGTACATATCAACATTTCAAATTTGACGTATCCAATATTCATGTCATTGTTTTTTGAAAGAAAATTTTGCAATAGCGCTCACTCAGTCTTTGATAATGGAACCTTAATAACGTTGAAACTTTTAATTTAAAAATAAGTTATGGTCGAATTTCGAGCACGAGTCGACCACTAGTAGGTAGTATTAAATGCTCGTCCGTATGTCAATGATTTGAATAAGCGAAAAGCCTAAAACAGCTTTTTGGAACTTGTTATAACAGCTTTACATCCAGCTTGTAGTAGTGGCTAATAGAAAATGAACACGATAGGTGTTTAGTTTCATTCTTTAATTTCGAAGTTTTCTTTATAGTATCTTCAATATTGTGTACCTACCTAATCCGAAGGTCAAGAAATTATACTGGATATATTTCACAGAAGAGGACAAAAATTACTAATATTATGTATGACCGCATACCATCTTCACTTTCCTAAGATATATTACAAAAAAAATAAACAAAATAATCAATATACCTAGTTCAGTTTGTTGTATTCCTGCTTATTTTCGTATTTTTTTTTATCAGCACGCATGACTATTAGATTTTACGTTCGCTTTTATAATTGTTGTAATATTTTTTTTCAATATATTTAGTAGCTAATAATATACCTAATATTAATTTAATTCTTTTGAAACATCACGTAGCAATTTTGAGACTGATAAGATTTTGCTGTCGTAATATTCGAGCTTATTATACCTAATCAAAACTCGCAAAATTAGTAATAGAAAATAAACCAAAACAAAAACGAACAGTTACTGAATCAACAGTATTGTGCAAATGTGTAATATCTATGTGAGTGACTTATCAGGCTTTACGACAAACAATACCAATATTGATTAGATCCACACAGTTTTGCTATTATTATGAGAAAACTGTCGTGACCTTCGTATTGTGCTATTGTTCATTACGCTGCAGCGGATTAGTCACACCTGAAATATGCAGGAAGGCTGCAGAAACAAGAGGGCCCTTCAACAAGATGAAGTTCAACAGCAAACCGAATTGAGCGAATCCAATGTGTTCCGCCGATGGACTTTACAGCAACCAGTTAGTTCACCACACAGATAACATCAACATACCGCCAACCGGATAACCGGATGGCAAAATACACGATTTAGTAAAAGGGGATGAAGCAAACGTTTAAACAAGTCAATAAATGTTTTCGATAGAGCAGACAACTTTGGTACGAGGGCGACGAACGTTTAATAGTCCGGTGCAGACCAACTAAACTTGTTCTTCCACAACGTAAAACACTTACATAAATAAAAAAGTAAACTTCATATGAATGCACCTGTATCGGGAAGAGAAGATGTAAACATTTCCTTGCTGCACACAAACCTTCGCAGACGACTCGTATTTGCGTTTACCGTTGAATTTGTACTAAGATCTTGCACCATTGCACCGGGTGTTTTAAAAGTCAGTTCCAGTATTATATGGGTTCGAAGGACCAGTTCCCCTATTCTAACTCTCCCTGACATTTACGCTGGCGAATTATTTTGTATGGAAACATGTAAAGCGCCTCTACAAAATACTTCGGAAAGCACCGCAGCTGAAGGGTTTAAATTAAACTTTTCAATCTAAACTTTAGATTTTAGATCTTCAAAAGAACTTCAGTTGGGTAAATTCGACAAAACTACTGGTTAGTGTTTGCAAAATTTAGATATTTACCACGAGCATGGTGGTATTACGAGAATAATAGCAGATAGCGAAAATATGAAAGCCGAAAAGCTTACCTACTTCCCAAGAATATTCTGTTTACTGTGATGATCACCGTCGCAGTAGCCCAATATGGCACTATAAGAATAAGTTTCTATGAACAAACATATAATCTTACTAAACACGCCATCGCAAGGTAAACGATTGCCATTGAAATTTAGTGGATAAAAATTATTTTACAAGGATACATGCCTATCAAAATATAATGCCGTGTCTCATCACTTAACTTAAGAATTGAAACAATACAAAATGGGATAACCAATTAACTATGCGATGTGCGGTTTGGTTCATATTTATTATGTAAAAAAATAATGTTGAATAATGGTGTCCTCTTCTTTTCGAACGCGCTCTCAGGTTAAATATAAGCTACTTCGAATGCACGAATAAATCTAATACTACAATTACACGCTTGCCATGGCTTGGAAAACCACCACAAGCTCCAAGCCTTCACAAACGCTTGGACGCCATTTACACGTTGGCGTGCGGGTCTGTATTTTCATACCTTTGCCGCAAATTCCTTTGATCTGTGTAAAAACCGACACTTTTCGCAAGCGTTGGCAAACTCACACAAGGGAAGGCAAACACCCGGTTTACACTTTGGTGTTTGTGGTGGTTTGCCAAACCATGGCAAGCGTGTAAATATTTTATTGCCCCATACACAAGTTTCTAACTTCAAATGGGGCATATAAAATTGACTTTTTCATTTGATATATTTGTTAATGTACCTATATGTTTTGTACTTGTATATATTTTTTAATTAATAAAAAAAAAAAAAAAAAAAAAAAAAAAAAAATGCAGCATAAGAAGTTGTGACAAGTTCTGGCAATGCCAATCAGTTCTTCGACGCCTCCCTTTAACATAGAATATCCCCGTACATATGTATATAGGTACATAGATGATTTCAATTGTGGTCTATGGACAAAATTTTACGTTAAATACGCATGACTTTGAGGGAATCTAGGATTCTCTTAAATAATGACAAATTTAGGGGCAATATACTTTCATAAAGTATCATGAAATTCCAATGAGATATGAAACAACAAAAGGTGTAAATAATTTTCGAGCCAGTCTGTATCCCACAACGTGGCCGCGTCTCATGATGCCTAAACACAGAATGCATTGAGTTACGCCAAGAGACGAGGTCAAGAGGTGTTCGATATGTTATTATTATTACGTAAAATAAACCGATAATGTGTTCTGGCTGTAAACCAGTTCGTATTGGGGACGTCCATTAATCACGTGATGTTTTTTTGCGACTTTTTAGATGGTGATATTTGGTGATGTTTCAGAATACCCCCCCCCCCCCCCCCCGAAAATCACGTGTACTTTTTTAGTACAAAAAATTACGAAACTTATGATTAGGTATATTTTCGAAAAATTTTAAAATTTCTGAAAGTTCAACTGTGTTTCTTTAAATTCATCAGAAAAAATAAATACACGTGATTTTCTCACTAGACCCCCCCCCCTCCCCCTACGTGATCTTTCGTGATTTTTTCCAGACCCCCCGCTCCCCCTTTTGGGCTCACGTGATTAATGGACGCCCCCTTATGACCGTATGCCAGTCTATCACCGCCTTAAATTTACACACCTTAATGAAAAAACTTTAAAATTTGATGAAATATGACGATTTAGTGCGAACTTCTCAGTTGTATTCGTCTGGTCATTTGATTGTTTATAATAACAGTATTTGATGCAGTGATGGTTAGCAATATAAGAAACCGTTGCCGTCTGGTGTTCACTGAAGCGCTTATGAAATCCAGCGTAACTTTTCACTACATAAATAAGATTCAACAACAACAGGTAAAAAGAACATCACGCAGACCCAAGAAACTCATCAACGATGAAACGACAAGTAAAACGACAATCTTATCGATAAAATCGTGTTGGCTTTTTCTCGGCGGGTATCCAATTCATTAAACAACACCAAAGTTTTGGTGTAATCCTCTTTAACAAAAGCATTCATACTGCTATTCTAATTCTTAAAGCACGGAGTGTCTCTAGAGCGAGATTTACAGCGCCGTCCTCTCAAAATTAAAGCAAGAAACTGATTTGACAAAAAAAAACAAATAAAGCTTATGTGATGTCGATTACAATAATTATACAATAACAAGAGCGATATACTACTAATACAACACAAGATCTCCAACAAAAATGAAATAAAATATGGATTCAGTTTCCTATAGAAATAAAATATAAATATCTCAAAAATCGTGGAACCAATTTCTATTTTGTTTTTAAGAACAGTCATTTTTTGAAGATTCTATTTAAATTTGTGAACATGTTATTACGAATATTCAGTCAAAATGCATTATTAATATTGAAAAAAATAACGGTCAGTGCAAAGCAATGAAAGAGGAGTTGTGAGCGTTCAAGAAAAAAAATCTTAACGAACAAGAATATAAAACAAATGAAATGAAATATTAGAAAATAAACCCTCGTTTGACCTGATAATATTTGTAGGTGACGAAAGCTCAAGAGTGACAGATCATGAAAAAAATATTGCATCAGGAGAGAAGATATAACAGATAGTTAATATAATCATTTGTAGATCACATTATATAAAGACGTATGTGTAATACAAGAGTGTTTGGTATGTGACACACACGTAATCAACTATTTCGGTTTTGATTAATATTCCATACTGACCGTCCCTACATACGTACACACGAGATAGTCATCCCGTATAACTCGACTCATGTTACAAGGTATTTAATGTGGCTATTAATGGAGGTCAAACTGTCAATTATTGGTAACGACTTCATACCCAGCCATGTAGGGAATAAATCTGAGTTATTGGGAAGTGGTAAGAGCTATAAATTTGAGACCAATTAATCGGCTGTGTTCGAGATTATCATTATATGGGAACAGATTGAATGAAAATTCTTTAATAAATTTTATAGTCAAAAATAATATTTTTTTATTCCAAACAAATAAAAAATTTATTTAAAAATCGGATTAAAGTTGAGCAGACAACGTCAAACACATGGGTACTCAGAACATCTGAAATGAAGACATTGAGATCTATAGCGGGCAAAGCTTTTGGGGAAAGTGTGTGAAACTTTAGATATTTTTAGATAGTGTAAAAAGTGAAGAGGAAGTGGGATACTCATGCCCACAAATAAACAGGCACCCTGGACTTACTCATTACAAAAGTAGAGGGAATGTTTGAAGGCAGTAAGAATAAAAAAAGAGTCTGTCCAAGAAAATCTTGGTTATGATTTAGGTATTACAGGATGGCATGCAGAAGCTGACCTCTTTTCGACAACATTGCCTCAGTTCACATCAAATAACAAGAGATTGGCAATATAACATCAAATTTGATGAATTTGGACATATTCCTAATGATCAACAAACAAAAAAAGAGAAAATAAATAACATAAATTTACCCTTGAGTAATTTTGATTATCAAAATAAAATGAAAAATATCTAGAATAATAAAGTAGATTCTGAAATTAAGATGATATGGTAATCATTTCAGTTTTGTTGGTATTTTATTTTTTACAGACGAAGAAAATAATAAATAGCCAGACCATTTTGTTTGGTTCCCATAATTCTTCTCTCTCGAAGCTCAGTACCGATTATTTATTATGAGGGTAATTCAAATTTATGTGAATAAAAGTATCGGATTACTTTTGACCTTGCTTCAATATATGTTAATAACGGTACAATTGTTACAAAAAAGAGTAACCGAAGACGTATGAGATCAGCAAAATTAAAAAGAAATACTTATTTGCTTCGGTAATAAGGTATATCAAGCAAAGAAAACAGCAACTCTGTCAATGCCTCAATGAAATATTAATTTATACCTATAGAAGCAAACCTAGATTCTTCTAACAACTCATATAGAAGAGAACCCTATTTCCATCGTGGGAAAATCCCTTAAAGACAGAGTTCATGAAAGCGCCCAATGAAAATATGGATTTTGACGATATCGTAAGATGGGGCAGAAGTATATGACACAGGATGGATCATGTAGATAGGATAAGGGGTTAATTCGTAGCCAAGATGTTAGCTTAGAGTAAGACAAGGTAGAAGATTAAAAGATGGACAGCTGGTAATGGGTGTATCCGCAGAGGTTACACTTAGAAGACAGAAGAAAAAGAAATATTCGTAAATTCCATGAGTTGCCATAATGCAAGAAAACGTAATGAAATAAAGAGAAAATTTCATAATAATAAAAAATAGTTTGTAGTCGAGTCACAAAAATGCAGATAACTGCATTTTTGTGACTCGACTGTTTCCAAATATGTACTTAAAGAGATAAAAAAACACCATATTTGTTATTCCCCAATTTCAATAGCTTGACTAGTTTCGTAGGCACACGTTTTAGGTATATAGTCACAATGAATGTAGCCCATTCTTAATTCAAGCTCGGCTTAGCAACCAAGCACGGATACAGTTGATTTGAGAATTTTGCTTCGCAAAATAGAGGTTATGCGTTATGCTTACCAACACTTCTAAAAATTTTAATTTATAAATTAATAGTTTTGATAAAATCTTCTATTAGGCTTCATATTGAGAAGCAAATAGAAAACCACATCTAAACGTTTACTTGACACGAGACTGTCCACGGAGTAATGCGTGAACAAAGAATCTCCGCCTAATTATGAGGTGCTTCACGTGTGCATGAAGTAATGACGGTAGGAATATAATTAATCAGTACTTTGTAAGATGCGAAATCACAGGTTAGGGAAATATGCGATTCAATTATCTTAAGTCTGACGTTAAGTGCGAAAAGATAATCATTTGGATTGTTTTATTTTCACATTATTATACAATGTGTCATAAAAATGGAACCCGGTAATGTAAAAAAACCAGTCTTCAATGTGTATCACTAAATGGGACTAAAAAAGTTCTCGAATGGCTAACAAGAATACCTAAATCGATAAACGTTGGACGAAGGCAAAGTTGTGTTATAATAACATGTGAAAGGTTGATGAGAGTGGATAGACATTGACAGTAAGCACAAAATAGTGAACAAATCAGGTCGTAAGAAAAGGTTTTAAAACACCCAGAAAGCTGAAGAGACTATGAGCCTGGGGCTAAGTCAGTTTTCTTTTCGGTGTAAATAATCTCGCGATTATTCAAAATTTTATAGGTAAATATTTTTGCTGCTCGGGTTGTAAATTTTGATAAAAACTTACTCGAAAGAATATGCTTAAATGAATAATTCTTTGTAATAATCATTGAGGATTGCGCCTACACATATCCCATCAAAAACCTTAGTTCTCATTTCAATCAGACTTCGTAAAAAAAAAGTTTATATAATAGGGTCCAACCTTCCAAACAAAAGTAAGAAGGACTTCATCTGACTCGCCAGAAAGAACGTATTAATTAATCAAATTGAAGCTGGTTTTCAACAATGAAAGAAAACAGTCGTTACCAGTGTCCTTTACAACAAGATTGATTAAGTCCATGCTCCTCAATCGATCCTTCCGTGTTAACATGGGTAAAAACATTAGTAGGACATATTACCCGAAGAACGGATTGCCACAAGCTCCATTGCTTTTTAACATTTATACCTCGGATATACCAAATACGCAATCGAGGAAATTCATTTACGCAGACGACATCGCTATCGCGAGTCAAGACAACAACTTAGAAAGAGCTGCAGAAATATTAAGCGAAGATCTTAAAGCAATGGAGAACTACTTTAGTACATGGAAGCTAACGCCGAACCCACAAAAACGGTTGTTACACCATTTCACCTTTATAATAAAGATGCGAGAAAAGAAGTTGACGTGTTCTTTGCTGGAAGACGACTTCAAAACGAGCCGAATCCTAAATACTTAGGAATCACGTTAAACAGGGCTCTCACGTTCATAAAACATCTAGAATGTGTAAGGCAGAAAGCAAAGAGCAGAGTCAACATCATTCATAAACTCGCCGGAACAACTTGGGGTTGCGACGCTAAAACGTTAAAAACCGCCAGCATCGGTTTAGGCTACTCGGTTGCAGAATACTGCGCTCCAGTCTGGTTTCACAGTGCACATACCAATCTCATAGACTCTCAATTAAATGAAGCGATGAGAGTAATTAGCGGCACACTAAAACCAACTCCTGTGCCGTGGCTATGTGTGCTTTCTAATATAGCACCTCCACACCTCAGACGAGAGGAAGCTTTTCTTCAAGAAGTAAGAAAAGTAAAGTCCAACCATAATCTATCAATCCATCTTGATGTAGATAATCCGCCTCCATGCCGTCTGAAATCCCGAAACCCGTACTGGTTAGCTGCCGCTACAACTACGGATTACTCGATCGAAGACAAATGGAGACTAGTATGGACCGCATCGTCAGTAAGGAACCAGAACCTCGTAGCTGACCCGACAAAAGAACTGCCTGGTTCAACGCAACCCAGAAATATATGGTGTAGAGTTAACCGAATAAGATGTGATGTAGGCTGCACCGCTTCCAACTTACATAAATGGGGATGGATGGACTCACCAGCATGTGCATGTGGGATTACACAAACAATCGACCATCTGATTAACGAGTGCCCCATGTACGCATTTGAAAAAGGACTACAGGACTTGCACGCACTGACGGATGACGCGATTCAATGGCTTCGTTCTCTGGAGGTCAGATTGTGAGCGACCATAAGAAGAAGAAGAATTAATCAAAGTAAGCACAGAAAGAGATTTATGCATTTTCAGTGGGAGGAGAGGTAAAAGATTTTCTGCTGAAGTAGAAACAGGTCAGGAGTTAAGTAAATACGATAATATTTGATATATAATGCTAGGTCATAGATAGAAATTATGGAAGTACGGGTCTTCGTCTTTGATACAGAACGCGCGTGAAAAATTAATAAGAAAAAAAAAACGGAAAGAGTATGTTTGATTCATCATTATAAAGATATAAACATTGAATGCAAAGATAGAATATTTAAAGAGAAAAAACTTGTCAGAGATAACATTATCCAGCAAGTCATTTAGAGCGAACAAGAAAAAATGAAATCACTAAATTCCACAGAAGAAGATATGGATTTCATAAGAACGTTAGGAATGCAACGCACTCGAAAGCAATTAGCGTTTGTTTTCGTTTCTCTATACTACTCTTAGACACACTACACTCTACTGCACTCACTGCACTCGGTATCACAGAACATCTGACTGCAAGAGCAAGCTACCCGTATGCAGAAGCCAACTCACCAACACATCCGCCGACATCGGAATGTTTGATAAGGATGTTTAAAAGAGGATATAATAACAACAATATTGGACAATAGCAACCACATTGTTTTAAAATTGTTACTTTGTATACGTTTAGAAGAATGTATTTACAAAAAAAACACGACGTAGGTACTTTTAAATCCTGTAAGTAACCGCAATGAGAAATGATCTATTTGTTCAATAATTTAAATCCAGAAAAAGGGCGTATGTATGTACACAATTATAATCGAGAGTATGGAATATGGTAACAAAAAAACAATAATTATTACATAACATAAATAGAAGCAGATCACCAATAATGTGAAGTTTTTGGTAGTCCAGTGGTTCAGTCGACGACTTTCACTTGCAGATAATCTATTCTATTACAGTTGGTCAATTGTGATATTTTAAAAGTAGACACTTCAAAGGAATTTATTTGTTTTCACATAATATAGGCCTATTCAGGCACTTGAGAGAGGTTAATACAATTATTGTCAATGATAGTTTGTTATAATGAGGTATGTTTTTTATAATGAAGGGTAAAAATCCTTGGGTATAGTCCCGGACTCACCGGCAAATTAATTCCTCATTCTTCTGTGCAGACTCGGTCCCTTTCTTGCGGTCTACCCGAGACTGCAGTTTATCGATATTGGGACATTTCATGTACGATACAAATTGTAATCTTGAACTTTTATAGGTATTTAAGATGATAAATGCAGGTCACCTGTGACATTTGAGTTGATACATGCAGGTCATCTCAGATATATCAGTAAATCATATTAGGTCACCCGTGATATTTAACATGATAAATGCAGGTCACCTGTGTTTTGTTACGCGGAAACACATTTCTGTCGATGCGAGGTTAACTCACCACGATTGTACCGTGATTTGTGAAGTAATTATTTGTATATTACCAGACCCACTTGCACACTGATACCCATTACGCGGTACTAGCAGTAGGTAGGTCTCTTGTAAAGCACCTGTTGTGGTCACCCTACAGCGTCCAAAAATCCGTTCTTAGAAAATAGTGTGGTAGGATGCATTGTAAAAATTTTAGAAAGTTCTGATAGATAAACAAAGGCTCGGGCTTATCCCAGAACACCGATATGGTAAACAACAGAATTCCCGTTAGTTTGAGTGAAGACGAACAGAGGCGTGCCCCGGGCTTATGCCGGAAGGCACTTGCCATGGGCGGTTAATTTTTTTTAATACAAAATGTATAGTAGGTTAATTAATTGAAGTGGGTTGGCGATCCATATTAGAGTCACATTACTGTTGGATAAATTACAAATTCAGTACCTTAGCGTTTTGCAATACCTCAGAGTAAATTCACTCTCGTTCTGCGTATAGACAAGGAAGGCGCGACCGAATTGAACATGGCCCTGCTCCAGGTTTTGACCAGGCAATATGAATTACAATGCCCTTTTGTTAATTTACTCGGATACTGTAGATAAGGGTTTTACATAGTTAACATAGTCTTTTGTTTAATTTTAAGGATTCACAATATTCTAGTGAAACGGGTTTTTTTTGGATGCTTCGAAACACCGTAGATAAGGGTAGCTCTTGAGTGCATATAATTGTTTAGAATGTATTGTATTTTGATTATTAAATTATGTACCTATGTAGTTGTAACTGTAAATTAACAGAAGTAGGTATGTTGTTGTTCTATAATAGACTAGGGTTTAAACAAGACTTAAATACGGAATAATAATGTGTAGATGTATGAGAAATTAATTATTTGTACAGTGGAGATAATTTGCACAAAATGGACATAAGCAGTATTTAGAAAATAGTAGGCAAGTAATTAATTATATAAATTAGATCATTATTACTTATGTTTAAAAGTTGCTATAAGTATTGTAGAGATGTAGATTGATTTATGGATTAAATATGTAGGTAGTCATTATATGATGTTACAATGTTTTGTTTAAGTAAGTAAGCTATCAATAAGACATATTAAATGAATGTGTATATACTTCACGTTTAGGAAATGTAAGAAGATTTAAGGGAAGATGTAGGTTAAGATGTATCTAAGATATGATTAATTAATGGCCAACATTAGTAATAAGATTAATAATAATTAATATTAAGACAATTATTGAACATGTCTAGTATATAAGATTTCCATATATTCATAAGGTTGTAATTAATTTTAAGAATTAAGCTTTCAAAAGATTATTATTAAGAAATGTATTAAATTAAGGTTTATGAAAAACGTAGATCATAATACTAACCTATCAGTTAAGATGAAAAATCATGTATAAAGAAAAGATTTATTGATTACTAGGTATGAAGATTCATACGGAAAGATATGTTATAATTATATTATTTTATTATATGTTTCACGCGCGTAGACATTTTGTAGTGGTCACAAAAACAATTACCCTGTCTCCCTCGCACACTACATCACAGGCGCCTCCACCAATAAGATCATCCTTTGACTCCATTTTTTTTTCCCCTTCCTTGTCCTGACTCCGCCTCTCGGAAGCTTTCTTAAAAATAGCGGTATTACAAGGCGAGCCCTCATAACACGCTTACACGTAGCTGCACGCATTTAGACTTACACTGCTAACGCTTGCCTGTATTGTTTTAGAGTTGGACGTAGTATTGACGACAGTATACGTAGAGTTATTGTAAAATAATTAGTTATTCGGTGGAAGTGATTTTGGGTTTATATTGGGAAATAAGCGTAGAGTGGTGTCGGGTATACTGTAATCGCGTAGTGACGTATTAAAGTAAACAAGTAGAGATCAATAGTTATTAGTGCTTGAGTGTGTTTGCTCTTAGTGTTTAAATAAATAATAATTGTTGTGTAGTGATACCTACTGGGATTAATTGGCTGGTTGCAGTAGAGGTTTGAGTATCTTAGTTTACTAACCATAGTATTTGTTCATACCCCAAGTTCGTATTATATGAGGATTTAAATTTTGCTTGTTTTGTTTTGCTAGTTACACAGTCGTGTGACAATTAAATTAAATTCACTAGAAGAGCCTCTGAAAGGATTACTCAGAGGGGTCAGGGAGGGCATTCCTCACACAATACCTCCCACGGGTTTTAGTATACTAACCGAAGTAGTTTGAAATTTTTCTGTTTGTTTCGCTTATAGGTATTTCATAATTTTCATGTTTTTGTCTCCCGAGCCCTATAGGCGTAACAACTTGGCGCCAACGTGTGTTTAGTTATATATTAAGCATTGACGAACTCACCCTGAGACGAGTCTTCGATTTTATTATTTTTATAGTGATTTTTGTAGAAATTTCGAATATTTGAACACGTGGAGACCACGCGGTTTATACTAGAATCCAATTAGATTTTTCTTTCTATCCGTCAATTGCATTAGTTTAAATCCTATTTCACATCGACAAATAAAATGATTATTTTCAATTGGTTCGAGTTATTACTACGTGTTTGTAAACTCTTTATTTTCGCGGTGGTCACGAGAAATGGGGCTGCATCGGCAGGTTCGTTAGGCGTTGACGAAACGCCACCCATTTCGTCTCATGATGATGATGATGACCATAATGTGCCACCAGCTGACACATTCGAAACGAGGGATAGGAATTTTGATACAAGACCGCAGATCGTTTATGTGAGAGATGAAGTACTCAATGAGAACTTCTTTTTTAGCGGGTTACCTCAAGAATGTCCGAAGGCATTTATCGCGGATTGCCAAGAGTACTTTGCTCTTCGGAACATTAGGGAATCGGAGAAAGTCAGGTTGGCTGCTCTGAAACTTCGCGGTGACGTCAAGACCTGGTGGACCAGCCGTGGAAATGGGTTGCTGAGATGGTCGGCCTTCAGCGCTCTTTTATTACAAAGGTATGGGATCGACAATAATAGACTGGCATTGACTGGTCATTTACTCTCTCACAAACAACAAGAGAATGAGTCGGGATCTTCATTCTTAAGTAGGAAGACGAAAGTCTACGACCGGGTGTATGGAAACGATGTTATTTATTCCGCTGAATTTGCTTTCCATCTATTAAATTTAATGCTGCCACGTTACACCAATGTTCTGCGTAGGGAGTTCACGAAAGAGGACATTACGTTTGACAGTTTGGAGAACAGAGTCTCCGAGATTGATTTTCCAACGGAACTGGTATACCCAGTAATAAATAACGAACCGGCACAAACTTCACATCAGCCTCAAAGGCGAACCACTAGCATTTCTTGCTTTAATTGCAACGGTCAGCATTTACAGAGGAATTGTCCATTGACTAGGAATAGGAACGATAGGAGTTTTAATAATAGGAATAGCGACGGACAGTTACATAGGCAGGGAAATAATAATAATAATAGAGGAAATTTCCAGTCAGATAGGCAAAGGTTTAATAATTATCAATCGGATAGCTTTAGAAACTCAAATAATAATAATTTCAATCAGGCGAGGAATTTTGAAAATAGGGGTAATCAAAATAGAAATAGCTTTAGAAGGAACAGTAGAAATAATAACGGAACTAATAGTCAGGATAGGAATAGAAATACGGTTAACAATAATAGACAGGATAATAATAATTTTTACAATAATCAGGCAAGGAATAACTTTGATAACAGACAGGAAAGGAATAACTTTGATAATTGACAGGGTCAAAATGGGAATCAAAATAATTGGAATAGAAATGGGCAAGGACAGAATAGAAACAATTGGAATCAAAACAGGGGTAGGCAAAACGGAAATCAGAACGTGAATTTAAACGCTCAAGGCCCTGGACGGAACGCCGGATCAAAGCCGTCTCAGGGCAATCACTAGAAAACGGAGTAGAACATAGGGAGGTTGAATCAGAGCTACGACCGACTATTCAACCTGTAGCAAAGGTCCTTGATAATGATGTGAAGCTCAGGTCTAGAAACATAGTTTCTAAACCGATTCCTAATAATAATGAAATGTTAGATGAAGTGCTAATATGGGAAGATACGGGCGATAGTAGTGATGGGCCAGTCGAGGTTCAAGCGTGCTTACATCGCGAAAGTAGCGGTAAAGATGTTGAGCGCGATAATTTTAGACTTTTGGCTTCAAATCCTGAAGAAGTAGAGAGTCCACAACGTAATAGAGATAGGGAAAGGTTATCGGATGTAGATTTAGATGCGATAGAATTTTTTGAAGAACCGCAGTGTGTAGCTATTGTAGATTCGGGAACGCCATTACTCCCGCGTATTAGAGTGTCGTTTAATAATATAGAATGTACAGCTTTGGTGGACTCTGCGTCTTCGTATAATATTGTATGTAGCCGACTAGTTAGAAATTTGCGTAAGCAACAGACCCATATTGACAGATTATATTTAGCAGAACAAGGTGCTTACATGGAGGTAACGGCTAGACTTGAGACAAATATTTTAGTTCAGGGTATAGAGGTTATTTGTGAGTTTTTAGTCGTAGATAAGCTTAGGGATGATGTTATTCTCGGAGTGCCGTGGATGACGTCACAAAAGTGCGTTATAGATTTTCATAGGGGTTGCCTTCATTTCGGTAGAGTAGAAAGAGTGACGACGCATTTGATACCGGTACGTGGGGAAATGAAGTGTGATGTCGAATTGCCAGAGTTGCAATCCGATATACCTCGCGGACACCGAGAGAGTCTTATAGGTATTTTAAATGATTTTAAAGAGGTATTTCTTCCATATTCTGGCCCTGCTCCGCTACAACCTCACGAGATTAAGCTGAAAGATGCACGCCCGATTCGTTTACCTCCGTATAGGCTCTCTGATGAGAAAAAGAAGCATCTCTTGGCCCAGCTGGAAGGCATGCTGGCTGATGGCGTGATCGAAAGCAGTAGATCATGTTATAGTTTTCCGGTAGTTATGGTCCCCAAGCGAGGGAAGGATGAATATCGCTTTTGTGTAGATTATCGTAAACTCAACGACGTCACTGAGGACGAACCATCACATTTACCCATTATTCATGAAACGTTAAAAGATTTAGGTAACGCGAAATATTTCTCGTCATTTGATTTACAGAAAGGATATTGGCAGATCCCAATGTCTGAAGATTGTAAACATTTAACCGCTTTTTCAACCCCTGACGGAGCTAGCTATCAATTTAGAGTTATGCCCTTCGGTTTGAAAGGTTCTCCAGGAACATTTCAACGGATAATGAGTCAAGAGGTCTTGGCTGGATATCTACGCGATTTTTGCCTTGTTTATCTCGATGATGTGATCGTTTATTCTAAAGATTGGGCTTCACATATGTATCATTTGAGATTAGTTTTAGAACGGTTACAGCAATATAATTTGCGGTGCGCTTCAGATAAGTGCAGGATCGGTACCACAGAATTAGAATTTTTAGGTCACGTAGTTTCGGCTAGTGGTAACCATCCCCAGAAGTTACATGCAATCTCCATTGCAAACTTCCCAGTGCCTACTTCAAGAAAGAAGTTGAGGTCCTTCCTCGGCTTATCGAATTGGTTGCGCGAGTATCTTTATCGTTTTGCAGAGATAGCAGCTCCATTAACTGATTTGTTGAGCACGAAGAGGCCATTCAAATGGAATGCCTCAGCACAAAAGGCAATGGATAGCATTAAAATTGCTATAAGTAGGCCACTCTCCCTATGCAGGCCAGATTTCGAGAGGCAATTCGTATTGCAAACAGATGCCAGCAAGTTCGGCGTTGCCGCCGTTCTATATCACGAGCGACCTGATGGCGGTCGTGATATTGTCTCTTACGCTAGTGCTCGTTTTTCTGATGCAGAAAAACGCTGGCATTCGAACGAACAGGAAGCATTCGCGGCTGTTTGGGCGATAAAGAAATATCGTCAGTATTTGGAAGGTACACATTTCATCCTACGTACAGATAACAAGGCGTTGACATGGCTAGAACGGGTTAAAGATGAAAGAGCTAAGTTAACTAGGTGGGCATTGTTATTACAGGAGTTTAATTTTACGTTAGAACACTGCCCAGGTAGGAAAAATGAGTTACCTGATTTCTTGTCAAGAAATCCGGCCGAATCTAATATCACTGAAGATATTGATTCGTTAGATAGGGGAATGTACCCCAATGTTAGCCAGGAGGGCTGGAAAGCAGATAGAGGTCTACCTCAGGTGACGCTCATTGAGAACGGTCTGGATCTTCGGGACGCTGAAGATCAGCAGTCTGGAAAACTGGCAGATCGTGTGCGTGGTGCACAACGCACCGATCTACGGTTGTCTCGAATGATAAACCATTTGGAAAGCTTACTTTCTGCCAACAGTCCACCAACAAATGCCCGTGATAGGCATTGGTTGGAGATATACAAATTAATTGATGGTTACTTATATAGACAGGTTAGCGGACAATCAGTTCCGAAACTGATCGTACCGAAATTTATGATCCCTCACGTTTTAAATTTTTATCATAACAGTAGGCATGCTGGCCACCCTGGTGAAAGGGAAACGCTTAGAGCGACTCGGAGATATTTTATCTGGCCAGGCATAAATAGAGATGCGAAAAGGTTTGTCAAGAGATGTATGACTTGTGCTCAAGCGAGAGCGTTACCAAGTCGTCCACGCGCGCCTTTAGGATCATCGGTAGCACAAAATCCTTTTGAGATTTTAGCTATTGACTTGATGGGCCCATACCCTAGATCAGCTAAGGGGAATACGGTTTTATTAGTAGTTACAGATATGTTTACAAAATGGGTAGAAGCATTTCCTATGCGATCGGGGAGAGCACCACAGATTGTAGGTTTGTTAGAGAAAGAGATTTTTTCACGGTATGGGTATCCTAGGGCTATTCTCTCAGACAACGGACCACAGTTTAGTCACGAGTCTTGGAACTCGGCAATAGATAGGTGGCAATGCCAGCATTGGACCACAGCGATTTACCTACCCCGTGCTAACATAACAGAACGCCGAAATCAAGAGTTAAAAAAATTGCTCCGTGTTCACCTATTAGGGCGTGAACACAAGCGTTGGGATGAGCACTTAAGCTCAATTTTAGAGTCAATTAGGGGAAGACGTAACGACGCGTCGGGAATGACTCCAAGCCAAGCTCTATTTGGCTACGAAATTAAACGACCTGGCGAATGGTCGTCGGTAGCCCCAAATACTAATCCGGAAAGATCAAATAGATTAGATATAAATAAAAATATTCGTCAAAACCAGGACCGGTATAGAAGTAAATACGCCCAGACCAACGGAAAGGTCCCCGGTTATGTCACTGGACAGAAGGTTATGTTGAGAGAACATCCACTCTCAAAACGCGTAGCGGGTTTTCATGCTGGGTTTGCACCAAAATACTCCGGTCCTTATACGGTTCTATTACCAGTAGGACGGGGAAACGTTTACTGGATAGATCGTAAGGGAAAACCTATTAAAGTACATTCAGATGAAATTAATTTGGCCCCTGATCAGCAGGAAGAGGTTCAGGAAACTGGACCTTAAATAAGTATAATAAAATTTGATTAAATTGGGATTTGTTTATCTATCGGAATAAAGTTTAAGGTAGTAATGTTGTAAGAGTAATATATGTGAATGTTAGTAATATAAATTAGGTATATATATAGTAAGCATATTAAAAAAAAAAAAAAAAAAAAAAAAAAAAAAAAAAAAAAAAACAAAAAAAAAATAAAAAAAAAACAATAAAAGAGGTTATGGGTAGGATTAATAAGTAGAGTGTTGTAACTTACAATATGTAGAAAATAGTATCAATTGCTAGTGGTGGTGGAAGTTTTTTTAAATTTTAACATTAGGATAACTGGCTTATACATTCACAGTTTTCCTGTTTATATTTTACTTTGAATGTATTGGGCGCCCTTGCATATTATGTATATTACATTTTTTCTTGAGTGCATAAAAAGAACGAATTTTGAACGTTTGAGAGGGGGCGGTTGTTGTGGTCACCCTACAGCGTCCAAAAATCCGTTCTTAGAAAATAGTGTGGTAGGATGCATTGTAAAAATTTTAGAAAGTTCTGATAGATAAACAAAGGCTCGGGCTTATCCCAGAACACCGATATGGTAAACAACAGAATTCCCGTTAGTTTGAGTGAAGACGAACAGAGGCGTGCCCCGGGCTTATGCCGGAAGGCACTTGCCATGGGCGGTTAATTTTTTTTAATACAAAATGTATAGTAGGTTAATTAATTGAAGTGGGTTGGCGATCCATATTAGAGTCACATTACTGTTGGATAAATTACAAATTCAGTACCTTAGCGTTTTGCAATACCTCAGAGTAAATTCACTCTCGTTCTGCGTATAGACAAGGAAGGCGCGACCGAATTGAACATGGCCCTGCTCCAGGTTTTGACCAGGCAATATGAATTACAATGCCCTTTTGTTAATTTACTCGGATACTGTAGATAAGGGTTTTACATAGTTAACATAGTCTTTTGTTTAATTTTAAGGATTCACAATATTCTAGTGAAACGGGTTTTTTTTGGATGCTTCGAAACACCGTAGATAAGGGAAGCTCTTGAGTGCATATAATTGTTTAGAATGTATTGTATTTTGATTATTAAATTATGTACCTATGTAGTTGTAACTGTAAATTAACAGAAGTAGGTATGTTGTTGTTCTATAATAGACTAGGGTTTAAACAAGACTTAAATACGGAATAATAATGTGTAGATGTATGAGAAATTAATTATTTGTACAGTGGAGATAATTTGCACAAAATGGACATAAGCAGTATTTAGAAAATAGTAGGCAAGTAATTAATTATATAAATTAGATCATTATTACTTATGTTTAAAAGTTGCTATAAGTATTGTAGAGATGTAGATTGATTTATGGATTAAATATGTAGGTAGTCATTATATGATGTTACAATGTTTTGTTTAAGTAAGTAAGCTATCAATAAGACATATTAAATGAATGTGTATATACTTCACGTTTAGGAAATGTAAGAAGATTTAAGGGAAGATGTAGGTTAAGATGTATCTAAGATATGATTAATTAATGGCCAACATTAGTAATAAGATTAATAATAATTAATATTAAGACAATTATTGAACATGTCTAGTATATAAGATTTCCATATATTCATAAGGTTGTAATTAATTTTAAGAATTAAGCTTTCAAAAGATTATTATTAAGAAATGTATTAAATTAAGGTTTATGAAAAACGTAGATCATAATACTAACCTATCAGTTAAGATGAAAAATCATGTATAAAGAAAAGATTTATTGATTACTAGGTATGAAGATTCATACGGAAAGATATGTTATAATTATATTATTTTATTATATGTTTCACGCGCGTAGACATTTTGTAGTGGTCACAAAAACAATTACCCTGTCTCCCTCGCACACTACATCACAGGCGCCTCCACCAATAAGATCATCCTTTGACTCCATTTTTTTTTTCCCCTTCCTTGTCCTGACTCCGCCTCTCGGAAGCTTTCTTAAAAATAGCGGTATTACAAGGCGAGCCCTCATAACACGCTTACACGTAGCTGCACGCATTTAGACTTACACTGCTAACGCTTGCCTGTATTGTTTTAGAGTTGGACGTAGTATTGACGACAGTATACGTAGAGTTATTGTAAAATAATTAGTTATTCGGTGGAAGTGATTTTGGGTTTATATTGGGAAATAAGCGTAGAGTGGTGTCGGGTATACTGTAATCGCGTAGTGACGTATTAAAGTAAACAAGTAGAGATCAATAGTTATTAGTGCTTGAGTGTGTTTGCTCTTAGTGTTTAAATAAATAATAATTGTTGTGTAGTGATACCTACTGGGATTAATTGGCTGGTTGCAGTAGAGGTTTGAGTATCTTAGTTTACTAACCATAGTATTTGTTCATACCCCAAGTTCGTATTATATGAGGATTTAAATTTTGCTTGTTTTGTTTTGCTAGTTACACAGTCGTGTGACAATTAAATTAAATTCACTAGAAGAGCCTCTGAAAGGATTACTCAGAGGGGTCAGGGAGGGCATTCCTCACACAATACCTCCCACGGGTTTTAGTATACTAACCGAAGTAGTTTGAAATTTTTCTGTTTGTTTCGCTTATAGGTATTTCATAATTTTCATGTTTTTGTCTCCCGAGCCCTATAGGCGTAACACACCGTCATATGTTGCTAGCCATTGTGTTCGCACAAAGGTTTGTATTCATCTGTGTCAGTAGTGAACAATCGCTTGTTAGTATTATAGACATGTTCATCAAATCATACACAATAGGACTAATTGAAAATAGTGTGTATGCATAAATGGTGCAATAAATATAAATAACAAATGCATAGACAGGAGAAACTGTATCAGAAATAAAGAAGCGTAGAAAATGTATCTGTATGAAAAATTAGAGGTCCTCTCAGGGTCAAAGGAGGTCTAAAATAATTAATTTACTACTTTTTTCTGTGATAAGTATTGTATTAGTAAAGTTTGTATTGGACTAAAGTGGATTTTTTGAGGCGTAGAATCTTTTATACTACCCTATACAACAGCGACTCTTTTCGGGACGAGTTTCATAGAAAAAAATACTTAAAATAGATAGTTTGAAACGAAAAAATGGCATTTAAATTAATATCACAATTGGTTGTTAAAATTTTCGAGCAAATTTTAATAGAGTTCTCTCATCGCTGCATTGGAATAAAATAAGTGCCTACCCATAAGATTCATATACTTAGACGTATTATCGACTGTATAAGGATCAAGCAATAATTATTGACCTAGTGGCTAGTGCCTTTATTACATAGGACAGCAAGGGATGTTTGAGTCCTTCCGCAGGCATTGTATTTTTCATGCATGATCAGAATTTTAAGGGAATTGAATTTTAACATCTGCATTTTGAATTTGCCAATGTTTAGTGATCACACTAAACAAGTTTTCTAAACAAAAGTAAAAGACGGTAGAAAGCTCGAAGTGATCAAATTGGAAAAAAATTAAAGGGCACTTAAAAATAGGTGTTATGATGACCGATCTATCAGTTGGTAATAAGATATGATTATATTAATGGGAAAAAATGCTTTAAGATACGAGCAAATTTTCATACGAACAATGAAGTGAATTCTTATCTTGATTTATCATTCCCAACCCATTTTATTTAGTTGGGTTTGTGTAATTCAATCGACCATACCGATTCTTCGACAGATGGTTTCAACATTTCACTCGAGTTTCAACTTTTGATCAAGTAGTAAAAAACTCATTAAACTTTTCACATAACTCCGTCGTTAATCTCCTCCTCACAAAGTAAGAAACCACAGTGAGTGTTGCTGATATAAACTCCAAGGAACTTTACATATTTAGCAGTAAAAGTTATAAAGTCTGACACGATTTCTTATCGACAAACCAGATAAAAAAACTTTACAAAATACAACAAAATGTCACAAAATCCGATCAATATGTTTCACGTTCCTACATTGAATAGGATAACTTTTTTAATATGTTTTGTGAATATTCAATTTTATAAACATTGTATTTCAATATGTATCTTTTTTATTATGTGATCCTATTTAATAGCATATTATTCAGATTTAAGTATGCTACAAGGAAACTTTTTGAGTATGCTACAAGGATATACATATTTGCAATAAACAGTTAATATAACCTGAATCTTTATTAGAAGTTTAAACTAAATCATAACAAAGAAATGTCACGTAAGTGTGCAATCGTTATCGATATAGGTTTAACGAGATAATCCGAGGATGTGCCCAAGACAGACCGACTGCACGTCCTTGTAATTCTGACCCCTGATTTCTGCGACGATTCCCATCATTGGAATTAATAAGCAGATCTCCCCAGAGTGTTAAATGCATCGACCATTATATGACGTATACCTAACATCACATAGCCAGAGACGGTCCTAGTGAATGATTTTTATGACTCGTTTAAACGAAGAGATTTATCTAATAAAGCGTATGGCATATTATGTAAATTGCAGATTAATGCTTGATATTATATGTTGCAGTCTATAAAGAAGACATAAAATTATTATTCTTACATAATAGATGAGTGATAGCATTATAAAATTAACGAATTGAACGTGCATTCTTGGTGGAATTATTTAAATAAAATAATTTAAATAAAACAATTGATTTGTTATTCCACTATATTTATTTACCTGACTAGTTTCGCAGGAACAGGTCCTGCATGGTCACAGGTGACTTAGAAACTCAAATATATCTCCAGCCATTTGCGTCGAGCTGCTTCTATGCTGGATTTCGCTGTTCTGGTCTTCTGTCTCGTAAAGATGGTGATGAAACTAGGTGTTAGGTTTCTTCTATGGCATTCTCGAACAAACCAGAGGTTTTGTGAAGCTAGACGACGCTTCAAACTGAGTTTCTTGTACACGTTCGCAATTTTTGCGTCACTCGCGTTTTTAATAAAATTAACGAATTGAACGTGCATTCTTGGTGGAATTATTTAAATAAAACAATTGATTTGTTATTCCACTATATAGTGGAATAACAAATCAATTGTTTTATTTAAATTATTTTGATAGTATTATAACGATAATTACAAGGACAAAACAATGATGACAATTATTCTACAAGGAGAAAATAGTATAGCATTAAAGAACATATTGCAGCCAAGCATTACGGAAAGTGGATCCTCTTGAGTTTGAGGAAACCAGAGGAACGTTCTGCCTTATTAGATCTGCTCTCAACAAGGAAATTTCAGAAAATACACTGCAAGTGTTAAATATTATATGGCTAACTTTCCTTAACTGACTACAAGAGGAAAACACTTGTGCTAAACCGACCCTGCGCTTGGAAATAAACGTCACAAGTGTACCTACACAATATAATGTCAGTCGCGCTAATTGTGTAGAGGTTAACTATTTTGACATTGCCATTAATTAGTATATGCATAACAGAGGTCACGCAATACGTAATGATGACCATTCTAGAATCTGACTGCCTTTTAGCGCATTGTTTTTAAATCATTTCATCAATCTATTTCCAAGAAAGAGTATAATAAAAATGTATTATGAACTCCGCATGTTTGGTTGCCTAATAAGAACTCTTCTTAGAGTTCCCTCGAATATATAAAATTGCAGATGCTGACGGTGCAGCTCATAATGCAATTTTTATTAATCATTTGAGGGAATTGACCAGTGGAGTCTGGATGATTTCCTGTGCTCCTTTAATAATATAAACGTATTGTTTTATAATGCACAAGATAACGATACATACCTATAGGCTTAAATCGTCGTTTCATTCGTCAAAAGAATTGATGCGTTGTTGTATTATCATTAAAATTACCTAAATGTTTAAAATTTTAAAGTAGAATAGTTGACAGCGAACAGTTTCTTCATCATCTTATTCAATAGCGCTACAGTCCATATCGGGCCTTAGCCTTCTCAGAAGCATCAGTATATAATCAACCGAATTTTTTGACCTCAAAACGGACACAATATCCCGATTTAAGAACCTTGCAAGACAGATAAAATTAAGAGAAAAGCTGACGACAATGAAAGACACTGACATATTTGTCTAACGAATGAATCCGACCAAATGCCTGATCCCAATCTTTAATTCATAAGACTTAAATCAAGTTAGACCGCTAGACTACCTACTGAGGTTATATAAAAATCTAGTTCAGTTTCTGAGAGGTAAATTTACCACTCTCTGAGTGAGCAAGATTAGATTTGCTTAAACATTTGCCTATATTTCTTAGACCCAATATTGTATGTGAAATAGAAAAAGAGTCCATAATTGCACACCCACACATCGATAATGTTAAGAAATTGCAGACACAAATGTTTTACAATCGGTGTAGAAAAACCGGTAACATTATAAGTTTTAATTTGTAGAATATCTTCGAGCGTAATGAAGATGAATACAAAAAAGCAATTCTAGTATAGAGATTTATGGTACGATACAACGGAGAACCGTTGTTACGGGCGCCATTGTATGTTGTGAGCGGCTAAGATAGATCCGGATGGATTATTAGGTTGTAGTGTGAAACAATATAGCGGGACCAGGGTCATGGGTCGGCTGACGTCACGAAGAGTTATCACCTGGAGGCGTGGTGGGCTGCGTACCATGCCGTATGACTGGAGAATATGCCTCAATATCATCACTGATGCATTATCAACTGTTTACGATACCCAGCCAAAGGTAATGAATCTGCTCCACAAGACAAAGAATTGTCAACTAGCTTTTATTCTTACAACTAATCGAAATATATTTGAAATAGGGGCAAATTGATAAGCATTTATGAACATGTTGTGTAGTTCTTGTGTCAAAGATAAGCATTTTATACTGTGAATCTGTAAATCTATGTCAACAAACGATGGAAGAAAAATGTTATATAAATTACCTTTTTCATGTCTCCACAAAACTACGCAATTAAATTAAAATTATGGCTTTTATTTCAATGGAAACGTTCACATTTTTTATACCATCCAAGTTTGTAATAAGATAGAATCAAACAAAACACGTCGAAAATGCACACTCCTTGAATCTCGCACGGAACAAAAAGAAATTAAGGTCGTACAGCGACGAGTTCATGATCAATGCATTGCGTTAAACTCAAACTCGTTTTTAAGCATGTTGTTGTTCTTGAACACGCAGTCAGCTCCAACAGATGGGGTTCGGAGATTAATCAGTGAAAAAATAAATTCACCACAATACCTACTCTTCGGAGCCAACATCAATAAACAAAAGAACGTGATACGAACAAAAGAACGCAACAAAACAACTGTACTAAAGCCTCTTTACGTAGAGATTTCCCTGACACGGTTAAGCGCATGTCAAAGAGTAAACAATGACGGCTTAATGCGTGCGTTGTACTTACGTATGTAAATTAATTAAGTTTTATTAAGCTTCTTCTTGTTATTATAACATAATATGTCTTCGTTGCTTTAACCCTGCCTGCGGTTATAATATGTAAAGAAAAACTTTAATCTTCTTGAACTGTAACAGTTTTCTCTGACGTTCGCTTAATCAATTCGTTTATTATTACCAATTTTGATTTAGGTAGATTTTTGGAGGCGTTCAAAATTTGGCAATGTAATCTAATATAATATGTACTATCTATTTGTATGCTCTATCTAACAACATCCTCTACAATACAGATTCAAAGTTTTTCCTAAGTGGTGATTCTACGTATCTCCAACGGTGGAGACCCGAATCGAAACCCGCGACACTTTTCAGTACCGTTTTGTGTCTCGTTTCTCGGTCTCGCTAGCGAACTGGCGTTCATACAAGCTTCGGACAAGTAATCGTTTCGGTCGCCTGTTTCTGTTATTGGTCTCGGTCTTGTGCCTTGGTCGAGGCGCGAACATACGAAGAGTTATTCCTAGAATATGCAGAGGTAATGATTCGAGAGTGATATTTTTCAAAAAGACGCGTGAGTCAACAGATGGACGATGACTTACCGAGACAGCTGAAAATCTGAACATCGAAAAAGGAAGAAAAATTGGAAAACTGATAAAATTTGAAAAAAAAAATTGATAAATAAAAACAACGAAATTGACACCTTAACTTCATTTTTAAACCTACTTTATACAGTATTGAAAAAATCGATTTAGTTCAAAATATACTGAATATTTTTGTTAGAAACTTTACTTATGATTAAATTCTTCCTTTGACATTCTATTTTTCTTATCTTGTTTCTCAAACACCGCCAATAGCGATTCACCATAAAATATACTATTCATTTTCTCGTCTTTTTCTATCTTATATTTCTCACATTTTTAATGGAAAATGTCTAAGAGAAATATTGATTACAATGAAAATAGAACCGAGGTATAACATTCTAAAATAAAATATCACAATTTTATTGTGGCTTATTTTATTTTTAGAATACTTCTAACACAAAATAGTAAGACTTTTTTAATCAATACTCTTTGATGTTGCAAGCAAATTTTAATGTGTATGTTTTCGTAAAGATTTGTTTTGAGTAACTTCAGTCGAAACATGATGCCAAAAACGTAAAAAATAAATAATAATGCATAAAGAAGTATTGAAGTAAAAAGTTTAATACGTAAGCAGCTTGTGGAAAAAAACTTGGGCTTTGTTGAATTATGTAAATGGACTAAAGAAACGGTAGACATTTTTAATAAAATATCCTTGAAGTTATTTAAATATTTTTACGTCCCCTTTTTAAAAGGAAACACATTATGTTTTATTTAAATCCTTAGTAATCTAAATTTTTACAATATAATGTTTATTGCACACAAAAATTTAAGGAAAGTTCCAACTAGACTTTTTACGTGAACAACCCTGCTAAGGAGACAAACCCGGATAAAAATCGGACCCGAGACACGACACAATGGGAACGCGACAAGTGTGAAGGGAAAGTTAAAAGAGGAAGACAAAATAAGACAAGAACTTACATTGAGTGGAACTCCATGGTGATGGTGGTGGTGGTGATGATGTCTTCTTCTTCTTTCAGACGTGCTGGAAGAACTCCTGGCTCTCTCTTCATCAGACTCTCCTCCTGAAGCACCAGAGGCTTCCGCAGTAAACACGGAGTCGTGGGAGACGCTCAGTCCTGACTGGTGAACGGAAGCGGCCCTGTAAAAGGTTTTTATCTTCTTTTTAGAAAACTTCCTGAAGAGAGATTTTTATGTGAATACGAGAGTTACGATTTCATTTTTGAATTCATTGGAGGAGATTGGTAGCCTGTCGTTTCTATCGCCGACTTTCGTATTGTGGAGGTGGTGGTTTGGATCCCGGGTGCCGATAATCTTCCTCTTTCAGGACACAAGCTTTTAGTAGCTTACTGTGAAAAAGTCAAAGAGTGTTTATGTGCTCATTTTGAGCCGGTATACAATAATTTATTAAAATTTATGATTTTGATGCGGCAAATGGGTATTTCGGTTTGACTTTGAATAATATGAAAAAAATCATTTACATAATGTAACTCTTCTACAAGAGTGTTAACAAGACATATAGTATGAACAATTCTCTCATAAATAAAATTAATCTTTCCAATATTATGTTTTGGACTTCACCAAACGATAGTACATGAGACATTATAAGTTTGTTCATCAAGGCGACAGTTCAGCTCAAGCATCACTTTAAAATCGTTTATCATGCATAGTCAATTAGTCATGTTGCAAGTCGCTTTGACTAAAAGGTAAGCACCTGGCGCCTAGCGATATTGCATAAAAAAAATACATAATGAATAAAAAAAATAAGAAAAGTGCACGAAAACTATGTGAGATTGCATTCTGTTGAAAAAGGATTAGGAAATTTTCGGGTAATACCCATAAAAACTTATGTGTTTGCTTCTGAAAAATTAACGCAACCCTTTTTACCATTAATATAATGATCCTCCAGAAAGCTCTAGGCTCGTATAAAGAGATCTTGAAAAAAATACACATGCGTTGTTAAACGAATTTCCTATCCGCCTAACATGCCTCCTCTCTTTTTTTTTGCGTCACATTCATTTTTTTATATTTAGGGTGAAATAAAACACCATCTTACTTTCTCCTGTGGCCATCTTCCATCGCCAGCAGACGTTGCGTATTGGGCGTGTGAGCTGGCTGTTCTCTTCCTTCAGGTCCCCCACTATTATCCCTGGAGGCTTCGTTGGTGTCGCGGTTCCCCCGACGCCTAAACATGCGACGGAGGCCGCGGAGGAAGCGACGCTTTTTAGTATCTGAAATAAATTACGGAGAAAAACGTTTTATTGAAAATGTGTACGACATACTTGTAGCACTTTAATGTGAAAACATAATATGATTAAATATTTCCATGTTTCATATTCCTCAAAAGAAAATTATTTTAATAATACGATCAACAATAATTATTATTCTTCCTTAAAATTTGGCATTAAAGTAGTAGGTATAATACTTAGACAAATCACGATACTTTTTTTGTAAAAACCGATTTTACTTTAACTGTTTGATGATTCTGAAGAAACACATTAGATTTGCACCCCACTCCCTTTAGTTTTACGAGTGTCAACGAAAGTCTCTTTAAAAAATATAGAATTGAATTGTGTACTTATATGAAAGCGCTTGAGATGAAATGAAATTTTGTGAAAATGCAACTGTATTTCTTTGGAAGTGCAATTGATTTGTCATATTTACTATTATTTTAAACATTCAGTATTATTATTGTTTTTTACTTTATTGATTTAAATGAAAACTGATTGATAATAATATTGTGATAGTGATTTTATATAAGTTCATTTAGACTTGATACCACTGCCCGTCATGTTTTTATCATGCATGAGTAATTTCTTAAAAAAAAAAAAAAAACAATTGTTTACAAAAAAGCGTTCTTAAACGCCGCCGTTATTTCTACGGGGCTATAAGGTATTATGTCTCGAATAATAGTGCTTACAGCATGCGTTATAAAAAAGTATTGCTGATGATATCTTAAGGTACACCATTAACTTTAATATTACGGTAGTATAATTGCCCTTTTCATTTAAGCGAATGCCATAAAGAATGGTGTACGTAAGGTAAATTGATAAAATAATTGGAGTTACCATTTTTCTCCCCATCTGCAGCAGCGTCCAAGGCCACGGTTGCCCCCTCAGTCCCCCCGTTCACCATCGCATTCACGAGGAGCCCCTCCTATCCGGCTGCTTCCTGCAAAGAAAATTAGGTATTATAAAATTAAATTGCCCTTTATAAAGCCTCTTTTTGTAGATATGAAATTCAATTTTTGGAACTTTTCAAATAAAGCCAGTTGAATCAAAATTACCATTGAAATCTTCAGGTTCAGATTCAAAATACCCAAGAGATTAATTCAATCACAATGGTCTTTCATAACATAACTATCTTTATTTTTATTAACGACTAGCTTTCCCAACAGACGTTGTCCTGTGTTCCTAACTATGAATATTGAATTCGAATTTGAATGGTGATGAATCAATTATGATTTGACCAATGTAATTCCGACTGATGCATCTGTTTTAAACCATGCATATTCTATTCGTATTCTGTCAATCGCACCAACTATTTAACAGCTGACAGTTCCTGTAAAAATTTCAAAATTGGAATAAAAATTGTATGGTAAATTACTAATAAGATTGCCTACGTAGAGTTTTCTTTAATTTTCTAATTTTACGTGCATTTTTCTTAATTTTTTTCTTCTAAAACAAACATCTCCTGAAAAAAGCCTACACCATAAAAAAAGAATTAGCGAAATCGCTCCAGCCGTTTAGGCGTGATGCGATGACATCGGGAAATAGCTATCCATTTTTAACAAACAATAAATTATATTCAGATAAAAAGAAATTCAAGACCTGTATTTACACCATAATCTAATAACAATATATGATTCATTCGTTTGATATTTCTAGTCCAATTATAAGATTATTTTAAACCAACAAGACAAGACAGATACATTTGAATAATATGAAATAAGTGACATCAAACTGAAATTCCAACCAGGATTTGTAGGGTGACATTGAAATCCGACACAAAAGTTTCTTAAAGAGGGGTATTATTAAAGTGCGCAGTTCTGATTGCGTGAAAATTGGGTAGTCTGGGGGATTAAGACAACAACCTTGAGTCATAGACAAAGTTTTTAGACACACACTTGTGAAATTCACAGGCTTATACAATCTGGACACACGTCGTATATTACAAACCTACATAGGTATTTCGTTAAGGAGGGTTTCTACGCAATCCCCCAGTTTAGTAACAATGAGTCATGAGGGAAAGCTAAAGGGCAGACATATCAGTCTGATGAAATAAAGAAAAGGGTCAGACATCAAAGGTACAGAATGGTAGCCGACAGTGAACTGAGGATCTTGGGAAGGGAGGCCTACTTCCAATTCTGAACTGTAGAAGAGTGATGATGAGGATGGTAATAATGACCATATTATTTTAATTCAAAGAATGAATCTCATATTTACGGTTCAAAAATAACGATTCCTTGTTGAGACGTTCCAAAGACCATTACCAAAATTTTAAGGTGTTATTTTAAATGCATTAAACACATTACCCCCTATTCCAATTCAAATTAAGTGCGCACTAAACTAAAATAAGAACGTTCCTATTTTAGTTAGCCGGATTGGTATTCGAGAAATTTTAGAACGTTCCTATTTGTTCCTAATTAGACTTTAGTTTGAAATTAGTTCATTTTGGTATTCGGATTTCGTATTTAAGTCAATTTTAGTGCGTTTATCTGTCAAAACGTTCCTAATCTTAGTTCACACCTAATTGTATGCGGCTAAAAAGATATCTGATGATATTTTTATGATAAACGTTTGTTTTTAACCAACTAATTATAAAACAAGTTTATTTTTAATAAAAATATTAAGCATTTCCTCCGAATTTATTATAAGTAACACAAATAATAGCATCAAAAATTATTATCACTGAACACCAATGCAATCATACAGTCGTCTTCGTTACACTTCGGGTTGGTTCGGCAGTTTCCGGCGACCATGTTAATACTTGGAACATGGAGCTCGTTTGAATTTGTCTTCTCCGATTGGCTGTCCGCTTGTCAGCATCAACCAATAAGGCGCATGCTCGATCCATAGACAATTATAATTCAAAAAAATATTTATGGTGAACTAATATTGGTTTTTAGAACACGGCATAATTCCGAATACGAATTTTAGTTCGAGTGAACTTAATTCTAAATCATTTGGAACGTTCTTAATAAGAACGTTCTAAAATCCGAATAGGGGGTATTATCCCCTTTTCTGGTTTTGGTTCGAACTAAAATAAGAACGTTCCAAAATTTAAGAATTTAGTTCACGTGAATTAAAATGAACTAATTTTAATATTAGTCTAATTAGGAACGTTCTTAATTTTTATATAGAATACCAATGTGTACTTACTAAAATTGAAACGATCTTATTTTAGTTAGTGCACGCTAAAATTTAAATAGAATCGGGCGTAATGTGTTGAATTAGGTATACATTTTCATTTATTGCTGTGCAAAATTAAACGCAGAGGAAAGCTCTTAATGTCCCTAAATGGGGTCCAACGGATTACTGATTCATTGATTGTCCAAATACTTGTAGGAAATTGGAGACATTATTTTGCACTAGCGTCGACCGCTGCAATTAGAATAATAACAATAAAAGTACAGGTGTTACTCTTAAATATAAAAAAAATCTATGTCCTTTTATTTTACTTTCATTAGTATAAAAAGGATTAGTATAAATATGAAAAATAAAAACTGGAAAATACACTTAATATAGAAATCAAAATAGTGCCCATTTGAGAAAATTGTATTCTATAAAAAAATATTATTTCATTTTCATTAGTTATTCTGAGCCTATTATAAGTTTTTAGTTTCAAAATAAACACCTACTTACACCAGTTTCGTAAATTAAATAATTAAAACAAAAACCTCTAGCTAAGCTCGATTTTGAGGATTGTCAAAGACCTCCTCCTACCATGTCTAACTTACTCAGCTTCGTTTTGAAAGAACGGAACACAGAATTTACTCTCATTCCTCATTAACGAAAAATCAAAGCAGTATTATTTGTAAATAAGTTAAAACAATGTTAATAAAAAGCTATAACAATATTCTCAGCATTAGTCTAAATTATTTAATTTTCCCCAAAAGGTTATGGTACATAACGTATGCCCAATTAAAACAAACAGTGAACTCGCATAAAATACAGGTAAACATTATAATTTTTTTGTACACAAAATAATTTCTCAATAATAAATAGCATGTAACTTGAAACTTCAACGATTATAACCTGATCATAATAATATAGACATTTTACGTATTCTACTATGTGTGTACTTCGTTTCATCATTAGAACAATCCCGATAAAAAATAAATCTATTGAAAGAGATTTCCCTTAAATAAAATCAGATATCGATGTCATAATTATATTGTAATCGCCCGATTATGATTAATTGACATACAGTCATTCCTCTTATAGCGAAGTGTTCGCATTACACACAAAAATGCTCTCATAACGAACGACGCTTCGTACAACGAGAACCGTACATAATAATTGGTTAGTTCAGCCGATGTTCGGTATTTTCATTAGCTGAATACACACGTGACGATTAATCTTTACGATTTGTCCGATAATCACTCATTTGCCAAATCTTAGCGATAAATCTGCACGTTAGTGGTGTCTGAAAGATCAACGATAAATTGGTCGAATCGTTCACCGATAAATTGGTTCAATTTATCTTTGGTGCAACATACACGAGAAGATCGATCGATGGTAGTTCAGTAGTTCTTAAAATCATCTGGATCATCTTCTTGTATCTAAAATATACGTCACCATTATCGCTCAAATTTTATGGAATTCCGAAAGATCAGCGATCGTACGATTATCTTTTGAATAAGAAAGATTTAATCGTTCATCCAACACACACGTACCAAATTAACTGAACGATAATTTTGTAACTAGAAATCGCTCAGAAAAAATTGCACGTTAGTGTCAAATGACCGATATATTGTACCAATTTATCGGCCGATAATTTGGAACGATTATCGTTAAGATTTATCTTTACGTGAGTATCCAGCTATTGAAACGCTCTAACCCCACGCGATATATTTTTTAAATCTCCATAGCATGACAAAACTACGGGAAATATTTTTCATTTGTTTTATATACAAACATAATATCGGCGATATATGTGAACTTGATCAGAGGTTGCCGCATACAACTGTTGATAAATATTTACTTGTTAAATAAACAAGAAGATAAAACTGGAAAAATGTATGATACAATGCAATAAGGTTTTGCAGAGAAATGGTGTTACAAAAGACCAAATCCAGAGCCGTAGTATAAACAACCTCCGGATGAGAAAAGCCGACTCCAACAGCCAACAGAAGCGATAACTTGGGAAGGTTCCGTAAGAAGAAGAAGAAAATACAAGGACATTAAACTCATTATTTCATAATATTCTACTTACTTGAAGACACATGGTCTACTCTAAATTTTTGCAGAAGACTTAGAAGCATAACGCAACCAAATGGTGGGTCTCTTATAATACTGAACATATAAAACCGATGATGCAACTGGCGCGACACAACACGCAGCACAACACAATAGTGGGTTCCTGGCTTTTTAGAGTATGCTCTGTCCATTAGACTATGGATGTGTTCATAAAAAATCAGTCGAGATAATAAATTATTATAAAAAAAAATTAGGTACATTATTTTGTTCAAATTTTATTATTTAATCTTATCATAAAACAATGCATGTTCAATTTGTTGGTTTTATCAACAAACATTGGTTTATTATTGCTTTTATATGAAAAATATTTCTTTGCATAACGAATGATCCTTATCAGAAGCAATTCTCTGCATTGAATTTATCATATTTGTTATAAGAGGTACAACTGTACACTTGTTTTAAATCATAATCAATATTAATTGACACCATATTTCAGGCTGATAACAAGTGACATCATTCATAATGTCGTTATTAAACGTATCTATTGAAGTCTTTTATGTCAAAGATAATCTAAAACAATTATCATCAATTGAGGATAATATCCGATAAGTATAAACACATTTCTGCGAAAAATAATAATATAAGTTTAACAACGTAGATTGTCGAACGAGAAATTAATACTCACTAGGAAGTAGTGATTTTAACTAATTAGGTACTTAACTTTAATTGCGCCTATATATTTTTATCATAAGTTTTATTTTATTTTATTTATTTATTTCTTTATTTTTCCAACTTTTACATAGGTACATATTTGGAATTTATATAGGTACATATTTGGAATTTATCACCTCACTAGACGATTTAACATTGTTAATAAGATAGTGAAAATTACAGTTTCAGCAAGTAGCGAAGAATTTGATTTTGTACGTCTTTCTTGTTTGTGTAACGTTTAGGCTGTTTGCTTCACACGTCGCTGAAGCCTTTTCAGCTGACGTGATCTGCAGGAAAGTTTTGTGGACTGTATGTGAGGAAAATGCACTTACCCAAGTCCCCTTTCTTCGGCGTATGTGTGATCAAAACACTTATGGTTATAAATTAAATAATGAAATATGAATCTGTTTGCATTCTTGGCCAACTCTTTCAAATACACGACCAGCCAAGGTGGATAAAGTAGTTAGTTTTTTTCGTATCTTTAAAAAAAATTCACGTGAATGAACCAAATTCCAATAATTATTTAGATTTATTTCACATTTTTCCACAACTAAACTAGCTAAACTGTTTATTTCAAGTTCATTCTACAATCAAACATAAATTTCAGTTTCGTATTTTAAGTAATCACCGAATCATTAAGTATAATCGATTAAGTATAAGTGCCAAAAACGGCTATTTTGAGAGAATGGGCCCTTAATTTACAAATGGTTCATTAGTTCTAAACTTGAGCTTTTTCGTGAATTACCCAACTGAAACGCTTGTTTCTTCAGCTCAAACTGTTGGTTATCCCGTTTAAATGTATTCCACGCTTAACTTATTTCATGCATATAATTTAGGACAATAAATTTGACAACATAATAAAAAAACTAAATAAATAAACAGTCACGTTAAAAGAAACGTATGAATGTCTAAGGATTTACATTTAAAGTATCGAAATATTGAGTGTTACGTAAAATGACAAAGGTAAGAATGCAGCAATAGGAATAAAGAAAATACCATCGGGGTTAAGGCGTAAAAGTAATACAAAATGGTAATAAGATAAACAAACATTTGAAAGAAGCCAACGTATCGGAGAATAATTCCCACTGAATGCTACGTAGGAGGGCGAACAACAGATTCAGCCGATCCGATTATATGATTTGTTTAGTATTAAGTCTTGTATAATGGAAGAATATACACATGTGACCGATAGAGCTTAATGTCGTATTGAAAAGTGTACTTATAAAAGCACTCTTCTTTCGCATAGATTATAAAAAAGCGTTCTTCTTCGGAGGTAAAGTGCCAGAAATTTTCCATAAATTTCAATATTGTACCTTTCAGAAATTGTTTCTTTTTGTATTGTACCTTTCAGAAATTGTTTCTTTTTGTATTGTACCTTTCAGAAATTGTTTCTTTTTGTATTGTACCTTTCAGAAATTCCATCTTCGACAAAACTGAAATGAACTTTTCAAGAAAGTTTTTCGTTTGCTTTATTATACATATATGTCACTGACTCTTGTTTGCTGTGATTCTATATAATTTTTCAGATTTGAAGAAGATTTCTAATTCTCAAGAGTTCATTTGATTTATATGTATACCTAATAGCATTATTCAATTTCATCGACTAAGTACGAGTATGGTGCTACCATTATGTAGAAAATCAAAGAATGAAAACGTATTTTTCGATATAAAGTCTATTCAAGATAAGAACAAAATAAATCTCACCTTCATATTCTTAGATCGTAACAAGTTTTACGTTTTCTTATAATCTAATGGTTTCACTACCGTACCTTAAAAATACAGTTTAACGTTATGGGGTTTAGAAAAAATAAATGTAATATACATACAATTACCTACTTATTATTTTATCGGAAATAATATATATATATATAAAATAATACATATTTTATACGTTGTTAGGTAATCGAAGCTGTCATTAGCAAATTGTTTTGCAAGATAATAACAATAACATTGTCAGTGACAGAAGCACACATTGTCTATGGATTTACTAAAGGTATTTTCAATGAGTATTATTATTATTTTCACTGTCGAAACATAAAGTTATAATTATTAGGTCGCTTTTATGGACCAATAAAAGCTAATATTTGGTGATTACTTTTCTCAAAAACTTTCGATTTGAAAGATACCCAGAGTCGCTTATTTCTTTTTTGATCCTTTAATATTAGTATAAACAAAGATGGATTTTGTATAAAAGAATTAAACCAATCGTTCATTCCTTACAAATTATTTGCATGTAAAGTTATCGCGATTGATGGCCTGATAGTTCGATAAATTATTCAAGTCTTAGCTTAAGACTAGGTCACACTAGTTTATTACTTTGGTCGAGTAGCGTTTAATTTAGTAACTAAACATGTCTGAATACTCAAAATATAGTCGAGGGGATTAGTAGGCAGTTAAGTCGAGTAGATCCTTTTCTAGTTTTTGGGGGAGTATGGCCCCCCACCACACATGACTGGCCGATAGCTCAATTGCTAAACATTTGTGAACTTATAGTTCATTCGTTGCAAAAATGACTACAGGGAAATCATATTGGGTTACGTGCTGTTCATTTCTAAAAAACCTTCTCAATGTGCATAGTGTGAACGATTTTTGATTTGTGGCAAGCTACTAAATTACTCGCTAAAGTTAGAACGGAATGTCAGGTGAGACCGCTGTTACAACCATTATGATTGTCACATTAGTCACGTAGTTATAACGATGCAAAAACTGTACAACACATGTGAGTCCATGTAGGGGCTGTCACTTATTGCGTATGTGCACGGTGTGGTCTGCCTTGTTAACAAACTGTGACATTTACCCGTGGTCTTTATGTATGCCTTATATGTAACGTGTTTTTATTAAAGCGAAATAAACGTGTTATTAGCTCTTGCCTAGAACAATCCAAACAGAAGTGTAGAATAAAAGTAGTTAATAGACTTAACGGAAAGTGGGATGTTAAAATGAGATTGGATAAGCCATATGCCACATGAGCAGCCCAAAATCTGGATTTTTCCCCAAGAAAATAAAATTAAAAAGTGGACTTGTGACTTTAATGAAACAGATCGCCCAGAATTGAGTAATTATCACAAAGTTTGGAAGGAAAAGGTATAATATTGTGCTTGTGTGTGACACTATGCATGCTAAGGTGGACGGGGACGCATAGTATACAGACTTTTCGGTTAGCAAATAGTTTCACTAACAATTCTCAATGATCTTGGCGAAATTGTTATATTTGCTACCCTTTTGTATAGTTTAATAAAAATGTTAAAAGGTAGGTACCACTTTGCTCATCTGCAAAATAGTACAAAGGCGGGGGCTTGGAGATTTTTGATCAGCTTATCGTGTGTTGCAAAAAAGTTAGACAATCTTTAATTAATCAAACCGTTACAATACACACTAAACTAAGTGATGGAATATAAAAAAATTACAGTGAATAAAGGATAGCGAAGGTGCCTACTTAAAAAAAAACTGACCTCACACGACACGAGTAGGTATGTAAGTAATAAGCTTATATGCGTACGTTTCTTAAGATTATGATGTGTTGATTGAGCGTTAAGATAGGAAAAGCGTTTGCATAATCTTGACCTTCAGTAACCAATAATACCACTCTCTATCTAGTGTGCGGGTTATGTGCATGATTACAAGTGGACAAACCAGTGACTCGTAACAATTACACCTTACACACGCTGCAGTCGTCAACACGTAACAAATGCCGGTTGCACCTTGTCATTGAAGTGGTTGGTGACCCAGCGGTTACAACGCCGGCTTTCGTACTGCGGACGTCGTGGTTCGATCCCAGGTGCCGACCATCTTCCTCTTTCACGACACAAGCTTTAAGAAGCTTACTGTGAAAGAGTCAAGGAGTGTATTTGTGTTCACTTTGTGTGAGCACAGATTCATTTTAAAAAAAAAAAAAAAAAAAAAAAAAAAAAAAATTATAATTATTATCTAACACAAGTGGACAAGTTATAAGATTAAACCAATGGAAATTTTCCTCAAATCTTTATTAGGTATATGTCTAACACTATGACAATCATTTATTTCGAACATGAATATTGCGAGTTTTACTGTATGGATATGAGAAATGGCACAAATATAAAAAATTTAGGCTACAATTTTTTTTCTTCAAGATAAAGATAGCTTCAGTTCAGGAACTGTTCATGGAAGTTAATTATAGTCTTTTGTAGTAGTGTTTTATTTATTTATCGTATGGTTATTTATCACATCATAATTAATTACAAACAAAAAATTAAGATATATTGTATATCAGTGTCAATAAAAATTGACAGTAGGTATTTAAATTTTAAAGTTAGTTGTTTTCAAGCACCTCTGCTCTTTTTGCTGGTTTTTAGAGCATCCTGTAAGAGGCAGGAAATCGAAAAATCAGATCGGGACCGTGAGGTTGACCACCTCACGTCCTTAAACCTCCACCGGTCAGAAAAGGCACCATAGGTCTCAGACGCATTCGACCGCTATGGAGAGCTCTTGGTGCCTCCCTATGCCCCTTAGTGGGGTCTAGGCACCCGTATTGCGGGTTGGTTTGGGGGGGGATCTGCGGCGGGCTAGATGTGTGTGGAGCCGGCTTTTGGCCGGTTTCGTGCGTGTCTGGTTTGCTGCGGATTTGTCTCCTCCGGGCTGGTTTGCGGTGTGCGGGGAGCCTTTAAGGGAGAATGTGTGTGTGTGTGTTTTCAAAAAGTCAGTCGATGTCTCGTTTGGTGTATAGAAATCTTCAATGCTTCCCTCGCATAATCTGAGGCTGCACTCAAATACGACGTGGCTCACCGTCTGTCTATCAGCTCCGCAGTCGCATTCAGGAGAATTCTGCCAACCACATTTAAAAAAGTAGTCCGCACATCTTCCATGACCCGTGCGTATTCTATTCAGCGCGGTCCACATTCTTCTTGCATGGAAGGTGAAACCTGGAGGTTTATCAGTGATGCTGGGAAAGGAAGGAGCTTTAGTAGAGATTTATGATGAGAAACAAAACACCTGAGTGCTGCATTTCACGTAAAAAATGCTATATTATAAGCGAATCCACATTGCCCACAATATTAATTTTATCAAATATAATTAGGAAGGTAAGCGTAAACCTAGCTTAAAAGGACTTCGTAACACAATTTGGTTAAGTGTTTGTTTTGTAAAATTAACGAATTGAACGTGCATTCTTGGTGGAATTATTTAAATAAAATAATTTAAATAAAACAATTGATTTGTTATTCCACAATATTTATTTACCTGACTAGTTTCGCAAGAACAGGTCCTGCATGGTCACAGGTGACTTAGAAACTTATAAATATTGTGGAATAACAAATCAATTGTTTTATTCAAATTATTTTGTTTGTTTTGTGTTATGGGTCTAGAGTTCAACGATCGACTAAACAATATTCTCCATTCGACATTCAATAAAACGCATGTATGGATTGTTTAGGGCAATATTACCATTAAAATGTGACAGGTGGTGCAGCCTGGCGAGGTAATTACTGTCAATTCTCAGGGGCCCCTCCAACGACCAATCCCCGCGCTACATCAGATGTTAGCCACACACTTAAATACTAAGCATTTTATGCACACTGTAATAACTCGAAGAATAGTTACACATACACAGACACATGATTCTTTTGTCTCGCAAACACTAGGGTCCTTATAGGAATGTTGTTCATTCGAGGGTTTGTTGGTGCTCTATTCAAAGCTTCTCTACCACCTATCAAGTGCCCTCAATGCTGAAGGGTCTCCGCGTATAGCTTTGACTAACCACTCGTGATTTTATTCATAAAAAAACCCGGCCTGCTATAACCACAGCTTGACACAACTCACAAATTGTGGTAACCAATGTAGCACGACGTTTCTGGCATCCACTTAGTTGATTTTTCTCTTTTTGTTCTAAAATAGAGCCCTATTTTGCGTGTCTATCGCATCACGCGTTTGCTATTATCAGAAGAAGGTTGTAATGAACGAAAAAAATAAGAAAATTGCGCGAAACATTAGAAATTTAAAGAAAACTTTAAGTAGGTAACCTTCTTAGTGCTTTTGATAATATGAACTTTTCTATTTTTGAATTTAAATGTGTGATTGACATAACGATTGGTAGTTTGATAACGATATGATTTGTGATTGAAAGAACGTACACTGCAAACATCGTTTAAAACAGATGTCTCATTCAGATTATTCATTCATCATTTTACAAATTCGAATTTAATATGCATACTTAGGACAAGACAAAGTTTATCAGCAAAGCTAGTTTAAAGTATAAAAACACCGTAGGTATATGTACTTGAATTCTTTTGAATGTTTTTTTTGTGTTTGTATATTATTATTTGCTCCGTGAGGTTGCCGGCGAAGAATAGCACCTCTGCTCATTTTGCTGATTTTTCGAGCATCCTGTAAGAGGCAGGAAATCGAAAAATCAGATCGGGACCGTGAGGTTGACCACTTCACGTCCTTAAATCTCAACTGGTCAGAAAAGGCACAATGAGCCTCGGACGCCTTCAAGCGCAATGGAGAGCTCTTGATGCCTTCTTATGCTCCCGAGTTGGGCTTAGGCCCCCGCATTGCTGGTTGGTTTGGGGGTAGTTCGCGGCGGGCTTGATTTGTCCGGGGCCGGCTTTTTGGTTTGATTGCTTCGATCGAGCTGGGAGGTCGGTTTCGTGCGGATCGGGTTTGCTGCGGATTGGTCTCCACCGGGCTGGATTGAGGTGTGCGGGGTGCCTTAAAGGGAGAATGTAATGTAATATTATTATCTGTATCAATCAATCAATCAATACTCCCTTTTGCACCCCACTTAAGAGCATAGGGAGGCAACAATAGCTCTCCGTTATGCTCGTTCTTGCGCAATGTTTATGACCTCCTCCCACACCATGTCCAAATCCATCAGCTCTGCTTCGAATGTGAGAGGGTCTTCCTAGACTTAAGGTATCTGTATAAGATTTATATATTGACAGTTAACACAGTCTTCCATTATTCTACCATAGGTTTTTAATATATAAAAACAAATGGATTTCGGAAACTTGGCAACATCTGGCTGGTTACCGCACATCGTATGATACAAATTAACATTTACTAAGAATAACAATCCATAAGTGGTTTGTGTATTGGGGATTATCCCACCATCCACAATAACACAGGAATAATCGCAACGATCATTATATCACAACAAAATCAAACCTCCCAATAAAAAAAATATCCAGTACTGAATGTACATTGTAAGTGGAAGCGAAACAACAATACAACACATGCTCTCTCACTCACCTTGAGGTCGAGGTGATGTTCATATATTGTAGGTATATATGTGCTAGAATATGGTAAGAGAATAGATAGGAAAGTGATACATGGGAAAATAAATTGGATCCTCCGCTACATAGTGGTATCAACCCGCATACGTTTGCCCATATACTAGTATCATATGACAAAATTACTATAGATCAAGTTGTTTATTGTAATTATACGTCCTGTATGTTGAATCGTATCGGGTTTCGATACTAAAAATAGGTAAATCATCGATGAAAAGGATATCAACAATATAATATCAAGGAAGTTAATCTTGTATACCTACATTTGAAAAGATAATAGATACTTGTAGGGTGAAAACCTAGTTGCAGTGATTGTGGATGTAGTCGGTTAAAACGGCAGAGAAAGTTTTTGGAAAGTGTCCAGAATGGGTGAACTTAGGATCAATCTATATCTCGCAGATGAAATAATAAAGAAGATTGAACTACATGCAAACATATGGCAAGTAAAATTTGCAGTAGTCATGATGTAAATGGAGTGTTGGTATGGTTTTGTAACGAACAGACCAGTCATCAATCATCAATCACCCTTTATCATTATTTATAAAGCCTTGGACATAACGACGAGGATTATGAAAAAATAAGACATTGTGAGGCAATAGTCCCACGGATATTGATGCAAAAGACGAAATTGAATTATACAAATCGATTATTTTTGTGAGTTGATTTCTTTTGTTTGAACTTTCTTAACATTCTCATTTTAGTATTTTTTTTTTTAAATATAGGATCGGCTGTCGTCATATTGATGATATTATTGTGCTAGTATTTATGTACATAGCAAAATGTTCGTAAGTAAATATTTAATAAATTCCACAATTCACTGTCGGGATTTTTGTTGTGGAAAAACAAAAAAAAAAGGAAAAATCATAAACACAGCAATATTGTGAGAGAGGAGGTGGGGTAGGACGTGGGAGAAGGTAAGGTATTGCGACGACATTTTTATTATTTACATGAGTACAATATATACTTGGTTATCTTTCATAGCGTCAATTGGCCAAACTTATCTCTGACATGTAGCATGCAATTGTCTATTTCATGAAGTGATTCAAACACAAGTGTGTTTTTTTAACCTAAGTTAAAAAAAAACACAAACAAATAAGCAAAGTTGAATGGTTAATGTGAAAAGACTAAATACATTGAAGTTTAATGAGAATGTATAACGACCGCTTGAAATAACCCTTTAAGCAATCAAATAGTTTACAGAAATATGACGATTGTATTTAGTAGGTTGGTACAATTCCTAACGCCACCTCCACTGACCTAGAACGACGTGAACCGACCATTTCGATGCCGTCTTAAAAACAGGGAAACAGCGTAATGTGATGTCGGCGTAGTGCGTAAATCCGGAGAGGGGTTTTTTAGTTGGCAAGTCTGCTTTATTTAGGGCAGCAGTCGAACTTTAAGCGTCCAGGACCCAAAAAAAGTTATGCTCTTTTGGCGTAGGAATAAAATAAATATATGCCAATGAAATAGGAGTAGGTAATCTACGTGTATACAAATTAAATTATATTATGTGAAACTAATTGTGACACATTTGCATATTTTAATGATTGTGTTATTTATGCATTTGAAATGGTATTTCAGAAGAACTGCGCACTGTAAAAAAATAAAATGATATGTCACGTATTTTTTATTTTCTTGAATAATGTCGTAGGTTCACATCCGAGATGGTCCCAAGAGACAAAGAAACTATTAACTACCACCCCACCAAGAATGCACATTCAGTCATTAATTTCAACAAATTATATTGTTTTAGTCTTGAAAAAAAAAGAAAGTCGTTAGAAGCTAAAAATAGTTTCACGTGTGCAGCTGTTTATAACCAACTTAAAAAGAAAAAGTTGCGACATTTTTACTACGCTTTACACAAAATATATATAGGTATGTACTTAATAATACACGTATTATTTCAAACCCATTTCCATTTAAGCGTCCTTTATAACAGAAAAGTTTCCCCCTCAGGTCGTTCCGCGCACTTCCTCCCCTCGCCTGCAGGCTCCCAGCATCCCTGGCTCCCCCAGCACTCCGCTACGCCACACCCCTGCTATCGATTGCTCCGGCAATGTACGCACAAGGTCAGGGTGGCTCTGTGCTAGTGATGCGCCTCCTCTGCCCCAACACAAAGGTGAAGGCAGCCAACATCCCTGAGGTCAACATCTTCTATTCCATCTTATTTAATTGATAACTTCTGACATTTTACCTGTTGTAACCTTCGTATCCAAACAATATAAGAATTATTCGCGTCAAATAATATCAATCCAGTGGCGTACATACATGCCAGGGGTGGCCAAGGTCGTTTTATAGGAACAATGAAAGTTCAATGACTGCTCAAGTTTTTTATCGTGACGGAAGTATGTATTGTTATTTTAAAGATTTGCTTATACAAGTTTTGCATTATACCTATTTATACTGTATTACGTTTATATAAATTTGATATTTCATCTTATAATATAAAAGAAAGTTGGGTTAGTGCGAAAACTTATAACTCGAGATCGGCAGAACAGATTCTTACGATGTTTGATTTATTGGATTCTTCTCCGCTCCGGATAACATAATAACTATTAAAAAGTTGAAAAATGCATAAGAAATTACATAAAATAGAATATAAACGTAAATATGGAACGGATTTCCTGCGACGCCAACGCCATCTACGAAAAATTATATACAAAACAAAAGTATTGTTTATCTAACAACCATATACATACATAAAAACGTATTGGTACGCAGATTTTTATGGAATTTTTTTCCAGCTTTCAGGAATAATTTTTTAACATTCAAAAATATTTTAAACGTATTTTTGTATAAATTACAATTTTGTAATAAATATTCATAGTAAGGACTACAATACAACGTCTGTCGGGAAAGCTAGTATAGGTATTATAATATCGTAACACTTACTCTACGCGAAATATTTTTCATACATATCTATAACTAAACCAATCCAAACGAGGGAAATATTTTTCATACTTAGGTATATAATTCGATATTCGTTGCTATAACAATTAATAATAAAGCAATATATCGATGTGATACTTGATTAAAATATTCTATATAGAACTGTACCACTAGTATAAGTTTTCGATGGTCGAATACCGAAACGATCATCGAAAGAGTTTCGAAAAATGTCCATACAAAAATGATCGAACGATTCGATCGTTTGATTTTCGAACACTAAATTGCACGCTAATGAGCGCTTATTAACGTGCAATTAGCTTTCGATTAAACTCGTACTAGCCCCACTGTTGCATGGAAAAGAAATATTAAATTTTCTGCAGTCCCCAACGTGATTAAGTAAAATTGGGATCCTTTTAAGTACGTTATAACTGATTTATAGGACAAGCAAAAATTGACTCTTTCATATGAATGCTGTCCGACAAGTATTGCTGCTAGGTAATTATAAAATTCTGAGATATTTTTAAACGATATTTCAACAGATGACTTAAATAGTTTAGAGACCAAAATAATTGCTAAAAAGACCCATGATCTTTTTTGGTTTGTATGACTGCGAATCTGTAAAGTAAATAAGAGTGAATCTTATGATTCAGATCTGATAATTCGATCATATTTCTTAAGAGGTTCAGTTTATATTACACGTGTTCTTGAAGTAGGATTTGTTACAGTTTAATTAACCTACCATGAGAAGTGACGGTGACAAATAAACGATAATAATAATACATGAATGTGTAAACAAAAGAAATCGTTAACAAGATCAAAGTGATTCAACATTATAACAGAATTTTGGTTGATGCTCTATTTAACAAAATATTCTACATAATTAATTAATTATTAAAGACAATAATATTATACATAATACATTGTAACGTTTCAAAGATTTTCCTTAATTAACGAATAGAATTGAACATTATTATTTATTTAGAATTTCAAATGTCTCCTCACAAACAATATTTGAGTTGAAGACACGAATAATTAACTAATGAAGTTTCTCGAATGAAACGAACTCCAAAATAAATACATCCATTTATCGTTTTGGTTATGTCAGGTATTATTACTAACTTCCCGACAGACGCTGTCCTGTTTTTACTATTTGTTTATTTATTTATTTATCAAACAAGTCCTCCAGAAGCTTCCATGCCATTATAAAGAGATACACAATGCTAACATAATCACAACCAATAAGGTTACCTATGTAGAGTATTCTTAAAATGTCTAATATTACGCGCAATTTTCTTTATTTTTTTCTTTCATAAGTACCATCTCTTGTCAATAGCAAACACTACAAAAAAGAACTAGCAAAATTGGTCCAGCCGTAAGATGCGATGACCAAGGGAAATAAGGCTCTCTTTTTATATAAAGAGATTATTGCAAAAACTTCCCTAAGAAATAATTTAAACAAGTTGTAATTTGTAATACAGTTGGGTGGCGATTTTTTTACAAATTTAAAATATGAAACAAGTTTCCGCAATTTTGTAAAATGAAATCGAAGCTCTTTTTTATTAAATACGCTGGACCCAGAATGAATTGGCGGAATTCACGGGTAGAGGTTGATTAAAAAGTTCACATTTTTTATTAAACAATTTTATTGAGCACGTGGCTATTCAGATTTTTAAATTGAATTTTTTTCGTTTTCAGTTTATACTCGCATATTTTCTTCTTTATGTTTTCATATTTTTTTATGCTCATATAAATGAGTAAAATAACATATAAATGTGTACAATAACGAATCGACAAAAAAAATTGTTGGACTCACTAAAAGTGTTACTTTGTAGCTTTCGATACCTTGCACTTGTTAATAGTTGTTAATAATAGTTTTAGGAAATACCACATTAAAATTGGATGAGATTTCGAGAAAAGCAAATACCTTACTCCATGTATTTTTTTTCAACAAAATTTGTAGCCTTGGCTTTAATTGTAGACTTTGATTAAACCATGTTAATTGACATGGGTTTTGCTCGTTTGTAAATCCATACAATGCGTTCGGGCAGTTTCAATACCATTAGGACTGATAATTCCACCCCAAAAACCTTCTTAAAAATCATCTGAGGCAGCATATACCCTCTTTGCTGAAGGTCGTTAACTCCCATTATCTCTGCAAAAATCAATTACGATATAATATAGAAAAAAACTTTGATGATCCTATCAGGCCTATCTTTTTTTAACTTTGGAACAGTGCGGACCGTTCTGAGGCTTGCTTAGTGTGATCAATTTATGTCAAGAACGTTCGGCATTCAGGTGGTCAAATTTAAATCCCTTAATTTCCCATCATCATTTCTTGATAATGGCCCTCCACGTCGTACTGCTCAACCAGAACCCTTTCTAGTATGTTCATCTAGTGGGTGGTCTTTCACTGCCTCTAGTTCCATCAGCATCACCAAGAACAACCAATAAAGTCTAAAGTGTTGTATATTTGTTCAGTTTAAAAGCCTTGTATACTCGTTATTGTATTGAAACGAAAATCGAATAAACAAGATAAGCGAAGTTCCATTGTTTTATGTCCAATCTAAAATTCCAGGTAGGTAAATTATCATGAAATACAACTTAAATATTCAGAAACCCAAAACGACAAAATATAGTCGCCTCATCCGTTGACTTGAATAATATATTAAGGACGATGTTCCAGGGGGATGCGGTTCTGAGGGAGAGTGGGACGCTCAATACGGGATATTGGATAAGTTCATCAGGTTGGCTCGGAGGAGTAAATAATTTTCACGAGAAATCCCATCGTATTTGCATTTATGAGCTCACCTGTATTAAGCCGCCTTGCCGAAGGTGTTGCCATATATTAAATAACCATCTCGTGTGTGAAAAATAATATTCTTTCCATGATATTTAACCTCAATTTATTATTTCAATAACTTAAATACCCCTTAAATATCTCTAAATCGACATTTACAAAATTCTCGCGTGGAATCAATACGTATCTTCTCTTTCTTCCATGTCCGCTCCCTAGATGGAGCATATGGACTCCACAAGTCCTCGCCCAAGTCTGTCCCCTGCTATCCCCACTGCTTCATCCCAATCGACATCTGCTCCCCGAAAATCCGTCTCATAGTGTTTGATAGTTTAGAGAAGTCTACCGCGTCTTCGGTTGCCCCCAGGGTGACAGTTGAGGCAAAGACGGGGTTAATCTTCTGTGGGCTTACACAAAAAGTGGCCCAGTCAGTTTAGTCGGCGGGATTTAACAATGGCGGTGACAAGTGGTTAGAGAGAGCTAACAGGTCGACCACTTGTCACAGCCACTGTTAAAATATATTCTTATACTTCTTAATTTAGGCCTCGTGGCCTATTCAAAAGGTGGGGTTGGCCTATTGGGAGGCGATTCCCAGCAATTCTTCCACCTCTTTGGTGGTCTGCCTGAGGGGCGTCTTCCATTCCGTCTTTTTAGATATACATTAAGCTGAAACCGTTTTGTCAGATGGATTAAATATCTTATTGCAGTGGATAATGGATATCCTATTTCTTGGAGAAGGCTATAGATAGGCTAATAATTCAAATTACGTAACGACTCTTAGAGACATCATAAGTTCATTACGAGGAAAAACCATACGACGGGCAAGGCCTTGTGTCACTGACGATTATTGCAATGAAATGTCGAGACGTAATCTATAATATAAAAGAAAGTCGGGTTAGTCCGAACACTTATAACTCGAGATCGGCTGAACAGATTCTTCCGATTTCTGATTTATTGGATTATTCTCCCCTCCGGATAAAAGAAAAACTATTAAAAAGTTGAAGATGCATAAGAAATAATATAAAAAAATATATTAAAGTTAGTATGGAACGGATTTCCTGCGTTGCTATGGACATCTATGAAAAATTCTATAACAAAATTATTGTTTACCTGACAACCATTGACATAAAAAAAACCTATTAGTAAGCAGATTTTTACCAATAATTTTAAAGCTTTCAGCATAAATTTGTAATTTATACAAAAATATTTTAAACATATTTTTGTATAAATTACAAATTTGAAATCAATATTCATAGTAAGGACTACTCAGGACAACATCTTTCGGGAAAGCTAGTCTCTAATATAAAAATGAATAGGTATTAATTCTTTAGTGTTATTAAAACCCGGAATGACGACCGATTTGGCTTCAATTCGGTTACGAAATATTCGGTAAGAATATCTGGAATAATTGCAAGAAAAATGTAAAAAAATAACAATTAGTATTTTCATACGAAATGTCTTCCAAACTGTCAGATAAGTCACAATAAAAGATTTTTATTTAAATGAGTAAGACCTTACAAATTTATCATAGCCGTGTGTATTAAGATTTTACGGTTCTATTGCATGTAATTATATTTCAAGCAGAGATCGACTGCAAGGGTTAAAGACGGGTGGCTTTCGTTAAAATGACCTATATTCTCGAGTACCAAACCCCTCTAGTTTGCATCTACACGTAAAGGTTCTATATATCGCATGCTTAAGCGTCCTTTTAGTTTCATGAAAGGGATCTAATATCGTGGATTTAAAATTATTAACTGTTCAAAGCGACGACAGGTGAACAGCGCAGAGAGATTCACAGACTGATAAAGGAATAAACTCCACATGTTTGTGAATAAAACCTCGTTAATGAGTCATGTGAAAAACAATTATTGTTTCTTTTACAAAATTCCTATCGTAATCGTCATAGGGTGCGTTTACACCAAACTAGCGAAGAACCATAGCTGGATAGGAGCATTCTTTCTTTATCGTTGATATGGACACCGGACAACCACAGCGGGAAAGAACTAGAACTCTGACCTGGCGCGCGTAATCTGTCATCGTCGTTGTTGTTTGCTTGGTGTCAATTGTCAATGCCAGCGATCAGGAGGAAATGCTATATTTATACCTCTGGCTCTATGGTCGTTTCGTGTAAACGCATCCTTATGCTTTAGCATTAGAACTAGTTAATTCAAACAGCGTTCAAGAACCTATATTTTTCATATTATTTGATTCAAAGGAAAAGTGCCTGATTTCGAACAAGTTTAATAAACGGATAATCAATAATTATTATTAGTCGAACTGAATAGCGAACGTCATTAGTCTATGAATATCTATGTTTGCTAATTTCTGAGAAAATAAAAAAAGAAAGAAAACGACCAACAAAGATAACAATCTAACAATTGTCAAGACAAGGTTATGTCCGCGTTGAAAACTGAGAGCGCTCGAAAAATAATTGTAATTTACTTCAAAAACTCTACAACAAATTTCTTCATTTCTTCGCTTAATAATGTCCCAGTAGTTTTACTTCCACAATACAAACTAGTACTAGATCAACTTTAATAATCTATTCAAGCCGTGAGCAAAATTATACCAAACTATATTATTCTACTTATTCGAGTTATTTTTAAGCCCCAACAAGCTTATTCTCTTCCCTATAATTTCAATAAATGGTTTATTTTTATAGGTTAATGTTATAGTCAAACCCATAAGTGAGAATAATTAAATTACTTATACATATATCTAAACTGCAGAAAGGTTGAGGGTCGCACAAAGAGCGATAGAACGCGCGATGCTAAGAATGAGTCTCAGAGTAAGAATACGGAATGAGGCTATCAGGACTAAAAAATAAGTGCTAGACATTGTAGAAGAGAGAGAAAGAGACCCGCAACCCAAACGACAAAAGGAAAAAAGCCTCTTCTTCTTATGTCCTAGAACATCCCAGAGAAACCCGTGACGACCTCGACTAACGATGGAGAGACAATCAGGTTACGTTTGGGGGTGGGGCATGGATGCAAAAGGCAAAAGATTGACAGAAGTGACAAAACAGGCCGACGCACGTCTAGTGCTGGACGGTTTCAGCCCAAGAAGAAGACTTTAATCTGTGATCACTCCCTAGTGAAAACGTCGAGATATAAGACAACCTAAAGACATAGAAAATATACGAATGCAACGTATATCCTGGAAAGTGAAATTAACCAAACTGAGCATAGTAAAGATAACGGTTACCCAAAGATCCATGGAAAAAGCCATGCTGGTTATCACCCTGAAAGCTAGAGTGAGTCAACACATATTGCACAAAGTGTTTACCCCTCTGGCTGTGGGCAAGTCATATGGCAAGAGACCAGGAAGACAAAAAAAACGGTCGAAATATATAGAGACTCAGAATAACTGCCAGGAGCGTTGGAGGACCATCCCTACGGTGGAGAGACGACCTCGTGAAACACGTTACTGTCGACAAGGTCCTGAATGCCCAAGATAATGCGGCCTTTGTCGAGGAATGGGCGGGCATAGGCTGAAAAGAAGACGAGGGGAAAAAGTAACATGTAAAAGAAAACAGAATATAGATAACTGACCTGTTCTTACAGCCAACACCAGGATGGCGAATGCCCAAAATTTTCAATCACCCACAGCATTGATCCCAAAAACTTCATCTTGTACGTTTTAAACACATTGCAAACGTTTCTGAAACAATAAAGGGCAAAATTAGAAATAGTAAAACAAAATAAATCTTCCTGTTTTGCTGTTTATAATCTATCCCCTTCCACTTAACACGACTATGTACGGATGAGAGGATTATATTTTCAAATTTAAAAAAAGCCATTATTAATATTTTAAATTTACGATAGTTCTGTATTATAAGACAGAGACAGGTTCGCGGCGTAAATTAATGTGTTTTTAAATTAATTATTACGAGGTAAAAAGTTAAATTACTTTTGCTCCATTGACCAGCTGGTACAGCCTTCGTTCTTCCGTTATTTACGTTTATTAATACTCTTTCAGGATGAAAATGACGTAAAAAATCTCCTCTTTTTAATAAATTACAGAAGGACATTTAATTATGTATTTCGGCTCCATCAAACGTAAGTCACGCTTTCAAAAATAATGAACAAACCTTTTTCATCCAGCTTTTCATGAAAAATGATATAGCAAGCGAGTGGAGCTAACCTACTTCTAAAACATTATTTGTATATATATATTTAACATGTCTCTGTCTTAGTGGAAAATTTTGCAGCATAATAATATCAGAAATCTCATCCTGTTTTATAGTTTTTTTTTTTTTTTTATAATGTCTATTTATTGTAACAAAAATATTTTGTTGTTTTTTCACCACCTCTATTGATTATTTTTTAATTTTAAGTTTGAGGTTTGGTCCTTTTTTATCATTTCTATTTATATTTTTATCTTTGTAAAAGACACGTAACCGTGGAAATAAATAAATATGTTGCGCTAACCGGTTTCTGTTGATAATCTCCCTGTCTGAACGGAAGATATTGAGTGATTGGAGAGTACTCTAAAGATTTCCTCTCATCTTTCTGAGTTAAAATCATTTTTGCTAAAAAAATATCATTATTAGGTATTATCTAATGGAAAAAAGAAAATCATCTGCCAGTTGACAGCGTCATCAAAAGGTAAGAAATATTGAAAGATAAGTCTGTCTTCCTACTCTTTTTAAAGAAAAATTTAAAAAGAGTAGGAAGACAAATAAGACATTTAATCTGTTAAATATTAGTGCAATAGACTTAACAGCTTCAAAAAGCCTTTGCGTCTATTACACTTACAAGAAAATACATAAAAAAAAAAACAACAAACAAAGAAGAATAACTAAAAATACAAGTTATTTTCATATTAAAGTAAATCATTTCCATTTCTACACCAAATACTCGATTCGCCTGCAGAAAAGCTCATAAGTAATATTAAAAATATCCACATCATTAGACAGCTGATTCATCAAGAGCATCGCTCGGTTGATTGGTGAATTTTTTATAACGTTAGTACGTCCTCTATGCACATAAAATAACACATGGGAGCGAGATCTCATGTAATCGTCAGGGACGTAGAGGCTCAGCTCAACTAGTACTTGCGGGTTATTAATTATTCCATTTATAAGTTTAAAGAAGTGCCTACAAAGGTATTCTCTTCGTCGTCTTTCCAACGTAGTAATGTTTAAGCACCCAAATATAAATAATGATGGGTACATATATGGATAATAACCATACATCATTCTATACAAATGTCTGGCATACCGTTTCTGGACCTTCTCAATACTAAGCACATATGTTGTTTCCTGGGGATCCCATATAATAGAACCAGTTTCTAGTATGGATCTAACCATAGTTTCAAACAACAATCTAAATGTTTCACTATTTTGAAAGAATCTGCAATTTCTAATGACAAAACCTAATGTTTTATTTGCCTTATTTATAATATTTATAAGATGTTCCTTGAAATTCAAACTAGTACTCAACATCACACCCAAATCCTTTGACTCACATACTCTGTTCAGTACCGATTCATTCATGTTATATTCATACATTTGTGGATTCCGTGATCTAGAAAATGTCATTGCATTACATTTTGGTGTGCTGAAAAATAACTGATTATCATGCGACCAGGTAGTTATAGAGTCAATGTCTCTCTGCAGTAATTCTGCATCGGACTTGTCCGCTATTTCCCTATAGAGTTTCAGGTCATCCGCAAAGAGTAGAAACTGGGAATTTGTAATGTTACGACCAATATCATTAATGAAGAATGTGAAGAGCATTGGACCCAAGTTGGATCCTTGTGGAACTCCTGAAGTAGACAGAAATGTTTGCGAATCATAAGACAAGTATGTTACATATTGCTTTCTCTCCTTCAGATAACTTTCAAAGAATGATATAAGACCGTTCGAAAGACCGAAGGAGTGAAGTTTACGAAGAAGTATTTGGTGGTTAACCCTATCAAACGCTTTCTCGAAGTCTGTAAAAATAACGTCCACTTGAGATCTGCTATCCAAACGCTTCGCTACATAGTTTTGAAAGCATAAGAGATTTGTGACTGTAGACCTTTTGGGTCTAAAACCATGCTGTTCGTCAATTATAAAATGTTCACATGCATCCCAAATCCTTTTTTGCAGTATTATTTCAAACAATTTTGCAGGAGCAGACAATATTGCCACTGGCCTATAATTCGAAACATCTTGCTTATCCCCTTTCTTATGAATAGGGCAAACCTTCGAAATTCGCCAACTTTCCGGAAAAGTATTACAAGAAATGGATAAATTAAAAATATGCATTAATACCACTGACATTTTCCTCCCATATTTTTTTAATATGAATGCCGGGATCATATCTGGACCGGATGATTTTTTATTTTTTAGTTTTTTAATGGCATATTCAAAATCTTGGTTTGTGATTTCTACAATATCACAGAGAGTTTGACATTGGGTTGTAAATGATTCATTTCGAGTTGCATTCGGGAGAGTAAGATCTCCATCACTGTATACAGATGAAAAGTATTTGGCAAAGACAGACGATATGTCTTTCGGATCGTAAAAACAGTCATTACCCCATCTCATACCGCTAGAAATATTTCCTTCCATTTTTTTTGAATTGATGAATTTCCAAAAATTTGAAGGGTCATCACGTATTTGAGATTCGCTATCTTCAATATAATCTTTATAATACATATTAATATCCTTTTTTACAATTCGTCTGAGTTCACCAAACCTTGAATAGGCAATCGTTGAGCCGGTCTTTTTCCATAATTTGTGAAAGAGATGTTTTTTCCTAATATTTTTAATTAATTTCATTGGAAACCACCTGGGAAAACCTCTACGGTCATAATTAGATACAAAAGAGAAACATTCATCGAATCTTTCATACAATATGTGATAAAAGGATTCCAATGCTTCATCCACATTCGTGATTCGCATAACATCCGACCAATCGCAATCTGCCAAACATTCATCAAACAAGTCTAAGCCTTCACCACCAAATCTCCATCTTCTTTCACAAACCATCTCTGCTGACTTGTATTGTGAAATATGTCTTGGTAAGTCAACCTCAATGTCCAATGTGGGATGATATTTATCCTCCTTCAACATTGGATGACCATGTCTATTGATTCTTATGCATGTACTATCTATATTGGTAAAAACTAAATCTAGAGTGCGTCCATCATGGTTCACGACATTGTTGTACTGTTCTAAGCCTAACAAATTTATAAAGTAAGAATGTTCATCTTTGGGATACGTACAAGAGAATAAATTGAAATCGCCCAACAGCATAATATGCTGGTTCTTTAAAATATCATAATTCATTTCTACCTTTTGATAAAAATTTGAAAAAATTTCCGAATGAGTATTTGGTGGAAAATAGACAACACATATAAACAATGGAACCGATTTGAATAGCACTTTAACCCAGATGACCTCATCTTCAGTTTCCATGCTGACCAATCTCTCCGCTGACTGCAGATGCTTAGATTGAACCGCCAATGCTACTCCACCACCTCTAGACTGACGATCCTTTCTAAATACAACATATTAAATACAACATACATGACATTCCACATATAAAATTACTGGAGGCCATGAGACTAAACAAAAAATATTTAGGAACGTTAGCCAAAAATCGGAGGTTTTCCAAGAAAATGCAAAACCTCTTCCAGAAAGTACCTAGGCATCTAGTCCATGTGACTGTTAATCCGTGTAATCATATCTGGTAATTTTTTTATAAACATTACTAAAAACTAGTAAAAACCCATTTTTTCCTTCAATGATTATCTTAGGAGCAGAAACAAGAACGATGTTATATTTCCAGGGATAGATGGAGCTAATCGATGCAGGCCTTTGTTCAGAAATGGACACAAGAAGGCCAAAAAAGTAATCCAAAATTCTTTGCCATTGGACGGTGGATATTCAGAATATTTTAAGTCAAAAAGGGTGTAATTAATGTCCATATAATTGGAAAAAATCTCATATACGGTATAATAATTTAGAATCGTTGCGTCACTATCAATAGAATCAATCGATCGTTGCACTCACAAGTGTGGAATTCCATGGGTGTACGCATGCATAATGAGTCTGGACTATAGACGGCTGTCTATAGTTTGAAAGAATGGCTAGACTCATTATTTTGTAGACGGTAAGTCGCGAGTAATGACAACTTATAACAATACTTATATTGTTTGTTTCATTTATGGACTACCATTATCTAATGGGCTTTCCCATGTCAGTTATTTCCTTTGACTTAAATCACAAAATTTGCCAATTGTCAACAAGGACTAATTTTCAATGCCAAGAATATTCGAAAGCATTGCTCAGTCATTCATATTTTACCCCATTTTTTTTGTTTTTCTTCTTCCTTGATATAGACCAACTAGAATATTTCGATCGAATATTTCGTCAATTTAGGATTTAATGTAGGCAGTTAATTTTCTTCCTACTCTACATTGTCGAAAAATTCTGTTCTTTAGAGTTCTTTATCTAGTTATGTTGATCCCCAACTGTCGTTCCATCTTTTAAGAGGTATTCTAGAAGGTCAATCTCCATGATGCTGATTGTGTAATGCGATGTAATGGAATATGGTATTGTCAATTCTCTGTGAACCTGAGATCTAGCCAGCAAAATTCTAAGGGACCGTGTAAGAATAAGAAAGCGCAAGAAATGTGTGTATCATAAGACTGTCAGATGGTGTAGGAAGCGAAGGAGGGAATGGTATAACCATGTTTCGAGTAATTTAATTTAAGCTAAATAAAATATTAAAACTTTTCTTGGTGTTACTATAGTCGGCGAAATTCGATTTTTCCAATTCTGCCGATCCTTTCCCATTTGAAAGCAGATGGCAGATCCGGGTAGAAATTTATAATGTAAAACACAACAACAATTTTTCCCGGATGAAGCTATAATAACAAAGACGTTCTCAAGTATAAGGTTGCGAGTTGCGTGTTGCTCGAATGTCATTACAACCCGAAGATTACCACAAGATGAATTATAGCGAGGCTTTTTCCTAACACGAAATAAAGAGAAAGTGAAAATATAAATAATATTTTCGTCTTTTTTACGTGTCAAATAATTACAAAATAATTTGCCCATAACCGTATGTTACGAAGAAATGGAAGAAATGGTAGGAGATAAAAACTTGTATGAAAAATAAGCGTTTAATAAAAGCCGTCTTATCAAAACAAAATCCGTGGTTCTCACATACACGCACACACAAGAAGTGGTGCGTGTTCTGTTGTTTGAAACGGGAGAATAAACACACATAGTCAATTTCTGTTATCAAATTTCGGGCAGACAAGAATTTTAGGTACCAATAGTTATCATTTATACGTCAAATCCAAAATCAACGCAAAAAAATTGCTAAATTCGCATGTGAAATAATCACCCACATAACCACATTCACTGACTAATTCGGACCAAATCAACCACATAAACCGACTGATTCGTAAAGTTTATATGATAAGCTGATATCAAAAACAAACTTTCATACAACTAAAAATCTAGCATTTAGGTGTTTTCTATTTCTTCTCTTGGAACTTCGAAAAGTTTAATGAGCATGATTTTTGCCCTCCGTTCCGGGATGAAAAAGGACTCCAGGTTGTCTCATCAAGGCTACCAAGGTCGGCATTATGTACTCTTTAACTAGATTGCTGTCTTGGAAGATCGAGAGGAGGAATATGGAATAGTAATAGGTACTATGCCCATACTATGGGCAGCCAGTGCGTTAGCATTGATTTCATTACGAACCCGAGATAGCAATAAAACTACTCCTTTCCTTCAAAGCAGAGCTGAAAAGTTGGACACGCGTGAAAACAAAACTCGTTCACACAATTATTAGCAACTATTGTTTTGATAAAAAAAATACATCGTTTTTCTTCAATTCTATAAAATTTTGCGAAAATATATACTTATCATTAATTTGAAATAAAAAAAACCCTCGCGTGTATATCAAATATATCAACAAATAAGTAAGATAGATAGCGGCAACAAAACTGCCTGGGTGATTTGAGGAAAGTTTTTATTAGGCAGGTTATATTATAGAGCCTCAAACGTGATAATAGAAATAGGGTTTAAGAGCGGCACGGCGGTCCATCATATCCCGGGTACCTACTTCAAAATGATGTATTTCTCTTGGGAGAGGCGAGGAAACCAAAAGGGATTATAGAGGATGGAATTTATCAAAAATGTATACTGAAATAAATTCTCTTTTCAAAAAATGTTTTTTTGTCAAATATACTTTGATAAAAAATTATAAATGAAAAGATTTGAGTTTAACGTAGATCCTTTTTTCACACGTCTATGCGTGTAGAGTTGCATGAGTTCTGCTGTTTGTAAACGCACACACACCTCATACAGGCTATACTCAGGTAAGTATAATTAAGGACACATTCGTTGATTTCTCATTTCATTTCACATTCATTTCACATTTCTCAAATATAGAACAGGGTTAATTACATCTAAGGATGGAAGATGTCGCTTCATTCAACAGATTTTAAACAAGCGCATTCATCAATACTGTATTGATATTATCGTAAGCTTGGTCGTTTATGCGGTGTTCAGACGAGGCGAATATCGCCAGGACACTAAAATATCGCCAGCCAATTGAACCGTGTTAACAGATTGACGATAAATCTGAAGCGATAAAAATGGTTGAAAGCGATATCGCCTCAAGTTGAACGCCTTTCAACTTTTGTATCTGGTGGAACGATTCACGCATGCGCAGTAATGCGCGGCGTCCGTATGTTCTGTTTCTTGACAGTTGACAGCACTGCTCTAAATTTATTTCTCCTTAGAATCCAATTCCGCACCCAATATCTGCGTTTTTTTTTATTTTTCCTCAATTAGGAGTCTTTTTATATCGTCTAAAACAATATTTTCAACTAACTCCAATTACTCCTCGACTTCTACCTCGACGTCCGCCATTTTTAAAACAATCAGCGCACCTGACAGATTGAATGTATGTCGGTGGACTCGTGTGAACACATTAGACGATCAATGGGCGGCCGAGCGATATTTTTTTTATGCAAGCGAATTTGTCTGGCCTTACATCGCCCCGTCTGAACACCGCATCATCCGGATGGAATCTTGCAATCGATTTTTAAACCACTAATGCTGGACACTTGAAACTTTTACAATATCTCAGAATTGCAAGATAATCTATTTTTTTAATACTTTAATCCGAATAGAATTCATAAATTTTGTTTCGTATGAAACATAAGAGTTGATGACTGTGACAGTGGCAATATTAAACCAAATTCGAAATACTCGAAAAATTATTTTTGCATTAAATGCAACTAACAAATTTTAATATCCCAAATCTTAGGAAGGCTTTGGGCTATTTGTCATCACGCCACGACCCTTAATATCTTACAAAGTTTTACTTTATTTGAACAAACAGTTATTTAACTTCGAATACGGGTTGATAATGCCTCTTCACACCCAACACTGGTAATGATTTGTCATTACCTAATTCTATTTTATGTCAATGCGTGCGACTACTGTTGTAGGCATACAACTCATATAATTCCATACATTAAACGTTCCATACTTTCTTGTGAATATTTTATGTACATGAGGGAGGAGGTATCGTATTAAAGTACACAGGGTTGTTGAACTACGTTCCTTTGTCCCTTTAAACTAATTCATGAGTCATGCATGAACTATCACATAACGGGAGAACAAAAGATAATCCTTGTATTCAAATTTAACAGGTTGTAAAATGTCAACAAAATTTCGCCTTCATGATGTCGCGAAATTGTTTAATTATAGCAATACGTCAAAATCAGGGACGGAATGATAATTACGAGTATTAATGAGATTACGTAAGGTGGTTTATCATCAAAATCTGAATGAAGGAGGAACTTGGCCTGAAACAATACAATCACGCCTTTAAAAGGTCAAATATCAAGACTTCAGCCCTAATGAAAATGAATGTGATGTTTTTATTGCTGATTTATGAAACGTATACCATACATCAAAGAAAATACCATAGATTTATATTATGTATGTAATCAGTCGTATGTACAGCTTTCGTACGTACAGTGTATTGAAGGTCGTCGGTTCGAATCCCGGTGCCGACCATTTCCACTTTCACAAAACAAGCTTTGCTTTATGTGAAAAATGTCGAAAATTCATTAAAAAAAAACAAATCTGTCAAATAAAAAGTGTTTCACATATATACATGTAACATAACGTGAAATAATATTTACATATACCGACTACCTGCTCTTTTTCTAAGATTAGCTATTGCGTATTTAACGCCTAACAATACTGTGACGATCCGACTTTTATGTTTAGATGTACACTCATGTTTTGGTGTGCAGATTTTTCATCTGCATTGCTTGTCTGTAATATAGGTACCAACCTATATTATTGTGTTTTATATACCAGGAGAAGACAGTCGAAAGTGATACAATTATGAAAAAAATATCACTTACATCATTTTAATATCAAATGATTGCTTTTTTAGAAGTTAGTTGAGTGCTGAATGAAACTAATCCTCTTATATCGAAGTGTCAATATACATCATTGATCTTTGATAAAAAATAAAAAGAAACAAGCATTACAAGGAGAAATAAGAAAACATCGAGGCGAAATCTTTCTATTTTGAATTTTCTGACAGTTCACGTCATATGATTAATTGATACTTTCAAACTCAAAAGATTCCAATATGATATCTATAAAAGTAAGTATATCTTTCAAAGAACTGAAAACATTGGCAAAACATTGTTTGAATTTGAATAAGGTAAATTCTGATTCAGTTACAAATGAACATTATTATCCACCAATCAAAAGTCAAGCTAGTTAAGTGTAACTGGAAGCTTAATGATTGTAAGGTTACAAATTAATTACAACTGAACTAGTCCTCAAGAATCAGTAAATGTTTATTAATTATGCTGTTTGGAGTCATGTCAAAAAGGTAATGGAACCAAATACATATTATTCTAGCGCCATCTAGACTCTAGAGTCACTGGCAACTCACTAAGTTTGTCGATGCCTTATCATTTCACTAAAAATAAACAACTATTTGCCTACATTGCAAATAGACTTGAAATTTCTAACCAAGGATGCCCTGTCTTAGATTGGACGAGACCGGTTTACTAGAAAAATTGACTCAGGCAATAATTAGAAGTTGATTTATTTATTTAATACAGTTTCGGCTGTTGGCCTGGAGATTGGCACTTCGTTATGGTATAACTAGTACTGCAAGTTCGAATCCTATCGCGAGTATGGAACTTTTCCAGATGTTTTTTTTTTTATTTATTTTATTAAAAGATACAACAGTTAGATAGATATGTATTTTTACAGTCATAAGTAGTAACAATTTTTTTACATCGCCAATTAATGTATCCTATCTTTATGTCGATCATTAGTAATGAATTAATAGAGTCATTAGTTGTTATTTTTTCTTTAAGATCTAGTCCTGAAAAGGTCACAAGAATCTAGACATAATTAGAACGTTGTGCACCAACAAAGCCAATAGGCAATAAATATGAGACAGTAACAAAAATGGATATAGTCATATCCTGGCGCCAAATATATGACAGCAGTCGCAGTCTTTAAATTTGGTTGCTCTCTTGTTCTCAATAATTTCAAACTTTTTTCTCTATGTTTCATTAATTATAAAATTTCTACTTGTTTCATACATGGGATTTTTCGACATGTTGAACATGTTGAAAATTCTCATGATTAAGAGTTTCGGAGACAAACATTACCACCTAATGGCGAACGATGTTAACGTAAAGTGATCACACTAAGCCAGCCTTCTAAATAACAGTAGAAGACGGTCGTAAGCCCGTAGTGGTTTGTTCCATTTAAAAATCGAACATTAGTAATGAATTAATAGAGTCATTAGTTCTATTGAAAAGAGTAGAAGGACGGGAACGGGTAGGAGAGGAGAGGAAGGGATACCGATGCCCGCTATACCCGACACAGATCACACACATTCATTCATTCATTCCTTTATACACATAGACATTCATACGTGTGCATTTATATACTCATACCTAAATCTTTTTTTTATTATTTATGTTTAGGGCATAATGGAAAAGTGGTTGAACATTACACTCTATATAGGTACGTAGTAAACTTAAAAGTGATAAAACTAAGCCAGCCTTCTAAATAAAAGCAGAAGATGATTGTAAGCTGTTGGTAGTTTTAACATATAATAATAAATCAACCATCGAACATGATTAGTGCAATTTAACAACAAATAGTTGGTAGCTTGTCATAAATTAATGCTGTTGATACTGCACCAGATGGTGTTAAACTATTAACATCACGTACAGAAGGGATAGTTAATAAATAGATGAATGGTCTGTTTATAAGGAATTATTCACCCAATAGGAAAAAAATAAGGAAGATAATATTCCCTGAGAACATTCGAGAAGTACGTGACAAAGAAAACAAATGCCCCACACGTACGAAAGAAGCCTTATTGAGTTCGATTAAGGATCAACATTAGAACTGAAAGAATATTCTCAAAATGCCAATGAATGAACATAAATTGTATAATCCTAATTTATGTATTGGTAATTCATTAGGATGAACACATTCGTGATACATAACATATTATGTTACAAATACAAGTAGATTAAGGGCAAGAAATTTAAATTTCATTTACAAGAAACCGTCAGTTTATGTTGAAAAAAATATTAAATTACTAAGTATATGATTCTAAATATGGATTTCGACTACACGATTCACTATAGAAAAAAATGAATTTCATCTAAAATTCTGTCAAAATCATTTAATGCATGTTTTCGCAACTTTTCACCGGTTTTTTTTGGAGCGAATCTTCCATTATGCGCTGTCGACATTTTATCAACAACTTGACTACGCATTGTTCTTTATGATGTGTTTGATGATTCTGAGTAGCCAAATGAAGTTCAATGGACGATAAATTAAATAAAAAATAGAAAAATATAAAACATTGCTTGATATGTATGTTACATTGTGGTTGGATGTTAGAGATTGCTACGGCTATAATCCCGCCATTGCCACTTGTTTATACACTATTTTTTGTACAATCAATTCAATCAATCAATTCTCCCTTTTCCACCCCACTCAGGGGCATAGGGAGGCAACAAGAGCTCTCCATTGCGCTCGATCTTGCGCAATGTTTATGACCTCCTCCCACACCATGTCCATGTCCCTCAGCTCTGCTTCGAAGGAGCGGAACACAGTGTGAGAGGGTCTTCCTCGTCTTCGGGACCCTGATGGGAGGAAGAACAGCGCTCTCCTCGGCCAACTGTCATTCGGCATCCTTAACACATGTCCCAGCCAAGTCCATCTCCTCCCCACAATGGTAGAGGTGATGGCCTCACGCTGGGTGCGCCGGCGTATAGCGTCGTTCGTGATGCGGTGGTACCATCTTACGCCCAGAATTCTCCTTAGGCACTTCATCTCAAAGGCTGAGACTTTTTGTGCCTGGGCCTTGGTCAGGTGCCAGGACTCACACCCATAAAGGAGAATGGGCAACACACACGCATCAAACAGTTTACATTTCGTCTCGACACTAAACGCCGACGCCTTCCATATCTTGGTCATGTTGTTGAAGGCGCCACTTGCCATACCGATACGTATCGGGAGCTCAGCCCCGAGGTCACCAGCGGTGGTAATGGTTGCTCCCAGGTACTTAAATTTATCCACCCGGGAGACCTGGTGACCATCGATGGTTATCGGTAGCTGTTTATCGGGGCAGGCATTATTCGCCATGAGCTCCGTCTTACTGGCATTGACTCGAAGGCCGAGGCGTGCTGTTTCGCTGCAGAGTCTTGAAACACTGCGCTGTAATTCCTCCACTGTCGTACTGAACAACGCTAGGTCGTCCGCGTACTCCAGATCGCACAGTTCGCCCATTAGACCATCTCTCTGTGTTATTGGTATACCTCTTGCTCCTTGCATGGACTTTCTCAACAGGAAGTCCATGACTATTATGAATATGAAAGGAGCTAGTACGCAGCCCTGTCTGACTCCCGTGGTGATCCTAAAAGCTTCAGTAGGACCACCTGGCGTTTTCACGCTACACTCGGAGTCTTCATACAGGGACTGCACCATTTTAACTATTTTCGGAGGTATACCATACAGAGCAAGAATTTTCCATATCGATGGTCTATGTGGGCTGTCGAAGGCCTTTTCAAAATCTATAAAGCAACAAGCGACTGGAGAGTTAAACTCTTTGCACTGCTGAAAGACGCACCTAGCACAGAAAATTGGGTCCGTGCAGGATCTTCCAGGTACAAAGCCGCATTGTTGCTCTCTCAGGACAGCCATGACAGGCCCCCGAATGCGGTGTAGTAATATCTGAGATAATACCTTACCGGGAACACTCAGCAGAGTAATTCCACGGTAGTTTCCGCATTCAAGGGGGTCCCCCTTTTTAAATATTGCGACGATGGATCCATTCCGCCAATCTTTTGGGCACCTCTCCTCTTCCCACGCCATTTTAAATATATCGAGAAGTGGTTGGCCAAGGGTGTCTATGCCTTGTTTGAGGAGCTCTGCGTGGATTCCATCGTCTCCTGGCGCTTTGTTGTTCTTCAATCTCATCACGGCCAGCACCATCTCGCTGTAGGTCGGCGGATCTTCACATATCCCAGTCGCCTGAGGTATATTTAGACCCGCCAACTCCTCCTCAAAGTTGTAAGGTGAGGAGGGCTCGGGGCGGTTCAATATTGACTCAAAGTACTCCCTCCATCTCCCTTTAATCAGTTCTTTTTGTACACTATTTTTAATATGCATAAAGTATAAAATAAATAAATAAATATGTTAAAATTGGTACGAAAACAGAGAACTCTCAAAAATACTATCAGTTGAAGAATATAATTATCTAAAAGTTACGCGGTTGGGAAATTCCATCAGTAAAATGTTAGCGAAATTCGACTAACGTATATACATGAGATTTGCCCTTCGACTATGAACATACTCCGATTTGTATGAAACTTTCAGCACAGATCGAAAGCTAATGTACCATCTTACATAATCCTAAGACAACACTTCATACAACGGACGAAATATCTGACATTAGTGAGTATTCTTTTTAATGATGTCAACTTATGAAAAATCTCATTGTTCTTCAGCAACAGCAATCTTGCTAAATTCAAATCTGGACGTAGCCCTTTTCCCAAATTTTCTCCAGACTGACATCCTTTCAGCCGTTGCAACCATCTACAAGAACTTCTGAATTAACAAAAAATCTAAAACAACTTCAATTATTGGCCAAATTTATGGCTGCTATCACAGGACTTTGTTATGAGGAAAGAAATGGGTTAGCATATTATATTGCTTGAATTTCGATATAAGTTTTTCAGTTCCTACCTAATCATGTATTCAAGCCCCAAAGTCATGTGATACCCGAAGTCCCAGACTCAATAAATTCTTTTAAAAAACTCATATGAATTACATCGGTGAGACAAGTCAGAAAGAGAAGATAAGAAATTGTCACGGAAAAATCCAGCTTGTAACGAAATAAGACAAACAATAATGAAAGATATTTCACTGATCTTATATAAAGTTTTTTTTCTCCGAATAACAGAGCAACTAATGATGTTACTCTGATTCATAGGAATGTATTTTCTGGGCGAATTCGTCACCGGGGTAAGGAATGAAAAATTGGATGGAATAAGGGATGATGTCACCCGGTGTCGGATCAAAGGGATGAGAAACATCCCGCATCGCCATGGCAACACGAGTGTGTACACCTCCATGGAATAAAGGACTTCGTAATGTAAACTCCCAGCGAAACATCACACGGAAGTGCTCAGGAGTTTGTTGTGAAAGTAACACGAATTATTATGTTTAAAACATTAAAAACATTTCACTTAAGGGGAAGACTTACTGTACTATGTTGTATCTCTTAAAACAATAAACATCATTTACCTTTTAATTACTTTTCCTGCTGTACAACTTACTTACTACATGGTTATAAAGAGCATATTATAAAATATACTCTTTCTCACCGTGTTGATTTTATTGTTATTGTTATTATCACATTCTGACCTTTGATTTACCGTGGTTTTACTTTTAATACACAGTTTTGCCCTTATTTCGTTGAAGAGAAAGAACCTTGGCTCAAAAATATAAGAGAATATTTACACACCGCGTGCCGTTTAGAGCTACTGCGAACCTATAAGTAGTAAGCGCCATCTGGCAGTCTTTAACACAAACACACAAAGAAGAAAATGTAAAAATAAGGATTGTAAGCCGAGACATGTTTGATTGTAAGTCATGCCGGACTGACATTTGAGTAAAAAAAGATAGAATTATACTCCGTCATTAAATGAATCTAGTGTCAGTACAGGACAACTTGCAATTGGCTATCACAAGTAGTCAAGATAATATTTTCATGTTTGAATGGTGCGAAGGTCGTTGCACTGTGTTCTTCGGTGGAGCGGAAAGTTTGAAGAAATACAACACCGGAGTGATTTGCAACATTACAACGAGAACAGATTGCATATTTTTTTGAAGAATCATACTTTTGGCAGATCAGATAATTTTGCAGAATTTTAAGATATTCGGAATATGCAGCAAAAGATTCAAGGAAGAACATGGATAACTCGTACAAGTAAGAGAAACTAGCTTCGTTTATTTTCAAAGGAATGTGCGTAGGTACCTACATATAATTTGATAGATATTCAAAATATCTACCTAATTTTATCACGTGGTAACATGCACATGAAATATTCAAACTAATTAATCAAAGTTCATTCTACAACAAAACGTAAATTTCAGTTTCGTATGTAAAAGAATCTCGGAATCATTAAGAAAAAGTGCCCAAAAACAGCTTTTTTGGGAGAATGTGCCCTAAGTAGGTACCTACGATATACGGGGGGGTTAAATCGATAGGTATTGAGGTCTTCTACCTCCCTGCTTCGGTCTATCCACTACCAACTTAACACCGTGTATAGACCATCAATATGGGAAATTCTTGCTCTGTATGGTATACTTCCGAAAATAGTTAAAATGGTGCAGTCCCTGTATGAAGACTCCGAGTGTAGCGTGAAAACGTCAGGTGGTCCTACTGAAGCTTTTAGGATCACCACGGGAGTCAGACAGGGCTGCGTACTAGCTCCTTTCATATTCATAATAGTCATGGACTTCCTGTTGAGAAAGTCCATGCAAGGAGCAAGAGGTATACCGATAACACAGAGAGATGGTCTAATGGGCGAACTGTGCGATCTGGAGTACGCGGACGACCTAGCGTTGTTCAGTACGACAGTGGAGGAATTACAGTGCAGTGTTTCAAGACTCTGCGACGAAACAACACGCCTCGGCCATCGAGTCAATGCCAGTAAGACGGAGCTCATGGCGAATAATGCCTGCCCCGATAAACAGCTACCGATAACCATCGATGGTCACCAGGTCTCCCAGGTGGATAAATTTAAGTACCTGGGAGCAACCATTACCACCACTGGTGACCTCGGCGGGGCTGAGCTCCCGATACGTATCGGTATGGCAAGTGGCACCTTCAACATCATGACCAAGATATGGAAGGCCTCGGCGTTTGTAGAGAAGATAGAACAAAGTTTGTAGGGACGAAATGTAAACTGTTTGGTGCGTGTGTGTTGCCCATTCTGCTGTATGGGTGTGAGTCCTGGCACCTGACTTTGGCCCAGGCACAAAAAGTATCTACATTCGAAACGAAGTGCCTCTGGAGAATTTTGGGTATAAGATGGTACCACCGCATCACGAACGACGCAATACGCCGGCTCATCCAGCGTGAACTCATCAACTCTACTATTATGTGGAGGAGATGGCCTTGGCTGGGACATGTGTTAAGGATGCCGAATGACACTTGGCCGAAGGCGCTGTTCTTCCTCCCATCAGGGTCCCGGGGACGAGGAAGACCCTCTCATACTGTGTTCCGCTCATTCAAAGCAGAGCTGAGGAATCTGGACATGGTGTGGGAGGAAGTCCTTAACGTTGCGCAAGATCGAGCGCAATGGAGAGCTCTTGTTGCCTCCCTATGCACCTAAGTGGGGTCTTCAGGGAGTTTGGATTGGAATATATGTAATATACAACAATCATTACACTGTTGTGTCACGCCAAGTCTCAACAGAAGACTTGATGGCGTAAGAAGAAATGAGAATGCGTAAGTTCATTTGATTGAACAAAGTTTGTAGAAATCAAATTATACTTTTGTTGTAGATTGTTGGAAGGAACAACTTAATATTAATGAGCGCTTAATGAATTTAATCTCGTACCTCTGGTACGAGTACCTACGTGGGTACAACAAAAACCTTACCGGGTAGAGGAGCTCATTTCCATAATGTCTCAACCAAGAATATTCAATATACACAGCGGTTAAATGTGGGAGACTGAAAACAATACGACAGTAAGCCACGGCAGATTTATTCGAACGTACATCATCTGTATTGTGGATACTCCCGAGATTTAACGCTTTTGAAATACCTCAAGCGATATAGATATAAGAAAGCTTATTGTGAAATACCTTAAGCGATATAGGTATAAGAAAGCTTATTGTTTTACAGATACAATCACAAGATACACGCAGTCCTTGAGTAGATATGCTTTTTCGAAATGAATAGTTGATTGAGAACAATACGAAACGTAGCATTTATCTGACGGTTTATAAGAATGTATGAAAATGTTAGTTTTAAAATAAATAGTGAGGAGAATATCCACTACGTAACATACGCGGCAAGCATAGATACTTAGATATGAGAAAAGAAAGTGATAAGAATAAATCAAGTGCAGAATGCTTATAAACAAAGATACGCAAATAGTTAGTCTTTAGGAAGCAAGAAAGTGTGGGGTCAACTAATAATACCAAGGATTTTGGATGGATTATGTATATTCAATACTGAGAGAAGAAGAGTATGTTGTTCATCTGTTTCTCTTCACTCACGTTTTTGTCAATATTGGCCATCGATTCGGCGAACTTGTCCACTATTTCACATTGCGCAGCCGATATCGGTTCTACCGGGCCTTTGATATTCTTCAACTTATTTCCTTTAAAATCCGATGGAGAAATTGTTAGTTCTCTTCCCGCAGATGATATACGTTTTTGTCGTACCTTGACAACTGACCAACAGCTCTTCTCGAGACTTCCATGAAGAAGCACAAGAAAATCTATGTATATGAAAGTATTTTTGAATTGAAAAACTGTAAGTTAGTTCTCACTGCCTTTCCCCAAAAGAACAGGGCGTGATAGACTTAAAAATATACACATAATAAAGGAATGTGTAACGCTCTAGGTACATAGTTCACTTCGATTTTAAATGAGTTAAAAATAAACTGGGAATGATTCAGACGTTGAAATATGTGAAACCTAAATACGTATTTAAGTCAAAGTGTTTGTTGATACATAGACAGGCCGACAGACGGAATAACGAATGATTTAACAAAATACCCAGACTGATCGGTGACGACATTCTGAAGAATCGCCAGTAAATTTATCATCGAATGTGAAATGGGTCGGTTCCTTTTAATCACTGGCCTCGTTAACAAAGATTATTTGTAACAAATGCACAGTTGAACAAATCTATAATATAAAAGAAAGTCGGGTTAGTGCGAACTACGATAACTAGAGATCGGCTGATCAGATTTTTATGATGCTTGGTTTATTGGATTCTTCTCCTCTCCGGATAAAAAATAATGTAAAATATAATATTAAGGTTAGTATGGAACAGATTTACAACGACAAGGGCATATGTGAAAATTGTCATAAATATTTACTTGCCAACCAAGGGATTTCTAAACATTGGTAGGTACGCAGATTTTTTATGGAATTTCTTTGTACTTTAAAGCATTTAGAAATATTTTTTTTTAATTTCAAACAAATCTATTTTAAACGTATTTTTGTATAAATTACAAATTCGAAATCAATATTCATAGTAAGGACTACAGGACAACGTCTGTCATGTAAATAGAAAAAGCTTCAAATATTTTGAGCTTTTCTCAATCGTTTTTACTGTGATTATAGTTTACTAGAGGTCCGCCCCAGCTTCGCACGGGTAGATAGATACTTAAAAATAATTTAATTTTCATACAGATCCCTAACTTTTTCAAAATATTTTATAGCATATGTTAATCTGGAATAATTGCATTGCAATGTATCGTGTCACGTCACTTTACCACCGCACTGTGGAATATGGTAGAACAGTCGCAAATATTTAATGATTTTTAGGTACACATTTTCCACATATTTTTAATTGCATTTGATAAAATAAATGTTAACCATTATAATGATATCAAATTTCTACATTTTTAACATTTATTTGTATATAATATAACGAATCAAAGATTCATTACTTGTAGAATCACAACTAAACGAGTATATTTTGTTACATTTCAAATTCAAATATCTTATCTATTGCTAACAACTAATGATATGTGTTATATATTTCCGAAAACCTTATTTTATATAGATAAATGTTTGTCCAAAAAAATTTTGGTATTTTATTTATTATAAGTGTTTTCTTAATAATATTGTAAAATCATAAAAAATATCAATTCCATGAGTTTGACGAAGGTTTTCACTTTTACCGACGTCTCCCGACGCGCCGAAATTTATGTTAGATTATAGCCTAGGTATATATCCTTAACATATCAAAAAATTGGCTGCTCGTTTTTGCTCATTTAGAAGTTATGGATAAAAAAGTACACTCTGTACAAGTAGAGTGTCGCAGATAATCCTATTGCGAAAACCGGTGCTGGCTTTACTAAAATCTATAACTCTTTTATTTTTTAAGATATCGTTTATAAATTTTGCACAATAATAGTAGAATATTTATTTATTATGATGGTTTACATATTTTTAAGTTTTTGTGTACAGTTATTTTTATTAAAATATATGAAAATGGTTTTTTGTAAATAATAATCATACTCACTTAATAATATATTTACTGAACTTTAATTCGATTTTAAATTAAGTAAAAATAATTTTCATATATAAAAAATAGATAAAATAAACTAAAATAATAAAAGAGAATATTCTATTCAGGGTGTAACGTGATAAACATTTCAAACAATTAATTTTAATATTACTGAAAAACTACAATGGTAAATATGCAGAAAACAATAGGTATTAATATCCTTTAACCCTTTTATCATGCTTTTACATTACACTTCATGATCAATATATACAATTAAAATAATAATAATAATATTTTTCCACAATTACTTTCTTTATGCTATTATAGAAGATAGGTTTATTTTATACTCTTCTTCATGCTCCAGATCCTATAATAACATAATACTATTGGGCATCCATAGGTAGGTAACTTAAAAAATGAACGAATTTGATGAAGTAGGTACTCTGTATCTACTTTTTTGATGCTGAAGGTCATGAAATCTAATACGCACACGCTTATATTTATATATCCATCAAAAATATATGCTTTTAAATAGTCATTGTGAATAAAATCGAAACAATATATTATTTTAATTTTATTTAATTTATTAATTGTTTACGTGGTTCAACGTTTAACCATAAAAATAAGTTTTGTGATAGTCAGCCCTGGTTTTAGCAATATGATTTTCTTTGGCACTCTACTATTACTGGGTGTAATTTTATCATTCATAACTTCTAAAAGAGCATAACCGAGCAGCCAATTTTTTGATATGTTAAGGATATATTATATCTAGGCTATAATTTAACATAAATTTCAACGCGTCTGAAGACGTTAGTAAACGTGAAAACTTTCGACAAACTTATGGAAGATATTATTTTTAAATAATTTTACAGTATTATTAAGAAAAAACTTATTTAAAAAAAAAATTATGGCTGAAATTTATCTATATAAAATAAGGTTTTCAAAAATATGTAACACATACCATTAGTTGTTAGCAATAGATAAGATATTTGAATTTGAAATGTAACAAAATATACTTGCTTAGTTGTGATTCTACAAGTAAAGTATCTTTGATTTGTTATATTATACACCCTGTATAGATCATATTTATTTTGATTTTTAGTTCATTTTATCTGTTTTTTATGTACAAAACTACTTTTACGTACTCGAATTAAAAGTCAATAAATAGACTATTAAGTGAGTATGATTTTTATTTACAAAAGTCAGGTTTCAAATGTTTTTACAAAAATAACTGTACATTAAAACTTATTTATTTTCATATCAGCATAATAAACAAACCTTCTGCTTTTGAGAGTAAAAAATTTGAAAAGAATATCTTTACAAATAAAGGAGTTATAGATTTTAGTAGAGCCAGACCCGGTTATTGTCCACAGTGCACCGTGACTACTTTGCGCGGTATTTCTACTAAACTTGACATGACTCCCCTCAGTCCCCTCCCCGCTCCCGTACGCACTCTGCATCGGATAAGTTGAGATGATAAGAGACTATGCTTTTTTCCAATACTCACATTTTTAAACTCGTGATAACTTTCGAATGGAATGTCCGAATTGAATAATTCAAAAAGTTATACAAACATATTGAAGCAGACTTGAATATGAACTAATTTATTTTAATAAGGAGTAATACCAAGATACCAATAAAGAGCCTTTTCTAGAGGTGACATTTTATTGATTTTTTTAAAATAAAAAAACACTTATTGTGGCATAACTATAATAGTTAGACATATGCTGTCGCGATACTTTTTGTAAATAATGATGTCTTCTACAAAATTGTACTACATTGTTTTATTCTATCATCATTAGTTTTCACAGCGTTCGCGATAAAAAGAATATTTTAGGTAAATTTTTTACACCTTGGGTTATATTATTGAAGTTTTCGTAGGTTACCCATTTTTTTTTTGGAAATTAAATATAGCCTATGTTCACCGCCGATATTGTAGCTTCCGAAAAGTGAAAGATTTTTTCAAATCGGTTCAGTAGTTTTGGAGCCTATTCCATGCAAACAAACAAACAAACAAAAAATCAAATCTTTCCTCTTTATATATTAGTATAGATATAGATAATAAGATTTTACAACAACTTGAACTAAGAGAGATTACATGCACTGACAGATGGCGCAATCCAATGACAGTCTCTGGATGTCAAATTGTAAGCGTCCATTACGAGAAGAAGAATTTTACAGCCGTGGAAAATAATAGGTACGTGTCCACAATTCCATTATTAAACTCTCGCTAAACACAATTACCTACGCCAATATTATTCAAATGATATACTCGTACAAAAAAAATAACGTCAAGGTTGTTAAAAAAGTGTAGTAAAGAATGATATGTACTCACTTTACAAAAACACCCCTACGGCGGATGTTAGTGTTGTGTTAAATAACAGTTAAGAATGAGAATTTATTACAGGAATGAATAATGAAGGAATATTTGTTAAGGTATCTCATAATATCTGGATAAAGTTATGAAGCACTTATGCGGGGCTGACTCAGCATTAAAAGTTAAAACACACCTGATCCGACTAACAAAGTTATGGAAATTCCTTTCCATATACATTAGTACTTTTAGTAAGAAGGTTTTCATAGTGTTAGCCGGAGAAACATCCCGATTGTGATAAAATATCACTTAGCTCTCGATAGTCTATATTTCATAGTGATTAGGGTTAGGAAAGTAGATCGCTATGAAGAAATATATACAGGAACTGAAGTTTTGGAATATGTACATTTCCACAATATTTCAAACGATGAAAATATCAACTTTGAGGATAACTTTGGCTTGAGATGAAGATAGGTTTCCGCCTCAGTAAGCAAATAATTTGTAGATAGTTTTCCACAAAACCTTGACCCCGTCAAGCCGAAGGCGGAAGCGGTATAACACAAAACAACTGTTTCCAAGTTTTATTAATGTTTATACAGGAAATGTGGGGTTTTGTTGTACCGTACAATAAACGAATACTTTTATTAGGTTTTACTATATGAGAACCTACGTCAAATTACTTTGTACATGGAATTAAATAAATATTCATATTCTGATATTTTTCCAAGTGGAGCCGTTGAATGTCAGATATCTTCTTGCCAACAATTTTAAAAATTAAATGCGATATTTTTACCGATTTGAGGGGTATTACAAAGTTTCAAGCAACGTTTTTGAAGAATCGATATTTTTAATCCAATTAACTTGAACACAAACCATTGAAAAGGCTATAAAAGATCTACATGATTGTAACAAATAGTTTGAATTGAACCTCAGCCTGCATTAGCGCTAAATTTATTATATAAACAAACTAAGCTATCTCCAAAAAAGCGGAGAAAGGCGATAGTGAGTCTATTGTGGTTCAAATAAAGCTTGAAACAATAATATTCTAATGTTTAATAAATAAATTTTAGCCTTTAGGCTGAAACGTTGAAGGTACAACGTGAACAACTGTCAAAGTTATATCGAAATTTGAAACAACATTGCGCAATATCAAATCAAAGTTGAAGATAACATCCAAATGTTGATGGCTGTTGACAGTGGGCAGCATTTTATTAAATCTGTTAAACGTCTCAGATCCGACTGGAAATCGAACACAAGTCGCATTTAGAAATAGAATACCTAAGCAACAAGATTACAATGCCATATAATATTAAGCCACAAGAATCTTATAAAAAATAGGTACTCACAAAATTTATAATATTGTGCAATGATAAAGTTACCAAATTTACAAAAGCTAGTCTTGTTCCCTTGTTTTTTGCTACAGAAAAGCCCTATGTTAGATCTTTCAATGTTAATAAATCACCAGGACCCGTAGACAAATTCAAATTGGCGTTCGACTACAAGATTTCGCCAATGTATAGTGCGAAAAAATTAACTGTCCACTGGAACATATAATAAACAATTAGGTACCTATTTAAACCAAACAATGACAATTAATATATAAAAAGTGGACGGTTAATTTTTTTCCTACTCTACATACATGTTGTCGAAGAATTCGTTTGTAGTCGATCGCCAATTTGAATTTGTCTAGGCCTACAGACATGAAATTTGAAAATCGAAAATACTAAGTAAGAGATTCATTGATTCAAAATATCGAATAAAAAAATATATTTGTTACGATATCAAAAGAGCACTATGCTGGAAACAGGAAATAGATAAGCGTGCATCAACATATTCTTCAGCTGGCATATCAGGAATTCCTTATGGAAAAACATACAGAGGAATTTAAAATATTTTGAATTATATTTACGGGAAGGAGATTTATCTGTTGCCATGTGTGGTGTGGTGTATATGTTGATGTTAATGAGTAAACAACGAGTCAACTTTTATTGCATAGATGAGTTTACGATTGTTTACTTTTAAGCCAACTGATACAAATCCAAGGTCACGGCATCTGTTTATACTCACCAATGTTACACGGTAAATCTCAGGGTAATAAAAACAATTATGTATATACGCTCATTGCGTAACTTAATACCTAAATAATATGCTATAAAGGTTGTTGTTGTAGATAAATCTACGATTCTGGATTAGATTTAGAACATCGTATCGTAAATGCCAGCTAATTAGAGAGTAGATAAGAGGACATAGAACCTCAGTCATTTCTATAAGTATTCACATTATATTTCGCTTCTTCTAAGGTCACACAATTCCTTCTACGACTTCGTATATTTATATGACTTTGTTTAAAAAAGAAACAAATACGTTCTATTCAAATAATAATTCATAATTTTCGGTTTATTTGTTCCACAACATCCTTCTCTCATTCTATGTTGCAAATTCATTTCTATATCATTCTTAACAAATTTTATCAATTTCCACTATGTTTAGCTAAATATGCAAAAAATTAAAACAAAATAAGCTGTGTTCGAATCTGTATGTATAACAGTTCAAATTTCAATTGATATATTGATAAAAAAAAAACATAAAAATAAAAAAACAGGTTAGGTCCCACCGAGACTTGAACTCGGATCGCTGGATTCAGAGTCCAGAGTGCTAACCATTACACCATGGAACCGGCGGGAGGGAGTGAGATAAAACGCCACCTGTTGTACAAAGACGCGCTCTACGTCACACTCCTACAGTGTCAAAATCCCAGGAAAATGAATAGGTATATACCTAGCGTAGGCACTCAAATATAAATATCACAATTCTATTCTTTGCCGTACCGTTTATACAATACTAAACAGAAACTCGCCTACACTTGACAAAGACAATCATAATACACGAGGCACGTTTGAAGTAGGTAATAACGATGTTCTAGGATCGATTCCATGTTTTCAGATAATAAAATTTAGCCGTAAGGTCAAAGTGTTTTAATGTCTTCAATAACATTATGCCACCGATTGATTAGAAGACTTGACGGGTTGATCTAACCATCCGATTGATAGACACGCAGTTTTTTTAGTTATTTATTTATTATATTAATAATAAATAAATTTACCGCTAACTACCTGAAAAATACAGTTGTGCCGCGTATCCACCGTCTGGGTAATAAATATTTGCAGTGCATAGATATATTTGACTGCAGTCACGAGGCACTCAAGTATCATGTATTATCTGCATTCGCCCGGGTAGAATAGATCTACGTGTGTTGGATCCATCGTTTTGAGAGACCTTTCTCTCTTTTCGCCCCGTTGAAAGTTTAAAATGACATTTTTGTTCCTCTCAAAATAAATATACAATTAATTAATTATTATAATAATATTTCTCGGTTTTTCAGGAAACGTATGTACCTGAAAACAGAAAACTGTTGTTGTTATTTCTGTTGTGGTGTGTATCATGAGATGTATTGTTGTTGTTTCTGTTGCTTCTATTTTTGCTGCTGTTGTTGTCATGTTGTGTAATTTTTATACCTGCTTATTATTGTCACTACTATAATTGTTATTTTTTTTTTTGTAAAAGGCATTATCGCCGTATATTGTGAAATAAATAAATAAATTTGTTTGGAGCATTGTAAAGGTTTGAAAGAAAGGTGTTCCGCAGAATCTTTGGTCCCATCTGTGATAGTGGAGAATGGCGTATAAGGCATAACGACGAGTGTATAGCCTCCATAAACACCCAAGTATCACCGCACATATAAGAATTGGTAGACTGAGATGGGCCGGACACATCCAAAGAATGGCTGACGAGGATATGCCGAAGAATATTTTGGATGGCATGCCGAGCGGAAGACGAAGACCGGGAATACCGAAGCTTCGATGGCTGGATGGTGGAGTGCGGCACGCCCGACAGATTGGAATTTCCAACTGACAGAGTGGCGCGCTGGATCGTCAGTCGTGGAGGCAGGCTCGACACCTATTGCTCAAACATCGGTGCATATAATATTATGACTGATATGAAAAACCGGGCTACATTCTGATATTATTTTAACTGGGAAGAAGTGTACGAGCCAGAGAATCGGGATTAGACAACGATTAAGATCAGCAATGAGACGTGGCGTCTATTCTAAATGCAACAAATTACGGGCATACAGCTGCCACGTGTCACACATCTTACCTTTGATGTTATACAAAATCATATCTTTTTCACAGTTAGAAAATTCCTAGATTCTACCTACTATTTTAGGTACACATTTAAAAATTAAAACCATCACCTATCAAACATGAGGAACGAACTCAGAATATCTTTATTTTAATGAATAAATTAAATATTTCGTGAGTGGTAGAAGTGTAAGACGGATGAGGTCGGAATAAAATGCCGCTTCTTATTTTATTTCTTACAATAATAAATTCTTTTTCAGTTTTTTTGTGGGGATTTCTTTTTTTCTTCGACAAGTAAACACAAAGGAGGAGGTAATACGTTTCTCCTTTCTTTGTCCAACACTTGATGTATGTGCGGGTTGCGTGCTCAAGTACCCAAGATCGATAAAATTAACCTTACCCGGGTTTTTTATTATTTATATAGATTTTTTTTTTAATTATTATCACAGAAACGTTGAACCTAAATTTATATTCAACAGCGCGTTGCCAGTAAATGTTGAAATCCATAAAATGTCTAGCCTGGCGTATAAATGTTCCAAAAACGAATATTTTCCAAGAAATCTCGAAAAGGGGCAACGTTATCAATGTAGTGAAAGTAGTCGCAGAAAATTTGAATTTTGCGAAACGAATTTTATATAAGTGTCTTTGTTTGGTTTAAATATTGTTTACATGTTCCAGTGGACAGTTCATTTTCCTCACTACATTGACGAAAAATTCGTTCGCAAAATTCAAATTGTCTACTTCAGGAGACACACAAGTGAAGTGATGTATAACAGCTGATATCAATATGGGCAAAAAGGCCATATTAATCATAAATGTTGCAAGTAACATCTGGAACATTAAGGTAAAATAGTACTTTAACGACAAAATAAGTACTATTCAATCGCTATTTATTTACATAGTGTATCAATTTTTCTTCTTTTCTATTGGGAGATCTTTCAATCTGCTCTTTCTCAGATCGCTCAGCCTCCGTCTATCAACACAGCCTGTCCTGTCTTCTTCCTGATGGCAGTTCGTTGGCTGCCTTCGACAATAGCCTATCGACGTGATCCATAACCTTCTACGGAATCTACTGCAATGAGATGTCTTAAATTTTGCACGTGTCGGTATTTCTATGTTTCGTAATCGATCGCGTAGTGCCAAGTTAAACATACTTAAGTAATATCAATTCAGCAGAATAGGTATTTTAAATAATAATTTTATTTTTCAATTCAGCAGCTCCATAGATGGCAGATGCTAGAATCCCCTTCCTAGGACTGTGGAAAAACCTATACAAGGCATACTACATATTGTGGAGCAGGCCTAGGAGTGTTTATTGGCACATAAAATTATATACACAATACCACTGCTGATGCCTTCCAATGGCTCGGTGATTTGAATGTTGTTCTTCAGTTTCTCCTGAATGTAGAAGCAAAATTTCTTTACTTCTGTTCTTGTCTTGGATGTGGAAGCGAAATTTCTTTACTTCTGACGATTCCGCCGGCGCCGCCTTGGTGGCGAATATAGAATGCAAACACTAAAACGACAAAGGTAAGTATTAATATACTGGATGAACAAGATTTCTTCGGTATACGTAAAGTATAAAAATAAGTGCCGAGCAGTATAAATAGCTCTAAATTAAGCCTCCTAGCACAACATGCGCCGTTATCTCAATCTCAGTGTAGCTTACGTGTGGTCCAACTAATTAAGCGTTTATTATTTAAAACATAGGGACTAGTCCAAGTGTTAATGAGACGAGTGCGTGCGTGACGCCTAGTGACACCCGAACAAAAATACACACATATTATGTCGCCCTTCATATACATTATTAATACAAAACATTTTCATCTCTGGAATTCAGAAAAGGCCGTGGTATGTTGGCAAGATAAGGTAATATTATTTTTTGGCGGCGACCAAAAATGAACCACCGTAGGTTTATGTGCAAAATAGCCCGTGTGTTTAAACCACGTAGTTTACGCGAATAATGTGTAAAATGCAACATCAGGCAAGACTCTCTTCACATGACAATTCCGAAAAAGCTAAACTTTCAACGAAATTTCATATTTTTGTGAATATTCAAATAAAATATAATAAACCTACTCAATTTATTTACTTCAAAACACGTTCCACCGTCTATATTTGGTGGAACACTATGGTGGAACATGTTTGGAAAACGAATTATTCAAGTTCGTTGATAAAAACAAACACCTTAAAAGTTAAAACCAAAAGAACTCTTTAAAATGTTGGTCGGTTACAGGATAAGAAAGACCAACCCGAAGAGCTTGGAAATGTCATTATAAATAGTAAAAAAAAAATCGTTGATGAGCTGACCGCATTGAAAAATTTGGGTTAAGACATTAATGTAAGCCCAGCTTTTTAACAATAATAAGTGAATGCTTTCACAAGGTCGATAGCAAAGTTTTTAAGTCTCGATATAACAATTTAACGCTACAAAGGAATAATACTTTTATTTTATTAATATCATAATGTAACTAAACTACATGAAATTTGATAAATAGCAACATGAAAAAATAAATGTAATACATAATGAAAAATGGATTTAAAGCCAAAACGACAAGCACTGGAACGAAGTAGCCAAAAATCAGACTGAGACAGAATTCTCAGAAACAGAGTTTGCTTACTTGATGACACTAAGGATCCATAGAATCGTCATGTCTAAGAAATTGCGCAATGTATGCCGACCCCATCAGGTAGTGTATCACAGCATGACATCTAAGAAGTAGTAATGTGGAGTGTGAGAACCAAGACGACATAATATTCACCGCTAACTTCACACCGCCATTCGTAGGTACACATGTATCATGAAAGCCTCTGTTATTATTAAATTACTATTCCAGTCAGTGAGAACAATTTATGATTAGTACTGCGAATCTGTCAGTGGGTGAGCAGAATTGTTTGAGCGTGTCAATATACCTGACCGTATCAAGAACATGATGTATGAGAGATATAATACAATTCTTAAAGAATTATCTAACAACTAATGACTCTAAAAATTCATTACTGATGTTCGATTTTTGAATGGAAAAAACCACCACGGGCTTACGACCGTCTTCTAATGCTGTTTCGAAGGCTGGCTTAGTGTGATCACTTTACGTTAACAACGTTCGCCATTAGGTGGTAATGTTTGAGTCTCCGAAACTCCTAAGTAATCATGAGAATTCTCGACATGTTCAACATGTCGAAAAATCTCATGTACCTATGCAACAAATAGATATTTAATAATAATTAATGAAATATAGAGATAAAAGTTGGAAATTATTGAGAACAAGAGAGCAACCAAATTTAAAGACTGCAACCGCTGTCATGTATTTGGCGCCAGGATATAACTATATCCATTTTTGTTAATGTCTCATATTTATTGCCTATTGGCTCTGTTGGTACACAACGTTCTAATTATGTATAGATTCTTGTGACCCTTTTTCAGGACTAGATCTTAAAGAATTATCTAACAACTAATGACTCTAAAAATTCATTACTGATGTTCGATTTTTGAATGGAACAAACCACCACGGGCTTACGACCGTCTTCTACTGTTGTTTCTTTTGTAAAATACAATTATTATATTAGTACTATTATTATATTAATACAAGTATTATACTGTTGTATAATATAATTATTATATTAGAAATGAAAAACGAGATTGAATTTTGTAATACCACTTTTTTATTTCTTTCTTTGAGCTAGGTAAGTACACAAGTTTATTGACGGACAGATTGCTCAACGTGCCGTCTGTGAAAACTGGCATAACAATCTGCTTGCTTATCTTCCACATCTAACCGATCAGCTATAGGCAAACTTTTGGAAGTCTCAGTGAATAAATCCTTTCGATTCTACTCCTTATTCGTTTCCTCGTTACTGTGGTTGGTGACTGGTGACCAATCGTTTTTTGGGTGCATCTCGCGTATCCTCTGACTCCTGCTTCTTTTTCTTGGAATGATTCCCGTGGTACCTAATCATTTATTCAAGAGCACATATAAAGCGTTCAAATTACTTCTGCGCACTTTTTAGAGGGTTGTATCACAGTTACCGTTAAGATGTCATGATCCTCTCTATGAAGTCATTTTTTGCCACCCAACCTTACCATTAGAATACAAAACTACGAGTATGTTATTTAGTTAGTTTAGCTTTGTTTTTAAGCCTACTTACATGATAATCAAATGCAACCGATTTTTCAATGTTCTGGAGTCATTTCTACAAAATTCGACTTTATCATCGTGGTTTTCGTGTAGTCCAATGAAAGCCGTTATTATAAAAAAGAAGGAGAAATCATTATTTGAGAAATAATTCTTACTAAAACAAAACGTCTCATTAATATTAATAAAAAGTTTAATTCGTCATGACAATACAGGAATCTCGAGAGAAATCATTATTATGCGCGGGGACTTGGAGAAGAACGAACACAAAAAAAGAACAAAAAAACAAACGCTACCTACCTAAGTATATAGAAAACAAAAACTTCGAATTCAAAATACAAAATATAATAATATTCATTTTATAAGTGTCAGAATAATTTAATTTTCCTTTGGAAGAAAATATTCCACAAAATACGGACAAAAAGATAATAGTATACGATATAATATACTTACCTAGTAATAATTGTAATGCGAGTATTTTTAATGAAATTTATAAGTTATTTAAACCTTAGCCCAGAAAGTTAAATTCTATACCCGCATAATCAGTAGGTACATAATTCATAAGGTTATTTATTAGATAAATACCTATATTGTTTATTATTATTAAAAAAAACTCAAGTAGGTAAAATAAAATTCCATTCTTAATTCAATGAAATATTTCGGGTAGGTACCTACCTACTTGGAGTTGTATATAATGTTACAAAAATTGATTGGCGAAAATATTTGGATCGGACACCAGTTATATCTTTGATGTGGGATTTATGTATTTTCCCATTTTCTACCACCAGGACAATATTCTCCGTTATCCAAATTTGGCTAAGCAGAAGGTCAGAGAGCAATCGGCCTATTCCAGCTTCAAATTCGTCTTTGTCTATAGGTACACACGTGCCGAATGTCGTAATCTACCACATGAGTAAGATACATCAGGGTTTTCCTTTCATCGACCCAAAGACATTTCTAAGAGTTCTTGCACACATATGTGTAATATTTAGGTAACTGGAAAAAGTATGAAACTTTGGACTGGTGGACCGGTTGCCAATCCTTGATTAAACCCATCGCCATGCGTCTCTCAGTGCAAGGCAACCAAAGGGGGATATTCGAAGTCTGGTATATTTCTTGTAACATATTAAGAAACAATAAAAATTGGTGGTAAGCCTGACTGCAGAACTTATGGACGGACGACACTAAGCTCATGACTGACCTCAAAATCCTAATCTAATAGACTTGGACTTTAGATCAAGAGGTACCGGGTTGGATTCCCCATCGGGTCAAAGTTTTTCACTTGAAATTTCTACCCAGGGTAGGCCTGTCTTAGATTGGACGGGACCGTTTAAATGAAAAAAATTGCCTTACCCAATCATTTTCACCGGCTATACTGACACCTTTGTATAGACAATTGTTGAAAAAAAATCGTAAGCAATATATATACCGATCAAAGGCGGCCAAACGTGGCGAAAAATAGGTATGTAATACCAAGCTCTGTGATCTTTACCAGGATATCAGTTTAGTCTTGTTCATTATGATTAACATCCTGCGCTGGCTGTCATTTGCATAGTATGGAGAAAAAAAGAGTAGAAAGTTGCAGCTTGCAGTCAGTGACAAATCAGGATGAATGAGCTTCTTATAAGCAGCTACGACTCACCACGGGTTTTGAAATTTATGAAGAGTCTTTAGGTAAAAGTGATGTAAACGTGTTAGTTTTAGGTAGGTATTTGTTAATATATATTACGCAATAATAATTTTTTTATTATTTATCATAAGTAAAACAGGAAGTCAGAACGGTCATTCAATGATAAAATAGGTACGCGAATTTGTTACTAATGTGACTCATCAAAAGCCGAGCAATGCTTTTATCAAAAAACTGTAGTTGCGTGGGAGTACGTTTGACCAAACAACTATCAATTGAGGCAAGAGCCTTTAAACAGAAATTTTAAGAGAATTCTTTCCAATATTCTTAATAGAAAACCTACAATTTGATGTATCCGTCTCAATTATATTTAAGTTGGCACATAACTCTTTATAGCGTTCACTTATGTGTTTGCGTAAATACATATGATTCTCATTTTGTGTGCAACTTTGATATTATGTTATGCTGGTACTACCTAATGTAAGTAAAAAAAACATGAGAAACGGTGTAAAAATGTGTCAAATATCTTTAAAGAGGCCTTCGCGTATATATTATAATCAAATAGGTATATTATCTCCGCATAAAGTAGATTAGTGCAGAATATACCGCCTATACCTACCTACGTGACGGCAGTTAGAAGAATATCAAATTAGCCTTAGTTGGTTACGGGTGGGTATAATTTAGTCAGCTCACCTAAAAAATTATTGCGCGTGAAAAAATATTAACTGTCTCCGACTTGAAACAAAACACTCTGCGAATCTGAACGTAACAAAAATAAAAACGAACAATCCAACAAGATTACAAAAAAACTCATAGAATCGGCTTTCTTTTTTTTTCGCTAGTTCTACAACTCATGACGAGTAGCTTTCACCTCTAGCTTCTGCCATCTGCTGCAACCTTGATATTCAAAATTAACCAGTAACTCTCCAGACTTTATCCTAGCTTCTTAAAGTGGGGAGTTATCTTCTTGGTATCCGTGACGATGACACGTCACATGCCCAGTTTATCTTTCACTTTTCTCTCCCTTTAAACCCCACTCAGTAGTATAGTTACTTAGGCAACAAGAGCTCTCCATTACGCTCGATCTATTTTAAATATACTTACCTCACCAAAATATGTAAATAAATAAAATACATCTTTCAGATTATTGGGTATCGGGATTCAAAACTAAGACCTTAGGTACGTAGTATGAAATATGCTCACCAAACAAAAGGCTAAATATCTCGTATTTGGACGTGAATCCTGGAAATTGACGTCAGCTCAACAAAGGAAACTTCTTAGTGTTGTGAATAAACTCTGCGACAAATTTGTATACCAAATGCTAACTGAATTCAATTTTAATGATTATACGACATAGCCTAAGTACTGTTCTATTTAGCGATGCAAATAGAATGACAAAGAAAATTCATAGGGCTGAAAAGAAAAGTGTAAGAAAGCGTGGCCGACCGAGAATGACGTGGATCGAACACATCGATTCCGTTCTCAAGAAAGGCTAGGTCAGAAGTAAGAGAATAGGAGAGGTTGTATGAGAAGTGGTATGTTGGTGGAAGAAGCGAAAGAAGTGTGCTTGGATAGAAAAGAGTGGAGGTCCGTTCTCTCTGCCTATCCCGTACGGGACACGGCGTGATGGATAAAAAAAAATAACTGCCAACACTCTTAGCGAAGGCCATGCCTGATTTATATAAATAAACACCATCAGCTTCGTGTAAGTACTTCGCTCAACTTTGATTTGGTTTAGATTTTATAATATCATTGTTTCGAAAGATTGATTTTAAATTTCCAATTACAAATTAAAATTTAAAAAAAACTTTATTTACAGAAAAATGTTAAACATATGTTTTTTCCTCCAATATTTTGTATGTTTAGCCTCTCATAGAGAGGGAGTAAACATAGTATAAATTATTATGGAGTAGATAAAATGAAGGAATATTATAAGTTCATCACTATATTATACAAACACTATGTACTTGAATAATTGTCCGTATGATAGCGCCATCACAGACGGACAAAGCGGTGGAAATCATCGGCGTGACTGACTTACTTTAGAACAACAAATAACACTTAAAACAATGATAAATCATGAGCCAGATCGTAGAACGAACCCCGGAAACGAAATAATCTTAAACAAAATTTAATTCTTATTTTACCGATTACATAAAAGAATCATCGAGCAATAATTTTGTGGTGATGTAACAGAACAAATAATACAACCGAATTGTGTGCAATAAAAGATTACTTCTAAGTTGTGCTCATTTATCAATACATTTACGTAGAGTCATAAACTCCAAACATCAAATCTATTTTAACATGTACTACTTAAATAATTCGCTAACGCCTTGTGTAATGACTACAGAATGTTAATTAATGTATTGCTTCACAAAAGTTATCATCGTCTATGTATTTTGCATACGCTTACCGAATTACAGATTGTTGTAAATGTTAACTCACAATGTGGGATAGCCAGCAAAAGATTGAAAGTAATAAACATGTATTGTGTACAAAAATTATCCATTGTACCATTATGTGGAGGAGATGGACTTGGCTGGGACATGTGTTGAGGATGCCGAATGACCGTTGGCCGAGGAGAGCGCTGTTCTTCCTCCCATCAGGGTTCCGAAGACGAGGAAGACCCTCTCATACTGTGTTCCGCTTCTTCGAAGCAGAGCTGAGGCATCTGGACATGGTGTGGGAGGAGGTCATTAACGTTGCGCAAGATCGAGCGCAATGGAGAGCTCTTGTTGCCTCCCTATGCCCCTCAGTGGGGCCTTAAGGGAGTTTGGATTGGATTGGTGTACAAAAATAATATTTTTGATAAGAGAGGAGCATATATTATGCACATCTCTTGTTATCTAGAAATGTATGCTGGATATGCACAAGTTTATCGTTTTTTATGACTGAACAAACAAATCGTAAAAAGTTGAAAAAAAAACCCGACATAGAATATGCAGACTAATAATAATTGAGAATTATCACTGCTGTCACATTTTGTAGGCGCATTATTTCGATTGTAATGAAAGTTAGATTTGAATGACGGATGCATATGTTGAAGATTCCGAATGGAAGTTTACTGAAAATACCGCTGTTCTAGAATATATTTTATTCCTGTGGTAGCTAATTATTTTTATCACGGTAAAAATTTATGAAATTTATATAAGTCAGAGATAAGGTTGCCTGTCCAATGGAATGGTCAAATGTGGTTATTTTTTTGTATATCTGGCTAATGAACTCGAATTCCGTTGATGTAGAACATTTTTTTCAGGCGATGACTGCCAGCATGGTTTATTGTAAAATACATATTACGTATAGGTACGATGTAATTGAAAATGATTTGAAACAGATTTAGACCCCTAAGCCAATCTTTGAATATTCAATTACCTACCCATTTAATAAACATAACATTTATATTATAAGGATTTAAATTTTAAAGGGATTACGAAATTTGAAATATTTCATATTAATTAATTATTTGAATAATTACCTATCATTTAATTTATGTTACTTTTGTAAGCATAATCACATCTGTACATTTTTGTATACAGTATTAAAATATTTTACATTAGATATCCCTGGGTTACGGTAGTCAATGACAGACAGATCGAATCTACTTAGTTGTTTTCACTTATGTATCTGGGTTGACCTATGGCAAGAACTTCCAAATAGAGTTGTCATCTGTAACTGAGAAGAAAGTCTAGAAGGTCGACGTTACGAACTACAATCGCGGATGGTAAATTGTTGTGAAAGATTTTCGAGATTCTCAGTCCTGCTCATTACCTCGCTTTTTTACTAAAATTTCCTCATGCCTACAGAACCGCTTTTCAAATGCCTCTTTGTCAGCTTATTCAAATGTTTGTTAATGAAATATATTAAGCCAAAATTCTTGTCAAAACGAGCACTTGAATAATTCAGGGCGCCTTGAAGATTTACCACATGAATGATTACATATAACTGCGAAGAGTTGGCAACAAAAGTATTTGAAGAAACCTTCTTGACGTAACGTTCGGATGATTATTTTCCTTGAAGAGTGACGCAACGCGGCAGTTTCCATTTTGTTAGCCATGGCGACCGGCGATCATCTAGCGAAATAATTACTGTTCTTAATAAGATTATCGTGATGGGCCGCTAATTACAATTCGACCATCGCCAAAAGTAGTGTTACTTGTTAAACGAGGCTTAACCGCGGCGTTGCCTCACCTGCGGCAGGCAGGCAATGGCCATTACTTTTATTCACCTTCGAATCGCTGCGCTGTTTTAATTACCAAACTATTTTTGAGTGTAAAAGAATTTACATAATTCGACCTTATGTAATCCAAAACAAAATGTAGTTCTAAAATAAAATTTGATATTATATCTTACGAAGCAAATTAAAAAGTGGTTAATAGCCCAGTGGTAAGATGCTTGACTGGCGTAAGTCGCGATTTCAGTCCCTGGTACTATATCACATTCATCTCTCTCTACACTTTACTTACTTTGGGTGAACCCAAGGGAATTCAACAAATAACTTGAATATATTTTGAAAGAGACACAAATACACTTTTCACATATTTCACACTAAACAAAGGCTTCTGTGGAAATGGTCGGCACCAGGATTCGAACCAGAACCTCCATCCAGCACGCTGTACCTACAGACCAAAATCCGTCGGGCTACCAACCACTTCGCTTTATCTGATTCATGTAAAAGAGATCGATGAACTTAGGTTAATACAAAAATTGGGATTGATCACGATATGTAGGAAAATGTTAAGTATAATTAGTAAGTACCTACTTACTGATAAAAAAAGGTCTTATAAAAAGAACAAAAATGATTCCATTCGTATTGAACTGAAACAAGATTGCTTAAGCCGAACAACTATTCTCATGACTTCAATCTTGAAAAATAAACTGGCATCACTGTGAAACGTCACGACATGTCATAAAATACTCGTTGGTGACTTCCCTATGTTCGTACCTAACGAGGAATACTAATGGGTAAACTGGTTTAGATGTCAATGCACGGATCGTAATATCGACCCGATCTACAGATAAATCAGACTGATGATTCCTAATTTTAAAGTCATACCTAATTGCGTTTAAGTCATAGACAAAGAGGGTGATGCAGAAATTTAATGGTATAATAACGAAGTCATCTTTTTGAATTTCGAATACGAATTAAATGAACCATTAGGTATATTATGGAATTCTAACATTATATTACTCATAGTATATGGAATATACACGAGTCTTGTGATCAGTGTAAAAAAAATAGATTTCACTGAAATTAATTTTCTCGGCGTTTTCGTTTCGATTCCAAAAATGCAAAAAAAAAATTAATTTCCGAGTACGCCAAAAATGTGTGCGCACCCATAACTCGTAGTAATTCTAAGCCGATTTGATTGAAATTTGGTAGAACGGTTAGCCCCTCGATGTCAGTAAAATGTAGAGATCTGTACCTTTAGGGGAACCCTCTTAAAGTATCCAAAGAAAATTTCACTTGTTCTAGAAAAAGGGTAAAAAAGAAAAAAAAAATTCTTCGATTTTCATAAAATTTGGTAAACTTATGCTCCTATACAATAAGCACGTAAAATTTGAGGTCCGTAACTTCAGTGGGTCCCCCTTAAAGTACCGATTAATATTGAATATGTAGTTCTAAAGCTGATAATAAAAAGCTCCAATAGTCGATATCATTTTAAAGTTTCTATAATAATTCCAAGGATAAATTCATTTTAATCGTAAAATTATGATTTTTTATGCAAAGATATGTTTTACACGAAAAGGCTGTTATAATATACTATGAGTTCTGGGCTACCCTAGGTTAGCAGCTTTTTTAATAACCTTGTGAGATGTCAAAATGTTATCAGCTGTTGATATGTCTGCCATCTTGGTTTGGTGCAAATGGTGCAAGTATTACATATATAGAGTTGATATACTTACTACTTGCGGAAACTTTACAGAAATATACCTATTATTTTTATATCTATCTAAGAATTTTATGATACTACACTACTAAAAAGCAATCAATCAAATGAAATCTCCCCATAATTTATACCCCACTCAGGGGCATAGGGAGACAACAAGATCTCTCCATTGCGCTCGATCTTGCGCAATGCTTATCACCTCCCACATCATGTTCACAATAATAAGCAACTGCTTTAAAAGAAATGATTTGAAAGTTTATTTGAATATCAACAGCTATCAAATGAATTTATTAGTTCGAGATTTTTTTCACCGCCTGCCCAGTTTTAATTAAACAGGCCCTGAATTTTAAGAAAACAAAAGCTTATCTGTAGGTTATTCTCGTAGCGGTCTTAATACGCTCCTATCTTGATTGACAATATTAAAATGGCGGATTGGTATTCACAAAACAAGATATCTAGCAGATATCTTAAAAATTCGTTATGTTTGAAATATTAGTATGAAATTCTATGTAATCGGCATTCCCGTAACTATCTTACAAACGTCAAATTCAAGGGCGACCTGATTGCGATCATGTCTTAATCTTATCGTTAAGTGATTTTTAAATGCGATTGATTACGGGAATAAGGCTCCTGAGCCAGGATATTGGTGCGTTATCATTTGGGTTTAAAAACATGACTCACTTCAGTAGACAAACTTCTTTCACGATTCAGCTCAGAATAAGAAGAAAATGATGAATGTAATGCAAATATTCAGATATTTACTTTTAATCAGATGCGAGAGAAAAGATAAGGTATTCGTCATAATTACATAAATGAAAAAAAAAATAAGGTGTTGTATGTTCCTACGTGCATAATATCATAAAAATGCATTGTAATTAAAAACTGTGTTGTATACTTTAAGTTATAAAATAGGTATATTACTTTTATAACTTTATTAAATAAATAAATAAAAAATAAAAATAATAGAGTAGGATTGTATTACTGATGTTTAGATGTTTGCTTAGTTTAGAATGATCACTTTGATGTTAACAACGTTCCCCATTATATTATCGTGGGAGTCATCGTCATCTTTAAAACATCCAAGATGCCAAAAAGCTTTTCTCGACTTAATACCTAATCTTCTCGTGTACATGCATGTTAAATTTCAAACCAAAAATATACAATATAGGTAATGTTTGCATACCGGATGAAAAAAGTTTAGCAATCAATATTACAAAAAAAAATGCTCGTATATTAAATTGCAGGAAATTATTAACTATGAAGCTAACTAAAAAAATAAACATTGTACCTAAGTATAAGGAATTTATCAATATGTTGATGCATGCACATACGTACTAATAATATTTATGACAGAACGGTATGAGACCTTGAAATAAGTATTAACAAAAACACATAAAAAATGTGTTGACGAAAGGTTAAAAAAATACAATTTAAAACTTACATTTAACATCCAGTTTGTAAATTTGTATTCAGTTGACCAGTTATCCTGTTATTCCTGTCGAGAAATACCAACGATGCAACTCGTGTATATTATACGTAGATACTTTCACAAGAAAAAAACTTCAAACTGATTATAAATCAGTTTATAACACGACGGTTTAACGGTTTTAATGCAAACACTGGTGTATTTATAATAAAACTCAACTAAAAGGCAAAATATTTAGTGAAATTTTACAAACAAATATAAACAATTCAAATTTTATTTCGGTAAACTAAAAAATGTGTTGTTTCTTAGCACTGTGCGTATTACAACTTATCACAGAATTAATTGTTTAAATTTCAAAACAATAACTTAAAATCACAAAAACAACATCGAATTATATCCAAAGATGAGATATTTCGTTCACCCAATACAAATTGCACTAATTTATTTAAAGTATCTTATTGTTTTCTTTATATATTTTATATAGCCCGAATACCGAAATCCAGTAAACAACGACGAACCCCACCCGCTAAAGTTTACTGATCACTGAAGTGAAGTAAGCAAGAAGAATCTTGATAGCCGCGTGTTCATTGTGTACCCTCATACTATTGCAGTGCAGAAAGAGATAGGTATATAAACGCCGGTATCCAAATCATGTACGAATGTCAATCCATCTCTTTCTTAAACCAGCTGTAGAATTTCCGAGGGATATAACATTGTACGTTATGCAAGGTTATTGTCCTTGATTTTTGAAACCTGCAATTTTGGTTTCAAAATTAATTTTTTATTTCATCACACGATCATTACCCAAATTATTATACAAATTGTATAATAATTGAAATATTTGTTTGTGAATAAATATTTTGTTCATCATTATTGTGACCTGCCCCCCCCCCCCCCCCCCCCCATGCCCTGCTGAACATTGGCTTCTTCAATTCATTTATTTTCATGTCTCTGTTCGTCGTCGAATTCTCAATATTGCTTTTATTTCCATTTAGCCAGAAACAGTATAAATGTAGATATCAATTGCAAAAAAAAAACAACATAGGATCATAACCTAGCGGTTTCGTACTGCAGATCGCGGGTTTCATTCCAAGTGCCGACCATTTTCCTTTTTCATGACTGTGAAAGAGTGCGTTTGTGCTTACTTTGCAGTGAGTAGATTTATTTTAACAAAATACGTACGATAAAAATGTAAGTACTTCTAGAAAAATAACATTTTTGAAAGCACGGTAGAATGGACTTTTTCGTTCAAATTTTATTATTCTGTCATTTTTTGGCCGAACGATCTTCCAAATCCACAAACTTGTAGCATAATATATCGAAATAATATATATTTGCCAATTTAATTTTTGTTAAAGGATAGGAGCAGCTAGGCATCTTGTATTTTGTACAATCTTCATTGATGTTGCGATGCGATAATGTTTCCTTCTATCTTATTGATATTAGCCCCATTTTACAATATTCCATTTATTGAATTTGTATATGATGCTTATGTATTTCTCAACGTTTGTTGTGTGTCTCTTGTTTGTATTTGATTTATATTCTTTTGGTGTTTGCTTCTTAGCATCACCAATTACTGTATTTTTTTTTAAATGTTTGTAAAAGTAGCCACTGGTTGCGTAGACAATAAATAAATAAAATTAGCATTTTTAATCATCAATTCTTCAAACTGAATTGTATGGATAATTACGTTTGTTAAATGTTCTATCAATAATTCATGTTTAGCATTATGAATGAAGGTCATCTTAGGTAAATAACTTTGCAATGTCACCTATTGAAGAGTAGAAAAAGCTCACAACTTTTCCCCTCCTTTCAAAGATGTCGCTTTTCACCATTCGTGTTAATTTTTCCAGCACAGCATTTAAAATATTTTGCTTGAGAAACACATAGATTTTTTCGTAATTTTCTAAATTTTGTATTAATCATTGTGGAAATGACCTGTATCTTTTTTTTTTAGCTCTGCACTCGTTTTCAAGTGATTTGGCTCCTCATCCTCTATCTTCTCCGGTAGAATTCTTAAATTGTGCATGGAATAAAAATGTATTAGGTGAATTTTCAAAAAATAATATAAGGCATGATATAAAGAAACCAATCCATTATACGGAAAGAAGGTTTTTTTTCCATTAATGTGAAATAAAAACACAATAAGTCATGTTTAAAAATATATTATCTTTTATTATGCAAAATGCTTCCATCACACAGTGAGAAAAATATTATTGAAATACATCATAGTTTTTCATTGTGATTGTAATATAATTAATAAATAAATAAAGACAGTTCAATATAATTATTTTGTTGTACTGTTTGAATAAAAATAAGTACCTATTGAATTGGAAAACTTTAAGTGGATATAAAATCAAGAGTGTAAATGGCTCTAATCTAAAAAAAAAAAATCAAAATTATAAATAACTTTAGAACATCTTTGTACAGTATAATCATTGACTATTGGCAAACAACAATCATCGTGAAACACATAAAAATGAAAAAAAAAAGCACACTACTATAATAGAGATTAATAACGTTTCTTGAGATTTTTTTTAGTAGATTGATTAGCCTTGCACATTATAATATTTATTACAAAAACAGAGGTATTTTTTTACAAACACTTCACAAAAAATTACATTATTTGCTTTGTAAAAAAACTTATTCTATATTGTAAAAAAAAAAAAACATTGATTAGAAAATCTTGGTAGTACGAGTACTTGCAATGATTTTTTAGATTGTTGTGCATAATATCATCACAGTTTATCACGTGGTTTTCAAAAGGTCTAAAGGAACATAGGGAATGCTTGCATTAGCGAGTAATGTGTTGTTTTGTTGAATGGATGGAGGCAAATTGTTGGCGTCTTTTGCGGAAGATATTTTAACAGGAAGTTCATACAGTTCTGGTGCAAATATTCTCAAAAGATATAATTTCAAAGTATGGATCAGTACATTCAAATAACCTGTAACAACATAAATTCCACTTATTATAGAAAATAATCTAACGGTAAATGTAACTAGATTGTCCCTTTCTTGTGAAACACTCAATTTCAAAGCGGAAACATCATATTTGAAGAAAACTCCGGGTGTCCCGTGAGAACCTTTATCGTGGTTAATAGGTCTGGCATGTTCTTTAGCGGAATATTGATACGTCTTTATTTTAGATAGAGTAGTATCCACTTCGGTTGAAACAACTTCAATAAAATATTGATAGAGCATTGTGGAGTCAGTGGTGATGATCTCGTATCCTTCCAAAGGATGAATAATTCCAGGTACAGGATCTCCAAAACTGAGTTTATTTATTCTATGACTAAAATTTGTTTCAGCTCCACCAAACAGCATGTTGAGGTGGATGTGACTTCCTGATAAATGCAAGCTTTTCCCCACAGTTATATGAAAATTACCAGACACCTTGTTCAATGTTAATGAACCGTGAATTCTACAAGCATCGAAAGGTGTAGTTGTTGAATATTTTCTTGCAGGCATCGAGCCTTGAATAGCAGCTTCTTGCGATTTCCATAAAAACTTTGAAATAGTGTGATATTCTTCTCTCAAATATGTATTTATATGTTTCATGGCATCAAAATACATTCTCTGATCTTGGTCCAGTTCAAACCACGTGTCTTCTTCTTTTAGTTCACCAAAAGCATAAACATTTTGGGAGGTAGAATCTAATATATCAGCCCCAATCATATGACATGGCATTGAAATTGTTAAATCGATATTAATCTTTAATTTTGCATCAAGATCTGTATCAGGTGAGAACTTAAATACTAAATTAGCATCCATATAGTAACGTAACTCAGAATACGTTAACCAAACTATTAAAATAAATGATATTATGGACAACGTGCCACCTACAGCGGTGGGTTCAACATACTTTTCATCGACTTTTTCAAAAGCATCGAAATCCTTAACCTTTTCTAGAACTTCTATTTTAGGACCTCTATATCTCAGCATTCTCAATTATAACAATCGATAAAGTACACAAATCAAAAATAGCACTTTTAAATATTTTCAAAGTTCACATTTCTTAACTTTATCTAATATTTATTTAATGAGATCTGGCTGGCAGTATTCCACGGCGTCTACGAAATTGACAAGTTATTGTCATTTTGTACGTGTGTCAGATTTTGACACACTCAGTGCTGCCATAACCACGCCATAAAAATTCAAAATATTGCACTCGAATGCACTGAAACAACACCTTGAATTTTTTTTATATGAGATCAAGAATAATTAAATCTATCCGAAAAAAATATACTGGCCATGCGATTCACAAAAAATAAGAAAACGTGAACCAAAAATTATCACGTTTATGATGTCTCCATAGATAATAGATGGAACCTGACATGTCAGACGTCAAGCTGTCAATAACGATAGAGCTTTATTGTATGTGGTGATTTACGTGTTTTCTTTTGTACGTAATAAATAATATTTATTCATATTGTTTGTTTGCATTTTGTGATGTTGAGTCATCTTTTTAAATTCATTTTATTCGATCATCATGGGCTGTTGTTATAGTTTGTGCAAAGAGGAAGTTAGTCCTCAGGTAATTAAATGTCTAATTGCAATGTCTTATTATTTCATGGAAAATCAACTATATTTTATTGTTATTATTATCACAATTCATAGGTTATTAGATGATCACGAATTAAGATCAAGAATTCATTTTATAAGAGATTGATTTAAAATTGAATACGTTACACTTTACATTATCTTCTTGCCCTGTCCATAGTTCGGTATAGTTTTTAGGGTCTTAAGAGTTAATGTATTTTTTTATTTTTATTCAGGAAGGCACAGTAAATGAAAGAACACATCTTTTAGAAGATCCAGTCAGAAATGAGCCAGCGCCTATGCGTCCTGTTCGATCATCTGTACCATCACGAAAACCAGATGAACAATCTGCTCTCAACAGAATTTTACAGGAAGCAGCAACGTAAGGTTTTTTTCACTATACAAGCACATGCATTATAATATTATCATTTCAGCCTTTAGTCATTCACTGCTGGGTAAAAGCCTCCTATTTCCAGACCACTCTCCTGGTGTGACATATCTCTCTACAATCCTCTCTTTCCCTCAGTTTAGCAGCAGTGCGTTACCAAGATAATTTGGTCCACGTAGCTTAATGTGGATTTACCTTTGTAATTATTTCTATGACACATGGCCTCCACAATAAGAAGCAGGGCTGGGTGCCTAAATTGAATATATCCAAAAAAAATTCAACAAACATGCTCCTAATCTTTTTAATTAGGTACAAATTAAATTACCTTGTCACATTTTTTTTTTTATTTGCGCCATTGCTGTGTAGCAGCACCTATTTGTTGTCTATCTGCGTTACCCGGGGTGGACCACTAGGAGGTTGACAACTTCCCACCCCATGAACAGGCTGCTCCAAAAGCGCTTCAGAACTCCACAAATGGGGCTACATATCTGACCCCCGCTGCGAATGCGGCGCCCCTGTCCAGACCCTCGACCACATAATCACTGAGTGTCCAATACATAGATTCGATGGAACATTAGATGAACTTTTTTATATTCAGACGACTGAAGCCAAGGATTGGCTTCGGAATAAAAATTCTATTTTATGATTTGGCATTTTTAAGTTCTTTTTATTTTATGAACTTTTTTATTAAAGCGCCATTGACACCATACGCATATATATATATATACCTTGTCACAAAACTCTCAGTATATCACAAGTTAAGTTGCAAACGAACTTTGCTCTTGAGGTACATTACCATTCATATCTCTGTATTAAAATTTAATTTATTTAATATTTGGAGGGTTTGTGTATTTACGTAGTGAAAGTTCATTATTATGAATTAAATAACACACAGTTGCACTTTCACAAAATTTATATTGAATCTCGAGCGCTTCCGTCCAGCTCACGCAGACATTGTCAAGAGACAGAGTGTGTTATTTAATTCATATTTAATTTATTCTTTATTTTCTTAAGTGCGTGTATAAAATTTAATTCCAAAAAATTTTCAGGAATGTTATTGATGTTGGAGCATTGGGATCACACGCTTTAGAAGCACACGAATATAATGAAAGGGTGAAATTATATCAGGCACGACTTGGACAGAGAGTACCTGGTGTGGGGCCGTCTATACCACATGTAACTCCGCCTAAACACAAACTACTGAGGGACCTACCCAACCCAGAGAAGTTGATTATACTGGGACAGGACCCTATCAAACCTCAAGACAAAGACCTGGTTAGTTTTATTCAAGGAATTCTATACGAAACCTCTGACTCGCAATTATTAGTGGAGGACAAATATTTCAATGTTTGACAGTTTGGTTGGCAAAAAAGTGGTGTTATAATCTTACCGGAGTGTACTCTATTGATGTTCTTTATTGTTTTTTTAAGAAATTGAACTATATGTGTCCCCTTTTTCCATACATTGACAAATCTAAATTTAACTCTATACAACCACATTCCTTTTTGGCAACCAATATGTCACAAGTGCTGGTCATTAGGCTTCATTTTTATGCTATAAAAGATATAGGGGTACTCCATCTAAGTAGTCATGTATAAAAATCTATGGTTTATTTTAGTTAATCAATGGGATGTTTTTTTTCCTTTTTGTGCCGCTAGAGGCGCCCTTGCTAATCCGGTCTATTGTCAAATTCAGTGTTGCCAACGGGGGCGATTTACTTCTTCTTCTTCTTATGGTCGCTCACAATCTAACCTCCAAAATATCATTCTAGTTTATTTCAAATTAAACAACATATATTACTATACATGATAACTAACAATAGGTTTAGAGTAATCATTGTACATTTTTTACATACTATTACAAATAAAATTGTTCATCTTTTTTTATATACCTACCTAAATACAAATTAAAAAATACAGAACAGCACCCCTGAGATTTATTCTCAAATTTATGCGCAACAAAATCAACAACTTCTTAGCAACACAATGGAAAACAAACTTCCCAACGTTGGCATCACTGAAAAAAACATCTCTACGTTGGCAGCACTGAATTTGACAATAGACCTGATTAGAAGTTCTGCCACCTAGTGTGTATTGTCGGAAGCTCCCCAGAAAACTTCCCATTCTCTTGTCTGCAATGGTTACCATAGCAAAATATTAATTATTTTCATATAGCTCTGTATAGTGATAGTTTTTTTTTACACTTTTATACTGAACATTATTTTGTTATGGATGTTGAAAGAATATTTGAGTATTCTTGTCTTTTCTCTGACGGGTATAACTTTCACATGGACCAAATTTCTTTTATCAATAGCTCGCTATCGTTGCTAAAATGTGAAAACCAATATGACAAAGTGTATTTTTGGGGCCAAATACTGAGTGAGACAGGATTTTACTACATTGCTTATGGTTTTTCAAAAGATTGTATAAAGAATAAAAGATATTTTTACAGTACTGATTTAATGCAATGGTTAGTTTTACCAAAACCTATTGAAAAATTAAAACTTCTTTCGCATAATCGTTACTATTTTACGGGAGATCCTTCTAATGAAGTAACCTCGAAGATGTTGGATATTGTTGAAGATGATTTGAAAATTGAACCAATACTGGAAGAAGATTGGTTGGCCCATGTCGTATCTTACATAGGAGAAGAAACTGAAATAGTTCCAGATGGGTTTTTTGTTAAAAGCGTTACTGGTGAAGTGATTGAAAATAAATATTTTAAAGGACTGAACCTTCACAAGGCGAAAATGCTAACCTCGTATATCCACTATAGGAATTACACGTATCCTAAAAGCATCACTTACACTTTGAAATGTTATTTTAACAATATGAAATTCCTGGATTCTATTAACACCGATTTACCCGAAACTTGGTCCATTAACATAAATTCCAACAAGAAGTTTGTCTACGTCAAGAATAGATTATGGCCTGGGATGTCTTTCAACATGAAATTGGACAGTGATCTGTTTTATTATCTTTATGTTGGCGATGGGATTCGCAATATTGATTTTCCATTTATGTTATCATTATGCTGAAAATATTATGAATTATAAAAACATTTCGTCAAAATTGAAACAAATTTACGAGAGGTAATATTATTAAACAGTTTAGTTTTTTTAAAAGTTAGAACAACTAATTATTAACTCAATTATTCAAAGCAATTGTGAACTATCAGCTGACTGCTTGCAGAGAATTCAGCTCCCTTTCAACACATTTCAAACCACCTAAAATTCTGTCTGCCAACGCATGCAGCCTTTTAGTATTTACTTTTGATCTAACATTTTTAATGATTAAATTTGAGGGTATTTTTTTTTTAAATTTGCTTTGTGTGATCACTTTAATAACATTTGTCATTAAGGTGTCAAATTTAAATAGCCTTTTTTCATCTTAAAAAAATTATGTCAAAGGAGTCATTTTTAGTCAACCTGTCCCGTCCATGTGTATACTTTTGTTAATAACTAGTTACTGATTGTTCTTTTTTTGTGAAATTTTCAGATTGAAGCAGCCGTAAAGAAAGCTGCCGCGGCAATGTCAGAACTGAAAGTAGAGCATAGAGAGGATTTGGTGGTGCCGTTTAGGATACCTTAAGAAGATGAAATGATTCTAATTATTAATATAACTTTTTATATGAACAACGGGCTTTGATAAGAATTCAATTATGATCTACATACGCGTAAGTCAAAAGCAAAAAAGGGTAAAACTTAGGTCCATACATTTCATTCAAAATTTGTCTTCTCTTTTGCTTGTTACCATACATTTTAAATCTTTAATTTGATGTCAAATTTTGTTGTATAAAATGTTAATTTTAATGTCTTATGTATTAAATTTCTTAATATTATTAATTTGACAGTGCTCTCACATAATCACAATCTATTTCAGAATATTTTGTGTTGATTGAAATGGTAAAAATAGTTGAGAATTATTGCAAAAGAAATAAATACTTTAAATAACATTGGTTCAATTACAATGTATTATTGAAACACTAGTTTTCACTGCACCGTAACGTGTATATAAGTAAGATTGTTTTATAGTTAACTAGAAAAACAAATCCTCCATTCTAATGTAGTTTCCTGACATCCAAGCTATCCAATTTCATGTAGTTTTATCCCAAATATCTTCTCAGGCACTTCCTTTTCTCTTGTTTAATATTTCAATGTTTGCGTTATTGCTATCTAAATAGTTCATCTTAATAAATGAAAATTTTTTGAATTTCCTGTAAAATTGTAATGTCTCAAATAGGTGTAATAAATAATCTCCTATTTCATCATTTTGTTTTTGCAATAAAATGTAAGAAATGTTCACAAAAAATAATATTTTAACGATATTATATGTGTGTATATATACAATAACAATAAATATTATATAATTCTCTTGTTATAATTGTCATGATAATTTACAAATGAATAAATATGTATGATTTATTACTTACTTCCTACTTTTCTTGTCCAGATTAGAGTCACAAACGAGACTATCACTTGCATCAATAAGATTTATTTTTCACTAAAATCATAATATTATTTTGAATGTTGTTAGCATTCACAACATTCTCATTTATTTTGGTTCTGCTGTTAGGTTAAGATGCAGATTAATTTTAAACAGATTTTTCATTTATGACAAGTGAAAAAAATCATCAACCAAAGGGATCTAATGAGCATGAATACTTTTGGAGATCAAACATTATTTGTTAACAGTTATATCCTTTTCAAATTTTTACTAAGCGTAATAATTTTTAAAGAAAGGTTATTATTTCCTTGCCACATTAGTAGTCAAAAACCAAATATTCATTCTTTCTGATTATGATTTATTCAGAAAATAAATAATTATTTCAAAATATGTACAGAATATGCAAATTAATCCCAGTTCACACAACAAATTTTTACACCTCTTGAAACCCTCGAACTGGTAATTTTTTATAAAACTCGTCATTAATTGTGGGGAAAATTGCAAAAAACTTAAATTTGTCTCCCATTTTATCTGAATCCACCAACATATCATAACCTGATTTGATGAGTTCTTTTTGTCTTTCATCAGCAGCCTCCAGCATAACCTGAAAAAAATTTAATACATAAACTGATTTCCAATAATAATTAAATAAATAAATTTATTCTTTTCTATTTTACAAAGTTGTCAGTACAGCCAGCGGAACTTATCGCTTGAGGAAATTTTTTTCCAGCCAACTGATCCTGTTCAATCTGAGACAGGCCAACCCCAGGTTGAAATTACAAAACTCTGACCTAACCGGGAATTGAAGCTGGGGCCGCTTGCTTAGGGTTGCCAGGCGTCCTTTATTTTAAAGGACGTCCTATATTTCAGATCCAAAAATTAATCTTGTCCTCTAATTAGAATTCTTCAGTAGAGAACAATACTTTGTCCTTTAATTTAGAAAAAAAATCAGAGTGGTTTCGCACGATGAAATATTCGTTATTCAAAATGTCGCTCACTCAGCTAATCGTAGGCTCCGTTTTTCTTGGTGAATAACGGGATGTTGATGGATAGCGTTAAACTGATTACTATAGATACGTTATTGAAACCGGGTGTTACTTGGCTTCAATAAACGTTATATCGCGTATTGGCATTGTTTTTTTTAATTAATGTCGCTACTGATACCATAACAGTATTTTATTAAAAAAATATTGATGTCCTTTATTTTATCGTATCAAATCCTCTAATATATAAAATGAGAGCTGGCAACCCTAGCTTGATCGAAAGTCCATACCTGTACCAACAGGCTACTGAGGCAACAAGCAGAGTTCAAGTAACTTTAAATTCTGCAGTTAGGCTGACAATACTTAATGCTTCTTCTATGGTGCAAGTGACGGAAATTGGTGAAAATATCCCCCTTTGCTTGCCTTACACTAGTGTAGAAGACAAAAGGCGATGGGTTAATTAAAAAATGGGCAACCAGTCGATCGAATTTTGATCAAATGTTTTAATTTTGAGATCGATTTATGCCATGAATTTTTATAGCCGATGATGGAAAAAAATGGCTGCTCGATTAGTTTGTATGACAAATTTACAGGATTAATGATTCAATTAAAACTAGTATTTAAAAATTCGCAACGGTTCTCCGAGGAGGGGGGCGGGTAAGTTGGAAGTCAATTGAAAAAAAAATTAAATTGAAAAGTCGGCAAAAGAGGTTACTCACCCTTAGATTAAACGAATGTGTGGTCACCAAAGTGTACACAAATGCACTTTTGACATCTTTGACACTAAGCAGCAAGAGGAGGATTAACACCAGAATTTCAATGAACTTTAGTAGGTATACTGTACGAAAGTCATTGATTGAAATTCTGAGCTACCAACCATATGGTGCCAGATTGTTTGGGACCATTTTAAATAGTAATTATATGTAAAAAAAATGTCACCTTCAAACGAATTTTGGCAAATGAGGCATCCAGAAATTGCTTCTGCGTTATCGGTCCAAAGACTCTCCCATTTACGATGGCTTTCTTTAATTGACTAAAATCTACATCGGCTGTCAGATCTGCTGTTCCAACATCAACTAATGGGTTGGTTTGTTCATGCTTTTTGAATGCCTAAAATATCAAAGAAGTTTTATAAAGTATTGCATAGATTTTTTTTTTAAATGAAGTACAATAGAAACAACATACAATCTCCCTTTGAACCCCTCTCAAGGACGTAGGGAATCAACAAGAACTCTCCATTGTGCAATGCTTATGACCTCCTCCCACACCATGTCCAACTCCCTCAGCTCTGCCTCGAAGGAACGGAACACGGTATGAGAGGGTCTTTCACATCTTCGAGACTGATGGGAGGAGAAATGAAGTATATCATTTATATTCGTCGACCTCTATATTTGTAAAATTTGATCTTTAAAATAAAATCAGCAGTACTTTCATTATCATAGTGAAGAATCACAGCTACCATGTCACTATGGTCTCTAATCCCAACTTAAGTCCAGGTTAGTATCCAGAAAAATTTAAGTCAATCATTGTTGAGATATTCATCTAAATTCTGGGCCTTAGCAAAAGGGGAAAGGACTGGAATTGGCATATTTAAAGGAAAAATATTATGAGTTGAAACACATCTATGGTCTTTCTGCAATAGTTGCAAATAGCGAAAACGATACCGAGGGACCGTTCAAGTATTACGTAATGCATTTTTTTAAACATTATTGACCCCCCCGAGATGCACCTTAACGCTCTTTGTTACCCCTCTTCCCATTCTCTAAACGTTGCCTAACGCACATATTACAACTATGTATGCCTCAAATCACAATTATTACTGGAAATTCACTAAATACATTTGTTGCGGCGCCGGTAATACAATAGTAACGTTTTACAAGAAAACCCCCCCTCCCCCCCATATTGCGTTACGTAATATTTGAACGCTCCCTGAGCTGTACCAGCTGTATGATGACATTGCCACCATATGGTTCGTCAAAATCACGAGGCTGATGGTTGGGATATATAAATATAACAAACGGGAGCACTTACCACCAAAAGAGTGCTCAACTATACTCTAGAGGGAAGACGAAAGAAAGGAAAGGACTTCAACTCACTGAGCACAATCAATTGGAGGAGAGTAGCCGGGCACAGGGTAGCATGGCAAAGACTCTTAGTGTAGGTCAAGTCCTACATGGGGATTTAGTGTCTATGAATATTGAATTGAAAAATTTCTCCATTCATTTAATGATAATATGCAAGGTAGACAATTTTACTTTCTTAGTTACACTTTATGACGAATATAAGGATTGTGTTATGCTTATTTGTTATTACACTTACTCTAAATGTGTCTCCTTTGGTGCCCTCGTGTCCATAATCTACAATCAACGCTATTCCTCCAAATTCATCACATCTCTCTGCAAGTTCTCTTGCTATTTTTAGACTCTCCGGACTAACTTCTACTTCTGTGGCATCTCTTCCACTTAAAATTGCATCGATGTATAATTTACATGCCAGTGTCTCGTTAGGAGAAACGACATATCTGAATTTTGTGTTATTGTCTTCACTACCGAGAGTTGATGGATCAATATCAATCAGAATTTCTCTCCATCCTTTATCTGTTTTCTAAAATCAATCATTTTTATTTAAGAATATTAAATATAAAAATTTATAAACATATACATATTTATTATAAGAACTAAGAAACTGTTTTAATTTTCTAGAATAGGTAAGCATGTTTTGATCAAATTTCCTTATAAGTCGGTGTAGCGAATTTTTTTATGCTTGCATTAATTACATATCTACAATGCCAAAAAAGAGAAGAAAAAATACATAAACTGTAAATTGAAAGAATTGATCCAAAATTGATCATGTTAAAATATGGAAATGAAATAAAACATAATCGCTTTCAAATAAATAAATAACACTCTTCTATACATAGGAGTCAGCATAGGCGGTGGAACTTAATGCATGAAGCATTCTTTACCTGTCAACCGGTCCCGTCCAATCTGAGATTTGGATTCCAACCCCGAGAAGAAATTTCAAGAAAAACACATTGAAAATTTCTTACCTGACCGGTAATTGAGCCCGGGACCTCTAGATCTGAAGTCGGAGCCTTTGCCATTAGGTTACTGAGGTCGGTTTATGGCATTGGTGTAATCATTTGAATTTGAAAATAAATTAAGACCCCTGTACTTTTATTCTGAGGGTAACTCATTGACACCAATGAGAAGTTTGCACAAAATTTGTATGGGTTGCAGGGCTTACTAAAGGATTCTGTGGCAGCGCTACACGACTTTTCCATACAAAAATTCTACTGGTTTACGACAGTGTTAATTCTTGGAGATTTGGAATAGAGGTACATCATTATGTTATGTATATATTATGTATGGTACCTCAAATGGTACCATACATAATATCAACACACTTTGACTTTGTTATACCTATATCTATTCTGATGAGATTTGTAATTTCACTTAAGTGATTGATACACACAAGTTACGCTACTAATATAATTGGTTTTCATACTTGAAATTTGTGAATGGGCATAGCATCAAAAAACTCATGTGCCACAAATAAACTAAACTTCTTTGGAACGTCCTTTAGATGGTTGTACCAGTAGACTTTGATCCCACCTACTGTTTCTCCCTGCAACAGACACAAATACCAATTAGTAAATATAACCAACCTCAAGTTCAGTACTACAGTAAGTTTCAAGTTCAGTACAAAATTGAGTTTCAAGTCAAGTACAAGTGCATCAATATACGTAAAATGATTTTTTACCTCCATCACGTATGGCGTATCATCTCTATCAGCATACTGTATACATAGCCTATCACCCTGTATTTTTCGTAATGTCGGCGACACTTCTACCAAATGGATACTAAGATTTGTTTTATTTAAACCAACTTGTTTTGATATCTAAAAAGAAATTTGTGATTTAATCCAAATTTCAACCTAATTAAAATTATTAATAAGTTACTTAAAATAACCAGGTTTTCGTGATCACTAAAATGATTTTTGAGTGTGATATAATAGCCAAATAATATATGGTATATTCAAATATGTTGAGTGTGAGGCACAAGTTAACCATGTATCCAGTTATTTTTTGCAAGCATTGAACTACTTTTAGCCTACATTGCGGAAGATCTTCTCTTAGCTCATCTGCATATCGATTAATCAAAAACTGAACTAGCCTTTAGATAGCAGCTGAAGAACTAAGCAGCCAATGAGGCAGACCTACGATATTATCTTGACATGCTAGAGCCAGAAGGACGTAGTGGAGAGTGAAGAAAAGAAATGGCATAAAAATGAGAAACCCTAAATCCTGCTTTGGAAACCTACAGACTGAATAGAAAATCAACCATTCAAGCTTTACCACTCTATATTGATAGTAATAATTCATAAGAATTCCACCAATATAATATGGATATTATTTTCAATAGTGTAAATTATTATCTAATTTACCTTTAATACGTCTGAGAGTAAAGTACCTTTTCCTGGTCCTAGTTCAACTAATTGTATAGGATTGGGTGATCCTAATTTTTGCCATTCAGTTACTAACCATATTCCTACAATATCACTAAATATTTGACTTATTTCTGGAGAGGTTATAAAATCTCCAGAGGAACCAAACATATCTTTATGTATGTAATAGCCTCCCAATGGATGGGTAAGAGCTTCTTTCATAAATTCTGCTATTGTCAAGGGACCACTTAACTTGATTTTGTTACATATTACTGAGTTTAATGAAAATTCTTTCGGGCCCTCCACAATTTTAATAGATTTAACATCGGGTCTGGATATAACTTTGTAAGATGTTCGTTTTTGAATTATACTTAAAGGTAAAATTAGATTGGGTATTTTATTATTGTTAATAAAAACATTCTGAAATGTACGAATAAACATATTTGTGTTAAATAAGTAAATAAAATTATCATTAAAAGCAATTCATATACAAAAACAACTATGTTATTCAACCAAAGAGAATATAATACCTTACGGATATTCAACTGTGACAGCTTTTACCAATGACAGGACAGATTCACTCACTACATATCTATGGTTAGCGTTCAGTGCTGCCATCCCAAATAATAAAAAAATAAGTAGATAAAAGAATATTCGGATAATTTATTTTGGTATCGAAAAAGGTAAAATTTCGCTAAAAAGGGTTATTTGGATGTTCACGTTTATTTTTTTTGTATATTATTATAATTATTTCCCTTAAATGGGAGGAAAGTACCGAAAAGTCGGCAGATATGGCAATGGTGGTATGTATTCGGAACACGAGCGTCTCCAGACTGTACCACGGCCACCAATAGGATTCCATTATTACGAGCATGCGCATAGGACGTATCGAAATGTCAATATTTGGCGGGTTACGAGGATCTGTTCGAAAAATTTTCCGTTGTTTTTCACCACCTACCTCTGTGCTCCCACTTCTCGACTTATCCGAGTGGAATTTGCTGTGTTTTTTTGTTTATTTACTTTAAACTTAGCAAAATGAATAAATGCGACGATTGTGAAAGAGTATTTGCTTATAAGAAAGGTTTGATAAGCCACCAAAAACGAAATTGTGGGAAAAAAACATCTAGGATAATATGTGGAGAATGTGAAAAATCATTTAACACTCGTATTTCCTTTGAAAACCACATTGAAAACCATCATGGCGCTGTCCAAGACAAAGTTGAAAAAGAATTTGCCACTTTTGAAGGTACTTTGAGTCAAAATAATCATATTTCAGTTTAAATAAGTTCAGTAATTGTTAAGTTCACAGACTGTTTCGACTTTTCAATTTTTTTATATGAAACATAATTATATAGAATTTATATAAACATTGGTAAATAAGCATTTAATGAATTAATGTGATAACAATTAATTGAAAATATAATAACATCATATACGATCACAGAACACATAATATACTCTCTAACGAGAGCATACGATAGTTTAATAGAAATTTGACATTCCATCTGATGAGTATTGAGTACGAACACAAAGTGGGCAAACACTATGCTGTGCGCATGCGTAATAATGATGGAATCCTATTCGTGGCCGTGGTACAGTCTGGAGACGCTCGTATTCGGAACCGGAATCATAGAAAATCTGGTAAAAATTTAATTATTCTAAAAAAATGCTACACTTTTAAAATGTGGAATAGGGTATTTGACACTATGAAAAATAAGATACAGATTGTGGTCATCCTGTTTGAAAATGGCCCAAGAAAGCTTATTTCTTTTATTTTACAACTTAAATAGGCTTATTTTTTATAAAAACACGTAATAAAAATCCAAATATTTCTATGGAACTAGTCACCGATGAAAACGCCTTGTGATTAGTTGTGGTCCCCGTGACGTCAAGGTGACGTCACCCCATGGTAAATGATAGTCATCAACCTCATACCAATACAGAAGTGTGACGTAAAATGCACCACGTGACCAGCGCCATTATACAAGACAGCGTTTTACGCGCGTTTTTGGATATTTAAACTTCAAACATGATTTTCATATAAAATATGGCATATCTTCAGAAAATATAAAGAGAATGTGCTTATAATGTATCGTAGAATAATTTAAAACGGTTTCTGGAAATTAGTCAAATACCCTATGACTGGGATATTAAGCAGCTTTAGTAACAGAGGCAAAGTTAAGGGATCTGTACCCCTAGTATAAGTTTTCGATGATCGAATGTCGAAAAGATCATTGGAAGAATTTCCATACAAAATGATCGAACGATCCGATTGTTTGATGTTAGAATACCATTTGCACGCCAATAAGCGCTTATTAGCGTGCAATTAGCTTTCCATAAAACTCGTACTAGCCCCACTGAATATGGTGTGGGAGGAGCTTATCGAAGCTGCGCGAGATCGAGAGCACACTGAGAGCTATTTTTACCTCCCGTGCCTTTCCTATGGGTAAGAACACGTAGAAAGCGGATTCCGACCCGCGCCGACCGGCTCATAGATTGTTGTCTATGGTTTCAATGCATTTAAATCTTAGATTAGGAAAGAGAGGGGATACGTAACTATGCCCGGTGGCGTGTGACCATTTTTATACCTGTTTGCTATAGAAAAAGTGCCTGGTTGCCACCAGCCTGTCACTTTTCGGATCATCCGTGGCGTTTAAAAGTTTCCTTTCTTCCAGTACCTACCTTTTGTTTGACATCGCATGCATGTTCCTTAGAGATTATAATTTGCAGTTCTGGCAAAATATTTATATTTAGTACAAAAAATGTATTTTGTACCTGCCACCAAAAAATGACGAAATGGTCACAGATTTTTAGTACGGCAATGCATAGAAGTTACGTATCCCCTCTCTTTCCTAATCTAAGATTTAAATGGGCATGCCGGAAAGCGGGTTCCTGCTTTCTCTGTGGGTATCCCCATTCAAATGCATAGAAACATTCTTTGCGCCGGTCGGCGCGTGTCGGAATCCACTTTCTAAGTGGGGTCGAAAAGGGAGAGTGTGTGTTAGTCTTCTCCTTCTTCATCTTATGGTCGCTGACAATTTGACCTCCAGAAACCGAAGCCGTTGGATCACATCATCCGTCAGTGCGTACAAGTTCTACAGTCCCTCTTTGAATGTGTACATGAGGCATTCGCAAAGCAGATATTGATTTATAGTATGCGCGCTTTGGAACCATGGCGGAGCGCAGTAATCTGCAACCGAGTAGATCATCCACTTCATTTCCATTCTTCTTCTTAATTCAGGCCTTGTGTCCCTCCGACTCCCTCCACCTCTTTGGTGGTATGCTTATAAGCCATTTTCCACGGGGTCGTCCGGGCAATGCCGCCCGAGACCATCTCATGTTCATAATTCTTCTTTTTAATTATGTTTCTCAGCTAACTCAAAGAAATGGCATACTAATAATTATTGTTGATATTCTATATAAATGGTTTCCATCATTCAACATTTTGAACGTATTAGAAAAAATATTTTAAGAAAATAGTTAGTAATAGTTTAAATGTTGATTAGATTATTACACCAGTAAAAAGAGTTGTTGACATCAACTTTGCTGTGCATAATAATACGAAAAGTATGTTTTGTTTACATTATTTTAAAGGCGACAGAAAATCTTTTTTTCTATAATCGTAAAAAAAATTTAATACAAGATAGCTCAAAAGTAGTTTTTTTTTAGCGAAAATCATATAATCCAATGGCAACATTTAAATCGTCGCCATTTTCAATAAACACAAACTTCTCGATCTCCCATTTGTTTGTGTGGTGTGAACGCCGGGTCCAGGATTTGCAACTCGTGAAAGATTGTGTTTGGATTTATATTTTATCAAGTTATTGGACTTATCTTATTGATATTGCTGATTTGCGTAAGTAAAGCATGTAGTTATCTGTCTTATTTTAAAATCTCATTTTGACATTCTGTTCAATGTTCATTGTCAACGTTCTCTCATTTTCTATAAGATACCGCGAATGTGAAATATTGTGATTAAAGTTAAAAATACTCGAATTGAATAGCTAAACTAACGATGAGCCTCAGAAAAATGTGATGATTTAGTCACTAAATTTTAACCAACAGAGTTTGTATATACTTACTTAACTGTAAGTACTTTGGTAAATAACCTTTTGTTTCAATCTGATCCCCAATTAAATGATTAAATTCGTAATTAGAACGGGTTCTTAAAACGTACGAGATTATTTTCATTGTATGAGATTGCATTAAACACACCATTTTAATTCAATAATATTATGTATACAAACATGGATGGTTGTGGTTATAAACTTTAGCTTTATGTATGAAAGAGGAAAAAGTTGATTTGCTGTAATTATAACTATCATCAGCTAGGAATAATTAAATGGAAATCCATATGCTTCTAACCTTACTCTTGTATTCAATTAAATTTTAATGCTCAAAAGAGAGCTTCCATTGTTTCCCATGGCACTTCTAGGTTAAATCATCATTGAACACAAAAACAAGTGAATGGATGCACTGGTTCTTGTCGGATCATCGGAAGTTAACTTGTTTTTAAAACATTCAAATTCAGTACAATCATATTATAGTCTCAATAGATTCGTTTTTGTTTTAGACATTCATAGTCGTAACATGATATTTTTGTAGGATCAACGGATTCCAAGTTAGGCAGATTAGCCATAAATCCCATTCTTCATTTTGTTTCTTATTTACAATTACATATCTGATTTTAACCAGTAAACGGCTGTACCATTCATGAAATTTGACTGTTATATCTCAAGTAGGCACCTATTGATGGGGATTTATAACTTAAATGGCTTAGTGCGGCCATCATAGATCATAGAGACTGAAAAGTTTGTTAAACCCAAAATCACTCGATTTCGGATGAAAGGCCTCAATAAAAAAAAAAGTTTGTTTTAAACATATTTTGAATTAGAATATAGGGATATTCATTTGATTTTTTTTTCTTACGATTTTGTGGCATAAATATTTTCGCCATGAATCATGGTACTCCACAATCCAGCCTTCCACTGCATTCAAATAATGAGCAGCTTTTCATCACTCATGATTGTTGATTCGATGCGGGATGAGGTTGATGCATAAGTTTGTAATAAAAACAATATTCCTCTATAGTTGCACAACTTTTAAAAAAATCCAAGAGGTGGCAGTGTAGTAGGAAATAAGTAACATGTGAAGCATGTTACATTATTGTATATTTTGCTGGATGAATGGACTCCATTAAACCCAAATTTTACCAAATTATTATGGTAAGATTATCGACTCTCCAACTGAGAGACTATTCATAGCATAAGAAAAAACGTAGTAGATACATGCCCCCCTGGTAATCTAACATTTTACCATTGTCCCCTTTTATGAACCCTGTATTTATTCTCGGTTTATCGTGAATTATCCAATTCAACTTAAATACAATCCTATTGTTTGTTTTATGTATGGTTGATCCAATGCTGTAGCCTCCTGTTATGTTATCTAACCTTCATTTTCAATATTTTGATTTCTGACATTATTCAGGAAGGATACTGTTATATCTCAGATTATGGCTTTTATCATAGAGCACTCGTGATCAAAATATCATCTATGGATTGGCTCTTTTACTTTTGAAGTGAACGTAGGTAGTACTCAAACAAGTGGTTGGTAGCCTGGCAGTTACAACACCGGCTTTCGTGGGTTCAATCTCAGGTGGAGAACATCTTCCTCTTTCACGACACAAGCTTTAAGTAGCTTACAGTAGTCAGGGAGTGTATTTGTGTTCACTTTGCATTTTGCCACCTTTTGCTTTATTATGTTTTACGTTGGCTTGATTTTTTTAATACTTTCGTAAAGAAGGATTAATTTTTAGCCTTGCTTCTTCCAACATATTTTTTTTCGCCATTTACCTCTTCCATTTATCCAAACACCCTTGAATGTTATTTTGGTCAAAAAAATTTGCACTAGGTATTGTATAGTATCCAAATTAACTAATGGGAAGTTTTTCTTCCCTTGTGTGCCGCTAGGGGCGCCCTAGCTAATCCGGTCTATTGTCAAATTCAGTGTGGCCAACGGGGCCGATTTACGGCCATTTGGTAGGTAGCAGCATAGATAATATAATAATATTTAACTGGGTAGCAGCGCTTCTCATCTAAATATTATAATAATATGACAGCTGGTTATTAAAACATAAATACGTTCGGAGATTTGTCAGTTTGACTGTATTTTTGTTATTTTTACCATTGCTTTTTCCTTCACGTATTAATATTATATATGTAGATATTGAAATTATAAACGTTAATTTGACATTTACCATAGACCGGGTTAGCGAGGGCGCCTCTAGTGGCAGAAAAAGGAATAAAAACATCTCTACGTTGGCAGCACTGAATTTGACAATAGACCTGATTAGAAGTTCTGCCACCTAGTGTGTATTATCGGAAGCTCCCCAGAAAACTTCCCATTAAGCATTTATTATTTTTTTATCACACCACATTCCTCCTATCTACAGAGGTAGGTACCTATCTCGACAACAGGTAAAAATCACATGTCAATTCACACACGCAAATAACTATTTTATTATCTTAAGTTGTTAGTAGGTACCTACTCAGTATGTATATGTATGTCGTATATTAAGCTTTAATCTTCTACAGAGTATAGTGTGTACCAACATACGGGCTGTATTGAGTGTCCGACACAATAAGAATAATTACAGTGGAGGATTGTAGTACTTGGTAAAGTACCTACCTGCTAGTACTAATACTATATTTGTCTGCTCTCAGTGATTGTCGCGCCACTTGAGGCTTCAGTCAGTTCCCGCCTTTTTCCGGCGATTGTTTTCCTCCGTCAAGTTCATTGGTGCGTCGTCGCGTACATTGAAAACTTTGAATAATATTAATATTTTTTAAAGTTATTAATACTTATTTTTATTATAGTTTTTGATCCAACAAGGAGAATGTGTAAGGTTTCAACGTTAAAGTTGTGCGATTATTTTTAGATTCGCCCGTGTTGGCCAGTGAAATTATTATTTTCGGTCACCACAGACGAGACATTTTTCTCTCTTGCCGATAGTGTCAACAGCGTTATCACGCATTGTATGTACTAAAAAGAGTATTTTTTTAAAAATTAGGTTCTTACTTATTTATGCAGATGTGATTGTTTAACCTACATTGCTAGTCGACATTAATTTATTTATATATACCTACAATAATTTTAACCGCAAAAGTTGCCCTATTTTCTTTAATCTTGGTGTTTATTGAAAGACTACATTACTTGGATACAATCCTATGCATTTATACACAACCAAAATAATACCGATCCTTCGTTGTGACACATCTCATAGGCAGGAAGATTTATTTTTATGGGAAAATGAAATTTCTATCTCTATTTTCCTCGCAATTTTAAAAATACCCTACGCTTATGCGAGACACGCGCACAACGAATAATTTTCATATATTATAAGATTTGAGGTTAGATCACCACTTCTTATGCCCTGCTGCCCTTTTTAGGGAAGTGCACATGTCTTAGTTGAGCTGTTATCGTGATAAAACATCAAAGTATCGATACCTCGTGAAAATCTCAATATGCAATACCTAGAACATTATCTAATACACCGGCGTTACGAATATGTTGTCCTTGATTTTCAAATAAGTGTTAATAACCTCTTGGTCGCTTATAATAGATTCTGTGTGTGTACAGAGTACATATTTCAAATAATATGTTTTTATGATTTGAATAGCTAGTAAGAATTGTCTAAATCTTGTCTCTACTGCGAAACAGAAGTAATGAAATTCCCAATATAAATAATACGGAATTGAAGTTTTACCCCCAAATATTTTCATCGTATACAGAAGTCTTATTAAGTAGCAATACGTATTTTGACCAAAAATTGATCATTTTGTACTAATTTTTTTCTTTTCTGTTGGTGCTCTGTCAAAAAACCATAATTATTTACGAATTCTTCTCTATGCTATATTCTTTTCTATATTTCGGGCTACATGGAACACTTTGTTAATTGATTAATTCAGAAGCCGGCGCATTTTCTGATATTGCGTAGCCAGGAAATCTGTCTTTTGCCAGCCATTCGCAAACCCTAAAAAAATAAATCTTGCCATTTTCTATTAGGTGGATGAGATGGATTTTCAATTCTGCCAATGAAACAACACGAAATATGTACCTATATCAGAAAACGATTTACGTTTTTTATAACACACATTTTTTTAAAATTAATCTGTAATGTAAATCACGAAAAAGTGTAAGTTTGAACTTTTCAAATATTTAAAAATTAAGGGCCCATTCTCTCAACTTTTTGGCACTATTTCATAATCGATTACATTTTAATGATTCCACGATTTCTTGACATACGAAACTGAAATGTTATACGTTTTATTGTACGTTGAATGAACTTTAATTAAACAGTTTAGCTATAGGTTAGTTGCGGAAAAAATGTGAAAATAAACCTAAATAATGATTGGAATTTGTTTCGAAATAATTAAGTTTACTTCAAACTCAGCTTTTTCGTGAAGGGCCAGGGCTCTCCCGTAAAGACAAATATATTTTCGACCTCTTTCACATAAAGAAAATAGTGTGTTGTGTGTGTGTGTGAAATGGACGGTACCGGAATTTGAGCCCACCGTCGTCGACTGTTACCTCTGGGCTACCAAACACCTCTTGCTTGCAGTGGGTTCCTAGGGTACGGTCCGTCATTTGACAAGACGGCGTTTTTCAAAATTATATGACAATGTTTTTTGTTACTACGGAAACAATATTGGCAATGGTCTCAACGGACATATTCACCGCTGTTTATAGTACGGCGTATCCGAAGGAAAATATACCATTACCCTCGTAGTTTCTTCTCCTATATTTAACTCCCCATATTCAGAAAGAAATGAACTGAAATAGTTTGGGGATGTAGTAACTAGTAACAATAAACGCTTACATAATTATTATAAATGACGCGGGTGATTTTCTGGATTAGATTCTGAATTGAAGGTCTGATTAGGAATTATAAATCGAGTTCCGGAGGAATGGCGGTATCAAGAAGCGATTCAGTAAAGAAGTAAAAGTCACATTTTCAGTATAGGTACCTACTCGTAAAACAGTTTCGGATTGTTCGAACTGATTGTACTGATGTTGCAAGTCCCGAAGCAATTGGATAAGTATGTTTCATATTGAGAGCGTACATAGGTGAATACATATTATGTATCTACATGCGAGTCTTCGTTACCTCATTTTTCAGTTGCCGAAGATCACATCGCGTTTGATTGAGTCCAATTATTTATCGTCTGGTATATTGTAGACTAGACTAGGTAGGGGTCTCTCTCTCTCTCTCTCTCTTAACATTGTCGTACTTATACATACCTATGATTTTACAATGAGTATAATAATATGTAGGACGAATAGGTTAGAAACAATTTCATTGATAAATCCACACGTTTATCTGTCAATCTTTATAATATGTAGGTAGACATATAGTTTTATCTTTATTTACGTATGGCCCTAGATAGTGATATAGGGTAACCGACGAGTTCATCGAAAATCAATTCATCGAAAATCAATTCATCGAAAATCAATTCATCGAATGATCAATTCATCGAAAATCAATTCATCGAAAATCAATTCATCGAAAATCAATTCATCGAATGATCAATTCATCGAATGACCAATTCATCGAAAATAAATATTTTGAAGATATTTGAGAGACACAGCCTTTTTGACAACCAAACTCATGTGTTGAAATATTTGGACTTCAATTTAGAAAATGGGCCTATTTTCATATCGTGCGATAAAATATCACACACTTTCAAAGTATGCGCAAGCAAGCAAGCAAGCAAGCAAGCAAGCAAGCAAGCAAGCAAGCAAGCAAGCAAGCAAGCAAGCAACATTAATTGGTAAATAACCTGTTCATATGCCTATGATATAAAATAAAATTATAATTGAAGTGGTTGGTGACCCAGTGGTTACAACGCCGGCTTTCGTACTGTGGACGTCGTGGTTCGATCCCAGGTGCCAACCATCTTCCTCTTTCAGGACACAAGCTTTAAGTAGCTTACTGTGAAAGAGTCAATGAGTGTATTTGTGTTCACTTTGAGTGAGCACAGATTCATTTAATTAAAAAAAAAATATACAAAAAAATACTCCAACGTACGTCAAAATCGCCGCCATCTTTAATTTATAGGAGTGACCAAACTGAAGTTTTACCTTATTCTTAGGTCATAAACAATTTTTCTAAAATATCTTCAAAATAATGGTTTTCGATGAATTGGTGATTCGATGAATTGATCATTCGATGAATTGATTTTCGATGAACTCGTTTTCGATGAATTGATTTTCGATGAATTGATTTTCGATGAATTGATTTTCGATGAATTGATTTTCGATGAATTGATCATTCGATGAATTGATTTTCGATGAACTCGTCGTGAATCGTGATATAGATATCTTATTATTTGTTTTCTGAAATATGTCTTTGTTTATTTGATGGATGGACCTAGTCTATAGGTGATAGTTTTTGTCTGAGTATTGAGTAATGCTGAATTATTATATGAGTTGCTTCTGGGATAATTTTTATGTTTTTTTTTTGCAGTCATTGAATTACTACGTACTTACTAACAGTGGCATTCGGAAAAAAATACAAAATTTATGTCATTTTGGTTCAAGGTTGGACTATTTTTTTTTATTAATCTTTTGCACACTCCAGCAGCCCGATTCACGGAAAAGTTTAAGTCTAAGTTTAGTTCGAAGTTCGAACGAAGTTCGATTCAAACCCTCCGTGAATAGGTACATAGACTGTAGATAGTCGCCGCCTACAATTATTATTACCAGCAGCCCTATTCACGGAAAAGTTTGAATCGAACTTCGTTCGAACTTCGAACTAAACTTAGACTTAAACTTTTCCGTGAATCGGGCTGCAGTTACAAATAGACCAACAAAAACAATAGATCACACCAGGCACAGACTGAACTTATTCCTATTACACAATTCCTACTAACTAACTTATTATGCTCTAAACATATTAATGCAATGCATAAACTGCCCTGTTTTTTCGTTTACTTGTTAAAATTCATTTTTATAATATTCATTCATTGCAGATTAGTGAGACAACATTTTTGTACCTATACATTGGTATATTTGTGGGTTACTTAGAATATTATGTGGTTTGTTTATTACTGGCCCTTAATAATCGTGTGACGCGTCATACCAACAAACTACATAAACAATAATTATGTTCTAATGTCGTCGTGAAAGTTCATCACCGGAAAGTATTACTCAGATACGAAATGACCATCAGAAAGTGCATGCAGCTTTCGAATTCCCTTGCCGGCAGCTCGTCTACATTCCTCGCATAGCTCTTGATGTATTACTCCGCCACTTCTACTAGTACTAGAGTACCTACCTAAGATATTATTATCTTTGTATGCGGTTGGTTGATAACAGTTAAATCGAACCGGCAACGCGCAGTTAGATCGTCATAACCAGTTGGACACTGCAGGTGCAGACGCACAAGTACAAGATCACGCCACTTTGTTGTGCCCCGTCCCATCATCTGTAAGGTTTCTTTCGTTGATGGAGTGGAGAGAGGTGACATGAATCGTTGTTACACAATCCGTATTGCTGCTCGGTGCATGTAGGGTGGCAACCTTCAGCAAATTCCTCACTTCCTGAGATTAACTAAGTACATAACATTAAAAACTTTCAACATTTGTTGTTATTCAATAGATAACTTGTGGCCAATCAATAACAAATTCAGGCTAAATGTATAAAGCTGTGCTAGTAGCTTATGATCCAATCAAAGCGTGCAAGTCCATCAGGGATGATAGCGTATGACCAGAAGGTCGAATCCAGATTATATACATTCAAATCTAGCAAAATAATAGTGGTCGAGTTGCTAATAATAGATTCGAAAAAAAGTGTTCGTATAATTTAAAACATTGCTAGATGGAATGAGAACAAAAGTCATAGAACGATAATGATCCGAGACTTTTCATAACCCTTTGTGTAGCAAGAGGATCCTCCAAAATTATGGATGTTGTTACTCCGGCTAGGGCATTTCTCCCAATATTTAAAATCCAATTAGTGTGATCCGTTTCAACAATCATCATCTTGGCCTGGGACGCTGAGAGAGTCGTCCATGTGTACGCTGTACAGCCGACCTATAGGTGTAATTATCTCTTTATTTGTTTCAATTCGTTCTCACACGCACTGTCTCACTGCAAGTCTCTTATATATACGAGCCCCCAGCTCATTCAATCCACTGCCAGACCACTCTTCACAATCGTTTGTTTTCTTTCCTTTAGGTAGGTACCCACTTAACGTTTATAACATAGTATCGTTTAATTTTGAATAGGTTTAAACCCTATCATACTTCAAATGAAAGATTTCTAATGTACTCTACAGTTCCTAACCTAACTTCTGCGTGTTTCTATGTGTGGATTCAGAATTTGAAGAATAGATAATTAGTAGTTCTAATACGATAAATAATTGATAATAGTGTTTGCAAAGGGTCTACCTTATACCCTGTTGGGTACACAAACATGTTTACGTCACTAATGAGCAGATACATGAACATGCAACTAGCAATTAACTTGGAAGTGGTCGGGACTCGGTAGCCTATAATGGCTCAGTCGCCGACTTGCCTACTGAAGGCTATGGGCTCGATTCTCACTGCAGATCATCTTACTATTTCAAAACCAATAAGATGGTCACTTTGGTTTACGTATAAAAGAAATCAAAATGCTCTCACCAACTTTGGGAACGATTTGTTCTGAATGTGTATTTTTAGATGTCTTTTTTTTAAAGAAAATATTTTTTGTCCTGCTGTACTTATTTTTGTTTAAATATACTGTAAAAGCACCTTAGTTTGCGTGGAAATGAACAAATCAAATAAATAAAAAAAATACGACACCCAATATAAAGAAGTCGTTATAGCGTACGAAATTTTCTGAGGGAATAAACTAGTAATTAATGATTTGTTTTTGTGACCGACTTCGGTAGCCTAGTTGTACTAGCGTGGACTTCAGATCCGAGGTCCCGGGTTCGATTCCCGGTCGGGTCAGAGTTTTTCTAAGTGTTTTTTCACTTGAAATTTCTACCCGGGGTTGGCCTGTCTCAGATTGGACGGGACCGGTTGACTGGAAAAAATTGCCTCAGGCAATAAGTTCCGCCGGCTATACTGACACCTTTTGTATAGAAAAGTGTTATATTATTATATTTCCTTAATTTATTTTCAGGTAACAAATTCGTTTCCATATACGTTATACACAAATTAGTGCTTATGTTCGTCGTCGTCTCTCGAAAATGTAACTAATGTTTTGTATGCATCTTGTGGATGTGTCGCTATGTACTATGGAGTGACTGATGAACTTATTGTGCGCTGGGCTGGTGAAGAACAGCTATCTCGCCACGCGAACGTACCCTGTGTACCATGTATACCTACAGTGCACATAATATTACCATCTAGGGTTCGGTTCTTTGATTTGGTTCAACGAACTGACTGGAAAGTTGTTTAGCTGACTGTATTCGTGGGTATAATGTTATAATTAATTATAAAAACATAATCATTATAATCTGTACCCATTCATTGAGGTTCATTGTCATATTTATAAATATGTATCTACGTAGTAAACTGCAGATTGCATGCTTCTAAGTGAATGAATTTTTTTCTTCACCCGCTAGTTGTCATATTAAACGCCACAATCACTAAGCGGCAAGGTTCATGATCATGAGGATGTTTTTTCACCAGGTAATATCCGGCAACGCTGATTCTACGATCTTTTATTTTACTACATCGCTACATCAGGGCTTCCAAGGGAGAACCTATGTCGAGGAGGTTAGAATATGAACTTATTTTTCCCCACACAGAGAGTCAATATATTTTTTCCCTTGAAGGAATGTGATTTCTTTGCTGACCAACCAATCAGAAATACGATAATAATCGTCGGGTCGGTTGGCCCAGTGGCTGGCGTCTCTGCTTGAGACTACATGTCGAAGATTCCCATGATTTCGAATTGTCGTGGTAGTAGTGTGTCGGATCCGACAATTATTATTGGTGGCTGAACATTTTATATGGAGCTGTTCACATCTATCCGGCAACGATCTTTTATCGTCCCACCTAAACGTCCCAGCGGGAACAGAGGCGGCGACATAATACGCGAATAAAAGTCGGACCCGAGACACGACCTAGTAAAAACGGCCAGTTAGGTGCAGTATCGTAGAGTTGTACTGAGTTTTTTGAAACGACACTCCATCAACTTGCTGAATGTTCCTGCCCGTTGAGTACAGCAGCTGTTTTTACAAAGACAAACGGATGGCATGTTATCATGCCCGGCAGTCAAGTGATGCATGAATCATGAGTCATTGTGCTGTGTTCATGCTCTTCGACCGAATGTGTAGGTACCTGCCCGCCCAAGACCTATCGGGTGCTTCACAATAATATCAAAACGCATACCAACAGAACGTTGCCACTCCTCGAATACTATCAGACATAAATCACGGAATGTTTTGTCGTCGAAGTATGTTTGTTTGTAATATTATGATTTTGATCCAAATACATACATTTAAATGTAAATTTAAAATAGGCGAGTCGTCTGAACTGAACTGTCGATTTAACTCATGATCAGATAATGTTTTTGCAACCGACAATTTTTTCTGAAGACAAACTTTTGTGTGCAAGTACTAATCATGTACTTATAATACTTATCATGAAATCGACTTATTCCATATTACCTACCTAGGTGTTATCGTGGAAGTTATATTTTGTAAAGTGCAAACTAATCAAATATAAATTCAATGAAATCTCCGATTTTCACAGAGTACTATTTATCCTTAACACTTTTCTTTTCTAGATCTGCGATCTATTTGTTAATAGCCTATTCCCGTCCTATCCTGTATAAAGGCCTCCATCTCCTTCCACGCCGCCCATATTGGGCTCTCTGGACCCAGTTGACACCAACCTGCTTAAACAAGCTCGTCCCTTCACGTAATCATTCTCCTCTCCAGGTTTCGACCTTCTTTGACCAATTTATGGCCATATGACCTGCCCACTGCCATTTGAGAGATGCGATACGTTGGGAAATATCTGTGGCTCGAATTCTCCCTATCATTTTAAATCTCACTATCTTGCAGGGTGATACTTTTCATGGATCTTTGAGAAACCCTTACATCTTCAATGCTCTGTTTGGTCAGTGTCATTGTTTCTAGGCCGATTCTACTTTTTTAACCCGTCTCCTGGTTTATCATTGTGTGTGTAGCCATCATTACATGAGTTATCGAATGCGAATTAGATAAACTGTCAAATATCAGCTGTTCATATGTCAGCCATATTGGCTTTGTGCGATTAAGTCAGATAGTATCATGATGTTGTTAAAATAATTTTCCGTTCCTCTCCACATTTGATGTTTACAATAACATTTTTGATGATCTGCTATTTCATAGGGATCACAATGTATGCAAGTAACTCGTACTTTGGTTACCGGTTTATGTTTTAGAACTGCAATGGAATGTCATCAGGGAGTACGGACTGCTTGAAAATCGTCGAACATTTCGTTATCTCAAAGGAATGACTTTAGCCTGCGTCAATTTCATTGTTCATTATGTTCTGTTATTCTCAGAATGGGACCTGTTTATTTTATCAACCTGCCGCTCAAGATTTACGTTTCTTTCACAATCATTCACGCATTTCAAATCAAAGAGTGACGATAACGTTATAGTGAACTGTGAAATTATCAATTTCATAAAGCAAACTAACACGTTAATGTACCTGCCTGTTTTTTTTTCTAATTATAAATGGTTTTTTATACTTACATGGTGATTAAGTCGTGCCATTACCATACATTTTACTAGTTGTGGTATTCCACATTTAATTGGAAGCGGTCTTTTTACATAAATAATTTATCGGTTAAGTTTTTTGTCATCGGAATCAAGGTATAAATTAATTTATATTGATTTCAGTTTTTTTTTCTGAATTAATATAAAATACACCGTATGTACCTAATCACATAAAGCCAAATTTATATGTATAGAACACTTTTAGTAGTTTAGAACACGTTTAGAGTTATCAATATTGTGTAGACATGAATTTTAGACACTTATAGTCATTCATCATTAGATAGCACTTGAACCACCCTGGCAACGAGAGGATTTTATAAATTGCTCTACGAATAATAAAAAAATCCGTCACATGGTAACCGCTGAGCCCTAGTTTTCAAAATAAATGTTTACTTTTAACGTACTTACAGTATTTTATGGTTCTATCAAATAGTCAACTAGGCTAGTAAACCGTTTTACATATTATTAGGTATATCGGGTTTAACCATTTGATGCCTGAAGGAGTTTCCTAGGAATCAAATTCCTATCGCATCCATTTAATGGGATGTCCATTAATCATGTGATGTTTTTTTTTGCAAACTTTTTAGACCCCCCTTGTGATATTTCAGAATACCCCCCCCCCCCTTCCAAAAATCACGTGTACATTTTTAGTTTTTTAATACAACAAATTAAGAAACGTATGATTATAATTTTCGTCAATTTTTTTAAATTTCTGAAGAAAAAATAAATGCACGTGATTTTCTCACTTGACCCCCAACGTGATCTTTCGTGATTTTTTCCAGAGCCCCCTCCCCCTTTTGGGCTCACGTGATTAATGAACGCCCCCTTAAAGTAAACTACGTACTTCCAAAACGCTATTAATTTCAGCAGAAGAATAATCGTAGCTTGCGATATGACCAAAATTACCTGTCAGCAGAGGAAGATGATCGTGTCAATTGGGTCGAAATAAAAAAAAAAACTCATTATTTGTTCAAGTGCAATTCTTGATAATATGAATAATTATATATTCGCATATCGAGGTTAAGTTAACAATGCATACTTCGCCCGAATTGGATGTTGTTTATTCGGAGATTATTTTTAACAATTCTTGTTTGCTAAACGCGATAGGTACTCTTCAATTGTTTTTTGAGATCATCAACGCGACAGACATACACTCTAGGGTGGGCCGAAAAACCTCAATGTGTTATTTATACGATATCATCCAATCGCAAATAAGCCCCAGAGTTTACTGAAATTCATTTTGTTCATTTCACACTTTTGCGAATTTTGGTTTTTGATAAATATTAAGTTTCAAAATACGCTGAGCTGAAATTTGGAAACCTTGACATCGGAAAATAAGCCTCCTCCATTACAATGAGCTGCAATTTCGCCATATGTTTGAGCTCCTGTTTTTCGTGACGTCCGCGCTATTACTAAATAACACATTGAGGTTTTTCGGTCCACCCTAATACATACACGAGTGTAATCTTTTATAGGTACTCTTGACATGAATTAATAAACATCATTTCAGATGCTTCTTATGTTTTTTTTTGTATAGAATATTTTACAAACATATTTGTACTTATAAAAAATTAACTCAAGGATATTTTTATTACACCCTAATTAAGATGTTTTCACTTTGAGTTTAGAGCGAAAACATAATTATGTTTGTTATATAGGTACACGGTACACAGCAGGTACATTTTTGAGGTGTGAAATTTAAACTCCCTAATTTTTTTTCTACACGATTATACGAGGTGTTATTTCGTCACTTGATCAAACTGATTGTGTGAATAATAGACAAAAAATTATCGATGAATTTTTTTTTTATGATTTTTAGTTTCGCGAAAATTGGACTTATTTTTACTATGTGAAACTACATACCTATGTAGGTATGTAGTTTATTTTAAAGTATGCACGGTGTTTGCCGACTGCAATTTTGTTTATGATAATTTATTACGCATCTTGATAAGAAATTGTTTGGACAAGCTTACTTTCGTTGCATCAAGGTCAAAGTTGTTTGATAAACGCCTTACACCAGCTCATTCTATACTCCATTACGCAATTTTTTTTTGCTTTGCAACTGCAAAACGTTTCCGTCTTTCGCAGTTGATTTTCGTGTGAGGCTGGCGTCAGTTAGCTTCGAAAAATATTGCAAACCCACTTCAAGATGTTCAGGTGAGATGATCTATTAGTTTCATGCTTAACCTCTCGTTGTGTTTGTCCGTAACTCTGTCCCAGCCAGTCCCTATGCTTTCCATTTAGGGGTATAGGGAGACAACGAGAACTCTCCACACTTCACCTCGATCTTGTGCATTTTTTAAAATATACCTAAAGGTGTTAGTATAACCGGCGCAAATTATATTGGCTTCATGGCGGTTTCTACTAGTAAACCTGCTCTATCCGATTTGAAACCGGCTTCAAACCTCGGTATATTGTGAAAAAATGTTAGTTAAATAATTATACTCGATCGGAAATCGAACCTATGACATCTTGTACAGAAGCTTGGCGCCTTAGAATTAAGAACTTTCTATTTTTTCCAAACCCTGCAGTTGTTTTAAAAGTGGTAGGTACCTTTACCTGAGGCAACTTATTTCGGGAGATTTTTTTAAATCAACCGGTTTCATTTATTTTGATTTGAGAGACAATGTCGAATCTATGGCCTGTGGCGTTATTACAAAGTGGGGTAGCCAGCAATAGGTGTCTTATGCCTTACGAGATGTAAATTTGATTTAATTTAATTTATGACATAATAGCAGATGTCTTAAAAGACTCTCTTTAGTGATTTTTTTTATTTACTTGCAATCTCAAAAATTGTTGGGCATTGCAATATGTAGTTGGATATGAAATTACCATTTACAATAATTGTAACTTTTATAGTTGTAATTTTTTATAGTTGTAGTTTTTTGACAGATTCACTAACTGTTGTCTTGATTTATTATGGGATTATAATAGGGAAAAAATAAAAAGACAATTGTTGAAATTGTATCTGTCACGTTTTACCTCATAAGAGAAGCATTGTAATACAACACTCACCATATCATACACGCATGTCCTAGCTACATTCCAGGGTAATGTGATATGCATTTCGAGGCCACAATACCTCTGGAATAGTCTGCTCACCCAACAAACATTCAACAATTAACTATCTTTCAAGTTTTTTTAATAAGTAAAGAATAATTTTGGTGTTGCCGGTGGAACTTATTGCCCGAGGCAATTTTTCTAGTCAATCACTTCCGTCCAAGCTGATATAGGTCAACCCCGGCTAGAAATTTTAAGCGCAAAACACATACAACTCTAGCCAGCCCTAGAAAAAGTTTAGCTCGAACTAGGCTTTATTTTACTTAAGTTGTTGTTTCCTTAAAAAAAATCTGTAGAGTTGAATGAAACAATTTTCCAATCACTATTAAGATTTATGTTCACACATTTTCGCAATTAAACTAGCTAAACTATTTAATTAAAGTTCATTCTACATAAAAACGTAAATTTCAGTTTCATATGTTATGGAATTGCGGAATCGTTAAGCATAAACGACTAAGAAAAAGTGCCAAAAACAACTATTTTGAGAGAATTGGCCCTTAATTTTCAAATATTTGACTCGTTCTAAACTTAAACTTTTTTTGTGAATTACCCTGCTGATACAGAATCGAAGTCGGAAACTTTTGATAATGAGTCTGGCTTTAATGACCAGCCTCCTTTTGAGTATCTTTTTGGAGGAATGTAGGGATACAATTTAAAGACATTGCTTCCAAATCATACTTTTTTAGTTTCATTTTCTTAAGGGTAAGGCAAGTCTACCCTTCTTATCTGTGAGGAACTGCAGTAGATGTTAGTTTCAATTTTAAGTAGAAGAAAAAAGGTTATATCGTCATTGCATATTTAAAACGGTGTATGTGGCAATTTTTTTCAAAATTGAATGAAGAATACCATAAGAAAGAGAAAATGAAACTGATTCCAACGACGATATTATCATAATACATGCGTTACTCAAATACACACACATAGCGAGGTAGTATCAACATCGGTAGCCTAGTTGTACTGGTGTGGACTTCAGATCCGAGGTCCTGGGTTCGATTCCCGGTCGGGTCAGGGTTTTCCAAGTGTTTTTTCACTTGAAATTTCTACCTGGGTTTGGCCTGTCTCAGATTGGACGGGACCGGTTGACTGGAAAAAATTTCCTCAGGCAATAAGTTCTGCCGGCTATACTGACACCTTTGTATAGAAAAGTGTTTTATTTATTTATTTAGTAGGGAACACATGAAAAAGTGGACACAGCACATTCACAACAAATTTTGAGTGAAGTTTTTCTCTTATCATTTCAGATTTGCAATGAGTCAACCCAATCCAACCCCCTGTGTGGTCGTGGTGGAACCCATGTCAAAGCTGACTGAGGTGAGAATTCTTTCATATGAATTGTGTCTGCTTGATTAGAATGTTATTTTCTTTCTTTCTTTTACTCATAAAAAAATCATTCCAGGTTGCGGAGATGCAGCAGACAAAAGATAGTGCTAAAAAGAAGGTCCCTAAAGAAGTCGAACAGAAAACAAATGGAGCAGAAGCAAAGAAGAAAGATGCGCCACCAAAAGCAATGAATAATGTACAAGAAAATAAGGTACAAATGAAATTTGTTATTCTAAAACAAATCATAAATTTAATGTGGTTTGTCAGACCCGTTATACTTTTTTGTTTCAAAAGTGCCAGTTGGTTGGTTTAATTGATTATTTGTGATATATCAATGCTCAACCTATAGACCATTACATTTGAAAGCCTTCATAATGCAGAAAAAGAAATGTAAATTTTTTAATTAGTACATTTGCAATCGTTAAATATGGGTCAAAATTTGCAAAATATAAGGGTGTGTTTACACCAAATGAACATAGGGCCAGAGATGGAAAATAGTGTATATTTTTTTGATCTTCGATATGGAAACAGAACTCTGGCGCATTAATTGCCCATTAATTAGTTCTTGCTTGTTGTTGTTTCCATTGTGTCCAATATCAACAATAAAAGAAAGTATACTCTACATCTATCTTCGGTTCTATGTTCGTTTGGTGTAAATGCACCCTTAGGTTGTGCACATCAAGCTGTTCCATAGTAGACTTCATATCACATTTAAATGTCTCGCAATGTGCCTGACCTGGGGCCACCAGTTAAGTCCTTGCAATTCTTTTAGGGTTTTTATAGAAATGATTTTAAAATTATTGGTTGAAAAATTTATTCCTCTGTATTGTGAGCTGCCAATTGTTCTCCCTATATAAAAGCATTGATATAGGGAGAACTGACAGTTATTATTATCAAAGGAAATTGTACTTTCCAATGGAATTTTTATCATATTAATGCTAGAATATTTTGATAACAGAAAGAGAGCACTCCCGTAAAGGAAAATGGATCTTCAGCACATGTGAATGGAAAGTCTTCTAAAAAAGAGAAAAAGGATGAAAAGGTGGAACAGTCAACTTCAGTAAAGAATGGCGTGTCTGATGTCATCCTTAATACAGCTGTTGTCGCTCCAACTGAGAAAGGTCTGTTATCTTTAGTTTTACTACGTTTACATTTAGTTTGCACCTATACTTAGTCATTCTCCGTTGATGAAGCATTCAAAATTTCAAACTTGTTGAGCTCAGCATAAATTTTAACAAATCTCTATACGTAGGATACTGTAATGTCTCACAGTACGTCCTAAATTGTGACAGTAAGAGATAGTTAATCCGTGTACAATGGATTAAAATTCATTCATTGCCTTTGGAACAAGTTCTGAAAAAAATCAATTAAACTACATTTTGACTTATGAGGTTTATCCGTATCATATGTGGAATTTTAGCATTTTGAATTGACACTTTCTTTATGGTAGGTAATATCACTTTTAGTTGTAATTTAAACTTGACCACTTACCGGGTTTTTCTTACGACATCATTAGTACGCTCTTCTTACAATATAAAAAAGGAAACTTTCATCCTGTTGACATATGCGTAAGTTACATTAATGTCACTTTTTACGTATAAAGAATTTTATAAATTTTGGTGAATATAACTTAAAAAGGTGAATTTCACACCTGAGATGTTTATCTTCCGAATCTAGCGATATGTCATTGTTTTCTTTTTTAATTTCAGCTGATGTTGTTGTTGTTACAACTACTGAAGAGATAGTTGTTGAAGAGGTGCTGCCATCACAGACTACCGAGCCTGACACTGATGAACTGTTTCCCGAATTGAACTACGATGATACGTCGGACAATGAATGCAACTTTGACTCTTCCTCACCAGAATTCTCACCCGTTGGTGTGAAACGCAGCATCACCAGAAGATCACAAGCTAAGAACATTCCCACACCCGAGACACCACAAGCAAACTCTTCAGCAACCCCTGATGCAGATGAATCCGTTAGGGCTTCAAGGACCCCAGACAGACCTACTCCTGTAAGCAAACTATATGTTATACCAAAATTAGCTTAAAGTTAACTACATTCTGTAACCTTCCCTGTTTTTATCCTACAGTATGACATTCAGTTTCAACAATTCTCTTCATGCTTGTTCAAAGACGCCACTGGTAATGAAGGAACAATCATTCCCTCTAATATTTCAGATGTTTTCATATCTAAATGTATGGCCCATTCATTTAGCACGCCTCTGTTATAGTGCTAAGTTTGTGCCTAGTTTCTTACACAATGTTTGATACCACAAGTTTTGCAGTATCTATTTTACTAAAGCATCATGTTTCTCACCCAAACATTTTTTTAATAATGTTTTATGTGTTTTAGTTAAGAGAAAAGATATTGAAAATGAGGGCATCGCCTGCTTCTGAGTCAATGAGAGCACACCGAGGCAGTGAATCACCAAGCATGGAGAGTGAAGATGGGTGTAAGTATCTTTGCCTAGACATCTCCAGCATATTATCTCCTACAGTGTTTGAAAGTTTTGTATTAAAAAGTTCTTTGCATTCTGTTATTATAGCTGAATCAAAAAACGGATCGGCTGCAGCCAGTGAGATTGAAAAAACCGAAACAAACTTTTCCAAATCTAGAATAAAGGTGTCCCCGTATCGTCGCAGTACAAGAATATCCGAGCAGTATTCTACGGTGGCCAACTACTCGGGAAATAATTCTACTCAACAGACCGAGCTGATTGGCGACATATCCTCTTCATCCAGGGACGTTTCACCAGCCGCAGACGGGGACAATTCTAACGAGAGTCTTCAGTCAGAAAAAAGTTTTTGCGACAGTTACAGGTAATTACCCTTTTTTGACAATGTTATTTAGAAAGTCAGAACCAAGTTGAGTTTGGATTAACAATTTTTGTCAATATTTTCAGGCACATAAAATCACGCCGTAGCTATAAACATTTACGCGAATTGAGTCTTAGAAATTTGTCGGCACAGAGAAGGAAGCAGGTGAATGAAAGCAAAAAAGAGGATTCTATGAGCAGTGCTAACGCTACCATAGACCCCCAGTCCACTTGTAAGTGTCATTTTGTTATCTGTTTGTTTTTTAAATTTTGCCTCATTCCTCATTAGGGGGCGTTCAAGTATTACGTAACGCAATTTTTGAAGATTTTTTACCCCCCCTCCCCCCCATGTAACGCGCCGTAACGTTTTTCTGTACCCCCCCTCCCCCCCCCCCTAAATGTTACGTAACACTCTGGAAGTGACTATTTTTTACTGAACTCTCGTATAATACTATTTATTATGTTCCATAAATTTTTCTTTTGGTGTTTTTCAAATTTCATTGGTATTTTTTTGACATAGATGCGTTGGAAAGTCAGCATGAGAGCCTTTATAGGCCAAGAACAGTTGATTATGTAAATCCCCCGCTTTTGTGGACATTATAGTACCTATCTACAAACTCACTAACAACGCTCACTACAAGCAATTTGTGTTTATGCGTACTGCGTGTTTAAAGCACTAACGAATACTAACAACGAAAATAAAATAAAAATGACGTAAGTATAATACAGTCGAGGGATTCCCCGTTAAAAATAAAAGAAAAGGTTTGCTAACTTAGGAGAGCGAAATGAAAATTTCGACATACAATGCAGTCGAGGGACTCCCCGTAAGACGTAATCGAAAAAGGTTGCTTTTTACACAGAGCAATAAAATTACATACAGTAGAATTGAGGGACTCCCCGCATTACATAAACGAAAAATCGAGGGACTTCCCGTAAAACATTGTCCAAAAGGGTTGCTAACTTCGGAGAACAAAAAATGATGTACATTACAATCGAGGGACTTCCCGTAAAACATAAACGAAAAGGGTGTCCAACTTGGAAGATTTATTTCACACTTTTTTTTAATTTAAGAAAAAAAAACGTTACGTGACGCATTGTTCGAACCCCCCTCCCCCCCTTGTAACACACAGTAACGTTTTGCAAGACCCCCCCTCCCCCCCAAATTGCGTTACGTAATACTTGAACGCCCCCTTATGTAAATCAATCTCATTTTTCAGTACAATGGGTGTAAACCTGTAATGGTGATTAGTGGTATTTTTACTTATAATTAAATAATCAATTATATGTAACAACTAATGACTCTAAAAATTCATTACTAATGTTCGATTTTTGAATGGAACAAACCACTACGGGCTTACGACCGTCTTCTACTGTTATTTAGAAGGCTGGCTTAGTGTGATCACTTTACGTTAACAACGTTCGCCATTAGGTGGTATCTTTAAGTCTCCGAAACTCTAATCATGAGAATTCTCAACATGTCGAAAAATCTTATGTATGCAACAAGTAGATATTTATAATAATCAATGAAATATAGTGATAAAAGTTGGAAATTATTGAGAGCAATAGAGCAACCAAATTTAAAGAATACTGTCATGTATTTGGCGCCAGGATATGACTATATCCATTTTTGTAAATGTCTCATCTTCATTGCCTAGGGACCGTTCAAGTATTACGTAACGCATTTTTTTAACATTATGGACCCCCCCCCCCCCCCCCCCGAGATGCATCGTAACGCTCTTTGTTATCCCTCTTCCCATTCTCTAAATGTTGTCTAACGCACATATTACAACTATGTATGCCTCAAATCACAACTGGAACTGGAAAGTCACTAAATACCTTTATTGCAGCGCCGGTAATACAATAGTAACGTTTTAGAAGAATAACCCCCCCCCCCATATTGCGTTACCCCCCGCAATACTTGAACGCTCCCCTATTGGCTTTGTTGGTGCACAACGTTCTAATTATGTCTAAATTCTTGTGACCATTTTTCAGGATCTTAAAGAATATGTAACAACTAATGATTCTAAAAATTCATTACTACAGTAACCAATTGTTTAATTTTTTTTTAAATTCTTATAGGTGATACTCTCTCATCAGAATCTTCCAGCAGTGTTAAATGGACGCCGGTTGGTCATGTTATCGGAAGAAAGAGGCGTCAAGATGATCTGAATCAAGAGGAGGAATCGTCGACATCACATCTTCCCGCCCATGGGACGTCTCCGGCTTTAATTTTGAATTCAGCAGAAGCGGATAAACCACAGCCTCCCAACAAGAGAATGCGCCTGCTAGGCTATGTGACCACACCCTTAGGCTACGTAACCAGTCCACTGAAGCATCTCAGAGACAAAGTGGCTAGCAGCACACCCATCATACACAAACCGGTTAGTCTTGGTTTATATTTTCAATATGAATCTGTTTTCTTAACCGTCATTCAGTTACCTGGTTTGCTAGTACTCAACCTATATAAGCATAAGGTCCCAGGTTTGATATGTGATGGGGTTAGTATTGCAAAAACTCTGATGGGGTTACCATCCTGTTTCTATAACCACTCGTCTGCTGTGGTCTTAAGACGTCGCGCCAAAAATTGATAATATCAGCTACCTATACATTCCCGATCGGATCCGCTAGTGATATGAAAGAACTACTAGCGCCGCGAGTAGCCACTTTTTGAACTGTGAGTATTTTTTACATTTTAAAATCTCGCTCTGGTGTATCCTTTGGGGTGAGACCTCTATTGATGATTTTCGCAAGCTTGCGGCACGTAACTGTTTTACCGGCCTAGATGACACATGGGGTAGGGGAAAAGGTTATGTATGCTACACTCCTTGATTTTATTAGGTGCATAAAAAAATTGCCCAGATTTTTGGTTCTATTTTGCATCATTGGTAGGCACTCATGGGGACTTTAGTGACTCCCAACACATCCTACGCATTTCCGAAACAAGGATCCCGATGGTGCAATCAATCAAATCTCCTTTTACACTGCACTCAGGGGCACATGGAGGCGACAAGAGCTCTCACCCCCAACGCTTTTCATATTTGGGTCATGTTGTTAAATGTGCCACTTGCCATACCGATACGTTTCGGAAACTCAGGTTACAAGTGGTGGTAATGGTTTCTCCCAGGTACTTAAGTTTGTCCACCCAGGAGACCTCACACTATTGATGGTAATTGGAAGCTATTTTTTAATTTTTTTCCCGATGGTGTGCATGTGCTTATCCAAACCACAGATAGGAATCTTCTGAAGTTATAGAGATTTCTGCTAAGGGATAGTAGGTCCCTTGCAGATTTCATATATAGAGAAGCATTTATCAATGCCTTTAGTGTTATTTGACTCTGGGTTCAGTTTGAACTGTATTTATTATTTGAATACCAGCCTGCAGCCTCCATGGAGGCCGCCGTCACTGCGTCCCATAATGGAACTTTTGTGACTGGCCCTGTATCTAGAGTTCATCGCTCAACCTGGCCTCCTGGAGGAAGCGCAGGATTTTGTTGGCGTTCAACTCTTTGATGTCATCTGGGCACATTAGAAATTTGCCCAGATTTTTGTGTCTATTATGCATCATCGGTAGGCACACACACAGGAGGTGCATTGGGGTCTCAAGTGATACCCCACACACCCTGGACATGCCACAGTCCAATATCCCTATGGTGCACATGTGCATGCTTGTTCAGCCTGCAGTGCCCCGTTAGGGACCTCGTGATGCATAGATTATTCCTGCTAAGGGACAGTAGGTTCCTTGCGGATTTTTTGATATCCATGTTACCTTAGTTAGTGGATGGTGTTACTCCCGAGGGAGTCAGTTCCTCACTGGCCGGGTGACCACCCAGTGAGGAAGGGTTCACTTTATTAGTGATTGTATTGACGTTCATGACCATCCTAGGTTTAGCAAGGGAAAAGAAGTCACAGCCGACAGAGCCCCGCATGTCGGCTGAAGGGCTGAGGTTAATCCCCGAGGCGCCCAGGTATCGGAGATGCACCGTTTAGACTGGGTAAACCCCCAGCCATTCATCCATCGGCACGGTACGCTTAACACCTTAGATTGGTATTGTCCTCTTAGCCAGTCCCAGCATAGCCCGATCCCTCATGTAGGAGTAGCCACCCCCACATGAGCGACCCAGCACCAGAAACTGCCCAGGATGCACCGCGAGGAGGTGGGACAACATTTGCATCCCAGTTTGAACTGTAACTTCCGGGTCTGATATTTTGCCATATTATGTATTGAAAAAAAATTCATTGCAACATTTTTAGGTGAAATTTTCACCTTCAATGTCTCGTGTTATTTGTAATTTTGTGATGTTATTGTATTGTACCATAACAAAATTAGTAAAAGCACTTCTTGTCTTTGGTTTTCAGAACATCAAGCACTGGCAAAGGGAAGATCCAATTTTGGCCCCGTCCACTAGTGGGGACATAACAGTCGGGGAAGAAGCTACCGAGGCTCCAATGGTGACTGAAATCATTGCACCTCCTCCTGGCAGCCGCGTGTCTCCCGAGGGACACAAGTGGTGTTCCATCATGTAAACTATCAACACCCCCATCTCTTACAATCACTAGTTGGATTATGTCATTGTCTTCTTGGAAAAATGTCTAAGGACATTTTTATACTTGTATACTTTTTTTAGTTTCTTTCCAATTTAATAGTCAAAATTTATATTTTAAAAACATTGAATAATGAAAATATAATGTAGATCCTTCCTGATCCCATTTTCCTATTTTATAAACTATATAAAAATAATCTTAGATGCAATAATAATAGGTAAGTACAATACTTATTTTAAAAACTACAGATACATTTTCATATTTTAACAAGTGTTCAAATGTAATGTATAAGTTAGCACATTAGGATAACTTTATAAAAATATAATATCTAGACCTTTACATCTCTTACAAAATCTGATTCAAAATTTAATAAATACAATTGTCATTATTACCTGTATCTTTTAAGAATAAAAATTTCGCAATTCATGATTGTATTATTTCAATTTATTTTCTTTCTACTGATTTACAATCCTTCATTATTTATTTTTTTTTGTCGGTTTTGAATATTTTTGTTTTGTAATAAATGTATTTATGTTGTCAAATTCATAGAACAATTCTACATTTTTTAATGTTAATTATGACATAACTTTTTGATTATTAATTATCCGTTTATTTTCATTCCTTATTATTAGGTATATTATGTTATTTTTTTTTTCATTCAATTGAAAAATATGTAAAAATACTTTTTTTTTTATTAAATGACAATGAGATTTCCTAAAATTCATACATTGTGCCTATCTATTGTTTTATTTTGTTTATTTAAAAAAATGAACTTTTTATTTTTAGACATTTGAATTGATTACTATTTTGTTTTCCAAGTGTTGCGTTATTGAATATCATTTGAATATTTTTATAAACCCTGACATTTTTTATTTTTTGCTACCCGTTTTGTATCTCCATGTATTTTCAAGTAATTAAGATGAACTCACTGAAACTTTCATATTGTTATTGTATGTATCCTACACACTTATGTGTAACATATCAAGTGTTTATTTTATGTTTATTATTTTGTATGTAATAAAAGTCCATCCAAATTATTTAATTTTCTTTTTCTTGAGCCACGCCTCATAATACCACCCCCTAATATTATTTACTAAAGCTTGAGGCGATATTATGTCTGAAAATTGTTCATATGATTTCCCTGATGCCTGAAATTCTAGAGCTACAAATAGCTTCATGGATCGGAATGCATTTCAAATTCCTAGAGGCACTTTAGATAATTTTTTCATTCATTGGTAAGTAAATAAATAAATTTTACACTTTTCTATACAAAGGTGTCAGTATAGCCGGCGGAACTTATTGCCCGAGGCAATTTTTTCCCAGTCAACCGGTCCCGTCCAATCTGAGACAGGCCAAGCTCGGGTAGAAATTGCAAGTGAAAAATCACTTAGAAAAACTCAGACCCGACCGGCCGTAGGCTACCGAGGTCAGTCCAATCAGTATGTACAGAGTAACGAAAATATTTTCGATCAATGCTTAATTCTTTCACTAAATTTATATAAGATAATTTATTTCAGTTCAATTACCTACCAGTTTTTCACCACTATGAACTTTCCAATCTTTTCTTTATGTTTTCTTCATGCTAGACTAGAATGGATAATGCATCATCATTAGATACTGGTGACACCGTGGTTTCAACTTGTGCACTAAACTAGAATGCAAATGATTTATGTGGATACGCTTCAAGTGTGAAAGAGGATGCTGCTTTTAGATTGCAAATTACAGTGTGATTTAAGTCCACTGTAATTAGACAGTAAGCTTGATTGTGTATGGATGGCATAAGAGAAGAGTATTAGTGCAACACATTCAAGTGTCATAAATTCTGCACAAAATGTTGAGGACACTAGAGCAAAACAGAGCACTGTGATGAAAGAAGTTTCTTTGAAAATAAAAAGGACTTAATTTAAGCAATGCAAATGTTAAGGGATTGGTCAGAATACCAGAATTAGATGCTGGATCCAACTATTTCATTTATGTTGCTATGCAGCTTTCTTTCATATAAGTAAATATAATCAATGAAAGTATTTTTTCTAAGGTTTGTGTATTTACATAGTGAAAGTTCATTATTATGATTTTAGAAAAACAAAGGTGCACTTTCACGATTTTGTTATCAAATCTCAAGCACTTTCGTCAACTGATAAAATAAACAAAATAAGATTTCTTCTACATTAAATTGGACTATGTTCTGTTAAATGTTGGATATTATGCTTATTTCAGGGAGGCGGATGTTCAGCTGCCCCTTTATCTTTTTGGCGGAAGTACAGGGAATCTACTGATTGATGGGATTAATACTTGAATGGTCCCATACCAATACATGAGATAATCTCAACTCTCAAGAATAGTTTTAAATTATTTTTTTGGAAGTGTCTAGTTTGCCGCAAACGGTATACTAGAAAAGCGCGCTAAAAAGCCGCAAGTGGTAGTGCAAAGAAGTGCGCATGCGCGATAATAATACTAAATAATATTATAGTTTTTCTGCGTCTCACTTAAGTCCACATCAGATGAATGGTTACAGTCGGCGACTATAACCATTCATCATCAGTTCGCGTTCATATTGATGGCTGTAGGTTCGAATCATAATAGGGTATTATTGTTCTGTGGTTCGAATCCCGGTGCGGGTGAAGTTTTTTTTTTTCGTTTTTTTTCTGTGAAAGATGTCTGAAGTGTATTTATGTTCACTTTGGCTGAGCTCAATTCATTAAAAAAAATTAGGTTCGTTAGCACGCTTTCTACTATTTTCATGACTAATAGTCATGAAAATAGGTTAGGTTAGAACATAATTATTTAGGGGCACAGAACACAATATACTCTCTAACGAGAGTTTAGGGGGGTTTGGGGGGCAGAGCCCCGAATCCATTTTACCCTCTGTAAACCGAACATACTGGTTTGCTGCAACTTCAGGTTCGTTCCGACACTACTGGCGGCATTTTAGTGCGCTTTTCTAGTATACCGCTTGCGGCAAACTAGACACTTCCTATTTTTTTTTAATAAAATACATTTTTGACATCTTTCACACTAAGCAAAGGCTTATTAGTTTTACATTTTATTCAATAATCTAGCTATGTAGAATATTTTTTTCTTTGTATAATATTTTTTGTTTATGGCTACACTGAAAAATTGTTTTTTTTTTTCTCATCTGTCATCGCTTTCGCGCTCGTGGTATTTGAGGTATTCTGTTTGCATTCCGTTTGTAGAGGTTATAACTTTTGTGTGGATGTGGCAAAATTATCAATGTTGAAATAAAATCTTACAGCTGAGTGTTTAGTTTCGTTTAGATTTGGTGACCCGGAGTTTATTTATTTATTTTGGACCCCATCGGGCGATTTGGTGAGTTTATTTCTTCTTCTTTATGGCAAGAATGTCGAACTTGTAACGGTACAATGTTTTAATATTCCTGTACATTCAGATTCTATTGCGTGTTTATTTGTCATACTACTTATAAATGTACATCGCTGCTCATTTATTTTTAATATTTCAGTAACATATCACACACGAAATGCATTTGTTTTTAAAACGTTTTCAATTCGGTTCCGTCAAATAACTTAGGTAAATGAGGTTTTTTTCAATTGTTTTTTTATAAGTTGTCCTGTATTTGACAGCTTTATTATGCGATAATTTTGATAAAAATGAGTAAATACTCTAAAGAAACGACTTTAAAACTTCGACAAAATAATTAGAAATATTATGTACTGCATGGTAGGTACGACTTTACAAATAAACTTCACACCGGAAACGACTTTAAAACTTCGACAAAATAATTAGAAATATTATGTACTGCATGGTAGGTACGACTTTACAAATAAACTTCACACCGGCATTGAAACTTGAAAGACTTGTCAAAATTACATAGGTACCTACATACTTACCCAAATTCAAACTAGATCAAATTCGTGCAAACTTTCACCCCTTTCAATTAGGTATGATTTTTATTTTATTTTCTTTTGATTTTTACGAATTTGTTTCAATATCAATGTTTTTTTTTTTATAAACGTCGGTGAACGCCAGTACAAAATACCAATACTTTAGCGCGACATTGATAAAGATGGTGGAATGCGTTAAAAATGTAGGTACCTACCTACCTAGCATATAATATGGGGATATTTTTTAGAAAGGGTAGAAATTTCGTGAGACATGGATATTAATGTCGAATATGTATATTTTTTAAACAGTTTAGAGGTTTTGGATAGTGCTAGGCTAGTTAGTACCTACAGGTAAAAATTAAAAGCTGAAAAAAGTAAATTAGTTTGCTAGGATGGAAAAGAAATGCAGCTGTTCTCTCCACCCAGCTATCAAGAAAATATTCATTATTTTCTATTTTATTTCTCTGTGGGTGCACTAGAGCACTTGTTTCCTCAATGTACCTAAATAGCAAATCATTGCGTGGTAATTCATTTATTTCCGGAATAGTTTTCGGTTTATTTCAAAGCACATTCCATTCGTACTAATGTAGGTATGTACATCAATCTACTTTGGTATATAGAGGTCCCCGATCGGGTTGATTCCCGATGTGTTTTTCACTTAAAATTTCTTCCCAATGTTGGTCTGTCCCATGCACGGGATCGGTTGACCGGAAAAACTCGCCTCAGGCAATAAGTATCACCGTAATAAGTTTTTTTTTAAATTTGAACAACTTGGGCGAACTTGGGCAACTTGAACGTATTCTACCATTATTTCGAAGATTAGCTTATGTGACATGCTCACTTATTGAGACAGGGGAAACATCAAGGTACATTTTAGAAAGTCTGGCCCTTGTTTGACAGTCTCCCCAACATATTTTAGTCACGAAAAACTCACATTCACATTAAAAAAATTTTTTTTTGATAACTGTTTTCTTCCAATTCTACATATGGCATAGATACAGTTATGAACAAAAAGATCATATAAGTAATTTTGCAGTTGCACGAAAGCAAAGGCACGGAGAGGGGGTTGTTGGGCATTTCAGTAAGATATAGAAAAACAAATAATATGTGGTAGTCGAGAGGGTTTGTTAATCCCAAATGCGATGAAGCCAGTTACCCATACTATTAAATTAAATGCGGTTTAGTGATGACCCACATTGGAAAAATGGACAGGCGATATTAGCAAGTTTAATGGCTGCGCGTGGATTTGAGATGTTCATGGAAAAATCTTACGTAAAAAGGAGAGAAAAAATGGACAGGGATGGACCGTAAAAGAAAAAAAGCACGATGTTGAGGGATAAAGTTTGATCTTAAAGGAATTTGTGCCATTATTGTGGGATGGTCACGAGAATTAGAAATGATGCGCCGAATATGTGCGATACCTTGAGTAATACTCAAGGTATCGCACATATTCGAGTATGTATTGCGGGTTGTGGGATGGTTAGGATAATCATCAGAATCGATGTAGGTACCGACGTAGATCGATTATACGTACACTTATACAGTTACAAAAATGTGAGGGGTACTAAAATGAATATTAGAGTACATGAGCTGTAATGTGATAATGGATAGTGTTGTGTAGCAAAGCAGAGTTTAGTTTCATCCTCTCAAAGGAAATGACGTCTAGTGTTATGTGGGCGTATGTAAATTTCGAAAACATTACCAATCTCATTAATATGTTAATGACTAAAAAACCAAACGACTGAAAAGATCTGAAACTATCTTACTAATATAAAAAAAAACCAGAAAGCAGTTTATTTCCTTGTTCTTTCTACTTTAAAATAAATAAATATTCTACTTTAAAATAGATTTTTGATCAGACTCTCTCATGGAGATCGCATATTAATCACGTTCGACGAAAATTTTTTGCAGCAATGCATCTCCTAAAGAGGCAACAGAGATTTCTCCCTGTAAGCATTAAAACTTTACTGGTACAGTCTCTTCTTTTACCCACAATTGATTATGCGGATGTTGCCTACATTGATCTCAACGAAGACCTGGTCAACGTCCTAGAGAGGCTTCAAAATTTCGCAATTCGCTTTATCTTCGACCTTAGAAAGTTTGATCACATTTCTAATTACCGAAATAGTCTTGGGTGGCTTACAATACGTAAAAGACGTGAGCTCCACACAATATCTCTTGTTCACAAAGCTCTATATTCACAGTCTTCTCCATATTACTTAAAAGACAAATTCCAATACCTAGCAATTCATGGTCTTCCATTACGATCTAACAACGAGCGTCTTCTTGCCATACCTCCACACAGAACTTCATTCTATGACTATTCTTTCTCTGTCCACGGTGCTCGTTGTTGGAATAATCTCCCGTCCTCGGCTAGATTGGCCAATAATATAAATTGTTTTAAAAAAATGGTCAAGATACATTTGTTGTCCTCTGGTGCATCGTAGACTCTATTTCCCCTATCCTACCCCTTTTTCCCACTCCACCCTAAACTATCCCATTTGGTGTACTATATCTAAATAAAATTTTGTATGAATTTTTTTTTTTTTTGTTTTTTGTTAGTGTTTGTTGATTATATGTATAGGGTGTATGTATTTGTGTATATATTATGTATGTATCTATATTTTTATTTTTATCATATGTGGTTGGATGTTAGAGATTGCTACGGCTATAATCCCGCCATTGCCACTTGTCTATACACTATTTTTTGTACACTATTTTTAATATGCATAAAGTATAAAATAAATAAATAAATAAATAAATAAAAAATAAATAATTGGGCCAGTTGCAAGGGAACAAGATTTAGTTAGAGTGCAGCTTCATTAAAGTATATACCTACTATTAGTCAATCAGTGCAGTGTTCCGCAAACTTTTTGTGTTCAAGGTATACCTACCTACCAAATCAAAAAAATTCAGAGGTACACCAATGATTTTTTTGACATGCTCACTTATTGAGTGCTCACTCAAAGTGAACACAAATACACTATTTGACTCTTTCACAGTAAGCTACTTAAAGCTTGTGTCGTGAAAGAGGAACATGGTCGGCACCTGGGATCGAACCCACGACCTCCGATACAAAAGCCGGCGTTGTAACCGCATATTCATTTATTTTTCCTCATTTAATTTATATTAATTTATTTCTCCTCATAAAATCAGTATAGCTATGTAATATGAAAATATATTTTTTAATGGGAAAAGTGAGGCTTTTTAACTGAGCACAGCACCGATCAGTGTCCAAGAGAAATAGTATCCGAGAATGCATTTCGTACCCAGTCCAGTCCATGGGTTGCAGGTCCAACATAGGAAAGTAACAGTTCATTTTTCTGCTAATAGCTCCAAGTGATTCACTCTCAATGACGGCACTGTTTCCTTAATCGGCAAACATGACGTCTGGAAACATTTAATAAGGTACCATCGAAGTGGTTGGTGGTCTAGCGGTTACGACGCCGGCTTTCGCACTGTTTCGTGCGGAGGCCGTGGGTTCGATCCCAGGTGCCGACCATCTTCCTCTTTCAAGACACAAGCTTTCAGTAGCTTACTGTGAAAGAGTCAATGAGTGTATTTGTGTTCACTTTGAGTGAGCACAGATACATTAAAAAAAAAAATGATATACATACACTAACTAAGCGCGAATGTTTTCAATTTTGTCCAGGTGACATTAAAATATTAGAATTTCTGCCTTGCATTTTTTTTTGTTGAGCTCATTTAAATGAGCGAACGTATCCGGCAGATAAACAAGTTTTACCACCCATTCTTTTCTTTTGAACACAGAAGACAAATCTGAATGACGAGCCTCTAAAGATATTTGGGTCTCAATTTTTCGCGGCACACCAACTGATGACCACGGCACACCGTTTGCGGAACACTGAATTAGTGTACAACTTGCAGTGTGCTTTGTAATACTTTGACTTCATTTGAGTTACTTGATAATACGGCCGATGCAAACATGTGACCAGCTAGGCATATTCATTTGAATATCAAAAGTCACCGTTCATCTTTCTTTTCTTTTTTTCTTCTCTTCTGCTTTTTTTATTGTTTGCTTGGTTTTCGTTTCTATTTTTTTATTTTTTTTTCATTTTTATCTTCATGTTATATTATAGTTTAAATAGTTTATAAGTACCTATGTACTAGGCTTAAGTCAATTTTTTAAAGTTTTTATCATGTACCAAAAGATGTAAAATTTATTATGTGCTGCCTCCGACAGCGAAACTTTGTTTCTTGGAGGTAGCAAAAATAAATAAAAAAAAATCTTCTCTGCATTACAATCCTTTAATTTTTAGTTAGAAGCTGCCTCCAAATTTCTCCTTTGTAGGCTATTACTTTAGTTTCTCTGCTTCGAATAGTCTATTTTTCTAAGAATACGTTACCGCTTTAAACAGCGGTGAATGTGTCAGCTTAGAACATTGTCAATATTGTTACCGCTATAACAAAAAAAAAACATTGTCGTGGTTTTAAAAGACAGCCGTCTTGTCAGACGACGCGCCGCTACCTAGGAACCAAGTGCAGAAGACTTGAAGATGCTTCCGACAGGGTCATTGATTTTTGGAGTTCCAACTAGTGCATTCTGGTAATGGACCTCGTAAAACTCGGTGTTGTATCTTAAATTATGTCGCGAAATCTGGATAAGCGTCATTATTGTGATTGATTCCTGTAGGTTCGCTCAGCATTCATATTTCGTTATTAATGCAGTATTTACCTACGAATAAGTTATACAAGCCAGTGGCAAACATACATACAACAATGTCTGAAGTTATAAAGGGTCCCATATTATCTCAAATTGCTTAGAGCCTTTTTAAGTTTAAATCCGTTTTCGTTCGTATTTGTGGCAGGTATTCACACGCCCTACACTACAGGTATCTTGTGTTTTTATCAGTTAAGTCATTCGAAATAAGACTTTTAAGCCGTATTTCGTATCATAAGATTTGTTATTAGACAATAATTTATTGTTATTAAACATTGTTTGATAATACTATCAAACACAAAAAATAAATCTTCCTGGGTACATATCAACGCGAGAATTTTAGTACATACGTACCTACACACTCATACATTCTCCCTTTAAGGCCCCCCGCACACCGCAAGCCAGTCCGGAGGAGACAAATCCGCAGCAAACCCAACCTGCACCAAAACAAACCTTTAGTTCGATCGAAGGAATCAAAACCAAAAGTCGGCCCCACACAAATCAAGCCCGCCGCAGATCCCCTCCAAACCAACACGCAATGCAGGGGGCCTAAGCCCCTGTTAGGGGCATAGGGAGGCACTAAGAGCTCTCCATTGCGCTCGATGGCGTCCCGAGGCTTATGGTGCCTTTTATGACCGGTTGAGGTTTAAGAACGTGAGGTGGTCAACCTTTTTTCCTGCCTCTTACATTAGTATATATTAGGTAAGTATATCAATTTTGAAGGGCTTATTTTCGCAACGTAGTTGACTATCGTACTACAACTTCTTCAGTATGGAATACCTGTTTGTCTTACGCAACACGACTTCGATCTTGCAAGGCCGCCAAGTTGAACCACGTTATAGCTTCATACATACACACTATCTGATATATTTTTATTGCTTTTATGTAAATAGCCGTGGTCGTGTCTTAGGTCAGTAACATCATGGCGTGATGGAGTGCATACAAACGACATTGTATTCCAGCTGAATCTCCCCTTGAATGTATGATGATGAATCTCATCCTTAAAATCTTGCAGTGTATAAGAGTTTTCAGAAATATTTTTGGTACTTAGACAAGAGGATTATAAGCGGTTAAAATATTCTATATAATAATTAATTAGTTCCAAAATCACACGAACTCGTGTGGAGGTCTTAAAACCAAATTATAACTAAATAATTGGTAAAGAGTAAAGATTATGACTTGGTATTTTCGTTAAAACACCCCCCTTACCCCACGTGTAATATTTTCCATAAGTATGACAAAACCAATCCAACATTCTACGGGAAATATTTTTCACTACTTACATATATTATTCGCCCGTATATGTTCATAGTCATTACCAATTGATTGTTGATAGTTGATGCCCGTATATATTAGACTCATCATAGGTGTCCAAGGAAAATATTATATATTGACGAAATATGCGTGATACTTGATCAGAATAAACATTGCAACTTTTTTTTCAAACAAAAAATTACCTTTTAAAATAAAACCAATTATTGATTCCTTCAAACACCTAGTTGGTTCTATATATAAGATCCTGACCTTAAACACGCCGCAAGAATCCATAAATATTTGCACATTGTGTTTTATTTTTCAGTCCTTACATCCGACAGGTTTTGCTGCTAGTTTATAAATCATCGATACCTACTGTTCAACAATAATTTCGAGATCATCCTCCAAATGTCAATATCAAAACTATGAATAATTTCGGCCGAGGGTGCTTTGCAGCAATGCATATTTATGGGTGCAAAAAAGAAGTCTTTAAACTCGACAATGACTTGTTTGTAATTACAATAAACCGGTTATTGATGGCGGCTGTTCTCTTCCTCGGTTGAACAAAAAAATAATTATTATAATAGAAATGATGACTGTAAAGATGTAGAACTTAGTAGGTACAAATTGAATACTGTAGGTACTCATTTTGTTGATATGTATCATGATTTGATTGAGCGAAAAACTTGCTTGAAAAGAACTCCAAAAACAGTTTTGAGTGGACGTTAATATATTTAGTAGGGGAACCAGAAAGGTGTCATTGTCTAAAAAAATGATATTCTTCATTATCAAAGAGGGGTATGTTTTCAATTATCCAACTAACGAATCTAATCAAAAGATCGAGTAATTTTGAACACAGCACGACATGATAATAATATATATTTTATACGATAATCGTACGATGCAATTTTTTGTGATATAATATTATTTCGTCGATTGCCTGAGTGTAGCATCCTCGCAAACATATGCTGCCAAGGAGAGTACGTCTCTCATCCGTGGACCGTAATCAGCCTCGTGCCTTTCGCGTGGCTCCATGATTCGATAACATCTTGAACTTAGAGGTTAAGCAAACACCCGCAGTGGATTCGTTTTGTGATCGTATCAACAGTCTGTAAGAGAGACACTACTTCATCGCTATGCACGCTCTTGCATATTACGTCAGCTGTCTGATAGGAGATTATTTTTGACAGTTTGAAACCATCGTCTTGCACTGTGGAATAGAAGAATCTTGTAGATTTTACCGTGTTCTAAGGATGCCCTTGCTTTATTATTGAAAGCGTCTGTCACTGTAGATTTTTAATGATGCCATAAGGAAAGGCGCAACCCTGCTATTATAATACATAAGATAGGGGCACGATTAGGTCTTGCATAATATACGCAATGTGGTTGGTGGACTAGGGCTATCAGTCAACTAAGGTACGTAAAGCTTACTGAAACTTTCTGGTGCCGACCATTTCCACTTTCACAATAACATGCTTTGCTTTATGTGAAAGATGTCGAGTATGTTTGTGTTCACTTTATGTTAGTCCAGATTGATAAAAAAATTTATGAGTACACAATTATTATTGTTTTCCTCTGCACCCTTCTTCTCGCAGTTTAATAGTAGTTTAAAATCGGATGAAATGTCGATAAAAAAGGAGCGAATCTCACAAAAAAATAAGATCAAAATTATTTTTGGAAGATTTGTACAATAAATTGACATTGAATAAAAATTCTTCCTCAGTATCCCTGCTTAAAAGTTACAGACAAAAAACAAACTTTTTTCACAAGTTTATAATAAAGTATTTTATATTATATTAAGTTTTCGTTTGATAATGTTCATTTATGTTCTAAGATTGGCAGCCTTTTGGCTTTCAGGTTTCATTTTGAAGAAAATATAGGTCACTTCATTGAAGGGAAAATAAATTAAAACCAAAATACATTTTTTTTAAGTTATAAGAATTAAGTAAAAAACTATTCGAATACTCGTCAATAAATTTTCGTCTTTTATTCGCACATTTCGTTTGAACAAGGTTCGAGAAAACACATTCGAAGAACTTATTGAAAAAAAAAAGAACACATGTTTTTAAGGTATTTTCTGTGCTCGATTAACAGCTTAGTGTGATTAGGGATGGCTTGTGCCATTGCTTTGCTAGATACCTATATCTGTTGCTCCGAATATCCCTGAACCTTAGACGTGGGCTTGGCTTAACATCGATTCGATAACCATCCTATATGTCGCTGCTCCAGATGAATACTGTAAGATCTCAAAATTTATATTTTTGAGATAATCGAGTTTAAATATTTTATTGCAATTAAAATTGGGATAACTATTGTTTTTGGATCATCTAGAAATTATTTGAATACTTTTTTGAAAAACTCATTTATTACTTTAATGGATTTCATTTACATATATTTTTCTAATTTGTATAAATTTTTTATACTCTTTTTACAGAAAACTGGCAGCAGTTAGAGATCTTACAGTATTCATCTTAAAGTATATGAGTATTTTGAAAGTAAAATTTAGATATATTACTGTTTTTTTGAGATGTTATTGTATTCATCTCATAGGTGCGAGCACTTTATAATGAACTAGAGGTCCCCAGCCCCAGCTTCGCACGGGTAGATAGATATTTAAAAATAATTTAGTTTTCATACAGATCCCTAACTTTTTCAAAATTTTATAGCATATTATGTTAATCTGGAATAATTGCATTGCAATGTATCGTGTCACGTCACTTTACCAACGTGACTACTTTGCGCGGTATTTCTACTAAACTTGACTTGACTCCCCTCAGTCCCCTCCCCGCTCCCGTACGCACTCTGCATCGGATAAGTTGAGATGATAAGAGACTATGCTTTTTTTTCCAATACTCACATTTTTAAACTCGTGATAACTTTCGAATGGAATGTCCGAATTGAATAATTCAAAAAGTTATACAAACATATTGAAGCAGACTTCAATATGAACTAATTTATTTTAATAAGGAGTAATACCAAGATACCAATAAAGAGCCTTTTCTAGAGGTGACATTTTATTGATTTTTTTAAAATAAAAAAAACACTTATTGTGGCATAACTATAATAGTTAGACATATGCTGTCGCGATACTTTTTGTAAATAATGATGTCTTCTACAAAATTGTAGTACATTATTTTATTCTATCATCATTAGTTTTCACAGCGTTCGCGATAAAAAGAATATTTTAGGTAAATTTTTTACACCTTGGGTTACATTATTGAAGTTTTCGTAGGTTACCCAATTTTTTTTGGAAATTAAATACAGCCTATGTTCACCGTCGATATTGTAGCTTCCCAAAAGTGAAAGAATTTTTCAAATCGGTTCATTAGTTTTGGAGCCTATTCGATGCAAACAAACAAACAAAAAATCAAATCTTTCCTCTTTATATATTAGTATAGATTATTGGGGAAATGCAGATAGATCGTTCAATAAGCTTTTCCTTGAAAATTTCACACTATCAGTTATCAGTATTCAATAGAAATTTGTATATTTTAACTATCATATCAAAAAATTATTTCCTTTCAGTAGTCGAATATAATATTTTTTGTAAGACAAATAAATTGTAACATTTTTAATTAATCCGCTTTAGTCGTTTTTAATTATCACTGTATTGTGTTGTGGCTTAATTTGTAGAACGTAAACAATAAAACCCCGCTATAAACAATGCGGGGGGCCTTAAACGGAGAATGTATGTATGTATATAAACAATGTTGTCCTTAGAAGAACTCTGTTATATTTTGGATTTTTCGGTATTCTTTTGAGCGCCGTAAAAAAAGATATGTAACATTCCAAAATGTTATAGTGTTTTTCTTAAAAATTTCACACGGTTTGAGTAAAAAGTGTAAGATATTCAAATGTTACACTATTATCCTCATATATTTTTCAATTTTGAGATCTTATTTTATTGTTTTTTTGGCTTTTTGGCAATAGCGGCGTAATTTTCTGTTTTATCTTAAGTCAGTAAGATGATTTATGCATTAGATGCTATGGAACGAGACGCTTCTGATGATACCAATATCTCAAGTTTCGTATATTTTGAGTTCTTGCAGTATTTATCTGGAGCAGCGATGTATAAGAGACATTCAGAAAAAGCGAATGAGGATTCCTATTTGCATTATTTGTAGGTAATAAATAATTTATAATATTTTCTGTTTTGACGGCGACATTTACCTTTGGAATTGGTAAATATTTGGTTTAATTACAATATCTACTCGATAATAAATCTATAATATGAAAGAAAGTCGGGTTAGTACGAACACTTATAACTCGAGTTTAGTTGAACAGATTTTTATGATGCTGGGTTTATTGGATTCTTCTCCGCTCCGGATTACAGAACAATTATTAAAAATTCGAAAAATGGTTAGCAAACAATATAAAATAAATTATTAAACTTAGTATGGAACGGATTTACCGACAACAACGCCATCATTAAAAAATTCCATAACAACACAATTTTTATATTTTAACATTCATCAAACACATTATTTTCAACTTTGTAATACTTAGACATTATAAATGTTTATAAATAAAAATAACTTTGCAGTATTACAATAGGTTATACATTTTTTTCCGAAATATATTTTCGGTCGACTATGCGACCATCGTCAGCGGAGAGTTTTTCGGAAAAAATATATAACCTATTGTAATACTGCAAAGTTATTTTTATTTATAAACATTTTCATTCAATCATATTTTAAACTTATTTTTGTATAAATAACAAATTAGACGTCTGTCGGGAAAGCTAGTTATTAATGTAAACTAGTTTTACCAATTCTTACAATATCTTCAATATTTAGATTGTCACATATGTGTCATTTTAAGTACGCAATAACGTAGGTTATTAAACGGATCCTCCAATGTCAAATTGGCAGAACTTATTAATATGGACGATGGCTAGTATTATTTTGAAACTGAACGACATATTATGTGTAGGTATCTATTTAAACAGTCAAAGAACTTCTAGACTAGACTATAGTGACCCAAGACCCAAATGTCGAGTTCGCGATGTTGATGATTGAAAATCAGTTTCGTTCAATACATAAGGATCCCGAAGCTACCTATCGTCGAATTCCATATGATGAGATATTGGATTTTACATCAAATAACGTACTTTCTGGGTTGGAGATGATCATTAAAACTGCATAATATCTTGCGTAGTGTTGTTGTCTCCCTATGAAGGAGTTTGAGTATTGATTGTGCTAGGTAATCCAACAAAAATATTAGAATGTATTTGGGTCTCGAAGAGATGGGTTGTAGGAGGGGGACAACGTCCCCTGCCTTGGGTCTTATGATTAGAGTTTGCTCAAAATATTACTTTTACATACTAGTTACGCACAAGTCTTCGTCTCACCGTTTATTTTATCTTTTATATCTATACACGGAGAAAAAAACGCTTTGTGAAATTGTTAAGATTCTTAACAACTTGTTAAGAATTCCGCATAAAAGCGTGACTGGCGTCCTACCGACTAATTTGACAGGATTTTCGTCCTGTTAAATTGTCAGGAAGCACTTCCTAATAAAAACACAGGACTTTCTTAATAAAATAACATGACAAGTCAACGAATATATTAACAAGAATTCTTGATAAACACTCAAGAAAATTATTAAGAATTCCCGTTGCTTTATCGTGATATCTGAATAAATCTCCTTCATTTTTCATGTTAAACTTACAGTACACACCTGCTTTACATTCGTTTTTATACGAATATCTTCGCAAGTTTCTGTATATATCCTCAACATTAATACTCACATTTTATCGTTCTAATACGAATATTTTCGCAGGTTTTTGTATATATCCTCAACATTGATACTTATATTTTATCCCTTTTTATACAAGTACTTTTGCAGGTTTCTGTATATATTCACATCATTGACACTGGCATTTTATTCGTTCTTATACGAATATTTTCACAACATTGAACCTGGTATTTTATTCCTTCTTATACGAATATTTTCGCAGGTTTCTGAATATATTCACACCATTGACACTGGCAATTTATTTGTTCTTATACAAATAATATCGCAGGTTTCTGAATATATTCACACTGACATTTTCTTCGTTCTCTACGAATATTTTTGCAGCTTTCTGAATAAATTTTTATACCTTTCTGAATACCATAGTACATTTTTTTTATTTGTTTTGCCTTCAAATCTAATTATGATTCATTAACAAGTTTTGAACCCTCAAAAAGTCCATCATCAATGGGGTTTACTTAGCACCCCTCTGAGAATGGACGTCCAGCGCACGTTCGAAAGTAGTTTTGTAATTATAATTAGATTTGAAGACTATCCAAACAAAAGAAAATATATAGATACCATGGTATTCAGAAAAGTGTAAAAATATTTATTCAGAAAGCTTTAAAAAATATTCATACAAGAACAAATTCCAGTGTCTGTAGGTACTGTGAATATAGGTATTTAGAATACTGCAAAAATATTTGTACAAGAACAAATACATACCTGTGTCTATACTATGAAGATGTTACGAAACCTGAAAAAATATTTGTACATATTAGGTTTATGTAATAAATAGAGATGAGGAGTATATAAATTATCATTTTCTTGAAATGAAAGCTGTAAAATCATAAAATACAAATATCAATAGTTTCCATTAATAAGTACAATGGGAAAATTCTTTTGAGGAACATATAGGATGCAAGTAAAACATTTAAATTATGTTTAACTTTTAATATGTTAAATAATATAAAGATACAACTATTAAAAAATTTGGGGGTCCACGACAGTGGATCTCGTAGCAGCTCTTCAATATCCTTAATTTCTGATAAACCGGAATCTTTGTTTCTTCCTAATAATAAATAATTTTTTGATGTACATAAGAGTATTATTTTTTATTTCACTTTTAAAGGTGGCTACATACCATGCAAATTTGACAAAAAATTTATTTACAATCTAATAATGAAAATATTGTGAATATTTAAAGATGGTAAATAAAAAATTCAACAACTATACATGATGTTAACATGTAGCCACCTTTAAAAGTGAAATAAAAAATAATATTCTTATGAACATCAATAAATTATTTATTATTACGAAGAAACATAAAATTTTTAATAAAGATATTTTAACATACTAATTGGATTAACGTAATATGTCTATCAAGCCTGTAAGGAGTCTGTTAAAAAAAACATAAAATTTTATTTTATTTATTTATTTTTTCAATTTAAGACGTTAGCCGTGTATGTATTTATACATTTTTTTTATACAATTCGTTATACAACAAAGCTTTGACAGACAGATGGAAGTGTAAAATAGTTATCAGGAATGTAAAATCGCATCGCCAGATGAGTATTCCAGTCGAAAGCGATTCTACTACATCCATCGTCATTTGTACAATTTTTTAAAATAAATAACAATATTAAAGACAATAATACAACAGTAATAAGCCCTCCAATTCTAAACATTCACACAAAAATAAATTATTCAATTCATTATGAATATATTATATGGAAATAGTGAAATAATTTTTGTCAGATCAAGTGAGAAATTCGATTAACATGTAGATATAATGATATATAAAAAAAATTAAGAATGTCTAAATATAAGCAGGTCAAGTAAACATAAATTATAATGCTGTAATGACAATGATAGCAATAGTGAGTCAGTTAGTAATTAAAGTTAAGTTAAATAATTTACCTTATCAAATTATTTCAATTAATAAAGGTAGAAAGTTAATTATAATTAATTAAAATCAACATTTGCAGTTTCAATAAAATGTAAGTTTTTGTAGATTCTACAGTGTACCTACCATCAGTTCTTAAATGATAATCATGCTAAAAAAATACATCGGAATTACATCTACAAAAATATCCATAATTTTACAGAAATATAGGTGTGCTTCTCTGAGTTAATACAAGAGTATGTAATTATGATATTTATATTTTACACAATTAACTGAATACCATTCAACATAACTTTTTCTTGACAATTAAACTTTTTTTTAAATTATGGAGCTTCCAAAGAAGATATTCCTTCTTCTTCGATGGCGCTACAGCTCAAATCGAGTCTGGACCTCCTGACGATAACTTCTCCTGTCCTCTACTGCGGTCCGCCAATCCGTCACCTGCATAAGCTGTGCCGTACCCTTCCTAATATTGTCTTCGCATCTGAGCCTAGTTATTCCAACTAATCTTACACTTGGATGACACTCGAGGAACCTCCTGGTGATGTCATTCTCTGCAGATGGCCGGCTCACTTATTCTCGTTATCTGAAAAACAATATTCCATTACTATGTGTCTCAATAAGATCACGGCCTGCTCACGAAGATAAATGATGGGAGGTAATATTTTTTACTAGAGTGGCAAGTAGTACAATTGTAATTTTTTATAAATTACAATACCATTTATTGTTATTATATAATATAGGTAATATATTAGCAGTCAGTAACAAAGAAAGAGAAAATTGTGAAGTAGAAAATGTCAAGTGTAATGACTTACCAACACATTACTACTTCTGGAATCCTCCAGGGAATCCCGGGAATCCCGGGCCATTGACTCAACAACGTTGCCTCTGTTCTATCAGTTTATGTTCTTCGAAGTTGAAATGTTGATTTCCACTTTCTAAATACTTCATCCCATGGTCCTCTATTAAATTTAAACCATATTAAATCTTCATCGTGGTGCGAATCTAAAAATAATAAAACATGTACATAATTTGTATAAAATAGAAGCAACGCCGTTAATTGGCAAATAAATAAATAATAATTACTAACCATTGATTTCTTCGAGAGGTGATAATTATTATTTCTGGATTCGGCAGTCTAATTCAGCGATCTTCACCACACAAGATGTTTCCTACATTGTCTATTAGCTTGCTCTAGACTGCGATGTATTTTCTTCTTATTACCTCTTTAATTGGTCTTGCGAAGTATGACCTCTCCGCTTTTTTTGGAAATTAATGGGTAGTCCTATGATTTTTGTATTCTATTCATCATTTGTTATACGACTGAAACGACGAAATAATTATTTAACGTAACATGTCTTATGACATAGAAACCAATATGTCAATGATTGGCTCATACAAATTTTAGGTTAGATTGTCCAAAACCGGTGGTAAACACATACTTGAATGAACTTTTTTGACAGTATAAGACCAGATAATATATAGATATACACTAAAATAAGTCGCAAAAGGTAAAGCTTTAGTTGAGTCACTCCTAACGATTTCGAAGTTATTTTATACTAGCTGATACCCGTCTTGCTTTACGTTGTTGATTTGGCTAGTCAGACTTGAGCCGTAGGTTATTGAACAGGTTTTGTATGCAGCTTTCCCCTTCTCAGGACCAGTAGGCCTAGAAAAAATGCATTTGGCAATAGACTACAAACTACTTCGACAATGTAGAGTAGGAAGAAAATTAACTGTCCACTTTTTATATTTTATATTATAAGGATCATTGTTTGGTTTGAATAAATGTTTATATGTTCCAGTGGACAGTTAATTTTTTCGCACTATACATTAGCGATATCTTTGTTTGTAGTCGAACGCCAATTTGAATTTGTCTACGGCGGCATTTCACGATAAGATTTAGAATGTGTACCCAGCTAATGTTTCAAAAAAGGAAAAAATAAGAGTCACTGCTAAATATGCGAAAAGTTTGAAAAACTAATGTCACTTTCAATATTTAAGTATAAAAAAAATAGAAGATGAGGAAAAATTAATACTCACTGTTGAATACGCGAAAAAATTAAAAGAAGAATGTAGTTATACATAGGTACCTACCTACCTAGTATTATAATACGTGTAGTTGTTCCTAATGAAAACCTGTTTGTAGATATAGGTATCTACCTACCTAGTATTATATTATGTATAGTTAGTTTGACCTACTTATGACTGTAGTGATACATTTAATGAGGTACCTTAGGAGAGAGAGGGTGCAAGCGAACACTGCTTTACCGGCTTTAGTCATCTGTCATGGCGTACATATTTTATAAGAAGTTTCGGTGAAAATCTTTATAAAATAAGAATTAAAAGACTTCTACTTATATTTTTTGTATTTCAAATCAAACTTCGATTGATTTTGTACATTTTCATACCGTAATGCTACAGTTCTACACAAAATTTAGACGTATAATTTTACTTTTAAAACATGACTTTCTCATTTTTGTATGAAGATTTTAAATTTTTAGAAATTTGTAAATAATTTAAAATATATTTAATGAAATGTAAATATTTGTATCTCAGATTACCACAATTGTATTTGCGAAAAACTGCGAAGAAAAATATTCAACGCAGAACCTACGGTTTTAGCGTGATGCTCTTACATACAGTTGGAGTGAAACAAATAAATAAATAAATAAATAAATATACATACATTACTGAATTATTATGTAGATACGAAGTATATATTTCGAAGTTATTTTCATTTTATTATTAAATTTCTACTTGTTGCATACATGAGATTTTTCGACATGTTGAACATGTTGAGAATTCTCATGATTAGGAGTTTCGGAGACAAACATTACCACCTAATGGCGAACGTTGTTAACGTAAAGTGATCACACTAAGCCAGCCTTCGAAATAACAGTAGAAGACGGTCGTAAGACCGTAGTGGTTTGTTCCATTTAAAAATCGAACATTAGTAATGAATTGTTAGAGTCATTAGTTGTTATTTTTTCTTTATTTTATATACGATATGAATAGATTATGTTATAGGTTGGTACGTAGTTAAAAAGTCGGGTTAGATTAGGTTAGTAAAATAACTAAACAAAGTAATAAATTATACCATAAATATGTTCATATACATTCTATAAATGAAAAAAAATCGATTACTTAACATATTTTTTGTGATTTACCATTGAAAAGTTTTAAACATACTTACATAAACAATGTATTCACAGAACTCTGGTATTCACCGACAAAATGTTAGTTCTTTCTCTTCCGACACTGAAGACTTTCAATTATTTATTATCATAAAACACTTCGTCATTCGGATAAAACAAATTATCACTCTTATTTTGACAAAACTTCACACCGAATCACACAAAAAAAACTAGATTTATAACAAAAAATAATAGTACACCATCATAATACTTTCTTGACAGTTGAGGTTGACAATGCACAATATCACACAATATATCAAACTCGAATAACGACACGAAGATTGCCGAATGGTCGGAGTATGGTCGGAGTGGGTCGGAGTATCGTTAAAAGCCGAACGTCGACGCCGTCGCAAAACATAATGGAAATCCCCGTTTATATGGATATAGAGGACAAAATAAATTTACGCTCGGGGCTCGGCTCTTCAATTGAGACTATAATTTCTTGAACCAACAAAACGTTTTCTTCAATGAAAGTTTTGTGTGTTTACTTAATCCAAGATATTCAAATTACTTAGAATGAGATAAATCTCTTAGAGCAAGAAAACAATGTTTATTAAAATGAGAAAAAAAATTGTTTGATTGGAGATATGTGGTTTACTTAATTCAAGGAAATATTCTTAACTCAAGACAATAAACTCTTGAATTGCCTGAGACAGTTTAAATTCTTGGATTGAGAGAATAAAATCCAGTTGTTTTTTCTGTGTAGCTGGTTTTGCTAGTTTTTTGAAGGATAAAAATTATTATTCTGCCGTCTTGAGAATTTGACATGACCATCTGTCAAATTTGTTGTAGCGTGTGCAAAATGATAATGGATGTAAAGAGCTTCTAATAACGAATTGATATAATATTATAGTAATCCCGAATTAGGAAGTCTGTTGAGGGGCTTTGCTCTTCTAACACTAAGATTATCTCTTTCACACTCGGTAAAATAATGTAAAAAGGTTTAATGGTTACCTGAATTCGGTAGATTCCAGGGGTTGATAACATTTTCGTAAGTTGTCTTGATGATTTTGAGTAATATTAAAAAGTAAATAAATCAACACAATGACATGGTTACACATTTTATATAAAAATATTTATTAGGAATAGAAGTAATAATATTAGATATATAAACACTTTCATGTCCGAGTCTTATTCAGACAAATCACTATCAGTGTCACTCCCACTAGAACTACCATTGTTTAAATTTATTATTAAATTGTCCATAACACTTTCTGCATAACAATCACTCTCGCAATCTTCGAATATTTTTGTTTTCGTGCTATTAATTACACGACGCCAGTCTTCTTCCGTTATATGACTGACGGCTTCTTTTAACAAAATGGAGGACACGCGTTGTTGAAAATGGTGGAGTTTAATTTACCCTTTAACTTGTGCCCATATTAGCTCGATTGCATTATATACACAGTAATACGGAGGCAATCGTATTACTGTATGACCTTTAGATTGCGCAATGTCGTCTAAAACATATATTGCATCTTTAGGCTTATGCCTTTTTACTAAATCCAACAACTCTATTTTTCTCAAGTTGTCACTGCATGGAACGTTATTCCTTTCTAACCAGTCAATAATTGTATCCTTTCTCGATGCAGTTGTTGGTGGTTTGTCCTTTTGTTTGGAGTGATACGGGGCATTATCCATAATGATGGTGCTATTGGCTGGGATATTTGGTAAGAGTTGTTCCTCAAACCATTTGGAGTATAATTCAAAATTTAAATCCTCGTGGTAGTCTCCAGATTTTTTAGATTTAAAAGCCAAAAGACAATTGGGAATAAACCCATTCATGGATCCTGCGTGTATTACTATTATTCTTTGTCCTTTTCCAAGTGGTACTCTACACATTGATTTTTTATTGCCGTCAAACCAGAATTTTGATAAATTATGATTGGCATTGACCCAGGTCTCATCGGTAAATATAACGTTATTAAAATTAACATTTTGTATTTTTATCAAAAAGTTTATTTTGGCCAATTGTATGTCACTTCTTTCTAAATAATGTTGTCTTCTATCTACTTTACAATGTTTAAATCCGATTTGTTTCATTAATGTCGTTAGTGATATAGATTTGCCGTCATACAGATCCGATTCTTTAAGCGATTTCAATAGTTTTTGTATTGTAGGATATTCACCTCTGGTATAATAGTCATGAATATGACGTCTTATGGCGTCGATTTCAAATGAGTCTTTTTTATTTACGGTTTTTGTGCGAAGTCTTTTTAATTTACCTTGTTTTTCACAATTTTGGACAAACGAAACACTATGACACTCTTTTGATATTCTTTGCACATTTTTTGTGCTAATTTTCAGCGCATTAGCGACTCGTTCACAAACATTCTGTACTGAAATTAAAGGCCCACCGTTTGCCTTTTCTTGTTCAAAATACTCGCGAAGACGTAATACAAACTGTCGCGTTTGTTCGTTTAGTACACTGCGTTTTTCCATTTTTAATGATGAACACGAATGAACTATCACTCAAGCCAGCCAAATGTAAACTAACTTAAAATAATGTTTACCCAAAAAAAATCGAAATTGACATTTCCAAGATTTCTATATTAATCAAGCTCACCCATCAGTCACAGAAAAACCCTTAACTAAAATAGTAGATTCTTGGAAAAAGTATTTAAATAGATATCTTAAATGGCATTGCTTGGATTACAGGGACATAATGACTTGGTAATATCACACGGCCGCATGGCAATTGTTTTGATGTGTCCATGGTGTCCTTGCTATTGTTTGCTGGTGTATTGTTTACCTGGGTTTCGCGTAGGTACATCAAAGGGCTTTCGCTTAAAGTACATTCTAAAAAATAGGTACCTACAATGTTATTATACGAGTATATTACCTATTACGTCTGTGATTAACCTTTACCTTACGTCTAAGAATATGAGGTTTAGTGAGAATAAAATAGTATAATCTAAATTATTAATATGAACTGTATTAATATTAATTGAAAATAAATAATAATGAAGTAAAACCACAAGGTTCAATATCTCTGCAAAGTTAGAGTGAGATATTCATACCCCAGCGGACTTCCTAATTCGGGATTACTATAGGTACATTTAACATATATGTACCTAAGTACTTATTAAAATTATTGTTACATCAGCGGTTCAGTCGGCGGCATTCAATCCGAAGGTAGTGGGTTCGATCCCCTATGCCGACTATTGTCCATTCAACACAAGCTTTTGCTTAGTGTGAAAGATTTCAAGTGTATTTGTCTTCACTTTAGGGCGAGCCATGATTATTTTTTTTATTACAGACATTTGTAACATAAATAGGTATAGGTACCTACCTACATTTTATTAGAAAATATCAGTTTACCTATAAATATTACATAAATAATGACAATTTCACATTCCTGTATATACATTTTATATCCGCGAAATCGTTTTTTTTAGAATTTCATTATAAAATAACCGTTCTTCTGCTCAAAAAGAAAATTATTGTGACTGTGTACACATATTATAACAAGATAAATATTATAAAGAATTATTAGTACTTATAAAATATCAGTACTCAGGTAAATATATCATGATCACAAGAATTTCACATCACTGTAATGATAGTTTATAAGTCCGTTATGCATTTTTTGAAAGGTGTTATGATAATTTATCATTCCTCCTGCAAAATATAAAATATCGTGACAATATCATGATAGTTTAACAAAAACAATTTGAAATAACTATCATTACACTGATATTTACTTCGTATGGCATGGTATTTTATTGTTTTTCCATGGTGATATCGCACGAATTCTTAACACTTTCGCATTGAATTAATAATATATAGAGACGTCTTGTCAATTTATTAAGAGCACAAAAATCGATTTCTCTCCGTGTACTAATATATAAAGAGGATAGATTTGATTTTTTGTTTGTTTGTATGTTTGTTTGTTTGTGTGCATTGAATAGGCTCCGAAGCTACTGAACCAATTTGAAAAATTCTTTCACTTTTTGGAAGTTACACTATCCCCGGTAAACATAGGCTATATTGAATTTTAAAAAATATTTGGGATCCTTACAAAACTCCAATAATGTAACCCAAGGTATAAAAAATACTTAAAATATTCTTTACATCGCGTGCGCTGTGAAAACTATTGATGATAGAATAATATAATGTACCTACTACGCCTTTGTAAAAGACATCAATATTTACAAAAAATGTCGCGACAGCATAATATGTCAAACTTTCATAGTTATGCCACAATAAATAATAATAAATAATGCTTTATTGTTCAAATTAAAAATGCAGTCCTGATACAATCCATTCACGATAGTCAAAGGGCGGACTTATCCCGCAGGATCTCTTCCAGCCAACCCAAGTGTTCCACAATAAGTGTTCTTTTATAAAAAAATTAATTGGAATACGGCAGAAAAAAAAATATATATATATATATATATATATAGGCGCCACTGGGGTACGAGCCGGACGGGAGGGGTCCAAGAATGCTACATTATTCCAGATTAACATAGCCTATAGAATATTTTGATAAAGTTAGGGATCTATAAAGATCATAAGAAAACTGAATTATTTTTTAAATACCTATCTACCCGCGCTAAGCTGAGACAGACCGCTAGTGTAAAGACGCAGGTATCTTTAATGAGAAACGTCCTATCTCATGAGGCGCGTGTCGCATGGTTTTGGAAGCTGCCCCTATGTCAAACATTATCTCTCACGCATGATAAAGAATGTTTTTGCATTAAATTATGCTAAGAACGTGCAGTTGATTACATTGACTGGTATTCTCAAATTCACGTTCCAACTCAACGCAAGAAGCTCTTGCTTAGAACTTAATCGGTTGCCAGTAAGTAGTTACGTAACCAATGTACTTATTGGATAAAATATTTTCAGAATACAGAAATGTCAAAAGTCTCAATAAAAATTGGATACGACGCAACTCAATCGTCTGTTTTTCATTTCAGAATAATAGTCATTAGATACCTACTTATAAAATTGTGGAAATGATTATACAATTTAAGGATTAGATTAGACACACTTCAAAAACAATATTAATAATATAACAATTTTCTATACAAAGGTGCCAGTTTAGCCGGCGGAACTTATTGCCCGACTAATTTTTTCCAGTCAACCGGTCCCGTCCAATCTGAGGCAGGCCAACCCCAGGTAGAAATTTCAAGTGAAAAAACACTTAGAAAAACTCTGTCCCGACCAGGAATCGAACCCGGGACCTCGTGATCGGAAGTCCACTCCAGTACAACTAGATTACCGAGGTCGGTGAAAAAACTTAAAATAAGGTAGCTTTTAATAAATGTATACATTTGGCAATAAAATAGTGCAAAAAATCTAATGAAAAAAGGTTCTGGTGCTGTAGTACCTGGTTATTAACCTTTGTAACTTTTCCATATTATTACTCATAGTATAGTATATGGAATATACAGTCTCCAAAAAAAAAAATTTTTTTTAAATTTCCGCGTACCCGTACGCGTACGCCAAAAATGTGTGCGCACCCATAACTCATAGTAATTCTTATCCGATTTGATTGAAATTTGGTAGAACTGTTAGCCCCTCGATGTAGATGAGTCAGTAAAATGTTGAGATCTGTACCTTCAGGGGAACCCTCTTAAAGTATCCAAAGAAAATTTCACTTGTTCTAGAAAAAGGGCTAAAAAAGAAAAAAAAAAGTTTCTTCGATTTTCATAAAATTTGGTATACGGGTTGGTCTTATGCTCCTACACAAGCACGTAAAATTTGAGATCCGTAACTTCAGTGGGTCCCCCTTAAAGTACCAATTAATATTGAATATGTAGTTCTAAAGCAGATAATTAAAAGCTCCAATAGTCGGTATCATTTTAAAGTTTCTATAATAATTCCAAGGATAAATTCATTTTAATCGTAAAATTATGAATTTTTATGCAAAGATATGTTTTACGCGAAAAGGCTGTTATAATATACTATGAGTTCTGGGCTACCCTAGGTTAGCAGCTTTTTTTATATCGTGATGAAAGTCACTTTCGATATGCAAGAGAACATTGCAGCTTTTGCTAAAAAAATATTTATCAGTAAAGGCTGTTCCTCTTCTCATGGCGCAACGTTCTTCATTAATCTTCACTTTTAGCCACCCTGTCCTCCGCCTCACTCCAATTTTACGAGAAGTTGTTCCGTATTTCTTCGTAATCCTCGAATACAGTGAATACGGAATTCTATGTAGGTGCACAGCTTGTTAGGTTAAGCATACTCAGACAGTTGTGCTCCTTGGGATATATTATATTACTATGCAGCTCATTCATTGTACCGTTTTCTCCAGGTTTTGCCATTCCGCGCAGATCTCCAGAAGAGTTCTCCACGTGAGCACAGTCGCAATATGAGACAGTCTGTCCTCCGAATCCGCTCCACTTGCACACTCTGAGACCTAATTTTCCCAAGCCTCTTTTGTGGTAAATCGTCATTCAAATTCCCTGTTATCAGTAGGTCTAAGTACGAGGCAGGGTGCTATGCATCATGATCATAGATCCGTCAGCGTTATATTGTGATACGGTGTGGATACAATAAGGTCTCATCGGCGAACTTACCCGAGAGATACCATCGCAAAAATTGATAAACCCGATCAATAATATGCTGGCAGGTCCAAGTTATGTATTAGGTATTGGAAATGTTGAAATTGGATAAAAAGATGGATAATGGGTTACCACAGGGCACAATATTTCTTTTCGAGTTTATTCAGTAATAACTATCCTATTAGTTATATTATTTTGTAATCGTTTTTATAATCATTTTATGAATAATAAGGTAGCCGGTGATTCAATACGGCTTTTCGTTCTGTTTGTCTTCATATGTTAATTGTCTTCTTCTTCTTCTTCGTCGTTCCCTCAGTGCTGAGGATCGTGATTTTCAACATCAACACCATAAGCCAGTTCCCTCCACTCACTACGGTTCTCTGCCAACCGCAGTGCTCCACAAAAGGTCTCCCCAGTGGCCTCTCTCACTTGGTCACTCCATCTCATAGGTGAGCGCCCTCTACCTCTGCTGCCCTCCACACTCCCACTCATAATTATTCTCTCCAAGTTGTCCGCTCCTCGTCGTGCAACGTGTCCAAAAAATTGTAAGACTCGACGCATACAGACATTGGAGAGTCGATCTGTAACATTCAGCTCTGTCAGGATCGATATATTTGTTCTGTGAGCTGTCCATGGAATTCGCAGCAGGCGCCTCCAACACCACATCTCAAAGGCGTCTATTTTAGCTCTCATCCGAGACTTTATGGTCCAAGTTTCGGCTCCGTACAGAATTATGGAAAAGACCAGAGACTTAACCAGTCTGATTTTTGTGGGCCGTCTAATGTTCCCACTCTTCCAAATCTTATTTAAGGATGTCATGGCGCCCTTTGCCATTTGGATTCTCCGGCATATTTCCTTATCGCATGTACCGTCGTCGCTGATGAGGGATCCCAGGTACACAAATTCCTTCACCACCACCAGGTCCCCCAACCGCTCCCCACCAGACATTACACTCCGCCGGTCTACCAGCATAACTTTAGTCTTATTCCTGTTGATTCGGAGTCCAAGGTTCTCGCTCTCAACTTCCACACGGCGGAACAGCTCCATGAGCTCTTGGATATTTGATGCCACCAGTGTCGTGTCATCAGCGAACCTAAGGTTATTGACCAGTTGGCCCCCGATTCTGATTCCTCCACTCCATCCCTCCAGTGCCCTTCTCATTATGTATTCTCCATACACATTAAATAATTTAGGCGACAAAATACATCCCTGGCGCACTCCCTGTTCAGCTTTGTATGGTGCAGATACTTCATCCTCAATGCGAATTCTTGATGAACGTTATGTTAAAGTTAATTGTAATCAAATTAATTATTATTGTACTAAAATAATTATACAATCCATCGTCTTTAAACTGTGGGTCGTGTTTTCTCGACTAGTGCAGAAGCAGCTTCGTACGCATTGAATGATATAATATTATTATCTTCTTGCTATTAGGTAAATCAACGTATTTTCTACGGGGCTCAGTCGGTCAGTACTCAGTACATAGGCGCTTACCGTAATTCGAGAACCGCTATATCACGTACGTATAGGCGGCACGATTGGTTTGGTTGATTGCAATAAAAATATTCTTAGTTCGCCGTCATGTCGATGTTGCATGGGTACTTTGTATCAATCGTTTATTCTGCAGTTGCTTGCCGGGCGTTAAGCCGTAGTACTGCCGCGGCAGATGGCTGAACATTCAATCATCGAGTTTCAGAAATCCTGTCGATCCAATTTGGTACTTACATACATACAATTAGCCTTTTGGGTCATGTTCGTTATTTTCAACGTACGTATTATTGGTCGTTTCCCTTCATTTGTCATTAAATTCACTGAATATATTCCTTATCGTGAATCGCTTTTGCCTATCATCGACTTACTTGACTTTTAACTGTTAAGACGTGTTTAATTCCGTGATAAAATTCGATTATGAAATTCTTTGTCTTATTTGAAAAATTTACTAATAACTTGGAATAATAATTGCTTTTAGTGTTTGTACGTGCTTGATTTTTGTGTTTCGTGTGATTTTTTATGTATAGTCCTGACAGATGTATCGTCTGTTAGAAATACAAATAATAGTGTTATTTAACTTCATACTTAGTCTTTTCCCACCGACTGATCTAATTACTGTGGTTGTGGGCTATCGTATTACTCAACTCGTAATATTAATAGCGCGAACCATTTTGCCCTCGTCTGTGGTCAGGACTTGTATTATTAATTTGAAATCAAACCCGTATCGGTCACAATATCCTATATTGATTGTTCCGACGATTAGATTGAAGTTCTCTCTTATCTACCTCATTTAGATAATATCGTGTTTATTAGTTTTTGTTTAGGACATTCGAACTGAAAAAACGAAAAGGTCAAACAAAGGGTTTAGTCATATCTTAAAACAAACGTATATGAATTTAATCTTATTAATAGTTAATTAATTTTTTATTGGGGGTCGTGTTAACATGATTGATTAGATCGATAATCTGTAATTCGTCAACTTTGCCCTTATTGTTGTATTGAGTTTGAGAACAAAAGATTTCTATTAGCTTGTAAGCAAGAGTAGGTTGGTATCTACATTATTTCTGATATCACCGCGATATCTCTTGTTGCTTAGGACCGTTCACCTAACGATGCGTAAAAATACTGTACTTTACTCCTTTGACTGATTAGAAGCCCATCAATAATTATGAAATACGAACATCAATATGACAAAGATCTCTCGGGCTACACACGTGACTCATCGGTTTGACGACTCGCTTGACTAAATACATTCACGTATTTATTTCAGCGCAATTCAGATGTTACAAGTTTGACAAAACAGTTACATATCCGATTTTCTTGTTTCACGATTTTTCGTTCTATCATACGGTTTCCCTTGTGTTTACACGCCACCGCATACACAAAAGTATCCAAAATTTATATTTAAATTAAAAGAAAAATCCTGATTCACGTATAACACTTTGGTGTTTCTATCCTTTGTTAATGTCATAATCTTCTTATAGTTTTTGATCCTTTCATGGCCGGTTGTTGATTGGTATTCCGGGATATTAATTGGCCGTAGTTTTGTAGGCGATATTTTGCCCAAAATCTGTGTATTGTTTTGTATTTTTGGGGAAAAATATCGCCTATATACAAGACCACGGCCAATCGACAATAAATTCGAACTCTCAAGAGACTATCCTCTTGAGAGTTCGTCAATATATACCTAATATTAATTTAATGTTGTTCGTCGTGATTACTAGTTTATCCATCGGCATTATTGTCTTAAAGTCAGTCGAGTTAGATCCAACTTGTTATCAGTGTTGACCCATGTACGGCCTTCTTCCCTCTTATCTTCGAGCGAGCGATCAGCTGAGTTGTCTTTCAGCAGTAGTTATCAACAAACTAACGAATGTTGTGTTTTTCTGCCGCAATGTTTTGTTTTCGTTTATTCACGAGATAGGTCACCGACTGGTGCGACGTTTTGTCAATCGTTGTTCCGCTCTCTATGGACATGTTCGCTTTGTAATAAACGAAAAAAATTGTAAATGAAGTGGATTAAGTTTAATAATAATAACAAATTCTGTGATATAAAATAAATAAATTAATTAACGTTTTCTGTGTTTATTATAAGTTAAAAGCAAGACTTGATTATAACCATGTTAAGCTTGGTTATTTAGTGTGTTTTTTTTTTAATTTATCTTCTTTTAAAACGATCTTTCAATTCCAAAATGGTGACCGGTTTGATAGAACTTATTCTCGCTTTTGGAGTTTTCTACTGGCTTTTCAATGGACGATTTAACTTACGGTATGTGTGTATTTATTTATATTTTTATATCAGTTTTAAGTTTCCTTCTTTATATAAAGTGTGTGTAATGTTTTATAAAAATAATTTAAGTAGGTATAACTGGAGATTTAGATTTATTTTATTTATTTATAGCTGCATACATGCATAAATATTCCGTTCTCATATGTTAATTTAGCATGACCCTGTCTTTCATACTTGCCCACATTTGCACATAATAATCATTGGTGGTTATTCATTGTTATTGTTTTTTTTCCATCCATTTTCATTTGTTATAGCTTTAAGTTTATCCCTGACACCGGCTGTCATCCTGTTCGTTACCCCTTAGCCGCGTCCTTGCGATCCCTCTAATTTCACCCTGGTGTCCAGCCATGATGCGTTTGGTGACTTGTCTTGTGAGTCGAAAATTCTCAATTAGATGTGCCAATCTTCTTGTAACAGGTCTTAAGGATTGTAAGTGTTGACTTCGTGTTTTTGAAGTCTCATACACCCACCTCTCCAATGTAATGGGACATGGAATGGAAGAAATGCCGTTGTATCCTCACGCGGCCGGCTATCCGTAATGGAATATCAATTCACCAGTCTTTGTTACAATGATTGAATAACAATAGCGATGTTGTCGTATACTTACAATGACCACGCCGAATATCATCAAGGAGCATAATATATTATTATTTCTCGTTTGTGGATTGTTATGTATATACATATTCCGCTCTTTTCTGTTAGCGTAAAGAAAGCTTGAACTTCAAAGAGACAGAGTCATGTAAATTTTTTTCTTACTAGCCGTCTTTCTAATGCTGTACATCTCTGAAATTTTTCTCCCTCGGTATCTGTCATGCGCGACTACGCTCCAGTTTTTATATTGAGATTTGAGAACAAAACAAATACTCTTGGGCATATATTTTGTAAGGCCTATTAGATAATCCATCCTGTCGGATGCAAGATTTGATTTTCCCAATTACTTAGACGTCAAACTATTGGATAACAATTTGAATAGGTTCCTAATGAGTATCAGTGTTTGGACTGTGCATACATGAATTACCACCCAAAGTCTAAAAGACGCTTCATTATTGAGATTGTTCCCCAAAGCCGTGTACGATAAAATAGTTTGCGTACGTATGCGGCGTTTCGCTTAGTCTTTTTCCTAACCTCTACATAGGTACACAAATGCCGTATATTGCGCGACTTGATCCATTGTTATCCTTTTTCTGTGACAATTTGGCTGTTCTCACTTGAGAAACTGCCGAATCCAGGGCGGTTACTCTGCATTTCAAATATTTCAATCACAATACCTATCCATTTCAATATTAATAACGACGTTATTATCACACTTATTGTACACGTAGGTCTATTTTAAATCCGGCATTGCTGTTCGAAAAAATTGGTATAAATAAGGATTTATACAAGTATTTATTTTATAGTACTTACCATTAAAAATATTGACGTTCGAGATTGAGATCGGGATCGAGTTTGGCCTGGGCCACTAACACGTTCGTATCTATTTAATCTTAATGTATGTATACGTTGAATGCAAAATAATTTGAATTTCCTGCTTTTAGGAGAGATCTTTATCGTTTCACACAGAAAATTCACCCTGTTAGCGCGGATAATAGAGGTTGGATCCTTGGTCCCGGCAATACGATCCTCCTTCATGATAACTTCGCTACATGTGATAGAGATAGGTGATTCATCTCATTGTCTTCTGAGCAACCAACACGTAGCTCAGTGATGTCGATTTAGCAAGCGAAAAGTCCCACAAGGAATTACCTGGTCCAAAGGTTCATCAGATCATTACCTAGTTGATATTGAATGTGGAGCTGAGATTCACTCTTTATCGGCATTCTAATGGGTAATTAGTACGATTGTATGAATTCAAAGGATTACTTTAAGATTTATTATTATCATCATCATCATCTGCGATTTTTAAATCGTTTCACACTCATCGATCACGTGGGTTATGCAATCTTACATGCTCTTATTTCTCCTTTTTATAACCTATCTAATGTCTATGTATATCGCGGTCAAAGTATCTACGTCCATTTTCAAGCTGATATTTTTGACTTGGCTCCTGTGAAGAAGTGTAGGTACAATTTAGTTACGTTGTAACCTCTCTCAGTAGGTAAATATCATATTTCTTGTCAAAATAAAATCACCAATAGTTAGTGGACTCAATGTTTGTGTTGTTACTACATTTAAAGATGTTTATATTTTTAGCCTGGCATATATATTTTTAAACATTCTTATTGAACAAGAATAGCTTTTGGTTAGCGCTTATCGCGGATAACGGTTCTCGTACTTAGCGTTTATAAGGCATTAATGTCACTAAGCTAATAATTACGACTGATAAAGTTTGACCATTGCGTTGACATAACAATCTGAAATTAAATAGATCAATGTACACCTCCAGTGGGTACAGTTAATCGCCATGTCTTCATTCAAGTTATCTTGAATTCATAGGCGGCTCGTGCCCATATCAGCTCGTGCATAAAAAAAATAATAGATTTTTTGATCCATAATCAGATTTTAAAAAAGAGGTCCTAAGTGTGCGTTTACACCAAACGAACGTGCAACCGAATCTAGAAACAGAGCATACTTTCTTTAATGGTTGAGACTAGACATCATTGAAACAAGCAATAACTGATAATTGATAGGCGATGACAGTTATTTCTCTTTGTTATTTTCTTGTTTACCATATCAACGATCAGGTCGACGGTGAAACGAGTTCCTCGCTGGACGTGTTTTGTGTTGCGTGAATTCAACTACTATTGGAATTTGATTTTTTCTACACTCGATAAGCTTTTTTTTTCTATATCTTTTTGACTAATTCTTACTATCTTTTTATTTATTTAGATATTATTTTTGTAGTTAGTTTAACACCATTTAAATTACTGTACACTTATTTTTTATATTATTTTGTTTTGTTTGTCCCGTGCGACGTTATTGTTGCATCGGGACGGCACGGTACGTAAATACGTCATTATTATTTCTTTATTATTTTTGTTTCTTTATTTTGTATTTAAATCACTTGTGAATATTATTATATGTGACGTTAAAAAATGGAGGAACGCGATGGAGGTGAGATCCCCCCTGACATTGGGGTGATTTCATCGGTCTCTGACCCTCCAGAGTCGGGGAAAAAACGTAAACTTGCTCAAACTAACTCTGAAAATACAATTAAAGACAAAGATGTTTCTCTTGCTCAGAGCACGAGCAACATGATCCAAAATGAATTATTATTATATACACCGGATATTCCCGGGCCGTTTGTCGTGTTTGTTCAGAACGCTGACGACACTCATTTGCATCCACTAACATTCGGGAATTTCTTATACAGGAGAAACTTTCTCGGCATAAAACCTGAATGCATTAGAGCCGAAAACAGATATAAAATTTCTCTAACATTTAATAATTATTTATCTGCAAACGAGTTCGTTAAATCGACCTTTGTCTCTGAAAACAAATTGAAGGCCTTTATTCCGACTTATAAGTTGGTTAAATCAGGACTAGTACGAGATATTCCCCTGGAATTATCTGAATCTGATATCGTTGAAAATTCTTCCACATTTGGATCCTCGATTAAAGTTTTAAAAGCCCGCCGCCTTAATAGGAAAAAAGTTGACAAAGATACTAATAAAATATCATGGGTCCCTTCAACTACTTGTATTCTGACTTTCCGCGGGCAAATCTTGCCCAAAAACATTTACTTATTTTATAACTCCTTACCAGTAGAACTATACTCTGAACCTACTATAATTTGTCACCTTTGTGCTAGATTTGGGCACTTAAGGAAAAATTGTCGATCCAAACCCAGATGCGCAATCTGTAGTTCCACTGATCATAACAAGGATAATTGCACCTCTAAAGAGGTGAAGTGTCCTAACTGTCATGGAGATCATAGTGCTCTGCACTCTAGTTGTCCCGAACTAAAAAGGCAAAGAGACATAAAAAAGGTTATGGCTGCGGACAACTTATCGTTCGCCCAGGCTGTTAAGCTCTTCCCGAAATCTAGCAAACCCTATAGTGAAATCGTCAAGCCCTTAGAAGGGAAACTCCCCTCAGTCCAAGTTCCTAATAATTCCCTAAACTCTAGTCGACGAGTTACAATCTCGACTAAAGCTAACTCAGCTCCTCTCAAAAAAGTTTCACCTCTGTATAATGATAAATCTTACATAGACAACCTTTTTTACACTAACGGGCAGGTTGGGAATCTAACTCCAGGATGTGCTCTTATAACTCCAGAGTCATTCACTTCAACACCATCCGATAACGAAATCTCAAATGAGAGTTCCTCATCTCTCAAAAATCACATTTCAAAATCTTCCACCGATGAGACAAATTCTTTGAAATCAGCCTTAGAGCTGTTGCTTGATATTATTTTTAACAAATCTGATGTGTTTACTTCAAAAATACTTCCTCTTATTAAAACAATTATAGAAAAAGAATAAACAGACAATATTCTCAACATTTCGTTGGAGAATGCTATTTGTTATTTCGAATTCAAACTATTTATTCTACTTAACGTTTATTGCCTACTAATAATTCAATATGTCAGATAATAATCAATTGAATATTCTTCAGTGGAACTGCAGAAGCGCAATCTCCAACAAATCAGATATTACACATATGTTAAATCAATTCTCTATTCACCTTTCAGCTTTAAACGAAACGTGGATCAAACCACATTATACCTATAATATTCCTGGTTACTCTGTCTTTCGAAATGACAGAGTTGAGGGCAGGGGAGGTGGAGTAGCCATATTGGTGAAATCATCTCTCCATTGTGATCTTATTCCAATTCCAAGCAATCCCTTCTTAGAAATAGTTGCTGTCTGCATTGACGGTATTGGATACGTCTCTGTATATATTCCTCCAAATGGTGGATTTGACAGTAATTATTTCAACTCGATTGTCCCTTTACTTCCAACATCATTTTTCCTGCTCGGAGACTACAATGCCCATGCTGTTGCCTGGGGAAATACCCTTACTGACAGAGCAGGTAACCAAATACTGTCATTTGTAGATAAGCATGACCTATGCATCCTGAATGACGGTTCACCAACCAGACTGTCTCCCCCTAATCAGAATCCAAGTGCAGTGGACTTAACAATTTGTACTGGCAATCTGGCTTGTTCATCAAGCTGGAGTATCCTAGACGACCCATTTTCTAGCGACCACTACCCAATTTTTGTTACTCTATCCGTAGCTCCATCCAGAAAGTTTTCTTACAGCAGACAATTATACAGTACAAAAAGGGCAAACTGGGCTAGATTTGCCGAAATTGTAAAGGAATCCATGTCTAAAATCGGAGATACGTCCAAGTCTCCTGTCCAAAAGCATTATGATGACCTGACACAGATTATTTACGAGGCGGCGAATAACAGCATTCCCTCTAGAAATAAATCCAGCAAAAACACGAAAAATGCCCCTTGGTGGGATCAGGAGTGCTCTGATCTTATCACTGAAAGAAAACAAGCTATGAGAAACTTTAGAAAAAAATTTGATTCAGACTCCTTTATACAGGCAAAGGCCATACAAGCCAAGGTAAAAAAAAAACTACGAGCTAAAAAGCGACAGAGTTGGCAGACCTTTTGCTCTTCTCTGTCCCCGAATTCTCCCCCTTCACATGTTTGGAATATGATCAGACGCTTCAAGGGTTCCTTCCAGACCTCCAGAGCTTCTGCTCCTCTTTCTGACTGGCTTTCAGAGTTTTTAAATAATCTAGCTCCTCCTACTGCCCCTAACTTGGACCAACTAATTCCCCCTTGTATAAATAACAGAAATCTTCCTCAAAATGACAATAGATTGTTAGAAAAAGTAAATATGTATGAACTAAAGCTCTGCCTACTATCGGTAAGGCATTCATCTCCTGGTGAAGACAAAATTCCGTACGCTTTCTTTCAGAAAGCTCCTGACATCTTTATCGAATCCTTTCTCGACCTTCTCAACAAAATACTATCTTCGGGAAACATTCCCAACTCTTGGAAACACCAGTTAATTATTCCCATCTTAAAACCTGGAAAAAATCCTAAACTTGCTTCCTCCTACCGGCCCATAGCCTTGTCCGCATGCGCCATGAAAATTCTGGAACACATTTTGAAAAGCAGACTGGTTTGGTATATAGAACACAACTCTATACTACCTTCTACACAGTTTGGATTTAGAAAGTCACTGTCTTGTGTAGATAATTTGAGTGTATTGATCACGGATATCCAAATTGCTTTTACTAAGAAAAATCCGATGTCGGTCGTATTCCTTGATATAACATCTGCTTTCGACAATGTCTCTATCCCTCTTCTTTTCAAAAAACTTGTAAGTCTCGGTATCCCTCACAAAATTGCCACATTGATCTTTCGCATGTTTACGGAGAGAAGCATTTCAGTGAGCGGAGACGTCCCTGGAGACCACAGGGTGGTCTGGAAGGGCCTTCCTCAGGGGTCAGTTTTAAGCCCTATCTTGTTTAACGTCTATTGTTCAGACCTCCCCAAGATACCTGATGACTGTCAATTGATTCAATACGCGGATGATATTGCAATATATACTACTAATAAAAATAATGTATGTGCTGAAAGAGCTTTGACAGGAGCCTTAAATATTGTCAATTCATGGATGGAACGGAATAACTTATTCCTATCCCCTCAAAAGTCGAGAGTTGTAACATTCTCCAGAAAGCACGTGAATCCATCTATTTCTGTAGAGCTTAACGGAAATATAATCCCTCAGTGCGAAGAGGTTAAATTTTTGGGTATGTCTTTAGATAGGAAATTGACCTGGAGCCCTCACGTAACTCATACACTGGCCAAATGCGAAAGAGGTTTAAATATACTTAGAGCGATCTCTGGCACCTCTTGGGGCTCCCACCCTTCCTCTATGAAGAACATATACAATGCATTAATTCGCAGCCACTTAGATTACGGTAGCTTTTTATTGACTCCAATATCCAAAACCTTGGTGAACAAGCTGGATGCTGTACAAACAAAATCTTTAAGGCTCTTGGTCGGCGCAATGCCCTCCACTCCAAACAACTCTCTCCAGGTGGAATGTGTTGATATGCCACTAAAGATTAGAAGACAATATCTTTCGGATTCCTTCTTTATTAAAAAACGGACTTTCACTGATCATCCATTGCTGAAAAATTTACCCATACTACGTAACCTATTTCACGTTAACGGTTACTGGAAAAATAAATCGAGTCCTTATTTATGCAACAGTTACAGTAATTACATGACTCAGTTTGGCGTTAAACGTTACCCCTTTCCATCAGCTGTTTATGACCTTCCTTTGGAAGTCTTGCAATTCTCCCCAACCGTCTTTGAAAATATCGGTATCGGCAAAACTCCTAAAATGTCCTCCAATCAAATAAATCAGACGTTCTTTTCAAAAGCTGATTCTTCTTGGCCAAACCACATCCAAATTTTTACTGATGGCTCCAAATTTTCTACTAGTGATCACTCTGGATCGGCGGTTCTCATCCCCAAACTCAAAATAAAATCAATGCTAAAACTTCCTCCGGAAGCCTCCGTTTTCACGGCAGAGTGTGCTGCTCTGCACCAGGCTCTCACTCTGTGCGATCACCATGAATTGGAAAGGGCAATCATTTTCACAGATTCCTTATCTCTAGTAAATGTACTTGCGTCCGGCTCAGGTACTGATAACTGTATCATCTTAGACATTAGGAGAAACCTTTATAGTCATAAAGTAAAGGGGAGAGATATTGTCATCGCTTGGATCCCGGCTCATTGTGGTATAACACCCAATGAGGACGTAGACGCATTGGCAAAAGAGGCCACCAGCAATGGATTGGTCCCTCGAAACTTTGAACTCCCCCTGAGTGATATAAAACGTTCTGCCTTTCTCGGAGCAATGTCGGCCTGGACCGATCATTGGGAAGAGGTAGGTAGAGTTAAGGGGTCGATTTATCGGGACATTAAGGAGTCTATCTCCAGAAAGCCATGGTACCATGACTTCAAATTCTCCAGATCAGAAATAGTCACACTGACTCGCATGAGATTTAATCACCACAGACTGGATAGTCATCTATTTAAAATAAATTTAGCCTCGTCTCCACTCTGTGAGTGCGAACTCGATATGGAGACATTAGACCACGTCTTCCTCGGTTGCCCAATAAGAGATTCATATGAACTTTATTACGAAATCGATGAAATTCAGTTCCCCATTAATATGTCTTGTCTGTTACACTCTGAAAAGCTTTCTGTCTACAAAAAAATTTTAAAATCAGTAAAACAGAATTATATAATTATATAAACAGTATGTGTGTGCGTGTATCTATATATTTTTTATATAAATGCGAGAAAGTATGTATGTAGGGGCGTGATTGTAAGTATGTAAGGCCGTGTGTGAATGTAAAAATAGTAAGTCTTTACATAAAATAAAAGAAAAATAATAAATTAAAGCATAATATTTTTGTTTTGCAAATCATCAAATATTTGAAACTGGCACAAATCGTCCCTCTAGGGATGGGATGCCATAAACATAATAATAATAATAATATCAACGATCAAGAAAATATAGGTACTCTATTTTCCAGCTCAGTTTAAATGCTCTGAAAGATCTCTATTAACAAATATATTAAGTGCTAGAGCGTTTAGAAAGTTTAAATCTCAATAAAGTTTAATCTCACATATGTTTCATGGCTCGATGGAGAATTTGAATTTGCTGACGACCGACACCAAGAATTGGCTGAGAGAATTTAAATTGATTTTATAATTTTGACTTTAATGCGCCTTTTAACCATACGATTATAATAAGTAATATATATAATAATCTCAAAGTCAGTTCGAATCCAACGAGACAATCAAATCCCTTAATACTGAAGATGGAGGCCATCATCACTCCAGCTCCACTAGCCAGCCCCACAGCAAAAGGTTCAGTTTTATGTCCAGTGTGCAGGGCCTCCCACAATGTTCCCCCGGTTTCCTCCTTCACCTGATCACTACATCTCCTCGGAACCCTACCAAAATCTTTGGTCCCTCAATCTCCAGTTATGAAGATCCTCTACAATAAGATATCGTCTTTTCACGCCGTGGACAGTCTACCGGATTGGTTAAATAGTTCGATTCTTTTTCCAAAGTAAGTAGGGGCGTCTCCAGCACCACATCTCAAAATTGTCGATTCGAGATCGTTCCTCGATTTGTCGGTTGTATAAAACCGGCAAAAGAGGGAATTCACCAAATCAATCGCGGGTATTTCCTCTGCTCTTCCATATATTTTCCAGATTAGTCATTGCATTCCTAGTGGAAAAATCTGCGGTTTTTGGGTTCATAACTATCGTAAGTAAAAATTATACGTATTTTACAAGCACTGTGTAACGTTGAGTGTTACTATATTAAGAGGGCTCGACCCTCCCTTGCTCTCTCTTAAGCAAGGAAGCTCTGCCTCTCCTTTTAGCATCAAAAAAAGACAGGAACCGTTATCCATTGCTCTCATACAATACTATGCCACGGACTTTGAGACTCTACAGGGGGTGAGCTGTAACGACTAGGTTTATGTCCTGAAAAGTGTTAGGTATTTACAATTATAAATATCATGGGTTTCACATAAAAATCTGAATTTATTCGTTCAATCAATAAGCATTGTAAACTACATAAATCCCAATAACAAAAAATTAATTAAGTCTTTACAAAATCTTTCTGCAAATAATTGCAGGTTATCTTATTATATAATTTCCAAAACTACAGTAAAATATTGTCATTGCTTAGACTTATTACAACTTTCTTTCCCTCAACTTCTTTTATCACCTTACATAAAAGGCCTTCTTTAATCATTAAATTCTATAAGAATATTTAAACTACAGATTTGAATATGAGCATACCATGATCTATTTTCAATAAAAAAATTAAGAAAAGATTACTCAGCTGTGTTTCATTGCTAAATTTGAGGGACACGACCTGAACCTCCAAACTTTCCTCCTCTCTTACTGGTTCCCAAGAATTCGCCTTGAAATCCTTTTGTTCACCCTTGAACTGACCTACCCACAGGTCGACTGTTCAACACGTATGGAGTAAGTATCAAGATAATCCGTCTTTGACAATATGTGAAGTTTACACCCCGGGAGCTTCTGTCTTCCCCATCCAAATATTTAGGCATACAAGACTCGACGGAGTCTTGAATATTTGCCGTAATTTGATAGTTCCTCCCTTCCAACTAAATACATCTATCCACATCAGCCATCCGAAAATTATTTATCCAAACAGAAATTATAACCAGGTATTTTTTTTACCCCGAGACTAAAACCGCATATCTGAAAATTATCATTCAGATATACTTAATATTTAATATTGACTTGACTATTTTATTTTTGTCGACTAATGTTACAATTCATAAATTTGAAATCAATTTTATCGGAAGAAATCGTACCTTATTTCGTTGCGGATTCCATCTTTGGTTTTGCACTAACATTAAATGACTTTTCAACAGAATAAACTTTAAATTAGCCCTCAATATGTAGGGATCACATTTTATAGTTAAATTTTTTTAATGACTTTCGTGTCTGAGACATGCTGAGCAATTGTCTCTTACACTGCTTGCCTCGTACCAACTATCTGTCTACGTGTCCGACCAAATTCTGTTCTATCATTTTTTGTTCCCGGCGTGACGAAGCAAGTGATATTTCTATCTCACTCGCACCTTCGCGGTCGTCATTGTATACTCCCTCCAACTAATGTACGCAGTATAGAATATCTCGCTACAATACCCCTCTTCCCAATTAAATTTTTGTGTATTTGAGTATACACAAAATATTTCCCTCTAACCGTCTCCCTCCGAATAGCCGAATCGACTACTTTTCCCTAGCTTCCACTTTTCATCTCCATAAAAGAAAAGAAAGAAAAAAAACGAACTTATTGTCTCATGGTACGCTCAATAAACAAATACACCTAACTTATTATCTAGAAAGTTTTATATTTAAAACAAGAAATTACTCATAACCAACACATCCCATTGGCGGACCATCTTTTACTATGGATTTCATAATTAAGACATTAATTTTCCTTTGAAAATTTAACAAAGGTTTTGAAAAAAAAAAAAATTCAATAATAATAACATGATACAGTATATATCTAATCTTCAATTTCGAGATTGACTTTGGGTGTCCTTTCGACTAACTCAACAGCTCAAATTTACGCGTACGTTCTTATTCGTACATTTTAGTTTCATTATAATGAAACGTAACCCAGGCGCCACCATAGAATTTTTGTTTGTTTAGAATATAATAAACTTAAGTATGCGAGAAATAATAAAAGCCTTGTGTTCTATGGAAAAAACAACTTCCTTCGCATACTTGAGGCATTTTCTTAAATTTTACCTCTTAACTGCCTCGGTCACCCAAAATCGCTCTCTATACACAGTAAGAGTATTCCTTGGTTACTCTTTAAATTATAACTTAACTACTATATTACACTTGTCTTATCATTACGACCTTATACTAGTGTACTGAGTATTTACATGGCACGTTAAGTCTATAGACTTAAACGGCGACAGATCATCAAGAGTCAAAAATTTTTTTTCCTTTTTTTTTTTTTTACATGAACAATGATAGTTACAACTCGCACTTACATGAGACAAGGTATAACCCATGGCTCATTCATTTAATAGATACAAAAGCATTGACTCTGAAATCTCTAAATTTAAATTTTTTAATTCACACAAATAGCTTTAAATTATACATATGTTCCCTTTTTTTTTTTTTTTTTTTTTAACTAATAAATTTTTAATACTATGACTTTAAATCCTCACTACTCATACTGTATTCCCTCGGCCACAGTATGTGCGAAACTTTCAGGTGGAAATTTTACACCGATTTTTCTCTTATCATAAGCAGACTCACCCTCCTTCCACTTTTCACTCTCACTGCTCGATTAATACTATCATCATATACTCCGTAACACACGCCTACTGCGCTGTGTATATTTTCATACTAGACATTTCACTAGACAACTTTTACCTTTTACAAAGTCAGACACATTAGACAGCCTCAGCTTTGGATCCATACAAATTTTCAATATGTTCAACACACTTCCTTCAAACTTTTATTTCCTCTTTCATTCTAATTCCACATTCATCCCCGGGCCATGCATTTACTTCCATTCACTTATATATCTCTTCACATTCCATCACGTTGAAAACATAATATCTTATTTGACTTGTCCTCAGCCTAGTCCGTACCAACCCAGCCTATCCCTCTGTTTTCTGGTGATGTCTAAGTATCAATCTATCTTGCCTCAACGAGACCGCACTCGAAGTGTAACGGACGTCCCCTTCTCTGTAACCTTCTTCACACAGCATGACCTGTCTCAAAACTACACAACAACTCGGCCTCATATCTTGCGTTGACCCATGACGCCCGCTGCGTCTTTACATATCTATAACTGCCTCGCGGTCCAGTCTTTCCTTATGCACCCCCTTGGGTTACATATATTCGAGAACTTACCGACCACTCACTTCTATTTTTTCACCTATATAAATTCCAGTTCGCCATCCTAAATCCACAGCTCATAAGTACCCTATAAACTTACTCTACAATTTAGTTATACTAGAATATTTACTATACAATTTTATACATCTTAATAACTATTCTCTCTGTTGTCTGTTACATTTTGTACAGACTGTCCTACCCCCAAAGATTTTATAATTTTCTTTCTAACCGAGGGCAACACCCTCGCATTTCGCTTCACATTCACCAATTCCGGTACCTCTGAATCTATATTTTGATACCTTATACCGTCGTCCGACAATGTTGATGCTAACTCCGCATCATCTTTAGGTACGCTAAGTTTAATTAAGGGATGTTTGTCCATTTTGGCTGACGTTTCACAAAAAAATTATCAATATTCTAAACTAAGTCTATTTCCAAGCCTGAGTAAACCAAAGTAAATTTTAACAAAAACTGAAATAAAAAAAAAAAATTCCTTCTTTGCCTCTACCGAATTATAAAATAAAATTTTCGTGTTCAAAAGCAGAATAAAAAACCTAAAGTAATTGCTAAAAAGGTTTAACAAATGATACTTAAGTGTATCATCAAAGTGGCTAACACTTATCTTTACTCTACACATTTAGGTATTTATTTACATTAACTATAAATAACAAGGAAAGTTAATATTTACTTTAATAAATATATTTTACAAGGAAAAAAAATAATTCTCTTCAACTAAAATTATTACAAGGCACATAAACAAAAACGTAAACTCCTGCGCTCCCAATTTAAAACATTTCAAGCTCGCTAGACCTTGCTAAAGATTTCACGCGCCTGCGTAATATTCTTTTCAATATAAAAAACAAGTTTCAAACTCAGCACGAACGATTTATTAAATTTACTTCTTGCACCTGACGAAATGTAAACAAACACGATACATAACCTCTTGACTACAAACTTGCAATCAATAAGAAACGAATTCATAAAAAGGTCCGCTGTGTACTTATCTCGCTATGGCCACGCGTATTCGACAACCTATTCGTATTCGACGACTTCACCCTTTTAACTGCAGTGTCGCTGCTTCCTATTCAAAAATTTACTACTACCACCTCGCTATGTTCAACATACTCGGCTATGTCTATTCGATAGACCCCACTTCAAAACAACACAAAGATAAAAATGGAGACATTCTTCAATTTATTCCATCTTTCATTTTAAAAAAAAAAATTATTCTATATAAAATCCAAATGTGCAAACGTTTCTTTCAGACCACTAGTTCTTTCTTACTAACCTTTCTTATCACGAGCAGTAGAAGTAGAAAAAAGGAAAGTCTACTAAACATCAGTAAAATATTCAGAATTGTTATTCAATTGTAATAGAAAATAAAGATTAATTCAAACATCAACTTGCGGTTTTGTTTTTCTTCTTGAAAGTGTAAAACAGTTTCTCCGTGCATACATATTTGTTCCCTTTAATTAGCGTCTAGAAATTTTTGTTCGCACATCTGTGTGGTCTCAGGAATTTAAACAGCATTCGCGGTGAAAGAATTCCAGCCAAAACCTTAATAACTTCTTCAATAACATGGATCTAGAACATAGTAATAATCGAGTATATTAGATTATATTCCATATAGATGTCTTATACATTGGGTTTCATATAAACTTTCGTAACTTGGGTTTTTTATTTTCAAAAAAAAAGTTGCGATCAGCATTTGATCCATCGAAAAAAAAATATTTTCATGTATTAACACTTTACTATTTTGTTGCCTCCATAACTTCTTTATAAAAAAAATTATTCATACCCACACTTATAAAATTTCAGCAGAAAAATTCTCTACCCACTGTACAAGTGTACATGTAAATTTCAGCAGAAAAATTTTTACCCACAATAATGTTTAAAAAATTTGTAACAAATTTTTGTTTCAAAAAAAATTAAATGACCCAACTACTGTTTCTTTTACATACAAAGGTAAAACTGATTAAAAGACTTACAACTAGCTTAAAATTAAATGAGAATTTGGCCGTCACTTTTCGCACCAACACTTTCCAAGACATGTACAAGTCGCTACCCCAATGAATTAATAAATTAGAACAAAAAGAAAAAATTGGATAACTCGATTTTGTGTCTTTTCTGATGCCCCACGTTGGGCGCCATTTTGTAACGTTGAGTGTTACTATATTAAGAGGGCTCGACCCTCCCTTGCTCTCTCTTAAGCAAGGAAGCTCTGCCTCTCCTTTTAGCATCAAAAAAAGACAGGAACCGTTATCCATTGCTCTCATACAATACTATGCCACGGACTTTGAGACTCTACAGGGGGTGAGCTGTAACGACTAGGTTTATGTCCTGAAAAGTGTTAGGTATTTACAATTATAAATATCATGGGTTTCACATAAAAATCTGAATTTATTCGTTCAATCAATAAGCATTGTAAACTACATAAATCCCAATAACAAAAAATTAATTAAGTCTTTACAAAATCTTTCTGCAAATAATTGCAGGTTATCTTATTATATAATTTCCAAAACTACAGTAAAATATTGTCATTGCTTAGACTTATTACAACTTTCTTTCCCTCAACTTCTTTTATCACCTTACATAAAAGGCCTTCTTTAATCATTAAATTCTATAAGAATATTTAAACTACAGATTTGAATATGAGCATACCATGATCTATTTTCAATAAAAAAATTAAGAAAAGATTACTCAGCTGTGTTTCATTGCTAAATTTGAGGGACACGACCTGAACCTCCAAACTTTCCTCCTCTCTTACTGGTTCCCAAGAATTCGCCTTGAAATCCTTTTGTTCACCCTTGAACTGACCTACCCACAGGTCGACTGTTCAACACGTATGGAGTAAGTATCAAGATAATCCGTCTTTGACAATATGTGAAGTTTACACCCCGGGAGCTTCTGTCTTCCCCATCCAAATATTTAGGCATACAAGACTCGACGGAGTCTTGAATATTTGCCGTAATTTGATAGTTCTTCCCTTCCAACTAAATACATCTATCCACATCAGCCATCCGAAAATTATTTATCGAAACAGAAATTATAACCAGGTATTTTTTTTACCCCGAGACTAGAACCGCATATCTGAAAATTATCATTCAGATATACTTAATATTTAATATTGACTTGACTATTTTATTTTTGTCGACTAATGTTACAATTCATAAATTTGAAATCAATTTTATCGGAAGAAATCGTACCTTATTTCGTTGCGGATTCCATCTTTGGTTTTGCACTAACATTAAATGACTTTTCAACAGAATAAACTTTAAATTAGCCCTCAATATGTAGGGATCACATTTTATAGTTAAATTTTTTTAATGACTTTCGTGTCTGAGACATGCTGAGCAATTGTCTCTTACACTGCTTGCCTCGTACCAACTATCTGTCTACGTGTCCGACCAAATTCTGTTCTATCATTTTTTGTTCCCGGCGTGACGAAGCAAGTGATATTTCTATCTCACTCGCACCTTCGCGGTCATCATTGTATACTCCCTCCAACTAATGTACGCAGTATAGAATATCTCGCTACAACTGTTTACCCCTGTAACAACTCTATGAAAAATGTGTGTCACTTCGGTAATATTTTGATCCGAAACTTTTGCTTTTCGCATTCTTTTTTGGTTGGTTGGTTGGTCTAGTGATGATCAAAGAGCGCTGTTCTTCCTCCCATCAGGGTCCCGGAGACGAGGAAGACCCTCTCATACTGTGTTCCGCTCCTTCTAGGCAGAGCTGAGGAATCTGGACATGGTGTGGGAGGAGGTCATTAACGTTGCGCAAGATCGAGCGCAATGGAGAGCTCTTGTTGCCTCCCTATGCTCCTAAGTGGGGTCTAAAGGGAGATTTGGATGGTTAGTCTAGTAATCTTCTCCACGAACGTCATATTTAATACATCAGATATCTATCTTAACAAGTTCACCTAAGTATCCAGTGATTGGTTTACATGCTATTAAGAACCAAAGGTCGGCATACAGAGTATGATAAGACGTTACCATATTGTATCTCTTCTCTTTTATCATTGTTTTTGTTTATTTTGCTAAAAAGACCAATATTGAAACACCGAGCGCTGGGTATGAGATGAACGCAACCATCCAACCGATACTTCTTCCACACTGTCTATATTATGAAATATAAAAAAACTAGCGATAATTATTAGATAAATGTAATCTATACACGTCACATTCTAGGAAATATTTATTAGATACAAACTGTTATGTTTTTATATTTTAAGTTAACACTATACACGTGCGATTGTATTTCGTCGTTGTTTATGTTTTTATAAAGGAGGAGGTCATACACATTGCGCAAGATCGAGCGCAATGGAGAGCTATTGTTGCCTCCCTATTCCCCTAAGTGGGGTCTTAAGGCAGTTTGGATTTGGATTATGTTTTTATGCCTTTGTCCTTCTATTTAACATTACGTCTGTCGGCTAGCTGTGAGCTACCTCTTACGATTTTCATACTTTTAGGCCCAAAGATGAAGAAGGCTATGAGTAGGTCAATTCGTATTTTTTATAAATCCTCAGTATTGTTGTCCTTTGGTTGTATGTGTTTTCTCCACCGCCGTCTCTACGATCGTCATTTTAGGCTAAAGGGGTTCATTTCTTCTCGGCTAAAGGGGTTTGTTTAGTAAAAGTATCTTAAGAGAAAAACTCTTGTTTTTTTGGTTGATTCAGTTGCGCGAAATTCCAGATCCATCTCTCCGTCATTCATTGCTCTAATGATGGCAATGCCCAACATACGTGTTGACCTTGTTTAGATGACAAATTACATAGCCTATGCGATACACTTTTACTTACGAGATGATGTGGATCTGGTCTACGATCTGACAATAAATAAAATTGTTGGTTTACTACTTTATTGATAAACTACAACAGCAGGTTGTAATTATTATTAAGAAATTTCACTTTAGGAATTCCATTACCATAAGTTGAATTGTTATTAGGCATATGGATGACGTATGAAATAGAGAGTAACTACAGTATGCTCGCGTACGATAGACCATCCATCATGCGTACTCGACCAGTACTAAATATTATTACTACTAGGTATCTGTAACGGACTATCAATTTTGGGAAGATACTCTATTTCTTGTATTAGGTTTTGTTTGATAAAAATGTAGGCTACCTACTCTCATTGTATACATACCTATCTTCATGAATTTAGGTGGGTAAATCGCTAACTATTGGATTTTATTTATTTTGGACTTACCTATTTATAAACTAATTTTATCGCGTTATCTCCTACTCTGTTCTTACGATGGCAACAGTAGGTATTCTTTATCGGGGGTTTTATTACGTAGTGATTTTCATTGTTTTATGTTGGTACTGGTAATTCTGTGCTCGGTTTCCTCAATTGGATTTCTAAACACTACATTTATTTTGACATGATATATCCTCTCTTGTCTCGAGTAATAAAACATCTAGTTGATCGGAATACTTTATTATGGATTTCTTTGGACAGGAATAGGAGACTCGAGACTCGCCTTCAACAAAAAATCTTTATATCCATCAACAATGTCGACTCAAAACTTCGCAAATAATAATGCAAAACTTACATACATATGGAGAATTTTACTGTGTTCATGTGAAAATTGGTGTATCGGCAAAAAAGAACACGAAAGACTGTTGGCTTTAGAAATGTGGACGGGCAGGCGAATGTTGAAATATTTTGGAGATAACCATTCACAAATGAAGAGGGTCTTGCAAGAATTCGGGAGGAAAGGCAAATATTGGACACCATATCTGGGAGACGCGCGAGATGGCTGGGTCACATAATGAGGCATAAAAATTTACTAAGAATCAAGAGGGAATATGGTTGAGGGTTTGATTGGATTGCACCCGCCCCAGGAGTAGCTATCTGCCGTTAATCCAGGACATGGAATGTAGTCCATTCGTAGAATTATAAAGAGAAAAGCGGTGAATTTTTTTTTATTATTTAAAATTGAATTTGCAACGAAATAAATTCATAAATACGCCGATTAATTAATATAGATACAGAATGATACAGAAAGCGTAATTTGTCTTAATTGTGTTTTGAACACAAGTGGTGTGGTCATCAAAAATTTTCTCTATAGTAGCTCAATAAAATTCCACGCAATTTATCCAAACAGTTACAAAATAATATAGAGTCCTTATTAAACGTTGTCGACTGATCGACGAATATCCGATGACAGTATACCTATATTATGTACTAAGGTCCTATAGAAGTAGGCAGTTTGTAATAATTAGTGTCTGCTGCATAGAAGTACGCAATCACCGCTCAGTACATATAATTAAACTTCACAAGATCGTAGGTGCAATACCTTTGCTGCACGCAATCTAGGACAAGTTGCACGTTGTTATTAAACTTGTCCACGGCTCCACTCATTTTTCTAATGCAGTGGTTATGCAAGTGACACTTCAACTTCAGAGGTTATCTTTGATAACAACAGCAACATGTGATTTCTACCGAACTGTGTTTGCTGGGCTAACCATGGATCATAAACCCTACCATTCTTGGGAGGTTTTTCACGCAGGCAAGTCCCGTGACGACGAGCGCAAAGGGGATATAAAAAGGCATCTTGGATTTCTCACATCTCTTGTGCTCTCCTTTTCTAGACCCGACTGTCTTATAAAATAAACGTGTATTAAGTTGGACGGTTGTTCAACCACTGATTAGATGTAAAAAAATGTACGGAATGCTTACTTTGATCGGTGGTTCATCGCTTGCTTGCTTTGATTCACATTTATTAAGATGCCGAAGGTTTTGCCAGGTATAGTTTTAAATAGATAATCTTGATTAATCATGTTTAAATTATCACCATTATCTTAACGTATATTTTTTTGTTATGATTACATACTTATTTCATCCATCATACACGTTACCTTTCTTTTTATTTGTCGAGTTCTTATTCGCTGATGAGCGATTAATATTGGGTTGGTTGATCCAGTGGCTAGAGTGTCTGCTTGGGAGTGCGAGTTCGACTGGAATTTTTCCACCTAAGTGGCGAACGTTTTTAATATAAAAGTGACCACACTAAGCCATCCTTTGAGTAGAAGACGGTCGTAAGTCTGTAGTGGCTTAAAAATAAATAAAAAATAACTTACCTGTTAAAATCGGCACTAATATAATTGATCTAATGATTGGATCAAATTGTTGGTTCTTTTTGTTTTTTTATTCGTTGCAAACGACTAACGTTAGTCTGATAACTTTTGGTGCTAGAAGACGTACGAAACTTCGAGATGCCTTTCATTTTTATCATATCGTTACACCAATTCGGTAATTGTGCGACTAATTTGCTGCATATGTTCTCTATTGAAATATCGACATTACATAATATTATTTGTTTTGGTTTGGGAGACAAATGATCGTCCGCTGCAGTCCATAGATAGGAGAGGCATTTTAAAACAACATTCCGTCGTATTGTTATCAACGTTGTCCTCACTCGAGAGAAATATTTAATCAGAACAAGATGTGTAAGGCCCATCGCGTACTAGGCAGCCTGGCTGCGGCAGCCAGAATATTTGCGCAGCCAGTTATAGCAGCCAATCGACGACTATTTGAGATCCTTACGTCGAGCGATATGGACGTGAAAGAACCTATTATTGTTTACCTATCTCGTAAAAACGCAAAATAAAAAAAAAACACTGGATTCATTCTCTTTTTCTAGAAATGCACTCAAAAGGCTTATTCCAAACCTATCAAGGATGTTTTGCATTCCCAGACCGGTTTTTAAATGTATTCTGTATTCTTTTGATGTTATATCCCAAATTGCTTTACGACTTTCAATTTCCCGAATAAATTTCTCTCTATCGAAAGTCATTTTTTAAAAAGTTCGGAACCCAAAATACACCTGGCTACTTCAACTAGTGCGCGGAGACGGACGGCAGCCACATACATTCGCCTACGCACGCTCTGGCTGCCCGCAGCCAGCTGGCTGCCGTGCAAGCAGACGCGTTGTTTTGGCTGCCGCAGCCGGGAAATCGTGCCTGCCTAGTGCGCGGGCTCCCATACAACGTCATATGTTTTACTGGCTGCCGCAGCCATGGCTGCCTAGTGCACGATGGGCCTTAAATTCTTCATGCTATAAGTGAACTTTTCTATTGCCCATATTCTAGATACCTCCAATCCAATCCAAACTCCCTTTAGACCCCACTTAGGGGCATAGGGAGGCAACAAGAGCTCTCCATTGCGCTCGATCCTGCGCAACGTTAATGACCTCCTCCCACACCATGTCCAGATTCCTCAGCTCTGCCTCGAAGGAGCGGAACACAGTATGAGAGGGTCTTCCTCGTCTCCGGGACCCTGATGGGAGGAAAAACAGATACCTACAGATGATTATTATAAGTTTATATCAAAACATCAATAGGCAAACGCAAATCATTGCAAAGATGCTCAACTTACAAAAGCACTAGAGAAATGTGTAGATCATGCTAAAAAAGCCAATTGTTGCAATCAACGGTCTTCCATAGGAACTGCGAGTCTGCGATTCAAAGGACTGTGGTATTTTAGCTGTGAGCAAATCCCGATAATTTTTTCATCACCTCACTAACATTTTTTGTTCTGCCTATTATCAACCCAATTAAGTACGTATTAATGAATTGAATATAATTAATTGGGTTCATGATTATTATAATAATGATTTTTTGAAATTAATTGAGTGTTCTTTGAACTCTATATTTGTACCATTGCCGCGTATACCTACTTAGTTCACGCTCTTACGTTCGCTTATGTGTGATTGCCCACTTAAGGATGCGCTCTTCAACATATTATTCCAATAAATTTTTTAATTATTTAAATAAGCGAATACTTTATTTTTTCCTGTATTGTATGAAATTTGTGATTTAAAATTCGTCTAAAGGTTTTTTGTAAGCTTTGGGTGAGTCCAGATTCATTGAAAAAATATCGACAAAATGTTCTACGGAAAAATGATGGTAGGTAAATAAAATAATGTAGGAATCATGCTCAGCTTCTAAACTAAAGAATCGGGAACGAACTAAGATGCTTGTAGTGGGAGGTTTTCTTACATACAATAAGTAGGTATTATATTACCAAACTTTAACACTGCTTGTGCAAATGTGCACAGCTTAAATACTGTTTTAGCGCAAACGTTTTACTTTCATGCTAGACAGTGTCATTTTTTTATCAATAAAAAATAATAATATTTGTATGCGTATCATAATTGGCTTTCTTCCGTGACGTGCAGTAAAGTATTCTCGTAGTATATGACTGTAGATATCCACGCATTCGCAAAATACGATCTCTTTTGTTCGGTCGTATATTACTTACCATCCCGATGTGAAAAAACACGGAAATTCGTTATCATTTTAATCTAGCTGGATACAGCATTATTGATTAAATTCCTAGTAGGTATAATAATAATATTTTTATCTACTGCGATTGCGGTATCAATAGTCTTTTGCAATCACCGTTTCTTCATGGGGAAGCCTCGACGATATGAAACTATCCCCTTGCTTGCCCGCAATCTACGAGTTCTACTGTCTATGATTTCGTGGTTTATGTTTATGATGAAATTTTCTAACCCATCTGAATATTATTATTCTGGTTTTGATTTATTGGACATGGTGTGGCAGGATGTCATAAGCAATGCGCAATGGACAGCTCTTATTGGCTCTCTATGCCCGTTAAAGGGGTTTAAAGGGAGAATTAATGAACTTACTTAATTAATCCACTTTTATCCCCTAGATCCAAAGTGTCATTCCAATCTAAGCCGTTATCCTGAAGGTCTTCATCGTACGCTCTCTTGATGGTGAATTTCGGTCTTCCATCTCTTTTTGTACTTCCCGGAGTTTAAAAATAAGCTTCCATATTCTATGGACTCGGGGAACATACGTACGACATGGTCGAGGATCACCGTTGTCACTGGAGGTTGCATTTTGTTGCGGATTCATTTTACCTAACGTACACGTTATAATCTGCAATTAGAGATATAATCGCAATTAATTTGAACTGCAATATAATTATTTAAATTGCGTATTTGTAAATGATTTTCTAGTTTGTTATTGTCAGAAAAAGTGTGGATTTGGGCAAGTCGTTGCTTGCATCTTAAAAGAAATTTTAGAAATCGCTTGTCAGATTCATCAGTGGTGATGGTGAGATTCGGGCAGAGCTCACCTGGTCATCGCTCGATGATTATCCGTTACTGGTGACCATCGAGTGCCCACACTGACTGCTTCCACTCTTGTAATAAATGCGTTAGGAGGGCTGTTCATATTTAGGAATTTATGGATTTAACTATGTACGTTCCTCAAGTAATGCCTAGTTTTAGAGATGGCAAATCCTTTTTTACGTCACCCGTAAACGAAGCTTGTGGGTGAAAGAGGAATCGGTAATAATTTTCGAATCCACAAAAGTTAACTTTTTCCGGTGTTAATTCAACAAAAGCTACTTTTAGTTTATGGCGTTGTTTTGTTTGTGCATCTAATCTGTACGAAGTAAAGTTAAATTCAGTTACACTTTCACGATATTTCATTGAACTTGAGCGCTTTTCGTCAGTTCTATTTGTCTCCCTTCTATTTTTGAGCACAAAAGGAAATTTGGGTACTTCTCTCTCAAATTCTACGTTTGTGTTGGCATTTAAAATATTGTTATCTGACATCTTGAGCCCGTTTGGAGATTCCCTGTTTATCTGTACAAGGATCTGGCTTCTGTGTTTTGTAAACTGCTCGCATTCCTCACATTGTTTGTAACGCTAACAGTTAACCGTATCAATGATCTCCGTCTTGTACTAGCGTGGTACATAATATTATGTAGGTTCATCCTAAGCATCGAACAGGTGTACATCTCAGTTTAGTATCGTGCTGTTCATCTCACCTACTCGCGTTCTGCTGTTGCTGATTTTTTGCTTCTTGTTCTAATAATTTCGGTGATCAAAATAATTATTGCGCTGATAAAAAATGTTCGACTTGTACTTTGTTTGTTTACGTTACAACGTGCTTTCACTTCGTTTGGATTAACATAAAGAATATTCCTATGTAAGTACTTTTATTTGTTAATTATTAACTGTTTTGCAAATAATATCGGGTTTATTTGTCTTATGCAAATGGATAGGTTTGAATTATTTATTTCCTTGTTATTTGTAAACAACAATATAATAGGCAGCCAATTGGATTGTACGCAGTAGAGTAAATAAAAAGGCCTGAGATCAGAGGTCGTCGAAATGAGAATTCCTACCTGGAAGTTTCTATTTTTCCACCGATACATACTCCCTAATATATATTTGTTTAGTTCCAACTTGTACCGTGGGTTTAATCATTCGTGTGTATTCATTTTGGTCTCCGGAATATTGATGAGGACGTGAGTTCGATACCAGGTTGGTCATACTGTCAGAAGTGTCGCATCGTTTTCAAAAGTAACGCTATGAATGTTTTCCTTTACTGTGTGTTAATAATTATCCCATCCCTTAAATTTGTTTCATTTGATATAAAAGTTGGCATATCACTTGTGAGAAAACTTCTTTAGACTTTAGAAAAGTTCTTAAACAGCTAAAAAGTTCTTAACCATCTCAATCGCGTATCTCGCGTATGTCGCGGTTTCAGGACCACACCTCTTTGATTCTCCATCAACCCAAAAATTATCAAATGGAACTCTTCATCTCCGAGCACATGACCCAAACAGAACATTTGTTAACAGCCATCTATCTTTTTGACTCTGTAAGATCGTATATAGATTTAATACAAACTAGCTTTCCCGACAGACGTTGTCCTGTAGTCCTAACCAGAGGCGGCCCCTTCATACGTGCACTGCGCCCTCAGAAACAAAAATACGCACTAACACGACTTTAATTTATATTAGAGATGGAAGGAAAGCGCTCTTGATCAATATACCCGTACTCATCAGAGTTCTTTCCTTTCCGTTTTGGCATTTAATACTACTTTTCGTTTCGTTGAACCCATCTCATAACCATGTACATTATCCCTTTCAAAGATCGTCTACTGCATTTCTAGCATGCACTACATACAACCCTTAAAAATGTCTTGTTAGGTGCATAACGGCTAATAACTTTGATTTTATTAACTACGGTAGAGTGATACTTTGTCAAGAAGTGTTCTTAAACACCGTAAAGTGGAACTCATGTATATGCAATAGAGTTGTCGAATTCGTAACCATAGTAATGAATAATGGTGTCTCATGTACATATATTCATAATCAACATAATTGTTATAAATTAATTAATTAACTTTTTCTACTTTGTACTGCTCGATGAGTAGGTACAGTGACAATCTATACTAGACGTACCCATTTTAAAATAAAGTTCAAATAAAAGATTGTATAACTTTTCCACATTTTTTTACTATCCTTAATTTTTTATTATCAATAAAAGGATAATAAAAAAAATGTGGAAAAGTTATACAATCTTTTATTTGAACTTTATTTTCAAATCAACTCCACCAAGAAATGCATGTTCATGCTTGGTGGCTTTTTGTGTTGACTCTGACAAAGCGCTCGGGCTTTAGCAACAGTTTGTTGGAGTTGGCGCATAATAATTGTCATTGATAAATAAACAATGTCCGCGATTACATATTTTTTCGTTGAGTCTATTTTTAGATAATATTATGTACCTATTGACTTTTTGTTATTCAATCATTGTGTTGTAATGATGGGGTAATATAGTGTGTATTCGTTTCCTAGATTCTTTTGTTTCCATTTAACTATAAGATGTAACTAACAGTTAATTTTTCGCAATGTATTGTGTATGTATTTTTTGGTTATTGTTTCAAAATCTGTAAACTATTCTTTATCAAACAAACTTCTCAATAATCAGACGAGCTAACATGTGTTGACAATAGTACAGTTCTACAACAAAAACATGGTATCAAAGATTTTTATTAGAGCTGATTTGGATTTTCTTTATACGTCCAGCAAAATGAAATCCAGGCTTTTTAAAGTTCAGCTTCATTCATTGAATAAAGCGATGTGACCTATTAATGGGTAACACGTAAATTGTTCGAATTACAATTCTTCGAAAATCACAATTCACCTAATGGCAATTGTACGAAATCAAAATTCACCTAATGGCAATTATACGAAATCACAATTATTCTCCTAATGCACAATTCTTCGAAATTTTTTATTTTACGTTAGCAAGCTTTCTACTATTTACATGAATGAGTTAGGTTAGGTTATAATTTTAGGGGGGGGGGGGAGGGATTTCCTTCTCAGCTGCTCCTCCGAATTAATTTAAAGTACCTAATTCAAAAAAATATTAAAAAATAAATATATTCGCAGAAATATTCATTCAAATAATTCGCTTTAGAACAATTGTACATAATTCGAACAATTGATTTTTCGAAGAATTGCGATTAGAATAATTGAGTTTTCGAAGAATTGTGTTTCGAAGAATTTTCATGGAATCCATGAAAATCCATTTCATCTCTCATCTCATCTTTGATGTATAAAGGTTTTTGAAAACTGCTTGATATAGAGGAAGCAAATTTATAACCGCCCTGCACGGCCAGAACACCTAAGCTCTGTCTTAAATTTACCGCAACTCTTGTTGTAACGTTATGTCACTCTTAAATTACTGGACTGATTTTACTGTTTGTCGAATTTTCTTTGATAAACTTTGAAATTACTTTAATTACGTTAACACGTTAATTATGGAAGGGATATCTACGTTGTTTGAGTAAACATTTAAAAAAATAGAGCTGACAGAGTAGATATAGCTGATGTCATATTTAAATTGAGGGCATCGAATAAATTTAAATCTACTCCCAAGTACCACGGCATCAAATCACTAGCCCCGTACATGTACAGGTTCTGAAAGACACGTCTTTCGTCTCACATTTTTCTTCGATTACCTACATTCATTTTATGAGATAGAAAATATCCTTAATTGAAGTAAATTCAGACGTTTTGATAGAACGGTGGTTTATTTTGGAATGGAATGTGGATAAAAGCAAAGGTCTTTATTAGTCTATTGTCCTTCTGTGTACCTTTGGACAGTTGTTTTATTTTTCAAAATCGTCCAGACAAACTTCGACCTTTCGATATTTGTCAACTTAAATACATATTATACTTAACACTCGAGTTGTTTTTCTTACTACAGTATTCATTTTTCAGTATTAAAAAGTTTTGAAAACCCTATTTTTATATGCCTACGTATTTCGTTTGTTTCAGCGCCTTCAAAATGATTGACGTCATATCAGCCCGTGTCCACGACGTTTACACGGGCCTCCGCCAGAGGTCGTGGGACGATGAGTCTCAGAGAAGCAGCGGGAGGGCCAGGCCTTCCGACCAGATGATGAAGAATTTCGCATACCAGAGCAGAAAGAAGCCGATGGTTGACAGAGAACAAGGAAGAATGGTAACAAAATTTTGCAAACCACAGTTTAGCCAGTTATTGGGTTTTAATATGAACTCTTACACTGATGATGCTTGTTGATTTCAGCTGAAGAAGGAAGCTCTGTATCGTACCAAAGAATCCTCCCTACAACACATCCCTGCGGTCGCCATGAGGAATAACTCTGTCGGCCTTTCATGCGAGAAATGCACTCCAGACAGTCGAGTGAGTGAACAATTTTTGTTTTGATCTATTGGGATGAATTTCCTTATTTAGAATCCAACCTTTGGGAAGGCTTAAGTTTCTTTCTAGATGCCTTAAGCCTTCCATTACTACGACCTTACGACCTTTTTTTAACACAGACCATTGCGTACTAAACACAAGTTGCCTGAAATGGACTCCTTTTTATAGACACACTTCAGGAGATGCCGCTTCTAGTAAATCGTACATAATGTAATTCGATATTTTTTTCAAACTTTTTATGATCTTTCGTTAACGTTGCACATGCCTGAAAATTCAGCTTTGCTTTCAGTCACGCAGTTACAGCGGTTTTTCGTAAACCTCATTTCGGCTATTGATTTCGTCTTGATTATATTTTGTCAAAATTGACTGAAAGAGCGCAGTGGGTGACTCTTGTTACCTCCTAAGGCCCCTACGCGGGTTCATTTAGGAAGTTCAATCAATCAATTGATCGAATAAGAGTGTTGTTTTTAGCATCATTCTGTTTGTTGTACTCGTACAGCTCTGCATATTATAAATCATCGAAGGTCACATCTTATCATAGGTCTCGCAGCAGAAAATATTCCACGTGCCATCTTCAAGTGCATTTGTGTTTATTTATTCATATTATTTCATCTCTGCAGTCGTCCTGTACAGTGTACACCTATTTTCTTCTTTGTCTCCTTCCTGGTCTAACATCACCCTCATTCGATTCTTTGCATTGTTTTTTTATAAACCTATCATTTATTTCCAGCCCAAACAAATTTGATCCTATTCTTTGTAATAGCAGATCAGTCCGTTTAATATTCTATTACAAATATATTTTCGTCTCATAAGGTAGGGTTGCCATAACTTCTAGAACCCAATACGGGACGTTTTCTCTTCCGATGCCCAATTTCCCAAAACTTAATAACACATTCAACGTCGACACGCGGATTTTCAACTACACCATTATATATACCTACACGTAAGCACGAATTTTTGCATAATGAGACAAACTATAAATACTGAATTTTAGCAATCTCTTTTTTGAGCCAAAAATTAAGTAGGTACATAATATTATATAGTTTTTGGTCTCAAAAAAAAATATAAAAAGTGGTTTGTTATATGGTCTCAAAAAAAAATTAATAAAAAGTAATTTTCGGTAAAAAAAAAATAGTAATTTTTTTAAAGTAACATATTTGAGAGTCATATAAATTTTGATTTTATTAAAAAATATATAGGTATGAATCAAACAGCAGTTGCATGCAGTTAGTTGTCCGAGTGTTAAGAAGAACAATGACATGCTGTTTCGGACATCCTACACCTTCAATATATCTTCCCAGTTCAGTGTTTATTATCGAAAAGACATTTCTACTTATTTTCTCGAAATACGGGACACGTAGTAATACGGGACGGGGATGATCAAAAATACGGTGACAGTCCCCGTATGTTCGGAACGTATGGCAACCCTACATATAGGGTAGGCAGAGAACGTATAACGCCAGTCCTCCACAATCATCGTCATCCAAATCATCGTATATTGCTTTGTTAGGATTATTCAGTCATACACTTAGCGCTGTACATTCGAATACATAGTACCTAGTTTTGTTTATATTGTGTTTTGTTTGTGTGCGTCGACTAATGGACAATGTATCGTATGTTCGCCTTCCAAGGTTCGCATGCTGAATAATTTGTCCCAATTCTATTGTGAATCATAATGATACAGCATTTTGAATCAGATGGACGTTGCCTTTAACAGTCGCGATCATTCCTCTCCGTTTTACCGAAGTCGCAGTTGCACACATAATTTGAGTCATATTATGTGCACATATGTAACTCTATATTTAGAATTTACCCCATTCTACATGTGCCTCTATTTTAAGTACTGGCTCATAAAATTCACCCCTACGCGCTACCAAACCTTTTGAACGGGTTTTATTTTTAGGCCCAATTATCGACATTTCGTTTCATTAATACATAATTATTTGTTTCAATTTATTTTTGTCCGTGTCCCGTGTGGATGAAAATAATAAAACAAAAAAGAGCGTCGTAAAAAGCGTCCAGGTGTTAAATCTGATGGATCTTACATTAATATTATTATTTATAACATTTATCATTGGATATATTCTTTTCCAACCCTTTTAATATACTTAAGTAGCCACTGTAATTACAAAATGCTCGTCGACTTTATTTTTAGATAAAAAATCCTTTTCGTAGTTTAACGAAAAATCATTAAGCCTTGTACTCACCACCGAGCATATTATTATTATATCGTACGCGTATTCGCCGGAACGACTTTTGATCAAACCAAATCGGAAAATTTGTTTCAATATTCATCGGCTTCAAATTCGAATTTCAAAGTTTTCGAAACTCATGTATGTTTTAGCCGATCAATGGGATTTAAGAACGTTATTTAAATAAAATAAAAATATCCGAACAAAAGCAAGAGTCAAAGTGCGCGAACTTTATAAATCGTCTAATACAGATAATATTTTTTATAATATAAATCGCACTTTTTATGCCGAAAATTAAATACAGTGCATACCCGAGTATTGTTTTTTTTTATCTGCCGTTGTGCGTTTGTTTTTACTGTAAGATAACAACAACTTACCGTCTTTTATATTTTTGTTGTGTTTAATGACACACATATTCTATTGTTATTTAAATTATCGCCTGACGCAATTATTTTTGAAAATTAAAACACAAAATTACGTGATTGGTTTTTTTTTTACGGATAGTCGTAATTGTATTTCGTTTTCGAAAATGATATTTCTCCCCCCTTTTCTGAAATAAAATCGAAATTTTCAATGATCTATTATTACCAACCATGTTTCGTTCTTTACATAACGTACATCATATTATTAGACATAATAGCGATGTTGTTATACTTCGCGCGACTTCACATGCGCAACTCGCGCGTGTGTGCGTGCGCGCGGATGCACGACATGACATTCGCATCGGTGAATCTTTATTTCAGAGAACTTAGTCGCGCTCGTACGGTGATTAGATCGCCGCTCGCGTCGGGAAAATGACTTGAGTTTTTCTATTCGCATTTTGACGGACAAAACACCAAACAATGTTCCTACCTGATATGTATCAATGGCGCGGTTTCTTCGATTCTAACTTATATAATGTGAGTGTGTTTAAGTTATATTATGTTCTGTGATCATTATAATAATTACTTTTAACACAGTGTAATTGGTTTTGTATACTCTGCATTGTAGATGAGTGTATGCGTGTACCTACTGCATTTTTTTCGGTGCATTCCGATCTACTCCCGATAGTAGTAGATATGGATAGAAGATCCGCCTATCGCAAGTCTTCACCGGTATCCGACCAATTTTCCGTTTTCGCGCGATTGATTTTCATGTGACACATCTCGATAAAATTTTCGTTATGTACCTTTAACTCATACTAATCACCTGTTGTATGTTTTTTAAACACTAGTGGAATATCTTTTTAAAAAGTGAGAGTGGGTTATTTCATTTCCAAATCGTCTTTTTAATACTACTCGTCTTTATCTATATTTATCTATATTTCTTCTGTGCAGATTGTTTGTTACCGCACTCCTCCCATATTGTGGGTTAGACAGAATTTAGCAAAATAATTATGTGATAAGGGTTATCCAAGGATGGTTTAGAATTACAGATTAAACTTATGTTATTGATTCTTAGGCAGGATGAAGTTAGGAAGGTAGCTGGTTGTTTAGTAAATATGGATTATAGATTCTTGGACCCGTGTGAATTTAGATCTTCAATGCATTACTCTCATAATGCATGAAATTTCGAAATATTAAATTCTAATGACTGTGTATGGAATCTGTAAACAAGGATTTTAAATTTAAGCAGCCTCCAGATTACGGTTGAAGTTATCTAAATTAATTTCCCGATACAAGTCAGGTTTTTATTCCACATTTTGTTCCCACGATACTCAGGATCATCACAGGCCAATACCTTCCATCATCCTAGATAAGCAGTGTCATTTCTAACTATGTTTTTCTCTTTTAGAGTGCGTTAGTGAATAAAGTTTCTAAAACTTCCAATGCTATAAACCTCCTCAGCCTGGGCAGGAAGCTCCACCAAAATGATGGCGTTCTTGGCAGAACATTTTGTGACTTAAAACAGGCATGCACCGTCAAGAAGTTTAAATACGTACAGTGTGCCGATAGGGTATGTTTTGTTTAACATTCTTATATCACGCCAATCAGTTATAGAGATCTAAAAATCCTAATTTGTGGTCTATTTATAAAGGTTACATCAGATGAAAGACTTAAACATGCCTTGGAGCAATGCACGGAGGAAGCCTTGGAGAAACAGAAGACTGAAAGTATAACCAATGGTGGCTCAAATGGTGAAAAAGATTCAACTTTAGCCCTTCCTGATGCCCAGACAATATACAAGGCTAATGAGAAAAGGGCTAAATCTATTCTGATGACTATGAGATCCACCATATCAGATTTCTTGCTCAAGTGAGTAATTGGTTTAAGATTACAATTCGGAAATATGCAATAATTTATGATGAAAATTTACTAATGTAATGTATACATCTTCTCAATCAGAACTTCAAATAATGATAGATCTATTATGTTTTGTGAAACACAGTTTCATTTTTGCAATAACCTTGTTTTTCTTCTTTTGTATTCTAAACTAATGTGTATCTACTTATACTAGTGGTCGACCAGTGCTCGAAATTCGACCATAACTTATTTAAATTATAAGTTTGAACATTCTCAAAGACAGAGAGAGCGCTATTTCAAAATTTTCTATCAAAAACAATGACAATTGAATGAAATTGTAGTTCCAAAAATGTCAAGATAAAAAACACGTATTAATATATAGATAATTTATTTATCTTTCAGAGTGACGTCATGGACCCTATTCAAACTGTTGCCGTACTTTGTCTCCTCTATCATAACTTCTCCGAGTCAGATTGAAATCTTGAAGCGGGCTAGTGAATCCGGGCTGCCTCTCATCTTCGTCCCCTTGCACAGGAGCCATCTTGATTATATTCTTGTTTCCTTCATTTTGGTCAACCACAACATAAGAAGTCCACTGGTTGCGGCTGGGGATAATTTGAAAATACCCTTGTTTGGGTGAGTACAACTGGTATATATTTCAACCAATTCAAAATATGTCAATGTTTTCTCTGTCTCTTAGCTCTCCAATGCCATTTTTTCTGAAAGTTATCAGCTCTGCTTTGTTTTGTATAAGATAATTTGTTGACAGATTATAGCAACACTTTGATTATCGAATGTTTATTATTGATGTAAATTTAAACATGTAAATTTATACTGGTTTTCAATAAATATTTTCCCTTTTAGATCATGACATATCCATAACCCTGAAAACTCTATTATAATAAATGTGTTTGATAATTTTTAATTTATTATTAAGTATAGGTATGCAAATTTGTTTATAAATCATGTGAACTCTTTTAGTTGGTTACTACGTGGACTAGGTGCTTTTTACATAAAGAGACGGTTAGAGGCCAATGGGGGGGATTTGATCTATCGAGCCACTCTTCACACATACATGATGCACTGCCTCAAAGCCAATCATAACATGGAATTCTTCATCGAAGGGGCTAGAAGTAGAACCGGAAAACCTCAATTACCAAAAGGTGAGCAATATTTCTGGTTAAATTATATACATTTGTGGCCGGCAGATCTTGTTCTCCTAGGAAATTTCTTCAACCCACCATATTTACTGTCAATCACCCTTGTTCAGCAGCTTGAGGTCTCTCTCTGCTCTACCCATCTGTTTCAATCTTCGTTTGAGCCGGTTTTCCAAAGAATATCTGTATTTTAGAATGGACCATTTGGCTAACTGCAGAGTTTCTATAATTCTTTATTACGACTGCATGTTTCCAATTCACTATTTATTTTCTCCGATACTCGCATCAGTATTCAAATTGTCTGAGCTAGCTTCATAAACTGATTTCCGGATTTTGTTCTTTCTGATGCTGAATGTTTCTGTGTTTTCTGCTTGAAATTTTCACTTGTGACCTCTTAAGAAGTGTCAATGGGTTGTGTTAAATAGTTATCACAGACAGTGAGTGCTGCTGGGAACAGTAAAGTCAATTTATTTACATCATGTTTTTTTCAAAAATTTTAGGTGGAATTTTGTCAGTGATTCTCGATGCGTATTTGGACGGAACTATAGAAGATGCTCTGCTGATTCCAATGTCCATGAATTATGAGAAGATTGTTGATGGTAATTTTGTCAGAGAGCAGTTGGGACAACCAAAGGAGATGGAGACATTCAAAGTTGCTACTAAGTCTATATGGAAAGTTCTTAATTCACATTATGGAAGTATAAAAGTGGACTTCAATCAACCATTCTCGCTAAGGGTAAATACTTAATTTGATCGATTGTTATTCAGTGACCCTTTAACAGATTTCTTGATTTTATCTAATGTTACCTCTTTTTTATTTCAGGAGCTGGTGAGATCTTTTAATCAGTTGCCCAAATCTCCAATACAGAAAAACCCAGTTCTAGATTGCATGTATGATTCGGATGTTTCCATTCAAAGATTGGGTTATGAACGTACCTTGATTTCTAATCCGAGTTGCGTTAGTCTTTATGGCACAGATTGTGTAGTGGAGGAACAGAAGGGCTTAGTTGAGGCTATTGGAAGGCATGTGGTGTTTGGTGAGTTTAATTTTTCAAAATTTAGAGTAGCGTAAACTAATTTTTCAAAATTTAGATTAGTACATTATTATAAATATTCCCTGATTCCATATTATTGGATGTTGTGTCTATACGGTGTAATCAAACTTGTAATTCTTCAGACTGTGCCCGCGCCACGTCCATTATGTCCACAAATGCAGTTGCCTTCTTGTTGTTGACTCAATATAGAAACGGCTGTACAATAGATGAATTGGTCGTGGCCTTGGATGCATTAACGAAAGATTTGGTGAACAGTGACAAAGACGTAGGTTACATTGGAGAAACTCTGGATATAGTTAACCACGCTGTAAGTTTGCACTTTCGTAGTCTTTGTCCATCTACAACTGAATGAACTTAAGACGTCTTAATATTATGTATAAATTGTTGTGTTTTTAGATTAGAATCCTAGGACCCGGCTTGATAACAAAGGAATATGACTCGGATAAAATATTTGTAAAGCCTGTATCATTACTCCCCAATATAATTGAGTTATCCTACTATAGCAATTGTCTACTACCACATTATGTCATGAAAAGTATCGTAGGTAAGTTTTATATTTTCTATATTGAAATAATACATCCCTAGTCAAAATAAAATTAGCTCTAAGTGCCAATTTCATGACAACAAAAAGATGTATATTTGTACTTCATAGATTATGAGAAAGCTTTTGACAATGTAAAACAAGAGAAGCTGTTTGAGCTGTTGCATAGAATTGAGCTGGATGGGAAGGATATAAGAATCATACATAGCAAAGCTCTATTGGAACAGAATGCTCAAGAAGAATATCTTTTCTTCTTCTTCTGTCTGAGTCTTTTTGAGTGAATGTTATTGTGAGGCTATTCTCTCTTGAGAGGCTGAAAATTTCTTCTGCCCCTCTGATGCCCATCCCATTTAATCGCAGTTGTGTTTATTATTTTTTCACATTTTAAATCCCTTTTTTTGTTAAAATTTCAGCTATTGCAATCAATGTTCTAACTAGAGACAATTCATCGGGATACTCAACAGTCTATTGGAAAGACATGGTGGATATATCACTGCAGATATGTGAAGTGATGTCCCAGGAGTTTGTGCTGTGCCGACCTTGTCAGACTCTAGAAGACGCTATAGGAGAAACCATTAATGAATTTGTGCATTCCGAATTAATCAATATTAAAACTGTAAGTTCTGAATTGTAACCAAATTCTAATTAACACATCACATCTGCATCAGTAATTTTTCTTCAAGACGCGACATACAAATAACTATACCTTTGCATAAACTTGACATAACAGGATTATTTTTAACATAGAAAGAGCCTTATTCAAATCGCCACATGTCTAATTTTTTTTGACAAATGAGAGAATATTCTTAATATAACCAATGTAGGCATCGTGCTTTCAGTACATTGGCTAGAATATTTCGTTATGTGTGTCTTTCTGAGGTGCAAATTTGTTTACTTCCCACATATTATTCATTCTTTTTTTCAATATTTTGTATTTTAATTTATGATGACCATTTTTTGTTATATTTATAACAAGTTTACCTATATGTCGCAGTGTGTTAAAACATTTTGTTTTTATATAGTCTTTTGATTTCAGAATCCTTTGAAATCATTTGATTTTGATGATGATCTAGGAGAAAACAGAACGTCTTCAGTTTTGTATGTAGTGAACGAGGATGAAATTTGTATCAGAAGGAGGTTGGTCCTGAAGTTTATCTGTTATTTTAAATCGATTTGATATAAAAATTTTGCACTAAATAGTTTTTACGCAAATTTCAGACAAAATTTAGAAGCTGCCCTTAGACCACTTATAGACGCATACAGTATAACAATTAGAAGTTTACCAAGATTACTTGGAGAAAATGGTAAAATTGAACAGATCGCTGAGAATGTGTTTGTTCAGGAGATCCTCGGAGAATTGAAGGTTATGCTTCAGAAAGGAGACTGTAAATATGGTAACGATATTTTGTTTTTGAATTTCTTAAAATTTCCTATGATTTTGGGTGGAAGCTAATCGACTTTGTTTAACATTTTTTCTAGGTGAATCTTTATCGACAGACGCTATTAAAAATTGCCTAAGATTACTCAGAATGTGGAATGTATTAGATGGCTACATGGAACAGAAAGTGAGATGGTTATCCATAACGAGAAACTTTAGGAATATTAAAAAAATAAACAAATTATTTGATCTTGTGAACCGGTTTAGGACTGAAACACCCAACGAGGCCTCGATTTCCACAAACGTTTCTTAAAACAAAAAAACTTTCGAGAGACCACGAGTTGTGTATTGATATTTTCAAGACAAAAATATAAAACATTTGTGATTATAAAAATGTCTTGGTGCTAGTTGAGTAACTGACAAGTGTTGAAAAAAGTGTGCGTTTTTTCTACTAAAAGCTGTGCGACCATATCTTTGTATACTCACGCGAAACCTATTTGTGATATTCCAAACTATTTGTATGATCTGTTTATAATAGTAAAAGTACTATTCATTAAATATGCAGAATTATTATCAATTTCATATTTTATTCTTATCCTACTGCATAAGTATGGGTTTTTATACAAGTTGACGAAAATGTGGTTATACTCTTTCATATTAAGTATATGAATAGTTTAGCTTGTTATTGAAAAATAAACTTGATACCAAATATTTGAGAGGAGCTGCGTTTAAACACCCAATTGGGCATATTTTAAGAGTGAAATATTAATTCAGTTAACTTCTTTTTGAGTTATCATTATGCATGTTTTAAATTCACATAAACAGCATACACACATATATAAAAAAAAATTGATGCGAATCTTTTCAATTTGTTTGTTACAATCATTTAAATTACGCATTTATTTTTGAAAATGTATTTTCCGTTGATCACTATAGTGTTTGTTTATAATATTTACACATTTAAACTTAAATTATATGTAAAAGCTTAGATCATTATTAAATAAAAGTGTACATCAACAGAATCATTAATTCATATGTCATACTCTTTTTTTTCATAATATTTGCCATATTTTTATAAATTTTTGTCAATTAAACTTTGATGTATTTTTTCCTTTAACAATAATTCCCATATATTTCACCTGCTACTGCAAGTAGTCTTTGTGTTTAACTTCTTTTTAGTTTTATAGTGTGTAGATATTAATAAAATGCGGAGTTTTTCAATCACACACTATTTTTCAAACAATTCATGTGCTAAATAAACAACATGAGATCCCTCATAAATTATAATAATGTTTCAAGTGAAATTTGAAAGGTGTCTAAATGCAATTTTAATATACCTACTTCATCATATCAATTATTTGCTCAATTTGAATTAAGCATCTCCATTGCACAATTTCATTTGTATATGAAAATAATAATGACTCAAGTGATGTATGATTGTTAAAAAAAAATATAGTTTAAGTGTATCATAATATTTTATTATCAAATTTTATTGTTATTGTTACATTTTTCTATATACAAAATAAAAACATTAAGTATAAGGAAAAGTTAACAAAAAAAAACAATGAGTTATTATTTACTTCATACTAGAAACAACATTCGGAACAAAAATGACAAAATTGTATGTCATATTCATTTGCGTTGTTTATTCGAACTCTTTTTGTCTCATTTTATCTTGTTGTTTTAAATTATTGTGACAAGCGGGATAACAAATAACACACTTTTATTTTATACAGACTTGAAAAATATCCCAGAAAAAATATATTTGGAAATGCAACGACCTTGTATGGAAGAAACCATTGCGTTGCACACTAAACGCAAAGGTGAATAAATGACTTCCTTTTCATAGACACATTTTATGAGGAGATGTCGTTTCTATTATGTAGTATGTGTATAATTCAATGACAAAAAAATTGATTACATAGATAATTTTGTACTGAGTTTAAAAGATATTTTGTAATATATTAATTTAATGTATTCTGGTACAAGTAAGGGGCCTTATTTCATGGGGTCTTAAAACTGTTGGCATGCTTATAATGCCAAGATACTGCCGTTGTTACAGACCTCGTAAGAAGGGAGCCTGAAGAAGTAGACGTGACTGCTTGTCCTACAGTGTACAAGTGCTGTGATCATATATTCAAATTGATGTAACATCTCCATTGTTATTTCTGTTCTAGAAATGTGAACACGTAATAATGTAGGTAATAACATTATTTACAATATTACTAGTTGAATTTTTATTTCAAGTTTCCCCGATGATCATCTCCATGTTTCATCCCAGGTTCCTCTCAAGTTGACTATTGGCCATTGCTCCCAGATGTTCCTGAAAAATGAAACCTGCCTTCGCCCACCAGCTTCAATTCTTACGAATAAGATTCTTTAATAGTATAAAATAAGCAGATTGAAAAGACAATATAAAAAATTGGCAGTTAGTTTTCTGGGACAAATGGAAGATTGTAGAGTAAGGACCGAAATTACTATTTGTAGCTTATCCTTGAGCTTTATTGAGGAAGCTTACAAGTTAAGTGGAGCTTACCGCACACACGAGAATTTCAATCAAAATTCGACTGCGGCTTGAAACCGTAGATATGGTTAAGTTGGTAGTCCTACTTGTCTTTTATCGTGGTTTTATCTATGCATTAAGGGCCGAAATTACAATTTGTAGCTTATCTTGGAGCTTAATTTCACATCTGTCATGTTCACCGGGATGCGTGCCATTATTCGTGTTGTTGTTTTGATTTTATGCTCGCCCTTGGATTCTGACTTGGAATTTATTCGTTACGACCCTTGTTTCGATTTATTTGACTAAATTAAGGTACAGCTATAGAATGTTCAATAATTAAACGTAATCATACAATATTCAACTAGGTTAAAGCAAAACAATCTTGTAGTTAAAGTAATTATGTATTATAGTGTATATTAAACAACCTAAGTAACAGCGAACAAAAAGCGTAATAATTATAATTAATTAGGCATTCCACCCTTAAAAAGCGTAATTATTACGCGACTCAGTTTGTCCATATTGTGACTTGTGGCGACTCCTGGTGAGAAAAAAAAAGCATGGTGCATGTCAGTCCACTATAAAATAGAATTCTGCTTATAGCTCCAAAGGTTTCATTATCAATACCGGAACCTTTTTTCTGAATCGGTAGGCAGTGTGGAAACATTTCATAAGGAACCTACTACTTATCATTGACATCGTGGTGATTTACAATAACTTAGCGCGAAAGCTTTCAATTTTGTCTAGAGACGTTAAAATAGAATTCCCGTTATGCAATTTCTTTTGAGCTCATATAAATGAGAGAATATGTCCAGCAGTTATCTGCCTGCTTTTTATACAAGTTTTACTACCCATTCTTTTCTTTGGAACACACAAGCCAAATCTGAACCATGATCCTCTAAAATCACTTGGGTCTCATTTTTTCGCGGCACACCTACTGATGACCACGGTACACCAGTGTGCCGCGGCACACTCTCTGCGGAACACTGCAATATAAGTCCGCATGAAATCCCCGCTTAACTGTTACTCTTTCCTGATCCTCCGCACAACTGTGCGAAAAATATTGTTTTAATTTAAGGAACGATGAGAAAGTTGGATTGGTATAAATCTAGTTTCTGATTAGCTCACCTAATTAAATTCCAAGGGTTCGAAGGGACAGTAGGATCACAGTGAGCAAAATCTTGCTGAAAGATGCTCAATAAAATGCTGCGAAACATCAAGTTGCGCAACACCGTCAACACTATTGGTTCAACCTGTCCTGAAGACAACTCCTACACAATAATGTCCATTGCCCGTCCATCTTTTTTGTTCTTGCTGCGTTGATTAACTGTACCGGTCACGCATCCGGCATAGTTTGAGCCAAGGACCCCGACGGCTTGGTCTGTGGCACATGTGTAATGAGACGACAGGGGCCATCTGTAGACCTCATTAGCTCTTGAGTAGTAGGAGTCCAGATACTTACAGGAAGGGAGGGGATGGAAAAAGGATAAGGATAGGAAAAGGTGTATGGGACAGGGAATGGGAGATCCCTCCTCCTTTATCGGGCTTGTAAATGCGTACATCTAGTTACGGAGGCGGAGTGGTGGTTGCCACCGTCAGGGTAACCCGATTTGACACTCTTAGAAGAAGAGTTATCTCACCCCTCACATAAACATAATCATTTACAAGTACACTCTTCCCAAGACGATTGTCTATTCTATTAGTCCTCTGTCTGGCCAATAAGATATCTTTGTAAAATTTTGCCTTGTCATCTTTTACCATCATATAACCTTCATACTGTAATTGCAGTCTTTGTAGAAGAATTCTGGGCTGCCATATTAATTATGTACTAGTGGTCGAACAGTAGGTATGGCTCGAAATTCGACCATAACATTTTTTTTTTAAATGAATCTGTTCTCACTCGAAGTGAACACAAATACACTTTTTGACATCTTTCACACTAACCAAAGGGTCGTGCCGTGAAAGCGGAAATGGTCGGCACGACCGGGATTCGAACCTACGACCTCCAATAGGCTGTGCGTATGAAAGCCGGCGATTGATACCACTGGACTACCAACCATCTCATTTAGATTACAAGTTTGAACATTAGACTGAGCGAGTGCTATTTTACAATTTTCTTTCCATAACAGTGACATGGATACGTCAAATTTTATATATATATGAATCTATTATCGATTTGACGCAATGAGTTTGAGTATCCCGCTATTTTCAACTCCACCTTCCATTTAAATATACCGCCTTCAAAAGCTTTCTGCGCCCATTATGAGGCACTTTACATTTTATTTTATGAAGTTGATCTTCTTTATAAGTAGTCTGTGGAAGTGTGTGAGTATCAAATACATAACATTACTGTAGTGTTTGTAATGTTTTTTTTAATTGATTTAATCTATTTTCAAACATAATTTTAAGAAAATATTAGCATTCGCCACCCCTCCTCTATATAAATTATAAGTGTGCGAAATTTTATACTCCTCCGTCCACGCATTTTCCGTAAAATAGTCACAAAGTTTTTCCTTCACGTATTAATATATAGATTCTCAATCAACAGGAAATTAACAAACATTTTTTTTATTAAATAGAATAATTTATTAAATAAGTTAATTCGTAAAGTCTTCTAGCTTAATTTTAACCTTTGGACTCAATAATAAATTAGAGAAGTGTCAGGTAACATTGACTCGGTTCATTTTCGCCAATGGCAATTTTTCTGGTGAAAAATTTGGCATAGTTTGAGGTAATATTTTTCAGTGCACACAATCTTACAAATGCTTCATTTTGGAAATCATGATGGGTTATCCATTTGATTTGAAAATGGTGCAGTGTATTATATTTTGTTGAAATATTTGCATGTTTTAAAATCCTAAAGTGAAAGTTTTAGTATGTTGATGTGCCGCTCGCTGTAGAAATGCTGACACCTGAGGATGAAGATGATGAGGGGCTTGAATAGGATGACGAAGATGACCCTGATGAAGAGCCTGGGTAGTACGCGCTGTAGGCCATGCTTTGTGCTGGGCTTGAATCCCAAACACGTGCGTATGGTCCTTGGTTCGATGGTTCCCATGAGGGGCTGTAGCTGTCAGCTGGAGCGGCGGGGGCAGCAGAGGCAACTGGAGCGGCTGGACCGTAAGCGGTAGATGGAGGGGTGGGCTCTGGGGCTGGAGTCATGGCCATAGCCATTGGCATTCCTGGAAAGCAAATTCGTTTAAATCGGGTTACAAAAACTTTAACATTATTCAAATGTATAAGTACTTGTTGATACTTTACCTCCTTTCTTCAGCAGCTGGGCGACGAGGAATCCAACAACCAAAAGGATGGCGACCTTGCTGAGGATCAGAGCTTTCATGGCCTTCAATCCGATGAGGGCGACGAAGATGGGCATCAAGAGCTTCATTTTTAGCTTGAGGAGGACCAGGAATGGCAGCAGGAGCTTCTTCTTGAGGATACCACGAGCTGTGAATTCAGAAGCAACATTTTTATGTCTCCAGTCTTCATCCAAGGAAGTTCTGGTTGTGGGACGCTAACGACATCACATAAATGGTTTACAGTTTTTAGTAAAGCCTAGAACACCGACTGATGGACTAATGCCGCCTACCCAAACACACTAATAAGTTTCTTGAACTATTAAATCTGGGACGATTCCCGTTTCTCAGTCAATAAGATCATTCAGTGGGTACACCTCTTTTAAAATGAATTTGTGCTCCCTCAAGTGAATACAAAAGTACACTCTTTGATCCTTTCACAGCTGGCTACTATATTGTCGCGAAACAGGAAGATGGTTGATACCCGGGATCGAACCCGCGATCTCCAGTTCGGAATAGTGCGAAAGGCAGTGATGCAACCGTCAAGCTACCAACCAATTTGAATAGATTTTTTTAAATTTATTATACCTACACAGGGGTAGGTTCATGAAAAAGTTTAGTTGTAACAAAACTTAATTATTTTCATAAGGGTCACTTATGAAAATAATTTCATAAATTTGAAAAAAAAGTCGCGTTTATAGGTAAATGAGAAAAAATCCAATTTTTATTTTAGATTAATCTTCGTATTATTCATATCTTACTCATATCTTATGGATCGATAAAAATTTGAGAGACGTTCCAAAAAAAAGAAAATTAACTAAAAAAAACAAACCTAAATTATTTTAATTTCATTCAACAATAAAACATAAATTTCAGTTTCGTATGATTAAGACTCCCGGAATCATTAAGATTGCAAAAAGGGTAATTAGGGGCAAAGCACATCAATTATTTGACTTAATATTTATTTTCGATTTTTCTTTCATTACAGTATTCCTAAACTTAAACATGAATAATCCTGGGTCCGTAGACAAATTGAATTCGAACGACAACAAACGAATTATTCGAAAATGAAGAGTAGTAAGAAAATCAACTGTCCAATTTTTATATGACTAACGAAATTTTTATATTTTTATATGACAAAAATTCGACGACTTGCCAAACGATAAATAATTTTTTTTTTATAAATGTGTCTTTGTTTGGTTTAAATAATTATTTATATGTTCCAGTGGATATTTCATTTTTCACACTTTATTTGTTTATTTATTTATCAACGGCAAATTGCCTTTTAAAGAAAAAAAAAAGATAACATAGAGAGCAGTAAAAATACAAAGTAAAAAAATACATAAGTACATATTAAACCATATTGATACACATATTGTTATTATTTCAATTCATTGTTAGGAAAATTACGTGCAACACGTTTCTTCAGTGTAATAGAAGAATACAATAATACAAGGCTAATGGATGACTGATGACAGTTGCCAGAAATTTGATTAGAAGTCTCCGTCTAGGTGATACATAAGAGGAGAGGTATTCGGATTACTATAAGTGTTTAAACAGGGTGATAAGGTATGATATTTTTGAGGTGAGTTTGAGGTGGTTGATAGACCAGCGGTTACGACGCCGGCTTTCGCACTGTTTCGTGCGGAGGTTGTGGGTTCGAATCCCGGCCGTGTCGACCATTTACCGCTTTCACGACACAAGCATTTGCTTACTGTGAAAGATGTCAAAAGTGTATTTGTGTTCACTTCGAGTGAGCACAGATTCATTTTATAAAAAAAAATAAAATATCCACAGAAGTATTTCAGGTCGCTAAATTACTATGCGTTGAAAAGCGTCGAGGTAGAACAGCTCAACATCAAGAGGTAGAAGGCGGGATGGATAGAAAGCCTAAAAGACCACAGTCGCAGCTGAAGCAGATGTCGAGGAATCAGTGAAGATCAGTCGAGACAGTAAGTCTGTTGGAACCATTATGAGAAAGTTGTCCTAATGTGACTTTTGAAGATGTCGTTCGCATATTCGTTTCCCAGACGATGGAGTCGTGGGAATACCGTACTCTTCAAGTAGTTGGTAGTAAGAGAATTGTCACAGCTAAAAAGGCATCTACTTCTAGTGCTGCGGGTGTGTGGAATTTTATGAGACCGATCAGTGCGGGCTCGTCGAAAAGGTTATTCAGAATTTTATAGAGCACGATGAGGTCAGACAAAGTGCGTCTTTCAGACAGCTTGTGCATGTTTAATAGCTCTCGTAACCGCTCGTAGTTCAGCTCCTCGCTGGGTATACCCAATTATATTGACGTTAATTAATTATATTGACGAAATCTTCGTTTGTAGTCGAACGCCAATTTCAATTTGTCTAGGGGGGGGGGAGCTTAAATTGATAGTTTGCTATATTTCTTGAATATAGAAGTGCTTACAGGAGATAGGAATTCATTTTTTTACCCATCATACCGTATCCCAGATGTGGTAGGCAGAAAGGATGGATTTTCATTCATTCTTATCCAGACAAACTCCGTTTGCTTCATCCAATGGTATTACATAATATGTTACGCATATATTGTCTCCTATTCCATTTACCCCTTACTTTGTCTTTCTTTAAGACGGCACCCACGTCAATCTAGGTCGGGAACGTCCCCATTCTTTCTGATTTATAGATCTTTTTTGTTGTTCTTTCTCTCAACATGCCCGAACCACCTCAATTTATTAAAATATTTAAGTATCTAGACGAAATTATTTGGAAAGGCATTCGACTAAGTGTTTAGTAAGACAGTGGAGAGATGTGTTACGTTTTTACAGTAATGTTTTTTTTATTAAAATTTCGATGATTTTTAACAGGCGTTGAGCAACTCTAAACGAGAAATTCTAAAATTTAAACTCGATTAAATTCCATCCTATTAAAATAGTAAAAAAATAGTCACTATCGATGCATTAAATTGTTTTGACTTATATTATTAAAATTCAAATTTTATTCAAAATATATTTACATTTCGTTTATCTTTACGTCTAAAACTTGATTATTTTATTCAGGTTAGCGGAATTCAAATTTATGATTAGTTGAGACTCATATTTTTGCGTGTTTTGTCCGTTTAACTATGACATTGTAGAAAGTGGAATCAATGTCATTATCAATAAAAAGCAAAAATGCACTCCTATTTTATTGCCAAATTTATATGAAATGCAGTCATCATATTATTATTATATAGTTTGGTATGATAAATATGTACCTACCTATACTAAGGAGATGTTTTCAATATCGCTGATTTGAATTTTAATTCGTGATCAAAAATACGTGCGATTAAAAAAAGAAAGCAGGTGTGGACGTTTAGGTATACGTACGTATTATTTAAATAATTTGATTCACGTATTTATGATTGAGTAGGTATTTTATACAACTTTTAAATATTCTCAGTAGGCGTATCGTTCAAGCTATCCTTTCTTTCTATTTTGAAAATATCGAATTAAATTTTTGTTCACTTTGGGCAAGCTCAGATTAATTTTAAAACAATACGTAAAAGTGTCGAGAAAATCGTAGATAATTATCCATTTATGTATTGATAGGCTTACTACCTCCTAGGAGGCAGCGGTCACTGCGTCCCATTATGGAACTATTGATTTGACTTGATCCAAAAATATTCATGTGGGTCCATTTCTTTCTACAGAATCTTTTCATTGTCGCAGAAGTACGATTGTTCTCAAACGGCATTTGAAATTATTTTAAAGAACGATGGTGATGGTACCCACTTATTTAAAAAATAAAAATTGCGTGCAAATTCCTTATTTAGATTTCCGTATTTGAGATCCGTTGTCGTAGGCGGTTGGGTTGACTAGTAGGTGTTTCTTTATTCAAAATTGATAGTTTTCATCAAACAGCAATGCATGTTGAATCCCGTTGCGTTGAACAATGAGATAAATAATTTTTTTAGCACTGCACTCGATTTCGAGTGATTCGGTAGATAATAATATAAACAAATAAGCAAATAAAATAAATAATGAATCTATCTGTCTATACTGCCTTTGGGACCCTTCTTAAGGACAAAGGGAGGCACCAAGAACTCTCCACTGTGCTCCATCTTGCACATTGTCCATGTATTATGAACACGTATATTAGTTGAGTCGGCTGTAATTATATGAATACTTTTTATTCTACATATTTATTTTCGGATTATTTTAATTATTTTAGAACCGTAATCATGCCAGAATAGAGTCCAGAAAAATGACCTGAAAAAGGCTGCGTAGAATTTGAACCAATTAAATAAACTGCTAAACAAAATTGAATCGCAAAACAGCTACTGGTCACTGATTTTTCAGTTTCTAATATTATTGTTCAACGGCTTCGCATAGCCAATGAAGCTGATGTGGATACAAAAAAATTCAAACACTGCATCAGAAAATATGGATATTCAAACCTTGGCTAGTTTCATCGTCTTCAGGCAGATTGAAATCCAATCCCCTGTCGGCTCTGTAAGTCACTTTGGCGCCAGAGAGCGATTCAGGAAGGGTCACTTTGATTTCATTGTTGTTCAGGATCCTTCCAACTCTGTCGAAAATAACTTTGTCCACCACGTCACTAGAGAAAGCCCTGGCACTCTGCTCCTTCATCCCCAAAACGTTATCCAGATAAATGAGAACTTTTCCTTTCAAACATTCCATCGAGGAATATTCCCCGAAGCACTCGTTGATGACCGAAGACACGAGCTCGTCGCTTGTGCTCAGTCTCGCTGAAACGATTTCGTTTGTTGAATCCAAAACTCTCGCTTGGCACGCGGCGATTGCCAAAGCGAATAGGCAGACGAACTGCTTCATTTTGATTCTAAGAATTGTGAATAGGAAATTAAAACTAATTAATTAATCATGCAAGGATCTGCCACGTCCTGAAGTCAGTCGCGTTGTGTCACTGAAAATAAGTGGGCTGGGTTTATATATGCGGAACAAAAAATGTATAGCGGGGATGCGTTAAATCGAATGCCCCACGAATATTGATGTGTCCGACGTAGTGCTCGGTAGTATATGTAGGTGAGGAGGTGTTGAATATTGCCTCCGGACGTGAGCGCGGCGTATTTTGGAGTGAGCTTCCAAATACATTCATTTACTTTATATTGAGTCTTACTTTTAAGTTCATTCATGTAAATTGCATCGACTCTCATATCATATTCACCGCATTCGAGTTATTTGAATATCTATGGATGGTGATACAAGCACATCACACATTAGAACGCTAAATAAATAAACATACGACTCAACAGTTACGTATGCTCTTATCGACTTCGAGCAGATAGGAGTGAATCAAAATTACAAATTAAGACAAAATTTTGATTTCACAAAAGAAGGTCTACTAAAGAAGGTCTAATCTACAATATTCATAAAATTTTTGCTGAAGAAGAAAATGTGGATCTTATAATATTGACTTCTTTTCGTGTGAAGCACAGGACATCGATGTGTGGTTGTATCTTTCCGGTTCTATTTGAACTTGGCCAACCCCTAGGAAAAACACTTCCCTCAGAAAATTTTGACCTATGTGCCAATGTTGAATGATGTCATTCATCCAGTTTGGCAGCATGCTATTATATACTTACTCTTATTACTTTTCGCTTATTTGCTGTGTCTTTTTCTACTTTTTCCTTGATTTAGACTATGCTGGCCTGTTCTTAAGAGTTATTCCTCTTATGATGTTGATCCTTAAAAATTGTTCTTTCATATTTTAGGATATTTTCTGCAAGGTCGAGTTCCATGTGACTGATTGTGTAATGCAATGAAAGGGAGTCTGCGAATACGGTTTTACCATTTCCTCCTCCGCTTTCTACACCTTCTGGCAATATCTTCAGCTTATCATGTTAATCGCTTTGCCAGCTATAGATTTCAGTGTCTTCTCGGATATTCTGAGTATGTGTTTGCTTCTGGCGGTGTCCACTCTATAGCTACCACATCGTGGGTCATGACGGGTCGTAAACAAGCTTAATATTTGCGCATTCTGCTCTTTATGGTCATATTTACCATACCCATTACAGAAACGTTTGAAGGCATCATGCTAGGGGTTCCATCATTCTCTGCACCTGGTTTGACCATCCATATACTTCTTATTATGTATTTTGGGTTGCCATCTTGGTTCAGCGACAATAAAAAAAACGTGTTTCGTCCACCTTCATTATAATGCTGCTGTTTTAAAAATGTCAGCAAGTACCGTTATTCGCAACATTGTCTTTGCCATGATGGCTCTATGTACTATTTATTTAGGCATTTGTACATAAAAACTTTTATTGTCAAACCGGTGCGGTGGAAGGCAAATATTGGCGATTCAAACCGTTTTAGATTTCATTAAAATAATGTTACCCAATAACTCCTGCTTACATTTGAGATATTTGAGTTATAACTTATAATATATATTTGCTAACGTATTATAATTATTATATTCCATAGATTATGTATGTATATTATATAATTGTGTTACTGTATTTTTTATTTAGAATAACATTTTAACATCATTTCGAAGCAGAGCTAAGGGATTTGGACATGGTATGGGAGGAGTTCATAAATATTGCGCATCATCGACCGCCTTGTTGCCTCCCTATGCTCCTGTGGGTGTGGAGTTTGGATTGGATTGAAGTAAATACGTATACAATGTGTTATCTCGACACTTGATTGAAGGAAAATGCCCAAATAATAGACTATATTATTTTAAATAGGGAAGAAAATTTATAGGAGCACTTGTGAAATGTGAATAATTCATAACTTACTTGTGTTTTTATTAACTTTCTCTTCAAGCTAACTCCACGCCTATTTTCTTTAAATTAATCTCAATTTAAAGCCAGAAAGTCTATACCTATTTAAAGAAGGTACTTCAAAAGCTACGATATCAAATGGAAAGTTCGTAAAAAGTAATATAAAGTAGTATATTTCGTTACAAATTAGATATTTTTTTATTGATGGTATGTTACTTGTAAATTAGATCGTAGAGGTAGACTTTTTAGTATGTTTTTTTAATTTATAATTTATTGAAATTATTGAAAAATAATTTTAGGTGTAGAGTACATCATTTGTTCATTTTGATACTGAATGGGAAGGAGGCTTATGTACTGGATGAGGAATATTAGGACATGTATCCGAGCTGTGGAAAAAGTGTTCTTAACGGCTAAATGTAGTACCTATAGCTGATGGACGCTGAATACAGTACAATTATTTCTTCCTCTAGTCAACAACACCTTCCGTAAGGGTTGATGAACTTCCTCTTTAAAGTGTAAGAAGATCCGCAACTTTCTTGTAGCAATGAACAGTTCACTCTCACAAGTGTAAAATGTCGCAATTCAATCGTAACAGCGGCGAACCTCATTGTCCCGTCAATAAAAATGATCGATTAGTATTCTAGACAGCCCTCACGAATATTTCGAATAGAGCTGTGTCCGTACTTACGGACTTGTTGGGACGTAAGTGCGCCAGTAATGCGGACCATCTCTAATATTATAAAATATCCACATATAAAAATACTCGCTAGGAATGTGCCACTGAAACCTATTGACCCAAAATACTCTATTTGGATGCCCTATATTGTATTGTTGTGGGTTAAGGCAAAACGTTTGGGCTTAATTTTATAAATTTATCCGCATGTTAGGTGTTCTCACCTTTGCGTTACATCTAATTCATTATCTGTCTTGTAAAAGACAAGTGTCTTTAAACTTACACGCTTTGTGATTCTTAATGTGGAACAAAAATTTTGTATAAGATTCGCTAACCGCAATCGTTTATTTTCTCATTACAGAGGGGCTTTAGTCGTTCTGTTTCTTTCTCTATCTCTTATTCTCTCAACACCACCGAGGACCACAATGTTTTTTTCCCTGTCTTAATCACATTTAACAAAGTTTTTATTGTCAGTAAAATTTTAAATATTTACTATAAGAAATAGAATGAGAATCAGAATTTGACGTGGTTTGGGAATGTGGAAAGAATAGATGTAAACTGAATGACAAAGAAAATTTACAAGGCTGAAAGGGAAGGTATAAGAAAGCGTGGCCGACCGAGAATGGCGTGGATCGAACACATCGATTCCGTCCTCAAGGAAGGCTAGGTATAAGAAATAGGAGAGGTTGTATGAGAAATGGTATGTCGGTGGAAGAAGCGAAAGTGTGCTTGGATATTAAAGAGTGGACGTCCGTTCTCTCTGCCTACCCGTTAAAAAAATAAGAATAATGCTGGTAGGGAAAATGTAGGACGTCAAAGGTACTATGTTAATAAGAGAATACCTACTTTGGTGCAAAAAGTGTGGAATTTATAATATTTCATGAAGGTAGTACCTATAAATCAAATCTGCAAAAGATTTAGGTTATTTTAAGACACAGAACATGCTCAAAATATGGCGAAACCAGAGAACGATGGGCAGGAATATCTCGTCCAAGTGTGCTCAGCTCGTTGACATTTTATGAAATAGCTCTACCTATTTATTTAGAAGTACTTATCTGTGCTACGCGTTATGGTATCATGGTGGTTTAATGAAACGAGAGTTTCTTTGATGCAAGGATTCACTCATCAAACCGTTCAAGTAATCATTTATCACCATATTTCCTTTCAGAGGGTCCTTTAGAAACGACACGGGATATTTTTAATTTTTTTTTTCATGTTTAGCAAAGTTCTATGAAAAAATACTTATATGGAGAAAGTGTATTCGACTAAGAACGATGTTAATTGACCACAACAATTACTATTTTTCTATTAAAATTAACGAATTGAACGTGCATTCTTGGTGGAATTATTTAAATAAAATAATTTAAATGAAACAATTGATTTGTTATTCCACTATATTTATTTACCTGACTAGTTTCGCAGGAACAGGTCCTGCATGGTCACAGGTTTCAGTTTCTAAGTCACCTGTGACCATGCAGGACCTGTTCCTGCGAAACTAGTCAGGTAAATAAATATAGTGGAATAACAAATCAATTGTTTCATTTAAATTATTTTACTATTTTTCTGCCCTTCAGGAAGATCAGATTAGAAATATTAGAGAAAATGTAAAAGACATAATAAGTATGTATTGTCGGTGGAAGAAGCAAAAAAAAGTGTCTTGATTTTTAATATTGTATGATGTGTAGTTACATAAACTGTAAAAAATGCAGATCCGTTGAAGGTTGTCCAGAGAACTATGGAACGTGCCATGCTGGGAATTAGTCCCAGAGATAGAATTCGAAATAAGACTATTTGGACTACAAGAGGAGTACTACAAATCGTCGAAATAAGTGTTGTCACATTAAAATGGCACTGGGCTGGTCATCCGCAGCCCAAATGAGAAATGCACGAAGCTCCTCTTGTGTTAGCGCCTTAGAACATCCCAAAGAAACCCCGGACGTACCCAACTTCGATTGAGAGATGATCTGGTAAGGTTTGCGGGTGGGACATGGAAAATGCCTACGTTCAGGAGTGCCTTCGGTTCAAGGCTGAGAAAAGAAGAAGAAGAAGTGATGTGAACTAATAATAGCGATATGAAAACGCGAAATAATTTCAGCTATGTCGTGTCAACATTCAAATTTTATTCACGTATGGCGAAAGTCGAAATAAGGAATGTATGTACCTACATGTTTATTTGTACCTGGTACCTACTCATATTATAGTAGGTGCTGTATATTAATTAATAATAACAGGCGCACTTTTTTGAGGATGTGCTTAGATTGTTAAGTTAATCATTAGAAGAAATTTATTACAGTTATATTGTTTGGATTTTAACAGGGACTCCTTTAATATTATACATTGATAATATTATGCACAGTAATGATAAAAATATCAATTGATTCTTCTTCTTTTATATTGTTTTGAAAAAAATGAACTGTGAACGAAATATTATTGCAAAAACCTGTTGAAGAAATTTCCTATTTTTTAAACCTGATTAGAAGTAGGTACTTATCTTTGTTTTTGAGTTTCACAAATATTGTACGATTGTATCTGAAATTGTTTATTCATGAATATTTTATAATATTATTTTTTTTTTTTTGGAAAATATATTTTATGAATGGACAATTGTGGGCAAAAATAGGCTCTGGGATTGCAAATGCAGTGGATATCCTGAAATGAGGAGTATCACTGCTACTTAAGTTGTCTCGCACTGAAACTTCCGGGATTTATCCGCCGGTCAGTGGTGAAATAGACCAATTATTGATGAACAAGATCAGTCATCTATGTGCAAGAAAAGACATGGATGATTTGATTGAATAGTTTTTATAGATTTTAATCAATTATGGGATTGGTGTAAAAATAATATATTAAGCTGATGTTTTGATTGCAGATTCGTTTAATAAATTAAATAATTTAAAATAAATAAATTACATAATCAATACTTAAACATGATCGAACCAACATTTCTATTCACAAAATATAATCGAATGTACAAAAAAAATTACAAAAATAAAACAAAACAAACATAAAAAAATAAACAACAACAAAATAAATTCTAAATAAAAATAATATGTACAAACTTAAACAAAACAATACATACTTTTTAACAGAAATAAACAAAAAATAATAAAAATAGGAACATAAAATTTTACAAATAAAATAAAACTACATAATAATATAAAGTACAATGGATTAATTTTTGGTAATTTAAATGCTGGATGTTGTTCAGTATTTGGATTTTTCTATGTAGACTTTACAATTTAAGCGTAGGCGTTGTATGCCATGTTCTGGGCGTTGGCGTTGACATTTTCATCGAAAGATCTGGCTCTGTATTGGCTGGCAGCTTCCCATCCATGGGACAGTTGTGGATGTGAATTATCAGCAGCGATCTGAAAAACCAAGAAATAGTTCAATATTTTCCTTTTTCAGTTGTTAGATGCCTATCATTCTAATGGAATATCATTCACCTTCTTGCAAAGTTGGAAGATGGCCAAAGCAACTGAGACGACGAAAGAGAAGAATGAGAGCTGAAGAGCATTCCAGGCCTTCAATCCAAGGACACCGAGGGCGAGTGGCACCAAGGTCATGGCCTTCAAGAGGACGAACACGAGGATTGGGACAATGATTTTCTTCAACTTGGATTTGCGTGGCTCAGCGGCGCTCCTTCCTTCATTGTCTTCGAATTTGACATTCATATCCAACTCATCGCGATCCAAGTTCCTTGGGCTGAGGGTTACTTTGGCATCGCCGAGTGGGAGCTTGAATGACACGTCGTGAGTTTGAATGTAAGATTCGACCACATCCAAGAAATCTCCGGATGAGGAGCGACCAGTCAAATCGTTGCCCTGGTAGTTGTTGCGGACTACTTCAACGGATTCGGAAACCTAAAAAAGTAATCAATATATTAACACATTTAAAAAATGTTTTCAATTTAAATCATTAATTAGTTCAATTTAAGATGTAGCCACCTGGAAGGAATCCTTCTTGAAGATGGTATCCAGTAGAGACATGACTTTGAATTTCATGCAGGCAATCGCATCGTTTCCAGAGCATCCAGATCTCATCTCCTCGACCATCCCGTCCATGGGAGTTCCCTTCCAGAAAGCTGTTTTAGCTGGTTGTCCAGCAGCCATACCCAAGAGGGCCAAACCGAAAATGCACAAAACTTTTCCGTTCATGTTTACACTGACTCTACTGGACAGTCCTCAATGAATGATTAACTCTGTTGTTGATTGATGAAAGGACAGTGCGTTAATACTGATTAGTGGGTGCGGACATCACTATTTATACCACCGGCTTGCATTGGAGAATCCTTAAGACAAACACCAGTGTTAAAATGTCGTAAGTGTTAACCAAAATACAATCAATGTTGGCATTTAGGCTGTAATAATGAATTACTTCCTCGTCGTTTGTAGTATCGGAGGTGTGCAGATCCTATTTGGTTGGATTCGTTCTATTTTCCGTCCTTGTTGCTCAAAGCGTGGAGTTTGTCGGAAAGAAAGTATCGGAAGAAGCAGCGCTTGGTATGCGCTCGGACAGACGCGGTCTGTGCCACCACACACTCGCTGCATGCAAATGATAAGGAACATGTGTTACTCTTGACAATGAACGATCTAACTGACCATTTAATTACAATATTTAAACAATTTGTTTTAGTTTTTTTCAAATTTCAGTCGTTATTTCGTAATGATCAGCCGCATGTAGATATTATATCGATGTAATTGTATTAAATAATAAGTAAATGACCTTGTCGGCAACTTCTTATGCAAGAAATCGTTTCAAAAGCTCTACATATAGCTATTTCCAAAAGGTTCTACTTAATATTATTATTTTCAAATATTTTACCAACAAAGTAAAACGGAGTATTTATTTTTGTTTATAAAGTAAATTCATATACCTATATATATATTTTTTGTTTGACAATAATTATTGATATAAAAGCCCAAAATATTACAATCAGAATACCAACAGATAAAACAAGAGAAACGTAAGCTGATGTAAGTGTGTTTTCAAGTTTTATAAACTCTGATCAGTGAAAAAAATAGCTCAGTGATAGAAAATTTGCGATCAAGCCGTCGTCGAGGTAGATTAACCCTTATCTATTGATTGCGAGCTGATCTCTGTAGATTTTAACCCGCCGCGCCATGTTGGATTTTATGTCAACTTTCAGTGGTTTCGAGTATACAACAACGCTTTCTGTAATAAATACACTGTTTGTAAGTTTTTTCCCGTCCTCGCTCGTGTGCTCATGGTGCTCGCTTCATATTTTTTCATTTTAATAATACAAAATTTTAACAAATAAAGCAAATATGATATTGCATTCCTGTAATCATTCGAGGTCTTACAACCATGATGCACCAACTAAATTTTTAAGAAAGATAATGATATTTTGGAGAAAAAAAATCAAAGAATAATTTTTGAGTAGATACAAATATGAAATTCAGTAGATATAATAAACGTTATGGAACTCTTTAATATAAATTTTGCGATATAAAACTAACTGTAACTCCATCATACTGCTTTGTTCTTACTCAAAATATAAATTGAATTGACCAAATATGATTCAGTTCATTTTGGTTGAAACATAAAGGTTTCGTATGATTTAATGTAACTTTTTATTTTCTGAAATAAAAATCAGGACTTGACTATATTTCGATAGAAAATAAATCATCAAAAAACAAGGTACCTATTCTGCATCAATAACTCGAAATCATTCAAACCTTACATAGCACATCTTGGTTGTAAACACTCGCGTTGCCCGGCTACTATTTTGTTTGTTTACAAAATTTTGTGCAAATTGCCATCTTCATACATAGCAGACGCGAATCAAATATTTTTTCGTGCGATTAACGATTTTTTTTTTATTAAAAAAGACTGTCAGCGTCTTAACTCTCAGCACAAACGTTTAGAAGATCTGTCGAGGACGAGGATCATTGCTGCACCGATATTGACTTTTCCTCTAAGTGGTTGCATGTTAAATAAGATAAAAACGACACTCAAAAAATAGCAGCAACAATCAAATTTTAGTGTACCTACTTATTTGGAAATTTCCGTATACCTATTTATTTCATTTTATTAAAAAAAATTTTTTTTTTGTTTGGAAATATCAGTTCATATACGGAAAGAAAATGTCAAGTAATTATTGTCTGCAGTCCCCAACGTGTTGATGTAAAGTTAAGACCTTTAAAGGGACGAAATAACTGATTTATAGAAAAATCAAACAAAATGATCCTTTTCTATGCCTGTGGTTTTGCAACTAAATACACATAATGTATGCATGTCTTAAAAGTAATTTTGAAGAAGATAGGTATTTATTCCCTAAACGTTTTACTTTCAGTAGGGCAAGTGTACCGCGGTATGTACCTTCATATTATGTAGATGTTATGTCTAATGAAAGTGTAACGTGCCCATACAAGGACTTCTGTCGGAAGGACTCTAACAGGACTTCATAGCCTTGAAATATATTTCAGTAGAACTGTCAGCTGCTTACAAAATATGTATTTACAGTAATTGGGCGTTGACTTGAATCTATGTTCGGGCTTCTTGAACTGGGCCTTCAAATGAGATGATTGTGAGCGGAGAAATGATCGGTTGATGTGTCTGGTGGAAAGAAAAGAAAAACTGATATTGAGTGCACTTTTGAAAATCCTTTCAAATCTGCGTTAAATTCTCTTCAATCTTTTACAGTTCAATTATTTGATTTGCTACGTTCGCCCACTCCGTAGGTAGGCCTATTATTGCTATATGGATTTATTTTTACCCAATATGGTAGGCAGAGATAATGGACCTCCACATTTCTTCCGCAGACATACCATTTTTCAAACCATCTCTCCTATTTCTTTTACATCTTCCTTGATGGATCGATGGTTCGATCCACGTCATTTTCGATTGACCACGTATTCTTGCATATTTTTAGACTTAATTTTTTTTGCAAACATCTCAACTTATTAACTTTTATTTTTATAACAGTGGGGTTAGTGCGAGTCTTATCGAAACGTGTTCTAAAATCAAACGATCGAATCGTTCCATCATTTTGTATGGAAAATTTTCGAAACTCGTTCGATGATCGTTTCGATATTCGATCATCGAATACTAATACTAGGGCTAAAGCACTAAATTCCTCATCGCATTCCTTTCACAATATTTTAATTCGTTACCATGTCTCACAGAGTTTTTCCACAATTTTTTCGCACAGGTCTCATCTTTACTGCATTTATTTCACATTCTTCAATTCTGTTCTGTTTAACAGCCATGACTACATCGTTGTTGGTAACAACATTGCGTTGCACTTGTTTTTTTAACTTGTAGTGAGACATTTTTTCATAATCCATAACTACACAATATTTTTTTTTATTTTATAGACCTCCACCCGGACTCGAGTGATTTTGATACACACAGTATAATATATCTAATTGTATCTATAAACATACTGTAATATTCGTCTGTAAAACCATAAAATTCATTATACCTTTTTTGTTACAGTGTAAAAGCAGTAGCTTATTGAAAAGTTTGAAAATCTTCTGATGTGCGTAACATGTCATCCTTCCATATTAGTATGTTGAAAAATACCATTAAAAAAATGGAAGTTTCAAAGAGGTCTCTTTTTTCAAAATATGAATGTGAAACTAACACATTAATATATTACGGGTAAAACGGTTAGGGGTTAGGACAAATTGAACGAATGGTAGCATTGTGGTCTTCACCTCAAATAGTGTATAACATTTGACGAGACTTGGTTGGACCGTGCTATGAATGTTTTCTCAGAATAGAAACCACAGTGAGCCTTGGCGAGTTGAATTCCCATAATTTGGCTATGATGTTTAATTGAGTTTCATTAAGAAATTATTTGATTCATATGATAATATCCATAACATGTTAAGTAAATTCATACGTTATTAGACAGTCGCACCTTCTGTCGTTAATTATACCAAATCTCTCTAGATAATCATATCGGAATACTAATGAGGACCTCTGACAATATTTTTAAATCCTTGACTCGCCTTAACAGCTGGCTGCCTTTTACGATACGCGGATATACCAATGAAGTTCAACTCAAAACTTTCTTCCCAATTGCGATTTCTAATTATTATAGCTTCAACAATAAATCATTAATTTTTAACTCATTATCTTTAATATCAAACAAAATTTAAGTGTACCTATTTATACATCTTTTGATAAACAATGTTTGTATCTACATACATTATCTTTCTTATTTTTATTATTTTTTTAAAATTAATCTGTTCTCACTCAAAGTGAACACAAATACACTCTTTAACTCTTTCACAGTAGGCTACTTAAAGCTTGTGTCGTGAAAGAGGAAGATGATCGGCATCTGGGATCAAACCCACGATCTTCTAACGATACAGTACGAAAGCCAGCTTCGTAATCGCCAGGCTACCAACACTCTTATTCTTCTTGGCTTGTAATCTTCCTATTATACACGCATCCTGCGATGTGGACTCCTAGCTATCGTTCAATTTCGGGAGATTGTCCTGAAGGTCTGTTGATTTTGGAGAATGTTGCCTTTAGCCACCCTTAATGTGATATTACCATCATTCTTAAAATAGAATTTTTTAAAAAGTTTCAAAACAAAGTTTTTTCTCTATGTACAAAGAATGCGAGTACCTACTTAACCAACATTAGCTTTAAGTACAATGACATTTATAACCTTTTTAACCTTAATTCCAAATTACTTGCATAAAAAAGTTGTTGAATATCATATAGATAGCTTTAAATTTAATATAAAAACAGGCCTGTTTTTTGACAATACATAATATTTTTTACTTTTCAATCAAACTGTTGACGCCTCACGGAAAACAGAATTTGTGTTGTGAAAGAGGAAAACGCGGGTATCGAACCCCCATCGATCAAACGAACTAAATTGCAATAATTTCCTTTACTTACCGGATAAGAAAATAATATCATGAAATTTTTACGTAGGCACCTTGACAAAGTCAACAATCTTAAAGAATTTACCGCTCTTATAGAAATACATTAGGAGTAGGTACATCTGTATAGTTTTTCATTTCAGGAATTAAACTTGTTTTTGTGTATAAGTAGGTACCTACCTAAATACATTTTTAGTAACCCCAACAAAAGCCAAGTACCTTAGGAGGATTCGTAATTCTTTGCAGATCTTATCGTACTTAGGTACTTGTGCAAACTATATTATCATTATCTGATTTTCTATACCAGTAAAAGCAGACTACTTCTACTTATAATTTGCTTAATCTATATTTATTTAATCAGAATGAAAATAATTTAAAACTAACTACCCAGAATCTGAACTTGAATCCATTACATTTTCTCTGTATGTTTCTCTCGGGTTTTAATTAATGTCATTATTATTTGCAATGTTTGATGTTTAATGATAGTAAAAAAGGAATTGGTCATCGAATAATTTATTAAATAATTACAAAATAAATAAATAAATTAGTCAGTTATGGATGTCGTTGTAATGTCCGTTTGACGTAAGTGGTGGTAATGTCAGTTAGGTTTAAAGTCTTCCGTAAGCCATCTGCTGGGCATCCCTCTTCATCCTGTAAGGGGCGTGGGGCTGTTCCCACCCTGGAGCTGGAACATGCTCGATGTGATGGTCATGGTGGTGTGGGTAGTGGATCACTTCGTAGTTTACAACCTTGGGCTTGGTGAACTTGAAGATGACCATGGCACCTGAAAAAATCATAATCATTAGAGTTTTGATCTGATAAGAATTATTCTTTTAATTCTGCCTAAGAAAAAGGAACGCTCCCTTACCTGATAATACTAATGAGATGAGGCCAAGAGTGAGGGCCTTCCATGTCTTAAGGGCAATCAGGGCCAGAGCGAGTGGAACAAGAACTGAAGCTTTGAATTTTAATCCTAATAAGAAGGGAATCATCACCTTCTTCACGAAGCCACGACCTGAAAGAAGAATAGTTTATTCAATTAGAGTAATTCTCTTATAGCACAATTATGCTGTGTTGCTTTGTTTGTTTTTTTAATCTACCTTGTTCAACGTTTCTTTCAGCAAGAGGCACCTCCAAGCTATCAGGTAATCCTTGAAGAAGGGATCGTGGTACATATTCTCCTGCGGGTCCAGACGTCAACTCTTCGGGCATTTTGATTTTCAGAGTGTGTGATGCCAAAAAGTCATCGACCTTATCCAATATTTCTACTTTCTCATCTTTGTATTCCCTGGCTTCGTTGTCGACCTCTCCCGTCTTGACGATCGAAAGATTGTCGGTGATTTTGATTTCTTCGTTCTGCACGTTCCTGCTCAGCCATGCCAATGCTTTGGGCTTGATGCAGGATGTGGAGTACTGACTGACGCATCCGTTGTAAATATCGAAAGCTAAATTGGCCGCGGAATCCTGATAGGCCGCAGCTCCGGCGACGACCACCAAACAGCAGATGGCGAACTTGATCATGATCATAGACCACAGGAGAACTACCAACGAACTATGAGACAGTTATACTAATTGATGGACGATGTTTATTGACACGCTGACAACCGAATACAATTCATTGATATCTCAGGGCTTGGTTTTTATACGACGCTCTATAGGGTGACCATGATGCTAAAAAGGACTGCCAATTTGGAAAACTTAATGTTAACAGATCTATATATTATGTACTATACAATTAGGGAGTTTCAGAAAATAGTCTGCGGTAAAATACAAGGTAAAAATCCCTGAGTAGTTGTTCACAAGTACGACCCTGTCACACATTGCTCATATGATTAGGGTTGGTTGGTAAAAATTACCATTTACCAATAAGCCTGCCCAAATACATACTTTTATTTAAAGGCTTATAAAATATTTAGAACAACATATTTTTTTAACAATTTGCGTACACCCAAAGGTAATAATAATAATAATAATAATAAACTTTATTACAAACAAATATGGCACATGAAAAACAATACAAACAAAATCAAAATCATTTAAGATAAATAAACACATTCAAGTGCAGTCTTGGACACCCTCACTAGGCATAGCCTGTGTCGAGTAGTGTCCATAGAAACAGCCTTCTTCTTGTTAACCACAAAGGGAAAACGATACAATACACACTCAGTGAAAAGAGTAAAATCATATTGCATCTATAATGCCGTTTCGAAATATTTCACACTTGAAAAATGTGTTTGAAGAATGAAAAATCTTGATTGAGGTATGCAGCATACGAAAGGAATAAAAATGCGTGTTCGGTTATCTTTCTAAGTACTTAACTAATTCTAGCTGATAGCCTTCTGTATGAGATCCTATCCTATTTTTCTGAAATGTTTTGATTTGTTCTGTACGGTGTTTGCTGAAAATTTCCAAGAAACTGTATATAAAATTTATTGTAAAAAAAAAAATATGAACGCAGTTGTCTCGAAAGAGACCAAGGAGAGATAATTATAAATAAAAATAAACAAATAAAATCTGAATAATATCGGCAGTATTGTAATCACTGCTTTATTATGAAAACATTTCCAAAGTATATTTTTATTGTTATTCAGTTTAATTATTGTACTGTTTCTTACCTAGATTTCTTTTTTCAAATATTTTTTTTATAATATGGGTAAGATGCGTCTCTAATTTCCAGTAAAATATGGCCACCTTACAAACCGTAGTAGTGAAATGTACGTAGAATCCTTTGCAGTGCCGGGACATAATTTGAACCAAACTTAGCCTCAGTAGGACGTCCTAGTGTTGGGTATAGAATATCTGGGTTGAAATGTCTCTTGAATTATTAATTAGCTCACACACTCTAGTGTCCATTGATTGGTGGACGAAAATAATATTATATACGCACTTACCAGATCATATTATATGAATGCCATGATAAATAATTTTGTTTCAAATTCTCTATAAGTTTATTTGAGTTCCCAATATCCCGGTTACATAAATTACACTCGTCTTGTTCCGGTGGACAGGTATATTTTCTAATAACTGCAAGAAAAAAATGGTTGATTTGGTGATAAGAATTGTTTTTTCGATTAAATGAAAGAATAAGAATTGTTTTTTTCCCCTTTATTTTGTTTCAGTGATGAGTATGTATATCGGTTATTTAGAATATTCTAAACCAATGCATCTTTAACGTTAACCTAAAGTGATCACACTAAGCCAGCCTTCGAAACGACAGTAGAAGACGGTTGTAAGCCCGTGGTGGTTTGTTCCATTCAAAAATCGAACATCAGTAATGAATGTTTAGAGTCATTAGTTGTTAAGATAATTCTTCAATGCATCTTTGTTGACTGGGGTATATACAATGGGCGCACTATTGCCAACTCCTTGATTAAACCGAATGTTTTTCTGTTTAATGTGTTGTCCATCCTTTTGTATGGACCATAGACCTGATCATAGCCCAGTCACAAAAAGTATCTGCATTTGAAATCACGTGGCTCAGGAGAATCTTGGTTATATTATGGTAGTACCACAGCATACGACGCTCTACGCCGGCCAGCGCACCCAGCGTAGGCCCATTACGTCTACAATTATGGAGAGAAGATGGACTCGGTTGGGACATGTGTTATGGATGTCGAATGACATGTGGCTGAGGAGAGAGTTGTTCTTCCTACCATCGGGGTCCTGAAGACGAGGAAAACCTTCTCATACCGTAATCTGCTCCTTCGAAGCAGAACTGAGGGGTTTGGACATGGTGTGGGAGGAAGTCATAAACATTGCCCAAGATCGAGCGCAATGGAGCTTCTGTTGCCTCCCTTTGCCCCTAAGTGGGATGTTAAGTTCCACAATGTTTCATTTCAATACGAGTAATGCTTAGTATATTTATCTACATAATATTATCATGTGAGTTCTTTCTAGCCCACTTCAGCGGTACCTATCTAGGTATATTGTATAATATTATTGTTTAAGAATATCCTATACTTACATTAGTTTTCATAGCCAAGGGGTGATATTGTGTTTCTGGTTGTTTATTGATTTGTGAATTTTTCATTTCTCTTTCATAGTAAGGACATCCTTATACTTACATCTAAAACATCTTTATCCTTCAATACTTGTATTATTGAGTTCGAGTTGGATGGCTTTTTATGATGGGAATTAGTCCGTTAGAATGGCAAATATTTTTTTAAATTTGTCTTTGAGCTCAGAGAAAAATGCGTTGAATAAATAAATTGATTCATACTCATTCAGATTCATACAAAGATGACTTTGTGAAAAAATATTTCGACTTCAAAAAGATAAATTTCTGTTGAACATCATAAAAAAATTACTTTCATAACACCGGTATAAACAAAAAAAAAACAATTAATATGCATAGGGACAGTTTGTTTCGTAATCTTTGATAATAAACATATTGCACCGAAATAAATGTATGAATTTTGAACAGTAGCTTTGGGTTATTAATTGTGTTATAAAATTAATAATTACTGAAGCAAGACACGCGAGTGTGGCCGCGGGTCGGAGCAAGACCATGGACGTGAACAATGCCAGGAATTCCTAAACAACTTCACTTTCTTTATGAGCACAGAGAATATACAATGAGAGACAAGTACCCACGACATGGCACAACATGAGAACTTTCTTCCACATCTAAAGGATACGGTGCAAGTATACTTGTCATTTGAGATACCTTTATATGAAAAAAAAAAAACGGATCTGGTCAAATGGTTTTACTTTATTGAATTTTACATATTCTTTCGTTTGGTATATCAGCAGTTTTCTTACAGAAACTTGGACTCGGACGAATAATCTGAGTGTAGATATAAAATACTGTAGAAATTAGATATTTCGGACTTTAGAATGGGTGCACTGAAACGTGGTCGACCTGGAATGACATGGAACGATCATATCGCTGCCATCTTAAAGGAGGGCCATAGTAGAAGCACAGGGGACATTCCGCTGTGGAATGAAGCGAAAGATATTTGTCTGGAGAGGAATGAATGGAAGTCCGTACATCCGCCTACCCTCACCCTGAACGCTGTGATGGGTAAAAGAAGTAGGTATTTCAGACTTATAGCGAATATGTAACAACTATAATGACTCCAACAATTCATCACTAATGTTCGATTTTTAAATGGAAAAAACCACCACGGGCCCACGACCGTTTTCTACTGTTACATCGAAGGCTGGCTAATGGGTTGTTTTCCTACGGATACGCCGCTACTATAAACAGCGGTGAATATGTCAGTTGAGAACATTGTCAATATTGTTTCCGTAGTAACAAAAAACATTGTCATATAGTTTTGAAAGACGCCGTCTTTTCAGACGACGCCGACGGCGACGGGCCGTAGGAACCCACTGCATTAGTTGGAAATTATTGAGAACAAGAGAGCAACCTTTAATCTTTATATTTCATTAATTATTAAATATCTACTTGATGCATACATGAGGTTTTTCGACATTTTTATTTTTTTTAACAAAACACATTACAGAGGACAACTAAACATTAAAAGTAGAAACAGAAGTAATTTATGGCCTTAAACTAAGTTGACCTCCATCTAGATGTGTCACATGTTACATTATATATTGTTGAGTGAAACAGGTACATGTTCCAGAGAGAAAAAAATATCAATAGGAATACTCCTAGTATAAGTGAAATATGAAAATAGCTAAAGATAAACGCAAACACAAATGAAGAGTGCAAGAAGAAGGGAAGAAAAAAAGGGTGACATATTGAACATGTTGAGAATTAATAAAATTTATAAGTTGTTGAACATGCATTTTTCTTGGTGGAAGTAATTTAAATAGTCAAATTTAAATAAAAAACTTTTTAACTATTCCACAAATTTATTGTACCTGACATGTTTCGAAGGGGCACGCCCTTCATGGTCACAGGTTATTTGAAACTAAAGCTAAGATTTGGTACCGTGATGAGTTAGCGTTGTACCTACTATAGATGCTTACATATTATGTTAGTATATGAATAGTCTACAGCTGATTTTGAATACAGAGTATATAAACGAATAAGATAAAAATGTGTTAGCAAATAGAGAAATATGAATATGGAAGATATAATACATTTATTTATTTTTTTATTTTAATTTAGATAAAAAGAATAGGTAAACTATATACTTGTGACAATAATGTTATCATTTTGGAATATTAAATGTATTTCTGGAGAGAGACAGTTAAATAATAACAGATAAATAATAATAATAATTGAGAACATTAATTATCTAATGTTTTGTTTTGTAAAATGAATATATTTTTTTATTTTATCTAGACAGCGGTAGAGTATAGTTAAAAGTAATAATAATAATGGTGAATTTTTTCCCATAATACATAGAGTAGAGTATAAACGTCAAATAAGTAAAAAATAATATATATAAATTACAAATTTCTGGCTATAGTACAGTTAACAATAATGATAATAATAATAATGGAGAACATTATCTAAAGTTTTGATTTGAAAAATAATTATAAATGTCTTGAGAGAGGTAGGGTACCTCCAGTTAAAATTTTATAATAATGGAGAACATCATATACATATATTTTTTAATTATTATTATAATTATTTTAAAAAGACTCCGAGAAACATAATAATAAAAAAATTTCAAATTTTTTTTGGAGGAGCAGATAACATTTAAAAAAAAATTTATATAAAAAATAATCCATATTAACAAAGAGAAGAGGCACATTCTAACAACAAAATTATTTGAATATCAAAAAAAATATAAATAAATAAATAAACAGTGTTTGGTAAGTGGGTACGTACGACTTCAACCACCTTCCTAGAATGTTTATTATTATTATTTTTTTATTTAAAATAGGAAACAAGTGGAAACCATTTATTAAAGTAATAGTCTTTCAACACCGGCGATAGAGCTGTCATTGTTTTAAGGGTGATCAAGTTTGCAATCTATTTCATGGAGTACCTATTTGTGTAGGAACCAATACAGTTATATAAACATTAGTCTGTGTATTATTTATATTATGTTTTTTTTTCCTATTTTGATCCTTGTTTTAAAATATAAAGCTTGCATATAGTTCTAAGAATTTAAAAGTTTGAGATTAAGGGACATTAATTTTATTAATTTATGATTAGGTATAATTTCAAAATGAGATGTATATTATTATTGATTAGAACTCTTTAAGGAGTAGGTAGTAATAATTCACAAAAATGTTAAACGTACCATTTATTTTTTATTTTTTTATTATTATTGTTACCAAGTTTACCAACTTGTAAATATGTTTAAAAAAAAAATACAATAGATTGCTGACGTTGATTTAATAAAATTGTTTACACGGGTGTATGGTGGTGTGGATAGTATAAATAAAGTTCGTTATTTTTTTGCTATGTGATTTTTTTTTTCCTCCTTCCTCTCCGACTTTCAAGTGGTAACACGTGGTTCTTAAAATATTTATGTTGTGTGGTCGTGATTTTTATAAGGATTCAATAAAGGTGAATATGTGAAGTCTTTTTGTTCATTAATAATTATCATGTCTTCATTATTTTTTAATCTATTAATTTCTAAAATTTCTAATTTATCGAGTTTTTTACCTACTGCATTTGGGTGTATTAATGAAATGTTGCTATTATTGAAAATATGCTTATTTTCGATGATATGTTTGGCAAAATTCGACTTATCTGGGATATCCCATTTTGTTGTTAGAATGTGCCTCTTCTCTTTGTTAATATGGATTATTTTTTATATAAATTTTTTTTTAAATGTTATCTGCTCCTCCAAAAAAAATTTGAAATTTTTTTATTATTATGTTTCTCGGAGTCTTTTTAAAATAATTATAATAATAATTAAAAAATATATGTATATGATGTTCTCCATTATTATAAAATTTTAACTGGAGGTACCCTACCTCTCTCAAGACATTTATAATTATTTTTCAAATCAAAACTTTAGATAATGTTCTCCATTATTATTATTATCATTATTGTTAACTGTACTATAGCCAGAAATTTGTAATTTATATATATTATTTTTTACTTATTTGACGTTTATACTCTACTCTATGTATTATGGGAAAAAATTCACCATTATTATTATTACTTTTAACTATACTCTACCGCTGTCTAGATAAAATAAAAAAATATATTCATTTTACAAAACAAAACATTAGATAATTAATGTTCTCAATTATTATTATTATTTATCTGTTATTATTTAACTGTCTCTCTCCAGAAATACATTTAATATTCCAAAATGATAACATTATTGTCACAAGTATATAGTTTACCTATTCTTTTTATCTAAATTAAAATAAAAAAATAAATAAATGTATTATATCTTCCATATTCATATTTCTCTATTTGCTAACACATTTTTATCTTATTCGTTTATATACTCTGTATTCAAAATCAGCTGTAGACTATTCATATACTAACATAATATGTAAGCATCTATAGTAGGTACAACGCTAACTCATCACGGTACCAAATCTTAGCTTTAGTTTCAAATAACCTGTGACCATGAAGGGCGTGCCCCTTCGAAACATGTCAGGTACAATAAATTTGTGGAATAGTTAAAAAGTTTTTTATTTAAATTTGATTATGTTGAGAATTCTCATGAGTTTCGGAGACTTAAACATTACCACCTAATGGCGAACGTTGTTAACGTAAAGTGATCACACTAAGCCAGCCTTCGAAGTAACAGTAGAGGACGGTCATGGGCCCGTGGTGGTTTGTTCCATTTAAAAATCGAACATAAGTGATTAATTGTTGGAGTCATTAGTTGTTACATATTCGTTATTATATAGCACTCTTCTCACCATCTTCTGTAGAAGTAATTTTGCCTCAACTTGCTTTTCCACTCTATATAAAATTATTGTAATGTAAGTACATAATATTATGTATGTTAATATCGACGAAAATCAAATCTGTCAATAATCTACCTCATATTATCAAACAAATTATTCTAGTTTTACCGTTTCTGAGTTTTACCGAATCACTCGAAAGCGAGTGCAGGGTTTAAAAAAAATCTGGGATCACCCAGGTAAAATTAAATACAATAATTTTGACATATTTTATAGTAAGCTAAGCTTGTGTTGTGAAAAAAAAGAAGAGTTCAGCACCGGAGATCGAACCCGCGACTTTTAATACCTTGTAAAAAAGTCGACGACTGAGCCTGTTCTGTTATAGTAGGAAGCCTATTTTAAGATATAAAAGAAAGTCGGGTTAGTGCGAACACTCGAGATCGGCCGAACAGATTTTTATTATTTTTGTTTTTTTGGCTTCTAAGCTCCGGATAACAGAATAAAATTAGTATGGAATGAATTTCGATAGAACAACACCATCTGTGAAAAGTTCTATAGAAACACGATTTATTTAAGTACCTGACAACCTTTGACACAAAAAATATTGGCACGCAGATTTTTTTTAGGTTTTTTAAGCTTTTTTCTAATTTGTTAACATTGAAACTCACTTTCTTTTTTTATAAATCAAAACGCAAAAAGTGAAAAAATCAAATTGTTGTTTGACATAATCTGTCAGTTGCGATATATATATATATTCGTATGGTATTTGGCGCAAAAAAATAAATAAAATAAAATCTATAAAACCATAAAAAAATATCAAAGATTATAATATATCACGTCAAAAAATAAAACTCAGTTGCGATAGTTGATGCGATTGACAGAATTCGGATGGAAAACATTGGGAAAACATAATATTGTGGTTTAGACACAGATGCATTGGTCGGAATGACATCGGTTAAAAATCGTTTTCATACTTTTAAATTCTTATTCAAGCTAGTATTAAATTCATTTTCCGAAATAGTGCCCGGTTCTATCAACCGAACGTATTATCCAATGGCGCTAAATTTACGAACAATCAATGCACTTGAAAAAAAAAACAGCTTGACACAGACCGTAAAGGAGAAACAAACTCATCTTTCTTGTTATTATAAATGAAAAAATGTTTTTCTGTTTTTATTTTGTACTTAGTTTTTGTTATGAGAATAATAATTACAAACTCTAATTGTGAAAATAATGTGAGAAATGGATAGTCAATCTTACACTCGGCAAGAAGCCATTCATATTATAAACGACCTTGGTAGTCTTGTGATATAGGCGCGAATTTCTGATCAAGAGGTCCCGAGTTTAATTCCCGGGCGGGTTAGAATTTTTCTGAGTGTTTTCCACTTCCGGGGATGGCCTGTCTCAGATTGGACAGAACCGGTTGACTGGAAAAAGCCTCAGGCAATATGTTTCGCATACTAACCCCTTTGTACAGAGAGGTGTAAATTTATTAATTTTACTTATGATTGTTCTGACAACTTTCATCCATCTCAAAATACCTCCTTTCTTTTCCTCTCTACTCATTCCATCCTTTACGTCATTCGTCATTCATTGCGCACCATACGATGGTTATTACCTCGATCATAGCACAGCATAGAGCAGGTGCACTATTGAGTGTACGACAACTCTTTATTAAAACACATTTTCAACACAGCTTTAGCCAATGCTAGCGAGGTCATACATTATTATTACCTCTAGGAATAATCCAATATTGAAACAAAATTTTGATGGTGATTGGACGGCTCGATAAAAGATAGCGTCTCCATAAGGATTATGTTCAATGTGAACTTCGGTCATTTAATATTGTTTTTTTGTATGTTTTTCATTAGATTTAAAATTGAATAAGCTGCAGTAATTGTTCATTGACTTTATTGTCTTTTCATAGTTTATCGTAGTATAAAAATAAATAAATATAGGTACAAATGAAGGCACTGTATTTAAAAAGAAAAACAATTCAGTATTTCGTTTCAAACAAAGTATTTTTTATTAAATTTAAAGAATTTCTCAAGCACACACTTATAAATTACAAACACTCTATAAATAAAGGTTAAAGTTTAAACCTATCAAGAACAACATACATATAAAAGCTTTGAAGGCTACATTGTTTTAAAACTGTGTATTGTATTGTTTTATTTACAGCATTTTTAAAACAAGTAAATATTTTACAAATCAAATTTCAGTTCAAAAATTTATTTGTAGTCGTAAGTTTATGATTGTGCCCTATATGTTTCAGAATTAATCAGAACATACGAAATTAGGGAATAAACAAAAAAAAATTTATATAAGGTGACAGCACAGATAATGAAAATTATTAACTGAGAAATTCATTTTACAGGCAACTGTTCCTTCATTCTAATCAGAAATAAATCTAACCCAGAAGTGAACCCAGAACTTTATGTATGAAATTTTGGCGCCTGAGACAACTAGGCTACCGATGCAGTATTAAATTGCGGGTTCCATAATATAACAACTTGCTTTTTGGTATCTAAACTAGTTGATATCCGTCTTGCTTTACTTTTATTGAAATTTTAAAACGAAGATTCTATTATTTAATGAATTTATTCTAGAAAATATCTGTTATTTGTATCTCCTATTACTACAATTATAATTGTAAGGATCAGCGATGAATGAAATCGAATACAAAATCTGCGATTTGATCGCACCAACTCAATATATGTCACACATCATAAAGAATACGTTTATAATTTGATATTTGAATAAAATACAATTATTATATGTTCGTGCCGCCTAGTCGTGGTGAAGGTAAATAAAACACGTGATACTTAGCAGAATCACTTAATATACAACATGAAGATGCTCTCGGCAGATAATAGAAAGTTAATTATTAGTATGGAAATTCGTTCGTTCAATATACGGTTGAAGACATTTTTCTATTAATTAACTCTACACGCGACATGCTTTAGAATTGTCAACAAAAACCATCTCAAAACATTGAGTTTGAATAGAGCTGAGTTTTTTTTTAATATCATAATATCCTTAAATTAGCAGAACACCTATCCCATGACTCCAAACCCCATATAATAATTTAATAAATAAATAATAATACTTAATGCAGATGACATAATTAGTTCAAACATTAAGTACATAACAAAATTTATATTTAAAAATAATGAGTGAATATTATGCTATGTACAATTTTTTATCTTATAACTTTATTTACAAACCTTACTATGGAACCGAAATCAATTCCTTTTGTATAATATAAATGAAATGAAATAAATAATCAATGCGATGGTATAAATTTATAATCGCTAAGTAAAAATGATACTTAAATAGAACATAAGAAAACACAAAATTCTATAAAATTAACATAAAATAACAATACCCTAAGACTAGTCCTCACACTATGAAGCCTTAAGAATTCTTAACATAAAATTTATTTATTTATTTTATTTTATTTACTGTGGTACCTCTCAAAACAAGGTTAATTCAGTACCTTAGTGGGAACACTCAGTATTCACATAGTGGGAACAAATCGTTAAGCGAAACAGTTTTCTCTTATATTATAAGGTCCATAATTTTTACGGACGATTTTGAACTACATTTTAATTTTTACTATAAATACCAATAATGGCTGAGCAAGTTTGAAACTACAAGTACATAAGTGTAATCACGTTTTTTTAAATGAATCTCTGCTCACTCAAAGTGAACACAAATACACTCCTTGACTCTTTCACAGTAAGCTACTTAAAGCTTGTGTCGTGAAAGAGGAAGATGGTCGGCACCTGGGATCGAACCACGACGTCCGCACCAAACAGTACGAAAGCCGGCGTTGTAACCGCTAGTCTACCAACAATTACTTGTGGTATTAACTAATGCAACGATTGATAACCAGATATTACAAAAGATGTGCACACTGCAGATGCTGGAGATAGTCCAATCTCATTGAATATGCAGATCATCCGATCACGTGGACATCTGTGATTGGTTCCTGGTGTCGTTATCTCCTGGGCAGTGCCGTGTGCAATTCCCCCTTTCTCATACAAGAAAAGGGTTGACACACTAGAGAGTGCCACGATAATCCAAATTCGAAAGTGATGTAAATTATTGTAGGAATTAATTTTTCTAAAGTATTGTTTGTCATGAGAACAACCCACAGTTCGTTATGTGAATCAGTCGTATGAAGAGGTTTCTTAATACTGTATTTTGCTTAACAAGAATCAAGAAGTGTACAATCCTATTTACAATATTACCTAAAGGTAACAAAACAATAATAATTTAATAAAACATTCTATAACAAACATAATATAAATAATTCAATAGATAAAACGAAAGTGGCACATCTTATAATTATATATGTATGTAACTGATACGATCATTATAAAATCTTTGATTCACGCTCAAAATATCTCAAATACTTTTACTCTAAACTTATTATTTGTGTTATCAAATTTAAAAAGTGTAAAATTAAGATAATATACCTACTATTATCTAGTGAATAATTTACAAGAAAAAAAAACAGTCTCCACGAATTATCGTACAAGCGTAGGTACATAATTCATAAATAAAAATTAATAATAAAAAAATATGACTACGAAATGACATTTATTTCTTTCTCTCAGTATCGACGGAGCACTGCGGATACAGCTTCAGGCAGTCTTTGTTTTCTTGTCCGTCTCTGGCAGCCTGGACGTACCTGTAGAACCTTGCGGCGTCCAAGCTATTGGGAGCTGGCTTTTGAAGTTCACTCGCGTCCCTGAAGGATGAAAGACAAAATATTACTCAAAATATGAAGATTTTCATGTATAAATGTAACCTTAAAACTACAGAGACGAATTACAGTTAACAACGAGCACTCTACCAGATTAATTAAAGAAAAACCACTCGTATATAAATAAAGGTACGTTTACACCAAACGAATATTGAGCTAGAGCTGGAGAATAGTGTATATTTTCTTGATCGTTGATATGGTCTCCAAGAAAGTAACAACGAGAAAGAACTGTCATCACCCATTAATTAGTTATTGTTTTCATGGAGTCCAATATAACGATAAAAGAAAGTATACCTACTCTACTTCCAGCTTTGACACTATGTTTGGCTTTATACTACACCAAATCATCGTAAAATGCTCGTAGATTTAATAAGAGCATTTGATTGAGTAACTCATGTCCATACAAAAATGGCATCGATCAATAGAAATTAATTAGCAACAATAAAACAAAACGTTGAAAGTTTATGAAAAGGTGATTGATTTTTTAGACAAGGTAATTCTGTGTAATTTGCAAGGTACGCCTCTCATTCTAAATGGTCAGTATGACCCTCTCGATATCATGAAAATTCATCATCAGTTTGGAGAAGATAATGAGAGCAAGACTCTTTTATTTTAACATCTGTGCAGTACAAGGCTTGTATTTTTTGATTTAGGTCTGTGTAGAAGTATGTGAAAGTTTGGACGTGGTCAGAAATGTTTTAAAGACACAATATAGCGAGCAATGATCATTGCCGATCAGTTTTCCGGGTTATTGAAATTAAATGTTTTTTTTTAGTAAATTATTCTTTTTCTTAAGAATCAATATCTCAAATAATCATCTATTTTTTTCACGTGTTCACTCGCATACCTACATAATATGTATATACTCGTATATAGCTCAAAGAAGTGGAGTCTAAAGTGTTCATTAAAGAAAAAAAAAGTGCCGAATCACTCAAAAACGAGTGCAGAGCTAAAAAAAATTGTTCATTAAATAAAAAAAAAAACAGAGCAGGTTCTACTACGTGGTAGGTATAATATAAATAATGTGCATTTTGTGTAGAAACTAACAATAGAGCAATGTAAATGCAAAATAAGGTTAATAAATTCGTGTTTAAAAACACTGTTTAATTATTTTTTATGTGCATTCTGTGAGAAAACTACTGCAGTTAACACAGTATTCCATTTTCTTTTCATCTAAAAAATGCAATGCTCCAAGTGAATTCATTGTGGAGCATATAAAATGTGTTGACCTGGGCACAATTTATTATTACTAGGGGCTACCCGTCACTATATGACGGACTTCGTCAACAGCTTTCGTCACATTGATTTTTGACTCGATGCGTAAATCAGTACCCATATTCTAGGTTCCCGTGACATTAAATGTCGGTATTCAATTGCGCCGCGAACGTTTGACATTGCATCAATTTAATCGAAAGGTTAAAAGTATACGTGATTCGAAAAGCGAACGCGAGCGGAACACATGCATCCTTTTGATAAAATTGATGTAACGATACACGTTCGCGGCGCAAGTGAGTACCGGCCTTTAACGCTGGCGTGAAGTTACCTAATTTTGTATGGAAACGTGTAAAGCACCCCTATAAAATACTTCAAAAAGCCCATACAAAATTAATTCCCGCGAGTTTCTCAATTACGTTAGCGAGAAGCCCGCCAGTTGGGTAATGTTTATTTATCCAATAAAGAGTTTATTTATAATTCAGAATAGGGGTACAGCAGACCAATTATCCCATAATATAATTAATTATTATAGCTGGAGGAACGTAATGTTCTTGTTTACCCAAAATTGACAGCTACCTTCATAGATATTGTATGTATGGCTTGCGAGGGGCGATTCGGGTAGGGACTGTTAGTCAATCCGTCAGTATCGTGGGCTATTCTTATAAAGATTGACTGGTAGTTACCTGCTCAATTCGTTGGATATCAAGTTACTGTGAGGGGCGTATCGTTGCGGGTTCTTATACATCGAGCAGACCAATCTCTCTCGGCAGGGTTCGTTGTAGAAGGAGATGCTGGTGAAAGTTTGGTCCACCCTCTGGAGTATGGGGGCGTAGAATGGATCGTAAACTGGAGAGGCTTGGAAGTTGTCTCCAGCGGGTTGCTGAACTGGGGTCTGGACAACCGCCTTAAAATAACAATCATAAAAATTGATGAAAAATAAATATAACTCGGTGTTTGCTTAAAAAATTGAAATATTTGTTCGATGTCGCACAAACCTGTTTCTGCTGTTGTTGTATCTTTTGCTGGAGCTGAATTGCAGCTTGAGCTTGGGCCAACTTTTCTGCCTGTTTTTGAGCTGCTTTGATCTAAAACATACAACATTTTTCTTGGTAATTTTTTTATTCGAAACGTTCTATTGTTTTAATACGGTTTTATCGAAGGTTCTCTGTCCAACGTTTTATCTCCAAATGGGCCTTAAGGTGGATTTACACCTAAAGAATACCGGGCCTAAGTTATAGAACAGAAAATTCTTTCTCAATGTCCGATTTCAGCGAGACATCTTCAATTATTGTTTTTTTCCGCTAGGATCAATGTGGATTTTATGCTAATAGACGAAATGTGTGAGCTGAGAATCGCCAAATAACAACAGTTGTGCAAGCCATGAAAACTCTTATTCTTGTTAACGTTATCTTACCATAATAATTGGGTAAAATTTTGAGTTTAATGGAGTCTGTTCATCCAACAACATAATGTAACACACTTCACATGCGACTTATTTCCTACTACACTACACTTTAAATATATGCAACTATAGAGGAATTGTTTTTTTACAAACTTAAGGTTCGTCGAACTTCATCCCGCATCCGTATCAACAATAATTATTACATAATGCAATATATTATATGTTAAATTTAATTCAGTTTTAATGTCATAAACTGTATTTTATTCATGTAATAAGTCAAATTTTGTTTTTATTCTGGGTCAGGTCGAAGTTGTTCGACGGGCGGGTCAGCCAGTTTGAAATAATAAAACACACGCTAGCAATACGTGTTCCTTTTCCAAATAGCTGGCGAAATTGTCGATCAAATTACGTTGAATTGGACAGACTTCAATGTATACTAGAGGAATGGCCAAATATTTCAAAATTTAAAACTAACCAGTGCTTCCTTTTCAGCTTGTATAGTTGGATTAGTTCCTGGTCGTCTTCCTTGAGGATAAACTACAGATGGGCCGTTAAACGTAGCAGCCTGCGTTTTTCTAAAAAAAAAAAAAACAAAATTATATCATTAGATTTCAAACACATTAAAAAGTTTGAAAGTTAAAAATAGCATGTTGGTTACATACTTGTTTAGTTCCGCTTGTTGCTTAAGTTTTTGTTGTTCTTCGTAGTAAGAGTAGGGCCTGGAGTAGGTCGGAGACTGCTGCGATGCGGCTGTATTCTGCTGGGCCACAGCACCCAGGCCCCACGAATTTATTGTGTTCCCATCTTCAGGGCGAGGACTGAAATTGTCGGATATGGAATTTCGATGGACATCGCTCGATATGAACCTGGAAAAATAACTTATGTTTAACTCACCGTTCAAAAAATGAAAGCTTAACATTATAAAAAAACGAGGATACGCTTTGTAGAAATGAAGTCTTTAATTTTGGAGCAACTGGACTATCTTCATATAGATTTATCCAACAAATCAGTAAAGAAAATCCATGTGTACGAGAACGATTTATATGGAACCGGCGCTATAGTCTCTTCAAATTTGAACAACTAGACAAGCATCTGAAAACTAGATAGGCACCCCAAGGGCAAACAAAGTATTAGCCTTCTTATATTCAGACCTAAATGAGCATGACACCAGATATAGGAATTTCATAAGACCTTTAGAACACAAATTGTCCAAAACATCTACAAGCTTTATAAGTATGAGCGTGCGCCTCCATAATAAGCTTCCACACAAACGTCGATCTCTTGAGCTGCCGAATTTCCGGAGATAGTTGAAAGAGTACCTACCATGTTGAAAATGTATTTAAATTCTACTGACGAGATGCTAAATAAATGAATTTAGAATATAGTGACTACGGGACCAGTTGACTGGAAGAAATGCCTCAGGAAATACAGCGTATCAACATATTAAAATAGCAGTTGTGGGTTGAGTCACTCGACATCTTATTAGAGATGTTAGGTGGGTATAGAGATAAAGGGGCGCAAAACCAATGAAGATCAGACATGAGAGACCAAGCAAAAGAATAATGGAATCCATATCAACGTAAGAAATGTTAGCAATCGTTTTATTAATCAGTTCGCGCTCACACCGTAAATGTTATTCTATAATTTGAAATCGTTTCTAAACAATGCGACTAATTATGATCTTAAAAGTGAATAGGATTAAGCCATGGGTGTTAAACCTACACGCGTCTAAGAGTGATGGTCGACTGCGTATGTCATGTTACAGTTTAATTGTATTATTATTATCTCACGATAATTAGACTGTTTGACACGCGTAGTTGATCAAGAAACTGGATAATCGCGACTATTATTATAAATAGCCTGCTGGAGTAAACGGTATTATGCCATAGATTCTTGAGTAACTAAATACAATTATTGTACCTGCTGGGTCTCTAGAGACGTTAATATGTAAAACTGAATTCACTGTCACTTTGAGACGCAGATGAACTCTGGACTAAAAGGCAACAATTAAACAATACGGTGCCTTGAATAGGGTAAAAATTGATGATAGGTTTTAATGATTGATTGACGATTGGACGAGAGTGTTTTTATTTATACTTTTTTTTTACATCAAACAAGAAAAAATAAATAAAAAGCAGTCAGTGTTGCCGGAAAAAATGTCACCGTATTTAAAAATAGTAACGTCTAAATAAAACTTTATTGGCAAAGTAAAATTACAATTTTGAAAATAAGGATTGCCAAGAAGTCAAATGGCGGACTTATCCCGAAGGATCTCTTCCAGCTATCCCAACTTGCTTATACTTTTATTTAACAAAATGTAGCGATCGGTAAATCCGAAATGGGACATCTCTTACTAAAGAGACATTTGAATTTTATTTAAAAACAAACAGAAAAGCCGAGGACTTAAAATACGGGTCCAGACATCTGGCATATAGATTTTTCATGTTGAAAATCATCAGGCAAAATCACCTTTTGAAAGATAGTTCACGTAACCAAATATACATTTTTAATCTTTGATTAGTAGCAAAACTTATTTGATTTGAAAGAAAAATTGGTATACCTACACAATAACAGCAAACACCTTTGAAGTCATATATTGAAAACCTTCAAAAGTAGCTGATAAATGAAATGAAGACATAATATGATAAATTATTTATAATTTTAGAAACACCAACAGAACACTGATATAAACATAATACAACAAAAGCACACAACAGATACAAAATTCACCAGTGTTCCAATAAGAGGTGTCCGCCACTTCCCAAAGATTAGTAGTGCCGCCAAAGAAACTATTGCGTTATTAAGAGCAAACCTGTTAGACTTGACTAATTTTTTTAATAACGTATGTTGTCCACACAATCGATATGAGGCATCTATGCGAGATTACGATAACAAATAGAGCGAATAGCTGTTTATAAATTATACCTATACCAGGTAGGTTATACCCAGTCATAATATGTCCGCATATATATACATTAAACAAAGAGTTCTTTATATAGAGTGGCTAATAGGAAGAAAATTCACTTTAAATTTGTGTCCAGTTTGGTGGGAGGGACGGGAGGCGTGCGGGTGATGTTCCAATTATGTTTAAATAATGCGCCAAAACATTTATAACGATGACTTAGAAAATTTTAATTTTCCATATAAATAACTTATACTGCGAATATAATGGAATTCAACCTTTTTACTTAGTGCATTGTTTATATTTCAGTAGATATTTGCTTACTATAGTAACCAAATGTTCACTAAAAAGCAACAATGTGATTATTATGTAGTCAACACGATGCGATACCTAGCAACGTCTGTGACAGACTGAATTCATAAAAAATATATTTGGTTTATTGACCAAAGTAGGACTGATAAAATACAAGGCAAGTGAGCCACTCTATATATAGAACTCTTTGACATTAAAGCAGAATATCTAGAGTTATTCACGTAAGAGTTAACATATAGAAGATATTAGTTGGAAGATTATGTTCAAAATATTTCGACAGGAAGTGGTCATTAACCAAGGATGCTCTCTCTAAAATGATAATTTCTACGAAATAACTTTATTTGAGATTTCATATGAATTCAGAATAAAGGGACGAGAAAACTAATCTGAATTCCAATGTGCCTATGAAAATGGTTATAAATAAGTGCATTTTTTAAATAGGTACCTAGATAATTTCATTGATATGTGGATAAAAAACCCAAAGACCATATCATTCCGTATTTATTACGGTTGAAGCATGGTTGAAGTGGGCCTGGGTAGTAGCTTAAAACCATGTTTACAGGACACATTCTGTCAATCGCACCGAACAGCTGACAGCTTGTCAAACCTCAATAAAATTAAAAAATAGAACAATTAATATCAAGTATGTCAAAATTACTAAGAAGGTTAGGTACCTACATTAAATTTTCGAAAGTTCCGCGCAAATTGCCTATTTTTTTTTCTTTCATAAGAACAGTCAAACACAGCAAGTAAAGATTTAACTCAATTGATTCAGCTGTTCACACAATTTCACTCACACTATACTGACTAGTGTCAAGAAAGAGAAAAGGGTCGAGCAAACCCACAAAAGTCAGCAAAGTGGCTTCTAAACTAACAGCAACTTAATTCATTTAAAAGTAATACATCGACGATTTTACAAAGCTCTATTAACGCTGCCTTAAAATTGACAATAATTTACACATATGTGACGCCACACAAAGGTCTATTAGAAGATGAAAATGAGGGTTTTTCAAAATATTGTCTTACTCTGGTCCAAGCCCTGGTCCTGATAGAGGCCAATCTTCATTTTCATGCTGGAAACCACCATTGTGATGCGTCGGAGGAGAGAGACCAGGAACTCCGTGAATCTCTACTGAACTTGGTAAACTGTAGGAAACAGACGGTGGGCCGTAAGATGGTGATGGTGGGCCATAAGAAGTTGATGGTGATCCGTACACTGGAGCCGGGGGTCCGTAGGAATGAGATGGTGGACCGTAGGAATGAGATGGTGGTCCATAAGAATGACTCGGTATGTGTGGAAGCTGAAATAAGTTACAAAGAAATTAGAATATAAGATTACAAAGAAATTAGTTATTTGACAAAAACATTAAAGAACTTACCGAATGGTGTAAGTGTGAAATTTGATGGTGATGATGATGGAATTTGGTTTCATGGTAATTCTTGTGGTACCAGGAGCACAGTTTGAAGATGTGACTCAGGGCCGGGAACACGAACAGAACGAACTTCAAGAAGAGTTTCTTGGCATTGTGGATGCCCATCAGAAGTGGCAGGAATACAAACAATTTTAGTTTGATCAGCTTAATGATAACAATGATGGCCAATACTGCTAGTAAAATCTTGTTCTTGATAAAGTTTTCTGTAAGAAAAAAAGTGATATCAATTAGTTCGATGGTTATAAAAATACAGTGCGTATTGAGGTTTATCGTATAACTGCAACTTTATTGACACATAGGAATGTAGATAAATCTGTGAGGTGATCGATAATGGTTAGCCTTATTTCAGGAACATTTTTGACAGCTAAAATGCAATGATTTTATTACGATTTAAAAAATAATAAATTTCAAAATGATCTAAAAGTTTAGTATAGTAAGTTCATGAGTTAAATCATTATTCCGTCAATATGAACCATCGTAAATATGAATGAGTTTGTCAATGAACTTGGTTGTGACTCAACCACCCAAGGCAGCGCCGAATGTGGGTTACGCGAGCGGATATCTGCGCGCTCCGCGGCCGTGCAGTCGTTTAAAAAATAACCAACATTTTTGCGTCGACATTTAAAGGTACAATATTATTTTCCTGTTACCATTACTGACAACGTGCGTAGCGGCACTGTCTCTTGTATGAAATAATTATTATTTTCACTACCAAGTAGGTATCGTGACGACTCAACCTGGGGTAAATGTTTAATTGTAATTACCGAAGAGATCGTGAACTAACAATAAAAAAAGTCATTGTCATCTGAAGAATTTCATCAAAAATATATTCATATTGTTCTACCAAAATCATAGTTTGCTTCTTATCTATCACAACAGTGACAACCGACCACTTTACTTAGTCTTCTTCGACCATATGGATGTATTTGCAGTTCAAGAAGCAAGTTCTTCAATAATTTTTACAGACCAGGTAAACTTTTCCTGAATTCTCACTCTTTTCTCATTCTTTTCCTTCCATCTCATTTTTTTTTAATTTATGACATTGACTATAGGTATTATGTTTCAAATGAATTGTGTACACATGTAAATGTGGAGCAAATTACAACTTATTTATCATGTTTGGCTGTATACCATATGCATGTCTGTTTTATGTTTGTGCATCTTAAGTAAACACATTTTCCTCTATTTCCGTCTTTGACAGAAGCTTTGATGAGTTACCAATACTATTTGGATAAGATATTTATATATTTATTTTTGTTTATCCCATTATTTTGTTTTATTTTTTGTAAGATAATTAAAAGTCTGCAGAAATTTCTGCAGAAACCAGGCAAGCCTGCAACTGGGAGGTGACTCTTTAGAGAACGTCGACCACTTTAAATATCTGGGAGTGCATTTAACACCGGATGGTGGCAGCGGAAAAGAGGTCTCTATAAGAATAGCCCAAGCCAGCTCTTCATTCAGTGGCATGAAAAAGATTTGGAGGTCCAACAATTTCTCCACCAAAACCAAATGTAACGCGTGTATTATGCCAATTTTGTTATACGGCTGCGAGTCCTGGCATTTGACAAAGGCCCAGCAAAAGAAACTTCTCAGCGTTGAAAACAGATTCCTGCGACAAATACTGGGAATTAGGTGGTATGATTTTGTGACCAATGACTCTGTCCGAGAAAGAACACTACAGCCCTTCGTTACTTCAGTCATCCTAAATCGCAGACTGAGTTGGCTCGGGCACGTCCTCCGTATGTCTCCCGACAGCGTTGGTCAAGCCAGCCTATTTTACAATCCGGGCGGAACAAGAAGAAGAGGAAGACCGTGCCTCACTATTGCGCGAGCCTACAGCGCCGACCTGCAGAATATCGGACTGACCTGGGAGGAAGCGGAGCGGCTGGCGCAAGACAGAAGTGCATGGAGGGACCTAGTGGCGACCACATGCTCCACCTTGGGAGCGAACGTGGATAGGTAAGGTAAAAGTAAAGTGTAAAGAATAATATTCCTACCCATTTGTATAAAAAAATTGCAAACATTGCTGGTTTATAATAACATGTTCTATATGTTTGTAATTTCTATGTGTTTATACCAAATGTCTGTTTGCTTAGTAAAATAAAATATAATACACGTTCTAAAAAGGCATAATCAGACTAATGAAACACAGGCTAAATAAAGTAGACAAAAAAGCTTCCTATCATTAGAATGTTTAATCAAATGCCTGTAAAGTTATGACAGTGTAAAGATCTTCAGGGGACAGGTGAATAAGTACCTAATAAGTAAATTAGGTACTAGGTATACGAATAGAATCGACGAAATTCAGAATGAATAACTCATACATAGTTCCTATGTTTTTATTTTTATCTGTTTCTTCATACGCTCGTATTTTCGTTTATGTATAATTTTGCAATACCGGTCAAAATTTGGACATTTTATTTCCAACACCTCATGGCGTTAATTAATATTTTATTCATTACCTGCGCGACATATTGACGTGATATTGGACCATTTATGTGATGATTTGGTATATTATTATCATGCATGATCAGTTTAAAAGTGAGTGAGTGATTCAAATGACGATTCCAAGTGTCCGAATGAACCTGAGGATGATAGAATACAATAAACAATTGTACATTCTCATTTATTTGTTCTTTGCATCTGCAAATGTGCGTAGGTAATATAAAAGTAAGTCGTATGATTATTTATTTAAGAAATAAAATGGGATAGTTACTATGAAGCTTAGCCGAACATTAATACAGGTTTGAAAGTTGTTTGCCAAACTATGTAACAAGCTAGAAATATTATAAAATGTAAAGAATATCCAAATGTATGTCATTGGATGTAGCCTTGCAAAAAACTATGCTAGTATAATTTATAATTAACACTAGCATAAAATATGTGAAGATTTTCGCTATTTTTGATACAAGACTCGTTTCTATATAATAGAGCACTTATTTATGTATGTAGGTATGTATGTACACTGTACAGAGCATCTCTATACTTTGTTCACGATAGGAGTATCTTGAAAAGATGGGCATATATTAACAAAACCTGTTATCTGATTCTCACAATGCAATCATTGAATCACAATACTCGTAGAATAGATTAATATTTTCGACCTTAACATAACAGTGCTACCAAATTGGCACCCAATGTGGGGAGAATGTGAAAGCAAGTGCCTTTAAAGAATTTTGGGTAACCCTTGAAACGATTTGTGTCAAACACAACCATTAAAGCAGCAGTCGTCACACTTTTTTTAGTCAACGGCCGCATAGGACAAGGTGAGCTATCACTGCGGGCCGCAGCACGGGTACCAGCGGGAGGGGGGGGGGTCCTTGGAAGAAGACCACTCGCGTTCACAACACCCCTCAACATCAAGGAGTAACGAAAAACGTCGACAAAATCGATGCTCTCGTTTCTAAAGACCGTCGTCGAAGCATTAATGAACTCGCTGAGATGTCTAAGGATTTCAATACAGAGTATTCTATCCAAAGTTTAGAACATGAGAGGGTTGCAGTCAAATTTGTCCCTCGCGCTCTCACACACGAGCAAACGAAACGTCTACTTCGAGTATGTTTTTGAGCAATTGTCCACCCCAGTATTCACCGGATCTAGCATGATGTTATTTCTTTTTTCTAGACTCAAAAGGGACGCGAGAAGAAAGTGTTTTGGCAGTGTAGTGTAGGTAAAAAAAAATCGCTGGAAGGCTTAAAGAGCATCCCGATGAGTAATGTAAAAAAACGTTTCGGACAATGTAGGTAGGTACATAACAATAATTTGGGGAGATGCGTGGTGATTAAGAGAGAATACTTTTCAAACAAAAAAAAACACAATAATTCTAAATCGGTGTTAAAAGGTTAAGAAGGGAGTTTTCACTGTGGCTTTTACGCAATGTGAATTTAATACTTTTTTTTTCGAGTAAGCTTCTTCGAAAAGTCGAAATCAAAATAGAAAAAAAACTTACTTGCATTTTAAGAACATTTTTAATTTAAAACATTCCTTCATTCGTTAGCTATTAGAAAAAATTGTTTTCAGCTCCGAAAATGAAGAGTTTTTGCATAATTTCTATCAGTTTTAGGTCAAACGGTGGAAAATCTACATAATAATTCAGAAATGTTTTTTTATTACCTTTTTACCTAATGTCATCGCATCACGCCTAAACGGCTGAACCGATTTCACTAATTCTATTTTGTCGTGTTGGCTTTTATCAGTAGAAGGTTCTTATGAAAGAAAAAATTAAGAAAGTTGCGTGGTAAATTGGGAAATTAAATAAAACTCGCATTAGCCCCTCCTTCTCTATCCACATATTAATTCAGAAATGTTTTTTATTTTTTTTACCGTATGTCATAGCATGACGCTCAAAATACAAATGCTACGTCATATATGAATCTGCACAGAGCCGTGCAAAATGCCGGAGAAGGTTCTTTAATACAATTTGCTGCATTAACTTTAATATATTTAGAGCTATTTAAAAAACCCTATTTTTTAGGATCTTCATACAAAATTTTAATAAACATTAAAAGTGTCATTCTTCTTTTTCTGTGCTTATGTCAGTTATAGAGGTCTACAAAGCAATGGGAAGCTAGACTAGAACCTGTTTAATTACCTACCGATCAAGCCTGACAATCGGAATCAAAAACGTAAAGCAAGACGGGTATAAGCTAGTCAAAAATAAATATAAAAATTTTAATGAATTGAAATCTACTTGCATTAAACACATTGTTAATGGTATCAAAATTATAGCAAAAACTACCTCCAATATGATCCCTAAAAGTGAATGGGTAGAGTTAAACATGTACTTATTCGAAAAAAATACATATCTATACCTACCTAAATTATATTATTTAAGATTTTTTATTAGAACTACAAACGTTCTCCGTGTAACTCCGTGTAAAGTGCATTCAGGCGAAGACTTCGAGTTTTATACGCTCCATCCAGGTAGAGAGAAGACATGATGAAAGAATACTTTTTTTTCAAAAAAAAAGGATTGCAAAGCGATAGATAAAATAATTACCTCTAAATCATACAGACCATCGCTATAATAAAATGGTCCACAAAGTATATGTAATGGACGTAGAGAACTTTTGCTTTTATGGATTGAATTGCCGTATATGTATCAGATACGCATATGTATAAGTAATTATTTTTAAACTTTTGTTTTAATAAAGGTGTAAATGATACTGTGATATACAACTTTTATAATAACCTAAAAATCGGTTGAAAATAACATTCTTAAGTACCTATACTAGTACACAAAACTGCCATACAAATTCATATTCCGCTGTTCAATAAAGCTTACCAATAAGGTAATTAAAAATGTTTCTTACTCAATTTCTTAAACAAGATTCTTCCCTCCGCCTGTTCTCTGGGTATGAGATCCACCTTGACAATCGCCCCATCTCCTTCCAAAGATCTCGGCGAGACCTTCAAAATCGCTCCGTTGAACATCATTTCTGGAAGTCGCAGTTCTAGATCATGCCCCATCAAAAAGTTCATGCTTTTACCATAAAGCGCATTTGTCACTTCTTCAATTGGAGAATCTGGAAAAATAAAATTATACATATTTAATAAACATTTATGCAATATTTTTATGCTTAGCAACCATAATTTAAACGTCATAATGACATCATTACTAAGATTAAAATTGGATTGAAGTCGTGATATAAATGCAGAGTAAGGCCCCTGGTCATTGCATACTTTTATTCTTTCAAGCATTTTTATATGAAATCAATTACCCGTGAATATTCAACGGGAGTACCCATTCAAGACAAGAAATATTACAAGTTTTAAGATAAAGATTGGATGGTGAAAGTATTTTAGACAGAGTCTTAGAAGCTAGTCTTTAAAAATAAAATAACAAATATTATTTAACTAGTTTTAATAAGGCGCCCGTGGCGCCCAATTAAGGCCTTTTTTGCAGACTTTGCTTTCTTATGGCTGAATTCGCATTTAATTCCTAGTCCTTGTCTTAAATAGCCAATCCGACAATTTTAGGGTCCAAAAAGCAAACACTCTATTGTGTTTTTTTTTTTAAATAAAATGAGTCTGGATTACCCATTGTGGGCACAAATTCACTTTGGATGTCTTTCACAGAAATCAAATTTTGGTTGGTTGAAATTGTGGCATTGATATTCGTGGATACCATTTTTCGCCTTGAACTCATTTGAATATGTTTCAAGTGTGTATCGTATAATTCAGAATGAAAGAAGCCTATCTATTAAAATTAATTATACCTAAGGGGTTCTATTTGTACGCGATGAAGAATTAGAAATTTGAGTAACCACAAAGGTTTGTTACTATGTGTAGCCAGAATATTGACCGCAACGCATTGACGTGATTGACTCTGTTTATTGACGATCTGTAAACGAAGGTTTACATATTGGTAGCAATCAGTAACAATGGCTTGCGATCAGTAACGATAAATAGGAGAAATGTTAATAGCCCTGCTTAGGTTCTGTATAGATTCGTTACACACGCGTTCATCTACATAATAATTGAGAAATGTTTGTGTGCTTTCTATCGTATATGTGAACATCACGCTCAAAATACAAATGCTACGTCAGATATAAATCTGCGCAGAGCGGTGCAATTTGCTTGAGAAGGTTCTTAAATACAATTTGCTGCATAGCTATTTAAAAAACTCTATTTTTTTAGGATCTTCATACAAATTTCTCAAAAAGACAGTAAGCCATCTTTTGTAAACAAAATTACTCATGTAAACGTTGAATGGAATCTTGGTATTACGGTATGAAAATGTAATAAAATAATCGTAGATTGATTTGTTATACATATAAATGTTATTCAAATCTTATTATTCTCAATAAATAAAGATTTAATGAAAAAATTTGCAAAATGATTCCTCCATTTGACAGATAGCGCAAATCACCCTCTATGGGTGGAGAGCCAAATTAATTATCACACATTAGGGAATGTAGCTAAGATTCAAACCACAGAGCTATCTCTCTCTCTCTATGAAAACTTGCAAATTATGTCGGTAGGTTCGTATAATATTATGAGGTCGGTGAAACAAAATTTTTAAAAGTGTCATTCTTCATTTCCTGTGCTTATGTCAGTTATAGAGGTCTGTTAAGCAATGGGAAGCTAGACTAGAACCTGTTTAATTACCTACCGATCAAGCCTGACAATCGGAATCAAAAACGTAAAGCAAGACGGGTATATAAGCTAGTAAATAATAAAACAAAATAGTCATATCATAATATGTGTTAGCTCCGTTGGCATACTTTCCCCAAATCTTGGTCCGCGACACCCAGCTTCGTTCACGTTATATACGCACTAGAGTGCCATAATATAATATGATATCGATTGATAATGACTAGAGACCGGATTATATGCAACTTAAAATGATTGAAATATGCATCGTAAATGCTCGAAATATGCACCAAAATCGACAAAAAATGCCAAAATATGCAACATCAAAATTAAATAAATACCACAAAATAACGTTTTTACAATCTATTTGTTACACAATGTCATCCCCTAGTTTATAAGTAATATTATTTACAAAAAAGCCTACATTAAATTAAAATATTTTTTTTATTTACTACATTTTCAACTATATGCTCTAATTTTTGTTCTTGAAAACGTTAACAATCAAGTGCTGTTCTAAATTTTCAGTAGTAAGGTTATATCTTCTATCACTTAATATATTTTTATAATTCGAAAAGGATCTTTCTACATCCACTGAGGTCACTGGACAGTAATTGAATTTCGTGAATGTTATATTAGTAGGTATTAACTCTGGTAAATTTGAACCCGATCTGTTAGTAAAATTGTTGATTTGGCACAAAGATTCATAGCCAGGATTGTTGTTTCAAATGTTTTCAAACTTTTCTCTCAGTTTTATTAAAAATGTTCCTGGCAAGTCGGAGTTGATTTGGCGTCCTTTTTTCATCACTTCAATAGATGTATCTAATGGAAAACCCTGGGTTTCCAGCTATAAAAGCCGACTGTCTTCGGGAATCTTCGATAACTCGTATGTGTACTCGATACCTATACCAAAGATTCATTAAAATTTTAGATGAAAGTATAGCCAAATATGCAATATCATTGAATTTTAGTCGAAATATGCAATGTCCTATAAAATAGCCAAAATATGCAAATGCATATGCAAATATGCATTTGCATATAATCCGGTCTCTAATAATGACATTACCAAGTTATAAAACTATATATTTCTCTCCTAGGGTTAACCATTAAAGTGCAGTTTCATATTTTCAACCGAAAGTAAATTAAATTCATGCATATACATGAGTCTTGTGATCGGATTTCAAAAAAAAAAATAGATTTCGCTGAAATTAATTTTCTCGACGTTTTCGAGGGTGTAGATTCCAAAAATGCAAAAAAAATTAATTTCCGCGTACCCGTACCCGTACGTGTACGCCAAAAATGTGTGCGCACCCATAACTGATAGTAATTCTTATCCGATTTGATTGAAATTTGGTAGAACGGTTAGCCCCTCGATGTAGATGAGTCAGTAAAATGTTGAGATCTGTACCTTCAGGGGAACCCTCTTAAAGTATCCAAAGAAAATTTCACTTGTTCTAGAAAAAGGGCTAAAAAAAAAATTTCTTCGATTTTCATAAAATTTGGCATACGGGTTGGTCTTATGCTCCTACACAAGCACGTAAGATTTGAGGTCCGTATCTTCAGTGGGTCCCCCTTAAAGTACCGATTAATATTGAATATGTAGTTCTACAGCAGATAATAAAAATTTCCAATAGTCGATATCATTTTAAAGTTTCTATAATAATTCCAAGGATAAATTCATTTTAATCGTAAAATTATGAATTTTTATGCAAAGATATGTTTTACACGAAAAAACTGTTATAATATACTATGAGTTCTGGGCTACCCTACGTTAGCAGCTTTTTTTTTTTAATAATTTGCTATAGAAATGGAGAGTCGTTTGGCGTCGGAATACCTCTAAAAATCTTTAGAAATAATGGAAAGGTGTTGTAAAGTGTTTTTATAGACATGTTTATTGAATGTCATATAAACTAAGCTTGAAGTTGCGTATGATTTAATAATAAGCATACATACATTAAATAAATTCTCCCTTTAAGGTGGTCAACCTCACGGTCCATAATAAGAATAAAATAAAATAATAATGAGCATAAATTGAAATTAATCAAAAAGATAAAGAGCCCTACTTTTCAATGACAGTTTGATGATTCACTATTTTAATACCAAACCAATGAAATTTGATGGTATGGGCCTTTCCCACTTATTCCACGTATGGGCCCTATAAAAATATTTAGGTGTATCAATTTTTGTATAATGCTGGATATCTGATTTTTAAAATCGATGGGCTCCGAGCTACTACAAAAAAAATTTAGTTCAGGTACATATATATAAAAATGGAGAGCTATTTTACGTGGTCATCGCATCACGCCTAAACGGCTGGACCGATTTCGCTAATTCTTTTTTAGTCCTGTTGGCTTTTATCAGGAGAAGGTTCTTATAAAATTAGAAAATTAAAGAAAACTACAATTAGGTAATCTTATTAGTACTTTTACCATATCATTTTTATACCGATTTTGAAATTCTGACAGGAACTGTCAGTTGTTAGATAGTTGGTGCAATTGACAGAATGCGGATGGAATATACAAGGTTTAAAACAGATGCATCGTTCGGAATTACATTGGTCAAAAGATAAATTATTCATCATTATACAACGTCTGTCGGGAAAGCTAGTTTTTTTATAAAATAATGTATCACATTTAACATAAAATTCAGTAGGTACACACTTTTTGTTGACTCTCCGTTGACCGGGTTCATAGTTTATTTATAAGACACGCATGTACCTAAAACCAGTCAGTAGGTCGCGAAACGTAGCCAGATGGATACACAAATAAAAACATTTGATTCACTGATTTATGGTTTTCACCAAAATGAACATGATACGTTGATATTATATCTTTCAATACAATTGTGTCATCTTCACGCACAAGTTGACAGTAGTTCGTGCATAGAAAAGTTTTTTTTTATTTGAGGGGAGACCACCAACATGGCATCAAACATAATAACACTTATTATGCATTAGATACTTAATAAACCAAAATATATGATAAAGTACTTTCTTAGAAATTGTTTAATTGGTAGTTGGTATTTTCGGAGTTATCAAATTGTTCAACCGTGATACATACAAGAGTGATGATACTACAACGTTATCAAATGCAAGCGGTGATCTAAAAAAAATAAGATAAAAGCTGATATTAAATTATTCGTACATATATAAAAAATGGTAATTTCAAAATGAAATTGAAAACGAATTTATTATTCACGAGTGAAAAGTGAGACTGTTCGTTTTTATATTGTTTGCAAATTCTTTCATTGCAGCATATCTATTATTATTTTTATGTTTTTGTAATCTATGCGCGATTCGTATGAAAATAAAAAGAACTAGGTATAGAAGAGAAGAATGATATTTCTTTATCTTAGTCAAGAATGTCCCGCAAACCTGTCATTGCCACATGAGCCCGAGATAATATCTATTCTTATATTTTAATATCAATAGTTGCCGTGGGGTTGCCGGCTTAGAATAGCACCTCTGCTCTTTTTGCTGGTTTTTCGAGCATCCTGTAAGAGGCAGGAAATCGAAAAATCAGATCGGGACCGTGGGGTTGACCACCTCACGTTCTTAAAACAATCGGTCAGAAAAGGCAACAGAATTAAGCCTCGGACGCCTGGACCCCATCAGGGGGGGGTTCAGGCAGCTGGTGTCCCCCCTGTATTGACCACGGCTCGATTAAGGAACAAGAGCTTGAAAATTGGGACTCTGAATGTCCGCACTCTGAGGGCGGGCGGGGAGCTTGTTGCTGCCAAGTTGGCGGGAGATTATGGACTAGATATCCTGGGGCTGAGTGAGGCACGCATCCCAGGCTCGGGGCAGAGTGACGCTGGCAATTATGTCATGCTTCACTCTGGCCACCGGACTGCACGGATGCGTGGCGTCGCTCTACTTTTAAGTAAATATGCCTTCTCTCGCCTTCTTGGTTGGGAACCTGTTTCTGACCGCCTGATGAGTGCGTCCTTTAAGATGAGTGGCGAAACACTGACGGTCCTTCTATGCTATGCTCCCACTGAGGATGGGGACGCGGCTGCTAAGGATTGTTTCTATGACAGTCTGGATGCAGTTGTGTCCCATGTTCCGAGGCGCCATCGCCTAATAGTTCTGGGGGACTTTAATGCCAAGGTTGGCAACGACCCCCAGAATGGACCAGGCGTCATGGGTAAGCATGGCTTAGGAGTGATGAATGATAACGGAAGCCGTCTCATTGGTTTCGCTACGCTCCATGGACTCTTAATAGGGGGAACTCTCTTTCCCCACAAGGATATCCATAAATACACCTGGACCTCGCCCGACAGAAGAACGAAAAACCAGATAGACCATCTCCTGGTAAGGGCTAGCAGCCGAACTGACCTGCGGGATGTCCGCACCTGCCGGGGAGCAGACATGGACACGGATCACGAACTCCTTGTGGGTTCGTTCAGATTCAAATTCCACCATTTCCAGCCAAGATCGTCTGCTCCTCGCCCGCTGGACATACGCAGGTTAGAGAGTGCTCAGTGTCGTCACTTGTACGAGACTGAGTTACGCACAAGGTTTGCCCCCTTGCAGGATTCACCCAGAGCTGCCCCAATTGAGTCAGCCTGGACTAGCTTTCGTGACGCGGTTATGGAATCCGCACGTTCTTCTGTCGGCTATAAGAATAAAAAGAGGCCAATATGGATGTCCGATGGGTCCTGGAGTCTCATCGAAGATCGCCAGAAGGCTAAGACCCTCAGAGACAGCGAAAAAGACCCTCAAAAACTGGCTGCTTTGGTGTCTGAGTACAGAGAGCTGAGCCGCAAGGTGAAGCACTCTGTACGAACAGATAAAAGAAGACACCTGGACTCTCAGATACGGCGGGCACAGTCTGCTGCACTCGGTAATGACTCAAGGACACTTTTCGAAATCACCCGGGAGGTCGGGGGCAGGGGTCAAAAAAGACCCGTGACGGCAATACGAGACTCTCGTGGAGCTACTGTCACTGCCCCCGAACTGATTAAAGGGAGATGGAGGGAGTACTTTGAGTCGATATTGAACCGCCCCGAGCCCTCCTCACCTTACAACTTTGAGGAGGAGTTGGCGGGTCTGAATATACCTCAGGCGACTGGGATATGTGAAGATCCGCCGACCTACAGCGAGATGGTGCTGGCCGTGATGAGATTGAAGAACAACAAAGCGCCAGGAGACGATGGAATCCACGCAGAGCTCCTCAAACAAGGCATAGATACCCTTGGCCAACCACTTCTCGATATATTTAAAATGGCGTGGGAAGAGGAGAGGTGCCCAAAAGATTGGCGGAATGGATCCATCGTCGCAATATTTAAAAAGGGGGACCCCTTTGAATGCGGAAACTACCGTGGAATTACTCTGCTGAGTGTTCCCGGTAAGGTATTATCTCAGATATTACTACACCGCATTCGGGGGCCTGTCATGGCTGTCCTGAGAGAGCAACAATGCGGCTTTGTACCTGGAAGATCCTGCACGGACCCAATTTTCTGTGCTAGGTGCGTCTTTCAGCAGTGCAAAGAGTTTAACTCTCCAGTCGGAGAGTTCGCCATGGCCGAGGAGAGCGCTGTTCTTCCTCCCATCAGGGTCCCGAAGACGAGGAAGACCCTCTCACACTGTGCTCCGCTCCTTCGAAGCAGAGCTGAGGGACATGGACATGGTGTGGGAGGAGGTCATAAACATTGCGCAAGATCGAGCGCAATGGAGAGCTCTTGTTGCCTCCCTATGCCCCTGAGTGGGGTGGAAAAGGGAGAATTGATTGATTGATTGATTGAGTAGGTAAAGTAGGTAACTTCCCTAAAAAAATATTAACAAATTTCCTAATTAACTAATATCATGAAGAGCTCTCCACCGCGTTCGATCTTGCGCAGCTTCGATGATCTCTTCCCACACCATATCCAGATCCCAGATAGGTCAGATAGCTCTGCCTCGAAGGAACGGAACACGGTATGAGAGGGTCTTCCTCACATTCGTGACCCTGTTGGGAGGAAGAACAGCGCTCTCTTCGGCCAACTGTTATTCGACATTATTTATACATGTCTCAGCCACGTCCATCTCCTCCACATACTGGTAGAAGTGATAGGCTCACGCTGGGTGTGACGACGTATAGCGTCGTTCGTGATGCGGTGGTACCATCTTACACCCAAAATTCTCCTGAGGCACTTCTTTCGAAACCTGAGACTTTTTGTGCCGGGCTTTGGTCAGGTGCCAGTTGAAAACTACAAATGACAAAGTTGAATAAAATTACCCTGGATGACGAGAAAACTGTTGAAAGCTTTACGAGAATAGAGCCTTGTATTTTGGACTTTTGAATGTTAATCTCTGTTTCCTGAAAGGTTCCCCATTATTGTTATCTCCTCTCCTCTTCATAATGGCGAAAGTGATGGGCCTGCGCTGGGTGCGCCGGCGTACGGGTTTAAACACGTAGAAAGCAGATACCGACAAGCGCCGACCGGCGCAAATAATGTTGTCTATGGTTTCATTAGTGTTTTCACCTTATAGCATCATTCATGATGCGATGGTAGAATTCTCAAGTCCTAAGATTCTCCTGAGACACTTTATTAGCGTGAAAATTACGAATTTGTCTGGATAGGAATGATCAGACGATCGATCGATGACGACCATTGCGCGAATATTCGGCTAAGTATATAGGTAATATTCGAAATTAAAAGTGTGACTAATTTGTATCGGAGTGAATCTCTTAACCTCAATACTGAGCGCAGAATAACGGCCACATCGAACATCACTTTCGCGTTTTGTTTATTTATTTTAAATCAATTTGATGTATGGTTTGGTAATAAAATACCATGCAACTGTTGTACAGATGTAGACGCTATTAGAGAAGTCTAAATGATTGTTTCTGCAGAACCTGTTGATTTTATTGAAGGCGTATCAGGTGCCGACAATTTTCCTCTTTCCCGACACAAGCTTTACGGTGAAAGAGTCAAAGAGTGTATTTGTGTTCACTATGTGTGAGCACATATTCATTAAAAAAAAAGAGTAAAACACCTTAATTTATCATGGAAAACTGCGGTTTATAGGCAGTTTAATTATAACACTACTAGCGAAAAATCCTGTAAAATGACAAAAAAAAGAAATCAAATGCTCACAAGTTGACATTTCTAATGTCGCCATATGTATGAAAAATATCTCGCGTAGGATTTTAGTGTTTAGACGAAAATACCGAGTTACGAACGAACTAACCGTTTGTATTGGATAAGTACAAGAATGTAAATAACTGAAAGAGTTAGAGTTTGTTTACATATCTGTTAAAATTTCTGGAAACTGGTGATACTTTTCATATAATATACTCATTTAAATGTTCATAGTAGATATGGATACATTTAGTATACCTAAGTATAGTGAAAGGGATAATCCCGTTTCTGAATATGACCAGAACGATTCTTAGAGCTTAGTGTCTCACAAAAAGTTTCTGGAAACGCTGGAAGATATCAGCCGATTACGCCTAGGACCGTTGATTATCTTGAAAATATTGACGAAATAATAGTAAGCAATGAACAGAATACGCATACGAGAGAGAAAGAGATGAAAATTATACTTAAGAGATTGAACCCAAACCCGTCCTTGATCTATCATCGAGTTTTTGCATAAGTTATTCCTCGTTGTTGAGTATTCGATGCTGACATATGCCTCAGAGCTGGACATTATGTAACTAAACGGGATGAAAATGGACTGGAAACCTCCAAAACAAAGATCTTTCACCGAATATATGGACCTATTAAAGATGGTGATTACGATACAACGCCGAGCCTTAGGTATAGTCTAATGCCAGGATGTCAGCGTAGTCAAGTTCTTCAAGATTAACAGACTACGCTGGCTAGGACGTCTGCTCCGTATGGATGATCTGGAGCTCCCAAAAAAAGAGATTCAATGATTCATTTGGAAGAAGAAGCATTGAAAGACCAAATCTGCGATGGTTGGATGATGTTGCGTTACTTGATAGAATATCTTCGTCGAAGATAAAACATAGATCTCGGAATGGCCGTACTAAACTTTAATGTTCTCAAACATACCTATAATAACTATTCGGATTATTTTAACTAGATCGAAATAATTTGAACATGTAGGTATGGGGCTTGTTGAAAATCGTTTGAATAATCATATTGTCACGATAAATATATGTCTATCGACAGACCATTTTTTTTATTTTTTTTTTATTTATTAATTAAAAAATATATACAAGTACAAAACATATAGGTACATTAACAAATATATCAAATGAAAAAGTCAATTTTATATGCCCCATTTGAAGTTAGAAACTTGTGTATTTCTGCGGTAAAATTGGTTTTCGACTTAAAATAAATATTTTGACCACCTGAATCCAGCGTAAGTCGTGTTTTACCGTGAAATGTGGAGAAAGTGGGAGATATTTACATGAGAATGATGTTTTGTCCAATCGAGCACGGACCGGCTGTTGGACGTCGGTTCTCATATTTGTATGGCTCAAACATCCACAATGATCACAGTAGGTTAAATTAGGTAAATATGTGAAAATACACACCTTTATGTTAGATCTTTTATTGGACAGAATCCATATACGTTATTCCGACAATATAATTTGTACTATTTCTACTTAGATCTTAAAATTAAAATGAATCATCGTCTAATTTTTATATTAAGTCATAGATTTTTGATATATCAAGAACACTCCAGTCGATATACCCTGAATATGTGTCAAAACGGAGAAGTATATAAATGGTTTTAAGAAGCGTTATAAGTAAAACTGAGTTGACCAACTTCCCGTAGTTGAGAGAAGGCATCAATAAAAATAAGAACATATTCTTTAAATTTAACATAATAAAAAGATGTACGAGACGGGGGTTAAAACGAGACCATAGTTATTGCTGTCTCTCTCGTTCGCATTGACGAAAGAGACAACAATCACGAAGGTCTAGGTTCAAACCCACAACCTTCAGTACGTAGAACGACGTCAGCTAACAACCAAACTAACAATTTCAAATATCGTAATCAAAATTGGTTGATTTTTTATGACTTACATTTTTTTGTACAAATAATTTATCAAAATGTCTGCATAGATTATTTACCTGTCCAAATGAAGACATAAAATAAGTCATCCAGAGTTAAACGATATTTGATGAGTGACGTTTTGTTTAAATTCACTGAATGACTGCTTCTGTGTGAACTAGACCTCCAACAATGACATCAAGAATACAAATTTGTAGCATTTGATACCAGTAGTAAGTACTTATTGGTATTAATAATAACATTAAAAAGTTTCATATCAGACGTAATCGTATAACAATTCAACGGCCTAAACATCTGTCCGTGTGAACTATAACTACATTTTTTCTATGGGAAACCTATTTCTATGTGGCTTTACTCTTTTAAAACCTCCCATAAAACAACAAGACAACAATGTATTTGATTAGGTGACTACGCTGTGTTACGGATCTTATGTAATATGGCAAATAACATCAGACACGAGAGATGGAAGATAAAATTTGAATTGAATGGAGTTATTGTAACTTGTAACCATACACGAGGTGAAGGTCAAATTTGTTTTGAAGTTTTATGATTGTCTTAAACTTTGTGATTTTCGTTAATCGAAACTCTATATTATTTAAGGTGGTTGGTAGATCAGTGGTATCAGTCGACAGCTTTCGTACTCATAACGTATTGATGGTCGTGGGTTCGAATCTCGGTGTCGACCATCAGTTCCACTTTCATAACACAAGTTTTGCTTCCTTACAAAACTTTTGCTCCTGAATACATTCTTGCTTGATTGCAGAGGGTGCACGACAAATACTTCTAGAATCTAGACTAATCTAGAGGGTATAGCGGTTAAACAATGGTTCCATCCCACAATAACTGCAAAATTAAGACAAAACAACTTAATAATCATACATTTGGCTACGACCATTTTTACCATAGCAAAACACACGCATCTGTTGGTATGCTTTCAAATCTTTTACAGTCATAAAATTAATTACGGCGAGTGTTTCAGTCATTTATACTAGTTGCAAAGAACGTTCACATTTCCAATAACAATTCACAATAAAAGTAACACGTTAATAATTTATCTACTTTCGTGCAGATGGTATTTGGTTGAATAATTCCGAAAGAGATATCAGTGTTGTCGCTGGCGATGCATACATCATTACAGGTAGGTATCTGCAGAATTTTCTCCTTTTTACGGCTGAAGACCGTATGTAACGTAATACATCAATACACCAGCATTGGACCTTCGTGGCTTCACACTGAATATCTCAACAAGGCTGACACACGCACATCTAACGAACAGACATGACACGAGTGATTCAGTCAGTGATATCTAATCCTGTAAGTATAATATCTATTAATTTCACTTTCATATTGAAGGCTAATAACCGCTTACCTGATATTCGAAACTATACCACTGTTACTGTTACTGTTACCTCTACCGTATCCGACCTCAGTAGTTTTGTTGCCTAGTAGTCGGCTGACGTTTAAGAATTGCCGGGATCAATGAGCCATTTGGTCAGGAAGGAGTTTTTACTTGAAATTCCTACTCCGGAGATGGTATCCTCGATCAGTTTAGTCGAAACAGGTTGAAGCATAGAAACCGTCTTTGAGTATGTAGGTATACGAGCTGGGCAAACTGAATAACGTCTATACATGCTAAAGTACGGCAATAGTAATAGTTCCTTGTTCCTTGAGAGTGTTTTGAATGTTCGTTATCTATGGCACTAAAGCCCCTTTAGCCCAGGTCTTGGAATCCTCAAGATACGTCAACTCATGTAGATCTATTGAATCCAGATTGCAATCGGACCGTTGGCAAAGAGTTTCCTCAGCGTAGAGTTGTTAAATGGATAAGTAACATAGGCACCCATCAGGATTGCTAATGAATGTTTGAGGACAAAAACTTATGAGACCGCTCCGAAGATAATCATATAGAGTATAGACCAAGTGGACTGTAGCACCTTCCAAGAACTGAAGAGGCTGGTTAGTTACAGGGAAGAGTAGTTATTATAGGATTTTTAACCAAAAATAAGAAATTGTTCGTATGTTTATGGCAATGAGTCCCGAACTAGCGAAAACGGCAAATAATTGTAATGGAGTACACATAATAATATCATTGTATCATACAAATAATATAATTTTCTGTATTGTTTCTACATGTAAACATGTGATGTACATATTATGACCATACGATAAATAAATAAATAATACAAATAAAGAACAGTTTCGTGTTATGCTCAATTGACTTGTTGTAAGATGTAATAAGATTATATTATTCATGCTTCCTAATTGATATATCTTAAGTTCTATCTATAATTATTGTACGCATAGGTATATGATTGGATCTTTCCACGTAGATCGACAATTTCTAGTTCAAGTTCGAATATGTTTCTATAATGCCCTGGAACTATTACTTATATCATAATATAAAAAATAGAGCCTATCGAATGATCATTAATTTAACAAATGATATCCATCGTGACTATTTGCTAATTAGCTAAACACAGAACAACATACTATTACAACTCTTTTAGTTCAGTGCCCTTATTCTCGTAGCGGTCTTAATACGCTCTTATCTTCATTGACAATCATAAAATGGCGGATTGGTATTTACAAAACAAGATATCTAGTAAATATCTTAAAAATTCGTTATGTTTGAAATATCAGTATGAAAATGATCCAGTTCGAGATAGGATTAACATTAGATTCCGATAGTTTTGTGAATAAGACTGCTTGCGATCGTGTCTTAATCTTATCGTTAAGTGATTTTTAAATGCGATTGATTACGAGAATAGCCATACAGGTCCGTCGGTTTAAATAAACACTATTTTATGCAAATGTGCCAGTCTCACCTGGGTAACTAATTATCTGTGATGTTTTTTATGAAAAAAAATCTTATTTTATAAGAATCTTTCAACTAAGAGAAATAGAGTTTTATAATGTTTTACATACTCAAAAAGATTTGACAAAATCTTGTACTTTAACCATTCTGTGGGTAAATTCGCTGAATAAAATATAGAGAATATTTATTAATAATTTTTTACAATTCGACCGATTACTCTGACTGCACAAGTAGGTGAAGCTGCTATCTATATTCTATGATTATTCTGTACAGTGTTGAAGCGTTAATTTTTCTGTTATTATTGATAACAAGACGTGTTACTGAGATCTGGTATCGGCAATTGCGTGAAAGAAGTTCAAAGCAACATTGTATTAACAAATAGGTTCTCTGAACGATAGCACCTACATATTCTTGCTTGTGATCCATTAGCAATCATTGCTGGGCATCTATGTACGTGATAATTGAAGATATCATTTATCCGTAAACGTCTGAATAAACATCTTTATAGTGCATCAGGTCGGCAAATAATAGGAATTGGGCCAAATTAATATTCATTTCATTGGAATCGATATTATATTCTGAAGAGGACGAACAGGTGTTAAACGAATTATGCACAGAACTCTTTTTTGCACCGATTTGCGGATAGGTATATTAAAATAATTTTTAATAACATTGACGTGAACAACAACTCTATCACTCCCTAATTGATATCCTATGTACCTATATTTACCGAGCACTTTATTATTTATTGTATTTTATAAACTACTTTACTTGACATTTATTGTAATAATTAACTTTTATAACCTGTTAAAGGCACAGTGGTGCCGTATACATAAATAAATAACTCATCCTTTGCATTCAGGCAATATGTAAGGAAACACCTAAAGTCAAAGCAATAAATTCCTCTTTTTTTGTAAGGTTTGTGTATTTACGTAGTGAAAGTTCATTATTATGAATTTAAACAAAACACAGTTGCACTTTCATGATTAAGGCTCGAGCGCTTTCGTCTATCTCATGTAGACATTATCAAAAGTCTCTTCATAATGTCTACATGAGATAGACGAAAGCGCTCGAGCCTCAATAAAATATCGTGAACGTGCAACTGTGTTTGTTTAAATTCATAACTTCATCTTTGTCTCTGTCCCTTATTCTTGTCCCTCACTCTTGTCCTACATCCCTCTATCCCAGCTTAGCCTACATAAAATACCTGATATTACCTGAAATTGTCTATTGTTGGTCTTTTACTTTTTCCCTAATCGTGATTTTGTCGTCCATCCCTTTTATGTATCTTTTATGTATGTGGATCCTTTGGTCCTAGCCAGAGGCGGCCCGTTCATTGTGCACTGCGCCTCCAGAAACAAAAATAAACTAATAACATTAAAATATGTATTTCTAAAACGTCCATGTTTCATTCGTATTCGTAATATAATAATATGCGCACAATTTTGTTGACATTGTATGAAAATTATCTAAAACGCCCGAAACGGTGCAGGTGAAGTAGACAAAAATTTTGTTGTTAGATTTTTTCATAGATGGCGTCGTAGGACATCCATTCCATACTAACTTTAATATTATATTTTATATTATATCTAAACCATTTTTTAACTTTTTATCAGTTATTCTATTATCTGGAGCGGAGAAGAATACAATAAATCAAACATCGAAAGAACCTGTTCAGCCAATCTCGAGTTATAAGTGTTCGCACTAACCCGACTTTCATTTATATTATAGATTAATTTTTTTTTTTTTTATAAAATGAATCTGTGCTCACTCAAAGTGAACACAAATACACTCCTTGACTCTTTCACAGTAAGCTACTTAAAGCTTGTGTCGTGAAAGAGGAAGATGGTCGGCACCTGGGATCGAACCACGACGTCCGCACCAAACAGTACGAAAGCCGGCGTTGTAACCGCTGGGCCACCAACCACTTCAAAATAATCTAATATTATTGTAGTTCATACATCGTATGATTTTATGTGTTTTGTAAAAATCTTCTAGCTTTCTCGAGAGACGTTGTTTTTTCTTTGGTATGAATCTTATATATAAAAATGGAGAGCTATTTTCCGCAGTCATCGCATCACGCCTAAACGGCTGGACCGATTTCGCTAATTATTTTTTTGTCGTGTTGGCTTTTATCACGAGAAGGTTCTTTTGAAAAAAAAAAAATAAGAAACTTGCGTGGAAAATTAGAAAATGAAAGAAAACTCTAAGTAGGTAACCTTCTTAGTACTTTTAACAATATAATTTTTATTCCAAATTTGAAAAATTGAAATTAAATTGAATTTTGACAGGAACTGTCAGTTGTTTGATAGTTGGTGCGATTGACATAATGTCGATGGAAAATATATGGTTTGAAACAGATGCATCGATCTAAATTACATTGGTTAAAAGGTAATAAGCTTATCATCATACAAATTCGAATTTAATATTAATAGTTAGGAACACAGAACAGCGTCTGTCGGGAAAGCTTGTATTGAAATAAAATTTGTGTAATGATAAATTAGTTACCTGTTACCTTCTTATATGTTGTGTAAAAATTGTTGTACAAAAAATTATGTTTGGATACCTATTTATACCTCGCAGTGGTTGGTAGCCAGTTGTTTCGTACTGGAGGTCGTGGGGTTCGGTTCCAGATGCCGACATTTTCCTCTTTCACGACACAAGCTTATATAGTAGCTTACTGTGAAGAGACAATTATTGTATTTTTGTGTTCACTTTGAATGAGCGGAGATTTATTTAAAAAATTAGATGTGAACAAGTCAAGGCAATTTTGTTTCTCCATTTGTAAAAAAAACTGCATGTTGAAAATACCAAGTTAGACCTTTTGATACAAAACGCCAAGTCATCAATAACATAAAGCAATGGACATAGACAATTACCAAGTAAGTACCGCCCATCAAAACGCGTGATAACGATTAGAACCAAAGCTAACATTTCTCTTCTTAGAGTTTCCATCGTCCAAAATATTAATAAATAATTTATAGACTAACTCACGTGCGATCAAAAAGCATTTGAACTAACAACTATGCGTCTTCACATTTTTATTGCATGCTCGATGCTCGTGCTTCTTTTAGTACAGCAACATCTGTAGGTATGTTTTATTACAGGCCCGTATTGTATTAATTCTGAATATCGTTTACGTGCTAAGAATAGCAACGCTTATTGCGAGTTATGGTAACTTTTACTTTATTGAAACTCATCTGAGTTCAGGCGCTGCTTGCTATGAAAGGGAAATTCATACATAAACCGACGAATTTCATGCTCTACCTTCCACAAAACGACCAAATCATACTCCATTACAAGGCCTAATCCATCATACTATAATGTTCCATCGCGGATTCAAATAGTCAAAGATACGTTTCATTGTAACAATTATTCTTTTTCTTCTGAATGCGATATGCGTAATTGTTAATCTGATGTTGTTAACCGACCATAACGTTTCTACATCTTCCATTGGATGCAACATACCACGTGGAAAATTTCCTATAATTTTTATTCGCACGTTTAAATCAAGACGTAAATGAAATACTGTCGAAGGAATTCAAAAAAGGTATCCAAGTAATTCATAAATTCGCCAAACTTGGTCTTTGAAACAACGATACTATTTTGTGGAAACCAGTACCTAGCTAGAGGGTAAAAGCATGCAGGCAATGAGTTAATCAATTTTATATATTTGGCGTTAAACAATTACGGAGAACCACCGATATATTAAGTAAACTCTCCGCCTTATCATGGTATTTTCAATTCGAGTAACTCCGAAATTCGCCATAGAAGATAGGGAAGAAATAGAAGACTTTACTGGAGAGATAACGTCTACAGAACATATCCGATGAGACGATATACCATCAACCAGAAAAAGCCCTGGACGCCCACCAATAAGATGGAGGAACTGTTGGACACACTCGTTCCAAGAATAATAATATATCCGAGAATATACAGGACATAGTCCTATATCAAAAAGAAAATGATGGGGAGATTTGCTGTTACAATCTTTAAAGAATGCTGGCATGTCAGGTTTCGTTGGGACGTCGATTATCACTACATTATATTAGCCGTCTCTGTTTGAGCATTACTGCATGAATAGCTCTTCCACAATCCACGGGGCATAGACTGTCTTCACATAAAATTTTCCTTTAATTTATTAGTAAATTAAACTATCTAATTTTGAAAATTAATTTGATCCAGTTATTTTAAATGGTTAATCATTTCTGTGGTAAAAGATTTAGTACTCACTAGTGGTAACATTGATTAACTTAATAGAATATTGTGTCAGCTTGACAAAAGCCAAAAGCATTGTTTTGTTAACATAATCAATAAAGTTCACTGTCACCACAATCAACAAACAATCGAGTACAGACTCTGAAACTATTTCTCTCAATAGATAATTTATTTATTTATATGAGCGTTCTATTTTCATTTTACAATCAATAAACTATTGATAATGTCGTGCAACAATCAATAAATATAACCCATCAAGAAAATTTTTGTGTTCTGCCTATTGTATTTTCAGTCTTGCTACGCGACCTATTAGGTCCGATACGTTGATACTTTTGTTTCCATACTGAGTAAAAAAAGATTGAATTTGAATATTTATACTTAGACTAAAAAAACAAAATAAAAACTTTCCAAGGAGATTTTTTCACTTTCAGGATATATCGATTCATGTAAAACTAAGTATCTCTGTAATAGGTAGGACTTCACCTCAACTCTCTTATGTTAGAAAATTAGAATGAATTAGGTACATTAGGTCTTGACTGTGTTTTCAACCCGGTTTGTGTGTAAAACTAAGTATCTCTATAAAAGGTAGGTCTTCACCTCAACTCTCTTATGTTAGAAAATTACAACGAATTAGGTACATTAGGTCTTGACTGTGTTTTCAACCCGGTTTGTGTGTAAAACTAAGTATCTCTATAAAAGGTAGGTCTTCACCTCAACTCTCTTATGTTAGAAAATTACAACGAATTAGGTACATTAGGTCTTGACTGTGTTTTCAACCCGGTTTGTGTGTAAAACTAAGTATCTCTATAAAAGGTAGGTCTTCACCTCAACTCTCTTATGTTAGAAAATTAGAATGAATTAGGTACATTAGGTCTTGACTGTGTTTTCAACCCGGTTTGTGTGTAAAACTAAGTATCTCTATAAAAGGTAGGTCTTCACCTCAACTCTCTTATGTTAGAAAATTAGAATGAATTAGGTACATTAGGTCTTGACTGTGTTTTCAACCCGGTTTGTGTGTAAAACTAAGTATCTCTATAAAAGGTAGGTCTTCACCTTAACTCTCTTATGTTAGAAAATTACAATGAATTAGGTACATTAGGTCTTGACTGTGTATTCAACCCGGTTTGTGTGTAAAACTAAGTATCTCTATAAAAGGTAGGTCTTCGCCTTAACTCTCTTATGTTAGAAAATTACAATGAATTAGGTACATTAGGTCTTGACTGTGTTTTCAACCCGGTTTGTGTGTAAAACTCAAAAGCGTTCTGAGAACCCCGTATTATTAGTATGAAAAAAAAATGTATCCTGTTATGTGCAAGTTCAAAATGAGAAATTATACATTATGTTTTTTTTATAAGGAAGAAAAATTCTAATTGAGTTCAACGTAACAATGGTGCTCAATGCGTTTGTTATATAAAAATATTATGAAACTTTCAATGTTAATTGATGTAAGCATTTGAATAGTCTGAGGTGAAATGTTCTTTTCTTCCTACCCAAGTAATAGCGATTGTGCATTGTTGAACTTGTTTGCTCTAATGAATGCAAGTGGGTGAAAAAATCAGATCATTGTTAGTGAAAAACTCGGGCATTGTGCGTAGGCAGAACTGGTACCTCTTGATTTACCCTATTAAGTATAATCTGTGATGTACAAAAGTATGTTTGTTTTTAAATCAGTAAAAATGTTAAACATAAATTATAATATGATACTGTACGGGTCTAACTTCTATTTTTGGCATTGAAAAAATTAAAAATTATAGCAATAAGTTATTGTGTTCACATACATTACATATATATGGAATCAATAAAGAAGAAGACAACTCAGTTTAAGAATGCATACATTGATTTCTGAATGTCAGTTTCTGACGGACAGTATAATGAAGGTTTTTAAAGGATTTAGGTATTTGTCTTTTAAAATGAATCTGTGCTCATCCAAAGTGAACCCACATATATAATAATACAACATTTTTCACAAGGAAGAAATGCTTGTGTTGTGAAAAAGAAGACTTTCGCTATCGGAAATAGAACCCACAACATTTCAAACGAGTCAGTGGCTGAAACACTAGACGAAAATATGTTTATTGATTTCTTTTTCAAAGCGATAATGGTCCGGAGAAATCAGCTAGTACCTACAGTAGTTATAACAATGCCCCTTAATTAGCAATTCATAATCTTAATCACAATACAATAGAGATGCCAGCTCGTGTCGAACGTAGCCCTTCAAATAATAACATAATAGGAAGAATCGTTGTGTGAGCTAATTTTCACGTCAAAGAAATCAGGGCATGGAAATCGCTTGGACTCAAGTTATTGTGCGAATATTAATACATGTACAGGCAACTTTCGGAGGAATCAATAAATTCCTATATATAATATTCAATAATATGCATAAAAGTTGACGCGCCCATTGTTTGTTTTGAAATAAAAAAGTCAGGTAACATATTATTGTTATGGATCTATGTTAATCGCTAGAAATTGTTTTATGATCAACAAGTGAGACGTTTGATTAACTTTATATAGATATAACTGTTTCTAATTTTAATACATTTTATTATTGTTATATAGGGTTAAGATCTAGATAAAAGAGAAACAAATTAATACACAATATTTACTCAATATAGATGTCCATTGTCCATCGATTTTCTCAATATTAATGAATATGTAAGTGTCTATCTATTATCTAGAAAACTTTGATTTACGATTCGTTCTTAATGCCTTGTCAGTGGAACAAAAATAATGTGCTTTAAATCTTTCAGAAACCAAAATAAAATATTGGCATGATAAATCTTACAATATAAATGACAGTCGGGTTAGTGCGTATGCATATTCTTCCGATGTTTGGCTTATTGGATCCTTCTCCGCTCCGGATAACAGAATAACTAATAAAAAGTTGAAAAATGGATAAGGAATACATAATATAAATTATGATATTAAAGTTAGTATGGAACAGATTTCCTGCGACGCCATAACAACAAATGGTAGTTCCCTCTCATTCTCGCAAACGTAATTGCCGCTCTTACAGTAGGCCATCCCACTTACTCCAATTTTCATACAAAGTCAACAAAATTATCGTGCACTTTCATAATATGTGCACACACAGCATCGGCACTTTATGGGCGAGGTAGGATGTCTGCGCGCGCATATATTCTCGCGCTGTTCCCGCCTGAGCTTTGAAAACCAATGAAACATGGATGTTTTGGAAATATTTAATGTTATTATTTTTTTATTAGTTTAACTCAATCGAATTAATTATGCATTTTATAACTGGGGGCGCAGTACACATTATGCACATATGAACGGGCCGCCTCGGGTTAGAACCACAGGACAACGTCTGTCGGGAAAGCTAGTTTGTTTATAAAAACTGATGCGAAGGTACGTAATAAGCCACCATTTATTAAATTAAATGGTAAATAGCTTAGAATGAAGAATTGAACATCATTGCCACTTGCTGAATTCCAGTCCTATTCTGATAACCAACCATGTTGTTAAAAACTAGTTTTAGGTGGAGTAGGTTTTAATGACCCAGAACCCTAAATATTATGAGAAATTAAAACTGTAATACAATTAGGTACGCAGCACAGTTTTACTAATTATTGTTATGGGAATTTGAACTCAAAGCATTTCAAACGGGTAAAACAATCTACTAAATATATTATTAATTTGGTACCTATCTACATATACCTTACCTTACATTTGATAATTTTTCAATGTTGAACATAGTTTGTTCATTTTTTTTTTGCTACATTTTAACTAAAACAATTTTATTTCTACTATAATCACAGCTCTTAGAGAATAAAGCGCTATAAATAGTTGACTTTTGTCGGAAACAGGTATGCTAGCGCTGGCTGGGCGGATCACTAAATAAAACCCAGCTCTAACACTTCAGCTCAACTTTAGTAACACGGGGTTTATATTTTTGCCATATGTACAAGTAATATTTATTTTTAAAGTTAATTCCTTACCTGCAAATCTAGCTTCCTCATTCTCTTCATCATCGGCGTCAAAATGTTCTCCGTCAACTGTGTTGGCTTCACTCCTTTTGTTGACGTGTTCTGAATATTTCCAATGAGCCAGCTTGTTCCGTTTGAACACAAAACCATCGGTGATGTTAACATCTCCAGGGAAGCTCAAATTATCATCTAGAAATGTATAAACATTCTTTTGGATGCAGCTGACTGATGGTTTCACCATGCATTCGTTCAACAGTCCATCCCATAATTTGTTACCAGTATCGAATGTATGATTCAAATACTGTTTTGTTTTAACAATATTCTCGGTGGTTACTTTATATGCGTTCGTCGATTCGGTTATTGGAACTGTGGACACGTTGGAGATTTTCGGTGACACCTCACTCACGAAGACTGGTAAATATGTGGTTTTAAACGTGGACTGATCTATACACGAAACTGTAGAAGTTTGAAATGAAAACAAAACTAAAAGGAACACTAGGGTGAAAGTAGTTCTATGGAGCAACTGGGCGAACGTCGATGAATTGACGTTGTGAAATAAACTAACCCTCACGGCACTTTTGTTGAGTTTTCTAGCCCCGGCACTACCCTCGTTCACGCACTTGTACGGTTTGTCTATTTGTTTGGACATTTTTTTATAAGCTTCGTAAGCAAACATCTTGGCGAGAGAGCTCTCCAGATCGGTCTCGAGCATCACGTATCGCTGTGGTCGCCGCTCCACTCTCTCATCGACGGACACCTCAGACAGTTTTTACAATCCTCTCCAAAGATTTGTCACATTCTAGGTGACTCTTGTGAACCTGTAAATCGAAAATAAAACAAATAAGTTAGACACGCAATACAATTATTTGTAAATGTTATGGGTAAGTGCACACGTAATCGAGTACATGATTGTAGAACACATAAGAAAAAAATAAGAATTCGCGGTAAATGGGAATCATTTTTTTATATTAGAAGAGATCTCTGAAACCGTGTGATGGAATTTATCATTCGTTTTTATATAATCGAGAAAATGGAATTATATGTCTAATACTAATACAATAAATTTAATTACAAGGATTACCGAAGATTAAAATTGAACGTCAAGTCGGCGCTTTATACGTGATGTTAAAACATAAAAAAATATAACAGAACTACTATGTCACAAATTATATAGACCAGCTGATCGGGGACATGGTCTGCAGCACCTACCGAGAGATGAAGAGGCTGGCCGGTGACAGAGGGAGGAGTGAAGGAAGTCGATATGCTTGGTGCAGACCAATCTTGGGATTGTGACTCAGAAGAAGAATTATTTCACAAAATTGAGACCGGAAAGAAGAAAAAATACATAGGTACATTTATATTTTACATACCTACTATTTTCTATGAACATAGAAATAAAAAAATAATAAAATTATAAAAAAATATAATATATGGAATGTTTTTTTTTCACAGAAAAACTCCCCATAACAAATTCTTTTTGAATTAATAATATGTTGTAAAGATATCTTCCTATTAATATGCAACAGATATTTGCAATGCAACATTTTAGTCAATTAATTAAAGACTAGTTTCTAGGGCACACGTCCTACATGGTAACAGCAAACCTAGAAACGTAGAAAGTTCTTGGACTTGTTTTTTCGACCTGTGACCGCAAAGACAGTAAACTATTCTTATTTTCACACCCTAATGTAATATGGTGTGATAGTTTGGGAAAATGGGGCAGACTCCTTAAGATCTAGAGAATAGAGGAAGAGCGGTGAGAGCAATAACTTACAGACTCAGTTGCTTAATTTAAGGTTTTAATTTCAGACTATTGCAATGTGGCCTTTTCCACCATGCGGAGTAAAATCACTACAGGTACCGGATGGACTTTTACAAAATCTAGCATTACGATGATATTTTTTAAAATTTTAATATTTCATTGTTTTCTTTATAACTTTTTCAGTTTCGTGTTAAACGCCTGCCTTTTCTAATGGTAAGCTTTGATATAGAGATGCTTGGGTTGTTTTTAATACTACGCATACAACGAAATCGTGGCAAACTCTCTTTTGCGATTCTTATGCACAGCTGAGTGATTGGTCATGGTATGGGAGGTCAATGATATTGGGCAGAATCTAGTGCAAGGAAAGGTTCTTGCTGCCTGCGTACTCCCGAACGAAGTGCTAGAGAGACCTTATTATTGAGACAACATTCGGTGAAAGATATGTGAATTGCAAACATCGTTAAACAAGTCGGTTCATAATTCAAAATAGAAATATGTGGAGTAAATTTCAATAAGGAAAGTTGTTTGGCTATCTACTTTCTACCGGGTCATAGTTTTTATTTTGCTCTTCCAATATCTATAAACTATAAAACTTAAACGTTATGCATATGGGTCACCGCAGTGTAGAGTAGACTTTGTCCTTGACCCAGAGATGCTGGCGCTGCACTTTGGAACGTCTTGTAACCCAAAAACACGCTTCCACGATGCACTACGTGACGTTACCGGCTTTCGTTAGCTGTTGCATTGACTTGTGTGGACCGCCGCCGCGCCGGTAGTCGAGTTTATCGCATTGCATCGGCTAGTCTAGAACCAGTTTCTATAGAGATCTCATGCATTGTAATATGCAGTAAAGCGGATAGCCCGCAATAGAGCACTATGTTCAAGTTCATTCACATAATCCGAAGAAAGATATATATATATTATTATTATTGCATATAAACTAAAGGTTTTATTGCAACTTGAACTATGTTAATATATTGTTCAAAGCACCCTATATCTTAATAAGGTTTCTTATAAATTTAAACAAGTGATATTTTGTAAGTATAAAATATCAAGAAAGAAGTAAAAAGGCGATTAAATAGGTACTTATATTTTTGTTATTTTTCATATAATGTAACTTCTATCCACATTTCAACAGGAAAATAGGTACTTATTTCTCAATATGTTTGGGTTAAGGTGATAGGTATACTAAATACCTTTTTTGGCTTTTTTTATTACTTTGCGAACATGACAATATGTTTGAATGTTACACGAGGGAAAAAAAGTAGTTGAAAAAAATTTCTAATGAAGGGAATTTTTTTATTTTATTTTACTACACTTCACGCAATTGATGGAAAACGAGGCGTGTCGGCACGTACAATATTTGTGAAAGATTTATAATGCAGTATGAAGTCTAAATATATGCTTCGGAAAAATGCTCCTGATGGTTGCACTAAATACAGAAGCTAAAGTTTAGCTGAACTTTGTAAAAAAAGAGTTACGTTAAATATTGTAGTAAATAGGGATAGAACAAACTATTTAACCAATTTTATTGCTGGGTCAAATATTCACCATCTTCTATTCACACTTAATAAACTTCTGTCGGCCCAAGTACCTTTTCCGAGTCGCTATCCTCGTGCTAAGATACGTGACAATCATTGGTATTGTCACATTGACATTGTCTCTAATAATCTGCACGCTCGGCTCCACCACACTTTCTTCGTCGTTGCCATCGTGGCTGCTGCGGTGTCGTTTAATTTCTGTTCAATCATCCGTGGTTTAATAAACGGCCACCTAACTCTGCACAATGTAACATCAAATGCAGTTAATCACTTCGAAATAAGATCGAAGAGAGCAAACAATACTAATATTATAGCATGGATGATTACAGTATTAAATACCTACAACATTCATTTTTGTATTAAAATTATTCTTATGCGTAGACGAAATTGGTTTAGGTCGATGAATATAATATAACAACTAATTACTCTAACAATTCATTACTGTGGGGCTAGTACGAGTTAAATCGAAAGCTTATTGCACGCTTATAAGCGGTTATTAGCGTGCAAAATAGTGTTCGAAAATCAAACAATCGAATCATTGGATCATTTTTGTATGGAAATTTTTCTATGATCATTTAGATATTCGATCATCGAAAACTTATTAAAACTTAACTAGTGGTAGTGATGTTCGATTTTAAGATGGAACAAACCACTACGGGCTTACGACCATCTTCTACTGTATTTCGAAGGCTGGCTTAGTGTGATCACTTAACGTTAACAACGTTCCCGAAACTCCTAATCATGAGAATTCTCAACATGTTCAACATGCCAAAAAAGCCCTTGTATACAACAAGTAGATATTTAATATTAAATGAGATATTGAGCTAAGAGTTGGAAATTATTAAAACAAGAAGAGCAACCAAATTTAAAGACTGCGACTGCTGTCGTGCATTTGGCGCCAGGATATGAATATATCCATTTTTGTTAATGTCAGGTTAGGTTATGTTCCCTATACTATCCTTTATCAACAAATGAGTGATTAACAAGTGTTGGAGTGTTAAATATTTTTTATCACCAGCTTAGTTTTTGAATCGAGGTTGACAGGGAGTAATGGTGGTTTTGAAAAGGGGAATAAAGTTGCGATTAAAGTTAGGGGTGTAAAGTCGCGTACAAGCGCTCGTCGGCTGGATGTGGTTGGGCACGATGGTGGCAGTCCTCCGGAAGGGCGAAGAAAGGACGGAGGTCGGACCATCAGAACTATGCCATATTGTGGTGAGAGGGTAGGTATTCTGATGATTGATGACAAATGGAAGACCAGAATTCTAAATCGGAGAACTTGAGATAGAAAAATAAGCGTCTTTAGACTGCTATAGAAGGTCATACCTGATTAAAAATGGTTTCAGAATAAATGGCATGGAAGACGCGTATATCCAGCAGTGGAAAGATGATCTTTGTAGTTTAAACAATGCCAATACTATGATAGAATGATAGGGAAAGTCAAAAATGTAAAGACTTAGAATTCGAGCAGAAGTATGAACCTACATTTAATCAATCTTATTTTCTGTCGAGCGAAAAAACGAAATTGATTATTTTAACATAATACTTGATTTCGCGTTCATTTATAGAAATTACTTCAACGCGTGGTACACACGAAACCGTAAGTCGAGATAAAAATAAAAAAAGGCAATAGCTATATGGTCACGTAGTATAATAATAATTAAACACTGCAATGCCAGCGTATGGAGTTGCATACAATTTGTTACTGTTTTTTTCTTATTAATCTTAATAAAATTTCCCTTGCATTCCAATTAAAATATTATTATCTTACGGAGACTTTGTTGCATACCTAGTAGGTATATAATTTATTCAAACTGAACATATCTTAGTATTCCTATTAGCAGATGATGTTCAATTCGGCCTCATGGAAGCAAATAACTGATAAACTAAAACGTTTGAAAATAAATAATTATATGGTAAACATAATAGTGGACTATCTAACAAAAAGACAGATCATTATAGAGCGCAAAATTACTAGAGAAATAGGTGGAGGTGTTCCACAGGGCTCCGTGCTGGGACCAACATTGTGGAATATTCTATACGACGACTTGCTACGTATCCATATCCCAGAAGGCGTTGAACTTACTTGTTACGCGGACGACCTGGCAGTGTCCATATCCGCATCGACAGCCGGTGAACTGGTAGCTAAGGCAAACGCTGCGCTTTTTGCGATCAGCCTATGGATGAAAGGCCATGATCTAGAAATCGCACCACAAAAAACCGAATCGATAGTTCTATACGGGAATAAAAGCACTCAAAATATCGAACTACAGATAGAGGGAACCAAATTCAAACCATCTAAAGAAGTAAGATACCTGGCGTACTGTTGGATACCAAACTTGGTTTTAAAAGACATATCCAATGTTCTATAGACAAGGTACTAAGACTGGCAAGAGCATTGCATGGACTGCTGCCAAATACTAGAGGCCCAAAACAAGCGAAACGCAAAATGCTAGCCATGGCAGTGCAGTCGACGATTATGTACGCTGCACCTATATGGGAAAAATCGATGACAGTAAAATACTATAAGGATATGCTAAAAGGAGGGCAAAGAATAATGACTCTTAGAGTCGCCTGTGCGTACAGAACCATCTCAACGGATGCTGCTCTAGTTATAGCAGGTATCATACCCGCAAACCTTCTGGCAGAGGAAAGTGGACGGCTGTTTCATACGGACCCTCCGATTACGGAAGAACGCAGACGTCACGAAAGGGAAGTAACGATACAAAGATGGCAGGAAGAGTGGGACATCTCCCCTAAAGGTAGATATATGGACCCACCTCCTTATCAAGGATATCAGAAAATGGATCAATAGAGGGCACGGCGCCGTCTGCTTTCGGATGACGCAGTGTCTATCCGGACACGGCGTCTTTGGAGCATATCTCCACAAAATCCAAAAGGCTGCGACAGGTGGATGTAGGTACAGCTCGTATGAGAGGGACGATGCCCAGCATACCTTGTTCGAGTGCACAAGATGGGAGCAGGAAAGGGAGGAGCTGACTACAGTCTTGGGACAAGACTTCAACGAAGAAACAATAATTGACATAATGCTTAAATCGCCAAACGAATGGACGGCCATAGAAAACTTTGTCGGGTCCGTAATAAAAACAAAAGAGACCGTTCAAAGACAAAATATAAATAACTAAAAAGACAAATTTTGCAGCCACGGGTAGACCGAAAGGTGGGAACCGGACTGCAAAAGGAGAATTTGAGGGGTTTTAGCCGGTAGGAGTCCGGCACTACCTTTTAGGTGTCCATGACGGATTTCCCCTCAGTTAAAAAAAAAAAAAAGATGATGCTCACATAGTACCTGCATAGTTGATAAAGTAGGTATATAACATACCTATTCATTTAAGCAATGTAATAATGTTCTATTTAACAATCAACTGTTTTAGTTATTTTATATGTGACACAATACTGCGGTATTAAATGTTAATATTTTGCATTTTTGACTAAAAATCTGTACATCATGGTTCCGAAACCAAGAAAGTTTTCAGAAATAATTATAAGGGTTAAGGCTTTGTATACCTACCCAAAAGATGGTTCAAAAGAGAGAATTAAATAGAAAGGGAATAAGGTCAGTTGATCTCCTCCACGTAGCTCTCTTCCTTGTACTACCTTCCTAGACTACTAGGAAGGTAGTGCCTGCTAGTCTTTATATGTACTACCTTCCTAGACTATTCTAGAAGTGTGTATACACCGCAGAACTATTTTATCTTGATAGAGCACCTATTGTCTACCTAGAGTGTTTTGAATAAAGTAACCAAATGAATGCAGCACGCGTACAGTGATGCCCAATAGAACGCTCTAGCGAGAGTGAAAGAAACACTGTGTACACTTTACAATATTGTTAGAACTGGATCTCTCCATTTCTAGGAGGATTGAGCAGTTTCTGCTGATTCACTTGTAGATTCAAAATAAATCTTCTTCCTAATACAGGCCTTGTGGCCTGTAATTCAAGAGGTGAGGTTAGCCTCGCGAGTTCGATTCCTAGCTATCCTTCCACCTTTTTGGTAGTCTTCCGTGAGTTTGGTGGTACAATGCCATTTGCGGGTGTCTGGAGTCCGTTCTCCCCCCATGTGCATGTGCATACCTGAATCTTCTTCGTTGCCTTCCCCATCCTACTCAAAATCACATATATCTTTTTCCCTCATGTTAATAACTGCAGACGAGGCCGACCTCGAATGACATGGTCCGATTATATCGGTGCCGTCTTAGAGGAGGGCCAAGTCAGGAGCAAATGGAATAGAAGAGCATGTATGCGGAAAGTTATGCGTTTGGAGGAAGCGAAAGAGGTTTGTACGGATAGGATAGAATGAAAGTCCGTACTCTCGGCCTACCCCCTTCGGGAAACGGCGTGATGGGTAAAAAAAAATAACGACAGTACTTATCTTTGACGATCTTACGACTATGCTCCGGAGAGTATTCATTTCTGAACTCCTCAGCGCAAAATAAATCGTACTTACTAATATTGGTGCCTGAAGGAGTCCCAGTGTGTCAATGGTGTGACACAGATATGGGCCGTACCTATGAAGAGTGTCATTATTCTCCGGGCTGCACAGTGCACATCCAACCCACATCGACACGTAACGTGGATGCCGGCTCAACCTAACCTAACTGTATCACCACAAGTGTGATTAATTACCGTGCAATGCCGTCTCTTCGTTTATACACTACCTACCTGCACTCTATCATTAGACTCTTGGGACAATTATTATTATTATTGCCTACAATGCATTTTAAATTGTTCAAATGACAAGTTGTACGTCTAATGTTGTTTGTTTGATTTTTATGGAGACAATCAGCTGGTGTAGGCGGTCATCACTAAATAAGAAACACAAGTGGGAAATATGATTCTTTCGTCCATGATTTAGTGGGAGATGTGATTTTGTTTATATAAATACGTTTTAGTGATAGATAAGCGTTAGGATGTCGAAAATTGAAGAACTAATACTAATATACCTATATTGTGATTTGTGCAAATCAAATCGATTCATTGATTTAGTTCGGACACGGAAAGCAAGTTATTGTTTTTCAACACATTAAAATAGACGCATACACTCGATACAGGCAGTGGAGAATTTCGTTCCATATAAACCAATGGGTTTTGCTAACTAAACTTTCATTACGATAAATACTATAAGAATCACGATTTTTTTACTTTGAAGTATGAACCTATATTTCTTGGAACAACCAATCACACTGGCATTACAGAGTTCTTCTATTGACTTTTTCAATACGCATACTAATACGGAACCCTTGGAATACATATGAATTGAAATAGTGAAGTAGGTATTTATTTAAAGTATGTATCTCACACCCAAATAAATCATTTGATTCATGGGTATTGGTAGATTTTAATTTTATGCCAATCACGATCACGATGCGAATCTTACGTTGGACAGATTGAGAGGAAAGAAAGTCATTGCAGACTGTTAAAAATAGGCGAATCATCATTCAATGTTAAAAACCTGTTTTATGATTATAAATGTAGGAATCGAAGCATTTGGCACATTTATTATACCTACTCTCATTAGCACAGTGTGCATTGATTACTGTTGATCTTATTTCAAATGTGTGTACGGAATCTGAATGTTGCGAAGAAGTGTAAGCTTATGAATATAACTAACAACAGATATTACATCTTTGAATTTCACAAAATGTATGTCAAAAAAATAAAAACTAAATAAAACTCTATAGGAAGACCCACATAGAGCAGCGAGATAGTATTATTTTCAACACATGTTACCGGTGCGTCGGCATCTAGTTTGTCTATGTGTGAGTGTCCGTAGAAGCCTTTGAAGAAGTAATCATATTCCAAACATAGTAAAGTGAGGTACAGTGATAAACAAAAATCGTTTCGTACGAAAGTGGACCAACACAAAAAGAGAAAAAAAACGATGTTTTAAAACGAAATACTATTAACATAATGGGCCGAGAGTGAAATGTACTTTGTTGTAATGTTGATGTATACATACATTCAATGAAGGTATCTAAAATTAATTGTTATTGATTTGTTGTACATACTAACGTTAACTCTTTTTGCCAATTAAAAACATTGTGTGTAAATGGAATTAAGTAATTCAATTGTTTGTGTGGCATTTTGAGTTCTATGAACAAGTACCTAATGCTTAATATTTTGATGTTAATGTTTCTGAACAATTTCAATGTAGGAGACATACACAAAAATGGATATATTCATATATGACAGCAGTCGCAGTCTTTAAATTTGGTTGCTCTCTTGTTCTCAATAATTTCCAACTTTTATCTCTATATCTCATTAATTCTTAAATATCTACTTGTTGTATACATGAAATTTTTCGACATGTTGAACATGTCGAGAATTCTCATGATTAGGAGTTTCGGAGACTTAAAACATTACCACCTAATGGCGAACGTTGTTAACGTAAAGTGATCACACTAAGCCAGCCTTCGAAATAACAGTAGAAGACGGTCGTAAGCCCGTAGTGGTTTGTTCCATTTAAAAATCGAACATCAGTAATGAATTGTTAGAGTCATTAGTTGTTTTGTTACATATTCGTTAAATGTAGGTACATTACATTAGGTACGCACCTGATGTTTGTATACGATTTTTATTATAACATAAAAATGTAAACTAGGCATACATAAAGAGGCGATAAGTACACTTCTGTAGCTAATCATTTGGGGCAAAATCGAGAAAAGATGTGGGTTTGGATAGAAGACAGACTCCGCAACATAAGGGCTTTGACTGGAATCCAAACTATCGGGGAACTGATTCATGCAGCTAGAGATAGGGGATGAGGCATTTGCCCAAGTGATAGGCAACGTCGGGGGGGGGGTCTGACTTTGGGCACTTCAAGACGAAGAAGGCAAACAAACTGACAATAATATTTTCATTTAACTAGTTTTTTTTAAGTTGTTACTTTCTCGTCATCGGTAGGTTTTATAACTCCTATCATAGATAGTTGTTTAAGACACATATCCCTATCAAAAGGTTCTGAGTTCCCTCAAAAGAATATCTTTATCAATTTACAGTAGCGTCACACATTTGAGTTTTCTCATTTTTAAACGAAACACTGAAATAGTCACAAAAATTCCTAAATATTGGGTCGTCAAATAACCTTAAGCGTTTTAAATAAAATCTATCGCCTTATGAATTTCATAATAGCATTATTTAAGAAATTCAAATTAGGTAATTTTTGATGGGCGTGTTTCGATATTAAAAAAATATTATATGGATCTAAGATATTATTCTACTCTGAACGTGGATTCCAGACATTGAAATAGTCACAATTAATAACCGGTCGGATGATACCATATCCCCATTTAAATAAAATTAGCACGCGGTCATTAAAACTGAAACAAAATAATAATGATTGATGGCGTATGTTGATGTGTTTGATGAAACGACCTTGTTTCGAATTAAGATTTTTTTTGGAAATAAAATAACGGAAGAAACAAGTTTTGTCCGGGAGATAATGACAAAGAACCGGCATTCGTTTGATAAGAGCACGTTGATATTTTGTCAGAGGCAATACTTAGATCTAATTATGTCTAGATTCTTGTGACCATTTTTCAGGACTAGATCTTAACGAATATGTAATAACTAATGACTCTAACAATTCATAGAAGTATCATGATAAGAAGATCCGAGGTCCCGGGTTCGATTCCCGGTCGAGTCAGAGTTTTTCTAAGTGTTTTTTCACTTGAAATTTCTACCCGGGGTTGGCCTGTCTCAGATTGGACGGGACCGGTTGACTGGAAAAAAACTGCCTCAGGCAATAAGTTCCGCCGGCTATACTGACACCTTTGTATAGAAAAGTGAAAAAAAGGAAAGCAAAGAAAGATTCGGAGACTTAAATATTAACACCTAAGGCGCTGGCCTAGCTAGTCGCATGAACGCATAAACAAATTTGTGATCGCACGATGAAAAATTGTTTGTCCTAACTGCCATCGCATATCGCGCGTTACTTTCCTTGACAACGCAAGCAAATAAATATTCGCTTGTTTGTTTTGTTGAGCAATTGATATTTTGTAGTTCATATAATAATAATAACATAATGATTGCATAAAAAACTTGGTTCTACATAACTAATAATATTGTTTAAATCGTTTGAAAAAACTAGCAGATATTTAACAACATAATAATATAAACCTTCTTCGAAATAATATAATAATGCTTTTACTTGACACTCTAACGAGGCCCTAAATATAACGGATTCAACCTGCACGCATTCTAGTACAAAACTGGTTACTTTCAATTTTTATTTTACCATTCGTTCACAACGAGAACCTATCGTATGATTTTTGGTTAATATAAAATTGACAGTAGTAGATCAGGCAATAAATTGTAATGATTGGGTTTTGGTATGAAGATTGATTCTCAGTATATAAGTAGTAACATAATTTGCGTCTGTAGTTGAGGTTGGTATGAATAATTGACACAGTTTATATATTCTTTCGAAGTTCAAAGTCTGGAGTTCCGCTTCGTATCGGAGAAAGTTGAGTAAAACCTTGACCTAAAAGGACACGTAGTAAATGAGGCTTGAATTTTTTAAACAAATTCATGATTTTTCTTTAACAAGGTAATTATTGAGTTTTGGCATTGTTTGATTTAACAATTTGCATTGTAGATTTGCTTTTTTACTTATTTGAACAGATTATAAAACATGGATTTTACTCATAGTTCATTTATGTACCTATTTGTTTTTAATAACCAAGCTAATAAACAAAGCTGCAGAGTCGAGTTATCGAACTATTAAGAGGTAAATGTATTGAAATTGTACACATACGAGGTTTTCGTTATAAGTATGGGGTATTAAATTCGATTTAATTAATAAATTAAGTAACGCAGTGAACGATGTTGCTTGCTTGCTTTAATCAAAGTCAAAATGTGTTGTGACTACTTAAATATGAGTCGGTAAACTTTCTATCACCATAGTTCATTTCCAGTAGCTCTTATACAAATATTTCGAATTCAAAATTAGTCAAAACGGTCAAAACTATTTCTAAAGCGGGACATAGTAAAGTCAATCATTTTTTTATATAAGAAATCAGAAGATATCGATAAACAATTGAATAGAGTATTCGATAAGAGTTTGAGATGTAAGTAGGTGCAGTTAATTTATTAGAAGGAAATTCAGGTTGAATGAAAATGTAATTAATGAAATATTCACCTGTCCCACCTAACCTTAATCTAGCTCATCCGAGAGATGGAATCCGGTTTGTCTCTAATGTGTGTATGCTGTATGGTGTTAGATTTTATTAGCAAGAATGTTATCACCGACACTACTATTTGTCCGCAGGTGATAACGACCTGTGTATGAAGCTTTGAGCTGATTATGGTAATAATGTGTGTATAAAGTATTCATTGTTCTATGTCTGGGGGTCAATAGTTATTGTAAATTACACATTGTTTCACTTTTGTGTGCGAAATTTTACAAAGTGTCATATTGTCGTTTTGCGATTTCTACTGCGAGTAAGGTTTTCTGAGTTCTAACCCCTTAACCCATATCTTCCCAGTTTATTGGAACGGTATGGTTAATAATTATTAATATTTTTTTTTGGAACTGCGCAACAAGTTTATATTTTTGTGCTTTAAATCTTCGATAACTCTCGCAACTGATACATAAAACAAAATGATTAAAAAATACACACGCTATAGAGGGATTATACGCATATAGGTATCTATAAAAACTAATTGAATTTTGATGTGAAACTAGGCATACGACGGCAACATACTATTTTATCAATAAAGAATAGTATTTGAGGTAGAATGCAAAATTAAAATTAAAACTACGGCATCTTAATGTTTGTAGGTTTAAAGAATAGAAAAGAACAGGATATACCACATGGCAGAACAGTTTTTGTTTCGAAGTCGAAATAATCGATGAAATTTGCTGTAGAGTTTGCTTTTTTTGTTTTTTTTTTTAAATGAATCTGTGCTCACTCAAAGTGAACACAAATACACTCCTTGACTCTTTCACAGTAAGCTACTTAAAGCTTGTGTCGTGAAAGAGGAAGATGGTCGGCACCTGGGATCGAACCACGACGTCCCCAGTACGAAAGCCGGCGTTGTAACCGCTGGGTCACCAACCACTTCAACTTTGCTTTTGATTAATATAATTATTGATATTTATACATATTTATTTTATTATAAGAAAAGGTATTTTATTTCATATAATTGAATGCTAAGGAGACGTTGATTGCACAATGTACGAACAACACTACGCATAATAGCTATGCGGCAGATAGCTGTTATTGGAGAACTGGAGGTGTGGAGGTATGGAGGTATGTTTTAGTTGGTGTCTCTAATAAATAAATAATTTGATACCTGTCTAAATCATTAAGGTCAAAATCAATCAACATTCAATGCGTATTTTGACAATGACAATCGGTACTATACTAAAGAAAATAATTAACAGTAAAATACATAATAGTAATAGTATGGATGGTACGCACTTGCGAATATTACGGTGCGGTGATGTTATTTGTTCAGGACGCCTTGCGGTCGCGGTTGCACCAACCGAATTTCCATCAAGCCGTTATTCAAATGTCCCGTTGATTTGTGACGGAATAATTTATTATAAAAAAAAAATCTATAAGACTTGATCTGTTACATTAGTGTCAAACGCAGCGAGATGATTTGTTGGGAGATGATGAAAAAACTAGTTTCCTATTCTCACCACATGGTATGTTGCCACCGAAATCAATTACACTCAATTATCATAACGAGGTTACGGCCGCAAGACAAACAAAAAGTTATCATCAAATACAATAATTGCTAAAGTTCTCATGTAACTCGATATTTTCGTTGAAACACTCGAGCTTTTTTGTGCGGCACGGTACAATATTTATCTAAAAAAAATATGCCGTTCATGATATCTGAAGAGGATTGTCATACTAGATCATGATATCAATGTATCAAAATATCCTGTCTTTGTACCCCCATTCATCCAATAATGGGCGTATGGATCATGGTGACCTTAAAATAATCGAAGCGCACGGAATATCGTCCGAACAGAATACCCAATTGGATAAATTTTGCACATTTTGTTAAACTCTAGGTAGGTATATCCATCCTTTTGATTTCGTTATTTAATAAATTAAATGTTATGGAAATTTATAATTACAAGTATCATAATAGTAATATAATATCTAAGAAATATGTGATACTTGATCAGAGGTTCCTACCTGCAATTGTTGCTATACGGGTAGAAATGTCTAATAGTTTGTACTTCTCAACGTGATAAAGTAATATTGGGACCACTTGTAAAGGATGATTCCTATTATAATTGACCATCAAACAATTTTTAATGACACTTTTTTATGACTGTCATCCGACAGGTTTTGCTGCTAGTTTATTATTCACATTGACTACGTACGCCGGCAAGAATTCCGGTGCAATAAAATTATCATTATACAATCAATTTTAAGTAGCCACTTCTATATTTTAATGATTCACGCGTAGAGAAAACATAGGTAAGAATAGTTTTTTTCTAAACCAATGTTCTACCATTTCACGCCTAACTACGTATTCTAAGTATTGGTCTATCTACTCCAAATCAAAGTTAAATGCGTTCACGAATTGGATCAAAACAGATTATCATTATTTAAAGATCTATCGATTGGAAGGTAAATCGACTATAAAATTTTCATCGTTAATGATACACAAATAAATTGATTGCATTATTGCGTACTTTGAAACCGCTGAAATTATACGAACCATTTGTTGACTTTATATTAAATTTATTTTATTTTATTTTACAAAATTACAATATAACACCATCAGCATGACAGCTTTCGCCTTTATAAATGAATCAATGAGCTACATAGATAAACACGAGCAGTTTTAAGCAGTAGGTAGGATTTCTATTAATGTTATAGTTGTAATGATACCCTGCCAGAGTTCAAAGTAAAAAAAAGTTGTTATTTTTTCGATTGTTTTCTAAGTAGTTTCCACTTTCTTCAAAGACAAATAAATGCTGCCAAAGTGGTTCTTATTTGATTGTTTTTGTCCTTCTCAAGACTTTCTCCTAAGAGGAGCATGTTCACATTTTTGTCTTAAAATTGTATATCTTTTTTAAATATATTTCAATATTAATGAAAATAAATCGGAACTGGGGTACTGCAGTATGAAAACTGCTAAGATTCAGCATTTTAAACTTGTTTTCGCCAATGCATGTAAAAGTTTCCAGACCTCCTGGTTTGCAACATTCAAACAAAATATGACAATAATTGACACCAATGATGACATGTGGGATGATTATGCCAAACTTATAAGTAGGTAGGTATGTATAGCAAGTTGTGAGGTGAATGTGTATTGTGTGTGTTACCGCATCTTTTTTATCGGCGTATGTACTGCTCCTGACAGTAATGCGTTAAAAAGAAGCGCCTCAGAATAATTATGGATAACATGGCATCACGAACGACGCCATACTTCAGCGCACCCGACGCAGGCCCAGCTCTTCTGCCATTATGTAGAAGAGATCGACATGGCTGGGAGATGTGTTAAGCATGCAAAATTACAGTTAGCCGAGCAGATCGCCATTTTTCCTCTCATCAGGGTCCCGAGACCCTTTGCGCTGTGCTCCGCTGCTTCGAAGCAGAACTGAGGGATATTAACATGGTGTGGGATTCCGAAAGCTCGAGCGCAATGGAGAACTCTTCTTGCCTCTCTATGCCCCTAAGTAGGGTTTCAAAGGAAGTATTGATAGGTTAGATACTGAAAGTAAGCGGACTATATGAAGAGTTCATTTTAATTTTGCAGAACCGAGCGCAAATGCATATAGTTCTTATTGCCTCATATCCTAAATTGATATGAAAGCCGTTAAAGTAGTGAAGGAATTATTCTACAAACATACCATGGAAATAAAAATAAAAGTGCAGTTATTAAGTAAATACAATCGAGTTTCCAATATAATGTAATATCCAATTATTATTGAAAATATTGGACTTCTAGTAGCAGCATAGTAAGGATATTATTATTAACGATAGCTAAAATAAAAAAAAAACACCTATAAAATGATCAGAAAGAAAATAATACATCAAAAGAAACATACATTAAAAAAAAACAGAATGGAAAAAAATATATTATTTCTCACCTTGTAAAGTTTATAAATTGTATCACTTTATGCTTAAATGCCAATTTATATCTAAAAAAGTTTATTCAAGATAATCACTTTCGAATAAAAAAAGAAAAACACAAATTAAATTAAAATGAGTATGAAAATAAATCGAATAACACAATCGTAGTGAAAACTCTCTAGTTATGTATGTTGAGTACACCAAATTACAATTTAAAACAAATTACAGTAGTTCATATTATTATTATGTTTGGACCATAATAATTATTGTTGTTTGTTTTGGACGCCTCAACCGGATTCCACGAGTCTCGATCGGAATTTAAGGCTGTATTAGTTCACGTAGGTTCTGAGAAAAGCCTGAACGACCGTCGCAAGCTCACCGCACAACACCGCACACGTAAATGAGAACGTCTATGAGCCCACCTCACTTTTTAACCTGATAACTTGTGTTTTTGAACAAACCGCTTAATAAGTAGGCCAACATCACCATCTCCGTCTCACAGTAGGGCGACCAAGATTTCGGTAAAAGTGAGACGACTCAACCTGATTTTGTTATGATTTGATTTTGTTTTTTTGTGATAACCATTTTCATATTTTATTGAACGAGATTTGTTTAGTGTAAAAAAGTCAAGAGTATTTGTGTTTGAACAGATTTATCAAAATTAAAATCTAAAATCGAACAATATTTTCATAAAAAAATTATAACATAGGCAAGCTTTACCTTTATATGTGAGAATCAGAGCCTATGTCAGGCTTAACAAAATGGCTGTCACTGTTTACAACCGCAAAAATTTGATGGTGATGTCGTGATATTGTGTACAATGCTGTTTCGAATTCCGAGTAAACATATATAAATTTGACAGTTGGCTATGTTGAACCATCAGCGTAGTAGCTATTATGTTAAGATATATGTCGCAGAACTATTTATAAAATTACAGGGCATTATGTAAATATGGAAATGGGTTTGCAATGCTGGAATATAAGAACGATTATCCCTAGTTATTTAATTTATATAGGTACCCTATTATTTTTTCAGTGAGCTGAAATGGTTAGAGCACTTTTCAAAATGTTGAATTTATTCATATATCTATGACCGAAACAAATATAGCAATATTAATTAATGTAGAGATATATATATATATAAAATAATTAATTATCATAGGTATAATGCGGCCTATTCTTTCAACTTTAACTTTCGTTGAATGAGGTCTATTCTTTCAGCAGTCGCAGTCTTTAAATTTGGTTGCTCTCTTGTTCTCAATAATTTCCAACATTTATCTCTATATTTCATTTATTATTAAATTTCTACTTGTTGCATATATGAGATTTTTCGACATGTTGAATATGTTGAGAATTCTCATTACTTCGGAGACATTACCACCTAATGGCGAACGTTGTTAACGTAAAGTGATCACACTAAGCCAGCTTTCGAAATAGCCTAAAGTTAACAGGCTTCACATGTGATTTATTTTCTACTACACCGCCATATTTTGGAATTTTGTAAAAAGTAAAGCAATTATAGAGGAATTGTTTTGATTTCAAACTTATTACCCATCGAATTTCTTCCTGCATCCGAATAAACGATAACTATTACGTAATGCAATAAATTATTAGCTAAACTTGATTAAGTTTTTATGTCGTTAATCACATTTTATTCATGTTTTAAGTCAAAATTATTTTTTTTATTCTGGGTTAGGTCGAAGGTCGATGGGTGGGTCAGCTAGTATAAAATAAAACAATAATATTATTTTGAATGTATTTTGTAAAATGGCTTCTCCTTTATATAAAATTGTTCCGATCAAAGCAAAACAATGGTCACAGTACAGTGATGCAAGGTTGAGTTCATGAACATTTCAAAGAGGCTACTTGAAAGTAAAAAGGTTCGATTATAAACCGCTACCTAATATTTGATTACTGCAAAATGAAATGGACGTTTTAAAATAGTGATGTGCATTTTGACAAAAGCAATTAAATTGATACAATACGTAGGAGTGAGTGAATCCATGTATGAAGTTGGTGACAAATGTAAATATAAACCAGCAGTTTTTACTCATCTGTGTTTTTTAAGAAACTAATTATGTATTTAGTGAAAATGTCAGGAAAATGAAAGTTATTTGTTTTTTTTCCGCATTTTTTCATCCCAGAGGGTTTAATTTTGTAAACACGTAATTAGTTGCAAGTAAATTAGTTGCTAGCAAAAAACTGTTTTTACCTTAAATTTTAATGTGTTCCCCAGATAAAAAATTTCTATGCAGAATAGAGATGGCTCGTAAATCATTTGATAACATGAGAATATCCTTTTGGAATGAAATTTTAAATGTCAGAGTCAGACTAAAGCAAAAGAAGGTTTAAAATTACATAAAATCGGTGATCTTTACAGATCTGAAAGACGCTCAAGGTGAATATCATGAACAGGATAGAAACTTTTTAGATGTGGATTATATAAGTAACTACGTGTTTCGAGGTTAAGATCGAGGGAAGACGTGGTTGGGCAGAAGACGAAGAAGAAGAGAGGGAAGACGTGGTGTGGGCAGAAGACGACGAGAGAAGAAGTCATGGCTCCGCAACATAAGAGCGTGGACTGGAATCCAAACCGTCGGGAACTGATTCATGCAGCTGGAGACAGGAAGGCCTTAGATAAAGTGATAGCAAACGTCGGGACTTCTGACTAGGTACGATGAACAACATTGACTCTTTGTACCGAGTAAAGGACATCTTCACTTTTACCTATTTATTTATTATTATCATCATCTCTCACATGGCATGTTCAAACAGTTGAGAAAAAATTGAGGTTATAACATTTTTTTTATAATAATGACAATCTGTGCTCACTTAAAGTGAACACAAATACGCTCTGACTCTTTCAGAAGATGGTCGACACCTGGGATCGAACTCGCGACCTCAGCACGAAACAGTCCGAAAACCGGCGTCGTACTGCCAGGCTAACAATCACTTCAAACGACACGGTCAGTAAAATCTAAAGTAATCATTGTAAAATTAAAAGAATCCTTTAATTTCCTTTCCGTGTCCTAAGTGTCAGAATTTTTTGTGCAAAAAGCAATTGATTGATTTGATTTTATATTTTATACTATCTATGTAATATGCGACGAAAATATTGTAGGTCATCTTCATTTTTTAACAAGAAGAGGAAGTTCAACAGAGAATCTAACGTGAAATTCTCGACGATTAGGTAAAGATAGTTCTGTGTATTGTAAACAAAACTCGTGTTAGGGAAATCAGGTTTATAGATGCACTGATGGTTATTGAGAATTTACCTAATACGAAATATACCTAATTTAAAAATGCTGAAATGGGAACAGGTCTAGAGATGCAAATATGACCCCGTAAAGGTGCGAGACGCAGCATTGTTTACGCACGTGGGTACCTCGCCTACAACGTCGTCTATAAACTTTTGAGGCCGTCACTTTCTTGAAGCAAAGTTCACTAGATGTTGATAGGAAATGTCGTGACATTTACAGATAACGTTTAATTGGGTACCTACTTATATTCCCAAGCATCGATTTATTGACCGAATGAACGGTATTGATGCTGTCTATGTTGGTTACAAAGGACAATATCACTAGATTAACATTTACGTTGACGTGAATAGATTAGTTTACATTGATTTTTATAATAATCAGCATCAGACCAACCATCTCTGCATTTTGCCCTCCTTATCCAAATTCGTCGTCCCTCCATCTGGAAGGTGGCCTCCCTTCTCCCCTCTTCCTGTTCTGGGCTGCCACTCCAATATCTAACGGCTCCATCGACTATCTCCTCTACGATATATATGTCCTGCTAACCTCCATCATTTTAAAATAATAATTAATTAAATAATGTAAAATCAAGAATCACAATGCAAACAGGTACATTGTGATTATGCAATTACAAATTCAAACAAGCCATCACAAAACAGATTCATAACTACTTGTCAGTGATAGTAATCATTCACGATGCACAACAATAACAGCACATATCAAATACCAAAACCCATCAGGCACAATCAATAATGAGACACCACAATTATAAGATCACACAACGCATACCAGACTCAATGAACGATATATATTAACACAAATATAACCATCCACCTCTGAGGTGAAAAGACCATAAAGAAAACAAAACTATCGATGTTGTATTCACATTATATCAATTCTGATTCCTTACTTAAGATTTTAGAGACCGAAGAATAGAAGTTTTGGTAACAGACACTACACCTGTCAGATCTTGGACACTAGGGCTGAGAGCTTCGAAAACTTGTTGGAAGCACACAGTTCCAATGTTCCGAGAACCGGAGCGTTTCTGATTATGTGTGCGTCTAAAGGATCGAATGACATGGATGTCTGCATTCATAATGCTGGTCCAGGATGTAACTCTACTAAAGATATGAAACTTGAGTCGTAAATTAGAAAGATGATGACATCGAGGTCGGATATAAAACACGGTAAAACTAATTGAATGAGGTGACGATCTATGCATTTTTATTGCAGATAGAAAATTCTTGCATTTAAGTAGGTTCATATTATTTGATGCAGCCTAACCAGGTGTGCACCTCTAGAATAAACGTTTTTTGTATAGTAGACTTTCTAGCATCTCTAACTTTTTAATTGATCTTTTAACATACAAACACAAATAATATAACATATTTTTTGTTTAATCTGACTAAAATTACTAACCCAATATTTAAATTCACGTGAATACAGGAAAATAAATTATGACGAACCTTGTTAAGTCTCAGTACATGATAGCTTGTGAATATATACATCGTGCATGTAATGAGGAAAATGGCATACAAATCTTTTTTGAACGAGTGCATTTAATGGCATCAAATTGCAAACAAATGCCTTTGTTTTACGTCGAGGGAGACCTCTTCTCTATAACTTAATTAATCTTTGTGGCCATCTTTACTGTATGTACGTTATACTTTCCTTTGTGAATTGATATCTTGTGTTTCTAGTGAATCTAGTGTGATCCTTAGGTACTTTCAGTAAGAGGCATGAAGGCAAGGGTTGATTTAATAAGTACCTACATAAAGCATTTTTTTTAAAAACGAATGCACTTTCGACATCTTTCACATAAAGCAAAGCTTTTGTTGTGAAAGTGGAAAATGGTCAGCACCGGGATTCGAACCCACGACCTCCAATACGTTGTGCATTCTTGTAAGCTTTTTAATAGCTGTTGTTCCTGATGGAATACATTTTTTTTGATCCATGATGTTTTTTTGATAATACTCCAGTTTCACTTGTATCAGTTATTGAGATTGCCCATACACTAATTAGGGAAGTCAAGCTTGAATTCATATGTACCCAATTCTCAATTCATAATTATCAAAACGTTCACATACTGTACCTATTTAATTATTTTAGAAAGCACATTTTTAATCCGTAATCGCAGCAAAACCCTAAAAAAACAAGAATATCTTTTATCTGTAATTGTCATTCTGATGAAAATCGATTTCGTAGAAGTAATGGGAGAGGTTGAATGAGAAAGATTACATCGGTGGAAGACGAGAAATGTTTGTAAGAATAGAGGTTCGTTCCCTATGCCTATCTCTTTAGGGACACGACCTTATCCGTATAAAATATGATTTCTTCAGACTCACACTAGAGTCTTTTTGGAATTCCATAATAATTATGTTTCAGGTAGCATAAAATATGCTTCCGAACTGGAAGTTGATATGCAATGACTGCCCTTTTAAAATGTAATAAACAATATGCACATAAGTAATAATAATTGATTTGGGGTTAGTTGTTGTGACAGACCGCAACTTCGTTGTGGTAAGCTCGCCCTCTGTATGTTGATTCTGTGATGTCTTTGTTATGTGAAATTTTATGTGTTACTCTTACTACCAATTTACACTAAAGTATAAATAAATAAATAAAATAATTATACACTATAAAGTTATATAGATAGATACTTTGTATTGTTCATTATTAAAATAAAACCTTTGTTGTATCAACAAACTTGATGCGTTTTTCATTTTTCCTGTAGGTATCTTGGGATGAAACGGGAGACCTTCGATTTACTGACACAGTGTGTCTACCACTACCTCTGAATCTGATACATACATTATCATTGTTTCATGAGATTAAACAAATTATTAAAACGCCATCTTTCGAAAGAATCATAAAGGTTTATGGAATTGAAATCACCCACCTTCGGAGTAAAGTTGTTTGAGGTAGCTTTAAAACCAGCTAAAATGATGCGAGACGCAGGCACGTACAATACGTACATACACATAGCAACAACATAATAACATTATACTCTCTGTTATGATGAATAAACTTGACTATGCGCTGACACAGATGTCTCTCTGTGATTCTAGAAACATTATCTGCGAATGCATAATTTTTTTTGTGTAGTTTGCGATAATTTTTATCAATCGCAATGTTATCTGTTAGCTTAAATATTTTCACACACGCCATAAGCAGCAGAGAATGGTTACTAAACCAATTCATAAAGAAATCTTTGGCACCATGTCATGGATGGAATCTGTTGACGATGGGTAAGAATACTAAGCACGTAAGCAGTGTAGACACTGACTGGGATGAAACGCATACCATTTCGAAATTCAAAATAAAGATACGTACTTATTTGAACATCATTCTTTTTTGTCCAACTCCCGTATTGTTCGTTGTCTAGAGATTGAATCTCAACAAAGCCACGCGCTTCTTTATTCAAGTTCTTATCATTTTTTACGCATTTGAGAAGACCAACCTGCCTTCTCAACCTTTTCCTCTGATCATTATGAGATCCTCGTCTCGTCCCATAATTACTCTTCCCGGCCTCAGCCTGTTTTATTTTGTTTATAAAAAGTTCATCTCTTAGGTACGTGCACAATGTGCAACTTCATTCGGGAAGTCTTATATTACTATGTTCTATTTAAAAAAATCGAACATCAGTAATGAATTGTTAGTCATTAGTTGTTACATATTCGAAAAGTAGTAATCATTCCAAACTGAGATGAGCGCATAGGAAATAAATTTTTTTTACCATTCGATGAGAAACACTAATTACATATTTGCTTACAAAGTATTCGATGATCTTGTATAAGGTTTTAAGGGTCAGATCAGGCTGTCATTCTAACTAACTATGTTATTCAATTCCTCGATAAATATTCATCTTTGTACCTTGTACACTTACCCTATAAATAGCTGACTCGAATTTCAAGTTACACTTCGAATCTATCCTAACCTGTATGTGTGGCTCCATCTGAAACGCTTGTAACATATTGCACTGCTAAGAATGTTAAGATAAGACAGTATTGGCAGAGTAGCACTACAAGGAGAGAACTTGGACTTAAAGTAAAGCGCTGCGTAAAATATTTTAGATCAATATTAAGGTTTCTTTGTCTCTATAGTGTCATTGTTCAGTATTACAGTTCATTGTAGTGTAGTATAATATTATCTTTGGATACTGTTTTTAAACTGAGGATGGTCGATCTGACACTTAAAAAAAAAACATAAAGAACTTATTATTTATTCATTTTGACTAATATTCATTAAACTTGACCAAGTTTAAGTGACGTGCTTTAAATACTAGAACAATCCGAAGCTGCAAAACTTGTAAATTTCATAATAAATTCTCAAAACACGTGCATATTAAAAAAAACGTGGCTGCAAAAACAGAGCTAAGCCTGATAATAACTGTAGGTGTAGGTACTTATTGAGTCTAGTCTGAGAAGTATTGCTTTGTTTTTTACTGATGGTTACATTTACCTACGAGTTAAATTGCGCAAACTGTTTTGCATACAATGATTGCTCTTCCGTTTATTTTTTATTAGATCATATTATTATGAAAAATTATTATTGTTGCGCCTTTAAATACAATAAAAAATGTGTCTATTTGTCTAGAATGATGCCATCAATTTTTTCTTCATCCACTTCCATATTCCTATTTTCCTACCCTATCCTATATCCTCATGAAAAAATCTGATAACGTGGGTCACTTCGCTGATCAGAGAAAGAACACAAGCGGTCGGTAGCCTAACGGTTGAGTTTTCCACTGAAAAATTGTAGGCTCGATCCCCGTTGCCGACGACGAGCCTTCATGTGAATGAAATAATCGGAACATGGTACATATATTTTGAAAATAAGGATTTAAGATTAGGGTCGCAGATGAGCTGGAAGAAAAAATAGAACCTTGCTGTGAAAAGTCAGTGGACTAAACCGGTTTTATAGCTTTTACACCAGTGTTTCGAACAACCCATAATAGAAAAGTAAGTATTCTGAGAGGGATTTTCAAAGTAGGCAAAGAAATTTGTAGGTTTGAAGACATTTCTATAAAAGCAGCTCCACCCACCAAGGTATGTGAAGCTGAAAATAATGATCGTCAAAGTTGGGAAATCACTGACGGAAGAAGGCGTATCTAAAATCTAAAAAAATTTGGTATGAAAAAAAAACACTTAATATTAGGGAACATTGTTATGATCTTTACTCGCCAGAACACAAAAAATATGATCTCATAAATGTCTTTATTTAAATTCTGCATGCTGAACTCAGTATCTAATGCCTGTGTACCTATTAGGTATGTAATAAAGTAAACATAGGTATTTATGAAAAAGAACTTTTCAAAAAATAATAATATTATTGGTTTGAGATGTTTTTAACAACTGTGATAGCTTATAATTAATTATATTCAATCCAATAGTCAATGTTCACATACATCAAAGTTGAAACCACGCCACCGTCACATTCATACAATTGCAAAAAATCCATGTTAATAGTTGGCACCTTCCAAACTGCGTCACAAGAAAATCTAGAATCCGCTGTCTGACGTCTAAAGTCTAGTGTAGGTCATAAAGTTTAAATATTTATATATTGTAGGTACAAGGCTCTGGCGGATGGAGTGATCAAACAGGAATTGGCAAATATCCAAATTGTAATTCGTTTTCGAGTTTTTGCACAGAAAGCCTTCATGTCAACGTTGGCGCGGTCAGATCTCGAACTGGTTACCCTCACGGCTCTCCTCAATTTTAAGATATGTAATTACCTAGCTAAACCCGGAGTCCAAACTTCAAAGGTGTGCCACTTCACAAATTTTACAAGTTGTTTTAATTAATGAACAACCTTGATAGGGTTTTATACTTCAACTGCCTGCGAGGAGCTATCAAATATTCTTCTCAAGTAGGTGTTTAAGGGATCTAGCTCTTAAAAGAACGACATCTTTATTAGAAAATATTCTTCAAATAAAAACATCTTAGAAATTATTTCCGCAATTTTTCCAAAATACCGATCCTGAAAAAAAGAAGTTATCATTGAATGTTAAAAAATCTATGTTGTACTTCGATGGAATATCGTATCTACAGACATATTATGTTATGCTAGGAAATTCACAATTGTAAATCGACACAAACTTGTGTCAGTTTATCCGGCGGAACTTATTGCCTGATTTTTACTGTTTTTCTAGTAACCATCAGGTCCCCTCCAATCTGAAACAGGTAAACAAAGAAAAAAAAACTTTTCTTTGGAAAGGGGTTAGTACATCCAGTAAGACGTATTGTATTAGCACTTCATCTTTTAACTAGTCAACAGTTCCCGAGTATTTCCGGATTCGTGTCAAGTTCAAATTTCGCAAAGAATTTGATGATAAAAATATTTGAAAATAGAAATAAGCAGCTCCATTCTTAAAGGAAAGGAGATTGTAAAGTGGTTTGTGATATTTTTTTTCTTCGAAAAATAAATATCACAAACCAAACTGTGGGGCTTGTACGAGTTTAATCGAAAGCTAATTGCACGCTAATAAGCGCTTATTAGCGTGCAAATAGTGTTCGAAAATCAAACGATCGAATCATTCGATCATTTTTGTATGGAAAATTTTCGAAACTCTTTCGATGATCGTTTCGATATTCGATCATCGAAAACTTATACTAGTGGTACTGGGCTTGAGTCTGAAAAAATGAAAGTAGGTTCACTATAAAATTTTATACAAAAGGGCATTTCTTTGTGTCTAATATTTCATCGGCTTTATTACTTATGTTTATGAAATAAAATAAATTCTCTAATACACAAAATTGTATTCTTATAAGTCGACATGGACCTGCCCTATGACGTTGAACAGTTGGTAATATTCACGAAATCAGAAGAAGATCCCCGATACACAGTACCTATCTATTGAATAAAAAAGGCCTGAGAATATCAGAAAATATACCATTGCACAAATCAATTGTCCCATTACTTGCGGTCTCATGGAGTCTCTAACTATACCAATCGGGATGCTCAAATTCTGAGAAAATTAATATTTTATTACATTTACTAGGTACATTTATTATTTATTAATACCTTGTTTCATTAAATATTATTATGATATTATCATTTCATTACCATCGGATCGGGACCGGGAGGTGAATATTTAAAAAAAAGTCACACTAACACTGATGTACGTAGTGGTCATCAAAATCTCCAACATTGGCACATGCCACGGGTCCTTTGTCACCTCAGCACATAGGTTACTTGCGTCTAGGAAATTACCAATAAAGGACGTATAAGAATACCAGTGCATAGAAAAGTTTTGAATCAAAAACCTTTTGGATGAGGTATCACGTACGCATGACAGTGGTTAAGGGTTAAAGGGCGAATAGATAGAAAAGATAGGTATTATCATTTGACAATCATATTGTACACGTAGTTGGGAAAAACAATCCCTTTGAGAAGTTTTGCTAAAATCACGTTTTATATAAAACTAGCTTTCCCGACAGCCGTCGTCCTGTCGGGAAAGCTAGTTTGTAATGAATATTGAAAGCTAGTAATGAATATTGATTTCAAATTTATAATTTATATAAAAATTCGTTTAAAATATGTTTCAATGTTAAAAAATTATTTCTGAAAGCGTGAAAGAAATTCTATCAAACATAATTCTGCATAGCAGTGATTTGAAACTCAATGGTTGCAAGTAAAAAGAAGTGTGTTATGCAATTTTTCACAGATGCCGTTGTTGTTATTAAATCCGTTCAGTACTAATTTTAATTTTATGTTATTATCGATTACTTTTTCTATGTTTTATAAGTTATTCTGTTATCCGGAGCGGAGAAGAATCCAGTAAACCAATCATCATAAAAATCTATTCAGCCAATCTCGAGTTATAAGTGTTGGCACTGGCCCGACTTTCTTTTATATTATAGATTGTGAATAAAAACACAGTTTTATCAAGTAAGGTAGAAAGTAAAATATATACCTACTTATGGGTATACTATTGAATAAGATTTTGATCTTTACCTACTAGAATTAACTTTTTAACATATCTAACTAAAATTCAATTTTTCTCAAGAAGGATCATTTTGAACATGTCTCCTACAAATCGTCATGAATGACAAATAATATAGCCGCAAAACAGTTGGAAAGAAGCACATTTCCTGATTTCCTAATATCCCTGATTGGACCGGATATTTGTTTAGGGCAACTTGAAGACAGGGGTGGTCGTTGACGTCGTCGAAGGGGCCCGATATATACCAGAGAAGTTTCAGAAATATCGTTAGAGCACTGATTTTGAGATATATGGATCTCTTCCTCTTCCTGGTCATTCATGAGGGTTGATGAACCACTGTGATTCCTATTTCAAAATGATAAAAATGTAAGTAGTTATTTATTTAGCATATAGAAAAACAAAACGTGTAATCATCACGTGTCTTTTGATCTTATAAAAAAGATAAAACTGTAGATGTCAATTAGTAAGAGTCTCCCTGCCCGTTCCAACTCTCTTTACTAACGCCATAAAAAAACTACCTGCCGTTTACGCTAACCACCTTCCACCTTACTCAACAAAATTTTCGTAACATCGAACAACGCTCAGTTACTGTCTGACTTCCGTAGCGCGAGTGCGTGTCTGTTCTAAGTATATAGTGCACCGTCCACTGGACGGTCTTAGTTGCTTTATTGGAGTGTTACATTTCACGGTGCAAAGAAAAACATTCTTCATCAACAAACAAAATACTTTATCGAACATAGTTCGGTTCATGCCCAAGGTATTGTTGTTTAAATTTAATAACGATAAACAGCGTTTAAATATAATTATTGTATTTATCTGGTGTTCCCCTTTATTAAAAATAAGATAAAAATAATAATTTGATTCTCGGTCTAACGGAGTTGTTTACTAAATAATAAAGTGCTATTATGAAACTCGAAACATTTGAATAAAACCTCTTTTAATGTTATTATAATAATATGTCACAATATAAGAAATCGACTAGCACGGTTGTTAGCAAATTATGTGTAGGAAAAATATATTGTGGCCTATGGTTTTTACAATTACATATTTCGTAATTTACGCGCGGATATTTGACGATATACCTACTTATTTTATTTGTAGTTACAATTAATATACCTATTCTACATTCATTAGAAAAATTTGACTGATAACGCTTATCAAAACGTCAATAGTTAGTTCTATAACACTAGTTTTTGAAAATTTTCCCATAAGCTTTCAACTTTAAAATTCAACATTGATTTAATAATAGCATGAAAAAAGTAGGTATATTAAGGTCTAGTCTTGGAAAATGCCACCAGAATACATATATATATTTGGAATTTTAGAGTGGTTTTATATTTTTTTTATACGATATGTCAATTGCTTTACCAATACGATAATAAATTAATTGTGAATATGTAAGAATGTTAAAATTCGGTACTGAAACTAGCAAAGCATATTTTATCGTATCGTCGTCTCACCTTACTCTACTTCAACCTTCTAACCTTACTTCTTTCCAGCCACTCAAACAACAAAACAATCCCCTGTTGGCCCTGTTGTGACACATCTGACCGGCACGAACATTACGTATGGGGAAACCAAAATGTTATTTTTCTCTTTGTTGTTGCTGTTATTGTTTAAATTACCCTGATTATACGAAGATTTCGAATTAAAATTAGCTAAATCGGTTCATATTTTTTTATTTAATGAGCATATTTTTTTGTAGCGATGTTTTTTTGCTTGTTTAGGCTGTACACCATCATTTCCTACACCGTTTTTAATAAAAATAAAAAAAAGGTTTGAAATTAGCAACCGTTTTTTTTATATTTCTATTGAAATTTTGTGTTTTACCTCTCTGCTGTACGAAATGTTGAATTTTCTAGACAAAATAAAATATTATAAATTATAAGGAATGAAGATATCGGAGGTACAAGTCCATATTATTAATACGAAATGTATCCCTCATTTGTAGGCAAAATATTTAGACTGGTTTTCCATATTGATTTGGATTCGTTGTTGAAATTTATTTACCTATTTGAAAACTAAACCCGTTTTTTCTCTCATATTATATTTTTTAATAATTTACTAATAAAAACTTCTTGATAGCTCTGTTAGATCTCATTGTTGTACGAATTACGCTAGAACATTAATTTGTATTTTATTCCAAGAGAAAATGGTTCAAAGTGCAACTGAACTAACACTCTGACATTTTTATTCAATTCCGCGAAATGCAGTTATGCAATCATACTTTTTATGCGATAACGCGTAGACATTTGTAGGTGGTATTTTTCATCTTTAACACTTTGCATAATATGTTTTAAAATAAAAATATCCGATTTATGTAGAAATTTCCAAAACAAAACAATTATAAATAAAGCCATTTCTAAATATTTCTAAAAATAAGTAAAGAATTTGGTTTTTAAAAAAATACATTTACTATTTTTGTATCCTGTGTTAACTTTATTTATTTATCGGGAACAATAATGACCCCGTTTCAAAAGCTGCACTAAGTCGCTTGTAAGAAATCCTTATCAAAAAATTGTCTTTACAACCTAATATTTATTTTTAAATATTAAGAAGCTTGCTTTCCAAGACCTTTGTTAAAAAATGGAATGTTAATTCAGTTCAAGATTAGTACAAGTACAAGAGATTTTTTTTCGCGAATACCAGTTATAATAAATTTAACCAAAGCCTCCAAATGATTTGGAGGTAGGTATTATAATTAATAACGTCTATGAAATGAATTTATCTGTTGGATAATAGATATTTTGAGCCACAAGGTGAGTGATAATAAATGATAATACCAAACACATAAAATCAAAATAAATTTCACTTAAAGATTTTGCTTATACCGGCAAATTTAATGGGACTAGGTACATGCAAATGTTAACTTATTTCAAATCTAAGCGTCCGTCGCTATCATCATAAACGAACTGTCTCGCTAAGTAGCTTACAAAGCTGATATGTTTAGTGTTTTACATTAAAAATAAAACTTTTTCATTTAAGTACATTAGAAAAAACTGTTTTCTAACCTAAAAATGATTTTTATTTTTTTGGAAAGTGAGCTGATGTAATTTGATATTTATTTTTCAATAAATTCTAATTTGATTTGTGTATGTAAAATATCTCCGCATGTTTTAACAACTAGAGTAAAATAGTCTATGGAAAAAATATAAATGTGCTAAATAAAAGCCTGATGTTTAAATTATCCTTAAAACGGAGAAACTTTCATATGGAACAATCTCTTCTCGGTGATTTGACATTAAGAATATGTTTGCATTATTTGACTAATACTATAAAAAAAAAACTTTTCTTAAAAATGTGTCAGTAAAATAGCTTGCGGAGCTGTTGTCTGAGGCAATTTTTATGACCAACCGGTCCAGTCCAATATGGGACAAGTCAACCATAGGTTGAAATTTCAATCGAAAAGTATTTCTGAATTGAACGAGAGTCGATCCCGGAATCTTTTGATAGCGAATCTGTGCCATAGGCACCTAGGCTACCGGGGTCGGTTGTGACTCAAAGAATTTTTATAAATTACTAGCTTTCCCGACAGACGTTGTCCTGTGTTCCTAACTATGAAAATTCAATTCGAATTTGTATAATGATAAATGAATTACCTATTAACCAATGTAATATCAACTGATGCATCTATTCTAAGCCATATTTTTTTCCATACATATTCTGTCAATAGCACCAACTATCAAACAACTGACAGTTTCTGTCAAAAGCTAATTTAATTTAAAAAGATCGAATTAAATTATATTTAAAAAGTACTAAAAAGGTTACATACTTAGAGTTGTCTTTGATTTTCTAATGTTCAGAATATAATTTGAATAAGAACCATCTCCTGACAAAAACAAACACGACAAAAAAAGAATTAGCGAAATCGGTCCAGTCGTTTAGGCGTGATGCGATGATCACGAAAAATAGCTCTCCATTTTTATAATATTTTTACTATTTCATTCGATTTCGTGCGGATGAATCTTAAACAAATGTTTAATGAAGAAAATGTTCTTTTAATTGTTGTCCATCTCTTGGTATTTTTGCTGATCTTTGCATAATATTTACTGTTGAAAATACAAAAACACGTATTTAATACCATAAAGTTGCTGACTTAAATTTTAATAACTTGTAATAAATGTCGTTTACATTTGGCTTTAGAACGCAATGATTTATACTATGACAATAAAAAATCTTAATAAAACGAGGAAAACAGTTCAATTTAATGTGATTTTTATAATAATATTGAACAAAAAAGTATTATTTAATCGTGATAAATTAATGAAATAAACATAGAGACGACAACAAGTGAAATAAGATTATGGATTCGTAATTAGAATTAACGTTTTGGTTATTGCTTAATGGTGTTTGTAAAGTTGAACATATTGTATGGAGGTACCTTTGCGACAAAAATGGCAAACGTAATATGGAATGAATGTTTGGACAATCGTGAGAGAATCCAACGCGCCACAGTGACGCATCTAGTGTAAACACGGACTTAAATTCGGAATCAACATAATTTTTTTGTGCTAGTCCTTCAATATATTACACAACAAGAGATATTTTATATAATAAAATAATATGACTAGTGGTCGACCAGTGCTCAGAATTCAACCATACTAAACATTATTGAACATTAGACTGAGCGAGTGCTATTTTATAATTTTCTTTCCAAAACCATGACATGGATATTGGATACGTCTAATTTTAAATGTTGATATTATGTATAAAGTTTTTTTATATTATATTTTTTATATTTTTATACTACAAAAAAAAAAAAAAACAATATTAAGTAATCTATCTCTTATTGAATATCCCACTATTTTCAACTCCACCCTCCATTTAAATATACCACCATCAAAAAGCTTTCTGCGCCCATTATGAGGCGCTTTACATTTTTAAATTTTTATTTATGAAGTTGATCTTTCTTATAAAAAAATAGTCTGTGGAAGTGTGTGTGAGTATCAAATACATAACATTACAGTAGTGTTTGTAATGTTTTTTTTAATCGATTTAACCTATTTTATGCATAATTTTAAGAAAATATTAGCATTCGCCACCCCTCCTCTATATAAACTATAAGTGTGCGAAATTTCATACTCCTCCGTCCACGCGTTTTCCGTAAAAATAGTCACAAAATTTTTTTCTTTCACGTATTAATATTATAGATTACCAAATTCTGCGTTATGCCTTTTTGACAGATCGCTCTATTTTTGGAACACTTCTAAACATGCATTTGTTTATGATTCGTTCTATTAAAAGTTGATGAAAATTAATATTTCCTGTTTTTATTTGCTTGCATAAATTGTTCTAAAGATTTCCAAAAAATGAATCTAACTCAAAAAAAATTCTTTTGACTTAAATCGATGCTTCATTTTATTATCTAAATTCGTAAAAAGAGCATACGATGGTCTTTGTCAAACATATAGTGACTACATTTAGTTTGACTAAGAAGTAGGCCTAGAAGACCTTCGTTAGCTCGTCGTGGTTCAAATTCAAATTTTACTACTAAAATCTTATAAAAACAGTACTATTCTTTTGAGTACTGAATACCAAATTTTTGGAATGTGTTTTGATGGTTATAATAATTAAAGAAATAGTGATTTAATTAAAAAATAAAGCCCTTTCAATTAATACGCAACGTTTGGTAGGTTTGCTTTTTGCCTACATTGATACAATATTCAAGGTGGTATCAGTTTTGAGATTCGTAACCTGTTAACCACTTATCCGTATTTTATTATCGACAATATTTCAAATAGTTGAACTTACCTCAGTTTTTTTTTATCTGTGCTTTAACAATTTTTTATTTAGGTAATGTAGCATATTTTCTGCTTTTAATGCTTTGTTTGAAGATCAAATTTCAAATAAACACACAATAAATTCACCGAATAAGATTTTAATATCGAATTTTTATTGAATGCACCTCTTCGTTATTTTTGTGCTAATATTGACACATTGTGAGTATCAAATGATGAGGAAAAACTTTGTGGGTTTTCTAAAAGACATGTGCAAATTATTAATGAAACAACTTTATTGGAGGTGTGAAATGATTCGTTTATTTATTATGTTGATAGCAGGATCATTTCTATTCTGCAAATTAATCAAAGGAATTTATTCTCTTCATATGATGTTAATGACTTAACTAAATTTTATTTGCCTATGATCCCACCGGTAAAAAGCAGAAATGTGTGTTGAAAATATTTCGATTAACTTATTTTTATAGCTTTATAACCTGGTTGATATACTGTAGTATGTTGGTTCAGAAAAAGAGTTTTGTCTTGAGAAGTTTGTTTATTCGACAAGGCACATGTTGTCCTGGTGGTGGCTTGACAAAGAGAGAGAGAGAGCTTGTAGTGTGAAGTTAGCAACTTAATACAATTCCAATACAACACTAGCGCCACCAGTGGCAGAAATAACAACTAACAAATTGATTGGAGGGAAATTCGAATACTATACAATTCTCACCATACCGGGCCACAAAAACGAATTTTTTTTATGTTTTTTTAAAAAATATGTTTTTCAACTACATGCTTATTTTAAATTATTCAATGAAATGATTTTAACTGCCACCACATGGACTTAAAAACTTGTGAAATTTATTTACATTTCTGAAGGATTCTTAATATTAAAGACAACAGTTTTTATTAAAAGCATGAGACAAAAATAATAAAATATTGAATCAGCCGACTCCGTAATGTCTGAATGTAGTGAGGTTCTTGAATCTTCGTTTTATCAGTGGACTGTATCTGATTATTCAAACATCACTGGATCCATCTTCTTCTGGCAGCATAGTCAATTTGACAATGTGGAACAAAATATCTTCTTTTTCAGTTAAATTAATAAATTAATGCTCGTAAAGTAAATGTTATGATGAAATCACTTGATAAACATCACAATGTTCAATTGTTTTTACACAACATAACTTGAAGTTAATCTTAGTTCAGTTTATAGTAATGCACTTTGTAGTCACACCATAATGAGGTTAACACATTTTAAATATCAGTTGGGTCTCAGCATTATTTGAGATGAAATGTCACTGCTGGGTGAGCTGACCATTAGAATCTGAAGGAATAGATTCCTCCAGTGGCAATAGACATAGCTTGGTAATACCACGCTTAGCATCTCCTTGAGCGGTTTTGAGAGAGGCAACTCTGGCCACTCCATCTTGTCCAGGATGTACTTCAGTGACTCGTCCTAGCTTCCACGACATAGGTGATAAATTGTCTTCTTTGATGAGCACCAAATCTCCAGGTTGTATTTGTCTCGGGTTACCTTTGTGCCACTTGCTGCGTCTCTGTAACTCGTTGAGATATTCCACATGCCATCTTTTCCAAAATGACTGAAATATTTGCATCAATACTTGATAATGGTTCAATCGGTTGGTGGGTAATTGTAGAATGTCGCGCTCTGGTAACGCAGTCAGGTTTCTTCCAATAAGGAAATGACTAGGAGTTAAAGGGTTGAGGTCATTAGGGTCAGAAGACAAGGGAGTGATGGGACGGGAGTTGACACATGCTTCAATTTGCACGATAACAGTATACACACTTTCATAATCCAACAGTCTAGATTGCAAAACCTTTCGTAAGTGTACCTTAACTAATTTGACGCTAGATTCCCAAAGGCCACCGAAGTGAGGTGTTCTGGGGGGAATAAAGCACCATTCAATAGACTCTAGGGCTAAGCTGTTATGTATTTCATTATGCGAAGACTTTAAAAAATTATAAATTATTTTTATTTCCTTTGACGCTGCAACAAAATTTGTTCCATTGTCGGAGTAAATTTTTTGAGGTTTACCTCTTCTTGAGATAAATCGTTTCAATGCATTTAGGAATGATTCTGAAGACAGTGTTAAGACAAGCTCCAAATGGATTGCCTTTGTCGCAAAACATATGAAAAGACACACATAGGACTTTGTTGCCTTGGAGTTTTTGTTAAATCCTGATTTTACTTGTATCGGACCCATAAAATCAATGCCACATACAGTGAATGGCCGGAATGCGGTCACTCTATCCCTGGGTAAATCTGCCATAATTTGGCTATGGGTCTGAGATCTGTATCTAAAACAGAGAATGCAGGTTCGGAAGATTTTCTTGACAATGTTTCTTCCTAATATCGGCCAATATTTTAATCTGATGTTCGCCAACAAAGCTTGTACCCCTAGGTGAAGGTTTATGCGATGATGGTGTTTAACAATGAGCTCTGTTAGTTTGTGGTGAGCTGGTAGTAATATAGGATGTTTTTGTGACTCTTCTAAATCACTCCTTGATAACCTTCCTCCTACGTACAGCATGTTATCTTGCAAAATTGGGTTCAGAGCTTTGATATGGCTCTGTTTCGAAACAAATTGGTTGTTTCTTATCGAGGTTAATTCCTCCTGGAATGCGTATTCCTGTGCATTTCTGATTAATGTATCATGAGCATTATGTAATTCAGTCACACTTAATTCATTCTGTAGCCGTGGTTGCCTTTTCCTAGCGTTGTGAACAAATCGCAACATGTAGGCAGTCACTCGTTGCAGTTTACAAAAGGTTGAGTACCTATTGAATATGCTCCAGTCTTCTCTCTTGGTACTGATCAACGCCAATTGAGTTCTAGACTCTGGCACTTCGGTGGGTTCTAGAAGCTGAGATTGAGGCCATAATGCTTCATCCTGCTGCAGCCAGCTAGGGCCTTTCCACCAGAGACTAGCCTTTCTGAGCTGCTCCGCTGTGGCACCTCTCGATATGATGTCTGCAGGATTGTACTGGGACGCCACATGTCTCCAGGTGCAACCACATCCTACTGTTTGGATTTCCGAGGTACGGTTGGCTACGAAGGTGTTCCACTTGGTGGGTTGTCCTGACAGCCAGTGCAACACAATTGTTGAATCAGTCCACAGAATAGTTTCGGTATCTTCCATCTGCAAGGATTTTCGTACCATTGAGACCGTTTTTGTCAGCAGCACAGCACCGCACAATTCCAGTCTGGGCAATGACAACTGCTTTAGTGGTGCCACCCTTGATTTGGCACAGATTAATTGAGAATGATAGTTCCCCAAATTGTCTTTGGTTCTCAAATATACTGAGCAGCCATATGCCTTCTCTGATGCGTCACAAAATCCCATTAATTGGCTACTCACCGAGTTCACACACTTGATTTTTCTGGGTATTTGGAATCCACAGATGTTCGCTAAATCCTTTTTGTACACCTGCCATCTATGCTTCATACTAAGTTGTAGAGGTTCGTCCCACGATACCTGTGACTGCCAAAGTTCCTGCATTATAATTTTCGATTGCAGAATTATAGGTCCCAATAATCCCAAGGGATCGAAGATCTTTGATATGTCGGAAAGCACACTTCTTTTACTATTTACATGATTTCCAAGCTTAGATTCTACCTTATATAAGAAACAATCATTCTGATTGTCCCAGAATAGGCCTAATATTTTGGATTGATACATTTCTTCTATAAGCAATGATTTGTGCTGAGTGTCTTCATTGTCTGACAACTCCGGTAGATTGGATTTCCATTTTCTAAGAGTGAAACCGGCGGTCTGGAGTATTGTGGAAACTTCTTGCTTTAGTTTGACACATTCTGCGGTGTCATCGTGTCCAGTTAAAAGGTCATCCATATAGAAATCATCTTCTATCACCTTACATGCCGATGGAAATGTAGCAAGAAATTCAGAGCTTAACTGTTTTAAACATCTTGTTGCTAGGAATGAAGATGGTGTAAGTCCGTATGTTACTGTGTTTAATTCAAAGTGCCTAATAGGTTCTTCTTCAGATGCTCGCCAAATAATTCTTTGAAATCTTCGGTCGTCTGAATGGACACTGACTTGCCGATACATCTTTTCAATGTCAGACACCATCACATATTCATGTTTTCTAAATTTAATTAGTAATGATAATAGTTCACTTTGTATCACTGGACCAGTCATCAGTATCTTATTGAGTGATAAATCATTTGATGTTTTGCTTGATCCATCAAACACTACTCGGATTTTGTCTTCTTTAAATACTGCGTGGTGCGGCAGATAGTTGATTGGTTCTGACTTAGTATCTGGCGGTGTACACCTCGTCATATGGCCAAGGCTTTCATATTCCTTCATAAAGTGGGAATATTTTTCATACAAAGCTGGATTTGATTTAAAGCGTCTTTCCATAGCATGAAGACGTTTTGTGGCTGCTTGTAGGGATTCTCCTAATTCTGACTGATTATCTTTGAACGGTAATCTAACTACAAATCGTCCTGATTCATCTCTCGTGTGAGTAGAGGCAAAGTGCTCTTCACAAAGTATTTCTTCCCTTGACTTAACTGGCGCTGAAGACATGTCTTCCACTCGCCAAAAGCTTTCTATACTTTTATGCAGTTCGTTCAACGATACAAAACAATGTGAGGATGTAGTGTTGAAGCAGAAGGCTTGCAGTGGGACTTGACCCGCAACGACCCAACCAAATAGGGTTTTTTGTAGTCTGTGCTGCATTTGCTCAATTTGCAACTGATCCCCTTGTAACACTTCCCAGAAAACTTGAGCGCCCAATAACATGTCTACTGGTGCTCTTGTGCTGAACTCTGGATCAGCCAAATCTAACCCTTCAGGTATTTGAAAGCATTCCTTGTTTAAATTACTGTGTGGCAGGTGCTGCGTAATTTCTGTTAACACATAGCAGTCTACTTGTCGTGTGTAACCGCTATGCAGAGAACAAATCTGTACATTGGTACCTTTTCTGATCGTTGTCCTCTGTTTCTGTATCCCTGATATGGGAACAGATATGTTTATCTGCGGGATTTGCAATCTTTCACATAATGCTCTAGTCACAAAATTTGATTGTGATCCCGAGTCCAAGAGAGCTCGCACCTTGTGCACGAGTCCCTTGTGTTTTATTCCCAATACAACCGTTGATAGCAAGACCTCAGGACCTTCAATTGCCGAATGGGTTGATGTTGTTGGTTCTGTTGTATTGGTCTGGCTGGTCATATTTTGTTTGTGCAGCAGAGTGTTATGCTTTTTGCTGCACATCTTGCACCTGTACTTTGATAGGCAACCTATGGAGGTGTGGTTGCTGCCTAAACAGTTAAAACATATTTTTGCTTTTTTTGCTGACTCATATTTTTGTTCTATTGTCAGAGCTTTAAACTTTTCGCAAGCGAACACTTTGTGCGGCTTTGTGCAAATTGGACACTTGATAATGCTGTGATCAGCTTCATGGAGCGTGATCTTGACCTTGACGTCTTGCTTTCTTGTGAGACTTGTCGTCTCCAGTATCCTTGCTCTCTCCGTTAAACAACTAAGCAATTCCTCAAAAGTAGGTAGCTCCTTTTTTATTGGGAATGATTCCCAGCATCTCCTCGTAGCTGGGTCCAACTTGCTTGATGTGATGTGGATCATCAGTGCACCCCATTGATCTGTTGGTAATCCTATACCTTCCAAAGCTCTCAAATGCAGCTGTGTCTCATCAATCAACTTTCTCAAGCATGTGTGGTTCTCTCCTTTCATGCATTGCATATTAAATAATGCATGCAAGTGCCTGTCCGTTATGATTCTTTTATTATGGTATCGCCCAGTCAACACATTCCAGGCAATGCTGTAGTTTGCCGAAGACACTTCTAATGAGGAGACTAAGTGTAAGGCTTCCCCTTGCAGACTACTTAGGAGGTAGTGATATTTTTGCAAATCACTTAAAGACGAGTTGCTATCCACAAGAGACTTGAATGTGTCTCTGAAATGCAACCAGTGCTCTATATTACCCGCAAATGTGGGTACCTGCAACGGACTCAATTTGACCTCAGACACAATGCTTGGAGTTTGTGTGAGAAGGGATTTTGCTTTACCCATAGCCGAGTAATATGACTCTTCAAACTGCTCTCTATATGCTCCTTCACTTTCCTCAAGCTCTTCTATATCTAACTGTACCTTATCAAATTTGTTGAATAACTCCTCCATTTTCTTTATCCTAACATCCAATTCGCCCAAGTTGACCTGTGGTAGCTTTACATAATCACTAAAACGTGTTACTTGCCCCTTCAAACTACCCCTCTTCGATATTAATGCTTTCAGCTCGTCTGCTGACATGATAACAAATGCAATAAAATATTGGAAACACGTGAAAGGCTTTACAAGTCAACTGCACGGATCATAAAGTATGCACATGTGAGTGGAATAGGTGGAAAGTAAGGTTATTCAAAATAATAACTATATGAAGTGGATAACAATGTAAAGTATGGTAATTGGAAAGAAAAAACCTGATAACTGCTAGTAGAATGCTGATGGCTTCAGATTTGTTGTATCTGCAAGCTGCTGGCACGTGGTGGCTTCAGGTTTGTTGTAACTGCAAGCTGCTGGCCACGTGATCAGTTCCAATGCACTTTTTGTTTTTCTTTCTGTATACTGCTGGCACACATTTAACTATTTAAAACACGATGCGGCTCTTGAAGGACCATTAAATGGTTGATATACTGTAGTATGTTGGTTCAGAAAAAGAGTTTTGTCTTGAGAAGTTTGTTTATTCGACAAGGCACATGTTGTCCTGGTGGTGGCTTGACAAAGAGAGAGAGAGAGCTTGTAGTGTGAAGTTAGCAACTTAATACAATTCCAATACAACACTAGCGCCACCAGTGGCAGAAATAACAACTTACAAATTGATTGGAGGGAAATTCGAATACTATACAATTCTCACCAATAACCTTTCTCACAAATAGTTACTTGTTTATAATTTGCTCGCAAGCAAATTCTGTTAAGTGACGCCACACTTTGAGGATATATATTTTTTATATGTATAAAATGAATATGTGCTCACTCAAAGTGAACAAAAATACACTCTTTGACTTTTTCACAGTAAGCTACGTCGTCAAAGCTTACGTAGTGAGAGAGGTAAATCGAACCCACGACCTCCTGTACGAAATAGCACGAAAGCCGGCGTCGTAACCGCTAGACTACCAACCATAGCCGTAGCCACCGTTTTGGATCTGGGGAAATTTTGTATCGAGGTATTGGAAGCCTTGCGTTTCAGCCCTGACTTTCATTCTGGAGGTCATAGGTTCAACCCCAGGAGGCTACTATCTTCCTCATGACGTAAGCTTTGCATTCTGTGAAATATGTCAAAAACGTATTTGTGATAACTTGCGTGGGCCCAGATTCATAAAAAAAAATCAAGAATATATTATACTGAATCAAAACGACGTATTTTATGATTAACTAGCTTTCCCGACAGACGTTGTCCTGTGTTCCTAAATATGAATATTAAATTCGAATTTGTATGGTGATGAATTAATTATCATTTGACAAATGTGATTCCGAACGATGCGTCTGTTTGAACCATGTATATTCCATCCGCATGCTCTCAATCGCACCAACTGACAATTTCTGTCAAAATTTCATCAAAATTGGTATAAAATTATAAGGTAAAAAATAAGGTATCTACTAATAAGGTTGTCATAGTAGAGTTTTCTTTAATTTTCTAATTTTCCTTGCATTTTTCTTATTTTTTTTTCTTCTAAAAGGACATTCTTCAGATAAAAGCCTTCACAACAAAAAAAAAAGAATTAGCGAAATCGGTCCAGCCGTTTAGGCGTGATGCGATGACATCGGGAAATAGCTCTCCATTTTATATATAAGATCATGTCCGTCTTAAGGATTTTTATATATTTTGATGACTATTCAAAAGCATTTGACACGATAACTATTAATTATTTTCTTCAAATCGGGAATACAATAATACAATATATATTTTTTATATTATAAAATTCGCAAGTCAATAAAAAATTAAATCGTGTTAATTATATGAATAGTGTTAAAATCGCCTCTGACTCGCCTTTGGTTTGAAAATATCTTTGAACGTGAGCGGATTAATAAAATGTGACAATTGATCAGTAATTCTACTGCATGCTGACGTCATTAGATCGCTTTGTCTCGGCAGCAGCAGTCACTCACTGTAACACAACGTTGTCCAAGAGAAAGAACATTGGTGCCAGAATTTTACAAAAAAAAAATGAACGATGTTGAACTTTAGTACTAACATCAAGACGAAAGAAAAAAAAAACAATCTACTTACATATTTTTTGTACCAACATTTATGCTGTTCTTCATTACAGACTTTGAATACATTAATAATTAGTATGGATCCGTCTGATAGTTTGTCTCAATACCGTCAGATTATTTTGAATTTTTGAACTATTTTTTCATTTATATCTTAAACTAGCTTTCCCAACAGACGTTGTCCTGTAGTCCTTACTATGAATATTGATTTAGAATATGTTATTTATACAAAAATACGTCAATATGTTTGAATGTTAAAAAATTATTTCTGAAAACTTGAAAGAAATTCTATCAAAAATCTGCGTAGGTACCTACCAATGTTTTGAAACTCAATGGTTGTCAAGTAAATAAAAATTGTGTTGTTATGGAATTTTTCACAGATGGCGTTGTTGTCAGTAAATCCGTTCTATGCTAACTTTGATATTATTTGCTGTCCATTTTTCAAGTTTTTAATAGTTCTTCTGTTATCCGGAGCGGAGAAGAATCCAATAAACCAAGCAAAATAAAAACCCGTTCAGCCGATCTCGAATTGTAAGTGTTCGCGCATGCCCAACTTTATTTTATTTTATAGATGTAGATAGATGCAGATTTTCATACGTCCGATAATCGTAAAAATAATATTTTTCATAGTTTCGTCTACACTACCTTGTCAAAGCGGAATACAATATTGTATAGTAGGTACCTATTAGATTTCCATATTTTTTTCTTTTTTATATTTTGGAAATTGCTATTGGGTTTTCTGTGGCCAGTCAACAACAATTATTTTGATATCGATACAAAAATGTGTTCCTATATTTCTTGTGTTATGGCTGGTTACGCCATACATCGAAAACCGAATGACTCGGATGTTTTATTATTATTATCCATATAACATTATTTTAGTGAAATTTTTAATCAAAATACATTTTCTTTGATTATATCAGTATCTAGGAACACAAATACCCGTTCATCTTTTGTTCTTTTATCGTCCAAGTAAATTGATATTTTATTGTTTTTTTTTTTTAAATTCAATTCATTATTGTTTTATTTTTTAATTTCAATAATTCAAAATGAAATTCGTGTGACGATATCACACTGACTTCACGATTCATACATTTAGTTTCCTACACGGAGAACGTGTCCAAACGAATCGTGTTTTAGCCCAATGTTTATTTATGGAGATGTTTTCTACTTTTTGACAAATAGACTTAATCATTTTATTGACGTTAACAAAAAATGACAACCCATTCAAATATTGTCGCAATTCTATTTTGGAACATCGCAGTTCTGTTGGTTTCGCACAAATATATCACATTTGTTCCATATTTGACACATCGATAATATGTATCCTGTATGTAGCGCTGTTTCAATATTTAATATTCAATGTATTCCATGCAGTCCTTTATATTGATGGAAATGCGTGTTATGAAAAATGAAGATTTTAATGCGAAAACTTACACCCCAAAAAGATATCTGGGGGTTACTCTGTATTTGCATCGCGATTCCGATACAATTACAATCAATCTCAATAAATTTGTTTGCTCGCTCAGCATGAAAAGAGTGCCACGATTAGTCTCTTTTGAATCCGGTATTTATTTGCGATAAAATGGTAGGTAGGTACCTATAAATAAGTATTTATACTAGTACATTCCTGTATTAGTAGGTATGTATTTTATTTACCTATATTCCAACTTCCAGATTTATCGTCCATGTCCAAGTTTCACTCCCATACACCGTGATACCATCCATGATGTATGGGAGTGAAACTTGGACATGGACGAAAAATCTGGAAGTTGGAATAAATGCTGTAGAAATGTGATCACTGCGTAGGAAATGAAGAAAGAGACTGATTGATAATATTGGAAAGGAATGTGGGGTGGATGTTAGCGTAGTGACTAGAATGTAAGTGAATAAATTAAGGTAGTTTGGGCAGGTAGAGATAATGAACGAAGAGAGAATGACTAAAAGGATATATAAATCTGAAAGAATGGGTGTACGCAGACGAGGCCGACCTCGAATAACATGGTCTGACCATATCTGTGCCGTCTTACAGGAGGGCCAAGTCAGGAGCAAAAGGAATAGATGTAGGTATGTGAAATGTTATGCGTTTGGAGGGAGGAAAACTTTATCGAAAGAGGTTTGTTTCGATAGAAAATAATGGAAGTCCGTACTCTCCGCATACTCCCTTCGGGATACGTCATGGTTGGTAAAAAAAATATATTTGTATTCTTTCATTAATAGTTTGAAAAAAAAAACAAAATGGAAAAACTAACTTTATTAATTTTAAAATATAGGTATGTTAAATTATCGTATAGTAACGTTACCGACAGAAGAAAGAGTTGACTTGTTCGCGATTGAGTACTCTGACTGAAAGACGATTTCAAATACGATCAGTCGACATTGAAATCGGTATTGAGTTTCAAGCATCGCCACCCTGTTTGTGTGAATTTCTTACTTTTATACTTCAGTTCGATCTGTACTATTTATTTTTTGTATTAGTCGGCTATCCGTCGAAGGTTTTTAAGATATTGAACAATTCGTTAATTATCGGATAATTAACGAATTGTTCATGAGTATGTATTTTAGTTACCTATACAATTTTATCAACACTACATTCGCGTATATACAGAAAGGCTTAGTTTGGATAAAATAACTACTCTTTTAATATCGTATTTAGGAAGGATAATTCGAATATTTTTTTGCCGCTCTTCGCAATGAGAGACTTTCAAAACAGTTAACACAGCATAATACACGAAGACTCTCAAGAGGATTGCCAAAACGCTGCCAAGATGAAAAGATGTTGATGTCCCATAATAAGAAATATTATACTGATTCTGGGATCTTTGAATGAAATGGAGAGGATTGTGTATTTTGAGTCGTTCAATATTGAAATTGCAGCTTGTTATAGAAATATTCATTTTAAAATTAACGATGCCTTGCTTACCTTTTCCGTTAAGATATTTTCATCCTTACATACCAAAAGAGGATTACCTTCTGAATGCCATCGCACTGTACACTTTTTCAAAGTGGCAGTCGCAGTGGGAATCACACTCGAAGGGAACATATTAATATGTATTACAAAAATATCCAGAGGTTCATTACTAAAATACCTTTGTTTTCTGACGAGAATTTATCGCGTGAATGTATTAAAAACATTTCTAGATTGAAGTTTGCGCATAACAGACTTGACGCTCACCTTTATAAGATTGGCCTTTGCTCTTCTCCATTCTGCTAATGTGGCATGGATGAGGAGTCGGCTGAATATGTTTTGTTTGCCTGCCCCATAAGAAATTCAAACCATCTGGACTACTTTTTGTTCATAGATGTCACATTGTATCCAATAAATGTTTCCTGCTTGTTATCATTAAAATCTATATGCGATTCATGAAAAAATAAATAATATAATAAGAAGTAAATTAATTGTTTTATGATTTCTAATTGGATTTAAATACTCATAATGGAATAGCGTCATTGGCTTCATCATTCTGAATGTACCTTATGTACTTATCCACGTTCGCTCCCAAGGTGGAGCATGTGGTCGCTACTAGGTCCCTCCATGCACTTCTGTCTTGCGCCAGCCGATCCGCTTCCTCCCAGGTCAGTACGATATTCTGCAGGTCGGCGCTGTAGGCTCGCGCAATTGTGAGGCACGGTCTTCCTCTTCTTCTTGTGCCGCCCGGATTGTAAAATAGGCTGGCTTGGCCAACGCTTTCGGGAGACATACGGAGGACGTGCCCGAGCCAACTCAGTCTGCGATTTAGGATGACTGAAGTAACGATTCTGAATGTAATGCCACTATAAAAAAAAAGAAAATAGGTAGGTATAATTTCATTCCTTTTCAAAGATTTACAAGACCGAATGAAAATAACTAATTACACAATGACAGTTTCAGAGGTTTATAAAAATGATAATTTCGAGGCTCTTTTTTTATTCGTTTAAAGTCGTATAATCGGTACACTTTTTTCTAAAGAACCTCTTTTTAGCTAACTTAACCTTCAAGTCAGTTCACACATTATACGCATTAATATTTAAATTTGTCATCGTTGTCTTTAAAGTTGTGTTGAACTTTATCCATTGTGACGTGTTGAAGTTTTTTTAGGGTGATCGCAACAGTGATTTTAATAATTTTAATCTTACGGTAACAAACGAAACAAGCGTGACCTCCCGTCCATTTATTTACATTGTCACTTAATTAATAATTAAATTAAAATCGTAAATGGTGGTGACATCTATCTATATTGAATCAAAAAGTAAACCGAATGAACTTATAACCTGTAAGGTTTTTAATAAAGTGTGTATGTACCTACTTGTGTCAACTCAATTACTATATTATTCAAAAGCTATTGGAACGAGCTAGAAGAAATGAATGTCTTGTGATATAGAACATCACTTAGAGCGCATTCTTAAACGATGATATTTTAGAGAAATTTTCAATGACTGTCGAAATATTGTAATTGGTGTTGTAATTTTTACTTTAACATTATATTAAGTTACCTATTTTTAAAAACAATCGCTATTTTGCTTGTTCATTCAACTCCCTTGTACTGGGTCATAAGAAAAACCAATAATTAAAAATTACGAAGAAAAAAAATACGAAAGAAACTTATGAAAATTACTGTCCGAAATATAAAGACGTCATATTAAATGAAGTCTTTGCAATATTTAGGTATATTTTAGGGCGGGAGGCCGGGATCCGAACCGTCGCGTCAGGAAACTTTTTCATGCCTTTAGGGTCTGGGAGACCTTTGCTCAAGCTACAGCCACCGTAAGGGGTACCTGACTCAATGTAAATTTGCATGTTCCATTAAGAAAATCGCCAGTGTTCTAGTAATTAAGTATAATAGCATGACGTGTGATAGTTTATTAAAATAATAATATGTCTTTGTAACAATAGCATGGTAATTAATTTGAACGAGTATTTTAACTGTTCATAATTAAAACTCGCTTATAAATTTAATTTTATATTTTTTGCAGATTCTTTGAGACAGATCATCTCCAACGCCGTGCTGTGAAGCTCTTCGCAAACAATCATCGTCCCTTTTTGTTTTGGAATACACGTGACTATAACAAAATACACACACATTAGTTATTTTTTATAAATTTAACAAAAAAAAAAAACAGTGTTTTTTTATATTTTAATTAATTACCAACCTAATAGTGAGTCAAACTAGTGAATCAAAATAATTTAAAAATAATGTGTTTAATAATATTTCAAATTGACAGTTATAATAATTTTTATTGAATTAAATTAATATCTTGTTCGTGTATGTAGCTGGTGTGAATTTAATTAATTAGTGCAATCAAAAAGTGAGATTTTGTGTAATTATTTATAATTTATTTATTTTGTTGTTTTGTGCGTGTTTTTTTTTATTTTAAATATTAAAGATGGCTACCAAAGAGGAACCTGCTGTGATTGTGAAGCAAGCGTATAAATATTATGGGAGAAAAAGTAATCCAAATAAGAAAATAATCCTGAACCACTTAAATATGGTCGTTGAAAGAGGATCTATGTAAGTACAGAATTTGTTACTAAATTTTCATTCATTTTCATTTCTATTTTTATCACTTAAGAGATTTAGCAGTGTGTCCGAAATTTTGTTTTCTTTTTTATTATCATTCTTATTAAATTTTGTGTGAACATTGTACTTATTGGTTGTTAATTTACTAAAATGTGAGAAATATTTTATTTCTGGTTTTAACCGTTTACTATTATCTTGTAAAATATTCCCCCGCTTCGTTTTCAAAGTCTCGATACTTTCTGAGATTTTTCATTTTAGTACTTTATTTTTTCACAATCAATTAAAAATTATGTATGGTTTTCGCTATTTTAGAAGGCCCTGCCAATATGAGTGGCTAATTATTCTATTTTCGCCTCTCTCTTTATTTAGAAAGCTTATTGCATAAGCGAGGACACCCTTAGAACACGCGAGGTCTTTCTAAGTTTCTTCTTGCTAGAGATAAATAATATGAATATGTAATTAATATACAAAATGGATTGATTCTTAAACATTCACGCAATATGTAAATTATTTACATAATATGTTTTATCGAGGGATACATTTTTTTTTCAAAAACTACTTCCTCGTAGGAATAATTTATTTATTTATTTTATTTTCCATTATCAATTACACAACAAACAGTTTACATATATAATTATTGGAATTTACTGCCCCACTAGACAGTCTGTTCTGGGGCAATACTACTTCAAATCAAATCATGTAACCAACCAATCATCTTACAAAAAAGCATAATACCTACAGTGAAGAAAAAAAAATAATAGTAATAAATAAAAGTAAAAATAAAATAATAATGTCTTTACTAAATAACAAGACTAATAAGATAAGATTCCACTAATAATACCTATTTATAAGTATAAAAATATACAGTTTTCATAGTTTATTGATTAAGTAAATTGTTTTTTGTGTATTTTTATGGGTTTTAAAATATGCTTTAATGGTCGCTCGGGTTTTCACCTTAAATCTTTAAAAAAAAACCCCGTGCTCAACCCATCTCAAATTACAATTTATAACGGTCTGGTATTTTCCAAATTATGAGAACAAAATCAATAAATAAAATCCTTACATTAATTTAATGTGTTCATTAATATTTCATGTAACCAGTTGTGTGAAAAATGAGTAAAAAATGTTTCGATTTGTTGTCGATTCGCTGCATAGATGTATACAACAAAAATACAATATTGTAATTTTGTATATGCGCCGTGGTATACTGACAAAGATCATCGCATATTGATTCTTTTTTATTCATGACCCTTTAGCGATTTGCGTCATAGATATACGCAAAAAGGGGTTTTAAAAAGCATATATGTACCTATACAAAAGACAAATGGTTGTTATTGAAAAAACCATTTATTATAAGGCGTCATCAATCAATCAAGTCATCAAGGCCCAATCAGTCAAATCATCAAAAAAAAAAGATTAGGTAGGAAATCAGAAATAATCACATAGCTTCTTACTGTTTTTGGTGCATGAATTAGAATTAAATAGATCTCATTAGCATCAGCAGAGATAGTCACAAAAAAGTTTAGTTCGACCTAAGCTTAAATTAATTAACTAACACTTTTCTATACAAAGGTGTCAGTATAGACGGCGGAACTTATTGCCTGAGGCAATTTTTCCAGTCAACCGGTCCCGTTCAATCTGAGACAGGCCAACCTCGGGTAGAAATTTCAAGTGAAAAAACACCCGGGACCTCGTGATCTGAAGTTTACGACTATACACTTAGGCTACCGAGGTCGGTAAATATATTCTTAAATCGGAATTATCACGCTAAAAATACTCATGTTTAGGTAAATGAGACAAATAAGTCCAATTAGGATTAGGACTAATCTTCACATTTTCCGCAACTTACGTATTGTATTGTATTTTTTTGAGTTATGAATCGAGGAAAATTCGGCAGACGTCAAGAAAAAAAAAGAAAAATAATTTAAAAACTTGCTAAACTATTTAATTTAAGTTTATTCTCCAATGAATATGTAACAACTAATAACTCTAACTAACAATTCATTATTGATGTTCGATTTTTAAATGGAAAAAACCACTACGGGCTTACGACCGTCTTATACTGTTATTTCGAAGGCTGGCTGAGTGTGATCACTTAACGTTAACAACGTTCCCCATTGGGTGGTAATGGTAATGTTTAAGTCTCCGAAACTCCTAATTATGAGATTTCTCGAGATGTTCAACATGTCAAATAATCTCATGTATGTATACAACAAGTAGATATTTAATAATAATAAATGAGGCATAGAGAGAAAAGTTGGAAATTATTGAGAACAAATTAAAAGATCTTTAATTTTTACTGCTTGATTTAAAAACTGCGATCAGTGGAAAAAATAGCTCAGCGATAGAAAATATTACGATCAAGCTGTCATCGAGATACATAGTTCTACGCAAATCGCTTGATTAGAGCTGGGTAGTGAGTACGTAACTTTTGCTATAGCACGACTAACCACACATCAATCTAACTACTCATAACCACGACTTAACTACATTAGTAGTTAGCGCGAGTACGTAACGCGATAACGCAATTTAGTTAAGTTTTAAGCCGGAAATAGTAAGGTTTGCCAACATCTAACACAAAAAATGTTTTTTCATTGTATTTTTCAATGAAGAAACTTGTGGCGGCCATCATTATTTGACATTTTTCATCAAATATATAAAAACAGTTATGATTTGTGGAATTTTAATAATTTTAAGAAGTAAATACACTTGATGTTTTCTGATACTCTTTGAATACTCTTTTATTTTCCCTATAGATTTTTTATCTTAATTATTATTTGTATGTCTTAATTGTTTGTAAAATATTTGCTTGCGAGAAATAAAGAAAGATTTTATTTTTATTTATTTATTTTTTAATAATTTCCATACAAATGTTTAAAATCATGATTGATTGTTTTCCCTTTCGTCTGATCCTTTTTTACAAACTTGAGTTGTTCCAATCGGCTGACTTCAAAAAAATATATTGGCAATATCTCGTGCGATAAATAATCCCAAATAAAAATAATATTAACCTAGTTTTATAAGTATTACGGTATTAGTAGGTACTTTATTATAAAATATTTAATTGGGGAAATAAAAAAAAATAAAATAATGAAATTAATAAAAATATTTGTGATGCATTTTTATTTTCAATAAATTAAATATTTAAAACAAACGATACAAAATAATAACAAAGCGCGCAACTTTGACAGTTCTAAACCACATATAAACTGCCTAACTACACTGGAACGCGACCCGACAGATGCTGTTATAATAACCACGCTGAAACACACATCTAACTACATTTGTAGTTAAGTCGGACGTTACGTACTCGCGCTAACTACACTAGGAAGTAGTTAGTCGTGCTATAGCCCTTACGTACTCACTACCCTGACCTCTGTATATTTTGACCCGCCATGTTGGATTTTACGTCAACTGACAGCTGTTTCAAGTATGCAAGAACGCTTTCTGTAATAAATACACTGTATTTGAGTTTTTTTCCTTCCAATTATGTGCACCCTTCATATTTAGGTCAATTGTATTTTAGTTTATCATATCGATCATAGAAAATTTAAACAAATAAAGCAAATATGCATTCCCGTAATCATTCGAGGGCTTACAATCATGATGTACCAACTAAATTTATAAGAAATATAATGACGTTTTGAAGAAAATACTCAAAAAATACATTTTAAGTAGGTACAAATATTAAAATTGAAGTGATCAAACGTGAATTGGTTCATTCTGGCTGAAACATAAAGGTTTCGTTTAATTTAATAAGGACTTAACTATATTTTGATATAAAAAAATAAGGTACCTATTCTGCATCAACAATTCGTTCAAATCTGACATAGCGGATATTGGTAGTTACCACTCGCGTTGCCCAGCTACTATTTGTTTGTTTACAAAATTTTGTATGAAATGTCATCTTCATACATAACGAACGCGGATTAAATATTGTTTTATAATTGAATTAAAAACGGATCAGTGATTTATACGTAATCTTACAATTATTAACGAATTTTTTATAAGTAAGACGGTTAGAGTTATAAGTTGTTACATATTCGTCAAGATCTAGTCCTGAAAAGTGGTCACAAGAATCTACATAATTATTATTCTACAATTAGGTATGCGTAATTCTCAATTTCGTATGTTAAGAAATCGCGGGAAAATTAAGTTAAATCGATTAAGTAAAAGTGACAAAAAAATAAAAGTGCCCGGAAAATTAAGGAATTCAAGCAAACTTTAGGTACTTAGGTGACTTTGAAAAATCAGCTTTTCTATGTTTGGTGGCGCTTGCAATCTGTCAGTTGTTTGTCACTTGATGCGATTGTCAGTAGGTGGCCTGTAACCATCATTTAAACAGATCCTACGGTTGAAATTATATTGGCTAAATAGGTAATCAATTTATCACTATACAAATTCGAATTGAATATTCATAATAGTTAAAATAGGATAACGTCTGTTGGGAAAGAAAGTGCCGTATATAGGACATACAGAATCCTTCAGTAGGTACCTGGACTGATTGTCGAAAAGTATTAAACAACTCGTATTCTACAAGAAAAGCTTATATAAAAAAAGTCTTCTGATGTAGAAAATGTTGTACTGCAAACTGCAACATAATATGCAACATAAATGGATATGGAATATGATATGTGTCTGCCTTCAACCTCTATGGCGCATACAATGGCAGTTGTACAATGTACATTGTACATGTACAAACAATCCTTAAGTCTTCATACGCCGCAGATAAACTGTTCAAGATCAAAGGTGTGCATATCATCTCACATAATATACGTGCTGGATTAGGTACCTATATAACTGCGATGTCAATCATGACGGTGGCCTTTCATCAATAGGTACACCACATTGCCGTCCGCCTCTCGTGCCTGAAATGGATCTGAATATCGTCATCTTCATTAGCTAAACTAATATTCTCTATATAAAAATGGTTGGCTCTGCTTGTGTCTCGTTAAAATTCGAGAACGCTTTGGCCGATTTGCCAAGGCGTTCTCGAGTTTTAACGAGATTTCGCGCTTATTCGAATATTCGAATTTGGAATTCGATTCCCGCTTATGCGCGGGGTATTTTTGTACGGTGAGTAAATGTGGAGTAATTGCAAAGAAAATATAAAAAAATATATTTTTTCCATACAAAGTATCAGTCGTTGTTTTTGTAATGTAATTGTAACCAGTGAACGTATTTCAATGAAACTTTAATGTGTTTGGTTTTAGAGGAGTACTTATTAGTTCAATACCACTCCTTGGAGGGTAGTTACAAGTAGAAAAGATAAAATATAACAAACATTGAATAAATAAACCAGGAGTATTTTTTTTATTCTGCATGGGTTAGGTCGAAATTCGACGGGCAGGTCAGCTAGAAAAGCGAAGAAATTTTTTTTGACTATTATATTTTTACGAAAATTGCGCGGACGGAGGAGTATGAAGTTTCGCACACTAATAGCTAGTTAATATAGAGAAGGGGTAGCGAATGCTAATATTTTTTTTTTAAATATGCATAAAAATAGATATAGTCAATAAAAAAGCACTACTCACACACACTTCGATGTATTTGACATTATTTGGCACAGATTTTTTGTTTATTAGTGGTCAAATTGAGAATAGGTTAATATTTTTTGTATTAAATAACCATAGAAAAAAATTTGAACATATCAACATTTCAAATTTGACGTCTTCATTCCATTATTTTTTAAAGAAAATTGTGAAATAGCGCTCGCTCAGTCTTTGACAAAGGAATCTTAAAAATTTTACAACTTATAATCTAACTAAATTATTTATGGTTGAATTTCGAGCACTGGCCGACCACTAGAAATTAGTAAATAATATATATTAGTAAATAATATATATTAGTAAATAATATATACAATTAGTAAATAGTCATATTATGACTGCAAAAATCGCTATCTTTAAACCCCACGCGAAGTATTTTTAAAGCAATAGGATTGTCAAATATGTAAGATTGTATCGAGAATATAATATTCAATTATTGACAAAGCATAAGTTCATACAAATCATCAAAAATAAAGGAAAAATAACAACTAACGACTCTAAAAATTCATTACTAATGTTCGATTTTTAAATGGAACAAACCACTACGGGCTTACGACCGTCTTCTACTGTTATTTCGAAGGCTGGCTTAGTGTGATCACTTTACGTTAACAACGTTCGCCATTAGGTGGTAATGCTTGTCTCCGAAACTCTTAATCATGAGAATTCTCAACATGTTCAACATGTCGAAAACTCTCAAAAATAAAATAAAAAAACTTTGGATTGTACTTAATTTAATTGTTTGAAAGCAATTGAAAACGTACCTAAAAAAACTATCATACTGGAGACAATTCGTACAGCCAAGGAACGTCATTTTGAAATTTTGTAAAAGCTAACATTAAAATATTATTTTTTTATCTATTTATTTTATTAAATCAATATAGACCCCGTTTCTAAAGCGAAAAGATGCTTGTGTGAAACGGGGATTATATTTGAAGTATTCTAAATCTATGGAATAGAAAAAATGCTATATAGGTATTTGTAGTGTATATGAGTAGGTACATAGGTATAATGCACTTCTTTATAAAACAAAATATTCTGTTTTTACCTGAATATAATAACATGAACTCTGTACTTGTTGTATACCGCACTACTTAGATGCGACAAAGGATTCACGTATATTATGTTCATTTGTAAAGCATTCAAGAAAACTATTGGTTCATTTCTCATACTCATACATAACAGTATTTAAACAAATTGCATTGTACGAAAAAATGGCGTTGTTAAGCTAGTTCAAGAATCATTCAAACTGTTTGCACTAATTACGGCACGTTTTTTTTCTTGCTTGTGCCAAAGATCGATTTCAGGGTAGAACTTTCTACTTTATATCTTTCGGAATATCTTTCATAATTTCCTACAAGATGGACATCATATTATAATACTTTATTATATTATATCATTCCTTCTTTGTTTGTTTTCAAATGAATATTTGGTGAGACAAATAAATCTGATGCATATTTGGTGAGACAAATAAATCTGATGCATATTTGGTGAGACAAATAAATCTGATGCATATTTGGTGAGACAAATAAATCTGAATTATTGTTATTCAATGTTGAGGTTTTATCACTTTATTTGTTACGCGAACCTTGACTGAGAATAAAACTTAAAAAACAAGCTTAGGCAATGAGATTTTAATAAATAGATAAGACCAGAAACTGATATGTGGAGTCATTTTGATTACCTGTTTGTTTTGCTTTTCTTGAGTAATCATTTTACACTTTCTGATGAGTGCTTCGTGCTCAGTCCAAGATTACGTTGTTGTATAGATAGGTAACATAATAATCTGTCATTCTGAAAAAAAAATGGTGTTTGTCACTTAATCTTGTGAAATTATCACTCGTGTGTTTTTTACTGCACTACAATAATTAAGGCTTGAGTCGTTTTTGTCTGATGCAAAAACGATATCCAACAATTATTTATCAACACATTTTGTTATTCAAAAGGTGTTGAGTTTCGAGAACTTTATCTTTTTGTAGTTTTTGCACCTCCTGCTGCTATTTAATTTTGTACTGTGGTGCTTCAGATTTATTAGATACACGTAATAGTCCCATCTTGCTTTAATTCATTGGATCAGCAACGCTAGCAATATTTGTTAATATAACTTTTCCAACAGTCCATCGATTACAAGATGAATATGGCGCGTTATTGATGGTAAAATTTTCCTATAGGCAAAAATATTTTCTATTAATATTTTTTTGAAAATCGGACGAAAAAGCCATTATAATGAGATCTGGAGAGGAAACCTCTTACAAGCTATTTATAGAAGTTGATGGAATACGTTTGATTAGAAAAATAATATCAGGAAAATACGTAAAAAGCATTCATATAAGTACACATCAAAGCCACAATAATTAACTGTCCACCATTGTTGAATAACACGTGCTTTATTATTCTAAGGTTCGCTGTTTACGGTGGATTGTGGTTTGTTTACATTTTCATTGTCGGTAGTGTCTTTGTTCAATCTAACCTAGGAAGGCGTTTGTTATAACTTATCACCAGAGACAGCAATATGCGATAAATATGACAGTTTTCAGCACAGACGCATGGTGAACTGTATATGCGAAAGAACACAAGAAATTGCTGTGTATGTTTTTGTAATACCTAAAACAAAACGTGGAAATTTGAACTAAGGTTAAACGTACACAGTTTCTCACTTCAAACCCTACCTAGAGGCATAGGAGGGCAAGATCTTGATGCGCAGTTTTAATGATTCCTCCCACCCTCAGCTCTGCTTCGAAAGAGCGGAGCACAGTATGAGAGGGCCTTCCTCGTCTTAAATTTACAAATGTTTAATTTATCCAGTTTTCAATTTCAATACAGGTATTTAAGACTTTTTAATGAAGTTGGTTTGTTGATAAAAGGGCATTTTTAGGTTGTTTAATAAATAAATAAATAAAATATGTTAATTATTTACTTCGCGGGCTTCTTCAATTTATCACGATTTTTTTATATTAGGTAAACACATCAAATTTATATGCAGATTGGTAAATAAGCATGTTATGGATTGATTTGATAACATTTGAAGTATTTTATCAACCAATTTTAAGTAAAAACCAATTTCAAAAGTTCCCTATTTTCTCATACAAACTTTTCTTTCATGGAGTGACATTTTATTTTTTGATTCTAAAATTGGTGTTATTGTTTGAAAAATGAAGATATTGTTGGTCATTGTCGTTTAGTTAGTCAATTTGGATAGATAAGGGGATTTGATAACATCCTCGAATGATATGACTACGATTTGAATAGGTTAAGTTAAAGTTGGAACGTAGTTTTTAAGGGGGTTTTAACCCCCCATACCTCTTTGGAAACCTCCCCGAATGATAACACTACACTCTGTTGAAACATATTAATTTAGAAGGGTTTGTCGAAAATCGAAGAAGCCCGCGAAGTAAAAAATTACCTAGAATATAAACTAGATGTCGCTCCAAAATACATTTAATATAATATTCAGTTCTCACACTCTCTCACTCTCACTCACAGTTTTTCCAATTTCATGGAAGTCTCACTTTGGTTTCTCGGCGATGTTTCATTATTAACTTATTAATCCACTACTTAAGCAAGATTCTATTTCGACTAATCAAAAGAGGTGGCTATAATTAAAACAATTTTAATTAACATAATCTACGAATTCACTACAACCTTTGTTTAACCAAAATAATAATTTTTTTTTCAATAAGCACTTCGTTATCTTTGTATCTTCATACTATGATAGTTTGAAGATTTCGTTTTTACACAAAAAAGTCAAGAAATGGGTATTCTAAATTTGAATATTTTATCGCTGAAAAATTTTCAAACTTTTCCGTAGAAACTTTAACGTAAACTTTTTCATACGTCCTTCTAGGTAGACACTTTTGTATATGATTGTAAATAATAATATTGTGTTACTGTCATTTTTCTTCGATTCATACAAAAGATTCTTAAATTTGGAACGAAGTCTTTACTCACGTCCCAGGTTATTTCTTGGTTGGGTCAGAATTTGGCTACTACTAATTTAGGGTTCTTTAAATATTTATTATTTTGCATAAAAACCTAATCTTTAAATATTCTTTTCACAGATATGGTCTACTTGGATCTTCCGGCTGTGGCAAAACCACCCTGCTCTCAAGCGTGGTGGGTGTCAGACGCTTGGTGTCTGGTCACATCAAAGTTCTTGGCAAAGAAGGCATCAAAGAAACCAGGATGATAGCTACAAGGATAGGATACATGCCACAGGTATGTGTTTACTTTGTTAATAAGCGCGTGCTCTCACATTTTGATATAAAACCGTTTACTGAGATTAATGAAAATCTCTGACGAGAAAAAATGAAATTTGTATGTTGCTACTATGGTAATACCGACCGACCCATTTTATTTCATTGGCTTAGGCCCAGATACGTTACCTTCTGGCTGGCCTTTAATTTTCGGCCTACAAACTTCAGGCTCTTAAAATTATTTTACATATAAGTATAAAATTATATCTTTAATATTTTTTTGTGGTGAGGCCACACAGTATATAATTTATTATCTAATCGTAGAAGTCAATAACTTATCGATTGTGTATAAGCCTTATAAGGAAGTCGGTTGATGAGATGACATAACGATATCGAGTTACGTCAAAAACTCTCGACCCGAAGTTCGTACGGCGAGACTGTATTGTATTTGTGTTTTTTTTTTCTTTAATTTTTTTTTGTTCCGTTGATCGAATACATAGAACAACCTTTCAACTGTCGTATGATATAACATGAAAAAACAAATAGCCATTATTGTAGTCGTTAAAAATATTCAGTCACCTTGTAAGTAATGGAAGGTAATCATATGCAACTTGTGTGTAACATCGTTTTTACAATAACTATTATTAAACTACAAAATTATGACAAATTTATCGGAGACGACTTTATTATCGTTATGTGTATTTCTTGGGTTCTTTTTTTCTTGAATCTCCACTACTTTCTGTCAGCCGGTTTTACCTCAGTTCTCTCTCAGTCATCTCGACGGAAGCTGTTTAGTTCCTTTTGAATTATATTTTACAAACCTTGTTTGAGTTTTATATGCTCAATATACCTTACAAACAATACATTTTTTTTAAATTACTCGGATACGTATTGGGGTTTCATCTTAGTGAGGCTTAGGATCATTATATAATAAATCGAAAAACAATCACTATTAATTTTCCATTCATTCACAGCAATAATGTCAAATAAGAATTACTCATTGTTTCGCACGTTTGTACCAAAACCACAAGAATGGAATATTTACAAGCAATTAACTTCACTCAAAGCATAAAATACACTCGCCTCAGTGAGTGCTCGTAAATGACCGCTGTTTGCGATGCGTTTCAGTTAAAACCTATCATTGGTTGTGTGGAATTCTAGGGGTTCAATTTTGTTCAACTTAATTTACACATTCCTGTGTACATACACGAGTATGTACGCAGGAATGTGTAAATTAAGTTGTAGGGGCAAGTTGTGTTCCATTGGACTTTTGTTCCTCTGGACAGTTAAATATTTCCTTAAAATAAACATTTTTATTTTGAAATTTCAACACATTTGAATACATATTTGTACATCATGCAACACTAATTAGATAACTGTTATTTTCGTTCAAAGTGTAAGTGTGGAGTGGCGTTTGAAATTTATTTACTCAAAAAGTAATTATTTTAATTTTTTTTTCAGTCATTTTTTTGTTATTAAAAGTCAATTTATATAAATAATTTCAATAATACATCGAAGTATGTTCATTTGAAATGCTCTTAAATTAAGTATCTCACTGATAAAATAATCTCAAAAATATTTACGAAAAAAAAAACGTAAAAAAAGTATACCTCGTGTTCCTCTGGACACTGATTCGCTTGTTCCTCTGGACACGTCCAGAGGAATCAACCATAGTATTTTAGCACCTTAATATTTTGTTTGCTTAATATTTCTGTGCCACGAAGCAAAACTGGAAAAACTAGGTGTCACTGGGTTGATCTAGAGGTGCTCAAAGATGCCGTTAGTATGTTTTGAGTGGTGAATTTTCTTAATAATTTAATATACCTACCTTCATAGTATTTAGCCTGTAATATAACTAAATTGTATTTTTAATTGAAATTTTTGGTTTAATAATAATTTAATTTAGCCACGAGTATTAAGGAAAGCGGCGGAAAAATACGCAATCACAAAATTATCAATTTCATATTATGCAAAATAAAAAAAAAGGAAAATACGTATTGATGATGTGGAGATTTGAAGATGTGATTTTTTTTTAAAGAAAACTGTTTTCTATAAATTGAGTACTTTCTTATTAAATTGCTTTATGTATATGTTTTTGATTTTTTCTGTTCCAAAAATTCAATGTTAATGAGCGTATACAGTTTTTATTAAATTGTCCAGAGGAAGAAAACATAATGTCCGGAGGAACAATATATCCATGTTCCTCTGGAAAAAATTGCAGTTTTAATAAAAAATGTTATTATTCCATATAAAAAAGCAATTTTGCCGAAAAAAAAATTTATAATCCACTAAAATATTTAATTGAGCTTAATGTTACTTAAAAAATTTGATGAAATAATGATTAGATTTTAATAAAGAAAATAAAGTTCATCCAAAAATTGGGTAATGTCCAGAGGAACACAACTTGCCCTTAGTAAAAAAAAAACATAAAATGGATATTGCATTCAATGATCCAATAATATGTATCCACCCGTACATTTGTGTCGTCATCAAAACATACGTAAATAAATTTACTCTTTTCTATACAAATATGGTGTCAGTTAAGCCGGTGCAACGTATTGTCTGAGTCAATTTTTTTCAATCAATCGGTCCCGTCCAATCTTTGACAGGCCAACATCGGGTAGAAATTTCAAGTTGAAAAAAAAAAACACTCAAACCCGACCGGGATTCGAACCCGGGACCTCGTGATCTGAAGTTTGCGCCTATACCACTAGGCTAACGATGGGGATATATTAAAGGATGTCCTGAAAATATAACTTTATTTATAATTTTTATGAACTACGAAGTAACTTGGTATATTATGTCGTATCATCTACATCCTATGTACTTATACTTAATTTCCAGCTCTTTCAACATCAAAATGTACTGTCTCTACTATGTAAAAAAAAACGATATACCATCTTTCAACTGCAAACAAATGAACTGCTTCCTTCTGAATATAATCTTAAAACCTTTTTGTTGCTTTTCTGATGTTTACACTAACACGAGTGCATCGAGAATATTGTTTACCGGCTGTCAATAGCAATTCCATTGACCCGTCGCCGGCGTCGGTGTTAACTGACACATTGTTTGAGAATGTTCGTGAGATAATAAGTTCGCTACTCGCTGTATTGTAGTAGGCACATGCCTTTCTTGTAGCCTATACACACGACATCATTATGAGGAACATTGTATCTAATACATCTTACGTAAAAGAAATGACACTCTGTTCTTCTTAACGGATACATATTGTGTATTAATCATCAGAGTTCTTTGTTTTCCTTACATTAGTATTGTCGTATATTTTCTATCATCATACACGCTATTCTTTTGTTGGAATGTCTCTTGCTGGTTGCAAATAATGTACCGTTAGTCATCGGTCATCTTCAGAAAGAAACCAAGCATGGATAGAAAGATAATAAAAAGAACAGAAAATGCGTTAGGTGGTGTGAATGGATGCAAAACAGAAGCAGACTTTTATCGTCTGTGTGACCAGCGTAGGAATGGAGAACTGGGAACTGGAGACGTTTTAGGACTTTTGATAGTCAAGAATTATGAATACATTGCTCTCTGCACTTCTCACTTAAACCTTTGTCAGTTATTGTCAATTAAAGTCCCAAGTTTTTAGACAATTTCGACGATTTTCATAAATAGTTACTTTTAGTCAGAGAGAGTTACATAAAATATTATACGTGTAAGCCTCATTGCTGTTCTAGGCCATCATTGAATTTCAGCTTACTGTTAACTTACCTATTATTTTTAATTAACAAAATTAATGTGCCATTAAATATTAAAAAACACAATTAATCATTGAATAAGGTTTCGCTCTTGACATTCGAACAATTATACGTAAGTACCTACCTACTAATTAGTCTTGTTTCGCTAAGAGCTTTCGCTTTGAGCAATTTCAGATTCATTTTTGATTCTTCCAGTCTTATTTGATTTTCATAACATAATTTATTCCACACCACTCCACGTTAGAAGGTCTTCAGCAAAAGCGAGTCTTTTGTGTCTGTTTATTTTTTATAATTGGTCCTGATGGATGGATGGATTTATGTCCATACTCCAACTTTCTTGATATCTGTCAGTGGTCCAAGTCCCTCTGAAAACTTCAACTTTTCCCTTTAAAAGGTCATTCCAAATATATCTTCGACTTTGCAGCCTTCACAAATTTCAGTTAAATTGATTTTATCTTTGTGGTCATCTCATCAATGAGATTCTGAATTGGAATTTTGCATATTATTAGTAGATGTTGGTTCGGACTTTCTGTTTATGTCATGCCATTCTTCTTCTTTGTCTCGTGTTCCTCATGTATGAGGGTCGTGATCATTTTGTCCTCTCTTTAACTGCAGCGTCGACTACCTCCCTCCAGCCTTTCGTGCACTGCGCCTTTCCTTCCTCAACAGTTACTCCCCCCTCCGTCTTGACCTGCTCGATTCATCATGTGGGAATTCTCACTTAACACGTTCTATCTTAATAGTCTAACGAGTTGAATTCACGCCTTGAATAAGGCCGAAAAATCGGAGAATTATTTCAGCGATCCTTCGAATTATGGACATATTGGTCTGCTTAGCTGTCCACGGTATCCAGAATATGCGGCGCCAATATCACATTTCGAAGGGATCCATTTGATGGGATCGTATCTCTCGGTTTCATCGTCCAGGTTTCAGCAACTTACAAAACTTCTGCAAAAACTAGGTCCCTGACCTTTTTTAGTGTTTTTGTAGCAATTGTGGTAATCGTGTTATGAAATTAAATGGGGTTTTATTGTGTCTTTTGTTATTCTAGACATAATCGACGTGGTCCAATAAAATGAAACATTTTTCAGTAAATAACTGAACGAAACTTCTAATGATCACTAATATTTTATTCATTTATTCTTCTTTAAATGATGTAGATAATTTGTGGAGTCCAACAAGTGTGCCGCTACTAAACTTTTCACATAAATATTTAAGGTGGTTGCGTGGTAACGCAAACAAAACAAAAACAATAAACATGTAACGCATTTCCAAACATTTTTAAACACCTAGGTATTCTATATTTTTTGTTATTCTAGACTAGAGGTTTTCAAACTTTTCTTTCTAGTTATGTTTTTTGATTTTTTGGTTGACACCCGAATATTCATTTTGAAGATTAAAATTTCTATATTTATATATTTTTTTCTTTGTAAATTAAATTTGACCGGTCTTCCTCTCTCCCTGAAAAGGTTTCAACCACTTCGTACTTTGAAGAGTAAATAGCAAAGGAAGTTTAAAAACGTGGTACATATTCTACTTAGATATAGGTATAAAAAGTTATTTTTATATTGTCAAAATAGTTGAATTTAATATTCTTATTTGCCTATTTAGGTATGTACAACTCCAAAATATAGAGTAATTTGTTTAACTATACCTATTCACAAACTGACTTTTTCTATGTCTGTTAGAAATTAAAAACGTTTTCTCATATAAAATAAATGATTATGAATAACTTATTTGAATTATTGAATTACAAGTACATGAAAACCTCGATATATTAGGCTTCAATTTAACGAACTTCGGAGGTTGAATTTCAAAAATTAATAAAAAAGTCCTGTTAATACATATATCTACGTTAAACGCTATATCCCAGCGCAGGCCCATCACCTCTACCATTGTGGAGAGTAGATGGACATGTGTTTAGGATACCGAATGACAGTTGGCCAAGTAGGGCGTGGTTTTTCCTCCCGCCAGGGTCTCGAAATCGCGGAAGATCCTCCCATACCGTGTTTCGTTCCTTCGAGGGAGATCTGAGGGATCTGGATATGGTGTGGGAGGAGGTCATAAGCATTGCGCACGATCGATCGCAATGGAGAGCTCTTGTTGCCGCCCTAATTCAAGTTTTGTCCCATTTATAAAATTTTTAGCGCCCATGATAATGAACATACGTCTAGCAGTAAAATTTCGAACATAATGCCGTCCTGCTTGAAGATTGCAAATCGCCAATTCAAAGCTTAGGGATTCTCTATTTTGTTTTCTATAAAGAATTTTTGTTTGTGATGGAAACACCTTCCTGCAATCAATTCATGGTACCGAGGTTGTACTGTGATCATTATAAATAACATGCTACAATTATTTTAATAGCTTGAAATCAGTTGGATATGAATTAGATTAGATGATTACCTACTGATGTGTTTAATATCAAAATCAATAAATACAAACCAAGGTTATATCCATACATTATTAACAGTAACTACACTTAACTAAAATATTAATTATTATTCTTGTACGAATATGTTTGTCAGCTATCTAACCAATTATTAAGTGTAATACTTTCTACGCGTTCATATACAAACTCTCGTAGTAGCAAAAAGAAAACTTCTAACCACTCAGATACTCGAATATTCTCGATCATTTCTTTGTTATCTAATGCTTTATCTTCGTAAGCAATCATCGAATGGATGTGATTACTTTTGTTTGCTGTTGATTTTCTGACTTGAACCAATCATAGAAATCATTATACCTTTTTCATATTAAGCTATTTTCTATCAAAACAAACTATACATTTTGGATGTACAAGTATGTTTTTTTAAACACTGTTTATGATTGAATGTTAAATATATTATAATTTTGTTCTGTATTATTTGAATGAGAAAATAAATAAAGGACTTCATAAGAAATTTTAATTAATTATACTTATTTGGGGGTACATTTTTTGTTACCAGGGTTAAATTATTTAAAAAAAATCTCACCAACCACCCATCATTGACATCTGATTGAAAAGCGTTTTTACTGGACGAAAGTGCAAGGGCGTAGGTATTTTTATTTATTTAATTATTGCACATTAATTTACAAAAAATACAAAAATAATCCCAACTAGACAAGCCTGTCTTAGGGGAAAAATATATATATTACAAAGAATTACAATGATATTCAATAATATAAAAGTTTGAACTTAATACCTAATTAGGTAGGTATATAAAAGCAGTGCTGCTAGTATACGTATTTTTTAAATTAATTTTTAAAGTAAATCTATATAGTTTTATAGTTTTTAAGGATTTAAAGGATATTTTACAAAATGTGTAATAAAGATAAAAAAAGTTAATTTATACATAATTATTATACATAAAGGTTATAAAATCAATTAACATATAAAAATTGTTTTAAATTATTGTCATTTTTTCAAACATATTGTATACGTGATAGGTAGCTAATGCAGGACAAAGATAATTAGAATAAAAGTTGACTGAATAATATAAATATTCACCAACGTTAGAATTATGTATGGATAGATATGTGATTCTGATCTTGAGAATGGCTTATATGCTAAGGTTTAAAAATGCTAAAAATAATAACAATGCTAGTACGTTAAGGCTAAATTATTTCTTAATCTGCAATATTAATGAATTAAATAATTTCATAGTAAGTAACTACAACAACATTGAAAGGAATACAGACAATAATAGTCCTCGATAGAGAATATTTAATAGACATCGATAATTTATTTAACAAATAAAATAATGAATTTAGGCTAGCAATTTCATCATCAGGTGTTCACTATTATCTTGTTTCAAGAACTGAACAATTGATATTTTAAACTTAACAAAGCTATTTAATCTTTTGAGGGTAGTGACTTTTCAAATTCATACGGAATATATATATTTATTCATATTTTTTTTGGCAATCTCCGCTTTATTAATTTATTAACAACGAACGCCTCGTTGCTTAAAAATCAATAATGTTTTTGATAAACAATATCTACATTTCCTTAAAAATCAATAATGTTTTTGATAAACAATATCTACATTTCCTTTAAAAATAATATTAGTTGAACATATTTGTTTGTGATAATTTTACAAAAATTCAAGATGTTTTCTTAGTCCACGATTAATAATGCCTCACCGTAGTCACCGTTTTGAAGTTGTTTTTATTACTCGGTGTTTACCAACATTGCGTTGATGATAACGACGCGTGGTCGTCAGAGAAAATATGCTTGTTTGTGCTGCAGTCAGACGAATTATGAGCACCATTAATGACCATCATTCCGGTCAGCATAAACGTTATCGTATTTGTTATTGTATTTCATAACCTATAAAGTATACCGTATCGTATGTACTCATCGTATAAGCGTTCTTACATCAATGTAACCCGTAAAATAAATACGAACTTAAGACGGGCATAAAATATTACACAATCCTTGGTAGATTTGCAGAAATTTCCTGACGATAAAGATAATCTGACGAATGAGGTCTTTATATTCAAATGTAGCGTAGAGTAAGAATATTTGCAAAATACGAGCAAGGTGGACAGGCATTGTTAAGACTAGGAAAACCCGAATGTCCTATGTTGTCAAAGGATACTTCAAAGGGATTTTGGAGTAGATTTTATAGGTTCATTGTAAATTCTACAATCAACAATCCGAAAAGAAAAGACAAAGAAAACGTTGTGCAGGAAGAAAATACCATTATTGACGCAAAATAAGAAGAGATTGCACTAGTAGAGGAGAATAAAAGATTTGTTTCGGAAAGGTTAATACATTAAAATGAGTCAACACAAGAAGAGAAAATATAGGGCTTGACTATGAGAAAACCTAATTTCGTCGAAAAAAAAGCTGTGCAATTGCAAACTGCCAACAAATTTAAATAGTTTATTGAAAACAGATCTTCAAACAGTGATGTGTAAATAACGTGATCAGACGCGAATAGTCTATATTTTTTCAAACATGATTGCCACCTGTTAATAGCATCGGAAGAAGAAATTCATTCATAAAAGAAGAAATAAAAACGATATGATCTTGTTTTAAGTCTCGTCATGGTCGATATGTCCTCACTTCTTTAGAGCTGTTTTATCACATGCTCGAGGGCAACCGGTTAGTCGCAATTTTACAGCAAACTCCATTCCAACGATCTCTATGAATGATTATTCTTCATTGCTTTAAGACAATAGGGAAGTTATCTGTTTCTGCATAGAATTATGAAAAGGTCTTCTAGGTTTATTGCGTGATCAGGTATAGTTCACGCGATAAAGGCCAGTCCTGCAATGAAAATGTGTAAACAATAATTAATGACATTAAGATGGAGTTCTTTCTTCATATTAACTTATTCAGGAAATGATTGAATAAACTTTTATGTAATAACATATTTTAAAAGGTTATGAAAATGAGAACCTTTTTAGGTTTTTCCATTGGGATTATTTGATCTGTAATAATTGGATGGTACTATTTCTACGTGCCTACTCTTCATTGATTTGATATCAGGATCAAAGGTAATATAAGGTCTATCATTAACTTATGTATTTTTGAATTTAATGAAACGAAGTGTAGGTATGTTTGGGGTAGCGTCGTATTTATTCGTTTGAAAGTTATGTATGGCATAATGTATAAAATTCTTCAAATGTTCGCCGCGGCTTCTTTGGGCGCATTCGAAATGTCCAATTTTTCATAGATGTTTATGAGGGTCATTTTGGCTTTGAGGGCCGCAGTGGATTGTGGTATATTTTCATAGACTTAAATATTTCTAACGGGGTCAAATCGCACGTTCTCGTTGACCAGTTCACATCACCTACACGTGTGATGACCATACTATCAAATAGTTCTTGCAAAATGTAGAATGTGCCATGAGTTCTGTGGCACGTAGCACTGTCCTTTTGAAACATCATGTCTTTGGTGTCTATATCATCAAAATCAGGCCTAACGAAGTTTGTAATCATCCTTGGCTGGCCAACATCATTCTTATATGAATGAAAAACCGATGACGAAGCTATGGCAAAGATCGAAATTCACATTAAGTAGTGACTTTTTCGGGATGCAGTTGACGCTCTTGCATCTCATAAGAATTATTGGTAAATAATATTTTTGAGACCTTCCACCCAAAACTTTTATCATGTTTAATTTTCGAAAAAAAAACGGTGTATGTGAAGAATTTTACTCCAACAATATGACCACAATCAACTGTAGAATTTTGAAATTGCCTCTTTCGTAAGACCCCAGTAATCTATAAACATAAAAAAATCAGTTCACTGAAAAAAATCTCTTTCATCGTATCAATACATAAACCATTTGAACAAAATAAACATAAACTTAATAGAGACATGCACAAAAATATTCACGAATAGCCGAGAAAGGATTAGATCAGGAGAGACGGTTTGATATTGAAAAACATAAGTAGTTTTTTGTAAAATTTAGAATATTGTTACTGTATGGAAATAAATCCTTATGAACTTCAACTAACTCCAAACACAATAAAATATCTCCTTTGTGCCCGTTTGGAATAGTGGTGAAAGTGCGGAGATACAACTCTAAAAATAAATTATTAAAATAATTCTAGGCCTTTAAAATACAATTTTTTGGTCAATATGAGATAAAACGTTTGTGATAATAAGTCATTATGGGCATCGTTTGTTCGTGCGTGGTTGCTATTAAAGATGTTATCTATAATATTAATGATATTCGTAATGTACCAATATTTTGTTCATGGGAATTCAGGTTAAATTCAGATTTATTTAACCATTAAAGCACTCTAGCTCGAATTTTTCGTGATTTATTTTCTTAAGAAGCATTAAAACGCTCATAGAAATCATTTTTAGGTAAATAAGCACATACCAATTTCGCCCTTTTTTTATTTCCACCTGTTTTCTATTCGTCAATACATTTTCTTTCATATTATTTTAGGTTTTTTAGGATGGATTGACTAGAATGGATTTTTTACATATAAATTAAGCAGGCTAATCACACTGTGGGCGTCATGTGATACCACCGCACCGCATTTTGAATTTTTATCCATATTACGCCGAGATGTTAATTGTAGGTATATCACTTTTAATATAATGGATTTAAAATGAATGTCTTGAAGAACACATCAGCCCCCGTACACGACGTACTACAAACGAAGATTTCGCCAATGTATAGTGCGAAAAAATTAACTGTCCAATGGAACATATAAACAATTATTTGAACCAAACAAAGACACGTATATAAAATATAAAAAGAAGACAGTTAATTTTCTTCCTCCTCTACATTGTCGAAAAATTCGTTTGTAGTCGATCGCCAAATGCAATTTGTCTAGGCCTACTGGTCTTCCTCCCATCAAGGCGTCTGTGTTTAGTTTCTTCGAAGTATATCTGAGGATTTTGGTCATGGTAAGGATTGTACACAGTGAAAATCCTCTTAGGTGCGGTCACGAAGGGAGTCGAGATATATAGATATATACTTGATTCGTTTTACCAAGAGTGGAGAAACTATTAATGTCTGGTATCATTTATAACTCTCTAAAAGTTCTTTAATAGTATCAAATTAAATAGATTGACACAAGACTGAATGCTGTTTAATATGCCTCATTACATTCTGACTTGGATTATCGTTTATAATTCGAGAAGCATATATTTTCATTAGATGAGACGCTTGGTGTGCGCGTTGAGGTCATTCACTATCAAAGTGCGGTTGAATCCCCGTACGGCAGTGTTCCGCGGCACACTGGTGTACCTTGGTCATCGGTTGGTGTGCCGCGAAAAAATGAGACCCAAGTGTTTTTAGATGCTCATGGTTCAGATTTGATTTCAGTGTTCAAAAGAAAAAAATGGGTAGTCACACTTGTATAAACAGTAGGCAGATAACTGCCGGGCATATTCGCTCATTTAAACGAGCTCAAGAGGAAATGCAAGACAGGAATTCGAATATTCTAACGTCTGTTGACAAAATTACACATGGTTAGGGAAGGGTGATGTTACGGTGCGTTGAATTGGGGGGGGGGGGGGGGGGGGTTACCGCTATGAATTCGGATATGTTGGTTATAATGACTTGATGAGGTGAAATTCCTGTTGCATATATTACACTGGTATGTCTTCGTTCCTATTTTTAAATGACTAGTGATATTTTTTTTGGAAATATAACTACCGTGTAGCAATGTTTCTACGTTGACGTTTATTAAAAAGTTTTCCATTTCATTTCTATTTAACTTATAAATAAATATATCGAATTCACACAAAACATTATCGTTTATGGATATCTCATTCATGGTGTCGATAATTGGATAATTCTGTATTTTATATCCCAAGCACCTATCATGTAAAAATGTCAACTGTCTGATGCAAAAAAAAACCCTCCTGTACCTCCGAAATTTCTTGATTTGGAAGGTGTACCTTGGACACAAAAAGTTTGCGAAACACTGCCCTACGGCATGCGCATCTATAGCTGATAATAATTTCAACTGCAACAGGTAGGTAGTTCACAATATTTCCATTAGACCGGCTAACCTTGTTATGCATTGGCATCCGCCGCATATGGAGTATTCGCCACCTAACTCCTACGACCGGTGAAGAGTTAAAATCGTAATAAATATGTGAGATGCATAATTGTTCTGTTGTTTTTACGTCAAAAATATTACGTTTTTTGGAGAGTAATAATTCTTTTCGAAAAATCGTATTAAAAATGAAATAAAACCTTTATATCTGAGGTTTTTGAAATTTCTCTCTTTATTTTTTATTTGAATCATTCCTATATTCATCAGCTAGTAGAAAAATGTAGTTGTAGTTCGCAGAATTATGTAATTATTTCACAATTTTCAGTATAGGTCAAAAGGTAAAAATTGAAAAAAAAAATCTAATAAATAACTCGAAAACCACTGGCATTAGACCCCTTGACGAGAATAGAATTATCTACATAATATTTCAGAAATGTTTGTTTTTTTATTTGCCTTTGACAATACTTTTACCTTATATGTGAACATCACGCTCAAAATACAAATGCTACGTCAGATATTAATATGCCCAGAGCCGTACAAAATGCTGGAGAAGGTTCTTAAATACAATTTGCTGCATTAACTTTAATATATTTAGAGCTATTTAAAAAACTCTATTTTTTAGGATCTTCATACAAATTTCTCAAAAAGACAGTAAGTCATCTTTTGGAAACAAAATTACTCATGTAAACGTTGAATGGAATCTTGGTATTACGGTATGAAAATGTAATAAAATAATTGTAGATTGATTTGTTATACATATAAATGTTATTCAAATCTTATTATTCTCAATAAATAAAGATTTAATGAAAAAAATTGCAAAATGATTCCTCCATTTTGAAGTTTGACAGATAGCACAAATCACCCTCTATGGGTGGAAAGCCTAATTAATTATCACACATTAGGGAATGTAGCTAAGATTCAAACCACAGAGCTCTCTCTCTCTATGAAAACTTGCAAATTATGTCGGTAGGTTCGTATAATATTATTATGAGGTCGGTAAAAAAGTCATTCTTCTTTTCCTGTGCTTATGTCAGTTATAGAGGTCTGTTAAGCAATGGGAAGCTAGACTAGAACCTGTTTAATTACCTACCGATCAAGCCTGACAATCGGAATCAAAAACGTAAAGCAAAACGGGTATAAGCTAGTTGTAGATAAACTAAAGTATAACTCCTTTCAAGGAATAGGTCGAACTACCAGTCACCCTGACAAATCCATTATTTCTTGATTTCGGCTACCATGTTTTAGAAGGAGCATAATACATTGGTTTGGTCACTACCACTACGTTACTACGTATGTATGGTCACTACGTATGCATATTGTTTTTTTTCGTAATTTTATCACAATGCACGGCCAAAGTCCTCTCAAAACAATGATAATAACGAAACTTGACAATACATTAATATGGGAACAAAGAGCAATAAACATTCTAGGTATAGGTATTAAAAAAAACACTGAAAACCATTTTTAATAAACTACAAAAAGAGGGTTCGGTAATTATTGGTATTCGCATTCTGTGTTTCAAATATACTCATCTCTATGGAATTCATTTCACATTCTTCCAACCAATCTCTATGGAATTTATTTCACATTCTTCCAACTTTTTCCATGACCATGTATCATAATACATTATAAACTCAATATTATAATAATCTACAAAAAGAGGGTTTGGTAATTATTGGTATTCGCATTCTGTGTTTCAAATATACTCATCTCTATGGAATTCATTTCACATTCTTCCAACCAATCTCTATGGAATTCATTTCACATTCTTCCAACTTTTTCCATGACCATGTATCATAATACATTATAAACTCAATATTATAATAATCTACAAAAAGAGGTTTTGGTAATTATTGGTATTCGCATTCTGTGTTTCAAATATACTCATCTCTATGGAATTCATTTCACATTCTTCCAACTTAATCCATGACCATGTATCATAATACATTATAAACTCAATAGAATAATCTACAAAAAGAGGGTTTGGTAATTATTGGTATTCGAATTCTGTGTTTCAAATATACTCATCTCTATGGAATTCATTTCATATTCTTCCAACCAATCTCTATGGAATTCATTTCACATTCTTCCAACTTTTTCCATGACCATGTATAATAATACATTATAAACTCCATAGAATAATCTACGGATAAAAATCTAACGTGTCCTTTCTGGAAAAAAAATATCTACTGTATAAAAAAATGCATCCCTCTTTTCCGTGGTCATCACATAAGGCGTGAACATTTGCAATTTAGTTAATTCTTTTTTGTGGTGCTTGCTATTGTCATGAGAAGGTTCTTTTGAAAGAAAAAATTAATAAATTTGCTCGGAAAATCAGATAATTTAAGAAAACTTTACTTAGGTAACTTTTTAAGTGTTTTTTTTTACGATAGATTTAATTTAATACTAATTTTCAAATTAAATAGGCATTTGACAGAAACTGTCAGTTGTTGATAGTTGGTGCGATTGTCAGAATGCGGATGGAAATATGGTTTAAAACAGGTGCATTGGTCGTAATTGCATTGGTTAGAAGGTAATTAATTTTAGTTAAATCAATTAATTTGTTGTTGTATGTTCTCTTAAATCCAAACAGCTGATGCACAATGCAATCCTGATACCATCCATGATGTATGGGAGTAAAACATGGACATGGACGAAAAATATGGAATTTGGAATGAATGCTGTGGAAATGAGATCACTCCGTAGGATATGCGGGAAGAGACTGATTGATAAGGTGAGGAATGAGAATATTAGAAAGGAATGTGGAGTGGATGTTAGTGTAGTGACTAGAATGAAAGTTAATAAATTAAGGTGGTTTGGGCATGTAGAGAGAATGAACGAGGAAAGAATGACAAAAAGGATATATAAATTTGAAAGAATGGGTGCACGCAGACGAGGTCGACCTCGAATGACATGGTCCGATCATATCGGTTCAGTCTTAGAGGAGGGCCAAGTCAGGAGCAAAAGAAATAGGAGAGCATGTATGCGGAATGTTATGCGTTTGGAAGAAGCGAAAGAGGTTTCTTTGGATAGGAAAGAATGGAAATCCGTACTCTCTGCCTACCCCCTTCGGGAAACGGCGTGATGGGTAAAAAAAAAAAAAATTTGTTAAATAAATTCGAGTACAATATTCATATTTTAGGACCACAGGAAAACGTATGTTGGGATATTGTTATATTGCTGTAAAATTTTAAATGTTTTTGTTTTGAGTTTTGTTCTTTTCAATGTTTAAATATTTTTATGAAAAAAAGAAACAATATTATTGATTATACCTATTATAATAAAAGGACGAAAATTTATTTGGCAATGGCCTCAAAATATGAAGGATCCTATAAACATTAATTTTTATGATCAAAACAACACTATTTTTATGGTTATATACCCAAGAAAAATATATGATTGTCTTTTATTTTTCGATATTATTAAATTTATGCGTTAACGATGTCATAGATAAGCTGCATTATTTAGAGATATACTTTATATAAAAACTGCATTTATGAATTTAAATATAAAACTAAGCAACGACTTGTCGTTCAGAATGATGTTATTTGTTCTTCATGCAATAATAATTCTCCTTGAACTTTTAGATTCGTTTTCCTCATTTTTTGACAACTTTTTTGGAATTTCGAGGCCGTTCAGTACCTTCCATTTTTTTTACAAGTTTCTTTAGTAAAAATTTTATCATCGTTTTCAAGGATTTTTTTTTTAAATAATTTCTTTTGACGCCAACTTCGTATTTTATTTTATAGAGGAAAAAAATCTCGAGTGTTAAAAAGCTTATTTCTTTTAAACAGTGTGGCACTCAGAATGTTATTTTTTAACTAAAAAAAGCTTTAACAAACAGGATAATTTTATAAAGTCATGTCAAAATTAGAGGATAATGATCAAAATACTAGGTGTAAAGGAAACACGCGTACCCAGCGTAGGACTATCACTTCTACCATTATGGAGAGGAGGTGGACTTGGTTGGAAGTGGTTGGTATAGACTAGCGGTTACAACGCCGGCTTTCGTACTGTTTCTTGCGGACGTCGTGGTTCGATCGCAGGTGCCGACCATCTTCCTCTTTCACGACACAAGCTTTAAGTAGCTTACTGTGAAAGAGTCAAGGAGTGTATTTGGGTTCACCTTGAGTGAGCACAGATTTTTTTTTGTTAAAAAAAAAACATGTGTTGAGGATGTTGACATTTGGCCGAGTTTCTGTTCTTCCTGCCATCGGGGTCCCAAAAACGAGGAAGATCTTCTCATACCGTGTCCCGCTCCTTAGAAGCAGAGCTGAGGTATTTAGACATGATGTGGGAGGAGGTCATAAGCATTGCGCAAGATTGAGCGCAATGCAGAGTTCTTGTTGCCTAAGCCCCTAATGGGGCGTAAAGGGAGTATAGTAAGTTAACAACGGATTGACTTTTGTACACTGACTGTAAAAAAGAGATTGTGAATGGTCTATCCTTAAAAGCGAGTTTTTGGTTTTAATAACCCCTTCTCCCTTCCACATAATTCCATGTATTTATTAGTATTTTATACGCGTATATATGTTCATATATGATAGCGAATCGTAACGAAATGCAGCGCAATATAAAAACTCCAAAACCTTCTTAACGACGGTTTCTGAGAATCAGTAAGTAAGTAGGTATATGTTTCAACCACTAATGGCAGTACCCAAACCCGTTCACTGCATAGGAATTAATCAAAGTATAAGAGAGCCGCAGCTGCAACCTTTCAACGTAACAAAATATACTTGCAGTTCGAACGAACTACCTGCAGTCCAAATATTTCGTCTTTCGTGCACCAAAATTTACACGACATGACTTATATTTAGTGTTCATGACTTATATTAAGTTATTTGTAATTCCATTCGTGAATCACAGTTTACAAGATCGTATCTTAGTCAAATACAAGGATGTCTTCGGAGGACATTCATATAAATTATTTCATATTAGAAACGCGTATGAGGATAATAAAATGACAACCACAAAACAAACTTCATAGGGAGTCGATGTGGTTTGAATATAAATATAGGTTGAGTAGGTCTAATTTGATTGCTCATTTCGCAGTCATTAACGGAACATTTTAATTAAAGGTTTATTTTCAGACCCTGATATTTCAAGATACATAAGTATCAACAATCTATTCTTAAAATGGACTTGTCGAATATATATTTTTTGTGTATGTTTACAACAACAAAGGTTTGTAAGGAAACGTGTAAAGCACCCCTACAAAATTCTTCAAGAAGCTCTGCAGTCCATATAAAATTCCCGTGAGTTTCTCACTTACCTTTCTGAGTAATATTCGGAAAAGGGGTACATCACTGCGTTAAAGTATTATAGGAAAATAATTATACAAATTTTCATCCGGTCTGAAATTGTTACCCAAAATTGTCTGAGAGCTATTCTAGCCTTTGAGAAGAAATAATATGCTTCTAGAGAAATAATATGCTTCTGCGCATGGTCCCAACAAGTACAACGTGACTGCTGTTAAACTCATACAAACTGTGACGTTTGTCGGAAGGGTGTGTGACATTACGATTTTTTATTTTCAATTTTTTAGCGTTGACACAGAGGAATTTTATGTTTTAATCATACAATTAGTTAAATGAATTTCCTATGGGTTTTGTTGTGTTGTGTAGTGCTTGTGGATGAAAGTAAAATGAATTATTATTGATAATTTATTTTCAGTCACGTGACTGTTGAATGAAAGAACCAATTTTCGGTTCTGCGCATCCAAAAAAGTTCTCTAATTATATTTGTACTCAGTGATTCCAGCCAATAAGCTGGAGGGTACTTGGAGTCTATCCTAGTGTATCCAAGTAAACAAATATGTGGTAACCAGGAGACGTATGTCAATAGGCTCTAGGCGCTAAGTAATCCGTCTGTCATTGCGGACTTGGCCTTACAGCTCTGCTTCTATTAGTCATTCACAACATTCGGCGTCCTCGGCAGAGGTGCCGAAAAGAATTTATTAATATCTTATAACGCTAATTCCGCCTGGTATTCCTCGTCATAGGACATCTTAACATGTTTTATGTCACGTAGGTACCTGTATTATGTTTTTGGTACTTAAATGTTACATAATAACTATCATAAATAAATTCTGATACATCAATTTATAACGAATTCAAACCTAAACACGTTTCGTATAATAAACATAGAATACCGATGAATACTGATGTATGCAGATGTCCTTAGAAAATGTATTAGTTTCAATCGACAAGCATAATAATGTCACCAAAGAAATAAAGTATAACATCGGTATGGTCCTTTTTTGTTTGAACATATTATAACAATATTCCTGGATGGAAGTTTGAGTAGGTCAATTTATTTTATGTTCCGTTGATTCATTTTTTGAAAACCTACAGCTTTATTTAAAAACTACGATCAGTGGAAAAAATAGCTCAACGATAAAAAATATTACGATCAGGCTGTCATCGACATAGTTTAACGCATATCGCTTGATTGTGAGCTGATCTTTGTAGATTTTGACCCGCCATGTTGGATTTTACGTCAACTGACAGCTGTTTACAGTGTACAAGAACGCTTTCTGTAATAAATACACTGTATTTGAGTTTTTTTCCCTTCCAATTATTTGCTCTCTTCATATTTAGGTCCATTTTATTTTGGTTTATTATATCAATCATAATAGGAAATTTAAACAAATAAAGCAAATAATATGCATTTCCGTAATCATTCGAGGGCTTAAATTTATAAGAAATATAATGACGTTTTGAAGAAAAACTCTAAGAATACTTTTTAAGTACCTAGGTACAAATATTAAAATTGAAGTGAACAAACATGAATTGGTTCATTTTGGTTGAAACATAAAGGTTTCGTATGATTTACTATATTTTGATATAAAATAAATAATTAAAAAATAAGGTACCTATTCTGCATCAATAACTCGTTCAAATCTGACATAGCGCATCTTGGTTGTAAACACTCGCGTTGCCTGGCTACTATTTTGTTTCTTTACAAAATTTTGTATGAAATGTCATCTTCATACATAACAAACGCGGATCAAATATTTTTTTATAACTAAAGTAAAAACTGATCAGTGAATAAATAATAAATAAAGCTTTATTGTGAAAATTAAAAACAATCTTTATACAAACATTTAAAGAGTCAAAGGGCGGACTTATCCCGAAGGATCTCTTCCAGCCAACCCTAAATTACGAATTATATGATATCTTACGATTAACGAATTTTTTATAAATGAGACGGCTACTGACGAATATTGTTAAGTTAATAACTGACAAAGCGCCACAAAGTTTCACAAGAATGGGTCTTGAGTTTAACTTACAGGTTTTTTCTTATCTTTTCATATTTGATGCTCTGCCAGAGGGTCTATTGTATCGGCCGTGCAATTAAATTTGAGATATTTAATTATATTAATTAAATATCTCAAATTTAATTTAATTTTAATTCGAGTTCATCCTCCTTACCCTCAAAATCTCCGTTAATTTTATTCTTTGCTTCCCTCATCTCACTATATCTTCAACCTGGCATATTTCCACGGTAACTAATCTCTTGGTATACACGGAGTATTTGTTTTCCTCAATGGATAAGCGAATACAAGTTGATTCTATTTACACTGACTTTAAAAAAGCCTTTGATAAGGTAGACCATTCCATGTTGAGATGGTTGAGGTCGTATCTGACTGACAGATTGATGTCCGTAACGATGAACGGATTCAGTTCTGACAATGTTCCGGTTACGTCCGGAGTGCCTCAGGGTTCGGTGTTGGGGCCATTGCTGTTTACGGCATTTATTAATGATATCGGTGACTGCATACTTCACTCCCAATTTCTGCTTTTTGCCGATGATCTCAAGATATATCGGCAAATACGTTGTATTGAGGATGTTGAGAAACTAAATGAGGACCTCGGAAGGATACACGATTATTGTGTCGCAAATAGGCTTGAGTTGAATTTAAAAAAGTGTAATTCGATCACCTTTACTAAAAATAAAAAAAAAAATATAAAGCACAAATACACAATTGATGGCAAATTCTTGATCCAACTAGATAAGATAAGGGACCAGGGCATTATATTTGATAGCAAGCTTCATTTTGAGGCGCACGTTGAGGATATCACAGAACAATGTAACAGAACATTGGGTTTTATTTTAAGAACAACCAAAGAGTTCAGAGATTCTAAAACCATGATAATTCTATATGTTGCACTTGTCAGGTCATGGTTTGAACACTGTTCTACAATTTGGAACCCGCTATATGATAAATATGTATTGGCAATTGAACGAGTACAACGTAAATTTCTACGAATGTGCGGACGTAGGTACGGCGATGCATTCTGTGGGAACCTGTTGGAGCTCTCGAGGCGCCGTGAATTGATGGATGCGTGTATTCTGAGGAAGGTATGTACATCAGAGGTCGATGTCCCTTAACTACTGGCCAAAATCGGTTTTCGTGCGCCTTCAGAAAGAAGAACTAACCGGCCCCTGAGCTTAAGTACAGCTCATACCAATGCTGGTTTGCGAAACCCTCTCTACCGTTTATTAAGCAACTACAACAATAGATTTTCTGACGTCGACACGTTTGCGAGTAATCCTCGTGGCTTTAAAATGTCTGTTTTGCAGATTTTGAATGGTGTATAATTGACCGCTTATTGTTGGTGTTCCACATCTTCCCCTTTCTCCTTCCCCTTCCATTCCTCTTTCCTTTTCTTGTCTGCTCTATTTAGAAGATTTTCATGTTTTGTTGAGGTGGTGGGTGTGTTCGTTGTTCTCAGGGTTGTTAGTGTTTAAACTTTTAAAACTTTTTAATTATTCAACGTTGTTTAATTGATTGAGAATGTGTAATGCTTTTGCGCTTTTATTTTTCAATTTTATTTGATTTGACTACTTTGCTTTTATTTCTATAAATTATATCTTATATATAGATGTCCATCACGAACGACGCTATACGCCGGCGCACCCAGCGTGAGCCCATCACCTCTACTATTATGTGGAGGAGATGAACTAACTTGGCTGGGACATGTGTTAAGAATGCCGAATGACAGTTGGCCGAGGAGAGCGCTGTTCTTCCTCCCATCAGGGTCCCGGAGACGAGGAAGATCCTCTCATACTGTGTTCCGCTCCTTCGAGGCAGAGCTGAGGAATCTGGACATGGTGTGGGAGGAGGTCATTAACGTTGCGCAAGATCGAGCGCAATGGAGAGCTCTTGTTGCCTCCCTATGCCCCTAAGTGGGTTCTAAAGGGATTGGATATAGATGAAAACCTTATGGGCTTAAAATATTACAACTTGTGAAATATGTGTACACTTTTAAATAGGGTAATGCATTACTTATATTTTTGTCTTTTATATATTGCTTGTATTATATATGTATTATCGGAAGTGTATCATTGGCTTTAAATAAATAAATAAATTTCCCGTACTCTACATTTCTCATTTATATCTCTGAGGTCTTCCCAGCAACGCCTTAAGAGTCTTCATTTCTGAGACTCGTCAAAATAGTAGAGTCTTATCTTAAAATAACTAGGTATATTTTAAATAATAATAAGAAAGTTCGTGTGTTCGATGTGCCATTTGCTTCTACCTGGTTGTAGTACGGTTTCTATTTCAGATTGTACTTGTACAGGACAGGTTCCTGCAAAAAAAAAATGCTAAAAACATAAAATAGAATGTCAGCACATTCATAAATTAACGTCTTTGAACAAGGACGCTAATTCAATTCAAAATCAAGTCAACTTCACGAAGTCATAAAAATTAAAAACCTCTTAGAATTAATTAAATATATAAAATTTTTACTGTTGGGATTGTAAAACCTCGAATGGGCGTTGTATTTTGTATTTTATTTGTGTTTTACGTACCTACATAAATTATTACTATTAGTAGCTTTTGTTATTTGTTTTATTCGTGCGAAATCTATAATATAAAAGAAAGTCGTGTTAGTGCGAACACTTATAACTCGAGTTCGGCTGAACAGATTTTTATGATGCTTGGTTTATTGGATTAGTCCCCGCTCCGGATAACCGAAGAATTATTAAAAACTCGAAAAATGGATAGCAAATAATATTCAAGTTAGTATGGAACGGATTTCAATACTGTATATCGATGTAATCTGTATCTTTATTGTACCAATGATTATTTTTCTGTAAAAGGCCTACTGGCCGTGAAATAAAGAAATAAAATAAAATTTTCTAATAACAACGCAATCTATGAAAAATTCTATAGCAACAACATTTTTATTTACCTGACAACCATTGACATTCAAAACATTGGAACGCAGATTTTTGATAGAATTTCTTTCAAGTTTTCAGATTATTTTTATATAGGTAGATAATTAATATTTATCACTAAGTATACCTATTCGAATGCAGTACATCCCTCCCGGTCTTACTATTACATATGTATATAATATTCATTATACTCTGTTTTGTATAATTCCTATCAATTTTTTCTGTTTTTTTTTTTAACCTGTTTAATTGATTTTCTTTTTGGTGCCTTTAAGTTTGTTTACTCTATTTTTAAAGGCGTTATCGCCGTTTATGTAATACGGATCGCTATTCGTTGGTATCGCTATAATTGGAGAACGGGTGGATCGATTTGGCTATAGAATAAGTCAGGAAGCAGATAACAATAATAGTTAGCCATTTTTATCAAACTTAACACCCTTGGAATTCGCTCTGAGTAAGAAATCTTGTCTTTATGAGATGTTTTTTTCACGTTTGTCCGTGCACAACAACCTTGTAACTGGTCCACCGATTTATTAACTAATATAACCGACGCAAAACTTGAAATTTTACTTCAAAATTTCCGCACCTATAAATTTAAAACCTTAGGTTGCGAAGACACCGGTACCCAACCGCATTGAATTATTATTTTCAGGTAGATTTAACCAGTTCTCTCTCGATCTCCTTACACGGAATAACCAATGAAAAGTATTCATTTTTTTTATTTCTTATGTTTAAAATAGTATCTATTTATTTATTTTTTTACCTTGTTCACAAAACTCGCATTTCGCTATTTTATTCTATAATGTTATTTGTGCAAAAACTATAAAATAAATGAAATATTTATATACATAAACACAGCATAGGTATATTATTAACATACAGAGGGCGAGTTTATATGAAAATACCACTTTATTTGAAATTTACCCATATTACGGCATTGGCCCATAAAATGAATTTGATATGTGTTATTTGATGTGTTGTAAATCACCAAGTTCTGTTGAATTCATGATGCAATTGCCGCCCTTATAATAGTTCCTCCCACGATGTTAAAAAGCAGACTAGGGTATCGATTTTGTGGTCTATAAAAATGATGACATTACATTATTATATATATGAAGATTTTTAATAAATTATTATATTTGTAGATTCCTAACAAAAATAAATCAACACGGTATGTCACAACATCGTAGATACGTATAAAACCTAGTAACCTGCTAGATACGAGTATTATCTCTTCAAATGTCGCCGATTCCACCTACCTTTATGAAGATTACATCACTGTTTCTGGTTCTTGTTAGCGACCCTAGTTATTAAACTTGTACTTAAGTCATGTCTAGTTGACGTCTGCTACTCGATAGGCTTGTTTACTTACACTCTTATCAAGTGGGTGCTAACTCGCATTCATTCATGATTCGATTGTGCGTAAATGCTCTGATGTATATCCGTACGTGCGGCCTAGTTTATTATTTTTAGGTACGATTATTTTTTTGCCACTCGTAGAATCGTTTGAGTGAACACAGATTTTTTCGGTTCACTTTTTACGACCCATGCTGTTGTTTTGCTTTAAACATAGTAATATAAGACTTCCTGAATGAAGTTGCACATAATGTACGTACCTAAGGGATGAACTTTTTATAAACAAAATAAAACAGACTGAGTTTGGGAAGAGTAATTATGGGACGAGACGAGGATCTCATCATGATCAGAGGAAAGGTTTGAGAAGGCAGGTTGGTCTTCTCAAATGCGTAAAGAATGATGTTAAAATGTACTTGAACTTTTTAACTCTGACTTGCCATATTTCTATTTTTATTCTGTTTATGCTTGACTGTTTATGACTTGCTATATTTCTAATCTACTTTTTACATTTTATTTTTATTTTATTTTATTTATCAATGTAAACACACAGTCATTTACAAAACATAATTAACTCTTAACAATATACAGTTAGTGGACCAACAAAGTTTACACGCTCAGTAAGTAAGTTATAGAAACAAGTGATTTTGGTGTGTTGGGTAGGGATGAGTGGATGCTAAGAACCACGATGCAATGATTTCACGAGTAAATTTTTAAAAGTATGTTTAGTTTTGATGTTAAAAATATCTAATGTTGGGGTGCTTCATTTTTGTTTTTTTTTTTTGGTGTTGTTTCATTTGAAAAAATAACAACTAATAACTCTAACAATTCATTACTAATGTTCGATTTTTAAATGGAACAAACCACTACGGGCTTACGACCGTCTTCTACTGTTATTTCGAAGGCTGGCTTAATGTGATCACTTTACGTTAACAACGTTCGCCATTAGGTGGTAATGTTTGTCTCCGAAACTCTTAATCATGAGAATTCTCAACATGCTCAACATGTCGAAAAATCTCATGTATGCAACAAGTAGAAATTTAATAATAAAATGAAAAATAGAGATAAAAGTTGGAAATTGTTGAGAACAAGAGAGCAACCAAATTTAAAGACTGCGACTGCTGTCATGTATTTGGCGCCAGGATATGACTATATCCATTTTTGTTAATGTCTCATATTTATTGCCTATTGGCTTTGTTGGTGCACAACGTTCTAATTATGTTTAGATTCTTGTGACCTTTTCAGGACTAGATCTTAAAGAAAAGAAAGTTGTTTCATTTGTTTTTTCTATTATGTATGGTGTTTTATTCGCTATTCTCGATACGGGTTTACACCTAGTGAGGTAGCATTTTCCTTGTAATTTATTTTTGTAATATTGATTAGTATAACTTATGTAAGCAGATGTGATTATAATGTGATTTCGAGAAAATAAATAAAAATAAATAAAATACGTAAGTTTCATCCCCGTCAGTGTCTACACTGCTTACGTGCTTAGTATTCTTAACCATCGTCAACAGATTCCATCCATGACAATATGGTGCCAAAGATTTCTTTATGAATTGGTTTAGTAACCATTCTCTACTGCTTATGGCGTGTGTGAAAATATTGAAGCTAACAGATAACATTGCGATTGATAAAAATCATCGCAAACTACACAAAAAAAATTATGCATTCGCAGATAATGTTTGTATTTAACGTTGGTTGTGATTCAGACGATTCCAGTTTAAGCATTAAATTTCATTACCATAATTAAAGGAATTCGCCATCGCAGATAATTATTTCGACACAATAAAACTGTAGTTGACAAGGTTTTTGTTTATAGATGGAGGCGCTCCATAACTTAGATATTAAATTATATTATGGCTCTTAATACTCATACTGATCGTAAAACATTGTTTTTATATTTGCATATTAAACTGACATTCAAACACTGTTCTTTGTTTCATACATTTAGTTTGTGTTTGTTGAGATATTATATCAAGTTCCTAGTCCAGGTTGGACGGGACCGATCGACTGGAAAAAATTGACTCAGGCAATAAGTTCCGCCGGCTATACTGACAACTATGTATTGAAAATAGTAAATTTATTTATTTATGTAGGTTTTTACTAGGTTAAATCTATAAGGATTTTCAAACAAAAGTCATATACGTACCTACATTATTTATGAATTTACCTCATTGCTACTCCGTCCTTCATCGCTACTGCAAAGAAATAATTATTATTCTTCTCACGTCTAAGTATGGGAAAAACTTGTTTTTTTTTATTTTCCTCGCAGCTTTTTCTTTACTTTACTGAGCTTATATAACTATTTAGAAACCGCAGTTAGAAAAATCGGTCTATCCTTTCTGTTGGTCTTTGGGTCTTGGTGCGACAGAAGCGTCTCTAGTTTTTACGTAAAATAGCTACATAGATTAATCGTGCAATTTCTATAGCTTTCTCACAAGTATAAGTAACAATTTAAGGTTTTTAGAAATGTTATAATATTATAGTGGCCCATCAAATTCAAACTAACGAAATTGTAATAGAGATAGGTTGGTAAATAAGATATAGGTATTTTTATTTATTTGTTTATAAATCATCGAAAATAGCCCGTATTAAATCATAAATAATAACATGCTTACACCAAGCGAGACTCGCCTTAAACAAAAAAATATCTCTGAATCAAGCAATATGGACCATAAGTTTCGTAAGCTATTTTGTAAGACCTATGTATGGAGTATTTTACTATATTATGGAAGTGAAACCTGGTGTATAGGCGAAAGAGAACTGAAAAGACTGGAGACCTTCGAAATGTGGACGTATAGGCGAATATCAAAAAATATCTTGGAGGGAACATTTCACAAACGAAGAGGTTCTTGCGAGAATTCGGAAGGAAAGCAATTGAACAGCATATCAGAGAGATGCGCGAGATGGCTGGGGCATGTAATGAGACAGTTTACTGGGTACAATCTAGGGTTCGATTGGTAGAGAACACCCGCGTCAGTATTATTATTGCATCAGATATGCCAAGTGCAGTTCAAATAAAGAGAACAGCAGAGAACCGAGAAGAATGGAGAAGGAGATGTTCATGCTTGCTAAAAACCAATCCATAGGATCGAAACCGCAGAAGAAGAAAATGCCTATCATAAAATTGAAAATAAATGAGCATTAGGTATTAACATTTTTTAATGTCGTGCATGGAAAGAGTCGTATTGTACGACTTTCAATTACCCTTGAATATGTTAATATTATTACGAAAAAGAAATTATCCTCTACCCACTCTAAATACGAATTAAAAAATTAAGTCAACTTTATTATTTCGAAAAAAAAATCACAGACATGTTTGGTACAGGTAATCAAATTAGCATACGAGTCTTCATTGTATGTATGTATGTACACTCAGGTAGGTATATTCGTTACATGGATTAAATTTTAATAACATACCACGAGATAATCAAAATATAGGTACTAGTTATGTATAAATAATTTATGTAATTGCGGAAATAGATAGTTCGGTAGTTAGGAACTTTTTGGTGGTCATTTTGAATGTATGACGTATTAACGGACAGGTATAATATGAGGATTAACAAAGAAAAAACAAAACTACTAACGGTGGGCCGAAGTGAGCACCAGGTGCGAGTGGCAATGTCGGGAGTCCCACTGGGGAACACCAGAGAGTTTGTCTACCTCGGTAGTAAGATCACATGCGACGGGAGGTCTAAGAGCGAGGTCGACAGCCGTATACATCAAGCGAGGCTCGCATTTAATAAAAAATCAAAAAATACTCGAGTCCAACAATATTGACTTCAGAACTAGAATGGTCCTCACCAAGACCTATGTGTGGAGTATCTTGATGTACGGCTGCGAGACATGGTGCCTATCCGAAAGAGACAAAAGGAGACTTGAAGCCTTCGAGATGTGGTCCTATAGAAGAATGCTGGGTATCTCCTGGAGAGACCACGTCACGAATGACGTTGTTCTCACAAGAATCGAAGGAGGAAGGCACCTGCTCAAGACCTTGTCCGAAAGACGTGCCAAATGGATCGGACACGTAATTCGCCAAGAAGGTCTCCCACACACCATCATGGAGGGGATGACCGAGAGGTCAAACGCTCGGGGACGACCGCGACGGGAGTTCCTGCAAGACGTGTACTCCGACGTCTGCTGCTCCTCATATGAGGAGCTCAAGAGGACTGCAATGGACAGAGAGGAATGGAGAATGAGATCCAATGCTATTGCTGCAAACCAATCCCAGGATTGAAACTGCAGAAGAAGATAATCGATGTGTTTCTGTATTTCTTGATTTTTTGCGTTGAAACAAATGCCATTTAGCAAAGAAATTTTTAAAGAAAGAAGTTGATTGACAAGTTGTTTGGGTTGTGTAAGGCTATGTTTTTTTTTTCGAAATTTTATTTTGATATCTACGATACGACATTTCTTAGGGAACCTAGATATAAGTAGGAAAACTCATAAAACACCACCATCTTTAACCCTACTGTCACTACGGTGTGTTATTGTTTGTCTACAAAAAACCTTGTTGTCCTATTTTATTTGAGTTGTGTTTTCTTAATTAACTACGAATATGGTTATTAAAAACATCTACAGCAACGCAACATCCTATATCCAGCTCCAAGAACAATCCGACAAATTCAAGCTAAAAAGAGGTGTACGTCAGGGTGACACTATATCCCCTAAACTATTCACACTGGTTCTCAAGACGTCTTCAAGTCTCTTGATTGGACCACTAAGGGTATTAACATAAATGGAGAGATACTCAGTAGTTTGAGGTTTGCTGACGATGTCGTAATATTTGCCAACGATAAAACAGAATTGGACGACATGCTCAACGAGCTGAATAAAGCGGCTCAAAAGATTGGCCTAAAAATGAATAAAGCCAAAACCAAATACATGAGCAACTCAGCCCGACAACACGATATCAAAGTGGATGACAAACTTATTGAAAAGGTTGATAGTTATGTGTACCTAGGCCACAAGATAAAGTTAGGCAGGGAAAATCAAGAGGCAGAGATAGAAAGAAGATGTGGTCTCGCCTGGCCGGCGTTTGGCAATCTCTCACATATCCTGAAGTCTCCGAAATACTCACATCCACACAAGAAAAAACTTTTTGATGCTTGTGTCCTCCCAGTTCTAACATAATATGGTATGGAAACAACAAACTGCACTGACCAAAAGGATAATACACAAACTGGCAGTAACACAAAGAGCCATGGAGAGGAAGATGTTGGGTATTTCTTTAAGAGAGAGGAGAACAAACACATGGATACGAGAGAAGACCAAGGTTGTTGATGTGGTGGAGAGAGTTGCCACCCTGAAGTGGGGATGGGCGGGCCATGTGGCCAGATGCCCGGACGACAGATGGACCAAAAGAGTAGTGGAGTGGCAGCCTAGACAAGGCAGAAGAAACGTCGGCAGACCCCAGGCCAGATGGGCGGACGACATCGCAAAGATTGCAGGCCACACATGGATGAGAGAGGCTCAGGACAGGAATGATTGAAAGGAGAGGGGGGAGGCCTATGTTCAGCAATGGACGGAGGCAGGCTGACGAAGAAGAAGATGGTTAATTTTGCGGCCCCAAATTGTTACAACACAAAAGGTTATACTGTTTATGACTTCGACCATTAAAAATAGCGGCCATCACTTTGTTAAGCGTTTGACACCTCCGTATGAGACTGCCCGGATTAGGTACCTTATCCTTTTTCAAGTCGTGTAGTCTATTATATAAAAATGGAGAGTTATTTTCCGTTGTCATCGTATCAAGATAAACGGCTGGACCGATTTCGCAAATTCTATTTTGTCGTGTTGGCTTCTTTCAGGAGAAGGTTCTTATGAAAGAAAAATTTAAGAAAGTTGCGTGGAAAATCATAAAATTAAAGAAAACTCAAAGAAGGTAAACCTTCTTAGTACTTTTAACAACATAATTTTTAATCCAAATTTAAAAAAATGAAATTAAATGAAAGTTTGACAGGAACTGTCAGTTGTTTGATAGTGGATGGAAAATATATGATTTGAAACAGATGCAACGATCTAAAATACATTGTTTTAAAGGTAATAAGCTTATCATTATAAAAATTCGAATTCAACATTCAACGTTAGGATCACAGGACAACGTCTGTCGGGAAAGCCAGTAATTTATAAAATCTTTACTCAATTCAATTTATTTTCGGTCTACTTGCAGATTTTTGTATAATGTTGAAAAAGCTAGTGCTAGGATTCATTATCAGACAGTCCTACAATATCCTGTTCGCCATAATCTATTCCATGTACCTACTGATTATCCATATTATATCAGGTCTAAGTGACAATGTAGTCTAACGATTGTGCGTCATTATTTCAAAGTTTCAAAATATCCTTGGCATGTAAACAGTGTTCACCTTTATTCTAATTATTACGTGTGTTAAGATGATTATTAGCTAGTAGTTAAGATGATTACTGTGTTACTTATTCTACACATAGACTAAGAACTTGTTAGTTCTTCTTGTTCTTGAAAATTAGATTAGCTGCTATCATAATGTAGGGAAAATTCACTTAATGTGATATGTCTCCATTTTCTCTTCTTCTTCTAGAATAAGAAGCTGTTGGTAGACTAGCGGTTACGACGCCGGCTTTCGCGCTGTTTCGTGCGGAGGACGTGGGTTCGATCCCAGGTGCCGACCATCTTCCTCTTTTACGACGTAAGCTTTAAGTAGCTTACTGTGAAAGAGTCAAAGAGTGTATTTGTGTTCACTTTGAGAGAACACAGATTCATTTAAAAAAAAAAAAATTAAGCCCTTAAGAGCTTGTTAGCCACTTGCGAGGTCGACTCCCGGATGTCTATGCATGTCTTCGGTGGTCTGCCTGGAAGTCGTCTTCCATGGGGTTGGTTATACAATGCAATGTTGGGGAGTCTTGATGAGTCCATTTTCCTCACATGTGCATACCAGATTCTTTTTATTGCCTTCCCCCGTCGTCCTATATCTTCAACATTGCATATTTCCCGTACCCTCGTATTCCTTATCCTATCTCTGAGGGTCTTCCCAGCAATCCGTCTTAGATTCTTCATTTCTGAGCCATTGCATTTTTTGTAATTCTGGTTTCCCCTCTAGACTCAGAGCCGTACGTCATAATGAGTCGCACACAAGTTGTATAAATTTTCATCTTGCTGCTAATTTTCATGTCGGGGTTTTTCCATATAGAGTTTCAAACCGACAACCCGAAATGACAGCAGCCTTAATTGTTTATTCGCCATTTCAGCTGAGAGATCCGTATCTCGATTTTAATGAATTTAAATAAAAACACCTTTGCAATATCACTAAATTTCGATTTTTATTTACCAAAAATATTTGCAACACAATTGGCTGAGTATCTACTCAATTAGCCACTGAAGATGAAAACATTTTGGCAAATAAAAATCTAAATTTAGTGATATTGCAAAGGTATACCTACACATTTATTATATATTTAAATTCATTATAATGTAGGGTGTTAGGTAGAACATAGACAATAGACATACTGATATGGTATCTTCTCGCTACTCATAATTATTTATGTAGCTTACATACTCTAATATTTTGAGGATTTTTATGCTTTATCTTTTTTGTATTTTTATTCTTTACCAATCCATCAAGTCCAAATAAATTTTATTTATATCTCAAATATATAGACATACTTATTCAGAAAAAATCAATATCGGTTCCAGAAAGTGGGGTTAGAAAAATTTGACCAAACAAATTCCAAAAGTCAATTTTTAAAAAAAAATACAAATAGATCGAAATCTTCAAATCTCGTAAAAACTTCTCAAAATACGTTTTCAAAATTGTATATATATATATGTGTCAAAAATTAAGAAATAATGACAATCGCTATCTTAAGAAAACTATTTACCCACAGGATGTTTAAAAAAATGGTCTCCATGTAGTATAGCAGTTTGTCTAACGTTCTACCTTACACACTGTATTCCTACAGATTTGTATGCTCGTTATGATCATATTTTCAAGTAGGTATGGTACTAAGGAGGGATTGGCATGATATAATCTCACAAATGCATTGGTTACCTAGCATAAAATGTCATATTTCACAGAAAAATATAAAATAATAAGATAAGCCATGACAGGTGGGTAAAGCAGGGCTTGCTTCGACCATATCAGAGACGTGGTACCAAATTATCATGAAAGTCAGCTAAGTAGGTCAAAATAACCACTAGGTAGGTATGTAGGTACCTTCAGTATCAACCATCAAAAGGTAGGTATATAGTAAAATTCAGGTGAAAATTCATTTTCAAATTTCCTTCGAAATGTAGATTCACGGGCGGATGCTAGATATATCGTGGACTGAGAGAGTTACAAACTCAGACATCCTGCGCAGAGCCGGAGTTAACCGTGAGCTTTTCATGACTAGGTATATTAAGACGCATAAGATCTCATCTGGGTCATGTGCTGAGGGGTGATAAATATACCTCACTCCAACTCGTTATGAAGTGGGAAATAGAGGGGAGCAGAGGGGTTGGAAGAAGGCAGATGTCATGACTGCGAAATCTTCGAGACAGGACCGGAATAAGAAGCGTGGAGGAGTTGTTCCGGATAGCGCAAGACAGAGAAGCTATAACCGAATAATAACGGATACGGCACATAAAGAAGAAGATGGTGTCGAAATTGGTTAAGATTTGAATAAGGTCTATAATATAGTGAAGACATTTCATGAATACCTCTCGATCAGCAGCCTTATTCTCGTAGAGCTTGAATTGCAATCTTATCTTAATGTGGCGGCTCGGAAAGGATCGGACCAATCAGAGAGAAAGAGGGAGTGTCTACAATACGATGTAGCCAATCATGGAACGATCATGACACACCCCCTTTTTCTCTGATTGGTCCGATCCTTTCCGAGCCGCCATATTAAGATAAGATTGCAATTCAAGCTCTACGAGAATAAGGCTGCATATTACAATATCCGAATGAATGTAGCTTTTAACAAACTGTAAACATAATTCTCTGCTGTCAGTGGCTAAAAATTATAAATGAGATGATACTTAATCACCGCTTTGGAACACACGTGCTTTACATAGAATATCGAACCATGCCTCAATAGAATCTTATTCCTAATGGCGTTGATAGTTTTCTCGTTTGAAAATGCTGGTATGTTTTTATTATGTGGAAGGTCATTCATTGTACTGCGCATCTTCGTAGATACCAGTTTTAATCAAGTATGTACCAAATTATGTAAGCGTATTTTATTACGTTACATTACGGACTTTTAACATCGAACCTTTTGAATATGTAATTATAATAAACGTCGCATCTTTTGGTTAATAGGCAGCCCTTACTGTATCTTTTCTTTGGAATGCTGTACCGTTCACATACCGATTACAATGAATTTTATTACATATTTTACGAATACCATGACTAGTTTTACCGAATATTTTGTATGAGTCACAATAACACGTTTAATCTATGTATAATATAAAAGAAAGTCGGGTTAGTGCGAACACTTATAACTTGAGATCGGCTGAACAGATTTTTATCATGTTTAGTTTATTAGATTCTTCTCCGCTCCGGATAACAGAATAACTACTAAAACATTGAAAAATGGATGGAAAATAGTAAGCAATAATAGATATATTAATGTTAGTATGGAACGGGCCCCCTAACAACAACAGCGCCATCTGTGAAAACACAATTTTTATTTACCTGACAACCATCGAGTTTCAAAACATTGCGCATTGGTACGCAGATTATTGATAAAATTTCTTTCAAGCTCTCAGAAATAAAATGGGTGAGTTTTGGTGCTTTTGAAATAACTGATTCATAATATTATAACCACATAACTTTTGATTTTTTCACAATGAGTAAATAGTCATGTATGTTAGCTACCTAACTTTAAGGCGGGACGAAGTTCGATGGGTCAGCTAGTATTTTTGTATATATTTATTCAACATGTCATAATATTAGATATGTAACAAATAAATATTGTATGGCTATAAACCAATCATTGAAAAATTATATGAGAGTTCTTATATTAAATTTGCTGGCTTATGTGTAATAATTTTTTTACTATTTAAGAAAAATTAAGAAAAAAAGCGTTTGCGAAGATTTGAAAAAAAAAAAAATTTAATTTAGTGAAACATACAAAAATGTCTACATGAACAAAATAATATTTTTTCCCAAATTTCATCAAAAGATTATTAGATATTTTTTATTAAGTATCAAAATCGTCACTTTCCTTTATTTTCATATTGACATTCTGGCATTCGAATGAGATTAATTTGAAGAAAAATGAAAATAAATAAAAAACGCAATTATTTATGAATTTTTTAATTTCAAAATATTTCATTTACATTTCTTTGAATTTTTTGTGTAATATTCGCACATTTGATTTGTTCAAATGTTAATAAACCCTGTTGTTAAGATAGTTCATACATACATACATACATATACATACTCCCGTTAAGGTGTCCCACTCTACGCAAGCCACCCCGGAGAAGACCAATCCGCAGCAAACCCTACCCGCACGAAACCAACCCCCTAGCTCGATCCAAGCAATTGTTAAGAGCGTGTCAGCTCTGACTTCAAAGTCAATTTCGGGCGGGGCATAAAAATTAGGGCGGACTCTCTCCACTACTTAATTCTCACAATATTTGTACGTATGTAAGTGTAGAGTTAGGGGTCGGAAACCAGTGGAATGCGTCGAAATATTTAAAACCTCAATGTTCTTTTGACTGCAATGTGTTTGGAATTTTTGAACAACGGTGGATGATAGTGATGATAACGATAATGCCGATAATGATGCCGATAATGATGAAACATGTATTTGGTTAAAGCGACATTATTAATTTTACGTTACATTCAGGTATACATTGCTTTTACCAGATTTTTTTAAACATGAGATCTCACCATTAATTAATTTCTTCTAACACTCACATACTATTCATTCTAATTGCCACCATTTCAGATTATATGATTATAAAATGGGAACGGGAAAAATACACTTTTTTAATATTTGATTTTAATGGCATATTAAAAAAATGTAATTACAAAATTCATACAAAAATAAATGCTATATCTTATGTATATATTGCATGTGTGCAGATTCATTGCCGTCGAACTCCTCCTTTAAAACTGGACGGTCAAGATTATATATGTCATGGTATCAAAAGGATGTGAAGATAACCACATCATATTAAAAACGCGCCTTCCAGATATTTTTGTCCCTTCAGTCGTTGGTTCTAATCTGGAAGTTTCGCATGCTAAGATATTCTTTGAATCTAAATCCTTGTTGTGACTCGGTTGGTCTTAAGATGTATCGATTAATTTTGCAGTAACTCTGGACTTAGGAGTAGCTGCATTCATTTGGTCCGGGACAGCGTTCCGTGACCTGAAAATTGACGAGATTTTGAAGATATATCTGTAATCTTTGAAAGGTATACATAATATTGTAACTTTTTTTTATTGGGCCAATACTATAAAAGAGATACTAAAATATCTGTAAGTATGTCGCTGGTAAACTAACGGATTGTCGTTCCTAAGTAAATTGTTCCGATAATGGTATTATAAAACATTTTTAACAATCCGAAAATAGTGTGGAAAATTGTGTGGATTTTACTGCCGGATAATCTAATTTCCAATGGTTTTTTTTGGCAATACTTGAACCTGTTTTAAACATTCGAATTTTAACAATGACGTGCCCTGGTGAACAAAACCATAAAAACTTTCACTCAAAACAACGTTGGGTTGTCTCGCTCTTAGTGATAAGAAGAAAGTGAGTCAACAATATCTAAAATGAACTATCAAAATATTACATATCTGGTCATTCGACCATCGGTAAGTTACGAGCTCCTATTTACTCCACGGGACATGGTAGCCGGAAACTGCCGAACCATTCCGAAGTGTAACGAGGACGACTGTATGATTGTATTAGTGTCAATTATAATGTTGATGCTATTTGTATTACTTTCAAACAATTCGGGTTGGTTCGGCAGTTTCCGGCTACCATGTCCCGTGGAGTAAATAGGACCTCGTCGGTAAGTTCCTGAAATTTGACTGAAGTATTGCCATAAGATGGAAAAATGACCAAACTGCTCAAATTACGGCTTATTAATAGACCAAATGTTACAATTTATACATAAAAAATACTTACTTCTTAATGTTACGTGCTTTGGCAAGGAGACATTTTTTGTACGATTCATTATTCCGGTATACTTCTCTTTTCGTCCCATTTTGATTTTTTATTTTACGCTCTAAGTCTATAATATTGCACTCGGCGTGATAAAATAGTTTCTGAAAAAGCAAAATAATGTGATATAATAGTACTTAAGATATCCATCGACTGGGCCAAAATCAGTTGGTACCTATATCACAATATGTTTGTGAATGGGTTATATTCAGATTGGCGCGGCGTTTAAAATTTTGTCCAGAAATTTTGTTTATAGAAAACTGCTAGAATTCGGACTACATAACTAATAGAATTCGGTATCCAGCGATTTTTAGAAAGGAGTTTAATTTTGCCCAATAGGAACGTGCCACCCTGTATAACGCATAAATGATAATAATTTAGAAGAAAAAAGTTCATAATAGGTATGCAATGTAAGTGACTATAAACATATTATACCTAATTCAAAAATATAAACTTTAAAATCACCAAACAGCAATGATAGAATTAATTGCTGAATACAAAAAATAATAAAATAAAAATCACTAACCAATGTTTGTCGTTCTCTGTAATATACGAATTTTCGTCAAAAAGTATACAATACAAAACGTAAATTGGACTAGCGCAGGTTGCACGTCATCTAAGTCCACGATGTAGTGGGCGACTGAATAACTGACACAACGAAAACCAGTGCGTTCCTTGTAATTCCCGTGCTATAAGTGTCATTATCGCATGCACGCTAAAGCCGATAGAATATTTCGATATTCAGTGTTTATTTGAAATAGAGGTTTTTTGGGATTAAACGCTAAGCCGGAAATAAATATTAGCATTTCGTTCTATAATCTTGTAGATTTTTTAATGCTCTTTAAGACAAAAAAAGAATTATTTCATTCCGACGTATATATCAGTTGGAATATTAAAAAAAAGATGAAAAACGACGTTTGCTATTTTTATTTTCTACAAGAAACTATACTAGATATCAAAAAACGGCTCTGAGGCCGCCTTCATTAAAGTCTAATTTATGTTATATATATTTTTCATCGAAATCCGACAGTAGATAACGCCGGAAAATGGATTGAAAAATCATTAAAATCACCCCTTTGGCGACTCTAACAGCCTTAAGATAGACTATTCGCTTTTCAAAAGCGACCGCTTCTATCAGACTTCAAATAGGTATATTATCTACCTGTTATCAAGCACCTTCGGCCCAAACGTTCGAATTTATATTTGCAGTTGACTTTTAAATCGTTAATTCGCAAACCAAACATTCATTTTTTATAGCTTTACTATAAATGGCACGGTTATGACGACAGAACATTATTTATGTTAGATAATCAGAATGATTAATGTCTAATTTGATTGTCCACAGGAAGTAGCTCTAGTGGGTGAGTTCAACGTGAGAGATGCAGTGTTCTTCTTCGGCAGACTGTACGGCATGTCGGAGGCTAAGATTGATGAGAGGTTTGACTATTTGACCAAGCTCTTGGAACTTCCGCCCGCCTCTCGATATATAAAAAACCTGAGCGGAGGTCAGCAGAGGAGGGTGTCTTTCGCTGCAGCCTTGGTGCATGAACCGGAACTCCTTATCTTGGACGAGCCTACCGTCGGACTGGACCCGATGCTCAGAGAAAAGTAAGTTCCGCCTTTTTTATGTCTTTTGAACTAGCTTGTTTGCTATATCAATAGCTCAGTTGATGACTAATGGATAAAGAAAAAGTAAATGCATACGAGTGGCTCGCCCGCCTGACCAGAATCTGTTTTAACAATGACGGGTATTCTCAAATTCACGTTCCAACTCAACGCAAGAAGCTCTTGCTTAGAACTTAATCGGTTGCTTGTAGTTACGTAACTAATGTATTGGATAAAATATTTTCAGAATAGAGAAATGTCAAAAGTCTCAATAAAAATTGGATACAACTCAACTCAATCGTCTGTTTTTCATTTCAGAATAATAGTATTATCGGCCAATTCTGTTTGTTTTCGAATTTTACTATTAGAGATATGAAAACATACCTATGTATATACTTTTACTTCAGTACTTGCAAAATGAGGTTTCTGTGCATACAAAATTTCACCTGATACCTACACTGTTGAGATGAAAATTATGAAGAAGTCAGTCAGAACCATTTCACATCAAAAAGTCAGAATAATTATAATATATGGTATTAAGTAAAATTTTAGCAATTATTTATTTATTTGTTGTAAAAGACACCAACAGAACATTGAAAACACATACAAAATAAACATATTAGGAAACACATACACCTCCCAATGCTCCAATAACAGGCGTCTGTAACATAGAGTAGAGTAGAAATTGAATCAGGGTTCCGAAGACAAGGGAGAAACTCATACCGTGTTCGGCTCCTTTGAAGCAAAGCTGAGGGATTTGGATTTCGTGTGGGAGGAGGTCATAAACATTTCCTTAGTCTGTTTTGCCAAATCACTATGGATGGAGTTAGCGTTCAATAACACGTATTTATAAATTATAAAATATTTTATCAAAAGTCACGCATGCTTCGTCCATTATGCTGTCACTTTAATTCGTAGGACCATTTCTGGGTGAATTTAGGAATAGGGATTTCCTAAAACAAAATTACTTAAAAAGTCTATAGAATCTTAATCAATTGACTTCGAATAGCTTTGCTATCGACGCGTTGGCGACCTCTGCCATGATAAGATTGAACTAGTGTGCTGTGATTCAGTCTGTGGACAGGTGCGAAAAGACAGCAGGGGATACGCGAGACTGTTTCAGTCACCTTGACCGTGTTTGCCTGCCAATTAAACTGTAACGCATTATACACTGCATGACATGTTATAATTATTATTATACTTCACTGTGATACCATCAAGCATAATTACGAGCGCAGCCATTCATACACCTTGAAATGTGTGACGGATTGTCACCATTATTTATTCTACAGGTCTTAATATGTCACAACTTTCCATCTTATTTGAATATACTAGTTCAGAAACTTGGCTAACGCTAACAAAACCTGATTTCATTCAAAGATCGTTCGTGGTGATATAACTTTTTCTGCTGAAAAGTGTCGGCAGACAGTCGGAATGCGAGAATCTGGTTAAGGATAGACCGCGCTGGCGAAATGTGGTTGCTGAGTGTCAGGGGACTGATGACATGGTCGCGGCCCGGCGGTTGGATCGGAGTATCCCTGCCCGGAGTGCAACAGGGTAGGCCTGTCAAGGATAGGACTATAATATAGCCATAGTATGTGGCATAGAAGAAGACGATGATAAATCTTTGCTTTTTGTGCACCTGAAGCCCGTATCTACGGGCAAAGGGCTTATTATTATTATTATAACTTTTACAGATTTTGGATAGATGGAGCAGTTTTTGAATTATTCATGTTGTTTGTAGTTATTAAATATATATGTATTTACTAGTGATCGGCCAGTGCTCGAAATTCGACCATAACAAATTTAGATTATAAGTTTGAACATTATTAAGATTGATTTGTCATGTTGTGAAAACTGAGCGAGCCCTCCCTTTTCTTCTTGTCATGTTGTGAAAACTGAGCGAGCCCTCCCTCTTCAATTTTCTTTCAAAAATAATGACATGGATACGTCAAGTTTGAAATGTTGATAATAATATGTTCAAAGTTTTTTCTATGGTTATTGAATACAAAAAATATTAATCTATTCTCAATTTGCCCACAGATTAACAAAAGTTCTGTGTCAAATACATCGAAGCGTGTGTGAGTATGAAATGGATAACAAAACAATACAGTAGTGTGCGTAGGGTTTTTTTAAATGATTTAATCTATTTTTATGCATAATTTGAAAAAAGTATTAGAATTCGCCACCCCTTCTCTATAAAAAATAGAAGTGTGCGAAATTTCATACTCCTCCGTTCGTGCAATTTTCGTAAAAATGGTCACAAAATTTTTCCTTCGCGTAAGATTTTAAAAAAGATACTATCATTCTAATATTTTATTTATAATGTAAGAAGTAATAGAGATTGTTTCACCAGTAGGAAAGCATAAAGACATAAAGGCACTAAAATTAAAAAGGCAAAAGGGAATTTCTAACTTCTCAGTCGTGAATTTGGATTATAGAATCTTTTGAAACGCTTTGGTATTCATATTTTTTTGTTATGTGGGCGTACGATTAAGTGTATTGGGTCCTTTTGACAAGCCATTTAAATGGATTTATGGAACCATTTCGCTCGTTGCGGGAATTGTTTTGCAGTTGTATATATTTATTTGATGTGTGATGTGTTATTGTGATTGTATATTACTTTTTTTGTATGAATAAAAATTAAAAAAAAAAATGAATAAATCACATATTATGGTGACAAGACCATCAGCTCTTGTAATTTAAGGGTGATATTATGATGTGAGGATAACAAAACTTTTTGGCTGTACTTTCAGAATCATTCAGAAGGATCATAATTACACCGTGAAGTGCTTATGTAAACAAGACCCTCATAATCTTGGCAGGAGATAATCGTCATTTTTTGATACATATGTATATTATGGTACGATGCATTTAATGAATCACGTGTCATTCGTCGAAACTATAATAACGTATAGTTGGTATATCTGTGGGTGACCATGAAGACCGCCTTCTTAATATTGAATTAAGACCGCAACTAACAGTCATTTGCTTGAGACAGTTTAATGATATAAAGATGTCATCCTTCAATCGTACACCCCCTTGTTTTCTTGCGTGTTAATAGTATAATGATATTTAATGGGTTTCTGTACTAGTCATGATTATTAACAGCTTTTTTCTTCATAATAAGAATTCTGAAATCATCCATAGCACAAGTCAACCATGCTGAACCCAAATGTTCTTTATTTTATCCTCCATAGGCCAGAGCTAAGAGGCTATCGTTTTCATTAAAATAATAATTTAAAATTCATATAACACTAAACTCTAATTTAGATGACTTCTTTTTGATTTTTTTTTTTTTATTTCAGAATATGGCAACATCTTGTTGAACTTTCCTCTACCAGAAATACCGCAGTCATTATCACAACTCATTACATAGAGGAAGCAAGACAAGCAACTCGGGTATTTTTTTTTATTTTCAATTTTCTACTACTAACTTACAAAGAATGTTAACGGCAATGATTTTCCACCCACCTCAATGGGACAATTACAGAAGGTGGAGAATATTTTTACCTACATAATTTCAAAACCGATTTCGGGGCAGATTTCGAAACCTTCTTTATTATTAAATCCTTGATATCCATCCCATTTTCCTCTTTTCCTTATAGGATTGTATTCTATAAATTGTTTTTGGGTTGTTGTTACTGTGTTTACTTTGTAGATTTTTTTTAGTTCGATATCTTTATAATGCCGTGGGGGTTGCCGGCTAAGAATAGCACCTCTGCTCTTTTTGCTGGTTTTTCGAGCATCCTGTAAGAGGCAGGAAATCGAAAAATCAGATTCTCAATCGGTCAGAAAAGGCACAATGAGCCACGGACGCCTTCGAGCGCAATGGAGAGCTCTTGATGCCTCCCTATGCCCCTAAGTGGGGTTTAGGCCCCTCGCATTGCGAATTGGTTTGGGGGGGATCCGCGGCGGGCATGATTTGTGTGGGGCTGGCTTTCTGGTTTGATTGCTTCGATCGAGCTGGGGGGTTGGTTTCGTGCGGGTCGGGTTTGTTGCGGATTTGTCTCCTCCGGGCTGGCTTGCAGTGTGCGGGGGGCCTTAAAGGGAGTATGTATGTATGTATGTATCTTTATAATGGTTGGAAGGGATCGGCGCTAAGCTGGTAGCCCACCATTTCTCAGCACTTTTCTAATCTTACTAATACCTATGTATTATTTTTTTTATACAATATCATAAATGTCCACTAAGAATGTTAAATACTCTTTTTGTATCAAAGAATGATATCTCGAATGTCTTTAAATTTGTCAAAAAAAAATTTCTTTAAATTATGGGGAATACCAGAGTTTTGTTTTTAACACAATCTTTTCCCTAATGGCCACAATATGGATCAACAATAATTTTATGTATCTTCATGGAAAAACCATTGGGTATACGACATAAAAAAGGTCTGCAATCTTTTGTATAGAATTCAAATGCACAAAAACTTTATTATACTCTTACAAATTGATGATCGCAGTATTTTTCCTTTCAACTTTTAAACTTGTTTGCGTAAGATATGACCTAAAGTGTTTCCGTACATACGTCTTCAAATTTTTTTAAAGATAATCTTTGTGTTGTTTATCAGATTGGACTCATGAGAGGTGGTCAACTGTTGGCTGAAAATACACCAGAAAGCGTCATTAGGATGTTTAACTGTGATACTTTGGAAGAGGCCTTCTTGATTTTGTCAATAAAACAGTCCAAAGGAGACAATACAATGCAGGAACCTGTGATTGTTGAGAATGATGGTAAGCAATTTCTAATGAACTTATGTAAACTTTTTGAGGTTTTTCATACTTATTGTGTGTGTCACAAAGGAACGTGCATTAAATATATCACTCCAATTTATGTTTCTTCCTATGATTGCTATCAAATTAATTACATATGTTCTTGCATTCATTTCTCAGCATCCTATATTATTATTTGACCATCTATTAATGGCTCCTCTTTCATAAGTGTTTTCAACCCTTGTAATATCTTTACGGTGTTTGTATCTTCTTTGTTTTCCAATTTAGTTTCTTAGTCTTCTGTGAGCATGTAGGACCTATGCCTACGAAACTAGTCAGGAAAATATAAAATTTTGGAATAGGTAGCTAAAAATTATTTTATTTGAAATTTATGAGTGTTTTCGATCGTTGATAATTATTTGTCAAAAGTATTAATTAGTTTTCTTAGCTAGGTGCCAAAATATTTGAAATAAGTTCCCTGGCCGGTGTAGACATACAATACAATTAACAAACATTATTATAATGCAGCTCTCTCCATTTACCTACAAAGAAAAAAATCAAAAACCACAAAATATCGTGTAGGTACAGCGGCTTTTGTTAAGAATCCTGACTTTACAAAATGAAATGCTTGCACCAATCTATTAAAAAGAATGTCTAGATATTTCTTTTGCAAAGAAATCGTCCCTACGCCATACTTAAATGATGACGAGAAACTGACCGCGCTGTTCATAAATTCCGTTGAATGAGATTTTGTTTATATTTGAACGACTCATACGGCTTATGGCTTACCCAGTCCACCCATAAAGTCATCAGTATTGTTGACATTTTATATCTTGTATCTAAACGAGTAGTCATTAAGTCTAAATTACAGTAGGTACAAGAACATTGTCAATTTGTCATTTCAAGATCACACTTAAACTAATTATGATTAGACAACACTTATCATTACCACCGTATTTCTTGAACGATTATTGTTTTTAATTATTTAACTCATCAAAATAATTATTGTTGATTAATGTATTTTTTTAATATAGGGTGTGATTTATTTCAAATACATATCTTGCTATGGAAATTAGTGTCGTTATTAATATGAAAGTTAATAAGTTGAGTTGATTTGGGCATGATGAAAAAATGGATGCAAGCAGGGCTGCCAAAATAATTGATAAGGCTGAAAGGAAAGGTGTAAGAAGGCGTGGTCGACCGGGAATGACGTAGATCGAACACATCGATTCCGTTCTCAAGGAAAGCCAGGTCAGAAGCAAAAGAAATAGGAGAGATTGTATGAGAAATGGTAGGTATGTCGGTGGAGCAAGCGGAATAAGTGTGTTTGGATAGAAAAGAGCAGAGGTCGGTTCTCTGTGCCTACCCCTTACATAATTAATCAGTCATGTAGGTCATTCTTAGTAATGTGTGTGCAAATTATACATTTTAAATTTGGAATAATTGTCTGAGCCAAATATATCGTGGATATGAGCGAATTTGTCCAATTACTTATTTTGTAAAACCTCTCAAATTATTTTAAAATTCGAAATTGTTCTTACCAAAATATAGTCAACAAAATTGCTTTTTGGTAGAAAATAATTTACTGTGACGTATGGTAGCAGGTAGCAGGTCTACCTAGTTGTGAATAACGCTTCCAGTGCTAGACTATTGACCGATTGTCTGTATATTGGATATATTTTATTTAACACCTTAGATCTGACGTCAAGAGGATTTCTAACAAACGTTCAAAAGGCATTATCACCTATCATAAAATGTCTACAAATTATCAATGGATTGTATTACGTAGATACAGTAAATAACGGTAGAAACGTTAATTATACGGTAAAATAGTCGTTATTTTTATTGGGATGAAAGTGCATTGACCACTAGTGCTGAGTTTATCACCCACTGACTCAAATCTTTTATTTTATTTCTAAGATCTTACATCGGTCAATTTTTTTTCCCAACTAGCACAAAATAGTCGTAAAGACATTACGATCCTGCCATTGAAGAATCGGATATATGGTCTACACGAACGTTACATACCCGGAATGGGCCCATTTTATACGACAAATGAGTAGTTTAACAGTGGTAAGGAAGACATAAATTGACCAAAAATCGGAAAAGGACATTGTTTTAACATTTATATGATAAAAAAAGTTTAATAAATAACATTTAAACGATATTTTGCAAGTTGTCGTGGTATAATTGACTATAACACACGTATGCGACGCCTATGTCCCGTCAGTACGATATTTTATCATATTTTGTCGAATTATTGTCTATATCACAAGTGACGTGACGTCTATGGCACATTAGTACGATAGATTGTAATATTTAGTCGAATAATAATCTATTCTACGAGTATGCGACATCTACGCAACAGCTGTCAAAATAGACAGGCAAGTTCGTCGAATAATAGGCTATTCCATAACTATGCGATATTTTCGCGACAGCTGTCAAATTCACAGGCAATCTCGTATGTATGCGTCATCATTGCGCTGCGGTTGAGATTGTTTAATATAAAGTTAACAACAAAATATTATAAAAGGCAATAATATTTCAAGTTTTGCTAAATTATCGAATTGAAGTTTTGCTTTATCTACGCGTGTAAAATTTAATTGCAAATTTAAATTTATTATTCAATTATACATCCATTATTTATAATTTTTAATGCGCTTCTCGGAATGATTGTATTTAAAAAGATGTTTTGAAAAATAATTGTTACAAATTTAGTTAAAGTGAACTATATAGAACGCCATTTTATGTTAGTAACGTGAATATGACGGTTTTTGACGCCTGTATGAACATAAGTCGGAAAATCGATGATGTTCTGATGGCTGTACGATGTTTGGTCGTACAAATTACTATTTGTGAGGTTTATGCAATATCTTGGTCGGATTAACGACTCTAATACCACAGTTACCATTTTGTTTTTCTTGAGAGCTCAGGGTCGTTTTCAGATGCAGTTAATTTATCTTAATTATGCAAAAATGATTATCTCAACTGTTTTTAATAAAATGTCCCATTCAAAATCATCAACTCTAATTTTTGTTGTGCTGTAAAACAGATACCATGGAAGAGATAACAAGAAAAGTCCAAAGTTGCCCAATAAAACCATTCATTTGAGATACAAACCTTAATGACATTGCGGAGGAATATCAAATGAATATAGAATTAATATTAAGTATATTAATAATATTATGATACATTGAATTTTTTAACGCACACAACACACTCGCATGGCTTTTGTCAAATAAAAATAAACATCTAGTCCACAACAGAGGCGAGCCATACATGTGTAATATATGCAAAAAAAGTTCAAACAAAATGTGAATGAATCTGGAATGAATGGCATGTCCGTTGATTAGGTGTTTATTTTTCATTATGACGAAAAGCCATACGTTTGTAATATATGCAAAAAAAAGTTCAAACAAAATGTGCACGAATTTCACGTCCGTTGGAATGTTGATAAGTACCTCGTTTAGTTTTATTATCCATTTCGATGGAAAGCCATGTGTGTGTAATATATGCAAAAAAAAGTTCAAACAAAATGTGAATGAATCTGGAATGAATGGCATGTCCGTTGATTAGGTGTTTATTTTTCATTATGAAGAAAAGCCATATGTGTGTAGTATATGCAAAAAAAAGTTCTAACCCAATTTGAATGAATGGCACGTGTATTGATTAGGTACCTGATCATGCTTACAAATAATTATAAGATACTAACTATATACCGACCTCGGTAGTCTAGTTGTACTAGCGTTGACATTAGATCCGAGGTCCCGGGTTCGATTCCCGGTCGGGTCAGAGTTTTTCTAAGTGTTTTTTCACTTGAAAATTTCTACTCGGGGTTGGCCTGTCTCAGATTGGACGAGACCGGTTGACTGGAAAAAATTGCCTCAGGCAATAAGTTCCGCCGGCTATACTGACACCTTTGTGTAGAAAAGTGTTATTATTATTATAGGTATATAGGTACTTATACAAGATACACCCAGATAATGAGTTTATACTCATACATCTTTAAATTCATTATTATCCATTATTATGAAAAGCCATGTGTGTGTAATATATGCAAAAAAAATTCAACAAAATTGAATGAATGTCAAGTCTATTGATTAGGTACCTAATTATTATCCATTATTATGAAAAGCCCTGTGTGTGTAATATATGCAAAAAAAGTTACAACAAAATGGAATGAATGTATCGTCTATTGATTAGGTACCAAATAATTATCCATTATTATGAAAAGCCATGTGTGTGCAATATATGCAAAAAAAGTTTCAACAAAATGGAATGAATGTCTCGTCTATTGATTACGTAATTATTAAGCATTCATATCAAAAGCCATATGTGTGTAATAATACATGAATATAATATGTGTGTTTCGTGCGGACGACGTCGTGGTTCGATCCCAGGTGTTGACCATCTTCCTCTTTCACGACACAAGCTTTAAGTAGCTTACTGTAAGAGTCAAGGAGTGTATTTGTGTTCACTTTGAGTGAGCACAGGTTCATTTTTCTAAAAAAGAAAGTGCATAAAAAGTTCACACAAAATGTAAATTAATGTCACGCCTATTATTGATTTGGTACTCATTATTCATTACGTATTCATTATTCAAACGCGTCGTAAAATTATTCATTATGACGAAAATCCATATGTGTGTAATACTTGCAAAAACTTATATGTATAAAACAGTATAATTCCTGACCTGACTGCGACCCTGAGTCAACTCGCCTTTTTGTATTGGTTCGAGGGATCTGTCTTAAAAAGTAGTCACATAAGAGGTTTTGCGATATACTTTATGAAGTTTATAAAACTGTCCATTTACTGTCGTGTTAGCATCATTACGGTAAATTATACGTCGTTTTGAAGTCTATGTAATAAAAAGTACGTATAAGTTGTTGGCCGACTCTGTATACGAAGTTTATAACACATTCTTGTTCTAGTTGTGTAACCATCAATATGAATAATTATACGGTGATTTTAAGACTATGTTGTAAAGAAGTCGTATAAACTTTTTGTCGACCAAATACACGACTTTTATAAGACTGTCTTTAAAATATGTCGTATAAGCTATTTTCAGACTATTTATATGACATTTATTGTGTATATCGTATTACCATCGTGATATAATAGTAAAAAACGGTAAAAGACTTAACTATAGGACGAGTCTTATAAAGTAGTAGTAAACATGTTAATATGATCAACTTTACTGACATATTGGTCGTATAAGCTAAGAGATCATGGTTGCGACACTTTTATGACTGTTAGTCAATTTGCATCCTATCATAAGACCTTTACACAATAAAAAAATCATATAATTTTAGCTAACACGACTTTTGTGCTTGTTGGGTTGTCTTTTCCTTCTTAAATTTATTAAAATTACCAAAACTATAAAATGTAAAATAACAAAAACTATCGAATTGTAGTTGCTTCCAAATTTACTATCACTGGGTGTTCTTTTTTTGTCCCAAAACTAGGCAGTTTGTAACAAGGCTGTACCCAGAAAAAAAATTGGAGGTGGTTTGGCTTAGTCGCCTAGTGGAACAGTATACAAACATAAACAGTCGCATTGGTACCTACTTATAAAGATAAATCTTCATAAAGTGGGATTGACCTCACCTCTCCTGGCTACGACCTTGGTTTGCAACGATGCCATTCAATCATTATAGCCTCAGGTTCCCCATAAGGGAGAAGTTTCGTAGTTGGCCCAGACTATGATGAACCTGACGATGGAATCATCCTGGTAGACTTCGGGGTAGTACCTACCTTTTTCGCCTTGTTTATCTATCTTTAGTCCTCAGTCTCGCAATCTCTTCTCGTTCTGTGCTAACAATGTCCAGGATTCTGAGGGACACTACTTGTGTTTTGGTATGATTTTTTGAAAATATGCAGATACTAAAAGCATAATAAATTCAATTCAAGAAAAAAACACAATAGGTTGCAACATCTTTTAGCTTTATTATGCAAGTTTTTCTCGTGCAATAACTTAGATAACTCATTAACATTTAATATCATGATAATAAATAAAAGGTGTACCAAAAGTGCATTTTTTTATATTATTCTTTGCAATAAAATTCAATAAAAAAATAAAGCAATTAAAATGCTTCTAGACCGTTTGAAATTTATTCGACGATCTGTGCATAAATCATTTGATACCAATGTTCGGCAATTCGGCAGGATAATTTAGTTTTTTTCCTGTTCGAATTTTACATTACTTTGCCGAAAGAATCAACCAATCAGTATTATGCCTGTAGAGCATCAATACTGGTTTTTCTATTGAAAAACTGGGTAGATATTACACGAAAATGCTTTTTGGCACTCTGTGGAGACAACCTTTTACATTTTGTGTGACATTATGATTTAGATTTAACCAGAACCAGGATCATCGATATATTTTGTAATATAATATGTATTTTAATTTGATATGTATTCATTTCTACGCAACTATGTTTCTTTTAAAATATTATATTGCAACAAATATAAGTACACAATAGCATAAAATAGTGCAAACAACAGTGGGGCTAGTACGAGTTTTATCGAAAGCTAATTATTGCACGTAAATAAGCGCTTATCAGCGTGCAATCAGTGTTCTTAAATCAAACGATCGAATCATTCGATCATTTTAGTATGAAGAAATTTCCGAAACTCTTTCGATGATCGCTTCGATATTCGATCATCGAAAAATTATACTAGGGCTACAGTTTTCCTTTTTGCTGATAGAGTAATCGAAAAACACATTTTCAGAAAATCGTTTCTTTTGATTACATTGGCTTCTTTGAAGAAGCATGTGATAGCTACAAATTTCCTCCAAGCAGCGCTCTAGTTTCAGAAAAAATCCAACCTAAACCAGTATTTGACAAATCTGCAGCAAATAATGAAATTTAGTTTTCTTCTTTTTGTGCTCTATGTATTGTAGAGACCAACGCAGTACTTGATCGAGCAATTTGGTCCGAAATGATTCCCTTTTTTTCTGTTATTTTAAGAATTGTATAAATTAACAGTTCGTTCAATGTATTTTAGAGCAACAAAATAACAATTTCCATACGGCCTATGGGTGTTGTATCGTGGTGATAGCATGGCTAGACTAGTCATTATATTCCATCGACCTACAAAAAGAGTTTGTTAGTTTGGATGATGATATTATGTGTAGTATGAAGCGTAAGAATTTGATTAGGTGCCGCCTGGCGTACAACCGTTGTAAGATTACGTTAGCAGGTGGTCGAGGGGCAGGGGGAGGGGGGTGGTAGAGCAGTGGAGGAGAAGAGTTGTCTTGTGAAAGAAAGTAAGAGGAGACAATGATAGCAACAGCTGATCTGCGTGGGGCAACAAATCTAAAAAGTTATATTTCATGCCTTACTTAGAAGGCACTGTCATAACTCACAATATTTTTTTTGTAAATAAATCTGTATTGATTCGTGAATTGAAAACTTATTTACAACGACAAGAATAAAATGTAAATTTGTACGAAAGTGTAGCTAAAATTACGCTTTAAACTAGCTTTCCCGACAGACGTTAGCCTGTAGTCCTTACTATGAATATTGATAACGAATTTGTAATTTATACAAAAAAACTGTTTTAAATAATATGTTTGAATGTTAATAAAAATACTTCTGAAAACTCGAAAGAAATTCTATTAAAAATCTGCATTCTAATGTTTTTTTGAAACTCAATGGTTGTCAAGTAGGTTAATAAAAATTGTGTTATTTTGGAATTTTTCACAGATGGCGTTGTTGTCAGTAAATTTGTTCCATAATAACTTTAATATTATATTTTATATTATTTGCTATCCATTTTTCGAATTTTTATTAAGTATTCTGTTATCCGGAGTAAGGAAGAATCAAATAAACCAAGCATCATAAAAATCTGTTCAGCTCAATCTCATCAAGAGTATTTGCACTAGCCCGACTTTCTTTTATACTATAGATTTCATAAATTAACTTATTTTTTTTAATACTTTTTATTATTATTGGGATTTATTATATCACTAGATAAACGCATGTGCCCAGATAACATTTCTTTTAAATACTGGGAAATTATAATATACAGTTACAAAGAAAAGAAATAAAACAATGTGCATATTGTCCATATAACACAAACGCGAAAGCTGTAATGGTGAGTGGTGTTTATTTTACTGAAAACAAATAAATAAATATACAAAATATCCCAGAAAGTAAGACTAAGCGTAAGTTTAGAGATAGAACACATCTGGGGGTATCTAAATACATCAAAATATATTATGTTATGCGATTTTGTCGTGAAAGAGGAAAATTATTAGAAACGGGATCGAACACATGGCCACGTATGAAATTTGGCGACGGGACAATTACCAACCAATTCAATAGTGCAAACTTGTTACTTTTACTTCACTTTTTTATGCGGTAAGCTCACCCTCTGTATGTTGAATTAGCATTTGGTGCTTTTATAAAACTTATATTATTTGTTATGAATCGTAAAGTATAAATAAATAAATAAAAATAAACAATTCAGCGATTTTGACACAAAAAAATACTTTTTCAGTTAGTGCTCCAACGCTGTAGAAGAGCGTTAAGTGATCGAAAGGTGTGTGTTTGTGTGTAACGTAAGACGTAAATACGTGAGATGTTGGTTGGTGGCTCTGCGGGGCTCATAGAGAGGAAGTGGGCCACCGCGCCGGCCCAACTCAACTACCGATGACTCCCATGTGGGTCAAGTGGAGAGCGAGACAGCATCATCCACGGCAGCTAGCTGGATCCAAGTCATTACTCTAAAATACTCTTCTTGCTGTCTCGTACTGTCCATATTACATCAGAACCGGATCAGTGTCATTTCTGCCCGTGATTAAATGTGTACTATGTAACAATATTTCGAGATACCTACCTACTATTTTTGTTATGTTCGTTATTGTATTGAAAAAGGTTCTATGGAGGTTCTGACAGCTAATGCATTTTCTCATTAGTTGCATAGTGATTCTTCTTTTTAAATGAGAATGTGGTCCTTGCCATGACACTGGTAATCTGAAGTTACCGCATCTAAGCCCGAAGAAGGAAGCTTCCTTCGGAAAACCGGTTCTCTATCAATAAAAAAATATAAGTGGAAAAAGCTAAAAATCTTTTATTTATAACTAACTGACCCATCGAATTTCGTCCCGCCTTAAAGACAATAAAATATTGCTGGGTAACATAACATAGCTGACTACCCATTGTGAAAAAAATCAAAAGTTATGTGGTTTATTATGAATCGGTTATTTCAAAAGCACCCATTTATATTCAAATAAGGGAAGTTACAATACTTTACCTATACATTAAAAAATAAATCATGAAATATGATTACCGCCACCTGTGGAAACATAGGGAAAACATTGATCTATAGAATCTTTCTACCAAAATAATAATATCAATCTGCCAGATATCTCCCTATTTCCCCAACAGATGGCGGTAATGTACCCAACAGAAAATCCGTTTCATACTAACTTTAATATTATAATTTATATTATTTGCTATCTATTTTTCAACTTTTCATTAGTTATTCTGTTATCCAGAGCGGAGAGGAATCCTATAAATCAAACATCGGAAGAATCTGTTCAGCCGATCTCGAGTCAGACCACCTTGCCTCTGGGGCTTGCTAACACTTAAATCTAGGACGCCACTCTGAGATCTTTTTTGTGCATTTATTATGACATCAATCAATCAACCACTCTCTGTCTGACTCCACTCAGGGGCAAAAAGAGCCCTCCTCCGCGCTCTTGCGCAGCTTCAATGACCCTCTCCCACAGCATGCCCAAATTCCTCCGATCTGCTTCGGAGGAAAGGAACACGGTGTGAGAGGGTCCTCCTCGTCTCTCAGCACTCAGCACAGCGCTCTCCTCGGCCAACCGTCATTCGGCATACCTAACACATGTCCCAGCCAAGTCCTTCTCTTCTCCATAATTGTGGAAGTCATAGTGGTTGGTAGCCTGGCGGTTACGACGCCGGCTTTCGAACTTTTTCGTGTGGAGGTCGTAGGTTCGATCTCGGGTGCCGACCATCTTCCTCTTTAACGACGCAAGCCTTTAAAATAGCTAACTGTGAAAGAATCAATAATAATGTATTTGTGTTCGCATTGAGTGAGAACAGATTCATTTTTATAAAAAAGTGATGGGCAAAATTCGACATATTTTTATCAAAGCTTATTTTGGAGCTAGTGAAGAAATTTGAACTGATTTAAGAGTGAAAACCATGACAGTTCAAAAATGATCTATCTATAGTGTTGCCTCATGATGTCTCATAGTAATGTCCTTAACATTATTACAAAATATATTTTAGTTAGTTCCTACATAAGAAAACCATAGGTAATCAAGATGTTTGATATAATTTATTTAGTTATAAGTAGGTAAGTACATAAGCGGCTAAAGTTTTTTAAATAAAGTTAATTTACAATTATCATTCATAGTAAATAACTGATGTTACTTCACGAATTGGAATTAAAAATGTATAATCATCTTTCTTAGGCACATAGATTATAGATACAATTATTATTAAGAACATCCTGTCTTTTTTTAAATATATACAATTAAAAAGGACATGGAATAATTCTTTATCACTTAAATAATATAAACACAATTCTTTATTTCGTTAACTACTAACAAACGCAAACGATAGCTGGCACACAAATCGCACCCTTGACAGGAATGACAGGACGACATCGGAAACAAAATAAACTAAAGCTGTTTGACACCCAAGCTATCAAACGAATGTTCATAGAAAGGACCATAGACATTATAGAACAACAAAGGTTCATTTCCGGCGTTTCCAACAGCGTCCACAATACTTATTTATTTTTTCAGCGGTACATATCTAATTTTATTAATTTCTAATTATCACTTTATGACGCGAACCAAGAAAAGTAACTGTAGACTAATATGAAGAATGCCTTTTAATGAAATGAACGTTAAATTTCATATTTTATTTGTCTCGGTGTTTTTTATAACTACAAAAAGTAAAGTTAATCTTACAAAAAAAAACATCCCAGGCAACTGACATTCGGTGTCCTTAATATAGGTATTATTATTATCCCCCAGCCATATCAATTTTCCATTATTTTTATTCCTGTGTAAAAAAAATCTGAGCAAACGGAATTATTGTAGGTTGTATTAACATTTTTTTTTAGAAAATTTGTATAATAATCGTTTCTTCCACAGCCGACTAGATTACTTATTAATTACGGACTTAAAGTACCTAGTTGCTTACAATACATACCTACATGTAGTATACAAAATATATTAACCCAGATCTTCCTAATGTCATTTTTAAAGGACAGAGGGACTATCAACGCATGTCTGTAGTTTCATTGATCTCAGCTTGGTTAGCATTAGTGTTAGTAAGTGACTTAAGACTTCACTACATCAAATTACTTAGTTGCTTTTTTGCCATCTACTTTTCGTGATGTTTGGTTCTTTGCGTTGTAAATTTGCGTTTGTGTTTCGAAAAAAATCCCGACATCTTCAATACATCAAAGGCAAAGGAAAATATATTTTAGCCTTGATAAAATAATTACTTTTGTGTTGAATTGTGCAAGGTTTTCACGTTTGAACACACTGTCCTTCTAAAAGTACAATAGGAATTGAGGCAGTTATTTCGTTATACAAATACTCTACTAATGTTCTGAGTGAAATGTTTGAAATACGGTGAGTCTGGAATAACTATAATTATTGTCGTTAGAAACATTGTAATATTAGTGTAAGTAATGCATTTTTTTAAATATATTTGATAATGTTTAAGGTATTTATGTCCTAAAATGATCCATAGAGAAACAATGATAACTTATGTATCCTCATTTTTATATAGATGTCGCTCAAAATCACTCGAGCTCGGGTGGAGGATGTCTAATTGAGGTGGTTGGTAGTCCAGTGGTACAATCGGCAGCTTTTATGCGAATAGCGTACCTACTGGAGGTCGTTGATTCGAATCCCGGAGCTATACATTTCCATTTCCACTTTTACGACACAAGCCTTTGCTTGATGTGAAATATCTCAAAAGTATATTTGTGTTCACTTCGAGTGGGACAGATTCATAATAAAAATTATGTTCAAGAAAAATCTACTTACTTTTACTTCCGATGGCCATACAACTGCTGCAGAGTTTTGGCCTCGTGAACAATATTTTTCCAAGCCGTCCTACCCTGCGCAATGGACTCCCATTGATCCCCCACACCCAGCACGTCCAGGTCCGGAGCAACGTTGTCCATTAGCCGCTGCCTTGGTCTTTCTGGTGGTCTTCTACCCGTGGGCCTACTGTTCAGAAGACTCTTTGTGGACCTCTCCACCCCGGACCTGGCAGCATGCCCGATCCATGCCAATCTTCTGGATCTGGTGTCACTGGTGATCAATGGTTGTCCCGTGAGTGCACGTATTTCTGCATTGTTTCTCAGCCGCAATTCCCTGCCTAGGTCCCTAGATTCATCTCAGAATCCTGTTCTCAAAGGTCAGCAGACGTTGCTGATCCCTGAGTGTCATAGTCCAGGACTCTGAGCCATGCATGACCACCGGTTTTACGAGGGTATTGTACACCCGGAGCTTCAGTCGTCTGGACAGCGACTTGGAGCAAATAAGCGTTCGGAGCGCTGCTGCCGTTTTAATTCCGCTCTGAATTCGCAACACTATTTCTGCTGACATTTCGTTGGTATTTGTGAGTATACTCCCCAGATAAGTGAAACTTTCCACCTCCTCTATCACATCTCCACTGATAAAAACATTGTTGTATGGAGAAAAATCCATATTCTAAAATCTTCGTAGCAACAAAGAAATAACCAACAAAAAGTACCTACTTATTCAAATAAAAAATGACATCAATAGTGAGTATGGTCAATGTCATATTTTCATATGAATGCATTTTTGCTAAGATTTTTCCTTAACTTTTTATGAACTATTTTGAGCAATAATGACATAACTAGCAGAGTTTAATAAATCTAATGCAAGATGTACGTTCTATAATCAATAATACCCGAAAATGAGTGACATTATCTCCTCATTTATTCTGAAAACGAAAGCTTGTGAATCTGGGATGCAAATCCCTCTTTTAACATATTTAGAAAAAAATATAACAGAATGAATATCGCGGCTAATTTGAGATTGTGTGATTCGCCCGAGTTAAATCTCACCGACACAATATTTTGTAACAGAAGAGTGCGAACGAAATACGAACCACGCAATCTCGGATGGTATTTTCGCCGTACAACTAGGTACTTGGTAACGTTATTACATTACATAATCGTGTACCGGATTGTACAATATGAGATAATAATATGCATTGTTGTTTGTTTATACGTGATTCAATATTAGATAATATGAAACGACCTTCAACTAAAGTATCCAAATATCCGTTGAAAGTTAGATTCACAGACACTCAAGAATGGGAGATTAGCCTCATTGTTTTCTTTCTTTCGTCTTGTATTAATTTGGTCTAGGTATGTCTGGTTTCCAGAAATTATTTTCAGTAAGGCATCTATTCTTCCATTCTATTCTATCCTGTCCTGCACCCTCCTTTTCAGTTCTACATAATATTGTGAGCCACAAACTAAATCCTTGGCCAGGTCTTTTGTGTTTCCTTTATTATATCCTCTATTAGCTTCTAGTCTTATTTTCTACTAAAATGCTACATTTTTTCTTGAAGTAGGTACCTCTTTCAGTTTCGCTTCTTATGCGTTGGGTTCCTAGGGAGCGGCCGTCTTCAGCGGCCGTACAATACGGCAGCTTTCTACGGGCACACATTACGGTGACATTTGGAAAGTCACCGTAATGTGCGACCGTATTGTTCTCTCCGTTTTTTTTTAATAACAAACGTCAATTTGAGTGTTGTGTCAGAAAGTCAGATTGTGAAAATGAGCGATATTGATTTGGCGTTAGTTATTTGTTTGGAGGATGACCAGGCATCAGAGGAGGGTGAATATCGTATGGGAGAAGACAAGCTGTATAAATCTAGAAGCACAGAAGGTGCTTTTGAAATTTTAGTCCACCGCCACCTTCAATGTAATGAAGAAAAATTTAGGCAGTACTTTCGCCTCACTCCTATGCTGTTCGACTATGTTCTTGGCCATATAAAACATCACTTGTCCCATCTGTGGAGCATTAGAACACGGACGATGTGTCCAAATGCTCCACAGATGGCACATGCGGGACTCCCCAGCCTGTGATTGCGAAGAACCGGTGCAATCCTTTAAGCAATCCCTTTGAGAGCATTCCCTGGACCATATGCAGATATCCACAATGCCACCCCCGATGCTCTTGAATGGCTCGAAAGCGTAGATGTTGCTCTGTAGCGTGCGTGTCTCCTGTACATATATAGCAGATATCATACTTCTACATCTTCTGACGTTGCCACCCGTTGGTGGCAGAAGCCATACGAAATAATAAAATTTAAAATCTCCAAATTTCATGGTGGGCGAGCTAAATAAAAAGGAATTACCAACTAATACATTTTTAAGAAAGTACCTCGCTTCATTCCTTAGTTGAGAAGCTTATATTTGTTTTTCGTTAGATGGCATTGATTGAGAGAACATTGGAAAGTAAAACAATTCATTAGAAAAATATGTATTATAATTTTATAATCAATATAATAAAAAATATTTAAGTGCCTAAATATTAATAATTATTGTTGTTTCTCAGTTTTTACAGGTGTAAAATGTCTGATATTTTTTCTGAGGTTTGAGCTCCATAGATTTATTAATAGGCCCAACATACCTGAAACACACATTTTTTATTAATTTAATATCTTTTTAAATTTTTTTTCCTGAATGCTTCATATTTTTGTTTTATTTTTTATTATTGCTTGTTAAGGTATGCCTAAACCTGATTTTTTGTATAAATATTCCATTGCTTGTTTTTTTTAGAAATATATATTTTTCTATTATATTCTTTACTAAATCAGGCAGTGTGTAGGTATTGTAATGAAATAAATCCAGTGAATAGAACAGGACAAGATGACATAGAAGATATAAGATGCAATAGGTAGCTGGTAGAGCATTTAGAAACCTTCAGGTACTTAAAAGAATGTGTATTTATCTGCCCCACTTCCACCGATCTATTTAAGTTTGGTTATATCATATTTTTAACATGACATTAGATGACAATAAAAACTTATAATTAAGATTTGTATACTAACCTGTTTTATTTATCATTTTCCCTGATTGACGCCACCAGCCGTTCTACATTTGCGTTTTTCTGTAATCTTTATTTTTAACATTATAAATAGCTTCATGATTACGTACTTCTACGAAATCTATTAAAATTTCGTCAACTTCACTTCTCCAGATGCAGTTGGAGCCCATTTGTGCAGCCCAACAATGAAAATAAAATGAATATCAATGAAAGCGTTCACGAATCATCTGACACTGACAAGACGGCGGCCGTTTTTGAAAATAACGCCAATTTTTTGTAACTACGGTAACGAAATAAACAACGTTCTACTGACGCCGTTCTCTGATACGTCGCATTCTTATGCGTTGGGTTCCTAGGGAGCGGCCGTCATCTGACAAGACGGCGTCTTTTAAAATTATATGACAATGTTTTTCGTTACTATGGAAACCATATTGGCAATGTTCTCAACTGACATATCCACCGCCGTTTATTGTAGCGGCGTATCCGTAGGAAAACAACCCATTATGCGTTGGGTTCCTAGGGAGCGGCCGTCATCTGACAAGACGGCGTCTTTCAAAATTATATGACAATGTTTTTCGTTACTATGGAAACCATATTGGCAATGTTCTCAACTGACATATCCACCGCCGTTTATTGTAGCGGCGTATCCGTAGGAAAACAACCCATTAGGAAAACAACCCATTATGGTCTGGGTTCCTACGGATACGCCGCTACAAAAAAACAGCGGTGGATATGTCAGTTGAGAACATTGCCAATATTGTTTCCGTAGTAACGAAAAACATTGTCATATAATTTTGAAAGACGCCGTCTTGTTAGACGACGGACCGTTCCCTAGGAACCCACTGCATGAGACATCTCACAAGTACGCCGTCCAGGATTGACGAACCTCACTTACCTGTCCTCGTCCGCAGTGCGCGTGACAACTAACACCATTTCCCATCTTTGCAGTGTCTTTAACTTTAGTTCTATTCCTATTGAGGGTCTTAAATTTTTCCTTGTTAGGTTTGCCTGTGAATTGCATACAAACGACAGCTTTTTACGTTGTTACCATCGAAAACCGACTGACGGATACCCTTGGCGGTCATTTTATTTCACTTGACTTCGTCTCCTAAACAAAATATAGGTCTCCCTCAATTGGCTCTCTCTCGTTTGTGCCTTTTTAATGCTGTCAAAACTGGCCCATGTCACAATTTCGTCATTCGCCATCATCATTTGCCTGTTCCTCTTTCCCCACCATGTAAGCCACTGTTTCCTTCTACACATAACAAAATAGTTTTTCGGAGTTTTATGCCACATTCCTCATTATATCGTTTCATTGCCATCCACAATATAAAGTCAAAGATGGCGAAAAAGATTTTATTTATGCGTGAAATATTTATGAACCGTGTATTTAGATTTTCCTTTTTGTGTAATAACGACTGATCTGAACCGGTTTTTTTATTTCTTCCAAAATCGGGGTTCTGTTTCTTTTTTTTTCTTAACTACTTAATTTCTTAAATCTAATTATGCTAACATTACTTATATTGTATAGCAAATCTGAATGTCTATAAGAAAATAAGATAGGGGGAAATATCAAAAGTGTCGTGCCGCGTTTGATAAAATTCTGTACACGAGTACACATAAATTCCGAGCAACGTATCTCCATCGATATTATGAATATCATCGCCCGAAATGGACAAAAGTGACAAGTCGGTGGGCGCAAAATATCACGCATGTTTAAATTAAAATTCACACAAAATAAGAGTTAAGTGCATTAAAATTTACGAATGAGTCTTATATTGCGTGCATCGACGAAGTGTGAATGTTGGAATAACTGGTTTGGCGCGATATGATTATTATGTGGAGTACCTACTTTTGATTTCGTTTAGGAAGTTGTAAATGTGTAATAATTATTATTATTTTTATTGATCGTTGATAAGTTGGAGAGGGGCGAAATGTGTAATTTGCTTGAGATGTTGTGTAACTGGTTTCATTGTGCAGAACAAACTATTCGCTGCTGTCTTCGTTATCACACAAACGGCTGTGTACGAATATTGTGACGGTTGGGTTTTAATCATGTCAAGTCGCCCAAGACCGCAGGGCTCTTCACGAAAGAGTTCAACATTGGAACAAGTCAATTATCTGAGACTTAAGGGGGCCTTGCACGAAAACACCGTTTTAGCCACTATTACGAAATCGAAATTATGATTGACATTACTTATATTGTGTAGAGCGTTATAAAGCCCCTTACGATAATGTTTGAACTCGAAGTTTTCGTCAATAACCCCGCTGATTGTCCAATTAATATAGATCTAACACCTGGCAGATAGAGGATCGATAACGCAGAATGGAATATCATTTGCCACCACACATGGTTCTGAGTTATTAATTTCCGTTTCATTTGCTTACTCACAGTTCTTCATTCAACTTGGTCTCATGATCTTACCTTTACTCTTTAATAGCAACCCAAATAATTCATATTTTATAGGAGATCATTTTGAAACCTAAAAATAAGTCAGTGTTTAAATCTGAATTTTACACGCAACGTCTACATGCTTAAATGGATGTACAATGTCTTAAGTAGTAAAGCCTTTGACATTGTATCACATAATGTTGTAAATGTTAATTTCATGGAAAGATTCGCATTTCTTTTTTGTTTGTATCTGCATACTAGTGCATACATATTTTTTTTTGCTATTCGCGTCTCGCCAAGGCCACAACTTGTTAAAAGATAAGTAAATCTTTATCTTATGACAAGTTGTTGTATATGTCGCCACTTAAAACATTTACTGTATTTTCGTATTTTATGCTTCTGCACCTTTGCTCTTTTGAGCATCTTTTTAGAAGGAAGCCTGTTTCATCAGTCATTTCTGTTGTGACATGATCCCCAACTTTGCTGTCTTCCCATGTTTTTGGAGTTCTTCCGCGAGTTGAGTTCCATGTGGCTGGTTATGTAATGCGATAAAGGGAGTCTGGTACTGTCCATTTTTTGTACATCGTTATAACATTCCCTCCTTCACTCTTCACTCATCTCTTGCATTCTCGTATTTCTTAAAAGGTTCCATATTTTTTTGCCGGCTTTAGATCATAGCGTTTTCATTTCGAATATTCTGAGTATGTGCTAAAATATATAGTTGTTATAATGTCGTTTTAACAAAACAAGTGGTCCACCAGTGCTCGAAATTCGATCACAATTATTTAAATTATAAGGTTGAACATTAGTAGGATTCCGTTGACAAAGTCTGAGCAAGCGCTATTAAAAAATTCTTTCAAAAACAATGACATGGATACGTCAAATTTGAAATGTTGACAATGACATGTTCAAAGTTTTTCCTATGGTTATTTAATACAAAAAAATATTTATCTATTCTCAATTTGACCACAGATAAACAAAAAAAAAATGTGTCTGCGTCAATGTCAAATACATCGAAATGTCTGTGAGTATCAAATATATAACATTACAGTAGTGTTTGTAATCTTTTTTCTATTTTTATGCATAATTTTAAAAAAATATCAGCATTCGCTACTCCTTCTCTAACTATAAGATGTGCGCGATATTTCATACTCCTCCATCCGCACAATTTTTCGTAAATATGGTCACAAAGTTTTTCCATCACATAATAGATAGACTGAGTATGATATAGCAGAATGAAATTACGGCGATATTATTATTAGCAAAATATGAAATTACTATAGTTAAGTAAGTCATAGCTGACATGGCCTTTAGAAGACGCGGAGGTTGTAGATTTGTAGAAATAAAAGAAATGAAATAATATGGTACAATGTCAATACTGTCAATGATACGCGTTGACCTTCCATACAAATAAAAGAATTTTGCGGAGAAACGCACAATATGTAAACCCATCGCACTATGGAGTGTTTGCCACCTATGACCGGTGAAAAGTCAACATGGCCAAGTTAGGTTAATTCGTTTTTTAGGTTAATGTAGTAGCCTAAGATGAATAAATGGTCCATCTGTCAAGAGCTAAAATTCTACAGGTTATGCGTTTTGTTACACTGCCAATCAGAATCCAGATTATTGATAGTCTGAAATGGGTGTTTTTGATCCAACTCGGTCGTATGGGAAACTTGTCCATCTACAATAGTTTTAGCGGTTAGGCTCAGACAAAAAAACTTATGTTGAATAAGAATGTGGTGGTGGAACGCCGGCTTGCGTTCTGGGTTCGATGCCAGAGGTGCCGACCATCTTCCTCTATCACGACACAAGCTTTAACCAGCTATCTGTGAAAGAGTGTACGTGAGAGCACAGACTCTTTTAAAAAAATAATAAATCAATATAAGTACCTACTTCATATTGCTTAAAAAAAGCTTTTTTTAACTATTGTAGGTGTCATTTATTTTACATCAAATTTATGTTATTAGATATTTAGTGTTTTTGTTAACTAAAGAGAAATAGAATTTAGACTAATTTCAATTGTTTAAAACAATTGCTATGTCCGTATATTGCCGCCATTTTGTTTTTTTATTATTTATTCCAAGTTCATCGATCAAATTCTTGAAGGCACACCCTGTTTTACTCCATATATGAAAATACGCGTTTGACAGTTTTGAAAATTTTCATAGCTCTTTCATCAAAAAATGGAGTCATAGTGCCAAGAATAATATGGAGAGAAATCGTCAATTTACTAAAAAGTGTTTATTTTTTTTTAATTAAATTGCGAAAAAATAATTTTCGCCGTTTTTTTTAGGACAAATACACCATAGTGCGTCGTTTCAATAACAACGCCGACAATACTTATGAAGAAGACGCTCCGTTGATATTGACAACTTTCTTGTCGACCACATATCATAAAGTTGGCACGTCCACTATCGTATTTCGTATTATAGATCATTGTTTTCGCCATGGTCATGATACAGAATCAGAAGGTTAAATTCATTTTTTCCTACTCCTCGCAATGCTACAAGTATGTGTATATTTTGACGCGAAATATTATTTGTTTATTTCACGTATGCTCACCTTACTTCCGAATCGAAGGTTATTATTATTTTAATACTTTAAAATGACGTCTCATATTTTTTTGATTCACCGAAGTGGCGTCACTCGCAATTTCCCCAACCGCGCCTTGTCAAGTCAAATCTCGGGTCGATATTATGTATTAATACTTTATGATTTTTCATTCTTCACAGACTGCTCCGCTCCGGATAACAGAATAACTAATAAAAAGTTGAAAAAAAATGGATAAGAAAGAATACAAAATGTTTATAAGAATTTCTTGCGACGCGAACGCCATCTATGAAAATTCCATAACAACACATTGTTTTTTTTTTACCTGACAACCATAGAGTTTAAAAACACTGGCACGCAGATTGTCGATAGAATTTCTTTTAAACTTTCAAAAATACTTTTTTAACATTAAAACATAATATTTTAAACGTATTTTTGTATAAATTACAAATTTGAAATCAGTACTTATTCATAGTAAGAACTACAGGACAACGTCTGTCGGGAAAGCTAGTTTATTATACAATTTTTTTTATTATACAGTTAGGTCTACTAATATTGTTTTCAAAAGTTCCACAATGTAGGTATAAAATTTCTTTTGATTTTTTTTTCTCTTGGTATAAGTATATTAGTATAGGCTAATATTATATAATAATTGTATGACCACTTTTAAATAGAAAATTTGCATCGGGCTTTTGTAATGATTGTTCTTTATAAATATTTTTGTAAGCTATTCTCAATCCATTGTACTATACCCTCTTTTCCTTTTGTGTTGACACAATAGATAGATTCGGCCTTCAAGCTACCTTCAAAACATGTCTATACCTAGTGAGGCTGCACATTGTTTTTCTTTTAAAATGTATTGTATCTCTTATTTTTGAAAATGACAATAATAATTAAAAATGTGTAGGTATTTGCTCAAAACGTGTTTTTGACGAACCACCGCTTACTATGGAAATTTGAAACGTTGCATGCATGGATTGGTTACGTTACCGCGTAGTTCAGATGTGTACAGGCCCTTACACTTCGTGTTAACTACTACATTCCGAGTTGGTATTAATAATAACTAGTTGCGTGTAAACATGAGATCCAACTGTCGATGGCCTTAGTCGGTATGTTTATTGTATGAAACAATGTCGTCAATAAATTAAATTCTTACAAAAATTGTTAAGAAAAGATTGAGATTTACTGCTATAATGTATGTATTTTTTTTAGAAAATTAAATTATCTAGTTGATGTGTTTCGGCGTTTTCCGATATATTTATAAAATTCTGAAATATAGGCATTGAAACTCGTAAATTTGTCATAAAAATAAATTTTTCTTTATAAAAAAAGTTTGAGAAACCCTGGAACTTTTTCATTAAATCAGATTTGAGATATTGTATTTTTCTAGATACATACATATTTTTAGGGTTCTAGCTTTTATAGTTTTTGAGATATGTGAAAAAATTAAGTAAAAATTCAAAGGTTGATTACCCCTGACTGAAAGAAAATTTCAAAATTCTGAGTATACAAGCTTTGTAGGCTTAAAGTATTCTATATTTTATAAAATTTTAGGATCTGTGAATCTAGCGAATCAAAAGTTATAAGGGGAAGACGGACACACACACACACACGCACCCTCACACCCACCCTCACACACAGACACACTAAATGTTCTCCTCCAAATTCTGAGTAAATCCATATATCGAACATATATGCTGCGAAGCCTCTAAATTGGTGTTTTTTGTCGTCAAAGTTTGAAAAACCGTTTAAAATGTAGACCTGGCCATACAAATCTCACGTATCTTGGCTTGATACTGCCGATCTGTCCCGAGAAATAATTTCTCTTCAACAAATCGACAGTTGGAATACACAAATATAAAAAGAACATGCTTACAAATAATTAACAACTAAATAATATACCTATACTTAATCAAGATACCTCCCGAAAATGAGTTTATACTCGTGCTTCGGGAGGGAATTACTTTAAAATATTCTTGGTACAAAAACGACGCACGTTTATTTGGAAATTTTCAAACTGCACAAATTCCATTCGTCTTCTTCAGCCTTCTGTCATCCTCTGCTGGACAAATGCCTCTTTGTTGTATTTTCACTTTTTCCTATTGGCTGCTTTTTGGAGCCAGTTCCTCCCAACCAACAATTTGATGCTGGAGGTCTTGCAATAGCCCTCGTATTCTCCCAGGGTCTTCATATCAAAATTTGGGGAAATGATCTTGTTGCACAAAACAAGAGTCTTGTAACATATCCTGCCCGCTGCTCCTTCAGCTTTCTTATGAGATCCATGATGTCTAGCACTTTTTTTTTTCTTTTTAAAACATCTTCATTTCTTATTCTATCTCTAAGGCTAAATATACCAAGCATGGATCTTCCATGCATCGCTATGTCTACTTTTCTATTTTTGAGGACCATGGTTTCTTCTGTTGTGTTAATTCCCATGATTTTTCCACCGTCTTCCTAATCCCACCAGATATTTAGATACAGCAAGAATATGCAGAATGCAGTTAATTGTGCAATTGATGCAGTTCAATAATCCACCTGCTTATGCAACTCGGTCAACCTTCTAGTTTAAGGTGCATATTAGTTTGAAATCATGGTCGGTCTCTCACAGAGAGCAAGACAAGTTTGGTACATTGTGGTCAACGACGGTGCAACATGGATACTCGATACGGTGCTGCATATGTGCGGTGGCCCATAGACCATGTTGCGCAATGTCTTAGTTGGAATAGCAAAAAGCAGAATATTGTTTAACATAGATAACACCAAGGGTTCTCAATCGGTCGGTTTGCCCACGCGAAATTCCATACAGAGCTTTTTTTTCGGGGGTATTTGCACTCCGACCTGTAAGTACTCTCGCATAAACTACAGCATCGCAGTCTGTCAGGAGGTGGTGAGGTGTTTCCACCCCTTCTTCACAGAATCTATAAAGGTTCCATCTTCCTCGATTCCCAGCTTCCTCAGAACTTGGTATAGTATCGTTGTTGTGATAATTTTATCCAATATAAGGAAATTGCTTTATTTTCTTGTTGCATATGCGCATACAGGTTCCTTACAAATTGAAACATAAATAATTAATACTTGGTAAGTATACTAAGAAAACAAAAGTTAGTGTAGTAAAAAATTAGTGAGATTTTTTTTTAAACTAAGGAATATCCCACTAGTAAGCCATTGCCATCCCTAAATTGCGAAGAAGTAAGAAATAATATGTAACGTAACCGCCTGAAACATACTGATATTGTAACAGTCACAGTCCACAGAATCGTTTTAATAATTTCAAGATTCACGAAGTTAAATATTCATAAATCCCACATAAAAAGCTTTAAGTGATAAATTGAAATATGTGAGTATTAAATAACATTTAAGGAAGGTCGGTATAGTAAGTTGTTGGTAGTCTAGGGGCTATGACGCCGGCTTTCGTAATGTTTCGTATCGGAGGTCGTGGGTTCGATCCCAGGTGCCAACCATCTTCCTCTTTCACGACACAAGCTTTAAGTAGCTTACTTTGAAAGAGTCAAAGAGTGTATTTTTGTTCACTTTGAGTGAGCACAGATTCATTAAAAAAAAGTGTAAAAACAGTGATCGCTTACAGTTAATAATTTTGCATGGATATGTTCAATCAATACAAATGAGCTCATAAATTCAAATGAGTTTACTACATAGTTTGAGTATCTCCGCGATTGCTTCCCATTCAATTACTATTCAACTTGATATCCTTGCACTCTCAGTAAGCACTGGCGAAATCGCCCTTAACTTTACTTCGAGCCACTCGCAATATCGGTTACCTGTGCTCAGACGGAGTCAGCCGCGACACGACATGTTACAAACTATATGCTTGTAATATCGAACCGCTCTCAACTCAAGAAGTCAAGAACATCTTTAGCGTCAACAATATACATTCAATGATCACCCCTACCCGCTTGATTCAAAACTCAACAATATTCCTTTCCAATTTTCGATATATAGCATAGTAACTCTCTATATCTATGTAAACCTGGCATTGAATTTCTGGAAAGAACAATGTTTTCGTCAAGCTATGTACATGCCCACCTCTTTACCATTATGGTAGATTTGATGGCCAGAATCAGGCACGTAGTCTTTTACCGTGATGCGATGGATCTGTCTTAATCCTATAATCCAACTGTGGCACATGGGCACTCTCAAACTAAACCTAGGCACAAAAATCTACCAAAGGCTTCAGTTGGAAACCTTTCAGATGACTCACACAACAAAAGAGCGCTATATTTTTTCGATAACGTAAGAATTACTATAGGTAAATCACATTACAAGAATACATGCAAATGTGAGGCAACATTTCACGGGAGTAAGCACTGTACAAATCTTTACCTTCTCGATTCTTAATGTACCTATCAATATTATTTTCTGTAGAGCATTCTAAACATTTAAATTACTTACATAGACTAATATTGTCAATTTTTCTAAGAAATGCTCTAATTGAAACTTAGCGGGAGATGACTGAATGACACATCGGTAGTGATGACTTTAGCTAGATTGAACAATAATTCAATATGCAAACATTACTATCGTAGGCCGAACATATCTTCAAAACGAATGTGTTTTTAGTTTAGTCAGCTTCTTCTCATAATTAGTCCTCTTCCTCACTTTTGCTACCGCTCTGGTGTAAGCTTTTCTTTAGATTCTGACTATTTTCTCAGCCAGGACATTTTTCGCTCACCAGGCAGTTACATCTTTTTATCTTTATGTTGGGCAAAATTTTTGATACTGGACTTATAATGAAATTCGCAGAGCCTTTTCTAACTAATATAGAGGATCTATCATCTATATTCCAAGCAAGTTAGATACTCACTAACCTTAATTTAGGTTAGGACAACTCGCTTTTCGTAACGCAACGTTTCTGTGGTGTCTACATTTTATAATTAGCATACATAGTTTCAAATATTTCAATTCCGAAAGACGCGCAAACGAGATCTTCTGAATATTATATTTCGCTATTTCATAATTCGTATTCAAACACAATGGATGTTTTTTTCCGTACAATTTCCTATATTGCACCAGATGATGATTTTATTCAGAGTTGCATTTATACTGCGACCCCGGCCTTGTTGCGTCTGAGGATGTCATCGCTAAAAGGACGTTCGCCAATCGCAACGATTTTATGGAAAATTTGACATTTTATTGCATTTTTTACTTTTTTGTACTTTATATACACCTACTCGCTCATAATCAACAATATATTTTTAAAATTTTATTTAAGTATAGGTAATATAATAAAACCGTGTCAGGGCTATCAGGCCGCTGCACCACGCATACCGATGCACATATCAATAATTATTGCACATAACTGTCGGATGTGAAGAATTAGAAAATGTCTGTGTGTATCGTAATTATTATATCTTTAATATTACTTAATCCAAGTTATAATCAATGTTTTTTGGCGTGTCGATTTTTGGATACACGCAGTCAATAAGTACTTAAATCATACCTACCATCTGTTTTGACAAATTGCTTTTGTCCTACAAATTTCTAGATTTTTATTTTAATTCTCAATTCGCTTCAAGCATTAATGGGATGAGAAAAAAAAAGAAATTCAGGTTGCTTCCTTTTTTTTCTACATCGTTCAAGTCAATGCCCTAGTTTAATAGATACCATCAGGTAAATTTACCGATAATGAATTCAAATCTACTTAAAAATAGGCTGAATATATTCTGTTGTATTTCGTCGTCGCATTCTGAGCTATTTTGAAATTGTCTAATTTCTAGCTAGTTGGGATAGGAATAGATGGAAATGGACTGTCTGATTTGTGGTGCTCAAAAAGAATATAAAAATAACTACAAGGAAATACGCTAAAGTTCCCACTTTATTCATCGGATTATGTCCCTATTGAGTCACGGAATCATAAAATAAATGTCGCAATAAAGTACGTATGTAAAACGGTAAATATCGTTTAAATAAACCTTTTTATTTCGTTAAATAAAACTTAATTTTAATATCAATGAAATATATTGCTGATTTCAATCATTAAGATCATTATTATATTTCTGTCATCGTTACAGTCTTTTCACGACTGCAGCCAGGCATAAAATGTCTATAAAATAACTTTAAGTTCATTAGGATGTATAAAAAAATGAGTTCTACAAGATTTGTTCTTCGTTTTCGTAAAGTGCTTACATACACTTCCAGATATTGCACTGAAAAATTCTAAGACATGAATAATGATTATATAGTTTTTTTTTACATAGTTGATATTAAAGACATTTAATAATTGGGTATTGCAGTTGTAAATTACCAACCTGCAGTAATTTGAAATGACCGCAGTGCGTATAATATTAATTATTGCAAATCTGCACTGGGTAGGTACGTGGTATTGCCAGCACAGAAAAATCTTGATATCCTTCGTTTGAAGGAGTACTTGTGATTAGTGTCAACCTATCGGACTGTGTGCGCAGATAGCGAATTAGAAGCGCCTTGGCGCATTGAACACTAGCCCAACAGATCATTAATGGAATAAATATTTAAAAAAAAATCTTGAATAAATGGTGAAATCAGTACAAGCTTAGTGGAATAATGCTAGAACTAAAGCCCTATATACATACCTATATCAGTTCTCCTCGTTGATAGAGAGAGAGAGAGAGGTTGCACAGGTTTTTGACTAAGCTTGATTTTGCACTACTTGACGATTCATCCCTATGCTCCGTTTCGAATGAATGAAATAGATACAATGGGTCTTCTTTATTGGATCTTCAGTACAAAAATCGGCGACTGCACCGCTAGCTTATTACCAATCACTTCTATATAAGAATATGTAACAACTAATGACTCTAACAATTCATTACTGATGTTCGATTTTTAAATGAAACAAACCACTACGGGCTTACGACCGTCTTCTACTGTTATTTCGAAGGCTGGCTTAGTGTGATCACCTCACGTTAACAACGTTCGCCATTAGGTGGTAATGTTTAAGTCTCCGAAACTCCTAATCATGAGAATTCTCAACATGTTCAAAATGTCGAAGAATCTCATGTGCTTCTATATACTTTAAATTCTTTAAATTTTGAGAAAATTCAATATTGATGTTCAATTTGTTTGAATTTATGAAGCATGCGTAAGACCTGTAATGACCAACGGCGTCGAAAGTAGAGTAGACACGGTCAAAAGTAAGCATATGTGGAGAAATGAGGATGTTGAAGACCGAGTGAGGAATATCAAAATGAAGGAGGTACTGATGGTAAGGCCGTGTTTAGAGAATTGACACCACCAGACTGCCTTATAAAATGCAATTAACGACATATCCCGTCAAACGGTCACCAGATTAGGTAGACATTCTGTCTTTCATCTTTAGGACTTATTTCATTAAATTGAAGACAGATAATAAATAACTCTCTGCTGAAAGTACTACTTATCTATTAATACTTTAAAGCTTTTCAATTTTCTATTTCATAAAAAAAATCGGTCTAGTGGGGTAGGTACTCAATTCCGATTTCAATGTCGCCCGATCGTACTATTCATGAACGAATACATCCTAATTAACATTGTGAGTAGCCCAAGTAATCACATTATACTGCCTGCATCTACGGTGCGCCTCACATGATCATGATAATTATTCCAAATTGTTCAGTAATTCCAAATTGTTCAAACAACATGATTATTATAATGGTATTGTGTCTATTTACTTGGATAGGCATGTTTTGATAAGAAACAGTCGGTGCAGCTGACCGATTAAGTTTTTTTTTAACCAGTTTTTTTTTCTTTTATGGCATTCACCTTCTGGAGAAAGTGTTATTTGCCATTATCATGCAGGGGCTTAAAATTATGTAATATTATTTAAGGGCTTAAATTAAAATTATAAACACGTTAAACGAAACAAACAAGTAAAAAAAATAAAACACAATCCCATCATATTCTCCCGTCGTTTCTCATTATAAACTTTGATATGATTCTGTACACTGATGGATCAAAGTTGGAAACCAGATGCTGCATTGATGTGGGAAGCCGTGTTCCACATTTGACCAAGCGCATATAGAATCCCGGGTATAACCCTCTATTTGCACAATTAAAAAATATATGGTCTATAGTTTCTTCTTCTAATCCACAGTCACAGATGTTCGATGGCACGGTGTTTATTTTGCACAATTAAAAAATATATGGTCTATAGTTTCTTCTTCTAATCCACAGTCACAGATGTTCGATGGCACGGTGTTTATTTTGCACAATTAAAAAATATATGGTCTATAGTTTCTTCTTCTAATCCACAGTCACAGATGTTCGATGGCACGGTGTTTATTTTGCACAATTAAAAAATATATGGTCTATAGTTTCTTCTTCTAATCCACAGTCACAGATGTTCGATGGCACGGTGTTTATTTTGCACAATTAAAAAATATATGGTCTATAGTTTCTTCTTCTAATCCACAGTCACAGATGTTCGATGGCACGGTGTTTATTTGCACAATTAAAAAATATATGGTCTATAGTTTCTTCTTCTAATCCACAGTCACAGATGTTCGATGGCACGGTGTTTATTTTAAATAAGAACTGTTTAGTACATACATGGCCAAGTTTAATTCTACAAATAACCGAGGAGCTTTGTCTAGGTATAGTCAACTTATTAAACCATGGTGTGCGATTTATGATGGGGTTCATAGCTCTATACTTGCACTGGTTATCCTCCCATCTATCCTGCCAATCTTGATACATTTTTGTTTTTTGTATTGGGAAGAAATCCGCCACCGGAACCGACCAGCGAGAGAAGAACAAGTTATTTGTGTGTGTAACCTTTTCCAAGTTTAAAAGCGTCTTAAAGCCGTAAAAGTCTAAATAAATAATGGTCATAAAATGTCTGCTTGTCTCCTAATGTAAATTCTTTACAGCGATCTCGTACTTACTTACTTTTAGTATCCCGGCATGATGGTGGCGAGCGAGCAATGACTTGGTCCAAAGGGCGACACCCTCTTAGCACCGTGGACTCTTGAAACATGTTTCATTTCATAACTATTGCACGCAGATGCTATAGTCAGTATAGTCCACTACATACGGCTTACATCGATATTGCTTCTTACCTACTTCAAAGTATACCTACATACGTTTGATATTTTGTATATTGACAACGTCATTTGGGTTTTTTCTTATAAAAATAGATTTATAACATTACTAGAGGTCCGCCCCAGCTTCGCACGGGTAGATAGATACTTAAAAATAATTTAGTTTTCATACAGATCCCTAACTTTTTCAAAATATTTTATAGCATACTATAAATTTAATTAAATTTATAGCGTCAACAACACGTGGTAATTATGCTGTTAAAATGTAGCTTATATGACACGTTCGTAGAATATACCATAGCAGCGCCATCAGCTATTGATTACTTACTCAACCCAGTCGAAAGGTATCGACATCTGTTAGAATCATTTGGAGTTAACAGATAATTGTGACTGTCAAATAATAACAGACAAATAATTAGCAATAAATTAAAATTGCGACTATAATTTGAGATTTAAACTATCCTATCTCTCAAGTTGGATCGAACTGCACATGGTGTGCGAATTTTATTATAATCGGTTAAGTGGTTTAGGAGTCCATTGAGGACAAACATCGTGACACGAGATTTATATATATTAAGATAAAGTTTTCCTGCCGAAAAAGGTTTAGTCTTCTTTAGACTTCATTATTTATTAATATTTACTAGCTGACCCACCCGTCGACCTTCGACCTAACCCAGAATAAAAAAATAATGTTGACCTATTACATTAATAAAATGCAATTAACGACATATCCCGTTAAACCGTCACCAGATTAGGTAGACATTCTGTCTTTCATCTTTAGGACTTATTTCATTAAATTGAAGACAGACCCTCACTGCTGAAAGTACTAAGTACTTATCTATTAATACTTTAAAGCATTAATAAAATGCAATTAACGACAAACGGTCACCAGATTAGGTAGACATTCTGTCTTTCATCTTTAGGACTTATTTCATTAAATGAAGACAGACCCTCACTGCTGAAAGTACTAAGTACTTATCTATTAATACATTAAAGCTTTTCAATTTTCTAAAAAAATATCGGTCTAGTGGGGTAGGTACTCAATTCCGATTTCAATGTCGCCCGATCGTACTATTCATGAACGAATACATCCTAATTAACATTGTGAGTAGCCCAAGTAATCACATTATACTGCCTTCGTCTACGGTGCGCCTCACATGATCATGATAATTATTCTTATTGTCCAGTAATTCCAAATTGTTCAAACAACATGATTATTATAATGGTATTGTGTCTATGTACTTGGATAGGCATGTTTTGATAAGAAACAGTCGGTGCAGCTGACCGATTAGATACAAGAATGCGTTTTCTATGAGTTTCCTTGAACCCAACGCAGCGGCGCCCCAGTCAGTGCCCTCGGCCCGGCACCCAGCACCATTTTTATTATATCATTACTTCGACGTTTATTTGTTCCATCCATTTCGTATTCTCATTGTTTTAGATTGTCAAATAATATTTTTAATGATAGATTCTACAGAACAGAAGGTATTTTTTTAAATGAAACTGGTCTCATTAGGTGCCAAATACGTCATGAAAAAGCTGAAACATACAAAACAAGACAGGCATATCAGAACAAGATAAAAAAAAACAAGGACAAGACAGACCACAAAAGAACAATACTTAAGAAAAAACAAAATGAAAAAGTTAATACAGAAACAGAAAAGGATGTAACAGAAGCAGAACAAGTTATAACAAATACAGAACAATCCATAACAGAATCAGAACAAGTCATTATAGACTAAGCCATAATAGAAACTGAAAAAGCGTCAACAGAAACAGAACAAGTCATAACAGAAAAAAACATGCTGTAGTGTAGGTACCTACCACAGTACAGAAGATAATTGAAAACAAAGTGTGTAGAGTTGGACTGGAACTGGAATAGGTACACCAATTTAATTAATTATTGGAAGTGCCAGGATAGTACAGCTGGATAGAATAATAGTTTCTTTTGGAAAATACTGGTTTGTTTGGCTAACAAAATAAATCGTTTAAGTCACAACTTTTCTTACTTTATGGAGAAATGGAAATACATTGTCATTGAATCGACGGTGTTTAGGACAACCGCATTCATTGTGGTCGATGTTATTCTTAGATGTCAGTTTGCATATCCAAGCTCGTATACTAAGTAGTATTCAATATTTTTGTTTATGTGTAAGATTGGCATTAAGACCTGATTCTTTACACTATGGATTGACTAGTCTCAAATTTGTCACCCCTAGAAACCATGTTTTATAATAACATAAGATCGAGCAATCAACCTTAGTGGATACGTAATATTGACCTATGGGCCAACGAAGAAGGACATTTTCGCCAACCTGATAGGAAATTTCCTCATGCATGCACGGGTCAAGTTAAGTTTAGAAATGCTTGAATATAATGACAGGAGGCCATGGCTTAGCCAATAAGGCTGATAAAGAAAAAGATGATTCGGTATCTACTTCGGTAATCTGTCTCAAGGTACTCGGTAGCCAAGGCGTTAGACTAGGTCCCGGGTTCAATACTCAGCGGGGACAAGGTTTTTTCCCATTTTTATGTAGTAGGTAAATATAAGTTTTTTTTATTCGGTTACTTAACCGGATTTTGAAAACGGATATTCTAAAAGTTTTTCATAAAATAAAATGAAAATGGTACCTACTTAAAGCTTTTACCTATACGTAATTTTGATATTGATATAGAAAGGGTGGGTAGTAATTTAATATTTGCGCTTTTGTTGCCTTCCTGAGTTCCAGAGCGGAACTTTTAACTACCCAAAAAGCTTGAGAACCACTGGTACATAACTTCAATACCTATCTGTATTTCACTCGTCGAAAAACAGCTATGCCTACAACTGAGAACTACCATAAATAATTATTATTGTCATTAATTATTCGTCTATTAATTTTGTATCAACCCATCAAATCTCTTTAATGAATTATTAAGGACGTTTGCATTAAATAATAGGCAGAAACACACATCATAAACATTAATTATTAAAAACTCATAAATTGTTGATTATTATTTATTACTTACTAACTCTCCCGACAGACGTTGTCCTGTAGTCCTAACTATACATATTGATTTTGAATTTGTAATTTATAAGAACAAAAATATGTTTAAAAAATGTTTGAATGTTTAAAAAATATATCTGAAAACTTGAAAGAAATTCTATCAAAAATCTGCATACCAATGTTTTGAAACTCAATTGTTGTCAAGTAAATAAAAATTGTGTTATGAAAATTTTCAAAGATGGATGTTGTATCGAAATTAATTCCATACAAACTTTAATATTATATTTTATATTATTTGCTGTCCATTTTTACGAACTATTAAACTCTGTTATCTGTAGCTGAGAAGAATCCAATAAACCAAAAATGATAAAAATCCGTTCAGCCAATCTCGAGTTAAAAGTGTTCGCACTAACCCGATTTTCTTTTATATTATAGATATTGTACTTAGTATAATAATAATAAACTTACCACTAACCTACTTATATTTTTTTGAATAGGTAAATAAAATTATGTCAACCTTAAAATCATTTTGAGTTCTTTCATTAATTGATTTATCGGCTATCCAAAGTTCATTATGAACGCATTCTGCGTAGTTATTGCAAATTAATTATATATTATTTTTATAGCCTACTTAAATAAATTCAAAACTAAGTATTACCTACATAAAGATATCCTGTTTAATAATAATATAATTATTTTATTGACTTGCGTCGTATTATTTTGACAACTTGGTTGATAGAGGCACGTATTTCTATAGTCTACTAATGGATTGCTGATGATAAAAATTACAGATTTAACAGATGAATTCTTCACATATTTCTCCCAAATAATGCGCCTTTTATGGACCTACTATAAATAAATACATTATCAAAGTATCGAGTAATGTAACTTGAGAATACACACAAAATAATATTTCCATGTGACGCCAAAACAGTTATTTTATAATTCTTTGATTCATTCATGATAGGCTTGGCCTGACTTGTTGTATGCATTTACAATACCTACCTACAATTTGTAAAGAAAGTTATATTTTTGCAGTGCCACCGGTCGAGGATTCACCAGATCCTGAAAGCGGTGATGTAAAAAACCACTATGACTCCAAAGATGATTTTTCCAAAATGTATATGGGCAGTTCTGAGGTAAATTGCATTTTTTGGCATTTCAGTTCTTGGCATCTACCATTGTTATCCAAAGTTTGATCATCCAATTTTTTAAATCAATACACAATTATTGTACTTTAAGATATTAAATTTCTCAATGGGCTATTCGGGAAACCCAGTTTTGTGACCCATTGTGATTTAGTTGTAAGCAATATTATTACTATCTCTCTCAAAAATTACTAATCTATCTACACTTCCTTTGTGATTGTGACCTCACACAAGGGGCACAGGGCGCTCAAAATCGCTCTCCACCTGTTTTGATCTTGCACAGTTTTTATAACCTTCTATAATTATTAATAGTCTCAAAAGCTATCTAGGCATATAAATAACTGAATACTTATTATACTTGATATATGAATTATTTTCTACTACACCGCCATCTCTTGATTTTTTAAATTATAAAATTGTAACTAACCCTTTGAACTTCGTTAGCTAATAAACCTTAATTTACACGAATATTTAATTTGAATTTTTTTATGAGAAAATTCATAACAAAAATAAATTATTGGTAGAACATAATCCTGGTTACTTAATTATTATTTTTATTTTTTAATAAATCTTATAGAAACATACAGTCATTCTACAAAATACAATCAACAATAAATTAAGTAATAAACAATCATAAACCAGCGAAGTTCCTTCAATTACTCGTCAAATCCTACCACAATAATTCAGTAAGATTTGGTTTAAAAGGGGGCTGTTCTTTCAACAATATATACAATAAGTTAACAGGTTTAACATGTGATTAATTTTCTAATACACCGCCATCTCTTGGATTTTTATAAAAAGTAAAGCAATTATAGAGGAATTGTTTTGATTTCAAACTTATGACCGATTGAAATTCTTCCCGCATCCGATTCAACGATAACTATTACATAGTGCAATAAATTATTAGCTAAATTCAATTCAGTTTTAATGTCGTTTTAATCACATTTTATTCGTGTAATATGTCAAAATTATTTATTTTTTCTGAGGTAGGTCGAAGGTCGACAGGCGGGTCAGCTAGTATCCTATAATACAGTAAAAAAAAAACATAAAATAATATATATAAATACATAGGTACATAAATAAATACATTTAAGAACTACAGAAATATAAAAAACAAATTTAATAGAAAAATAATTAAAAGTGTATAACTATTTCAGATATTGACAAATGGGGTGACCAACAATAACAATAATGGGGAACCCATCAGGAAACAGAGATTAACATCCAAAAGTCAAAAATAATTAAAAGTGTATAACTATTTCAGATATTGACAAATGGGGTGACCAACAATAACAATAATGGGGAACCCATCAGGAAACAGAGATTAACATCCAAAAGTCAAAAATAATTAAAAGTGTATAACTATTTCAGATATTGACAAATGGGGTGACCAACAATAACAATAATGGGGAACCCATCAGGAAACAGAGATTAACATCCAAAAGTCAAAAATAATTAAAAGTGTATAACTATTTCAGATATTGACAAATGGGGTGACCAACAATAACAATAATGGGGAACCCATCAGGAAACAGAGATTAACATCCAAAAGTCAAAAATAATTAAAAGTGTATAACTATTTCAGATATTGACAAATGGGGTGACCAACAATAACAATAATGGGGAACCCATCAGGAAACAGAGATTAACATCCAAAAGTCAAAAATAATTAAAAGTGTATAACTATTTCAGATATTGACAAATGGGGTGACCAACAATAACAATAATGGGGAACCCATCAGGAAACAGAGATTAACATCCAAAAGTCAAAAATAATTAAAAGTGTATAACTATTTCAGATATTGACAAATGGGGTGACCAACAATAACAATAATGGGGAACCCATCAGGAAACAGAGATTAACATCCAAAAGTCAAAAATACAAGGCTCTATTCTCGAAAAGCTTTCAACAGTTTTCTCGTCATCCAGGGTAATTTCATTCAAATTTGTCGTTTGTAGTTGTCAACTGAATATTCCAAAAAGAATATACCTAATCATAATTATTATTTTATTCTGTTTCAGTGGATTGATGTTTTCGTTCGTTTTCCCACTTATACAAATGATGGCATTCTTGTTGGCTGTTGGACACGACATACGAGAAATTCATTTGGGAATTGTGAACGAGGAAGTGCCCCACCAACTGGACTGTATGAATACATCTTTAGTAACAGCCGTTTATCATCCAGAGGACTACATATGTTCCTATAATAAATTAAGTTGTCGTTATGTCAATTCGTTGGACGAGGGTATTTTTGTTAAGGTAACTAAGGATTCATGATATTATTTCATACTATGATCTCTCAGCTCATCCTCATTTATATGCCAGGAAGAATCTGTCCGTTCTTCCTACAAATTCTGATCTCCATCAGTACGACACCCGACAGCGACACAGGCAGAACCTTCGAGCCATAAGGTTATCAAAGGTTTCGAAGGGGTTTCTTTGCCTTAGTGTCCGTCTATATAACAAAGCTACCTCAGCTGACGTGAGACTGTTGGAGGCGGAAGCGTTTGAGAGGAGGGTGAAGACGGATCTCGTGGATAAGTCATTTTATTCAGTTGATGATATGCTAAATGAGAGGAATTGTAGGTACCATTTAGCATTGATAATGATAATAATATATACTAACTAGACACAGGGCCGTCGCGTGGGTGGGGCGACCGAGGCGGTCGCCTTGGGCGCCGCGATACGGGGGGGTGCCGCCGTGGGTAAAACAAATTCTACTTTCCTATTCCTAAAATTCTATCTTGTTTGTAGTGCAGTCCAGGGATTCACATGCGAACTCATAGATGAGAAAAGCCAAAAGAATGCAATACCTATTTGTAATAAAGTTAAATCAATTTTTAAATTTAAATCTTAAAAAAACTGTAACAAAATTTTATTTTCGTTTTCATCCTTGATTTTCATTGCAACCGAGCGAGCAACAGGAAATTTTGTCTAAGAGGCGTCGCCAATCCAGGGAACGAGCGACTTCATAGCGGAGAAAAGCCATACGAATGCAATATTTTGAATGAGTTTAATAAACACCCATATGCTATGCCATTCGAATGCCAAGTTTGCAATAAAAAGTTTTAGTTGGGAAGTTAGACTAGAATCTGTTCAAATAGCTAGGTACTGATCAAGCCTGACTATCCTAAACAACGACGAAAAGCAAGTGGTCCGTGATGCTGTTATTTATATGTACCTAATAGCTGCCGGTTTTTCCAACCCGAAACACGGCACGTCTATCGGTGGTGCATAATGGAGTGCCTCTACAGAACTAGGGTATCATCCTCCCGGATCAAAGCAGGAATGAACAAATTTAGGGGGGGGGGCTGATTAATCCTCGCCTTGGGCGCCTACAAACCACGCGACGGCCCTGACTAGACATGACTAAGATTTCGTATTTTTAACACCAAATCTCATGTATCTGTTGTGACGTGACAAGAGCATGGTTGGGCCCTTTACACCCGCCATAATTCAAAACATTAAACTTATTATGATTCTTGTGTTTGTAATTTATACTTATTATGATAATTTTTTTTTTCTCTTGCTCATTTTATATGTCGTGATCTCTAAAATCTAGATACATATGTTCAAAATATAATGTAAAACTTATCTGACGTCCCTAATTGCCCAGATTGGGTCTATGGTGGCAACAAATAAATAAAATATGACATGTATCCTACTTTTTCCCAGCACTTGTATAATACTTTGGATGAAGGGATGCAGGCAGTGAATAACGGAAAGGTAATTGGTATCCTTCACATTGCCAAGAATTTCTCAGAAAGTCTCGCTGCCAGAATTGAAGACGGCGTCACTGATAATGAAGAAATTGAAAACAGTTACTTGAACTTCTACTTGGATATGAGTAGTATGTATAATTTTTTTTACTTAATTACTAATTGTCTAAAATTGTGGTAAATTTATTACCACCATAAATGTGAGCAGCAAAATAAAAAATAACATGGGTAACTGTCTTCCAAATCCAATCAATCAGCCTTGTGTTATTTAAAGTAGGTTTTTTTTTTTAAATTTAACTTAAAGCCTAGGTATGTCCCAATTGGGAATAAATTCTTAGTCCCCCCAATCAGACAATAAGAATTGTCAAAAACATATTTGAGATAAAATTGTTATTATTAACCCAATAATTGAAATGGATATAGTTTTAATAATATCCTTGCGCCACCTATTGATTAACAGTTGCTAATGAAATTTGGTTGGTAAAATGTTTTCACTACTGTCCAACAGATGTCTTAAGTAAATTATATTCCTATATGAATTATCTAAGATGGAATGGAATGTAGATCAAGTGGCCAGCGTCCTTGCATAAACATGCTAAGGATGCGGGTTCGCGTCCCGCAGAGGGAATGGGGAATTTTCTAATTTGAAATTGATCACCTAAATGGCGAATGATGTTAACGTAAAGTGATCACACTAAGCTAGCCTTGCAAACAACGGTAGAAAACGGTCAAATTTGAAAAAAAAAATACCATTTAAAAATTGAATATCCATTAATTTAGTGATAACATTATAAAAGTTGACTATAAATTAATATGTCAGCCCAATAATAAGTTTTTTTTTTGTTACAGATCACCAAATGGCTTACTTCACTAAAAGGAAACTATACGATAATTATGAAACATACTCAAAAGATTTGCTTATTGAATGTAAATCGTCACCCAAGTTAGGAAATATACCCGTCAACTTTAAGGACCCAGTTTACGGCACCAAAAATACTTCTTATACAGATTTCATGGCACCAGGATTAATGGCAACGTAAGAAATTTCTTAAATCTGAAACCTATCATGAACCAAATTCATTTGTTCTATAAAATAAGTCTAATAATGGTACGTATTTATTTTTCTTAGAGTTTTGTTCTTCTTGGCAACAACCGCAACATCTAATCTGATGATCACTGACAAATTAGAAGGAGTTTGGGATAGGACAATAGTTGCTGGTGTAGACAGTTCAGAAATTCTTATAGTCCATGTGTGTATACAGTCTTTGGTGATTCTGATGCAGGTATTATATTTTATTTTTACGATTGTACAAAAACTATTACATGAAAGGTATGAACAACAAAACACACGTAGCATACTTGCGGAAATATTAATAGAGTGTAGCTGTGTAAGTGAGAAGTAAAAGACAATGGAAAAACGTATGTACATAATATATGTAGGCTTAAATGGGATAAAGGGATGTAGGCCGAGGGTAATGGACATGGAAGAAGAAAGAGAAAGTTATTGCTCTGACGTTACATGTATCCTTACGTAAAGGATGATTACTTGTTTAGGTCAATGTTATTCCAAATGAATTTAAAATATGGTTGACTTTCATCTGGACAAAACTTGACTGATTTGTTTGACCTGTTTCTAGGTGGTGGAAGTCATGGTGCTCACATTTTTGGGATATCAAGTGCCCTTCAGGGGAGACATAACCACAGTGGCTGCACTTTTGGCCCTTCAAGGTTTTGTTGGCATGGCCTATGGTTTCCTTGTGTCCGTGATGTGCAATTCTTATTCACTCGCATTCTTCGTTTCAACTGGAAGTTTTTACCCTTTGATTTTGCTCTGTGGTAAGTATTCTTGTTTATATTATTCTAGATACCTAATTACTTTTAAGTCAATACTATCTTCAAATTAATATACATACTTTTGTTCGTGTTTTGAGCATTCTAATTTCGTTATGCAGGTATCGTGTGGCCAATCGAGGGAATGCAGACAGGTCTGAGAATCTTCTCCTTGTTCCTTCCATTCACAATACCCATCAGATCACTCAGAAACGTGATAGAGAAAGGATATGACATCTTAGAGTTCCAAGTGTTGAATGGCTATTTAGTCTCGATAGTCTGGATTACATTCTTGCTTTCATGTTGCTTCTTAGCTCTTAGGGTGCAGAAATAATAGGCATTGATCAATTAGATGTACCTAAGACATTGTTTAAGTAAATTGAAATGAAAACTTTGTGGAATTCTTTTGTATATAAAAACTTATCAAACTAAAATTTAAACTTACTTAAATCTGTGCTTTGGGAAGTTATTCTATGTATATTTTATAGCACAGGGGAATGTATGATAAATACAGGGTGAGTGTTACTTTAACGGTTGAGGGCAGTTGCTAACCGTAACTTTTTCACAATTTGTTTACTTTGTATTGTATTTACATCATATTGTTGAACTATTTTAAATTTTTTTTTTACTTACTTTAACTTTTATAAAACAATTGATGTAGTTTATGCATTTTGTGATACGTAAATATTTATCGTAGATTTAATTACTTACAAAAAAAAAATCTTGTTGAGTTTTGTTCTAAACTAAACAATATTATTTTATTACAAAACCGCTCAATAGTTTTAATTCTTTTTGAGATATGGTGGCATGGCTTGAGAAAAAATAACCTTTAATCTACAAATCAAACAATTTAAGTTTATCTCAATCACTTTTATTTTCACTTTTTGTGTGTTTCAAAAAATATTTAATATTGATATCTAATTATTGTTCCGCACCTAAGGATAGAGTTAATAATTATTGTTGAAGCTATGCCATTGTTAATAATGATTTCTTATGATTAAGTGTACTATTAATAAATAGGAAAATGTATACCTACTTACACTGTCAAAATCTAATTAATAAATTAGGTTGTACATACTTAAAATAAAATTTCTGACAAAATTGGGAATCAAAATAAAACTGTGGTTTTTGTTCATAGTTTGCTTATCAACTAATGCATGTGTCCGGGTCAAAAATTTTCTGAAGGTGGCAACACTGTACTTAAAGAAAGTCTGTAAGTTTGTTAAATCCAATGATATCTCATTGGGTTATATTACTTACTTATTATGTATGTACTAAATTTCACAATTTTATGTCACTTACTCCAAAAGATTCACCATCACTATAGTTTCATGTTAGAACTTATTAATTAGTTAATTATAAGATATTGTTTTGTCTTTGTAAGAAGCAATGAATTTGTGATATTTAAGAAAAAAATTATGTACTTAATTTATGTGTTTATGCTCAAATAGGTGTAATTTTGATGTAAGTATAGATTTTTACTCTATTTAATAAATAAAAAAAAAAACTATGTCAGTTGAATTAGAAATCATTAGTGTTAGCAAATATACACATAGTGTAATGAAAATTATAGCAAGCTCTCTATATTTTAAACCTCTGTTGTGATGAGTTATTTTAGCGAATAAAGAAAATCTATTAAGAACTAAATTTGGATAATTTCAAACAAACAAATTGGAATAATTTCAACTCTTTTCTTTTTGGTACCGATGTACTTACATTTTTTGTCAATATAAGTAAGTCTTATTGGTATATTAATTATTGTTGATTTTGTGTCTAAAATATTTATTGAGGAAAAAGTCTAAAATTATTTTGTGGTCCACCTCATTGTAAACATGAAAAAAATAACCAAATTGAATCCCATTTCACGACACAAGCTGTATGTAGCTTACTGTGAAAGAGTCAAAGAGGGTATTATTTGTGTTCACTTTGAGTGAGCACAGATTCATTTTTATTAAAATAATAATGATTAAATTAAAAATGGCCAAAAACATAAAAATTTATTGCAATAAACTAATTTACTTAACAACTACCGTAGAAGTCCATTAGTCCGGCATCCAACAGTCCGGAATGACCGATAGTCCGGCATCGCTGGACTAGGACATAGGAGTTGCTGAAAGTGAGTGTTGGCTGATAGATGGCTCAGAAACTTTAAGTTTCGGCAATGGAATTCGAAGACTTGATGTAACTGGAGAAACACTTTCGGCAAACCAAAACTCTGCAGAAAAATACAAAGACGAGTTTGAGAAAATCGTGGCTGATAATGATTTAACACCAGATTTGCAATTCTGATGAAACAGGGCTAAAATAAACTTTGTTGTATGTATTTGCACACTGTATTTGTAGTTTAATTATTAACCTAATTGTTCATATAATTACCGCCCAATAGACCCGAATTGTCGGTAGTCCGGCACCGAGCCGGTCCCGAACGCGCTCGATTATCGGACTTCTACTGTAATTGTTACATTATTTGCTCGTTTTAATTAATTCTAAATGTATGCAACATTTACAGTGGATAGCATAGTATGGTATGATATTATCATATCTGATTTTTTAGATTTTTTTTTATCTTATATTTATTTATTTTTCATTGTTATAAATACTACTTGCCATAAATGTCAAATCCAAATCAATATTAAAATAAATAATATGAAATATTCAAGTCTTTTACTATAAAATTTCCTTTTTTGTTGATGTCACACTAAATAAAGGGCGAAACTATCCTAAGATAACCTATAGCTAACGACTATCTTTATTTCCTTTTAAACCCCGCTTAGGAGCATAGCGAAGCAACAGCAACCACTTTGCTCCATCAAATGTATTCGCATTGACTTCCTCTGTAAAGTATCTGTAATATCGCTATAATAGGCATCGCACCGACACACGATTGAGAGATCTAGGGTTCGAATTCCTGCTGTACTAATTTTGTCGATTTTGTTTTTCGAATTCATCAATCATTCAGTATTAAATATGTGGGACGCTTTGGAAGAGTGCCTCCATATTATCTCTTTAATATGTATAGCACCGATACCTGATCGAAAGCTGTCGGGTTCGATTCCCTGCCGTCCTCAGTGTCTCGAATATTTGTTTCATTTTTAAATACATATATTTATGGAGGCACCTTTTTTTAATAATGTGGCGTCTCATGAACCTGCCTTCCGGCTTGTATATTATGCAAAAGAGACACTAGTCACTATGGTCTCGATACTATTCAATCAAACCACATTACTGATAGGATAGCTCCTTATAGCAGAACAAAAAAGGCACAAATAAACAAAACACTTCATTTCTATCATAAATTTGAAGTATTTTATTTTACAGACATTTAAAAGAAATGGATACAAAATTCTTAAAATAATATTACACAATACAAAGTTAATTATTCATGTATTTACAACAGTTTTCACCAAACTCAATATTTTATAAATTTCCTTGAAAATATAAACGGCATTTTTCTTTTTTTCTTTCTGCTTTTAAACTCAATCAAAACAAAATAAAATCATATTCAATTTTATAGATATCACCAGGAACATAAAGATTTATTTTATTCACAACTTCAAATACACTATTCTAAACTTATTACAATATTTTTTTAAACTCTAAATGATTTTGGATATTCCTAGTCTTATATTAAATTTAAAAAAAACTTAGGAGTATTTACGATATAAAATAAACTTGGTAGTATAAATTCACACCATAATTACTTAGCACCTATTCCTAACCTTTGTGTAATCCAGTCCAAATAATTATAGAAAAGGAATTTGAATTTATTGTCCTATTAACGCTACAATTTTGATTTTAATTTCAATTGTAAAAAAGATGCATTTGGCACCAAATTTAAACAAAGGATATGCATTTTATTAAATGGTACTAGCCCGAATATAATCTGATATTTTTTATTTTTTTAAATCAACTCCCATTAAATTCAGGGTTTAGCGGAAGTCGTTACTGTAGTATGGCTGGGTACCTACCGACCTATGTTTCCAGGTTTAACATCTCTAGTGCAGTTTGTTTTGTTTCATAGTTGGAGAGGTTAATTTAGATAAGGTTTTTTTTTTTTTTTTTATAATGGCCTTCACCTTGAAGGTGTTCCTGGCCAGTCAGATAAGGTTCTTACTTGTGTTTCTACTTAAAATTACCTAAATGAAGGCTTATGTCTTTGACTTTCATATTCTTTGAATTTTTTTTTCTAAAATAATCTTTACGACAATTTCGGAGTCGAATTAAATTCGGAATCGTATCATATTTGGGCTAGGTAATTCAAATAGATAAAGATAGGATATAAAACAAGTTCATAAAAATGCAGAAAATTTGTGGCAACCTTTTGACAGTAATGATATGAATAAGGTTTTGTTTATTTGCGATTTTTTTTCAATATACCCAATCTTTTTATACACCCCTTGACTTTCCTATAACACAACAAAATACAATACTAAAATTTGACTGCTGCATTGTTTGAGAGTTAATTAAAAAAAAAAGATGTTTATGCACAGATAAGATTTCACATCTTCGTTATGGATATAAATTTAAGTACTTAATACCAGGTATACCTATTAACAAAAGCACATAATGTAAACTTAACTATTGTTTGTAGTAACATAATTTTTTTTTAAATAGAAAAAAGGTACCAAACTGGGAATTGAATATTGTAGAAGTACCCAAATGAAAATATTTTAAAGGCATATTTTCCTGTATCTCAATATTATTAGAAAAAAGTAACATTTAATTTTTTCAGATATATGAGGCAGGACAAAGCGTAATGGAGGAAAGCTCTTGTTGCCTTCTTTAGTTCCCAAGTGGAACATACATAAGTAGTGGCAATAATATTCAAATGGACCTGTCTAATATCTTTTTTACAATTTGTTATTGCTTGATGCGGCTGATTGATTATTAATTTCCCGAAGTATGGTAACATGACGCATTTGCTACATTTTTCTTCATTAAAATTGTTATTTTGTGTTGGCTGACATAGACCTCATAATTTTCACACATTGGTCAAAGTAACACCACAAACAATTAATGAGAAAATCGCTAAAAGTCTATAAAAAGGATTGAATTCCAATTAAAAAGACAGTTTATTTTACTGTCTTTTTTATTTAGGTACAACATTACAATAACTAAACTAAAATACACTTCATAATGTTATCAGAAAAGTAATAAAGTTTTAAAACTAAAACATTTAGAATAACCTATTTACTTAATGTATATATCCGTTAAAAATATTTTCGATTAAAACTAACAATAATGAAAAATTTAATTCAAATGTTAAAGTAAATCACTAGAATAAAACAAATAATTTTATTCTACAATGATGCAACAAACATTACACTATAGAATTTTCAATGGTTAAGTTTGAATCACTGGATAAAACATTGATTGATAGATAACTAAATGCAAGATAAATGTGATAGACCAACCAATTTTTCTGCCTAGCTTGAACTTTGCAGTGCAATGTTTACTGTATTGTTGCAGGATAAAAGTAAATGTTAAGATAGAACAACCCCTACCAGTCACAAATCTGTACAAACTCAAAATGTTGTCAATCAAAATCAACCCAATTATTGTAAATAAAGAGTCCAAGAACAAAAAAACAAAGGGTTTGTACTAAATGTATTAACTATCACACTATATCTACTTCATTATAATAAGAATATTTACATTACAATTATATGTTTCAGGACAATTTAAGATTGATCATTGTAAATTATGATATTCTATCAAACTAAAAAGATAACAAAAATAGTACATTATTCTTCTTTATAGGTCTAAATAATGTGTCTAGTAAGAACACCGGGAAAACTGTATTAACACAAAGTTATTAGAAAAAAATACTGTTTTTTTGGACACTGATTTTATCTAAAACTTATCAAACTTTAGAGATATTCCAACAAGGGAAACCTTATAAAACTGACATTACCTTGATGCCATTTTATGCTTTCTCCGTCTGTATCATGTTAGTATCAAGAACGTTTCCTGTGACGCATTTGGAGGGAACGGGTTTGTTTCTGAAAGTTCTGCCTCTGTTCTTGATCTGATGGTTGATTTGATTCAACGCAGTGGACGAAATATCATCCGAATTCTCTTTATAGTTCTTAGATGGTCTCAAATTAAATATATTTTCATTGCTGTTGAGATGATTTTCAACAGATTTGTCGCTGTCTGGGCTTTGAGGACCGTGTTGAATTTTATTTCGCATAATACCTGAAAATATATTTTAAAATAAAATTGTCTGTTGTAATATAATACAATATCTTATCTATAAACATGCACGACGGATATTAGAATTCCGAGAACCTTATATTGAGGTTCAATCAATCAATCAATCAATTCTCCCTTTTACACCCCACTCAGGGGCATAGGGAGGCAACAAGAGCTCTCCATTGCGCTCGATCTTGCGCAATGTTTATGACCTCCTCCCACACCATGTCCATGTCCCTCAGCTCTGCTCATATTGAGGTTAGTTTAAAAAAAGTGTATATTTGTTAAAAAAAACTTTGCTCATAATAATTATAGTAGATAGTGCCACATGATTTTAAAGGGCACAGCGAAATCTGAGAGTATTTCGTTATAATCAAATGTAGATTGTTGATATTTTTAAACAATAGAAAATTTTATTATAAGGATAGTAATTTTTTTAATATATGACCAATATAGAATTTAATGTAATTTTCACATGCTAGTAATAAAGTGTTTTCATTACCATAACGCATTATAGCTTGTTCTGTCGAAAGTAAAGGTCTGCCTTGGATTTTGACACATGCATGTTACACTAAAGTGTATTATTAAAAGTAAACTGATTATAGTGATATTATACAACAAAAAACAATTGATTATACTGAAAATTCTTAAGGCATAATATGTACTGAATGTCAACATACAATTTTTATAAACGCTTTGTTATACACACAGGTTCATCGAATAAATAATCTTCTCCTCTTGCGATAAATTGTTACCACTGTTAAAAATTGTGTCAAAATATATTGTTACGGCGAGCAAGTAACAATGAAAATACGCTTCAGCACATTTTGCAATATTTTGAGGTGGTTGGTAGACCAGTGGTAAGAGTCGGCGACTATCGTACGTACATCGTACTGAAGGTCGGGGGTTCGAATCCCGGTGCCCACCATTTCTATTTTTATGACACAAGCCTTTGCTTAAGCAAAATGAAAGATGTCAAAAGTGTGTTTGTGATCACTTCGAGTGAGCACAGATTCATTTAAGAATTTATGGAAAATTTTTGATATTTCGGTATTTGTTATAATAAAATTGGTTAGTTTAGTATTATGTACATACATAGCAAATTATAGAACCAACTATTTTGTTGCCAGACATCATTAATCATGTTTTATGGGCACATAGAATGAAGACTGAAGGGGCACATAGTCAGCCAAGTGGTCAACATGGATATCCCACATGCGGGGATAATAGAGGACGACCTTACATTTCTTCAGGGCTGGGAATGCTGGTTTGAGTCCTGCAGGGGGTATAGGATTTAGGAGATTCAACAAATTTGACCACCTAAATGGCGAACTTTGTTAGCATTAAGTTACCACACTAAATTGGTTGGGGTACTGGCGGTTACGCCGGCTTTCGTACTGTTTGGTGCGGACGTCGTGGTTCGATCCCAAGTGACGACCATCTTCCTCTTTCACGACACAAGCTTTAAGTAGCTTACTGTGAAAGAGTCAAGGAGAGTATTTGTGTTCACTTTGAGTGAGCAGATTCATTTAAAAAAAAAAAATTGTTCAAGTTGGATTCTGCCCGACGCATGAGATTTAAAAAAAAATTTGTTCAAGTTGGATTCTGCCCGACGCATGAAATTTTTCCACATATTGAAAATTCTCATAATATTTATTCGGGAATTTGAACATTACCACCTAATGGCGAACATTGTTAATGTAAAGTGATCACACTAAACCAGCCTTCGAAACAACAGTAGAATACGGTCATAAGCCCGTAGTGGTACCATTTAAAAATCGAACAGTATAGTGAGTCATAAGTTGTTGATGTATATTCATTATCACACTAAGCCAGCCTTCGAAACAGGAGTAGAAGACGGCTGTACGTGATTTAATGATAGCATTAAATAGTTGGATCTATATGTTAAGATCTAGTCCTGGAAAAAGGCTCTAAAATCCATAAATAGTTGCGGTACATGCATAAAGTGACCAGCTTTAACATAAATACAGCACATCACAATAAAATAATGAAAGGATCAAACCTTTGAGAGGCTCAATAACTTTCCTGTTCCCACCCCAAATGTTGTTAGTTAGGACACATTTCAGATTGTCACATTTATTCACATTAGCATTTATCCCTTCAACACCAACACCGTCACCAGATTCTGTACAAAAGTGTTAGTGTGTTAGTTAATAGAAATTCAACATTTACCTAGTTAATGTGCACAGTAAAACAAATGTACTCAATAAATGATAAAGAAAAACATAATAATAGACTCAAAAGACCAGATATTTATTTGATACTATTGCATACAAGCATCATATTTACATGAAGCAGTGTATAAGCTAATACATACATATATATTGCTGTCAAAAGTTAATAAAGAAACGGATCGTAATTAACTTTTCAGAATTCATCCGCGAATATTATTTTTTTTTACTAAAGAGACCCCGTTTCTAAAGCCAATAGTCGCTTGTGTGAATTTTTGTATGTTTTAACTAACTAACTTAAGTTGAGATATATACTTTTTTGGTTAATTTCTATAAGGAAGACCACAAATTGCAGTTCATTATCAATGATGTCAAATACCCTGAGGAAAATAGGAAAAAAATCTCAACTACACTCTGTTTCTGGAGAGAATGACTTTTTTGCACAATTTAACACTTTCACTGCCCACTACACTTATCCGTGTATCATGCGTCTAGCGCATGGTGCCCACTACACGGATCCGTGTATCATGCGTCTAGCGCATGGTGCCCACTACACGGATCCGTGAACATGCACATCAACATACAAACGCGCCAGTCTATCGCGGGCACTCCTAGCGAGCGTTGTTTTTGCACTTGGTTCTTGTAATAGCGAGCGTTGTTTTTGCACTTGGTTCCAAATTAATTTAATTGGTAATAAAGACACTTATTACTACTAGAAACAAGAAAAAAAAATATCCGGCATTCTTTAAAGAAATCACATTTTTTTTTAAGGCTGTGAAAAGAAATAGCATTTTTTTTAAAGCAGTGAACGTGTTAAGGCATTAAATTAAATTTTTAGCAACCATACAATCCATTTTATCCAGCACTAAGTAGAATTTTAGGCACAATGCAGGCTGATTTTGCTTGTAAGTAACAGAACATAACATTAGGGGTTTCCTAATTTAAAAATGTATGGGTTTCGATGCAGAAAATCGACCTCGGTAGCCTAGTGGCATTGGTGCCGAGTTCAGATCAAGAGTTATTTTTGTTGGATCATTTTCTATGTATTTTTAACATGAAATTTCTACTCGGGGTTTGAATTCTGTCTTAGATTGGGTGGTATCGGTTGACTGGTAGAGAATGCTTCAAGAATCAAATTCTGTCGGTTATATTTATTTATTTTATACTTTATGCATATTAAAAATAGTGTACAAAAATAGTGTATAGACAAGTGGCAATGGCGGGATTATAGCCGTAGCAATCTCTAATATCCAACCACAATATTGTTTGGTTATACTGACACCTCTGTATATAAGGGGGTTATTTATATTGTGTTTGCAATATGAGTCAGTGATTAATGCAACTATACAGCTGTATTTTTTAATACTGCAGGTTAAAACCACCTATATAAGAAGGCCGTAGTGCTATGTCACATCGTGAGGGCCAGCATTCGCTTGCCTATATCTGTATGTACTTGCCTGTACGCTATGATATCTGTCTACACGCCGGCGGCCTGGTGACGCGAGAGGAAAAATGGCCGCCAGCGGTAAGGCCTTCTTATATAGGTGGTGTTGCTGCAGGGTCTGTTATATAGAAGTTTCGATTTTGACCGTTATATAGATGTTGTAGGAATAGATGCACGGCAAGTAAAGAAGAAATTAATAGTAAAAAAAGTGTTAGTGTCATGCAACATTATTTAGTTCTTAAATATATAGGATTTTTCTGGAATTTTAAAAGTGGAAACTTATTCACAAATCGCTTACCTTTCTTCATCGAATATAATATTAACTATGAATAATATGCAAATAATCTCCAAGATAAGAGATATGAATCCGAATGGCAGAGTTTCTTTGGAAGATTTATAAAACAAGCATGACACATACAATGTTATCAAACGTGTAGTGGGTGTATATTTGTGTGTGGCGTAATCTTAATTCATAAGAAATACACTCTTTTAACACACTGGCAACCGTTGAATGCTTCTAATCTCTTTACATTGTATAATAAGGTGATAAGTTAACTTGAAATAGGCCAAATAGTTAGTGATAAATGTTGAAAAAGAAATACTCACTGTCTGTAGAGGAAGACACGTTGCGTCTCTTGGCTGGCGAACATTCACTCTTTTCTTTGAGGTTATTATTGTAAATGATCCTTGGCTCAATTATATCATCGCTGCCTTTGAACGAAATCCTTCGTTTTTTGTTGTTTATCGTCTTTCCGTTAGATTCGCCACTTTTGGTTTGTAGAGAGGAGTTCAAACTTTTGAGATGGTTCAAATCCACGAGCGTAGCGTCAAAGCTAATACCACCACCTAAAATTATCTCCATAATATCTTGCTTGGAAGTTTTACCTAAAGTATCATCCACTTTGGAGTAATAATCTAAATATTCATAGTCCCCAAACTCGTCATGATCGGTGGAGCCGTTGAAGTAATCTTCATTACGTAACATACTATTTTCTGTAATTTTATTATCCTGAACTTTGGTTTCTTTTATTTCAATCTGCTTATCAGGTTTAATATCAACACTTTTGATCAGTTTAGGTTCGGACATCTTCCTTTTCTTTAAGGGTAAGCATTTGACATTAAACACATCGTCATAATTTTCATCATATTTCAAATCGTTCAGCTCCACATAGCAGTGTGAGCTACTTGGCAAGGAGACCTCAGCATGTACAGACATTTGCACCTTCAGTGGAGAGGCTTTGAATTTTTTCTTTTGCATATTCATGGGTTTGATCATACGACGTTTAGAACTCAGTTGTGAAAATGCAGTCTCAACAGTTTTGTCAGCGTTTAAGAGAAAAATGACCGATTCTGTATTATTGACAATCCCATTGTTAGCAGCCAAGTATTGTTTCAGATACTTCTTAGATTTAAATAGCATAGATTTTGCTTTGACTTGGGACTCTTCGTCAAAGTAGAGAAAGCTCTCTTTATCAGAGTCATCTACAGTTTGAGCATATTTTGGAGATAGCGGATTCGATACCGATCTTTTTCTGCAAGTTATTTGTAGTTCTGGGCCTGAACTTCCCGAATATACTTTACTTTCATTCTTGGAAATATTCTTCGATTTCTCCAACTCTTTACGAGCCAGTTCATTATTTTTCCGCTCCAGCATATCTATATTCTTGCGAACTTTCATAAGTTTTCTAGCTTCAAAAATATTAGAAGCTATTCTAGGTTTTTTCACTTTCTCAATAATGGGCGTTGGAGATATTTCAGAAACAACTTCTTCTTTAGATGGGTTTAATTGACTGTCAATATGTATAACTGGTTTCTTATTCACAGGAGAGGTGTTAGTTTCAGCTGTGGAAGAAGGTGCAGGAGTTGGCATGACTGATGGTACAACATTTTCTGCAGGCCTATGGAGTTGAGGAACAGTTGGTGACTTTTTAACAACTGGTTGGAACATATTGAATTCTGATTTGATGTAGCCACCTGAAGTAACCTTGACTTTATCAACAACTTCCACGCTGTCACTTTGCCCAGATGAGGAACTTCCATTGGAATGGTTGCCACCACCTCCTTTACTTTTACTGGAAGACTTCTCTTTGGAGGATGCCTGATGAGAAGCTGGAGTACTTGAATGTTTGGTGGAATTATCATTGCCATCATTTGAATCTCTGTCAGTGGATCTCCGAGTTCTGCTAGACTTGAAGGTTGAGCATTGCTCATCTTTATCGGGCCTCTCTTTGTTCTTCTTGTCATCTTTTTTATCCTTTCTGTGTCTGTCTGAACTGCCATGTTTACTGCTAGAACTAGTGTACTTATCCTTACTGCTATGACTACCATGTGAATGTTTATATCTGTCGTGACTAGAATAATCAGAGTTCCTCTCTCCTGTGTGAGAAGATGACTTATCTCTGGATGACTCTCTACTGCTCCTGCGTGGATCTTTACTTTTTTCACTCTTGTATGTATCTTTTGAATCATTTTTACTGGATGATCTGTCATACTTGTCAGAACTTCTTTCAGTTGTGGAATGTCGATGGGAACCACTAGAAGATCTATGACTTGAATGTCTGTGCGAAGAACTGGAAGATCTGTGGCTTGAGGAACTTTTATCTTTATAATCCTTTTCATCTGATTTATACCTGTCTTTGGATGATTTGTGTGAACTGTCATGAGAAGAACTGTGTCGTGCATCATCATGCCTACTAGAATGCTTGGAATGAGAGCTTCTGGAGTGGTGTTTGGACTCATCCTTTCTATCTTTAGAGCGAGAAGAACTTGATTTGTGTCGGTCTCTGCTGCTCTTATGATACTCAGTGTCTTCTCTTTTAGGAATTTCAGTTTTTGCAACACTCGTTTCCACACTAGGAGATTTTATTCCTTCTATGCCGGATATACTCAAACTGCTTATATTCTTCAAATTTTCTTCAGATTCAAGAGATTCATGAATATCAATTTTTAACTCATTGCTATCAGATGTTTCATCCATACTTTTTTCACTGAACGACGATATTTTATTAGCAAATGTGTAAGTGTCCTTAGTAAGGTAAGTTTCTTTCTGAGATGACACAAACATACCACTACTTTTGGAGTCATTTGAATCAACAGAGACATCCATAGCAACATTTATTTTATTGCTTTCTGAAGATGTCTTGGATTCTACACTAGACACTACTTCAGAAGCTGTGGAAGCCTTGGACTTTAGTTCGGATTTGGGGAAAACATCTTCCCCACTATTACTGTACTCCATTAGAATATCTTGTTTCTTACTGGACAAAGGCTCAAAACATTGCCTGGCATCGGAAGAATTGTCTTCGTTGGTAAGCTTAAAGTGGGTTGAACTATCCCTGATATGCATTTTTTCAGGAGATGTCATATTGGCATCTTCGCCACTGTCATACACAATAGAAGTTTTATTGTATGACTTATCTTCTACAGAATCACTAGATTCTTGGGAATGGATGGACTTCATAGCTTTAGACTCCACATTTGAAGAGCGCCAATCATTTGAATCTCTAGAATTATTCTCACTATTTATTGAGTGCTGAGAAATATTAGGACTTTCTTGTTTCAAATCATCAATTGGTTCAAAAGCTGGAGATTCAAAGTCATCGTCCTTGGAATCATCCGAGTCATAGGATGTATCCACACTTGGAGCACTCGCATCCATTTTGATTTCTGTATCATCTTTATTTTCAACGAGCTTCATTTCGACGTCGTTACTTTCTGATAAAATTAATGGATTTTCCGATGATTTTTCATGAGACTTTACAGAATCCGGACTTACCGCCTCTAGATCATGAGGCAGAAGTGCATCTGTATCTACATGCAAAGGTTGAGAACTGCCGGCAAAATAGTCAGACCTTTGCTTTGAAGACTTGTCAGGTTTTTCTAAACCCAAGCACTTGTAAACAACCTCCTCTACTTGTGGTAAAAACACTGATGCAATTTTAGGATTAACCACCTGATCTACAATACGCTCGACACCCTGCTCCAAAAAGTTTGAGCTGAAATTCAATGACAAATTTCATTTAATAGTTTGCAATAAAACATTAAAAAATATAGTAGGTATGTATTATATCAGCCGAATGCATCTTGAAAAAGATAATGTAGATAATTTTATACATGATTTTTCAATTAATTTGCTTGCGCAATTCTGTATACTTGGACACCTCTCATGTTTCAGTTGAAATAATGTGTCTGGTCATTAATCATTGTAAGTATAATGTTTATTATTTAGGGTATGTGCAATTTTAGTTATAATAACTGGAAATAAATTAGGTACATATTATGATTCAGAATGAAATGATGAATTTTAAAACTTACTCTAGGATATGTTTACGAAGTTTTTCTCTGAGCTGATTTTTGTTGAGGTCTGGTTTCCAGTTTTGCCTGGACAAGAATCCATCAACCGTCACTTCTACCCGTTGCCTTAAATTTTGGTACGCAGGTTTAGTATCAACGTCAGCAATACACTCTTTACGGAACTAGAGTAAAACAAAGATATAAACCTATTTCAGATTAAAAAATGACAGATTGACTTTGGTCTTTAAGAATACTTGGATAGTATGAAATACACAGCCACTAAAGTTTAAACTTTTGAGGTTAAGGATGAGTTTATTTCAACAAAATATTCCACAGTAGGTTCTATAATTAATTTGTATGTATAATATACAATAATTGTAGGTATGTATAATTCTATACAATGTATGATCTGATCTGAAGTTTCCAAATCCGTTACGGGATTGTTGGATGTTAAGTTGAAACAATGTGAATTTATGTCCTAACCTAACTGACTGAACGCAATAAACTCAATTATCACCTAACCTAATAATATTCTAAACTTAGATATAAGTATACCTACAATCAAACTAACGATCAGTCTAAGTAGAAAATTAAAATATAGCTTATGTTTCCCTCTATAAGAAACAATATAATGGCAATTGAAAATTGTTTGTTAACCCTGAGCTTGCAGATGACCAACAAACTTGGAGAGCCTAGATCATAATAATTCTGTTGGCTACCATAGTGTTAGCAAAACATGAGTCATCCAAAGTGCATTCTGATATAACCATGTTTTGGAAGATTATTAGGTTATATATAGCAATACAAAGTCTTCACATACAGAACATCATAGGAAACATAGGTAATTATTGATGACAATACCAGCCATGTTAAAATTCTGTGACCAAAAGGTAAAGGGGGATGAGTCATAAAATGGCACTTTACAGGAGAGACAAAACAAAATTCTCGCGGAAGCAGATTTTTTACAAATTACTATTTTAGAGCTTGTGTACCGAATTCAATGCTCATTTTTTGAGAAGATATATAAAGTTTGATACTTTATACGATGCACATTATTTATTTTTACCATAACCGGTATATTTATAAATAAATGACATATCTCCTTTTACCTTTTGGAAAATTGAGGTTGTATTTCTAAAATTGTAACTTAACTCCATATCTCACATATGTTTTTTTAATTGAAATTTCTCGATTTATGTTTTTGATTATAGGAATAATTAAAAAAAAGACAATTTACATGTATTAACGTTTGTTTTTAATCATTCATAAAGGATATTTAAAAAATTACAAGAATAAAACGTAAAAATTACTTAGGAATTTACATCTAAAATCTTGATAAAAACATATACCTAATACAAAAAATTAACACAATATTAAAAAACTGCATTGGGTAAATAATTAATAAAGAATATAATAAATATTGAGGATAATTAATATTATTACTTTGTTAATTATTGTAAATTGAGATTGTATAAATTTATAAATGTAATATGATACCTTCAAAGAACTATAGATGGTACGGATATAAATGCAATGAATAAATATAAAAAAAAAATTAAAAGCCAATCAGATATCTATGTCGGATACTTCAACTATAGGATCTTGGTGTTGTCTGGTAGGGAGTGGTAAAAATCATGGCAATCTTTATCGATCAAATTTAAAATGCTCAATAGGTCCTTTTTCTTCTCCTTGCTAATCGCCAAGGGACCATTATAGCATTTTTCAGGGCAGAGATCAACATTTTGTTGGCCTCTTCGCAAGAAAGACGTAATAGAAAAGGGTTCATCTTCCTTTAGGGAAGATTTATAATTGATATGGTTCGTGTCAATGTTCTTAGTATATTGTAGCCATTTAATATTTTGCCACACAATTTTTTCGCCCGTTGTATTTAATTTCTTCAAATGTAGTGGCCCTTTAAAGAAATCATTAAATTTGTAAAAATCTAAATAACTGAAAGTTTTTACAGAAATTTTACCGCTACGTTTGCTGCAACTTCGTACCATGTTATACCAATCCCTTGGCACATGGATAACACTGGCTCGTTTTTTTTTTCTCTCAATCAGGGCATGTATGGAATCGCATTCCATGTGCGTGTGACTAGAAATTTATGATTAATAACTAGGTTAGGGCGTCTTTGAATAAGTGTCAAAAGCATAGCTGCCACGTGGCTATTTTTATTTTGGCCTGTACACGAGTCAGAGAAAAATATAATTTCCTCTACCTCAGAGGGAAGAGAGAGGACAAAGTCAAATAAACATGAGGCTATTTGATTCGCCCCTCTTCCACCCTCACCTTCATGACACATGTAGCAAATGGCAGATTTTTCGTGGCAGTCGTAAATAGTTAAATTAAATGTCCATAGTAATCGCTTGTAAAAAACAACGTTAGACGTTAAATTTGGCGTTGGCAGGCATTGCTGCAAATTAAAGCAATACACTTTACGCTTGGACGTTGCATTGCCTACATCAATCCTTTTTTTTCATAGGCCTCATCTGCTGCATCCATATGGGCCTTTGATTCCGCCTCTAAGATGCTGACTTCGGTGTCACTTAAATTTTTTCTGGCGATGATAATTTTCATTCTATTAGTGTCGCATGTATTACACGTATCGATGGCTGGCTTTTTGATTTTCAATCCCATAGACTTAAAATTTTTGACAAAAGTCGAGACTGAAACCGCATCTGATACCTTTTCTTATGGTGGTGACGTGGTGTTGTTTATGGTGAAATTCAGACAAATGGATGTCATTTATACGGCTACATTGTGGATCATCTTATAAACAAGAAATTAGTTAATTTAAAATATTTGTTTAAATACATAATCGTAATAAGTAAGATATACTGTATTATCGTAATAAGTAAGAAATTTAACAACTAGAAAATTACTAATCATAAAAGCAAAATAGGAATATTATTATTATTTCAACATAACTAGATAGAATAATAAAAGAAAGATAGAATAAAAAAAAATAAAGCTAGTTTTTTGTAGGTGCTTACTTTCCTTACTATGCATCGACCTCGCTTTATTGACTAGTAACATGCTCCTTTTGCTATACATTTTAATTTTGATATCATTATTACGTAAATTAAAAAAAAATAATTCGATTTTGTGCTGTAAACAAAGACGTCCTTCCGCGACCAATTGGTACGACTTACTGCGAGCACGACATAATCGCATGAGAAAGTAGCGAGAAAGTCCCAGAAACAATTACGGAAAAGAGATGAGTAGCGCCATCGCCTTTGGACTTTAGCGACCTTGCATAAACGGGCATTAAAAAAATAAGGAAAAAGGAGATGAGTCTAGTAAATGCCATTCTCATTATTTTTTTTTTATGAACTTGAATCATGTCTTTTTTTAATTTGATATTTTTTATATCTAAATGAATTCGTATCGACTCAAAACTTTCTTCCTTGATGCTTTTCACCATTATAATTCGAATGGCATTCATAACTCGATTTCGGCATTTTTTGACTCATCCCCCTTTACCTTTTGGTCACAGAATTATCTTGCATAGGATAGTGGAAGTAATTTACAACAGATTAAACAAACGGGTACAAAAGATAATTGAGCAAATTATCTGACCGAATGTAGAAAATAGTGGAATACTGCAAGATAAATGAAAATACAATGAAATGACGAAATACAAACATTTTTAATAGTTGTATGAGGTGAGGTGACACATAAATACATCAACAAGGTACCGCAAGAGGCGATAGATAAACAATAATCCAAAGTATTACGTGGGAATTGTCTCAAAATCGATTGCATATTTATAATAATGATTGAGTTTATAATTACCTGATCAAATATTCCTTGATTTTTAAGCTCACAGACTATGTAATCGATTAACCGCGGATCACCAGGTAAAAGAGGTAAAGTTTGAGCCACCTCCATAGCAGACCTAAAAACTGCTAGTGTTGCACATCAACATGTGCAAACTCTTATGTAATTTTGATAGCACGAAATGTCAATAATCATCACAAACAAAAAAAAACAGGTAATATCTTCAATAAACAGGGAAAACACAAAGCATATTATTTGACAATACCCATACGACCATCATCTTTTCCATAAACTAACTAAACCAAGTTTACCAAATTCAGAATTCAAGCGTTTTAGGTTTCTATGTTGGTACTACTGATCTTTAATGTTGCCATGCTGCGGAGTATGTGGTCGCCTAAAAAATCGACATACCTCGATACTCATATACTAAAAATTGCATAAAAACAGGAGGGAACACAATAGTAAACAAATTTTTATTTTGCTTCAATAGACAATGATTTTCCGCCATCACACAAATTATTCTTGAGCATCTTTGAAGGTGAAAATTGCCTATTTACCATTCATTATAGAAGCCTCCGAAAAAAACTTAAAATAATAATAATAAGTTTATTTCAAATAATAATATATGATAATTATAATAATATAGGTATTAGGTACTCTACTTATAATCTAAAATTTTATATTATTACCTCACTGGGTTTCACCCGTCGACCGTGAGGTTGACCACCTCACGTCCTTAAACCTCAATCGGTCAGTAAAGGCATAATGAGCCTCGGACGCTTTCGAGCGCACTGGAGAGCTATTGATGCCTCCCTATGCTCCTGAGTGGGGCCTAGGCCTCCCGCATAGTGGGGTGGTTTGGGGGAGGGGGGGGGGGGGCTTGGCGGGCTTGATTTATATGGGGCCGACTTTTCGGTTTGATTGTTGCTTCGATCGAGCTGGGGGGTCGGTTTCGTGCGGGTCGGGTTTGCTGCGGATTGGTCTCCTCCGGGCTGACTTGCGGTGAGCGGAGGGCCTTTAAGGGAGAATGATGAATGGGTTTCACCCGTATCGAGTTGATATTATTTTGTTAACCTTTTATTACATTCATCCTAAATGTCTAACTAGCCCGATTTTTTGTAACTTACTCTACATAATAATTATTTATAGTAATGTAGTTAAATAAAATCTCCATTGTTCGAGATTTCAGTAAATGAATCAATACTTATACAAAAATACAATCATTTTATTCTGTTGTATACGTTTATCATTTTGTTAAGGCATAAGTTTTAATTTTAAAATTAGTTTAATCAATATGTATTAAAAACTGCAATCAGTTGATATGCATTAATTACATTGACACTGTAATTGATTTAAATAAACTTTTAGCAAATATATGTTTGACGAGTGCCTAATGTTTTATTGTCAGATTTTATATGCATAGGATTTAAAGGGGCAAAAAGGGGTGTTTTATTATGGTAACCCTAGGGCAAAAGTAGGTACATAATGTTTACACCCCTCTGTAGGTAGGTATTACCAAATCTCTGGACGGAATTGTTCTGTGGCGCAGATGTTCTGAAATTTTGGTGTTGTGCGTTTTGTAGGTACGGTGTCAGTAACATTATTTACGCTTGTTTTCGAGTATATAACTCACATGGTCGTGTAAACTATTGCATTTGAGTTATTTTCGTTACAAGGTTAGGACGTGTTATTAAAAATATCTGAAAAAGTGATCATTATTGATAAAGATTTTTTTGAAAAGACCGGCATAAAAGTGAAATCACGTGTGTGAATACATTATATTTTTGCTGCGTACATTAACAAAAATTATATTTCAACTGTATTACCGAGATCTACGTCGAATTTTTCCTGGTAATAAGTCCCTGTAAACTTTGAAAGGTAAGTTTTAATTAATACAATGTAACTTTTATTTCATAAATAAACTTCTTTTTTGATGAATAAAATTGCAGTCGTCCAATATGCTGTCAAATAACTAAGTTCTTGTATTTTGTTTTTAGTAAACCTGCCGTTGAAATTTAAGTAGATGACTTAATATATTATGCATTTAAAATTATTAATTTACTTAACATCAATTAAAGAATGCATATAATAATATATTGGCGATGTTTTTAATACATTCATACTATTATTATTTTAAAGCTGATGAAATTTTTGCCGGCGTATAACAGTCAAACAGTGATCGATCTTTCAAGGTGACATTGTAAAGTCTTTAATAATAATAATTAATAATAATTATAAAAGAAAAAACAAATTTTAGGGGGTTGTAGGATAAAAGGTTATTTCACTTATAAAAAAGAAGTTTTATTGATTTTTAAACTATACCTAATTGAAATTTATTTTCATTCTATTTCATAAATTTTCATTGTAAAATTCGATAACTGTAACTTTATGGCTGTAAACTAAATAATCATTTTTTGCAGTATTTTAGCAAAATGCTTACCTATTCATAACACTGCGTTGTAAAATTTTATTTTACTACTATCCGCTATTGCGTCATTGCATATTGGAGGCTCGTCATGACGTCACTCCCTACTTTTAAGGCGGGAAAAGAATGTTCTATTGGAAATGGTACCTACCAGTTTTCCCCCATTATTCTTTTGATGTATTGAACTAATATACTATTTTTTTGTATCAATAGTCAACCTACACTAAAAGCTGTCATTGTCACGTGGTTAGGTCAGTTACGATCACTGAGCTCTATAATAAATTACATAGGTACTTTCTCCACAGAATTCTATACAAAACCTAGAACCCGGACGCGTATTCATAAAAGTGAAGCCCAAATATTTCATTTTTCACAGTTTCTTTATTGCTATTTGAGTGATTTGAACTAAATTTTTCATAAATTAAAAGTCAAACTATCTACTTACTTAAATTAACTAACGAATCTCTATATACAACATTTCTTTCCGCCAACCATTCTGTAAAAAAATGCCGATCAAAGAGACATCAATTCTTTGCTTTGAAAATATGTATCTAAGTACTCCAAGTTGTTTAGTAAATCTACGACTTGTTCTAATGTTCCATCCCAAATTTAAAAATAGGTTCTTAATTTAATTATCATTTTGTTCTGTTGGCAAACGTGCTTCATGCCATAGTTAAAAATTAAATAATAATATTGTTGTGGATTTATTACGAAGTACCTACCTATTAATAATACGATTATTATTCACGCACAGAAGTGGCGATTGTGTACCTTGACTAGGTACCTACGACCAGTAGGAGGTGTGTCAGTGACGTCATATTCAACTAAGAGCAGGCGAAATATTATGCTATGCAATAGGTATACCTACTAACACTCGTTTATTCGCACTTTGCCTCCAAAACCACGTTTCTGTGTTATCTGTTGAAGGTGACATTGAAATGTAAATAGTAAGTAAGTACTTCGTTTCCAAAATGATGAAACTTTCGGTAATATTCCCACGCAAAAGGGAATCGTTCTGCGCAGTACCTACGTCGTAAACATTTCGTTTAAAGCGAGCGTTCGTGGGCGGTACGCGACGTCATAGATCCACCCCAACGTTTGACCCATGACCTTTCTTCAGATCTTTTAAAGGTTATGGTTTGCATCTTAAACGAATCATCTTTCTTTGCAACCATTACTTATGTAAATGAGCATTTATTCCAGAGTATTTAATGTCGCATAATTTTATACGAATCTATAATAATATCTATATATTATTTGCTTGATTTTTTAAAAATAATTGTTTATATTTTTAACGAATACAGACTAAAAATTAGATACGTAGGTACCTAATCATGAATAATTAATTTATTAAAAAAAATATTTTTTTTTAGTGCTATATACTAACCATCCTTTGTGTTGCAATATACAGTAACATGGGCATTGGAGTCCTGTTATTCCTTCGCATAGGGTTTCATAGTTGATGGTCGTGGTTTCGATGCCCGATGCCGACCTTCATCCTATTTCACGACACAACCTTTGCTGAGCGTGAAGGATGCCACAAAATCGATGTAACGCAGGGTCACTGTTGCCTCGTTATGCCTTTCAATATATATATTTTTTTTATTTCTTTGAGATCATTTACAGAGTTAAAAATCGTTAAAATAAAATTCAACAATAACAAATTCAAAATATGTATACAATGTTTCCTCTCTCTTAAAGCTTGTGCATAGGAGAGCGTCTTTTGTTTAACTAGGTACCTATATGTGTTTTTTTTTTCTTAAGAAATAGGTAGTACTGAGAAATTTTAAATGTTTTGTTTCATCATTTTCCATACCTACATAAGAATGAGACACATAATTTTCTATACCGACCTCGGTAGCCTAGTGGCAAAGGCTCCGACTTCAGATCAAGAGGTCCCGGGTTCGATTCCCGGTCGGGTCAGAAATAATCAATGTGTTTTTTCACTTGAAATTTCTACTCGGGGTTGGTATCCTGTCTCAGATTGGACGGGACCGGTTGACTGGTAGAGAATGTTTCACGCATTAAGTTCCGCCGGCTATACTGACACCTATGTATAGAAGAGTGTTATTTATTTATTTATAACAGTATCTAGGCTAAAACAAGTTCATCAGATTTTTCAGTGTGTGTATTTCGAATATGTACCTATAACGTAGGATATAATATCGTTCTGCTTCTATCATGTTCGGTAACGAGTCTGACATAATGTCAATAAGATTGTCAAGTTCAGCAATGAGGCTTACTGTTGAGTGTTGATGAAATGAAAGGAGTGGTGTGATACAACTACACCTTCTAGAACTATCTCGTTGATCACGCACATTATGGGAGTTGCTTTATTACATATACTAGCTTATACCCGTCTTGCTTTAGGTTTTTGATTCCGATTGTCAGGCTTGATCGGTAGGTAATTAAACAGGTTCTAGTCTAGCTTCCCATTGCTTAACAGACCTCTATAACTGACATAAGCACAGAAAAAGAAGAATGACACTTACAATTATTTCTGTTTTACCGACCTCATAATATTATACGAACCTACCGACATAATTTGCAAGTTTTCATAGAGAGAGATATAGCTCTGTGGTTTGAATCTTAGCTACATTCACTAATGTGTGATAATTAATTAGGCTCTCCACCCATAGAGGGTGATTTGCGCTATCTGTCAAATTTGCAAAATGGAGGAATCATTTTGCAAATTTTTTCATTAAATCTTTATTTATTGAGAATAATAAGATTTGAATAACATTTATATGTATAACAAATCAATCTATGATTATTTTATTACATTTTCATACCGTAATACCAAGATTCCATTCAACGTTTACATGAGTAATTTTGTTTCCAAAAGTCTTTTTGAGAAATTTGTATGAAGATCCTAAAAAAATAGATTTTTTTAAATAGCTCTAAATATATTAAAGTTAATGCAGCAAATTGTATTTAAGAACCTTCTCCAGCATTTTGTACGGCTCTGGGCATATTAATATCTGACGTAGCATTTGTATTTTGAGCGTGATGCTCGGACATAACGGTAAAGTATTGTCAAAGGCAAATAAAAAAAACATTTCTAAAATATTATGTAGAAGATTATTATATACAAACCACATGGCTCAGGCATATGAAAGGTTCGTTGATTGTTTGATCGTTCAACAATAATTTCGCATTACCACATCGGGGACTGCGGACAGTTTGAGATTTCTCTCCGTAGCAACAGTAGGAACACCAATTTCCGGCGGAGAACTGTTGTTTATTATTGTCATAGAAACCATCGACGACGAGACGAAAATATTATAAGTATGAAAATTTCTCGTAGTCAGATCGGTTTTGTCAATTGTATGAAAAATATTTCGCGCGGGGTTAGTGTTTCAACTTAATTTACGGACGAACGTGACCAAATATATATTAGATTCAGCGTGGTTCGGGAATTGCAAATCACGTTGCCGATGATTTCGCCAGATTCCTCTCCGTAGGACTTGATCAGGTGATCGCCGCCGGTATCAAAGACATCACCAACGTTTTGGATCCTGGCCAATTATTTCATGAGAAGCGTGACCATGTCTAATGGCAGTATTATTAATGCTTCACAATATTATTTTGTCTAAACTTGCAGTGCAACGCGTTCTGATGTAATAAAATCTATTTATATTCCTAACTCTTTATTTTCTCTCTCTTTAAATAAACAATTATGACGTAGACATCACCCACCAAAAAATCAATTATTTGAGAAAAATGGTCGCATAGATTTAAATAGAACTATTTTCCTTTAAGTATATAATATATATTATTATAAATTGCTCAACAATTTATATTTACCTGATAAATGTATAGGTGACGGTTTGTTCCGTACCATAATTGATTGCTTACTGTGAAAGAGTCAGAGAGTGTATTTGTGTTTACTTTGAGGGAGCACAGATTCAATAATAAAAGTGTTTTAGTCCTGTACTCGCTCTGAATATGGAATCTTAAGGCAGAAGCGTAGTTTATATAAGTTTAGTTTTTTAAGTCGGTAGAGGCGAGTTTACCTTTTTTTTTTTACCCATCACGCCGTTTCCCGAAGGGGGTAGGCAGAGAGTACGGACTTCCATTCCTTCCTATCCATACAAACCTCTTTCGCATCCTCCAAACGCATTACATTCCGCATACATGCTCTTCTATTCCTTTTGCTCCTGACTTGGCCCTCCTCCAAGACGGCACCGATTTGATCGGACCATGTCATTCGAGGTCGGCCTCGTCTGCACCCATTCTTTCAGATTTATATATCCTTTTAGTCATTCTATCTTCGTTCATTCTCTCTACATGCCCAAACCACCTTAATTTATTCACTTTCATCACGAGTTTACCCTAAAGTGCCCTATACATTATACAGTTCGCCTTTCAAAAGCCCGTTTGAGGTCAAACATCATGCATTTGGTACTTTGACTATTCTCCAAATTTATGTAACTAATAATCCAGATAATATTCTTATTATGCTGGTTATTTTTATATGTTTAGGTGTTATAATATTATCCTATACACGCTGATATACGATTATAATTATTATGTTTAGATGTCTGCTCTGCTTCCAAGTAGGTATCCTTCCCACCAGACCAGATGTCATTGCCCACCAGCTTTAGACGTCATAATAACTCACACACGTTCCTTTCACGTTGAATGGGTTAGGTATTTCCGTTTGGTTCATCATGCCACATGCTTTATAGTTTGGAGCCAAATCAAACTTTAATACATACAATCATTCATACTTCAGTTGTTGTAGAATCAATTTAGATCAATTAAATCTTTTTCATTGTTAATATAATTAATTAATAACTTCCTTGATATGTTGTATTCCAGATAGCTTGTACATTTTGTATTGATAAATTATACTTTTGAGTTTAAAGAGCACATTGTGTCAATAATACATTGATGAAACGATTGAAAGAGTAAACCAAATATGATTAAAGGTGCTTAAAAGCATTCGGGGTAAGAAAAGTCGATAAGACAGGGTCAAAATACTTGGGTATCGATAATGTTTCAGAGTAAAAACAGGAAGATTTAAAATAAACCCTACATCAATTCCATGACAATGTCAACATAATAACACCCGTTTGAAATATAAGTACGTATTATCGAAGGTGTAAGCATTGAGCAATTGGCCCAGTGGCCAGTGTCCTTGCATAAGAAGCGGGTTCGAATCGTGGAGAGGGCATGAGAAATTTATGGTGTTGAATTTGACCACCTAAATGGCGAACATTGTTAACGTACGGTGTTCATACTATAACCCAGCATTCGAAACAGCTGTAGAAGACGGTCGTAAGTCCGTAGTTGTTCGAATTTGATAGAAAAAACCTACAATTTAAAAATCGAAGTTGCATTGATTTAATGATAGTATAATTATGCAATACTCTACATTTAGGTACATGTTTCAGAGATCACTAGTTCTTATGAGTGAAATGTTGAGTATAAAAGTATACCCTACATCAGAATAGTGACAGGAAAATTTTTCGAATGAAAATTGTTCGACTCAGATTGTTCCAATTTTTACAACGTCATGTTCCTCCGTCGTTTCCACACCACGTTTTTGCAACCAATAAAAATAATTGAATAAAAAAAAAGTTTTTCTAACAATTATTGCGAGTCAAAGAATTGGCATTTGAAAAATTTATTCTCGAACAATTTTGTTTTTCGAATAATATTTATGTAACTCATCAGAATATACATACAGCAAGTTGAGGATGCTTTTAATGTTAGGCTTAATTACGTTGCATAAGATCAAGTGTCTCTATATCAACATGTAGATTTGAAAATGGATAGTTGGATTGGCAGATTTTTCTAGTGAAATATAACCGCATTCCGCGATGATCTGGATGTTTACAATCCAATGACGTCAATATCTTACTGGAAGTATAGTCTGGTACGTGACAGGTCTTGTGTAGGTACTCCACGTCATTTGTTAAATCTGTTTACAACACTCTCCGTACAGTTTAATGGAGGTTAAATTGTTATGGCGTTCGGGGCGAGAATTCATGTGCGAATAAGTGCGAGAGAAACGTGGATGGCTTGTTTAAAAAGTAATCATTTCAGTCTTTTGACATATGCGGTATTTTGATGGATGATATAATAAGTCGAAAAAAAAACTCCGAGGAGATCATTTATTTCAAGTGATCAATTAGATACCTACTTAGCGCCCGCGCAGACAGAAAGCGTTCCGAGTTCCGAGTTCCGCGTTCTACGTTCTTTGTAAGTAGTAGACCACTATAGGAACTCGCAGACACAGCAGCAGTCAGACCGCGCCGGCCGGTCAGTTAAATGCTCGCGTTCTTGCGTTCTATTGTCAGAAGTACAAAGAACTCGTGGCACGCTCGTTCGCAAGATGGCTTACACAGAAAAAAATAATTGATTAGTTAGGAAAAGGCACCGAAACATCGCCTTTCTCCAGTTGCATTTAAAAATATCGCCACTCTCCAGTTGCTGTCATTTTTAATTTCCTTTTTTATATAATTATGCAATTCATTAAAGCTATTTATTGACATTCGGAAGTAAATAAAAAAAAAAGTTCTTCATCTTCAAGTAATTAAGGAAAAAGAATACTGAACTCTCCTTTTTCATCTCGCTCAGTGTTAATCGGATGCACTCAGTAGGTATCTTTTTTTCTTATTAGACTCTTCCAAAGTCCACAAAAGCAGTGCTTCATATTCTGAAGACGAACTATCGAAATAGATGTTTCACGTACAAGTTTGCTTGGGAAAATGGAACGTAGCATTTTCGACCGTGTGCTATGCGTATTAGAATTCGAACGGACGGACGCTGAATGCTTCCTGTCTGCCCGGGCTCTTGAAAGATATACTTTATTTATTTAGATTATGAAGTTACAAAAATTACATATTTTATAACTTAAAAATAACAATATTATTCCACTTACATTATACAGATTTAGACGTCATTTTTTTCACATTTCTACAACATTCACATTATTAATCTATGCTTATCACTACTCTTTAGTTTAGGTTTAGTTATTTAATGAACGAAAGAATCACGAGTATTTGAAACTATTGAGGTTCCAGGCCAGTGACTCCTAAGGAATTTATGAGAATCTGTAAGGGTTCCATGATATCGAAAATAAAACTTGGGGTTCTTTAATAGAACTCATACAAAAAATTATATATACCTAGATCGTGAATTTTAACTTTGCGAAACTGTGAGATTGTTTTTTCCTCAGTTATTTTACATAATGTAAGAAATAATTCAATATCTGTTGCAAACATCACATTTGTATGAGTGCTATTTCAATGTTAGTATGTGTACCATTAGGGCTTACGACCTTCATCAATCATGATGGCTGGTTTAGTTGTGATCACCTTTACGTACAACGTTCACCATTTAAGTACACTGATTCGAATATTTTTCTCCCAGTGCCACGCTGGGGATTCGAACCAAGGCCACTCCGACGATGTCCGAGTGTATGCCGTCGCTAGCACTGGGCTGCGAGCGGCTCGTCAGGGATCGAGAGAAACCAGGTAGTAATGTCTCCCTTGTGACCGTCTGCGACATCTATTGATTTTAGAGAGAAATTTTGAAAGCAACCATCTTTTTCTGTAAGATTTCTTTTTTACCGACTCGATTACCTCGAACTGTCGAAGAAATTTACTAGATGGCGCCACACAAGTCATCTTGTGATTTTTTTGTAATTAATCTCGACATATTACGTTCATATCATACAATATTTAACAATATTAGCGCATGCTATCAACTTTTTAGACCACATGGTGGACGCGATTCTTATGAAAACACGTTCAATATCTGTTGCAAACATCACATTTGTATGAGTGCTATTTCAATGTTAGTATGTGTACCATTAGGGCTTACGACCTTCATCAATCATGATGGCTGGTTTAGTTGTGATCACCTTTACGTACAACGTTCACCATTTAAGTACACTGATTCGAATATTTTTCTCCCAGTGCCACGCTGGGAAAAAGATGGTTGCTTTCAAAATTTCTCTCTAAAATCAATAGATGTCGCAGACGGTCACAAGGGAGACATTACTACCTGGTTTCTCTCGATCCCTGACGAGCCGCTCGCAGCCCAGTGCTAGCGACGGCATACACTCGGACATCGTCGGAGTGGCCTTGGTTCGAATCCCCAGCGTGGCACTGGGAGAAAAATATTCGAATCAGTGTACTTAAATGGTGAACGTTGTACGTAAAGGTGATCACAACTAAACCAGCCATCATGATTGATGAAGGTCGTAAGCCCTAATGGTACACATACTAACATTGAAATAGCACTCATACAAATGTGATGTTTGCAACAGATATTGAACGTGTTTTCATAAGAATCGCGTCCACCATGTGGTCTAAAAAGTTGATAGCATGCGCTAATATTGTTAAATATTGTATGATATGAACGTAATATGTCGAGATTAATTACAAAAAAATCACAAGATGACTTGTGTGGCGCCATCTAGTAAATTTCTTCGACAGTTCGAGGTAATCGAGTCGGTAAAAAAGAAATCTTACAGAAAAAGATGGTTGCTTTCAAAATTTCTCTCTAAAATCAATAGATGTCGCAGACGGTCACAAGGGAGACATTACTACCTGGTTTCTCTCGATCCCTGACGAGCCGCTCGCAGCCCAGTGCTAGCGACGGCATACACTCGGACATCGTCGGAGTGGCCTTGGTTCGAATCCCCAGCGTGGCACTGGGAGAAAAATATTCGAATCAGTGTACTTAAATGGTGAACGTTGTACGTAAAGGTGATCACAACTAAACCAGCCATCATGATTGATGAAGGTCGTAAGCCCTAATGGTACACATACTAACATTGAAATAGCACTCATACAAATGTGATGTTTGCAACAGATATTGAACGTGTTTTCATAAGAATCGCGTCCACCATGTGGTCTAAAAAGTTGATAGCATGCGCTAATATTAAGAAATAATTACTTAATTTTAATTTGAATTTAATTCATAATCGTTTAAAACTAAGCATTTTCAATTTATTTTTTCATATTATGTTTTACTACGCTTGAAACGTTGGAAATTTAAATCTTACGAATTTGTTAGCAGGGACCTTTGGCAGGGGCTCTACCCATTACCGAATATCAAGACATGGGTGGGGTCAAAGAGAAAAGTTTGGTAACCTCTGTTCTATGTCTTTTATTTGAAGATTTGAGGTGTACTTCAACCTCTTTGATAGTCCGTCCGGGAGCTGTCTTTCGTGTAGTCGTGATTAGGTTACTTATTCAAAATCCGTTTCCATAGTCATCGGATGATCTGATACAAAAATGTACGAGGATTGTGAAGTAAAAATGATGAAAATATCCCGGCGCCAAATACATGACAGCAGTCGCAGTCTTTAAATTTGGTTGCTCTCTTGTTCTCAATAATTTCCAACTTTTATCTCTATATTTCATTTATTATTAAATTTCTACTTGTTACATAGGTACATGGGATTTTTCGACATGTTGAGAATTCTCATGATCGGAGACAAACATTACCACCTAATGGCGAACGTTGTTAACGTAAAGTGATCACACTAAGCCAGCCTTCGAAACAACAGTAGAGGACGGTCGTAAGCCCGTAGTGGTTTGTTCCATTCAAAAATTGTACATTAGTAATGAATAGTTAGTCATTATAGTTGTTATTTTTTCTTTAAAAATGATAACATGAAATTATGTTTCATCTGCATGCTCACATTGTAATTTTAACCAAACAGTATCTCAGGTGACCGCAACAAATTTTTTTATAGTCTTATCATTGCATTCACAACTATTGATTGCCAAAATATTCCAACCAAGTATTATTGAACATCAATATGTTTTATATTGCATCATTGTGTCGTATAATTTCCTGTTCAATTCGGATTATTTTAACATAAATTAACATTCTTACGTATTTACTTGTATGTGACGTTATAGACATTGGTTTTTTTTCCAAACTCGTGTTTATTTTTCGTAAGATTTTAGGACAAAAACAAAGAAATTAACTCGAAATTGAATTTCTCTCGAAATAAACCTGATAATATATTATGATGCCTCCAGTCAACTACCAGGGCGTACTGTGAAGGGCAAAAGGACGAATAGAGGTTGTGATTCTAACCGAAAGTTTATTGTTGCCCTGTCAGAACGTCACGTCTCATTTTTCTTTCCAATACAACACTTGTATACCTCGTCTGTAATCATAAAATTACACAGTTCATACGTATTTTTTGTATAAAATTAGTACATATTGTACGTCTTTGAAATGAGTAGGTACAATTCAAATAATTTTTGTATAAGGAATTAAGTAAGTCTAGGTACCGATTTTTTAAGTTCTAATTGAACATTTTTCAAATCAAAAATGGACTTTTATTTGCAAATCAAATAGTCCATTTTGATATGAAAAAATAACAATTTCAGATAAAAAAAACTTTAAGAATATGTAACAACTAATGACTCTAACAATTCATTACTAATGTTCGATTTTTAAATGGAACAAACCACTACGGGCTTACGACCGTCTTCTACTGTTATTTCGAAGGCTGGCTTAGTGTGATCACTTTACGTTAACAACGTTCGCCATTAGGTGGTGCATGATGTTTAAGTCTCCGAAACTCCTAATCATGAGAATTTACCGACCTCGGTAGCCTAGTTGTACTAGCGTGGACAGATCCGAGGTCCCGGGTTTCACTTGAAATTTCTACCCGGTGTTGGCCTGTCTCAGATTGGACGGGACCGGTTGACTGGAAAAAATTGCCTCAGGCAATAAGTTCAGCCGGCTATACTGACACCTTTGTATAGAAAAGCGTTAAGTAAATATTCAATAATTAATGAAATATAGAGATAAAAGTTGAAAATTATTGAGAACAAGAGAGCTACCAAATTTAAAGACTTCGACTGCTGTCGTGTATTTGGCGGCAGGATACACATTTAAATTGGCATACACATATACATTTTATTTTTATTTTGATATAGTTTTTTTGTTTAAATTCAGTAGTATATTTATTTAAACGTAGACCGGAAAGGGAAAACCATATTTTCCTGTGCCTTGTGGTACCGCTTCTGATAAAGTGATGGCAAACAATAAAACCAATGATATAGAAGCTGTAGGTATTGCGTTATTAAATTGGATTGAAGAAGAAGTCAATTGGTTATAGACCTTAGGTAGTACCGCTTACTATTTCGCCCCATCTTGTAATTTCTTCATCCCTATGGGTGAATTCAAACTTGTTTCAATAAATTTGAATATATCAGCTACAACTGCCTAGTTTCAATACCACTCTTAAAGATGATAATGTTTTCATTGTATTAATATTGATACCACAAAGAAAGTTTTCATTGTATTAATATTGATAAAACAATGAATGCATTTTTATTTTGTAGTCATGGCTATACCTACTAATAAAAATGTTGATAAGCAATGCAAGTTGAATTACGGGATTTGTAACTACGAGGGCCCATCAGGTTTATGTTCTTATTTTGTTGTCACTCTGGTAGCAATCCGTATAAAAATATTCTCCATATTATGGATACATAATATTATGTTCATCACCAGGTCTCCGGGGTGGATAAATTTATCGAATGCAATTGAGAGCTCTTATTGCCTCCCTATACCCCTAAGTGAGGCATAAAGGAAGTGGGGCATAAAGGAAGTGTGGATTGGATATAATATACATATGTATTGTGTTTGGCAGCTCAGTGGTTTCGCCACCGACTTTCGTATACCTAGAGCACTCAAGGTCGTGGGCTTGATCCTTGTCAAAAGATGCCAAAAGTGTATAGGCCAGTACACCTATTCTCTGTTTTATCGGAAGGTAATCACGGTAGTAAAGTGAGTATTACACGATACATTTTGTATGAAAAACGTATATACGTATGGAATGCGAGAATCGCTTTTGTTTTTAGAAATCTCTGTGGAGGCGCTATACACGTTTCCCATACAAAATGTATCGTGTAATACTCACTTTACCACCGTGACTGCCTTCCGATAAAACAGAGAATAGGGGTACAGATTAAAAAAAATAGACTAATGAGTAAGTGAGCAGTTATTTACATTTTACTTATATGAAAACTAATACGCCTACCTCGCAAAAACATTAACATTTGTATCTTGTATTATCGTTTGTAAAAACATAAAACTATTTTTAAACTACATATATTATGTCTATATAAACTGTCGTTAAAGAGCGAGTTTTTTCCACACTTAAATCTGCCTTGAATATTTTAACATTGGGTGCATATTATCTATCTCACCTGCATAATTAGTCATCATTGTTTCCTGTATGTACGACGTACGTGCGAATACCATTCATATTGTCAATTATTCATATTAACACCGTGTTAAATCTCTGACAATTAGCCCGTAGAGTTAACACTGTGTTGTTGAAGGATGTGCTACCTACGTTCTCAATCTTTAGCTATTGACTCTAAAATCTACCTAGATATTAAATATCTAATTTCTAACAAATTTTGTTTGTTTTGCTTAGGTCGTGTTAATAATTCCTCCTTTCATCTATATATCTATCTAAGCTCAATCGAAAATGTTTCGATTGAAATGATTTTAAATACTAAATTAATGTTATTGTTTATGTCACGAATTTTTGTTGCTATTTCATCATATCAATGACGCATCATCCTATTCTGGACCCCTCCGGAACCTTTCCCCTTTCTCCTCTGTAACCTGCGGCTTGTCTGTAATCTAATGTAATGCTCATCATCATTCTGAATTTGCTGCTTTTCTGGTTGGTATATATATTTTTTAAGAGGTTTCTATCACATTCTTGACGATGTCCTGCAATTGCAATGTTTTAATTTAATAAACTCCGCAGTTTTGTGTCTGGTAGATTAATTGATTATTATTATACGTATCGGTATAGGGTCTTTATTGCCTTATTCCCCTAACTCAATGCGCCCTTAATAACTCAGCTGGGAAACACAGGAAGTCAGTAAGAAACCTCCACTGCATTCTATCTTACTCGATTTAAAAAAGAACGCATTATCAAAAAAAATGTCCATCGTTTGTTTCTTTTAATAAGTTCCTGTGTTGTTTAATTCTCCAGCACATCCTTAGAATCGCATGTGTTTGATTGAGAGCCTCAATTTATTATAACAATATTGACAGGTCTACATTTGTAGGGTTAATTTCCTTATTGCATCTATTAACATGCTATGAACAAATTCAGTTTTGGGTGGGTTTTTCTATTATTAACAATACAGTGAAATTTTGTGTCTTCGAGTTTCTATGCAGGCTTTCCTCATATAGGTAAGTATGTAGGTTTCAAACCGACTGTAATCTTCTTAGAACACACCCCTCATTATTCATTAATGTTCGAATCACGATTCTTTGAAATCCTTTTTTCAAAAAACTTTATACTTTCTCGTAAACAATAGGTACAAACAATAAAATAATTTGCAACACCAAAAGTGAACAAACAACAAATACAATACAATAATTACAAAACAAACAGAAAAAGTGCAATTCAATCTAAATGGTGGACTAGAAATTTTTCTCAACATCCTGTAGTATCCTGCGTGACTCCCGATCAAACGGTGTATTTGGTATGTGCAGATGAAGATCACGTCGGGTAGTCAGTGTAGCAGGCTTTCTCTCTCGGTGTCCCGAGAGAGGCTACTTTAGATTCTCCAAGTATACTCTGCGGGCCCTCTAGTCGAGGTTCCCTAGGACCGTGTGTGTTACACGGTGGTGGCAAGGTGCCACGTCGAGGATTAGATATTCAGAAGGTATATTTAAATGTGAGATAAAATAAATACGTTGAAAACTGAACACTGAATTTATTACAGTAATTTACATATGACAATGAATCGACAAGTTAATATTTGAATTTAATAATAAGTACGAAATCGGCGGAGAGACCCGAGCGGCGGCGTGTTCAAAGTAGAAGTGATTTGACTCCGCTCCGCTGAGTTGTTCGTCACCGCTGCAGTGCTGCGATGCGGGCTTGTGTGACAATAAAAACTAGTTGCCACCGCCGCCCTGGGCTCCACACCAACCTCCCTCCTTGAAAGAAAAGAAAAATACATATAATTAGATTTGTGACTAGTAAAGTTTGAACTAAGTTAGGGGGGTACCGGTTGTAGAAGAGTAAGAAGAAGACAATTCTTACAACCCGTACTCTGTAATGGTCACTATGCGGTACAGTCCGCATGGTCTATTATGGTACAACCCTATGGGTGTGTTCCATATGATGTGTGGAGTGAGTGACCTTGCATACAGTGTTTTGATATGATTGTTAAGCATCCGTGGTGTGGATGTATGAAAAGGTATATACAAAAAAATATGAAAACAAAAGCATAATAGGTATGCGTGTACATGTGCTGTACCCTGTTACAAACAAAAAAATATGGAATTGAAATGTTTAGGTATATGTTATACCCATGATTTATGTACATAATGTTATGCGTCTAAGTTAAAGTTAAATTATGTACAAGTGAAATTATTAACACAGTTTTGCTTGTGTGTCACGAGCTAGGGTACATCCAAAAGAATATATTTACAAAATAATGGATGACCTAGGTGAAATATGAGAATGAGTGTGCATGTCGCACTGTTATATTATAATATGTTACTATGATACAGCTATGTATTTACATGAGTCCAATACCTATTGTCTAGTGTTAGACGAAAATGTTTACAAGTCTATCCTATGATTAACGTTAGCTCTGAAGGCTATGAATTATATTATTTATATTTTTATTTACAAAGGTTTGAGACATCGCTGTTGTCTTAGATTTAATACTAATGTAATAATAAAATTAAAAAGGTTTGTGACATCGCTATTGTCGTTTTATCAATATAATGATTGTAAGAGATATAACAATTTTGGGCCATCGCTATTGTCCTATGTTGATTTGAGTTGCCATAGTTATTGGATAGATGGCGTTTGTTAACATCGTACTTATTGAAAAATAAAAGGTACATGTATAATAATGACACAAAATAATAAATGTGCGTATGTTAGTAATATAAAAAAACATACGTACATTAATAGCAATCATTGTGTAAGTTATGTGTTTTTTTTTTTTTTCGTATTTTGTTTACACGACCAAGTATATAGCAATATAGCGTATTTGTTTACTGTTTTTCAGTGATTAGAGCCGGAATCTGACGTGACGTTCGCTCCTTGTGATGTACGGGATCGTCGTCGCTGATGTCGGCTCCTCGTGCTTGATGTCTTCAGTGCTTTGCTCGTTGGTCGGTGTGCTGGTGTTTATGTTGTCCTTGGATGTCTTGTAATTTTTTTTATAGCCGTCTGTCCTGACAAACACAAAATCTGTTGTCTGTAGATTGTGATTGACGAGTATTTTTGGCTGTTTGTGGTGCGCTCTTGATGCGCGTCTATGATGGGCTGTGGTGTGGTTGTGCGTTCTGCTGCGCACAAGTTGTGTGGTTTGATGTGCACGAGCTGTGCGTTTTGATGCGCACGTGTGTTGTGCGGCTTTTAATGCGCACATGTTGTGCGTTTTTTGCTGCGTATTTGTTGTACGTCTTTGTTGCGCCTTTGATGCGTACTTGTTGTACGTCTTTGGTGCGTACTTGTTGTACGTCTTTGTGCGCTGATTGCTTGACTTGGTGCGCCCCCCCCCATGGGCGTCTTGCTGCGCACTCGTTGTGCGACTTGCTGCGCACTCGTTGTGCGACTTGCTGAAGCGGTAATGTACTTGAGACCTGCTTGAGTTTGGCAGTTAGCTGCTGGATCCATGAGCTAAAACGACTGCTGCGTAAGCTTGGAACTTCGTGGCTGCTACCAGGTTGGTACGCGGTAAAGTCCGTGTACTGCTTGTGTTGATGGTTGTTGTTGGAGTTTTCGACCGGTCCTCTTGCCTGCCGTTGATGTTTGCTGGGTGTAGAGGGCCGTTGTTTGTTTGTTGTATTAGTTGACCATGATGTGGTCCAGTTGATTTTGTTTTATTTAAGTTTTATCCCTTACCAGGACCGTATCTCTGGGGTCGGGAGTTTACGATTATTTAAAATTACGATTATTTAAAATGTGGTTGGTTGTTATGTTTTGTTGGTTTGGGGCTGCCTGGTGGTTGTTGGGTTGGTTGAACACCCGTGGTCTTTCCATTTTCCTGTGAAAGATGCACGTAGTGTTGTGTTTGTTGGTGTAAGATCTCCCACCGGTTGAATGTCGGTGAGGTGGTTGGTTTCTTGGTGCCAGCTGTAGGTATTTGTATTGTAGTGCATTCCGGTAGTGATGATGTATCTGCATTCTTGAATTCGTTGATTGTGGAAACGACGCGTCAGATTCGAATAAAGTCGGAATAGGTAAATTAAAAAAAATTTTTTTTGTTAAATGTTAAATGAAAGGTATTCTGAAATGTTATTGTGTTGCGATTTACTTGGTTGTGTTGATATTGCTTTGGGTGGATTGCCTTTGATGCGAAGAGAAGAAAAAGAAAAAAAAATGTTGAATTAAAATTGTGATGTTCAAAGAAAAACAATTATCGAAAGTAGTTGGTTATCGTTTTAACTTTATGTCGGATTCAAACACTTTAATTTGCACGGTGTGCAAAGAGAAATAAAAAATAATACATTTAAAATGATAAAGGTTTTAATGCAAAGTTTTAAAAAAAAAACTATTATTTAAATTGATGTTCACATCACTATTGGTGCGGCGTGTTTGTTCTGTGCGGGCCGCCACCGGCTGGGTGCCGCCGTGGGCCGCCGCGTCGCTCTTGGTGTATGCGCACGTCGCCCAGGGCCGCCCGCGTCGCACCCCAACACTCGACAACAAGAATAATAATTACGAGTTGGGTTTGTATAGGCGTTTTATACTACGCCTTCGTCGATTAATGTTATAAGAAATATTATATAGAAATTGGTATGCTGCGAATAAATTGTATATAATTGTTATAGCAAGTGATCCTTTTATTGTTACTATAATAGTATAAAAATGTGCATGCAGAATTATGGATGGCTTGTTACTTTACGTATTTACGTTATTTTTATAATGCTATAGCTCACTTTTGTATTGAATATTCGTGTTGCAAAATAAAATAATTTGGCAAATTAAATTGAGAGGAAGAGATTGTAAAAAAAAAGAAAAATATGAAAGGCTGATTTGGTTTGATTCGACTCACGGCCGCCTTGTATTAAGGCGTGATGGCTTGGAAATGTCCTGCTGCCACGTGCTGTCTTGTGCTGTCTTCGATGTTGCAGATGTCGTTTGCTGTACTGGGCGGCTGCCACGTGCTGCTCGATGGCTGCGGTTGTTGCGTGCTGTGCTGGAAGGCTTCCACGTGCTGCTCGATGTCTGCGGCTGCCCGTGCTGCGTGATGTCCGCGTGCGCCTCGTGCTGCTCGATGTCTGCGGCTGCACGTGCTGTGTCGAGCAGCTTCCGCTTCCTTCTTCTGCTGCCTTCCGTTGTTCGTAGTTGATTTGGCTGAAAATTTCGGAAGAATCAGTTCTTACACAAAAAAAAACTTTCGGCTTTGGTTTGCCGTGTAGAAAATAAGATTTTTAATCGTGGGTATGCAATTTGAAGCGTCAAAGAATAATCGATATAGTTAAAGAATAATTAAATAGTTAAGCGTTGTATTGTTTGAAGGAGCTGATTTCAGGGTAGTTCTATTTTATGTAAAAAAAATAATTTTTGAAGCTAAGGTTCTATATAACAATTGAAACGATCTTACCCTACCAGGCAGCTCCTGACTTCCCCCTTGAACGGCCGCGCGCTCGGTCCACGTGTGAAGAAAAAAAATTATTGTTGCCTCTTGTTGGGAAAAAATTTTGCGTTGCCGTTTTGACACTAAAAAATGTTTGAAATGTTGAGATTACCGTGTTCGCGAGGTTACCAGTGTGGCCTTTGTGTTCAATGATGGGGTCACCAGTGTAACCTTTGTGTTCAATGAAGGGGTCACCAGTGTAGTATCCTGCGTGACTCCCGATCAAACGGTGTATTTGGTATGTGCAGATGAAGATCACGTCGGGTAGTCAGTGTAGCAGGCTTTCTCTCTCGGTGTCCCGAGAGAGGCTACTTTAGATTCTCCAAGTATACTCTGCGGGCCCTCTAGTCGAGGTTCTCTAGGACCGTGTGTGTTACACGGTGGTGGCAAGGTGCCACGTCGAGGATTAGATATTCAGAAGGTATATTTAAATGTGAGATAAAATAAATACGTTGAAAACTGAACACTGAATTTATTACAGTAATTTACATATGACAATGAATCGACAAGTTAATATTTGAATTTAATAATAAGTACGAAATCGGCGGAGAGACCCGAGCGGCGGCGTGTTCAAAGTAGAAGTGATTTGACTCCGCTCCGCTGAGTTGTTCGTCACCGCTGCAGTGCTGCGATGCGGGCTTGTGTGACAATAAAAACTAGTTGCCACCGCCGCCCTGGGCTCCACAATCCATTTCTTTCATGCCCAAACCGTCTTAAATTATTAGCTTTCATCTTTGTCACAGCTCTAACTTCCATATCACATTCTTTCATAATATTGTCATTCATTTCCACGTCCCACTGAGTGGAAAAAAATACTCTTGTCATAATAAAGAAAAAATAATTCTTTCTTAGCTTTTTCATAATTTCTTATATGTAGATTAGATTCTTTGTTAACATTTGCGAGTGAACATTTGTTAACTGGAGTCTGGACGGCTAAGAATAAATAAAAAATGTTTATTCAAGGATGGTTTAGAATCACAGTTTGATTTTGTTGTCTAGACACAACTTATTCTTTTGATTCTCGGGGCAGGACGGAGCTCAACGGGCAGCTAGTATTAGTAAAAAAACTGTATAGTGTATAGTCTTTACTTTTAAGTTAAAATACTTTCAAATATTGTTATATAAAAATACATTATTAACATTATTATTTATTAAATGTCTATCTCATTACAACGTAATATAGTTTTTTTGGTATGAATGCAGAATGCCCATAGAGCTCAACACTACAACGCACCGAGAACAATCGACGCACGTAGCATTTCTTTTTTAAATAAGTAAGTAGGTAATGGGTATGTACATAAACTGATGCCGTAGTCGGGTACACTGATACAATTTAATGTACGTAACTCAGTGGGGGATAGGATCGCTTCATAGCTGGCACTTTCAGTAATAGAGACTGTCATACAGTACGGTGTCGACGTGTGTCTTGTGCCAACGAGTTTCGCGAAGTTTTTTTCTGTATATTATTTCATTTCTCCGGCTGTGTTGTTGATTGCATAAGTAATCGTGTGTTTTCTTTCATTTTTTGTTTATTTTAAAGTGGGAAATTGTTGCTTTACTAACGGTATTTATATTTCATATTTAAATTATATTATTTCAAAAATTTTACCGAAAAATGTCAAATTCATTTTTACCTATTCTTGTTACCGTAAAATTTCAAAAGTCACTTTCATTCCATACACTGACAGTTTATTTTAATTTATTTTTTAACCCCCTTTGCTTTCTTCAACGATTGATTTGGGTATTAGAATATTGATATAATTATTATCTCACTTGGCAAATTCTTGTACCGATGGATAATATTTTTTTAGAAATACTTAAAAGTACTGAAACCTAGTTAGAATAAACAGTTACAAAAGAAATAATAAAAAAAAAACTATAAACATGCTTAATTTTTATGACTGGCATGTACCTATACATACATACATTAATTACTTTACATACAATAAACAAAGAAATTCACTCCGATCACCTTACAATGTATATTATTTGGTAGTCTTGTAAAACGTCCGCCGACTTAGCTATACCGGATATTGAAAATCGTGAGTTTGATCCCCGGTGTTTCCCATTTTTCCACGACACAAACTTTTCGTTTTTGTGACAGGTGTCAAAATATAGATTCAGTTATTTTAATTTATACTATTTGAATAATTGCTCTACTCTACTACAATATTATGTCAGATCCCACTGGTTGCTCGTGTTGTGTCTCATTTCTCAATCTTTCTCAAGAGTACCAGCACTTGAATGGGGAAAGATTATTAGGAAATGCTCCCTTCTATCCTGTCTGTATTCAGTTTTCTTTCTCTAATATGTGCTCTTTCACAGAATCTATGGGTTCGATTGCTCCCAACTCCTTACTATTTTTTGATTTTACCGTGATTAGTTCAAAAACCTGTTGATGTTATGTATCACGTTTTGTTTAAATTCAAAAATTTCTCATGCATTCCTGGGTGATTGTCCCAAATTTCTGTTTCTCCTCCCATCTCAACTTTTTATTTCTTTTTGGAAGAATGATTATTCAGTATTTTAATACCATGTTATGAATAATAATAAAGTATAAAGCCTTTATTGATAAAAATACCCAATTAAATATAAAAAAAACATGCTTACAAATCAAATAACAACTAAATATAGGTATACTTATACAAGATAACTACCTCCCGAAAATGAATTCACCAAAAGTATTTTCTAAACGCTTGTGGAGTTCTAGGTACACAATTAAACTTTTCATGGAAATCGAAAGTAGTCCCATTTCTAACTACTTTTCTTGGTATAAAGTGCGAGTCAAAATTAATTAACTAAGATATAATATTTTATTATTGGTTGATTTATCACTTTCGGTCAAAGGTTTACCAATTTAATTGCTTATTATAAATTATCTTAAAATGTTTTTCAGATTATAATTTGATGTTGTATAATTATTGTTTATTTTATCTTGAAGGTTGTTAAAATATATACTTACTGTTAAACGCCCAGATTAAAAATTCACGTGCCTAAAAAAATCTTATGTGATAACTTAATTATTGAAATTCTTGCATGTTTAATGTTTGTTAATATCTATAGGTGACGGTACTTACTTACGCAATTTTCAGTATAATTTCAAACAGATTGCAATTTCCTTACAAAGTTATCGAACTTTCAAACGCTTAGGTCATTTTTGTAATGAAGATGTTTATATTCAGGACAGGAGTTTTCTAAATGGTTTTCCTCTAAGATTAGACAGGAGCATCAGTCGACTGATCAATATTTGCTAAGCATCTAGTTGTAAGCATCAAATCAAGCTTTATTTATTAAAAAAAAAATGAGAGTCAGAATTCGAAGTAGATATTTACCAACCGTTATTAAAAAAAAATATTCATCTGAATATTCGAGATTTTAAATGCTTACAAAATATTGTATCGGAAATGAAATAGGTACAACTATTAATTATTATACTAGCTGATGCCCGTCTTGATTTACATCTTCAAAAGATAGCTATTTCTGTTACTGATTTTTTACTAAGGAGATCCTTTAATTTTAGAGATTCATCATGAACATTTCATATATTCGTGAAAAATGATTATTACCTATGTAGGTACCTAATATTACTACAATATAATCAAGCCTGATTAAAATTGAACGTAAAGTCTGTGGTTTCTTAGTGATGTGATGACATGATAAAATAACCGATTTATTATGTAGATTAAAACGATATTCCTGAAACTCTTCCTAGCTTATAATCGATAATAATCTCTTCCTAACTACATACTATTGTTGTAAGCAGTGATTACGGTAACCAAGTAGGTGGCGGACATTTTCATATCTGATATTTATTTATTTATTTATTTATTTATAGAATATACGGCTGAAAGCCTTTTACATGTAAAAATAAAAAGAAAAAAATATATTTTGAAGTATCATCTGATATTTTGTAGTGTCAATAAAGAAACCGATTTACGATGTGACATTGGTAATTTGGACCACTCTGAAACAAATACATATGTGTTGCGATGGACATCAATTATAAATTCCGTCAATAAGGACAGACATAGACAATAATAAAATGACAGACAGATCGTTGACATTTTAATTTTGAAGTAATCTACATAATATTTTAGTCCGTTTATTTATATTTTTGTAAGAGCATCAATCATAGAAAACATACATTAAGGTCAGATATTAATATGCCTAGAGCCGTACAAAATGCTGGAGAAGGTTCTTAAATACAATTTGCTGCATTAACTTTAATATATTTAGAGCTATTTAAAAAACTCTATTTTTTTAGGAACTTCATACAAATTTCTCAAAAAAGACAGTAAGCCATCTTTTGGAAACAATATTACTCATGTAAAAGTTGAATGGAATCTTGGTACTACGGTATGAAAATGTAATAAAATAATTGTAGATTGATTTGTTATACATATAAATGTTATTCAAATCTTATTATTCTCAATAAATAAAGATTTAATGAAAAAAATTGCAAAATAGTTACTCCATTTTGAAGTTTGACAGCTGCATTTATCACACATAGCCCAAATCACCCTCTATTGGTGGAATGCCTAATTAATTATCACAGGGTGTAGGGAATGTAGCTAAGATTCAAACCACAGTGCTCTCTCTATGAAAACTTGCAAATTATGTCGGTAGGTTCGTATAATATTATGAGGTCGGTAAAAAAGTCATTCTTCTTTTTCTGTGCTTATGTCAGTTATAGCGGTCTGTTAAGCAATGGGAAGCTAGACTAGAACCTGTTTAATTACCTACCGATCAAGCCTGACAATCGGAATCAAAAACGTAAAGCAAGACGGGTATAAGCTAGTATACATCATAATATTATTTCAGTGTGCCAATATGTTTTAGATATAATCATAATATCATAATGTTTACATTCGTGTTTTATTTGACGCATTTCGGTTGCTTTGATTGATTTTAGTTATACCAATACCTAAATATAGGTACCTACACACACATATTTCCTTGTTAATTATTTACCGGAGATAAGTAGATATCAACATGTAAATAAAAAAGTTAATTCGCATTGATTGACTTAACATTAAATTTCTACCCGATTTGGGCATTTTGTCTTAGGATTGAAGTTGTGATAAATTTCCTCTTCTAGTTTCTTAGAAAAGCACTTTAAGTATATACCTATGTAGAAACATCTAAAAAATTATTGATATAAGTTCTATTTATAACATAATTTCAATCTCCCATTTGTTCAGTTTTTTAGTCAACAATAATATTATCGATAGTTCGTGTTAGTTCAGTTGTATCGACTTCAAACGTCTGCGCTGCAGACTTTATTTCTGGTCGAATCAGAGTTTTTAAGTTTTTTGAAGATCCTTCCTATCTTTATTATACCTAATTAAAAATTAAATATTTTTCTCCGTATAAGTTTAAACATAGGCGACTTTATCCATCATATTGAAGAACAGCGATATCCAATGAGGCTTTGGTATTGTTGCATATATAATATATTGTCAAATAAATTGATTAAACGTTTACATATTCACTTATTTAAAAAGGAATCTTTTTGTATAGTCTGGACAAATAATTTTCGTTCAGCTCTTTCATGAAGCATACTGTTTAGATTCCACTAAACCGGTTTCATTTTCAACGCACCATGACTACATTTGGATACGGAATTGACGTTTTCAACTTCGCACATTTACGTCAGAGGTCTTGAGTAGATTAAGGTCTCTCACGGCTTGTCATCCTGTTTATTTATGGATCTTTTTTATTTTTCCAGATTGAGACCTCTTCATCATGGGAGAAACCACTCAGCATATGTTGTCAGTGGGGCAGAAGCCTTCAGGGAAGTCTTCACAGACCACACAGTATATCGCAGCAACCGCCGGTAAGAATAAAAATATTTCAAAATTATTCAAAATTAAATAATATCTTTATGCTAACTTGCGCGTTGTAAGAATACCCAGAATTTGTGTAATGTATTATTTGCAGACCTCTCGTACAAGCTCGAGAAATTACAGTGCTCCAAATCTAATTACAGATTGTTTGGAGGTGTTAAAATACTATGTCATTAAGTATTTTCAAGTCAATCTAGAATTATCCAGTTATCTATAGTCTTGCAGATCAAGTGTAATTTGATCAAATTTCTTAGAATATTGTGTCAATCGTTCAGCAGACTCTAAAGATATCTGAACTAGAAGTCCTGGTTTGGATTTTATGTCACTTCAAACTATCTCTTTTGACGTTTGTGCATAAATCTAAAGATGACAGCTTCAATAGATATGGTCATAACAAACTTTCCAAGAAAAAAATTCACAAAATACGTGTATATTGCATATTAGTGAAATCCTTTGCACATTCGCTGACCTCGTGTTGTGATGTGATAGCCCATTCTAGGATAATCTTCAATGATTAACACGTTCAGCACAAATTGATTTACGATTCATAATCTTCTTTGAACCAACTACCAAATATTTAATATCGATTTTTTTCTTTCAAAAAACCGTTCTTGGTATTTTAATCCTTTGAGTCGCTTTTAGTCTCAATATGACATATTATGTTTTAATACATTAAATTCCTTAATTTATCGATCAAATTTCCCAATTTGTTCAACCAGTAATGGAGAATTTCGACAAGTTATTCTTTTTGGCGATGTTTACAAAAGTCGAGAAAATATTGATGACAATATTGTGGGTTAGTGTATCATGGCACAAAAACTTATAACGTAAAAACTATTGTTTTGTATTTAGGAACAAAATTGTGTCAATTTGATAAAAAACCTTGTAGATACTCATCATTTAATTGGCTTATATTCTTTTTACAATAATACATAATTTACACAATATAATTAGGTAGCTAAATTACATTAAATTTTATCTAAACCGTGAAGCTTATGAACGCATATACATTCATACATAGTTCGGCGATCATTTCCGGTTATTTAGGAAGTTAAATAAATTATAATCTGTGATACAGTCTGAGGATAATCGTAATAATGTGTAATGTATGTAATATTATGCATTGAATAATATTATGTTGTGTAATAAAACACGTTTCTACAAAGTTGTATATATTATGTAGTAGGTTGACGACATATCAAAAAAGATTTTTCAATGTTATCAATAAAATATTAATAATAAAATAATTCTTATTATATCACAGATTTTTTTAGTATAGTGGTGTCAATGGCATCACGCACAATCAAAATGCTATTTGAGATATTACATGACGCAATCAGAAAAAAAAACGTTTTAAAAATGATCTAGATATAATATCTAATTATTAAATGTGACAGTTTTATCGTAGGCTTATTAAAACGTTTAAGTGGTTTTAATTGCTTTACACCTGATGGATGATCTACTTGTAGATCCACTGTAAAAATATCAGTTTTATGATGACGAATTTGAAATATGAGTGAGTTGGCTGGATTCAAACTGGATTCCAGTATAGAACGGAAAATGTATGTATAGAGATCTGATATGGTGCAGTAGAGTGATTTTTAAAATATGTGGGTAGAACCGTTGTGAGGTATGAGAAGATCAGAGAGAATGTGAAATGGGAGCGTGTGACAATAAAATTAGGCTTCGGGTACGTGGAAGGAATGGATGCTAATAGGATAGTAAAATTTTGAGAGAATAAATCCTGGATATATCTATATCATCTAAAGTTGTAAAAGAAAGTCGGGTTAGCGCGAACATATATAGCTCGAAATCGGCTGAAGTGATTTTTTATTATTTTTGGTTATTGGATTCTTCTCCACTCCGGATAACAGAATAACTAATAAAACATCGAAAAATGAATATCAAATAAAATATATTATTAAAGTACATATATTATTATGGAACGAATTTCGATACAACCAAGGCCATCTGTGATAAATTCTATAGAAAAACGATTTTTATTTACGTGACAACCATTGACATTAAAACTGCCGCAGAATTAAAGCACGCTGATTTTTATGTTTTCAAGGCTTTTTCTTATTTGTCAACATTGAAGCGCATTTTTTAATGAATTAAATTTTTTTAATTTTAAATCTAATTTTGAAATCAAATTGTAGTTTGACACAAACTGTCAGTAGTTGTTTAATAGTTGGTGCGATTGACAGAATTCGGATGGAAAATATGTAGTTTAAAACAGATGCATCGGTCGGAATGACATTGGTTAATCAATCAATTCTCTCTTTTACACCCCACTCAGGAGCATAGGGAGACAACAAGAGCTCTCCATTGCGCTCGATCTTGCGCAATGTTTATGACCTCCTCCCACACCATGTACTTCTCCTCCTCGTCTTCGGAATGACATTGGTTAAAAGTCATTTTTTATCATTCTTATTCAATATATTCACAGTTAGATTAGGACAACGTCTGTCGAGAAAGCTAGTTTCATATAAAACATTTCCAATCTGATATCACAGAGTAGGTACATACTCATCTGCTGTAAGTAAATATGTTCGTATACAGGGCTGGTTGATAACCAATGATTGTTTCATGGCGAACATCCAAAGGTCATTGTTTTGTTTGTTATCCAGCAACACATTCCTACCGCGGTGTGGGTATTTAGATGAAATAATTTGTTGCTTCCTTTTTAAAGCAACTTCACCCACAACTTACAGCATTCATTTTCTCAAGTGGGCTGGTCTGATTAGACTCTTTGAAGTCGTGAAAGAAAATGTCTAGACAAACGTTTCGGTCTTATTAATGTATAAAAATAGTTTAATTTGATTTCGTAATACATAAAGGCATTTTGTTATGAAATGACCTTGATAATCTACATACTAATTTTGTTAAGCATTTTCTAAGTATTAACTAACGTTGGATTTTTTCTTCGTAGAGCCGTGCAAAACTTCTCCAACCGATGTAAGATATAGTTTATTGCATGTCAACTAATAATATATGCAACCTTTTTAAAGTAATATTTCAGTAAAAGAAATACCTAGGTACCCATATTTTAAAAACAGAATTATTCGTGTAAATGTTGCAAGGAATCGTAGGTAGTATAAAAGGCAAAATGTATGAAAAATATTGACTTACATACCTACATGTTATTTTTTTTATTTATTAGCTTTCCACTCATTATTTACATGTTATTAAAATCTTATAAAAATTTAATGAAAAACAAATTTACTCCATTTTTGAAATATTAATACCTACTTAGGTAAAATGGTAACCATAAAATACGAATAATCTAGCTAAGACTCAAACCAAGAACGAGTGATATTGTCTATTAATATTAACGGGCCAGCTTTAAATAAATAAATAGGTAGTTCAACAAAAAACTTAAGTACGTAGGTACCTATACCAGAAAAATCGCTGGTCTTGAATCACACCAAGTTTGATTTACTATTTTTTTTACTATTATATCATTACTTTTAATAGGTATAATTGGGACTTGGTTGCAAGTTTCAACTAACTTTTTTTTTAATGAAATACACTCTTGACTATTTCACAGTAAGCTACTTTAAGCTTGTGTCGAGAAAGAGGAAGATGGTCGGCACCTGGCATCGAACCCACGACCTCCGCACGAAACAGTGCGAAAGCCGGCGTCGTAACCGCTAGTCTATCAACCACTTCGCCTACGCTAATTAAATTGTCATCCAATTCGTTTGTAACTGTCTATTTGCAGACAGAAGAAAGATATAGCGAATAAATATCTACATATCGCAAAGCCTGCTAATATTTCAACCAACGATCCAATTCAATAATTTTATTCAGAATAGTAAATAAGCAAGGTCTAAATGTTAAACATTATAATGCTACGCGAAAATAAAACAATTGCTTGCCTCAAATGATTGCATCAGTTTGTTCCTAAGTTTGCGCATTATGAAAATATAATTAATTTGTTATTCATTTAGAAGATTAATTTGGTCGAATGTTGAATATGTATTAGTTTCAAAAATAAAACTACATATTATATAGATATCAAAATTGAATACTGAAATAAGAGGTTGTAAAAAGTTATTTCATGGAAGACTACAGGAGCGCTCAAAATTCTTTTCTCGCATAGTGTGCTACTTAAGATAGTTGAGAACTTTATTTCAGATCTGTATGTAATTGAAACAAGTTGGTAGGAAGGTAGGTATCTGTCGATAATTTCTATATATTCAGGTCAAAATCATTCATTGACATATTTACTCCCTATTAAAAGATAAATGTTTTGTAAACAACTTTGTTTAAACGAAAATGAAACATTTATTTGTTGTTTCGATAATTCATAATTATTGTAACTTGGGTTCCAAATTAACGGTCCAATCATACAAAAATTCTTCGTTTTGCGTTTGATAATATAGACACTCTAGATTTACATATCAACTTGATTTTGATCACATCTGTTCATATCTTGAGAACTCTATCGATTTTCCATTGTTCTTTAAATTTTAAAAACGTGTTGTGGATCTGTCGATATGTCATCATGTTATCAAACCATGCCATTGAAATTAATAATATTATCTTCAATGTCATAAATTATTTCGCAAATTTGAATGTTTCCGATGATGGTTCAAAAACCTTGTCTATTTGATAATATATTTGATATTCAGCCACCACCTTCAAACTTTTTTTCACGCAGGTATTAGACTGCATCAGAAACCTGCGTGATGTCAAGTGAACATATGAACATAACAGTATATTGTGCAAGTTGCTTAGATGTTCTGGATTCGTAGATAAGTCACTTGATTCAATCGAGTATACGAAATCTCCAATAATCTTCGTACCGGTGTAACTCAATGGTTGTCAGTTAAATAAAAATTGTTATAGAATTTTCAAAAATAGCGTTGTAGTTAGGAAGTCCATTCCATTCTAACTTTAATATTATATTTTATATTATTTCTTATCCATTTTTCAACTTTTTATTCAGTTATCCGGAGCCGAGAAGAATCCAATAAATCAAACATCGGAAGAATCTGTTCAGCCTATCTCGAGTTATAAGTGTTCGCACTAACCCGACTGTCATTTATATTATAAGATTGTTAACGGTGTCAAAAAAAATAGAAATAAATAAACAGAAGCTTCAATGTTATTAAAGCGGAGTGCTAACATTTGACTGTTAACTGCCGGAGAAGAAGTAAGAAGAAAAAGAAGATAGAATCGACGATGTGTTTAACTATCGGTGCTAAAAAGGTTCCATGGCATGAAGATTTATGGTGATTGGTTTATTTAAACGTTATCATTATCGATCGATATTAAATATTTCTGATTATTTTTTCTGCTTTTTAATTAAATCCAAATGACATATTATTATTCATTGCTGATGAAAGATCTCCGCCTCTCGTGTCGCCACTCACCGTCGAGCGCTATTGTCTTTTAGAAGTCCCAAAGCTAACTCCGAGTATTAAGCTTAATTGCAAAGCTATCACACGTATCGAGTGTTTGGTAAATATTGATAAAACGGATAAACTAAAATCGTTTGTTATGGATGACGATAATCCATGTAGACTGGTGTGAGCTCTGCTCCATACGATTATGCAATTACCTTTTGTGTATACCTACTATTTTGTTGAGTGTTTTTCCATTGAGAAATTTAACCCGAAATATTTTAAGAGTTATAAGTTTTCTGTTAGATAACCCATTTTATTTATGAATGAATCCAAAAGTAAAATGATTGCAACAATTTTGCCGTTTTAACTTATGTAATATAATAGAGTGACATTATACCTTTGTCTGTACGAGTTTAAACTGCAACAGATCTTTATTCTAGTGAAAATCATTTTTTTTTTTGGGAAAAAAAAATCAGGTCGTGTGTCCTGTTATGTTATCAGCAACGCATATTTTTCAATCCGCCAACAGGTTTTGGTGAGATTGCGCTGTTTGGGGATTTCGAAACAACGAAATGAAAATATTCTGATTGCTGGGTATGTATATTTTTATAAGAAGGCACCCGTCACATGGTCACGTGCCTTTTTTGCACTATTACCGTTGAACCAATTTTTTATGCTCAGCCGGTTTTTTTTATTGAATCTGGATTTGCTATTTGTATATACATTTAAATTTACTTTTTAGATCATTCACGCTTGACCCTTCTATACTTTGAGTATATTGAGTTTGAGGTTGAATAAAATTGATGACATATTATTTGTTGCTACTAACATCAAAATACTAAAATAGGTTGCTTTTATTAATTGTACAAGCCTTGAAATATAATTAGCTTTAAATGTAAAATTGCTTTAAAGTGAGACTCAATTATTGTCATATTAAGTTTTTACGTGCAGTAAAATAAAATCTGTATTATAAATAACCCAGAACACTGATCGACTTTTTCGACGCTCACCTGCGGGCCACGCACACTGGCGCTATCTATATAATGTTGCGTGAGTTCTGTTGTTTAAAACAGGCGGATATATACGCAGAAATCGTTTTTGTTCTAGTGTCAATTCGTGTAGACAAAAATTTTAGGCAGGCATCATAAATTTATACAAATTTATTTAATATACCTAGGTACCTACGAGTAGGTAGGTAGTCTTAAGATTTTGAAAATATACTCAATTTAACACAAACACACTAATTTATCAGGGGATATGAAAGCACTACGAGAGTGTTCAAACAATTAAACACAAACACACTTTATCAAGGGATATGAAACCACTGCGAGAGTGTTCAAACAATTAATAGATAAAAAAGGCTGGTTTATCTCCCGACTTACACATATTAGAATTGAACAAACCACTTGTTATAATTAGGTGAGATTGAATTTTATGCTGACGAGAACACCGCTTTAAAATAATTTTGCTATATAGACATTTTATTATTGTTTGCAAGGTGTGTGTGTGTGTGTGTGTGTGTTTAAAAGTATGTATTTAGCAGTCGGAGTTTTTTTTTATATAGAATAGGTATACAGCATCAAATAAATTTAAAAATAATAATAACTCAAGACGAAATAAAATAAGCATCGAATAATAAACGATAGGAAAAAAAAACCAGTTAAAATTCATAACACTTTTATTGTAACGCCGAACAAGGCTTATTCCAAAAATAAAAAAAATTCTTCAAACAAATAGTTAAGTATTTATTTTGAAACATTGTCGGTAATACCATTATACCAATTTAATTTAATTTAATATCAAATAAAAACTAAACTTTGCAGTATTAAATATTTTTATTCGAGAATTTTTAATCACAACAAGACATCAAAAGAACATTACGAACACAACACAATGTACAAAATAGTGTTGTTTTATTGATAGTGATAGTATTAAGTTAAGTAATAGTTTAAAGAGGTTATGAAAAACTCCGTATTCATGACAGAAGTCAAAAATAGCAATTTTATTAATCTTTTTATATGATTATCTCCGTGATACTCTCCTACATTTTAAGATAAACATTTGAGTTACGTAATAGGAAAGATCAGTTGAGGTGCCTATAAATAACGGAAAATATATTATAAGCTTGATTGAATTGTTTACAATTGCGTAGTTTTGAATTTAGATTCGAATTGTGTATCTCGCACCAAACAACAGCTCGGCCATCACGTACGAAAATAACAATGGAATGACGAATAGTTGTCAATTATTGTCAAAAAACAAGATGACATAATAACCCATTTTGATGAAATAATTAGTGCCTGGTAAACGGGGTACCTATTTATTATTCAATTACAATCATCATCATTAATCAAAAATAATAGCTGGTGACAAGAAGTGTCTTCAAATTCGTCACGAATGGCAGTTTTTTTGCTACATTCCTCATTGAGATTGGATACTTAATAATCTTCATAATTTCTTTAAAGAATTGTACCCACCCATTCATACCTGCCATTTTGTTATATTATTTCATCTAAATTGGCGTTGTGAATTTCTTAAATTCATGTAATTGATTTTTAAATCATTTTTACACCAACTAAAATTACCTAGCTGAAGCAAGTAGTTATTGTAAAGTAGATGATACAGAATTTGAACCATTTTGGAACACCCTATCCAAAATAGAAAGATGTTATAAGGCTTGTGTAGGACAAATATGTTCTTACGGGAGATCGTCAAAGAAAGATATTATATTGAATGTGGAAGAGTTTTCAAATCAATCAAACATGTAATACCAGAGGTGTAAAGAAAATTAAAATCAAATCAAGCCTCCATGTTTAGCAATACGATGCCGTGAAATTAAATAAAATTAAATTCATTACGGAAGATTCATTTTATAAAATACCAGATGGAATTCAGACTCTCACCACCGCATCAAAAAATGTGGATTCATTTAGACTACATCATAGAGTACATTCAACGATCGACTTCATGGAAGACGATTTCCACTAAAAAGATAAATAAACAAGCTAACAATTAGGCCAATCTACATAAAGAGAAAGATTTCCATCAGGCATATAAAAAAATGTGGATTCATTTAGACTACATCATAGAGTACATTCAACGATCGACTTCATGGAAGACGATTTCCACTAAAAAGATAAATAAACAAGCTAACAATTAGGCCAATCTACATAAAGAGAAAGATTTCCAGGCATATAAAAAAATGTGGATTCATTTAGACTACATCATAGAGTACATTCAACGATCGACTTCATGGAAGACGATTTCCACTAAAAAGATAAATAAACAAGCTAACAATTAGGCCAATCTACATAAAGAGAAAGATTTCCAGGCATATAAAAAAAAGGATTCATTTAGACTACATCATAGAGTACATTCAACGATCGACTTCATGGAAGACGATTTCCACTAAAAAGATAAATAAACAAGCTAACAATTAGGCCAATCTACATAAAGAGAAAGATTTCCAGGCATAAGATAAGAAAGAAGAATAATTTAAATTTTCACTTAATAATGAAGCTTTAGATCTGTCAGTATTGGGAAAGTATGCCTTAAACTTGTATGACTAGACTTGAGTGAACTGATACAACCTTAATGTCTTGTAACTCAAGTGTGGCGACTACTTCCTTATTTCAAGTTTTCTTGTAGCTATAGATACTATCTAAATATGTACGTGGTAGGAGAGAGGATACGGAATTTTTTGTCACATTTAAAATGTCAACTACTAAAAAGAGAAATAACCCAGAGTCTGAGAGCAAGCAGCCTTGAATACCAGTATCTTATACATACAATTCAACATTACATAATATTATGTATCAGACAATCGCGAATTTTTCGTCTACACTACACACCTTCGATCGATTGGTTTTTATTCCATTCCATTCAAACAAAATAAATGCTCAAGTTATAAGAAATCCCGACATCCGTATATTATATTAGCTAGCTGCTGCTGTTGCGTGTGCAGAATGTTCGATTGAATGAAATTGAGAGTGTTGTTATTATCCGATTCGACAAAATAACATCCTGGCTCTATACATACCACCCATTAGGATACCAGGTACCTACTTACTTAACGTGTCCAAGAACTTGTCCACTAGGCCATTGCACCTCACCGGCCGCGGCATTTTCAGCAGACGAGGAGGTGTTTATCATTTTGGGTCTCACCACAACTGATGCTGAAGACATCTTCGACCACATAATGACACGTTGATATACTTGCACCTAGTGACACCCACTTGTAATCTATTAAGAGCCTCCCATGAGAGGTAAGGGCATCGGTGTGCCGAAAAGTTTCCGTTGTATTTTGGGTGCCAGAGATCTTTCTTATCCCGATTGATTTCGTTGATTTGAGTCTGGCTGTCAATGATAGGTATGTGACAAAACAGAGGATGCATCTGGTCTTTCTTCTCTTTTTATCATCCATGCTCATGCATAATGCGCTAACTACTGTCCTTCTGATAAACCCATGTACGAATTCCATGAGGGGTCTACGTGATTAAAACGCACTCCCATTTCATTTCGGGCTCTGGAGGTCAATTTGTGAGCGGCCGTAAGAAGAAAATACGCATGGTATTCAATCTAATAATTATTGAATTTATTCGAAATCTATTGTGAATTATTAGAGACGTTTTGAAGTTATTTTAGATTGTTGCCGGGTGAGCGGTTGCTGTTTCGATCGCTTCGTTACCGTTAATTCGGCACAATGTTTCCACTTAACTACAAAATAAAATAATAACGCATCGATAAAAACTGACTTTTATCTGCCTCTGTTTATATTGTTTATTACACTCGAAATAATACTTTAATAGAAATAATTATTAACGGTTATTGTTGTATTTTATTTATTGTTAAACTTAAGTTTTTTTTTCTCGTTTTAACTTATCTATTTTAGCAACAGCATAAAAATGAATTGCAACTATGCCCGAAGGCGCAGTTGTATTGCTTTTAAATTATATGCAACACCTTCACTGCAAAACTGAACTTTCACTACCGTTGTATCAATTTGTAAGTTATACTTTACAAATCCACCAATTTCACGGATTCAACTAAGTTATATTAAAGATTGCCGGATTAATTCTCTCGGGACTAGACCGTCAGTAGACTAGAAAAGTAAAACCGAAATAAATAATATAAAGTTACCTACTTTAAATACCTACTAAATGTATTTTTTGTTTACTTCAAATTGACTTTTTTTTTCATTTTAACGACCAACTAATGACTTCAACAATTCATTACTGATGTTCGATTTTTAAATGGAACAAACCACTACCGGCTTACGACCGTCTTCTACTGTTATTTCGAAGGCTGGCTTAGTGTGATCACTTTACGTTAACAACGTTCGCCATTATGTGGTAATATTTGTCTCCGAAACTCCTAATCATGAGAATTCTCGACATGTTCAACATGTCGAAAAATCTCATGCATACAACTAGTAGATATTTAATAATTAACGAAATATAGAGATAAAAGTTGGAAATTATTGAGAACAAGAGAGCAACCAAATTTAAAGAATGCGACTGCTGTCATCTATTTGGCGCCAGGATATGTTGTCCATTTTTGTTAATGTCTCATCTTGATTGCCTATTGGCTTTGTTGGAGCACAACGTTCTAATTATGTCTAGATACTTGTGACCGTTTTTCAGGTCTAGATTTTAACGAATATGTAACAACTAATGACTCCAATTGAACATCGATTTCTTTCGTCGAACTCAAGTTGGTATAATAACCATCGAGATTCGATTGAATTTTGCAACTGAGATGCTTTACAACTCATGTTAAGGAACTTTCACTACGTGAGTACACAAACCTTAAAAAAAATACCCAATTTGTATTTTGCTACGGTTCAAAATGAAGGTGCTGGGAATATATTACGGGTGCATCCAAGGACATAAACATTGCGCAAGATTGAGCGCAATGGAATGCTCTTGTTACCTCCCTATGCCCCTAAGTGAGGCGTAAAGGGAGTTTGGATTGGATAGGTACCTAATAAAATGAATAATGTACCAACATATCCACATGATGATGTGTATTCGTACGAGTAGATTGAGCCGTCGAAATTTGATAGATTGTTGTATCAATTATAAACTCTGAACAAAATTATTCGTGAGAACATATTTGATATAAAGTGGCCATTAAGAGGTCAAAAGGCCGCATCTTCTAGAACGGTAGCTGGATTTACTCGCGCTATTTTGATCATTCGGGGTCAATACACAATTGGGCAGAGTATATAGATACGTAAATTCATATCAAAGCGAACATAATATTTTGATAAATGGTGGATAACCTTGGATCTTTTGAAAACTGTAAACAAGACTTGATTAAAGCTAAAATGGTTGCTATGTGTATACTGTACCTACCCCTATTATAAGTTTTATCGGAAGATAAACGCTTAGCGCCGCCACAAAGATATTTCTAGAAACAAAAGCTTTTCTCACATTCGATACGTATAGACGTTTTCCATACAAAATATATCGTGTTACTCACTTTACTTCCGTGACTACCTTCCGATAAAACATAGAATACGGGTACTGATACTGAAATAGTTCAGAGATCACAATATCTAACCATGTATCTACAAGAGTTATTTAAACAAATATTGATGCCAGCTTCTCTTAATAATAATAACAATCTTTTTATAACTTCTGTTTTCATGGGCTACTCAACTATTCACCGTGCGGTCCTATACCTAAGAATAGATTTTTCTAACCCACAAATTCACTGCCACTATCATGGCGTAGGTACCTCTTCACTATAAGAAAGAGCGAAAGTATGCCTGACTAATAACCTGAAAGTACGGCCATTGTACAGAGTGAGGTAGCTACAATCAACGTCTCCTGATCGCTTAAATTAAGCCCAAAAATAACATGAAATCGATATAATGCGTAATTAAAAACAAATAAAACAATAATTAAAAAAGGATCGCCGATTTAAGAAAATTTTAAAAGACTAGGCTATGTACCTACTGATCTTCCTTCCATCAGGGTCCCGAAGACGAGGAAGACCCTCTCTTACTGTGTTCCGCTCCTTCGAAGCAGAGCTGAGGAATTTGGACATTATGTGGGAGGAGGTCATAAACATTGCGCAAGATCGTGCGCAATGGAGAGCTCTTGTTGCCTCCCTGTGCCCCTAAGTGGGGCGTAAAGGGAGTTTGGATTGGAAGTTATGTACATTGGGAAACGAATGATGACCCTATGCAACTTTTCACGATCAAAACAAGCAAGCATACAGGATAGGTATTTCTAAAGTAAACAAATATGTTGGTACACCAAGGAAACTTCTTATATAATCGGTTGATAAAATAAATAATAACATTGAACGTTAGCCTTTTACGTCAAACCTCGCATCTTCGACTGATCTTTGAGTTTAACAGTTTTTTAAATAAATAAAATTACGTAACATAGCAAAAGATAAAAAAACTTTACTTACTTGCGTTGTAAATTCGCCTCCAAATATTGTTTTGATCGCCACTAAATTAAACTAAGTGTTATATAGATTTAAGTACCTACTTACTTTTATTAAAAAGAAAAAGAGTTCTTGTGCCAGCTATATTATTCTATACTAGCTGGCCTGCCCGTAGACCTTCGACGTAACCCAGAATAAAACAATAATTTTGACAATACATGAATAAAATGTGATTTACCTACGACATTACAACTTAATTAAATTTAGATAATACCCCCTATTCGGATTTTAGAACGTTCTTATTAAGAACGTTCTAAATGATTTAGAATTAAGTTCACTCGAACTAAAATTCGTATTCGGAATTATGCCGTGTTCTAAAAACCAATATTAGTTCACCATAAATATTTTTTTGAATTATAATTGTCTATGGATCGAGCATGCGCCTTATTGGTTGATGCTGACAAGCGGACAGCCAATCGGAGAAGACAAATTCAAACGAGCTCCATGTTCCAAGTAACATGGTCGCCGGAAACTGCCGAACCAACCCGAAATGTAACGAAGACGACTGTATGATTGCATTGGTGTTCAATGATAATAATTTTTGATGCTATTATTTGTATTACTTATAATAAATTCGGGGGAAATGCTTAATATTTTTAATAAAAATAAAATTGTATTATAATTATTTGGTTAAAAAAAACGTTTATCATAAAAATATCATCAAATATCTTTTTAGACGCATACAATTAGGTGTGAACTAAGATTAGGAACGTTTTGACAGATAAACGCACTAAAATTGACTTAAATACGAAATCCGAATACCAAAATGAACTAATTTCAAACTAAAGTCTAATTAGGAACAAATAGGAACGTTCTAAAATTTCTCGAATACCAATCCGGCTAACTAAAATAGGAACGTTCTTATTTTAGTTTAGTGCGCACTTAATTTGAATTGGAATAGGGGGTAATAATTTATTGGATTGTGTAATAGTTATCGTTGATTCGGATGCGGGATGAAGTTCGACGGGTCATAAGTTTGAAATCAAAACAAATCATCTACATATCATATAATTGCTTTACTTTTTAAAAAATCCAAGAGATGGCGGTGTAGTAGAAAATTAATCACATGTGAAACCTGTTAACTTATTGTATATATTGTTGAAAGAATAGACCCCATTTAAACCAAATTTTACCGAATTATTATTATGGTAAGATTAGTATGTAAAACATACCTACATATTATTTACGATTCATCGACCGATAGTGAGTGACGCGATCGGCCAATCAAAACGGTTGAATTTTCATCGAGGAAAACACACCTCTGGACTGTTTTGTGCAGTATTTGTGTGAATAAGTTATTAGTACCCAAGTGGAAAAGTATTAGCTGTATAACATTGTAAATTATATCACCTAAGTGTCAAACAAAGTTATCGAGCTAAAGTTAACCTTTAAAACAGCAGTAAGCCATTCCGTTCCAAACATGCTCAGTAAAAATGCTGAAGTGTTTGCAGTAAAAAGTTGATCGTGCATTCATTTATTGTGTCTAAAAGAAAGTCGGGTTAGTGCGAAATCGGCTGAACAGATTTTTATCCTGTTTGTTTTATTCAATTCTTCTCCGCTGCGGATAATAGAATAACTATTAAAAAATAGAAACATTAATAGATAATAAGTATAAAATATAATAATTAGTATGGAAAGGACTTCCTAACAACAACGCCATCTGTGAAATATCGCATAACAACAGAATTTTTATAATTAATAGGTATTATTTGTGTTTACCGTGTAGTAATAATTCATAATGAGAAATAAAAACACTAAACTTGTCTTATACTAAACAAATTATTTTATACCAGAGACGCGCTTCGTTCTGTTAGCAACATTTTCGATCTGATTTAAAAAAATTATACAATGTTGAAGCAAGATTATATTTTAGGATATTATTGCTAACATGTGTGGCTAATTGAATTACTAACACATGTTAGCATTTTTGGACTTAACACACCACACCTCGGACTTATATAGAATTTTGGAACGTTCTTATTTTAGTTCGAACCAAAAGCAGAATAGGGGGTAATATATGTGCATATTATTATCCTTAACTTTTCACCAGTAGGCCGTTTTATCTAAACTAAACCATTACCTACTCCATCCTCGATAAGATATTTTGTATTTCTATTTTCACCGATACATTTTTAATGTACATTATTTTATGACCACTATACGCTCTTTAATGAGCAAACAATCATAATATTATTCTCTTAAGTAGGACAATCTGTTCAATGCTCAAGATCGATCTTTGTTTTAAGTAAGTACACACTAATGTAGATTACTATCGTAATTACGGTACAAATATAGATGATGTAGTGCCAATGATCATACTACGGAATATTATTTGTCAGTGGCGATTGACATGTGTCCAAAAATATCAGAACGAGTTCTTTTGGAACGAGATTTCGCCTACTAGTAGTGATGAATGAACCGTTCTTGTCATTAAAGCCTAGTTCACACCAGGTAGCGAGTAATTTAGTAATACATACGTATGTATGTATACATACTCCCTTTAAGCCGCCCCGCACACCGCAAGCCAGCCCGGAGGAGACCCGTTCGTTCACTCTATTAGACTTAGGCGAACCGCTAATGAACTCGATTTAAACTCTATTGCAACCTATATTCAGTGTTCACACAAGGTAAGCGACCCTCACCAATGGCGAGTGATATAACTAAATGGATTGAAACGACTAGACCGCTAGTCCGCATTTTGTTACTAAATTACTCGGTACTCGTCTAAAATACTCGACCAATGTGAACAATGCTTTACCTGTTGTTGTTATGACTTATGTTTAGCAAGGCAATCTCTTACGTAGGAGCTATATTAGACAAGCTACTGCTAATTTGTGAGATTTATCCATATCGGATCGACTTAAATCTACGGGCTTAACAAAATCACCATTCGTGGAAAACTTTGCATTTTCCAAGTCCGTGGTCCTCTCAATTTGCAGGGTTAAGTTTGTTGTGTTAGTAAAAAGGTGATTGTTTGTTTTCTTTCTTTCTAATATAATTGGACGATAATAATCTCGCTAATGGACTAGAAGTTCTTCTATGATATGTTATAAAATAATTTGCGTATAGGTACAGTGTACATATTTCTTCTCAAATTGTTCGGGACTCTTCTAACCTCGGCTGAGTGATCTTGTAATATTGTTTTTATACATGCGATAGTTGCAGTTATTCATCGGGTCGACAAATAAATACTTAAAAAAGCTGCTAACCCAGGGAATTGTCAACTATGTGGCCATTTTACGAATTCCAAAGCAATTCCTAATAGGATCCTAATATGATTCATACAAAGTGGCCTTTATAGACCCCCAGAACTCATATTATATTATAACAGCATTTTCGTGTAAAACATATCTTTGCATAAAAATTCATAATTTTACGATTAAAATGAATTTATTCTTGGAATTATTATAGAAACTTTAAAATGATATCGACTATTGGAGCTTTTTATTGTCTGCTTTAGAACTACATAATATATTCAATATTAATCGGTACTTTAAGGGGGACCCACTGAAGTTACGGACCTCAAATTTTACGTGCTTGTGTAGGAGCATAAGACCAACCCGTATACCAAATTTTATGAAAATCAAAGAATTTTTTTAGCCCTTTTTCTAGAACAAGTGTAATTTTCTTTGGATACTTTAAGAGGGTTCCCCTGAAGGTACAGATCTCAACATTTTACTGACTCATCTACATCGAGGGGCTAACCGTTCTACCAAATTTCAATCAAATCGTATATGAATTATTATGAGTTATGGGTGCGCACACATTTTTGGCGTACGGGTACGGGTAGGTACGGGTACGGGGAAATTATTTGCATTTTTGGAATCTACACCCTCGAAAACGCCGAGAAAATTAATTTCAGCGAAATCTATTTTTTTTTTGAAATCCGATCACAAGACTCCTGTATATTCCATATACTTACTATGAGTAATTTTATAGGGTGATGTAACCTTAGAATATGTTTTATATAAGTTTAGCTTCTTACAAGAAAATTTATAAGGAAGTAGATAAGGATGGTTCTTGGTATGGTTTTAGGCTCTCTAATTTTTCAAACACACAAAGTTATGTATAAGTATACTTAAAGGCTATGCAGCTACTTTTGTTTTTAGAATATGGATCAGAAATAGCAGATTTATTATTTTCTGATAGATATTATAAAATATCCTACATCTTTCCTATGACTGTAAATTTTACATTACAATGTTTACAAAGTACACAATAGATAGACTCTTTGTATTGGTCTGTAAATAGGTTGATTTGTCTCGATATCCAATAATAATAAGTAATGAATATCCACGTACTGTTTGTGTTTCGAGCTGCGTGTTCAGAAATCTTATTTCATCTTACAGACTTGGCTACTGGATGGTGAAATTTGATCCTTGCATTGGTATTCGGTTACACATGAATTCAAAACCCACGGACAATAATCGCCGTAGAATTATATTACTCCATGGTTGTTGCTACCATTAACGTTTGCAAATTACTTTATTATGATATTAATATAACAAAATAATAATAAAAAAATAATAATAATAAATAAATACAAGTCCTGTTAAGGACTTGTATTGTTTTTGTACGGTTTGTTTTATTATTTTAATGAATAAAGAGTATTAAAAAAATATATATTTGCATATTTAAATCACAATTATTTGGCTACCATGCTCGCGAATTTGATATCAAAGTACATATGTATACCCCCCCATATCGTCGACATTGGCCTACCCAGAAACCAGTTATTCCGGGTCTCTCACAAAGGCAATTAGAATAAATTTGGGTCAGTCCTTGCACACCTGTATTGTGATATCTTTCACTACTTACGTTAGATCAAGAGAATCATGAAGCTCATCAGACTCATCCAGTCTTTCCTGTTTCTCCTTTCATGTACCTTATTCCAGTCCCTAAACTATAACCTACATCCCTTCACCTCAGATAAGCCTTCATTTAAAACATTAATTAATATAGTAGGTATTCTCATTTAAATTTCATGGACCGCTTTTTTTTTTGGATGTCGTAGACACCTTGCTGATGTGGGGCACGTCCCAAAAATCCTTGTCTGGGGTCAAATGATTCTATATAAATATTGCCAAATAATACAATCATTGTTATCATGAAATCATACTTATCACAAAATATGTGACAAAGCATCTGGTCAAGTGGATTGTTTATAGCTTTACCAATTACTTTCCAAGTGTTTAGGTAGGTACCTACCGGGTGATAAAATACTTAGGTACTTACTTCATTCTTCGTCTTAGCTTTACCATCGAAAATTTTCACCTTCGCCACAGCTCGAAACAATCCAATTATTAATGGCTTAACTAACCTCATCCGATGTAGTCTTAAGAGCGTATTTTAGTAATATGCCGAAAGCCGGCTTTAAAATTTTACAGAGTACCAATTTAATTGGATTAAATCGTAAATCTACGACGTGAATATTGTAATTTATTATTTGCATTGAGGTGTTGATTATGTGAACAGGTTGTTCAAGTTAGGTTATGTTTATACATACTCGGTTCTGCATTTCCGTAGGTACTTAAATAACTCGTGCCCGTGGATATTGTCAAACCGTTAATAATAATTATTATCGCTGTACAGTGTAGGCCCAATAGTAAGCGATACACAAATTAATTAACATAAGTGAACGACATTTGATTCTAGCTACACGAGCCAACTGTACGTACACTATACTGTCTCCTGAAGTGTAAGTAAAGTCTACCTCAGGTATAGGCACCAGCCACTCCCTGAATTGACACTATTCCCACTAACTGGATTAACATGTCTGCCAGGCGACAGCGTTGAGTCATTTTGTTTGTTTAATAAGAACAACATTGGACGGTGTCTTTTTTCAATTTCCATTCTGCATATTTTTCTTCGGGATTATAAGCTTCTCAATCAGGTACCTACCTGCTTCATATGGCTGAGTAAGTTTTTTTCAGTATCACATGTTCAATAGAACCAGGTATCCCATCGACGGTTTGATCACGAGTTTTTTTTTCTGATAAATATGAAAAAAGTTGATGTTTGCAAATCCGATGCTCAATTAGATAATAATAATTATGTTTACCTATCTTATCACAAGTGTGAGCTATTGTATTTTAGATTATACTAGCAGCAAAGATTGTCGGGCGACGGGCATAAAAAAGAAAGTCGGGTTAGTACGAACACTTATAACTCGAGATCGGCTGAACAGATTCTTCCAATGTTTGATTTATTGGATTCTTCTCCACTCCGGATAACATAATAACTATTAAAAAGTTGAAAAATGCATAAGAAATAATATAAAATATATAAAAGTAAGTATGGAACGGATTTCCTGCGACGCCAACGCTACCTATGAAAAATTCTATAACAACAAAATTATTGTTTACCTGACAAATATTGACATTAAAAATATTGGTACGCAGTTTTTTGATGGAATTTTTTTCTAGCTTTCGGAAATAATTTTTTAACATTTAAACTCAATCATATTTTAAACGTATTTTTGTATAAATTACCATTTCGAAATCAATATTCATAGTAAGGACTACAGGACAACGTCTGGCGGGAAAGCTAGTTATATATAAATTTTAAGGATTAGAAATTTTGAAAAAAAAAACTCGTTGCAAAAGTTGTATGTAGGAAAATAACCTTTGATCAAGAATCACATATTATTTCGTCGATATAATATTTCCGGCGGACACCTGTGACTTATTATTGTCATAACAAAGAATATAGACTTTTTTATTAAGCTTTTACTCGTTTGCGAGTTTTATTATAGTAATATAGACTTAGACGAATTATATACTTGTATGAACAATATTTCCCCTAGGTTTGAAGTGTTTTAACGAAAATGCCGTGCTACGGACGACTTAAACAATTATTATAGTACTAGCTTATACCCGTCTTGCTTTACGTTTTTGATTCCGAATGTCAGGCTTGATCGGTAGGTAATTAAACAGGTTCTAGTCTAGCTTCCCATTGCTTTGTAGACCTCTATAACTGACATAAGCACAGAAAAAGAAGAATGACACTTTTAATGTTTATTACAATTTTGTATGAAGATCCTAAAAAATAGGGGTTTTTAAATAGCTCTAAATATATCTATTAAAGTCAATGCAGCAAATTGTTTTAAAGAACCTTCTCCGGCATTTTGCACGGCTCTGTGCAGATTCATATCTGACGTAGCATTTGTATTTTGAGCGTGATGCTATGACATACGGTAAAAAGCAAAAAACATTTCTTAATTATTATGTAGATAGAGAAGGAGGGGCTAATGCGAGTTTTATTTAATTTCCCAATTTACCACGCAACTTTCTTAATTTTTTCTTTCATAAGAACCTTCTACTGATAAAAGCCAACACGACAAAAAAAGAATTAGTGAAATCGGTTCAGCCGTTTAGGCGTGATGCGATGACATACGGTAAAAAGCAACTAAAAAAACATTTCTGAATTATTATGTAGATTTACCACGCAACTTTCTTAATTTTTTCTTTCATAAGAACCTTCTACTGATAAAAGCCAACACGACAAAAAAAGAATTAGTGAAATCGGTTCAGCCGTTTAGGCGTGATGCTCGGACATACCGTAAAGTAACGACAAAAGGCAAATAAAAAAACATTTCTAAAATATTATGTAGATAAAATGCAATTTACGATGTAAAACTTAATTAATTTTAGCTAATAAGCTATTGAATTATGTTAAGTTATCGTTGATTCGGGTGAAGGATGACGTTCGATGGGACATAAGCTTGAAATCAAAACATTTCCTCTTTAATTGCTTTACTTTTAAAAAAATTCAATAGATGGCGGTGTAGTAGGAAGTACATAACATGTGATGTATGTTTGCGTATTGTATAGATATGTCGAAAGAATTGACCCATTTAAACCAATTTTTCAGAATTATTATGTTAATATTATGTTAAGATTCTACATAAATATTTCGTCATTTTTATCATCAAAATAATCAACCTATATGTATTGTGTAATATTGTTTGAGTACCTTCCTTATAAATAACCCGCCCTTTTTACAGTTGTGTGAGCATATTTCTTTAAAGCTTATGAATATTTATTTGATTGACGTTCATTAAAATGTAATAAATTTCATACAAGTAACAAAACGATTTCGACAATAAATAATTTATTTCGATTTAAATTTGTTGGATAATCGTGTTGCATACTAGAATGTGTACAAAAAATGACGTAGAAACGCGTTATTTAATAATATAGGTAGGTAGGTACATATTGCATAAAAGCCCTAAATTAAATCTATTACGCAATATTCCATACGATGTTATTTTATTCGTTTTTATTTATATCCCAATCAATGAATCAACATTTCTAATAGTTATTATTGTGTTGTCTGTAATAAGATTTTTTTCTATTATCAATTTATTTGTCTCCGTTCATTCACTTTCTTTTTCGCCCTTTGAGGTTTTCCCGATGTTAAGGATTCTGGGAAAACCTCATTGATGTTTTGCGCACGGTTATTCACTTGTTGTATTGTTGGATATTTGGTATAGCTCTTTTTGGTAATAGATTTTTTAAAGTCTGCTTCCTTGGGAATTTTACATACGGAGGGCTGTCCAAATTAGATTCTAGACATATAGAACATTATAATTAGATGGATGTGACTCGGATATTTTTTGAAAATATAACATCATCATCAGCCTTTTCTCGTCCATCAGTATAGGCAATAGGCATAGAAGTCAGTCTCTCACCATTCTGTGCCATGTATTTTCCGACCACTCTCCCATTATGGCTGGCTCAGTTCTATTTAAGTTATACGAAATAATGAACGATCCAGGATATGCATCCTTTGTTAATACTAACTGCGTTATTCAAAAGGTATTTCATAGATTCATTAGTTACCTTTGAAATGTGAAATTCATGACTTTTATCACATTTACCAACTCGGATTTCGTTGCACCCTTAAGGGTGTTAAAACCACACACAATAAGTCAAAGTGTCTTTGACGTTTCGATTGGTCGTTTGAGGATGTCCGTAGAATGAATATTTTCATAATTTCTATTGATATTACTCGTAGTCTGATTCTGACAGACAAACCGAGTATTGGAACTAGCCTATTATTTAATCAATACTGGTCTAGCTTCAGTACACCATCTGCATATGTGACTTCTATTGTAGCTACATCTTTACACTCTGATCCAGTATATACTGCGAGGGCATCTAGAACACTAACATCAAGTGTCAAGGAACTACCCTTTCCATATCTCTATGTACACATTCAATACATACGTGCAACTTGTATGCTTATCTTGATATATCTTTTGCTTGACGTACTCATATTTGATTCTCAATCTGTTTTAAACATCATCCCCGCGGGGAAATTTGTCCTCCATTAATTTTAGGGTTACCATATCAAAAAATATACCTAATTCCGAACATTGAGTAAAATTTTTTTATTTTTCTACCTAAATTTTGGAAGTTTCCCACGCTCGCAGGAATAGACGTATAAAAAGAGGTATTGTCAGGAAAATTTCGGACGCATGGTAACCCTAACTTAAATTTGTCACTATCCCGCTGTAGATTGATTTTTCTCATCCCAATGCGGTTTTTTTCTTCTTTCCTATAGGTAGGCCTTTAAATTGAATATTCATTAAAATGCTAGGTGAGTGCTTTCTTTCGTTAACACGCCCAAATCATCTGAGATTCTAAATTCCACCGATTTGCCTAACTATATTTCGTATTCTATGAAGTAATTTCGAATGAGCGAACGAACTTCTGCCCCCGTAGACAAATTCTAACTGGCGTTCGACTACAAACGAAGATTTCGACAATGTATAGTGCGAAAAAATTATCTGTCCACTGGAACACGTAAACAATTATTTAAACCAAGCAATGACACTTATATAAAAATATAAAATGTGGACAGCTAATTTTCTTCCTACTCTACATTATCGAAGAATTCGTTTGTAGTCGATCGCCAACTGTATTTTGTCTAGGCCCACTGTTTTTCAAAGTAGGTTGCCGACGCCTGGTATAGATGATCGAGGTCGTCCGTAACTCAGTATTTTTTTGAAACATTCACCCCGCGCGAAACATTTTTCATACAAATGCCAAAACCAACCCAAGTACGGGAAATATTTTTCATACTTCTTGACTTCGTCTGTATGTCGACAGGAGTCCGCGGAAAATATCATATCGACGAAATATGTGATACTTGATCAGAGGTTATTTTCCTACATACAACTTGGTAAGAGGTTAGTACAATATGCTACGTTGCTTCGAGAACAATTATTATCAAATTGTACGGTAGCCTGTAAATTCATCGCGAACAATTCATCGCAGGTACAATAATTGATCGTGAACAATTCATCGCGAGTGTATAAACTACTTTTTGGTTAAAATATCTTTGGTTCTGGGTTTTTGTATAACTACTCTGTAGGTAATTATTTTTGGTAAAACTTCAGTTTAGTCACTCCTAATGATATCGAGGTTATTTTATATACCTACGATTTGAATAGGTTAGGTTTTAAGGTTGGAACGTAGTTAGTTAGGTAGCTTACTGTGAAAGAGTCAACGAGTGTATTTGTGTTCACTTTGAGTGAGCACAGATTCATTTAAAAAACATTTAAACCAATTTGCAAGTTGTTTGTTGGTCTCCAAGATGTAGGTACGTGACACGTGACCAACTATTTAGGTTAGCACGTCACGAGCCAACGAGACCACTGACCACTCCGCGATTTGAATCTGTCTCAATAAAAAGTCAATAAGTTACATAACTTGGGTGCCTCGCCCACTCAACTACAATCTCAATGAGCGTTATATTATCTATTATGCTTATTGTACCAACATCATCGAACCTATTGGGAAATAAATGCTTGGTAATTTGCATTAAATAATACTTTACTGTTTTCTTATAGGTATTTCGTTTTATATTTGAAGTTTAGATTATAGCTGTTTTTTTTCTTTTATTTTGTAGGAGGTTAATAAGGTTATAAGTGATCTTGGATGGGGATGGGACCATATTCTCGAATGTCGATTGATTTTTGATGATTGTGCGAAAAAGTAGGTACCTTTTCCATGATGGGTTATTGTATTAATGACAAGCTTTAATTGTTAATCCTCACATTCTCCTATTTATTTAGGTTATTCTTAAAATGCGCTTAGTCTACTACGATTAATTTTGTCAACAATATGTACTGCCTATACTATCTACATTTTTTCGGCTAAGATTTTCCATGATTCAAGTACATATACCTACTAGTTTGGTAGTTCAATTCTCTGAAAACAAAACATCTTATGATTTAAATTTAGTAAGTAAAAATAGGTATACGCCATTCAATTAGGATAGGAAAAAGGATACATATTTAGTACACAACTATTCAACCCACAGTGCGATCAAAGTTTTGATGTTTTTTTTTTATGTTATAACATTTTTGGTTACTCCATTCTATGACCACAACAGCAAACTTGAAAGTTAATTAATACGTACTCTGTAGTCTGTATGCGCAGTGCGCACGTCATATTAAGATCGACCACGTGGATGTGCATTAACATCATGCATATTCAATTTATTTATCGACTCTCCCTTTTTCATTAGAATCGATTTATTTATATTGATCTACAAAGTCGAGAGATGATTTATCGTGATCTTTATTGATAACCATTTTATTTACTTGTTGGAATCTGTATTAATTTGTAATTGCGTGATTCATTTGATATAAATCTCCCATTCATAAAATAGGTGATCTAGTGAGTAAGACTGAATTATTTTTACCTATTTTCTTTAATACATACTCGTATGTTAATAATTGTTTTGCTAAATGCATTTTTGACTGGAGTTTATTGTTTATTTATGTAAAAAATCAATTACTTAAACAAAATAAAAAAAAAAAAAATTTCTCGAGAATTATCCGCTTATCGATCAATATAAATAGCACTTGGGAAGACCCTAACAACATTGTAAGGAAACCGCGCTGTCAAAAATTCCACTCTCAAAATATTTTCTCAGATATCTGAAAAGCAAAATTAAAAACACGGTATTTACCTAATAAGCTAATAAAAAAATAAGCTGGTAAGCTAATAAGCTTCAACAAGAATTTTATCGTAGTTAGTGCAATACTTTTGCTTACATGTAAAATTAAATGTTAATAATGTTATATTTTTTGCATAAATATTTGGCGGCCATTAAGAGAATTTTAACATTTAAATATCTTTTGGTTGAAATTGTTAGCAGGGATATACAAATCACTCAATATATCACCACTCAGGTTATGTTATTTTGGTTGATTCTAAATTTTAGAGGAACTGCTACAGAATCGACCCGTATAGTTGCTCCAACGTATAAATATTTAGCATACACGGGTAATAGCTTGTTGCAATAGTGTTATTACGTAGTTGATACTCAATGAATGACTAATTAATTGCGTTTTGTGTGTTTTTTTACATTTTTTCATAGTTCAGGGGATCGACTATCATGATACATTGATACACATACGATAACATTATTGTAAACTATATAGCAATTTAGAGCGTTAAATATATTATTACTTTCCTATATTAGGTATGTTTGGAAGATTCGCGCGGCTCTGATGCTCAGAAAAAATAAGACATAATGTCAGTATTTCTCCGTAATGCTATGACATTCAAAAATGCATAACCAAATAATTAAATTCCTGCATAAATCACTCAATTGTGAGTGGAACTGCAGAAAATTAAAAAAAAATAATACCTAATTAAGTAAATGTAGAATTTAAGAAAAAAAAAAACACCAAATCAATACCCAAAAATAAGTAACTCATTACTAATTTTCAGCAATATATCGAAGTAACTAACGGTACTCTCAGTTTACCAGTTGTTCTCCAAAAATAGTAGGTACCTACCTACTTCACACAAAATGTACTGACAGACTGACCCGTATTTTTTTATTTTTTCCTTCTTCGTGTGTCTCCTGACGGAGGCTGGCGCGAAGATCACTGCTAATCAGCCTTATAAATGATGCCGCATCGCCCGCATCCGATATTCCAATCCACTGACAGAGATTTGACATACCCCTTCTTCCATATACTTTTCCCTGAATCATCAGTTCATGGGGAGAATATTTTAGAGACAGAATATGTGGTCGAAGTATGCGGCCTTACGTTTGCAAGCTGAGCAACTCTCAAGAGACTCTTTCCTTTTGCATATTTCTTTATAACGAAGCATATTTCAATACTTGTATTAAACTATAAAATATTGAACATCTTATTATTAATTGTAGTAAAAATATAACGAAATGATTTTCTTGGTCCGTGAACTTTTTTATAGCCGGGTACCTACTTGCACTGTGGTATATTTTACTGGCGATAAAATCGAACTGGTCGACGTCGAAAACACTTATACCTACCTATAATTTATTCGGAGAATTTGCAACTTGAATTATTATTGATACCATCAGTCTGATGCAACACAACTGCGCAAAATACAGTAACGGTAAAGAGGCGGCTTATTTTCACCATACTATTTAGTAGGTATTGTTTGAACAGTTTTATTTTTTTTTATTTTGTGTGATTTATATGTTTTTATCAATTATCTTACAACGCTGTGAATACTTATTAGCGTTCTTTATATCTGGTTTTGTCTGATTTAAAATCTTTAAATAAAATATTATCATGCTATCCATATGTTTAAATAACCATCAGTCTATCGTACAAAGAGTGACAGCGATGTAAATAACTCGCATATGACGCGATGTTAAAATCAAATATTTATTTTGTAATTACCTATTAGTTTTTCTTACGAAAAAAAACACGTATCGTTTAAATAAATGTTTCATGGAAAAAAAAGCAAAAAAAAAAACTACGTTGCATGTGTTTGACTATACGCCCGATTCTATTTCAATTTTAGTTTTTTTTATGGCATTGCATCCAGCCTTGGACGATATCATATGCCACCGACAAATCATTGATTTATAAATAAAGTTGGTTATTTATTATTTCATATAGTAAAAAAGTAAATAAAATATATCCACAGATTCCCGACTCAATAAATACTCCACACTCAGTGGGTACTCTACGTCTGGGATTCTGTGGTAGAGGTGGAATCTATCTCTCAAGGGGCAACCGAAAAAGACGTGGTTCAGTGTTTCATCATCGAAGCCGCACTCACAAATAATTGGAGAATCGACGAGTCCCAGCTTATACATTTTCAATTTTAGTGTGCACTAAAACTAAAATAAGAACGTTACAATTTTAGTAAGTGCACATTGGTACCTATTCTATAAAAATTAAGAACGTTTTTAATTAGACTATTAATATTCAAATTAGTTCATTTTAATTCACGTGAACTTAATTCTTAAATTTTGTAACGTTCTTTTTTTTAGTTTGAACTAATACCAGAATACGGGGTAATGAGAAATAAATTCTCAAGTTGGGGGAAAAAAATCCCAAGTTCAAGAAATAAATTCCCATCTTCGAGGAATATGATATTATATTTATGTATAAGTAATCGTGTAGACTTCCGTTTTAATCCTTGCGTGTGTGTGATAAGATTGGTTTGCGGTCACCGGCGAAATAACGGACACGCTGTATACTATTTACGGTTCTCGAGAAACGTTTGACGTCACGACACACCCGCAGCCTCGTCCAATCAGAAGGCGCCCTGCTTGCGACGGCCGCCGCTCGAGTAAATACAGTCTGCTCCTAATCTCATTTTTACGATAGGTTTACTTTGCTTGTACACGGATTAACTACGAGTGCTACCTATAATGATAAATGTTCGCAATAAAGTGTGTGTCACATATACAAATAGGTATACTAATGCTGGGATGTTTGTTCGAAATATAAAACGTTTGCTCCTGTGATTATATTTCTAGTGTGATTTACGAGTTTTTTAATTGTAGGTAATTTATTAAAGCAACATTTGTCTGAAAATATTTATCCAGCCACATTGCTACACTGCATCAATTTCTAAATAAAAACATTTGGATCAATTTCATCATTTTCCCATTCTACTGTTTACTACACTTTGTATGCATGTAATTATTATTTACTAGTGGTCGACCAGTCCTCGAAATTCGACCATAACTTATTTAAATTATAAGTTTGAACATTATTAAGGTTCAATTGTCAAAGACTGAGCGAGCGCTATTTAAACTGAAGACAGTCTCTTTACAATATGTCTGCGTGAGTTGGACGAAAGCGCTCGAGATTCAATATAAATTTTGTGAAAGTGCAACTGTGTGTTATTTAATTCATAATATTAGGTACCTAATGTATTCTCAATTTGACCACAGATAAACAAAAGAATATATGCGTCTGTGGCAATGTCAAATACATCGAAGTGTGTGAGTATCGCATCCCGCCATTTTCCGCTCCACCTTCCATTTAAATATACCGCCTTCAAAAACTTTCTGCGCCCATTATGAGGCGCTTTTCATTTTACATTTGTTTCTATAAAGTTGATGTTGAAGTTGGAGTAGTCTGTGGAAGTGTGACGTGTGAGAATCAAATAAATAACATCACAGTAGTGTTTGTAATGTTTTTTTTAATGATTTAATCTATTTTTATGCATAATATTTAAAAAAATATTAGCATTCGCCAGTCCTCTATATAAATTATAAGTGTGCCAAATTTCATACTCCTACGTCCGCGCAATTTTCGTAAAAATAGTCACAATGTTTTTCCTTCACTTATTGATATATAGATATCATGCTCCTTTGTCGAATTAAAGAAATATTCATTTTCTTCTCTCTCTCATGCAGGATACTTATGGTAAACATGCCTACTTACTGGAAAAATGGGCGTGCACAGAAAATGGCGTGAATCACATATGCTTGGAAAATGGAAATTCATTGCACTTATGTGAATTTTTGTTTGGAAATAATTTACACATTTATGTATATAGCAACTAGCTGAACCTGTCGGATGAAAGGGTTCATTAATTGTTTGATTGTCATTTAAATCAGTTATATCTTCCCTTAACCTTACTTAAAGGGTCCCAATTTCACTTCACACTGTTGAGGACAGTTTAACATTTCTTCCAAGCAACAGTTGTATCTAGGAACCATATTTCCCGCGGACACCTGATATTATTATCATAGAAAAAAATCCACTTACAGGTGAATAATAAATTTGTCGCCACATTGTGCTTATAAGCAATAAAATTTTATTTATTTATTTAATACTAGAAGTCTTTCCCAGCTTCGCACGGGTAGATAGGTATTTAAAAAAAATATTCAGTTTTATATACCTATCCCTAACTTTATCAAAATAGCATTCAAATGGTCCCCTCCCGTCCGGCCAGTGACGCCTTTATCTCTGCCCCATTTCAATTAATTTTTTTAAATTTTAATAAAAGAACAATTATTATTGTGACATAACTATAAAAGTTAGACATATGCTGTCGCGACATTTTTTGTACATATTGATGTCTTCTACAAAGTCGTAGTACATTATCTTATTCTATCATCAATAGTTTTCACAGCGCACGCGATGTAAAGAATATTTTAGGTAATTTTATAACACTTTGGGTTACATTATTGTAGTTTTAGTAAGGATCCCAAATATTTTTTTAAAATTCAATATAGCCTATGTTCACCGGGGATAGTGTAGTTTCCCAAAAGTGAAAGAATTTTTCAAATCGGTTCAGTAGTTTCGGAGCCTATTCAATGCAAACAAACAAAAAATTAAATCTTTCCTCTTTATATATTAGTATAGATATGTATGAAAAATATTTCCCGTCGTTTTTGCTATTTTATGTCACAAAAAACCGAGTTTACGGACGAACTCACCAATTATAATATATGATCTGTAACGGTGGGATAGCAAAGATTCTGCATAAACAATTAAACAGTAAGCGAATTGATGCAATAACAATAATTATTATGTGTATTAGTTAGGAAGAAACTTATTGATACGGGTAGGTAATAAAATGCACCAAGGCATCCGTCAAGCTGATGGGCAATTAACTGCCTATTAATCATCTCGATCTTGATAAGTGAATTGAATACAAAATGCCGGCTATCGTATGATTTGGATTGATTGTTTCAAGTGAAATTCGATCTAGTTTTTGGGATCAATGTGATTGAATTCACAGGAGTGCCAACTTTTCTTTTATTTATTTTTTTAATAATTAGGAATTCCATGCCTTTCTTTTAGGTGCTAAACAAACACTCTTGTATGATATCTTCTTTAAAGATTGGTAATTCGAATTTTGCCCTGTCCTATCTTGAATCCTTCCACCATCGGATCGAAGTTATACCAGTTCCTAACATTTCAGATTATGTCCAAATTCCTTACACCACACAACCTGGTTGTCTTTTTCTGCCAAATTCATTCTCGGTGCCTTAAATCTTGAAAATTGTTATTTACTTTCTTATAAAATGATACATAAACCTTGTGAACAGTGAAAGAAAAAGTACTTGAATAGAAAAAGTGGAGGTCTGTACCTACCGTTTCAAGAATGCAGCTGCGTGATGGGTAGAAAAGGCACAATATCTTAATAGTGATAATATACTTAGTACCTAGTAGTAAAAAAAAACAACAGTGTTGTAAGCTCAAAAAAGTATTAATGTTTAGGAGATCTCCGTATTATATTTTATACACGAAGTAGCATACCTATCAATGTACCTATTGTGAATTCACGTTTCTAAAAGTTTCGTGATATTATTTTGACATGTGCAATAGAACTGTACAGAAAAATTTGATAGGTGCAAATATCAATAAAGCAACTCTTTTATATCTATTTATATGTTTAGCTCATTTAAAAACATTTTCTTGTTATTGTATCTCCTCTCATTATAACCCTTTTTATCTGGGGTTAAAGAGTGTGACTCCTTTCTCACTAAATTAATTATTTATCTAAAGACTTATTTATAACATTACTGAATTATTATGTAGATGTGCATAATAATAATATGATTGGTCATTGGAAATAATTAAAGAGAAAAACAACACTTTTCTGTAATACATATATAAAAATGGAGAGCTGTTTCCCGATGTCATCGCATCACGCCTAAACGGCTGGACCTCTCGTTAGAGAGTATATTTTATGTGTTCTGTGGGCTGGACCGATTTCGCGATTATTTTTTTGTCGTGTCGGCTTTTATCAGGAGAAGGTTGTTTTACATAGAAGAAAAAAATTAAGAAAAATGCATGGAAAATTAGAAAATTAAAGAAAACTCTAAGTAGGTAATCTTTTTAGTACTTTTAACAATATAATTATTAATTACAAATTTGTTAAATTGAATTTAAATAAAAGTTTGACAGGAACTGTCACTTGTGTGATAGTTTGTGCAATAGACAAGAGTGTTTTAACAGAAAATATATGGTTTGAAACAGATGCATCGATTTAAATTACATTACTTAAAAGGTTATAAGCTAATCATTATACAAAAATTCGAAATCAATATACACAGTTAGGAACATAGGACAATATCTGTCGGGAAAGCTAGTTTTATAATGTGAAGAAAAAAATAAAATAAAAAAAACACAGCGCTATGTATTGTTTCTGGTTTTTGGTACCTACTCGAATAAGTCGAATATATTTGAAATTTTTTTGACAGTTCGAAATTTAAATTTAGAATGAATAATCTAACACAATTTTCTACTACAGTTTGTTATTACCAGATAAATCGCTTAATTTAAAAGGCGTTGCATTAAGTGAATTGTGCTTATTTACGAATATAGTGTTCACTATCATCCAAATTATAATAATTCAATCCATTACTGTATCATTATACAACAGTTTGAAGCATTGTTAGCATTGCTCCAATTAACATAGGAAAACATTTTTTGGCTTTGGACCAAGACCAAGTGGGCAAAAACAATATTATTGTTTAATTCAATTAGAAAATTCACATTACAATAATTACTGCATAAAACCATAATTATTTCTTCTTTGAAACCCAAACAAAAACATGTCATTCACCAATTGATATGTTTTTGTTTGGGTAATTAAATATAATAAATGGGTAAGAAGAAATAATTATGGTTTTATGCAGTAATTATTTAAAAAAATAAAATTTGCAATTAATTAAGATTTTAAAGTATAGTAGTTGTTAATACTTATACAACAAACTACAAAAGTTGTTAAACATTAAACCGTTGCAAATAGTAAAAAATAATAGTAGGTAGGTAATATTGTTAGAGCAATATATTTTATCCAACATTTAAACAGTATTGTTGGATAGATTCCATGTTTTGTTATTATTTTTGGATTATACAAAATGTATACAGAATTTTCATAATATTTATTTTGCACATTACACATTGTTTATAAATTTTATAATAGTAACAAATTTAGGTGAAGAAAATATTGGATATTTTCTTGGCTATTAAGCATATTGTGTAGTTAGTATGTCTGAAAACTAAATTACATTTTTTTGTTTGTTTCAGCCGGTCTCGGTGCTGTTGTTGCTGGTACCATTTTAGCCTGGACTTCACCAGTAGTTCCTCAACTCACAAATGCTAATTCTACAAGTACTCTACATGTAACCGATGAAGAAGGTGTGTATGAAGTAGCTATGTTTGCTTTTTGAAGAAGTATTCTTTGCCATCCTAATGCAATAAGTCAATCAAAAATTTGAATAATTAGCCACAATATTGAAAGAAAAAAAAACTAAAATAGTTGTTGTTGAGAGTTGTTGAACTAACATGTTGAGAATTCTCATGATTAGGAGTTTCGGAGACAAATATTACCACACAGTGGCGTAACTAGGGGGGGGGCGGTCCGCCCCGGGCGGAACATTTCAGGGGGCGGCAAAATGAGCCGACAAATAAAAAAAAACTTGGTAAAAAACACAAAACGGAAATAGTATAGGTACGAGAATTTGTGAAGGAAAAATAAATGAGAAAAAAAATCGGGTCCCCGAGTTTGTGAAGGGAAAATAAATGAGAAAAAAATCGGGGCCCCGAGCTTGTGAAGGGAAAATAAATGAGAAAAAAAATCGGGGCCCCGAGTTTGTGAAGGGAAAATAAATGAGAAAAAAAATCACTAAAATTCTTAAAATTGATAAAATATTTTTTTTTCCTTTTAACCTGTCTCAGCGTAAGCTAGTACAAAAAGTGTACACCGGAGTGAGTTAATTCAAGTTCCTTTTTTTCTTCTTTAAGTAATTTCGGGTCTTAAAAAAAACTTTTGCGGTGATTCCGCAGGTAGAAAAATCTGTGTCAGAAGTAAGCTCTATCCCATTATCCAAAAATTGAATTTTTGTACTATATTGTAATGTAGTAAGTATCTATATATTAATAGGTGAAGGGAAAACTTTGTGCCCCTTTTTACGAAAATTGAGCGGACGGAGGAGTATGAAATTTCGCACACTTACAGTTTTTATAGAGAAGGGGTGGCAAATGCTAATATTTTTTTTAAAATCGTACATAAAAATAGATTAAATCAATAAAAAAAAACTCTACGCACACTATTGTAATAGGTATATTATAGTTTAAATTAATTATGGTCGAATTTCGACCAATGAATTGAACCACTAGTTATAAAAAATATGCGAACTTTTTTATTTTGATTTTTTTTCCATTTATATAGGGGGGTGGGGCGCCAAACTTTATTAGGTAGGTTGGGGGGGGGGGGGGCGCCAAATGTTAATCCCGCCCCGGGCGGCGAAAACCCACGTTACGCCACTGTTACCACATAATGGCGAACGTTGTTAACGTAAAGTGATCACACTAAGCCAGCCTTCGAAATAACAGTAGAAGACGGTCGTAAGCCCGTAGTGGTTTGTTCCGTTTAAAAATCGAACATTAGTAATGGATTGTTAGAGTCATTAGTTTTTACATAATATTCTTTAAAATAGTTTTGATGACCTCAGAGACCTGGGCCGGACTTAATATTGGCTGCCAACAGTATCGGTCAGTCGGTGTTCCTATGATAACAATGTAAAATTTTTAACACCGACTGACCAATGTCATTGGCGACCATTTTATTACACTTGATATCAGCCCCTGGACAAAAATCCTAACCAGAATCTTAACGTTGATAGTTATAAGTGGCGTAGAAGATGCAACACCAAAATCTATAATATCTATAAAAAATATTAGCGTACTCATGTTCATTGACTATCAGACTGCGCTGGCTGGCTGGCTGCAGCTGGAACATTTACTGGTTCGATGGAATTGTCCTAGACTGTCGGGCACTGGAACAGCATATAAAATGGACATGGAAAATGGAGTCAGTGATAGATCAGTAGAGAGGCAGCTTAAATGCACAATATCTCTAATATAAAAGAAAGTCGGGTTAGTGCGAACACTTATAACTTGACATCTTCTAAACAGATTTTTATGATGCTTGGTGTATTGGATTCTTCTCCTCTCCGGATAACAGAATAACTAATAAAAAATCGAAAAAGGGATAGAAAATAGTATAAAAAATGATTTAAAAGTTAGTATGGAACGGATTTACTGACAACAACGGCATCTGTGAAAAATTCCATAACAACACAATTTTTATTTAGGTACTTGACATCCATTGAGTGCCAAAACATTGGTACGCAGATTTTTGATACAATTTCTTTAAAACTTTCAGAAATATTTTATTCAAACATATTTTAAACGTATTTTTGTATAAATTACAAATTTGAAATTATTATTCATAGTAAGGACTACAGACAGGACAACGTCTGTCAGAAAAGCTAGTTGATGATAAAAAGAACCCCGATTTTAAATTAATAATTAGTGCACACATTCTTGCAAAAATTTAACACATAAACATTGACTAAAATCTCTACCTTGTGCATACCTGTCCAGTGTCCATCAATAAAACACATTGGTATTCTTGTAGCAGTTTCTACATTGTTAATTGCATAAAATCATTGTTATTTCCTGTTAACTAAAAATGGAATTAGATAATGTATGGTAATGATATAGAATATATTTTATAGTGCAGGCACTAAGTACGACCTCTGTGAAGGGAAATAATTTTTAAAGGACTGCTGATAATATATTTCATTATCAACATCCGGCCCTGAAAGGTGTGTTAATTAGCTACTGGTGTTAGTTTTTAATTAAGTATTACAAATCAATACCCGTCACGATATATACCACTTTTTTGTATCACATTCTATGTTAAAATGAAATTAACGTCGGAATAGACTATTTTTTACAAATAATACTCCTTTATTTCAGGGTCATGGATTGGCTCAATCTTGGCCATTGGAGCTCTCGTGCTGGCTATTCCCGTCGGCTTGCTCGCTGATATTGTCGGAAGAAAGATCACAATCCTGCTCTTGGTTATTCCTTTCTTGCTCAACTGGATTCTCATCATCTTTGCCAACAATATTGCTATGTTGTACGCTGCTAGATTTTTCGCCGGTGTTGGAACTGGTCAGTAAATTACAAATTCATATTTTAATTTTGTATACGCATTATATTATATTAGCAATTTTTAAATAATGTTTAATTTTTTTGCAGGTGGAATATGTGTGACTGCTCCTATGTACATTGGCGAGATTGCTGAACCGTCCATCCGTGGGGCTCTGGGCTCATTCTTCCAGCTCTTCCTCACTGTTGGTATTCTGTTCACCTATGTGGTAGGCGGATATACCGACTGGAGAACTCTTTCAATCATCTCAGCAATCGTTCCAGTTATCTTTGGCATCGCATTCTTGTTCGTACCAGAAACTCCACAATATCTCCTCAAGAAAACAAATCTTAGAGGAGCTGAAAAATCTCTGCGCTGGTTGAGAGGGCCTGATTATGATATCGCCAACGAAATCGAAGCTATGCAGAAAGACGTGGAAACAGCAACACAGAACAAGGCTTCTTTGGCTGATTTGTTCACCAACAGGACAAACTTGAGGGCTCTTATTTGCAGTTTGGGTTTGATGTTCTTCCAACAATTCAGTGGTATTAACGCAGTTATCTTTTACACTGTCTACATTTTCCAATCTGCAGGAAGCAACATGGACCCGACCATTGCTACTATCGTAGTGGGTGTTGTTCAAACCATATCCACAATCATATCTGCTCTTTTGGTTGAGAAAGCTGGACGTAGAATCATGCTTTTACAGAGTAGCACATTCATGGCTGCTTGTCTCACAGCTCTCGGTGTGTATTTCAAACTGCAAAGTGATAAAGCTGATGTTTCATCAATTGGCTGGCTGCCTTTACTCTGCATGGTCGTTTTCATTATCACATTTTCTCTTGGATTTGGACCTATCCCTTGGATGATGATGGGAGAACTCTTTTCAACTGAGTGCAAAGGAATCGCCAGTGGTCTTGCCGTGATGGTCAATTGGATTCTTGTATTCTTGGTCACAAAAATTTTCCCTACAATGGTAAAGAATATTGGACCACATTATACATTCTGGGTGTTTGCAGGCTTCATGGTCGTTGGAACAATTTTCGTTTTCTTCATCATTCCTGAAACTAAAGGCAAAACTAGTGCACAAATCCAGGCTGAATTGGCCGGTAGAAAATAAGTCCTATTTTTTTATAAACATTTTTTATTTCTTTTAACATTATGAAAATTCATATCATTTTTATAGACATTCACAGTTTCAATGTTTTGTTTTAGTTTTTAATTATGTTTTCGTTTAGGTTATTAATTTCTTTTCATTTTTGATTGTCTGTGTTATTTTTATAAGTGATGTTCATTACAAGAAGAGTTTTATGTTTATCTTAAGATTAAATCTGTGGTGGCAAGGTAAAACGATCCAAATCAGTGTGACGAGGTTTTACAATACCGCGGGTTTCCTTTTTTTTAATTTCTTTTATTTATTGTTTTTTTTTATGCATGTGTCTTTTTACCTCGTTCATTTTTCACTCATTCTATGAACGATTCTGTAGTTCGGCCAAAATTCCCATACAGATGTATCAAAATTTCAGGATTTGAACTCACGTTTACTTCTTTGTTTGGAGGAATTTCTTCAAATACTTCCCAAAATTAAAACTATCAGGTGTAGGTACCTACTAAATTTGATTTAATTTTAAATTCAATATTTGAATTTTTTGTTGTTTCGTGTAAGGCGGGACCGGAAAATACATATGTGTATTAATAAATAATAAATAAATGTAGCTTTATTGTGAAATAAAAAAACAATTTTTCATAGAAACATTGAAAGAGTCAAAGGGGGGACTTATCCCGAAGGATCTCTTCCAGCCAACCCAGACTAATGATAAAATAACTTAAAAGAAATGATTTATTATTTGTCGATAATCCTTAGAAGGAAGGTAAACTACCTGTGTAAATTCGGTTGATGTTTACCAGGAACGTGATTGGTTAACACTTACTTGTCATCGTAAGACAATATAGCCCTACCCGCTATTGTCTTTCAATTGCTATTCTTTTGAAGATTTATGGCTTGTTCACCAGATTTCGACAAACGAACAGAAAGAAACAACAATAAAATTAAATCTTTAAGAATATTGAACCAGATTTAAAAAAAATATGTAGGAACAATAAAATAAGGTTTTATGATTAAGGGGATTATAATAATTTCCAAAATGTAAGAATAACGGACGCTATACTATACAAAAGAATTTTATTAGTAGATCCAAGAAAGGAAAGATTATAATAGAAGTGAAAAAATATTTAAAAATAATTTGGATATAATAATATGCAGATAGTGTTACCGATCTATTGTCTAGAGCAGTGTACCGCAAACTTTATGTGTTCAAGGTACACCTACAAAAAAAAAAAAATTTAGAGGTACCCCCTCCCCCCATGAAACACGCCGTGACGTTTTGTTTTTTTGCCCCCCCCCCCCCCTCCCCCTTTCCTTTCCCTAAACACCCATGTGGCTAGCCAGTCATTGATCGTCCTAAGCCATTCTTTTTTCGGTTAAATAATAGTCCAGAGTTAAAAATCACAATTCGCATTAGTAAGTTGTGGTAAAATAGTGATAGCATTGCAACATCGCGCTTTGAATGCAGAGATACTTAGGATTATGGGCAGCTCTTCGTATTTTTTTAATTTTACAATCCAATCAGTGCCCAAGAGAAATAGTGTCCGAGAATGCATTTCGTACCCAGTCCATAGGTTGCAGGTCACACAAAGGAAAGTAACAGTTAATTTTTTCTGCCAATTTCCCCCATAGTAATTCCCTATCAACGCCGGCACTGTTTTCTTAATTGGCAGACATAACGAAACATTTCATAAGGTACCACCATTGACAACGTACCTGATGATACACATACACACTCTTAGCGTGAAAGCTTTCAATTTTGTCCAGGAGACGTTAAAATATTAGAATTCCTGCCTTCCATTTTTCTGTTGAGCTCATTTAAATGAGCGAATGTGTCCGGCAGATAAAACAAGTTTTACCACCCATTCTTTTCTTCTGAACACAGAAGACAAATCTGAATCACGAGCCTCTTAACAATATTTGGGTCTCAATTTTTCGCGGCACACCAACTGAAGACGCCGCGGAACACCGTTTGCGGAACACTGGTCTAGAGCTTAACAATAAAAGCAACGAAAGTTGTATACAGATTAAAATAAAATAAATAAATAAAGATATTAACTCAATACCTGCCCTTATCAGAGATATACTTAGTTAAACAACATTCACAAAACACATTATTTAAACACATTTTAAAAAGCTTCACTTTTAAAAGAACGGGAGCTCTATCATAGACAACACCGTTTTACCTCGTGGTAGACAAAATTCGAAAGCTTTAGTAGGAAAAAACGTCGGTCGTTTTACCTTGTTAAATAAAATGAATATTGAGTTAAGCCGGAATGAAAAAATGCTTTTAAATCTTTTATAAGCAGATTTTTTTAACTTGTGCTTTTGAACTTTGTTCTGTTTGTGATAATGTATGATGTAGTGCATATAACTCAAAATGCCGAAAAACGTGACTAACGTCTCTTTGCCTTGTCACCACAGAAATTTATAAAATATTTAAACTATAATGAAATATGTTGTCGTTAATTAAATGTTAATGAAATCAATATAATATGTGTAAGAATTATTATGAGATATACAATCCATTGTTGATTTATATTGTGTGTATTACGACATGTGCCATTTCACATTTTAAGTAATACGAAATATTACACATTTTCAATTATTGAATTTCATGTGAAATTACACTGAAATGTATGTAAGTTCTGAAATTTTTCTGTCAACTCATTAAAGATCCATCATTTATTCCTAAGAAAATATTTTATATTGTATGACATAAGCAGCTATTAAAAATCTACTGCATAAGTGTTATACTTACTTTTTAAATATATACGATGGGTGGTCCGATAAGTACTTAGCCTGACCACCTGAAGGCGACACTATTGCAAGAAAAATTTTGTATCGTGTAGTACGCCCTCGTAGACGACTACTTTCAAAATTTCAGCCGAATTGCACTCGTAGTTTTGTTTTTACCGCTTGTGGAAATCGGTGTGTCCGTGGATTTTAGAAAAATGGAAAAAGAACAATATCGGTCAGTGATTCGGTTCTTGTTTTTGGAAATCACGTAGCGAAATAAAAGAGCACTTAGATGCTGCATACGGTGAGTCTTCTTCTTCGATGGCGACTGTTAAAAATTGGTTTGATGAGTTTCAACATGGTCGCACGTCAGTTTTGATGAGCCACGCCCATGTGCCCCGAAAATGGCTATCACGGAGGATAACATGACAAAAATCTACGATCTGGTATTGGCAGACCGCCGATTAAAGGTGTGCAAGATAGCTGAGATAGTACGCATCTCCAAAGACCGTGTGAGTCATATCTTACGTTAAGTTTTGTGCATGAGAAAGCTGTCGGCGTGATGGGTGCCGCGTTTGCTTACTCCGAACAACAAGCGAAACCGTGAGATCACTTCAGAGCAATGTTTGACGACGATCCCAAGGACTGTCGACGAAACATGGATCTACTGGTACACACCAGAGACTAAAGTACAGTCGAAACAGTGGACTTTACCCAGCGAATGTGCTCCGAAGAAGGCGAAGACTGTTCTATCGGCCGGAAAGGTGATGGCCACCGGTTTCTGTGATTCACAAGGTGTGATATACACCGACTACCTGGAGAAGGGCAAAACAGTCACAGGGCTGTACAATGCTGAACTATTGGGTCGATTACAGAAAAAACGGCCCCATTTGGCGAAGAAAAAAGTGCTCTTCCACCATGACAATGCACCGGCTCACACCTCCGCTGTCGCCACGGCCAAATTGGTCGAATTGGGCTACGAACTGCTGCCCTATCCACCGTATTCTCCAGATTTGGCCCCGTGCGACTTCTTTTTGTTTCCAAACTTGAAGAAGTCACTCGCCAGTCGGTGTATATCAGAAATTTCAGTCAAATGAGGAGGTCATCGCCGCCACGGAGGCCTACTTTGCAGACCTCGAGAAAACTTATTTTTCAGACGGGTTGAAGAAGTTGGAATATCGCTGGGTCATGTGTATCGAGCTAAAAGGAGACTATGTTGAAAAATAAATCACCAATTTTCAAACATTTTCGTTTTTCTTTTGTAGGCTAACAACTACTTATCGGACCACCCTTGTACAATAGATGACATGAAAAGGACTTGTATTTTTAGAATCGTAATCAATAATTTCATTGTTGAAATTATAAATGTCGTTAAAAAGCTCATCTTGCTTTTATTGTGATTAAGTTGAAATTTTCTGATCATTAAATTGTTTTGTATTTATCTAATAATTAATTTAATATTTTCATCAGTGAATCAATGTTCACTTTTGTAAATGGCAACCCTCTAATAAAATATATTCTTTTTTTGGCTAAAGGTTCACACCAAGCCATCTGTCTAAAAAAAAAATATTCTTTTAGCAATAATGGAATCAGTAGACGTTTATTTAATTTGATTAAGCTTTGCTGTGTAAATACAATTGTGTGTAAGTAGTAAATTAATGTTCCTTGTTACATAATAGTAATAATTAGTCAGTTAGTTATTTATAAATTATTTTAATTCATTTTTTTTATAGCATCAACAATAAATGAATCATTAATATTATTGTAAAACTGACAAACATTTTGTTATTTATAAATTTGGGTTTCTGTTCTATCTTCAATTTCATCGCTGTGTGATCTTTCTAGTCAGCAAATTTGTTTTTTTTTTTTTTTTTTATGGATTTTTTTTTTAATAAAAACTTTTGTAGTATGCATATCAACAAATTAATATTTTTTTATGACGGAAGACTATTTTATCCTGCCAATATTTCATTTGTAATAATATATCGATATGCACTGATAGATTAGAAGAAAAACTGAAAAATAAATTGCAATATTAATTTGTATTATATTTTCCAGAAGAATTACATACCAGTGACAATTATGTACTAAATTTTTATTAGTTATGTTTTAATAAAAATATTATAAATATTTCTATGATTTTTTTTTGTTTTCAAATTCCTTTAACTGTGAATGTTATTTTCTTTTGTTTTTGGGAATCATTTTAGGGTTTATTTGGACCGATATGTCAAAAAATTGTTTTCCCTAAGAATTTGACCTACATATGTTTAAGAATTTGCAGAGGTATCTTAATATTTTGTTCTATTTCAATTCCACAAATACTAACAATCGAATAGGATTCTAATTTTCTAAGCAAATATTTTCTGATAGATACCTATACAAGTATAAAAAGATTCCGCAGGATAAAAATATGAATTATCAATGAAATAATGTATTTTTTTTAAATAAGTAGGTAGATACTTTTTATTTGAAGAAACTGTATTGCCAGCAATTCAGAATATCCTTTAATTGCTGCACTGTGGATTTGGAAATACACAACAATGACTGGTAATAAAAACAATAATGATATTTTAAAATGTTGATAATAATTATGATGAATGAATAATAATATATTTATTATTATATGTATGTTGTTGAAAAATATATATAATATACAATATGTGTTGTATGTATGTGCATTAAATAGAGTTTGTTCATTCATATTTCCTGAATTCAACATTTATTAAAAAAAAATTATCTTAAATAGTTTTTACTAACAATAAAATATGTCAAATCACTCGAAGACGAGTGCAGGGCTTAAAAATATGCATAAAAGATAAATATCCCAGTACCAACACTTAACTAACTCCATCAAGAATGACTTAGGTATGTACTTTTTTTAATTTTTTTAGGCAGTCCACCCTGCTTTAATCATACATATTTGCGGTTGCTCTCTTGTTCTCAACAATTTCCAACTTTTATCTCTATTTTTCATTTTATTATTAAATTTCTACTTGTTACATACATGAGATTTTTCGACATGTTGAACATGTTGAGAATTTTCATGATTAGGAGTTTCGGAGACAAACATTACCACCTAATGGTGAACGTTGTTAACGTAAAGTGATCACACTAAGCCAGCCTTCGAAATAACAGTAGAAGACAGTCGTAAGCCCGTAGTGGTTTGTTCCATTTAAAAATCGAACATTAGTAATGAATTATTGTTAGAGTCATTAGTTGTTATTTTTTCTTTGAAATCTTGGTTTCAACATTGTAAGCCAGATGTCTGCCTCCGATCTTGCATCATGGATAACATCTAGGCTTGCTTCCAATTTTCTTGTGTTGCATTCCGTTACCTTATATCTCGTCATCTCTACAGCTGGAAGAAGTGAGTGGTTTGTTTTGTAGGAAAATAATATGCTTCTTTACAAAGACATACTTTTGAATTGCAGACAGAGCAGAGAAAGCAGAGTAAAACAATTGGAATGGGAAGAGAACTAAACTACGGTGGGTAAGAGATTACTGATAGATCAAGGGACTATGTGAACAAAGAAATCTGCAATACAACACTATCCATTTAACAAGAAAAAGAACCAGTCTAGAGTTTATAATTCAAACAAAATAGGAGGGTATCTTGATACAGAATAATTGATTGTTGGGTCATATACATATAAAAAATAAGACTGAATTAGAATGATTCTAACATTCATGTTTGTTTTGAGTTGATTTTTAGGGCCTGAACTTAATTAAGAACATAAGTTTTTTCTTTTTCAAAAAAAAAACAATTGTTTTGTAGTTCAAAAAATTCAGGTCTATTGATTTGATATTTTGACGGTTATTATATTTATTATTATATCTGTCTCCTGGGGTCAGCCATGCAATGTTAGATGATTCTTACAGAGGAATTAAAATAATTGGAGCTATATTTTTTCAATTTTCATTGCTGATTTAACTCAAATATAACTGATTTCATATTCTTACATAATATAACAAAGTTATGAGGTAACCAACAGAAAATAGCAAATGAAAGGTGGTTGATAGACCAGCGGCTACGACGCGGGCTTTCGCACTGTTTCGTGCGGAGGTCGTGGGTTCGAATCCCGGCCGTGTCGACCATTTTCCGCTTTCATGACACAAGCATTTGCTTACTGTGAAAGATGTCAAAAGTGTATTTGTGTTCACTTCGAGTGAGCACAGATTCATTTATTAAAAAAAAAGGCGAAAGCATGCACTTATGTATATTAAAAAAATGGTAGATATTGTGAAAACCCATCCATTAACAAACACATTACTTTCATGCATCATTTGTAATCATTGACGAATATAATGTATTATTTTGGATCTAAACAATGTACTTAGAGACATTCTGTCTTGCTGACAACTATAATTAATTTTGCTAGAACGGAAGCAATTTGTTAATGGTTTGTTTAAGATTTTATGTGTTTTGAATGCAGGTCAGCTTTGTATATTATTTTAATTTAAACATTTGTTAAGCAAATTATTTACATAGAATCATGCTTAACAAGAACATTTCAATATGGTGGAAGTTTTTATTATGATATTTTATAAAAACTTGTTTTGCACATTCTGAAATGAAAAAGTGTTGTAAGAGATACTTTTCAATTGGAGCAAACTTCTTCGTTGTTTTTATCTAAGATCACCAGTTCACCGTTCAAAAGATTCCATACTTACATTCCCTGTCTGAACATCATCAAATCTATCAACCCCAAATACTCGGCAATCTGTAGGTAAAACAATGTCATTAGTGTTGTACGAAGTTATACAGAGAGCGAAATGTGAGCCTGATTGCCAAAGAAAAGTCATTATATCTCACTAACCACATTGTATATTATATGGACCCATTGAAAATGGCGAAGTATGGTGAAAACGACACAACACGTTTGTATAGGTTACCTGGAGTTCTCAAGACTCTTGTAAAATGAAGCAGTTGGAAGAAGAAGAAGCGTAGGGCTCTGGGGACTTGAAATGTGGCAGCTGGCGAGTGGCGACGGGGAGACATGTCATCAAAGGTTGCGAGGATGTACCTACATAGATGATAGGTTTCTGTTACCACATTGTAGTTTTTACCAAAGAGAATATAATACCTTGTTTTTACAACCAACTGACTGAACAGAACTGACGAGTGACTACCTAGTTAGCGCCTCGAAATTGCATAGTGTCCAGGAGCATATTTTCAATAGTAAAGTTGTCTAAAATGCAAAAGTATGATATTTTGTCTATGAAATGAAAGGTTGTGTACCAAGTTGTGTAATGAAGTTAGTTTCAAATCTAGTGTAGGTGATTGAAGTAAATTATTATAATAACAATCTCTTTTAAAATCATATTTTTTCTTTAATCTAAGCAAATCCAATTCGACCAATAGGATCTCGGATTCATCGACGACGTCTTGAATTTTTTCTTACAAAACTATAGCTTTGTTTTTGTTTTTCCAACAGATTTCTGTCAAAATTAGTCAAATCCAATACTGTAACATTCAAAGATGGTCAATTAATTATTAGTGTTGTAGTTTCATATTCTACCATTGGATTTTTGGACAAGACACTCATGATCTTAATTTGGTGGTTGAAATTTGACCACCTGGTGAACGTGTGAGGTTTTAGACTTAACCCTCTCTCTACCAGAAATTACGTGTATTTTTGTGGTTATATAATTATGAACGGAACATGGTGTGAGAAGGTTTTCCTCGTCTCCGGGACCCTGATTCGCTCAACTGTAGGTACCGAAAAAAGTATCTACCTACTATCCTAGTGTTATTTTTGCAATAAAAAGTGGACAGTTCATTGGTAGATATTCAGAAAATGGAATAAATTAAATCACTGTCTACTTAGGTGTATGATTGGCACGTCTCCAAGTTTTAACAAGGACATTGCAAGATAAATATTGTGATCCACTCATAGATAGATATTAGGTACCTATATACATAATACTAAACCACCTGCCTATATGTAAATTGTACGGACACTCAACCATTATCTCTACAGTAGGTATCTACCTACTACATAGCACTCCTATCGAAAAAATACAACCGGTAATTAATATTTTATAGATCTATATTGAGAACTGATTTTTATGGCTGCTATCTGGCAATAAAATTACTGAAGTATCAGAGCTTAGATCATAACTAAAAATGTTTATTAACCGGCCTTTTTGAGCCATAGGTAAAGTACAAATAATTATTTTGTTCTTCCTTAAAAAGTTGAGCTTATTTTCCATTTTTTTATAAGGTTCGTAAATTGAATTCACTCATCCATTCAAGTACCAGTGTACCTATACTAAAGTCTTGGCCAGTTTTAAAAATTTTCAATTAGTGTGCCTTACCTACTATACAGAGTGATTTGCAAGTCGACCTATACTGCTTGAAAGGGGTTATACTGGAGATGATTTGGAATCATTTTGTTCCTATCAGTTAGGGGTCTAATGCCAGCGATTTTCGAGTTATTTAACTTTTAAGACTTTTTATAAAATCTCCTCCTTTGGCCCTTAAAGTGAAAATTGTGCAAAAAGTATCTACTTCACTTTGAGAACTAAAAATATATTTTTCTAATAGCTGTTGGATGAAGGAATGTTTTAAATTTAAAAAATCATGAGGAAAATATCAAAAATATCAGAAATAAAACGTTCTTAAATCACAAGTCTGTTTTTAAGTCTTTTTTAATATTTCGATTTTTCGAAGGGATTTACTTCAAAAAAGTATACACTCGGTGTAAAAACCACAGAGAAAATTTCCCCAATTTATAAGCTTTTCGAAAAGGTACATACAAATGTCCACTTTAATACATGTTTGGAATATAAACATTGCCTGATGTACAGCTACCTGATAGATACTAGGTATATATCCCAGCTCAGCAACTGCATTACTGGACAATTTTGCATTTAATTTGCAAACAAACATGAGTCAGCGGAGAAAAAGAAAATTAGGCTTTTCAATTTTTCACCCGACAATTTGGCAACTGAACAACAATTATTACAGCTAGAAGTTGCAAAATTGGCTAGTTTACGAGTACCTATACCTAACCAAAAAGTTGGTACCTATAATATATTGATACATCAATCACAAAAGTCTCGCTATGTCCCACGCAAAGAATTAATAACTTGTATGATCCTTTTTTCTCCCCCAAAATCGCAGTTCGTATAGCAGAATCGACAGATCAAAATTTAAGGCAGTGGACAAAATAAACAAATTAATATTTCGTTTCATACAGAATTGTATGTAGAGGTAAAAAGCAACGAACTGAAGACTTTTAATGATTTGCAAATAGGTATTTGATATTTTTTGCTGCTTGTGGAATGTTTGGAGAAGTCGCATGTCAGATGTATGCAATTGATAATTAACATTTTAGTTTCACGTTTTACTATGTACACATTATGAAGTTATGAAGAATACCTACAAGACTAGAACTCTACTTATATCTTGTAAAGACACTTGAAAGATTATATTTTACTTGGCACCGATTGTGCGTGAACTTCTAGAATTACAATATAGAATAATCGAGAAGACTTAATCACCCACATCGCAGGATCTCTGGTTTCATCTAACGTAATTGGTCGAGTTAAAGACGCTGACAATAAAAATGGAAGTAGTTTTTTTTTTCTAACCAGTAAATTATAAAATTTTGGCAACAACATGACCAAAGAATGAAACATTAAACTAGCAACACTGCGAGAATGAAACATTTGGTATGGCATGGTTTTTGAACAGACAGCAAAGGCCGTGGAAGCCCCCAAATCGGTAGAGGCTACTTCTTAAATAAACAGACTTATGTCGTCTATAAAAAGAAAATTATACCCAGTTTATACTTCCCTGTTTCTGAAAAACTTGCTGGTGCGTGTGGATACTTAGGACAGTAAGGTTACCTATTCAAATAAAACAAATTTTTCAAATACTTAATCCCTACTGCTTTATTTAACAACTACGATCAGTTGAATAAATAGCTCAGCGATATAAAATATTACGATCAAGCTGTCATCGAGATAGTTTAACGCAAATCGCTTGATTGTGAGCTGATCTCTGTATATTTTGACCCGCCATGTTGGATTTTACGTCAACTGACAGCTGTTTACGGTATACAAGAACGCTTTCTGTAATAAATACACTGTATTTGATTTTTTTCCCCTTCCAATTATATTGTGCTCCCTTCATATTTAGGTCCATTGTATTTTGGTTTATCATATCAATCATAGAAAATTTAAACAAATAAAGCAAATATGCATTCCCGTTATCATTCGAGGGCTTACAACCATGATGCACCAACTAAATTTATAAGAAACTAGCTTTCCCGACAGACGTTGTCCTGTGTTCCTAACTATGAATATTGAATTCGAATTTGTATAGTGATGAATTAATAATTATCATTTGACCAATGTGATTCCGAACTATGCGTCTGTTTTAAACCATGTATATTCTATCCGCATTCTGTCAATCCCCCCAAACCAATTCGCAATGCGAGGGGCCTAAACCCCACTTAGGGGCATAGGGAGGCATCAAGAGCTCTCCATTGCGTTCGAAGGCGTCCGTGGCTCATTGTGCCTTTTCTGACCGATTGAGATTTAAGGACGTGAGGTGGTCAACCTCACGATCCCGATCTGATTTTTCGATTTCCTGCCTCTTACAGGATGCTCGAAAAACCAACAAAAAGAGCAGAGGTGCTATTCTTAGCCGGCAACCTCACGGCAGACATAACAAACACGGATTAAATATTTTTTTTATAAGTAATTGAAGTAAAAACTGATTAGTGATTTCTACGTAATCTTACGATTAACGAATTTTTTATAAGTAAGACGGATAAGTTTAGAGTTTCCGATTTATTTTTCAAAGATTCACCCTATGAAATAGCAAAAATATTACTTATTAAAACGAAACGTGTCTATATATAGACAAAGGAAATGTCGCAGGGAAAAATATGGTAGGTCCGACTTCTTTCTTTCCTTGGACTTTACTGCAGGTCTTTCTCATTTAAAATGTAGGTAGGTATGATGTAAGTTTGAAAAGAAAACCATTTTTTTAATGTATTATAGGTAGGTACCTAAATAAGAGAGGTCCTCTTAAAATCTTCAGATCAAGACAGCAGTCGATGGAAAACGTCGCTCGGAGCCTGGATGTGGGAGATCAATGGCAGTTCGTTGCGAAAGACAGGATGACTTGGAGAACCATTGTTCAGGAGAGTAAAAAGATGAAGCTACTTAGCTATCTACTAAGGTAGAACAAAACAAGAATATCTCAGCCTCCTGTCCAACTGTCGATTTGTTGAAGAGAAATTATTTCTCGAGACAGATCGGCAGTATCAAGCCAAGATACGTGAGATTTGTATGGCCAGGTCTATATTTTAAACGGTTTTTCAAACTTTGACGACAAAAAACATCAACTTAGAGGATTCGCAGCATATATCTATAATAATAAAGGAAAGTGCCTGACTGACTGACTGATTGACTGACTGATTGACTGACTGACTGACTGACTCATCAACGCACAGCCCAAACGGCTAATCGTAGAGAAGTGAAATTTGGAAATCAGGTAGGTCTCAAAACAAAACCTTCCACTAAGAAAGGATTTTTGGAAATTCCACCCCTAAGGGGGTGAAAAATAGGGTTGAATGTTTTTCAAAGTATGCGAATATCTCGGAAACTAGACATGGTACGAACTTGAAATTTGGCATATGAATTCTTCTATAGAAATGAGTGTTAGCGTATTCGGCAATTTTTCCAAAATTTAACTAAAAGGGACGAAAAAGGGCACATATAAAAAGGGATGATTTTTAAGTGCCTCCTAAAAAGTTTAAAACTGGTTTTATCAAAATTTCAAAAAAATGATTTCTTCAGAAAGAGTCAAATTATACTATTTCGTTTTCAAAAGATATCATTAATTAGAGGGGAGGGGGTGAGGGGCACTTTTCCAACGTGTATGTGTGTGTATCCGTCCCCTCTTTATAACTTTTGATTCGCTTGATGCACAGATCCTAAAATTTCAGAAAATATTGAATACTTTAAGCATACAAAATTTGTATACTCAGAATTTTGAAATTTTTTTTTCAGTCAGGGGTTATCAACCTTTGAATTTTTATTTAATTTTTCCATATATCTCGAAAACCATAAAATCTAGAACCCTAAAATTGTGTATGTATATAGAAAAATACAATATCTAAAATATAATTTAATGAAGAAGTTCCAGGATTTCTCAAACTTTTTTTATAAAGAAAAATATTTTTTTTATGACAAATTTACGAGTTTCAGTGCCTATATTTCAGAATTTTATAAAAATATCGAAAAACGCTGAAACGCTACAACTAGATAATTTATTTTTCTATAAAAAATACATACATCATAGCAGTACATCTCGAACTTTTCTTAACAACTTTTGTAAAAATTTAATTTATTGACGACATCGTTTCATACAATAAACATACATCATACACCGCGAGCTGGTCCGGTGCAGCGTGTATGAATATACGTAGGTAGACCTACCCAACCCAACCTACTTTCTCCAATACACGTGTCGAAACTATTGCGTAATCTATAATAATAATAATATAGTTTTGAACTAGCCGACCCGTCAAACTTCGTCCCGCCTTGGAATTTAAATAATATGTTCGAGATTTTATGTATAACTTTAAGTTGATTTCAGTTTAAAGTTATTTAACACAGACGACGACGTGGTCCTTATATTATTTTTCAACTTAATATAATAACTGTAACCGCTGCATCTGTTATAAAACATATCATTATATTATTTACTATCAGCATTCCGTGAATCGTATCATTCATCAAACAACTGATTCCTGTCAAACGCCTGATTTAATTTCAACATTAGAAAAAATGTAATAATAATATGGAAGTTTTATTTTTATTCCGTGCAACTTTTTTCTTTCATAAGACCCTTCAGACAAAAGCAAACACGACAAAAAAATGGGCGATATAAGTTCAGCTGTTCTCATAGGGTAAGAAACACGTAGAATGCCGATTCTGACTAGCGCCAACCGGCGCAAAGAATGTTACTATGCATTTGAATGGGGAAACCCACAGAAAAAGCAGGAACCCGCTTTCCGACATGCCCATTTAAATGCATGTAAACCATAGACAATAATCTTTGAGCTGGTCGGCGCGGATCGTAATCGGCTTTCAACGTGTTCTTACCCATACGATGACCGCGCAAATTAGCGTTCCATTTTTATATAAGAGATAAATAATACACTTTCCGTGAATTCAGACAAACACTTTACGTACCTACCTACTTCAATATATTTTTCGTACCAAGCATCCTGTACAGCGATTCTGAATTGTTTTTTTTACGATCGACATTAAAATCATTATGTAGGTACCTACCTATTTTAGTAATTTATTATCTCTACTAAAATAATTTACGGTAAGTTCACGAAAAGAATCTGGATTGTATTGCAATTCTTTATGTCTTGATCTGTCAAAATATTTGAAGCCATTTCATAAAAACACTAGCAAAAAAAAAACTATGTGAGTAATCTTGCTTTGAATTTATTGCGTAAACCATGAATAGCAAGTTGATATAATATTATGTTGAAAAAAGGTAAATAGTATTATGAAGTCAATAGGTAAATTATTTTATATCAAATGTAGTAAAAATGCAAAATATTAAATTTTAAAATTATCTACAAAATCCTCACATCATTTTAGGATAGATCGTAAATAATTGTTTTGAAAACACTGGCAAGTCAATGACCATATCATTTCGTCACTGTATAGTGCGAAAAAATTAACTGTCCACTGGAACGTATAAAAAATAGAGACGAAAGGGATAGCAGTTAGCCGGATATTATGACCTCCTCACACACCATTTCCAGATCCCTCAGCTCTGCTTCGAAGGAGCAGAACACGAGGAAGACCCTCTCGGTATGAGAAGATCTTCTTTGTCTTCGGAACCCTTGCGGGAGGAAGAAAAGCGCTCCCCTTAAAATATCGGTGTTTTTATTTTCAAAAATTTATAAAATTCGTAGAATGCTAAAGAAGTCCTTACTAGAGCCCGGCCAGTGCGTAAATTACCATGGGTACAACGCATGAATTACGCTTACGTAGGCGGTATATACCAATTGGACTGACTCCGTTGCCGGAACGTTATTGTTCCAAAAATCGCGGAAACTATCTGCATCTTCAGCCAGGATGATATATGACGAAACGTTGTTTTATTAAACTTCCCTTACTTACGAAGACCAGCAAAGCTGCTGTTTTCCTCTATATAGTCTAATAGTCTATATAACGAAATATTATATAGAATTACTCTCCATAATTTACCTTATGCTTGATAATCAATTTTCTAAGTTGTAGAATTTATTTTGTGATTATAAGGTGTATTTCTTAAGTGATACTTTAATAAACAAATCAATGAGTTATCCAAACATGTCTCTTTTTACTATCCGGTATCCGGCAGGATATTATTTACGCCGCCGGATAGACCGGATATCGGATAGTTGCCGATATCCGTTTCATCTAATAAAAAATATAAACAGTGGACAGTTAATTTTCTTCCTACTCTACATTGTCGAAAATTCGTTTATAGTCGAACGCCAATTACTTATACCATTAGAATACTGAGGTTGACCACCTCACTTCCTTAAACCTCAACCGGTTAGAAAAGGCACAATGAGCCTCGGATGACTTCGAGCGCAATGGAGAGTTCTTTATGCCTAACCTATTCTCCTGAGTGGGTCCAAGGCCTCCCGTATTATGGGGTGGTTTGGGGGGAACCCCCACGGGCTTGATTTGTGTGCGGCTGTCTTTTTGGCAATCGGGCTAGGGTTTGGCTTTGTGCGGATCGGGATTGCTGCGGTTTAGTTTCCTCCGGGCTGGCTTGCGGTGAGCGGGGGGGCTTAAAAGGGAGAATATTACGTTATTATAAAAATGGAGACCTACTTTACGTGGTCATCGCATCACGCCTGAAGGCCAAGTCGAAATATTAACGACAGCTCCAACGTTAACATTTTGTTGTTATTTCCATAGAGATAACGTAAAAACTGTTGTTCAACGTGCGTTAAACAATGCTGTTCCAAATTCCGAGTCAAAAAAATAATTCTGTCAGTTATTCAAAATTAACGTTAAACGTTACCTCAAAATCTTTGGAAGTATTACGACGCTGCTATTATATTGAAGACGAAACGCATTTTTTTTGTTTGGAAACCATTTTCAATTTGGTAAACGTTAACGTTCGGAACGTTAACAGTTTTCACGTTTAACGTTATTTATTTCGACAACGGCTGGACCGATATCGTTTATTCTTTTTATGTCGTGTTTGCTCAGGATAAGATATTTATGAACTAAATTTCGAACCTACGACCAGACAAACAACAACAAATCAACGTGAAAGAAATAAATTGAAATGTTAAAAAAACGTCTGTAGCTTGAAAAATGCCCAAAGCAGATAGAAATAAGTGTTTTAAAGATCACTAATTTCATTGCTTTTCGAGACCTGAATATTTTTTTATTCATATCCAGCAATATAAAAATTGATTTCAAATAACGTCATTTGATGGAATAAAAGTTATTCGAGTTATTTTTTGGGATTCTCATAGAACAATGTCAGTCAAGTTAGCGAAATTTTTAAGTTCGCGGGCTGATTCTATTTGTATAAGAAGCACATATTTTTTAAATACAGATTAATAACGACAAATATAAATAAAAATATAGTAATTTAATGGAAATTTTAGAATATATATTTAAAAAAAGAAATGTTGATGATGTTTCTTATTATTATTAATTTTGATGCGAATATAATTAATTCTGCATTGTTTATGAAGAGAAAGCAAATACAGTAACACGTGAGCGAAGCCACGGGTAACTAGCTAGTGTTCCATATATGGATTTACTCAGAATTCGGAGGAGAACATTTAGTGCGTTTGTTTTCCTAATATTGTGAGGACCTGAACTTGACAAATGTACTGGTTGTGGGGACGAAGCCGTTTACGGGGACGTCCCCGCAATATACAACCCATATCTTCAAAGGTACGTATCGAATCCTCGTGATCTTATTGGTCGGCTGGCAAAATCTCAGCGAATTTTGTTGAGGACCCCAAAATCAGTATTTTTGTCGAAAAAAACTTACACAAACCAAAAATGAAGTTCGGAGTGTATCCACCACGTGGCGCCACCAGCCCAATTAGTGTATAATTACGCACACTTACTCCAAAGTGGGGACTCTAAATCAAAGTCCCCACGTTATATGGAACTGGTACGATATCATTACACTATGTAATAAGATTTGACAACGTCGCATATTTCAACTATTCTTTTGTCATACTAAATAGAAAACAGAATTGATAACAAGAGGCTATACACCCTTGTTCGCAGCTAGAGTAAAGTGGGGACCTATATTATTCATCATCATCATCAATAGTTACAATCAGTTCGATGGTCTGCAATAAGCTTAGTTCCTTTTCTCCACTCTTATATATGTCTTTTTTATAAATAAAATTAATAAAACTATTTTTCTAGTTTTCCTTTAATATATAATTAATGGAATATAAAACAATTTGAAAAAATATTAATAAAAATTACATCGTCATTGATTGATTGAGGCACATTAAAAATAGGCATGTTAAAATAAAACTAAATGGTAATATATGCATTATTTAAATATACCTAACATTAAACAAAACTTTTTTTTAGTTTTCCCTTGATTAAATTAATGGAGTATAACACAATTTGGAAACATAAAAAATCACATCGTCATTGATTATTTGAGGCACATTAAAAATAGGCATGTTAAAATAAAACTAAATGATAATATATGTATTTTTTTAAATATAAAATTAAACAAAACCGTTTTTCTAGTTTTCCCTTGATGGAATATACCTAACACAATTTGTAAACATAAAAAAATCAGATCGTCATTGATTGATTGAGACACATTAAAAGTGGGCATGATAAAATAAAACTATTTAATAATATAGGTATTATTAAAATATATAACTAGTTTTCTCTTATTATTAATTAAACAAAATATAATAATTAAAAAATATATATTATTTTTTAGCATTTTTTAAAATTATGTTCCAAAATCACTCGATTCCGGGTGGAGGTCTATTATAAAAGAAAAAAAAATGTTATAAACGTATTTTTTTTTTAAGTATATCAATCCAGCAACTTCTACTTAAATCTTTTTCGTTTTTGAGACATTCTTCACATTAAAAATAAATAAAAATATAACACTTTTCAATACAAAGGTGTCAGTATAGCTGGCGGAACTTATTGCCCGAGGCAATTTTTTCCAGTCAACCGGTCCCGTCCAATCTGAGACAGGGAAACCCCGGGTAGAAATTTCAAGTGAAAAACACTTAGAAAAACTCTGACCCGACCGGGAATCGAACCCGGGACCTCGGATCTGAAGTCCACGCTAGTACAACTAGGCTACCGAGCTGTTTATTCGGTCCTTTTTCTCTAAACCAGAACACAGCCATTTGTCTGTTCATTGCGTCTTTTGCCGCTGGTGTCCGCGGAAATCTTTGGAATTTTTTATTTCTTTGGATTTTGGTGTTTTTAGGTTATGGATCAATATTCATGGTTTCTATCTCTGCTTTGTTAGATCTAGAGCCGTGGTCGTCATCTGCGGCCCGTTGCAGATTTTAGTGCCGGTAATCGATTTCAAAAGACAAACCTTGCCAAAATCGATTTTTCGTACAAAGCTAAGATTGAAACACGGAAATACCTAAAATGAAATGAAGTTACATGTATAACGTTTGTATTTCTAATAAAAATCTTTAATATAACTTTCACTATGATACCTATCACTATTTTTTTTTCAATTTACATACGAGGAGAGTTCAAAGTATTCTCGATACGGGTGAAAGAAAAGACAAAAAATGGAAGGAAAAGGCAGAAAAATCTGAAATAATTTCACTACTCTACAAATAGTCTTTTCAACCCGAATGCGCTTTATAAAACGCCAATTACTTTCTTTTTCTTTTCGTAAAGCATTTCCGGAAAATCTTCACTCTTAGAGAGCTGCGTGCCATCCTCTTCTACAGGCTTGGCTCCAGCACCACCAGCCAGTCCACCGCCAATTTATATATCTTTTCAACAGCCTTCAAAAATATTTTTTATCTTTCTCTGAAAAATATGTTTTTGGCCTCCTTAAACTCTTCATCGTCGGAAAATAGCTTTCCACTAATACTTATTTCTCTGATGTTTCGTGAAAGAAAATTGTCGGCAGGTACCAGAGCTAGGCTTTAAAGTAGTTGATTGAAATTTTGGAAACCATAGTCTCAAATACCAGCCTTACCAACGCGCACTACTCGAATCGGCGCGTTGTCGTCGAGGAGCAAGGCATTGGCGGTCAATTATTTTCCTTGATAATTTTCAATTGCTTCCTACAAAACCATGCATTGTGCTTGCGAAAACTATTGCGCTAATACTTTGGCCTATTTGGAAATAGTCAATAAGCACAAATTCTTTCGAGGCCTAGACTGGACTACTTCGGAAGGATTTATTTACTCACTGTATTGACACACGTTTCTCTCAGGAGCATAATGACAAAATCAGTTTTCGTTGCAAGTAATAATACGAACAAAAAAAATTTCTATTTTCGCCACAGAGCTCCAAATTCTCCATAGAAAATTCAATTCGCGTTTGTGACTGCGGTAGTGTGAGGATTTGTTACGAATTAATCTTAATTCGAGTACAATATTCTCGACTTTTGTCATATTTTTGTAAAACAGGACCATCCCTTTGAAGGTCACCTTTAATCCATTTTTGAACGACTTATTTTTATCTCTCTGGATTGAAATCCCTAATATAAGTTCATTAATGCGTCGACGACGGTATTTACAAATGAGAGCATCGATTTGATCAACGTTTTTCGTTACTTCTTGATGTTGAGAGATGTGGTACTTCAATTGACTTTTCTTCATTTTCCAAATTTAAACCATTTTTTTAGGGCAAAGCATCTTCATAACTATTTTTCGGTTTCCGCGCCCAATGCCATAAATCACAGCCGCGCTCGATACCTCTCGACAATCGGTCATCACGTTTTTTTTTTTTTTGTGAAAAAGAAATCGAACGTAGGAAAGTTGCTGGTTGCAGGGTGGGCGGTGCACTAAGACCTATAATGAGAAACAACAACGACTTACTACAAGCAAAGAAACTAGTGCAAAAGGCAATTCTTACCATCGATGATGTATGGTTGTGAAACGTGGACATCGACGAAAAAAGAAGAATGTAGTATAAATGCAGTAGAGATGAAATCTCTACGAATCGAATAATATATGTTGAAAAACTTTATGGGATATGGAAAGAAATAAAAATATTAAGAAGGAATGTGGTATGGAAGTTATTGTTGTGACAAAGAAATAATTGTTAATAAGTTGAGATTGTTTGGGCATATGGAAAGAATGACAAAGAAAATTTCGATTCATGTACCATTGCCAAGACGAACACGTAGAAATGTTCCGTTTCACGTCGAAACATTCCCATCCAACTATACAAGAAACTCGGTCATTAATCGTCTCTTAGAGACATACAACGATCGGTTCGACCATTTGGACATCTTTGCAATGTCGCGTGGACAATTTGCGAAGGCCGTGGCGCAGACCATGCATGCATGATACATATATTAAAAACATAATATGTACTATCCTTTTGCATCCTTCCACTCTTCCTTCTTTTTCTGTCTCTTCTTCTCTTTCTTGACTTCTGTTCTATACTCTACACGTGTGGTGTCTATGTATTTAATACCTTATACTTTTATTATTATAAAAACACTGTAATTGGCCTTATTTCTCTTATATTTGAAATTTATTGTCATGTTATTTGTATATGCTGTTGTGTTTTTTTTTATGAAATAAATAAATAAATAAATAAAATTGTATGTATGTAAAAGGCTGAAAGGAAAGGTGTAAGAAATCGTGGTGGACCGAGAATGACGTGGATCGAACACATCGATTCCGTCCTCAAGGAAGACCAGGTAAGAAGTAAGAGGAATAGGAGATGGTGTATGAGAAATATGTCGGTGGAGCAAGCGAAAGAAGTAGTATGCTTGATGGATAGAAAAGAGTGGAGGTCCATTCTCTCTGCCTATCCCTTACGGGACACGACGTGATGGGTAAAAAAATAATGTTTTTTTCGCGAAAGTGGAATACTTAAGAAACTTCACGGACAAAGCGATGTACTCAAAGCAGTTAAACATTGCGCACTAGCTCACAAGACAGTAGTTTTCCCCAATATCCTTCCCGAGGGCAATTCCATTCTCGTTTTTTTGTACCCCTTCGTACCTTATTTATAAGTATGTGGCCCATGTGCGCCTGCGGATTTTTTTTTGAAAGGGGCGGGGGGGGGGGCAAAATAATTTTTCACTTTCTTTATGGTAGAAGTAACAATCAATCCAGTGGGGGGGGGGGTGGCACCCATGATGCGGCCCGCGGTGAGAGCTCACATTGTCCAATGTGGCCCTTGAACAGAAAAGTGTGACGACCACTGATCTAGAGCTATCGAACTGAAATTAATAATTTTTAATAATAAAAAAAATGTTTGTGCATAATAGTTATATTTAAAGTACGCTGTGCAATATAAAGGAGATCATTAATTTTGGGCCAATTTCTAAAAGTACCGGCCAACAAAAATAAAACAAATAATGTATGGAGACTTAATGATCAACTGTTTGGATTTAAGAGATACCAAATCCAAACAGTTGATGCATAGCGCAATCCTGATTCCATCCATGATGTATGGTAGTGAAACTTGGACATGGACGAAAAATCTGGAAGTTGGAATAAATGTTGTGGAAATGAGATCACTGCGTAGTATATGCGGAAAGAGACTGATTGATGAGGTGAGGAATGATAAAATTAGAAATGAATGTGGAGTGGATGTTATCATAGTGACTAGAATGAAAGTGAATAAATTAATGTGGTTTGGGCATGAAGAATGACTAAAAGGATATATAAATCTGAAAGAATGGGTACACGCAGACGAGGTCGACCTTGAATGACATGGTCCGACCAAATCGGTGCCGTCTTACAGGAGGGCCAAGTCAGGAGCAAAGAAATAGAAGAGCATGTATGCGGAATGTTATGCGATTGGAGGAAGCGAAAGAGGTTTGTTTGGATTGGAAAGAATGGAAGTCCGTATTCTCTGCCTACCCCCTTCGGGAAACGGCGTGATGGGTAAAAAAAAGACTTAATGATCTCCTTTGATTATGTAATTTTATATAGGCCATCTATATCCACTGAGATAAAAATATACTTACTTACATTATGTTTTCCTTTGTTTTATTTATTAATTAGGCATTCCACCCTCAAAGAGTGATTTGTGTTTTTCCTTTGTAATAACTCATTTTAACTCTATAAAAGCAACACAATTTATTAATTATTGTAGCTAATACGAACGGTGCGACCACAACACGTCCGAACTATAACCAACGCGACGCGACGTTGCCAATGTCACTCGGGGTGTAAAAACTATATACAAATTAATACGTAAAGCGGGGACTTAGTGTAAAACACGTACGTATTTTAAATAATGTGAGGACGGTCCTCACAATCAGCTATGTCCTCATAAGCCGTATTTTTGTCCAAAACTTTGATTGCTTATATCTCTGTCTCACGAGTGTGTTTAATAATGTCGAATAGAAGTTCATGTTGGAAAGAGATAGGGAAACGCTAAAAATGAGTTTACACTCTCTTCAATCAACTAGAAAGGTGGGTCCCCACAATGATGATTTTTGTAAAGGTCCGCATTTTACTCTAAAAACAAACAAGGGTGTGTATGGGTGTGTGTGTGTGTGTGTGTGTGAGGGTGTGTATGTGTGTGTGTCTGTGTCCCACAATGAGGATTTTTGAACAAGTCCTTTCAATATTAGTAGCCGCGAACAAGGGTGTGAGGGTGTGTGTGTGTGTGTGTGTGTGTGTGTCACTTATAACTTTTTTTTATTCGCTTGATGCACAGATCCTAAAATTTCAGAAAATATTTAATACTCTAAGCCTACAAAACTTGTGTACTCAGAATTTTTAAATTTTCTTTCAGTCAGGGGTAATCAACCTTTTTACTTAATTTTTGCATATATCTCGAAAACTACAAAAGCTAGAACCCTAAAAATGTGTATGTATATAGAAAAATACAATATCTCAAATTTAATTTAATGAAAAAGTTCCAGGGTTTTTCAAACTTTTTTTAATAAAGAAAAATATTTTTTTTATGACAAATTTACGAGTTTCAATGCCTATATTTCAGAATTTAAAAAAAATATCGAAAAACGCCGAAACATATCAACTAGACAATTTAAATTTCTATAAAAAAATACATACATTATTATCAGTACATCTCAAACTTTTCTTAACAATTTTTGTAAAATTTAATTTATTGACGACATCGTTTCATACAATGAAATGTTCATACCGACTCAGGCCATCGACAGTTGGATCTCATGTATACATGCAACTAGTTTATAATAAAGGTGACAGACGTCGAGTTAAATCAACTTGGCTTACAACTTACTCAGGAAGCAGTTTGGGGCACGTGGCAAGCAATTTTTTTGCGTAGCCCCCCTCCAGTAAAATTCTCACGACGCAACCCCCCCCCTCTCGAAAAAAATACTTTTATGGTTAAGAAAATGAGGGAATGCTTTTTAAAATGTATCAAACATCTTTTTCTTTTGATTTCTGAGCTAGCGACCACCTGGTTCGCCATCACCTTGCAGTTACGCCACTGCTATAGTACTTTCACAAACTCTTTGAGTTTTATGAGAGAGAGAGAGAAAAACAAGTCATCTTATGAATGTAATTTAATTTCTCTTTTTTTCTTTTTAGAATAAACCAATGTGTAGAAATATATATGTTTAGGTGTGCACATATCGCACCCTCAGTGCAAGACTATTACATCGAAAAATAGTGGTTTTGAGAAAAACGCATATTTAATTTTTAAATCACTGTGAAAAATCAGAAATTGATAATAGAAATGCAATATTTTGATTAAATATTCGTTGAGGATTTCATTAATAATAAATAAATAAATAAATATGATTGTAACCTTTTTTGAAAAAAAAATGCTTTTTTTATGTTATGTCTTGCACTAAAGGTGCGATATATTTCCTTTCTATAATTTTCTAAACTAAATGCGTACACAGTGAAAGGTTTTTTTTATGAGTTTTATTTAAATGTTCAGACGTTGATTGTACCCACCTAACTATGTACAATAGCTATGCGGGGGATAGGTACCTGTTATTGGAGCGCTGGATATTAGGTATGTGTGATTGTTTCATGTTTTTATTTTGTTAATGTTGTTCTGTTGGTGTCTCTATGAAATAAATATATAAATATTTTGTAAATCAAATATATTTTAAGAACTTGATTACCTACTTAAATAATAGCACAAAGTAATAATAGAAGTTAATCATGGGCCTTATTCTCGTAAAGCTACGGCTACATGACCCATGCTGGTCCAGGATGGTCAAATAGTGGCTCTGGCCAAGCATTGGCAAGTAGCAACATTTGGCAAATATACTTGTACACCTGGCTACACTATTGGCCCAACTCTGACAGCTGGCACGAGGCTATAGACTGCTACACAATGTTTCTATCACTGATTTATTGATTAATTCTTGCTTTTATTCATCATTTTACATTCTAATCTCCAATTATTCACTGTATACTCCTATCTGAGTGTGGAATTTCAAGAGAGTTTATCTCCCTGGGCAAAAAGGATGTTTTAATATAATTTCCAATTCACAAATATACATATAATTAAAACATTCATAATTTTATTAAACCTAACCTGATGTTTATTGTTTTGCAATAGGTAGGTATATATTTATATCCCTAGCTCTTACAGGTTGATTTGGACTATAACATAAATGAAAATAAAAGATATTGATAAAAAAAACAAGAATCATGGGTACATAACATACATACACGAGTAGTTTAAAGAAAGCATCAACCACCGTCTTTGCCGTTTGCGTTTTTCATTATTTTTATTAACAGAAAAGCAGATGCCGCATCTATCACTGTATAGGATGCTGCAATTAATGCCATAATATGATATTATCATTGTCAACTTCCATTATTTTATCAGGATTATAAATTTTTTTTAAAAAACACTATGAAAATAACAACATGGAAGACATGACAGCTGTCAACATTGTTCCAATATTGGTGAATACTTGCGAACTCGATCGACAAGTAAACAAGTAACGGCCAATGTCAAATATTTGGCGATGTTGGCCATTGGTGGAGCGGCCACACTATTTGCCCATGATGGGCCAGAGCCTCTATTTGGCCAGCATGGCCCATAGTCTAGCCGTGGCTTAACGTTTGAATTGCAATCTAGTTAAAAAGATTCTTAAAATGGCGGCTCGGATAAGGATTGGACCAATCAGAGAGAAAGGGGGAGTGTCATGATCGTTCCACGATTGGCTACATCGTATTGTAGACACTCCCTCTTTCTCTCTGATTGATCCAATCCTTATCCGAGCCGCCATTTTAAGAATATTTTCAACTAGATTGCAATTCAAACGTTACGAGAATAAGGCCCCATATTATATTTGTGATCACAAAATTAGGTAACTATTTAGGAACTCAAAGTATGTCATAAAACTCAAATTGAATCCAGCCAGCATTGACATTGCCCAATAAGTTTCTATGACACATTGTTTTATTATTCATTCTCAGATGGATTACGAATTACTTACTCACATAGCGCTCCCTAGGTGCAATATTGATAATAGTGGATATCTTACAAATATTAAATACTAGCTGATACCCGTCTTGCTTAAAATTGTTGATTCGGATAGTCAGACTTGAGCTGTAGGTTATTGAACAGGTTTTTATCTAGATTTCCCCTGCTCAGGAGTCTATGTATTATCTTTGTTTCATACAGAAAAATAATCGAAGCATCCTACGCTTTCAATTTCAAGTCACTGCTAAATACGCGAAAAAGTAAAAGAAGAATGTTGTTCTTAATATTTATGAAAAAAGAGAAGAAACGTGAAAAAGGAAAAAGAAAAATGACGATTTCAATATTATTTTTAAAAAAGGAGAAAAATAGTCTGCCAGTCACATTGCATCAAAACTCAAAGACTAAATGTGATTTTTTTTACCGTGATGCTCCAATATACAAAAAAAAAACACATAAATAAAAAAACAAATATTACTGAATTATTATGTAGATTTGTTCTGTGATCTATTCATTAGATAATAATCTTTAGTGTAACCCTTTGTCCTCGATCATACCCATAAAGATTTTAATACAGTACATGATACATGATATACTCAATACTCATCTTTGTAAATTGTGCAGGTCTAATTTAGTTAAGATAGGTAACGAATACTTAATTAAGTGACAAAATTTTTCGACATAACAATTCAAGTTTTAAAATTCTTACTATTTTTACATAAAAGTTTTAAAACTGGAATTGTTATGCCGAAAAATTTTGTCACTTAATTAAGTATTCGTTATCTTAACTAAATTAGACCTGCACAATTTACATAGATGAGTAGTAGGTACTCATCAGAACACCTGAGGAAGCTGGGACTTGAAAAAAAAATGCAACCTGTACTCCTATCCTTAGTTTCATCGGAAGGTAGTCACGGAAGTAAACTGAATATAGCGCCGCCACAAGGATATTTCTAGAAACAAAAGCGATACTCGCATTCGATACGTATATAGACGTTTTCGATAAAAAATGTATCGTGTTACTCACTTTACTTCTGTGACTGCCTTCCGATAAAACTTAGAATACGGTTTCTGTAGATTCTGTTAAGAAGGGGTGTATTTACAAACTGTCATGCAGTAATTTGATCCTCTCCTAATGCTGGACTTCCCGAAGCATCTGAAATAAAAGGAGAAGCTCTCATTGGAAGACAACATGAGCAAATCACCCCCAAAATGAAAAAAATATATATTATCACCTAATTTCTTTATTGCGAATATGTAGCAACTAATGACTCTTTCTCGACATGTTCAACATGTCGAAAAATCCCATGTATTTAGCAAGTAGATATTGAATAATTATGTAATGCAATATAGAGGGAAAGTTGGAAATTATTGAGAACAAGAGAGCAACCAGATTTAAAGACTGCGACTGCTGTCATGTATTTGGCGCCAGGATATGAATACCTATATCCTTTATTGCGAATGAAAAATTGCGGCAAGAAAAGAGTATTACTAATAAGTTTATCTGCAAAGTGCACAGTAATCAATGGGGCCTTTCAGCCGGTAGTACATATTCCTACGAATCGAATGTTTGAACATAAAAAAAATAACAAAACCTATATCAAGTAAGTTTATGTTTTACTAACATATTTTTTTAGCATGCTGTTATCAATCAATCAATCAATACACCCTTTTAGACCTCACTCAGAGGCATAGGGAGGCAACAAGAGCTCTCCATTGCGCTCGATATTGCGCATGCTGTTATACCATTATATTTTTTTTAATAGGTACAATATTACATAGACACCTACTTACTTCTCAAACTGTTAGAAAAGGAGTTCTCAGAGTCCTATAATTTCGGAAGAAGATTCACCACGAGTTTCTTGCCCTATCTTATGTTTCCTACTCAGAACCATCCATCAGGTATCAGGAGCTTTCTCTGGGACTTGTTCACGGTCTAATTATTTATCGTGAACTTGTATCTTACAAAAGTACACCATATTTTTTTATTTGTACCGAATAATAATGGAAAAGCGTTCCGTCTGGATTGCCCGTCGCATGGCGTCAGTGAGACATTGGATCGGAATGAAGAAGGAAGGGTTATCTGCACTAATATGGTTGCATCCAATGGAAATTGTGAGCATGTACACATTATCATGGAAAGCACTTGACTTGGAGTGCATTTGAGAGTCATATAAAAGGTCCAGTATCTAAATAAATAATTCAATACGTGTCATTCGCATGCGTTGATTGAGTTTACAAGGCCAAGTTCATCACAACTGAAGGTAAAACACCTTTAATTAATACTCCTATTCATTTTTAATTTATTTCTTTTAAGCATAGTTTTAAATTTTTCTAAGCTTGCTAACAATCAAAAAGCAATTATTTTGCTTGCAGGCTTTAAGAACTAAATTGATACCTGATTTCGCTAGTTAATTTTCAGTCAAGTCCCCAATTTTCGCAAAAGGCTTATGAGTTAGTTTAGTGGCAAAGAATATAGTTATTCCGATTTTTTCATTGTGAAATTTTATTGCCATTAATTTTAACGTCCGTATATTCCTCTTTGCCTTGCTGAGATAAAAACGCCTTTGTTAAAAAAATTGTTCTTTTGGAAATGCCGAATCATCAGTAGATCTTCCACATAAAAATTTTCCATCCCTCTCCTATCACCCACTGTTTTCTTCAAAGTAAGAGGGATTCGGTCAATCCAATAAAATTTAAGCGGACAGTCCGAAAAGATAACTAATAGGAAAAAAAACATAATCTCAACTCTAAAATTAAGAAGCTGAAATAGTCTGACTTATCTAAAATCTGTCTCTAGCAATATTTTAAGAAGGCCTTTTAAAACTTTCCGGCAATACTTAGTCGTATTCGTCCTATTATAATAATCCATAATACTTATTGTTTTATTATTCGCAACAGGTGGTGTTACACCACAAAACGGCGCTATACAAATCATCTTATTATTAACAATGGAAACTTTCTCATTAACATCAAAATCGTACGCCTGTTTTATGTTTTTAGGAATATCTGTTACGCTATAGAGGTTGCAGAATTCAGGTGCACGATTAATTGGTAAAACTTTGGTGGCTGTTATCTGAATGAATATTGAATGCCAATGGTTGGTTCTACGTCAAAGTTTATCGCTGACTCTAGTATATATCAGCCGATGGTGCTAGAAGAGAGCAGACAACAAACAGAGATGGAGAAGGAAAAGACTTCCCCTCAGTACTTGGCGGCCGGTGCAGGTAAATACATTCAAACTATTTTCCGTTAATTCTTGCTTTGTATTTCCTAAGTATTAAATGCAACCAATTTTAAAAGTATTAATGTGACCAATGTGTGATTATAAGTGCTTGTGAAATATTATGTGTATACAAACGGAGAAAAAAGTTGTGCATAAAATGCATCTACTGAAATGATTACATTTTTCATTATTTTTATTATAAAGGTTATATTTTTGCTTGCTATTTTTATGCTCATCGCATATTATATAAATGTTATTGTTTCAATTTGTTTATGATTGATTGAAACTGTTTTGATTTAACGCGAAGTATTGACGATGATAACGGGATCATAACTTATTACTCTTAGTAGGTATAGGTGAGTTATTTTATAAATAAACGTTTAAATTTTATGCCCTTGGGGATTTTGCAGAGGAACTGGTCGTGCTCTCGATTATTTTCATTTATAATATTAAATGTGATTTTTATAAAAAGTTTAATTCAGTTAAAATGAGGTGTTGTAAAGTTACTGTAAATCCACTAAGTGAAATGTTTATATTTTAGTTAGATCATAAATAAACAGCAAGTTTATTTTGAAGTACCTACATGTAAATTTTGTTGTTTTAGAAAGGGACAAACATTTTTTTACGCTTTTGTGTTTTGAAGTATGTTAGCTTTTAAGGTAAAGTTATTTGAAAAATCAGAAGTTATATATACCTACATGCCATACTTTTGTTGATTGTAATATACCTTAGTAATTTAAGCGCGAGTTCTATTTTTTATTTCGTCGCTACTGAATGATTTTAGTAGTCAAATAATCGAGTTGTCATTTTTTTTTATTTTCGTTGCTGAAACTGAATTTCAGGTGTTTTATACATTTATAAAAGGTACTAGCTTTCCCGACAGACGTTGTCCTGTGTTCCTAAATATGAATATAATTGAATTCGACTTTGTATAGTGATGCATTAATTAATTATCATTTGACCAATGTGATTCCGAACGATGCGTCTGTTTTAAACCATGTATATTCCATCTGCATTCTGTCAATCACACCAATTGACAATTTTTGTCAACATTTCAAAATTGGAATAAAAATTATCAGGTAAAAAGTACTAATAAAAGGACATTCTCCTGATAAAAGCCTACACGACAAAAAAATAATTAGCGAAATAGGTCCAGCCGTTTAAGCGTGATGCGATGACATCGGGAAATAGCTCTCCATTTTTATATATAAGATTAATATTTTTTAAATAGGTATATTGTAATATGCAATTTCAAGATTTTTAATATAGGTATGAAACGAACAAAACATAAATTGCGTGCATGCGTTTTTCCATTTCTTATATTCACGCTGACTTTTAGTCGAGAAAAGTTTTTCCGGCATCTTCAACCTTTTTTTTGCTGATAGGTATTTATCGATATATTATAGGTATCCATCGATATATTATTAAACGTTTTGAAAAATAAGTCACCCAATGTTTTCTTTGCAGAGAGGTCAGGAAGGGAAATTACTATATTATACCTACACCTACGGTAATTACTACTTCCTGTATAAGGTATACATTAATTACTCCTTCCAGCATAGAAGTCAAGTTAATTGACGAATAACTTGCTACAAATTTTTATTGACACATTTTTACCTCTAGCCACGGCGCAATATACGTTCCCAATAGAATGAGTCGCCGGTAATCTATAAAAACAATTTCGAAAACAAATAGCTTAAAATATTTTTAGAGTTATCATTTTTTTTAAGAAACTTTCTCTTCTCTTGAAATACAATCCCGATTTCAATGTTGAACAACTAAACTTTTAAAACTAAAACTAGGTAGGTACTTATTTGTGTAAATCCTTATTTACACCATTTTTTTCGTAAAGCAATAGCGGATTCAAAATAGACCTTGCGTAAAACTTTTTTCATGCTTAATAACCAAATTGTAATTTGATTGGAATCGCCTTGTGAATTCTGGGAGCTTACTCTGGTAAGCTCCCAGAACCTTGTTATCCAAATAATAGGTATTCACTTCTTCTTAGCGCAATCAATCTCTTTTGCATGTAAATAATACATAATCTACGTAAGAATCAAGAGGAGTACCTAAAGTTGTCACCATAAAAAAATGTGTAGGTCTGTTCTCTCTGCCTACCCCTATTGCATTACAGCATGATTTATAAACAAAAACAAAGTGTTTGTTTATTGGGTTCACGGTTCTACTTTTTGTTGTTGATTATTTACGTAGCTTTAGAAAATATTGTATGATACTTAAATGGTTCAGTGATATAGTGATAAACTGAAAATAGCTTCGTATGATAAAATGGTTCATGACAAATAGGTACATAATAGTTTGTTTTATCGAATGATTAAAAATTACATATGATGTAATAACAAAATGACAAAAGTGTTAAATAAATATTTATTACAAGCGGATACATAAGACTGTTTGGCATGATGGACGCAATAACCACAAATATACCTCACTTTTGTTTAGAATGGCAAATTACTTAGTATTTTTGTGTGAAAAGTTAATAAAATTTTAAGTGGTTTAAAACCATTTTCGTATTATTATCTTAACAAATGATATCTGTTTAGGGTACGTCAGTTGGTTGGAAACTTGGACAATAGGTAGAAACATTTTGTGCGTTTTATATTTTTATGGATAGTGTTCTCAAACCAATCATAAATTTTGTGATAGAACTAGGTATACAAGCCTCTTTCATTTTTATTTTTACCTACAATAATTATTAATTATTACTAACTCGATCTGATGAAGAATGGGGTAGCTTTCGAAAACCTCTTAATATTTGGTATAGTTATTTTGAATATTAAGTACTAGCTTTCCCGACAGACGTTGTCCTGTGGTCCTAACCAGAGGCGACCCGTTCATATGTGCATAATGTACACTGTGCCCCAGGAACAGAAATTCATAATTAATTCGATTGAGTTATACTAATAAAATAATAACATTTAAATATTTCTAAAACATCCATATTTCATTCGTTTTCAAAGCTCAGGTAGGAACAACGCGAGAACACCTGCGCGCGCATATATTCTACCTCGCCTACTACCGATGCAGCGTGTGCACATTTTGAAAGTGCTAGATAATTTTCTTGACTTTGTATGAAAATTTTCTAGAACGCTCGAAACGGCGGAGTAAGTGGGATGGGCTACTGTAAGAGCAGCAATTAATTATGCGAGGTAACTACTATCAGGTGCAGTAAACAATAATTTTGTTTTTATAGATTTTTCATAGATGGCGTTGGCGCGTCTCAGAAAATCCGATCCATACTAACTTTAATATTACATTTTATAATATTTCTTATCCATTTTTCAACTTTCCATTCGTTCTGTTATTCTGTGTTCCGTAGCGGAGAAGAATCCAATAAATAACACATAGGTAGAATCTTTTCAGCCGATCTCGAGTTACCTATAAGTGTTCGCACTAACCCGACTTTCATTTATATTATAAGATACTTCCTACACATATCGATGTGTATCTCGACAAACAAAATCAAACCTCGTCGTGCTGTAGGAAAGAATAATTAGTAATTCAGTCGTCATCTCGTAAATAGCGTACCTTAGCCTTGCTGGGCTGCATCCGTCGTCGGTCTGCTCTTAGCATTCTGTGGTTGAGTCGCCTTTCTTCCTAAGGGCATCAAGGCTGACCTATGTATGATACCTGCCGGCCTAGCCACAATGTTAGTTCGTGTTTCCTGGGATTTTAATGATCGGAACAACATCATAAATCAAACTAAGTGAGGTTATATGGCAAACATTAAACAGCTTTGCATTGTCATTTTATTATTATAATCGTTTTAAGTTTCATAAACACAATCGTAGAAATATCACGTTGTTTGAGAAAAACCATCATGAAAATTTTAAATAGGTAATGCACGTTGGGAAATATATCATGTAGATAGGGGTAGCTTATGGGAAATTCTATCAATCTATGGAGTGGACGACCAGCTGATTTGTATATTCGGATAGTACCTACCTACTGCCTGTGTGAAGATGAACATTGAACAGTCATCTTTTGCCGGAGATCCATTTTAAGAAGGACAAGAGTAAGATAGCGTCATCACACCCCGGTGTCTCAATTTATTTTCGATTTTTGCGTCTGAGGGCTAAGCGAAAAAAATATTGGGGTTGCATTTTTAAATATTGTAATAAAATAACGGAATTTGCATTTATTTATGCGGATGATTAAATACTTATGGCTGAGATGTGAGTGATTTGGAAGTAGGTACTTGTGTCAAGTTCAAGAAAATTGTTCCAGAAAATCGGAAATTGATTTCGTTAGATTTTTCCAGATGGAATCCCTCAGAAAACCTGTATGATATTTTCTCGTCAAAGGTAGGTACTTTTCACGTCTTGAACGATTTTCCTTGGAATATTTGCACATGATAAACGAAATCGAGGCTATAAAACGGATAAAAAGATTTTATACTCAGTTTTTAATATAGATAGGTAGGTATACCTATACTAGTTTTATTAATTTAATCAATAAAATATCGCATATCTTGCATATGATCAATTCTATATAATTAAAATATTAGCAAAGATACCAAAAACAGCAACTCAGTATCTCCATTTTATCTTTTTCTGCATGGGGTTATCCAAAAGGCAGATCTGCAGAATGAAATCGATAGGAAATCCGCCAAAAATGGTGCTTGGTTAGCCATGTTCTGAACTTCAATGTTAGCTGATGAAGACTTGAATCATCCTCAATCATGATTTCGTTTTCTTTCTTTTAGCATAACATTCTTCTCAGAACCTCTGTCCAGCTCTCCTCGTGCATGTCTTCTAATAGATACCTACAATTCTTTTATTAAATTTGCGAATTTCAGTATACCCATACCCAGGCCCCATTAAAGTATAGGCATCATTAATGTTGATGGTTAGTAAATTATAAGTTTGATTTTAGTTAATTTTCAAAATAATCATCGTGAAATATTTGTTTCGATGGTAGTGGATTGGTGTAGCATAGTAAGGGAAGCAGGTTCCTAACCTGCAAGGACATGTGATTTTTCAACACCCATAAAAATATTTTTTTTAATGAATCTGGGCTCTTCCAAAGTGAACACAAATACACTCCTCAACATTTTTTTCATTCCTCTTATCGCCATTTTTTAAATACCTAGGTACATACCTAACTAATTGTTCACATTATTACAGATAGTTGTTGATGAAAAGTTCTTATGTAATATTATCTACCTTTAGAAAATAATATTTATTTATTTATTTATTTATTTATTTTATTTACATACGGCAAAGCCATTTACATGTTTATTAATAATACAGTTATATAAGATAAAATATGACAGAACACAATAAAAGTACATAAAACAAACTTTAAATTCACATCCAAAGAATCACAGATAAATATAATAACATCAAATCAAGACAATAAATTATAACAATTAAAATGCATGAAAATTGAACAATAATCAGAACTAAACTACAAGCACAATAGATTTTTTGTTTTTTTTTTTTAGTCCTTAACAAAATAAAAATCTTACAATTATACAGGAAACATTTCAATCGCATCTCTTTGTCTATATTCGCACACACAAGTCATATTGGCAGCTAATAAGGTGCTTACTTAAAATAAATAAAATGCATGCAAAATGAACAACAATCACAAAAAATAATATACGAGCAAGTCAATAGTAAACTAAAAAATTAAAAAATTATTAAATTATTCTTCGTATATTGAATATTTTCTCGATATATAAGGTGTATGGCCATAGAGTGTCGAGACATGCGCAGACATTCAGATTCATGATCAAGCGAAGAAATAAAAAAAAATATCTTGCAAAACAGCGTTATTTTCCGGATCAACATCTCTAATAACATATTTATTTAGTTATGTTATTGATGTAATGTTTCATTACGAGAGATCCTCATGCTGCAGATATTGAGGAGCCTACAATGTAGATAATCATAAGGTGGGGAAAAGTATTGGTATCTAGTAATTTACATATCATGTCATTGTAGCATTGAAATGCCATAAACTGTCGATATGAGAAAATCCGAAAGAAATTTAATACCTACTCTGGTGAGATAAATCTATTATCAACTTGTTAGAGGCGAGAGATACGTCAATACACAGGGGATCATGTTTAGATTATTATTTACTATTTGACACATGTGACAGTATTAATTGATAATTATTATTGTTATATACCTAGTAGGTATATACATAATATAAGATTTTTCATTTTATCGCTCGAAGAGATGATATTGATGGTTCCGACATTTGCTATCACGAAAGTCGAATTGCGAATGTACATATATTGAAATAAAAATGAGTGAATTTGTCACAAAATAGTGTAGGTGCTTAAAAGTTTTATCTCTTATGTGTGTTAATATTTTCTGCAACGAATTATCGTTTCAGTTTGTCCGCTAAAATACTTGTGTGCAATAAAGTGTCAGTACAAAATGTACTGACATGCACTTATTTTATTGTTGTAGGTAAGAACGATGTTTGTAATAGAATAGCGATTGATTTTAGATAACTTTTAGTTACAGAACGTGAACTTTTTTCAGAAAACTTTTTATTTATTGAGATTAGTTAAAAAAAAACTCTTAGGTTCTTGTACGAAATTCTATTTTATATATTTTTGCTGCGAGTAAAGGAACAGCGAATTCAGCGAACGCTGATGACGTGAAGTAATCACATAATAAGCCAGCCTTCGAGACATCAGCAGAAGGCGCTCGTTAGCATTTAGTGGTCGAATTTACCGAAAATCGATTTTTTTTTTCGTTTAAATAAATTGACTTAAGATTCTTAAGATATTCTTTAAAATAGGTACCTACTGTACCCCTATTCTGTAGCAAGTGTAGGATAGTCATTTGAAAAAAGTGACTATTAGGCGATACATTTTGTATGAAAAACGTCTATACGTATCGAATGCGAGAATCGGATATAGACGTTTTTCATACAAAATGTATCGCCTAATAGTCACTTTTTTTCAAGTGACTACCCTACACTTGCTACAGAATAGGGGTCCTGTACCCCTATTCTGTAGCAAGTGTAGGATAGTCATTTGAAAAAAGTGACTATTAGGCGATACATTTTGTATGAAAAACGTCTATACGTATCGAATGCGAGAATCGCATATAGACGTTTTTCATACAAAATGTATCGCCTAATAGTCACTTTTTTTCAAGTGACTACCCTACACTTGCTACAGAATAGGGGTCCTGATGTTTCGAAGCCAATTCCCCAAGCATGGTGGTTGAAAGTCCTTAAATAGTGTTTTTTCCACTTTGTAAAAAACTAGTGCATAACGCAATCCTGCTACCATCAATGATATATAGATGTGAAACGTGGACGTGGACGAAAAAAGAAGAATATAGTATAAATGCAGTAGAGATGAGAGCTCTACGAAGAATATGTGGAAAGACACTGTGGGACATGGAAAGGAATTAGAATATTAGGAAGGAATGCGGTTTGGAAGTTAGTGTTGCTACAAAAATGAAAATCAATAAGTTGAGATAGTTTGGACATGTGGAAAGAATGGATGAAAACAGAATGACAAAGAAAATTTACAAGGCTGAATGGAAATGTGTAAGAAAGCGTGGACGAACAAGAATGACGTGGGTCGAACACATCGATTCCGTCCTCAAGGGAGGCCAGGTCAGATGTTAGAGAAATAGAAAAGGTTGTATGAGAAATGTATGTTGGTGGAAGAAGGGGAAGAAGTGTGCTTGGATAGAAGAGTCTGTTATCTCGGCCTACCCCTTACGGGACCCGGCGTGCATGGGTTAATTTACATTATTACATTAATAGGCAACCAAAATTACAAGGTTTACACCTAGTGAGGTAGCATTTTCCTTGTGATTTATTTTGTAATGTTGATTAGTATAACTACTGATGTAAGCAGATACGATTATAATGTGATTTCGAGTAAATAAATAAATCTTTCACCCTAGATAGATACTTAGAAAGAATAGCTTATGATTATCATTGATCTAACACCTAATTATGATTTTTATCTTTTGGTAATTATGACTGGATTGATAATTTGGGAATTCCAAACCTACAAAGATATTTGATAAATTTTTATATCACCTTCAATGATTTGATGAGACCACCCATGCAGCAAGTATTCAGTAAGCCAATAACCATTATTTGAAGTATCTTCCGCGTTCTGTAGTACAATAATTATTAGTCGAGACATTGTTTCAGCTTCTTCACTCACGTGCCAAGAGTTCTCGTGTGCATACCTTTTCTTATTTGACGTGTGCGCGTAGATAATTTATTTACATATTAATTAAATAATATAAATTATAATACTATGCAGTATGCACATGCCTTGCCTACCCACCTGTTAGTAATGTATTGTTTGTGTGCATAGATAATTCTATACAGTGACCATCATAAAATCATTCAGGTAACAAATTATCTACAAGCCTTATAATTATTTTATCACCTGTTTTAAAGATATTGTCGCGACATTTTCATAGGGCAACATTGACATTGTGGATGAGTTTGTATGATCGCAGGAAAATTAATCACAACACCTATTATGTAGGTAGGTACCTGTATGTTCAATAGGGTGCTACTTACACGGTCGAATTTTTTTTTGAAATTTTAGGGTACAACCTTGTTTTTGTATAGAATTTTCAATCATTTTTAAGGGTCGGTACCGCTTCATGAAAATTTCATAAGTAGGTGCCTATACAAAAAAAAATTAATAATCAAATCCTACAGCAACTTTAAGACATTAAATTAAAAATATTGATAATTGGTATAAACTTATTATAACAGTAAGGGGAGAGAAATTTTCAGTTTAATTTCCGTCTTCATACATTGCCTGTATAAATTTTCAACAACGTATTATTTGTAATGACCATTTCATAGTTTTATAACTCTATATAACTCAGTTCATGAGGCCAAGAAGAATATTTCGTCATGTTTAGGATAGGTTTCAATGAATTTAAATGAAGTGATTTTTTAAAGTTTCCCCAGTTGTTACCCTCACTGCGTGACATAATATTTTTTTACCCCTATAAACATTGTTAACGAAAAACATGAAAGTTAATTTGCCAATAGGGTTGCTTCGGCATTCGTAATGACGGAATTTGAACAACTTAATTCATTATTTCTCTGTTCCAATTTAATACACACGCTGTCAGCAAGAAACAAAAAATCCTGTATAGTCATCATGGACATAATGTGTCAACGACCTTGCCCTTCATACAGGGCCGTGCTTGGAATATTTTTCACCCAGCACGTAACGATGCAACCAGTAGTACTCGTATTGAATAATGGCATAAGTACACAGTCTATAGAGGGTACAAGGAACCGATCTGTTACCATTGATAAACCTACTGAGTTTATTGACATGATGACTCAATACGTTACAAACTAGCTTTCCCGACAGACGTTGTCCTGTGAATATTGAACATGAATTTAAAAGAATGATAAAAATGACTTTTAACCAATGTCATTCCGACCGATTTATTAAACTCAATTCCAAAAAAAACATCCGTTCTATACTATATTTAAAAAAAATTAAAAAAAAAAACGTACATTTTATTATAAAAAATATTGATAATAATAAATCATAGGGATATAAGAATATATTTATGGTGTAAACAAAAGGCTACTTCCAATTTTCATCTCCTTCGACCACGTTTTCTGCAGTATTTGTGGGTCTATGCATAATCTCATAATAATAAACCATATGTTTTACAACTATATATGATTTTTTTATAAAACCAATTGGTTTCTTTGGTTTCGCAATAATGTTAATAGCGTAACAAACAAAGATCAAAACGTACTGGTACTGCGCAAGCACTACTAGATAATATAGGTAAGTTATCATTATTTTGACAATTGAACCAAAGTTGCCAGATTGAATGTTAAAACCCCATATCTGCATGCACTTGTGGTGTTTTTACATCCATTGAAGTATTTATCTTATGTAGATATGTATTTTTTTGTATGAAGGAGGTCCATATTAATGTTGTTTTATTATCAAATCTATAGAAGGATATAAATCGCAAATTCGCAATAAAAACGATTTTGTTAAATTTGTTGGTTGTGTTGTTTTAACAATCACCGATTCAATTATTAATGTGTAGTGAATAATTTATTTAGTTGATTAAACATTATATAATTTATAAGAATAATGATGGCTATTTTTGAAACAAAAAATATTTTAAGTGGTTGGTAGCATAGCAGTTCGATCCCCGATGCTGAGCATATTCCAGCATCTGAGCATCATATATATCCAAGGACTTCGCCAAGGGGGGAAAAAGGGGGCAGCTGCCCCCCCCCCCCTAGAGATTAAAACATGTAGGCAACTGCAGAGCAACCAAAGTTCTAAGACCGTGATTTACCGTTAAATCCTAAAAAAATCTTCATACTCTTGACTATACTTAAAATTCATATATTTCTCATCCTCTATAATATAGGATATACGGAAAATAGCCTATGACTGGGTTCAATTGCCCCCCCTCCCCTAGGCATCGGGCTGGCGACGCCCATGTATATATCTAAAGTGTATTTGTGTTCATTTAGGGTGGGATCATATTAACTCTCTTTTTTTTCTTAAGAAGCTTAAGCCTCCAACAAAGAGTGGCTCATAATGTTCTTCCTGTAAGAGATGCTGCGTTTGTGTATAGACAAAGTATATTTGCTGTGTCTCGCAGTTCTCAAAGAAAAATAAACGGCTCGTCCGATTGATCGAGTCCAACACTTTGCGCGATTATTTTAATAGACATATTTTCCCATATGAAAAGAATGATTGAAGAAGTTATTCACGGGCCGACAAGCTACATCCTGCATTTAAATTGTTCGCCGGTAAAATGACCTAAGTCATGACCACATACGTAACTCCGTAACTCCTTGTTACATATACGTATATTATTTTAATGCGAGTGGGTATACATACCCACATCCATTTGAAAATCGGCACACAAATCATTAGGTCAAAGGTTTCCAAGAGTGTCGTTTGCCGCAGTGTCAGACTGTACAACAAACTTCCAGATTGTGTAAAAGTGCTGGAGGGAAAAGCCTTTCGGGGAGCGGTCAAGGAGTATCTCGTCGCAAACTCATTTTATTCAATTGAGGAAATGTTGGATTATACCAACCCTCTATTATTGTATACTAGCTTATACCCGTCTTGCCTAACGTATTTAATTCCAGAAAAAATAAAGTATTTAATTCCGATTGTCAGGATTGATCGGTAGGTAATTAAACAGGTTCTAGTCTAGCCTCCACAGACTACTTATAAGTATTAAGCTTCTCATTGCTTAACAGACCTCTATAACTGACATAAGCACAGGAAAAGAAGAATCACACTTTCACAATTCATAAAAAGAGAGAAGAATAACACTTTTAATGTTTATAAAAAAGAAAGAAGAAAAATTCTGCCACACACATGGAAAAAACTGCAGTATAATAATATGTTACATCTCATACTTGATTCAATTTGACTATTCAATAGAAGGGAAAACTTTCCGTTAATATGCAAGTGTTACTCTCAATGTGGTTTGAGTCTTGACTATATTCGCTACACCCTCTACCTATGTGTAGAATGGTAAAAATTGAACTTTCATTTCAATGTTGATAAAATGTGTTTTATATGGTTTGAATTACATTTAGTTTTATTTCAAAACAATCTTGAATCTTTTAAATACATTTTTATTCAGTCAAATTTTGGTACTAAGCAGCATTTACATGAGTAATATTGTTTTTAAAAGATGGCCATCTGTGTTTACGGAGATTTTACTATGAAGATTTTATAATTTTAGAAATTTATTAATTACAGTAAATATATTTGAGATTTTGTAAAAATTTGTATCTATGATTACCATAAATATACCTGCAAGGATCCAGGACGATTAATTAAAATCCAATGCAAAACCTACGGTTTTATGCTCCAATATACAAAAAAATAGATATAAAATAATAAATAAATAAACATTACTGAATTATTATGTAGATTATATTTCAAAAAATTGATCAATAATTATAGGTACTGTCATGTCGGGTGACATTAGCCCTAGCAGGTGACTTTGGCCCAAAATGATAATAAAATTGCAATTCCCGCCGATACAAAATAATCAGAGATATAGAAAAACTTTTGCGTGTAATCGATAGATGGCATTAGTAGTTCACAAATCTCCACGCATTTGCCGTTTTTGTATATTTCCGCCATAATCAGTTGTGGTACATAAATGTGACCACAAATAATTAAAAGAGTTGTTTATGTATGAACCTACTGGGCGGGTGACATTAGCTTAAGTATAATAAAAGTACATTTTCTATCACAGAACTTACGGGGGCCAAAGTCACCCTCTATGATGATATATTTTGGCCCAAAATAAAAATATTTATATATATTTGTAGTCAAAATTATTGAAATGATTGTATTGCAACTGGGGCACCTTTTAGTTTTTATCAAAATGATATGGAGCTGATACATCCTTAACAGTGAAAACCACAAAGTGAATAGTGAAATGTTTCCAAATGTTGGGATAAAGTCACCCGACATGACGGTACTTAATTAATCTAAATAATAAAAATTGCTGAAACAATTAAAATATCTATCTTTATTAAAAATATTCACTAAAAGTAGACATGAATTACCATAAATATACCTGCAAGGATCCATGACAATTAAAATCCAACGCAGAACCTATGGTTTTATGCTCCAATATACAAAAATATAAATATACAATAATAAATAAACAAACATTACTGAATTATTAGGTATGTAGATTATATTTCCAAAATTTGATCAATTATAGGTACTTAATTAATCTAAATAATAAAAATTGCTGAAACAATTAAAATATCTATCTTCATTAAAAATATTGACTAAAAGTAGGCATGAATTTTCTAAAGACTGTAGAGTTAAGCTTCTTTCTATGGAATTTATGTATATAATAAAAGGAAACTTGTCTTTTCCTATAAATAATATGGTAGTAATATATTATAATCAGTGTAGCCCCTGAAACAATGTTTTGTTTTACATAAGAAAGCATCTATAAAAACTTTGATTCCTCCAGAAATAGAACCCAGGTCCTCATGATCAGCAGTCGATATCTAATTATTAAAACTTAATGCACACAACTGTTGAAGAACAAATTTTAAGGTGCACGTCAAGTTTTAAACCAGCATCTAGCTCTACATAAACTGATTATTTTCTCTAGATGTGATTGTATAGAAGAATGCTGAGCATATCACGTATTGACAGGGTGTCTATAGAGTCCTGGAAATGATACAAAAGTAAAAAAAGAGCTCCTGACCACTGTCAATGCCTCGTACTTTGGCTAAATTCTCATTACTCTGTGATGAATAAGTTCAAATGTATATACTTCACTGGTGTATGTTTCGTAATGTATTGTCCTATTTATGTATCTAAATAAATAAAATGAAAAATATTCCCTTTTCCAACTTAAAATTCAAGGAAAAAAGTGGTTTTGAGCAGAAGAGAGTCTTCTGAGAAAAGGCTGTCTCAAAATCATGAAGAGTTTGCAGTGATGGTCACCAACTTCAGTTAGGAGAACCACACGAAGAAGATATTCTTATACGTCGAAGCATGATTAATTTGTAACAACTAATAACTCTAACAATTCATTACTGATGTTCCATTTAAAAATGGAATAAAGCACATTGTGGGACATTTTATATGAAATTGACTTGCTAATAAGACCATCATGTCATCTTCTTGCATCTCAAATTTACAGAATATCTTTTTAATAATAATAAAGTAAATTGAGTTAAAATGTCACATTATTTGATAGTTATTTTAACATTAACATAAATATCTTGTGTAAAAATACTTACAAAACTCCACGAATTCTCATAATTTCTTTTTGCTGTAGGCATCATTTTTAAATTTTAGTGGTTTTTGAAAGAATATATTATTATGTTTGATAAAAAGAAAAACATAATATGTTATTTCATTTAGTATATTTCTGGTTATGAATAAAACAATTTTGTTTATTTCATTTCAGTCATTTGACAATATGTCATTGTAAGATCTAACAGATAAAAAATAGAAAAAAAAATCCTATACAAATGAAAAAACGGGGTTAGTTGATAGAAACTCGCCCTCTGTATGTTGATTCCGTGATGTCTTTGTTATGTTAAGTTTTTATGTATTGTCACAGCATATCTTATCCTTATGACAGCCAGTTCATTATTACTGATTATGACTTAATAGTTGTATTTTTACATTTCAAACTTGGAAACATTGAATATTTTTCCTCCTCATTGAACTGGTAAATTTTTAGGAACTCAAAATTTAATCTGTAACATAACAGTTATACACACAAAATTAATAGAATTAAATAATGATAAGATACTACGTTACATACCGATTTTGGTTGATCTTCTCTTGAAATATGTGTTTTTACGTTTTAGATATTCACCGGTTAGTTGTTATTGTTGAAAATGCTGCCGAGCCTGTAAAAAATATAGTTACACAAAAATTTGTCAATGACATTATAACCATAATGTCAACTAATTATTAATATCCTATTGTTTTGAAACAAATAAATATGCTTACCAGTAGATTGTCCATTAATATTCCTGTTTGTTATTTATAATTAAAAAATAACCAGAAAAATAGAAAGTTTTTTACATCTCATTCGTTTGTATTATTTAATTAGTTTTTTGACAACAAAATAAGAAGTGTCAATGACAATGAATCCATAGGGCATAGACAACGCAACAAAATATTTCTTTTTTAGCGCTTCGTTTTCGAGCAATTCGGCTGGATAATAAAAAAAGTTTTGTAAAAAATACGTAGGTGTGTATCGTAAGTAATTTGAGGTAAGTATTTTTTATTAATTTTAAGAATATATTATTCACACAAAATACACATTTAAGGCTCTGGGGTAGGGTAATCGCTGTTTTTTGGTGTTTTTTCATGCAATTTTTTATCGTTGTTGTTAAAGATAGCTTCTTGAAAAAAATATTTCAATGTTCTTCAATCTTTCTTCTAGTGCAAACACTTTCAATATCTTAAAAATATTGAATATTTATAATGGAAAAAAATATTTTAAAAATGTCTCTATCGTGACTTTTCAAGAAGATTTATGCATTAACTACGAGACCTAGAAATGTAATTATTTTTCTAATCGAAGGAGATTTTCAATTTCTAGTGCAAATACGAAGCATAATTAAGTTTTAAATTGTATTTTTTTTTAAAAAACTGAAAAACTACAAATTGTATTAATTTTTTATTGTCTATGGTTTATTTTATAGAAGATTACAGGTAAGAGAAGAGCTTCGGGGTGTGGGGCGTCACATGAATAGTTTATCTCGGAGTGGGCACTGTGTTCTTCTGCCTGTTTTGACATTTGGATTGTTTTATGCTTATTTCGTGATAAAAATGATAGTTTTGTGTGCTTGGACAATATATTTTTATTATAATTTATTCGTTTTGAACTTAAACTTTACTTATTTGGACTTTTTTTTATATTTTGTTTATAATTGACAGTGACATTTGTATATAAGATATCGTAATCTTGTTTGTATTTCATGATCAAAAATAGTTTTGTGTTTGTGTGTTTGGACATTAAAATGAACAATACAATACGTGATGGATCAAGAAATATCATTATACGTGTGTATTCGCCACGTATTCGGAATGTTTGGTGGAATTAAAGCCGGAGAACTGTCTACTAATGTTTTCTAACTAACATCTCAATTGATTGGTAAATACTGTGTTTTTTGTAGATAAAATACTTTTTAATGATTAATTCTAACATTTTCAAGTATAAGAAGTTAGTTAGAGCTCATTTAAGGATACTTTATTTGTTTTAAAAATATCTGTCAATGAAAGATCACAGGACAGTTTGTTTTGACGATCGAAAAACAAAACACGGTATAGATAATAATGTTTGTTAAATTGCAATACTATATTGTTACCATTTTATCATTATATTTCGATTTCTTATCCCATTTTAAGATGGAAAATTTTCATTTATTTTTACTAAAATAATATTTCTATTAAAATACAATAATGGTATTATTTTCCTATCCCATTCATTATTTAAAGTTGATTATTTTTACTTTTTTAATTAAAATAATACTTTACTGTTTTATATAAAATAATGTTCCTATATATATATACTTATTAAATTATAATACTAATATTAATAAATCAATCGAAAATAGTAAATATGTTTTCGACAGTGTCAGCTCATTGTTTTTATACAGTAAAACTTTCATATCCAATAATTAATCTTTATTTTTTTTCAGGTTTTAATATGTGCGTTCTATTAGGATAATTGTAATAGAAGAGAATTCAAATCAATGCAAATTTACCACGCCAGGTAAACATAGAAAAGGGCGACCAAAAAAAGGATTGGAGGATTCGACCGCTGTGCCGTATTAAGGCAAAAATCATTTTTCAATCATCATTCATTCAAAAAAGTAATACCCAGTTTGAGAAGCATGTTACAAGTTGTACGAAATTATTTGAATTTTGATGGGAGCTACGAACTTCTACGAAAAACTGTAATAAACATTGGGTTTTCGTACAAAAATGCAATTCAAATAGGAAAGTATTGATGTAGACACAAAATATTGCGGCCAAAAGAGAAAATTGTCTTAAAATAATCATGGATCACAGGATGTTGCCAAAAGAACTCCAAAAAATATAGTTTATATAGATGAAAGCTTTATTAAAGAATATTACAGTTTGTCTATACTTTATTTAACTTCAATTAATTCATTAAACATCACTTTATTTTAATTATGGATTTTTATTTTTTCAAATCCCGAAGTCCAAAATATGTAAAAAATTTGGCAAGTTATTTCAGAGAAAAAACCTGCTAAAGGAACAATAAATCAAGGGAACAAAAAATAATTGTTCAAACACAAAACTATCATTTATCTTTATTATTTATTTTTCAGTTTTCAAAAAATAATTACAATTTAAAACTTGATTATACTACGTATTTGCACTAGAAATTGAAAATCAGCTTCGATTAGAAAAGTAATTACATCTCTAGGTCTCGAAGTATATGCATAAATCTTCTTGAAAAGTCACGATAGAGACATTTTTAAAATATTTTTTTTCATTAAAAATATTCAATATTTCCGTTACAGTGTTTTATTTTAGCACAGTCATTGTTAATGTGTTACCATGAGCGATAACAGCGCCCTCAATTAGTTTGCCAATTTCTTGACATACTGCAAGTTTTCTTACTTTTTAGTGTTAGGAGATTTAAATTGAGGTAAGTGCAGGAGAAGAGGGGGACAAAGGATATAGACACGCCCATTACCCCAAGGTCATTGGCTTACCCCCTAGCCTTAAAAAATCATTATCTTTCACAATATTTCATTTTAATCATAGTCTATGGATTCACGGTTGTCAATAATTTTGACACATAGGCGATGTAAACAAAACAAAAAGTAAATTAAATTTTTGTTCGAAATTTGAATAAGATTGGGATAAAACAAACGTTTTATTAAACTGATTAAAATCCTGAAGCCATTTAAAGATTCTCAATTATTGTCAATTTTATTTCTTTCTCTCAACAATTCTGTCAAGTTCACTGTACGTTATGATCTAATTTATCGGCTACTGTTTTACCGACCAGTTTGTTTATGGAATGTTCATACCAATTTCAACGATGATTTTAAATTTAATATTTTTCAACGATGAATTTAAGATTTAAACTTTATTTATATTTCAGAAATATAAAATGATTCAACAATTATTTTTAAATTATTTAATACCTATCTACATTAGAATATTATTTTATCAGGCACCTACATAATTACTTATCTATTACAGTGGCTACGACGCTTTGTAAAAAGTATGGCCATAAATTTTCTAAAATATGTCAATTTCAAAATGGAGGAATGATTTTTACAAAATTTTGCATTAAATCTTTATTTATTGAGAATAATAAGATTTGAATAACATTTATATGTATAACAAATCAATCTCCAATTATTTTATTACATTTTCATACAGTAATACCAAGATTCCATTCTACGTTTACATGAGTAATTTTGTTTCCAAAAGATGGCTTACTGTCTTTTGTGAAAAATTTGTATGAAGATCTTAAAAAAATAAAGTTTTTTAAATAGCTCTAAATATATTAATGTTAATTTATCAAAGAGTATTTAAGAACGCTCTCTGGAATTTTGCACGGCTTTTCGCATATTAATATCTGACCTTTACGTTTGTTTTCTATGATTGATGCTGTTACAAAAATATATATATATAAACGGACTAAAATATTATCTACTATATATATATATATATATATATATATATTAATACGTGAGGCAAAAACTTTATGTCCCTTTTTACGAAAATTGAGCGGACGGAGGAGTATGAAATTTCGCACACTTACAGTTTATATAGAGGAAGGATAGCGAATGCTAATATTTTTATTAAAATCATACATAAAAATGGATTAAATCAATAATAAAAACATTACGCACACTAATGTAATGTTTGTACACTACTACTCACACACACATCGATGTATTATTTGACATTCTGTGGCTAAATAGAGAAAAGATTAATATTTTTTGTCGCATCACGCCTAAACGGCTGGACCAATTGCGCCAATTCTTTTTTATCGTGTTGGCTTTTATCAGAAGTAGATTCTTATGAAAGAAAAAAATAGAAAAGTTGTGTGGAAAATTAGAAAATTGAAAAAAACTCTAAGTAGGTAAACATTTTGCTACTTTTTTAAATATAATTTTTATTCGAATTGTGAAATTACTCAAATTGGCGTATGATAGAAACTTTATTTACTTGGTAACGTGTTAGCAACGAATTTACCCTGATTGTTGACATAATTTCATTCAAACGTTATTTATGTAATATGTTTTTCATATATACCTTCCACTGAATGGATATTACTGTGCATTTTTTTAAATACCTGCTACCTACAATAGAGTTTTAAGGACGTAAGCTGATATTTTAAGATTTTACAAATAATATTTTATTGCGCAAAGTGAATACATAGAGGCGAGCTAAGTCTGACACACCTAATATTAATTGTGAAACGTGTGTCATGTGTCATCTGAAGTTTTGAAGATTGTAGATAAATACGAAATTGAAATAAAAGAAATAGTGTGGCCGATCTTCAAGCATCACAATCACATCAACAAAGACAGAAAGTTGGCAATAAGAATTTTTTTACAATGCGCAAGAAGAAATGCTTCATGTGTTGGTTTAAAACAAATTTCAAGGTAAATGAAAAACAAAACCATAAGTGATTTTAATAATAAAACTTTATTTTCTTTTGGTGGTTCTAAATAAGTTATAAGAGTTTTTCTTTTACTTTGCAGGTAGTGAATTACACACCGAACCCCAACCACTAGAAGACGCACAGTATAAACGCATCTTAAAATATCATATCCTTTACAATCAATACGACAATAAAAAGAGCAATTCTTCAGGAGCCGCAGGAATTTGTAAATAAACATCATATTACATTGGTTCGGTTATTGGAAACTGGATAGTATCTTCAATATCGAGATGACAAAATGCGCAGGTGAGTTTTCCAAATTAGGACAGTTTTACGTTAACCATTTTGAATAAAACTAACAAAATTTGAATGGCCCGTTAAAGTAAATTTTTTTCTTAACTACGAAAAATTATGAAAATATGAAAAGAGACCAATATTATAACATAGTCTTTAGGTGTACAGAAATACTGTGAAATTTTATATCCTCTATGAGCTAAAGAAAATAAAATGGAAAAAAAAACTTTGAAAATAATGTTTTTTAAAATTGTTGTACAATAAATAAATGAAACAGAAATAAAAATATTTTATTGACAGATATTTTTTTATTTTTAACTTCGATACCATATACCTTCCTTATAGATCTTACCTCTACGATTGGGGAACCTCAGAACATGCTTTATAATCGCATTTATCGCTTCTTCGGTTGTCAAAAACTAAAATTTATGATTGTATAAATTTTCTTCAGATTGTTTCGTGTACCAATCAGTATTTTTTTTTTGAATTTGATTATTTTTCAAAAATGGTATCCAACATATTGATTGGATATCATAGAATATTTTAGGGAAGTTTTAATGAGATTGGAATCTTTTTACGAGATTTTTTTTAAGTGAATCATAAACTAACCACCGAACATTGTAAAAGCACTATAAGATACACAATATAAATGGACATAAATTATACCTACACTTTACAATCAATACTTGGACTATACAAAAGTGGATTGGATGAATATCTTTGATTTCTACATCAAGAGGAAGTTGAGAGGTGAGTACTGAGTATGTACCGATATTAATCAAAGCAAATCAAAATTCCCTTTGAACCCCACTCAGCGGCATAGGGAGGAAACAAGAGCTCTCCATTGCGCTCGAATTTGCGCAATGCTTATTAACTCCTACCACAACAACTCCCTCAGTTCTGGCTCGAAGGAGCGGAACACAGTATAAGAGGATTATTCACGTCTTCGGGACCCTGATGGTAGGAAGAATGGCGCACTTCACAGCCAACTGTCATTCGGCATCCTTAACACATATCCCAGCCCCAGCTATGTCCATCTCCTGTACCGATATGAATATTTTTTTAATCAACTTTATCACTTCAACGTGTCAATTGTTTGATTTCACTGATGTAATTTTAGGTGAGGAAACGACGAATAAGGTTAGCTCGAAGAATTTTAACGCATAATAGAGTTTAAAGATTCTTTACGGACAGTTCTTTACTGATGAATTGGATGGCAGAGATCCTTCGGGATAAGCCCGCCCTTTCTACTGTTCAAATGCTTTTTATTGCCACATTGTACTTATGAGTAACAAAGCTTTATTTATTTAACAGAACTATTTGCTACGATTTCGTCAATCATTATTGCTTCAGTAATATTGCGTCGAAAAGTAGGTACCTCCGCCATCTGAAACGAAGCTAAGAAGCTTTTTAAACTCTATTATGCGAAGCTAAGAAGTTGAATCAGGTCAAATTACGGTAAGAAGAGTACCTATAATATTAATTATCAAAATGAAATTAACCTATGCTAACGTAGTGCTGAAGTTTTTAAAACGTGTATGTTTGCTAATACTAATTTTTAAAAATGTACTATGCAGAATGTTGAAACATAAGAAATGAAGGCATTTGCAGTATGTAAGATCATCGCATCGAAACAACGTTCCAAATATTTAAGGATTCTTGCGCCGTTTTGACAGGTACCTACTTATATTAAATCAATTAGTGTCAGATTTTTAAGAGGTTAATTTTATACAAATTTGAACTACTATTTGAACGGCTTAAAACCGTCGTCTACTTCTGCTTCCAAGGCTGGTTTAGTGTGAATAATTGAAATATGCTGTTTCATTAAAATAAAGAATATTTTAAAATGAAAAACAGCAGTAAAAATTTTAATTGTCAAAGTGATATCGAAAATTTATTTGTTTTTATTTTATTAGACAGATGGGAACAGGTACATACAGATGTTCGTGATACAAAAATTATCTCACAAATTATATAAAAACACAACTAAATATTCAAACAGTAAGAAGTAAGAAAAACTAAAAAAAAAACCTGACAAAAAAATGACACAATATAATATGCAGGCGCATCTGGGGTAAAGGGATGAAGACAAAGTATGGGGGACAGGAATAAAGGCCATGGAAATGGTAGTATAGGGAATATGGACCAAGATTTTTTTTATTTGAATTTTACTTACAAAGATTGTCTTTTATATTTCGGGATCTGCAAGAAAATACCACAATTTTATTTGCCAATAATATTGTTTTTTCATATCTCTAAGTTATTTCCAGGAAGACCAATGAATATTCTCATAATATGATTGAACCAATCTTCCAATAACTTTTTATACATTGATTGGGCATCCGAAAAAAACATTTTTTTCAATCGTATAAATCGCTTCTTCGGAGTAAACCAAGTTTTAAAATGCCAAAACAGAAACGTAAGTTGCTAGATTGCAAGACTAAGTAAAAAGAGAATCCCGAAATATAAAAGGCAATCCTCGATGCAAAAATATTATGTAAAAATATAAGCAATGAAATTAACTTTTTACTGCTGTTTTTGTTTACTATTGCAAATTGACTGTCTTTATATCTATAAAAAAAGTCAAATTCATAAAATTTATGGGTTTTGATGTTTTTGTTAAAAATGAATCAAAGTAAGGAAGTTATTCGAATTTATTGAATATAAATATGAACCCTATAAGTAATTCCTCACAGCACGATCTCTGCTCAATTTTGGGGGTAAAATATGTATAAAAAAAGTATCACTTTGTTTATTGTATGTTATGCAATGTGTTTTTTTTATTTATCAATAAAAAAATTTCAAACACATTATTTGTAATACTTACCTAAATATTATAGTAATACTGCAGAGTATGTTATATTTACAAATAAATAGGTAAAATATGTGAACTTGAATTATAATTTAAATTCATTATGGTCGAATTTCGACCACTGGGCGACCACTAGTGTAGATAATTACCTACTATTTTATGCTTAGTGGAGTAAAGTAGCTGAGTGGGTCGTGGTAGGTAATGGTTTGGAATGTTAACTGAACTTCATCTAAGACTATGTCCACATTGATGTTCTCCCACGGGAGTGTTTCCCCTTGGTGATTAGCATAATACACTTTGACATTTTGTGCTGATTTCGTTAGTGTTTTTTGTTGTATTCTTTTTTTATATTATACTGAACGATATGCTGATTCGCCCTTGAGGTGGCCTTAGCTGTCACTAAACGGCGCTTAAAAAAATATCTTATTATTATAATTACACCTATCAGCATTGATCTACCCTGTCATTTTTAGGATATTTTGTCTTCTTCGCTTCTATTATCTTGAAGTACAGTTTAAGTATCTGATAGGTAATTTTTTTATGTCCAAATTTGGAATACAATGTAATTGCTGTAATTATTTTGATCCCACTAATTGCCCTTAAGGGCCCATGGATTGGGAAATAAATTATTATTATTATTCGTTTACAAAAAGTACCCATACCTACATATTTTTAAGAATTCGATGCTATTCCAGGTTTGTACGGGCTCATAAGTCGTAGCGTTTGAAAAGGGCCTTCCAAAAGGCATTATAAAGACAAAAACAAACTTTGGCAATGTTTCTCATATTTCTCACTCGCTTGAAAGATTATTTACGTTTTTTAATTATGTTGAATGTTTAAAGGGGGGTGTCCGTACCCCAGATGCCCCAAAAAAAACGGCTATGGCTATGCCTACGATCAAAAGGATGAAATTATAAAAAACCACCGTTTTCTATGGAAGGCTTCAAATCTAGGTGAATTTATTTTCGTAAAGAGGTATTCTCAGCAGCTCAAATGGTTGTGCTTAGCATGGTTCAGAAGAGCAAAAAGTTTGTTTGTGTGTCATATTGTTTTCAAGATTATAAAAGTTTAAAGTGATTTTTTTTTTAATTATCTTTTTAATTTAAAAACGATCTAAATTTTCTTCCTTTTCTTTTATCAAACTTCTGAAGGTTACATTAGCACATTATGTGAAAACGTTTTGCCAGTCTTAAATGATTAGGGCTATTCTCGTAATCAATCGCATTTAAAAATCACTTAACGATAAGATTAAGACACGATCGCAAGCAGTCTTATTCACAAAACTATCGGAATCTAATCTTAAATCCTATCTTGAACTGGATCATTTTCATACTGATATTTCAAACATAACGAATTTTTAAGATATCTATACTAGATATCTTGTTTTGTGAATACCAATCCACCATTTTATGATTGTCAATCAAGATAAGAGCGTATTAAGACCGCTACGAGAATAAGGGCACAGGCCTACCACAAGCCTGCAACAATCTTGACGCCGGCCGCGTCCAGTTAGGAATACAACAATTCTTGTCATGACAAACTTTTGTACACCATCAAGTATGCTCGACAAGCCTACTCGTCTCATGACAAACAGTAGTTGTACACCATCAAGTAAGCTCCTAAGCGCCTACTCCTGCAAACTGGACACCGCGTCAAGCGCGATGCCCAGTTGATCGTGTATGCCCGACATATATAAAGTTCTTTTTTCGACCTATTGAAGACGCTTCAATTATCAAATTGTAAGTACAGTGTAGATAGCTAGCCATAACAATATCTTTTATTCAGTGTCTATTCGAAAATGTCTAGAACGAAACATTGTGCGAAATACAACAATACGCATTTGCGATGAGTTTCGTGATCGAGATAAATTTTCCATTCGTTTGGTTTTCTAGGTCGAGCCGATTGGATATTGTGTTAACGTCAAAATGTGTTCAATATCATCACTACTTGATGGTTTACTTCTGTTTCGTCGAATGCGTGCATTTCACAGAATTAATATCTCGTATTCAACCGACATTTTCAATTATTTATCTGTGGAATTCGTGCAATCGATACGGTTTTATAATTACGATTCTTTCTTCTTCTTCCCTTTCCGTAGATGCCCGTTATATCACAGGCATGGTTGTGCTCTTGGGATGCTGAATTTCAGCTCTCTTATTTCCATGGTCGATGCAGCCCATTTTGCATCCTTACAGGGCTAGAGTTATGGTATTCTTTTTGGTATAGTATATTTTCAACATGTTGCTGCCAACATCATCACCTTTCCTATTCCTATCTGACCAAACCTTTGACCTCACAGATCTCGGATTGGCGTAATTCTTGATACCTCAGAGTTTTATCAGATATACCTACATACATAACACGGAGCACTCATTTCTGTTATTTGTAGCATGTTTTGACACCGTCAGCGTCAGTTTATTCAATGATAATATGTTAACATATATCTTAACGCTAAGCGTACTTTGTCTTCATATTCTTAAGAATATGTGGAGAAACAATCGTTTCTCTTGCAAGTCCGAAACCCGGACAGGTGGCAACACTGCCTACTACTGCTGCAACTTTATTTACCTGTGACCTTACTTTTGCGGGGTGATCATTACATCAGCTGTTCACTACTTGATTTACCTATGACTGCTCTAAATCTATATTTCACCTTAAAATATCAACTCCTAATTAGGTATTTATTAATTGATAGTATTGTTGCCCAAATTTTAACAACAACTTGGAATCAAACCCGGGACTTCAAAAGTAAGGTAAAAGGAATAATATTTAACAGTTAGTAACCCTTGGATTATTTTTTTTTTCAGCCAACCTCGGTATTTTAGCCGTGGGTCTGTGTATGGGATGGACATCTCCCACATTACCAAAATTAAAATCTAACGAAACTACACCGTTGGACACTGTCATAACTCTTGATGAGGAGTCATGGATTGGATCTCTCATAACTGTCGGAGCTGCCATAGGTAAGCTAAGATATTACTACCATCTCTTTTGTAACATCTAAGAGCTCTTTTCTTCTAAATCCGCCTGTCTCCATCCATTGCTGAACGAAGCCCCCCCCCCCTCTCCCTTCAATTATTCCTGTCCTGAGCCCCCCTCATCCATGCGCGGCCCGCAATCTTCGCCATGTCGTCCATCTGGCCTGGGGCTGCCGACAGTTCTTCTACCTTGTCTAGGCTGCCACTCCTCCACTCTTTTCTTCCATCTGTCGTCCGGGCATCTGGCCACATGGCCCGCCCATTCCCACGAAGTTTTCATTTACCAGTTTTCTTTTTCAGCCAGTTCAGCATCATGTATTTTTCAGCTAAAAGATTTGCCTTTTCAATATCACGTTGTTCTTCGATTTATTCCTTCAGATTTAATTATATTATTATATTATTATATTAAGAAACATTCTGCTAATTTATGCTCGCCTAACTATCTTAGAGTTTCTTACCAAATCTGTTCCAGAAATTCAGAGCATCACAATGTGCACCTTCAGGGTCTTTAGTCCCAATATACAATAGGTAGCTATTCTTGTCTTTGGGGTCTAGGTCCCAAACAAAACACTGTACATTATAGTGTTTGATAACATTTTCAACATTTTTTCTTTGAACAAATATGTTTGAAATTCTAGCTGTAGAGATGGTGAAATTCTTGGCTGCGTTTCTCGCAATAATACAAAATGTAATTGCGTTCAAATCATTGGAATTTACGACTGAAGTGACGTCTTTTAGTTGACAAGTCAAGAAAATACCTTTGCTTTCTTCGTGTGCCACTCCTAACGAAGGTTGGTGACTTTGAAGAAATCACTTTCAGAAATCCTTGAGCCAAAATATTAAATTTCTTCCCTTTATTTTACTTTAAATGATACAACTCATCATTCAAAGAGAATATTTTTTGCCGCAGAATTCGCCAATGTATGCGGATCTCTTGAAAGTGGTCAGAATTCAATGTCCATAAATGAATGATGTTGAATAGTAATTTATAACAAAAAAAATTAACCCTAACCCAATCATATTTCAGGTCCACTCTACAGCGGAATTGCAGCCGATATAATTGGAAGAAAATGGGTGATATTACTGGGAGGAGTTCCTATGTTGGTGGGTTGGATTCTTATAGCTACGGCTAAAAGTGTTGGACAAATATACGCTGCTCGAATAATTTGGGGTTTAGCTGTTGGACAGCTTTTTACTGGAGTCCCCATGTATGTCGGAGAGATTGCTTCGGTAAGAAAAATTTAGTTAATTTATTCTTAATGCACAAACATGATATACAATATAAGTAATAGTAACTATAGTTACATACTCATACAATAGAAATTCGCTGACTGCTGCGCAATGGCGGGATTATCGGTTTAACGCCGATCTCTTACATTCAACTATCTATACACTTGGACTATTTACATGATAGAAAAAAATAAACAAAATTAACACAACAAAAAAACAGTTTATAGAAGATAAACTTACACCTATTAGGGAAAATGGGATGGAAGAGGATGGGACATCAAGAAATTACGTTGCATTTGAGGAAAACAAGTGCTTTCGTACGAACAACTTGAAGGAATGCAGTGATTCCTCGAGTCTCATTTGTAATGGAAGGTTGTTCCAACAACGAACACCGTGGATCGAAAATGAGGAGGTGTTGAAAGTCGTTCAGAAATCATTTCATGAAATACACCGATCAAAGCTATGGTAACTTCATGAGTATTTGTTTTTTCCAGAATGAAGTGCGCGGTGCCTTGGGATCCTTCTTGCAAATGTTCATCGTCTTCGGATTTTTAATAGCATACGCCGTTGGACCGTACGTCTCCTATTTGGTCCTGTGTATAGTTTCCATAATTCCAGTCGTCATCTTCATGGTGGTATTTTTCTTCATGCCTGAGAGTCCAGCATATTTAATAATGAAAGGTAAAACGAAATTATAGGTTAAATAACGTAATAATCGTAATTATCATCATATTAAATCGAATCTTTCGAAGCCTGTTGGAGTGCATTCTTTCTGGTAGTAATTCTAAGATTGGTCAGCACCAAGCATGGCAAATGTTTCTCCACTCTTTTCTGTCACTCGACAACCTCTTCAGTTCTTAGTAGGTGCTGCAGCGTATGTCCCTGATCACCTGCCCTACACATTATGTAGTTATCTCCGGAGCGACCTTTGTGATTTTTGCTCTCAAACATTACCTACTTCGACTATGGTAAAGAGCAGGTGCCGTATTGGGCAACTATTTTGAGGAGTTGCTCTACTCAGAATAGTTTTGTAGCCAATTGGAATTAATTTACATAAGTTCATAATATTTATATTAAAATGGTGATTAGCATAGTTCAATAAAAATAACTGACTTTCATGTGGGGGTCGTGTGTTCGGTACCAAATTGACACCCACTTCTCTTTCACTAAACAAGCTTTGCTTGGTGTCAATAATGTTACAAAGTGTAGTTGTGTTCACTTTGGGTGAGCCCAAATTTATTTATACCTGAATATAAAAAAAAAATGAAAAAGGAGTAGCAATTTATCACAATGAATTTTAAAAAGACAGTAACATTATTGGATCTATTGCTATTAGTGAGTGACCTTTATTTTTTTTATCAGAAGGTATTATATAGTGTTTAGTTTTTTCAATACATATTTACGAAGATCATTCCGGGCTAGTCTAAACAACTCAATTCTTGATCAATATTTCGAAGCAAAATATTTACCCAATACAAGTAGATATCTGTTTACATTTCAGGCCGAAGAAAAGACGCCATAAATTCGTTATGTAAATTAAAGGGGAAATCAGCGCAGGGAGTGCAGAAAGAATTGGACGAGCTCCAAGCTAAACAGGACGAACAAGATGCCGTAACATCTAAAATAAGCGATATTTTCACAATCAAAGGGAATTTGAAAGCTTTGATTTTGGCTTGTGGACTTGTTGGAATACAGCAACTGTCAGGAATCAACGTTGTGCTGTTTTACATGGAGAATATTTTCAAAGCGGCCGGGACTGGACTTGACGGAGCCATCTCGACCATCATCATTGGAATTGTGCAGGTTCTGGCCAGTTCTGTTACTCCATTTGTCGTGGACAGGCTTGGCAGAAGACCGCTTCTCTTTATTTCCGCTCTGGGAATGACTGTAGCTTTGGTAAGCCTTTCTATTTTTTTATGTACCTAAGTATACTTACTTACTAACACTTCTGACGTATCTCTGTCAGTCGTAGTTCATGTTATCTTGCAAACTAAATGTCTTTTACCATGCACATTTTACATTCTTATGTGTATTGGCTCATCGAGAACCTTTTGTATTGATAATAATAATTATGCTCTTAGCTATTAAATTACTTAATACATAGTTAAGTACCTAATAAAATTTCCTATATTGCATAAATTATCATTATCTAGTTATCGAATCAGATTACTAGTGGTCCACAAAGAGTTCCATAAAGTGGTCCAGTTCATTGTTCGAAATTCGACCATAATTAATTTAAACTATAATATATTGAGCGAGCGGAATTTCACAATTTTCTTTCAAAAACAATGACATGGACACGTCAAATTTGAAATGTTGTGTACAAAGATTTTTCTATTATTATTAACAAAGATAACCATGACCACAGATAAACAAAAGATCTGTGTCAAATAATGTCAAACACATCGATGTGTATGTGTGAGTAGAAATACAAACATTACAGTAGTGTGCGTAGGGTTTTTTTTATTGATTTAATGTATTTTTATGTATCATTTTAAAAAAAAATATTAGTATTCGCCTCCCCTTCTCTATAAAAACTGTAAGTGTGCGAAATCTCATTCTCCTCTGTCCGCTCAATTTTCGTAAAAAGGGGCACAAAGTTTTCCCTTCACGTATTAATATATAGATTTTTATTTCTTAGCACTGAAATAGTGTATAGGAACCATGCATTTGAATGTTTAAATAAATTAAGAAGTATTTCACTGTATCCACTTTTCTTTAGGTTTAGTTTTATTTGTTTGTCCGAGTGGAATCTTGCAATCGAATTTTTAATCGAGTTCCCGAGTGGCTAGACATTTGATACTTTCAGAAAAGCTCAGAACTTGATGGCAATGTACCTATTGTTTTAATACTATAAGCCGGATTTAATTAATTTGAAGTAATTTTTGTTTTGTATAGAACTTTATATTTGAGAAAAGTTTTTTAGTTTATTTTATTTATTGTTAAAACCTTGTTAATTCAATTTCAATATCTTTGTACATAATATGATAAATCTACCCACTAGGACTAGCCTGTCTTGGGCAGACTTAAATAAAGTGTAAAATTTGGATCAGTGTTGCCACTTCTGTAAAATTTTTGACCCGAATATACCTACTTAAACTTAAAAATGTCATTTTGTAAATTTGTTATCCGGAAAGTTGAAAGTTCACTAAAAAATGGTCATTCTGAAAATTTGGTACCTATCCGAAAAGTTGAAAGTTCACTAAAAAAAGGTCATTCCAAAAATTTGGTGTATCCGAAAAGTTGAAAATTCACTTAAAAAAGGTCATTCCGAAAATTTTGTACAGGTGGCAACTGATCTGATTTGGATAAAAGAAAAACCACTTAATCAGGTGCCCTTTAGAGACATTTGCTAAATATCCGTTGTTTAAATAGCTAACATTGCTCACTAGGTATACCATTATTAAAGTTGAAAAATTGATTTATCAGAACATTAAAACTTGATATAGGTATACCCAAAAAGTTGTTATTAATTATGCTGTATCATTTCAGGCGTTACTGGGCTTATTCTTTATCCTGGATGCCTACGACAGCCCAGCACGAGATGCATTGACGTGGTTACCGGTAACTTCTCTGGTACTTTTCATGTGCGTCTACTGCATAGGTTTGTATGCTCTTTATAAGCCTCTGTGATCTCTAATGTAATTCAGTTATGATCGAACGTTGTTTTACCATATACTATTCGAATTTAAAATAACTTAACATACTAAGTGCCGTGGGGTTGCCGGCTTTTTTGCTGGTTTTTCGAGCATCCTGTTAGAGGCAGGAAACCGAAAAATCGGATCGGGACCGTGAGGTTGACCACCTCACGTCCTTAAACCTCAACCGGTCAGAAAAGGCACAATGAGCCTCGGACGTCTTCGAGCGCAATGGAGAGCTCTTGATGCCTCCCTATGCTCCTAGGCCTTCCGCTGTTTGGGTTGGTTTTTTTTAACATACTTACTTCATAATATGTGCAAGGTCGTCGCCAGCCCGGGGCCTAGTGGAGGGCAATTTGACCCATTCATAGGCTATTTTCTATATGAAGGATGAGGAAAATATGAATTGCCTACATTTTTAAATCTCTAGGGCAGCTGCCCCCACCCCCCTACCCCCCTTGGCGACGCCCTTGAATATGTGACTACACCGCCGTCTCTTGAAAAAATAAATAAAGTTATACAATTATTGTGAAGGCAATTTTTTTGTTATAAACTAACTGATTCGTCAAAGATCGACTCACATTTTTAAAAAATATCGTGTTTATTTATCAGCTGAATTAAATTTCGTATTTAATTAAATTAACATTAAGTAATCATTTTATCAGATTTTTTATTTATTATTTTTTTAATTTCCTTACTTTATGAATGCCCGAGGAAACACCCGTTTATTCTGGTGTGGGCCGAAGTTCGACGGGCGGATCAGCTATAGTAATGCATAATATTTATTAAAGAAATTTTGTAGTACATAAATTAGTGAGTATGTACCTATAATCTATATCTTTTTTTAAGGTTTCGGACCTCTACCTTGGGCAGTCATAGGAGAACTGCTTGATCCAAGTGTAAAATCCAACATTTCCACAATCGCTACAACATTCTGCTGGTTCATGGGATTCTTGATGACGAAATACTTCGGAGCTATAGGAGATGCTCTCGGGATGCACTTCGCATTTTGGATATTTGGTATTTTCACACTGGCAGGATTTTTCTTTGTATTATTTTTGCTGCCCGAAACAAAAGGAAAGAGCTTACAGGAAATTCAAGATATACTCAATAATAGGAAGAAAAGTAGTGTAGAACTCGAAAAATATTAATGTTAAAAAGCAACTAGACTACACAATATGTGGGTAGTTACTACAACTATTTATTTTAGTATTAATCATAGTTAAAATCAATCGATACCAACCCAATATACATAGGGTAAGAACCATGTAGGAAGCCGATTCCGACCTACGCCGACCGGCGCAAAAAATGTTGCTATGCATTTGAATGGGGATACCCACAGAAAAAGCAGGAACCCGCTTTCCGGCATGCCCATTCAAATGCATTGGAACAGAACTATAGACAACAATCTATGAGCCGGTCGGCGCGGGTCGGAATCGGCTTTATACGTGTTCTTACTCATAGACTCGAGTCACACGTGATAGAGGACATGTGAATACGATGGACCAAATTCAAATAATCTTTTCTAAAAATGCTCTAGCAACTACGTACGTAATATATGTATCGCTGAACCTTGCAGCTGTAATTGTAGTAAATGTTGATACAAATTATTCCATTTTCTATAAAAGTTAGTAATCATTGGTTTTTTATGATAAAATTTCAGTGAACTTGATATTTTTTTTTTGAAAAATTTATCATCTTTTGAAAACGAGAAGCATGCAAGACGAGAACCAGTTATTTTTATATAATTTTAATAAATCACAAATTTTATACCAAAGCGAATAATACCTATAGTCTTATTGAAAATGCACAAATATTACGTAATATTTTTGTACCTTTGATATTCATAAGGCAGGGTATGCTAGAATTATTGTAATATGAACCTAAGAAAACATTATTAATGTTGATATTGTTACCGTACTGCATTAGGATAAACCTATAGTCTTCATTGTATTTTGTTAATATTAGGCAATAGGTATAGGCAATAATAATATGTAATTATTATAAGGTATTAACATTCCACGATATTTTTTTATTATGTTACTTGTTGTTGTGGATAAAAAATTTAAAATTTGATTAAAAAAATTATGTACCTAATGAAATGAATGTATAAAAAAATAAATGTTTTGAAATTTTATTGTTTTCAACGAAATATTAGAGGAAAAAGTAATTTATGCATTTTTCTTTTAATTTGGTTTTTACTTAGACAATACTAAGACCTATCAAAAATATAATATTATGTAAGTACCTACTATTTCTATATCATCCCCAAACCAATGGTCAAGGGCGACCAACTTATTTGCTAAGGAGCCAAGAAGTATAATATGCATAACATAACATAAAATGAAGAGAAAGCAAAATAAACTTCAATTTTAGAGAGGCCAAGGAGCCACAGTTTGCCGATCAATGTCCAAACGTGTTAAACGCGTACCATGGACTAGATATGAGCGCCGATCGACTATTTGTCGGCGGCGGCGCGCCGACTCAAAAGTGTCAGCGGCGGCGGCGTTTCGGCGGCGCGACTTTAGGTAAGACCACGTAGAAAGCCGTTTCCAACCCGCGCCGACCGGCGCAAAAAACGTTGTCTATGGTTTCGATGCATTTAAATGGGCATGCCGGAAAGCGGGTTCCTGGTTTTGCTGTGCGTATCCCTATTCAAATGCATAGAAACATTATTTGCGCCGGTCGGAATCAGCTTTCTACGTGTTCGCGTCCTAAGGGTAAGAACGATTCCGACTCTCGCTGACCGACGCAAAAAATGTTACTATGCATTTGAATAGGGATACCCACAGAGTAAGCAGGAACCCGCTTTCCGGCATGTCCATATAAATGCATTGAAACCGTAGACTACAAAATATGAGCCGGTCAGCGCAGGTCGGCTCAGGTTGGAATCCGCTTTCTACGTGTTCTTACCCTAAGGGTGGAAACACTGAAATGGTCTATTATTCATATTCAATGAACTTTGTAATATTTTATTTATTGACTGTAAGTTGGTTTGAATGAAGAAAAAAAAAAAAAAAACACGTAGAAAGCCGATTCAGACCCGCACCGACCGGCGCAAAAACGTTGTCTATGGTTTCAATGCATTTAAATGGGCATACCGGAAAACGGGTTCCTTGTTTTGCTGTGCGTATCCCCATTCAAATGCATAGAAACGTTATTCGCGTCGGTCGGCGCGGTATAGAATCGGCTTTCTACGTGTTTCCACCCTATGAAAGGCAGATTTTTATCATTCCGTCGATATCAGCTAAAATTAATTGTCCGATATAGTTCCAGTAAAAACTATGTTTTGATGAAGTTTTGCTTAATACGCTCACATTTGTTTCACTTTTCATATTAGCCCGTACTTATCCACTGCAGGACATAGGCCTCCTCACGCTCACGCCACTCCTCTCTGTCCCTGGTCATCCCCATCCACTCTGTCCCAACGGCACGCACGATGTCGTCGCTCCACCTCATCGGCTGTCTTCCCACACTCCTTCGGCCAGTCTCTGGTCTCCAGTCCGTCACTCTTCTACTCCACCTTCCGTCGTCCCTGCGGGACCAGCCCACCTCCATTTGAGCCTTGCAATTTTATCTCCCACATCTGTGACTCGAGTGCGCCTTCGAATTTCAGTATTCCTGATGCGATCGCGTATTGAGATACCCAACATTGATCTTTCCATAGCGCGCTGTGCGACTCTCATCTTATGCATGGTATTCTTTGTAAGAGTCCATGTTTCGCATCCATACGTCAATGTGGGGAGAACGCATTGCTCAAAGACTTAGGTTTTCATATTTTGAGGCATCGCTGATTTGAACACATTGCTTAGCAGGCCGAAAGCCGCCCAGCCTAACTGTATGCGTCTTTCGGTCTCCTTCTGCTGGCCTAGTCTTCCAAATGATACCATTTGACCCAGGTACACATATTCCTCCACTTCCTCTATATTGATGTTATTTAGGGTTATTGGGTTATTGTTTCACTTAACTTCTTTAAAATGTCAATCACTGTTGCCGTTACCGCCATTTTTACACCTCGCAGACGTGCAAACGCTCGTAATGTTGGATTGCACTGATCTCGCTCGATATTTATCGGCGCGCCGACTGAGTCAACCGGCGGCGGCGGCGCAGGGAAAACCGCGGCGGCGGCGGCGCGCCGGCGCGGCGCTCATATCTACCATGGACTGAGAACCACTGGGATAAAAAAAGAAACAATGAGTAGCTCCCCTATACAAACTTCTTGTAAGCGGAGCGTGCTTATATCGTATCTAGGTAGAAATTTAAAATTTAAAAAATATTCAAAATTGATGATAGGTAGTTAAAAATATGTACTGAAAATTGTTTTTTAAAACTACAATAGGCTAATTAGAGTAAAATCTACATCGATAATTAGATAAATCTAAGACTAATATCTTATTGTTAATTTGTTTTTCAATTCAGTTTTGGATGTATGTTTAAATTAATATGGCCAAATAAAATTATTAAAAACTAGCTGACCCGTCGAACTTCGTATCGAAATAAATAATATGGGTACTCTAGGTTTTATGCAACAGAGCTCAAATTCGTTTTTTTAGTTATTCAACACGAATGACTATTTACTGGCATTAGCAAAACCTGCATACCATGCTGCATTCATTGGGTCTGAGTTTGTTTTTACATCAAAAACTTATAACCTATGTTAATATGATGTGGGAAGAGGTCATCATTGCGCAAGATCGAGTGCAATGGAGAGTTCTTATTGCCTCACTTTGCTCCTGATTGGAGTTCAAAGGGAGTTTTAATTTTGATTGATTTGATGTTAATACCTATGTAGGTTGAGTGTGTTGTTGGCGCTTTGCTGATTGTTTTTGTTTGTTTGTGTTCCTTTCTGTTGTGCACCGTTTGCTCGTCTTTGTGTCTAGTTAATATTAGGTCTACTTGCACAAAACTACAATAAATAGTTATTCATCATAATACACCAAATACTCTAATACTCGGAATAAAAACTAATGCGCAGTATAAATACTTAGTATCACCTCAGCACGGGCTTTTGTCTAGTGGGATGATAAATTCCATTATGTTAATCTGAATTTATATTTATGTACATATTAATGTATCATATCAATATATTGGGAAATAAAAAAAATAAAAATATTGTAAAAAAAAAGAATTTAGGTATGTCATTATATTCGATATTTTAATAGATTGGGTAGGCAGAGAGTATATATGGACTTCCATTCTTTCCAATCCAAACTCATTCGCTTCCTCCAAACGCATAACATTCCGCATACATGCTCTTATATTCCTTTTGCTCCTGACTTGGCCCTCCCATATGTCATTCCAGGTCGGCCTCGTCTGCGTGCACCATTCAGTCATTCTCCCTTCGTTCATTTTCTTTACATGCCCAAACTTCTTTCTTTATTCACTTTATTCTAGTCACTACAACACTAACACCCACTCCACATTCCTTTCTTATATTATCAATTCTCACGTTCTCAATAAGTCTCTTTCCGCATAACCTACGCAGTGATTTCATTTCCACAGCATTTATTCCAAATTCCAAATTTTTCGTCCATGTCCAAGTTTTACTCCCATAAATCATGGATGGTATCAGGATTGCATTGTGCATCAACTGTCGATTTCAGAGATATCTTCTTAGAGGTCTAAGTGCACCGCCAACCCTTCTCCCAGCCAATTTCCTTTTTTCAATCTCTTTTTCACACCTTGCATCTCTTCTAAGTAAATTACCTAAATAGATATACTTCCAAGTTCTTGACATTCACTTTCTTCTCTCTCTCACAAATCTTCTCTTTCAAAACAGTGGAAATAATTAAAAATCTCATTTAATGCAGTATCTGTGATTTTTTTCTAACTTCTTTTACAACATGGTGGAAGTGTAGGAATTTTTATTTTCATTAAAGAAACAAATGCTAGGTTATTAGTAAATAATATCCAGCTTTTTATACATATTAACGATGCAGAATATATTTACGTTATATGTATGTACTCATCCTCTCTAAAAATCAGCCCATAAACGAAGAATTAATTTTAAACAAACAAAAAAAAAATCTACTTGTTCTTCAATATAATCATGGATTCCTTGTGTTAAAACTTATCAAAACTACTTATAAAATGAACTTCAATTAAGTACAACTCCTTAATAGCAATGTTATATTTACGATTCTATTTGCTGGCGGTTTTAAAAATCTCTGTAAATAAAGAAAGTTTTCAAAACTCCTTACACTTCAATACAGTAATGTATTCCTTGTATTAAAACTTACCAAAACTCCTTATAAAAATTAACTGCAATGAATATTATATGACTTATCCAATCAATCTATTTCATACAATGAGATATTATACTAGAGATGCAATCGAGTCTAAAAAATGGCATGTAAAAAATTGTGCCACCACCAATGAGATTTATACTAGAGATGCAATCGAGTCTAAAAAATGGCATGTAAAAAAGTGTGCCACCACCAAAAATGTGCCACGCTCATGTTTTAGTCGTTGACAACAGCTCGAGCTTGACAGTTGTGTCCGCGGTAATACGGCGTTCTTGAAAATGGTGGATTTGTGGTGAAAAAAAGTCGTTCCTCAACAGAAATCAATAGAGGAAAATCCTTTTATCAAAAAGGACGTATTTTATATATTTTAAGTGCATATTATTGTGATAAAATGTTTAAAATATAAAAATATATTTGACAATTATTTTTGTTTTATTAGTTAGGCCCACATCACACTACGGGTGCATACCGAGCGGGGTTAAAAAAAACCGCGTCTGTATGAAACGCGTAGATACATTTTTATTTGAATTTATAACCCAGCGGTTCAGTCGACGGCTTTCTTACTACAGCATACGTCATGGGCTCGAATCCCTGTGCCGACTATTTCCACTTTCACAACACAACTCTTCCATAGTGTGTGCAAGTTTCCAAATGTATTTGTGTTCACTTTTAATTAGCCTAAATTCATTTAAAAAGATACACCCGTACGCGGCGTATGCAACAGTGCATAGGTATAGGTATATTTCTAGAATTTTTTTTTATTCTATCAAGGTTTTTTTTTATCAATTTATTTAGAAAAAAGAATACAACTTATATTTAAACAGAGTGCTCCCTAATTAAAATTATATATGGAATTTAAGGATGTTCTGCAAACAGAGGTTTTCCACTATCAATGAAATTTTTTACGAAATCCATCATACAACTGAGAAATCGCCAGCGGTTTTTCCCACAGTGCCGTATTTCTGACGGTTCTCGTTTAAGCTGTGTGTCGTGTGTATGAGCCCTTACCTAGCCGGACGAAATTTAGAATCAAGTACACTATAACTAGTGTTTTTATAAAAAGGGTCATTTGTGATTCAAATAAATAAATCATTTTTTCCATTTTCGAAAAATATTTTTTATGAATGTGCTTTTAAACTGTTCGTTGTCTGCCTCGCATTAATAAAGACGAGAGATCTTTTTCAAAAGGTTCTTAGAAAATTCTGACAAATACATTCAAATCTCACGCACAAAAAGAAATTTCTATTAATGTGTACCGGTAGAAGGTGACAGCACTTAGCCGTTTGGCGTATTATGTGTGACAAAGACAAAAATATTCGTCAGTATTGCTTGATTGCATATTTTTATTTAAGTTCAACTTCAAATTTACTCGTGATGCTAGTTTCAAACTAAAAATTGTATGGAATTGCATCTCCAGTATAATATCTCATTGGCCACCACCGAAAATGTGCCACGGTTGTGTTTTAGTCGTTGACAACAGCTCGAGCTTGACAGTTGTGTCTGCGGTAATACGGTGTTCTTGAAAATGGTGACTTGTGTTGTGAAAAACAGTCGTACCTCAATATAAATCAATATAGGAAAATCGTTTTATCAAAAAGGATGTATTAATATATCATAAGTGCATATTATTATAATAAAATGTTCATAATAATTAAAATATTTTTACAATTATTTTTGTTTTATTAGTTAGGCCCACATCACACTACGGGTGCAGACCTAGCGCGGTTAAAAAAAACCGCGTCTGTTTGAAACGCGTTGGTACGTATAATATCTCTTCGGTTGGTACATTTTTTGGCGTTGGCTTTCTTACTACACCATACGTCGTGGGTTCGAATCCCTGTGCCAACCATTTTCACTTTCACGACACAACTCTTCCTTAGTGTGAAACTTTTCAAATGTATTTGCAATGAGATTTATAGTAGATATGCAATCCAGTCTAAAAAATGCCATTTAAAAAAGGAACCACTTAGAAGTGGCCACGCATAGTGTTTTAGTCGTTGACAACAGCTCGAGAGTGACAGCTGTATCTGCCGAAATTCAGTGTTCCTGAAAATGGTTTCTTGTGTAGTAAAAAATTGTCGTTTTTCAACTCGTGATAGAAAAATCGGTGTGTCAAAAAAGGATGGAATAACATATCATACGTAAGTGTTTATTATTTGAATAAAATGTTCATAACGTAAAAATATTTTTATCATTTTTGTTTATTAGTTATAAAGGTTCAGACCACACTACGGCTGAGCACGCGCGGTTAAAAACCACGTCTTGTTAAACCGTACATTCTATACTGGCGCATGCACTAGCGTTTTAGCCGCGATTTTTCTTAAAATCTGTACGCTTCTTCTGAAAAATAGTGAAATTATCTAATCTGTGTCATGTCTTTTTTTTCATTTCTTCTTAACAAGGATTTTTATCAATTTATAGTATGATAAAAAAACAACTTATATTTATAACAGAACCCTCCCTAAGCATGGAATTTATACACGGAAATTTCAGTTGTTCTGCATACAGAGGTTTTCCAGCTTCCACAAAAATTTCTACGAAATCCATTATACAACTGAGAAATCGCCTGGGTTACCGCGGGATGTTCGAAGGTTCTTGTTTAAACCGTGTTTACCTTTGGAGTTTGTATTGGATACCTTATCTAGCACGAAGATATTTAGAAGCAAGTACACTAAAATAAGTGTTTTATCAGAACGGACATTTTTTGACTTGCATGAATAAGTCTTTAAAGTTTACTTCAGTATTTCTTTCATACGGCAGCTTTATCACATAATTTAAGATTACAATTTATATTCAATTTAATTCAGATTTCCGAATACAGCGCACATAAGAAGGGAAAAGTGGATCCAGTTTGTACGAAAAAGTCGTGTAGATGATTTATGGACTCCAATGAAGTGTTCAAGGATATGTTCAAAACATTTTCTACCTGAAGACTTTTACAAATCTGCTACAGGAAGAATCTTGCTTATTAAAACTGCGATCCCCATAATTGTAAGTAATGATAGAATAACGAATATTGCTCTAACCACTCGTAAACGAGTGGTTAAACATATAGGATAGTATATGTGATATAGCGTCGCTTATGGTTATATTACGTTTCCTTTTATTTTTACAGGTTAAAACTTGCGAACCAAATGCACATTTGAATTTTGTAGCAACTAGTCAGACGCGTGTTAATGAGGTAATCAAAAATTGAGTCCAATGTATGATACCTCATTGAATTTATTTTGCTTATGTTATTATGTTTTTTTAAACAGGTTACTACTTCGAGTTCCGATTCATTTTCAATTATTTACGGATCCATGAATCAATCGTGTGATAATAAGGTATATCATTATTAGTAACGCGGTATGTTTTATATTTTCTTCAATCTACAATCATTATATTATGTGATTTGTTCTAGGAAGAACAAACATTGTCAGACATAAGCGATTCACGCTCAATTTTTGATAGTCCGAGAACAATAACTCTAAAAAAACAAGTAATAAATTTGACTGCCTCCAAAAACAATTTGATAAAAAAACTATCGAATGTTCGACGTCAGAATATCAGAATGAAAAAAAAAATTCTGTCATTAAAATCATTATTACAAACCCTAAAGACAAAGTTTAACATTGGACAAACAGTTTTATCGAATTTGTCAATGAACTACGAAGTATCCGAGATATTAGAAAAATTGACAAACAAAAAAAATAAGCCAACTCACAGAATGAAGTTTCCCCCCAATTTGAGAAAATTTGCATTATGTCTGCATTATTATTCACCAGCGGCATACAAATATGTACGTAGAATGTTTAATGATGCCTTGCCACATACTAAGACAATATACAATTGGTACAGCTCTAGAGATGCCGAGCCTGGTTTTACAACCGAGGCATTTGCGGCACTAAAACAAAAATCAAATTTTTACGATAAACCAGTGATTTGCAATTTAGTATTTGACGAGATAAATATAAAAAAACAAAAATTATTTAATAAAAACCGGATTTTGGGTGCAGTAAATTTTGGGGCCGGACCGTTAGAAGGAAGTGACGAAGACACTATGGCTACCCAGGCTTTAGTTTTTATGGTAGTTAGTTTGACAGAAGCATGGAAAATTCCCGTGGGATACTTTTTAATTGCGGGTATTGATGCAAAGACCAAAGCCCGCTTAGCTAAAATATGTTTACAAAAATGCCACGAAGCAAACGTAAAAATTGTCAATGTAACTTTTGATGGATGTGCTGCCAATTTTAGCGCAGCTGAAATGTTAGGTTGCAAATTATCTGATGTTGATAATTTACAAACTTACTTTCATCATCCGAGCACTGATGAAATGGTTACAATATTTTTTGATCCTTGTCACGCGATTAAACTAATAAGAAATACGTTCGAAGCGAAAAAAATATTATTTGATAAAGATGACACCGAAATTCATTGGAAATTGTTGTATAATTTAAACAAACTGCAAAACAAGGAAGGTCTTTGCCTGGCAAATAAAATTAGACCGGAGCATATTCGCTTTAGAAATAATATAATGAAAGTAAAACTAGCGACGCAATTACTCAGTAAGAGCGTGGCCGATTCGTTAAGGATATGTAAAAATTTGAATATTTCTGGATTTTTCAACACGAATGGTACAATAAATTTTATTGAAATGATGAATAACATTTTTGACGTTTTAAATTCAAGAAGATATTATAACTATGGTTTCAAAGCTCCCATAAGTTATCGTAACAAAGATGAAATATATAATTTAATGAACAGTGCGATAGAGTATATCAAACAATTAAAATTCTATACTAAAACTAAAAGAATCATCAAGCGCAAAAATAAACATCCGAGAATAATTTTAAAAATTTCTAAAAAAAAACTTGTTGAAAGTCCAAACAAAACAGGCTTTTTGGGGGCCATTATATGTCTCCATTCACTGAAAACGTTATATGAAAACGTTTGTGAAAGAAATAAGTGGATGGAATACATATCTACATATAGGTTAAGCCAAGACCACCTAGAAATTTTTTTCGGATGCATAAGGCAACAAGGTGGGTTTAATAACAATCCAAATATCCTACAATTTCGCTCTGCTTATAAAAAAAATTTGTTCCATTTGCAATTGAGGTCTTCGTTTTCAGGCAATTGCATTCCACTAGAAAATTTTAGCATACTAAGTGGAAATCATTTCTCACCTATTGATACAATAAACAATACATCCATGGAACAAAGGCACGACGAAGATGATTACACCATATTGGAATCTTCAAATCCGTTGCCATCTGATAATTATGAAATAAATTGTATCACTATGTCTGAAATGTTAAACATAGACAACATGACGAATATGGGGAAAATGATTGTTGGATATATATCAGGTTATGTCTCTCGGATGTTATCGAAAAAAATCAAATGCGAGACATGCGTTTCTACATTGACGTCGGACAATAAGTTGTGGTTCCACAAATTAATTGAATTAAAAGATATAGGGGGGCTTGTGTACGCATCAGAAGATATTTTCAAAATCTGTCTGATGACGGAATCTGTGATAAAAAATATTATTCAAATGAATAACGGTGTATTACCAAGTAAAACGAATGTCACACAAATAACATGTAAGGTTTTGAAAATAGTAGCTGAGAGTAAAAACCGGGACATTTTTAAGAATATTGATCAGCATGCACTAGATCAACCAGCTATCTATAATCACAGGCTACATTTAATTCGTGCCACAATAGAGTCATATAGCAAAATTAAAATGAAACATCAAAGCGAATTGGAAAGCACCTGTCATTCTGTAAGGCAAAAATTGACAAAACTTGTACTTTTTAAAGGAATGTAGATAGACATTTCTATATTTAAGAACTTACTTACTTAATCCACGTTCGCTCCCTATTATTTTATGAAATAAATGTGTGCTCACTCAAAGTGAACACAAATACACTCTTTGACTCTTTCACAGTAAGCTACATACTTAAAGCTTGTGTCGTGAAAGAGGAAGATGGTTGGCATCTGGGATCGAACCCATGACCTCCGATACGGCGTTGTAAGAGCCCGCGCAGATAGGAAGCGTTCAAGTGTTCAGCGTTCGTTCGGTCGAGTTCTACGCAAATCTAACACGCATAGAACACGGTCGAAAATGCTGCGTTCCATTTTCCCAGCCAAGATTGTACGTGAAACATGTATTTAGATAGTTCGTCTTCAGAAGATGAAGCACTGCTTTTGTGGACTTTGGAGGAGTCTAATAAGATAAAACTACTGGGTGCATTCGATTAACACTGAGCGAGATGAAAAATGAGAGTTCAGTATTCTTTGAATTACTTGAAGATAAGAACGTTTTTTTATTTACTTCCGAATTTCAATAAATAACTTTAATGATTTGCATAATTCTATAAAAAAAGGAAATTAAAAAAAAGACAGCAACTGGAGAATGGGGATATTTCGGCGCCTTTCCCTTACTAAGTCAATTAATTTTTTTGTGTTAGCCATCTTGCGAACGAGGTGATACCACGAAGGTCCGGTATCACGAAGGTCTTAAACGTAAGCTCGCTTGATGGCGAGACTTGGTCTTCCACGTCTTCTTGTGCCACCTGGTGTATATAATATGCTTCCATAATCTATGAACTCGGGGGACATACATAGGACATGGCCGAGCCAGCTCAGTCTACGATTCATGTAACCGTTGTCACTGGAGGTTGTATTGTTCGACGGTTTCGTTTTTATAAAATCGAACCATCTTTTTTTAATGAATATATGTTCACCAACCTTATCCTCAAGATTCGTCTAAAAAATTGTTTCAATGCTTAGAAGTTTGTTTTAGTTAAGTGCCAAGACTCATACCCATATTACAAAACTGGTATTACACAAGCATTGAAAATAATACATTTGAGAAGTTGGTCGATCTCCATTCGAGTGTACAAGTAAAAGATTATAAGTGAAATTTCATACCCGTACTTTTTTTAAGTGAGATCTCCATTCGAGAGTATACCTACAAGTAAAAGATTATAAGTGAAATTTCATACCCGTAGTTTCGAGATAGTAGAGTTTTAAAGATAAATTATTTTTGCAAAAGTAATAGTTTCGTTGCAGTAAATCCGATTTATCTGTTTTGCCATTAATAGATTTGTTATTTATGTAATCCATTGAATTTTCACATTGTTATTATTTTGAATATTTTCATAGAAAAATAGTAATAATTCAGATGTCTACTTACTTATTACCTTTGCTTGTAAAAAATTGATTTGCTTTTTTAAAAATTGATTTTGTTTGAGTATGCAAATATTGACTTACTACCTTAAAAAGTACATAAAATAAAGAAAACACATCTCATGGGATGTGTAACTGCATAAATTAGTATAAAATGACAATTTATTGTACAGTCTGTTTTTTTATATCCAAATGAAATACAATCTAGCTTTTTATATTTTTTATACCATATTTAAATCCTTCTGCCCCGAAGGAATGAAACACTCAGAGAGTTTTACTAGTCTTCGAGACTCTGATGGAAGAAATAACAAGTCATTCTGCATCCTTAACACGTGTTTCAGCTGTCTCCTCTCCATAATGGTAGTTATGGGCCTGCGCTAGGTGTGCTGACGTATAGAGTTAGTGATTCAGTGGTAACACCTCATGGTCAATTTTCTTTTAGGCATTTTGTTTTGAAGGCCGACACTTTTTGTCCCTGAGGTCAGGTGTCATGTCAACACAGACTTTATTTGAGAGTCCTGGTCTTCTTTTATCTGTTTGTGAAGAGTGCTTTACCATGCGGCCCAGCTTCTTATACCTGGACACCGAAGCAGTCTGTTTTGGGGATATCTTTCGCTGTCTCTTAGGGTCTTAGCCTTGTGGCGATCATCGATAAGGCTCTAGGAACAATCTTCTTCTTCGATGGCTCAAGAACTCATATTGAGTCGGTCTACCTCACGGTCTGTTTTTTTCGATTTTCAGTCTCTTACAGGAGCCCGAAAAAAGAGCAGGGTTACCGTCAATCCTACAGCAAAGGAAACAATGAAAATATCCTATAGGAACGCATAAGAAAATGTTATAATTCAATAGATCGTATAATAATAGGGTTGTTAACTTCGCAATTTTAAAGAAACTTGTTCAAGCAAAAGGTAATAGCTGACATTACAACCTTTGTATGACTTACAACTTTTCTTATTTTTAGTATTTTCTATTCTTCATGTTGTTAAAAATGTACCCCGCCAAAGCGATTCTAACTGATATCTCTTTCGCGTTTCGACGTTCTCGATAGTGTTGTTGTTGTTGTCCAGAGTCAGACTACCATGGTTTCCAGAATAATTATTTTTGTGCATGGTTTTAGTTTTGCTCATGTTCATTTTTAGGCCAACTCTATCCGAGAGCTCTTTAATGTTATTCACAGCTTTTTCTATAATTGCAATATCTTTTTAGTAACATCTGATTTAACATTTATTTGTATTTTCAGCGTGATGTTTCCACATATAAAAATACACAAAAGAATTAGGTACCTATTATGTTAATTAAATCGAAACTTACTTAACAATGTTTTTAATTTAAAAAAAATGAAATATAAGTGTTTTAATGAAAAAAATGTAACATAAGTGTTTTAATAAAAAAATTAACTACTTAAATGTTTTTTTGTTCTACATACAGGTCTACGTACCACAAAACCCGCTCTCACGAAATTCATTTTGCAATCGAAATTCGCGGCGGTTTATAACCGCGAAATGAATGTCTGGCGATTGCAGAGAAAAAAACCGGAAAAAACGTGTGAGGTGTGCCTAACTTAGATCGAAAAATTTAAAAGCCCGTATATTAGAACATGGGCTTTTATCGAAAGGGACATTTTAAATTGTGATTTATATATTTTGTTTTCCATTTTCGAAAAACACATTTTTATAAATGTGTTTTAAAACTGTTCTTTGTAAGTACCATCACACGGGTAGGGTAATAATATAATATGATTTTTATGAAAAGGTTCTTACACAATTCAGTTAAATATATTCAAATCCCATTCGCAAAAAGATATTTCTGTGAATGTGTACCGTTAGAGGGAGACAGCACGCAGTAAGTACTTTCATGTATGTTTGACAAAGACAAATATATATTCGTCAGTGATGCTTGATTGCATATTTTTATCGAAGTTCAACTTCAAATTTACTCGTGATGCCATTTTCAAACTACAAATCGTATTGAATTGCATCTCCAGTATAATATCTCATTGATTTCATACGATATATTTTACATTCGCATTCTATCAATTGCAACAACAATCAAACCACTGACAGTTCTTTCAAATATCAATTAATTAAAATTCAAAAGTAGAACAAAATTATATTGTAAAAAGTACTATAAAGATTGCCTACTTAGAGTTTTCTTTAATTTTCTAATTATCCACGCAATTTTCATATTGCCATACAACCTTCTCCCGATAAAAGCCTACACGACAAAAAAAGAATTAGCAAAATTGGTCAAGCCGTTTAGGCGTGATGCGATGATATCGGGAAATAAATCTCCATTTTTATAGTTTTCTTAAATTTTCTAATTTCCTATACATTTTTCTTAATTTTTTTGTTCTAAAAGGACACTCTCCTGATAAAAGCCTACACGACAAAAAAAGAATTAGCGAAATCGGTCCAGCCGTTTAGGCGCCATCCGATGACAACGCGAAATAGCTCTCCATTTTTATTATTAAAAATTTCCATTGTCTATGGCACATTTGACGGTATTTTTTGTCTATGATGTATCAAAATGTCAATGTCAGCAAATAAACGTCATTGGATGAACTGCTCATAGTTTTGTTTACAATAATAATTGAGTTCTCTTATCTTTTCTAGAAGTTTATACCTATATGGAATATATTAACACTTACACTTGATAAGACATTAGTTCTTAGGTTAATTATTATGGCAACGACAACAGAATCTGACATTATGAATAACATTAAAATAGTCTTGAATCAAATTGAACAGGCAGTTGCTAGGAGAAGTGCGGTATGATTCAGAAATATTGTGGACACTTGTGGTGTTGGTTAATTTTCTGTTTGAACTAATAATTATACTATTGATTTCCTTTTTCAGTCATTACCGCAGATCAAACCGCGTTTGGTTTGTGTTTCAAAAACCAAACCTACATCAGCAATAATAGAAGCTTATGAAGCCGGACAGAGACATTTCGGTGAGAATTACGCCAACGAATTAAACGAAAAGGCTGTAAGTGAAGATATCAAAGAAAAATGCAATGATATAAAATGGCATTTTATAGGACATTTACAAACGAACAAAATAAATAAAATATTGACATGTCCTGGACTGTTTATGGTAGAAACGGTTGATTCGAAAAAGTTGGCAGATAATTTAAATAAACAATGGTTAAAGTTTGCTAAAGAAAATGAAAAACTTAATGTAATGGTGCAAATAAACTCAAGTGGTGAAGAAGGTAATAGGTGTACATTTTTATATAACTTTAGTGTATTTTAAGGGGGTTTGGGGGAACAGTTGAATCCTGATTTAAATAATTGTGTTTATAATGCCTAACTGTTTTTAGAGATGTTGAAAACTGACTTTTAGTATAAATTCGTGTTAAAAGATTAACTGCTTACAGCGATGTTATTTGATAATAAATCATCCGTATAGAATGAGATGCAATGCTTTGTTACATCTCGAATCTGTCATTATGACAACCCGTCTTCTAGCTAACTGTCCGAATGGTGCAAATAAATCATTCTTGTGTGTGCCTGAGTTTAAGAAAGCTGCATATAAGCTTTGTGTGTTTGTTAAAAATAACTTTGACGATAATATGTTTCACAATCCTGTATGAAGTTCGTATTATTGGTCGTAATATACAAAATAACTACTTTTTATAATATTAATACATATTACCATACTTACTTACTTACTTAATGAATCCGATCACCCATCCACTAGACCACTCCACTCCAATACTCGGCAGCTGCAACAGTATTGTCAATACACATGATAAGGTCTTGCATATCACACCTCACAGGCATATCTCGGCAAGTGAGGAGATGTTCGTCACTTTGAGTCTCACTGCAGCTACAGGATACATCCTCTTCCACACTAAAACCCCACCTGTGCATGTTTTTCTTGCATCTGGTGACACCCACTCGTAATCTGTTGAGTGTCTTCCAAGTTGGGTAAGGTAGTTGGTGTCCCGGTCCTAAGCTTTCCAACAGTTCTATCTGGCTTCCATTATAATGACGGCTATTCTGAAATGAAAAACAGACGATTGAGTTGCGTCGTATCCAATTTTTATTGAGACTTTTGAAATTTCTGTATTCTGAAAATGTTTTATAGTAAATAAATTTCCTTTTTCATTGTAATATTTATGCACATATAGGATTAGTGACTATATCATTAGACAACAAGCACTTTATTGGAAAATTGTATTTTAATTTCAGTTAAAAATGGCGTTGATGCAGCGGAAGCTTCAGAATTGGTTGGTTACATAAGAGACAAGTGCTCTAATCTTAACTTCAAGGGTCTGATGACTATAGGAATGTATGGATATGATTGCAGTAATGGACCCAATCCAGATTTTGTCACTTTAGCCAAATGTAGAGAAGTTGTTTGCTCTGATTTAGGATTAAATATCGGCGATGTGGAGCTATCTATGGGCATGTCAAGTGATTTCGGCCATGCGGTATGCTTTATAACTTTTTAAGGTTTATCTTCTATAAATTCAAAAAAGGAATATTATTAGAATTATTATTTATCTAATTTCAGATTGAGCTGGGATCTACAAATGTGAGAGTGGGTTCGACGATTTTTGGAGAGAGAATAAAGAAATCCAACTAGAAGTTACGTAGAGAAAGGAAGCATTGAATTATTTTAGATCAATTTATTCAGTCATTAATTGTTGTTTTTGAAATTTAAAATATCATGAAATAGTTTTACAAGAAATCTGAAATGACAATAAAACATACTGCCTACGAACATAGTTTATTTATATAAGTGAAATACATAAAATATAAATAATAAATATTATACACTCAGTGGTTTTTTGGCGAAGATAACCTCAAGGGCCTCTCAGCACAAAGTTATCACATTAAGGCAATTTTTGAAATAGGAGCAAAAATAGCTGTAGGCCCTTTTGTTGTTTGTTACTGTGGTTGCAATGTATGTAGTAGTTTATTGTATAGAATTTAGTATATTTTATATCCTCAGCTTAATTTTTTTATAAATATAAGTATGTACTTACAAAAAATTGTAAACAAAATCATACAACAGAAATGTTTCACAGTTAAAAAATAAAAATATATCAAATTCCAAAAAAAGATTCAAAAATATTTTGATATCTCAGATTTTTAATACTTTACCTCCAGTATAATTTTTTCGTCAAACTGTTTTCTCTGCTGATCCAAAGATATAAACCATGTAGCTTTAGTTGTGGATGCTTAAGTTCATATTATATAAAACAGATCAACTGTATATTTATTAAGGATAGCGTTTTATAAATTTAACGAGCTTACATCTTTCATCTGTAATTTGCTTGGTCTATTTTGCCCACTTTAACAAGAGTTAGAATATTGGTTTAAATTTTTTTTCGCAAACGGTCAAATGCTTTCAAGCTTTTAATTTTACGAAAGATTTGAAAGTAATGTTTTGTCATCATAATTTACTTTTAAAAGTAGGAGAATTTTTCAAATTGTTATCGCCAAAATGTCTCTTTGAAAGAGCAATGTAAATATAGAAGATTTCTAAAATATTTTGCATCTGGTCTGTCAGTTTAGGATCAACAAAATGATCTGTGTGCACGATGTGTCATACAATTCTTCAGACACATTGCGAGATGCGGAAATGATAGTGGGGGACACTGCGGGAGCCCTGCAGATGGCGTTGGACCGGGGACGGCTGGTTGGAAACGAAGGAAGTGGTGATGGTCACAATCCTCAGCGATGAGGGAGCGACGAGGATGATGATGAAAATGATCAACACAAGTATGGAAATAAGGTTAGTATGGATCATATTTAGGGGTACGTAATTTTCGTATTTACAAAATAGATGCGATAAATGCGAAATTTGACAATATATTGCATAAATGCAACGTTTGTTTTTTTTGTAAATTTCAGTGAAATGTCGATTATTATTATATTTTAAAGGTAAACCATCAAGTAACTCGTCAAAATGAACGCTTGATCCTTCTGAAGATAATTGAAACTGAAATATCAGTTAGTAGAAGTCGCCGATGAAACTTAATTATATTAATTGAACGCGTATATTTTATTACATGTTGATATTTTATGAAGGTTTTATACAATTATTGTTAACTTTTATTAAATATTTAAAATACTTCAAGGTATTTTATTATATACATTTATTTTTATGTTTTATGCGAATAAATGCGAAATTTTGCGATTGTATTTTTTTTAAGTTGATATCACAATATTTAATTTGCGAAAATTACGTACCTCTAATCATATAATATTGTAGATTTTCAATATTAGTAGTTGATTTATTATGGTATACTCTTCATGTTATTTTTACATATTATGTAGTATACAAATACATACATACTCCCTTTATGGCCTCCCGTACAACGCAACCTAGCCCGGAGAAGACCAATCCGTAGCAAACCCGACCCGCACGAAACCGACCCCCCAGCTCGATCAAAGCAATCAAACTGAAAAAGCCGGCCCCACACAAATCAAGCCCGCCGCGGATCCCCTCCCCCCCAAACCAACCCACGATGCGGGAGGCCTTAGCCCCACTCAGGAGAATAGGGAGGCATCAAGAGCTCTCCATTGCGCTCGAAGGCGTCCGAGGCTCATTGTGTCTCTTCTGACCGGTTGAGGTTTAAGGACGTGAGGTGGTCAACCTTGGGCCATGCATGATGATCTACTGAAGCCTTGGGACAGACCATGGTAGATATGGGATGAAATATTTGCACAAGTGTCTTTAATCCTTAGATAGGAATGATAGGATAATGCTAAAAACATTCTAAAGAGAGCAGTAACATTTTTAAGTCTTTTAAACATCAATCTCGATTATTAAACTGAAGATTCATGAAATTGGCTCAAGAAAATGTGCAGCAAAAATTGAGAAATTTAAGTTTCAGTAAACATAGGTATTTATCAAAAAATATTTCTCGTACCTATATTTTATGGGGTACCTAATAGGAATGTTTGTAATTTGTAGCTTAGACTTTAGAGTTATGTTCCTTGGAATGTGTCATCGTAACAAACAAATAATGTATTATACACCCAAAGGTGTGAATCACAGATCCCGAGATAGCATAACGAGATGAGCTTATTTATAGACCAACAGGTAGTTATTCTAATGCTTAACTTGCCTGATTGTTTTCAGTTTTCTCTCTTAAAAAGAAAAACAAAGTAACTTTTCAATTTATTAAATCCAGGATTTGGTACATAATACGGAATCTCCCTTCAAAGAATTTAAACACTATTCTTATTAGATTCACATAAGTTCAAATTAGCCTTGACATTATTTTGACACCCTTAATAAAGCAATATTTTAATAGAATAGGTACCTATAGATAGGTGGTTTGTAATCCTCAAGGTTATGTCATTTTGTGAAGGCAGTGGTGGTTCGTTTATTCTTAAGTGCTAAACATTTTGACAAGTTTATTGTTATTCTAGGAGTAAAATATTAATTAAGTAAATAAAAATACATCAATGGCAATTTCTGCTGCAATCATGCTGACCAGCTATGGGCAAACGTGAAATTAAATAGTCGAAGATTCACAAACTAGTTGCAGTAATAATTCAAGACTATTCCTAAGACAGAAATTTTAAAACATTGGGCGACGGATGTGTATTTTTAGCAGAAAAACGAAATTACAGAAGAAGCAATAAGACAGTATAATATATTTTCCGTTGTCTGCGTCTTACTACCAAAAAATCGTCAATTTTTTGAAGTGAGAAACAAGCAGAGGTGCTTTCTAAAATGCCGACTTTATTAATTGCATACTTGAATAACTCTACCAGTAACCAGTAACATGTTTTCATTTATATATAAGTATCACATTCGGGCATCCTTTGTTCCTTATTGATTCAAAATAAACATCTTGTCTAACGATTGAGGTAGGATTTCGTCAAAAGAATTCGGGAAATTGTCTTTATAATAATACGAATCTAAGGGACCTCGATACCGAGATCTTGACTAATAATATAATTTTGCGTTTAAACAAAATACAATGCCGCCGTTCCATTTTTATCGTACGCGCTTGCGTATTGAAACCGAAGCAATGTGCGTTAACTTGAGTATTCGTTAAACACAGTTGACTTGTGGATATCTTCATATTATTGTATAAAAAAAAAAAAAAACAGAAAATTCCAAGGTTCGAAAGATTAAATATCTGGGAAACATATTGCGTAAGGAGAAGTATAGTTTGATTCACCTCATACTGAATGGAAAGATCAAGGTTCACACAGAGGCTGGAAGGAGACAGATTTCTTGGCTGCGGAATATTACGGAACGGAAGGTTTTCCAAACGCCCCTACCTTGAGTTGCCCAATTTCAACACGGCATTCCAATAAGACCATCAGCACCTTGTACTTTATTTTACTTGAAGGGAAAATCCGTCATGGACACTCATAAATCAGTCAAAACTGGGCGTGTCGGATTTTGACCAGGCTAAAACCCCCTCCTTCTTCTTTCACATCCCGGTCGTTTACCCAGAGACGTGGCTTGGTCCTATTGTGCTTTTATTTGCTGGTTTTCATCCGCTTCCTTTTTTTTCATAATATGTATCTTCAAACAATTGCTGTGTAAGCCTCCTGAGACCCTATTTTCTAATGTCGATCGATGGATTTTCTAATAGATTTTTTTGTGACTTTCGTATGTTTTCTTATGACGGTGCCAGAATGGGAAGTTGATGTTTCAGATAGTCCCGCTGGACTATCCTACCCTTCAGGGTCGTTTCTCTCTTGCTAATCGATATTTTTTACTAGGTACTATTAAGGTCCCCCTCACATTTCCAATTAGTTGGAAGGAAATTAATCCCGCGGCAAATTAAATTTGTATTAAACCAAATTTTTAGTCTGATCCCTTCAGTGTGCGCGGTCCCATACATCTTCATACAAATGAAATAAGTTTGCAACGAATTAATCTCCTCCAAACAAATTATTGATTTACGAGGGTCCAAGTGGAAAATAATTAAATAAAAAAGGATAATGACTGCTATTCTCAAATTCACGTTCCAACTCAACGCAAGAAGCCCTTGCTTAGAACTTAATCGGTTGCCAGTAGTTACGCATCTAATGTATTGGATAAAACATTTTCAGAATAGAGAAATGTCAAAAGTCTCAATTAAAATTGGATACGGCGCAATTCAATCGTCTGTTTTTCATTTCAGAATAACAGTCATTATACCTGCAATATATTTTGAACGAAAAATGTAAAAAAACCTATTAAAAAACTATTAGTAATCAGAAAAATGTTCACTGCCACATCCTCACTGTTTCCAGATTGGATTGCCGAAATAAAAGGGGTCATGACTACTCTTAAACAAAAGACATAAGAAATATTGAAAGTAAATCTCTTCTCTAACCTCGAATTCAATACAAATTATTTGGATGTGTTGATATGAAGATGCGAATCAAATTTTAAAATCAATGATTATTATAGTGGAAAATACTAACAGGTAGCTTTTGACCAGCGTAGAAAAAGATAAAGACGCAACGATCGAAAACGATTTCTTCACTCTTTGCTATAATGAAAGTTCCCCATGAATAAAACATAATTTTCCGTAAAAGGGTGGTTTAGAAATTGATGATTGTTTTTTTGGAGAATCACGCCTGTAACTCTCCCTTTTGATCTAGCTGAATACGTGAAAATAAAAATAAGTAAGCGTTTCTTTTAAAATGATAAACAAAAACTTGGCTAAATGAAACGAAAGGAGTCAAATGTCCACTGTGTTTATAACGGGAGAATTTTCTAATGGAACTAGTGTGTTCCCGAATTAATTTTATACTCCGACTAAATATGGGCTCAGGTATCTACAAAGATCAGCCGGGTGTGGAGTGGAAGGGGAAACGGACTTCAGGAGCTAACTTGAATAACTCGAACAGCTCTTCAAGCCAGTCGGTAGCTGCACTTCAAGGGTTAGTGGTCATTCTTCAATAACACAAAATGGTAAGTCCAGTGAAACAATTAGAATAGCAACAGTGAAATACAAACAACAATACTAAATAACACGAAACAATACAAAAGAAACAAGAGTTTTTCGAAAATCATATAAAAGTGAATTGAAACCGTGGTTCAGTGTTAAAAATTGTTTTTTTTTTCAAAGTGGTGCTCGGTCTTGAAATTTAGAATAGTGCTACCGTATCGTAAACTCAAAAAAAGAAAAGTCGAAAATATGCGACTGTTTTGCTTCAACTTTTAGTCGCTCCTGATACACAGTGATGAAAATTTCAGTTCTTTGCCTACTGTTTGTATTTGTGTTTGTCAAGACATACCTATAGTACCTAGTAGTTGTGCCTCTTACCTAAGCCGGCCTTTTTATATATTGCATGTATGAAAAATAGTAGTTTATACCTATATTACGAAGTGGCCAAAGCACGTCCATTTTTTTAGAATTTTTTGTGTTAGTATTTAGGGTTGAATTATACAATCAGCCAAGAAACTAACTTTGGTGAAATGCTTCAAGAGGCTTATATTTGATATCTCATCTCGGTGTTTATAGGATAGATTTTTTTAATTCAAGGTAGGTATTAATGACCATCAATATAGCTTTGTACCTTAAAGAAGTAGAGCTGCTTTGCAATAATGCGACCACTAAGAAATTTAGAGAATTCTTGCTGAAAACTCTTCTTTTAGGCTTCTTTGATAAGCATAGGCGCACAACGTGAACATACATAGTGGGTAGAAGTGATGATCATAGAAGTAATAAATAGTTAGTAGAACCTTGACTTTTGTGACAAGGGTCATGGATTCAAACCCCTTCACGACACAAGCTTTTCCATAGTTTGTGAAATTTGGAAAGAACATACATCCTTCACATTGAGGGAACCTGAAATAATACTTAAATCTTTCTATAGAATAATATCTAGTCAAAAATATTTAGGTTAGTGTTCATCATTATGAACTTTCACGTACCTACACAAACTTTACAAAATATATAATATAATGATTTTATTAAATAATTCATTTTAAACAAACACTCATTACAAAATATCTAAGAATGCGATCTATTATTGAATAATCTCTTGCGCAGTATAGTTGAATATTTTAAATCGCCCAAAGATCTATTTTGGTCGCGTCTGTAAGCAGTTGCCAAGAAACGGTTCCGATCTAAAAATGGATATTTGCCAACGATACACAGGAAATATAACACCGATCTATATCGAATTGCAATTCGGAGTTTTATTTTTTTTTTCAAAATAAAACATTTTATGTAATACGTAAAAACTTTATTTAAGTTAAACTCATTGCTTTATTCGTCGACTTGAATGATTGTTAAGTAACTGATTGTTGAAAACTTTTCATCAAATCATCTCGGAAGACTATGATATAGTTAGATACTCATTTATTTCAAAGTCACATTTTTAGTAATATTATGGAAGCTAATGGGCTACATGACGAGGAGTTGACTAATGCAAAATAAAATCGTTACGAAGAAGAAACGTAGTATTAACATTCGGTACCTATGTACCTACTTATATAAAGTTATCGACATTATGAGAAATCAGTTTCAATGTTTGTATACAGCCTACAGATGTTTTTGATTTCATACAAAATACAAATCTTTTTTGTTTCTTGCAGGCTGATAAGAAAGAGAAGGTTAAGAAGAAGAAGGCGAAGGAAGACGCACCAGCCGAAGCCGCCCCTGAGCCAGAACCCACTCCAGCACCAGCAGCAGAATCCACTGGAGATTCTCAACGCCAATCTTCCAGAGGATCACGCAAAGCCAAGCGTACCGGCTCCAATGTATTCTCTATGTTCTCACAGAGGCAAGTCTCCGAATTCAAGGAGGTAAGTTGTGAATAAATTAAACAATCGCCTTTGAGGTTCTCGTTCGTATTTGGTACACTCGATCATATATTATTTATCTGTGCGTTTCAGGCTTTCCAACTTATGGACCACGACAAAGACGGCATCATCGGAAAGAACGATCTCCGCGCCACTTTCGATTCTCTCGGTCGCTTGGCCTCAGAGAAGGAATTGGACGAGATGGTGAACGAAGCCCCTGGTCCAATCAACTTCACACAGCTTCTTTCCCTTTTCGCCGCCAGAATGGCCGGTGGATCAGATGAAGATGATGTAGTTATCAATGCCTTCAAAACTTTCGATGAAGAAGGCAAGATTGATGGTGACAGATTACGCCATGCCCTCATGACTTGGGGTGACAAATTCACAGGCGATGAAGTTGATGAAGCCTACGACCAGATGGAAATGGACGACAAAGGTTTCATCGATACTGCCAAACTTATCACCATGTTGACAGCATCCGCAGAAGAAGAAGAAGGCGCTGAGGCGTAAGCAAACTATATGCCAAAACTAAATAAACTTTCCCTCAACATCAACTTGTTTATACCAGAAGTAAAGAGGGATCTGTTAAAAATTTCAAAAACGCCAAGAGCGTAGCATTTAGTTTCACCGTTACATTGCGCGACTTCGCCGTCATAACCGCTGCACTGTGTATCCAACGACGCATTTTAATATCGCAATAAGCCAACTTCATGAAAATAATATAAACCTTGTTGATAGGTTTTAACATCTTTACAACATCTTATGGACATGTCAATTATTATTATATTCAACAGTTTGTTTCTATTTATTTATTTTATTAATTTATAAAACGAAATTTCTTTCCATTTTGTTATTATTATTATTATACATAATTTATAAAGCTAACAATGTCCCATTTTGAGTGACGAGGAATGACCAACATAATCTATGACTAAAAGATCACCCAACATCTGATCTATTGTAAATTACATCTTTTACAAATAAATTTTATTGTTAAGGAAACCGTTTGTTTTATTTCACCCTTTTGACCATAAATTAGACGTGACACCTACTTACTAACTCATCTGTCAATTCGACATGAACAATTTTATCGCAATAGCACGCCACTGAACAATATTATGTATGTACCTACCTACTTACACTGACACAAAAGTTTTTTTTTTTTTTTTTTTTTTGTTTATGGCATTGCATCCATGCTTGGATGATATCATGCCACTGACGAATCATTGATTTATAAAAAATGTGTTGTTTATTCATTCATATAACAAAAAGTAAACAAAATATGCAAGTCAAAACAATCAGGGGTCAATTTTGTTTACTAGATAATCACAATGTTCTTCTCAATAAACCTATACAACAATCGATATATATCCACAGATCCCAGACTCAATAAATACTCCACACTCAGTGGGTACTCAACGTCTGGGATTCTGTGGTAGAGCTGGAATCTATCTCTCAAGGGGCAACCGAAAAGGACGTGGTTCAGCGTTTCATCATCGAAGCCGCACTCACAAATTGGAGAATCGACAAGTCCCAACTTGAACAAGTGGGCGTCCAGCCTGTGATGTCCAAACCTCATTCTGCATATTGTGGAGATTAGTGATCTGCTCATGTTTTTTCTTTTGTACCATGGATCGGCACGAATTTTGCCTTGAATACTCTCATAATACGAGCCTTTGTTTAAAGATATTTGTTTCCATTTATTAGTCCATTGGCTTATGGCATCATCATTCAATATACGCAGAGTATCACTTTCAGGGAGAACAAATTTGGACGGGGTCTGGCCCGAAGAGGTGGCTAACTTTGCCAACCCATCGACCTTCTCGTTGCCCCTTATTCCGCAGTGTGAAGGAATCCATGTTATTAAAACATGTTTATCATTTCTTTTAAGTTCAAATAGTAGTTTTTTAATTTCTAAAATCAGAGTATTTCGGCCAAACCACGAGGTGGGAGAAGAAAGCGTTTTTACTAAGGAAAGAGAATCAGAAAGTATTAAATATTTATTTGGGGTGTGAAGTTTCAAAATAATCTGTAGTGCTTCCCTTATGGCGAAGCATTCAGCCGTATAGACTGATGCCTCTGGAGGAAGCATAAACAATTTTTGCAATTTTAGTTCCGGGATGAAAACGGCGGAACCACTGTTGCCGTTCTTGTGAAGTTTTGAACCATCGGTAAATATCTTAATATGTGATGGCCATTTCTGATCGATTAGTGCATTGAACTCCTGGTTGATCTGCGTCTCAGAGACTTTGTTATTTTTATCAAATCCAATGTTTTCAATAATGTTCGGTTGGGACTGGAGGGCTTCTAGAGGTACGCTGTATGTTGGACAAGGATACGGATATCTGATATCCTTAAAATTAGACAAAACAAAAGAAAATCCCCTACACAACATAGGCGCTGCCTTTCGAGCCCAAAATGCATTGTTTTTGCAGATGTTATTTAGATTAATTATATTACGGAATAACGGGTGGTCGAAATAGGAAATACGTTTAAGAATAAATCTTTTAGCGAGATAGAGTCTTCTTATCGACAGGGGCATCTCTCCGCTTTCCACCTGTAGTGAGTTTATCGGAGTGGAGGGAAAAGCACCTAAGATCAATCTTAAGCACTTTGACTGTATACGCTCCAACTTTTCTTCCAAGTATTGGGGAAGCGGGTCAATGAGAAAACTCGCATAATCTAAGTGGCTTCTTACCATAGCATTATATATATTTGTCATCGTAGAGGGATGTGAACCCCAAGCCACTGATGATATTGCGCGCAGCATGTTTATACTCTTCTCGCATTTGCTGATTGTATAGTTGATGTGAGAGTGCCATGATAGTTTACGGTCTATTAAAGCTCCCAGGAATTTGATTTCATTGGTTTGAGGAATGGGAGTGCCCTCTAAGAAGACAGAAACTGTTGGGTTGATGTGTTTTCTGGAGAAGACCATTATGTTTGATTTGGAAGGAGACAACTCCAAATGGTTAGTCCCAAGCCATTTGTTCAATGCATCAAGGGATTCTGATAACTGCTTTTCTGCTATTTCAATGTTTTTGTGTGAAGTATATATAGCTAAGTCGTCAGCGAATTGAATTATTTTACAAGTTTTGTTGATTTTTCTATCTAGATCAGAGCAATAGACATTAAACAAGATCGGACTCAAGACCGAGCCCTGGGGAAGACCCCTCCATATGTTTCGTTTATTCTCTTCATGACCGTCCATTATTACAACTGTCCTTTTAGCAAAAAGGTGATAAATAAGTTTGGCTATTACGGTTGGCACAGATAATTTAAGAAGTTTAAGGTAAAGAGTATGAATATCCACATTATCATATGCAGCTGTTATGTCCAAAAAGGCTGCAATAGTAAATTCCTTATTTGAGTATGAGGTTAATACATCAGTTACTAATATAGATAGGTTATCTATACAACATAAAGACTTTCTAAAACCAAACTGAGAATTTGGGAGCAGCTGGTAATGTTCAAGAAACCATTCCAATCTATTTTTGATAAGATGTTCAAATATTTTTGATATGCAGGAGGACAATGCTATTGGTCTATAAGATGAACCACAAGAAGGATCTCTACCGGGCTTAGGAATTGGTATGATCAACTGTTCACTCCACTCAAGGGGAGTTACACCCTCCCCCAAGATCTGGTTAAACAGCTGTACCAAATATAGTAAAAGAGCATCAGGAGATTTTTTGAGAAACAGATAAGGGATCCTATCCAAACCAGGAGCCGAATTCTTGACCTTGTGCAGACATATCTTAAGTTCGTCAATTGAAAAGGAGGAGCCCAAGCCGCAAGAGATAGGCACGTATGGACGGACCGTCTCTTGAAGCAATTGGGGTTCATTAGGGACGTAAGGAGGAGCGATCATTCTCGAGAATTCCGAAAGCCAGAGCTCGGTCGGAGCCCGACTACGCGAAGCAGTCATAGAACCCTTGAAACATCGAATCATTCGCCATACGTATGAAGGGTGCGAATTTGGGGATAATGAAGAACAGAACTTTTGCCAACCTTCACGCTTTTTCTTTCTCAAAAGTTTTTTGGCTTTGGCTTGGAATTTTTTCGCGTTTAGAAAGTTTTCATCCGTTCTATATTTCCTGTATGCCCGCATTGCTTCACCACGCTTCTTTATTGCCTCATCACACTCTGAATCCCACCAAGGACGAGATTTTTTTGGTTTTTTAGAAGATTTTTTAAGGGGAATGCTTGCATCAGCTGCAAGGTACAAAATGTTGGTAATTTCATCATAATTTTGTTGAATATCGCCTTTACATATATCAGTGTAGTCACTGGATAACATAGTTTCAATAGTTGATTTGAATTTTTCCCAATCAGCTTTATGGATATTATATCTCTTTCCGCAATTGGCAGAATATTGTGGAGGGAGTTTTATGTGAATAGTAAGAAATATGGGATAATGATCGCTGGAATATGCATCTTGAGATACGCTCCAGTCAATCATACATGCTAAATCGCTAGTACATAGTGAAATATCTAAAGCATTAGAATTTTGTCCAGGTGGGGCTAACCTTGTAGGCGAACCATCATTCAATATAAAGAGGTTGTGATCATCTATGAAGGATTGTAATTTCTTTCCAGCTCTATCAGATGATGAGCATCCACATGCAATATTATGAGCATTGAAGTCGCCCATCAATATGTAAGATTCAGGTAGAAGCGATATTACAGTATTCCAATATCCATTGTCAAAGCCTGCATTAGGTGGGATATAAATTGAGACATAGCCGACATTATTTATCTTTACTGCTACCACTTCCACAAATGGGTTGTATGGAATATCGATACGTGTGAATGCCAAAGAGTTTTTTATTATCAAACAAGAGCCACCTCCTCTGCCCTCTTGTCGGTCACAGCGGATACACTGGTACCCCGGGATATTGAATGAGTAGTGAGGCTTAATCCAAGTCTCACAAATTGAGGCTATATCGCAATTAAATTGTGTTAACATGAAGCAAATATCGGTTTTATTGCTTACTGCGCTTCGAGCATTCCACTGAAGAGCAGATATTTGTGAGTTTTTAACTTGATTATTATCCATTTTTATTTCAAGTAGTTAATAAATTGATCAGGGGAATTATAATATGTTTTACGGAAGAGATTGATTTTCGTTTTCTGTGCTTTGTGTAGGAAGATTTAAGGTATGTGTGGTGTTAGCAACGTTGGACGGTTTATCATTGATGTTTGGCATTAAGGAAATTATAATTTGGAGTAGAGTTTGGAGTAGAGAGTTAAGTTCGTTGTCTTTAGGAACAGTTGTTTTATCCGGAATATCATCCGACAATTCTTTGTTTAAAGCAAAGCCGTTGGATAAATTTCCAACTTGTCCATTTACAAAGTATAATAAGGAATCTATCGCCTTTTTATCTATATAGTTGGTTTTGGGGGTAATTTCTCTGGATTTTTTCAGCGGAGCTGCCACTTTTGGTTGGTTTTTGTCAGAGGCGGTAGTGACTTGGCTATAAGTTTTAGTGTTTCTTTGGATAGTTTTACTGGCATGAGCGTACGAGACACTTTCAGAGGCCATGTATTTTTTAATATTTTTCTGCCTGTGTAATTCAGGACAGTGTGAACTGAAAGCAGGATGATCACCGCTGCAGTTGAGGCACTTTCTTTCATTCGAGTCTTTGGGACATGTTTCGCTTGAGTGATTACCTGTGCACAAAGTGCATCGAGGTTCTGATCTACAATTAGCCTTAACATGGCCAAATCTGCCACACTTGTGACATAAAATCGTTGGGTAGTTGTAAATTTCAACTCTAAGTGAGTTGTAACAAAGATAAACGTATTCTGGCAAATTTTGTCCAAGAAATGTAAGAACTATTGTGGTTGATGCCTTCCACTCAGTTTTGTCTCCATCAGTGTACTTTCTATTTAAACGACGGGCTTTGATTACTTTCCCATAGTTTAAGGGGACTTCGGCTAGGGTTATAATTTCTTCTTCCGTCATATCTACCGGGACGCCTCTGACGACACCCATTTTTGTTAGTTTATATCTGGGGATGAATGCCTTGAGTCCATTGGACTCCATTATTTTATTGTTTAAAAAGTCGTTGGCTATTTTAGGGGTCTTGAAAGTAATTCCTATCCTAGAACGGCCTTCGGCTCTTACTCCACCTGGAGTAATACCTTCAATATTATTCTTGGCCAAAATTTGGCCAAATTTCATGGGATGAATAGGCGGAGTTTTCCCATCCTGGGAGATACTCTCCACCAGGACCAAGTATGGAGCGGGGGCATTTGGGGGATACATAATGTTAAGGTCCCTATTATCTGTAGTTATATTATTTGGAGCGGGCAAAATTTCCATATCGTCGGAACTACTTCTCGCTTTTTTTGCTGGTGGTGTCAGGGAGTCTTTCCCCTTATCAGGGGGATCACCCTTCATCTTAATTTAACCAAAAAAAATATTGTTTACATAAAAACGACAAAAAAAGAGAAAAAAAAAAAATCTAAGCGATAAATATAAAAACTTGTAAAAATAAATCCGTTAATTAAAGTAATTTCTTATATCTAGTAATAATAACGAAAGAAAGAAAAAAAAATAAAACAATAATAGCTACCATATAGGTAACCAAAAAGAAAAACAAAAAGAAGAGAGAAAAAAAAAACGTAATATAAGTTATAAACCTAGTTATGGAAATATAACGTTATGACAAAAATGATTTAACGCAGATACAGCGCGGGGTAGCGACGTAGGCTTGTCTGCCGTACCGCCACCCACGACAATAATAATTATTTACCGCCGCACGTAAAGAAAAATAAACAATTTTGAACGATAATTGTTAGAAAAATATATGATTTACTGTTAAGTATTTATGGTTTAGTACAAAAGAAAAAAAAATTAAGGTATTTAGAGTAGTTAGTAGAAATTAAATATGAAAATAATAAACGAATATTTGGCTTAGCTGATTGCACCGTATGTCACAACACAGAACACGTCCACACTATGCAGCGCTCACGAACCAACCTCCGACACAAAAGTTATTGCACAGTATAATGTGATTAATTTTTCAACGTGCGCTTATTCTCTATTGATAGGAAGTTCGGAAAGTGAAAAGAAAATAGTAAAGAAAAAATAACAACTAATGACTCTAACAATTCATTACTAATGTTCGATTTTTAAATGGAACAAACCACTACGGGCTTACGACCGTCTTCTACTGTTATTTCGAAGGCTGGCTTAGTGTGATCACTTTACGTTAACAACGTTCGCCACTAAGTGGTAATGTTTGTCTCCGAAACTCCTAATCATGAGAATTCTCAACATGTTCAACATGTCGAAAAATCTCAGGTATGCAACATGTAGAAATTTTAATAAAATGAAAAATAGAGATAAAAGTTGGAAATTGTTGAGAACAAGAGAGCAACCAAATTTAAAGACTGCGACTGCTGTCATGTATTTGGCGCCAGGATATGACTATATCCATTTTTGTTAATGTCTCATATTTATTGCCTATTGGCTTTGTTGGTGCACAACGTTCTAATTATGTCTAGATTCTTGTGACCTTTTCAGGACTAGATCTTAAAGAAAAAATAACACGTTGTGCACCAACAAAGCCAATAGGCAATAAATATGAGACATTAACAAAAATGGATAGGTATAGTCATATCCTTTTGCCAAATACATGACAGGAGTCGCAGTCTTTAAATTTGGTTGCTCTCTTGTTCTCAACAATTTCCAACTTTTATCTCTATTTTTCATTTTATTAAAATTTCTACTTGTTGCATACATGAGATTTTTCGACATGTTGAACATGTTGAGAATTCTCATGATTAGGAGTTTCGGAGACAAACATTACCACTTAGTGGCGAACGTTGTTAACGTAAAGTGATCACACTAAGCCAGCCTTCGAAATAACAGTAGAAGACGGTCGTAAGCCCGTAGTGGTTTGTTCCATTTAAAAATCGAACATTAGTAATGAATTGTTAGAGTCATTAGTTGTTATTTTTTCTTTAAGATCTAGTCCTGAAAAGGTCACAAGAATCTAAAGAAAATAGTAGCTTACTAAACTTACTTCCGATGGCCATACAAGGTCGTCGCCAGCCCGGGGCCCAGGGGGGGGGGGCAATTTGACCCATTCATAGGCTATTTTCTATATGGAGTATGAGAAAAATATGAATTGCCTACATTTTAAAGTGTTCACCTCCCCTTGGCGACAACTCCGGCAGAGTTTTGGCCTCCTGAACAATGTTTTTCCAAGCCGTCCTATCCTGCGCAATCGGCTCCTACGCCCAGACGTACCGTCCAATCAGAGAGCTCAGGTGAAAAAAACTTCTGCTTCTAAGGTCTAGTAATTTTCAATAACAATTTCATATATTTTACTACTGGCAACAATATCTTTGACAGTTTTGATGACAGATACCCGACGTGAACTCAATTCAAGTTTTGAAACTTCTTGTATACTTTTTGTGTTTCACCTTGAACAGTGCGAAGAGAAAGTTTTATAAACCATGTCTTGAAATAATATATGAATGAAAAAATAAATTATTTTAATATCTGTGATAAAAATCCGTCCAAATAATTAGTTATTTTATAAAAATTATAATGGGTGCTTATATTGTGCGTTTAGTCATAACATATTTTTGTGTTCTACTTTCACCAGGTGAATTGGACTTTTTGTTGTAATTGAAATGAATCTGGAGTTCTGATATTATATTATTAGTTTGTAACATATTTGTTTATTTATTTTAGTTCTGATTGAGGGAGTGGTGCTTAGAGCTTATATTTCTCAACATGGTTTACATGGAGAGATTGAGTTTTCTCAAAAGTCTGAAACTACTGTTAGCATAAGAACAAATCTTAAAACAACATTAGAGTATCCCGAGCAAGTATGGGTTTGGGAAATACATGAATTTCCAGTTGATTATTTAGATATTCACGAAGACAGGTGTGATTTATCAAAGGTTGGAAGAAAAGTGTTTGACTTAACCGAAGAATTAGGCTTTTTGACATTTCCAGGAAACGAAAGTGTAGAATTTGAAAGTCAAAGTAATCTTACTGGTAAAGATGGGATATGGGGTAAAAGCTTGTATCTACAATCACCAGAAACCAACAAAAGATTATGTGCGAGTATTGTATCAAATGATCGAAGTGTGGAAAGAGTTGCCATTGCTACGTTCAACTCCCCCATTGCAGGTTCTATACATTTCCGATGGATAGCCTCCAAACAGTTTGAGCATACAGACACATACATTCAAACTGATCTATACTATTCAGGAACTACTGATAGTAAACAACCTTTTACTGAACACAATTGGAAAATTTATGTGACGGATATATTTGATTCGGATCGAGATAGATCTGAAAAAAACTGTAATATTTTACAGTTAGTTTTTGATCCGGAAGATAAAGGTCCTGGTAAAAGCATAGGGGATATAGATTCACGGCTAGGAAATATTAAAGTAGGAGTTGATGTGACTAGAAACAGGTTTAAAACTCTTTATAAAGATGAAGGATTGACTCTATTACCGACTGATTTGGAGGGACCACATAGGAATTTATATATAGTTATTTTTGACCCAAAACATCCCGACAGTTTCTTAGCTTGTGCTAAAATTCGTCATCATACTACAAGATTTGCCAAGTAAGCTTAACATGATTTACCTTTTTCGCTCATAAACTCATGATGGAATACTTTTCCCAATATATTGAGATGTTGGTAAAATTACTAAAAAATATTCTAGTTTGTCTCTATGTCATAAGTATTATAGTTTTACTTTGTTATTTAAAATAACACGTGTCTTTTAGACCGTTATGAGTAACCTATATTCAACCAACTATTTTGTGCAAATTTACACTATTTTATGTATGATCTTATTTTTTGACCAAGTTGAACACAACATCAAAATGTTATTTTAATATATTCTTCGCAAATAAAGCAGTAAAACAGCACAAGAATCTATAAATATATTTTAATGTTTTTTCAACATACTTATAAAGTATATGTAGTGCTTTGTAGCTTAGCAATTCAGTCGCAGACTTTAGTGTGCCGACTGTCTTCACAACAACAAAAGCTTTGATATTTTACGCATTTGAAAACAACCATACACTCACAAAAACGATTTTATGTAAAAGCTTTGCTCTTTGCGAAAGTTGTTAAGTGTAGGTATTTGTGTTAACTGTAGGTGAGCACAATTAGTTTAAAAAAAAAATTATAGTTTTTCTTTAGCAATAAACATAATGATATCCTTATTTTTAGAGTACTGATAGATTCCCAAGGTGTTAAAGGGGAAGTGGAATTCAAACAGCAATCAAGTTTTGATCCAACATGGGTAACATTTAATCTAACATCATCAGATGGTAACTTTGAATCAGCTTTAAGATATGCCAGTTCTGTGATGACTTATCAAGTCAATGAGCTTCCTGCTGAACCTGAGAAGTTCCGTGAAGAGCGAGGGTGTGATACCACTGGGGATGTCTATAATCCAAAAAGGGTTGATATGAAAACAGTTCCTCCTGCAGGTATATTTACTAAATCACACCATATTTTTTATAGGGAAGTTACAAATGTTTGATCTATTACTTGAAATTGAAATAATCAAAATACGTACTAGTTGAATTTCGACATTTTTCCTTATAATGAAGTGAGTGAGTGAGTTTTGATGTGTAAATTTGACACACAAACAAACATCTCCGGATGTTTTTTAATGATGTTATTATATAAATGAAAATTATTCCACCTTCAAAATAAATAATCTGCAGTGTTTTTCTTGAATGCTGTGAATTTTAGTATACCCATGTTTGACCAGAATATCGATAAAAAAGTTCCCTTCTCCCCTTCTATTTTCAACCGGGTAAAGTCATCACATCTTCAGCTGAAGCTCTCCTCATATACAACTATCCACTCCAAATAGCTTCTTGAATAGAGTGAATAATTTTATTTGTTGAATCTTAGAAGTAAAAACCTTTCGTTACCTTTTAGGTTTAGGCACGCAAGATCAGTACGCGATTGGTGATTTATTGGGCAAGATGAAAAATAGAACGCAGTATTTAATTCACAAATACTTATTACCAAATCTAAGTAATGAATTGAGCGGATCATATTGGGATGTATATCTTCCGATGCAGGGACAACACAGTGTTGTGCACAGAAGCTTAGTCATAAAAAGGTAAGATATTTCACAATAATGCTAAAAACTAAGAAAATTTTCATAAAAGTTGTGAAATGAACATTGTCTGATTTATTTTCTACTACACCGCCATCTAATGAATTTTTTTCAAAGTTATGCAACAGTATCCAACCCGTTGAACTTTTTCTTGCCTCAGAAACAAACATTGTTGCGATAACTTTTTACCTCAATTAAATTCTGTGTTTTATTAAGTTGACATAATCATCATCTACTGGGTTAACCAGCATACAACACATGAATATTATTAGACCTTAATTTATTGTATTTATCAGAAATAGTGTTGTATGGGGATTCATTATTTTTGTAATTTCCTTACTTTAGATGTGGTAAACCGAAACGGCAGTTAACCCAACAATTTTTTATTCTGGGGTGGATCAAATTCGACAGGCTAGTGTATCATAATTTGTTTGTTTTCTTTTAGATATGAAAACAAATCTTCTCTCTGTGGCACGGTGTCCCTCTACGATTACGCTACCAAATATCAAACACAAATGTTCACCGCACAAGTCATTTTGAGGTATCCTTTAGTAGGGAGAGTCTTATTGAGGCAACCCAAAGAACAACCCTGGACTGACACCACCGTGCTTTTTGAATATCTGGTTCATGCGGACGGTTCAAATTTGAACAATTCATTTGAACACCGTTGGGCTCTTCACGATAATCCACCTAATCAAGATTTTTACAACTGGACTGGACGATGTTTGAGTGCTGGTGGAGTGTATAACCCCTATAAGGTTGATTTCAATCCGAAGACATTTGATTTAGAGTGCACTTTCAATAGTGTTGGTAAATGTAGAATGGGAGATCTTTCTACAAGGTATGTTACATTCAATTATCACTTATCTAATTTACTTTCCGTGTTTGGATTATTGAACTAAGAATCTCCACGTAGTTGCCCACTTGATCTTGCTGATCTGTCTGATCAGTTGATTTGACTTTAAATGTAAGAATGTTATATTTATTTTCCCTATGTGTAAATTGGTCAGAATCTCTATACAATATTATTGAAACATTATCGGTCTTTAAATTACTTATTAATGAATGATATCCAACATAACGTTCCAAATATTTATGAATTCTTGTGCCCTCTTTCAAGACTAGATCTTACTATAGATTTTATTTTACCATAGATCTTACTAAATAAAATTCACTAACTGATGAACATGCATTTCTTGGTGGAGTTTATTTGAAAATTTGATCTTACTAAAGTTTTAAAATTCTGGTTGTGAGAGCCTCAATACACTTAATTTCTGGATATTGCTTGCAGGTGGTAAAAAACATTAAAAGTCAAACTTTCATTAATATAATATTGTCTGCATCAAAATAGTTGGCTTTACTTATGGAATAATGCTTATGGTCTTGCTATGGTGAAGCACTATAGTCTTGATTACTCCGAAGACATTGTAGTATGTGGCATTTTATGAGATTCTAATGTTTCAAAATCTTAAAACTTATTTTTAGACACGGTACACTGGGAATAGCAGGTAAAAAAATAGACAGTTCAAAAATATCTCGAAAACTTTTCACTGATCCATTGCTACCTTTGGCTGGACCGGACTCAGTTATCGGGAAATCTTTAGTTGTTTATGATGATCATGGACCTGTTGCGAGAGGAGAAAGAATGGCCTGTTCTATGTATGTATAAATAATTAATATTTCGTCTAACTTATTTTTAAAAATAATGTTTTCTTATTGTAATGTGTGGTTGGCAGAATTGGTGGCTTATACCGGAGAAAAGCTGTTGCCAAGGATTGGTATGCCAACGGCGATAAATTAACAGTCACAGGAAAGGTAGAAATGATACAACAAACAGAGTATGATGTGACTAATTTGGAAGTTAATTTAGCAGGGTTGGTGAATGCTGAAAAATATTCTATTCACATTGTAAGTATATAGAATATTCAAATTAACATTAACAAATTCTCAGATCCATTCTATGAGAATTATGAATTTATTATCTACAGTAGAAAATTATTGTTGTCATTAAATTTCTTAATATCCATCATAAACTATTCAATAATATTGCTAGATATATTTCTTGATCAAGACGAAATTGTTTTTGTACAAATTTGGCATCCATTATGAGAATTTTGACATCAATTTTAAATTCTTTTGCAGCTATATTCTCATCAATCGATTTCTTATAGAATTATTTTGATCACTTGTTATTACCCTAGAAATATAAAATTTTAGTTGAATCTAAATTTAAACTTTAACTAAAAATATCTTAAACTGTACTTCTAATGATAATCTTGAAATTAATTTTAGACACCTATAGAAGAATATTTGGAATTTCCTTGTGAAGCCACATCACTATTTGGAATTTATAATCCATTGAACATTGACGGTCGACATACGCCTCCACCCAGTCTAGGTAAAATCCAAAAATATTAACGATTTCATTTAAGGTACAATTTTCAGTTATTTATTAATTTGTTTCGAACAACATTTAGGTACGACCGATGAATACGAACTGGGTAGTCTTAGCGACAAATTCGGCTCATTACATGGACACAAACAGGTCATGGGACAGTATAACGATTCCAGAGTACCATTGTTTGGATACCACAGCGTTCTCGGGCGATCTGTGATAATACACAAGAAAGTAAGACATTACCTACGATACATTTGGCATTTTCAACGGCGTTATTTTCAATTTCATTTATTAATTTAAATATTTTAGGACAGTCGCTGGGCTTGTTCTACTATAGAGCGTGGATACAGTCCTGCCGAGGCCAGAGAATTACGTGCTATAGCTTCATTCCATCATCCAGCAGGTTACGCTTACGGCTATATTAGATTGACCCAGTTGATATACAGCGATGGTAGTCAAAGTGAGACTATTGTGGAAGTTAAACTTCGTCATCCAGGTGTTCGAGACAGGAATGTTGTTAGTATAATATCCATTAGATCACATTATCTATATATTTTTTTAGTTTTCACTTTTTTTCATGTTCCACAGAGTTGTACAGATAACTTCACAGTGTTGTTATAATTAATTAATATGCAATTTCATAATAAATTATACTAGAATGAGCGCTTTCATTAATTTCGCGTTGAAAGAGCCTAATCTTATAAATTCACACTAAGATTAAGTTAGGACCTCGATTTACAGACATTTTGGTTACGTCTGTCAGTGATAACATGATATCGTTATTATTTATTTACTTTCTATTCTTTCCCAATATTCTTTTGTACTTCCAAGGTTTCGAGTCCAAGTCTTCGGTTTCTGTACTATGTAGTAAATCACATAGTACTGAATCACAACTGCCCCATTTGCGCTTACCCTGGTATCATGGAGAGTGCCGTCAGCCTGTTCCCAGAATTTCTTGAATGGATGGTGGTGCTGGATGTCAGACTTTAACGCTGTGACAAAAATTCGTCGACTTGCCAAACGATAAATAAATAAATACTTTGACCCTAACAATGTATACAGATGGCTCTATATCTCATCAATAATTGATAGTAGATGTATTTTAATAATTATTATTAAAATACATCTACTTTTTATATATACATATTATCAGCATCGGGTCAGCTGGCTACCGTCTCTGTATGGGAAGATTAGGGACGCAGGTTCGAATCCTGCCGGGAACACAGGATTTATCGCATTGAACATGTTGAACATTCTCATGATTATTAGATTTCTGGGATTTGAATTTTACCAGCTAATGGCAAACATTGTTAACGGAAAGTGATCACACTAAGCCAACCTTCGAAATAACAGTAGAAGACGGTCTCAAGCCAATAGTCGTTTGTTCATACCATTTAAAATGTTACATCGTTAGTGAATTAGTTGATATATTATAAACATTTATAAATGATTCTAACTGTTAATATGGTCTTATTATTGCAGACTTACGACCATAACTGGGCTATTTTTGTGAATCCTGTTGGTGTGGACGCTGCTGTGCAGGTGACACACACCAGATGTGTGGCAGGCGGTTACAGGTGGAATCCTTTCTATACTCAGCTGGCAGATCCCCTCAATGAAGACTTGTACAAACAGGAATGTGGGCCAGACAATCCGTTAAGATGCCACGTTGGGGACTTGTCTGCCAGATTGGGAACTATTGACATAGGTATAACATTTTTTTTTAGTTGCTGGGGTCTTGTTACTCTATCTTCTTCTTCTCTTCTTGGTCGCTTTCTTCATTCCTGAAGGTCGTACCTTTTCTTTTATTCATACCTTTTTACATACCTTTCCTTTATTCAGATAATAAAAGTGTATTATTCCCTATCTCATTTGTTATTATCATTTAAAATACCAAGATGGAAAGAGACAATAACCTTTCAAATAAACAGCTCTGCCTTATTATTTTCACTTAAAAAGGTCACTTGCCTGGCATATTTCACTTGTGGTAATTTTATTCCTCCATACCTCACAAACAAAATATGACATAAAATTTTAACCTTTTTGTCGCGAATCCCCTTTCTTGTACATATAATTTAACAGTACCTACATAAAATTCAACAAATACAATTTGAAATAATGTTTTTTTGTATTTATAGGAGTTGGACGGAAAGTGTTTACAGATTCAAACATACCCTTGGAAGGTCCTGTTAGCGCTATGGGTAGATCTATTGTTATAATGGGACCCAATAGGACTTCGGAAAGATTTGCGTGTGCAAATATTGAACCAGATAATGACATAATCAAATATGCAAACATTCGGAAACCACCAAGATTTGTGGTGTAAGTATTTTCAATTCATACTAACTGTTGACAGAATTTCACGGCCATAGAGCTGTTCAAATTCAGGTGCTTCTATGTCGCAATCATTATCTATGATTTGTTAATCTGTGTACTTCTGTAACCTGTCTTCTTCAGCAATGTGAAAAATGTGGTTATGGACACACATTTTGTAGCATATTCTAGGTTCTCCGCGTAGCTACGAACCCTCCTGCATAATACCTGGCCCGGCTTGAAGACTAACACAATCAATCAATCAATTCTCCCTTTTACACCCCACTCCAGGATGTGTGGGGAATCACTCGAGACCCCAATGCACCTCCTATGCGAATGCCTACCAATGATGTATAACAGACACAAAAATCTGGGCAAATTCCTAATGTGCCCAGATGATATCAAAGAGTTGAACGCCAACAAAATCCTGAGCTTCCTCCAGGAGGCCGGGTTGAGCGATGAACTCTAGATACAGGTCCAGTCACAAAAGTTTCATTATGGGACGCAGTGACGGCGGCCTCCATGGAGGCTGCAGGCTAGTATACAAATAATAAAGATACGAAAGATACAAGGCCGCAGTCCAGGTTTGGATTATCAGTGTGGATGTATGATTGTGTGAGATTTCTTTGTTGTGAGCGAATCTGAAGATGCGTTTATCTTGGACGATGTGAAGTAACACACAGGGAGAGAAAGAATGTTTGTATTGTCTTGTAAGTATTATTAATATTGTGTAAGTAAGTTGTGATGTCTGTTGGTTGTGCTCCTCTGTCGAACACGAGCTTTGCTCTATCGACAGAGTTATTGTATTTAAATATTATGTACCTATTGTGTCATGTGAATTTTATATACTTTGTAAATCTTTAATTTCAATAAAATAAAAAAAAAAAAAATAATAATACACCCCACTCAGGGGCATAAAGAGGCAACAAGAGCTCTCCATTGCACTCGATCTTGCGCAATGTTTATGACCTCCTCCCACACCATGTCCATGTCCCTTAGCTCTGCTTTGAAGGAGCGGAACACAGTGTGAGAGGGTCTTCCTCGTCTCTGGGACCCTGATGGGAGGAAGAACAGCGCTCTCTTCGGCCAACTGTCATTCGGCATCCTTAACACATGTCCCAGCCAAGTCCATCTCCACATTGGTAGAGGTGATGGGCTCACGCTGGGTGCGCCGGCGTATAGCGTCGTTCGTGACTAACACAGTATATCAAATTGTATACGTATGATAAAAATATAATCTTACAACTATAGATGTGGTATTAAATTTTGATTTGATTTACAGGACCCAGTTTATAGATGACGTTCGACACGTTATGGGTTTACCAGAGTGGATGTTGACCGTGGACTCGAGAAAGACCAAATCTTTGCATCAAGATTCGTGCATCCAATTTTTATTGCATTTCAAAGGGCCGCAAGCAAATCAGCTGGAACAAGACTTCTCAAAATTATTGGCAACTGGAAGGTTAGATCAGCCAACTATATACGTTCCTGGTTACATTAACACTAAGAGGAAGAAGACGATATCCTACAGACAATGTGGAGTGCGAGACCCCAATGAAAAGTGTAAGTATTTCATAATTTTTTATTCATTTACTGCTGGGTGATGGCCGCCCTTGCCTTTTTATAGCCATTTTTGATTAGAGTGGAAGGATGTCTGTTCTTGCCAACTATTAAGAACATTTTTTTCTACTTTGGTCCATTGGTAAACATCCTCCAATGTCTTATTTGTAGCCAATGTCCAGAATTTGTACATTAAATGGAGCAGAAAATACTTTTTTTTTTCAATGCTTAATTTGTTCTCACTTCGTTATTGAGCGATATGTGGATATTTTTTACTGGAGTAATATGTTTAATTGCAAAAAATAGTAGTAAAATTAGTAGTAGACATCATTCTGTGTGAGTTCATGTGATTTTTACATCAATTCACTTTGAACAGCTTTTATTGTTGTGATCTCAAATTTTTTTTTTAGTGACATTCAGAAGTAATCCATTTAGTTTCTCCGGAGGGAATGAACAAGGAGCAAGAAATAAAATGACTGTTGGGATTGTGACAATGCTTTTACATATTATTTACAAATATTTAATTTGAAATCATACTTTACAATGATTCTCAATTTTCTAAATAGTCAATTAATTGTTAATTACATTTTATACAAAACAATGTACTTAAACATCGAATTTATACACGGTTTTTCAATAAAATAAAAAAAATTATACAATATTTCATCTTCCACTAATTGCCGTCCAATTTCCTGAGAGTCGTGCTCCCCACCTTGACTCCATCTTGAATCAGCAGGAGTCTTTCAGTGTAGTAGTGCTGGATTAGCTGGTGGATTGTGAGGAAATTCTGCTCCCCGGGCTTACTGAATCCTAGAGCTAGTCTGCCGTCTGGCCGTCGTCTACATCCAATATTGTATATCCGTCCCTCATATATCAACGTAACTGTGTACAAATGGGAACTCTGAAATTGAAACAATTTTTATATTGCCACAGTTCATTAGACATCGCGTTAGATTGAGCTTAATAAGGGGCTTGTATTCCTCTTAATGCTTGCAAAATTGTATTTATTTCTTCAATGTTCAACTGTGTGTAAAATAGAAAGGCTGAAAGATAAACAATTGAATTGCTCTTGTCAAATTTGGCGATCAATAGGTACCTTAACAACAAAGACAGATAGAGCCAAAATTATAATTAAGAATTTGTAGAATAAATAATGAAATTTAATAAACCATAAAAGAAAGTCTACCCGAATTTAAAAAATTACAGACAAAACAAAAAATAAATATATTTCACTAATAATTTCTAACAATGATAATATAATCTTATTAAAATATATTACATTAAATTGTAGAGGCACTAAACCAGTGGTTCTTAACCTGAGTTCGATCGAACACCTGGGGTTTTGTGAGTCAGTCTCATGGGTTCGTCGGTGGTCAAGACACACACCCGACTCATATTAAGAACTTATCACTGAACCCCTCTTCAAATTAAAAAGGGTTCGTTGAATTCTAAAGTTGTACTAAAAGTGGATGCTCACTTGACTTGAAGGCCTAAGAATGAAGGTCCCATTAGCATGCCCTTCCAACAGTTCTTCAGCTTCTTTCCTACCCACTTCCATATAGTAAAATTCATTTTCAACTGGTATAGGCAGGGGTCTGTCCAGCATACTCCTACGTGTGGCTTCTTTTTTTCTTCGAGCTGTACTTTTCAAAGATTCATTCCACTTTTGTAATGTGTCGAAAGGTCTATCACTGCAAACACTTATTCTATCTTCGTTTTCTTGAATAACATCCATTTGGTCCTTAGCTGTTTTGTTGTCCAATTTTTTATTAGTTCTCGCAGGTACTTTGGGTTTTGGTAATCTGGCTTGTGGTACGGGCATTTGTTGTAAGACTGTGCTGTCTCCATTTTGGGGATTTTCTGGTGTTTTTTGATGTTTCAAATATTCTTTTGATTGATCATCATTGTTATTTGAGTGTGAATCTGAAATGAAATTTGGATACATAGTAGTTAGGTGGATTGATTTTTATATTGAAGGTCACAGGTTCAAATATTGGTGTTTGTTATATGTAACTTAAAATTTTCATCATGAACTTTGAATAGTGAATAATATGCATTCATTCACTGTCAAACTGCTTTATTGAATATTTTTTTACTTTAGACTAAGTATTTAGGAGATGGAAATATTTTTAAAATCCATATCAGTTATTACTAATCTGATAAGAACAAATAAAAAAGATTTGCTTTGCTCTCCAAGGAAGCTAGTTATATGATAAAATTCTAACAAGTTGGAATGTTTATTCTACCAGAAATATTCAACAGGCTATATTGGTGGACCCAAGAATTCAATTCATAAATTAAGCGATGTTGAAGGAAGAAGTAAGGAAGGAAGGGAAAACTTTGATTATAATAGTTTTTTGATACATGCATTAAGTTCTTGCAGTGCCCAAAAAAGTGCTTGTGTTTTTCCATTCAAACGAAAACAATATGTACCTTCAATCTTACAAGCATAGTAAAAAACACTGAAATCAGACAAAAATGGACAATGCATGTTTCGGAGAGAATCACCATCGGTTAATATGTATTGTTTTTTAAACAAGGGAATTTGATACTGTAGTGTGTTTTAGTTGTTAGACATTTTATCCGAGAATAATAAAATGATTTTAGATAGTATACTATGGTAATAGTTTTGGCGAATAAATTAATAAACATTGGCAAAGTAAGTAATTTTTTAATCTATTACTTCTCTTTACAAATTGATTCTTTTATTAGATTCTACCTGTAATAATATGTACCTCATAATTGAGGACAGAAAACTTGAAGAATGAATAAAAAAACAAACCTTTCTTATCCATGACTATATATTGTCCCATAACAACAAAACTCACAAAATCGGCAATTTCAGAACAAAGTCTTTCCATCAAATTATACAGTAAGGAATATGACAACTTCATATACCAACACATTCTTTCCTTTATGACTTTATTAATTTCACATTATAAAGAAAATTATTATTATTTTGTTCAAGATATTAAAAATGTTTTGCACTGTGCAGTGTATGTAGTTCAAACAGTCACCAAAAACTGATGGTTGTCTACTGAAATGTGAGATCCATCAAAATAAAAAATAAAAGAGAATCATGCTCGTATTGTATGTGGGAAAGTGTAAGAAGAAAAAGAAATAAAAGTTGATCATACAATATTAGTGTATGGTTAGCATGTATCAAAATAATAATAATATTGTGTACTGAACTCTGAAACTATGAGTGTTATGTAACATGGATGCATTTTACATGCAGATGTAGTATATTGTTATAAGTGTTATTAATCAAAAATGAGGTTCACTAAAAAGTTACTCATATTATAAGATTGTATTTTTTTTTATGATTGAGTGGACGAGTCATATGTAGTGAAAAAGTATTATCCAAGTTTTATAGAAGTAGAAAAAATATGCTCAAGATGGAAAGATCTGACAAAGTACCTTTCTACTTTTCACATCAGCTCCACTTGAAGCGGAAGTAATTTTGAAAAGTATTTTTATCAACTTGGAATATTATCAAAATTTTTGGGCTCATTACAGCAACTTTCAGAAGAGTAAGGGGTGAAGGTGAAAACACACCTAGCAACTCAAATGTCAACCTCTTCTGCACGTGGTATCCTCCGCTAGAAAACTAACAAAGCTGTGGCATCAGAGCATCATCTTTATGAGACTTAATTTCCATTATAGTAACAGCAAAGAAACCCTGTTACTCATATCAAACCCCCTGGACAGCGTGGTGTGATGTCATTTTCAGGGACTGTCCAACTACCTCATTTAAATCATTTGGAGGAAGCCATTATTCAGGAGTGGACGAAAAAGGCTAGAAAGAAGAAGAAATGAGATAGTAGCTTTTACCCCCCCCCCATTTCAATCAAACTACCCCCTCCTCCCAATTAGGTGTACCTCCTGTAAATTTTTGTGGGTATGACAACCCCTCCCCTCTCGTATTTCAAGATTTTTCTGATATAAACCTCTCGGACGAATTTTTCCACTATGAAGATAACACAACAATAATACTAGAGGGCCGTCCATTAATCATGTGAGCTCAAAAGGGAAAGGGGGGGGGGTTAAAAAAACACGAAAGATCACGTAGGGGGAGGGGGGTCAGTTAGACAATCACGAGCATTTATTTTTTTCTGATGAATTTAAAGAAACACTGTTGCTTTTTCAGGAATTGAAAAAAATGATGAAAATTAGTAGCCTAACTTTATTCATTCTTTGTATTAAAAAAAGTACATGCGATTTCGGGGAGGACCGGATATTCTAAATTATCTCCAAATATCACCAGAGGTTCTAAAAAGTTGTAAAAAATCGCGTGATCGATGGGCGTCCCCTAGGGCAATGTTCCGCAAAGCGTGTGCCGCGGCACATTCGGGTCATCAGTTGGTGTGCCGGGAAAAAATGAGGCCCACGTGTTTTGAGAGGCTCACGGTTCAGATTTGGCTTCTGCTTTCAAATGGGTAGTAAAACCGCCTGACATATTCACTCATTTCAATGAGCTCAACAGAAAATGCAAGACAGGAATTCTAATATTTTAACGTCTCTAGACAAAATTGAAAGCTTTCGCGTTAAGTTGGTGTAGATCAGGCACGCTATCAATAGTATGGTAGGTAGGTAGGCTCCTTATGAAATGTTTCCAAACGCGTCATGCCTACCGATTCAGAAAAAAGGTGCCGGTATTGATATTGAAACTCTTGGAGCTATTAGCAGAAAACTGTTAATTTCCTAAGTGTGACCTACAACCTATGGACTAAGTACGAAATGATTTCTCGGATATCTACCATTTCTCTTGGACACTGATCGGACATTAAAATAAGATAAATCGGAAGAAGAGCTTAAGCCTATATAAGTATCTCTGCGTTCAAAGCGTGCTGTTGCAAATCTATTACCATTGCCACAACCTACTTACGCAAATTGCGATAGGTATAATCACAATAGCCACATTGGTGTTAGGGAAGGCGGTAGATGTCAATCAATGTAGATGACTTAAGACCTAAGTTAATTAATTCATCATATTAGTCTGTGTGTCCCTATCCAATTTATACGCCAAATGAATGTTCATGAGCTTCTACAATACTAGCTAGTTTCTAAATTCGAGACTTTTCAAACTCTCCTCGTGATAGTCACAGCTAGTTAGCTGCAGGCTGCAGTGTGACAAAACGACATCTTATAACAATTCCTAGTAGATAATATTATCAAGACATGTGGACCACATATGGTGCTATACTGGAATAATAATCTCATATTATTTCAATTCCTTTTATTCCCTCTATTATTGTTTTATTGTTCGCGTTGTGTTATACCTACTTATAAAGTTATATTGTGGACAAGGTAGGTTTAAGAAAATATTTATTTTTTTTCCACACAAGCCCATATTGTGCATGTAAGTAGTAATCACATATATTTATGTACCTTGTGAGAATGACCTTTTAAACACCTTATCTTGTAATTTTAATTAAATAACGTTGACACAGTAGAGTGTTAGTGTAGGTGATTAGAGTTAAGTGATTAGTGTTGGTATTGTGAAAGAAATATAGAGTCCACCGTAGTACTGTTACGTGTTGTTTGTTTTATTTAGACAAAAAGGCTGCGTCCTCCTTTACTTGTGGCTAGGGTTGCCAGATGTACGGTTTTCGACCGAACAGTCCGGTTTTCGATATGCTTGTCCAGTAAAGAAAATCTCGATAAACCGGACAGAAGATTGTCCGGTTAGGGAAATAATAGCCTACCTCTATTATGTATATGTCAGGTAATATTAGCCGAATGAAATAGTTAATACGTATGTTTCAAGATACCAAATGTTTAAAATAGCTTTCAGCTTTTAATATTAACGTTTTTGAATTTAAGCCGTTAGCCCCATCTCTACAGATGATCAGTCTCCAAATCTCCCCCCCCCCCGGTCCTGTCCGGTTTTTTTTCAACACATCTGGCAACCCTACTTGTTAAAGTGCAGGTTTTGAGTGATTAGTGCCAATACGCGTGAACATCAACTTATTATAATTCCCCATAAGAACTCATCACTTAACATCTGCACTCTCACTGAAATAAGTGTCACGCAAGTAGGAATACACCATTGATGTAAAGTGGAAAGCGGTTTTTGACAGAGTTGCATGAGAAGGGTGCGAGACAGAAATTATTAGAAGAGAGATGAAGAGATTCTGGTCTAGCTGTAAACTAGAAAGCAGTACAAAGGCCTGATGATGGTGTAAATATGGGGATCCATCCTACATTTTTTTAAATATGCATTTCCACCCGTCCTACGTATATATGTTATTATTTTTCTCTTTTTATGTAGAAATTCGCGTTTGTGGATAAAATGTAAAACTGCATAAAAAGTTTTTATTAAAAACATTGTCAACATACCCTTGATAGACGCTACATCACTTGCTACCATATTGGCATCAAATATTTTGATAATTTCTTCAGCAAGATTATCCATCGCTTTTACCGGGCTTGTTATACTGCTGAAGCACTGAATTGGTTCCAGATAATCTTCCACTTCAATAGGCACTCTGCAACTACTGTCACTGTCCCTTACATCAATAATAATATCTTCTTCTTGAGGATTGAAAAACGCGTCAGCTTCTTCATAGTAATTTTCGTTTAAAAGTATATCGGATTCATTATTTTTTGAAACTTCCTTCCTGTAATAATCGGGCACTTCATAATGTGTAGGAATTTCTTCATTATCCGGATTTGCGTCTTGAACATTTTTTTCTTCAACTTCAGCGATCTCTTTCGCTGGGTTTACTGAATTCCTACTGTCGTCCGAGAACTGTTTGAATTTGACCGATTTCACGGAATTTATAGCTACATCATCTGTTTTCGAAGGCGATTTCATTTTATAATTGCTACTAACTATTTTCAAGTTTAGTTTTTTCACAATCATCTCGTTGATTTTTTGAAATCTACTTCTAGCATTACTGGTTTCGGTGGTAGTTTTTGCAGATTCCGAATACCAACGAAACGTTGACCTCCTCAGAACTCTTCTGAAAATTGCAAATCTTCTTTTATTGCTAGATTTATCTGATTTCTTCGATTTAAAAAGCAGCTCTTCGTAATTATTTTCACCATTTACACAGCTATCCGAGTAACTTTTTGAACGGTTCAAGGATTTTCTAACGGACATTTCGTAATAGTCAGCGTCTTTTGTCTCATTAACCATTTCAACACCACTTAATCTGAACGGAGTTTTTTTCTTGAAAACACCATCCTGCGAAACTTTCATTGGAAGATAAGGGTACAGCTTTGAAATAGCATTTATCAATTTGTCGCTGTATAAAAAACTTTTTGGGGGCACTATGTTTTCTAGATTGACTTTATTCTCGTTCGTTGTCGGTGTTTGCCCCCCTGTAGCTAATTCTATATTATTGAGATCAGACTTTTCAGGATTTCTAATTTCTTCACTAACAGAAAAATTTTCTTTTATTAACGAATCTACTCTTTTTGGTGGTTTAGGTTTTTGTCTTTTGACTACTCCACCATTATCTTGTATTTTACGATTATCCGCAATTACAATATTTACACCATCATCTTTGGCTTCAATCTTCACATACTTTTCCGGGTGTGTTTTCAAATCCTTTAAAATATCGATCAATCTGTATGGGTCTACTTTAGGTGTCCACGAATCCACAATTTCTTCTGTGAGGTTCTATAAAAAAATCACACCAATCAAATCAAACATTTCAATGCGTGCCCTAATTAATTACAAAAAGACAAAATTTTAAGATTACGAGATACAAGAATAGCAATTTGATACGGCATGGATAAACAACGTTCATCTGATAAAAACATTTATGTTTCTCCTGCACAATTTGGTTTTATGGAGTTATCGTTTCTGCGGATTAAGCTGTCGATATACCTAATGTCATTCCTTTCTTTAAAAATCTCCAAAACTCTAGGATTATTTTAGAATTGTCGGAGTAGGACGAGATTTGTTTGTTTTAAGTATTATATATACAGTTTATTTTTATTAGATTTCTTGTCCGAGGTTGTTTTCTTTATTTTGTGAGCTGATTGTTCTTTTTTACTGCATGTAGGCTTCTAACCTTGCACACCAACCACGGAAGACCTCCTTAAATAAGGAAAGACAAATGCAGATCAACATCAAAGCAGGAATAACTCTGATGAAAACTATGAACAGGTCAGCATGGCCCAAATCAAGGAAGAAGGATGAGGATAAACGATCATGAATATTACAATGAAGATACTTTTAGATGGGCAATCTTTCGTGAGCTATTGTAGAGAATTCAACACGTTGATGCTGAAAAATTGCGTGTCACAGCAGGATTTATGTCCGCCCTTTATAAAAAAGCCGTCTTACGCCAAAATTCTTGCTTCAAGGGCAACAACCTGGCAATACATTGTCAATTATAATGTACATTGTTAAATATTTACCAGAAGTTCTGACCCAGTGATCCGTTTCAATTCCACAAACTTCACAAAATCATCCAGATCATTTTTATCCAGAAATTTGGCGACGTCATTCTGCGACCAAATTTTAATTGTATCCAAAATTTTATTCGAATCCATTCTAACATGAATCCATTAGAAGTGACGATCACAATAAATTTACCGGGGCATAATAAAACTAAAATAACTCACATTGACCAAAATATTTAGTCGGACTAAAAAAAAATAACACAAGGCTGAGTTTGACGCGATGAAATGAACAATACTGAATTAATTTTAATTAGTAATTTGCCTCCTACGGGATCGTCGAAAAGTTGATAACGGCTTGTTAAAGTGTCTCTACATGCAATGTATCATGGATGCTAGTAAGGGGATAGAAAGTTTGGAACTCGAAAATGCTTCCATAGGAAAGTTTTCTACATTAGCCGCTCCTATTGTAGGTTGATGCTAATATCCTGCATATTTCTTGCCACGTCTTAAAAAATAGTAAGTATACTGCAGAATTTTTTTAACTGGAGTTAACCTATTTTGAGTCTAGAAGTGTAAAAAGTAATTAGAGCGATCCAGCAGAAAGCACTCAAGCTGTAGTCTGAGATATCCATGTAGTTCTAGCAATAATTTGTTAAGAGTACACGGTGTTTTAGAGCGCTCTATTGGACAGCACTATTCGCATATACTTAGTGTACGCTTGGTTAGTTTATTCAAAACACTTTATGTTGGTGGATCTCTAGTTGCTCTAGCTGGAGAAAATCTAGTACTGCATAGTGTATATTTACAATTCTATAGCAGACGGTGCCTTCTCCTGCTATACGTAAAGATGTAGCATAGCTTGTCACGTTCTTAGCTAAGACCACTCAGCCATAAGGCTTTTTCAGCATAATTTTGGTCTTTTTAGTTGAATTAATATTGAAGCGAGTTCATGTGATGTGAGGAAATATTCTTGCAATTTAATGATAGGCTTATTGTCAATCTTATTAACAGACAATTGATAATGTTTTTTTACAATAGAGCCTTGTTATTGTTTGGAGGGGTCTCCGATTGCCTTCTGGATGGTATAGTTGAAGCGTTGACGGGTAATTTCCTCCAAAGGTTTCCACAGTATGTAACCCAGCCAGGAATATCGGTGGAAACTTATAGTAGCATTTCTTCATACCTCCTTATTCACTCCGTACTGTTTTCTGCGTCTTCTCCCAAGTTCCATGTAGGTATTATGTATATATGTAGATTTTATTATGTGTGGCTATAATTTTTTTTTCCATCTTAAATGCATATTCATGTTGGGCACCTTTTCGTAACGGTCTGTGTGGAATGAATGGTGACCTGTGTCAGAGTTTCATTAACTTGTTTATTAATGCACACTACGTTAAGTACGTACATGCTGACCTATTATTATGGGCCACTCTCCTGCCACATTATATGAGTAACAGTTTCGAGATACTTACCTAATCCATTTGGTACCTAAGACGAACTGATGCGCTAGGAAGACGTTCACGCCATTCTGTGGTTTATCATGCCACCTAGCTCTCCATTTCGTCTGTCAATTTTAATCAGTTGATTACACTATTGATCGTCTTCACGGCGCATAATGTCGGCTACATTGTTTATGATTTTACAAAAATATGATTAACTAGAGGTCTATCCCAGCTTCACACGGGTAGATAGATACTTAAAAATAATTTAGTTTTCATACAGATCCCTAACTTTTTCAAAATATTTTATAGCATAATATGTTAATCTGGAATAATTGCATTGCAATATATCGTGTCAAGTCACTTTACCACCGTGACTACTTTGCGCGGTATTTCTACTAAACTTGAATGACTCCCCTCAGTCCTCTCCCCGCTCCCGTACGCACTCTGCATCGGATAAGTTGAGATGATAAGAGACTATGCTTTTTTTTCCAATACTCACATTTTTAAACTCGTGATAACTTTCGAATGGTATGTCTGAATTGAATAATTCAAAAAGTTATACAAACATATTGAAGCAGACTTGAATATGAACTAATTTATTTTAATAAGGAGTAATACCAAGATGCCAATAAAGAGCCTTTTCTAGAGGTGACATTTTATTGATTTTTTTAAAATAAAAAAACACTTATTGTGGCATAACTATAATAGTTAGACATATGCTGTCGCGATACTTTTTGTAAATAATGATGTCTTCTACAAAATTGTAGTAAATTGTTTTATTCTATCATCATTAGTTTTCATAGCGTTCGCGATAAAAATAATATTTTAGGTAAATTTTTTACACCTTGGGTTACATTATTGAAGTTTTCGTAGGTTACCCATTTTTTTGGAAATTAAATATAGCCTATGTTCACCGCCGATATTGTAGCTTCCCAAAAGTGAAAGAATTTTTCAAATCGGTTCAGTAGTTTTGGAGCCTATTCGATGCAAACAAACAAACAAAAAATCAAATCTTTCCTCTTTATATATTAGTATAGATAAGATATGATTTTAATCAGTGTTTCACACCAGTGTACCAGTGTTCTTTATTTCAGTAGGTTTTCTATTTCAATTCACATTACAAAATTTAAAAAAAGAATGCCTAAGGATAAAATAAATGGTAAATATAGTTTTTTTAAGTAGGTTATATTAGAATTTCTTGATTTGTCACTGGTGTATGAATGTACCTTCCTACCTTAATAACAAAGAACTGTTTACGAAACACTGATGACTATTATTGTTCTTCATAATATTGAATCGTTCTATTATCACTTTAGGTAAGCAGCATGTAAACTTGTAACAGAAAAACTAAATAAATTTAAGCAGTAGTTGGTAAAAGAAATTTTTAGAGATTTCGGTTGGTTCCATTATACAATGTGTTATCTCGTCACTTGAGCGAATAATAGACAAAAATCTATCGACAAAAAGCATTTTTTTTAAAAGTTCTTCTTCTTCTGTTCTATTTTCTAATTGAAAAATTCATACACTGTGTTCTTATTTATTTTCTTTTCTAAACGGCAACGCTGGTAAAATAATATTTGATTTCAAATTTGTGCAACCAAATTTTTAAACTTCAATTCTGTGACAATTTTATTATTATTTTTCTTAAATAAAATGAATCTGTGCTCACTCAAAGTGGACACAAACACACTCTTTTCCTCTTTCACAGTAAGCTACGTCGTCAAAGCTTACGTCGTGAGAGAGGAAAATCGAACCCACGACCTCTGCACGAAACAGTAGCCCTAGTATAAGTTTTCGATGATCGAATATTGAAACGATCATCGAAAGAGTTACGAAAAATTTCCATACAAAAATGATCTAATGATTCGATCGTTTGATTTTCGAACACTATTTGCACGCTAAGAAGCGCTTATTAGCGTGCACTTAGCTTTCGATCAAACTCGTACTAGCCCCACAGTACGAAAGCCGGTGTCGTAACCGCTAGTCTACCAACCACCTCATAAATGGATTACATCCATTTGGGGTGATCGTAAATTTGGAGGCTTATCGATTTTCGTCACAAATATCTCGGGAATAGAAAGATATAATATGTATCTTACTAATAAAAAAAAACAATAAAATAAAACTTTTTATTCATATAATTTACATAAAAAATAGCATCAATGTAAATAAATAATGAAATAAAACGTGAATGTAGTATAACTTCACCCAAATATAAAAATGCTTACCTACAGACATTCAAACCTATTCTACTTAAAATGAGTTATTTTGTACTTATACCTCTAGGTTAAATTACTTATACCTAACTTGCGCAAATTAATGATTTTTTTTTTGAAAATTTCATTTAAATTTTAACAATCGGAAAATACATGACAGGGATAATAATTTCAATAATATACATACATAAAATTATTGCACATATTTTTGATTAAGATGTAACATCAATAGGTATAAGTTTTAAATTTTTTTTGAAAACTTGTAGCGATAAACATTTTGAAAGAGGAAAAACAAGTATATTTACAAGGAATTTTTGTTTTTTTTAATGAATCTATGCAGATGAATTAATATAATATTTAAATATATATTTTTTAATATAAAAATGAATCTGGGCTCACCTAAAGTGAATACAAATACACTTTCGACATTTTTCACATGCATAAAGGAAAGCTTGTGTTGTGAAAGTGGAAATGGTCAGCACTGGGATTCGAACCCACGAAAGCCTTCGACTGATACCACTGGACTACCGACCACTTCAATTCAATAATATTGTGCTTATTTACATTCTTTAAAAAATTGAAGCAAGAAAATTTTTCACAATTCAGGAGCTTCTAATTTTAATGCGACATAAGTAAGCAGGTAGGTATAGTTTGAGCAATAAAAATTCAGAAGTTCGTTTGTACTGTGGAGTCCAGGGAAGATTCAAGTGGTGACCACTGCCTTAAACACGCAGTTGTCCTCGTCCATGAGTGCCGGCCAGAGGAATGCCCTTATCAGATCAGAGCGCTGATCCGATGAGTGAAATCTGACGTGTTTATCTGGTCTCATTATCACTGGAAAAATAATTTTTTTTACATTCAAAGTGAAGACAATTTTGACGCTGTTTTACATAAGTTATATACAATATGCAAGTTGTGCAGTCAAATGAAATAAGTAGGTATATTTAGGAACTAAATTAATTGATCAATATGGCATTTAGAAAAAGATAAGTTGCGAATGGAGTACACGAAATTTGTTTTTAAGATATTACACCAAAAAAAAGTTTATGGAGTGTAATTATGACATAAAATCGCAATCCTCTAAAACTTTGTTGGAACCTCCTCAGTTGTCGCTTAAATTGCCAAGCATTAGTTTTAAGATGACTTTAAGCTTTTGTAGAACTGTCACAGATACGACCTCATCACTGATAAACGTAGGTATAAGATCATAACATAATGTTTCCTTAATGCCTTATCAGAACCAGATCTGAAAATATCAAACAGTATGATACCAAAAGTGAATATGAAGTGATCTACCTGGCGTGAAGTCTGTGTCGATGGTCAAAGGGGGGCATTGCACACAGAGGGTCCATGCCAGTCTGCAGCACTCTGCTATGTACTTCATCAGTCCCGTGCAGCGCTCCAGGCAGGGGTACTCGTGCAAGGTGGATAGGACCTGGGAGTTAGAGAAAACGAATAACACATCTGGGAATGTTAAGTATAGTATGATATACATGACAAGATAAATTATGATTTATCTCAACTTTCTCTGGAAAGATGCACTGTTTACCTCACGTCCTTAAGTAAAGAGACTTCTGGAGATAATGGAAGTATGTAAGGTAGGTGTCTCATTGAAGTGTAGGTACGTGATAAGATTATCTTAGTATAAGGTATGTTTAATAGTGATTATTTTTTTGAGAAGTATGTAAGTTCTAAGATTTTATCGTAACTTTCATTGTGTATTGTTAAGTTAAGTTTTTACTTCAAGAGAGTCTTGATGTCAGCTCAATATTATAATACAGCGAGTGTGGACACAAGTCAACACGATGGACAGAATATAATCCTTCGAAATGCTGATAAATATAGACCGAATAAGAAGCGTTGATGAGTAATTCCGAGAAGAAGTCTTGAATATTCGGAAAGGAGGTAGTCGTCACCTAAATCCGTTAATAGTTCAACAAAATATTAGGCAAGATAAACTATGTAGGTATAAGTAAGAAATGAAATGTTTTATCATTAGGCACGTTCTGTACAAAACATCGAAGACAAGTTGGCTCCCAGGTTCAGAACGATCTATGTCAAAAGTTACGCATATCTCATCTGATCAAATAGCAATCTCTATACAAAATACAGGTCTTCACAAATTAAGGGTAGGTACCCGTCTATTGAATCCTCAAATATCCATTCAGAAGGTAACCAAAGACGCGCCAGATCCCTACAAACCGTTATTTATATATTTTGAAATTGATGTCTTCAAAAGACAAGAAATAGAGATAAATTTGCTGTTTAATCCATTAAACACACTAGAGGGAAACTGCAAGGTATTTTGGTGCGAAATTTTGTATGTACCTATCGTTATATAATATGCCTGTTCTGGGGAGATTGAAACCAGGCTTTTGCTATCCCATCGTCACTGCAGCAGACCCTGAGTATCTAGAAGGAGTTCTTCATTCTTCCCCCTCTTTGGAAGTGGCCATTGAAGTCCCCCATTAGATAAAGGGCAGTTTAGCAAGAGCCGGCCTCTTGGAGCGGAGTAGAGATTTAAATCCCAATGCCGAGTTAGTGACTGATTCCGGAAGAGGTGTAGATAAAACAAAACAGAATGGGATTCAACATCGTCAGTGTATGACACATTGCCGTCCGCGCTGCTCCAACAACTGTTGTGTCTGCAGCAGCCCTGATTTAGTCTGCCCATCTAGTGGGTGATCTTCCTTTGCCTCTAGATTCTTTGACACCACGAAAAACTACCAATTTTTCCAGGCTATATTCATGTCGCCTGGCAATGTGTCCTAAGAACTGGAGGATCCGCTTCAGACATAAAGAAGAATGTCTGTCTGCTAAAAACGGGGTACAACATTGTTCAGAAAAGAGTGAGTCTGTTGTAGAAAAAAAATACTAGAAGATTTAACCGAGTCTGCCATGAGAGTTATTATATAGACCCTTGAACGTAGCCACTTTACATACAAAGAAGATTGCGATAGTATCTCGTCTGCTACAGTTTGTTATCTCGGAGTGTCCGCACGTGAAGTGCAAGCGTCTCACCAGCGTGATCTTCCCAGCCACATTCCCAACACGTTTATTTATTCAGTGTGGAACTTACATAATAATAAAGTAAACAATACTTAGGAACGTGCATTGTCTTACTTGAAGAATTCTAAAAAGTTACATGGAAAAATTTGTACCTACGAGCTTAATACCTTTATCATGGGATTTTATAGGACCATTTGAATTAAAAGTAGGTACTATGTTATTTATGTAACACAGGCTATGGAACAAAAATCCGTAAAATTAATTTTCCAAATTGCCGAATCACTCGAAAATGAGTGCTGTGCTAAAATAATGTTTCAACTTGGATATTTTTTTGTTTTCACTGACTGGCTTTTGGGGCAACTTTATTATAGCTTAAAACTTTGTTAATCCATCATTTTGAATTCTCTAAAATCATTACAACCAAGTGGCCTTAGCCAAGTGTACCATTGCGATCACGATTGCGATATTTTTTTTTTATAATATGGACAAAATGTTCCAAATTAGCAGATTAGGGATATATCGAGAAACGAGCTCACTCTGATATTGTTTGATTCGATGAAAGTCACGATAACAAAAGAATGCAAGTAAAAAAAGGATCAACAAAGTCATTACATCATAGAAACATAAGGAAATAAAATAACACTGTTTTAAACATTAATTAAGGAGTCATTCCGTACTTCAGTAGATGAAAAGATGGTGGATCTCAATGAGTCATCCTTAGAAGAAATGTGGAATATGTTTAAAACAGCCTTGACAAACGCAGCTGAGTCAATCCTTGGACCGAAGCCGAATGATAGACCAATATGGATGTCTGACAATACTTGGAACCTGATTGATATAAGGAATAAACTTAAAATACTGAAGGATAGCGAGGACGATGAAAACAGAAGATTGTCATTAATGGCGGAATACAAATCAACTGACAAGGACGTAAAACGATCTGCTAGACTTGACAAACGCCGTCATCTTGACAAACAGATTGATGATGCTGAACAAGCCGCCTTTGAGAAAAACTCGCGCAAACTATTTCAGATCACAAGGCAAATATGTAACAAGCCCACAGTAAGACCAAATGTCATGCGCAACCACAATAGACAAACTGTATCTAGCACTGAAGGGATAAAAGAAGTATGGGCAAATCACTTCCAATCACTTCTAAATCGTCCCGCCCCCACAAATCCTTTAAATCTAAACGGTCTACCGAATCTTCCCCAAGTCGAGCACCTCACCGAAGACCCACCCAGTCTACAAGAGATAAAGCAAGCCATTCTCAATCTAAAGAACAACAAAGCTCCAGGTCCAGATGAAATTTACGCTGAGTACCTGAAAACTACGTGTGACTCCACAGCCCAAGCAATGCATAAAATAATCCTTAAAGTTTGGGAAGAGGAATGCTGCCCGGATGATTGGGTAAATGGAAACATCATACCCCTGCATAAGAAGGGAGACCCAATGGACAGCAACAACTACCGCGGTATAACACTCCTAAGTATACCAGGTAAAGTTTTGGCTTATGTTTTGCTAAACAGACTGAGAACCCCTTTTAAACAAGTTTTAAGAATTAACCAGGCTGGATTCCTACAGGGCAGATCCTGCGCCGACCACATCCACAGCATCAGATGTATTCTCCAACAGCACCATGAATTTAGAAGTCCTTTGTCATGCTGCTTTGTCGACTATGAAAAGGCATTCGACAGCCCTCACAGAGAAACTGTGTGGAATATACTCTTGGCATACGGTGTCCCACCAAAAATTGTAAACCTCATAAAGTCTCTCCACGAAGAAAGCAAATGCCGTGTACGAGTAGAGAACGACTACACAAGATGGTTTGGAGTCACAACTGGCGTGAGACAGGGTTGCGTGCTCGCCCCCTATTTATTTATTATTGTGATGGACTTCATTCTCCGTCTGGCCATCCCTCAAGATCGAGGTTTACACATATCCGATCCTCTCACTCTGTGCGACCTAGAATTTGCGGACGACGTGGTCATACTTGAAAAGGATAAAGAACTGGTGACAGAAATCTTGAGGCAATTAAAGGACTACTCAGAAAGTATTGGCCTAAAAATAAATACCACCAAGACCAAAAACATGCAAAATGATTTCTGCTTAAGCCGGGGAGCCATAACTTTGGGTAGTGACGATGTCGAGGATGTCGACAGTTTCAAGTACCTGGGAGTCTATTTATCACCAAACGGCGGGGTAGAGAAGGAGCTCTCCATTAGAATTGCAATGGCGAGCTCGTCCTTTAACAACATGAGAAAACTGTGGAAATCCACCAACTTCTCCACCAAGACTAAGTGTCGCCTGTTTAACGCATGCATTATGCCAGTGTTGTTATATGGTTGTGAATCCTGGCATCTGACGAAGGCTCAACAGAGGAAAATTCTCAGTGTTGAGAACAGATTTTTGCGACAGATTTTGGGGATAAGGTGGTACCACTATGTCTCAAATGAGACCGTACGCGCCAGAACAGCACAACAGCCAATCACCTCAGTGATCCAGAATCGCAGATTGAGTTGGCTTGGCCATGTTCTCCGCATGTCCCCCGAGAGACTTGAATATGCAAGTCTTTTCTACAATCCGGATGGGACAAGAAGGCGAGGCAGGCCGAAATTAACAATCAAGCGGGCATTCACTGCGATTCTACAAGATGCTGGACTAAGCTGGGATGAAGCTGTGCAACTGGCGCAAGATAGAGAGGCTTGGAGGAACTTCGTGGCGTCCACATGCTCCACACTGGGAGCGAACGTGGATTAAGTAAGTAAGTAAGTTTTAAACATGGTTGTCAGTATAGCCGGCGGAGCTTAATCCTCGAAGTATTATCTTTACCAACCAACTGGTCCCGTCAAAATGAGACAGGATTCAAACCCCGAGTAGAAATTTCAAATGAAAAAAAACATAATAATATAGAAAATTTCTGACCCGATCTTACGCCACTAGGCTACTGAGAATTAAATTATTAGACTACAAAAATTCAGAAACTTTCAGCATATTGCGACATTAATTCATAAATAGGTGCCTGATAACATAGTTTAAATAATATGCACCCATTTAAGTTTTAAGAGCGAGGTAGGTATGTGAAAATAATGCAGAGTTGAAGAATTGGGAATATTGAAGCTAGACACCGAGCGTGTATCTAACACCAAATCATTAAAAACAGTAATCAAAGATAATTATTTTGGTTCCATTGAGTTAATGGAATTATCAGCTACTTTAAAATTATTACGGGATCATTTTTTATCTAAGATGACTTGGTGGTTTTACTTTGTACAAGGTGTGTGAGAAACGCAGACGGTTGATAAGTAGGTACTGGTACTTCATTGTCACTGTCAGCAACTACGTGATTTTCTCAAGTTCCGTTGTAAGTCTTCTTTTAACTCAGTTTACTCACTAAAATGTGCTTTTTGTTTTAGTTTTAAAACTTAAATAAATAATGAAATTTATTAATTTTAAAACTCTTGACCGTATGTACCTAGGAAATTAGAGCAAGTACATAGAAAAATGATTTTTAAAGTCTGTTTATTTTACTGTGATTGTCAGAATAGGTATATCTGTTCCAATTATTGAATGTTGTTTGAATAATAATTATCAAGGATATTAGAAGATTTTTAATATTATAGATGGTTTGAATCTGTAATAGATTTTGTTGGTAAGTACCTATACGTGTTGTATTGTTTCAAATATATTTTAAAGAACCAAATGTTTGCGAAGAATTGAAAAGAAAATAAACTGAAAATGCAATTACCTACCATTTGCGAAATCTTAACCGACATCTTAAAGCGGAGATAATACTTTGACAAAGATTGGTTCGTGATTTTTAGATTGGAGAGGGCGAAACTTTAAAAAAGTGCGAATAGTCTACGGAAGACAGACATACGTCTCCGTCTACTAAAGAAGTTGAAAACATAATGAGCAGTTTTTTTAGGAACAAAAGATTCTCCATTTGGATCATGTTTTGCACTGCATCATGGGATTCAATGTTAATATTTCGGAAGGGGAGACAAGGATGGATTATTTTATTGTACACGTAAATATGGTTGGCTTCTTAAAATTGACCGTGACGCTATGAACTCTCCATTAGAGTACCAACATTGATTGTAGGCCCATGATGCATTGTGTCTCTTGTTGCATTAAATACCTACGCTTCTCATGACATTTTATCACAGCATTCACCATCGTATGTGTGTGAGCCCGATGTTATCATTTTTGAAATAATGTGTTCAAAACTACTATAGGTAGTACCTAGGTAATTGCATTATTTTAACTACGGTTTAAAGTTGCAAGGTGCTGTAACAATATGCACATTGTATAAATTCTATTATGGAACAAAAGATTAATGTTAAGGTATTATTTTATTTTTTTGCTCAGTGTAACGGTGTATTCCACAACAACAAAAACAACCTAAAGGTTAGTGGTCGCATTTGTTCTTTCCATAAGGTGTAACGGCTGGATTTTGCATTCTCACCCTAATTCGGGAAATTCAAAACGGATGTTTGGTCACTCTTATATATATTTACGAAACCGGTTATGGCATTAAAAGTTCCTTTCACAAACAAAAGCAGTCTTTTTCAGAACAACCTACATTTAAACACGAAATACGCAATAAATTTTCTCAATTTTTGCCATTACTTGACCAACTTTATAATTTTCCAATCAGTTTGATTCCTAAATTCCCATGTGAATATTCCTACAATTCAGACTCTTGAAGATTGATTGATAGAAGAGATTGATGATAGATATGAAGCTCTCAATGAACTTTCTGATTATGATGAGGATAATAAACTTAAAGGCGGTTGTCTCCGATGCCTCAGATATTCTATAGAACTAATAAACATATCTATTAGAGAGTAAGGTTCGCATATACAAAAACCTGCGTCGGATCTGTAATGACATACGGAGCTGAGGCGAGGAGGAACACGGTAAGGGCAAAACACTCGAAGAAATAGAATCCTAAATGAATAGTTCCGAAGGACTTGCAACATACAATATTTTGTAAGCTGGAGAAAAAGACAAGAGAGACAACGCTGACATAATTTGTCCAGAGACTTCCGAAAATAGTAAAGGAAGAACTAGCAGATTTTATTGACAATGATTAATATTTTTTCGATTGCTAACATAGCCGTAACGAGATTATAGCGTAGATGTTTATCTACCTGTATTACATACACAAAATACCTATAAATTTAATTTTTAATTTTTTACCATCAGCCTATCACCTATGTCGTCATCGGTTGATGTCACATTCTAAGTAGGTACCTACTTAATAACTAGACACGACAATTCAATGTCAAATATACAACAAATGTGTGGTGTACAATATTTATACTTAGATCTTAAGTAAATCACAAAATTATTCCTATAAGATAAAGAGCTCTATAAGTAGTATTCTTCCAATGGCCCAGCTTAATAATTATAGTCATACACTCTCATACATTGGAATTATACGGTATTTATCATGAAATCTTATAGCATTGCATCGCGTTACCCATGTGTTTATACTTCTGTTTCCGGTGTGTAGTTTTTTTATATAGAAATAATAATAGCACATTACGTTAATTCAATATTCTATGAAGACAATCAAAAATATTATCAACGTTTACACATACGTATTACGCGGCTTACGCAAAGATGTTATATTATGCATCATTATTTTGTTAAAAAATAAACATATAAGGCGATTATATAATACTTTATGCTAACTATGTGAAAATACTGATTAGAAACATCACATTATATTTTTTATTATGTGTATGTGTGTGACTCATCCTTTTCTAAATGTCTGGATCGTTTTTTATAGAATTTTAAGTGCGGGATTAAGTGGATTTTAGATTTTTAAATGAAGCTAAATAAAGTTAGTGTTATGAAAATGAAAGATTTTCGGCATCGGAGGTCGAAACCACGACCTTCGGAATGAAAGCCGGCGACTTAACCCACAGGCTGCCAACCACCTCGGTTGTTGGTAGTAGTTTGGAATTGTTTAAACTCATCATTTAATAATTTAATAAAAAAATACATGGTGAGTTAATTAATTATTGTTGACAGCTTTTGCAATCTATAAGAAATGGAATAAAATGAGTGAGAAACATAAACATAAAGCATCGTTCGTGTTTCAACTGGGTAACGTCTATCGGGACTAAGGTTGGTTACCTGCATTATTTAGAAATAGATGGGTAGGTACTCATAATCCTATACCGAATAGTGCAGTGACTCATTTATTTTACCACATTTTCTGAATTTTGCAATAATTGAAAACTGAGAAAGATCTGTAGATATAAGTACAAAATACTTAGATACTTGAAGACGATTTTTTTTATATTTAACAAAACTAAAGCTACGAACACCATGGGTACATAAAACGAAATATTAAAAACGAAACGAAACTTGGTTCAGCCAAAGTGAACACAAATATTACACATTCGACAATTTTCTTCACAGTGTGCTGTGATCTGTGATAGAGGAAATATTCGTCACCAGAGAGCACGGTTTGATTAGGTACATATACGCAGCATTGCAAGGAGTTCCAATTATTAATAAATGTCAGTCTGGGATAAAAACAGCAAGGAATGAAAAGGTAATGAAAAACAATGTACAGATTCATGGTTGCAAAATAAAACCAGCTTACCTGATGTGCGACTTGTCGTTCAGCCTCTCCAAGAGGAAATGTGTCAGCAGATACGGAAAGCGTCGCCCTCATGGAGTTTTCCAATTGAACAGTCGCAGAGTCTACGTCAGGATTCGACGAATTCACGAGTGTCCCATGTGGTGAAGATACAGGATTAAGGTTTAACCCTAGAAGATTTCGAACTTCCACGAATTTCCGGTCCCGCAACATTTGACAAGCTCTGAATGCCAGCTGTGGAAAGAAAACCATTTATTTATAGATGTTTATGATTTAGATGTTTTTTAGAAAACACATACCTACATACTTTTATACTAATACTCCAGACATGGACATAAAAAAGATACTAGTTGCGGAAATAAGTTTTGGGGGTTTTCTATAATATCAGACGCGTTTCACTCCCATATGGACCCTTGGGCCGCGAACACGATTCGTAGTAAATAAGTAATGGTAAATGTTAATTTTGAATGCCTATAGGGATCATAGGGAACACCTATGTTATAGAGAAATAGGAGTCTTACCACTATGACTGAAAATAGTATTTTTGTCTTGAGCTGATGAGCATTTTGAAGAGGCGGTAGAGCATTGAGAGCTTCTTGTGTTTCCAGTCTTGATTTGTTGAACATCTGCCCATACCTCATAATCAGTTCGGACCTAGATAAAGATTACAAACAGTTGAAGCCACAATTCATCTATAACAAATTATTTGAAGATCATTTGGCGATAGTACGGTTACCTTGCTGTGTCTGCTTCATTTCCTGATGAGGAGGCATCAGGATCAGAGTGGTAGCCATCACTGCAGCAGGAGAGGGCCGGAGGAGATGCTGGAGGCGGTGGAGAAGAGGAGGTACAGGATGAAGGTAGAAGAGCAAGCACAGCGCCACAACCACGAGAGAAACTCATCAACAGTCCGGCTGCAGCTCTGGAAAGTAAACACCAGCATATGTTAAAAAAAAGTTACCCATCATCACGCCGTATTCCTTAATGTGTAGGCAAAGAGAACGGGCCTTAACTCTTTTCTATCCACGCACATTACTTTAGCTTCTTCCATCGACATTACGTTTCTCATACTTCTTTTGACATGGCCTTCTTTGAGGTCGATCCACGTCATTCTCGGTCTTCCACGTCTCTTACCCATTTTCTTTCGCCGTATAAACTATTTTTGTAAACTTATTTGTATCCATTCCTTTGATACGCCTAAATAATGTCAACTTTTTTTTTTCAATTATCTTTGGGTTAACTGTGACAGTTATCCATTTTTAGATAAATAAATGTATTACTGTATTAGTAGTGACAGAAATAATGTCAACTTATTAACTTCTATTTTTGATACTACACTCACATCCAGAAAACATTTTTTACTAACATTCTCATTCCTTTTCATGTCCGATATAGTTTTCAACATATTCTTCGTAGAACTATCATTTCTACCGCAAAATTCCTCATTACATTCCTCTTTCTTTTTCTTTTCCACGTTTTAGAGCTATACGTTGACAGTAATATATATAACGAACATTAAAATAGACCATAACTTTGAATACTGATTGCAAATATGGAAGTCAGTGCTTTGTCTATACCAATCGAAGCACGCTGTGATGGATACAAAAATTACAGTTTCTAAGCAGGGTTTCAGACACAGGTAGAAATAAGTTATGTTATATATGGTTAAAATCTTATTAAATTATGCATACAATATTATTTTCTGCATTTAGTGTACATACAAGCTTGTGTACAGTGGGCGGGAATGGGTTAGGACAGAATTTAATTTTTTTTTTTACCCATCACGCCGTTTCCCGAAGGGGGTAGGCAAAGAGTACGGACTTACATTCTTTCCTATCCAAACAAACCTCTTTCGCTTCTTCCAAACGCATAACATTCCGCATACATGCTCTCCTATTTCTTTTGCTCCTGACTTGGCCCTAATCTAATCCCGGGGGGGATTTTAAAATAGGTACCCTTTTATCATTCATTTTATAAGAAAAATTAAAAAAAAAAGCTGTAGCGTAGCTACAAATGATACTTAGTATTAAAAAACAAGTCCAAATTACCAGATTGGGTATCATTCGATTCGATTAAAGTACCTACATTTTGTATTTAGTAAAATTTAATACGAATGTTAACTTCTAATACTTGAGAATGAGAAATTTTAGACACCTCGCTTTTTCGAATAAATTATTTGACAGTAATTTACTACTTATGACATTCCAAACAAATATGAAAAAAAAACAACAACATTATGTTTTGTGAGTTAACATGTAGCTTCTCTAAATAATAGGTGAAAGTATGAGTAAAGATTATCTGATATAACCATTAGTAGGCAGGTATTATGTCTGCCGTAATATTATTTGGGCAATGCAATAGGCATTGTTCAAGAAGCTATCACGTTTATCTACGTTCAGGTGCTCAGGAAATAATAGTTTGGTAATCATAAAAGATAACTAAGTTGAAATAAATTAGAGTTACGCTTATAATCTATGCATTGTTTTGTTTTAAATAAAATTAGCTTTTCTAACGCATATAGTATAAATTAAATTGTGGGTGAGTAAAGATGTAGTCACTAAATTTTGCGCGTGTGTTTGTGACAGGTGTTTGATGCTATGTGAAAATATAACTGAAGTGTTAAACAAAGGTCTATTAGAAAAGTTTATTAATACATTACTAAACTTAGAACTAGGTATTTATATTAAAAAAAAATATTGTTTTAGAGATCGTTTGTGTTTCTTTAAAAATAACCCCATAAGGATGAAACACGTTGTACCTACCTACATAATGTTGATGAATAAGATGTCTACTACATTATGAAAATCTATGGATGTAATTTAAATATAACTTCAGTTCATATTTTGAAGTTAAAAACCATCATACAACCCCCCCAGTCGTCGTCCTCATAGCTGAGGGTCGTGGCCATCATGAATTCTATCTCGAGCCATTGCTCTCCAGGATGTTATGTTCGCTGCTAGATGTACGGCTCTATGAAGTGTTGTCGCGTGGATGTTTTGCTTTATTTGGTCGGTCCAGCGCATCGGCGATCTGTCTCGTGGTCTTGTACTTGGCGCTCTTCCAAACATTATCAGCTTTTCAAGATTAATTTCAATTTTGATTGAAATCAACGACTTACATTCAATACGTTATTGTTCTAAAACGCGTGGTGAGTAGGTGCCTACGTACACACCAAACGTCTCGTTTCCGCTGCTATACATACGCACACGGCAAAGTAAATTTGTTGATGGTGAAATCAAAAATCTAATCATTCCACACCTGTTTTAGTATCCATCAATAAAATAATCCAACCATTTTAGGCTCTTATGAGTTTTATATGACCTTTATTGTAGTAGGTCTCAAGATTCTCGATAAAAGAAGCCTCGAAATAGATAAAAGCAATAAATTGTCAGATTGATTAGATATAAAAATTTTCTCCTTGCTATAACGTACACCATTATCCTGACTTTACCAACAATCTCTGCAGCGAATTATTGGTGTTGTGTTATCTTGAACTATGTCCTAGAGGACACGTCTGATGGAGTCACACATCATAAAAACCTATACGATCATAGGTACCATTTAAATTACGAACCTTCAGCTGGAAAGTTAATGGCAGTTTGCGAGAAGGCAATCATATCGATTATCTGTGTTAACAAATAAAGCCGCTATTTCTTGGTGTTGATGATAATATGATAAGGGGTCGATTAGATTCCAAGTACATTCATACTTTTCCATTTCTCCTTAAAAACGTGTCATATTATTTATGACGCATTTGGAAATACGTCTTGGCTATCCCGCTTGAGAAGAGTGGCTTTGAGATTCAAACTTAAATTTAAGAGATAATTTGCGAGAGGTCTGTTTCCTGAATTGAAAAGAAACTGCTTATGAAGAAAATTATTTTGGCAAATGTCTAGGATAATCTCATCTCACAATCATAATCATATAAACAATGAACACGGTTGTAATATACAATTTGTTGCTGATATGTGATTTGACTATGCAATTGACCTGTTTTTAATATCATTTTCATAATTCGTATATTGGTATCGTTTTACCAAGATAATAGTTGGGCATTCATTGGGTATTCAATAATATGTATAGGAGAGTAATGGATGCAAATATGTATTCAATGGTAAAAGAACTGGAGAGAAACCAGCTAACTTTCGCAACAAGTGAACTCCAATGTTGCCCACCAAACACCCAGGGCACGACAACGGTTTGGCCCACTGTGTTATTATCTCAAAGTTAAATTACAATTCAACTCCATCACGTTTAACGCATGCCTTTAACCCAAATAACACCAAAATATAACCATGACTACCTGCTATCAAATTATCTTTTACACTTTTTTTATTGACGACGCGACGGCTAGGAACAAAGCGGATTTTGATATGATTTAAAAAATACAGTAATTATCTCGATGCGTGTTAAAGATTTGGTTATATAGTAACGTTGATTAGAAATGTATCAACTTAAAAGTAGAACAGTATTTTCGTAGGTATATGAGTCGTTGAATCGAATATCAAAATCATACAAAATTTTATCAACTCTAACATATTTTGCCTAAAATTGCACTCTCTGTTCTTATTCTTCTTCTAGATCTTGAAATCTGTTCTGATCAGGTACCCCTGCTTCCGCGGATATCGACTGTTAGTTACTGTTGTCCGGCCTGGCAGTCGTCTGCCCTGTGGAATACTATCAGCTGCCACCTTGGCTATGCTGTCATCTCTCATTCTACTGACATGATCCCTCCAGTGTCTTCGCCTGCTTCTGTCCCATCTCAATACGTCACCTACTATATTTGATATTTTTCTTCTTTGTATTGTACAGAGTTCATTTTTGTTTCTTTACATTACAATTCTTGGATTTATTCTCACATTAATTTATACTAGGATTTACACTAGGCTTTAGCTTTTTGCCATTTTTAAAGTCTTGAAGGCGGCGATTGGGGAATTGATTTGATGTTCACTTTTCACATTATCTGGAGAGAGTACGAGATTCTGTCCATGAGAGTCTTTTACAAATCACATTATGTTAATTTCATTTGTATTTAGCTAAGATTTTGTTCTACTTCTATTGATCCTGGATTCATCACAATAAATTGCATTGACAAAAATAACTTTAGTTTTGAATTTTTGAAATCACTTTTTAATTTGTTTTTAATCAATTGTTTAATGTTATTAATATGTCCGTTCAAATCATAGAATGGATTTTTCTCAATTGCTCAGATTTGCAGTGAAAAATTGACTTTGAAATCTTAAATACTTATAGATTTTAAGCAATACGAATATTTCAAAGTAAATAGCTTTAATAAACAAATTATCTTATAAGTAATAGGCGATCAAACGGCAATTATAATTTGATATTAAATTTGATACGAAGAACTCGATATGAGTTGGAAGAAAGGTGTAATTATCTGGTATAAGTCTTTTTACACTAACGGTTCGCGTAATAAAAGATTAACATCCATCCAAATAAAATAATAAAATGGTTTATACCGAGGATACATGTAATGATTGGAAAGTACTCATAAAAATACAGTGCCGAAGCAAAACTGTCAAAAATGTTAAAATTTAATATCAACTTCGCTAATAACAATGGACCTACTTGGACAATATGCCCATAGATGATCCACAGACGGGACACAATAGCGAGATTCTCAAGCCTGTGATTGCAGGGAACTGGTGCAATAAATTAAACGATAAATTATGTTGTTGAAGATTTCTGAGAGTATTTTTCTAAACCGTACTCAGTTATCCGCAATACCACCCCAACGCATTTGACTTGGATGTCTGGATTTTGCTCTGTAGAGGGCGTGTCTCTTGCACGTTGCAGATAGCATACTTCTCGTCTGTATATCTTCTGACGTTACCACCCGGTGGTTGAAATAATAATCTAATGAAACGGCACTTTTGTTTGAATTTGCAATTTAATTTTATAGACATAAAATATATCTTACCTGTCATTTAAATTTTCTAGCGTAGGATCCAATCTTTTGATTTGTCCAACACATGACAACACCTCCTTGTCGTTTTGTACTCTGTTGGACAGTTGGGTAATAAGAGGAGGAAGCTGGACCAAAGACGGTTTATCCAGGAGTGTGAGAATAGTCTTGTTGTCGATGAGCCTCTTCTGGATGTCTCCTCTGGTGGTGGCTAGGAGGCGCTGATGTGATGAGGAGGCGGGATCCTGGTTCAGTGTGACGCTCGACTGGAATGAGATGATACAAAAATTCAGTATTATAATGTAGGTTTATAAAATATCTTTACACTTTATCATTTTCTTTCTTTCTACCCAACCTGAGAACGTGATAAACGCACGTACTGTTAACGAGTATAAGCAAAAAAATATTGACAAGACATTTAAATGATTATTTTGCAGTTCTGTTTCTTACGCATTTTATGTGTTATGAAAATTTTATTTTGTGTAATATAAGCAAAAAAGTTACTTCGTCTTAGATTTTATCATGGTAGGCTCTATTTAAAATCTCAACGATAATAACTTTTGTATTGGTGAGTCAAGATTTTACAGGTAGGTACCTCTACCTATACACCGTAGAGATGTAGGGGTGGGTACCAACCCTGTCGGCACGGGTAATTTTCAGAACGTCGGAGGGAGAGAGCATTTCCATTTTTTAGTAATTATGTATTTTTCACTTCTGTATTTTGTCGTGGTCTTCCTACTACATACCTCTGCAATTCTCGTTGAGATTTCAACTATCTACTCTATCCCTCCATTGTAGGGATTACTATACAAGGGATAAAAAAATAACAGTTGTCTAGGGCTGGGAAATGTGATATGGGCAAATAAGACAGTACTGTATTCTTAAATTTCCGACAAACCTTCCTTACACTACTTCCATTCTCATAGTCATAACAGTTTTGCAACGTTTTGTGCTGTGCTGAGCTATGGACCAATGCTAGTTTTTCACCAAGATTTTGGTAGTGCTCTGAAATCTTGAATCAAATTATTTAAACCACCAGTTTTCATTGAAAAAACTATAAATCATATTGATTTTGAAATAATCATAAAGATTATGATGTTTTAAGTTTTACCATGAAATCAAGTACGTACTTACTAAAATTTACACAGTTATTCAAAATTAACGTTAAACGTTACGCGAAATCTATGGAAGTATTACGACGCTGCTATTATATCGAAGACGAAACACATTTATTTTTTTGGTTTGTGAACCATTTTCAATTTGGTTAACGTTAACGTTTGGAATTTAACAGTTTTCACGTTTAACGTTATTTATTTCGACTTAGCTCCCTGAACACGCGCGGTAACGTAGCCAATGTCACGTAGCACGCAACGTATCAAAATTCCATAGTACGCGGTTCGCGGTGGTTCGTCACGAGTCACGCGTATATGGAAGTTTGATACGTTGCATGCTACGTTACATTGGTTACGTTACCGCACAGCGCGCGTGTTCAGATGCGTACAGACCCTTTGATTTCTAAGATCCACTCTTAACATTTACATAAAAAAAGAGAAAATGTCAAAAAAATAAACCTATTCATTTGGAAAAAGCGAATGATTTTAAAAATTACAAGAAAGCGATGAGAAATTAATACAGCACTAATACTGTTATTAGTGTGTTTATGATTTTAATTATCGCATCTAGATCTATTATTAGGCTCTATATAGAAACAACTGTGCTATAATAATTGGACACGTTAAAAACAGAATAATAGAGAAAACATCGTGCGAACGATAATTAGTGACTCTCTTACTAAAATATTGACACGGATTATTTGAGGAAATAACACCACTAAGCTAATAATTAACATATTGTGTACAATAATACCTAAATACAAAATAGGTATAATCATCTTAGTATGCGTTTACACCAAACTCTCATAATAAGTCTGCCATCGCCCATTCATTAGTTCTGTGGTGTTAATTCTTGCTGGTTGTTGTTTGCTTGGTGTATATTATTATCTTATATGAAGCCATAACACTGACATATTGAACGATCGACTAACGCTATTACGTCATCCGAATCCAAGCGATGACAAGAAAAACACATACACACATATATGGCGCTATTTAAGTATACGTAGTGGTGAGTGATTACTGTTGCCTAATACGGGTGGATACAGAAAACATGTACCTACCTCAGTGGTAGAAGAGTGAACTAATTTCAATTAGCTTCTTTACAGTAAAATCTCGCCATGTGTATACACTTTAGATACGGCTACCATTACACCTCGAGTCGAAAATCAAAAACAGCAAAAATGTATCCAAATTTACTTGTCAATATTGACAAGACATTTACATAAATGATTATTTATTTTTGCAGTTCTGTATCTAACGCTTTTTTGTGTCAAGTTTATATTTATGCTATTTTGTATTTAAAATTTTATTTTGGTGTAATAGAATAAAAAAATAAATAAAGTGAATTACCCATTAATTAATTATTGTTTACTTTCATTGTGTAACCGCAAAAACGCGCGACGAAGTCCGTCAAGTGACGACGGGTAGCCTAGTAATAAATCATTAAAATATCACAAAAATAAAAAAAATTGCTAGAAGAACACCGGTGAAAGCTATTCTTTCAGTCAATCCGACTTTGTAAATTAAAATGAATATTAACTAGTTTAGCTCTGCTTATAAAAGTTAAAAGATAGTTTAAAAAAAACATTCCAAGAATTGTAACTGTCCAACAATACGCAAACAAAACGGAACATGTGATAAATTTTTCGAATTATGTAATTCGATATATTATCGATGTAAGGTAGGTACCGCATGTTTGTCGAATGCTCCAGATTGCAGTTAAACAAATCATTCGCTCGAAGATTTCTTCAAACCATCGATGATCTGCTTCATCGAATCACAAATAATGTAACGCGCAGTGTATCTTGAACGAGTAATAGAGAAGTCACTCGAACTTCGCGGGAATTTCGCTCTTCGCATACAGGCGCGAATGGCAAATCCACGAAAATGACTAATTTTGATTGATCCGTAGTCAGATGTTTACTTGGTAACATCGATCATCGATTCAAACCTGCCTTCGTAGACAATTGTGCGGTCTAATTTTTCGTCAATGTAGAGTGCGAAAAAAATGAACTGTCCATTGGAACTTAATTATATACTTACACAATTATTTAAACCGACACATATATAAAAAGTAGACAGTTAATGTTCTTCCTACTCTACGAAAAATTCTTTCACAAAATTCAAATTGTCTAGGCCCCCTGATGATCAATATTTTTTCTTCTACATAATCCCAGAAGACTCGCCTTTAACATGGAAATTATGTCAATAATATGGATTACGATGAACATTAGATTAGGGTTTTAACCAGTTACATATTATGAGTATATAGATATAACGACAAAATATGTACGTATCAATATGAAAGAAAACTAAAACAATAAAATAGACACCTGGTAACAAAAAGGCTGTGATAAATTCTGGTCAGATACACTTTATTTTTTGTGTATAAGGCCAATTTTGGAGTTGTCAGAAATTAAAATGCTTTGGTTACTAACAACTATTATAAAAAAATAAATAAAACGCCTCATCACCTCCTTACAGATTGCGATGCAATATGTTTTGCTACTTCAGGAAGTCGGCATATTTTCGGGACATTATATAATGTGGATTTATTCAGTTCTGAACCAATCCAATCCGTAGGACTGAGACCGCAGAAGAAGATTCGTAGTATTAAAGTGAAAACGGAATCGTGTATATAGAGGGCTCAGTCAGTATAATACAGTTATACCGCGCACGCACATTCATTGTTACGCGAAGTTGAGTTCTTAACACGGACCATTACTCTCAAAGCCCTCATACTATAGTTCTTCAGATTCTCTATTGTCTATTGGTTGGACTTATGTATGTGAGCATTGCACTTACCAGCTCGTCCAATTTGTGTACCGCTGCTTTGTACGCTTCTATATGCTTCTGCAGCTCGTTCTTCAGGGCCACGTGGAGGGATATCAGTTCTCCGTTGCTGTCTGCAGTTAGGCCGTGTGTTCCTAAACCTATACAAAAAATCAAACTATTAGAATATCTTAAGAAACTAACCTTTGAAGAATCGCGTTGCCGACTGAACTGCTGAGAAAAAGCTTCATGGCGAGGGCTTGTCAAGTTCATATTATGTTTCAGCTAGCGGGCAGACATGAAAACAGGTTAATATTTTCACCTGTTTTGTATGGAGAAGACAGAGAAAATGGACTTGACTTTCCGTCATTCCCATTTAGATATTATACATAATACTTCCATCGCTTAAAAAAATGCAATACCATTTAGGTAGGTACCTTTTTCAATACCATTTAGGTAGTGTGGATTAAGTGTGGGATATATTAGCTTATCTTACTATCGAACACCGCGTTTCAATCTGGAATTCCATCTGGAACTAGATATGTAGAATCAAGTGTCTGTTGCTAACCAAAATCAATTTTGAATTCGACTACCTAAATGGCATTAATTGATCACGCTTAACCAGCCCTCGAAACAGCAGTAGAAGACTGTTGTATGCCCGCAGTGGTTCAAATTTGTATAAAAATTGTACCACTGCCCATCACCAGTCTTATAAACGTTAAGAGGGTTTATAGTCCTCTGCGGTTGGAGGCTATTTTTTTTCCTATTAATAAGGGTTTGTAAAACAACAAAACCATCGTATTGGATAATTTACCTTTAAACGGTTACTTCAATATTATTAATATTGATGTAATTCATCAGGCAATCATTCTTTCTACATACATGTTGTTTAGCTTATTTCAAATTGTTTCCAAACATACTCATTCCTCACTAAGGATTTGAACCTTCCGCATGATTTATTTAAACATAGCTATGGAAATACAAAAAAACGACAATCTGACCCGTAGACAAAATCAAATTAGCGTTCGACTACAAACGGAGATTTCGCCAATGTATAGTGCGAAAAAATTAACTTTCCACTGGAACATATAAACAATAATTTAAACCAAACAAAGACACTTCTATAAAAATATAAAAAGTGGACAGTTAATTTTCTTCCTACTCTTCAGTGTCGAAGATTTCGTTTGTAGTCGATCGCCAAATGCTATTTGTCTAGGCCTACTGATGTTATTGTTACACCGTCAAATCCACTACCTACTGATGGAGGTCCTAGGTACATTCACAACACAAGTTGTTTGCTTAGTGTGAAAGATATCGAAAGCCCTTCAATCTCTTTGGTAGAATGCTTGGGAGCCGTCCTCCACGGGGCATTGGCATGTGAGGAAGTCTGGATGAGGCCATTCTCTTTAGATGTGCAAACCAGAACCTTCTTCGTTGCTTTCCTTATATTACTATAGTAAGAAATTTTACAAAACCAGCAATCTTTACATTTAAAAATGGCAAACTAAATCTCACCTTGAACCGCTTTATCTAGTTCTCTTCTTCTGGTCAGCAAAAGTTCTCTGATAGGAGGATGCCAATTGGCTAACTCCCTGGCTAAACCTCCGCATCTCTGCCGTAATCCAGCGTCCTGTTGTCGGCTGAAGAGTCGGACTAAGCGCCATGTCACCAGTTCTGGTTGAACGTCGGGGCGGGGAACTACCTCCACAGTGGATATTCTGTAACAAATTGATAGGTATAATCATTAAGATGTGGTAAGAACATTTAACATTAATAATTAAAGGGCTTTTCACATTTTTATAAGTGACGAGAGCAGGTGAAACACACATAGAGAGCAACTGTTAAGAGCGAATATTAAATAATAAAATACAGGTGTTGACATAACAGTGATAGAAGCAAGTAGCCCCACCTCATACTACTGACATGCCTCAATAAACAACCCATTGCAACTTAACAGAAAGTGGACACTATTATCACTTAAGAATGTGGGAACTATCCGTAAGGTAAGAAATATTCGGAAATCGTTCACAAGCGTAATTTAAAATTCAAAATATTGAGTGAGATTCTTTACTGTTACCTATGCATAGTTTGAGTGCTCATCGGGAGACGTTGATTTGTGGAAATACCTGTTATTGAAGCACTGGAGATTCTATGTTTTTGTTTCATGATTTTTTTTTGTTTATGTTGTTTAATGTTCTGTTGGTAACTCTTATAAATAAAAAGATAAATAGTTATTACGTCAAAAAAGTTGCTTAGGCTTCGGCAAACTCTGAAAATTCGCTCTATTAGTTTTCCATTCCACACGAAATGCCGAAGTTAAACTATTATTTAAAAGTAAAGATGGCAATAATTATGTTAGAAAATTTAACAAGAAACTGTTTCAAATCGTATTTGCAAAATTTTAACCTAACACTTTTAAACGAATATCTCCAGAAAATAGGTAGCAATTATGGGAAAATCGGTTCCACTTGCGCTAAACCTTGTGTTCATGCCTTTAATACTTAACGAAATCACAGTCAGTTACGTCCACATCGAAATTCGTTATAATACACGAGTTTTTATATTTACAACTGGACCGGGATCTTTTCCAACCGAGGAAAGAGAAAGTAAAGTTTCCTAATTTCATTTATTTCTCGGATATACACGGTGAAAGCGCCATTAAACAACAAAGAAGTAAGAATTATATCGCAGGATGGTATAGGAACAATACATCGCAAAGTGCGGCTTTGGGATGTTCAGGCTATCCACAGCTCTAAAGATGGCAGAAAGGCTCTAATGCTGGAGATTTAGGCACGAAATTGCGTATGAACTACGATTTTATCTTAAGTATAAAAGAAAGTCGGGTTAGTACGAACACTTATAACAGGATCTTCCGATGTTTGATTTATTGGATTCTTCTCCGCTCCGGATAACAGAATAACTATAAAAATGTTGAAGAAATGCATAAGAAATAATATTAAATATAATATTATTAAGTTAGTATGCGACGCCAACGCCATCTATGAAAAATTCTATAACAACAAAATTATTGTTTACCAGATAACCATTGACATTAAAAATATTGGTACGCAGATTTTATGTAGATGGCAATTTTTTTCGCATACAGGACAACGTATGTCGGGAAAGCTAGTTTATAATAAAATATTGCTCAAATCCGACTTTTCAATTTCAACATACAGAAGCAGTTGGATTTTAAATAATTTTACATGATTAATTGGACACGAGACAGTTTTACTCTCTCTTCGACTATCCGTCAAAATATTTTATTATGGTTATAATAATATATCTACGTATATGAGATCAGTATCAAAATAATCAAATTACACAAAGAATGAGTCATGTTTGGAAATTTCGTTAAAACGGATTTGTCATGATCTCATAACCGTGGTTTAGACCCACTCACCGGTTATAATTGTTCACCATTATTTTCGGATCTCGTAGATGAGGTTATATTTCAAATTTAATAATGCCTGTCATACAAACGCTATTATTGTATCGTGATGGGTGTATGAGAAAACTTGTTCGTTCACAAAAAAACTCATGAATATCTAAAAAAAAAAACAGAGTTGCGAATGAAAGTTTTCACTTTCGAAGTAAATAGTAATCATCTTCACATCATTATTATTATTATTATTATTGAACTAGGGAACGTGTTGCCAGAATGAAATAACTATAGACCAGTGAATAAAATATTACTACGGGTTGCCAGTAACGTGAAATTATTTAATTTTAACGAGTATTGTGACACGGAAAATTTTCATTAACAACAAATAATATATCATATTTTTAATGAAAATTATACCTACAATCTGTTATTTCGACACATGAACAAACGAAATATGGGAATAGGTAATAGGCAAATATCTTTTAATTTAATTTACGTTCAAGTGGGCGGTATATTTTCTTAAAACAATTCTCATTTGAATGAAGTTCGCCAATCTATGAAAATAAATGTTTAATTTAAAAAGCCTACAAAAGCTTAATACCTTCAATAAGTCTACATCAACCAAAAACAAAAAAAAAATATTTTTCCACAAATTTCTAATAAAACATTATGCTATTGTTAATTTTACTTATTTTCATAGACATATAGGTGACCTGGTACCCTAGACAATTTGAATTTTGTGAACGAATTTTTCGTCAATGTAGACGAAATTCTTTCTACAGAGTAGGAAGAAAATTATGTGTCTTTGTTTGGTTGAAATAATTGTTTACCTACATGTTCTATACATTGACGAAAGTTCGTTCAATAAAATAAACTGTAACACTCGCAAACGAATGAAGGCTTAAAAAAAAGTAAAAGAAAATATGCCGCTTGCATGCTTAGGCACATTTTGTTTGATTAAGTGTCGAAATGACGCATTGTAAAAAAAAATCATAGTAATTCCAGTATTTTCTCATTCTTAAGCTATAAATTAGTTTTTATTTTTTTGTGTAGAATGTTTGTTTGCTAATTGATAGTTTGTTTACAAAAGACTTTCATAATCATTCAGGTTAAACTTGTATTGTATGCTATTAATAAAACCAGTAAATAGACAATTCGTTGATTAAGAACGTGCTTTTAAAAAAAATTACATATTGTGGAATATTTTTAAGGTATGGTATTATAATAACGAAGGTTGTTTAATGAAATATAGTTAATAATATGTTGAGTAAATTAAATATATTGTCTACTTACGATTTAATTACCAATGAGTGTTATGACAGCAACCATCGATTTGTTATTACAAATCTATTGTAAACTAAATCTGTAGAAACGTTATTTGTAATGTACGTAAGTATACTACATACGAATTTTTATTTTGTGTTACGTGTTTATATCAACGTGCGAAATTTGTGAACTTGCGAGGTCAAAATCTCAACACGCTTGTTGTTTACAAATAAAAGTTAAATAACACCATAATACTCTCACATAGGTAAAATTTATAATAGATATCGGAAATTTCACATTCGTTTAAGCAAACGTCATTAGATCAATTAATCTTTTAAGGTGTAAGGCGCGAAAACGTATGCATTAGATAAACATAGGTTCGAGATCCACTATGTGCATCTTTTTTTATCAAACTTTGTACTTTTTGTGTTTTGATACATATGTCACTGCTGATAGCCATTTGATGATTAAATTGGCAGAGTCTTAATTCAAAAAGCAGAATTATGCAAAACTTTTAGTTGAGAGACCCGGATATTATTCGAGTAGGTACTTCTTTTTTTCAACCTTGGTAACCATTTCTACGAAGGGTTCTCGGTCACGCCCGACCCGGGACACCTCTTTTATCGTTCGTACTCTTGTCTACCTCTCTCGTTACGCATCCAACCTTTGGCCTGAACCTCTTCGACCATCCATCTTTCCCATCAGCAAAAGTTAAAAATTTCATTTATTACCCACACAAAATGTGTCCCAGACATGCTATTTTTCTGATCTTGTAGTACTTAATTCGATTACTGATGCACCAAAACCATAATGCCTGTGACATCTCGGGAAATTGATATAGTGAGTGATGAAAGTTGTAAGTGAGAAAACATTTTTACGACTTAAGAACTAACCTTACAAACGAACATAAATCAAACATGAGTCTTGGTATGATAAATGAAATATGTATTAATGCGTAGAGATTCCACTGATGATCATTAATTTAAAAGTTTAAAAGCAACGCATTTACAAAAGATGAGGAAGGTGCTCTTGAACTCCCATGTACCTACTTATCCGTTTTTACGATATTCTTTTGGTACAATAACGTTTGTATCAAGTATGAATTGAAAGCTGTAGTAAGCTTCATAAGAACGTAGAACGACACTTTAATAACGTGACAAAATACTTATGAACAGTATGATCACAAAGTTCCTTCAAAGTAAAATTATAATTTAATGTAGCGCACAAAAATTCTTGTATAACTTATTATGTACCTAATGACTCACTCCTTTACCCAAAAACATTTTGTCCCTTATGAAATATAACAATTATTATACCAGGTTTGACACAATGAATGCTTTCATGACAATGAAAATAATAGTTGGTGAAGATTAACTAAAAATGCTTTGAATAAACGTAGAAGTAAGCTATTACCATAATAATTATTACCTATATGAGTTCTCAATAGAATTTTTTCCTTTTAACATGGTTCTAGAGAAAAATATGTTATCAGAAGTCACTGAAGACGCTTCGATCTTGTTTCTTTAAATACTGGGGGAGAAATTTGTTGATTTAGTTCATCAAGCGTAATGTATGGTTTGTATTTTCCTAAATAAAAGAAACAGGTAGATTCAATGAGGTTGGTTAGAAATTTTCACGCATCTTCTTAGTTTATATCTAAAAATTTCATAAACTTTTTGATCACACTTCGTAGATTTATTATAGGTACAAACTTCTCTTATAGGAATGTCCCATAAATTTCACGAAGTGTGACACTGTCACCGATCACCACGCATGTATTTTGTGGTCATTGAGATGAAAGTATTCTCAACAGGCTGACCACATTTGGTCATCTTCACTATTATCAAGAAATATTATTGTATAGGTACCTAACCTATACAACAATATTTCTTAAGGGTCCGCAGAATTGATGAAATATAATTTAAAAAATGGTTAAAATATTGTGTAATTAGGTACATATGGTCTTGAACGGTTATGTATACAATCAGTGGAAGTTAAAAAAATTCAAATGCATAATACAATGTCCGCGGTTTTCGGAGAAAATAGAACGGGAAATATCAATATCAGGGAGAAATCAAATTCGAAATTTAAAGGGAATAAAAGGAGAAGAAATGTATTTTTATTTTCCTGTACATTCGTATGTGTCTTTTAATGTATTATAGTACAACTAGCGGCAAAACCTGTCATTAAAAAATATTTTTTGATTGTCCTATAAAATAGTTGTAATGTTCCATAAATGTTCGCGATTTATTTTTACCACGTTGGGTAATGCGGAAAATTTTTCATTTTTCCCTATTGCAACACTTGTAGGTGGGAATCACTGATCAAGTACTATCATATATTTCGTCGATGCAGCGGACACCTTTTGTTGTTTTCATAACAACGAACATATTTTACATGCAGGGAAATAATTATGTATGAAAAATATTTTACGTCTAAAGACAATATTTCGCGATGGATTAGTGTTTCAACGAAAATACTGTGTTACTGACGAACTAACTTTTTATTATATAGGATACATATATATGAAAAAGCGTTCACACAAAAGTATAGTAAAGTAAATGTACAAATATTATGTGTTTAAAGATAAATTTTCATAATTCGTTGTGGATTTTAATACACTCATACTTCTTGTCCGTGCAATTTTTATAAGCAGATATGTGCCTACAATTGAAATAGACCTGAAATACCTAATACATAATTCTGAGAATTCCCATAAAATTGCTATGAAGTGTTCCCAAAAGTTGTCCAAATACGCGGAACAAAATCTGTCATACAAACTGGATAATTATCTCCCCGAGACTAAAGTCATAATAACGTAACTTGGTTCAAACAATAAAATGGCTTAAATACTATTTAAATACATTCATTGTGATTGAAATATAATTTCATATTTTTATTTGAGGAATACGATAAAAAAAGAAATCCAAATTGGATTGTTACATAAGAATTACGCTTACTATTAAACGTCAAATAAAATAATTGAGAAATTTCTTAGTATAGAGATGAGCAGGTCGTTCGCTCACAGAATGCCCATTAAAAGAAATGTTCTTAAAAGAATAACGAATGGAAATTCAGATGAATGAAGAAAAGTGAAGAGACCTAGATTCAGACATAGGATGATGAGTTAGAGTGGACGAAGGAGAATTTTCGCAGGAATTAATTAAGAAACGTCTGCGAAAACAAACGTTTGTAATATGCTTTCGTTTAAGAATCAGCCCTTTACCGCCTTTAATTTTTTTGCTTTTAAAATCAAATCAGACGGATAGATGAAATTCTTTTATCCAAACAGCACGCCGCCTTTCAAATAAGACAATTTTCTTGGCATTGACAAGCGAAAGGCGAACTTTTCATGAATTGACATTATGATATTCTTGGCCGTTTCTTTTAACTTATTTTGTCAGTTTTGTCCAAGTCAAACTTTGACTAGTTGATAGTTAATACCTGAGAGGTGCACCAGATCTATGACAATATAAACACCCTCTATATCCGACTAGTGGAGCCGCGACTGAAATCCACAAATAGTTAAGTCTTCATAGCAACAGAAAGAGAGAGAAGCTATGAAAGAAGGAAGCAGGAACGATTTCATGGATAGAGCCGAATGATGGTTTTAAAGTTGGTGAAAAAAAATGTGAACCCTTAATGACATAAAAACATGGGGATACTTCTCTGCATCCGTGAACATTCGATGTGAATGCGGAGCAATTCAGGGTAGCATTCACATCCTGATCTGCCAACTGATGGAGAGAAGTGTAGTCCTGATGACTTGATTTTGGATAACGACAAGGCGATCACCGTCGACGCATATTAGAGTGGCAAAGTATAACCCAACGGTACGTTCGTTTTGATATGATTTTGGATAATGACAAGGCGATCACCGTCGACGCATATTAGAGTGGCAAAGTATAACCCAACGGTACGTTCGTTTTGATATGATTTTGGATAATGACAAGGCGATCACCGTCGACGCATATTAGAGTGGCAAAGTATAACCCAACGGTACGTTCGTTTTGATATGATTATTGTTACTTTGATTTCTAATTCTCGTCCATCGTGTAATGTTTGTGGGGAAAAATATCGGAATTACTCGAAACAAAACATTCAATCAAATAATGACAATACAATAGTAATTTTCAAGTATGCGTTTCTCCGACTTCTGAAGAAAATCGAGAGAAAGAGAGAGAAAAAAAACTCGTTTCTTATTGCAACGCCATAGACAAACAATAAACCATGGAGTAACAATAATAATTATTATTACATACGAGTATTTAGTAGGCCTTCAGGTCGCCGGCGAAGGAGAAAATAAAATCAATACGATGATGCTTGTACGATGCAGAACTCGCTTCCATATCGCATTATTCATTGGCGAAAGAAAGTCTTACATTGTGCGAACCGTGTGTGGCAGATGATGATATTGTTGTGATTTCTCCAGTGTGTCAATCTGATAAGGCGCTCCGACATCTCCAGACGAGAATGTATCGAGATAGAAACTCTCCGACGATGATTGTAATGAGTCTGACAGTTTTTTTGTATCATTAGCGCTAGTTGAAGCATTTTTACGATGCTGTATGCTCGCATCAAACAGCAACAACATACCATAAATCGCTGGACACTCACTTTAGTACCTACTACTCATCAAGTGAGAAAACTTTATATCGTTGTAATTTTTTTTACCTAGAAGTAAATTTCTAAGATGCTCGCAGATTATACAGCTGTTTTTTTATTGATTGTTTATAACGTTTTTATATTCTCCAAGTCTATCAAATGGATAAAATACATTTAAATAGTTTCCTGTGATCTAGGGTGCGTTTCTCCAACGATCTTCTTGATACGATCGATCAAAATTTGACCTCCAGGGACCGTCATAGAATCGCGCTATCTGTCACTCAGTGCATTTAAATCCCGGAGTGCCTCTTTATGTTCGTACATGGGGCACCCGTTTTTCAGATGTTCCATTGTTTGTGTCATCCTACATGTACCATGTGCATCCATCCCTATTTTTAGTTTATTGAAGCATTACAGCCTACATAACAACTTATACGGTAGATTTCATATCATTTCTAAGTTGTTCAACAGTCAAGTAGTTCTTTTGTCGTAGCAGCTACTATAGTTTCTGGTTCCTTACTGAAGATGCGGATCATTTGCCTTCATTTGTCTTTAATCGAGTTAGCTGCATTTGTAGCAGCAGCCCACAAGTATACCTATTGGTATAATGCCTGCCCGGATAAACAGCTACCGATAACCATCCATGGTCAGATCTCCCGGGTAGATAAATTTAAATACCTGAGTGCAACCTTTATATACGTAATTATCGGTATAGCACGTGGCGCCTTTAACAACATGACCAAAATATGGAAAGCGTTAGCGTTTAGCGTCGAGACGAAATGTAAACTAGTTACTTAATGCGTGAGTGTTGCCCATTCTCTTGTATAAATTCTATATTATATTCTCTTCTTGGTAGTAAATGCAACCTTTCAACTGAGCCAAAGAAATTTGTAAGTCCCAACTGTTTGAGATCTGATATAGACTCATTGTAGAGATTGTTTCATATTAAGTACTTAAGAAAATATATTACAAGAAAGAAATGTCATTTTTTTCTCATGTTGTATTTAGTCAGGAAAGAGACATCATAAACAGCACATTAAACTGTTCTTCCCGTGACTGATGGAATGATAACTCAATTTTATTCTGATCCAAGTTGACAGGTGATTACTTCATTAGAATAATCGCGGAGACAGCACAGCCGAGTAATTACTCCTCTATTATTCTAGCCTAGACAATACTTATTAGATTGAGATGGAATCTATTCACAACAACACAAAGTCCCACACATATCATTATTTAAGAGAGCACAATAGTATTTAATAACAGCGATGACATACGTAGAAATGGAAAGTGTTAGGCGGCACACGACATTTAGTGATAATTTTTTTTTTTTTTTTTTTTTTTTTTTTTATAATTATAATTTACATTATATTCATTTTTATATATTCATATAAGTATTAACAATTTCTTCCTCTCTCATAAAACTCTAGAGAGTTTGTGTAGAGAGAGGTTGCGCCTTGGTATTCATCAAGATATAATTAAAACAACAAAGAACACAACAAAAACACAGACGAGGACAACAATTCAAAACAACAATCACATTCCCTTTACATGTGTCTCCAACATACCCAACCAGAGGACCTGATCAACTCCCGCTTAAACAAAACAGAAACAAAAAACACAAAAAAAAGAAAAGAATTGACAACAAAAATGCATTCACGTCTTCCCTCATTCATTCATTAAAAATATATTTTTCTTTATAATAATGTTTTATTGATCGCAACAAATGTCCATAATTTTCTATCTCCCTAATGCTCAATGGCAGTTCATTAAAATATTTTTCACCACAATACGTGAAGTGATGCTGGGCAATTACCTACACATATTTACTTCCAGCAGAAGGCGGCACTAAACGACACTCAATGGGATAATTACAATTAGACCATGAAAAGAGTACCAACTAGTAGCTGATGAACTGTACAATGATAGTAATTTTCTTGTTAGCTGGCCATTTATTCAACTTTACTTCTTCCCTTGCAGTATCAAAGTAACCTGCACACAACTCAAATTGTTGTACCACTTAATGTCCTCTTTTTTCTATACCATATAAAATCTCCCTAGTTTTACCTACTCTGATCGTAGACAACACCATTTTTCCTTTAATTTTCCCTATGAATAGAGTAATTTATGTACCTACTTAATGTAGTAGAGAAGAATGTGTCGAAAGACTCTGTGGGATATCGAAAGAAATTACATTATTAGGAAGGAATGTGGAATGGAAGTTAGTGTTGTGACAAAGATGAAAGTCAATAAGTTGAGATGGTTTGGACATGTGGAAAGAATAGAATGACGTGGATCGGACACATCGATTCCGTTCTCAAGGAAAGCCAAGTCAGAAGTAAGAGAAATAGGAGAGGTTGTATGAGAAATGGTATATCGGTGGAAAACGAAAGATGTGTGCTCGGATAGAAAACGAAACGAAAGAGGTGTGCTCGGATAAAAAGGAGTGGAGAACCGTTCTCTCTGCCTACCTCTTACGGGACACGGCGTGATGGGTTAAAAAAAAGTCGATTTTCGGAAGTGAATTTTTCAAATGTATCTAGATACTAACACTAATTTGATTGTTTTATTATGATGCCGCTTCGAACAATCATTAAAAAAAAAAAACAAGATTGAAAGAGATAGACGAAAGATAAAGAAGCCACTCAAATAAGTTGGCATCTGCGATGAAATCTAATGAAAATTTTGTTCGAAATGCCGCAACTAGTACGACGTACATTTAAACGATATTCTAAAAAAGTAGAAGGACATTTATATCTTATTTTGTAGAATATATTCATTCATATATCACTTCAAATCAATGTAAGCTAGAATTAAGAGGCAGATTATCGTAAGCGCTTCGATTAATATGGATTACCTTCAAGGCACGACAGAATATGGCGAGTGGAGGTAATATTGAACGTAGGCTGAATATTTCGCAACCAACAGTTTAAAACTAAAAGATGTGCGTTGTATTCTTAAATACTTACACACATTATTTAACTGAGAATTTTACTTGATGACTTATTAGTTATGACATACGTATTCGCAGGTTACATGATAACAGTTGTGCAAAGAGACATTTGGCAGAAATTACAATTGTTACAATGTCATTACAATTTTTACAATGTCATGTTACTACGTCGGTCGTTTTCACACCACATATTATTTTGTCCCTAAAACTTTGTTTTTTTTCTACGTTTCAATGCAATCAATAATGTATTTTGACCCTATTCCGTTTATTATGTAGCTATGTATGGAGAAGTACTTTTTAATAAGTACCATGATTAGAAACCTCTATAGTTAAAAGAAAAGGGGTACCTACTTATGTTCAAAGCGAGTGACTCCAAAATCATTTCGCATTAAGTATAGGGTAACAACAACAAGTCTTTTTTTGACCTCACTTAGGGGCACAGGGAGGCAACAAGAGCTCTCTATAGTGATCGATATCGCGCAGTTTCAATGACGTTCCCACACCAAATATAAATAGAACAGAACACGGTATGGGAGGGTCTTCCTCGTCTTCGAGACCCTGATCTGAGGAAGAACATATTGCTACGATTGGCTAAAAAACTTTGAATTCAATTAATTCTACATTTTGTTATAGATCGACTATCTTCGAAGAATCCGTATTTCAGTAATCCTTGTTTTAAGGCAAGGCAATAAATATGTAGTTCATTTGAGTGTTTAAGATTAAAAAAAAAGAACTTGCATATTGTGATGGTTCTTGAGTTAATCAATGAATTATTAAATGAATATGTTCAATCACCGTAACTAAAATAATTAAATAATTATGTCCATCACCTACATTTAATTGGATAAGGAAACACATAAAGACGTTATATAAGTTTCACATTTTATACAAACCACTATAGATAACAACCTGTATCAAGGTTGCCTTGTAAAAATTCTCAATAATATTTCGAATGAATCACACATCAAATAGGAAATGACTAATTCCTTGATTTTTATATGGAAGTTTTAATATGAATTAAGAAAACATATATGATAACTTTTTTTTTAATGGTCGTATGATTGATGGATTTAAGGTAAAATTGAGACCTTTAAAAAAAAAACACTTCGAAAGAAAATGTTTTTTTTTCGATTTAGAAGAAAATAACAATAATTAATTGGTCATTTGTAATGTAACAGGTCAACTTCGCGTACAATTTTGAGGTGTAAAATAATTTGATAAATAAAGAATATGTAACAACTAATGACTCTAACGATTCATTATCGATGTTCGATTTTTAAATGGAACACACCACTACGGGCTTACGACCGTCTTCTACTGCTATTTCGAAGGCTGACTTAGTGTGATCACTTACGTTAACAACGTTCGCCATTAGGTGGTAATGTTTAAGTCTCCGAAACTCCTAATCATGAGAATTCTCAACATGTTCAACATGTCGAAAAATCCCATGTATGCAACAATTAGAAATTTAATAATAAATGAAATAATAAAAGTTGAAAATTATTGAGAACAAGAGTTTTGTTTGAATTTGATAAATTATGATTTGACCGTGAATTGAATCCGTGACCTCTTGATAATATGCTTCTGATGGTATCTTAGACAACTAGGCTGCCAAACTCTATATATATACGTAGGTAATTAAAATAATCTTATTGAACATTATGTGTCACACTTATTGTTTTTCGAGGATTTACTTATTTTCAAGGAAACGTTTGTTCAATAATTAAATTTACATATTTGAGGTATGAATTTTGATCTCTAGACATTGGGAATCAGTATAAGACGAAAAAGATAAGTAATATAAAACAACATAATATTTCACAGTTAATAAAACATTTCATAATAGAAATAATAAAGATAAAAAGTACGTACTTAGATTTATGCACGATACAGTAAAAATATTCAAAGAGCTTGTTATTTCCATGTCTAACACAGATCATGAACCCTGGACAACTCTGGGTTCCCAGCAGACAGCACAATAACGTCACGGAATGACGGGCAGATCAGGTAATAATTTTTAATAGGCAGATTTGCATTACATAATATATAAAAATTTCATAACAGTATGGTGTATTCTTAGTAAAAATATAGGAAATATTCCATCGGACGTGGAATTGCAAACATTATTCTTGTGGGTATACTCTGTTAAGTGTATGGGCAAGTCAACGAACTCCCATTTTTACACAGATGTTTAAATTTTTATTTTTCTTGTATTTAAATTTTAATTACATTGTATTGTCACTATCAAGAGAGCGTACGAAGAAGACCTTCGCGATACCACCTTAGATTTGAATGACACCCTGAATGTTGCACAGGATAGAGATGCTTGTCGAGGCTTTTTGAAGACCACATGCTCCATTTAGGGAGCGAACGTGGATTAAGTAATTAAGTATTAAATGTTGTTTTTTATGTTGGAGTTGTATACTTAATATCTGAAAGTCTTAGAAATGAATATTCATTGTTTGGAAGATCACCAGAGAATAAGAGGGTGCGAGAAATATGACGTGAGGTCAACCTCAGATATAGTTAGTTGGGGTAGGTTAATAAAAAGATTCTGTAATGCACAATAATGTGAGGGGAAAAATGGAATCATACCTCTCTCACGACTCCCAAGCGGACCACCGCGAGGAGATATAAAGATAGATAGCTGGGAGTAATTTTCGCAAGAGTACCCCAAGGGGTTGTAAAGCTTACGATGGGAACGTTGCAATATCGTAAGAACAAAGTTGATAAAATGACGGAGAATATTGTTAGCAGAGGTCGCAGAACAAAGATGTTTCGAGGGCTTGAGCGGAGGAGGAAATGGCAGAACAAGTAAGTAATCATTTACTCAATCTGCAAATCAACTCTACGAGCACTCCACACCAGTAAGCAGCGACAGTCATCGCCTTGTCGTTCGCAAGGATACGGTCTTCCAGGTTACATGTTTCGCCAATCAGCGGGCATGTCAAGATGTAGTTTCGTCTGCAGAGAGGTAGCCCCATCTTTGCTGATTTTTCCAACACCTGGTTACACCAGCCCTGAGTATATTGGGGATTGTTGTCAATATCAATGTTTGAATTGGCTTGAAGCAGAAAAAAAATAGTGTAAAAACTCTTGTAAAAATATTGTAAATGATAGAAAATAATTTAAAGTGTCAATCTGCTCATTAAATAAAATAATAATTGTAAATAGAGATTAGATTGAGCAAGTTTGTATCTAAAATGGGTTTTTAAACCTTTACCGGTGAAGCGAATCGTTAAAAGTAACACCGTTGCTTTATTTATTGTTCTTATTGGTTTTGCACCGAAGGGAAACATCGTCTAAACACTAAACGAAGTAATAACGAACGTTTCTACAAGAAATATTCCATTACACAAACCGCAAAGATAGTTTGTCACAATTGTTTCTTAAAGTACCTACTTGGCATCATTCATTGGCAAGAATGAGAGTAATTGGTAACTAATGTTTCTAAGCTAAGGTCACTTTGCGAATAACGTTTGCCTTCAAAATGCCTATATGTAAAGGACAAAGATACTTGGATTCATGTTCATCCATAAGAAATCGTATGAAGGTAATAATTGTGATATTTGCACAAAAAATTGTAAATATATTGAGATCAATTAAAGTTTCCAACTGATTATTTCAAAATTTCACATGTTTTTTTTTTCAGTCTTGTTTTCATAATAATGTAGCTTTAATCTTATGTCTTCAAGAATTGATCAGGTTCGATTTACACGAATCTTATCTTTCTACTATAATAATTATACTTTTTCGAATAATTCGTCGTTTAAAAACATTGTGAGCAGAAGAATCATGAGAATTATGAAAGGAAAGGTGTTGACAAACGATAATGATGTGGATTTATCACGTTGGTCCTATACCCAAGGGACTCAGGTCAAAAGAGAAAGAAAACAGGAGAGCCTGAAGGAAAAAGTAAAGTTAAACTAGAAAAAGTATGGAGGAAAATTTCTCTCTATCTTCTTGTGAAGAGACATGTTATGATGGCGAAGTTTTTGAATATTCAGTTTAAAAAGTGTTCTCCACAAAACTGCTAAGGAGATGAAAAACATTATCTACGTGGCGATTAACAATCGAGAAGAATTTGGCAGAACAGAATAGCTCAATCGATAACCCATCCAACCATTTACTATGGTTTAGAATCCAGAGCTGGCACTGTCCGAACCAAGAACCTCCTTCCTCAAAGATGATGAAGAATAAGAAGATAACCCAGTAAGGAAGATTCTAGCGATTAAATTCTTACTTCTTTTTGCTGGCACCGTTCCAATATATCGCCTCTATTGGCTGTTGGGGTCGGCTATTCTCGGCCGCAGGTAGAGTGTATGTTTTCCGATTCTGGATTTGGTCTTCTATACCTAATGCCATTTCTCTGCAGAACTCAAATGCATAGTATCACTCGTTTTTAGATCTCCCTCTATAGAAATGACGTGGAAGATTCAGTGAAATGGTAAAGTGGGACTGAAGGCCTGTCCTTGTAAAGTATCCTGATAAAGTAAGAGGAAACCGATTTGAAATTTTTAATTATTCCACGTAATATCCGTGTTGGCGTTTAGTGCCAACCAAGTTCGTTGATTTTTAGACCTCAAGAAGACCCGGTGCTCAAGAATGGCGAGTCTATTGTGGCGTGACCGTCTCACACTGTTGGGGAGATGCCGCCCGGTCTTCATCGCCGCCACAACACTTATTGCCCAGCCATTGTCTTAGCTCCAGTTCATAGTCGGTCTGGCCAAACAACTCATATTATCAAACTTGAATGCCTCTTATCTATTGGGCACAGCTCGTGGTATTTTACACAATGTCCGCTTTTTCATTATTTTGTTTCTTCTAACAGTTCAAATTTGTATGAAATTACATCAAAGAATCTGATAGATATGAGAAATATAAAAGTTTCTTAACCTCGAAGATTTTTTTTCTTAGATAAGATTTTAGAAAGAACTTTCTTTCCTAGATCGAAATCGATTTGAAAGTCTGCGAATGTTTTCCAAGACGGACATTCCTAACCGAGATTTTTGGTTGGGCCTCCGTTGGAGAAATCGAAATTTATTGAATAGTTTTATACCAACACATTTTAGTTTAATAAGCAAAAAATATTGACGTTTCGCCAAAATTTGCACCTTGAATTTTTGCTATGTCCTATGAGTTTAGATGCTTAATTTGGAAATACAGTTATCGTTTCTGCCCCAAATTTGATTTTTATGCAAAGCACATTTATTTTTATAAACGAATAAATAAAATTATTAGGGCATTTTAAACAGAAAATGTTCCAGCATTTTTACGTGTCCCACGCTCATATTACAAAATGAATCCAATTTTTTCCTGTCATTTTAAGAAATAATTTCTGCTTTATAATTATATTTTAAAGAAGAGATGTTCATTTTATTATATTGATGTATTAAACTCACTCTGAATACTTTTAAAGTTATACAAATTTTAATTCAAACATACGTAAAGAAACCGAATATAGTGGAAAATCCATTCCGAAACCAAGAGTTAAAAGTTACACGAAAAATTGAATTACAAACTAGTATAATATTTTAATACTGGCAACACTTTTATCAAAATAAATCCCAAACGCCATTTCATTTTGTCAGTTTTAAATCAGTAGTGTTCGTTGAATGTTATTGAGCGCACGCGTTGTTTTTTCAAAGTTCCACATTCCGAAACCAAAACTTAAGGTAAAGTTGTACTAATTTGTTTTTTTTTTTATAAGAATACAGAACCATTAATGAAATAATTTATGTTATTTATAATAAAATACAGTACGTAGATTTTTTACAGTAAATAATTATGTTGATCAAGTTTTGTTTCCGTTACCTCCATTCCGAAACTATTTTTATAGTTTCGTAGAAGCGGATTGAAAAAATAATATTAGGTTTACAAACAGCTAATTTTATACCTACTCAAAAATGAAAAAAAAACTGTGTATAAAATAATAATAATAAAACACTTATTAGATAAAAATATATTATAACCCAATATTGGCGGGCATATGCATTGCCTTCGGAAATTTCTTCCAACCAACCATGTATTATATTAATTAATAGTTTTTAATTAAGAAATCTGATATACCTACTGAACAATCGAGAATTTTTACAATTAAGAATTTAATATTTTTATAACGTTGTTTTTATAATATTTGTACTGTGGGTTACTATATTTATTTATGTTTTATTTATTTATTTTTTATTTATTTATGTTTTATTTATTTATTTTTTATTTATTTATGTTTTATTTATTTATGTTTTATTTATTTATGTTTTTTTATTTTTTTTTATTTATGTTTTATTTATTTATGTTTTATTTATTTATCGTTCCACGGCTTGTGGGGCATTTACAAGAACACACAAAATCATAACAATGTATGTACAAACACAGGTAAGAGTACCATTCCGTATAAAAAAGTGGTGACATAGGTACTTAGATGATATTATTTATTATTATACTTTAATTTACTTATATATTTTATTATTCAACATTGAAATCCTACATTAAAACTAGATTTACTTTCATATTATTAATTTTACAGTTCTAAAACGCTGATAATATTGAGTATGTCAGATCATGATATTTTAGTAAAAATATGTTTTTATTTTAGATGCCTCTAACCCCAGCGGAAAAAATGAAGAGATATCGGGAAAAATTGAAAAAAGATCCGCAAAAATATGAAGACTACAAACAAAAAGATTTACAAAGGATTAAGAAAAAAACCAAAAAAATATCAGAAATGACAGAGCAAGAAATAAAACAAAAACGCAAATTGTGGAGAGAACAGAAAAGAAAGCAAAAAAGTAAAAAAATACAAAATCCCACCATTCAGCCATCAGTAACCTCATCTAATGCACAATGCTCTAAATGTACAAAAAAATCATCCTGTAAAATAAAACTAATGAGTATTGTGGGTAAATATAATAGAGCCTTGAAAACTATTGAAAAATTAAAAAAGGCATTAGAAACATCAAGAAAGAAATGTTAAATAAAGAAGATAACTAGTATGAACACCGAAAGATTAGAATGCACAATTCTGAAAATGAAAGCACGAGAAGAAATTTTAGAGAGTACTTTGACTCGTGCATTCAAAGAGAGTAAAAGTTTTAAGGAAAAGCGTATTATAAAAAAACTGGCTTCCAATGAAAAAGTCAGGGAAAAAAAGGGAGTTACCTTTCAGGTCTACAAAACATATGCCTAAGAATAATGCAATAAAAGAAGAAATGGAGCGTTTTTACTTGCGAGACAATATTAGCCGTTGCACTGCACTTAAAAAAGAGTGCAAAACTTTTAAGAAAAAGAAACATCAGATACGTTATCTAACGGACACATTGGTGAATGTTTTTACAATCTACAAAGAAGAAGGTGGAAAGAATAATTTAAGTACATTTATCAAGTATAATAAGCCTTTTTACGTATGTTCACCAAAAGTGCAAAACAGAGAAACTTGCATGTGCATCAAGCACAGCAATATGGACATGATATTTGCTGCTATGAAAAAAAAATGGTCTTATACACAAAACAGCAAAAAATATGACAGACATTCTTGCGACGTTAACGTGTGATAGACATTCTTACAAATGTATGTATGGTGAATGCGATGTGTGCATGTTACAAAAAAATATTTATATAAGGGAATATGACTTTGAGGTTAAAAAAACAGAATGGTTGCAATGGGAGAGGGTAAATCATCATTATGACAAGGTTGAAAAGGGCGAAGTAAAAGAAGTTAAAAACGATCAAGCAAATTCAGCATGGTACTGTCAGTCAGCTAATTAATAAATTTGAGAACAATTTACCAGGGTACAAAATACATTGTTTTAATTGGAAGCATCAGCAGCAAAAATATCAAGAATGCATTAACAATTTGAAACAAAATGAAGTACTTATATTGGTTGATTTCTCAGAAAACTATGTGTGTAAAATGAGAGAAGAAATTCAGTCAATGCATTTCGGTGCATCTAAAAACCAGATAACATTGCACTGTGGAACGATTTATTGGAGAAATAAATCTCAATCATTCTGCACGATTTCGGACAGCAAATGCCATGACCCATCAGGGATTTGGACACATCTTTTGCCAATATTAAAATTGGTAAAAGATATGTCTCCAGAAATTAATACCTTACACTTTTTTTCTGATGGCCCTAGCTCTCAATATCGTCAAAAGAAGAATTTCTTCTTATTAAATTTCTTCACGAGAAAACTGGGCTTTACATTGTCAACTTGGTCTTTTTCGGAAAGTGGGCACGGAAAGGGAGTTGCAGATGGAATTGGAGGGGCCATCAAAAGGGCACTGGATAGGCAAGTTGCCTATGGTAAGGACGTTGCAGGAGCTAGAGAAGCATTTGACATCTTAAATTCCTGCATGAAATCCGTGAAATGTTTTTTTATTCCAGTAATAGAAATGGACGATATAAGTAAGCTAATACCAAAAGAATACTCAGTTGCTTTTGTTTCTGTGAAAAATCTGAACAACAGGTGTGTGGTTGCTATTCGCCAAAAGAACATATTTTTCCAAATAAATATTTTGAAGAGAATGATGTGTTAGCTGATTCTAAAGATGCCAACAATCTAATAATCTTGGGTGACCGTGTAAATAATGAACATGACTCTCGAGCATCAATTTAAAAAATTGATATAGACGACTTTGTTCATATTCTTCCCACTGATAAAGATTTGGAAGCAAACATTAATATAATTTCTTTTAGCGAATCTAAAGATGACAATGACTTAATAATCTTAGATGATCTTGATGACTTTATAAATAATAATAATGATGTAAACTATCGAGAATCAGTGAAAAAATTAGATATTTCTGAATCGAACTCTGTCCACATTGAGAGTCCCATTAATTTATTTGATAATATCTCACATGAAGCATCATCATCAGAAATCAAAAAAACCCGACCGATTTGTGAAAAAGGTCAGCAAAACGTATTCAACAAAAATATATCGTCACCCAAATCAAAGTCACTAAGAACAATAATAACGCGTAGTTTGATATGTTTTCTGTGTAAGAAAAATTATCCGTTTTATTCTAACTTGATGGTAAAATGTATGGCTTGCAAAAATATTTTTTGCATTAATTGCACCGATGGTCAAAGGCAATTTGATTATATATGTGATAATTGTTATCAAGTTTGATATGTCTGTCATCCTTTCCTATTTTTTTTTGTTTTATTTTATTATTATTTTTTTATATTTTTTTTATTTTATTATTATTTATGTAAGAGCCTTTACAGTTCAAAAGAGTAATTATGTAGTAGATTTATAAGTTTTATTGTTTGTGTAAAGCATCTATTGTTGTGTTACTGTAATTTGCAAAGAGCTCTTTAAATCCATACGTTTATAAACATTTTTTCATTACAATTCCATTACGTTACTTCAACCTTCTTTTCCGTGACTCCCATTTTCGAAAACTACTAATTATTGTTTTATCCAATAAAAATATTGACTATGAAATGTATTTTTCACATCTTTTTGTAGTAGATTTTGTTTTCTTTATTTTTTCATACAGTATATTTGCAATAACGAAACTGTGAAATTATATCGATAGTTTATATCATTCCATACGATCAAATAGTAACGGAGTGGAAATAAAGATCAAAATTCTAATTGAAATACTATTTCATTTTATGTATATTTTGTAAGTCAGTATTTAAAAGTGACTTACTAAAAATATTAAAAGGATTTAAAAGTTACATTCGTTGTTTTATTTGGATTTACCGCATAGATTATCGGTAACGGAATGGAGCGTTATTGTAACCCAGGGAGATTAAAATGAACGAAAATATCGATAAATAACATTTTTTTTAAGATTATTGTTCAAATATATAAAAACATATATAGTTAATTGATTTTGTGAAAAAAATAAATAAAAAAAATTGCAGTAAAAAAAAAACTGTTTATTTTTACCACTGTTATACTTTAACGAATCTGCCCTATTGTGATGCGAAAAATGTTGCTAGCATTTTATAAAGATGTATTCTAAGATAATTATCGAATAAAGAAAAACCAACATTATCTAACATTATAATTAGGTGTTATGTATCCGTCCATTATATTACCACTTATGAGAGTTTCAACTCTATTAAAGCAACAGGTAGCTACCTCATTATATCACACCAATTACCAAATTAAGGTTTAGTTTTAGTTGAGAATACACCGTGGCTACAGGCAATGACCGGTTGAAAAATGCAGTAATCACTATTATGTAAGAGCAGAAAAGCACGTTCGTGTAGCAATACTGATATAATCTGCACATTTTACTTACAATATAAACAGTGTTTGTTTTAATGCATATATAATTGAAATAATCACGCTTTAACTGTATTTCTGAGATTGACGAGACCTTTACTAGGTACCCTGCTTTGGAAATGGGAAAAAGGGCTGACTCTGATTGTGAGTGCGGGGCTGTGCAGACAGTAAAGACACATTGTGCTAGCTCAAAAATTCACAGGAAGCCTCCAAAACATCCACGAAGCTACTCCGGAGGCGGAGGACTGGTTGATGGCGCTGGAGCCATGGCTGTAGAAGAGGGTGGGACGCAGCACTCTACTGGTGAGTGGTGAAGATTTTCCGGAAATGCCATACGAAACGTAAGTAAAATGTTATGTTTTGTACATTTCTGTTAAAAGGCAAGAATTCGTAACGGCTAGAAATAATCGTAAGTAGTTTCCTAATTGTTGCCTTCCTGTTCGCCTGAGTGGGGGTGAGGTATAAACGGGAGTATTGATTGAATGATTTTTTACGCGAAATATTTTTTATAATATTCGTATATAACAAAACCAAACCAACTACGCACGGAAAATATATCTTTGCTTATATTATGCTATAAGAATAATAACAATCAAAGGTCTCCGCGGGAAAGGTCATATCGACGAAATATAATAATATGATACTTACTAGATCAGAGGTACATATATACGACTACGGGAAGAAAAGTCGAACAGGCCGCAGATTCCATTGCGTTAATATGGTAAAATCGGTTAAAGGGTGATATAACTGATTTATAGTACCTACCTACAGTCAAACAATAATTAATTACCATCCTCTATGCTTTTTGTTCCAAACATTTTGCTGTTATTATGTACAGGATTAATTAACAATGTAACTAAGTGCTTACATAGAAATTCGGTTAAACAACATATTATTAGGTTAGGTTACAGAAGTGGGTTCACTGAGAGAAATTTTGTCATGATGAAGGCACGTACAGTAAATGGTTTTATAAAAACCGCAGAATACAAGAAAAAATCATAAACTTTTATGAAAAAAACCATTATCATTGAAATAATCAATTCGCCTTATCTGCTTATTCCCATTCCCAAGAATGGAATTTCCGAAATTCTCGGATCAGGGAATTATTCAAGTAATTCATAGAAAGAAACAAGTTTACTTGTTTTACGTTTTTTCCATTAAGAATAGAAATAATGTAAATGCTGTATGTCATTGATTAAACTAATGCAACTGGAATAAAATAATGATTCAATTTATAATAATTTAAAATATCCCGTACGGGAATTGTTTCTTTCTATTACGGAGATGGTTTATATGAAAACGCAACATCATTGGTATTTTCAATGATGGAGCATGGAGTTTTTTCCTGGACATCCGTACAATTTCAAAAACCTATGCAAGTCAAATATATTTCTGTTGTAAATTCCACTATTTCTTTGGTTTTGAGTAAAGCCAGTACAAATAATAGGATACTAGGTAAGGGCTGGTAGGTAATGGAAAATAGCTAGTAAACTTGAAAAATCCAATGACAATAATTAATTTCAACAGAAACAAGTAAATACGAGAATTTCGCAAGGACAACGTGAAAAAATCCAGGCCCTTGACTTTCTCCCGTGCGGCACCTGTTAAAACCAAGTTCGTACGGGGTTTTCACAAGTACGTCCGTGATTTCCAGACGGAGTAGGGATATTTTTTTACCAGACGCAATCGACCTACCTCTTAGATCTATTTTAGAACCATTAGTTTGCTTGAGCTCGTAGATGCAAGACTTGTTTACTCATTACATAAAAGTTTATACTAAAATCATTATACAAATTATGTACCTAGCTATATTTCTCTTTACAATGTGTTATCTGGATAATTATTGATCAAACGAACTGTACGAACAAAAGACAAACATTTTACGTTGAAATTGCAATTGGCACTTTAAATTGAAACAGATACCTTAATTCAAACTTCGTGTTTATATTTATTTTCTCTTCAGGTTAACAACCTATTTTCTTATAAATAGTAGGTATACTTAACAGATTTTTTTTTCAATGAATTTGGAAATTATTTTTTGGGAAATAATTTTTTTTTTCTATTTTATTTTAAAGACCTTCAAATGAGATCAAGTGATTTTACTTAAAAAAAAAAGTTAAAATTATCAATTTATTGCTTTATTTTTTTTGTTCATAAAACTCGTTTCATCAAGTGTGGACATAAAAAAATTAAGTGCCGTATAAGGATAATAAATAAATATAAAAGACAAAATAAAATATCTATGAAATTGCGATTTTTTTTGGGAAATTATTCTTCTTTTTCTTTTATAAGTGGATTCTTAATAAAGAAGAATGTTCCAAAAAAATTCCGCAAATTCATCGTTAATTTTTTATTGGTACAATTCGTTTGATCAAGTTTCGTAATTAACACATTGTAGATGTTAGGTAAACATGTGTGATCCATACCTACGGAAGACAACTGAGGGATAGCCTGAGAAGACGGTGTATTCTCCCAGCTGTTTGGCGAGTTTCCTCAAGGAGACTATGCGTCACCAACTCATCAGTTTATAATTTAGATGAAACTTCACAAAACGAGCTGAATGTAATCTAGGGAGACGCAAAAATTTCATCAAGTCATCAATACCGCCATAGTGTCTTGTTTTGATCAACTGGGAGAAAACGTATCAAGTACGAAGAAGACAAACTCAATCACCTGGATGTGTGGAATTTTTAGATCTAGGTAGGTATTGAGAGCTTAGATAGCAATGACGTAATAGGTAAGAAAGGGGCTGCTACCTTGTTGAATCAATTACAGCATTGGTTTTTCCTCGTAATGTACTTCTAGTACAGTTAAAAAGGATCTTCCTTAGGTATATCAATGAAGTAATAGGTTGTACCAAGCACGGCATTGGAATTTCCTCGTACTATACTAGAAAATATAAAGGACTTTACTTAGATATATCAATGAAGTAACGGGTTGTACCAAGTACGTCATTGGTTTTTCCTCGTACGCTACTAGAAAATATACAGGTCCTTACTTAGATTTTTCAATGATGTAACGGTTTATACCACGTACGGCATTGATTTTTTCCCGTACGTTAATAGAAAATATGAAGTCTCTTACTTAGATATATCAATGATGGCATTGCTTTTTCCAATGAACTATCATTTAAAAATTCAATGACATTGCATAGATCAATTCCTCTCCAATACCTGCTAAATTCCAGTAAACCGTACAGGAAAATACCTCGTATGAAAATTCAATGACGGAGCATTGAAAAAACCAATGCTTCACTCTGAGTCAAAAAAACAGTTCTTACGAGAAAAAACTCAAGAAATACGAGCTATTCCCCCTTACTTTTCTCTCAGTGTTAGTTTTAAAACTCAGAGCCAATAATACTGAACGTATGAAATCATCTTTACGTAGGTACGTGTGGGTCATCAGACGCAATCTCTTTCGTAACAATCCTTCGATTTCATCTGCTTCTTCTATTATTATCTTTGCCTTTGTATTTTGCTGCAGTGCATGCAACATTGCTTAATACTAAGCGTTTTATAATGGTCTCGGTCAGACTGTTCAAAAACGTTCTAACAACAGAGGAAATGTCAGTTTTCGCACCACTCAATCTTTTGAAATGTGTTGGAAAGGTATCTTAAAACAATTCGTATACATTAAAAATCTAATTGAATACTCTGTATTTTAATCATTCTCATATCAATAAGTGACCATATCAATAAGAACCCATAAACCAACAAGTGCTCTTTGTTGCGCTTGACCTTGCGCAGTGTCCAATTACAAATCAATCGGCTACGTATGCTTCAAAAGGACGGAACACCCTATGAGACGATCTTCCTCATTTTCTAAACCTTGATGAGGGAGAGAGAACAGGGTTTTGCTCAGCCAACTGTTGTTCGGCATCCTTGACACATGCTTAGTTATGTTCATCACCCCTTCATTGGAGCTAGAAGTTATGGCATACCTGCACACTGTACACGTGCACGCTCAACTAAAAAAATATAACTTACAATTATATTTGACATTCAGTTTTCATTAATCACACATAATATCTTATTATAATGTAGGTTTTCGTAAAAATATCTTTAATAAAATTAGTTTTACAGAACAATAGTTGGTTCAGACAATAGTAATTAAGATAACCTACCTGCTGTGACCTTTTGTGACACAGACCTCTAGTAAATAAACCATTTCATACAATTGGTGCTAACTTTAACAATTTAAATGACTTAAATTATCTCGAACATTTCCTAATGCATTTTATGAAATTTCGTGTGAATATATAAATTTGATATACGCATTTAGGCGTGAGAATGTCCACAATATTTTTTAAGAATATGTACGTAGTACTTAAATCTATAAAAATAAAATGATAAAACTCTACGTTTGTTAGTTTTATTGGTTTCTGAAGAATTTTAGCATTTTTATACCGATGACCCGTTTCTTCCAGTTAGCTATATGAATAATAATTGTCAAATTCGAAGACATTACAAAATTTAAATCCAGTGTCATAATCAAAAGCTTCCCGTAGGTATTTGAAAAAAGAGGAAATGTGAGCATTACTATAATATAATGATAAGTAAAACAAAAACAAAAAAAAATATTATTTGTTATTGTATGTAATTGAAAGCTTATGAGGATTGTTTTGAAGTGATTGATTTTGCGGAATAAGAATATTGAATGAATAATTAATATATTCGACATTTTATAAGGGTGTTATTTCTTTATAAGAAGGAATCTTATATGAGTAAAGATTTTTTGCGTTAATTGAAATTATATGAGTAGTAATTGTCCTAAATGAACGCTAGCTAAAAATTAAAGAAGTTAAGGGGGAATTGTTTGTTATTGGACGAAGGAAAAGTCGAATCATGCATGAAGGAATGGATTCTCATTCTTGGATACAAGGCGATGAAAACACTTTCAAAACAAAATGAACTAGGTATAACACAAAGAACTATTCCACGGTAAAATGCTAGTAGGTACTCAAATAATTAATGAGTATCTTACCCACACAATATCATTTTTGGTGTAAAGCGGTTGACTGCATAGATAGGTGTATATGTACTTTGTGGGCGAGTAATATAAAAGTCTTTTAAAAGATCTGAATGCAACCTCTTAATGGGCAATTAGTTAATGAGTTAATTAAGTGTTGCAAGTTTTAAGTACTGGTGGTATATTATACTGCATAATATTATAAATAATTGATGGATGTCTTATTCACCTAATAACCTCAAAAATCTTCCAACGAAGCATTTTTAGTACTTTCTGTGCTTATTTTAAGAGCTAGTAAAAATTTATCCAACGATAAATAAATGTGTTAGAAAGTTCGAGATTAGGAATACTTATGTAGTTAGACAGTTAACCAAAATAAATACTGTATTTGGTAAATTAGGTTGCTCTTAAGAAAGTTGTATATGTTTAATTTCAACCTTAGCGAGATTCAAAATGCGAAAGAAGATAGGTTCGTCTTCGTTTGTACGTACCAATTAGATAACAATGCTGAAGGCAATCAAAAACGGAACCGCAAACAAACAAGATAGAAATTCCACTACATTAAAATCACTGTAATTGAATCACCCGCAATTTTTCATTATCGATAATGTATTGATTCTGTGAGAATAATAGTTTAGATCCGGCCCATCTGTTAATTCGCGACACATTATGCGATCTCTAAAATAAACCGCAACTATTTACTTATAGTTATTATTATACTAGCTTATACCCGTCTTGCTTTACGTTTTTGATTCCGATTGTCAGGCTTGATCGGTAGGTAATTAAATAGGTTCGAGTCTAGCTTCCCATTACTTAACAGACCTCTATAACTGACATAAGCACATAAAAAGAAGAATTACACTTTCACAATTCATAAAAAGAGAGAAGAATGACACTTTTAATGTTAATTAAAAAGAAAGAAGAAAAAATATAGTTTGCCACTCACATGAAAAAAAAAACTGCATGTATCATAATACATAATAATATTATTATGTTACATCTCACACTTGATTCAATTTCACTGTTCAATCGAACCTACCTACATAATATTTTGCTAGTTTTACTCTCTCTATGGTTTGTATCTTAGTTACATCCCTCTATGTGTGGAATGGTACAAATTTTAGGTGATTGACTAATGATGAAGGCAGCTGTTTTACCGACCTCAAATAATATTATACGAACCTACCTACATAATTTGCAAGTTTTACTCTCTCTATGGTTTGAATCTTAGCTACATTCCCTACACCCTCTATGTGTGATAAAGGCAGCTGTTTTACCGACCTCAAAATGTCACTAAAATATATCAAACTTCAAAATGGAGGAATTATTTTGCAATTTTTTTCATTAAATCTTTATTTATTGAGAATAATAAGATTTGAATAACATTTATATGTATAACAAATCAATCTCCAATTATTTTATTACATTTTCATACCGTAATACCAAGATTCCATTCAAAGTTTACATGAGTAATTTTGTTTCCAAAAGATGGCTTAGGGACCGTTCAAGTATTACGTAACGCATTTTTTTAACATTATTGACCCCCCCCCCCCCCCCGAGATGTACCGTAACGTTCTTTGTTACCCCTCTTCCCATTATCTAAACGTTGCCTAACGCACATATTACAACTATGTATGCCTCAAATCACGATTATTACTGGAAAGTAACTAAATACCTTTATTGTGGCGCCGGTAATAAGGTAGTAACGTTTTACAAGAATACCCCCCCTCCCCCCCTTTTGCGTTACGTAATACTTGAACGCTCCCTTACTGTCTTTTTTGAAAAATTTGTATGAAGATCCTAAAAAAATAGAGTTTTTTAAATAGCTCTAAATATATTAAAGTTAATGCAGCAAATTGTATTTAAGAACCTTCTCCGGCATTTTGCACGGCTCTGCGCAGATTCATATCTGACGTAGCATTTGTATTTTGAGCGTGATGCTCCGACATACGATAAAAAGCAAACATACAAACATTTCTGAATTATTATGTAGATTATGAATATTATCTGATTTCTTTTCGCACCGCCTAAATAAATAGTTATGTAGATTTGGTTTTTATTATCATAGCTCTTGTTGCTTTTAGTGGGTTATGTTTATCGATTTTACACAAGTGTTTAACATTTGAATGCTAAAGTTATAGCAAACATTATCTGATTGCATAGGCACATTCTAAACAAGCATAATAAAGCCATAAAACTTAAATTTTAAAGACATGTTTTAGATTTGAATATTAGAAAATATTTGAAAATTGATTCCGTGTGATAAAAATAAGGTGTCCCATTAGAATGTTCTAATTGTGCTATTTTTTTCTCGATACATGTTTTTTTTCACTTACTTTTGCTTTATAAAAGCATACTTTTTTATGATCTCCTTGTTGGTTACTCCGCACATGGCAAACATTGTAATATTTTTAAGTTATTTTCATATGATTTTATTCGATGAAACACTGATTGAAGGACCAAAAATATTTCATTAGCGATGCGGTCTGATGTATGAAACGATGTGGATTGTGGATATATGCAGTTGGCGTAAAATAAGAAGCTCTGGAATTCAAAGAACGTGGTCATTGTTTAAAATTGGACACAAGAAGGCCGAAGAAGAAAAAAATAGGACGGAATAAGATCAAATAATAATCTATACTATAAAAGTCGGGTTAGTGCGAACACTTATAACTCGAGATCGGCTGAATAGATTTTTCCGATGTTTGATTTATTGAATATTTCTCCGCTCCAGATAACATAATAACTAATAAAAAAATGAAAAAATGCATTAGAAATAATATAAATATCGTATTAAAGTTAGTATGGAACGGATTTCCTGCGACGCCAACGCCATCTATTTAAATAGGTTCATTATAACACCCTTAGTCATAACTGATGTTTTTCTTATCAATTACTTTTATGTTATAGTTTTTGTATCACCTTTTTGAATGTCTGGAGGGACAATCTGTTGAATAATTGCACGTTGGTTGACACAAATCATCGAACAACTAAAAAAAAAACTTCGTGCATGTATACAAAAATGACTTCAGAACTTGCAGAATGCCTCACCTCTGAAAATCGATTTTACCGGGACCAAAGTAAGAAAATATCTGAAAAAAAAAATTGGCTCTACTTAATCTTATTATAATCCTTACAGTTTAAACATTTCAACCTTATTCATTTGGAAACCCTTTCAATAAAAATTTACTGAATACTCAGTTGATTGTGAAATGGCTACAATTTTAAGATAATACTTTTAACTAAATGTGTGTTTTTGTTCGCCAAAACGATTGGTGCACTGATCCAAGCCAATTATCCATTGGTTAACTCTAATAGGTTTCAAACAACTCAGATGTTTTAAGTAAGCTAAAACTGCTACGTAGATAGAATGGAATTACACAAGACGTGGGTTCAGAAAAAGGAATGCTGCTCTGCAAAATAATGAGGCATGAAGTGTCCGCAGAAGAATAGTATCGGTCTTAGAATTTCGTAACATCCCGTGTACAGTAAGTTAACTGCAGTAGTTGTATGTTGGCATGCAATAGATAACAATGAGTTAACTGCCGACATGTTAATCATTCTGTATCCATGAACTTAACGAAGGTATGGGACGATGCGAAAATGAAATCAACGATACCGTTATCCACCGCCAACAATTCATTTTGTGAAACCGGTCTGGTTGTAGGTGACGGCTCACCGGGTCTCTCCCAAGAGTCGACTGTTCACTTTCGGATATATATACATAAAACAAAACAATAACGATTCGGAAAATTAGTACTTACTACTTATACTTTACTATAATTAACTTTTTAAACAATACTAATTGAGACTATTCCAAATATTTTTTTATTAATTGGTCTTTATTTTATTGAGTTTTAATTACCGAATTCGAATGCTATTTGACATAAATTAGAAACTAATTTATAACGACGAACTTTATCAGCTTTACGACCACGATTCTTCGAATAATTTCGTGTAAATGAGATTTATGAGTTTCTTTCGGTTCACAACCCGTAAAACCTTTTAACGGTTAGGCACTATGTGCATTATGAAGATAATAAATGGGATAAGTAATTAATAATAGGTGCTGATTCATAAACCTAGTTTGATGTTATTTATTTTATGAAAAAAAATCATAGGTATAACAATTTATCAAATGATTATTTGTCTTTGAATGCATGCGTTAACTTATTATAAGATTTAATAATTACCTAGCTTTTTTTTTCTTGAACGTTCAAATGCTTTAAATATTGAAAATTAAAGGATATTTAATTTTTTATTATATCCGCAATATCTCGCTCCTATATAATTATTGGAACCTACATATCGCGTTCACAAATTTATCAAATTTGGTTATAGAACACTTTCTCGAGATGGATTGCCACATTCAAATTCAAAAAGAGAAGAAGACGAAATACACAGTTGGATACAGGAATTTTTCAAATCATCGCAAAATGAACGTTCTCTATCTGTAAATACGAGTAGATACAGCATTGAATTAATCAAAACAGTGGTATAACCAGCAAAATACGGATAGAGTACCTATAGCTGATACACTGTTAGTTTTTTTGTTCGTTAATTGATTTTAAAAAGCTATTATGTATTTACAAAATGCAAGTTGAAAAAAGTTGTGATTGAAACACTTATTGGGATTTCATTTAGATAGGTTAGTAGGTACTTAATATTTCTGTGTTGCGTAATCAATAATTTCATACAATTCGGTGATGATTTCACCTGATAACAAACAATTCGTTATAGTTTTCACGCATATAACACCATACCATAGAATTGAAACAATAACAATAAAAACTGTAAAAAAGTAAGGAAATTGGATAAAAACAATGATATCGCGATGTTTCCAAATCATCAATTTACAGCATTATTAACGATGTAGAATTTTATACAAAATGCTCGCGTTATATTGTTTATTTTAACGCACAATAGCTGTCAAAATATTGCACTTTATTATTATAAATCATTCACCGAAAATAACGTTGTGTAAGAATTTCACTTCATTCATAAAAATACTAAAAAATAACTGTAAATAAAAACTTGGTTTTAAAACTATTTTTTACTTAATTAAAATTTTATGCAAGCAATATGTAAAAACTAAACAAATACCACACTAAAAAAATAATTATAAATCTTTTTTTTTTTATGAAAATGAATCTGTGCTCACTCGAAGTGAATACAAATACACGTTTTGACTTTTCATAGTATAAGCTATTAAAAGTTTGTGTCGTGAAAGAGGAAGATGATCCGCACTTGGGATTGAGCCCAGGACCAAAATACTAAGTAGGAAAGCCGGCGTAGTAACCATCAGGCTACCAACGACTTCTAAAAGAAAAAAAAAAATGACATGTGATGATTCAAATTAACCCAATGAACTTTATAAAAATTGAAATGACAAATTATCTTTATATACCTATTAAGTTTGTATTAAGAATATTTTTAGAAGAAAAATGGTCAGTGAAATTTTCAAAACAGAAAGAATATTATAAGAATACGTTGTTGTATCACTTTTCGTCCTATGTACGAATTCTGTTTATTACTAAAACTTTCTTCTTTATTCATCTTACCAAGCAACTTCCATACTTGAATCAAGCGTTAAAAATCAAAACTTTTTCTTAAGACCTAATAGAAAAAATTCGTATTTCTTCGTACTTCGATATACTTTCATAAAAATAAAATGCTTCGTTTAAAATTGTGATAAAAATATACGTACCTACTTATAAAAAGAAAAAAAGTTTAAGGTTTCTAGGACATTTAACACTGTCTCAAATAACACAAAAATACAAGAATTTGAAAGTCACGGTAATGGGTTGATTCGTCAAACATTAAAAAGGTACTACACAAAAATGATCTTGTATTGTCGAATTTAAGTACCTTTTCATTTCAGTTATTTTTTGTATTATTTAAAAATGTTCAGTGTCTCAACGGCGTATTTGTACGAGAAATTGGCGTAGGTACTTATCGGATAATAGTTGGCAGTTGGCAAAATAAAAACATCTTAGACCCAAGACCGAATAAAGCGATGTATCTAAAATACGCGGAATTTTTATTCGACAACAATCGATTAGGGACGTTTTCACGGACAATTATTATTTTGATTGATTCATCATTTTGATTTTGCCGACTGATCTTATCATTGTTCCAACGTTTCTCTTTTGTTTATAAATAATATAAAAAAAAAAAACATATTGATCTAGGTATGAATATTATTTCTAGCCATCATACAGATTCCATCGAGAGAGGATTGCCACATTAAAAAAAAGAAGAAATAAAAAAGAGTTGAAACATTTAATGCAAACATTTTGGATGGTCTAATCTGGTAGTCTAATCTCTGGGAAGTTTCCCATTATGGAAGTTTTGGGAATTTTATATGAGACTGCATTTTTAAGATTGTTAACGAAAATTGATCATCAAAAGTGAAGGCAAGCCGCCTTCAAGCTGTCAGAAATCCTAAGCTAAGCGGATCGCTCAATGGATAACGGATGGAGATAACTATGGACCGTATTTTCAGTAAAGAACCAGAACCTAGGTAGTAGTTTATCCAACAAAAGGCGTTCCTGGCGAAACACAACCCAAAAAGATATGGTGTAGAATAAGCTGACAGAGATCTGTTGTAGGCTGTAGCGCTTCAAATATATATGAATGGAAAAGGATGGACGAATCAGCATAAGCATGTGGAATGACACAAATAATCGATCATCTGATAAGGAACGTCCCAAATATGCGTTCAAAGAAGGACTTCAGGATTTGCAGAAACATCAGGCTTCAGTTTCTGAAGGTTAAATTGTGAGCGACCATAGGAAAGAAGAAAGAACACTCAGCCCAGACTTAGAAACAACTGTTGATGATGATCGTAAGCCCGTTATAAATCATCCATTTAAAATCAATCTCAATAATTGAGATAATTACTATCATCGTAGGGAACAAAATCAGTTGGTTGAATGTATAAAAAACGTATGGTATGATGCTTAAGTTTGCTATATAACTGTAAGTTCTGTAAAAATGACGCAAGAATCTATATAATTATTATTGAGTGTTGAGTGACCAACAAGAAACATATTAATTTTCCAAAAACATCATAATCGAGAAATCATGAATTAAGTGTGAAAATCGCAGCTCGTAAATAAATACCATACGGTTGTGTCCTATGACTATAGCTGACATAAAATATCAAGGGACTGCTGCAAATATATGAGAACATTGAAGATTAGATAGGAAATAATCAAACGTTTGGTATATAATAAGTGGTGTGACATCTTCTCATATTTCTCATTTTAAGTCAAAGAGACCACAAACTAAAGAATTGATCTGGATAGGTACAGTGTGCACATTGGTGTAACTAGTAGCTATGTCCACATCATGCTCCACATCATGTCTTCAAGAAACAGATCTCCAGAGCAATTTTAAGCAATTCTACTACTTCGCGATAGCTTGTTGATTATTCTTTTCCCACACCCCTTGCTCCCTTTTTTCCTTCCCTTCTTCTTGCACTCTCCATTTGTGTTTGCGTTTACCTCTAGCTATTTTCATATTTCACTTACACTAGTAGTATTCATATTGATATTTTTTTTTCTCTCTGGAACATGTTGTACCTGTTTCACTCAACAATAAATAATGTAACATGTGACACATCTCGATGGAGGTCAACTTGGTTTAAGGTCATAAATTAATTCTGTTTCTACTTTTAATGTATAGTTGTCCTCTGTAATGTGTTTTGTTAAAATAAATAAATAAATAAAAATATGGTGTGAGAACCTGCAAGGGATCAAAATCGAAATTGCAGAAAATAATTTTAATATGAAAATATACCTAATATGTATAGTTCAACCGATCTTTCAAAATGCACCGGACGTTCAAAGACTTTTATGAGTAAACTAGCAGCAAATCCTGTCGGTTGACAGTCACAGAAAACGGTCATTGTTTGTTTGATTGTCCTTTAAATCAGTTATATTATCTTCCCTTCAAAGGTCAGAATTTTACACAACCATATTGAAAACTAAAGACAATTTATTCATTCCGTAGCAACAGTAAGTTGTAAAAACTTACTAAATATGTTTTGTGCGGAGATCGTGGGTTCGATCCCAGGTGCCGACCATCTTCCTCTTTCACGACACAAGCTTTAAGTAAAAAAAAATGTGACCAATTATATTATCAGATATTTCTTTGAAAATATATTTCCCCCGATATCGGTTATAAGCGATAAGTTGGCAGGCTGCCGAGAAGAAGAAGAAATTAAGCATAAAAAATTCAGATTGGGAAATTTTTTGTATTAGGTAAGTAGGTAATGATATTATTTTTTTATATAATCTGGGCTCTCCTAAAGTGAACTCAAATACACTTTCACATAAAGCTTATGTTGTGACTTTGTGAAAGTGGAAATGGTCGGCACCGGGATTCGAACCTACGACCCTCAGTACGCTAAACATAACAAAGCTGCCGTCTGATAGCGCTGGTCTACCATTGGATTTGATATAAGAATCCCTCATGATCATTAATTTTTTTCATCAAAAGAATCTGTGAACACAAAAACATTTCCGAAAATCTTTCACAGAGATTGAGTCCACCTTCCTTATTATTTTATTTATAACAGAAACGCCCCTGCTTCTTCCGTAAGTTTCCCATTGAAAAAATGTTTGATTCTTATTACTTTACAGTTAGATGAGAAGATGAACACAAGGAAGACCTTCTGATACTTCTCTTATGTACATGGATAAGATATAAGTTCTTTTATCAAAATAATTCATTGAAATTAATTCGAGTGCTAAAAATCAACATTGACTCACCTGTTGAATAACGTTTCCAAAAGATGGGCAGAATGTGGAAGTGCTTCGGCTAGCAGATCAATAGGCAGCTCCGAGGCCACACCCTGCAGGACTCCCGGGCCGAGTCTTGAAAGTAACGAGGCTGCTTCCCTGAACTGTCTTCCTTCAGACAGGAGGAGAACTCTTCGGAGCGCCTGACGAGGAGAGGTATACGTGTTCCTCTCCCTTTCCCGCTCTCTCCGTATTCTCTCACGACTTTCATTCATATCGAATGATTGTTCTTTTCAAATTTCAATATCCATGAAAATTTATCAAATCAACTTTGAATTCGATGGATTCATGAATTCTTAACTAATATCATTTAATCACCATTGTTTTTTTATTTTTTTGTCGATTGTTCCGATTTTGATCAAATATCTGAAACAAAAAAAGAGCAATTTTATTAATAAAAAATTTGGAGATGCCGGGGATCGAACCCGGGGCCTTTCACATGCAAAGCGAACGCTCTACCACTGAGCTACATCCCCTGTGGAGGCGTTGTGCCATATTGTTAATTAAAAACTCGAGTAGAGGTAAATAAGAAAATCAATACGAATAGTGTGCTACTTCAAATTTGTATGCAGAATGTTATTTCAAATAATAATATTGAATATATACGTATCGAGTTTGTTATTTGGACAATTGTTCAGTTACCTAACATTGCATATGAGATAAGATTTTGTTGATAATTATTACACCTAGTAATAACGTAAATTTTTTATGTACATTCGTATTACGTAGGTGTGTATTTCATTCATAACAGATAAGATAGATAGGTACCATTACCTCTTAGCATAGAACACATTTATCAACTTGGCATAAATGCAGTAGAGACAAGATCACCCTGTAGGATATGTAAAGAAATGCGATTATTAGCGAAGACTGAAGTATGAAAGTTATTGTTGTTACAAAGATGAATATTAAAAGTTTAGATGGTATGCGAATGTTGAAAAAATGAATGCAAGTAAGACAGAAATGTAATTTTGAATTCTGAAAGAATATCTGAAGAATGCGTGGTCAATGCGTGAATCGAAAACCTAGGAAGGTCAGAAGAAAAAGAAATAAGAGAAGTTTTATAATGAATGAAAAGAGTAGAGGTAGGTTTTTTTCCCTACTCCGTGATAGATAAAAAAAAATCTCAATAAATATGCCAGAAATTGATGCGAGATTAGTCATGAAGAAGCTGACATTTTTTAAATTGAAATATACAAAATACACGTTTACAGAACGGAGTAAAAAATACCAAAGGAATAAAACAGTGTCAACGAACTATCAGATAATTTCCGGTAGAGATGCAGACAAACGTCTTAAGTGTACATAGGCATTTTCATTATTTGAGATATGACAATACACCACATATGTACAAGTACATGTTACCAATGATTGCGGACATAGTTCCATAGAGCGCGTGAATGTACGGACCAATTGCGGTTAATATGAAACGATTCACATAATAATAGATGTACAGTGGGTGTGTAACTGTGAGTACCTACACATTTCGAATACCGTTTGCGATAGTTTAATATCACCCAATATCGTAGTGTACAAAATGTGCGATCATAAAGTTTTCTAATATAAAAATGACAACAAACTGTAAAAAATATGAAGATTCCTTGAATAATGGGCCATAATCATTTTTTTAAAGTCACGTAGGTTGATTATAAATAAATAAACATTTCTATACATAAGGTGGACTGATTATCTGAGGAATTTTTTTTCTCTCCAACCAAGTCATTTCATACGAAAACCAGAAAAAATCTAACCTGACCGGAATCGAACCCCGAAATTGTTGATAAAAAGTCCACACCTATACCACTAAGCTACCAAGTCCGTTAATTAAAATATCAATGAGATAAATGGCGTTACAAAAAATCTAGAATTTGGAGAACAAGGTTTTGAAAACCTTCTAGAAAGAAAATGGTTGCGGCGATACATCAATATCAGTTTTGTCATAACAAAAGAGATTCGAATGTTGAATTGTTGATTCTACTCGATCTTTTATTATGCAACGAGGAACATATTATTTTGAATGGAAATATCTTTCATTCGCATTCGACCTACACAAATTGAACACAAATACACTTTTTGACTCTTTCACAGTACGCTACTTAAAGCTTGTGTCGTGAAAGAAGATGGTCGTCACCTGGGATCACACCCACGACCTCCACTACTAAACAGTACTAAAGCCGGCGTCGTAACGGCTAGGCCACAAACCACTTTTTGTCGTGGAGGTGTAAAATTAGACTCGTGAAAATGAATTAAAATATAAGCAGGAACTTTTTGATCACAATATCGTAGTTAGTCCTCACTTGATTCTATTAATTTATTTAAAAGTCAATAACCGTACAGACTACGCAGGTCAGACAAATCTCCAAAACAACCGTACCCAGGTCAGTACCTACTCACTTCTCCAAATATAACACTTCATAATAATTCAATTTCTAACAGCACGCGTAGGTAATAACTTTCTTGTTACCGTAACGAAATTTATCAAAATACATCATGTAATGGTCATATATGGAGTTACGATGTTACCAAACTGTTATAGAATTATTTAAACAGTTTGGTGGTTACCTACACAGTTACTTTAATTTTGAGTTATTAGGTTTAAAACTGGCCACAATTATTTGTGATATCCATGGAATATTCCTAAATTGTTAGAACCTATTGTGAATTTCGGCCTTCTGCATAAGTGCCATTTGCTCTTACCCATTTTTCGCGCCTTCTGTAAGTCTTGCTCTTACTCCATGCGCCTTGGTTTTTTTTTCTAAAGGCGGGTTTAGACATAACGAGCGAATAATCTTCTTTTCGATTCTACCGCATTCGTTTCGTGTATGAGAAATATCGTTCTTTTTTTGCTCAAATTTTCATCGCCAATATTCTATAGGATAGAATGTTCTAAAAATTCTTTTGAGGTGGGTATGAAAGACCAGCGGTATCAGTTGGCAGATTTAGTACCTACGTATACCGTTCTGAAGGTCGTTCGAATCTCGGTGCCGACCGACACAAGGAATGCTTTATGTGAAAGATGTCGAAAATGTGTTTTTGTGTTCATGGCAGGCAGGCAGGCAGCTTCAATTTCAGATGCTTTGAGAACCACAATATCAAAAATAAACAAATGGACATAGATAGCAAAATAAGAATCTTAAAATCATGTGAAAGACCTATTATGACCTATGCCTTGAAAGTAGAGCACACACGGTCAGGACGAACCTGATGTATAGAAATTCAGATGGAGCAAACAGCGATGGAGTGAATGGTACAGCTATGCATATCCAGAGAATGGATACCACCAGACTCCCTGCTTATGTCACTCTGTACAAGCAGCCCAAAGGTACTCACCTTCCAGGAAGACCACCTCAAAGATAGCAAATCAATTCAGGAGCAACTTCGATAGAACAGGCCAATTATTGATATTTTTTAGGCCTCATAAAAAAAGAAGAAGAAGGAATTTTTAAGCCCCTTGGGGTTTGCCAACGTACATGACTTCTTTCATGAGACATTTTTTACACCACAACCATCTATTGATGATACAATCATTCATTACATAGGTTTTATTTGATTTTTTAACAGTTGGTCTGAAATTTTACTCCATAAAACTATATCAAAAACATAATATCGCATTTCCTGAAGATAAAAATGATGTAATTAATAGTTATAATATACCTACATAATATCACCTTGATTATAAAATACCTAATTATTTTTCATTTGAATCTGTCATTAAATGGTATTTAGGTACATATTTAATTACCCATTGTTTACATTGCGGACAGTTTTTGATGGGTTTTACGTTACACTAATAGTTATCATAAAAATAATGTCTACATTAAAACAATCAAGGATTATGTTTACATGTCATTGTCATCGAACCTCTTATTATAATATTATTATAAGGTTGGATAGTAGGAAATAAGATTTTTTAAACTCTATCATGTTCCTTTTGTACATATCTTCTTCTTCTTCCTCTTAGTCTAGATCTAGGATCTGTTTTTTTTTTGGAATCAGACTGGTTCTTGGAATGCCGATGACCAGCTCTCCCTCCATGTCTTTGGTGGTCTGCGACCCTCTGGTATTTCCTCCATAATTATTTTTGGGAGTCTCTCTGGACCCATTCTGCCAACGTGGTCTCTCCAGTGATGTCTCCTCTCTCTACCCCACCTTACAATATCTTGGATGTCGCAGGTCCTGCGGATTTATACATTGGTGTTGACTTATAGGGGAACACTGATCCACGGTTGAAATAGTGGGTCTTAAAAAGGCTAAAGGCCTTGTGTTCTGCAATTTTACAGAAGGGCTAGGTCACCTGTAAGGTGATATCCTAGCTGAATTTCCACTATTTGGTGGTGTTCCTAGGAAGTATATTCTGTATTGGGATTGATCGTGGAACATTGTTGCCTACCTTAGAAAAAAAAATTGGACCCGGATACATAAAAAATGTCATTCCATAAAATTATATCCGGAAATGTGAAAGTTCTCTTAAAAAAGCTCATTCCGATGAATTTGTATGCACAAAGATATATTTCCCTAAAAAAGGTTAGTACCTACCTAAGTAATGAAATATCCCTTGGTTGCTACGCGAGTCCGGGTGCCGGGCGAAACCTAGCAAAACCCGAACTGTCCGGGTCAAACCCAAACAGGTGACAACAATGCCGTGGAATGTCATTTTATTGCCAGCGGTTTACTTGAATCGCGCACAACCGGTTGGCGGCTATGGAGTACGAAATTCAGACCATAGCCAATTTTGTGGCATTAAATGCAGTAACTGTTTCAGAGGTGAAGAATTCGAGAACCATTAGCGAAACGATCCTCGAATGTAAATTTAGAAAGGTACCTATTTACGTTAGTTTTGGAATACGGGATAGACAATGGAATTTTTTTTAATTTAAATTAAAATGACTTGATGCATACAGACTTTTTTAATGGCTATTGAAATTGTCTGGTTAAAAGGTTTAAAAAAAATATGGAAATAAGTTAAGCGGGAGGATGATTTGGAAAGAAAGAAATAGATTTTAAAGAAGTATGATGCCCAAAATATAGGTATGCAAACAATATTACAAGAGGAATGGGTCGACGTACAGACCCAAATATCGTCGCAACTTATTATATGCTAGTAAAATGCGCTTTCTCTCACTTCTATCTTAAAATCTTATAAAATGCAACTATTCTAAGTATGTTAATAATATATTGGGTTATTGATTAACCTTACTACGACACTGCGTATAATGAATCTTGATTATCAGCGATCATTAAATCATCCATTGAACCATTAACCCACAAAGTATATGGTAAATATTAATTAATTATCGAAGGGTTATGACGTCTACCTCTGATCTCCGTTGCTTAATTGATGGACGTGTAAGGCAGAGGTGAGACCAACATGAACCATACAATCAATTAATTTTAGCTCTAGCACTTTTTCTATTGAATCGTGATTTCATAGTTACCGGTATACCAGTGGGCGGCGAGTGATTCCACACATGAGAGCGTTTGAGTGGAAGATGTATTGTATACAAAGTAAAATAATTTCCAACCATCAAAAATATCTATTAGTTCTTAACATTAAGGCCCATCGTGCACTAGGCAGCCTAGCTGCGCAGCCATGGCTGCGGCAGCCAGTAAAACATATTATGACGTTGTATGGGAGCCCGCTCACTAGGCAGCCACGATTTCCCGGCTGCGGCAGCCAAAACAACGCGTCTGCTTGCCCGGCAGCCAGCTGGCTGCGGGCAGCCAGAGCGTGTGTAGGCGAATGTATGTGGCTGCCGTCAGTCTCCGCGCACTAGTTGAAGCAGCCAGATGTATTTTGCGTTCCAAACTTTTTAAAAATTGACTTTCGATACAGAGAAATTTATTTGGGAAATTGAAAGTCGTAAAGCAATTTGGGATATAACATCAGAAGAATACAGAATACATTTAAAAACCGGTCTGGGAATGCAAACATCTTTCAGATAGATTTGGAATAAGCCTTTTGAGTCCCTTTCTAGAAAAAGAGGATGAATCCAGTGTCTTTATTTTGTTTTGCGTTTTTTACGAGATAAAAAACGAGGTAAACAATAATAAGTTCTTTCACGTCCATATCGCTCGACGTAAGGATCTCGAATAGTCGTCGATTGGCTGCTATAACTGGCTGCCGCAGCCATTGCTGCGCAGCCAGGCTGCCTAGTGCGCGATGGTCCTAAAACTTGTTTATTTTTACGAATCACCGTATCTTCTTCAATGAATAAACGCAAGTAAGTTAATAAAGTGAACGATGTTTTATTATTAGGCGGTTTTATTAAACATTAACAGAGCTATAAAGCTTATAGCTTAGATTTATTGAACAATAAATTACAGATGTCAATAAAGTTTTATTGCACATATGTTTAATCAATTAAACCAACTTTTTTAAAGAGTCTTTATTTGACATCATTGTTTCATACAGCTTGACAATGCAAAAAGCCACCTCAATTTAAGATACAAAATGGTAAAAAAGAATAAAAAATATTTCCAGATATATCATAGGATTAAAATCAAGGATATTCAATGAACGATAGAAGAGTAACGTAGCATATTCTGGAGTAGATATAAACACCAAAATAAATACAAACGTGCACTATGCGTAGCGATCACCAGCAGTAGGTACATACCTATACTACCTATACTTATCACTCCAAACAAAAAAGAAACATAAAAAAGAAAAATAGGTACCAACGAATTTGAGGGATGTTTTTTACCCATTTTGTGCCACCAGAGGCGCCCTTGCTAATCCGTGTCTATTGTCAAATTCAGTGTTGCCAAAGGGGGCGATTTACTGCCGTTTGGGCTATTTGGAACGAGAATAGCCGAAGAAAAAATCTAAAAGGCGACAGGTAGCCACTTGGGTTACTTCCCTTTTAGCGAATTTTCACATTTCCGGATACTAAATGACCTTTTTTTAGTGAACTCCCACCTCTCTTCGGATACTAAAATTTTCGAAATGACCGCATACCAAATTTTCAGTTGGGCTACTTTGCGTTTGAAAAACGGCTTTGGCAACACTGGTCAAATTGACGTTTAAAACCTCAACCATATGAATGGCCGTGTGTGTTACTGTGTTATGGTCGGTTTTGTCTTTTGTAAAAAAATACTTTAAACTTTTTTTTTTATATTTTGTGTTACAGTAAAAATGAAAAAACAATTTATCATTCTAGTTTATTTTTCAAATTAAACAACTTATATATTATTATTATAAGATAACTTACAATATGTTTAGAATAATCATTGTAGATTTCTTTTTAAATACTATTACAAATAAAATTGTTTATCTTATTTTATTTTTTATATACATACACACAATGGTTTACCTCCTAGAAAAAAACACTTTTGCAATCATCAATAATTAAAACGTTAAATTGTTTAATTGAGAAAACAAAAAAGAGAGGAGATATATTAGCATAATAATATTCATCAGTCAATGCTAGATGGTATGTTTGACAGCTGTCATAATTTGACATTAGACCTGATTAGAAGCGCTGCCACCTAGTGTGTCTTGTCGGAAGCTCCCCAGAAAACCTTCCATTAAATTTTGAGTTAACAACGAGTTTGCACAGTTTGGTTTAAATCGAGGCATAGACAATGACGAGTAACAAACAGCAACTACATACTTACTTGTACTTGGGTTTATCTCAGAGAGAACAACCTATCCATGAGCTACCTTCAACCTGCCCGACGACCCCAAGGTATTCACGTTCACATGCTATGGACCATCCAAAAATCCCCTCCAAGAAAGCATATTTCTTACAACCTTCCTCCATCTCAATCTCTGCACACTCCATATTTCTACCTTTACAGTACAACCACCTAGGACAACAAACACTTTATTTATTTTATTTATTTATAAAATAAATAAAGTGTTTGTTAAGTTAAGTTAGTTATGGCAAACGGAACGACAATGCAATGGACATGTTAGAATGTTAGATAATCATAATATCGGGAAATAATGAATACAAATAAATATTTCGTCATACTTTTGTCTTATTGGATTGCCAATAATTAATTACTACACTCTTACGCGAGTTTCTATAACAGTTACTGGTTGATGCTTAACGAGCCACTAATCAATCAATTCTTTTCTCAGCCGTTATTTTTTATGAATGTAATATGTAATCGCGAAATTAATTGAATTGTAGACAATTAATCGAAATTCCTGGGTAAAAGTAGTGTTGTAACCAAAACAAGAATCATCTATGAAACGGTATGAAAAATATAAATTTACATTTGTGCTATGTATACCGATATTATTTATCATAATGAATGAAGTTTTATATAATCATTTTGTAACTGTGGTACTTATATAAAAATCTTTTTAATTAATAACCAATGCAACTATGTATGTATATTAAAAGATCGTTTAGAAAATAAATGTGGGTAAAATTGTGTTTTTTTTTTATTGTTTCAGTTTCCGGCTTGTGTAATCATTGTTTAAGGTATACTTTAACGATTGATTAACTTTGATCTCAATTGCTACAAAATTTGGCTCGTTATTTAAACAAAAATTGATGTTTTATGAATTCAAAAAAACATTATCACCCTAACGAAATAATTATACTCCTGTTAAAATTTATTTTTTATTGTTTTTCATATTTCCAAAACAATGACTGCCAATTTTGAACATTCGAATATTAATATTTTTTCTTATTTATTTTCATTTCTCACAATAGATCCAATCTTAGCACTCGGGAAAGAAAAATAATTAGCATACAAACATATAGAAACAAACAACTCAACTAAATTCAAATAAGCTAAAACAAAACATTGATTTTTTTACTCAATGAAAGTAAAATTTAAAAATAGGTATTTCAGTAGTTTTAGTAATACCTTGGCTTTAGGCCCCTAATCATGCTATATAGGTATGTTAACATTCCAATCAAATTTTGTAATAGTGAAATTAATGCTATCATGATGCTTATTTCGAGCTCATCCAAGCATCCTATTTTCGCCACATGACATTAAGATAGCTAACGTTTCTCAACGAAGGGCCCTATTTTTTTACACCAAAAAAACTTTGAATACGGAGGAATTACTCAAACAGTTACAATGAAGGTAACAATAGCATGTAGGTAAGTTTTACCTAAAATATAAAAATAACTAGAAGCAAAGCCCGTCAGGCGTAATAATTAAAATAAAATTTACAATTTGACATTTCTTAATTTCCCCCAATTCCTTATCAGACCCGCTAAAATTTCGGGGGTAATTTTTTTATTTTATTTATCTTTTTATTTTTTTGAAATCTCATTATAATCATATCTGCTTACATAAGTTATAAAATTACATTAGTTAATTAAAATTACAAGAAAAATGCTACCTCACTAGGTGTAAACCTGTATCGAGGATAGCGAATTTAACACAACACATTACATTAGAAAAACATCAGAAAAACAAATGAAACAAGCTCAAAAATAAAATGATATTTTAACTGAAAATTTACATATTTTGTTTTGATTGTTGTTTTTAAGAGGTGTAGGTACCTATCTGAGAAAAAAAATTTACACGATAGTTTTGACATAATTGCAGGTCATTTTAGATGAAATACACTTATTTAAGTGGAACAGTCAGTTGGAATTAACTTTTTTCGTATATTTTTTGGCGGATTAAGCGGATCTGATAGATAATTGGGGTAAAAGTTTTACGTCGGAACCTCTGATCAAATAATAACATTTCGTCGATATAATATTTCCGATGGACAATATTTTTGTCATAGCAACAAATATCGACTTACAGAAGAATAATATTATAATGTGTCAATAGGTATGAAATATTTTTCCCGTAGTTGGATATGTTTAGTCATTGTACGCAAAATACGCGTGGAGTTAGTTTGTTCGAACGGAAATAACGAGTAACAGAAGAACTAATAAATTATAATATAGGATGACGTTTTCGTCAAGTAATTACATTTTGTCATCATTTTCAACCATTAATTAAATGAAATATTTTATGCCAGGCAGTGAATAATAATACGATTAACATTTTTTCGATAAATTGAAGCGGATAATTTATGGCAATACCCCGAGAAGCCTTACCTGGTAACCCACTACCTATGCGAAGAAGTAACAGTACACCAGACAAGACGAGTGTTCCGAAATACGGAGTCAACTGTAAAAAGTTAACTGGTCAATTATTCGGGAGAACAGCGTCATACATAATGTATTAACATGACGGGTCACACTGTAACCCGTTCCATAGGATTGGAGTGTGTCGCCATTATGTATGCTATCAATATCATAACTGAACATTGTACTTTTATAAATATTTTATTAAAAAAAACAGTAGTTTTATTTTACTTTTTTTTTATCGGCCCATTTTGCTAATATAGACCGCGTATTCAAAATTAAAAGACAACAGAATCGAAAGTAAATCGTAAAAATTAATGTATGTAAAATAAAGTATGTAAAAAGTAAATCGAAAAAAATTAATTAGAACTAAAGATAAAACAAAATAATGTACAAACTTTATACTGTAATATAAAAGAAAGTCGGGTTAGTGCAAACGCTTAAGTTTAAATCGAAATCAGCTGAACAGATTCTTCCATTGTTTGATTTATTGGATTGTTGCCTCGGATAACAAATATATAGGTATTTTTTTTTAAGTTTGAATCTGTGCTCACTCAAAGTGAACACAAATACACTCCTTGACTCTTTTACACTACTTAAAGCTTGGGTCGTGAAAGAGGAGAATGGTCGGCACCTGGGATCGAACCACGACGTCCGCACCAAACAGTACGAAAGCCGGCGTTGTAACCGCCAGTCTACCAACCACTTCTTTTTTTTTCATTCATACATAGAGTTTGTTATTTACATATTTTTGTGTAAAATAACAAATTCTATAACAATATTCATAGTAAGGTCTATACAGAACAACGTCTGTTGGGAAAGCAATTAACCAAATATAAAAGAAAAGGTAATGTGTATTGTGACAAAATAGCGAATACAATGAAATTCGCCCCAATTGAGAAGCACTGGTCTGAATGGAATTTTTTAACAAATCTGGGCTTACCCAAAATTAGCTTACACACAAATTTGACATATTTTCCACTAAGCTAAGTTTGTGTCGTGAAAGAGAAAGATGAATTTGATCGGCATTAGGGATCGAGCCCAAAACCTTCAGTATGAAAGTCAGTGCATGCCCACACACTGGGCTACCAAACACTTCAAGTGTAATAAAACCGGGAAGAGAAGGCAGATAAGCAAAGTAGATAAGAATTCTAGAGACGATGCTCGAACCCATAACGGGTTGTCTTGTCGAGAATTGAGATTTACCGTAACAAAAAAGGTTGTGAACACATTTTTTAAAAATTAAGATAGTTGTTAATGGATCAGAAAAATAATTATTGTTGTAACTAGCAACAAAGGCTGCCAGGCAACAGGCATATAAAAGTACAAATGTTTTCAATTTGAAATTTCTTCCAGTAGCAACAGTAGAATGCAGGAACCTCTGATCTGTTATCACATATTACGTCGATATAATTTTTCTCTGTTAGTCTTGACATAGCAGCCATCGTCTTACAGACTTAATAAAATACTTAGGAAAATATATCAAGCAGTTGGATTGGTTTTGTCAGTATTTCGAGAGTTGAATGAAAACACTGAGTTACAGACGAACTTACCAATTATTATATAGGATAACGATTGAAGACCCAGAGCTTGAAAATAGAGCATATTTTCCTAATCGTTGATACTGGACACCATGGAAACAACAACTTATTAGTAGGCGATGACAGTTCTTTCTGGTTATTATTACCTTGGTGGCCATATCAACGATTAGCTAAATAATATACCCAGTTGCGTACCATGAGTTTTCGCCGCCCGGGGCGAGAACCAAACCCTTTGGCGACCCCCCCCCCCCTTCCCCTTCCCACTTAGGTATAGGTATACCTATATCAATTGAAAAAAAAACAGCCCGAAATTTTTAAAATAAAATAGTAAAAAAATAAGCCTATGTATATAATATTTTATTTCATTTTTCGTATTCAGGTACAGCTCAACAATATGGATAGTAAAGGTATCAAGGTTAAAATATCAATTTACGTGCAGAGTGGGACAGAGCCAACTTCTGAGTTCTGACCCACAGATTTCTCTACCTGCAGACTTACCGCATGGAAATGTTATCTTCTTTAAAGACCTCCACCCGAGATGAAAATGTATTATTTTTATTTTATCAATCTGGTCGAGTTTTGAGTGTTTGTTCTTTTGGTATAAATGGACCTTTACACATATCTGTGGTGGCATGGTAAAAGGCATTAAGTCAGTGGAATGACATTTCTCAGTATGGCGGATTTACTTGTCAGTATTTTAAGAGGTTTCATTTTTGTCAAATATTATTTAATACAAATAAAATAGATCAACTTTGATGCATTTACTTCGTTAAAAAGGGTTCACTATACGATAACTCATATTTATTTCTTCAATATTTCTTTGTTTATATGCTTTATTTATAATGCGTGTCTTTTTACCTTGACAATTTTTGCTCATAGGTTGAAAAATTTTGTACTTAGGTCAAATTTTACAAGGAAATATACCCAGTTACTCTCTATCACATGCTAATTTATTATTTTTCAACACTTACATTTTATTCTTCATAAATATTGGTTATTTTTTAGCTTACCTATTATTATTTTCTATCAAAGCATTCCCAGAACATCAGTAGGTATATTTTTTTTGCTCAGAATGTAATATTGTTAAGTAATAAAAATGAAGAATATTCTGTGAATAATAAAATGAAATTAGTGAATTATATCTAGGTATTATTACCTTTGTTAAGATAACCCCCTCTCACAATGTACCGATCCTTCAAATCAGAGCTGAGGAATTTATACACGGTTTGGGAAAAGGTCATACAAGCTGCACAAAATCATGCGCAGGGGAGGTTCCAACATCAAACCATTGCAAACCAGATGAATATTCGGAAATTTGAACATTTCGACCTAATGGCGAACGTTGTAAACGTAAAGTGATCACACTAATCCAACCTTCAAAACAACATTAGAAGATGGTCGTAAGCCCGTAGTGGTTTGTTCATACTATTTTAAAATCGAACTGTATAATCAGTCATCAGTTGTTGATATAATAGTTCGCACCAGCGCGACTTTCTTTAAATTATATTAATAATACCTAGTATTAAAATAGCAATGAAAAAATATTTAAAAAAAAATAGTAATATGCAGATAGTATTACCGATCTATTGTCTATAGCTTAACAATAAAAACAACGAAAGTTGTAAACAGATTGGTCGACAGATAAGGATGATACCTGCCACAAAGTTCACAATATACATTATTTAAACACATTTTAAAAAGGTTCACTTTTAAAAGAACGGCTTCTCACGGCAGCTCTATCATAGACAACACCGTTTTACTTCGTGGTAGACAAAATTCGACGCGCGTCGTTTTACCTTGCCAAATAAATTTTATATTGAGTTATGCCGGAATGAAAAAATGCTTTTAAATCCTTTATAAGTGGATTTTTTTAAACTTATGTTTTTGAACTTTGTTCTGTTTGTGATAATGTATGATGTAGCGCATATAACTCAAAATGCTGAAAAACGCGACTTAATGCCTTTTACCATGCCACCACAGATATATAAACATCAATTGCCAACATCTTCGATGAATATTGTTTACTACTCTTTTCTCTTTTTGGAATCCTTAATAGTTTTATGCATACTTACATCAATTATTACGGTTGCATACTTTTATTCGTAATCAATTGATTCGGTAATTAACTAAAGATAACTCTAAAAACACCATATTATATTATGATGTGTTAAAAATAGTCTAAATTACCTTCTTATGTAGAATGAATCACACTAATTGATATTCACACATGGACAGCCTTGAATATCTTTTTAAAACAAGGTCGTCACGAATGAAGTATTTTGTGAAAATGTTGTATTTTCGTAAATTTATAGCAACTTATCTTATCATTGATCCTAATTAACTATTACAAGGTTTCAAATTTATATAAGAATATTAAAAGTTGATACCTACAGTGTGTTGTGTAATCTATTTAATGCCCAACTCCTTTGCTTTGGCGTACGAGAGATGTTATCACTCGCTGACAGAACCACGTCGAGTTACGTTCCTACAAGGAAACGCGGATAAGCTACATTAACTCTTACATAAAATTTAGTATGTTTCTGTTCATACAAGGGAGAAAAAAAATTGCAAACCCATCACCTGTCAAATAGTTATATATTGAATGTTTGCGTCCAATGTGATGTGACAAGTTCTCATCCTTATTTGAATCAGTCTGTCATGCCGTTTCTGCAGGTGAATTATTGCTAGAAGTAAATATATAATATTCTGAATACTTAAGACGATAATAGCAAACACAGGTTGTTTGGTTTCCTGTACCAGAAAGAAGCCCATAACAATTTTTGAGTAGGTATTATGACGAAATGGATCATATTATTATATGCTGACTTACAAAAAACATTGCAACTTTTTCATTAGGTACTTTAACACAGCAAAATTCTTTCTGCCAAAAGACATTTTTTTTGCTTCCTTAGTACCATGCAAGAGATCTTCCGCAATGAGCAACATAACTTTTGGTCAATTTTGGATCTGTAATGCAACTCAGTGCAATATACCTTTTGTACATAATTTTTCTATCCAAATATTTAAGTAGGTAACCAGTCGGGTTTAATATGAGGTGGTAGAAGTGAAGTTTTCAATGTTCACTGTTGAGAAATTTCATGGGAAAAATACTAAAAGCAATAAAAAAAGTAGCTACAAATCCAAAATTCCCTATTAAAATAAATCTGGCACTTTATACCTAATATACATAGCTAGCTTTCCCGGCAGACGTTGTCCTGTAGGTAGTCCTTACTATGAATATTGATTTCGAATTTATATTTATACAAAAATAAGTTTAAAACAGGTTACAATGTTAAAAAAATAATTCTGTAAGCTCGAAAAAAATTCTACAAAAATTGCGTACCTACCCATGTTTTGAAACTTAATGGTTTTGAAGTACTTAAATAAAAATTGTGTTGTTATGGACTTTTCCGCAGATGGCGTTGTTGTCAGTAAATCCGTTCCATAATAACTTTAATGTTATATTTTATATTATTTGCTTTCCATTTTTCGTATTTTTAATAGTTATTCTGTTAACCGGAGCGGAGAAGAATTCAATAAACAAAAAAAATATAAAAATCTGTTCAGCCGATCTCGAGTTAGAAGTGTTCGCACTAACCCGACTTTCTTTTATTATGACATATATAGATAATGCATTATATTAGTCGACAGTATGGTTGTGAACGTCATTTGTTTGTTTCTTAAATTCATTCACGGCTGTTTATAGCAGTAACCTATTCCTAGGAAAACAAATCATTAGCCTAAGAAATGCCGTATCGTATAGAACCCTTGGGAATGATTTAGGTACAAATTTATTAAGACACTCTAAATAATGAATGAATAATCCATTAAAAATTAAAATCAACAACCATGAATTAAGGATGTCCTGCTATTCAGATTAGCTGCGTATTCACTCAATATAATTAATTATTTTTTGTTGATATAAAATATGCATTACGATAGCTTTTTCATATTAATATTTTTGTATCATAATTACAGACACGGAAACATACATTTTAAGATGCGGAAAAATTAGATAAACAATACAAATAATAGATACTTTAATTAGATTATTGCATATTAATTTACTTTATATAAACATTTATCAAATGTGTTGACAATCTTTGTGATCAATCTGACTTGATAATAAATAAAATTCAAACATACTAAATTAATAAAATTATTGTTATTCGTGTCAAAACTAAACGATGTCCCTGAATTTTGTAAAAAATATCAAGTAAGTATTGTAAATAATTGAATTAAGTACTCAAAATAAGATATTTTAAAGTTACCCAATATTTACCTGATGAAAAATAACCCCAATGTATGTATTTATTTTATGATTAACATAAAAAGTCTTTCAATAAGTTAAAAATAAAATAAAACAATAGTTGAGTAAAAAAAACTGAGTAAATACCTACATATTATGTTAAACATACTGGATTTTAATGTACAACACCTTGTAACTAAAAACGGTAAAAAAGATTACAAATTACTCCTTTGCTTTCCCATCATTCATGAATAATATTAGGTTCAGTAAATTAGCAGCATTTTTATAATAATTATATTTTGACATATTGTATTCTTAAATATTTTGGATTTAAATAAAATTATAAAAAAAAAATATATATATATATAATATATACAGTATACAGGGTTACAGGAAAAGTCGTACCTACTGAATATTAAAGGACGTTATTGTTTAAAAGTCATTTCTGATGGATTTTATTCTATTGCACACCATAATACAATGATTTTTTGTCAGAAACATTAATAGGTACGAAAAACAAGTACCTACGAACAAAATTTTTTGTCAGATAAAGACTAAACGAATCGGAATGCCAGAGATCTGAGTTAGATACTTATATAGGGGCGGCTAAGTAAGTCCTTACGAAATCCACACACTTCTAGAAATACGCCATAAATAATGGAAGAATATACAGTCCTAATGGCCTAGAAGAAAGAAGTGAATTTTACTTAATTTCATTCCTCTCAAGGCAAAATTTAGGAAGTTTAGTTAAACAATCTTCGTTAGCTATCAAACTTTAAGGCTATTTAACGAAGTTAAGGTGTGCAAACGGCTATAAAGAAATAAACTCTGTACTGCTTTATTTAAAATCAACGATCAGTGGAAAAAAAGCTCAACGATAGAAAATATTACGATCTAGATAATTTAACTCGTATTGCTAGATTGAGAGTATTGATCTCTGTAGATTTTGACCCGCCATATTGGATTTAACGTCAACTGACAGTTGTTTCGTGTATACAAGAACGCTTTTTGTAATAAATACACTGTTTTTAAGTTTTTTCCCCGTCTAAATATGTGCTCACTATATATTTTGGTACATTGTATTTTGGTTTATCATTTTAATAATAGGAAATTTAATCAAATAAAGCAAATATGCATTCTCTTAATCAGTCTTACAAATAACAAAATTTATAAGAAATATAATGAAGTTTTGAAAAAAATATTCAAAGAATACTTTTTAAGTACGTACAAATATTAAAATTGAAGTGATAAAACATGAATTAGTTCATTTTGGCTGAAACATAAATGTTTCGTATGATTTTAAGGACTTGCAGCCGGATTCATAAAAAGCTTCAAAATAACACTTTAGTTAAAGTTCCTTTTAAAATTTAAAGACTCCTTTAAGCTGACGCGTTTCATAAAAAAATATTCCACTAAAATTCGAAATGTCAAAAAAATATTTTAAAGTTGGTAGCAGTTGGTAGTGTTACCATGGTTGTTTACTACCTAATATTTTCGCGGAATTTCTGTTGATCTGTCAATTTCATTTCTCAATAGAGCATTAAAGTGCCGTTTTTTGTGTTAATTTATTATTATGGTTAAGTATTAGTAAAACGAAATCTGTAAACAATAATATTCTTCCCGTTTTGCTATGTTTTTCGCCCTATTTAGTCATTTTTGTCCACAGTGTCACCGCATACAAAATGTTTATCTTTGTGACAGAGAAAGCGCCACGTAATTTTCTATGAACTCCGGTGGTAAAAATTTGAACTACCTAAAGTCGACTTTAACTAAAAATAATAATCAACAACAGTACTTTAGCTAAAAGTCGGTTTTAAATGTCCTTTTGTTGTCATGAAACCCGTTATGTTTTAAAGGGAGTTTAAAGTCTCCTTTATTTTTTATGAAACCGGCCGTTAACTATATATTGATATTAAATAAATATTTAAAAATAGGGTACCTATTCTGTATCAACTCGAAATCGTTCAAATCTGACATAGCGCATCTTTGTTTTAAGCATTAGCGTTGCCCGGCTACTATTTTGTTTGTTTACAAAATTTTGCATGAAATGTCATCTTCATACATAACAAACGCGGGTTAAATATTTTTTTACAAATCAAGTAAAAACCGATCGGTGATCTTATGATTAACGAATTTTATTTATAAGTAAGACGGTTTATTAGGAAAACGTAAACTTAATAAACAAGTAACTTTATCATAAAAATGTGTGGTACTTAATTTTAAATTTGTTTCTTGAACCAAATACAGTTATCATTACTATGTAAAGCAGAATGCCGTCATATTATTCTAGTTGTTCTGTTTGTTTAAAATAAAACCTAATGCGCGCAACCTTTCATCTCATTTTAGACGAAATATTTCATGTCAGTAGTAGTTTCTTGATTAGATTTTAATGAAATACAACACGACGTATGATATCGTGACCCAAAAACACACCGAAACGGGGAAAAATGTTTTTAAAACTATCTTCTGCGAAAATATAACTCGAATAATAAATGGTTAAAAGCAGTTCGTCTGGTAGATGTGTGTAATCTGTTTAAACATTAAACAGAATCCGTAATGATGCTCTCTAATTTTTAAAACGCAACGGTTCTTTTTGATGCAATATCCTCCAGAAAACCTGTCCCGCACTATCATTGTAGACATTCCTTTGGTGTGTGTAGAGAATGCAGAAACAAAGGAAAAAGGTGTTGAACTTTGATAGTGTCATCAATCTTACATCACCATACCGCGTACTGCCGACAACGATAATCTATCCAAATTCTAATCGATTTGTCTTAGGTTAGTTCGATGGTTCTTAACCTGGGTTCGACCGAACACCAGGGGTTCGTTGAGTCAGTTTCGTGGGATCGGCGGAAGTCAAGACACACACACTCGACACATATTAAGAACTTATCACAGAATCCCTAATTAAGAAGGGTTCAGTGAGTTCGCAATATGAAACGGTTCAGTAAGTACAAAAACGTTAAGAACTACTGGGTAGGTGTTTCGGTAGATTCTGAATTTGCCTGAGTATTTACATTATTTGTATGTACCTACTTTGTATCCTGTCTCAGACTAGACGAGATTGAGTAATTGCTAAAAACTGTTCAACACACAAGTTCCGCCGGTTGTACTAAAACCTTTATATACAAATCTATTTATTAATTCAATTTATTATTTTTCTTACTCCCTTATACTAAGAATCTGATTGGGAGCTTCTGAAAGGAACCCTTGATCCAACGCAATATTTGGAGAAACCTCCGTTCTTAATTATTATATCCATCTTGTAAAAAACGCCTTTTGATGTTCGTATATTAATTATTATTATCTCACACCAGTGCAGCAGCGGTTCGCTCTATATATTGTTATGTAGGTACCTAATATAATAAAAGAGTCCTTGATTTTTTTGTGTACATTGTTAGACACACAGTCTGCAGGTAACAATAGATTTTTTTTGTATGTGTGAACTGACCGAATGCAGAGAAAGTGTGTTATATTTATAAACTCCGGAAGACGCGAGTGAACTATCAACCCGTGTATTTATACCATTCGGGATAAACGCGGAAGCGTTAATCGAATTCATATACCCTGATTTTTGATATCAAATATTATAGACACTGCGGTGTGCGCATCTCACGATTTTTTATTGACCTCTGATATCGAATTTTATAGACACTGCAGTGCGAACATGTATTTTTTTGAAAGTTGACCCATAAATCTTTGATTAAAAATTTAATTATATTGTTTTATTAATATTTTGACACATCAAAATGATGTTTTATCGCAGTATTTTGAAGATTACGATATAATTGATTAATTTTGATATTGAAAGGGATGTTTTGATGGCCTACACGCCTTGTTTCCACGTTATTAGATTAAATATCACGTTAGATCGATTATCTGATTGTAAAATAATAAATTTCATGCTTTCGTGGCAAATTTCGATCTATTTAGTCATTATTAATAGTTTAAAACATAAATACACGTATTTTAGGAAGTAAATTGAATTTACCTATTAGAATTAAATACTGCGTAGTTTGTGGAATAAAATTAATGCGCAATTAATTAAAAACTGCGTAGTTTCTTGAATCTTAGACAGTGATTGCCAACTGGTGAAATATGTTCAAAATATTGTATTATTATTTTTATTGTAATTTGTAAATAATGTACTTTAGTGGTTATAAACTAGGTTAAACTATCACTGTAACTCTGTTTTTTCTAAATAAATAATAAAATGTATTAAATAATCCAAAATGACCAGAATAGAGTAACTATTGTAAGATCATGTATGTAAAACTTGATTTAATTGATAAACAAACTGTATAGCTCTGTTTGATTGTTCAATAAGAATATATTATATGCAAATTTACATCGAAATAATCAATTTCGAGATGCCACTTTTTTAGTAAAAATTTTGTGTTGGCACTCAAGGTTATTGAGTGGTCGATTCCTGGACGGAATCAATAAAATTCGGCTGGAGACGTCCGATCCGTTTCCAATTGTAGTCGATTTTTGTACCTTTTATATAAATAGTGCACGTTGAACTTTTGGTGTTCTTAATCAATTATCACGAATACCTGCAACATCTCATCGATAAATGCTTAATGTTCATACGCCTTAGTTATAGATACTTGATTGTTATATACTGATGACATTGTATCTTGTATAGTTTGTAAGATATTTAACTAAATGTCCAAATTTCATAGTGAAAATTTTTGGTGAATTTTTAGAAAATGGAGGCCTGTGATTGGTCAAAATAAACAATGATTTTGATTGGTTTTCTGTTTTTGAGATTTAGTATAAATAAAGGCGCAGTTGTAAGGCAGATCATCAGTTCGAATTGTGAATTACTCGTCGGAACACTTTGGAACTCGTGATCTCGCCGGACATCTGCCTTCAGGAATACACCGCTAGTTTCATTTCTACCCTCTCATTTCCCTGGTGATCTGGAGCCTCTCTATTGGACCAGCTGCTGCCCTGAGTCAATCATCCATATTGGTCGTAGCCTTGTCGGTTACACATCTGCTTTGATTTTAAAAACCCTACCTTCGAGGTGAAGGGAGAACTGACGTTTGGCACCCAAGCTACGTCTTAAATGAACAGACTCTAGAGTCTACGATAGAGGAGATGAAGAAAATCTTGAGGTGTGGAGTACGATTTACAATCGGCTAACAAATTTTCAAGGTTTATTATATCATTTGAAATTTTTACCCTAAATTTGATAGAAAAATGCCTCAGACATACCTACTGTACAAATATCCCAACGTTGGTGAACTTCGGCAAAAGCTACTCTATCTTGCACTATCCGGAATAACTCCTTCACGCTTCTTATTCCGGTCCAGTCTCTAACATTACGTAGACAGGAACATTGTGTTTCCTTTCATAATAAGGCGTACCTATACTTATCAAGATCTTTATTCTAATACTATACTGACCTATCTGAAAATTATGATTTCATCATGATTGTATAAATAAACAACCGCAAAAAAGTGTCGCATTCGGTATTTTTTGGAGAACCGGTAAGTATATGAACATAAAAAAACGAAATATTTACTATGAAAGTCAGTCAAATATTTTAATACGTTATTATAATGTACCAACATTTTATAAGAAGAGACTCGTCTCAAGTGTTTGTTGGTTCGTTCAGACAAGATAGAACTCATTCGAATGGCTATTTTTTGTGTTTGACTTGAAATATAATTTACAATCTAATTTACATAGAAAGTTTGTTGTATTTTAATAATCATTAGTACATTTGGCATCTTTGCGTTTCTATCAGTATAAAATTATGAATATTTTTATGTTCTAGGTATTTTCATTTTTATGAATAGCTGTTAAAGCGGCAAGAGACATTGTTACCCAAATCAATATATCTGCATAATAAATGGAGTATGACCTAATAAAAGATCATACATGGAGGACGACCTTATAAGTGATAATAAAGGAAACATAGTTGAGAAAAAGAAACATCTAGGTACCAGAAGAACTGGAGAAGACGAATATTTTTTTTTCTCATTCTTCTTTAAGCCTGTCGGGTCCCATCAACGTCGGGAACGTGTCCTTATCCTGCACTGCTCGGAACGGGTCTCGTTGTCTAGGTTGTAGAGTATCAAATAGAGAAGGTTTTGCCTCATAGCTCGCAGTGCGCGGCTCAGATATAATATCTTTCGTAGCTTGATGACAGACAAAAGCTCTCTCTCAATTCTTGTTCTCTTCAGCTCATTGGTATTGGTGATCATATCTGTTTTGGGTATACAAAAATAGCTCTGTGGATCTACCTCAACAGAAGACTAAAGATATACCATAGAAAATAGTATGAATTCCACAGAGCTTTGGAGGATATTGTAGGCAAACGCATAAATGACAGCGAAACTTACAACAAAATTATATTATAGAGAAAGCCCAAATATTTTGTTAATATATGCAATTTATTATGACTGTGTCAGGTTTAATGCTATCTAGAAAAAAGTCAATTGGAACATCGAATACCTACGAATACCAAACGCGCAATTTTAGTGACTAAAAATATTTCTTTTTTGATTATCTGGTAAAGCCATGAGGAATTCGCTTCTATGGCTATGAGCTTTGCCATTGATGCGCAAGATCTTAAAAAAGCTCGAAGATAAAATTCGTCTCCCATTCTTAACGCAAATAATGTTCAAGATGTCTAAGGAAAAAGTATTTTAATAGTAAATTCAGATGATATAATATTTTAAAGCAGTAGTAGGTTTAGGGTTGTATTAGGAGACGAGGAGAGTTGTAAAGTAGATAGGTGCAGGTATGCATTACATGTTATCACTATTGTCTGTTCATCTACAAGAACCACGCATTTTAAAGGTTATAAATTAAAAGAAATTATATAAGTTTACCTGGATTGAATTCAATAAACCATAGAAATCCTGTACAGTTTTAATCCAACGAAGTTTGTCAATCAATAAATCGCATAGAACCAAAATTCATAGACAATAAACACTATTTTCTTTTGGAAAGTTCACTGTTTGTTTACTAACACCATAAACAATCAATAAAATTCTGAGATGACACTTGTTTTATTTAATACAAAGAGTTTTACTTGAATCGAAACAATTTCCAAAGAATTGTTTTTTTTTCTTATTGTACACAATGCATAACATGCACTCGCGATGCGGCGTGACGATCAAGACACCACTCGACTTACCGGCTAAAAAGCAACTAACCAAACAGCAACTAAACAGGTAAATCGGAAGTTTCACATTGTTCTGAACTTGTTTAAATCTTCCGTATCACAACTTGATACTCAACAGAGAAATCAAGTTTATCACAAACACGTAATCGTAGTACAACTTCAAAGCAAAATTTATCATATAATATAATGCTCAAATGTTTAAAAATAAGATTTATAAAAATTTGAAGTATTGAGATGAGTTTATACGCATTTTTATTGTTTTATGGAATCACCGTGTTTTCTGTTGATTAATCATTGAGTTTTGGAAGTTAATTAATAAAACTTTTAACCGAAGATATCCGATGATTTCCGAAGCTTTTGTGTGAGGCAAAAGAAATGACCCGTAGAAGAGCAGGTGGCCTCAGGAAATGCCAAACAATAATTGCCAATGTCAAGGTTTAATATAGAGCAAGTAGCCAGTCTAGGTGCCGTTAGTGGAAGTATTGCTAATTATTATGGTCACTAAACTTTAGTTTTTTTTGTAAATGAACTTCTTATAGGTACATAGAGCTTACACACAAAAACAAACTGTGTTCACAGAAAATTGTCACGTGGAATATGATTTAGGTATTATGCTGCTATGTCCAAAGGAAAACCGAATATTATGTGGTCCTTAAATCTTGTTGTGGTCTTTCCTTATTCGTATTTTTTGAGTCGTCTCTTTAAGGTGTTAATTTTGAATCTATATAGTTCTGCCAGTGTCTCAAAAAAGTTTAGAGGTTATTTTATTAGGATTTTGGGATACCTCACCAAAAAAAAACCTTTTTAACATTATCGGGATGATCCAATTTATCTGTTTATGTGCATCATTTTCTTCTTATTTAATAGCTCGACAGCTATCATAAGCCTTTTATAAGGTTTATTTCCAACTTCCTAAATTTCCCCCCAAATGACCTTGGGTTTATTAATAGGTACATATAATTAATATTAAAACGGTCGTCATTACTCACAAATTGTGTGTAAACTAACGTGCAAGCAAATTATTCAAAATTAAGTATGAGATCTTCAAAATTCAGAAACTGTACATGATTCTAATTTTGCTTGCACTTAAATTTGCACTCGACTCATCATTTAGTATCCAACAACAACGTGTAGATTGTACTTTTTTATAAATGTTGGGTAACCCAAAATGAACACAATATACCCTTTTGAGATATTTTTTTTAATAAACCTATGTTACCTTAAAGTGAACACGAATACACTCTGACTTTTTTACAGTAAGCTACTCAAAGCATGACGTGTCATGAATGTAGAAGATGGTCGGGACTGGGATCGAACCCACGAACTCCAGATTTAAAGTTGACGAACCGCTGTGCTACCTGAACACCGTGTTTTTGATTTGTTATCTAGCAAATTTTTATAGGCCGCGCAAATATTTTCAAGATAGTGTTCTCACAGTTGTAAAAAGTGATATGAGTAAAGTTGGACATATATTATTGTGAATGCTGAAGCATTGCGTGTGTCTTGAAATCAACTTTCATTGTTTTTTGACAGACGTAGCGAGGTCATGTTCAATCAATCTGCCATGTTAGCATGTTGTCTATTGTTTTAACGTAAAAAATAATCTTCGAATGAGAAAAATATTAATTTATATGTAGTTACGTGAAAAAGATGAACAGTGTATGTAATAATACGCTATGACGATCGAATTGTCACGAAAACGTTAGTACTGTGGACAATATATTGTAGGTTCATCTCATGAACAGTTGTAGGTGTGTAATCTAGAGACAGTTAACAAAATTACGGATTGGTAGATGAATTATTTGTATTTTTTTTTCCAAATTATACGGTTATTAGTGTATAAAATAACTAGGAACAAAAACTTTCGGAAGATACTGAAGATAGGCATTGAAAGGAGTCCATTGATTGCCTTTTTTTCTCGGATTGACTTCACCCCCCCCCCCTCTTCCAATGAATACCTACCTACATTGATAAGTGTTTTTTTTAGTATTGGTGTCCGAAAACACTCGACATTTTAGTTATAAAGATGATGAAAATATTCTCTGAGAACCGAAGTACGTTTTCAAAATCTCAGATTTCATGAATAAGTAGGTAGGTACCTAGTTATTTCATTAATCATCATCATCAACTCCGTAAATCTTTAGTATAAAAGAAAGTCGGGTTAGTGTTAAAACTTATAACTCGCCTAAACAGATTCTTCCGATGTTTGATTTATTGGATTCTTCTTCGCTCCGGATAACAGAATTAGGTAGTTTAAAAAAAATACTCATAATAATAAAAATAATTTTTCAGAATCAACCCAAATTGCTTCGTACTCGACCAACATTTGCATCTGGATCGACTAAAATTTGTTTCGGGATCAACCATCGATCGGAGGATCGGTATCCCATCCTTGGGTTAGAGTTATTTATTTATTTATTATAAAAGACACCAAAGAACATTGAAAAAACATACAAAATAAACATATTAGGAAACACATACCCCACAGCATAGCCCATAGTGTAGCCATTGCATTCGAACGAACTTAGCCAATATTGATTAACCAGGAAGTGTATTTTTTTTGAGAATAGGAACTTATTTCTGCTGTTTTATCACAGCATCTATTGGCGTTTAGGTTTAGTTATTATATTCTATGTTTATTTGTTTTAAAATATAGGCAATACCGAATGGGCTATTTTGTTTGAAGAAGTCAAAACACTCAATATTTGAAAAGCAACAATTCTCTCAACAAAATCGTTCAGTATTACGAAGATGCTATTACGTCGATGCGGAAAATAGCAGTTCGTAATTTTGCAAATAATAACATACAAATAATTATCGAGGATTGAGAACAATTTATTACAAGCATTCATGGAAACATAATATTTACTCAATCACTTATGTGTTAACAGAAACTTTAACGGCAAAGTATAAACTAAGCAAACTAGTTCAAATAAATATTTATATTCGCTCTCATCATTAATAGGAATGTTTTGTGTTTATAAAGTTCACCTGGGGAATGCCTCGAATAATAATGAAAATAATGAATTCATTGATAAATTTAGCGTTGATTCTTTTGAAGCAAATTGTATGCTGTAAAACCCCGGCTAAGAATTATTATTGCTTGTGTTCTTTTCTTCAGTGGCGCTTTAGCCCAAAATCTACTCTATACAGCAAATTCACCGTCTTCCTCCTTCGATTTTTCTGCATAAGAGCTATACTAAGGGACTGTGAAATAAATACGTACTGCGGACGTCGTAATTCGATCCCAGGTGCCGACCATCTTCCTTTTTCACGACACAAGCTTTCGGTAGCTTACTGTGAAAGAGTCAAGGAGTGTATTTGTGTTCACTTTGAGTGAGCACAGATTCATTTTATAAAAAAAAAAATAAGAGAGTGCGAGAAATGTGTTAAGCCGAAAATAATATCGTCAATTGGTGTAAGATGGAAAGATATAACCCTGTACAAAGAATGGACTAAAGCAGACTCCCTTACATCGCATTTGTAATTCAGTATTTAAATTGGATTTGTTTTATCTAATAAGTATATTTTAATTATATTTTATAACACTAATTTATATATAGGTACATGGGTAGTTAGTTAGTTGGTGGGCCTTTAACATACCCTTTCATTTTTTCCATAGTGGTACTGAAAGGCAGTTTTTACCGCGCACTCACAGCGGTTGTGTTGTCTAACCATCTAATTTGAGATCTTCCGTCCTTTTTTTCATTTTCCAAATTTCAGGAGTCCATCTTGTGGGTCTTTTCTTGCAGATTGCCATTTCATCCTTGATAAATGATCCATATCAAAACTATTTAGCGCGCCTAGAGACCATCAACCAATACTACACAAGAGCTCGTCATTTTATACTGGGGTGAACACAATGTTTCACAGATGATCACACTATTTACAAGACAGGCTTTTTAAGAGCGGCTTTCTGATCCAATACAACATTATGGTAATTATTGTTATTAAAGTATGTGGATAAGTCTCCACCAGCAGAAAGTGTGAGGATGTCTCGCCCGATATATCGACCGAGTTAGCTATGAATAGAAGCGAAAGTGTAAATATTGGACGATGTTATCACGTATGTAGGTATACTGCTGAACTGGAAACCACGGTATGTGTAAGCTTTAGTGTTAAGAGATGTTTTGAGAAATCTTCCGTCACGATATTATGTTAGTCTGAGATAAATATTCAATAGTATTCACTATAAATAGGTTGACCTAAGCTATCAGTTTAAGCTCATCATTGTTAAAATGCTGCATTCTTGGTGAAATCTTACAAAAAAGGCTTAATTATTGTTGTCCACATTTTTAATTCATCAGGTTTGTTTTGAAGAATATGTTCTACAAAACATCTTCTTCTGCGGTTTCAATCCAGTGGAACATCTCGTTCTATACTAACTTATAGTTCTTCCATCATGATTGTTTACAAATGTTTTAATCAATTTTGCTGGATTCAAACATAGTAGATTTCTACAAAACAACTCAATATAATAAAAATTGGGCTATACCTAAAAGAGCTTTGTGCTAAAAATGTATTACTTACATTTCATCCTCATTGCTAGGTAGTAGTCAATTTGATACAATTTATCAAGCTGTAGTTTGGATGTTTAAAAAGAGTCTTATGAATACTTACCTTATGAAAATCTGTGTGACTCTTTGAAATTTTTTAAATATATATTTTTTTAAGTTTATAAAGAATTGTATTTTCGTGTAAAAAAAATCGTTGATGGAAAGAAAGATGGAGATCGACATGTGAGAGAATCTACAGCAGTGAAGAAAGTTATTGAAGATGATGTTGAATGGAGAAGATCCCAATCGAGGGCGTTATGCTAATTTTGTTTAACTCAGAACAATAAAATTGGAAGATTTTTAATTATTTGAGTTATACCACCGGGATGAGATGGAGTGAAAGCTGGTCATCAGCATCGCAAGAATCAGGCTAATTCCAGAAACAAGAAAAACATATCCTAGATTTAGATAAAGAGGAAGAAGAATAATAACATGAATATTATATGCATAAGTCAATGTATAATAAGAAAAATCTAGAAGGTACCATAAAACTTCTATAATTGACACTGTGATGTTATAAGTTTTTCACAATCTCAACAACGACAAATGAATCAAACTTGTGTTTCAAAATAATATTGACTTCTCTTATCAAACGAGGAGTCTGTATAAAAAGTGTTCGATTTACGATACGTATCAATTAAAAATGATGTGTAAAATAGTACCTATTGTGAAATTTAATTTTTAATTAACATCTTCAATAAAAAATAATTAATTATTTATTTCAATGTAATGAAGATGATTCTAATTTTCTCACGAAATATTTTATGAAATGAACAATAATCAATAAGCTCATAATCGATTTCAATTCTCATTACTAATATTGACGCATATGATCTCATTAACTTTCTTATGGATATTTTTTTTAATGAATCTGTGCTCACTCGAAGTGAACACAAATACACTTTTGACATCTTTCACAGCTTGTGTCGTGAAAGCGGAAAATGGTCGACACGGCCGGGATTCGAACCCACGACCTCCGCACGAGACAGTGCGAAAGCCGGCGTCGTAACCACTGGTCTATCAACCACCTCCAAAATTTATTTTATATAAATACTAGCTGATCCAACAGTCGTTGTCCTGCTGTTTTAACTATAAATATCGAATTTGATTTTTTTTAAATATCAAAAGTATTTAATAGGAAAATTTCATTATAAAATATTTCTAAAAGTATACGCATTGATTCATGGTTGTAAATACTTTGTAGTACAAAGTGCTAAAAGAACTTTGTTCCTATTCATTTTGTGTAGTACAGTGGCAACACCATCTGATATACGTACAAATTTTTTGGAAAGGGCCCCTCATAAAAAAGACCACCCCCCCCCCTCAAGAAAAAAATATTATTTTTGGGTTAGAAGAGGGAATTCCCCGATCATCTTGTCCCACAAAAACATTTGTATCTATTGGATTGATGCGTTCTAAAATTTATCGACATGTTTTTAGGTTGAATGTGTTGCAATCTTAATGATTAGTTCATTTGAATTTGAATATTATGGTGTTTATTGGTATTAAGATGTGTCTATTATTTCTAAACCAGCACCCTTTTGTCCCGTGGATTCGTTACATTTTGCTACCCCTGGCACCTTACTATTGCTGTAGTATTTATTTAATATTTTGTGTCATACAAGGGCGTCGCCAAGGGGGGGCAAAGGGGGCAGCTGCCCCCCCCCCTAGAGATTAAAAAATGTAGGCAACTGCAGAGCAACCAAAGTTCTAAGACCGTGATTTGCCGTTAAATCCTAAAAAAAATCTTCATACTCTTGACTATACTTAAAATTCATATATTTCTCATCCTCTATAATATAGGATATACGGAAAATAGCCTATGACTGGCTTCAATTGCCCCCCCCCCCCTAGGCCTCGGGCTGGCGACGCCCTTGGTGTCATAAATGAGTTCTTAGAACATACATAATATTTTTTTCCCAAAATCATTTTTAAGTAATTAGGTATAGGTAAGTAATTAATTTTTATTTTAAAAAAGAGGAGGTAGGAGTTGATTTATGGATACAAAAATCACACGATATGTAGAAACGATAAAATATTTTGACTATCCATCCGTAAAAAAAGCGCTATCTCCTTAAAATATGGTAGAAGAGAGTAGATTCAAAACCAGTTCGACTTTCTACTCGTTTGTAACCCAGATGGACGGAGGAAGTGCTAACTCTCTGCGTTGATATGTGGCTGTGGATATTACCTATACCATCAGTGGGTATCATTCCAATCTTAAGTATGAAGTCGCGCGTATGGACTATCAATAATCAATAACTATTATGCATATTGATAATGAGCTACCACCAATGGTCTTGACACTTATCTTATTAGTTCTCACGCTAAGCATGTAACAATAATTATTAATAATAGCATTACTCAAATTTCAAAGGTGTTAGTGTCAATATCCAACAGCGCTGTTTTAACTAACGTATTTTTCTACTAGCTTATACCCGTCTTGCTTTGCGTTTTTTATTCCGATTGTCAGGCTTGATCGGTAGGTAATTAAACAGGTTCTAGTCTAGCTTCCCATTGCTTAACAGACCTCTATAACTGACAAGCACAGGAAAAGAAGAATGACTTTTTTACCGACCTCATAATATTATACGAACCTACCGACATAATTTGCAAGTTTTCATAGAGAGCTCTGTGGTTTGAATCTTAGCTACATTCCCTACTTTGATAATTTATTGGGCATTCCACCCATAGAGGGTGATTTGTGCTATCTGTCAAACTTCAAAATGGAGGAATCATTTTGCAAATTTTTTCATTAAATCTTTATTTATTGAGAATAATAAGATTTGAATAACATTTATATGTATAACAAATCAATCTACAATTATTTTATTACATTTTCATACCGTAATACCAAGATTCCATTCAACGTTTACATGAGTCATTTTGTTTCCAAAAGTCTTTTTGAGAAATTTGTATGAAGATCCTAAAAAATAGAGTTTTTTTTAAATGGCTCTAAATATATTAAAGTTAATGCAGCAAATTGTATTTAAGAACCTTCTCCAGCATTTTGTACGGCTCTGGGCATATTAATATCTGACGTAGCATTTGTATTTTGAGCGTGATGTTCACATATAAGGTAAAAGTATTGTCAAAGGCAAATAAAAAAACAAACATTTCTGAAATATTATGTAGTATTATTTGCGTTTAGGGCGCTTTAACGCTAACGCAGGTGGAGCTGAAGCTTATAAAAATCATAACAGCAATGGTTTTTTTTCAACTATTATAATATAACGAGTATAATTACTTTTCTCGATATGTTACGTACAGTATTATCTAGCTAGAAAGAGAAGACAGAGCAATGTATGTATTCTACCGGAATTTATTACTTTGTTTGCCGAGTGCTTTTATTGTCCTGGGTTCGTTTCCCAATCTAGATAACGTTTCGCAGTTGACTGGTATATATTATTACAGAATTTAGCGTATTTTTGTTTCAATAGAAAAATATTATTATTCAATTTATCATTTTTTATAGAAAAAAGTATTTTGGATAAAACGCGGAGCGACCGTTGGGGCAAATTGGATAGGAATGGCCAAGTACAGGAAGGAGATTTATGTCTTTTCAAACTATCTTAAGATCAATTTAAAGTTTCTAAGCTTTTTCTTTTAAGTGTCCGTCAGGTCGCTTCAAGTTGGTGACCACCTCTCGAAAAACCTCGCGATCCTGTGTTGCTTTAAACAAGTCATCCACAGGGCTTATTCGCTGTCGCTCATTTTCAGATAAAATACATACGAGTTTTGTCTAAAGCTTATTGCACGCTAATAAGCGCTTATAAGCGAGCAAATAGTGTTCTAAAATCAAACGATCGAATCGTTCGATTATTTTTGTATGGAAATTTTCGAAACTCTTTCGATATTCGATCATCGAAAACTTATAGGGGTTCTGTTCTCTCCATTCCAAATCTAGAAGAGTTTTTTGGTATGCATCATGCGATTTATATAAAATTAAAGTAAAATATATACTTAGTATTTTTATCTGCTTCAAATAAACCTTTTAAAAAAAAAGTTTGGAAAAATTCACATCAGGAATTTGCCCTCCTCTAAATGGAATTAAAAACATTTTTGCAATAATTTAGGCGATAATCTTCTAACAATTCCATTAGTTTTGAGATGGCGTGTCCAAATTCGTTATATAACCTAGCCAAGAATCTGATATAAGAGGAGTATTACCTCTAATGGTGGTTATTATGTGTCGTGGAAAGATGCCACTCTTACGACACCTAATTGCCTATGAAAATAATGGAGACGATACTCGCGTACCTAATTACTCGGCAGAAATCCACGACTAATGCGCCATTATCTGCGCTAACTTTGTTAATGCTCGCATCGATAACACAACCCATCATTTGGCTTCTTACTGTACCTACAGTGTACACTATCATTTACAGCTTTAAACCGAGACATTAATACTACATTTTAAATTTTATCTAATTCTTTTTCTAAATTGATCTTGGGTATTACTCCTGTGTATTAAGTACCTAACTGGTATTTTAAAACATGAACATTTTTACACATTTAAAGATTGGTCAATAATTATTGGTGTAGTACAGTCCCGAAGAACCAACTAGCAGGAAGAGTCAATGAATTCCTAGAAAACAACCCAGTCGTCATACGGGACAAAATGACAGAAATGTAAAATTCTTTGGCTAAGCTTATCAACATTAGCCTTCAATATTCCGTAATGTCGGCGGGAAACTGTTTTTCTGATTCGCCTGGTTTTCGGAATCTCTTTGATTATTCCGTGTTTTGTATTATTTAATGAAATAATATACCTAATGTATAATATCTCATTGTATGTAGCTGACGTTGTTATATTTTAATGTATATCCGTTGATTAATTATTGTCTGTCTTTATTATTCAAAAATATGATGGGCCATAATCTATATGTTTTTATCGACTCCATTTTTCGTTCTTTTTTATTTTTAAATCATCGTTTTAATTATCCTTTTGTTCTCTTTTTTTATTTTATGATAACACAATATGTTTGGGTATGCACATATATTTCCTTTCTTTAATTTTCTTAACTAAATGCCTACACAGTGAAAGGTTTTTTTTATGAGTTTTATTTAAATTTTCAGACGTTGATTGTACCCACCTAACTATGTACAATAGCTATGCGAGAGATACCTGTTATTGGAGCGCTGGATATTCTATGTGTTTGTTTCATGTTTTTATTTTGTTTGTGTTCAGTGTTCTGTTGGTGTCTCTATATGAAATAAATAAATAAATAAATAAGTTTTGGTGATTTACAAACATATTAGTTACCTATACTTACGGGATTCTCTCAAAAGGGAAAAGAGACGGGATTCTTTCTGATTCTTTCTTTCTAAGGTACATATATTAAATGTGCATGGAATAGGTATATTAAATGTACATGGAATATATTATATGTACATGAAATAGAAAGAAAACACTCAAACTAAAGTGAATGTCACTATATAAGAAACAATTGCATAATATCATTAATTTTGATTCGTGTAGGTACCTACTCCTCAACCAATCATCGGCATTCCATTAATTACATAAAACTCTGTTGCGAATTTGTACAATTTGATGAAAAACATTTTTGGAACAATTGAAAGGGCGGACTTAAGGATCTCTGCCGGTCAATCCAGTAAAATATTTTAAAAAAATACTCAAAAACACACAAAGTAAATATAACAAAATAATAATAAAGGAAAAATTTATAACTTAATCGATATATTGTAAATAAAAAATAGTGATTTGAGCATACCTAAATTATCAATTGAAATACCTACGCCTAATAAAGAGTCTGAAATTAAGAACGTACAGTTGAAAGGGTAAAGGTATTTTGGATCAAGATAAGCTTATTAATAGAGCCGGTGCATACCTAAAATTTTCTATATACCTAAAGGTGTCAGAATAGCCTGCGGAACTTATTGCCTGATGCAATTTTTTCCAGTCAACCGGTCCCGTCCAATCTGAGACAGGCCAACCCCGGGTAGAAATTTCAAGTGAAAAAACACTTACAAAACCTCTGACCCGAGCGGGAATCGGATCTGAAGTTCACGCCAGTACAACTAGGCTACCGAGGTCGGTGAATAGATTGTGTAATAGTAACTATCTGGTAGAAGATGGCTATCGATGTTCCTTTTCACAATAGGTTTTTATAAAATTTGAACTTTGCGATCGTAAAATTATGGAAAAAGGTTCGTTATGGATCTTTAAAAAATGTTTTTGATTTGCGTTGGCTGGGAATGGAACATGAGATTTCCTGTTTAGAAGGTACAATAATAAAAACAAATCGTGTACTCAATAGAATATAGGAACGGTGCATCAACAACACCCATAAATTTAATTAAATAAACAGAACTCCATATTATGCCATCGAGAAAGTATAATCTTACAAGTACCTACCATTTTGTGTTATAGAGGTCACGGTGAAAACCTTTTATAAGCCTACGCATGCGTCCACGTGCGAACCTTGCAGAAGATCATGGGCGAAGTCGTGATTCTTGTACTCCACCACCTGTTCGTGTTGTGGTGTTTGGATCTCAGATTCATAGTTTTATTGCTTTTATTGCAGTCGATAATAAAATGAATGTCTACAATGTGAAGGAATCTAGGTAAATGAGGTCGTATCTATAATAAGCATTATTGGAATATTGATTATGTATAGAATTAATCTGATACTAAACTCACAATATCATTGTGCAAGAAAATTATTGTTGATCAATATTATTGTAAATTACCAAATGAATTTTTATTAAGCCTACAATGATTCTTATTGTTAGGTATGTGGTTTAAGCTTTAAAAGTTATATCATCGATTGCAATTTAAAGTTACTAGAAGGTATAATGAGTAAATAACTCCCTAATTAATTTTGATATTCTGATAATTATTAGGAGAGAGACATAACTTGTCTTTCTTAATTTTTATTCCTTAATAAGGATATTTAAAAAAAAAGATGGACCGATCCTTGCCGCGTGTAGAAAGTGGCAAAAAAGCCAAAGATAGATATGAGTTGAAGAAGAAGGCACAGGCCTATATCCAGCAGTGAACAGATGGCTGAGGAAGAAGAAGAATACGAATAAAGATATTTGAAATGATGTAGAGATGAGGTTCTTTGAGTATCGCCGCTTTTTACCTTCTCTGGACTTAATTCGAGTCTCGGGCATAGGGTAGTATATAGAAAAAAGAATTAGCAGCAGGTCGTTTTAGATCATGTTCCTTACTTCAATGTAAATGGTTTCAACATGGATTATCAAGAAAAAAAAAACCTACATATAATATTGAACAAGTTGATCATGAGCAATTTCTTGCACAAGATTATCCATTGATCGTTATCATGAAATATTTTTAGTAATAGTTTCATTATTTATTATGCCTGTCACTGTTTGAATGGGTCGGTAATACAATTAAGAAATAAATTTTAAATTATTTGTATAATTCAATAATTTTTAATCTATTGTTCTGGTGAAACTAGTATAAAAGATAGGGCTATGAGACACCGCCCAAAAACACTCTCTTCACGATTTTTATATACTTACTCATCGCATTATTTATATAATACTAGCTGACCCGTCGAACTTCGTATCGAAATAAATAATATGGGTACTCTAGGTTTTATGCAACAGAGCTCAAATTCGTTTTTTAGTTATTTAACATGAATGACTATTTACTGGCCTTAGCAAAACCTGCATACCACGCTGCATTCATCGGGTCTGAGTTTATTTTTACATCAAAAACTTATAACCTATGTTAATATGATGTGGGAAGAGGTCATCATTGCGCAAGATCGAGTGCATTGGAGAGCTCTTATTGCCTCACTTTGTTCCTGAGTGGAGTTCAAAGGGAGTTTTAATTTTGATTGATTTGATGTTAATATGTAAAAAAAAGAATTTAGGTATGTCATTATATTCGATATTTCAACACTCAGTTAAAATAATATTGATTGATTAAATAAAGAAAGTTTTCAAAACTCCTTACACTTCATTACAGTAATGAATTCCTTGTATTAAAACTTACCAAAACTCCTTAAAAAAAATAACTGCAATGAATATTACATGACTTATCCATCCAATCAATCTATTTCATACGATATATTTTACATTCGCATTCTATCAATTGCAACAACAATCAATCCACTGACAGTTCTTTCAAATGTCAATTAATAAAAATTCAAAAGTAGAAGAAAATTATATTGTAAAAAGTACTAAAAAGATTACTTACTTTCTGTGTTTTCTTTAATTTTCTAATTTCCCATGCATTTTTCTTATTTTTTTCTTCTAAAAGGACATTGTCCTGATAAAAGCCTACACGACATAAAAAGAATTAGCGAAATCGGTCCAGCTGTTTAGGCGTAATGCGGGAAATAGCTCACCATTGTTATAGTTTTCTTAAATTTCCTAATATTGCATGAATGAAATTTAATCCCATCATAGTGATATAGGAACGAAAACCTGTAGAAAAACCCATATGTATACCATCACGCCTGGACAGCGTGGTGTGATATAATAAATAGGTAACACTCTTCTATACATAGGTGTCAGTATAGCCGGCAAAATTTAATGCTTGAAGCATTCTCTACCAGTCAACCGGACCCGTTAAATCTGAGGCAGGATTCCAACCCCGAGCAGAGTATTCCAACTTCAAGTGAAAAAACACATTAAAATTTTCTGACCCGACCAGGAATCGAACCCGTTATCTCTTGATCAGAAGTCGGAACAAGAAAAACAAAAGCAGATATAGAAAACTTTTGATAGCGAATAAAGTGTGAGAAATTGTACCATAATTTCTAATTAGATCACAAAAAAATTACCTATCATTCAACAAATAATATGGCATTTTTATAACCCTTTCTGTGAGAATTTCTGTTAATAAAGTAGGCACGTTGTTTTTATAACGCATGTAAATTTAAATGCAATAACAACAATACAATGAGACGAACGATAGTTATAATAATTATTATTCAACTTGAAGTCGTATAATTAAAATAGTAAAGACTGTTTTTATAACAAGTGAATTATTGCAAGTGGTAAAATCATATTTCTTATTATTTTATATTGTTGTGATCAAGAAGAGTATTGTTAATCCAATCATCCAATGAAAGTGTACAACATTGGCTAGATCAATCAAATACCCACGCGCGCGTACATAACAATACAATAGCATTTATTACTAGAAAATCACAATAATCCATACATTTATTCAGATATCGGAATCACAATATCATGTCTAAGCTAAATATGGAGTATAATCCTAAAATTCAAACTCAAACCACTTCGGGCTTACGACAGTTTGTGAATTTAACAACATTTATCACATTATGAATTAAATAACACACAGTTGCACTTTCACAAAATTTATATTGAATCTCGAGCGCTTTCGTCCAACTCACGCAGACATTGTCAAGAGACTCAATGTCTGCGTGAGTTGGACGAAAGCGCTCGAGATTCAATATAAATTTTGTGAAAGTGCAACTGTGTGTTATTTAATTCATAATAATGAACTTTCACTACGTAAATACACAAACCCTCCAAATATTATTTATCACATTTATCATGAGTGGAGTTAACAATAATTTATCATCAACTAGCTTTCCCGACAGACGTTGTCCTGTGGTCTGTCTAACGATTAATATTGAATCTTCTTCTTCTTCTTAATTTAGGCCTTGTGGCCTGTAATTTTAAGAGGTGGGGTTTGCCTCCTGCGAGGTCGACTCCCAGCTGTCCTTCCACCTTTTTGGTGGTCTGCCTGGGAGTCGTCTTCCATGGGGTTGGCCGTGCAATGCCATGTGAGGGAGTCTGGAAGAGTCCATTCTACTCACATGGGCATACCAGAACCTTCTTCGTTGCCTTCCCCATCTTACTATGTCCTCGACCTCGCATATTTCCCGTACCCTCGTATTTCTTACTCTATCTCTGAGGGTCTTCCCGGCTATGCTCCTGAGAGTTTTCATTTCTGAAACTCTCAGCGCATTTTTGGTCGCATTGGTATCTGCCCTGGACTCGATCCCGTATGTCATTATGGGTCTAACACAGGTCTTATATATTTTGACTTTGCTGCTTGTTCTCATATCGGGGTTTCTCCAAATTGAGTTTCGGAGGCACCCTGAGATCGCAGCAGCCTTGTTAATTTGACCCAATATCTCTGTTGGTAGATCGGTCTGCCCACACAACTCCACTCCAAGATATTTAAATTTGGTGACCTGTTCCACGGAGACACCTTCCACAGATAGGTTGAGATCCACCGGAGACCGCGAAAACACCATGCTTTTTGTCTTTGCCACAGAGATCTTCATATTGTGATCTTGACTTGCTTGGTGAAAAGCTTGCAAAAGTGATTGCAGGTCCTCCTCAGTCTCGGCAAATATCACCGCGTCGTCTGCATAGCAGACAATATCGATGGCTTGCTCTCCCAGCCTGTATCCCTTCTCAAGTGATTTAATCTCCTCCACAATCTCATCCATGATGAGGTTGAAGAGAAATGGACTCAGGCTGTCCCCCTGTCTAATGCCGGTACCAACTCTGACAGGATTTGAAAGATGTCCATCGACTCTGACTCGGGTGTTGGTGTCAGAGTTAAGTTGTCTGATTATGTTGACTATTTCTGGGGGTGCTCCTCGTGCAGACAGTATTCGTATGATGTCAGTGAGTTTGGCTCGATCAAATGCTTTAGTAAGGTCAATAAAGCATGCGTAGGCTGGTAAATTAAATTCGATGGCCTTTTCTTTTATCTGCCTCACTATAAACACTGCGTCTGTCGTGGAACGATTTTTGCGGAACCCTTGTTGTTCCTCCTTGTTACTGATAGTCAGCTCCAATTTGGATGTTAGGATCTGTGTGAAAAGTTTTAGTGTTGAACACAGCAATGATATTCCTCTATAATTATCCGGATTAGTTTTTTGACCTTTCTTGAATATAGGTATTGTGATGCTAGTCTTCCACTCAATAGGTATGTTTGATGATAACAAAATTTTATTATATAGCTTGAGTAATTCGTGTGTAAGGGGTTCTCCAGCGTACTTAATCAATTCATTGCAGATGTTATCCACTCCAGGCGCCTTTCTGTTTTTCAACTTCTTTATTGCTCTGGTGATTTCCTCTATTTCAACCTCCTCTACATCACTAACGCTCACAATTTCCTGTGGGTCTTCCGCGTCAGGTTGGTACAGATTTTGAAAATAGTTCTCCCATTCCTGAACAGGTATTTTGTTGGTTTGTATATATTCATTCACCGGTTTTTTCTTATTTCTGAGCATTTTCCATACTTTTTTCTGTGCCCCATATAGATCCTTTTCCATGTCTTTAGTAAACTTTGTCCAGTAATCGCGTTTGATCTTTCTTATTTCCGAGTTTACCCTGTTTCTTATACCAACATATGTTTGATAGTTCTGTGGAGATACAGCGCTTTTATATTTAAGGTATGCGGATCTTTTTTCTGCAGCAAGCCGTTTCACATCTTCTACATACCATGGCTTTGTGTTTTTTCTGCCATTGAGATTGATCCTTCGTATACCTAATGCCTCCTCAGATGCATTATGTATATTCGCCCTTATTTTAATCCAGGCTGCCTCCACATCGTCTTCCTCCCTTACAGGGTTTTGTCTAATATAGTCTGCCATTTTCGTTTGATATGCAGTTCGATCATTGGCATTTTCCAGGTTTTCGATGTTGAGTTTATTGGTATAGTGCGGGGGCTTATTTTGGCGACACGGTTTATCCATTCTGATTTTACCTAAGATAAGTTTATGGTCAGATCCAATATTTGCTGAGGATAGGGCTCTTACGTCGAGAATTTTTAGTGGATGTATCTTTCTATTGGTGATGATGTAGTCTATTACAGATTTTTCCCCTCTAGTATTTTCGAACGTGTACATATGCTGTGGTTTATGTGGAAAAAACGTATTATTTATTCTAAATTCATTATTCAATATTGAATAAGAAATAAAAATAATGTAAAAAATCTGCGTCCCAATATTTTTAATGTCAATGGTTGTCAGGTAAATAAAAATTTGTTTCTATAGAATTTTTCACAGATGGCGTTGTTGTGTCGAAATTCGTTCCATACTAACTTTAATATTATATTTCACTTGCTATCCATTTTTAGATTTCTTATTAGTTATTCTATTATCCAGAGCGGAGAAAAATCCAATAAATCATAGGATAAAAATTTGATCAGCCGATCTCGAGTTATAAGTGTTCGCACTAACCCGACTTTCTTTTATGCCTTTTGATAGTTGGCAAATTTTGTCGGTGTCGTGTATTTATAATAATTTTGGCGAAAATTTGAAATAAAAATAAATAGATGAAAGTTTGTAGAAGGTAGATAAATTCGTCAATATTTTTTCATTCCCTTTTTTCAACTTCATTCCGGATCTCCTTATAAATCCTCGTTCTATCCAGATAAAAAAAAATCACCTCTTCCACCGAGGTATAAATTTTCATAATTTACCAACATCTGATCCGGCTTTCCTTGAATCAAAGTGTTCGATCCACGTCATTCTCGGTCGTCCTTTCGACACTTTACCTTTCAGCTTTATTAATTCATTATTCCTTATGTATCTGTGACTAGTTATTCAATTTAAACGTAACTTCATCTTAATGTTACTTCTCTTTCCTTTATCGATCTTTCTGAGAATTCGGTTAGCAACTAACTATAGACACCTAGATAAATCCATGGTTCATTCAGATAGTATGAATTAAATGAGTAATTTCAAAGAAAGAAAACAAAACGCCATTTTTTCACGGGTATAAGCTAGTACATGTCTAATAAAATTATTAAATAGGAGAAAAAGATTTGGAATTATACCTATTACTTTCACATAGTGCATAATATATTGTTTTCTACAAACTAATATATTCATGTTATTATTGTTACATATTGGATTCAATAAATGATTTATTAACTCCTTTATAAGTTCGCTACACGCGGTAGAATAATTATTTTAATATTAAAACTTCAAAGGTAATTTATGTATACTAGTGGTCGGCCAGTGCTCGAAATTCGACCGTAACTAATTTAGATTATAAGTTTGCATATTATTAAGTTTCCATCGTCAAAGACTGAGCGAGCGCTAGGTATTTCACAATTTTCTTTAAAAAATAATGACATGGGTACGTCAAATTTGAAATGTTGATATGTTCAAAGTTTTTTTCTATGGTTATTTAATACAAAAAAAATATATTATATTCTCAATTTGACCACAGATAAACAAAAGATCTGTGTCAAATAATGTTAAATACATCGAAGTGTGTGTGTGAGTATGAAATCATTAAGGGTTGCGCCCACCCATACCCTTACTGATTGCATACTCACAGTATGAAATACAAACATTACAGTAGTGTCTAGATTCTTGTGACCATTTTTCAGGACTAGATATTAAGGAATATGTAACAACTAATGACTCTCATGATCACACTAAGCCAGCCTCCGAAATAACAGTATAAGACGGTCGTAAGCCCGTAGTGGTTTGTTCCATTTAAAAACCGAACATCAGTAATGAATTGTTAGAGTCGTTAGTTGCTATATATTCATTACAGTAGTGTGCGTAGTGTTTTTATTATTAATTTAATCCATTTTTATGCATAATTTTAAGAAAATATTAGCATTTGCCACCACTTCTCTATATAAACTATAAGTGTGCGAAATTTCATGCTCCTCCGTCCGCTCAATTTTCGTAAAAATAGTCCCAAAGTTTTTTCTCCCCGTATTAATATACACGGTGTTATGTTGGTAGTGTATGTTCAGCGATATTGGGTGGTTCAAAAGTTATTTACCTTTTTGTGAAATTTGAATAAAAACCTGATTTCTGACTAAACTACGTAACTGTGGCTAAACTATTTAGATTACGATTATGATTTTTTTTCTGGAAATAGTCCGATAGTGACCCTTACGTAAGGTATTATTGCTACGAGTCAGCACTCGATAGCTTTTGTTCAAAAAAATTTTTTTCAACTAATTTTTTCCAAGCAAAAATTTTCTAAAATCTTTCAAAGGCAAAAAATTTCACGGAAATTTTTTTTCTACAAACTATCTTAAAAACTTGTAATATTCATCGAGAATCATCCCTGCAAATTTCATTTGGCTGGTATTATGGGATAATGCTAAAACGCTCTCATAACTTGTGCAAGTATCAATATTCAACATTTTTTCATTAACACACAGCCTTGTTATATGGGTGGTAAAAGCCAGTTTTTTTAATTTTGTGGTACCTAAATACATAATATGATATGATATTTAAATGAAATATTATTTATTGAAATAAAGATAAAAAATATTGTTATACACTCTTAAAACTATGATTAAAATTGTAGTAGGTACTTACTTTAAAATAAACAGATGGTTCCTTTATTTAGTCTGAAACCAATATTTCCCGTTATTGTTCAATAATATCAGGTATTTATTTTTATAAAATAGCTCTTAATAAAAACATCCAAAAGCGAAAGTCCATCGGGTTTAAGCTGGGGACCTTAGGGGCTAGCTTTTGGACCCCCATGGCCACTCCATCGGCATGGGTAAATTATGTCGAAAAATCTTCTCACTTTTAATGGTGCCCAATGTGGTCCCTTTGAATCATTAGGGGACTTTAAAATGCTGCTAACAATTCTAGACTCAAAAGACATTAAACGCTCTAGCTGAGTATTCTCATGTTAATTTAATCGATTATGAATGTAATAATATTGATTGTGAATCAGTTGGATGCTACAAAGAGAGTGAGTGAATGGTTTAAATGAACACTTCACGATGGAATAATGAACATGATGTAGAGATGAATAAAGCTCCCATGCGGTGTTAGATCCGCTTCTTAAAACCAAAACAGTATTAGGTATACAAATAAAGAAAGTCCCATAGTTACCATCCACTTAATAAAGTTTTAGGAGTGTCAACATAACATTGTAGGTGTGTATGTATCTCTGAAAAACTACAAAAACTAAGACCTCAATAATATTTACCGATTTTCTTTGTCTTTTGTTTACATTTCTTGAATATGACCCCTGATATTCGATCTAATTTAAAAAAAAAACTCAAAGACATTGATGTAAATTGATAAGACAATTTTACTTCACTTCCCCCTTCATTGTGGGAACGACAATTTAAGATAAAGTCAGAATTAATTATGAGAAAAAAAATATATCTGTGGTGTTCAGAATGCGCTGATCTAGAAAACCGCGGCAATGTAAGTAAGAAACAGACACTAAAAGGAATATTAAAAAAGAGGATTTCCGTTAATTGCAGGTTGATCACTGCAGCTTTAAAAGAGGTCAAAATTGGGAGCTATCACTGGCTGCCACTTTTCTGTTATTCTGCTTCAGAGCTAGAGTCTGTATGAATACCATTCAAAAATCGTAGATATTGTCTTATGTACCTCGATCGTTTGGGTCAATATAAAATACCTTTTTTGGGAATTTTAGATTCATTGACCCATCAACCAATATAGTACGTTAATCTCAAAGATGCAACACTGAGTTCTCTATCCTGATATTGGTAAAGAACTCGGTGTTGCATCTTCTACAATAATAATTACTTTCCGAGGCCGGATCATCAGACCAACAACCTTCTTTTTCTTGGTCTCTCCGGTGGTGGAAGGATTGGTCGACATGGTAGTCTTTCCAAGGACGCTCGATCACTCTACTACTACTGCTCAATCTATGTGGAGGCTGCTTCCGTGTCCCACTATTAACCATAAAGATTGTAGCACTAAAGACTCCAACTTATTGTTCAAATGCCGGTCGTGAAAGTCTTAAAAAACTCTTAGATGTATTTAAGTGTCATCGAATAATTATTATCTGGAGTTTTAACGTGTTCTGAAAAATTTAAACACTAGAAATCATTGCTAAATATTTTATTTCCATCACAAACTACTTTCGAAAAACAGATAGTCATGTATTCTGTTATCAACTTAGTTTAATACTTTGATCCTCAGTTGTCTGAAGAAATTGACAAAAAAAAAACTCACATTTTGATCGAAGGTTCTCTCCAGTACCACCAGTATAATTATTATTTTCAAACGTGATATTTTTTGCTTCTCATGCCCAATGAAATTTTGAAAAAAAGGTTCATACAATTATAAGGGTACTGTTCGCTAGTCAATATTTAAGTAAGTAATTTTTTTGCCAATCCGTAAGTAACGCAGCATGTTAAAACGTTACTAATATAAAACAGTGAGAGCACAATGAGGCTGGCATAAGTAATCTAATCCTAGGCAAGACGTAAACGTTTTAATTATTTCTGAAGCAACAATCAACCGGCGCGAAAATATGCAGGCAAAAAATCAACGAGTAATCTCTCCATACTCCATACTATTGTAATTAGAAAACTTAGAAGTCATCTCGTTGACAGAAGTGGGCGAAGCTATTAAAGCCAAGCTCGTAAAAGTGAATGTTGAAGGTTCAAATTAGTTTTAAATGAGATGAGATTACCTGGATACCACTCAATAGACGGCTTTAACAATTTAACATTCATTACAATAATCATTATTTATTTGTTTTAGCTTAAGCTACATAAAAAAAAACATTGATATTTTAAATATAAGTACTGGTGAATCTATAAAAAAGAACATTAAGTGAGGTTCGCTTTTACTTTGAAATAAAGATCCGTTAAAAATTTAAACAGCACGCTCCCTCGTGGAAGCCTAGGAGTGACGGACATCAATAGTAAACTAGAGGAAAGGCAGTTGAGATGGTATGGACACATATATAGAAAAACGACCACATGAGCATATCGTACAACAGGCAATAAACCTGAATGTTCCACGTTCTGTGACTAGAGGGAGGCCAAAGAATTGCTGGGTGACGCAAAGGCGCTAGCAGATGCAAAGATGTGGGGTGGGGGAAGTAGTGCAGCAGAGGAGAGTCTACAGCCTGAGGACGAGGAGAGCTGACCCTAGCAGTCTTCATAGACGTTAAGCTGGGAGCAAGCCAGGGAGAGAGCTCCAAAATGAGGGAAGCTAAAGAATCATAATTATAAAGGCCTTGAGGCAGTGGCGTAACGTGGGTTTTCGCCGCCCGGGGCGGGAAAAAATTTGGCGCCCCCCCCCCATAATATATAATAAAAAATTGACCAAAAGTAAAAAAAAAAAAAAATAGTAAGAGTTAGCACATGAAAAAGCAAAAAAAAAATTTTTTTTTAAAATAAATCTGCATACCGAAGGTCGTGGGTTCTAATCCTGGTGCCGACCATTTCCAATTTCATAATACAAGACTAAAAATTCTGATTTTGTCAATCTGATCGTGTTTAGAACAGCGCAAGAAAATTTTGCCGCCCCCCCCCCCCCCCCCCATTCGGTACGCCACTGCTACATAAGCAACCAGGTCATTGTTTTTGAAAGAAAAATTTGAAATAGCGCTCAGTACCTACCCATATTCTAAGATTTATCGGAAGGTAGTCACGGAAGTAACGTGAGTAATACGATACATTTTATATGACACAATACATAACATTTGATACAATATCGACAGAGTGTTATTGTATTTAAATGTTATGTATTGTGTCATATGAATTTTATATACAATCGATTTACGATTTTAAGTTTTGTGTTTATTATCAAGTTTTTTTTATTTGTCGGCTCATTTTGCCGCCCCCTGAAAAGTGCCGCCCGGGGCGGACCGCCCCCTCCGCCCCCCTCTAGTTACGCCACTGCCTTGAGGCCTGTAATTGAAGCGGTGGGGTTAGCCTCCTTCGAGTTCAATTAGCGGCTGTACTCCAAGGGATTGACCGTTCAATGTTAGTTGGGGAAGTCTGGATGAGGTAATTTTTTCCTCATGTGAATACCAACCCTCTTTGTTGCTTTCTCATAAAAAAATGATAGAATTCCTCGTGTTTCCTTTCCATATCTGAAACGCTCAGCACATTTTGGTCGCAGTGGTGTCTAGCATGGACTCGATCCTGTGCCTCATGGTGGGTCTTACAAAAATTTGATTTAGTTTAATCTTTCTGTTTATTTTTATATGAAGATTCGTCCATATAGTGCTTCCAAGGAGTTAATAAGACATCCTGAGGTAGCATGTAACAGAAAAAACGTTTTTTACCAATTGTGCACCATTTTTTATATTCCTTCATACATTACCTATCTTTTTTTTTAATGAATCTGTGCATGCTCACTCAAAGTGAACACAAATACACTCTTTGACTCTATCACAGTAAGCTACTTAAAGCTTGTGTCGTGAAAGAGGAAGATTGTCGGCACCTGGAATCGAACCCACGACCTCCGAACGAAACACTCCCTTTATGAATCCACTATAAGGACTAAGGGGCATGGGGAGGAAATAAAACCTCTCCACTGCGCAGTTGTGATGACTTTCTCCTAAACCATATCCGATTCACTCAGCTCTACTTCGAAAGAACGGAACATGATGTAAGGGGTCTTCCTCATCTTAGGGACCCTGATGGGAAGAAAAACAGCGCTTTCCTCAGCCAACTGTCACTCGGCAAAGTTTCCAAATCATGCCCACCCGCTCCTCATGATGGTAGAAGGGATAGGCCCGCACCAAAAATGCACTAAAGTCTCAATTGAGTACCTTCATAAGTTTCATAGCAAGTTGAAACGGTGAAGAAATGAGTAAGTCGCCCTGGCAATGAAATAACATTGACACTTGTCTTGTGAGTTTATTGGAAAGTTACGAGTCTATATTACGATGAGAAACCCAGTCCGAGGTGCACATGTGCCCATATGAGGCTCGCACACAAGCCGGCCCGGCCCGGCGTGTGATATCGATTGTATTGTAACATATGTACGTAGACGCTATACAGCGTGCCACTGACATACTTTGAGCACATGGACACTCAGGCAGGATTTTCAATGCTAGTTCATGGGCGTGGACATTTTATATCTTCACCTGAGCTATCAATATCAGGTTCAGCTAGGGTAAAGGGATGTGGGCCAGGGTAAGGGACAGGAATAACGGACATGGAAGAATACTAATAATTAGGGGAAGAAAGGATTGCGAGAAAGCACTTACATCCCGCGAGAAAGTGCCTATTGTTGTTTCTGGTGTGTAGTAGGTACCTACTCATGTTATTGTGGAGACTAAAACGGATTGTTTTGTTATTTGGACTTATTTTTTTATGTTTTATTATTGAGATCAAATAATTTATATTAGGGACAAGGGCTGAAATTAAAATAATATTTTCAGCTATTATTTAAGTATCGCACTCATCGAGAAGGCATATTATGCTGAGTGCGATCATTTTTATTAAAGTAAAATAAAAAATAAAAACAAGTTATTCTGCCGGCTTTACTGACACCTTTGTATAGAAAAGTGTTAATTAATTTGTTTATTTTCAAAAGTAACAAATTGAATTAAAATATTAAACCAAAATATTCTGTGGATATGAATTTGTCCTCTTATTCAAATCCTGTCCAGTCATGGAGAACCAATGGCCATAACACCAGCCTTCTTTGATTTTCTATCCTTCCTTTTCCATGAAAGCAAACCATTTGCATTAAGAAAATATATTATATTTCCTATCCTGTACCTAACATCAAATATTAAGTATCTAAAAACATTTAGGAGACCTGACAGTGAACAAATGGAGAGGATAAAAATAAATGTAAATTTTATGATACTGTTAAGATCCGAATAGAAAAACTGAACACATGCAATTTATCTTAGGTAGGTATAGTGTCTTTTGTCATATACGGTGGATGCCATTAAAACAAGTTCGCAGAATCCGAGCTTTCATACCTCACTCTCTCGACATGCCGCTCTTATCTCTCGGTTTCTATTCAACACGTTTTCCATACATGCTTTTAATCAAAAAGCTATTTTTGAAATGGGAATACTTTACATCATAACTTTGAGAAATGAACTTTAACTGCCGCGACGGGGCCAATGTTATACAATTTTAAACCACTGCACTATCTCACCTTGTATAAATAAATTAAAATAAACAAAACTTTATTACCAAAAAAATATGAATATGAAATAACACACATTCAAAACAAAAATTCAAAGGGCGGACTTATTCCAAAGGATTTCTTCCAGCTAACCATTATGCTCTACGTCTCACTGAAAAACAGATCATTTTTAACCTTTCATTGTGTACAATGTAATATATTTTTTAAATCTAAATAAGTAGGTCTACAATGTGTTATCTTATCTCGATACTTGATCAAACTAAATGTGCAATTAAAAAAAAATTAAGGGACGAAAATGCGAAAATATTTTTGGGAATATCTATTTTTTTGCTCATAGCTGCATTTTTTTTTTGAAATAGAAAAAAATATACATTCTATTTTTATATTTCTCATCAAGTAAGCGGAAGCGGATTTATTAAATTAAATTATTTTTTTCTACCACATACACACATACATATTACATACTCCCCCCGCACAACGCAAGCCAGCCCGGAGGAGACCAATCCGCAGCAAACCCGATCCACAGGAAACCGACCCTCCAGCTCGATCGAAGTAATCAAACCGAAAAGCCGGCCCCACACAAACCAAGTCCGCCGCGGATCCCCCCAGACCAACCCACAATGCGGGAGGCCTAAGCCCCACTCAGGAGCATAGGGAGGCAACAAGAGCTCTCCATTGCGCTCGAAGGCGTTCGGGGCTCATTGTGCCTTTTCTCACCATTTAAGGTTTAAGGACGTGAAGTGGTCAATCTCACGGTCCCGATCTGATTTTTCGATTTCCTGCCTCTTAAAGGATGCTCGAAAAACCAGCAAAAAGAGCAGAGGTGCTATTCTTAGCCGGCAACCCCTCGGCAATTTTTTCTACCAATTCTTAAAAATAATTCTGCATCTTTCTTTTTTTGTTGTCGACGACATGATCATGTATGTAGCTATTTTATTTAAAAGTCTAAAATTCAAGGATAAACAAAACCACAGCGAACTCGATGAATCAGTCTGAAACGTGATGCGGTTAGCGCAGATTTCAGGCCCTAGAGTATTTCTTAGTAAAGAAAAAAATAACAACTAATGACTCTAAAAATTCATTACTAATGTTCGATTTTTAAATGGAACAAACCACTACGGGCTTACGACCGTCTTCTACTGTTATTTCGAAGGCTGGCTTAGTGTGATCACTTTACGTTAACAACGTTCGCCATTAGGTGGTAATGTTTGTCTCCGAAACTCCTAATCATGAGAATTCTCAACATGTTCAACATGTCGAAAAATCCCATGTATGCAACAAGTAGAAATTTAAAATAAAATGAAAAATAAAGATAAAAGTTGGAAATTGTTGAGAACAAGAGAGCAACCAAATTTAAAGACTGCGACCGCTGTCATGTATTTGGCGCCAGGATATGACTATATCCATTTTTGTTAATGTCTCATATTTATTGCCCATTGGCTTTGTTGGTGCACAACGTTCTAATTATGTTTAGATTCTTGTGACCTTTTCAGGACTAGATCTTAAAGAAAAAAAAAAAATTTCTTTAAGATCTAGTATTTCTTAGTAGTTTGATTTAAGATATTATTATCATTCACTGACTCATGAAACTAATTTGATAGTTAATAATACAAAGAAATGGTACCTACTTAATGGAGTGAAAATTTCAATATGTATCAAATTATATATATCGGTCGAGTAAGAACAAACAAAGTGCTACATAATGAGTTAAATTTATTTACATATAATCAAAATAATAAGTACTTACATATTTACTAAAACTAACATAACGAATCACTAATTATAGAATAGTGCAACAAAAATCCGTGTTTTTATTAATCAAAATTTTTCCCTGCACATCTCCCCAACTCTGAATCTCCCTGGTGGGCATCTTCTCATCGGCAGTTGTATAATCCTTGATTGTAAAGTTGGCACTGTAGATGTTTTAAAATAATAGCGTATACCGCCACCCTGGACGACTTCACACATTCCACAAATCAACAGCACAATTAAAATTTGTACAAAAAAAGTTTTCATGTTTGCTAATTAAGGCACACAACTACACATCACAAAAACAACTTTGATAACATATGAAATTGCGCGTTCCTCAGATGAATATTATTATTCGTTTCCAAATGGCGTGGGATTAATAATATAATAATAATAATTATACCGATAGAGTCGTTCTTGAAGAATGTCACTTTCACTTGCTCATTATTTATTCCATAATACGCAAAACATTTTTGTATAAATAAACTTTATTAAAAAATCTAGCGTGTGCGAATGAATTGTCAATGTCAAGTATGACAGACGAGATAAAACACTGTACTCATTTGGTCCATTGAGAGCGTTCTTATTACCTATTATTCGGTTGTCCACAATCAAACTGTTGATACGTAGGTACTCATTCAGGATATGTTAGAGATGTGGTAGCATTCGTAGAATCGAGTTCATGCGGTTATAAATAGGTACCTACGCATAGTTATCTTATGAGTGTACTTATATGCCTGTATTTTAAGGAGAAATAAGAGTTCGTCATTAAACGTTTCGTCTGAAAAATGTATGAAATATTATACATCACTTTTTCAATGAAAGATTTTATTAAGATATTTTTCCATTTGTAGGCTTAGGCCCTACATGAAAACAGGAAATTTAGAAGCCAAATTTATTTAATATCGATACAGTGCGTAAAATATTACTTTATATTTGCAACATGGCTTCAAACTTCAAATACGGTTTTTCTGATAAGGCAAACACGAGTAGAGATTTTTTTTAGAATCAAACGACAAAAACATGTTTAATAACTCCGTGAATATTACAACTGAATTTAAGCCTATTATTTTCATCAAATAGACACCTACTAGTTTTGGGACTTTTTAAAATGAGTTTTGAATCTTGTTTTGGTCTTGGGTGAAATGGACATTGAACAGTCTTATCAGAAAGTTTACTTAACTCACTCATGGTTTTTATGTCAGATTCACTCTACATTCGATCTTCTTCACGTAATAGATGACCAGCCCAATTGCACCTTGCTATTTCTCAATTTGAAATTGTTTTGTTGAACGTCAGAAGATGGAGAAGTATGCTATCTGCTACATACAGGAGACACGCACCATACAGAGCAACATCCAGGAGCCTTATTCCCGTAATCAATCGCATTTAAAAATCACTTAACGATAAGATCGAGCACGACCATCGAAACCGCTCCCCATTAAATGAGCAGCAGCCGCGTGAGCCGGCCTTTTGGATGGTAGTCGGGGGATGAAAGGTGTTGGTACATCTGATGCAGGGGTAAAGACCGGTTTTGACTGTATTTATCTAGCCTCGGTGGACAGTGTAGGTAGATCTAGTGTTGAACTAGCCTCTGTGGACAGTGTAGGTAGATTTAGTGTTGAACTAGCCTCTGTGGACAGTGTAGGTAGATCTAGTGTTGAATTAGCCTCTGTGGACAGTGTAGGTAGATCTAGTGTTGAACTAGCCTCTGTGGACAGTGTAGGTAGATTTAGTGTTGAACTAGCCTCTGTGGACAGTGTAGGTAGATCTAGTGTTGAACTAGCCTCTGTGGACAGTGTAGGTAGATCTAGATCCATGGTCCAAGGTGGATGTACTTCCAGCAATGGGAGATATGGCTCAGAAGAAGATGATACCAAATTTGTAAAAAAAAAACTTTCTTACTTTAGAACGAAACAGGCATGAACTGGAAGGCGCTTTCTCATTCATATAAAAAACAAAACCTCGAGATAAGAATATATTGGTACGAGAATTGGAAAGTTGGTTGTTCTTTTAGAAAAAAAGCTGCAGTCACTGAATAGTGAATGGTGGATAATTATTAAAATATTCCGTGGAGAAAATATGTCGTCCCAACGGAGAGGAAAAAAGTTTTACAAACTAGTCATGATAATGGCGGCTTTATGGTGGAAAGAACTTGCATGGAAGAACCACAATCTATAATAATAAAGGAAAGTGCCTGACTGACTGACTGATTGACTGACTGATTGACTAACTGATTGACTGACTGACATACTCACTCATCAACGCACAGCCCAAACGGCTAATCGTAGAGAAGTGAAATTTGGAAATCAGGTAGGTTTCAATACAAAACCTTCCACTAAGAAAGGATTTTTGGAAATTCCACCCCTAAGGGGGTAAAAAATAGGGTTGAATGTTTTTCAAAGTATTCGAATATCTCGGAAACTACACATGTTACGAACTTGAGATTTGGCATATGAATTCTCCTATAGAAATGAGTAGTAGTTTTCTTAGACAGTTTTTCCAAATTTTCACTAAAAGGGACGAAAAAGGGCACATATAAAAAGGGATGATTTTTAAGAGGCTCCTAAAAAGTTTAATATAATATAACATCTCAACATGTTCTTTTGTATGACAGTATCAAATTTATTTAGCTAGCCTTTTTAGATTATAATCGTTAAAAGGAAGCCTTTTCGCTGGTTGTATTTTGGAACAAACAGAATATCAAAACTGAGTGTGTAACTACACGGAATAATTTTTCATATAAAACTCTAAGAACAACGACGCATCCTACATATATTTTCTGGCCTAAATCTATTTTTGTCACCCTGTTTTTCTATTGCATACCTTATTTTTTAGAGTGGTGTGACTATAATGACCAAATTTTTCAAACTAATAATCTTTTTCCACATTAATATAGAACTTTTTTCTAACTTTAATAAAGCAAGTAAGTCATTTAATGAACTTTGTAGGTAAAGAGTTGCTAGTGAAGTACACACCAGTAAATTGATAGCAGATATCGATGATTTCATGAGCAAATATGTGTGACGTGTACAGAGTCTACGCGCTGCCTACTGTGCCCGTGCAGTGAAAATAATTATATTATGTCTTCAAGTAACTACCCAAACAAACCACTTATGTGACCACTCGATTGTTAAATAATTAATTAAGTAGATTACAAAATGGTCTTCTTGAGCGGGTCCATTGACAAAAATCCTGCTGCAAAGAGTTCTCATTCAAATGATATTCGAAATCCTATCTCTCTATATAAAATTAGAACCCCATTTCCCTTGGAACCTGGACCTTCAATCTCTGAGATACAGAACGGCATGTTGAGTATTAAATTCGATTTTTATTATTAAACTAGCTTTCCCGACAGACGTTGTCCTGTGGTCTGAACTATAAAAAAAACTGACAGTTCCTGTCAAACTTTAATTTAGTTTCAATTTTTCAAATTTGGAATAAAAATTATATTGTTAAAATTACTAAGAAGGTTCTTAGAGTTTTATTTAATTTTCTAATTTTCCACGCAACTTTCTTAACTGTTTCTTTCATAAGAACCTTCTCCTGATAAAAGCCAACACGACAAAAAAAGAATTAGCGAAAACCTTCCAGCCGTTTTGGCGTGATGCGATGACCACGGAAAATATCTCTCCATTTTTATATATAAGATTATCTAAATTTCCCCTAGATATGTTATGATTCTGATTGATCGTAGTTTTGCACATGCACGCTTTATTTTTCGTCCTCGCCTATGTTCGATTATTCGTGGTCTTCTTAGCCAACAATCTCTATCGCTTTGCATCGTTTGTACTTCGCTTTCCTTGAGGTCCCTGTCCATGCTTGACAAGTTGTCTACCAGTTCTCCTGGTTGGATTTTCAATGTCCATATTATAATATATCCAAATCATTTGCCCTGATGTGTTTTCCATAATTTGCCCAACTATTTCTGTTTTCTGCAATATTTTTAGTAATGACTGACAAACAAAAGAGTCTTGTATGGTTCTATCACAAAATTTATTATTAATTTAACATGAACCAATTTTCGCAGAATACCGTTTCCATTCTCAATCACAAAATATATTGCATGTTTTAGCAATATATTTTGAATTAGACTATCACCAAGCACCTACACCTAGGTACACGTAGTTTCGCAGAACATTACTTTTAAATTCATTAAATTTTTTTAAATGATTCACATTTTTGAAATGATGGTCACTCTACGTCTCACCACACAAGCTCACAAAACTTCGGATGTATTCGTCAGGGGCGAGTTGGGAGAAGTAGGCGGCCCATAGCCTGCAGCTAGTCTTTGCAATCCGCGCAAAATGCCCACCGATTGTTGTGCGTTCGTTTATAGTTTGCTCGCATGCATGTGCTAATAATATTTGAGACGTAGGCACGTTCGTATCTGCTCCAGCGGAGAGAGGGGCCGTCCATTAATCACGTGAGCTCAAAAGGGGGAGAGGGGGGGGGGGGGTCTGGAAGAAAATCACGCCCATTTATTTTTTCTGATGAATTTAAAGAAGCACAATTGCACTTTCAAATTTCAAAAAGTCAAATTAATTCATTCTTTATATTAAAAAGTAAACGTGATATCAGGGGGGGGGGGTATTCTGAAACTATCACCAGGGGGGAGGGGGGGGGTCTAAAAAGTTGTAAAAAAACATCACGTGATTAATGGACGGCCCTAGTCTTGGTGTTTCAATTAAGAATAAGTGAGTAGGTATATGCATGGTTTGTGGATTTTTCAACTGTAGACAAAGTTAGAGTGTTTCTTTATAAATTGGTTAAAGGGCATATTAATTCCAAAACGCGGTAAAACGGTTCTGGTCCTGGCAGGGGGACAGCAGAATTCTGAATTTTATTTAGCTTTAGGTAAATAAAAGTTCAGTACTTTTAATTATTTCTCAATTCTTTTAAGTCGATAAGTCACCTTTATTTTGAGATAGGTATATAGTTGGTTGATCAGTCTAAATACAAATAGGGAGATTAAAATTTAATGTATGAAATCTTTTAAAAGATGCTTACTCACTTAATCCACGTTCGCTCCCAGTGTGGAGCATGTGGACGCCACAAAGTTCCTCCAAGCCTCTCTATCTTGCGCCAGATGCACAGCTTCATTCCAGCTTAGTCCAGCATCTTGTAGAAACGCAGTGAATGCTCGCTTGATTGTTAATTTCGGCCTGTCTCGCCTTCTTGTCCCATCCGGATTGTTGAAATGATACAATGATGTTTAATCTATGTCATTGTGCAGAAGTGGTGTAAAGGTAATAGTCCATTTTGTGAAAGGTATAGTTACCTACACAGTACTTGCACATGGCACTTATCTCGCTATAAAAAAATTTGAGAAATTTAAATTTAATAAATTTTCTTCTTGAGTGAAAGTGAACACCGATTCATTAAAAAAAAATGTGTCTATGCTTTTCAAACTCGTCTAAGTCACACAAAGCATTTTTTTTTTGGAAATTCATGATTTTTTTATTATCTACAGCTTTCTCATATGATATTTGTATATAAAAGCAATTATTTTAACAATATTTAACCAAAAATTTCAATTGATTTGAAAGGAAAACGTATTTTAAATGTGGACCTAGGTTTGTTTGATAAAACCCACCTAGACGTAGTCAATTTAAAAAAAAAATGTTGTTTTTGTACCTAATTTAAGTGTATATTACATTGTTAGAATAAAAAAATATAGGCTTATATTTTTACTATTTTATTGTGAAAAATTTCGAGCTGTGTTTTTTCTTTCAATTTATATAGGTGAGAAGGGAGGGGGGGGGGGTGGAAAAGGGGTTGGTTCCCGCCCCGGGCGGCGAAGACCCACGGTTCCCCACTGAATATAATATGTACCTATGTGCAAGAAATTTAATTTAAATACAACCACAATGAGTCATGGTAGTTATTCACTAATGTAGGAACGCAATAAAAGAACTATGTAATTTAAGAAGTTGGATGCGGTGGGTATGTTTAATTTTTTTGTGGCAAAAAAAACTAATCCGATTATACAAAGAAGAGAGTGCAAGTTCATAACAGGTGATTTTAACTTGGACACCTCACGATTGTTCTAGAAAGTTTTTTTTTCCTTTGTAGGTACCTACTGATAATGCACGAAGTTTAATTTTAAAGTTAGTATGGAACGGATATCCTGCGACGCCAACGCCATCTATGAAAATTTCTGTAACAAAATTATTGTTTACCTGACAACCATTGACATTGGTACGCAGATTTTTGATGGAATATTTTCAGAAATATTCTTTAACATTCAAACATATTATGTATTATTAATATTTTAAACGTATTTTTGTATAAATTACAAAATTGAAAACAATATTCATAGTAAGTACTACTTACAGGACGTCGTTTGTTGGGAAAGCTAGTTTTACATATAAAATATTTAAAATATTTAATTTTACATACCCTGGAAACAAGAAAATGAAAAACAAGGAAAATTTTATTTTCTTACCAAATTGTTAGCAACTGGGAGACATCTGTGTTACTGCTATGAAAATGTCTCGGGCGATTATGTGTCATCCTTTGTATTTCAACTGCAGATGTCTCTTGATTTTCCAATGTTACTATTGAGCTTCAATCTATACGAATCGTTTTGTCTATCAAAAAATAGATGGCGCTATACAGAATCAATAAAATTTGGGGCAATGTTTAAGTTTAATGAAATCTACGAAAAGCTTTAGCTTAAAAATATTTCTTTATGTTAAGCCCAAAGGCCGTAGCCTTCCGACATCACGATGAACGCTCATCGAGGCTAATCCGGTCAGCCCCGACTGCCCCATGCTGTTTCTGAAAAAAGATTTCAGCCTCATCAACAAGGAAACAGTACGCTTTGGTCACAGGTGTCGCCGTCGAAGCTTGTGAATCATGGGGAACATTACTGCGTTAGGGTAAGAATACGTAGAAAGCGGATTCCGGCCCGCGCCGACCTTCGCAAAGAATGTTTCTATGCATTTGAATGGGGATACGCACAGAAAAAGCAGGAATCCGCTTTCCGGCATGCCCGTTTAAATGCATTGAAACCATAGACAACAATCTTTGAGCCGGTCGGCGCGGGTCGGAATCGGCTTTCTACTAGTTCTTACCCATACAGTTGTCCAGGGCTTCTATAATAGTGGTGTAATGGGCCATTGTGCAGTACCTAACTATTTTAGGCCGCTTCGCTCGCCACATCGTAAACTCCATTTCAAAACTTGTTTATTAATTTTATTCTTTTTTATAGACCTCCACTGGACTCAAAACTTGTTGCGTCACACTCTTTGTAAATCATACAGATGTTTGTCTACGTCTAGTCAGGAATATCCTTATTCAAATGGGAATCACTCGGCGACTCCTCTTCCTCTTATAAAGTTACGTAGTGTCACAGCCCCCCCCTAACGAGAGGCTTTCTACCTAAACTGACCTAACTTATTCTAAGCTAAACCTAAGCTTCACTAAACCTAAACCTACGATGACACTATATGTCGCAACCCCATTATACCTAAACTATCGATTGCACCATATTTTGCAACTACCTAAGCCCTGCGAGCAAAGCAGACCATCCGCAAAGCTAGGGCTACTAAATCTAGCTATAGAATAATCCTAAGCTGAATATGACGTTGTCCACTCTATTCTACTAGTATCTGAAAGACTATCTAGAAAACCTAGAACAACCGTCTACGAAATGGCCAAATCGTGATCGTCTAGAAACTAACCTAAGGACCCAAACGTTGTGGTTTTAATCTAATTGAGATTTATTATTCAACTGGATAATCCTGAAACATAAAATAGTCCAATTAGTTATGAAATAAAATATGGTAAAACATCATACTTAAATAACGATTACTTAAATAATATTTCTTCCTTGATTTGTATTTAATTTGCAATAAGAGCGACATAAAATAAATAGATAAATATTGCACAATTTCTCGTCACATCGTGATTATAGTCATTCTGCAAATAATTTATTAGTTTTCTAACAAATAATTATATCTTTCTCGATTGCCCTTCGAATTTAAAGGACAATTCTGGTCTGCTGTGAATCCACTGTCTTGAGAGAATTTTGTCTGTTATTAGAAATAAATATTCAAAATCTACTTATTTACCACAACCACAGTTTCAAATTCTACAATTCTATCTACACCCCCCCCCCTAATGGGGGAGGGGGAAATAGGCCCCCAACGGCCCGCCTATTTCGATTTCAGCCGGCCTAGACAAGTGCTGAATCTCTGTGCTTGTTAGACTAATTCGCGGATAAACACACATAGATTAAGGTATACATAAATAAATAAGCATGCACCCAATACATAAAATAAAGGTTAGTAATTATTATAGAATATTTCATAATAGGGCCTTAACGAGCAATCGCTACGGTCGCTGACTGTACTCTTCCCTAGAAATATGACGAAAAATGGAACGATTACCGCTTCTCGTTTCTAGGTAGGGACTGAGTTTGTTAAGTTTATAAGTATTCGCTGCTACATCTACCCACATGAGTACACATATAGTAATATGCACGCATGCTTACATACATCCAGCAGAGACTAAAGATAAATTCCATACAACTAAATAAAATAAGTATAAATACGAATATAAGAATATTAGTCAATTCCCAATTTGTATTAGGGAAGAAAGGATAGGACTATTGTTAGTATAAAATAAAATAATAATATATATATTCTACTATTTGCCACACACTAGCGCAACTACAATTATTGTTAGAATACTACTCAAAGCGTATTATAAAACACCAATCTACTATTTCAAATAATAAAGAATGACCTCTAACTACCCTCCACCAAGACACAACCACAAGCAAGTGAAAGCACATAAAATCTAATCTAATATCTGAAATGCAAAAGAAGCGAAGCACAAACAAATAAGAAGTTTACGGTTAATTATAAAATAATAATTTGAAATGAATCCTTTCTCTAGGATCCTTATCTGAAATGGAAGGGTTTGATTAGTATCATCATTATTTCACCATGATTACACCTAATGATGTAACACTTATGCAATACCTATCTGATTACGACATATTACGCAACACTTAATAACACAATAACGCCCTAATTAAAATACCATTAAATTCATATCATAAATAAATCAATAAATTCATAATCCTAATCGACACAATTTAAAACTATAAAAGCTGAAGATAATCTAAAAGGAAATATAAAATTAAATTTATCACTCCAATTGGAAAACATAAATTAAGTAAAATATTATCGGAAAATATAATCCAAATTTAAATTAAAAGGAAATATAATAATATTTATAAATGAAATAAATAATGCCATAAAGTTTAGATTATAAATAAATAAATACATTAGGCACAAAATGATGAGTTTATTATTAAAAGCTATAATTATTATTATTTATCAAGTTCAAAAATGAAAGGCAGAATAATATTCAAATGTTTTAAAAACAAATCATTATAATTTACACAAAAGGGAATATCTTTATTTAATTTGTAGAAGACAAAATAATAAATATATTATTCAATGAAGAAATCAATTTGGAACCAATATAAAATATATTAAAATATTTACTTATCAAATGTTTAAACAAATCGCTATAATTTACCCAATGAAACATTCATTTATTTTAAATTAGTAAAAATTAAAATCAAAATCTCTATGAAAATAAACAAGTTGAATTAGGAAAAAATAAATTAATGAAACAAAATATAATTATCTGAATTGTCCTTGGGCCTGGTATAGATCTGTTCAGCACTGGAGACCTCCGTCCCCTTCCAGAAGTAGAAAATAACTGACCCTGCTGCTTGTAAGAGATCTTCACTCTTCAAGAGATGAGATGAACTGTCCCAGAAAGCTGTGGGATGACCGCCTTAGTAGGAGATCCTCACCGCTCCAAGATTTGAAATGAACTGCCCCAAATAGGCATTTGCGACCCCTATTTATTAAAATAAGTTTCGCAATATTTCGAGATAGACCTGTGACGTGTAGCACAGTGGTGTATAACCCCATGGGCGTCTCCAAGTTATTATAATTTAATACTAAATCTATAAATAAAATCTAAAATACTTTACTAAAATGTTAGTCCCGTCACAGACCCCCCTTTGAGAGAGCACGATTGGATCATCCAGGAAGTGGATAAGCCAAATCTGATCTCTCACAGACCTCAACAAAAGTTAAATGTATCAGCAAAACTTCACTAATCTTCAGAACAATGTTGTTCAAGAATAACTACCCACTTCATAAGGAATACAAAATATTATATTAATCTAGATATTAAACGACAAAAGAAATCCCACTATATACTAAATTCCCGGCGTATTATCAAAACAAAACATTCCCATTATCCAACACAAGTGAGAAGAAGAAGAACTATGCTAACATTCTAAAAAAAACTTCCCATAAACAAAAGTTATGAAGAAAAATAATGCTCACCTCACAATATAAAAAAAAACATTATAACTACTTTAAAATGCACACTATGGAAATACTTACTAATTAAAATTTGATAGTAAAAATAAAAAAAATGAGTTATCACTCTAACTACCTCAAACAATCATTATAATATCTATTCATGTCCTGCAATAAAACATATAAATTATATATAATTAATTCATTAAACACCCTGTAAAGACACAAAAATCCAATAAAAATCAAAACAATAATTCTATTTTTATTAGATTACCATAAACCAAAAAAATAATAATTAACTTACGATCGTGTATAAATGCAAAATAAAATTAGAGGAAATATTCAAAAGAATGTATTGTTATATTATTAATTTAGCTATTAATAACACACAACACAACCTAACTTCTAAGGTAGTCTTGAGACAAACCGACGCCACGCAAAAGTTATAAAAAAAACTTTTTTAACAATCCGTCCGGAAATAGAGCCTCACAAAAAATATCATGCAACCGACAACCTTACTAGCAAGTAGAATTTCACTGAATATTATCATGCAGAATAAATAAATAACTAAATTAACATTTCCCTATACAATGTTGTCAGCATAGCCAGCGGAACTTATTGCCTGAGGCAATAATTCTTCCCAGTCAACCGGTCTCATTCTATCCGAGACAGGCCAACCCCGAGTAAAAATATCAAACGAGAAAACCCCGACCCGACCGCGAACCGACACGGGAACACTGAATCTGAATTCCAAGCCTAAACCACTGATCTACCGAGATCGATTCAATTAAACTACAACTAGAATGTTTATGTATTTTAATTCACAAGGAAATACATTAAAACATAAGAGGACCACTTACTAACTAAAAGCAAAGTATTATTTTCTCTAAAACAACCAAACTAAACAGACATTTCACAAGCAGTCACCCTTTTCTGAATCCAATCAAGGGTGCAGAGAACAAAACGAGCCCTACACTATTCCTGACCTGCGTAAATCTAACGTCCCTCTCCCACCCTATTCATAAAATCCTCAGCATCGCACCGAAGGAACAGAAGACAGCAACCGACAACAAACGCCAACCAAAACGAGCCCTACCCTATTCCTGACCTGCGTAAATCTAACGACCCTCTCCCACACTATCCACAAAATCCTCAGCATTGCACCGAAGGAACAGAAGACAGCAACCGACAACAAACGCCAACCAAAACGAGCCCTATACTGTTCCCGATCTGCGTAAATCTAACGTCCCTCTTCCACACTATCCATAAAATCCTCAGCATCGCCCCGAAGGAACAGAACACGGCAAGAAACGCCCCCTCCCCAACTCCTGTCAAAACCGCTCGCTCTCGTTGCACAAAGATAAATACCAACCTCAATTATTTACCACCTTGAGTTCCAAACGACAACAAAATAAGGACACAAAACCCAAATACTATAAAACACATTTTACTATCAATTTATTTACTAACAAAATCGAGGGGTACGAAACAAAATTATAGAATTGCGCAACCGAACGAAAGCTGTCTCGTGTCCACCCAGACCGCGCAGAGCCTCGCCTCTCATAACGAGCGCGCCTGCGCATCATAAGCTACCACGAACACGGGACCAACATCCAGCTCACGACGGCCGCACACCTCCCTACACGCAGTCCACGGGCCGCGGGGTAGGCTGCGCACCTCCCCGAAAATCCCCGACGCCCCTACAGCGTCGAACAACCCCGATCACACCTATAGAAAAACAATCTTTTGATGCTATCCTATAAAATACGACGACTATTTAATATTTTTAATGATCTAAATTAATGCCTAAGACAAAACTCATTCTAGTTAGAAAAATGATTATGTTTTCCTCCCCTACGATATTAACTCATTCTTCTACTAGGTACTTATCTAACACTAAGCTTTTAAATCTCTATCTTTTCTCCTGTCTAGCGCTATTCTTCCACTCTTTCAGAAATTCTCCTCAGTCAACCAGACTTCTAATATTAACCCATAAAACATTTTGCTTAAAGGTGAATTTAATGTTTCTAAATGACCAAACCCCCGCCCCCCTTTGCTAATGAGCTATTAAATATACATCAAACCACATTTTAAGTGACTAAATTATTATTTATTTGCAAAAATGGCTACGATCCCCCCCTCCCTCTTCGACAATTGCTATTGAATCTACATCCAATCAAATTTAAATGACAAAATTATTATTTATTTGCAAAAATGGCTACCGTTTCCCTCCCCCCTTCGATAATAGCTATTAAATCTACATCCAATCAAATTTAAATGACAAAATTACTATTTATTTGCACAATTACTAAGAAACCCCGTCCCCTTCATTTATAAGCTATTAAGTCTACATCAAATCAAATTTAAATGACTAAAATATTATTTATTATGAAAATTACTAAGTAAACCCTCCCCCCTTGATTAATAAGCTATTTAATCTACACCCAACCAAATTTAAATGACAAAATAATTATTTATTTGCATAATTACTAAGTAACCCCCCCCCCCTTTGTAAATAAGCTATTAAATCTACATCAAACTAGCTAAATTACTATCTATTCGAAAAATGGCTATTTTACTCCGCCCTCCTACATTAATAAGCTATTAGATCTAATTAAAATTGAATTGAACTGGCTAAAATTAAGCAAAATTTTTATTTATTTGCAAAATAGGCCCATCCCCAAAATGATTATTAGCCTACCACTTTCTTCCATATTCTTCACCCTTCCCCAAATAATCTAAGCCGCCGCAGCAACCCAAATCTCACTTTACAATGATAAAGTGATATCCTGGACACATGGCACCATTTGTCACAGCCCCCCCTAACGAGAGGATTTCTACCTAAACTGACCTAACTTATTCTAAGCTAAACCTAAGCTTCACTAAACCTAAACCTACGATGACACTATATGTCGCAACCCCATTATACCTAAACTATCGATTGCACCATATTTTGCAACTACCTAAGCCCTGCGAGCAAAGCAGACCATCCGCAAAGCTAGGGCTACTAAATCTAGCTTTGGATTAATCCTAAGCTGAATATGACGTTGTCCACTCTATTCTACTAGTATCTGAAAGACTATCTAGAAAACCTAGAACAACCGTCTACGAAATGGCCAAATCGTGATCGTCTAGAAACTAACCTAAGGACCCAAACGTTGTGGTTTTAATCTAATTGAGATTTATTATTCAACTGTATAATCCTGAAACATAAAATAGTCCAATTAGTTATGAAATAAAATATGGTAAAACATCATACTTAAATAACGATTACTTAAATAATATTTCTTCCTTGATTTGTATTTAATTTGCAATAAGAGCGACATAAAATAAATAGATAAATATTGCACAATTTCTCGTCACATCGTGATTATAGTCATTCTGCAAATAATTTATTAGTTTTCTAACAAATAATTATATCTTTCTCGATTGCCCTTCGAATTTAAAGGACAATTCTGGTCTGCTGTGAATCCACTGTCTTGAGAGAATTTTGTCTGTTATTAGAAATAAAGATTCAAAATCTACTTATTTACCACAACCACAGTTTCAAATTCTACAATTCTATCTACACCCCCCCCCCTAATGGGGGAGGGGGAAATAGGCCCCCAACGGCCCGCCTATTTCGATTTCAGCCGGCCTAGACAAGTGCTGAATCTCTGTGCTTGTTAGACTAATTCGCGGATAAACACACATAGATTAAGGTATACATAAATAAATAAGCATGCACCCAATACATAAAATAAAGGTTAGTAATTATTATAGAATATTTCATAATAGGGCCTTAACGAGCAATCGCTACGGTCGCTGACTGTACTCTTCCCTAGAAATATGACGAAAAATGGAACGATTACCGCTTCTCGTTTCTAGGTAGGGACTGAGTTTGTTAAGTTTATAAGTATTCGCTGCTACATCTACCCACATGAGTACACATATAGTAATATGCACGCATGCTTACATACATCCAGCAGAGACTAAAGATAAATTCCATACAACTAAATAAAATAAGTATAAATACGAATATAAGAATATTAGTCAATTCCCAATTTGTATTAGGGAAGAAAGGATAGGACTATTGTTAGTATAAAATAAAATAATAATATATATATTCTACTATTTGCCACACACTAGCGCAACTACAATTATTGTTAGAATACTACTCAAAGCGTATTATAAAACACCAATCTACTATTTCAAATAATAAAGAATGACCTCTAACTACCCTCCACCAAGACACAACCACAAGCAAGTGAAAGCACATAAAATCTAATCTAATATCTGAAATGCAAAAGAAGCGAAGCACAAACAAATAAGAAGTTTACGGTTAATTATAAAATAATAATTTGAAATGAATCCTTTCTCTAGGATCCTTATCTGAAATGGAAGGGTTTGATTAGTATCATCATTATTTCACCATGATTACACCTAATGATGTAACACTTATGCAATACCTATCTGATTACGACATATTACGCAACACTTAATAACACAATAACGCCCTAATTAAAATACCATTAAATTCATATCATAAATAAATCAATAAATTCATAATCCTAATCGACACAATTTAAAACTATAAAAGCTGAAGATAATCTAAAAGGAAATATAAAATTAAATTTATCACTCCAATTGGAAAACATAAATTAAGTAAAATATTATCGGAAAATATAATCCAAATTTAAATTAAAAGGAAATATAATAATATTTATAAATGAAATAAATAATGCCATAAAGTTTAGATTATAAATAAATAAATACATTAGGCACAAAATGATGAGTTTATTATTAAAAGCTATAATTATTATTATTTATCAAGTTCAAAAATGAAAGGCAGAATAATATTCAAATGTTTTAAAAACAAATCATTATAATTTACACAAAAGGGAATATCTTTATTTAATTTGTAGAAGACAAAATAATAAATATATTATTCAATGAAGAAATCAATTTGGAACCAATATAAAATATATTAAAATATTTACTTATCAAATGTTTAAACAAATCGCTATAATTTACCCAATGAAACATTCATTTATTTTAAATTAGTAAAAATTAAAATCAAAATCTCTATGAAAATAAACAAGTTGAATTAGGAAAAAATAAATTAATGAAACAAAATATAATTATCTGAATTGTCCTTGGGCCTGGTATAGATCTGTTCAGCACTGGAGACCTCCGTCCCCTTCCAGAAGTAGAAAATAACTGACCCTGCTGCTTGTAAGAGATCTTCACTCTTCAAGAGATGAGATGAACTGTCCCAGAAAGCTGTGGGATGACCGCCTTAGTAGGAGATCCTCACCGCTCCAAGATTTGAAATGAACTGCCCCAAATAGGCATTTGCGACCCCTATTTATTAAAATAAGTTTCGCAATATTTCGAGATAGACCTGTGACGTGTAGCACAGTGGTGTATAACCCCATGGGCGTCTCCAAGTTATTATAATTTAATACTAAATCTATAAATAAAATCTAAAATACTTTACTAAAATGTTAGTCCCGTCACAGTAGGTATCACAGATCAGAAAATATTTTAGTAAGTATACCTTACGGCCTTGGTTAAGCCTCCCATTCACGAGCACTCCAAATGGATTTCATCCACAATCCACATGGTAGGTATCCGTTTGGAATTTGGATTCCACGATATTTTGATAGGCACGAGATTTTATCCAAATGTTCATGGGAGGGTATAGGTACTCCATCTTGCCTCCCTAAAAAATTTAAATGTTTTTTTTTTTTTTAAATGAATCTGTGCTCACTCGAAGTGAACACAAATACACTTTTGACATCTTTCACAGTAAGCAAATGCTTGTGTCGTGAAAGCGGAAAATGGTCGACACGGCCGGGATTCGAACCCACGACCTCCGCACGAAACAGTGCGAAAGCCGGCGTCGTAACCGCTGGTCTATCAACCACCTCACCTGGTTTATTTATTAGTGAAGTAGAGTAACATAGTTAGTAGGTATGGAAAATGGGATAATATTTATTTATTTATTTATAAATCAACGGCAAATTGCCTTTTAAAGAAAATTAAGATTACAAAGAGAGCGGCCAAAACACAAAAAAAAAATACAATAAGTACACACAATTTCTTTCCATAAGCACTACAGTGATAAAAAGTACATGTCTGACATTTGTTCAGTAGGTATAGTAGGAGAATACAACAATATGAGAATAGGTAGGTACATTTAAAAGGCTATTGGATGACTGACGACAGTTGCCAGAGAGATGATTAGAAATCTCAATTTAAAATGACACAAAAGAAGAGGTATTTGGAGTACTATAAGTGATCAGACAGGACGATAATGGTATGATAATATCCACAGAACTATCTCAGGTCGGTAAGTTTCTATGCGTTGAAGAACGTCGAAATAGAGCAAGGTGGGCAGAACATTTCTATAGATCTAGAATTCTAGAATGTAGGTTTATTATGTGATTATTGCAGGGAAACAAAGGTAATACCTAAAAACTAGCGCTACTTTTCTCTGTTTCAAACGATACTCCAAAAACAGGTAGAACAAGATTTTGTAAAGTTTCCTTTAGATTTCTTTAAGATACCGTTTTATTTATCTCTAATCCTTCAAGGTGCCCATCTTGCCCCCCTTCCCCTATCTACAGTTTCTTTTCTTTTCTCACGACCTTGAGACCTGCTATACGTCTGACTCATAAATGCAGGCAACTTAGTAGGTACATAATCCAATCTTTTTGTACTAATATTGTTCTACTAGCTTATACCCGTCTTGCTTTACGTTTTTGATTCCGATTGTCAGGCTTGATCGGTAGGTAATTAAACAGGTTCTAGTCTAGCTTCCCATTGCTTTGTAGACCTCTATAACTGACATAAGCACAGAAAAAGAAGAATGACACTTTTAATGTTTATTAAAATTTTGTATGAAGATCCTAAAAAAAGGGTTTTTTAATTAGCTCTAAATATATTAAAGTTAATGCAGCAAATTGTATTAAAGAACCTTCTCCGGCATTTTGCACGGCTCTGTGCAGATTCATATCTGACGTAGCATTTGTATTTTGAGCGTGATGCTATGACATACGGTAAAAAGCAAAATAAAAAAACATTTCTGAATTATTATTTAGATAGAGAAGGAGGGGCTAATGCGAGTTTTATTTAATTTCCCAATTTACCACGCAACTTTCTTAATTTTTTATTTCATAAGAACCTTCTACTGATAAAAGCCAACACGACAAAAAAAGAATTAGTGAAATCGGTTCAGCCGTTTAGGCGTGATGCGATGACATTAAGTAAAAAGCTAATAAAAAACATTTCTAAATTATTATGTAGATTTACCACGCAACTTTCTTAATTTTTTCTTTCATAAGAACCTTCTACTAATAAAAGCCAACACGACAAAAAAAGAATTAGTGAAATCGGTTCAGCCGTTTAGGCGTGATGTTCACATATACGATAGAAAGCAGACAAACATTTCTGAATTATTATAAAGACTAGCTTATACCCGTCTTGCTTTACGTTTTTGATTCCGATTGTCAGGCTTGATCGGTAGGTAATTAAACAGATTCTAGTCTAGCATCCCATTGCTTAACATACCACTTTAACTGACATAAGCACAGAAAAAGAAGAATGACACTTTTACAATTTTTGTTTTACCGACCTCATAATATTATACGAACCTATTCAAACCACAGAGCTCTCTCTATGAAAACTTGCAAATTATGTCCACAGATAATATAAATTTACTGATTATGTCGGTAGGTTCGTATAATATTTTATTTTTTTTGGAGGTCTATAATAATAAAAAAAATATTATACGAACCTACCGACATAATTTGCAAGTTTTCATAGAGAGAGCTCTGTGGTTTGAATCTTAGCTACATACATTGCCTGCTTTGATATTAATTGGGCAACCCACCCATAGAGGGTGATTTGTATCTGTCAAACTTGCAAATTTTTTCATTAAATCTTTATTTATTGAGAATAATAAGCTTTTAATAACATTTATATGTATAACAAATCAATCTACAATTATTTTATTACATTTTCATACCGTAATACCAAGATCCCATTCAACGTTTACATGAGTAATTTTGTTTCCAAAAGTCTTTTTGAGAAATTTGTATGAAGATCCTAAAAAATACAGTTTTTTTAAATAGCTCTAAATATATTAAAGTTAATGCAGCAAATTGTATTTAAGAACCTTCTCCAGCATTTTATACTGCTCTGGGCATATTAATATCTATCTTAGCATTTGTATTTTGAGCGTGATGTTCACATATACGGTTAAAGTATTGTCAAAGGCAAATAAAAAAACAAACATTTCTAAAATATTATGTAGATGATAGACTCATCCATTCAGCTGCATCAGCTGCTTCAGATAAAAGAAACGCATGTGGATTAGGTCAAGTACCTACCTACCATCATGTTCCCACGGGTTGCATATAAATAGCTAATTACCACCATCTTCCAGCCTGTTATCTTGAAGCACACATTTTTATCATGGGATTAACAGTAGGTACTATGAGCCAGTGACATAGCTTTATCATTTGTGTACCTACCCAACCTATAAGAATGCTTAAGGTAACTGCCTTTATACAGTGCATTTTAAATGGGAAGTTTTCTGGGGAGCTTCCGACAATACACACTAGGTAGCAGAACTTTGGACGCCCCCCAAAAAATGGAGGGAAAGCTGGACTTCATCAATACAGTAGCCAACATCAAAACAGATCATAGATCTAACTAAATCATCACTTCACCTCATCATTGGGCGTCCCCTGCTTATCTTTCCCATCCATGTTCGTCTTTGTAAAACAATTTTGGCCCATCTGCCAACTATCATTCTTGCCAAATGCCCAAACCGCGGAGCTCTGTAACTCTTTGATGTTACTGACCTTTGTCACTCATACCTACACTAATTTCTCCCTATGTTTCTGAGCGAGACCTTTATTATTATTATTATTATTATTTTATAAAAATGAATCTGTGCTCACTTAAAGTGAACACAGATACACTCTTTGACTCTTTTACAGTAAGCTACTAAAAGATCGTGTCGTGAAAGAGGAAGATGGTCGGCACCCGGGATCGAACCCACGTCCGCCGAACGAAATAGTACGAAAGCCGGCGTCATAACCGCCAGGCTGTCAACCACTTCAACTTTTATGTAGGCGTTTTAGATTTTTTTTGTATAATACGTATTATTTATGTATTAGGCTGAATTATTCCATCTTTTGTCACATATGCTACCGACCTTGTAGCTTGTAGCCTATAGTCTAATAGGCGATCAATAGGTCCCGGACTCGATTCCCAGTGGGTTCAGTGTGTGTTTTTACTTGAAATTTTTACTCGGGATTGGAATCCTGTCTCAGATTAGACAGAACCGGTTGACTGGTAGACAAAGGTTCAAGCATTAAGCTCCACCGGCTATATTGACACATAAATGTAGAAAAGTGCTATTTTTATTTATCAATAATGAAATCACTACCTACCTTTAACTATTTTACCGGTCTAGACCAAAAAGTCAGTCAATTAACACTAGATTAGGTTCGGTGTACGCATATTTTAACCACCTACTAACTATACCTACTGATGGTAAAATAAGTTATACATTGTTTACACCGGCGCGACGAGGGAATGCTTGACTCAGTTCAATTGATTTCTTCGAGCAAACCACATTACGCGTCATTTACTTTAAATTCTGAAATAAAAAACAAACAAATTATTCTTGAAATAAGTGTTTGTATTTCATGAATATTTTAGTTAATTGCTAATTTTATGCCTTTGTAGTGAACAATTATTAACATATTCCCTCAAGTGAAAGTGTTAGGTATAAATTAAATCAATGTAAATAAATGAACACGATTAATGAATTGGTATGTATTTTAAATAATTAAGTAAATAAATATTACATAACTAGCTTTCCTGACAGACGTTGTCCTGTATTCCTTTCTATGAATATTGATTTCAAATTTTTAATTCATACAAAAATACGTTTATAATATGTTTGAATGTTAAAAAAATTATTCTGAAAGTTGAAACTTGAAACTTTTTAGTAGTTATTCTGTTATCCGAAGCGGAGAAGAATCCAATAAATCAAAACATCGTACCTAAGTATCTGTTCAGCCGATCTCGAGTTATAAGTGTTCGTACTAACCCGACTTTCATTTATAGGTATTATAAGATAATTTATCATAAGATGCAATTAAAAAAAAAACACTAGGTAGGTATCTTTTTATTTTAGACACTATCAGCCGTACTTTCCGTGATACAGATTTTGGGAGTTTATTCTATTTTTATTTTTAACTATATATACTGGGGGTTGGCATAACATATCGACACTTGAAAGGCCACTTAGTGTAAGCGACAAAAAACCAACTTTACAGGAGAGGTTTAAAAAATTCTAGGACGTTTGAGGTTTTGCTACATAGTTATTAAAAGTATTGCAAATCGACGGGTTATTGGGTGTTCGCTAATAAATAAGCCTGCTTTCTGGTATTTATGCTGCTTACGATAATTTTGCTGGACAAAATTATTTATTTTTATTAGATTCGTTTAAATTCATTGAAAATTGCTTTTAGTGGATATGTTAAATTATACATACACATTACTATGAATTTAAAGAAATGCACTTGTTGCAAGAGAAAAAGCCAAAACGAATGATTTTTAGAATAATCGAAACCGGCGGTTATATCGCACACTTTTTATGGTTAATGGTCAGTTTGGTCGCTCACGATGTATACCAAACGGGTCATTTACGCAAAGTCTAAAACTTCGATAAATAATTACATTTTGCTGTAACTTATCGAATAATTTGAATATGGGTTCATAATACACGACATGGCAGTCAGATACATCGACGGAGATCTTTTAGCGTCGCTTGCGATCAAATGTCGATTTCTGCAAAAGTGTCGCTTACGCTAAAAAGTCTTTCAGGTATTGAATACCAAGCTCATTTATTTGGGACCACTTGGCCAAAATGATGCAATTCCCATCATAATTATTTTGGTCAAGTGATCTTTGGAGTTTTAGACTTTAAAAAAAAAAATACGCTATGATTACTCCCTCTTCTAACACCAGCCCTGCTCTATTGGAGAGGTAATACAAAAAAATATTCAAGGGAAAATATAACTGTTTGATGACTTGATTTTTGTAATTACCTACGTTAGATTTTCTGTAGGTATATAAATACTATTTTAGGGAATAAAACTTATTCTATTAGATTAGCGAGTCTCGAATAAACTCCATTTTCAAGTTTAATCTTATTTGTTTATTTATGTATGTAAATTATTACTTGAGAATGTAAATTCGAGGTAAACGAAACGAACTATAGTTGACTATAATAATATCATGTCATGCGTTGAAAAATGAGTCGTAGGTTTATAAATTTAAATTTGTAATAGGTACACGGCATGCCCTGAACCAGCTGAACTCTCTTCGAGAATATTTAACCATAGATTTTAATTATCAATAAATTATTTATTTAAATACTAGCTATCCCGACAGACGTTGTCCTGTGACCCCCATGGTCCTAACTAGAGGCGGCCCGTTCATTGTGCACTGCGCCTCCAGAAACAAAAATAAAATAATTAAATAATAACATTAAAATAAATATTAATTCTAAAACGTCCATATTTCATTCGTATTCAAATCCAGACGGGATCAACGCGAGAATATAATTACCTATATGCGCGCAATTTGGTTGACTTTGTACGAACAATTTCTAAAACGCCCGAAACGTTGGATTAAGTGAAATGGGCTACTGTAAGAGTGGCATTACGTATGCGAGAATGAGAGGGTGAATGGAATCCTATGATGAGTAATTCAATGAATTTAGCCATTCTTGGTTTTAATTTAAAATTATCCCAATTTAGGGTAATATGTTCTAGTTGGAATAGTAGAATAATTAAGGTGACAACTTGAGTTAGTACATTTCGTCTGCGTTGCTGACCAGTGAATGCTAACTAAAATGGTTCCAACAGGTGACGTTAGGTGACATTTGTACTTTGATATCTCCTGAACTGGGTTGCAAGATATTATGAATCACTCACTATCTACGTATAGGTACATTTTCTTTTCCAGAACTTCTTATACAATGTGTTTAGTGGTATGGTCGTCCAATTTTCTGAATTGGCTATTAATTATAAGGAAGATATCTAGATGTGTATAAATTTCCGTCTATCACTACTCCACTTGTCATCTCATAAAAAAGATCAGTCAACTGCGTTCGGTTTTGAGTAGTGTTCTTTTTCCAAACCTCTTAGCACTGCTACGAAGGAACGGTGGAATAACATTGATTGGTACAGTAGTGTATGCTATTATAACAAGTAAAACAAAATATTCAAAGTACTTACTGGAGAAAAAAATATTGTCTTAAAGGAGGTATAGATATTTTTTTTTTTTTTTTTTTTTTACCCATCACGCCGTGTCCCGTAAGGGGTAGGCAGAGAGAACGGACCTCCACTCTTTTCTATCCAAGCATACTTCTTTCGCTTCTTCCACCGACATACTATTTCTCATACAGCTTCTCCTATTTCTCATACTTCTTACCTGGCCTTCCTTGAGGACGGAATCGATGTGTTCGATCCACGTCATTCTCGGTCGGCCACGCTTTCTTACACCTTTCCTTTCAGCCTTATGAATTATCTTTGTCATTCTGTTTGCATCCATTCTTTCCACATGCCCAAACCATCTCAACTTATTAACTTTCATCTTTGTCACAACACTTACTTCCATACCACATTCTTTCCTAATATTTTCATTCCTTTCCATATCCCATAAAGTTTTTCCACATATTCTTCGTAGAGATTTCATCTCTACTGCATTTATACTACATTCTTCTTTTTTCGTCCATGTCCACGTTTCACAACCATACATCATCGATGGTAGCAGGATTGCGTTATGCACTAGTTTCTTTGCTTGTAGTGAGACGTTGTTGTTTCTCATTATAGGTCTTAGTGCACCGCCCACCCTGCAACCAGCAACTTTCCTACGTTCGATTTCTTTTTCACACTTTCCATCACGACTAAACATGCTTCCTAAATACACATACTCATTCACTTGCTCAAGACATTCATTTTCTACGGTTACTTTGCAATTCGTTCTTGCTTCATCCCTTTCAAATACCAAAACCTTTGTTTTGCTTACATTCATTTTTAGACCATTTTTTGCACAATTTTCAAACACACTTGACACAAGTTCTTGCAAATCACTTTCACACTCAGCCATAAGTACTAAATCATCTGCATACATAAGCGCACATACCTTTATTCCATTTAGTTCAACCCCTATATTTATATCTTTTAACCCACTGACGCAAAAATCAAAGAACAAATTAAACAACCAGGGTGACATGACGCACCCTTGCTTCACACCTTTCGTAAGATAGAACTCCGGTGAAAGGTGACTGTTCACCTTCACACACGCAGTACTTTCCGAATATAGCGAAGCAATGGCACGAATCAACCGGTATAGATATCTAACAATGTTTTATAGAAATCTACCTATAGAGACAGATTTTCAGGATAACCCGTTTCCAGATGATAATGCGGTACTTCAATAAATCAAATGTAGACTGTTTGATGCGTGTGTGTTGCCCTTTCTTCTGTATGGGTGTGAGTCCTGGCACCTGACTAAAGCCCAGGCACAAAAAGTATCTGCATTCGAAACGAAGTGCCTCAGGAGAATTTTGGGTATAAGATAGCACCACCGCATCACGAACTACGCTATACGACGGCGCACCCAGCGCAGGCCCATCACTTCCACCATTACGGAGAGGAGATGGGCATGGCTGGGAAATGTGTTGAGGATGCCGAATGACAGTTGGCCGAGGAGAGCGCTGTTTTTCCTCCCATCAGGGTCTCGAAGACGTGGAAGACCCTCTCATACCGTGTTCCGTTCCTTCAAGGCAGAGTTAAGGGAAATGGACTTGGTGTGGGAGGAGGTCATAAGCATTGCGCAAGACCGAGCGTAATGGAGAGCTTTTGTTGCCTCCCTATGCTCCTAAGTGGAGTTCAAAGGGAGTGTTGATTGATTGGTTTGAGGTCCGCCCACTATCAGTACCCCTAGTACCTATAAGTTTTAGACGATATAATATTGAAATGATCATCGAAAGATTTTCGAAAAAATTTTCAATCAAAATGATCGAACCACTCGATCGTTTGATGTTAAAACACTATTTGCACACTAATAAGTGCTTCTTGGCGTACAACTCTATATAGCTTTCGATAAATCTCGTACTAACCCCACTGCAGTCCAATTATACGTCCATGATGATTTCTTCCCGATACGAAGAAAAATAAACTTTTTCAGTTTCTTCACTATTTTAATGCGAGCGCAGTGCTACAAATAACATTGCAATAAAATTTGGTACTTAGATATATTAATTAGTTAAAATTAGTGTAGGTATATTATTAATTGTTATAAGATTTAAAAATATAATTTTATATAACTTTGTAATAAAATTAATAAAATAAATAAATATTGCAAGATGGAAAAAAACGCGTCCATGTAGGTATCATCTACGGTTATAATTTGATTTAAAAATTATTGTCTATGGTTCTGATGATCGGTGAACCATTATTGTTATTGGTTTAATATCATGATCCATCATTTCCACCCATGATTGTCATTCTAATAATGACTTTACCGTTAGAACAACTTTATAGAAGCTGCCAACTCGCCCGATGCAGAAAAATAACGTTAATTAAATTACGAACCTTCGGGCTGGTGATCCGAGGAACCTCTCCATCTTGAACCGTAGCATCAGTGACGTCATTAGAGGCAGCGGAGGGGAACTTATTGCACAATAAGTTCCGGCATAAATCCCGATTTCCCCTTTGTCAATTACTTGGGGTCTTTGGAAATATGCCATATACGTTATGTAAGAGCCTCTGTATTTCAACTCTATACTCTCTCCTATTCGTGGTGGACCCTGTTAAGTCAGCTCAGGCTGAAATCGTGATTCGTGGTATAAAAATATGACCCTGGATGATAGGGACGACTAGCAAACGAGAGTAAAGGGTGCTTTGTACGACTCTCCAACAGCTCCTTTATTATCCTTCATTTTTACAGCCCTCCCATCCATACATAGTCCTATTATTCCGGAAGAACTTAACCTGTTTGCGTGATCCAAGGAGTCAAAAGAGCCGTGTCAAATGATGAGTGACTAACGGATAGGTTCGTAACTGACGCTCCCTGATACCAGGCAATCTCCGGATGACTTATACCTAGTCCTACCCCAACATGTGGGGTTCTGTATTTTCCTGGCATAATTTAACATAATGTTGTTGAAGAAATGGAGATGTTGGCTATGTAAGATGCACTTGGCACCCCTGTACAGAATATGGAAGTGGAGAGTAACACCTATAGTGCCTCCACAGACTATCATATAACAAGGATACACCCAGTATCTCAAGAAGTAATTATTGGATCACATGACCAAAATAAATCGCAGCAACCGAGAGGTGGGAATATTGCTAGGACCTATAAATATAATTTGTATTTTTTTGAGTGGGTATGAATTGGCTCAAAAAGATGGTATTTTTCGCATCTACGTATTATAACACACTTATTAGTCAGTATTTTTATGGTTCTGTAGGATAATAGGTATGAACCCTAGAGCTTTACCAATGACGCGGCCGACAGACACACGGAGGACCAGGAAGCCTAGTCTGGTCGTTGGTGGTGCACAGCCTCAGATTGAGATGGTGGATTTGAGCAGCAAACATGACACGATGATGGAAACAAGTCAGGTAAAATCACAATTAGATTACTTACTTAGATACCTATGAGAGTGATGAGGCAAATTTTACACCATTACCAACCAATAAATGTTTGGCATTATGAAAATGTTTATTTTTTTCCAGACCTTCACACCAGCCCGTACATGGTGCTTGGCTGCTCTTTTGTGTCTGATAGCGAGTGTTACTATAGTTTGTACGACATTGTGGGCAACGAGCTTCGTTGGTATGGCAGCTAATTCAAGACATAAGGTTCAATTCAAAATGTTAAATTTTATTACAAAAACAAGCAATTAGGTATAATATTCATATGTGCTAAAAATAAGTACATTCCTATTCAACAAAAAGGGTAAAACTGACGTTAATTTGCATATTTTTTGCCAAAAAAATGCATGTTTTACCAATCACGCACCTCCGACAAAACGGACTTCCACTCTTTTCTAGCCAAACATACTTCTTTCGCTTCTTCTCTCCGACACAATACTTTTTCCTACAAGTTCTCTTATTTCTTATGCTTCTGATCTGGCCTCGATTGAGGACTTAATCGATCTTGTAAAATCCTGCTTACATAAATTCCCGTTCAGTTCTTTGAAATTTGTGGCATTGACTCAAGACATCATTGTAGACTTGCAATAAATAAATAAAAATTGACCGTATTGAGACATATCTAAAAATAATTGCATTTTCTAGATATTAACATAATTATTTTTTTAATTATAGGCAAACGAAAGTGAAATATACAACGAAGAATTAATGAAACAATACATAGCTAAAAGGTATCCAGAATTAGATATCAATAATCAACAGCATCTTGCATTAAACAAAAATAAAACAACTCATACGAAAATAATTGAAACTGATGAAATTCATAATAATATGGACGTCAAAACAAAAGCTGCCGAACATCTGATATCCGGGATTATTAATGCAACGAAATTGAATTTGGATTCTAGGAATAGAGCAGTAGCTAATAGTACTGCAAAACTAACAGACGAAATGATGGCTGGAGTAGTAAGTTTTTTTTTTTTATATTATACTAGCTTTCCCGACAGACTTTGTCCTGTGGTCCTATTTTTCGTTTAAATAGTTTCAATCGCACTTTTCAACTTTCTTAATTTTTTTTCATAAGTACCTTCTCCTGGAAAAAGCAAACACGACAAAAAATATTCAGCAAAACCGGTCCAGCCGTTTAGGCGTGATGCGATGACTACGCAAAACCGGTCTCCATTTTCATTTGACTTTGTCAAGATGTTTGATAAATTTTCGTCAAGAGGGTGTTAGGTAGGCTACCGATTCAGTCGCTGACTTACGTAGCGAAGGTCGTAGTTCTTTCAATGTTCACAATACAAGCTTTGCTTGTCGTGAAAGAATACAAAGGCATTTCAAAAGTGTGTTTGTGTTCACTTTGGAAGGAAAAGTTTGATTTTAACACTAGTCTTTCTACACTTATAATAATTATACCATACCTACATAATTTTTGACGAAATTGAAAAACATGCAGGTAAATCCACAATTATTGAAGAGAATGAACATTAATCTGAATATTGAAATAGCATATTTGGTAATTTTGCAGGTAATGTCAGTGTCTGAACAAGAATTCGCAAAATACTCAAATCAAGTCAACTTAACGGAAGGTGACAAGAAAATTAATAACTCGCTCTTAAACGGATTGAATGAATTTTTCGGAGGGGATTCTGTTGGTAGGTAACAAAACACAATACATTTAATTTTTATTATGTTAGTATGAAGGTAGGATAATAATTGGGAAACTGAATCTGATTAAAAAAATTGCCACGCCATAATATCGATTGGTCCTACGTAGAGTATCGTAAGTTGAAAATGACAACTTTACAGGACGGCCATTCAAAGGTTTGAAATGATACAATTATCTAGAAATTAACATTAGAAAATTGAATTTTTAAACAGCGCTAAATAAATACCGATATTTTAATTTTGTATGGTCAGTTTTTCATGATTATTAATACTTTTGGTAGAAATGATCTTACGATATTTTACTACGGCTTCTTTTTGCACAAAAATATCGTATCTTACACATAGCATAGTGTACGTTGTAACCAAATCATATTCAAATATGGTATGTCATACTTATCATATTTTACTACGAAATTTTCGAAAAATTTCATGTCGTATCTAACACTTTTATAAGATTACTCTGTAATTATTGTGAAATAAATTATCGTATCTATTTGTGAAATATGTTGCGATAATTCCAAACGTATTTGTTCCCTTAAAAGTACCTAAATTTATTTTATAGGACTAAGAATAAAAACTTTATTACCGAATGCCGAATGCATTTTTGTAGTGAATCTTAGGAGTTTCACGCTTACTTACCTATGCGTTTAAATAAAAAATAAACTAATTAACACTTTTCAATACAAGGATCTCAGTATCGCCGGAGGAACTTATTGCCTCAGTTATTTTTTCTAGTCTACCCGTCACGTCGAATCTTACACAGGCCAACCAGGGGTAGACACTTCAAGTGAATAAACACTTATAAAAACTCTGACCCCACCGGGAATCGAACCCGGAACCTCGTACTCAGAAGTTTACGCCTATACCACTAGGCTGCCGAGGTCGGCTCCTAGCGTTTGCTCGTATACAAAAGGATAAAATCCTTTTGAAAATACCGACAAAATACTCTTAACAATGTTCTTAAAGATAATAAGACTTTTTAGATAATCTACACAATTGTGAAGCGATATTTTTTTGTAAATCTAGGGTAAGGTTAACAATGAATGTTTTGAATAAGAGTTGTAAAAGTAGAAAGCAATAATAATATTTGTGTGCGTGCCGACAAAAATATTTAAAAACAATACAAGGATTATTTTTATTGCCCTAACACCTTATCGGCATATCTACACTTTTTGGGCTACAGGTATTAATAATAAACCAGCATTGTATATTTTTGCAACTAAATATTCAACAAAAGTCACTTTTAAACAATGCGAGATAAAATTTTTGTTCTTCAATATTGATTTATGATTATAACACTTTATGTACTTACTTTTGAAAAAAATATAGGCTCATCCAAAGTGAATACAAATAATACACTTTAACATCTTTCACATAAAGGAAATCTTTTGTTGCGAAATGAGAAGATAAGTACATAGTTAGAATTGAATTGGGGATCGAAACCATGCCCTTCTCAACGAAAGTCGGCGACTAAAGAGCTAGGCATCAACCACTTGACCAACAATGGTACCACCTTTATGGCAATGAAACATTATAAAAGGATATTCGATTTCAAAATAGATATTAAATTTTATTTTGATTTTTTTGTCACGCTGATCTTCCTTTGGGATGGAAATATTTTTATTGTTTAACTGGAATGTTTTTTGCAATAGTACGACTCGACTGACTCCGAAAACTATGCGATCGCATACGCTGACTTATTATTTTAGGTTTGTAAGAAATATTTTTCGGAAAATAAGGGATTGAGCATTTAATTCAACGAGATTTTAGGAATATATTATTCCATATTTGAAACATCGTCAATTTTAATACCTATATTTTTTATCTATTTATTGAATACAATAAAACAGTTGTATGCGGAATGTTATGCATTTGGAAGAAGCGAAAGAGGTTCGTTTGGATAGGAAAGAATAGAAGTCCGTACTCTCTGCATACCAATTCCGGGAAACGGCGTGATGGGTAATAAAAGAGTTTACTTAGATACCTATTACAAATGAGTACGAACTGAGAGTATTGTAACAAAACATATCCCCCTTATAGAGACAACTCTCGTATTCAGGAGGAAAGAATAAATCTTACCTACGCATTTTTTTCCACTTAAAACACCTGTTACCCTCGGTTACTGGCGTTGATTAGTTCGAAATCAGTGTATTTCAGAGAAATCATATCTTAATATGATATTCGATATAGTGCTTTTTTAAAAATAAACAGGTGATAAATACTGTAGTAGACGTCTTTATACTTTCTTCAACGTGTAGATTTACAAACCACGCATTTCTTCAGGAAATGTAAATTTCAACTAGTAAATAATAGGTACCTAAGTTTAAAAACTTAGATATAAAAAAGAATATCTAGGAAAATATTTAAAAATAAACAAACTTATGGATGTTGTATATACCTAATCTTCTTTGAGCTTTTGTCATCCTTGTTCTCAAGGAGATCGGCCATCAGAACATTTATTTCACTTGATTCGGTTACAAAAGGCAAAGGAGATTCTAAGAGAGTATAAAAAACCTTAATTTTTGCGACTATTTAAAAGTTTTGAAGTGTAAAATGTCTTATGTTTAAAATACCTAATCGCGTATAATGTGGTATGAATAACATACAACAAAAAATGTCCTAATACTCCGATGTAAATTATGGTAAGATATCATACCATATCGTTTTCAATTCCGCTTTCCGACGTAAATTATTTTAAAGTACACTTACCATAATTTGTTTTAATGCCTAAGCCGTGTAAAATATTGTAAGTTCTTCATACAATTATTTACGTCGTTGCAGAATTGAAATTACTCAATCAATATATTTAATAATTCGTATTAATTGGGAAATTGATCAGTGTAACACATGAATAATGAACAGATTACCCAAGTTACGAACAAACATATTTTCTGTGAGTTAAATAATATTATATTCCAAACGGCGGCATAAACTTTATTTCGTATTTGCTATTTTATTGATTTTTTTTTGGCCAACTCATAAAAATACGCTTAAAGTGAACAAAAGTCTTATTGAATGTGCGCGTACACACGGCAACTAATTTCTTAATAAATAAAAACAAAATAATAGATGATCCATCTTTTTTTAAGTCGAACGTCGTATAATATTGTAAAGAGAACTTACAATAGGCGTGTGCAAGTAGTCAGACGGCGTGTATTGTGTCCAGAGACAATACAATGCTATACGTCGGACTATTTTGTCAAAAGTGATGATACCATAATTGACGTGTATCAAAAAACATATTTCTAGTATAGATATCAACTTTCTGTTTTGGGAAGTGATAAAATACATAAAATGAAGCATGTTTCCGTTAAAACATGAAAAACGCAATTCTGTGGGATACCATAACTTACGTAGGACCGATCGATATTATCATTGTACCTGACTGCTGGTCACACCAGTGTTGCCGCCTTTGTAAAATTTTTGACCTGGACACAAACTTAAAAAAAGATCGTTCCGAAAATTTGGCATCCGGAAAGCTGAAAAGTGCGCTAAAAAAGTCATTCCGAAAATATGGGATCCGGACCCGGACATTTTTAGTTTCGCCCGGACACCCGGATACACGTCGGTGGCAACACTGGGTCACACAAATTACTTAAGCACAACTATTTCTTTATTTTTTTGTTATTTCTTCATCGTCTTCTTTACTGAGCAACCAGTTTCCCAAAACTGTATTCATTTCTGGGGCACAAGCTTTTCGAAGATTTTTTCGACACCCCATACTGTTGATTTATTACGAATATAGGTATATATATTTTTTAATGAATCTATTGCTCACTCAAAGTGAACACAAATACACTCCTTGACTCTTTCACAGTAAGCTACTTAAAGCTGTGTCATGAAAGAAGAAGATGGTCGGCACCTGGGATCGAACCCACGACCTCCGCACGAAACAGTACGAAAGCCGGCGTTGTAACAGCTAGTCTACCAACCAAAATTTTTCAATTTCAGTCGATACTTCAGTAGACTTCTTATTATTAGGTAGCTACTTTGTTTTATATAAGGCATTGTAGTAGGTACGTACAAAACGTAAAGTCATTTTAAAATATTTCGTTCCAATCATAGGTCCTAATTTTACCACCATGAATTATTATAATCATCTTTGATAACGGACTTTTTCTCACGATTGGTCTCACAAATGCAGCATTTACTCTTGGGTACCTATTTTACTCTAAAAACAACAAGGGATAATAATAAGTACCCATGTAATTATCTCTTTACGGTCGTGGACGAAATTCTTTTGTAAAGATTACACTAATGCTAACCAAAGATAATTTCTTGTACTAATGTGTATGCAGATAATACTGCATTAAAAAATCTTACAACACTATTCACTTTAAAACAAAAAAAATAATCAACAATGTTAAAAATCAATGGCTGCTTTTAAATAGTTTCAATAGATGGCCATTTGTGTATTAAACTGTAGTTTGCTCAATCGTAGCCCAAAGGCTTGGAATAGAGTATCTTTTATGTCTTCATATTATTATAGTAAGTGCCATTTTTTACTAAGTAAATCAAAAAGTGTATTCTTTTGTAAAGGTCAGCCGACATTCTCAGATTACGGACCAGATTCTTATTTCTATTCTGAATACGATGCCAATTCATACTATTCAGATTATGCCGATAGAACATGGACGGGTTATATACTGGAAAAAATTCAAGAACTGCACGATTGGATCACTAGTGATTTCAGAGGAGTGGGTCATAGAAAAAAATCAACCACAATTCCACAAGCAAGTAATTTTTATATTGCATACCGTTTTGTTACTGTTCAAAAGTTTTGTATAGAACAATAATAAACTTTGTTTTGTAGATATTAGAAGCTCTTAATATAACTCTTCTGCAAGGTGATATATCAGTTTTAATATTGAAATTGAAAGATCTATACGTAGAGTCGGCTCAACTGAATCTTTACAACGACTCAACAATGTCTAGTCGAGGAAGAGATCTTTTAACAAACACGAGCAGTGCTACTTCTTTTGGATTACTCGCATTGGACATACTACTGTTGAGGAATATACATTTGCTAATGTGGGACAATCAAAGAACTGCGATGCAAGAGGTTTTGAAGGATTCTGAAATGTTTGCAATGAACGCTTTATTTATGGAATCAGAAAAGGTGAAAATAATATACGAAGTATTACGAAAGGCTCAATCCAAAGGGAGAGATTCTGTATCGGATGGGTGAGATGAAAACTCTTTACGTCTTGGTTAATTATAAAAATATATATATTAAGCTAATGTTTTTATTTTACAGATGGTCCAGTCCAGACCAATCGCTGCATTCGCTTAGAGAAAGCTTAACTAGTCACTTTTATGCACCATCATCTTTAGGACACGACATCATAGACTTTACATTCAGCATAATCAGGGCTGCAGCTAATTTAGGAAAGGCATTTAGAGTGTCAAAGTAAGTATGTCATATCTTCTTATTATGTCTTAAATTTATACAAAGCTAAACATATTAATTTTTAGGTTTCAGAGTAACAGATTAACGTCTTCAGAACTCAGAGATCTGGGTAGAGAAAACTATAAAGCAAGTACCAAAGTAACTGAATTAGACTGTTTGTGGACTGTGTATTGTCGAAATCTAGACAAGGCAACCAGAAATACTGGAGTGTTTGGTTTTCTTGCAAAACTCAACAGTATAGGTCTAAGAATCATTATTGGAGAGATAAAAATACAAAGAGTTTTTGATGTCCTACTCCAAGAAACGTTCAAAGGTCCGAAGCCATTGAACTGTGATGGTTTGTTTCCGAGGTAAGTTGATTTAGTAAAGGCATACAAGCCTTCAACTTTTTTGCTTTTGGTTTCCATTTGATGCATTGCCAAACTGTTCATAATGTCCACTTATTGCTTACACTTCTGTGAAAGTTATTTTGTGGCAACAAAGCGTCGAAAACCTTTTTAGTAGCTACGTTACTATATAAATAGGAAGATTGATTAATATGAATATCATTTTCAGGTGCAGTAATAAAAATGCAGCTAAAATTGTAATTGAAAGTATTATTGGCATCAAATAAATAATAGAGAAATTTTTCTGAAACTATCAACAAAGATCTCATACTATTCATAAGAAGGGTCTTTTAGAAGGTAGTGGTATACCACTCTGCTCTTTAAAAAGTTTTAATATGAATTGTAAGTAAAATAATGACTTTTGATGAGGTTAAGAATTTTATGGGAAGTACAAAATAAAATGTAATAATTAATTTATTGTAGTTAGTTTAATAAATTGTCATATAGGTTTGTATTTAATTAAACTGTTTATATAGTTGTATTTACAGTAACAATTTCTACAACAACAAGCTATAAATATTTATCTACAATGGAACCTCTGTATTTGTCATTGATTCTAGAACTAGCACTTACTTTGAAAATTTATCTATAGTCTTAGAAATAATAATTCGGACTCTGTCTGATTAACTCTTATCAGCTCAGGCCTTTTACATTGCAGCAAAATACGATTAAAGGGTGACAGCATTTGACATTTTGCCTGAAGAGGGCACAGTCTGGTATGTCAGTGTTATTGTGCATGAGCACTATACAACATAAATCTACTGCAGAATATAAACAAAATAATGAGAAGAATACACCAACAAACCCATCAAGCACGCACCGTAGAGACACGTGATAAAGACACTAAAAAAATCATGGTTGCCCACCAAGCAATGTCAAAATCTACATGACCCTTAATGGTCTATATTCCTACTATCAAATGTCTTCATCGTTTGATTTAGGGAACCTTATTATTTTTATTTAGTTACCTTAATTTCATTTATCATAGTGATTATAAAAAAAATCCAGTCTCATGTAATTTCAGATCAGAACGTTATTTTTGGATTATCATACCAAAATTTGGGTTGTTTGTTTAAACATTTTCTCAGCTTCAAAATAGTTGAAAGTACTTAAAAAACATTAGTGAGAATGTTGATAAATATAGAGGTTCCACTGTAAAACTTTATATAATAATATATTCAAAATGTATATAAGTTGATGACGAGATGTAACTCAAGCTTATAAAAAAATCACAATACAAAAAAAATCAATCAATAAATAAATCTTTCACAATTCAATTTTGTTTTAACTTAAAATTTGTTTTTTTGGAGCATAAGGAGGCAAAAGAGCCATCCAATTTCCACGATCTTGTGCAATATCAAGAATCTGCTCCCACATTTGATTCATATACCTCAGTTCTGCTGTAAAGTCTCCCAGATCTTCGAAATAAATTAAATTAAACTATACATTTACACTAATTATATACAAGAAAAATTATGAAATTAATACTTAAATAATATTGCAATAATTAATTTCATTAACCATTTCAAAAAACACTACATGTTTATATTACAGATATGGTAACATTGATATTATTATAATAATATAATAATAATATAACACTTTTCTATACAAAGGTGTCAGTATAGCCGGCTTATTGCCTGAGGCAATTTTTTCCAGTCAACCGGTCCCGTCCAATCTGAGACAGGCCAACCCCGGGTAGAAATTTCAAGTGAAAAAACACTTAGAAAAACTCTGACCCGACCGGGAATCGAACCCGGGACCCCGGATCTGAAGTCCACGCTAGTACAACTAGGCTACCGAGGTCGGTCTCATTACTCAAACAAGTTATAATGGTTACAGTTAACATTGGTAAACAACAATAGACAATATTATACAGGGTGACTGGTAATTCGATACATTCCTTGAAAGGTTTTAGTATAGTTATATTTGATTTATTTTCCAAAACTGTAGTAAAGTGGAAAACATTTATACCTTTTCGAAAAGCTTATTAATTGGGAAAGTTTTCACTGTGGTTTGTACGCCAAGTATATTATTCTATTTTGGAGTAACTTCTTTAGAAAAATTGAATAAAAAATGAAAATAACTGACTTGTGATTTCAAAACGTTGTATTTTTGAGGTTTTTGAAATTTTCTTCTTGATTTTTTTATTTCAACCATTCCTTTATTCTTCAGCTATTGGAAAAATGTGTTTTTAGTTTCCAAAATGGAGTAATTTGTTCACAATTTTCAGTTTTAGGTCAAAAGGTGAAAAATTGAAAAAAATTATAAAAAGTTAAATAACTCGAAAACCACTGGCATTTTACCCCTGGTTAATGGGAACAAAATTGTTACAAATTTGCTCTAGTATAACCCCTTTCAAGGAATGTATCGAATTACCAGTCACCCTGTATAGATATCACAAGATTTATGAACAAAATAGCACTTCAATAATTGTGTTTTGACTTCTTTAATCCTAATCAAAAAGATCGGTGGAATAAATCAAGCAGGTTTAGTAATAAATGCTAAAATCACAGGAGAAATATATTATTTTGTGTGAAATGTTACTTAGTATATAAATTTGAAAACCACTTGTTTTTTAAATAGGTAGATATATTTTATAGAATGTAATATTTCTTGCCACCCATCTTAGATCCAAGTAGTAGGTATGTGTATTCTTGCATGATAATTCCAAGAGTTTTGTTAAATATTCAATTTATTCGGAAACAGTGAACGTAAGCACTTTTCCTTTGGCATTTTCAAACTTATCCATAGTTTTAATGTCGGAGATCATTATGATTCCAAGGAATGTTCCGAGAATTATCAAAAATGAAACAAAAAGGCCAGACCTGAAATTGAGAAAATGTAAATTGAAATCACGAGTTTGATACAAATAATCACGGATGCTTATCACCCAAAATACATAACATTCTTCTACACATAGGTGTCAATGAAGCATTCTCTAGCAGTCCTGTTCCATCTGAGACAAGATTCCAACCACGAGTAGAAATTACAAGTGTAAAAACACAGAAAATCGAAGACACAAAATCATTTAAAATGAAGCGTTGACAAAAAATTAAAGGGTTTTACAACATCTTCCGACACTTTACCAGAAATGCTAAATGCTTTGAAAGCCTTTGGGTTTACCTCGATACAACAGAATACAATTTCAGAGGATCACTCCTGTTTCTTCAAACCTTGATAGGGAGGGAGAGAGACAATGCTATTGTACAAAATAACTGAAGGCATTCTATTACCACCCATGATTATCCGTATATCTACTGTTAAAAGGACAGCATTCTTAAAAATGAGTTCAGTTTTAGTGGTTTGCTTTATCATCATTCTTGAAATTAGTTATTTTTGACCGATTTGTATGCAAGTTAAAAAAAAGAGGTACATTTAATAACACTCACCAAATTGGCACAGTCATAAAGCCGACACAGTTGTATGCCATTGCAAATGGTCTGCTTCCTTCTTGGATTCCTGGCTGGACTTGTATTTCCGGTATGATCAGTGATATGGAACCATTCACAAACACAAGGGGATGCGAGCATTTGAAAGAGAACCCTTTTGGTGCACCCATATACGAGCCAACTGGTTTGGGTGTTAACAGCAGTTGCTCATTTCCTTTAGGATCCGACAGCTCTACAGAACCAACTGACCAATAGCCCCTAGCTTCGGGGAAACGGAACCTCAAAATGTACTAAAAAGACAGACAAAAATTATGATTTAAATTTTAAGGGGTATAACCTTATATATAAAAATTTTGTGCCATGGTGTTTGTTAAGCAGGTATGAGAATAGTAAAAAAACATTTGGACACTCTAAAGGGCGGACTTATCCCGAAGGATATCTGCCAGCCAACCCAGTATATAATCCCAGTAGATGGTGATAAATTATGTAAACTTATTTAAAAGATGGAATTAATTTCAGATATTATTATCACAATCATTTGTTCTGAGCTAGGACAAAGTTCGATGGTTTACCTAGTTGATAAATAAAAATATAAGATCTACTGATTTAGATTTACGAGTACGGAATTATTGTCAAGCAAATATCATTTATATCCAATGATTTCAATTTCATAAAGTATAAACATTTCATAGGTATCTAATTTAAAATGGATACCTATCTAAAGCACTTGCCCTTTTAGTCCAAAGATAATCTCTTTGAATGTGGACGATGATGAAATTTTGAAGTGAAAAACCTTGTACAGCAATTCAATGATATTCCTACCTTTTCTTTCATTTCTCCTTCCACGAACGTGACGATCAGTCTGCTGTACTGTTGCTGCTCTCTGTAATCATGACTGACTTGAACCACATGACGAAGTTTGACATTTGTATCGCTTCTGTTGTTCCCTCCTTCGTAGCGTAGTATTGGATAGTCACTGGCGTACAATATTATTTTACCTAAAATGCCCAAACAGTTACACAAATAATTAATAGAGAAAATTTTTCAAATTTTCACACATATAGCTTATATTGCTCAATTCTAGATTCAATGCAGGGAGCCCTATCATTTGAATATTCATACACCAAACAGTGAATGTGTTAACGCGTTCTTTACTATGAATCTTTTGTATTGTCCTTTTGATAAAAGTGCTGTTATTGAGCGGTGCGTAGTGTTGATCTTTTGTTAGAGTTTATTCATTCTCAACATATTCATAAATTACTTGATTTTTACACTTAAAATTTTTTAAATGTTAGAAAATGCGGCATTTTTCAAAATATATCTGCCATTATTTTTTAATGCTACTTATGGGTGGTTATTTGGATGGCTGTGAATGTGTCAACTTGATAAATCTCACCTGATGAGTTATAAACTACTTCTGAGGCTGCTTCTTTCAGCTCAACTTCTTCATCAACATTTATGTCTTCGGTTTCTCTTCTCATTCGTATTCTATCATCCTCGCTGCTCCAACTTCCCATTATTCCGAGCACTCTTCCTTCTCCGTAAATATCCTCCAATCTTTCAAATGTTTCGGTGATTTCTGCATCTCGTTCAGAGTTTGGTCCTTGCACTGTGATAACCTGTAAGGCACAAAATATCATTATAATATTTGACGTTACCTATAGTTTGTCACAAATAATTTATCTCTTTGCCTTTTTTTTTGCAAAACCTTTTCAGAAACACTTCAGTTTCACGATTACAACTATGATACGATTTTGAGGTCATTTTATATCTTACACTAGATATTTTTCATTCAAAATGATTCCACAACATCATAAGGCGATCCTAAATTTGGCACGACTGCTACATATTTTAAATAATTTAACTGCCCAAAGTTTATTTTGTATGCAGTAACATTAAGTATAACTTTTAACTTGTAAAATGGAAAGCAAGTAGGTATTATAAGATTCTTTCAAATTTTGTTCTTATATAGTGGATGTCTATGATGATACGAAGGTGAATTGTAAATTTGCAGGCTTAAATGGATGTAAAATCCAATGTAAAACACTGTTTACCTACATTATTTTTAAAGTGATCTTACTATAAACAGTTAACTTTAGCTGTAGGAGAAGAGTTAAACTAAAATTGGATAGGTTGTTGCGTTTTTTGAGTTAGACAATAATAATTTTGTAAAGGATTTGACCAACCTGTGTTTCATTATTGATGTATTCAGGATGCACATCCAGGAAATCTTGGGGCAGAACTAAAGATGTTTTTCGTTCCAACAGTTTCCTCAATCGAGGGAAATTATCACTCGTTAGTGGAACTGAGCCTTGGTTATTAAATACGACAACGGCTGCTTGGTTTTCGTAAATTTCAATCAAATCATCTTGATCTAAACTCTTCAAAGCTGGTCTCCTGTAAGAGGATAACTCTTTCGGTCCCCAAAAAACAAATGGTCCACCCAAGTTGGCTAGAACCAACGATAACAAATTCAACGATAAAATACAATAGAAGAACTCCCGCATTTCAATTTATCGATATGTGAGCCCGTCTATTAGAATATTTAAGAAAACTTGACGAATAAACTACGTATGGTCAGAAATGTTCGACAATTCAAAGTTTGACATTTGTGGCGCGCGCACATTCAAGTGAAATCAATAGAAGATACCGGACGAAGGGAGAGGAGAGCTTTTTACGTAGGAACCTATATTGTTTTGGCAATTTTCACACAGATGGCAGTATACCACCAATGACAGCTTATTAAAAGCTTCAACCAAATAAAATGTTTCATATACTTAATTATAGATGGCGGGCAATGTCAGAATAAAGGGTGGAATGCCTAATTAATAATAAAAAAAAAATATTAAGTAACTTCGTTGCTCGTAGCAAAGGGTCATTAATTGTTTGATTGTCCTATAAATATATTAGGTATGGTCCCTAACCTAATTTTACGTTGGAGACTGCGGACAATTTGAAATTTCTTAACGTAGGAACAGTTGTAAATAGGAACCTTTGATCAAGTACCTACTTATCATTATATTTCGTCAATATAATATTTCCCGCGGACACTATTATTTTCATAGCAACGAATATCGACTTACAGGCGAATATTATCGTTATTGCAATGGGGTTGGTTTTGTTATTATGAAAAAATATTCTAGGTACCTACTTATATATTAATTCGCGTTGCTTTAGTTACCTATATTGTAAGAAATACTGAATTAGGTACTTATTACCTACGGATGAAATTACCGATTACCTACAGGTGTAGCGAACCTTTTCTGGATCCGCGTACCAAAAGCCTAAAATATACCTACCTAATTTCTCGATAGTGTAAAAAAAAATAAGTTTAGCTAGGAGTTGATCTCGCAGAAGGCTAGCCCTACCACTGGAATTACAGGATAGAAGATCTAAATTAAGAAAATATCGAGCTCGATTAATTGCATTTCAATGTCGTCTTGTTTAAGGCTACTTAAGCTATACCTACCTTAAATCTCAAGTTTGAGTGTAGATATAGAATTAATTTTGATGTCTAGCTTTTTTAAATCTCGAGTTTGGGTGTAGATATAGAATTAACTTTGATGTCTAGCTTTTTTAAATCTCGAGTTTGAGTGTAGATATAGAATTAATTTTGATATCTAGCTTTTTTAAATCTCGAGTTTGAGTGTAGATATAGAATTAATTTTGATGTCTAGCTTTTTTAAATCTCGAGTTTGAGTGTAGATATAGAATTAATTTTGATGTCTAGCTTTTTTAAATCTCGAGTTTGTGTGTAGATATAGAATTAATTTTGATGTCTAGCTTTTTTAAATCTCAAGTTTGTCTCTTTGATTTTGATTGAATAACTGAAAGAAATTCTTGCATTTAAAATTAAATTTGCTCTGGATTTTCTACTCCATTTTTTTTTGTTTTTAGGTATAATATAATTACCTCTTCCCTTCGTTTCCTCATTACTGAGGGTCTTGACCCATGGAGCTACTAATCCTCTCTGTCCTCAACCGCCCGCATCGCCGAGTAGGTACAAGTCTCCTCTTGTTGCCTTTTATATTTGGCCCCACCATCTTGCAGGTGATCTGCCTCTACTTCTTCTGCTTGGAACGCCTCCGGTGGTTATAATTTTTTCCAGGTTATCTGGCTCTCGTCTGGCAATGTGACCAAAGAAACTCAGCACCCGCCGACCACAGACTGCAGACATTCTCTCAGAGATATTCAGCTCAAAATACCTACTTACCTATAGGGTGTTACATAATATTGTAGTGTCTCATCCAAAATTTGTAATCCAAAACTTTTTTAAAACATGGATATCGTTCGCGTGCCATCTAAATAATGATCAAACGGGCTATTAGGACCTCATAGTTGGCTATGCCTGACCAATAATAATATACCTAGGATATTGTGAAGTGTGTCACAAATTTTACAAAAACGATTTTTCGTCATTTTTAGTATGTCCGTCCTTCCATATTTCAAAAAAAAAAAACTTTTGTTTCATTAATATCAATTATTATGTATTCTTCCTATACAGTCTACATTATTATTAATGTCGAAAATTGTTCAAGGGAAAAAGTTTTTGGATAAAAAAAAATTGTACGTGACTGTAGCTACCTAATTTCCAAGAATAAGGGTAGGTAACAGGCAACAGGGTAGGTAGTGGTAGTTCAGAGCCAGTGAATTTGAACTAAAACTTTTCGATTTCAAGGTGTACGTGCCCGTTGTGAAAACGTTACATTTATGATTACAATATACCTACTAGCAGCAAAGCCTGTCGGACGACAGTCGTAGAATAGGGTCATTCATTGTAAGATTGTTCTATAAGTTAGGTAGGTATATCGTTCCTCAAAGGATCTCAATTTTACTTTACATATACCTTGTCGAGAACTGGGTCAATTTGTCATTAATAGCTCTATGTAAGAACTCAATACCCGTATTCTAAGTTTTATCGGAAGGTAGTCACGGAAGTAAAGTGAGTATTATACGATACATTTTGTATGGAAAACGTGTATAGCGCCGCCACAAGGATATTTATAGAAACAAAAACGATTCTCGCATTCGATAGGTACGTATAGACGTTTTCCATACAAAATGTAGGCGTTATTCACTTTACTTTCGTGACTATCTTCCGATAACACTTAGAATACGGTTACTGATAATAATAATCATAATTTTCTCGCAGATACCTACATTGGTCGTCATAGAAACCAACGACTAACCTACAGACAAAAGTATGAAAAATATTTCTCGTAGGTAATTAAATTGGTATTGCTATGCATTTATATGAAAAATGAAACGCGTGGGGTTAGGCAGAGGTTCCCAATCTTTTTCAATTGACTGCTCCCTTAAACCAACAGATTTTTTTCTAAAAATGATATTGTCATTTTTGAGGACTCAGAATCTTTTGTCACGGCTCCTTTGTGACAGCACCGCAGCTTCACGGCTCACAGTTTTTGGAACCACTGGGAGAAGCCAGTTACGAAATAGCTAGTTACGGATGAACTTCCCAATTATATAGAGGATTATGCAAATTCTGTCTTGGTAGGTACCTACATGGGAATGGCAACATTTGTTATCTCTATAGTCATAAACATTGCGCAAGATCGAGCGCAATGGAGAGCTCTTGTTGCCTCCCTATGCCCCTAAGTGGGGTGTTAAGAATGTTTGGATTTTATTGATTGATAGGTAAAGTATTTTGTTAAAAATAAAAACATATTCATGCTTAATTAACAGCTTGTTAATGTAAATATGAGGTAACCAGTGAAATAGCTCGATGGAGGGAGAGCTCTTTGTTAGTTGTTAATCAGTAAAGTGCAATGCTATAGTCATATTAATAGTTTATGAACTGTTTAGATCCCTATCTTTATTAGTTAATCAATAAAATGCACATGCATTAGTGAGTGGTTATCTTTGGGCCAGCCTGTTCATTGATAATCTTCGCAAAGAACTCCAACTTTCAATATTTAATATTATATCAAAGTAAACTTCAGTATGATAAATCGGATCAAAGGAGAAAAGGTAAATTGGCTGGATAAAAAAGACAGAAAATAAACATTCATAATATTTTTTAATATTCATTTCAAATAATAACAATAGAATATTATTTATTATTGTGAATCCATTTTGATTGATTAAATACAATATTATTACATGAATAATAATATGGATACAGTTAAGTACGCAAATAATACTTATCATTTACAATCAATCGATTACAAAATTTTTAATCGAAAACAGCAATAAGTAGTTAAGTATAGTAAATTTATGGATACATCAGTTGGATAGCGCAATCATTATAATAATATATTTTATAATATTATAATAATTTTATATAATTAGGTACATTATATTATAATTTTTATTCTCATCTACGGTACACATGTAGTAATATTAAATACATATATGTAACACATTTATGGTTCACGTAAATAAATACCACGATTAAGAATAATTACCTATTATTTTAAATTATACAATTTCCTATTCACACATTTTTATTAGGTACTTCTAATATCACACATGACAATCCATTTAAGATTATAAATGTGGTGTTCGAATCCCGACATGAAGGCTGTCGAGATTAGAAGACCACCTTAGACCGGATGACATTCATATGTCGGCTTTGAAAGCCTCACAATATATTTGAATGAAATTTAGCAAGAATATATTTTAATACTTTTTGCAACAATGTACGACGTACGTAAGTATTTTTATTTATCCAGGTGTTCAAAAATTGATTTTAAATAGATGTGTTCATTTGAGATTCATCAGTACTTACTTGGCGATTTGTGTTATTGTGTTGTTTAAAATTAATTTTTGTAAACATTTTCATATTACTTTATTCTTATACGGTATAAAAAAAATTGATAATATAGGTGTATAATATTCATTAGTGTTGTTGAATGTTGAGGTTTAGCATTTACTTTCCGTATTTCTAACGCACAGAGCCCCAATTCTCTGTTTTATCGGAAGGTAGTCACGGTAGTAAAGTGAGTATTACACGATACATTTTGTATGAGAAACATGTATAGCGCCGCCACAGAAATATTTCTAGAAACAAATGCGATTCTCGCATTCGATACGTATAGACGTTTTTCATACAAAATGTATCGTGTAATACTCATTTTACACCGTGACTACCTTCCGATAAAACAGAGAATAGGGATACATGTCGCATTTTTGTACGGTCAATTTTTTTTTTCAGAGATAGGTACGACATTTATTTCAAAATTTGTGATCTGTTATTTATTGTTGCAGGTATATTTTTGTATAATGGTTAGGCGGGTGAATACATTTTATAGATACTCATTAGGCAGACCGTCTGTAGCCACCACAACCTTTGTGCTGCAATCCTTAGAACAGACGATTAAGTCTTTTTTGATATCACTACTGCTGTCTATTCCAACGCTTAGTTCGCTGAGGACGCTATTGCTGGTTTCTTGCTGCACAACCCCAGCGTCGCCCACTTCGTTATTGATCATAGACGATGGAAGCTCCCCCATAACGAACATTTGATTTTTCATTTGTGTTTTCGTCGGATCTGACGGCGATGTAGATTTCTCAGAAAACACAAATGGCTCCCTTTTACCTCGAAACTCTTCATAATGATCGGAACTCATTTGAGATCTACCGTATTGTTGCAGTGATTGATTGTATTGGTGTTTACGTTCTTTTAGGCTACTCCCTAAGTGGCCCCTTCTGTTCCTCTTATTCCACTTGAAAGACCCATTCGCTAAATAGCTATTAGATTTTTCACACACGTGTGAATTCTCCGTTCGTCATCTGCAGTCGTTCCCTTCCAGAGGCGGATCTGAGTCGTCACCGAGAGAATTTGCAGTAGCCTGAGGATTGATACTAGGACTTCTGCAGGTTCTCATTTGAGAGCCGTCAGATCCTCTCCTGGACGCCCCACCAGCACCTTGTCTATTGCAGAGACATCTGCAAATGATTCTCTTGAAAGCGAATCTAAAGTCTTTTGAAAAGAGGGCATATATCAAAGGGTTTATGGCAGAATTACAGTAACCTAACCAAAATAAAATAGAAAATACTAATGGGTGAATACAATCTTCACAGAAAGCTCTTATGACATACATTGTAAAGAAAGGTAGCCAACAAAATATAAAACCGCCAACAATAATGGCCAAAGTCTTCGCCGCTTTGGTTTCCATTCGAAAGCGTTTCACTTGAGCCTTAATATTCCTCTTGCCCATTTTCCTTTGAGTCTTTGGTTTGTTGCTGTCTTCAAACAATGCGGACGAAGGCGAAGGACTGAGTTCTCTCTCCACATTGACGGAACTCGAATCGCAACTTGAAGATCTTCTCGAATTTCTTGCACCTGACAGTCTTTGCGAAGTGACCCTCAGATGATTGTCCCTACTTCTGTACAAGGTGGAGGATGTGAGCTCCTGTCCTCCAGGATTACAGTAATGGACAGCGTAAAGGGCTGGAGGACTGCTGGGACTTCTAACGGGGCAAATTTGTTCACTGGATGGATACGATACAGATATTTTGATTTTTTCATGACTTTTGCGTTGACTAGCATATCTGGAACAATCAAACATTTATTATCAGTTGATGGTTCTTGAAAGAATAGACGATGAAGATTTTACATAGGTATTAAATATATGTAGATACCTGTGCAGTCTTTCAGGAGAAGCACTCCCTAAAGAAGTAGTGGTGCTGTGGGCAGATCCAGTGCTGAGTGGAGAGCCTTGAGGACCTCTCCTACTGGTAGTGGTTCCTCGTCCTCTGTGAATCCGAAGAGTAAGGCGGTTATCATCGAAACGATTCCCTACTCCTTTTCCTGAAAAGATAGAGATGGGAACACATTAAAACGTGTGGTTTTATAGGAGTAACACAAACGAATTTCTTTCCGGGTCACTAATGTACGACAATCAAGTTATTTTATTTGGAACAGAATATATTATGTAAGATCAACATAAAAAAAATGCTTCTTCTACTTGCTAAAACTCTTTGGGATCCTGGTATGCAACGTCCGGTAGTTTCCTATTTCGAACTATTGACTACAATGGTCTTTTTGCCCCATACAAAAAGTCTAAATAGGGCTAACATCCTGTGTTAAGGTACGCGACAATTCTCTCGGGAATGGGCGTGACCTTACCTCCTGTATTTAGAAACTATATCATTTTAGTACGAGTGCAAAATTATTCAAAAGGAAAAGTTGTCCATTGAATGAATTTACAACTTTTGTTAATAATATTTTGCCAGGGAATAATTTTAATTTTTCAATGAAGGTAGGTACCTTTAGAGAGTATCCTTTTCTACTCTACTTTCAAATAAAGAGGACATTTTGAAATTATATAAATCTAAAAGGTTACACATTGAAAAACTTCAATGTGCTTTTAGAGTCGAAAATAATTGTTAGTTTTCGAAATGAATAACTGATTTTCCATCTTCTTTTCGTATTTGTATATTATAATGGTGTATTGTACTCCCATCAGGGTCCCGGAGACGAGGAAGACCCTCTCATACTGTGTTCCGCTCCTTCGAGGCAGAGCTGAGGAATTTGGACATGGTGTGGGAGGAGGTCATTAACGTTGCACAAGATCGAGCGCAATGGAGAGCTCTTGTTGCCTCCCTATGCCCCTAAGTGGGGTCTAAAGGGAGTTTGGATTTGGATGGATTGTAGCAGTTGAAAAATACGCGGGCACTTAACAAAACTAAATTTTGAAAGCCTATTTGGTTGATAAAGCCTTGTCATAATAGTTTTTTTGTTTAAAGGTAAATAAACGTTATTTCACGTTAAAGATAGGTGTTTTTTAATTTAACAAAAATTTAAGATACCTAAAAATAGCTTAAAATGTCTATCTAATATTCGCTACGAAGGAATTTATTTTTTTTATCAAGAAGCTAATTCATGATTATGAATGTTTACTAATCAAATATTTGTACCTATGTGTTTTGAGGAAATTCAAAATGCTGTTATTTGACCAACTGAATTTTATATTAACTGAAAAGTATGACTCAATGTGGAAGTGGTTGGTGACCCAGCGGTTACAACGTCGGCTTTCGTACTGCGGACGTCGTGGTTCGATCCCAGGTGCCGACCATCTTCCTCTTTCACGACACAAGCTTTCGGTAGCTTACTGTGAAAGAGTCAAGGAGTGTATTTGTGTTCACTTTGAGTGAGCACAGATTCATTTTTAAAAAAAAAAAAAAAAAAAAAAAAAAAATTACGTTTGATAGGCGTCTTAGGATGCGTTTAAACCATACGAACAAAATAAATAGCCAGAGCTTGAAAATAGAGTATATTTTCCTAATCGTTGATACTGGACACCATGGAAACAACTTATTTGTAGGCGATGACAGTTCTTTCTGGTTATTATTATTTCCTTTGTGACAATATTATCAACGATAAGGAAAATATAATCTATTTTCAAGCTCCTGGTCAACTTTGTTCGTTTGGTATAAAAACATCTTTTTTTCAAAAAATTTCAAAAACCAAGTCGTCATAAAAGATTTTTGGGTGATCTAGGATGAAAAATTTCGACATGATTCATTCACATTTTACCTACCAACTTAATTTGGGCTGCTTAGAATTCTTTCTGAAGAAATTCTCAAATATGTATGTAAAAAGTCAAAAGAAAGGTTACAAAAAAGAAAAAAAAACAAAACCTTAAAGATAAAAAATATTAAGGGTTATATGTTAATGAGAAACATTTTGTATTTATTCAAACGTAATAAAATATTTAAATTCCTAGACTGTAGAATAAAAATCAGCATATTTTCACATTTCACTGAGGTAAATTTGAAACACAAAACATTACGGGTTAACCCTGAATATATGAATATTTTCTTTTTGGTAAACAGATACATATCTATGTTTAATAAAAAGATCCCCTTCTCGAGTGGGGTATTTGCAACAAGTGACCTGGCCACAAACAAGGAATGGGAAACACAAATCTTTCTGACCGAATATCCCGTAATCACCCATTCACGTCCTGATAATATTTTCTGGAAATGTTCAACAATAATTTGACTCCACACAAAGCACTTTGAAGAATGAATAAAACGGTGGAGGGTAGGTACTATTATTCAAAGGAGCTTTCAAGGATAATGTAAATAAAAATATCGCAAGTCGAAGGATATGAATAAATTTTGTTTCCAATTGTTGATCAAGTTATACGGAAATTAGTTTGGAAAATGTTTTCTAGTCTATGAGAGGATTCTATGAATAATATCAATATATAATATTAGGTATGTATCAAAGCACAGTAAGTAATATCAAGAAAGTACAACTTTTTTTCCAATACTTACATTTAAAGAGCTGAAAATTATGCAGGTAATATTTATAAATGTTTTCAATGTATTTTTATAATGTTTAACGAACTTTTTTCAGTACCTACCTACAGAAAACTTTTAAAAGCAAAGGGTTAAAAAAACTTAAAATATAGTTGAGAAAGTGTAAGTAAGCATCTGCCTAGTGAGATAGGTAATAAATCCCAAAATAAATAAATAAATATATATATATATATATATATATATAGATTGTAAGTACTTGTACTTATTATTGTACTCATGCTATTGGTATGGGAAATAAATAAAAAAAATAAAAGTATCATATTTATTTTATTTAAAGATAAAACAGCTAGATAATATGTATTTTTACAGTCATAAGTAGTAACAAATTTTTTTTACATGGCCAATAATATTTTTTTTTGACATCTGATCTGATCGTCTACCTTTATATTATTGTTCGTTTAATTTCGAATCGAGGTTCTTTAACGAGACCCGAAATTTCGAAATATTGTTCCGAGAACATTTACTGTACCTACCTATATTTTAATTTTCTTTATATTTTGATTTCAACTCAATATTACCTATTTGGTTTGATATTTCAAAGAGCCATAGATCTTTGAATTTAAAAATCTTAGATCAGACACCAGAGAATTTCTAACTACAAGTTACATTATAATATAATATATTATAAATTGTTAATTCAATATTTAGTCCTGTGTGTTGGTAATAAAGTGAATATAAAATTATTGTTTAAAATAACCCGCAGATCAACAACTATTAGGAGACATAGATGAATGTTACCCGAACCCAATGGGATCATCTTATTCAATGAGCATATGTATGTAATTGTTATAAATTAACATTTATATAAATATCCCATTCATTATACTATAAAAAAATGCTTTAAAATTCCACCCGATGTTTAAAATGACTAAAGAGTAAAATATAATTATGACGAATGTCTCCATAAAACGCTGATAAATTTACTGTAATGAGAAAATTATTGCTACAGTTTTAAATTAATCGTTGGATGTATAAATTAATTTAATACCTACACTAAGAATTATTATTCATGAGATAAACGATGAATTATTTTTAGCAGAATCGTTGCTAGAATATTTTATTAATAGGTATATTTGAGAACTATCTTCTTACAAAAACAGTTTCTATGATTTTTTTATGGAATGTATGTATAAAATAAGGAATTTACAACGTTAAGAGATCATACTAAACCAGCCTTCGCAACAGCAGTAGAAGACAGTCGTAAGTCCAAGGTGGTTCAAATTTGAAAAACATTTTTTACATTTTAAAATAAAACACTTATTGATATAAATAAGCACCGATTGTTGGATCTATAATATGTCAGACATTTGTTAAAAAAAGCGATGGTGAATCAATTATATTGAGGTGTACAAATTTTTCATTGTCCTTTATGTTAGAATAAGTGTGGTTTTTGGTAATACACGTGTTTTGAGTAAGATTCGGAGACCGTAAGTAAACTTACATAATAAACACGTGTTGTGTACATATTATAAGTCAGTCGGTAGAAACGAGAAAAAAAAATAAAATGCGTAGTTGAGAAGACGTGGTGAGAGACAAGAAGAATGGCAGAAAGAATATTTTATACAAAAATTATGTTGATTGTCTGGGAAGATAGATGGTGATAGAGCGCCTCTCTGCGGGCTGCAGATAATAAAATGAAGGCGCTCTCCACACAGGTTCCGGGCACGAGCTCTCGATACCTCGCGTTACTCCTAGTAGAAAATATGAGGAGAATATAATAATTCTCCTCATATTTTCTACTAGTTGATCCGGCAGATGTTGTTGTGCCATTATCATTAATTATATTTTTTTTTATGTATAAGCGTGAGCGTGAATCATATAGTATTAAGTAAAACAGTAGAAGCGGTTGGAAGTCTGGCGGCTACGACGCCGGTTTTCGTACTGTTTCGTATCGGAGGTCGTGGGTTCGATCCCAGGTGCCGACCATCTTCCTCATACACCACACAAGCTTTAAGTGGATGACTGTGAAAGAGCCAAAAAGTGTATTTGTGTTCACTTTGAGTGAGCACAGATTTATTAAAAAAAAAAAAAACGCGCATGTCTCGACACTCTATGGCCATAAAAGTCGTGTGCTTTTTCTTCTAATTGTCGTAGCGTGAATTTAAATACCTTCATGCCTTCTAAAAGAAATACATACATACACACATACACATTCTCCCTTTGAGGCCCCCCGCACACCGGAGGCCAGCCCGGAGGAGACAAATCCGCAGCAAACCCAACCTGCACGAAACCAACCCTCTAGTTCGATCAAAGCAATCAAACCAAAAAGCCGGCCCCACACAAATCAAGCCCGCCGCAGATCCCCCCCAAACCAACCCGCAATGCAGGGGGCCTAAGCCCCACTTAGGGGCATTAGGGAGGCACAAGAGCTCTCCATTGCGCTCGAAAGCGTCCGAGGCTTATGGTGCCTTTTCTGACCGGTTGAAGTTTAAGGACGTGAGGTGGTCAACCTCACGGTCCCGATCTAATTTTTCGATTTCCTGCCTCTTACAGGATGCTCGAAAAACCAGCAAAAAGAGCAGAGGTGCTATTCTTAGCCGGCAACCCCACGACTAAAAGAAATAACATATTAAATTCAAAGACTTTTTCTTGGACCATCCGGTAAAAAGGGATTTCGGTATATGATAGAAAAATAGGGATACAGGGAGGATCATTAACACCTTCTGGTATTCCCAAATATTAGAGAGGGCTGCTAACAGGAGGAAATTATTATTTATGCAATTGTTAGGGCCATTCATGTGGTCTGACAATTCTTGTACGGAAAGTTGGTGACTAAGTTAAAGCAAAATAAATATTACTTTATAGTGTTTGAAAATAAAACAGTTCAGCTTTATATATTTGTATAGATTTGTAAAGAACAAAGATAACGTCATCCTGAAAAACTCGCATATCCAAATATAAATTCAGATTTTTTCTATATTTTTTGGGCTTACTATAAAACAGTTTCCTAACATTTTTATGTTTTGGAAAAATTAACTATTTTTTAACTGTTTTTTATTTATATATTTATTTCTTTGGTTACCGGTTTCGGCTACCAGCCATCATCAGACCAAACTTAAAACTAATGTGCGTAGAGGACAAAATACAATATTTTGTCATCTACGCACATTAGTTTTAAGTTTGGTCTGATGATGGCTGGTAGCCGAAACCGGTAACCAAAGAAATAAATATATAAATAAAAAACAGTTAAAAAATAGTTAATTTTTCCAAAACATAAAAATAAATTCAGATGTTTTGATGAAAACAAATAACTTACTCTTTTCTTCTTTTACTAACGTTTCAGTAAAGGTAGGTACTTTCTTGGTGAAACTTATTTGTCCAGGCAAATTTTTAAGTCGATTTGTCTATTTTTATACAAACTAAAATAAAAGAATTGAAAATTTAGCCAGGAATGGAAGCCGGGACCTCGGGATGACAAATTTCTAAAGAGGTCGGAGTCAGTTTAGAGATAAAAAAATTTCAAAATGCTTATTCGTTCGTTATTTAAGATGGCTCCGTGATTGCAACATTGAAAGTTCTTTAAGATGGCTTTAATGAAACGCTTTTAAACACTTTTAAAAATCACGAGCGCTTGTGATTCAAAAATTATTCGTGTAACTGTGTAATTTTTTTTTAATTTCAACCAGATTTTATCTTAAAAGTTATTTTTCTAAAAAAGATTCTTATATCCAGAAAGCGTGATCACAGAATAATGAGCCTCACACACACACATACCTATTACCCATGTATTTACTTTAAGCAACGCGGAAAGCTGTTGAATAAACATTCAAAGATTTATATCAGACGGAGTTATTCAGAATACGTTGGTGTTCATGGATATTGGAAAAATATTTTCATATTATTAATATCAAACACATTCCTCCGTAGCGCAGTTTTGAACTCTCTTAGGTACTTCTCCTTGTATAGACTGTCGCATTCTTGATCAGCTTATTTATTTTTATGATCTGAGCCTTGCTAATTAGATGCGTAACTATATTGAATTGAAAAAGTAACCATTTCTTAGAGTGAAATCAATAGATGATTATAAAACGAAAGCAGGTAGGTACTTCAACAATTATAATAAAAAACACAACTTTGCAAAGTATCACTTTTATTTTTTATAAAAACCAAAATATTTTCAACCACAATGTGGCCATCTTCAGTGGTGATTTAAATTAAACTGATGTATTGTGTCGCGTCACTAGTGTGTTGTTGTGGGTGTGTCTGTATGGTGGGGGTGGGGAGGTGAAGTGTTGGTTGTGTGTGTGAGGGGGTGAGAAGGTATGATTGTGTGCGTGTCCTGTACAAATAATTTGAGTATAGGTGACAGATTTGGAATTTGATTGTTAATTACGTGTTCTTTGTGTCTATGTATTTCTAATGTTTCTAGTAGGTTCATTTTATGGTTTTTGTGATTGTATATGTGTAAGTACTGTGTGTTTTCTCTGTCAATGTTGTGTCCTGTCTCTCTACAGTGATCCGCCATTTCTGAATTGATTGTGAAATTTTTTATAGCTTTGTGATGTTCATTAATTCTTGTTTCGAATTGTCGTCCTGTTTGTCCAATGTAACATATGTCGCAGTTCTTACAGTTTATCTTGTATATGCCTGATTTTTTGTTTATGTCTGTTTTTCGTTTATAGTTGCATAGTCGTTTTTTTAAAGAGTTATTCGTGTAGAATGCTGGTCTAAAGTGTTGGTTTTTGTGTTTTGATGTAATTTCGTCACTTATGTTGTCTATGTATAGTATTCTTCTCCATTTGTCGTCGTTGTTGTGTAAGTGTATCTTGGGGTAAATGTAATCGTGTATTAGTTTGTTCTTGTGTTTTTTGTTTAGTAGTCGTATAATTATGTTTGGGTGGTATCCGTTGTTATTAGCTATATTTATGATAGTGTTGATTTCTGTCTGGTAGTTTTCTTTTGTGAGTGGTATTGTCAATAATCTGTGTATCATGGAATTAAAACCTGCCATTTTTTGTGAGTATGGGTGATGTGAATTTGAATGAATTATTGTATCTGTATATGTTGGTTTTCGGTAGATTTTGAATGTAAATTGGTTCTCGATTATTGATATGTTAATGTCCATGTAGTTGAGTGAGCTGTTATCTTCTTTTTCCATTGTGAATTGTATGTGTTTGTCTATGGAATTGAGGTATGTCAAAAACTGATCTAATTGTCTGTGTGTCCCTTCCCATGTACAGAAAATATCATCAACGTACCTATTGTAATTGGTCACATGTTTCAACAGTACATGTTTAGATGCAAAAAGTTTGGTCTCAAAATCGTCCATATAAATGTCTGCTAATAATGGGGATAAACTGCTTCCCATTGGAAGGCCGTTCGTCTGTGTGTATAGTTTATTGTCAAATTCGAAATAATTCTGTCTTATACATGTTGTGATGATTTCTATTGTTTGGTCTTTAATGTTGTTGTCTATGTCTAGTTTGTCAAGTATATGTTCAGTCAATTTTAGTGTCGTTTCCGTCGGTATGTTGGTGAATAAACTCTTCACATCGAAAGAGACAAGGATACATTTTTTAGGCGGTGTTGTGTTGTGTAGTTTTTGTGCTAATTCTGTTGAGTTTTTTATTGTGTATCGTGGTGTAAAGTTAGTGATGTTATTGAAAAAAATATTTATAAATTGACTTAATTTGTGTGTTGGTGAATCAATGCATGATGTAACTGGTCTCGCTGGATTGTTCTCTTTGTGAAGTTTGATGAGGGCGTATAGCTGTGGTGGTGTTGGGTTCATTGTAATTAAATTCCTTTTCTGGTGTTGTTGTATTATGTTGGATTTTTTTATAATGTTTCTAGTGTTTTCTTGGTACTTTCTCGTGGGGTCTTTTTGTAGTTCTTGGAATTTAGAGGTGTCTGTTATGATATCGTAAATCTTGCCGTTGTATTGTGTCTTATCAATGAGAACTGTTGAGTTTCCTTTGTCTGCGCGTGTAATAATAATGTCTTTCTGAGTGGTGAATTGTTTAATTTGTCGTACTATTTTTTCTTCATCTGATGTTTTGGTATTTTTGTGTTTTTGTATGTATTTTTTGAATTGATTTGTACATTTGTATAAAATTTCTGGGTCTTCCTTGTTGATTGCCAACTCCATGTCAATAGCCAAGTGTTCAAGGTTTTCTTTTGTAGGTGGTGTTCCGATGTTATATTTTAACCCTTTTTCTAGCAGCTTCAGATGTGATGAGTGCAATGTCTCTTGTGTAAGGTTAACCACTCTCGTGTAGAATGTTTTGTTGGTGTTATGTATATATGTTTGCTTATTATGATGTGTGGGATGCTTCCTTAGCGCGTGTCTCAATTTGTGTAAGTTTTTCATAATGTATTGTGTTTTTTCCTTGAGTGTGACATCCTGATATGGTGTATTGAAAGTTTTTATGAGTTCTTGTTGGTATTTTTCGTCGATCAGATTGTTGAGTTTCTTATCTAAATTGGTTTTGCTGATGAAGCCCTTTCTACTAGCAATATCTCTAACTTTGTCGTCTATTGTGTACCATTCTACATAGTGTAGATTTTGCGATAGTAATTTATGCAGGTATGCTATGTATGTATGTATTGCGTTGAGTTTTGTATATGCACTTTTCATTTCACTAACCAACCATTTCTTTTTTGCACTAATGATTGCTTCCTGGGCAGAACGAGATTTATTGTTACACACTATTGCCGTATATTTGGGCCACACTTCGCACTTTAAACACGTTTTATTAAAATATATTTTTAATGACAGTAATTTTTCTTTTATTTTTAATTTTAGATATTGTTTGGAATTATAGGCTGTGCTAGCCAATTTTAATTTATTTAAAGTATTTTTATCAACTTTGTGGTACTTTTCCATAATGATAATAAAAAACACAACTTTGCAAAGTATCACTTTTATTTTTTATAAAAACCAAAATATTTTCAACCACAATGTGGCCATCTTCAGTGGTGATTTAAATTAAACTGATGTATTGTGTCGCGTCACTAGTGTGTTGTTGTGGGTGTGTCTGTATGGTGGGGGTGGGGAGGTGAAGTGTTGGTTGTGTGTGTGAGGGGGTGAGAAGGTATGATTGTGTGCGTGTCCTGTACAAATAATTTGAGTATAGGTGACAGATTTGGAATTTGATTGTTAATTACGTGTTCTTTGTGTCTATGTATTTCTAATGTTTCTAGTAGGTTCATTTTATGGTTTTTGTGATTGTATATGTGTAAGTACTGTGTGTTTTCTCTGTCAATGTTGTGTCCTGTCTCTCTACAGTGATCCGCCATTTCTGAATTGATTGTGAAATTTTTTATAGCTTTGTGATGTTCATTAATTCTTGTTTCGAATTGTCGTCCTGTTTGTCCAATGTAACATATGTCGCAGTTCTTACAGTTTATCTTGTATATGCCTGATTTTTTGTTTATGTCTGTTTTTCGTTTATAGTTGCATAGTCGTTTTTTTAAAGAGTTATTCGTGTAGAATGCTGGTCTAAAGTGTTGGTTTTTGTGTTTTGATGTAATTTCGTCACTTATGTTGTCTATGTATAGTATTCTTCTCCATTTGTCGTCGTTGTTGTGTAAGTGTATCTTGGGGTAAATGTAATCGTGTATTAGTTTGTTCTTGTGTTTTTTGTTTAGTAGTCGTATAATTATGTTTGGGTGGTATCCGTTGTTATTAGCTATATTTATGATAGTGTTGATTTCTGTCTGGTAGTTTTCTTTTGTGAGTGGTATTGTCAATAATCTGTGTATCATGGAATTAAAACCTGCCATTTTTTGTGAGTATGGGTGATGTGAATTTGAATGAATTATTGTATCTGTATATGTTGGTTTTCGGTAGATTTTGAATGTAAATTGGTTCTCGATTATTGATATGTTAATGTCCATGTAGTTGAGTGAGCTGTTATCTTCTTTTTCCATTGTGAATTGTATGTGTTTGTCTATGGAATTGAGGTATGTCAAAAACTGATCTAATTGTCTGTGTGTCCCTTCCCATGTACAGAAAATATCATCAACGTACCTATTGTAATTGGTCACATGTTTCAACAGTACATGTTTAGATGCAAAAAGTTTGGTCTCAAAATCGTCCATATAAATGTCTGCTAATAATGGGGATAAACTGCTTCCCATTGGAAGGCCGTTCGTCTGTGTGTATAGTTTATTGTCAAATTCGAAATAATTCTGTCTTATACATGTTGTGATGATTTCTATTGTTTGGTCTTTAATGTTGTTGTCTATGTCTAGTTTGTCAAGTATATGTTCAGTCAATTTTAGTGTCGTTTCCAGTAGTGCCAAAGGAAACTCAACAGTTCTCATTGATAAGACACAATACAACGGCAAGATTTACGATATCATAACAGACACCTCTAAATTCCAAGAACTACAAAAAGACACCACGAGAAAGTACCAAGAAAACACTAGAAACATTATAAAAAAATCCAACATAATACAACAACACCAGAAAAGGAATTTAATTACAATGAACCCAACACCACCACAGCTATACGCCCTCATCAAACTTCACAAAGAGAACAATCCAGCGAGACCAGTTACATCATGCATTGATTCACCAACACACAAATTAAGTCAATTTATAAATATTTTTTTCAATAACATCACTAACTTTACACCACGATACACAATAAAAAACTCAACAGAATTAGCACAAAAACTACACAACACAACACCGCCTAAAAAATGTATCCTTGTCTCTTTCGATGTGAAGAGTTTATTCACCAACATACCGACGGAAACGACACTAAAATTGACTGAACATATACTTGACAAACTAGACATAGACAACAACATTAAAGACCAAACAATAGAAATCATCACAACATGTATAAGACAGAATTATTTCGAATTTGACAATAAACTATACACACAGACGAACGGCCTTCCAATGGGAAGCAGTTTATCCCCATTATTAGCAGACATTTATATGGACGATTTTGAGACCAAACTTTTTGCATCTAAACATGTACTGTTGAAACATGTGACCAATTACAATAGGTACGTTGATGATATTTTCTGTACATGGGAAGGGACACACAGACAATTAGATCAGTTTTTGACATACCTCAATTCCATAGACAAACACATACAATTCACAATGGAAAAAGAAGATAACAGCTCACTCAACTACATGGACATTAACATATCAATAATCGAGAACCAATTTACATTCAAAATCTACCGAAAACCAACATATACAGATACAATAATTCATTCAAATTCACATCACCCATACTCACAAAAAATGGCAGGTTTTAATTCCATGATACACAGATTATTGACAATACCACTCACAAAAGAAAACTACCAGACAGAAATCAACACTATCATAAATATAGCTAATAACAACGGATACCACCCAAACATAATTATACGACTACTAAACAAAAAACACAAGAACAAACTAATACACGATTACATTTACCCCAAGATACACTTACACAACAACGACGACAAATGGAGAAGAATACTATACATAGACAACATAAGTGACGAAATTACATCAAAACACAAAAACCAACACTTTAGACCAGCATTCTACACGAATAACTCTTTAAAAAAACGACTATGCAACTATAAACGAAAAACAGACATAAACAAAAAATCAGGCATATACAAGATAAACTGTAAGAACTGCGACATATGTTACATTGGACAAACAGGACGACAATTCGAAACAAGAATTAATGAACATCACAAAGCTATAAAAAATTTCACAATCAATTCAGAAATGGCGGATCACTGTAGAGAGACAGGACACAACATTGACAGAGAAAACACACAGTACTTACACATATACAATCACAAAAACCATAAAATGAACCTACTAGAAACATTAGAAATACATAGACACAAAGAACACGTAATTAACAATCAAATTCCAAATCTGTCACCTATACTCAAATTATTTGTACAGGACACGCACACAATCATACCTTCTCACCCCCTCACACACACAACCAACACTTCACCTCCCCACCCCCACCATACAGACACACCCACAACAACACACTAGTGACGCGACACAATACATCAGTTTAATTTAAATCACCACTGAAGATGGCCACATTGTGGTTGAAAATATTTTGGTTTTTATAAAAAATAAAAGTGATACTTTGCAAAGTTGTGTTTTTTATTATCATTATGGAAAAGTACCACAAAGTTGATAAAAATACTTTAAATAAAAAAAAATACTTCAACAATTTGTTTTGACAGTTTTGAATGGTGAATTTTTTCATCCTTGCAATACATTACTTACCATAATAATTTGGTAAAATTTGGGTATAATGGAGTCTTTTCATCCAATAACATCACATGTGACTTAATTCCTACAACACCGCCATCTCTTGTTTTTTTTTAAAGTTATGCAACCATAGAGTAATTGTTTTTATTCCAAACTTATGTCCCGTCGAACTTCATTCCGCATCCGAATCAACAATAATTATTACGACATAATGCTAGAGTTAAATTAAATTTAATTCAGTTTTATGTCATAAACTGTATTTATTTAATTCAACTAATAAGTCAAAATTATTTATTTTATACTGGGTTAGGCCGAAGTTCGACGGGCGGGTCAGCTAGTAATATTATAATTATTTTGAGCAGCATGCATAAACAATGCACAGTATTTATACTGAGAGGAAAATTGTACGAAAAACAGTTGTACGTAGGCCTATTTGTCAGAAATTATAACTGTTCCAATATTTAGGGACAAAGAATATGTGGTGTGGAATCGACAGAGGGACATGATATTGTTTTTTTTTTCTAGATTACCGTAAAAATTCGAAAAATTGTAATTTCTTACAGTTTTTCGAACAATCGAACGCTTGTTTTTCGAACAATTTTCCTCTCAGCATAAATCTGTGCATTGTTTAACGTGAAGTTTGTGCACGTTGCTCAAAACAATTATAATATTATAATATGATTAATTTATATATTGAATGAATAAATTCACCATTCAAAACTGACAAAACAAATTTTTGAAGTACCTTGAGTGTTCTGAGTGAGCAAAAACAGTTGTATGTAGGCACATTTGTCAGAAGTTATAATTGTTCGAATTTTAGGTACAAATAATATGTGTATTGATGGCTGAAAGCGAACGTGATTTGCAAGAACTTGTGACTGCGTGTGTATCAAAATTGTGAAATGAATGGTCTTAAGATGAATGTCAATAAGACAAAGGTGTTTGTTTTTGAAAGAGAAGATGTAAGAACGCAATGTTGTGTGACTGTGAATGATGAGAACTTGGAACAAGTGGATGAGTATGTTTATTTAGGTAGTCTATTTAGCAGAGATGGAAGGTGTGAAAAGGAGATTGAAAGAAGGAAACTGGCTGGTAGAAGGGTTGGCGGTGCACTAAGACCTCTAATGAGAAATAAGAACGTATCTCTTAAATTCAAACAGCTGATGAACAATGCAATCCTGATACCATCCATGATGTATGGTAGTGAAACTTGTACATGGACGAAAAATCTGGAAGTTGGAATAAATGCTGTGAAAATGATATCACTGCGTAGGATATGCGGAAAGCGACTGATTGATAAGGTGAGGAATGATAATATTAGAAAGGAATGTGGAGTGGATGTTAGCGTAGTGACTAGAATGAAAGTGAATAAATTAAGGTGGTTTGGGCATGTAGAGAGAATAAACGAGGAGAGAATAACTAAAAGGATGTATAAATCTGATAGAATTGGTACACGCAGACGAGGCCGACCTCAAATGACATGGTCCGACCATATCGGTTCAGTCTTAGAGGAGGGCCAAGTCAGGAGCAAAAGGAATAACGTAAAGTGATCAAACTAAGCCAACCTTCGAAATAACAGTAGAAGATGGTCGTTAGCCCGTAGTGGTTTGTTCTATTTAAACATCGAACATCAGTAATTAATTCTTAGAGTTTTTAGTTGTTACAATGACATAATATTTGTTATTCTTGCAATAATATTTGATTCTATTCTATAATTATTATTATTGTTAAAATTTACTTGATCTCAATAACATATTCACAATTCCACGATATTGGATTCTCTTGGAAACAATCCTTTATTTGTGGTGTAAAACATAACATGAACAACCAAAATGGTACCAACCAAATAAATGTGAAATTGATGAAAAGAGTTACAAAGCCAAAGAAGAAATAAATTAAATTTATAACATTTAAACTCTCTGATTTTCTTATATAAATTTGATACTAAACGGTTCAAATTTCCTGAAAGAATTAATTTTCTTGCAATAAAATATATTGACCTTACAATATTCAAATTTCTTTACTTTGATATCTGATTAGGTCATATTTTTCAAAACATAAAAACCTTCCGTAACAGCATTAGAAGCATACTCATTCAGCAATTGTTATTCTGTTTTACGCATGAAAATCTGATAAGACATTCTAAATTATAGAGATGAATATGACAATAATTACGCACATTGCTATTCGTTTGATTAAACCATCTTCAATTCTACGTTTATTCTATCAATGGATTGATTCAGCGCGCACAATAACACTCATTCCTCCTTCAGTTTTCCTCTTTTTCACCTCCCTATCGCACATTTTCCTTTCTCTGTTTTATCACCTCGAATATATTACCATTCTCTAGCGCCTACACTTCCTATGTTCCTACCTCGATAGCCACCACATTTAATACATAAAGCAGGAGAAAAACTCTTCTGTTTTCTCTTATCCAATCGGTTAGAAAGAATGACATCCATTAAGGAACACATTGGTTTTATACAGAGGAATCAGGGCTGTACAAAATATATTTTTAAATTTCTTTTTAACAACCAAACGTCTTATATATTATAATGACGACTGGTATTCTCAAATTCACGTTCCAACTCAACGCAAGAAGCTCTTGCTTAGAACTTAATCGGTTGCCGGTAGTTACGCAACTAATGTATTGGATAAAATATTTTCAGAATACAGAATAATGTCAAAAGTCTCAATAAAAATTGGATACGACGCAACTCAATCGTCTGTTTTTCATTTCAGGATAATAGTCAATATCGAAGTAGGTTAGAATGCTGCCCACTAACTTCTGCACCACAACCAGTAAGTGTCACCCTTCTAATGCGTGAATTCTGTCAGAGTTATTATATTATGGAGTTGAATCCGTGATGAAGGCTCCTGAAAGTAAAAAGTCCTTAGTTTTGAGAATAGATTTTGGAGATTAAGTAAATGAGACTGTACGCGCTAGCACAGACCAGCGGTTAATGATTTCAGTCATTTTTGTTCTCCGCATGTCCCTCGGAGTCTTGAATACGCAAATCTTTTACATTTCGGATGGGACGAGAATTACAAGACAGGCCAAAATAAATAATCAAGCGAGTATTCACTGCGGTTTCAACAGATGGTGACAAAACCGGTGATTGTTGCTGTGTAACTGGCGCAAGATGTAGGGTAGAGTAATTCGTGGCGTCCACATGCTCCACACTGGGAGCAAATGTTGGTTGAGTACATAAGTAGAATGCTACCTTCTTCTAATAAATCTTCAAAAATAATCCTGGATCATGCATTGCATTTCTTTTTGGGAGCAATGGTTTCTACCTGTTCCTTCATTTTTTGGAGAATACTCCTGATGAAATAATACCACGGCCAAGGTGGATTAATAATACCCATCCCATGATGAGATTTATTGTCGTCATTTCGTGTGGGATGCTTGGATCTAACGAATCGTGAAAGAAAAAATATACGATGAATTTGCAGATGATTTAATACTGATATCAATGATGTTCATTGTGAAACACAGAATGCTGTAGAAAGATGGAAAAAGTTTTTAGAGGGAAACGGCTTAAAAAAAATATAGGAAAACGACCTACCATTTAAAATTCAGACTTTGACAACTCTTAATATGTGGAGGATGTTGTAAAATTTTAGTATTTTCGTACTTTTATCTGGAAGAGAAAACCCTGTCCAAGATAAACTCCCACGTACTCATAATATCTTGCTGGCGATTGTCAAGCCTGGCCACCACCCAAGTGTCGCTATGACTATTACGGGTTGTGGGAAGTATTTTACCAAAGTGGAAAGTTCGCTGCTTCTGTTCGTCCATATAGCAAGTAGGTACACCATGGAGCACTTACTAGGCGACGGACGCTCTTGTATATAAGAAGGTGATCAGAATAAGCGGACAATTTCAATTCAATTGTACCTATAGAAAGGTACTCTCCGGTATAAATTTTTGTTTTCTTTCTTATTTTGCCATAATAAAATAAGACAAGGAGCGACATCGGGCCTCTGGGTGAATCTTGAGTTCTTATTTTACAAAAAATCTTGAAAGATATTTTCGGTAATTTTCGGTTTCATAAAACGATCTATTAAAGACATAATATTTATTAGGTAAGTTTTTTATCTGTATGATCAAGCAAAGTCAATTGTGAAAAAGAAATCGAACGTAGGAAAGTTGCTGGTCGCAGGGTGGGGGAGACCTATTATGAGAAACAACAACGTCTCACTACAAGCAAAGAAACTAGTGCATAACGCAATCCTGTTACCATCGATGATGTATGGTTGTGAAACTTGGACATGGACGAAAAATGAAAAATGTAGTATAAATGCAGTAGAGATGAAATCTCTACGAAGAATATATGGAAAAACTTTATGGGATATGGAAAGGAATGAAAATATATGGAAGGAATGTGGTATGGAAGTAAGTGTTGTGACAAAGATGTAAGTTAATAAGTTGAGATGGTTTGGGCATGTGCATGGAAGAAATGGATGCAAACAGAATGACAAAGAGAATTCATAAGGCTGAAAGGAAGGTGTAAGAAATCGTGGCCGACCGAGAATGACGTGGATCGAACACATCGATTCCGTCCTCAAGAATGGCCAGGTAAGAATTCAGAGAAATGTTATGTCAGTGGAAGAAGCGAAAGAAGTATGCTTGGATAGAAAAGAGTGGAGGTCCGTTCTCTCTGCCTACCCCTTACGGGAAACGGCGTGATGGGTAAAAAAAATCACAATCAAAACTCTCTTTACACCCTCCTCAGGGGCATGGAGAGGCAACAATTGCTCTCCATTGCTGTCGATCTTGCACAATGCTTATGATCTCCTCCCATACCTAGTCCAAATCGGAACAGGGTATGAGAGGGACTCATCCCTGAATGACAATAATATTTTTTGTTTGCCTAGTGCCAACACAAAGTATGCATAGTATAAGCTATGAATTGTATTTATACGAAAATTGAATCGTTCGAATAAACATAGCTCCGCCTTATCCAACCAGCGAAAAAAGGGTACCTGCTTTCCTAGCACAGTATTTATTACCTACTTATATGAAACTATTTCTAATGATTTTTTGACAAAGTCACTATTTTTCCTTCCCCTCAAAGTCTTTTCATTTCTATACCTCATAGAACCAAAAAACAAAATAGGACACGAAATATGTGATGTTTGTTCTGAATGATGATGTTTTTAGTACATAGCAAATATAATTCAAGGAGTATAAATATGTTTTCAGTGATTCTTTATTCATTTTAGGTAAGAAAAGTGTAGGTACTGAAAAAAAACAAAAACTTAACTTTTTTTAGTGTAGAAGAACTATTTTCAGTAAGTGTTCGATAACATATTCATCATTAAAATAAAAGAAAGTCGGGTTAGTGCGAACACTTATAACTCGAGATCGGCTGAACAGATTTTTATGATGCTTAAAGTTTATTGGATTCTTCTCCGCTCCGGATAACAGAATAATCAGTAAAAATTCAAAAAATCGATAGCAAATAATATAAAATTAAAGTTAGTATGGAACGGATTTACCTACTGACAACAACGGCATCTGTGAAAAATTCAATAGCTTTCAAACTAATTACCTACTATTATTATTTTAAACGTATTTTTGTATAAATAATTACAAATATGAAATCAATATTCATAGTAAGGACCACAGGACAACGTCTGTCGGGAAAGCTAATCATGAATGAAAATTATTTGAAAAAGTAGGTACTTACTACAAAAAATGTATTGAAATAATAATTTCAAATATCCGCTGGACCATTATAATATTATTATGTTCAACAGATTATCCTATATCATTGCCAGTTTCAATATTACAATTTAGTAGGCACTGTGGATATAGTATGGAGGGTTACATAATATTAGGGTAGAAATAAAATTATTAATGTCATCCCATAGCGGTTGACCCGTAATATTAGGATGTATGTAGTATAAGGGCTGTTCACCCTTTAGACTTTTCAGAGCTGAAATTTCCCAACCGCTTGTGGTATTATAATGGACCACTTTTAATTTTTGTACGTTGCGGGTGGGTGTAGGTTACACAACATAACATAAATATAATAATATTTAAATCTCGCAGATCCAATCTGTATAAATAAAAATGGTATCTAATATTATTTTTAAAAATTTAGGAAAGATTTTTTTTAAACCCTTTTCACACGTCGATGCTTTAGGTACATATGATAGTTTTCCATTAAGAATTTACTAATACGAGTGTCGTCCACTAGATCGTAATTTCATATTTAGTAATCCTTCACAGTTAGTGTTAAAAAATATAGATTGGTAAAATAAATAAAAATAAATAACACTCTTTTTACATAGGTGTCAGTATAGCCGACGGAACTTAATGCTTTCTTTATCAGTCAACCGGTCCCGTCCATTCTGAGACAGAATCCCAACATTTTTCATTTGCAACTAGGCTTTGCAATTGCAGATGCATTGAATGATGTAATAATTGGTTGCTTTATTCTGTGAAAGAATACGCACATTTTTGACATTATCCAAATGACTGAAAGCATATCGGGTATCTGCTAGTTTTAAGTAATTTAAAAAATGACCAAAGCCCAGGCACGTAGTGATATGAAACAAAAAATGATAATCTGAAAGATTTTTTTGCCGAGGTTAAAGTCTGTGACAAGATTTAGCATGTTGTAAAAGGTTAAATTTTTTCATGTTACCAAAACAATGGCGGAGAATGAAACGGCAGCTCTTTGTTGTTATTGTTTTTATATTTCGGTTAAAAAAAAGTAAAAAATCCTGGAATTACAGGCATTTTAAAGTACCTACATACAAACACTTCTATACGTATCACTCCTGTCTACATGTGTTTCATAAAATTTAAAAATATTTTGCAATGACCTGTATCTTTCACATAGAGCAAAGCTTGTGTTGTGAAAGTGGAAATTGTCGGCGCCGGTATTTTTTAATATAACCTGAAACAGTTTAAATGTTAGGTATCTATAAGCCCTAGACAATAAGCCAATTTTAACTAATTATTATGTTTATTTTTAACCAGTAAGTAGATATTGATCGACGCAATAACTGCAAATGGCATAACCTTTGATCAGATTAACATGTCAATATACATATTTGTTTTAAAAGTTTTAATAAACGCAGTCAAAATAAGTTTAAGGGGTTTAAAGCCAAGATTGGATTAACCTCCTTTAAATGAGGCCGGTTTAGGGTGCGTCTGTTATTAGATGGTGCCGAAATTGGACATGGTAGAAATAAGTTTTAGTGGTTTAAAACCATGTTCGAATTATCATCTTTCAAAAATGAGACTAGTTTAGAGTAGGTACGTCGGTTCATAAGATCAAAATTGGACATTGGTAGAAACACTTTTTTTTATTATATAAAGGTACGGATAGTGGTCTGAAACCATTTTCGCTTTTTTGACTTTCTAATAAAACCAGTTTGGTTTAGGTCCGACTTTAAACCGACACAGAAATATTCTTTCTCTTTTATAGATAACTAGCTTTTCCGACAGACGTTGTCCTGTACCCCTATTTTCTGTTTTATCGGAAGGTAGTCACGGTAGTAAAGTGATTATTACACGATACATTTTGTATGGGAAACGTGTATAGCGCCGCCACAGAGATATTTCTAGAAACAAAAGCGATTCTCGCATTCGAAACGTATAGACGTTTTTCATACAAAATGTATCGAGGCGGCCCTTCATATGTGCAATGGGCCCCCGAAAAAAAAATACATAATTAATCCGATTAAGTTACTAATAAAATAATATTGTTAAAATATTTCTAAAACATCCATACATATTTCATTCGTATTCCAAGCTCAGACGGGAACAACGTGATATATGCGCGCGCACACAGTCTACCTAACCTATGAAGTAACGATACGAATGTGCCCGATAATTTTGTTGACTTTGTATGAACATTTTCTAGAACGCTCGAAACGGTGGAGTAAGTGGGATGGGCTACTGCAAGGGCGGCAATCGCATATGCGAGAATGAGAGGGAACTACCCGCGATGGCGTTGGCGCGTCGCCGGTGATCCGTTCCATACTAATTTAAATGTTATATTTTATATCATTTCTTACCCATTTATTCAACTTTTTATTAGTTATTTTGTTATCCGGAGCGGAGAAGTATCCAATAAATCAAACATTGAAAGAATCTGTTCAGCCGATCTCGAGTTATAAGTGTTCGCACTAACCCGACTTTCATTTATATTTGAGATAATAACATACATACATATCATACTGTAATTTAGGAGGTGATTATACAAAGTATCTAATGATATAACATAGTATCTACTGAATTTTTTATGACTATATCATTTCCTCAAGATTAAATAAAAATAACGTGATATAGGTACACACACAGAGAACAATGTAAATTTATCATCCCCATCAATCATCAAATAAATTTGTTAAGCCTTCATACATTCCACACGATGAGCTCGTGCGACCCCCTTAATTGAAAAATCAATTTTCATATCGATACGTGTTTGCTGTTTTTTCACACTTCTGTGTATATTCCACATCCGCACATATACCCTATAAATTTTGTGGAATGATTTTATTTTTGATAACAATTTTTATTTTATTTATTTATTTAGAAGCGGATACCTGGCACCTACAATTATCGACGCAATAGCCATGAAGATGTTAAGCATTTTGACAAATCAGTATTTTTCTTTAAGAAGTCTTTGACAATCACGGTCATAGTTAGTTTGAGCGGTTTAAAACCTTTCTTTAAAAAAATGAGAATGGTTAAAAGGTACACTAGCGTCGGTTCGATGGTGACAAAGTTGGACAATGGTAAAAAAAATTTTAATAAAAAAATTTCACTCACATAAATCGTAGAGATTATCTTTTATTGTAATCGTTATTATCAAATATTTATCAATAAAATAACATTAAGAAAAATAGATGAGAGTTTACGTGGAAAAACTCTTGGGGATATAGAAAGGAATGAGAATATTGGGAAGAAATATGCTATGAAAGTTTGTGTTGTGACAAAGATGAGAGTCAATAAGTTGAAATGGTTTGGAAAGAAAATATGCAAACATAATGAGAATTTATAAGGTTGAAGGAAGGCCAGGTCAGAGAGGTTGTTTGTGAAATTGTAGTTCGGCGGAAGAAGCGATGAAGTGTGTTTGGATAGAAAAGAGTGGAAGTCCGTTCTCTCTGCCTACTCCTTACGGGACACGGCGCGATGGGTAAAAAAAATATATATTAAACATTTCCTTGATTGACCAGAAAAAAAACTGAATGTTAAGTTACTGAAAAACCCAATTTCCTTTAATATTAAGTTTCGCTGTATAAAATAATCTTGTCCTACAGAAATAATGGTTACCTAAATTATTATTATAAAAAAATATATAAGTAAAGCAATGTAGAAACATTAATGTTCTCATGAATAACAAGACTCAACTTTTTTTCACGTAATTTATTACCAAATAAAAGAAGCGACAGGCTAAATATCCGCCATCAACTATATAAGAAAAATAGATTTTCTTTCTCTGTTTCGTTTCAACATATTTCAAATGTCAGAAAACCTGAAAGTTTTTTTTTGAACAAACTTCTTTTTTAATTTTTCAATGGGTATTATAAAACAAATTGTAAAAAAGTATTCCATTGATATACTTTAATGATAACTAGACCTCAAGCTTTCCCAACAGACGTTGTCCTTTGGTCCTTACTATGAACATTGATTTCGAATTTGTAATTTATATAAAAATACTTTTAAAATATGTTTGAATGTTAAAAAAATATTCCTGAAAGCTTGAAAGAAATTCTATCAAAAACCTGCATACTAATGTTTTGACACACAATGATTGTCATGGAATTTTTCATTGATGTCGTTATTGTCACTTGTCAGTAAATCCGTTCCATACTAACTTTAATATTATATTTTACATTATTTTCTATCCCTTTTTCAACGTTTTATTAGTTCCGGATCGGAGGTGAATCCAATACACCAAGCATTATAAAAATCTGTTGAGCCAATCTCGAGTTATAAGTGTTATCTGTACTAGCCCGACTTTCATTTATGTTATAAATTTTATTGTTTACTAGCTTTCCCGACAGACGTTGTCCTGTGTTCCTAAATATGAATATTGAATTCGAATTTGTATGGTGATGAATTAATTATCATTTGACCAATGTGATTGCGAACGATGCGTCTGTTTTAAACCATGTATATTCCATCTGCATTCTGTCAATCGCACCAATTGACAATTTTTGTCAACATTTCAAAATTGGAATAAAAATTATCAGGTAAAAAGTACTAATAAGGTTGTCTACGAAGAGTTTTCTTTAATTTTCTAATTTTCCATGCATTTTTCTTAATTTTTTCTTTTAAAAGGACATTCTCCTGATAAAAGCCTACACGACAAAAAAATAATTAGCGAAATAGGTCCAGCCGTTTAAGCGTGATGCGATGACATCGGGAAATAGCTCTCCATTTTTATATATAAGATTATTTCAGGTTTATTTTATATCTTCAAAAGATTTTCTCTTTCTGGGAGAAAAGCCTTTCTCGTACTGAAATTTTCTTACGAAGATCCTATGCTTTTATAAATTTACGACATCACTAAATATATTTGAGAAAATTGAATAATTTGTAACTAACTTTACTACAATAATAAAAATAGCGAGGTTCATCCATGTTTGATATTGAACGTGAAAAGTCTGCGGTTTATAAAGGTAGTGCGGTGAAATTAGAAAATGGGAAGGTACATAACTGATTTTTTATGTAAGCTGTAAAATTACAGGAATAAAAAAAATAAAAAGAAAGAAATCAAAAGGAGTTTCTTACTTAACAGGACACATCTATTAAATTTTTAATATTCGGCATTCATCCATGATTTCAATAAAATATCGATATAAGTTTATCCTACTTAGGACTGGACTTCATAGCTACAGAATATTGTGTGGTGAAACAGATGGTACCTAAAACACTCAATAAAAAAAAAACAGGTTGTGCAAAATATCACACAAGCATGAGTGTTTTTGCAGTTGCAATAGACGACATTGCGCTTCTTTAAAGATAACAGCATAAGAGGAATTTTTTTTTTCCTTTATTGAAGGAAAGCACAATGTTATTAGCCTTTCAAATAGTATTTATCGTTAATTACCGTCTTCTGTATAGGAGATTGAAGCTCTGTTGAGCTCTAATAAGTAGTGTTTGTAGTGTTTTTTATTGATTAAGTCTATTTTTATGCATAAATTCAAAAAAATATTAGCATTCACCACTTCTTCTCTATATCTACATAATAATTCAGAAATGTTTGTTTTTTTTATTTGCCTTTGACAATACTTTTACCGTATATGTGAACATCACGCTCAAAATACAAATGCTACGTCAGATATTAATATGCCCAGAGCAGTACAAAATGCTGGAGAAGGTTTTAAATACAATTTGCTGCTTTAACTTTGATATATTTAGAGCTAATTAAAAAAACTCTATTTTTTAGGATCTTCATACAAATTTCTCAATAAGACAGTAAGTCATCTTTTGGAAACAAAGTTACTCATGTAAACGTTGAACGGAATTTTGGTATTACGGTATGAAAATGTAATAAAATAATTGTAGATTGATTTGTTATACATATAAAAATGTTATTCAAATCTTATTATTCTCAATAAAAATAAAGATGAAAAAAAATTGCAAAATGGTTCCAACATTTTGAAGTTTGACAGGCACAAATCACCCTCTATGGGTGGAATGCTTAATTATCAAAGTAGCTAAGATTCAAACCACAGAGCTCTCTATGAAAACTTGCAAATTATGTCGGTAGGTTCGTATAATATTATGAGGTCGGTAAAACAAAAATTGTAAAAGTGTCATTCTTCTTTTTCTGTGCTTATGTCAGTTATAGAGGTCTGTTAAGCAATGGGAAGCTAGACTAGAACCTGTTTAATTACCTACCGATCAAGCCTGACAATCGGAATCAAAAACGTAAAGCAAGACGGGTATAAGCTAGTAAACTATTTATTATTATTATTATTATTTATTAAACTATAGGTAAGTGAGGGAAATTTCATACTCCTTCGCCTGCGTAATTTTCGTAAAAATGGTCGCAAAATTTTTCCCTCACGTATTAATACATAGATTTATACCTACGATAATTTTTGTATGTATGTAGGTATTTGTGATTACTACATGGCTATCCTGTCTGACTCTCCGGCCTCGTCAGAACTCGGTTTTCAAAAACGCTTAAGCGGACTTTTCAGTCTGATTCTATGCAGTCAAAATATGACAAAACATAATTACATCAGATTCTAAGATTTAAATTCTTATTTTAAAATCCCAATTTAATATTTAATACCTACAATAAAATCTGTTAAATAAAAAAAAAAATCAAAGCGATTAAGAACAGATTTAGTTTTTTTTAAATAAAATTATATTTCACTTCAGCGAGTAGAATAATTATTACTTAAACATAAAAAAAAAGTTTTTGATTGTCCACATTTAATTTGATTTGTGATGAAAACTGTCAAAAACAAAGTTCGAATCTTTCGTAATTTATGCAGTTAGTTTAAACGAATATCTCATGCAGGGTGGGATAATTTCACCCCTAATAAATTAAATCCACGATATTGTTTTAGCAGAGGATCGCATCGAGCCTTATTCTGGTTTATATCGTCTGATTTTATTTGGGATTTATTCCACTTATTTTTTGACTGAAATTACTGTAAAATATGAGTAAAAAAATTTTAACACACAAGTTCAATTTTCAGATCAAATTTCTTCTTTTAAAAATTAAATTTGCGGAGCTGTGCGAGACTCCTTAAAGAAATAAGTAAAGAGTTCTTATTATGATTCAATGATTGCATCACATGATGCAATTATTGAATCATATCAAGAGTTTGGGGAATTTGACCACCTTAATAAAAAAACGTTGGAAACTCAAAGTGATCACACTAAACCAGCCATCGAAGCGGCAGTTGAGACGGTCTTTCAGAATGGTTTTACAAGTTTGATAAAGTTTATCATTAAACATCGAACACAAATTGATATGATACTGAGCATATTAAATAAAACTATATCTTTTAAAGGGCAAAAAACATACAATTACGTAGACTGATATTGGCGGAGAATTATTCGGTCACCCGTATAAATAGCCACAAATATAAATATTAAATTCAAATCTATGTACCTATCCTCTTACCACAAAATATATAATAAAATGGCAACACTACGCTCGAATTTGAGGAACGTCAATTACATCCCTCAACATTGTTTGGAACGTATCATATTGTGAATGATGCTTTCTCAGTTTGCATAAATAAATAAATAATTTTTAGGCTCAAGCCATCCCAGTAGCCAAGGATAAGCCTAAGGAAAAAATACTGTAGCCCAAACTACTATTTTCAAAAAAAAAAAATTGAATTCTACATTAATATACATGCAAACCTTCTTTGTGACCCCACATAGGGGAACAGAAGGCAACAGTACTTTATTTTTTCGCTTTTTAATAGAAAACCACCAAAATGAAAGTATATGAGCTTTTGAAAAATAATACGCAAATGCCTACAGAACAGAAATAATCAATTAGTTTAATGTTAAGGTTGTTATAAGCCTCGTGTTGAAACTTTCGATGTTTAACGATGGGTAAAATGCTAATGTACCTACTTACTTACCTAAGTTTCATAATAGGAAATAGGTAGGAACCTACCCATGAAGGAAATGTACCTAAGGGGAGGCAAAGATCTGCATATTGTTAAACGATGAGATATAATTACTATATTGGTCGTATATGGGTCTATACCTAATACATAAAGGGCCCTAAGCGGAAACATCAAGAGTGGGTTTAATAATTCAATAATGTTTACCGGTTTCAATATCGTCAACTGTTGGAAATTCAAGAAAAGTGGGTGACAATATTAAAGTAGGAGGGTATAGTTATTTAACACTACCTACTAATGATTAAAATGTTTTAATACCTTATTACTTTGTCACCACTTTTAGAGTGCGTCCACACCATAGGTTCGATCTCGGTCCCGTCTCGCTCCGTTCTCGGTCTGGTATAATATTAGTTAAATGGAAACCGATGTAAATGATGCCAATGGTGCACTCGATCATGCGCAGTTTCAACGACCTCCTCCCACACCATGTCCAGATCCCTCAGCTCTGCTTCGAATGAGCGAAACACAGTTTGAGAGGGTCTTTCTCGCCTTCGGAAACGTGATGTCATTCGTCATCCTCAACACATGTCCTACCACATCATATTAACGGAGCTTTAATACAGTTGCGAAAGGTGCAAATTTAATAAATTATTATGTTTCATATTAAAGTACATTTGATGCAAATCATTGAATCAAAAATTAGTGTTCGATTTTAAGAGGTATTTTTTTCATATTTGAACCACTATGGGCTTACTTAACTTAGCCTTCTTAACATTTTCTTCTTCGACGAGAATTAAACACATAACACTTAATTCTTCAATCGAAAAGTTCAACGCCATTTCGGATGCGAATAATATTATGTAGGAACAAGCAATTAAATACCAAACACACACAACTTCGTTGATTGACGGTTGAAGACTGAATGTTACCACAGCGCGCTCGGAGCGAGAACAGACCGCGAACGAACTGTGATCAGATCGAGAACAGAGCGAGACCATACCGAGAACGGAGCGAGACCAGACCGAGAACGGAGCGAGACCAGACCGAGAACGGAGCGAGACCAGACCGAGAACGGAGCGAGATCGAACCTATGGTGTTATGGCATTCAGATTTGTTGAATCTGATCCATAAGATAAGATGAGGCTGAGATGGAGAAGGAGTACTGATTTCTTTTCTCAAGGTCAATTGATATTGGGGAAAAATGGTCTTTATCAGAAGATGAGAAACTCTCTTATGAGTTTTGGCAAGATTAAGAATATCTGGAGTACTCACCAACTTACTTTCACTATTTCTTTATGAACTAGATTAAACAGTTAATAAGGAATTCCACTAACTACCGAAATGAAACTCGATTTTATATTACAAAAAACACAAGCACTATATTAGTGAATCCAAATAAAGTATCACAGAAAGAAATATATTTTAACTTAAAACTAATTACAATGTTATGCACTGGTAGTGGGTTCTGAAGGAAAGAGTGATAAAATTGTATATTGAAAAAGCTTTTATAGTTGGGTTATTCACGCAAGATAATCTTTTCCAAATAGGTGATGTGTTCTCCCTCTGGTGTGAAATATCCTAAGTTAGTTGACTTGGTACAGACGGTGATGAATCTACATTGTTGATAAAATACGAGATGTATTCGTCGTATTCCGCTAGATGGCTCTTTATCCTGGATGGTTCCATACACTCGTTGTCATCAGATAGAAAATTAATTTGTGTGGTATAATTTCCATACTTGTCTAACCGCCATATAGCCTCCCGCAAGAATTTATGGCATGCTATAAATTCTGATGTGGATCTGGTGATGGAGTGTGGAATGGAACTCTGCAGTCCTCTGGTTGAGCGGTTTGTAGGATGGTACGTCTTAGATGATGACTTGGCTCGACTGGGCTGGTCGTTGTAGCGGCTGGAACTTAAGAGAAGTTGGACAGAGTGTTCACGACGTTAGTGCGGTTGCACTGGGGTAATATGATGGCTAAAATAGGTTAAAACAGCGTTGATGTGTTTTACCATATGAAGCGGCGATGTTGATTTGCGCTCGGCCATTAATGCAGCAGCGATGGTGGTTGTGCTGTTGTAACTGGTTGATCCATGATGTCGGTTGACGAGCAAGGAAAAATGCATCAGTGGGGTGTAATCGTGGTGTGATGTACATCTGCCACTGTGGAGGAGAGAGACAGTAGTGGGGCAAAATTCGTTGGAGAAGTTTGGCCTCCGAGCTACGAAGTCTGTGAGACAACTCGTATAGTCCGCCTTTGCTAAGTACAGCAGGTGAAGATTGCTATCGTAGGCTTCCATCAGTTGGATTTGTGTTGGTGTAGTCCAGCGTTGGTTGAGTAGTGTCGTGATGAGATAATATGCAACATATAGAATAAACAAAAAATTTTACAATAGAATTGGTATAAGTATATTTGTTTTAGGGTGGTTCTTGAATTTAAAAGATTGTGAAATAAATTTTAAATTTGGATTTGAAATTAAGAATTTATTTGAGTATAATATTATAAACAAATGTTGACTTTGAAAAAATTTACAAGTTATATTTTACTAAGATAATTGTTCTAGGAAAAATTTTTCTAAGGGTGTTTCAATGTTATTCTTTGTTCAATATTCAAAATAAAGTTAGGAAAAATTATTAAAAAATGGTATTGAATAGTTATGATACACAATTGGTATATGTTTAAATACTTTTTCTATAATGTTTATGAAGTGAAGTTACTATGTGAGATCCTTTATATATAATAAAATTTGTTACCAATCTGGTATTAGCAATATACAGTTGGTGGTTTTGTATTGGGATCTGTAATCATTTTGTAAAAATACATATTAGAATTTTTATACAATAAAATAAGTAAAAAATAGTGGGTAGACATGGTAATATAGTTGTACATAGTGTGTTTGAATTAAAAATTTTCATAATGCTTTATTTTGTCAATGTATGTGTGTCAATATTATTAAATAAGTATTACTGATTTGGGAAAATTAATATGACACTTTTTAGAATTCTGTTTTCAATGGTCTTTTGTATGAATGTAAATACATTAATTGTCTTTTTCTTAACTCGTTGAGTTGTATATTTGATGGTAATAGATTATACGTATGACGCTGTTGTCATGTGTGTATAATATGGACAATACGTATGACGCTCTGGTCATGTGTGTATGCCTTTGGTAGACTATACGTATGATGCTATGATCATGTGTGTATGTCTGTTGCTCAGTCACTACAAGAAAGCTATTGAGATGAGTATCTCTGCTCTTGTGTGTATGTAGTTAGCCGACGAAATGGGAATTTCGGTCTGAAAATGCGCGGTGCATTGTACTAGACGTGGCGTGAAATACATAGAGCTTTTTTGAGTACATGTGTATGAATACATGTGTATAAGTATTAGGCCGTATTTGCATATGTAAGTTGACCTCGAATTGAATTCGGACTGAGATTCTTGAGATAGAATTTCTCTAGTCGCGGAAAACGTTAATAGCAATTGGCTAGTAGTAGATGGTAATATAAGATGGTAATATAATTGTTTTACATTGACAATTTAGATAGAATATTTTTATAGACCATTGAAATATTTGTATCGTAGATAAGTTGATACATAAATAATCGTTTATTGACCAGAATAAAATAAGAATTGGTAAAATATGACTGAAATGTTGGTAAGATATTAACTGAAGGAGTCTGAATGTCCTTTATGTATTTACTAAGTATCAATATGACAATATACAAATGTGTGAATAATGCGATTTAAATTTCTTGTTTTTCTTTAAAATTAATGCGCTATGAAAATTTAATAAAAATGTAGGTATTTGTTTCGCTTGTTGTTTATGTAAAATATAAAAAGGTTACCTCAAGGTTTGGCAACATAACAACAATGTATTGTAAATCTGCAATCAGATAATCAAAGGTTATTCTTTTGTAAAAAAATCATTTAAATTTGCAATTCAGCATGCGATTATAAATAGTTAATGTATTAAATTAGGTTTTATCAATGTTTGAAGACATGAAAAGTTTTATGAAAAAATCTCGATGTGACATTGTATCGTGAAAAAATTTAACCTACAAAATTTATTGTTCACATATTTTAAGTTTTTTCTTCTTTTTTTGAAGATTTTGATATCGATTTCACAGCGTTTGTAAGGCATTATTGATTAAATATGTGTAACATTAAATAGAAGGCAGAAAAACAAGAGGCTTTTAAAAATAATCCGATAGGTTGAAATGATTGTTTGGAAAAAAAATATGGGCTGAATGCCGTTTTACAATGATATTTTTAAAGATTTTACTTGCCTGAGACCCATCGGATGACTCATCCCTTCAGAACCAGTTGAATTTTAGAGTTTGCACATGATTTTACCCTATTTTTTATATATTTTGTCGAAAATTTGAATATATTTCTGTGGTGGCATGGTAAAAGGCATTAAGTCAGTGGGATGACATTTCTCAGTATGGCGGATTTACTTGTCAGTATTTTAAGAGGTTTCATTTTTGTCAAATATTATTTAATGCAAATAAAATAGATCAATTTTGATGCATTTACTTCGTTAAAAAGGGTTCACTATACGATAACTCATATTTATTTCTTCAATATTTCTTTGTTTATATGCTTTATTTATAATGCGTGTCTTTTTACCTTGACAATTTTGGCTCATAGGTTGAAAAATTTTGTACTTAGGTCAAATTTTACAAGGAAATATACCCAGTTTCTCTCTATAACATGCTAATTTATTATTTTTCAACACTTACATTTTATTCTTCATAAATATTAGTTATTTTTTAGCTTACCTATTATTATTTTCTAGCATAGCATTCCCAGAACATCAGTAGGTATATTTTTTTGCTCAGAATGTAATATTGTTAAGTAATAAATGAAGAATTATCTTTGAATAATAAAATGAAATTAGTTAATTATAGATATAATTACCTTTGTTAAGATAACCCTCTCTCACAATGTACCGATCCTTCAAAGCAGAGCTGAGGAATTTATACACGGTTTGGGAAAAGGTCATACAAGCTGCACAAAATCATGCGCAGGGGAGGTTCCAACATCAAACCATTGCAAACCAGATGAATATTCGGAAATTTGAACATTACGACCTAATGGCGAACGTTGTTAACGTAAAGTGATCACACTAATCCAACCTTCGAAATAACATTAGAAGATGGTCGTAAGCCCGTAGTGGTTTGTTCATACTATTTTAAAATCGAACTAGTCATCAGTTGTTGATATAATAGTTCGCACTAGCACGACTTTCTTTAAATTATATTAATAATAGTATTAAAATAGCAATGAAAAAATATTTAAAAAAAATAATATGCAGATAGTATTACCGATCTATTGTCTATAGCTTAACAATAAAAACAACGAAAGTTGTAAACAGATTGGTCGACAGATAAGGAAGATACCTGCCACAAAGTTCACAAAATACATTACTTAAACACATTTTAAAAAGGTTCACTTTTAAAAGAACGGCTTCTTACGGCAGCTCTATCATAGACAACACCGTTTTACTTCGTGGTATACAAAATTCAACGCGCGTCGTTTTACCTTGCCAAATAAAATTAATATTGAGTTATGCCGGAATGAAAACTTGCTTTTAAATCCTTTATAAGTGAATTTTTTTAAACTTATGTTTTTGAACTTTGTTCTGTTTGTGATAATGTATGATGTAGCGCATATAACTCAAAATGCTGAAAAACGCGACTTAATGCCTTTTACCATGCCACCACAGATTTATCGCGAACAAAGCGGCTTGTATTGCTATTTTGACAGTTGTACTCGCAGTAGAGTGAAGCTTGCGTCGAATGGTAAATGTGAGAGACGCGCTTAAAATTTGAATGTAATATGTGAGATGAAAATTTTGAATTGTGGAACAATATTATTTAGATGGCTTTGTGAAAGAAATAATTTGGAATGAATGTATAGAGTGTTAAATATTCGAGATGGATTAGTGGACGAAAGTGTACATGTGACAATTTTGTTAAGATTGTTGAGAAAATTTTGTTTGAGAATGTTAATGGATTGTTGGAGATTATTGGAAAATGATGGATTAAGTAGATAATTGAAGGGTGTTCGAACGTCGTAGGGTCACCAATTTATGGCATTCAGATTTGTTGAATCTGATCCATAAGATAAGATGAGGCTGAGATGGAGAAGGAGTACTGATTTCTTTTCTCAAGGTCAATTGATATTGGGGAAAAATGGTCTTTATCAGAAGATGAGAAACTCTCTTATGAGTTTTGGCAAGATTAAGAATATCTGGAGTACTCACCAACTTACTTTCACTATTTCTTTATGAACTAGATTAAACAGTTAATAAGGAATTCCACTAACTACCGAAATGAAACTCGATTTTATATTACAAAAAACACAAGCACTATATTAGTGAATCCAAATAAAGTATCACAGAAAGAAATATATTTTAACTTAAAACTAATTACAATGTTATGCACTGGTAGTGGGTTCTGAAGGAAAGAGTGATAAAATTGTATATTGAAAAAGCTTTTATAGTTGGGTTATTCACGCAAGATAATCTTTTCCAAATAGGTGATGTGTTCTCCCTCTGGTGTGAAATATCCTAAGTTAGTTGACTTGGTACAGACGGTGATGAATCTACATTGTTGATAAAATACGAGATGTATTCGTCGTATTCCGCTAGATGGCTCTTTATCCTGGATGGTTCCATACACTCGTTGTCATCAGATAGAAAATTAATTTGTGTGGTATAATTTCCATACTTGTCTAACCGCCATAGTGTGAACGCTCCCTTAATGTTTACACTTCTAATAACAAATCATTTTTAAGGTAAGTACCTACCATTTTTATACAAAATTTCTTCACCTATTATTGGTTATTGCGATAACGGTAGTTTCTCTTTTTTCTGTTTTTTTTGGTTCCTTGAATATTTTTTTTTTACGCAAAATCACAATAATTTACAAATGTTTTCTTACATTATAATATCGATGCAATATACAATGTCTTTGTGATAAGATAGTGAGGAGCTCAGAGTGATAGTCGCTAACCTCCGTTAGGAGAGCCAAAAAAGAAGATTAAAACATCGCTTTTAAAACAATTATAAAGTTTGAGGATCATCAACACAAGCGCCGTTTCTGAAAACACCCACTGAATGGCTCTAAATAGCTTATTTTTGCTCTCCAAGCTTGTTGTTCGCTTTGATTGAGTCCAGAAGGGTCATTTCAATTTGAGCCTGGTATTTTTTGCAGTCATTGGCAATGGGATGGCTTTGACTTGATATTGATATCGTAGAGATATTGAGTTGTCTACTTGGAGTGGGATTTTTGCCGGTCTTTTTGTGGTCCGTTCTGTGTTCAAAGCTAACAACACTGCTACAGAGTGATTTTAACCTTGCAAAACTATTGGAAACATCAAAAGTGGGTGCATAATATTTAACGATGATTTTTAAAATGATAACGATATAAGGAAAGTAACCGTAAAAATCAAAGGTGGATGACAAAACCATATTAAACTATGATTGATTTTCAAAATAATAACAATATAAGCAAGGTAACCGTAAACATCAAAATTATGGGCAATGAGAGTTGTACTTGAAATCACTAGGCGAAGAACTTTTGATTATAGATTGTTAAGTATATTGATAATGATCTTTGCATTTGAGGTACAACCTGTACAAGATTGATCATTTTAAAAATGCTGTTACTGGAAACATCATAAGTGGGTATTTGCACGTACGTGGTTACGTTTCATTATCGTAGAGAGCCATTGACTGAAGAATAAGGAGTGTGTAACTATCTATTGTTGAGACATGTAAGCTGGGTGCACGGTTATGTGGTTCTGCAGTATGACGTTTTATTAAATTATTAGCGGTAGCAATAGCAGTACTTGACTTTTATGAAATAAGCTGCCTCCTTCACATGCCATAAAAGTTTTCCCGACGGCACTCGCACTGGCTGCCTGCACAAAGGTACTACCTAGAACTTTTGTGCAGAATTTAATGCAGTACTGAAGAAAGATTTATAATAAGTTTAACTAACCACATGAATGTAAGGTAAATACAAATAACCTACAAAGTTAAAAGATGTTCACAAACTCCTTGTAAATATATATTTTGTAGAATAATTATTCATCATTCATTACAATTAATTCAATAAAGATTAGACAATTAGATAAAGAAATCGATTAAAAAATAAACCAACGGAAATCTATAGGATTAAAATATACTATACATATTTAAAAAAAACGTGTATGTAATTATTGACTAGTAACCATCTCGGTCAGGCGACCGGTCTTGGGGCTCGCGGTCTTTCCAGTCGGTCGCGGCGAGAATGTCCACTTTTCAGAGGTTTGGCTGTTCTAAGTGCAATAATAATAATGTTCCACCTAGTTCAATCAATCAATCAATTCTCCCTTTTACACCCCACTCAGGGGCATAGGGAGGCAACAAGAGCTCTCCATTGCGCTCGATCTTGCGCAACGTTAATGACCTCCTCCCACACCATGTCCATGTCCCTCAGCTCTGCTTCGAAGGAGCGGAACACAGTGTGAGAGGGTCTTCCTCGTCTTCGGGACCCTGATGGGAGGAAGAACAGCGCTCTCCTCGGCCAACCGTCATTCGGCATCCTTAACACATGTCCCAGCCAAGTCCATCTCCTCCCCACAATGGTAGAGGTGATGGGCTCACGCTGGGTGCGCCGGCGTATAGCGTAGTTCGTGATGCGGTGGTACCATCTTACACCCAGAATTCTCCTTAGGCACTTCATTTCAAAAGCTGAGACTTTTTGTGCCTGGGCTTTGGTCAGGTGCCAGGACTCACACCCATAGAGGAGAATGGGCAACACACACGCATCAAACAGTCTACCTTTCGTCTCGACACTAAACGCCGACGCTTTCCAAATCTTGGTCATGTTGTTAAAGGCGCCACTTGCCATACCGATACGTATCGGGAGCTCAGCCCCGAGGTCACCAGAGGTGGTAATGGTTGCTCCCAGGTATTTAAATTTATCCACCCGGGAGACCTGGTGACCGTCGATGGATATCGGTAGCTGTTTATCGGGGCAGGCATTACTCGCCATGAGCTCCGCCTTACTGGCATTGACTCGAAGGCCAGGGCGTGCTGTTTCGTCGCAGAGTCTTGAAACACTGCGCTGTAATTCCTCCACTGTCGTACTGAACAACGCTAGGTCGTCCGCGTACTCCAGATCGCACAGTTCGCCCATTAGACCATCTCTCTGTGTTATCGGTATACCTCTTGCTCCTTGCATGGACTTTCTCAAGAGGAAGTCCATGACAATAATAAATATAAATGGAGCCAGTACACAGCCCTGTCTAACTCCCGTGGTGATCCTGAAAGCTTCAGTAGGACCACCTGGCGTTTTGACGCTACACTCGGAGTCTTCATACAGGGACTGCACCATTTTTACTATCTTTGGAGGTATACCGTACAGAGCTAAAATTTTCCATATCGATGGTCTATGTGGGCTGTCGAAGGCCTTTTCAAAAAAAAAAAAATAAAAAACCTACCTATCCACCTAGTTATGAAGACATTTAATCAAATCTTTCACACATGAACTTCTTCTTGCTCATACTACTGGCCATGGACTGTTTATACTATTTAGGTAATTTTTAGCACTTGGAACCCCGATGATCAGCCATTTCTCTTGCATTTTAGTACTCTTCTTATCGCTGGATAACCCTTAGGAATTTTGGGGATTTCGTTTTGCCCACATAAAGCGGTCAATGACATCGCCTATAAATCGCCATTTAAAGTAGGTACGTACATACGAGTATTATACTTTCTAGGTAACAATTGCTAATTCACGCACCCAGTGCAGTTTGAAATAAACAATGCAATAACTTGGCAATAACTCATAGTATAACATGAATTAGATGAAGTGAATAAAACGTATAAAGTTTTTAAAAGAGCAATATCTACCTGCACCTTTCTAGGCCGGCCACACGTGCATACATCGTAAGCGTCAGGAGAAGCTACGCTCGGAAGACTTCATTTATAGATAGGAGTAGGTGTACTGTTACTGAAGGTACGGGTAGTTGAAATAGGGTTGGTTGTGTACATAAGATGTATGTCAAGTGAACATGAAGTCATTCTTAATATAACTCTTGTGGGATTGCGAAGTGATGTTGAAGAACATTCATATTTATACCTATACCAACATTCAAACCGTTATCATATGCTTTATCTTTATTGCAAAACCAATTGTGTCAGATTTTGTAAGGTTCCGTTTGAACCACTGCGAGTTTTTGAAAATTTTCAGAAATCAAAAAAGGGCAAAATAAACATTTTTCTTTAACACTTCAAATTCATTTTTGATATCGTGATTGACATTGTAGAACATTTTTAACTATTTTAAATTAAAAATAAACAAACTTTGTAGTTCTACGAATATTTTATTATAAATAATAAAATACAATAAGATCGCGCTAAAACGTTTTCGGACTCTCGTCCATCCTCAGTAGCGTCTTACAAGTTACTAGTCCGAAAACGTTTTAGCGCGATCTAATTGTATTTTATTATTTATAATAATAAAATAAATTATAAATAATAAAATACAATAAGATCGCGCTAAAACGTTTTCGGACTAGTAACTTGTAAGACGCTACTGAGGATGGACGAGAGTCCGAAAACGTTTTAGCGCGATCTTATTGTATTTTATTATTTATAATAAAATATTCGTAGAACTACATACAAAGTTTGTTTATTTTTAATTTAAAATTTTTCTTTAGTTATACCTACGTCAATTCTCTTCTGTTGATTTGTGCCTTAGGTTATGTTGCTATTAAATAATAATATTATACTAACATTTAGGATAGTTTAATTATTCTAAGAAATTAAATCTTTATCAGGACATGTTTTTAAATATTTTAAAAATATAATGGTTGTGAAAGGTAGGTAAGGAATATAATAGAATCTGTCTAGTTTACTTAAATATGTATATTTTTTTTAGCTTATAAATGCTCACATTATGTTGAGTTAGTAACTTTTAGTTAAAGTTTTTAGTAAGTAACAAATACTTCTAAAACATATCTGAAACTGAGTTTTAAAAGTACCTTAAGTAAATATTGATACTGAATATTGAAATTGTTAACGTTAATGAAAAATGTTAACGCTGCTGAGATGACAACACATGTACACGAACTTAAAGTTTCTTTTAGGAGTTTTATCTAAATATTTTTATTTTTATCTATATATATATATATATATCTTTTTTTTTCATAACTCCTTCCCAAAACTTTAAGGAATTTTTATATCATAAAAGCTATGGATAAAAAATTTTGAAGGTAGGTATACCGACAACAAATTATATACTAATATTTTCTATGACTAAGAAGTTTGGGCTATAACATAAGATTTATCATTTACAGGTCAAACTCAATAGTTGTGGTTACCAAACTCTGGTTCAATAGGATTACATTGCAAATCGCTTGTGTATCACTTTTTTTGACCTTACAAATAATTCCATTAACATAGCGAAATGCAGGTCTTTCGTTATCTTTCTAGCTGCATTCTGGGTTTTACTATATTGTTTATAAAGTCGTTGTCTATCCAGGCCATTAACGGAAACGTGGGCTAGGCAGCGATAAATGGGTGGGCGGGCATGACCTTATCAAGTGGCCGCAGCACGCTATTTTAGAGTTTGCACACCCACTACATGTCTCAGTGCATATCAGAGATAGCCACAGTACGTTTTAACCGGCGAATGTCACAGCAAAAGAAATAAATTGTATAGTTAATGCTCGGTTGATAATCAAGACTTTCAGTCGTAAAGATCTCCCAAAAATTACATAACATAGTTTAAATGATCTAGGATAGAGAATCATCAAAAAGATAAAAATTTACACGGGTGTGTAAAATGTTCACGAGTGTATCAAGAAAACAAATATGTGCCAACTGGGTGATACATGACGTCGGTGGATTCTTGAAACCTGCTATGTGACCAAAATGCCAAAAATGAGTTTTGGGTACCAAAATGATCGTCTCGTCAAGGCGCATCTACCAATGAAACCCACTATGTGATATTGAGGTGTGAAAAAGTTATTAAGGAATTTGAAAACTACTATGTAGGTACATTAGTTAAAACTTTTAAACAGTTTTATGTGTTTCCTGTAGAATTTTGTTTATATCACATAGCAGATTTCAATAATCCACCGACGGACTAGACTCGGCGGACAGCTTGTCGAAATTGGACTTGGTTTTTTAACCCACGTGTAGTTTGTTTTCGACCAAGATAAAAATTCAAAACAGGACGACGAACCTAAAGTTCAAATTCTCAAATTTCGAAGTTCAAATTAGAAAATAGAATATGAAGAAAACAAATGAAAAGCAGTTTTTAAAGTTTCAAGTCTCACTCACCTTTACCTTTGGTCGTCCTAAACCCTTGATTAATGGCTTTGGTCGTCCTCACAGCGGCCTTGTATATCCTCCAGTAGAAAAAAAGCATCACCAACATCGGAATGTAAAATGATCCCAGGGCTGAGTAGACCACGTAACCAGCATCATTTGTCAGCTCGCAAGTCCAGGGGCAGGGGGGCGGCGGTGAGGGAGGGGGTGAAGAGGGGGGCACCAGAGTAGAGTTACGTGCCTGCGATCTGCTCGTCAGCTGGTACTCTTGCGGAGAAGCCTGCAAAAAGGAAATACTATCGGTTATAAATTGGTTGCTGTTAAATAATATTGTAACTTACTCATTTCTAATTCTTCCTGTGTTTCACTCTAACTTATAATGTTGAATCGTTATGTTGAATCGTTTTTTGTTCCATATAATCGTGTGACAGAAGTCACGGGCAAAGAATATTGAAGGTAGGTACAGTAAGATAGTTAATCTATAAAAGAAAAGCGACAATCCTTAAATCCAAACAAAAAACAATCTTTATAGGCATGACTGAAAAATATAAAAAGATTAGTGACGCTTGAATAAACCTTCTTTGGAAATAAATAACAAAATCCAAATAATAATAATACACGAGTTGCCCTATTTCAAATCTAAAATATCGTTTTTTACGACGACGCACCAAATCGCAATTTCGATATTGTTTTGTTTTACTTCAACCAAAGTTTTGTTTATGAATTGAATATTATTATTATCACAGGGGGTTACCCGGCACTACATGATGGACTTTTTAAATTTGACACTTATGATTCTCTCATTTCCAGGGTGGTTACAAACCACTACGGTTACAGGTGACTTATTTTTATTTACTTATTTAACGAGTTCGATCACCCATCCACTAGACTACTCCACTCCAATATTCAGCAGCTGCAACAGTAATGTCATTACTCATCATTAGGTCTTGTATATCACACCTCACAGGCATATTATCTCGGTAAGTGAGGAGATATTCGTCACTTTGAGTCTTGCCTCTTCCTCTTCCATCTAGTGACACCCACTCGTAATCTGTTGAGTGTCTTCCAAGTTGGGTAAGAAAGTTGGTGTCCCAGTCTTAAGCTTTCCGACAGTTCTATTTCTGGCTTCCATTATGTGCCAGAGATCTTTTCTCGCCCTGTCCGGTGGTAATTTTAGGAGAGATGTTTTTCTCAGAAAGCTTTTCCTGGATTTAAGTGACTCTGAACAGGTGACTGTAAGCACCTAAAGTTCTTACGCGGTACACGTGTACGTGTGTGTGTAATTTCAAACAACAAAACTCGCACCAATAACAACATAATCGGTTATTCAATCAGTCAGTGTTCTGAGTTATTCTGATAAAGGAATTATTGTCGTTTGATCTTTTTACCATTTGTAGCTTCATAAACCGCTAACAACAATTTTATATTGTATAAAAACAAGAGCTATTCAGCGTTGCATAAATTTAGGTGTAAGTTTGTACATGTGTATACGAATAAAGCGATAAAACGGCGATATAAAAATATCTGCCTTTTTCCAGTTCCTATAACTCCACCCGCATAAATAGTCTATTAAAATATTTTCGAATATTTGATGAAACAAAGAAGAAATAAAATTGCTCATGAATGCTAAACTCACATATTTTATGTAAGTAATACCCAGAGTTAGATTATTAGCGACACACGGTTATCTAGTAACTTTACCTACCTACCAGTCGTCGTCCTCACTGCTGAGGGTCGTGGCCATCATGCACTCTGTTGTGGACCATTGCTCGTAACTTTAATACTTGTTAAATTTGTTAAGATTATATTCAGCATCTCGTCAATAGTGTAAAAATACTTATGAACAAGATATGCTTTTAGCCCTCTCTCAAACTTGGCGTCACTAAGGCTCTGAAATATTTCCGGGAGCACGTTGGTCAGCCGAACGCTCAAACAAATGAAGCTCTTTGATGTTTTTGTTAATCTGTGCCCTGTGCTTTATGGGCATGATTTTATTTTTGTTTCTGGTATCATAGTTATGGATATCTCTCTAAGTGTGTGGATACCCAAGGTTTTAAATTTATCTCGGCACGAATCTCTTGGTTGCATGCCCAGGATGGCCCTCTCTGCTCTCTTTTGAAGTATGAATGAATAAGTACTCTCAAGGAATCTGCCGCCCGTCCCCAAATGATGACGCAAGGATATTATTTTTTGTGTATGTTTATTCATTTCTAGATCAATTTATCTATTGCCTGTAATTGCTTAAACACAAAGGTATATTACCGGTTGACTGAAAAAAGTGCCTCAGGCAATAAGTTCCGCCAGCTATACTGAAACCTTTGTTTAGAAAAGTGTTTATTTATTTATCATTTATTTATTTTATAAAAAATTTACAGTAAAATATATAACATATATAAAAAAATGCCGGTGGCATAATTTGAATAGGTACAATATGGTTTTATCCCACGTAGAGGCTATTACATTGCATGAAGCACGTGTAGACGGGGAAGGCATTGTTGCAATATATGCAAGGAACACGTCACACACATTTATATACTTAATACCCACGTACGGCTTGATTATACCAGATTCCGCATGGCTTAGCAGAGAGATTGTATTTTTTTACAATTCAGAATGTATCAATGTGATATGTAGGATAGTCGGTGGCTTAATAAATTTGTAGTTTAACAATATTATAAGAGATAAACAACGATTTGAGACTATCGGGACTAGACTTACTAGATACGCTAGGCTGATCACATTGTCCGCAGCCAAAACGATTAATGGGCTGGCATCCTAGGATGTCCCAGAGAAACCCTGGAAGACCCCACCTCCGATGTAGAGATGATTTGGCAGGGTTTGGATGCGCAGTAGGCGTAAAATAGACAGGAGTGGAAGAATATTGAGGTTTTCGTTCAGGAGTAGGTAAACGCTTCCAAGATGACAAAAATAAGAAGAAAATGAACTCACTAATATCCATATTTTTACGTACCTATGTATATAAAAGTTAAGAGGAGTTGTACCCAACATTATGTCAAACAATGTATCATTTCTCTTTTTTAATGTAATCTCATTCTTTTTTAATGTAAAGAATTGTGTTCCGGGCCGGGGCGGGGTCGTGAGTGTGAGTATTTTTCCCTACTTACATTTCGTCTCCAAATGGGCCTGTGGGAGGCAGCCTAACTATTTATTTTTGGGATTCGGCCCGAAACGTTCTACAATTCCATCTAGAATCATGCTTAATTAATAATTACCTTCCCATGCTTTTCGTGGATCAAAAAGGGAGAATTATGTCAAAAAAAAATCTTATAAAAACACAATTGAGTCAGGTAATTAAGCATAGCATGAATATTGCAATTTTATTGGCTTACTTACATAGGTACCATTATTTATAGGGGATCGATACTCCATAATCCATACGCGGCTAGGATGTATGTATGTATAATAAGTATATTATATTATGTAGTCACACCGCACACACATAAACACACCCTCACATACGCACATTGAACCAACCATACGGGTGACATTTTTCATTTCTTTTTCCAATTTGATTGTGTAAATAATAATAATATGGTAAAACGTGGATTCGTTGGAGCCTATCGAAATGGAATTCGTGCATACCTAGGCGCAGCAAGTAGCAAAGTAGGTTATGTAATAAAAAAATCATAGATGAAAACGTACGAAGTGGAAAATATAGTCGGATAACATAACCATGTCAATTTTAAAAATTAAATCGATGTTCAAAATGCGTTTGATCTCACATAATATGTTTTCCTAGGAATGCAGTTCTGCTATTAAGCGGCCATAAACAGCGGTGCAAGACGTCAGTAGAACGTTGTCTATGTTGTTACCGTAGCGACAAAAAAATATCACAAGGGAGTTGCAAATGGGTTGTCGAAGGCAACTACTTCTAGTGTTGAATCTCCATAACTCCAATAAGAGGTATCTCCCGCATATAGCTAATTAATTACATTATCAATCAAAATCATTAAACAACTTATTTGTTATTCAACTTCGATAAATGAAAAGTTAATATAAAAATTATGTAAATAAATAATATAAAAATTTGTTCATTTGTGAAATAAAAATTAATGACATCAATAATAATTGAACGGTTGTGAGAATTTATTGAACGTATCGGCTAGCAATGTTCTTTTAAACACAGGTCAAAAAACCTACAATACGATATAATAATTGCGGTTAGTTCGTCCGAAACTCGTTTTTTTGTTGAAACACAATATTTTTCATATATGATCAAACCAATTCAACTACACGAAATGTATTGCATATTTTTATTCTTCTCTAAGGGTGGGTTTGTCGATCGTTAGTAATAGCAAAGCGTTAGCAATAGAAAAGTAATAGCAATATATTAGTCATTTTATCATAATTTTGCTTGATGAAAATATGGTTGCTCTCTTGTTCTCAATAATTTTCAACTTTTATCTCTATATTTAATTGATTATTAAATATCTACTTGTTATATATTATTTTCTTATGTATATACTTACATGGGATTTTTCGACACGTTAAACAAGTCGAGAATTCTCTTAATTAAATGTTTCGGAGACTTAAACATTACCACCTAATGGCGAACGTTGTTAGCGTAAAGTGATCACACTTATGCCAGCCTTCGAAATAACAGTAGAAGTGTTCGAAATAACGTAGTGGTTTGTTCCATTTAAAAATCGAATATAAGTAATTAATTGTTTTGAGTCATTAGTTGTTACATATTCGTGATGAAAATATGTTTTTAAGCATTGTGATGTTGGTATGCATGTTACTAATCGATTATCATTTACTTTGATATTCCTTACGATCGAGTAACACCTAAAACTTTACTATCAGGTACTCGCGGCGTCGAAAACCCCACCCTTAGTCTCCGTGATAAATGGTTTTCCTAGAAACAACTGTTACTCTGCAAATAAATTTCAAAGTGTCTGCAGTCTCGACGTGGTAAAGTAAAATTGGCACTTTTTAAGGGCAAAATGGAAAAACCATTAAGGGCTTACGATCGTCTTCTACTCTTATTCCGAAGGCTGGCTTAGTGTGATCACTTTACATTAACAACGTTCGCCAACTTAAGCCCGTAGTGGTTTGTTCATACCATTCAAAAATCGAACAAAGTCAGTGATCCGTTGTTGATATATTCATTAAGATCTAGTCCTTAAAAATGGACGCAAGAATCTACATAGAAAACCAAAAAATTGATGATTATAATTTTCTATGCCTGTCGTTCGACAAGTTTTGCTGCTAGTTGAAACAAAATATTACATCATAAGAAAAAATCAAAAATAGAACATGAATCTAATGAAGAAATTACTTTATAGGTACTTATATTCGTTAAACTTTCGAAAATGATTTCAGTTTTATAGTAGTATCAATGAATAAGTAAAATCGAATAGCATCAGCGGGTCTCCTCATAAATATAGGAGTTAAATAAGTAATTTCACCCTGGAAGCTAAATGTAATGAAATAAATCTTAAGAATGAGAACCCCCTATCGGGAACTAATCCTACCTTTAAATCTTTACCTAGGAAAGTACGACCTAGAAACACAGAGATAAGACGCCCATATATATCAAGAGAACCGTTTATTTTTCGATTGATTATTTCTGTACCAATCCTATCAGCAAAATTGAAAGTTAACCAAAGCCAATAGGCAATAAAGATGAGACATTAACAAAAATGGATATAGTCATATCCTGGCGCCAAATACATGACAGCAGTCGCAGTCTTTAAATTTGGTTGCTCTCTTGTTCTCAATGATTTCCAACTTTTATCTCTACATTTCATATATTATTAAATATCTAAGTACTTGATGTTGCATAGGTACATGAGATTTTTCGACATGTTGAGAATTCTCATGATTAGGAGTTTCGGAGACTTAAATATTACCGCCTAATGGGGAACGTTGTTAACGTAAAGTGATCCCACTAAGCCAGCCTTCGAAATAACTGTAGAAGACGGTCGTAAGCCCGTAGTGGTTTGATTCCATTAAAAAATCGAACATTAGTAATGAATTGTTAGAGTCGTTAGTTGTTATTCTTTAATTTCTATTTTGTTTTTGAATATTGTAGGATTAAGATTTTTTTCAATAAACTTCTCAACACTACTTCTTTTGTGGTTCCATTTCGGATCATAGGATCTCTTTGCTATTTAGATAATATATATTTTCTCACGCATGTAATTTTTTACAAATATGTTTTTGTAAGAAAAATCAAATTAGAATTCAAGTGAAAATTGAGCCATGAATGAAATAATAAAGACAAAGTGGCTGGTGGCCAAGCGTTACAGTCCGCGAATTTTGTAGTCCGAAGGCCGTGGATTTGATTCCCGATGCGGGTCTCCTTCTTACAAGCTGTGAATGATGTATTTTTACTTTCAATGAGCCCAGATTTGTTTAAAAAATTGGTGACTAACCACGATGATAAAAAATATTCTTTTCTTTGAAATAAAAAAAAAATGAGAGCACATTGGCCCTTGAGTAAAACTTACTTTATTTTTACTTTTTTTTTTTTAATAAATGTGTATGGGTGAGTGAATGCTATTTTTATTATTTATTTTTTTATTGATTTTTTTTATTATTTTTTTTTCACCCATCACGCCGTGTCCCGTAAGGGGTAGGCAGAGAGAACGGACCTCCACTCTTTTCTATCCAAGCATACTTCTTTCGCTTCTTCCACCGACATACCATTTATCATACAGCTTCTCCTATTTCTCTTACTTCTTACCTGGCCTTCCTTGAGGACGGAATCGATGTGTTCGATCCACGTCATTCTCGGTCGCCCACGCTTTCTTACACCTTCCCTTTCAGCCTTATGAATTATCTTTGTCATTCTGTTTGCATCCATTCTTTCCACATGCCCAAACCATCTCGACTTATTAACTTAATTAAAATGAATCTGGGCTCTTTTTTTTTAAATAAAACAATTTATTTGTTATTCCACAAATTTAATAACCTGTGCCTGCGAACCTAATCGTTAAATTTGTGGAATAACAAATAAATTGTTTTATTTAAATTACCGAATTTAAATAATTCCACTAATACACACGTTCAATTCGTTAATTTTATGAATCTGTGATAACAAAAATACACTTTCGACATTTTTCACATAAAGCAAACCTTGTGTTGTGAAAGTAGTGGAAATGGTAATTCGAACCTACTGAAGGCAGTACGCTGTAGGTACGAAAGCTGAACGAAAGACTAGTAACATAAGGCTGTTTAGTATTTTCTGTATCAAACTGTTTCGAAGGAAAAGCCATTTGTTTTCTCACCATCTGAAATTGATAGAGGGGGTGGTGTAGGGCAGAGGTTAAAGTTTATTTCCTAATATAAGACGATTCGAGGGCCAAAAGTAAACATAATTATACTTCTTCTCACGTTTAAAAGAACCGCCATAGAATTAAGTAATTTTTAATCCCATCCCCCGCAAGCCAACTCTTTTTCTTTCTTATTTGTCCAAGGAGAGAGGATGGCGAGGCAGCAAGAGAGATCAGGAAATTATCTCACAAAACTACAAGATAAGACTTAATTAATTAAATAATATTAATAATAAAAGTAAAGAAGAGAGTAATTTAATTAAAATATTTTCGTTACAATGTTCTCAGAAACTTTAAACTTTTTATGATTTTCACCTTAAACAGTTTTTATCCATGACACCTTTATGAAGAATAAATCTTATAGAATTATCTAACAACTAATGACTCTAAAAATTCATTACTGATGTTCGATTTTTGAATGGAACAAACCACCACGGGCTTACGACCGTCTTCTACTGTTGTTTCGAAGGCTGGCTTAGTGTGATCACTTTACGTTAACAACGTTCGCCATTAGGTGGTAATGTTGGAGTCTCCGAAACTCCTAATCATGAGAATTCTCGACATGTTCAACATGTCGAAAAATCCCATGTATGCAACAAATAGATATTTAATAATAATTAATGAAATATAGAGACTAAAGTTGGAAATTATTGAGAACAAGAGAGCAACCAAATTTAAAGACTGCGACTGCTGTCATGTATTTGCCGCCAGGATATGACTATTAGTATAAATCTTATGTTTCTCTCCTTGTTTCGTAACATTTAGAACAAGTCTAACAAAAAGCATTAGCATATTCGTTTCTGATACAATTTTGAAACTTTCTATGTTTGAGTTTTATCTCCCATAAGCTTGAAAACATTAAATTTTTAGAGTATATTGCATTATTGTAGGTAGGTATATGAAACGTGTAAATAATTTGAAAATCGCCATGTTGGTTTTAGGTTAAGTTTATGTTTTTCGTAACAGTCAAGACTGTTTTGGATGTATGTACATATGTATTGTATATTTATCAAAATCATCTAACGGATTTATAACCGTAGAACATTAAAAAAAATAAAGATAAATAAGCAAATTAATATGTATTGGAAAGAAACAAGACTAGCATGAAAATTCATGGGAAAGTGTTGAATAATTAAAAGTAGGCACTTGAAATGTTTGGTTAGATTTAATATGAATTGTTCAAACTGGATATAGGATAGTTTCTGAGTTCAAAACTGATTACAAAGATTTGAAAACAGTTGAGGGCACAGTGGTGATTTGAATACCTTGATCAAAGTTAATGGTTGAACTGGCATATTAATAGTGTTCATTCTGTTTAGACACAAATGGGTGAACACAACGAGAAGCAACCAGAGGCGAATCTTTAATACGACCCAAGTGCACGGTCTTGTATGTACCTGTTTGTAAGGTCTGTGTTAGGAGTAACATAGTACATATTTGGGAAGCTCACCGGTTTTTACTACTCCATCAGTATTGAGAACTTCAATCCATGGTTTGTGCTATATTTGCTACTGCGGAGTATGCATATCCGGTTAAAAAATCTGCTCACGGTAAATATGTGGATGTACCTGTGAACGTGATGAATAACTTCAGGGTGCTTTATGCCATCACCTGTCATCTGCAAGCTGATTCAGAGAAATTTAAGCATTCCAATTAAACAAGACACATATTATTGTAACCACTAACCAGCCGCATTGCTACTTCGAAACAGCTTCATGAAGGGAACTTACAACCTCTCCCATTGACTTTTACAGCAACGCAGTGAGGAATTGTGGCAAGTGCACTTGCGAGCGACGCTGTGGATGGTCCAACGTGAGGGCAACAGTACAGGCGATTACTACTTGTCGTAAGCATTGTGGAATGCCCCCAATAGACACAGGGTTGGTGTCACCAGGTATAGGAAGAACCAACATAGATGGGGCTAGCTCTCTGCAGACGAGACTAAAGGTGAGTGTTATGAGCTCCAATACGAAGACCACCTCCTGACATACCCATTGATTAGGGAAAGCTGCAATCAACAAGAATTTATCCTGGTGAACGTCAAGGCGTTTACTATCGCTGCTGTGACAAAAAAAATAGGTAAATAAGTAAAGTAAAAGCCTCAAATTAAAGTTTTCTTATCATCGAATTTTGTTATTTATGTACAAAAGGGATACCTACACAAAAAGCATGAACGAATCATTTTGTATAATCTTGATATTATTTACGGAGTGTAATAATGTTCTTCAAACGGCTCTGGAAATTAATAGATAGCAACTTATCTAAACTAACTAAGTTTGAACGGAAATCGTAGGTTTGGGACGTCGTAATTTCCAAATATCTATTGTTATACTCACAGCCGGTTTCATAAAAAGCTTCAAAATAACACTTTAGTTAAAGTTATTTTTAAAATTTAAAGACTCCTTTAAGCTGACGCGTTTCATAAAAAAATATTCCAGCTAAAATTTGAAATGTCAAAAAAATATTTTAGAGTTGGTAGCAGTTGGTATTGTTACCATGGAAATCTATAAAAAAACATAGGTTGTTTACTAATATTTTCGCGGAATTTCTATTGATCTGTCAATTTCATTTCTCAATAGAGCATCAAAGTGCCGTTTTTTGTGTTAATTTATTATTATGGTTTATGAATTAGTAAACGAAATCTGTAAACAATAATATTATTCTTCCCGTTTTGCTATGTTTTCCGCCCTATTTAAGTAATTTTTAACCACAGTGTCACCGCATACAAAATGTTTATCTTTGTGACAGAGAAAGCGCCACGTAATTTTCTATGAACTCCGGTGGTAAAAATTTGAACTACCAAATGTCGACTTTAACTAAAAATAATAATCAATAACGGTACTTTAGCTAAGAGTCGGTTTAAAATGTCGTTTTGTTGTTATGAAACCCGTTATTTTTTAAAGAGGGTTTAAAGTCTCCTTTATTTTTTATGAAACCGGCCGTTTGTTAGTTACATCATACCATCATAATTCAGTAAAGTTTGGTTTAAATGGGGTCTATTCTTTAAACAATGTGTACAATAAGACATGTGTTGTATTTCCTACTACACCGCCATCTCGTGGATTTTTTTTTAAAAGTAAAGCAATTATAGAGGAATTGTTTTGATTTCAAACAAATGACCCATCGAACTTCATCCCGCATCCGAATCAACGACAACTATTACATAATGCAATAAATTATTAGCTAAATTTAATTAAGTTTTAATATCGTGAATCACATTTTATTCATGTAATAAGTTAAAATTATTTTTTTATTCTGAGTTCAGTCGAAAGTCGACGGTCGGGTCAGCTAGTATAATAATAATAATACAATATTATAATAATAATAATAAACTTTATTATAAACAAATATGGCACATGAAAAACAATACAAGCAAATCAAAATCATTTAAGACAAATAAACACATTCAAGTGCAGTCTTGGACACCCTCGCTAGGCATAGCCTGTGTCGAGTAGTGTCCATAGAAACAGCCTTCTTCTTGAAAACCACAAAGGGAAAATGATACAATACACACTCAAGTAAAGGAACATCGTAACAGATTAAAAAGAAAGACAAATAAAAACATTCAACAGTGAAAAGAGTAAAATCATATTGCATCTATAATGTACCTAATCGAAAAGAAAAACAGAATTTAATATATCCGAAGTAATAAAATTATAATAATGGTAATGTAAATAATGGTACGACTAAATTTAGTATAATTAGGATATTTTTAGTTGAATATAATAAACCACTCGTGTAGAGAATATAGAATCGGCTGTATAGAGTAGGTATATATTCCCTACATATTTTTTGGTTTTTGAAGATCAATACACTGCGTTATCTCCTCTATAGACCGTTCTATTGTTGTAGAAGATAATCTAGGCTCATAATAAGATTATGAGAGAAATAAAGGTTTTATATAATAAAATATAAAAATGGAGTTTTGGAAAGAGAACGAGGCAATTGTGATTGAAAGGCTCGAAAGAAGATTAAAATTTGGAAATTTATATTAATACTAGCTAGTTACCCGTGGCTTCGCTCACGTGTTACTGTATTTGCTTTCTCTTCCTAAACAATGCAGAATTAATTATATTCGCATCAAAATTAATAATAATAAGAAACATCATCAACATTTCTTTTTTTAAATATATTTTCTAAAATTTCCATTAAATTACTATATTTTTATTTATATTTGTCGTTATTAATCTGTATTTAAAAAATATGTGCTTCTTATACAAATAGAATCAGCCCGCGAACTTAAAAATTTCGCTAACTTGACTGACATTGTTCTATGAGAATCCCAAAAAATAACTCGAATAACTTTTATTCCATCAAATGACGTTATTTGAAATCAATTTTTATATTGCTGGATATGAATAAAAAAATATTCAGGTCTCGAAAAGCAATGAAATTAGTGATCTTTAAAACACTTATTTCTATCTGCTTTGGGCATTTTTCAAGCTACAGACGTTTTTTTTAACATTTCAATTTATATCTTTCACGTTGATTTGTTGTTGTTTGTCTGGTCGTAGGTTCGAAATTTAGTTCATAAATATCTTATCCTGAGCAAACACGACATAAAAAGAATAAACGATATCGGTCCAGCCGTTCAGGTCGAAATAAATAAAGTTAAACGTGAAAACTGTTAACGTTCCGAACGTTAACGTTTACCAAATTGAAAATGGTTTCCAAATGGTTAACAAAAAAAAATGCGTTTCGTCTTCAATATAATAGCAGCGTCGTAATACTTCCAAAGATTTTGAGGTAACGTTTAACGTTAATTTTGAATAACTGACAGAATTATTTTTTTGACTCGGAATTTGGAACAGCATTGTTTAACGCACGTTGAACAACAGTTTTTACGTTATCTCTATGGAAATAACAACAAATTGTTAACGTTGGAGCTGTCGTTTATATTTCGACTTGGCCTCCAGGCGTGATGCGATGACCACGTAAAGTAGGTCTCCATTTTTATAATAACGTAATATTCTCCCTTTTAAGCCCCCCCCCCCCCCCCCCCGCTCACCGCAAGCCAGCCCGGAGGAAACTAAATTTGCCCGATTGCCAAAAAGCCAGCCGCACACAAATCAAGCCCGTGGCGGTTCCCCCCAAACCACCCCATAATACGGGAGGCCTTGGACCCACTCAGGAGAATAGGTTAGGCATAAAGAACTCTCCATTGCGCTCGAAGTCGTCCGAGGCTCATTGTGCCTTTTCTAAACGGTTGAGGTTTAAGGAAGTGAGGTGGTCAACTCAGTATTCTAATGGTATAAGTAATTGGCGTTCGACTATAAACGAATTTTCGACAATATAGAGTAGGAAGAAAATTAACTGTCCACTGTTTATATTTTTTATTAGATGAAACGGATATCGGCAACTATCCGATATCCGGTCTATCCGGCGGCGTAAATAATATCCTGCCGGATAGTAAAAAGAGACATGTTTGGATAACTCATTGATTTGTTTATTAAAGTATCACTTAAGAAATACACCTTATAATCACAAAATAAATTCTACAACATAGAAAATTGATTATCAAGCATAAGGTAAATTATGGAGAGTAATTCTATATAATATTTCGTTATATAGACTATTAGACTATATAGAGGAAAACAGCAGCTTTGCTGGTCTTCGTAAGTAAGGAAAGTTTAATAAAACAACGTTTCGTCATATATCATCCTGGCTGAAGATGCAGATAGTTTCCGCGATTTTTGGAACAATAACGTTCCGGCAACGGAGTCAGTCCAATTGGTATATACCGCCTACGTAAGCATAATTCATGCGTTGTACCCATGGTAATTTACGCACTGGCCGGGCTCTAGTAAGGACTTATTTAGCATTCTACGAATTTTATAAATTTTTGAAAATAAAAACACCGATATTTTAAGGGGAGCGCTTTTCTTCCTCCCGCAAGGGTTCCGAAGACAAAGAAGATCTTCTCATACCGAGAGGGTCTTCCTCGTGTTCTGCTCCTTCGAAGCAGAGCTGAGGGATCTGGAAATGGTGTGTGAGGAGGTCATAATATCCGGCTAACTGCTATCCCTTTCGTCTCTATTTTTTATACGTTCCAGTGGAAAGTTAATTTTTTCGCACTATACAGTGACGAAATGATATGGTCATTGACTTGCCAGTGTTTTCAAAACAATTATTTACGATCTATCCTAAAATGATGTGAGGATTTTGTAGATAATTTTAAAATTTAATATTTTGCACTTTTACTACATTTGATATAAAATAATTTACCTATTGACTTCATAATACTATTTACCTTTTTTCAACATAATATTATATCAACTTGCTATTCATGGTTTACGCAATAAATTCAAAGCAAGATTACTCACATAGTTTTTTTTTGCTAGTGTTTTTATGAAATGGCTTCAAATATTTTAATATACAGATCAAGACATAAAGAATTGCAATACAATCCAGATTCTTTTCGTGAACTTACCGTAAATTATTTTAGTAGAGACAATAAATTACTAAAATAGGTAGGTACCTACATAATGATTTTAATGTCGATCGTAAAAAAAACAATTCAGAATCGCTGTACAGGATGCATGGTACGAAAAATATATTGAAGTAGGTAGGTACGTAAAGTGTTTCTCTGAATTCACGGAAAGTGTATTATCTCTTATATAAAAATGGAACGCTAATTTGCGCGGTCATCGTATGGGTAAGAACACGTTGAAAGCCGATTACAATCCGCGCCGACCAGCTCAAAGATTGTTGTCTATGGTTTCCATGCATTTAAATGGGCATGTCGGAAAGCGGGTTCCTGCTTTTTATGTGGGTTTCCCCATTCAAATGCATAGTAACATTCTTTGCGCCGGTTGGCGCTAGTCAGAATCGGCATTCTACGTGTTTCTTACCCTATGAGAACAGCTGAACTTATATCGCCCATTTTTTTGTCGTGTTTGCTTTTGTCTGAAGGGTCTTATGAAAGAAAAAAGTTGCACGGAATAAAAATAAAACTTCCATATTATTATTACATTTTTTCTAATTTTGAAATTAAATCAGGCGTTTGACAGGAATCAGTTGTTTGATGAATGATACGATTCACGGAATGCTGATAGTAAATAATATAATGATATGTTTTATAACAGATGCAGCGGTTACAGTAGTTAAAAAGGTAATAATGAATGTATCATTATACTAATTCAAATTCAATAATATAAGGACCACGTCGTCGTCTGTGTTAAATAACTTTAAACTGAAATCAACTTAAAGTTATACATAAAATCTCGAACATATTATTTATATTCCAAGGCGGGACGAAGTTTGACGGGTCGGCTAGTTCAAAACTATATTATTATTATAAATTACAATAGTTTCGACACGTGTATTGGAGAAAGTAGGTTGGGTTGGTTAGGAACCTACCTACGTATATATTCATACACGCTGCACCGGACCAGCTGGCGGTGTATGTATGTTTATTGTATGAAACGATGTCGTCCATAAATTAAATTTTTACAAAAGTTGTTAAGAAAAGTTCGAGATGTACTGCTATGATGTATGTATTTTTTATAGAAAAATAAATTATCTAGTTGTAGCGTTTCAGCGTTTTTCGATATTTTTATAAAATTCTGAAATATATACACTGAAAATCGTAAATTTGTCATAAAAAAAATATTTTTCTTTATAAAAAAAGTTTGAGAAATCCTGGAACTTCTTCATTAAATTATATTTTAGATATAGTATTTTTCTATATACATACACAATTTTAGGGTTCTAGATTTTATGGTTTTCGAGATATATGGAAAAATTAAATAAAAATTCAAAGGTTGATAACCCCTGACTGAAAAAAAAATTCAAAATTCTGAGTATACAAATTTTGTATGCTTAAAGTATTCAATATTTTCTGAAATTTTAGGATCTGTGCATCAAGCGAATCAAAAGTTATAAAGAGGGGACGGATACCCACACATACACGTTGGAAAAGTGCCCCTCACCCCCTCCCCTCTAATTAATGATATCTTTTGAAAACGAAATAGTATAATTTGACTCTTTCTGAAGAAATCATTTTTTTGAAATTTCGATAAAACCAGTTTTAAACTTTTTAGGAGGCACTTAAAAATCATCCCTTTTTATATGTGCCCTTTTTCGTCCCTTTTAGTTAAATTTTGGAAAAATTGCCGAATACGCTAACACTCATTTCTATAGAAGAATTCATATGCCAAATCTCAAGTTCGTACCATGTCTAGTTTCCGAGATATTCGCATACTTTGAAAAACATTCAACCCTATTTTTCACCCCCTTAGGGGTGGAATTTCCAAAAATCCTTTCTTAGTGGAAGGTTTTGTATTGAGACCTACCTGATTTTTAAATTTCACTTCTCTACGATTAGCCGTTTGGGCTGTGCGTTGATGAGTCAGTCAGTCAGTCAGTCAATCAGTCAGTCAGTCAGGCACTTTCCTTTATTATTATAGATTATTTAATTATAATTAAGTAAGTACCTACTGTTTTAATTCAACTCATCCCTTATATAAGCTTATAAAAATCAATTATCTATGGGTAACTGCTAATCATAAACAAGATAATCCACAGTTAATTTAAATTCATATACCATTACACTGCAATTTATTGTGCATTAAAAGGGATTTATTTATATTGGAATTTAACTACGATCAGTGGAAAAAATAGCTCAGCGATAGAAAATATTACGATCAAACTGTCATCGAGAGTTTAACGCATACCGCTTGATTGTGAGCTGATCTCTGTAGATTTTGACCACCCGCCATATTGGAGTTAACGTCAATTGACAGTTGTTTCGAGTATACAAGAACGCTTTGAATGAGTGATTGAAGAATACACTGTATTTAAGTTTTTTCCCCGTCCAAATATGTGCTCCATTCATATTTTGGTCCATTGTATTTGGATTTATTAAGGACTTAACTATATTTTGATATAAAATAATTAATTAAAAAAAAATAAGGTACCTGATCTGCATCAATACCTAACTCGAAATCATTCAAATCTGACATAGCGCATCTTGGATGTTAACACTCGCGTTTCCCGGCTTCTATTTTGTTTGTTAACAAAATTTTGTGTGAAATGTCATCTTCATACATAAGAGACGCGGATCAATTAATATTTTTTAAAAGTGAAGTAAAAATTGATCAGTGAGTTATACGTAATCTTGCGAGTAACGATTTTTTTTAATAAATAAGACGGTTAAAGTTTTTTCGAAATTTAGAGGATAAACCTCTACTTTACATTCTGTGCTACAATTTAGTGCCACAGTTTTTTTAGTATTAATTTTTTCAAAAAATTTTAAGCCACAATCACTCCAAATTGATGACAACCAAAAAAATGTTCCATTAACGATCACTCCAAATGGATGTCATCCATTTTTGACAGATGTGAAATTTGAGTTTTTTTTTCAATCATAATAACGATATTTCACTACATATGATTTCATTTTAAACAACAACGAGTGTACGTACATACCCTGGTGGAAGGATTATTGACAAAATGAGACGAATTCGGACTAAGTTCTTAACACTGACAATCATGTGATGTAACGACTTGAACCATGCCCACTCTAGATCAATCAGTAGCAACCCTTAAACCATATTTAAGTTTTTTTTATTTTTGTCAATCTGTATGAGGAGGATTTTCCTCCTTTTTCCATTTCCGTCTTATATAAGATTGTATGTTAATTGTTTGCAGATATAACCGCAAGGTATGTTTTTTTTGCCTTTGTATACATGTAATTGTGTTTTTTTTTCTTTTTTATTTTCTTCATCATTTGAGATTATATAATATTGTTATACGAACTCCTCCCCGAAGCACGAGTTTTACTCATTTTCGGGGAGAATTTCAATAATAGCGATTTTGTTTCAATTTTTTATTTTGTATTATATTATTATGCTCAGATAATTATCAATAAAGGAATTTTATTATTATAAAATTATATTATATTTTAATATTCTGAAAATATAGGAAAAGTACAAATTTTTACATAGTAGAATTAAAAATAACAGAGTGTTCCGCTAACATTTCAAAATTCAAATGTTAAGAAGCACCGTAACCTACGTAGTTCAAATTATAATTCGATACAGCAGTTTTAAGATATTTCTAACAAGAATATGTATCAACTACTAATAACTCTAACAATTCATTACTAATGTTAGATTTTTAAATGGAACAAACCACTACGGCCTTACGACCGTCTTCTACTGTTATTTCGAAGGTTGGCTTAGTGTGATCACTTTACGGTAACAACGTTCGCCGCTAGGTGGTAATGTTTGAGTCCCCGAAACTCCTAATCATGAGAATTCTCGAAATGTTCAACATGTCGAAAAATCCCATCTATGCAACAAATAGATATTTAATAATAATTAATGAAATACAGATAAAAAACGTTGGAAATTATTGAGAAAAAGAGAGCAGCCAAATTTAAAGACTGCGACTGCTGTCATGGCCACAAGAATCTAGAAAAAAATTCCAATAAGACTTAACAATTCACTCAAAATAAATTGATACACCTATGATGAAAGCGACAGACTTTACATACTCACGTCAGCATCACGTCGTGTAAGTACCTACCTATGTTTGCTTTCAGTAATAAAATAGGGTGGATAGCAGTTAACGCAGACCGATTAACACTTGTATTCAAAATGTTAATTGGAGGTATAAAGAGTTTCTATATTGAATTAATTAAGCAAATGTCAATACAACGTTACGTTGTTTCTCCGATAGCATTGTTCGTAATGTTATTACATCTATTACTCGACTGACGGACCCAATTTAAAACAACAATTTTATTACTCGTAAAATATAATTTATTCAAGCTTAAACGAACTTTAAATACTGGGATAGCGTTTCATCGCGAAATTTAATTAAACGCGGTACTCTGTTCGGAGAGTATAATATTAGATAATATATAAAATAATGGTGATACAGCGTACATAGCTACCTATTATAGAGGCGAGGGTTATTGAAATAATCAAATTAAATGGCCACATATTATTTATGTTCAATACGATAAGTAATTCCTCAGTTTAACAATATGTTGTTAACGGGTAGGTTAGTGACTGACGATGGCTCCCTGATACCAGGCAACCTCTGGGTGACTTGTTTCCCTGTACCCCTACATGTGGGGCTCTCTAGGGGCAGACTCTTGTCCCTATTCCTAAGATGGACATTTTATAATGAAACATAGTCTTGAAGAATTGAAGAAGTTGGCTATGCAGGAGGCCCAATAAATGGCAACGTTTCATAAACGAATTGTTGCCTGTCGCAATAGACATAATTCGGTCACAGTCATAAGAGGCATTATAAAAAATTGTCCCATCACCTTATGTTATCAATGTGTGAAAAGTTTATTTCTTCTTTTTCTTTTTTTAGGTCTCCTGTGACGTGGACTCCTGACTATCCCTCCATCTTTTGGGTGATCGTTCAGGAGGTCTACTTTATAGAGGAATTTTGTCTATAAACCTTCTTACAGCTCTTGTGTTCACCATCCTGGATACATGAGTAGGTATTTCAGAACTTTATTTCCTCTCTTCCTCACGAGAAAATGTGTTCAACTTGGCATCCTCTGTCTCAGGGTGGAAAATAGCCGTGGTGATCCAATATCATAACCTTTGAACGCGTCTGAATTCAAAGAAAACTGAAATAAAGCTTTACCTCTTCCGACATTATGTAATACAAGAACCGCAGATATTTTTTGAGGAGGTGTATCACACTTTCTATTTGAAAAAGCTTTAAGTACTATGAATGGTTATGTCATAAATAATAGAGAAATATTTTTGAAACGATAACAGTATGACATAACGTTAATCTCTGCCTGAAGGCATTCCCCAAAGATATCTACATAATAATTCAGTAATGTATGTATATTTATTTATTTATTTATTTGTTTCACTCCAACTGTATGTCAGAGCATCACGCTAAAACCGTAGGTTCTGCGTTGAATATTTTTCTTCGCAGTTTTTCGCAAATACAATTGTGGTAATCTGAGATACAAATATTTACATTTCATTAAATATATTTTAAATTATTTACAAATTTCTAAAAATTTAAAATCTTCATACAAAAATGAGAAAGTCATGTTTTAAAAGTAAAATTATACGTCTAAATTTTGTGTAGAACTGTAGCATTACGGTATGAAAATGTACAAAATCGATCGAAGTTTGATTTGAAATACAAAAAATTTAAGTAAAAGTCTTTTAATTCTTATTTTATAAAGATTTTCACCGAAACTTCTTATAAAATATGTACGCCATGACAGATGACTAAGGCCGGTAAAGTTCGCTTGCACCCTCTCTCTCCTAAGGTAGGTACCTCATTAAATTTATCACTACAGTCATAAGTAGGTCAAACTAACTATACATAATATAATACTAGGTAGGTAGGTACCTATATCTACACACAGTATGAAGGACTTGCATTAGGAACAACTACACGTATTATAATGCTAGGTAGGTTTTACCTATGTATAACTACATTCTTCTTTTAATTTTTTCGCGTATTCAACAGTGAGTATTAATTTTTCCTCATCTTCTATTTTTTTTATAAATATTGAAAGTGACATTAGTTTTTCAAATTTTTCGCATATTTAGCAGTGAATCTTATTTTTTCCTTTTTTGAAACATTAGCTGGGTACACATTCTAAATCTTAGCGTGAAAAATTTTGAAAATGATAGATTATCTATAACATTTGACCGATAATCGCTCATTTTTAAAATCTTAGCGAATTTTTTTTTTGAAAATGAGCGTTTGTCGGTCAAATCTTAAAGATAAATCGTTACGTGTGTACCCAGTTATTAAGATAATACATATACTCCTGCCGCCGTAGACAAATTCAAATTGGCGTTCGACTACTAACAAAGATTTCGATAATGTATAGTGCGAAAAAATTAACTGTCCTCTGGAACATATAAACATTTATTCAAACCAAACAATGATCCTTATAGTATAAAATATAAAAAGTGGACAGTTAATTTTCTTCCTACTCTACATTGTCGAAGAATTCGTTTGTAGTCGATTGCCAAATGCATTTTGTATAGGCCTACTGGTCCTGAGAAGGGGAAAGCTGCATACAAAACCTGTTCAATAACCTACGGCTCAAATCTGACTAGCCAAATCAACAACGTAAAGCAAGACGGGTATCAGCTAGTAATAAATAACATAGAAGAAGCTACGATCTATTCATATTATCAACATCACAATCACGTGTATGAGGTACAGGTAGATACTAGAGGAAAACTGTTTAATGCCTGCAAGCACTTTTTCTTTTGTAAACGCTAACTCATGTCCTGACACAATATTGGAATCTTGTCTTTTTTTAAGTTGTACTTATCACCATCTACTTTTATATTTTGTTTAACGAAGTCGAATCAAAATAGGTATCATTCAAAAAATTTACAGATCATTTTGGATTTGATTTATAAAAACCGCAAATAAATCTATATTATGTAAATGATAAATATTTCTTTTTTTCAATATTTTCAATGTCTGTTTTTTAGAATTATTCATTTAGCTTTGTTCATTATTTTGTTTTATTTTGTGTCTGTTTATTTATTTTAATATGCATTAATTTCCTAAACTTCTTATTGGTTTGGTTTGCTTTGTTTTTTGTTAAATCATAATAATATACGAGAAGTGCCTACTTTTATAAAAAAATTCACTTTTGCTACATCATCGTTCTACACACTCTATTTTGATTTGCCGATTTTACTTTTCTGTCCCCATGAAATATTTTCTTCTTAAAACTTTAAGAAACTTATGCAAATATTTAGAAACCAATATATCTGTCCAGCTGATCTCGAGTTTTAGTGAGACACACTCACAACCAACCATTTTTATGTATTAAAAAAGAAGATTATCCATTTATTTGTTAAGGGTCTCCATAATATCCAAAATTATTGTAAACAAGCTAAATAAAAAATGTTGAACCATTTAGATAAAGGTGCAATCATTTAATAGGAAGTAAACCTTCAATACTATTTGTTTTCATACATACTGCAAATTCCAAATCGTTTCCACCTATTTTGAAACACAAAAGCTGATTTCGACGGAACAATATGATTATATCGGAATTGTTAGTTGTGGGGGAAGTCCTGACGAGACCACAAGCCGATCCCAAAATAAGATTACATCGATTCCATGAAATAGCAATCCAGGAGCGAACGGAAAACGATAAACTAATTTATTCAAATATATGACAAGCTTGTCTAAAAACACCAGATAATTTATGAAAAATAAATTAAAAAAAAAACAACTTTTTTTACATTGACATACCTAATCCTGAAAATAAATGTACATTTTCTATTTTAAAAATTACTTGCACAACAACAAACTGAAACATCAACACCAATTAAGGCATTAGATTTTCAAATGTGCACATCCTATTATTTTTATTGCTTTAAAACATAAATGATAACATTCTACAAAATATCCCATTTAACAGTTTTTAAGGATAAAAAAAAAAAACATTCAAAGAAACTGGGTTGGCTGGCAGAGATCCTTCGGGATAAATCCGCCCTTTAAACTGTCAAAACTACTGTCGCCACACTGTACTTTGAAACAATAAAGCTATATTTATTTATTTATTTTATTGCAGTAGCCCTAGTATAAGTCTTCGATGATCGAATATCGAAACGATCATCGAAAGAGTTTCGAAAAAATTTCGTACTAAAATGATCGAATGATTCGATCGTTTGATTTAATAACACTATTTGCACGCTAATAAGCGCTTATTTGCGTGCAATTAACTTTCGATAAAACTCGTACTAGCCCCACAGTTTTCGAGTACCTACCTATTATGAAATACAGGCCTCATTGAATAAGACCCTCCACCACCCGAGTATTACAGTAATTTGGAGATTCCTTTTTCCACATTATATAAAGCCAAGACGGGACTCCGACATCGCCGTAAGGGTCCCACATCGGAGTGAATCCTGTCCGATATTTTAGACCGCCAAAACTTATTCAATGTCTTCAATGCCACAACAAGGATCTTTTTTTTGGATCAAAGTGTGTTAGTGTATCACCTGTTGTGAGCAACTACTGTTGTTAGTAAATACAAAAAAAAGTGTCAGGGTCTCACGCCATCAAGCACGCGCCGCATCAGCTCAAACCACGCAGCGCAAATGCAATATCCGCAAGAGAACGGACCAGAACTCCCTAAACAGAATACGTCCTAATTTATTTGACCCGACCTACCAGATCCTAACCTATCAAAACTAATAATAAGGTCTCGGAGCTCCCACGGAATCCACACTCACGCCACGCCGACTAAGCGACCGACACCAATGCCAGAGACGCAGACACATACATATACACACGTAAACACACACTTACATTCATACAAAATACAGGCCTATGTAACTTAGGACATTTTGGGTCTTATGTCTTGTACAGTGATCAGTACCCAAGCACATCAAATAAATTCGCCGAGTCAATTCAACTGAGTATCAATATAATTATAATCACCTAAAGATGGTAAATATTCTTGCAATAAACACAATTGATATCTGGAGCTCGAGTTAAATATATTTTGTTCATTGGGTACTCAAAAGCTTAAAATTCGCCATAGGTTTGCGTTCTTTTTGAAAGTTCCGCTAAATTTAGACAATATAGCTACTCTGGAGATACCTGTTATTGGAGCACTGGAGGTTCTATGTTTTTGGTTGTGTTGTTCAATGTTTTGTTGGTGTCTCTAATGGAATTTTTTTTTAAAAAAAATCCTGTTTCTCCATAATTATCAATATTATTATAAATAGGTATCTACTCGCTATTTGATTACTTTTAGCGCCACCTGAGAAACGTCCGCTAAAATTTTACCGGTTGCTAAATTTTTGAAAAAAAATTGTTAAAAAATAGATCTCTAGAAAGTCTAGATGTCTATTAATAATATGGAATTGTGGATAAGATCATTTTAAGCCGTGATGGTTATAGCAATAATATTCGCCTACAAACAAAATCATATAACTAAAGCGATAATTGTTCATAATTTATTTAAGGGTTATTTCAGTTTAGTGTTTAGTATTACCTTCCACGAGGCTGTGTTGATTCTTGATTGAAAATATATTATAAAGGCAGGGAGATCATTACGCACACTGTACCCTGAACAAACAACAACTAAATGTACATATCTGAACTAGCCGACCCGTCGAACTTCGCCTAACGACCCGACCTGGAGTAAAACCATACTCCAGGTCTGGTCGAGTCCAGATTTATCTGAGTTCGCTTCAAACCCATCCTCGGATAACCATTGAGATACCCAAAAAGTTTCATTAAGATCCGTCCAGTTTTGAAGGAGTTCGACGACAAAGAATCTGCACACAAGAAATGTATAGATAAGAATAGATAGCGATTTATACTGAAAGTATACTGCGATGGATAGCCGGATTAAATTTAGTTTTCTTAGGGATTATATTCTAGGTCAAAAGGTTTCGTCTCTATTGAACCCAATTAATCTCGATATCGATGATGAGGGTACATTGTGCAGATTCTGGCTATATTCGGAGAGCGTTAGGGCGACAATAAAGACATTATCTATTATTCATATGTCATGAGATCAAGTCTCTACAAACCTTTTCTTCCCAAGTAAGACACTTAACTCTCCATTTTCACACGCTTAATCTGTCTATACAACGCTCAGCCGGCGTCCATACAATTAGTATGGTACTTTCGATATTGCGTATAAATTTTGAAAAGAATAAAGGATAGTTTGTCTAGGGAAATGATATACACATAAAAATTTATACCTACTATTTAATTCGAAATTTATCGCATATTAATTTGGAATGGTTATTTCTTTTATTTTCGGTGAACATTGAACAATTATGAAATTTAATCACATTGTTCAATAGGTCCGTTCATAGTAAAAGTTTCGTTGTAATGTGTGAATATATCTTTTTTTTTTTCAAAATCCAAGTGCATTGCAAACAACTTTTTTGTGTACATTTTATACCGATTTCATAATTTTGGTTAATCCAAACTCTTAGGAACATTTCACACATTTCTCATCTTAGGAACATTTAACTTGAAAAAATCACATGAATATTTTTTTTAGGTTCCTGTCAAATTTAAACTAGAATATTTTAGTTTCAAAAAATGATTTATATTTTTTTTTTCGTTTTACTGGCACTCCCAGCGGTGGCCCATCACTTCTACCATTATGAAGAGGAGATGGATTTGGCTGGGAATTGTGTAAGGATGCCGAATTACAGTTGGCTGAAGAAAGCGAGAAAACGTGGAAGAATCTCTCACAACGTGTCCCGTTCGTTCGAAGCCGAGCTGATTTGGACATGGTGTGAGAAGAGGAAATTGGAGCCGCGCTCTTGTTACCTCTCTATGCCCCAAAGTGGGGTCAAAAAGGGAGTAATGATTGATTGATTCTAGTTTCAAAATTAGTTAGGGTGAGCGTGTCGCTCAAGTTGATAGCACTCCCAGTTTCTCCTTAACTTAATAAAATATAACTTTTCTATAAAAACATGTCAGTAGGTATCACCGGCAGTTTTTCTAGTCAACCGGTTCTGTCCAATTTGAGACAAGCCAGCCCCGCTTAGAAATATCAAGTGAAAAAAATACTTAGAAAACTCTGACCCGACCGGGAATCGAGACCGGTACCGCTTTATAGCAAATTAGCACTATACAACTAGGCTAGGAAGATCAACAAAGTTTATGAATAAAATTAAATATGAATATAAAAATTATTAGTTGTATCTTGATAACAAATAAAATACGAAAAACATAACTTGTATTGACATCAACACTTTACAGGTATTCTAGTTATATGTAGGTATAAAACACTACACACTTTCAAAATATTATTTTTACTAAAAAAACTTAAATTACAATACAATATAACTTATTGCAATATGTTTATGAAAGTAAAAGCAGGGATACACGTCCAAGTTCCACGAAATACAGATGATTCCTAGCCATTTACATACAATTAGTATGGGAGCCCGGCCGGCACCCAATAGACAGATAACGAACTATTTTACAAAATAGGTATTATTTATGAATAGACGGCATATTGTTTAAAAATAAAAAGGGATCAGCACAATAGACACCCCATTACAGGAATACCTGGAGTCTCAATAAAAAATTCCAAGTTTTACCTACTGAAACAATGGAGGGAATTTTCCAAATGCTCCGGCGGCGTCGTTTATACACTCAACTGTTAATATCATTGTGGCAATAACTCGCAAACTCTTAAATTGGAGAATCATCCAAATGTTTTTTCATAAATTCATTCACCTATCTATAAAATTTATTTTTGTTCTTATTGTGTACATTTTTAGATTTTTTTTATTTATTGTATTCACTTTAAATATTTGCGTATCGGTGTAAATATTTCACTTTTCTTTGTGGTTTTTGTTTATCTATAATAGATATACTTTTGTTAAATAGCGTTGAGATTCAATTTGTAAAATGGCAGAAATCGTTATTATAGGAAAATTTCTATGTTGACAATAATTTTAAAGTGTAATTTTGTATTTATTATTATTTTTAGAAGTTGATTACGTAAACAAGTAAGTATATGTATACTTGCCTATTGGTTAGTTTTAAGAGCCAATAATTTTGATTTTATTATCATTAAATTTTAACCTTGGAGAAAAGAAATTATTGTGAATCCGGATGCATGCCAAAATTATTGCTGTCTTAAGGCTAATAACATTAATAAAAACGAGGTCTTGCGTATAAAAATACGAATAATAAAATAAGATTATGTAGGTAATTTATTTATTTATTAGATTTACGGCTAAAGCCTTTTACAGGAATGGTTATAAATATGGTTAACAATAATTAGTATCTGAATAATAAAATTGTTACATAACAGTTGGGAAATAGTTAAGAAGAGAAGGTGTAGAAAAGGGTTTTGAGGCACAACGTTTTTGCCCCCCAGCTAAAAAATGATAACTGGACAAATGAAGCTTGAGACACATTATGCAAGATTATTCAAATTTCTCTCAAGGATGAGGACAGGAAATATTAAACATAATATCTTGGAAAATCAAGTAGGTACCTTTTGAATAAACAAAGGTTTAGTAATTAGGTAGTTAACTAAAATTATTTCTTAGCATATTGGATAGAAAAATTTTCCTTATGCAATAAGCTTGAAATTTTGGTGAAAAATCATACTTGTCCATTTTAAATAAACATTTAATATATAAAGTTTTGCTTAAGTGCATATAATATGAACGCAAGCCTTTGTTCCTCCAAAATGAAGAAATACATTCTATCAAATACAGACGCAAGTTAGGTACCTATATTACATGTTTTTTACCCATCACGCCACTTCGGTAAAGGGGTAGGTAGATGGAACGGTCGGTCCTCTGTTCGTCTATAGTAATGAGATATCTATTACGTAACAATAATTACGTGTTTTTGACATATAATGATAACTATATTATACTATACGTCGAACATTTCCCATTATTCTGTTGAATCAGAATACTCGTATTACAATAACCATGATTCTAGCAGGTAGATATTATGTAAATCAAAACGGGAGGTATAAAGGCATTGCATTAGCACAGCGACACATAAACCCATGGAATTATGTAGGTAGGTACCTCGAAGTAATAACATAACACATAGAGTGGCTTAACAGAGAGAAGATAATCGAATTAAATTATTCATGTCGCTGCTAAAATCAGTAATGTGGCTGTGATAATAAGTAATTGATCGATCGTATTTAATGACAGTTCTATCACGGTTTGGCGGGCTTACATATACTACCCCGCCAAAGAAAAAAATAATCCTTTGATTTAAAAAAAAAAGAAAAAGAGCTTAGGTACATGGATTAAACAAGAAAAAAGAGATAATCAAAGTGCTCGTGAATTGACGAAGTGTAGTCCTAGTAGCACTTTCACAATTATTTAGAGCTCTTACTTGAGCCCTCGCCTCGTCTTAGTTGTGTTTGTGCGGTATGGGAACATGGCATCGTTTTTTTTATACATCTTCTATGTCCTTTAATTATTTTGGTTCTTATTCTACTCTCAGCCTATTCCCGCCCACTCCGGGATAAAGGTCTCCTCCATCTCATTCCACGCCACTTCAATCTGGGTCTCCAGGTTTCGACCCTCTTCGACCACTTCTCTGCCTGGTGTCTTGCCATGTGAAATGTCCACCTGTATTGTGGTTATCTACAGAAAATATGATGACGTTGGAGTGTATAGGCTTTTAATGCTTTCTAAATAATTCTTTTGTATTTCCAGGATCTCATAAGATTGATTTGATGTCCAGTACCTATCAACTAACCGGGGCTTAACAAGGCTGTGTTGGTGAGCCAAAAAAATCTCAATTAATTGAGTTGCACAACAACTAAGAACTTGGAAAGACCACTCAAAATCTGGGACATGGGAATGATTTAGGGTGCCAACTGCAGAGATCGTCCTGAAATATTTTTATGTAATAGCTGACATGTCGTCATTTGACTTTTACGAGAATATCAAGATGCTGGCTGATAACAGCAGGGCTATTCTCGTAGCGCTTGAATTGCAATCTAGTTGAAAAGAGATCTTAAAGGGTGGCTCGGAAAGGATCGGACCAATCATAGAGAAAGAGGGAGTGTCTACAAGACGATATAGCCAATCGTGGAACGATCATGGCACTCCCTTTTTCTCTCTGATTGGTCCGATCCTTTCCGAGCCGCCCTTTAAGATATATTTTCAACTATAGTTCATTTTTTTTAAATATACAGTGCTAGAAAATTTTCGGCATATTCCCATTTCATTCTTTTCATACATTAGAAAGAGACGCAACACTTCTATAAGATTTATTGTTTTATTGAGAGGCGGTAACAGTAGCCACCCTTAACCAGGTAGCACACTCATAAATATTTTGAAGTCGAGAAGTGCGGTTGTCTTCGCTAACATCTCGATAAATCAGAGAAAAGTTTATTAAATTCTGCTATTGCATTTTTTCATATTTGCATATTAAAGTGTATAATTATTTTACCTAATGCTTTTTATCTGTATATTTTTTTTTATTTTGAGCCTATTGCACTTTTTTATGTCTTCATAGCGCATTTTTTAATCTGTGTACAATATTATATAACAATTTATACTTTATGAAATATATAAACGTATGTATTTTTAATAATATAACCTTTTGAAGAAACAAAAATGATATAAAATATACCTACACCAGGATAAAAAATGCAACATAAATCAGCTGGGGTATTCTCGTAGCGTTCTTAATTCAAACTTGACTGAAATTTGTTCTTAAAATGACGGATTGGACTAGACCGCGTTCTTAAATTAGTTTATTTTTTTGAAAATCGAACGCATTTAGGTCCGTGACTGCAGTTTTTAAACTTAAACTGATACTGATTGATTACGAGAATAGCCACCCAGTTTCGATAAAAATGAGAAGTAAAATACGATAAACTGACTGCATTTCATAAAACTCGTGCAGTGTGTATAGCAACCCATAAAAACAACTACCTGCGTAACAATAGGTTCTGTACCGCCTCTCGGCGAAGTCATAAATCTTATAGAAGTATTTTGTCTCTTTCTTATGTATGTAAAGAATGAAATGGAAGTATGCCGAATTTTCTAGTACTGTATCTTTAAAAAAAATGAACTATAGATTGCAATTCAAGCGCTACGAGAATAACCCCACAGGGACGAACTGAGATGGAGTCCGGTGCATGGGTTCAGAATAAGCGAGAGATTGAGACCCGAAAAAATAAAAGTACCTGTGGCTGTACATATTAATATACATGTATGTTTTCTCCTTTAAATTTTGGTTAACCGTAAACCGGGCGATAGATTTATTTCGAGAAATCAGTCACAGGATAATACTGAATCATTGCCCAGCGTGAAAGGGCGAATTCATCAATCCGGTTTTGCCAATTTTCCAATTCATAAGCTTTTTTCACAAGATTGACCATATTATAAGATCAGGTTTATATTATGTTAGTTGTTAAATTGTTTGATATTGAAAAGTAAAAAACGTATCTTGATCTTAAAACCTCTCTAAAATTCAGAGTGAGCTAAATGGGAGAGTTCCGTGGTATAATCTTTTGATGAAAAAAAAATTACTTAATGGCAGGTGTCAAATTTCACAGTGTAATTAATACATAAACCGCTTTTTTAATATTAAAAGTACGTAAAATATAGTGTTAACCCTATAAAAAACATGTTTATTTTAGCCTCCCTTTCTAAATCTAACCACCCCTCCCGTTATATTTACAAGGGTCAAGACGAAGGTTCTAAAATCTATTTTATTTCGTACATTTTAACCGATATCCCTCGCGAAAATATATCCTAAATAATAGTAATAACTTTGACCCAGGTAATTTTTTCTAGCATTTGAACAGGTTAGGAGTATTGATACACTATTACATATCGCTGCTCCAGATGAATACTGTAAGATCTCAAAATATAGGAAATTTGAGATATTGATATCGTTGGAAGCGTCTCGTTCCATAGCATCTTATGAGACATACTGATTTAAGATACAACAGAAAATGACGCCGCTATTGCCAAAAAAGAAAAAATAAGATCTCGAAATTGAACAATATATGAGGATTATAGTGTAATATTTGAATATCTTACACTTCTTACTCAAACCGAGTGAAATTTTTAAGAAAAATACTATATGTAACATTTTGGGATGTTAGGTAAGTATATATCTTTTTTTACGGCGCTCAGAAGAATACTAATACATTCCAAAATATTGCAGTGTTCTTCTAAGGACAACATTATTTATGGTGGGCTTTTATTGTTTACGTTCTACAAATTTAGCTAAAACACTTTACATAGGTACAGTGTTGTCGCATTAATTATTGAGACGACCAAAGCGGATAAATTAAAATGTTATATAATTTATTTGTCTTACAAAAACTACCCGACTACTAAAAGGAAATTATTTTTTGATATGAAAGTTGAAATATACAAATTTCTATTGAATACTGATAACTGATAGTGTGAAAATCTTATTAAAGGATCTATCTGCATTTCCCCAATAATTCATTATTAAGTGCTCACATCTATGAGATGAATACAGTAACATCTCAAAAAACAGTAATATATCTAAATTTTACTTTCAAAATACTCATATATTTTGAGATGAATACTGTAAGATCTCTAACTACTGTCAGTTTTCTGTAAAAAAAAAATATTTAATTGCAACAAAATCTTTAAACTCGATTATCTCAAATATAAATTTTGAGATCTAACAGTATTCATCTGGAACAGCGATATATAATTCGATAGATTTTTTTCTATTTAACGCCAAGAGATGTCTTAAAATATCACAACCGAATATTGGCGCTGCTTGGGATTTTATATCTAGGAAACTTGATAAGACCAAACAGACAAAACCAAATCGCCCAGGTCAAAAGAAGAATTGAATCAAGGTAGGCGCCCTTCACAAAAATGAGTCATATAATACACAAAAACGGTAAAATCATCATTAACCATAAGCTCAAACTATTTGAGATGTGTAAAGTGCTGGTTGCAACATATGGCCTAAAAAAGAGACACTGATCAACCATAGCATAGAAAAGATAAGTATGTATTACCCATGGATCTATGGAAAAAGCCATGCTGGGAGCCATGAGAGCAAAAGTCAAAAAAAAAACAGTCCGGTAGAAAACAAAAGTTTCAGAAATAGAAATCAACAAGAAAAGTTGTCGAAGAAGATCGAAACCTGGAGACTCAGAAAGATGTGGGATAAAGGGAGCAGCGTGGAAGACGTGGAAGACACAAGGCGTTTGTCAAGGACGGTTATTGGCTGAAAAGAAGAATATTTGTGTTTGGAATTTCTAACTCTATATTCAATATAAAAAAAAAACTATAAGATAAGCCCAAATTCAATTATAAAACTGGTACATTCGAATAAATGTAGGAGGTTCATAAAATTGTTATAAAAGGATTAGGTTAAGCGGAGCAAGGAAGAATATTGTTGTGGGTATTACAAGAAAAATAAAACATTTCCACTCCATTTTGTATTTTACCTTTCTTTTATTTTATACTTGGATTGTTTTGTATCTCCATCCAATACCTACCCGCTTCTGCCTTCCAAGTAAAAATGATATTTCAATTTAATGAGCTACATGAATTTTATTTGATCCATCGCGCTGTATCCTTTACCGGTGATAGGCAAGAATACAATAACAATGATTCAGTCAATTGTGGTCAACATTTGTATCATAACTTTTAATCATAAAATTATGTAAGTTATTTAGTTGTTAGATAGATGGTATGTAATTCAGCTAGAAAAGTTAATTTTTACTTATCAAAAAAGCTACTTAAGAGTAATCAAAAACTGACTTCGAACATTACTTAAACTAACTCACCCTTTGCGAAAGCTATCTACAAAAAATATGTTTTCCAATAAAGACAACCGGTAATGTTGTGATATTTTCTCATCAAAATTCACTGTCCCTGGGCAGGTTGGAAACTTTCCCACGGGTTAATGCGTTTATAGATTATTTTTGATGAGGACTCTCAGAGCGTGTAAGGAAATTGTTAAATATCAGATATTTTATGTGATAGGCTTAGCGATTACGACGCCGATTTTCGTACTGATTCATACTGGAGGTGGGGGGTTTGATCCCAGGTGCCAAAAGTTTAAAGTAGCTTACTGTGATTCAAAGAGTTCGTTATTTTTTATTACTTTGAGTGAGCCAAGATTCATTTTTCTTTAAATAGAAATCGTTACGAATGAGTCTTACCGTGTTTCTTAACTGGGAAACTTTCGCGCGTCCGCGCGACGTGTTTCATATTATACTCAAACGCGGACGGATCGTTCAAACTGAGAACATTTTATGATCGCTCATCGCATGGTCGCGCGATCACTTTTCAGTTAGGACATAGCCTTAGAGTGGAACACCGGGACATGGACCTCGTGTTTTTTAAGTACCTAGCCTTGGAAGCTAGAGTATGACTGAAGATAGTCGTCTACCTAGAGATGACCTTCTACAGCAAAGGCTGTCAACCTTTTTCATCTTATATCTCCCTTAAAACATCAGAATTATTTTCTGCGATTCCCCTTAATTCACCAGATTTTTTTCAGAAATTATAATAATTTTATTGATAAATAGGAAAAATTACCTTTGTCGCGGGACAAAGTGTAGTTTTCTTTCTATGTACATTTAAAAAAAAATGTTGTCTCACCTCTCTGTCCTTCCAGCCCACAAGCGGTGGAAAGCAAATGACGAAGGAAAGAACCCAAAGAGCTGCAATGAGGGCCTTGGCTCTTCGTCTGCTCATGAGAGATGGATAGCTGACAGGACGGGCTACGGCCACATAGCGATCCAGCGATATGGCGCAGAGGTTCAGGATGGAGGCGGTGCACATCCAGACATCGACTGCTAGCCAAACACTGCACCACACGTCTCCAAATATCCACACCTGGAAAATAATTAAATTTATGGATGAAACCAAGTGAACATAGAGCCAGAGCTCGAAAATGGAGTATATTTTCTTGATCATGGATACGGTAACCAAAGAAATAACAACGAGAAAGAACTGTCATCGTCCATTAATTAGTTGTTGTTTCTATGGTGTCCAGTACTAACCATAAAAGAAAACATGCTCGTTTGGTTTAGGTTGCACACTAATAAGATTGGTGTGACTCACATATGAAAAATTATCAGGTTGTACCTACTCTATATTGTAATACAACATCTTTCAACAAGTAGCTGTAGAAGGGACACGGGAATTTTTTTGCAATACTAGGTCTTTAACCCGAGCCAATGGAGGTTGTAAGGCCGTAATCTGGCAGTCTCAATGTCTTTTGAGATAATTCTAAGGTTTGATTTAACCCAATGATTAGGAAAAATCCATTCTTCAATTCGAAAGGATTATAAACCTATTTGTAGGCGAATATATTTTGGATTAAGACTTGAATGTCTAAATTAGCTCTCTTTAATAGATTAACGGTAAGTCCTAGGCTTGATAAAGAGTCAGTCATCTGATGAATAAGAGTGATGACTCTTATAAGGACAATTTTTTCATGTTACATAAGAGCAACTGTGTTTTTTTATATTTATATTATACATCCTATTTGTTATGTAAGTTTTTATTTCACTCCTCCGCAAGCCATATTGAAAGAATTAAAGGATAAGACAGCCGGCTACGTTGGAAAATTGATTTGAAGAAAAAATGTAGAAAATTATTTCTCGGAAATCTGCGAGTGGGAATTATTTATTAAGGGACAAAAAAGTGTCGCAAAGGAAAGAAATGGAATGAAACGAGCTGGTGGAATTTGAGCGAGGGATTTCTTTTTGAGACACACCAGCTTACAAACAACATTAAACAACAATATCGAGAATCAATGGCTTCAAAGAAATTGCCGGTGCTTTGTTCCAGATGTCGAACTGTTAGGGGGGATTCTCTTATTCCGGCGACCAATATAACTCCTACTCACTGAACCGATTTCCATTGTGAACAGTTCTATCTCATTGACATAATTACATGACGGGTATTTTTCAAGCTTGGTAGTTTAATGGTCTGATCAAAGTCTAAATGAGACCAAAATATGTAGCTTTTTACTTTGTTGTGTTCGTGAATTCTCAATTACGTTTATTTTTTTTTCAATATAAAGTTCAAACATGGGTTTAAGATTCTGTGACGAAATAGGACGCCTTGCCCTTCGAGTCGATGTCAGTAAGATGAAGCCCGAGGCAAATAATGTCTGCCCCGATAATCGATAACCATCGATGGTCATCAGATCTCCCAGGTGAGTAATTTTAATTACCTCAGCTTCCGATGCGTATCGGCATAGCAAGTAACGCCTTTAACAACATGACCAAAAAACACCAAAGCCCAACCACAAAGTATCTGGATTGGTAATTTTTTGAGGCAATTTTTTTCCAGTCGACCGGTCCCGTCCAATCTGAGACAGGCCAAACCGGGTAGAAATTATTTCAAGTGAAAAAACACACAGGGATTTGGACATAGTGTGGGAAGAGGCCGAGCAGGATCTAGCGCGGTGGCCTCTTGTTGCCTCCTTATACCCATAAGTGAGGTAAGTAATGGTGTTGTCAATTATTTCTTAATAAGCGTAAATATTTCGCAATTCGTTAAAATAAAAAGTGTAAAACAAAGTTATTTAAAAAAATTCATTTCTTAAATCTTCAAAGGTTTCGTTGTTATGGAGAAAATAAGTGCTTACTTCTCGAACAGCTTATGTGCGCCGTATATTCCGGTAATCGAAATGTCAGTGATGAAACACACGATACTTTGTCTATTCCCTTATTTATATGCTGCAGGAGATAGGCCCTTATGGAAAAGTTTCAAACCGAATATTATGCCACATATTGTGTTGAAGTCAATTTGACTGATTATTTTTTGGTGGTGACTTTATTATGTAAGCTTGAGAAAAAAAGACAGCTTTTGAATACAATGTCGTAACTAATTTTTAAAACATCAGAAAGTTGTAACGTAGTGCATAGTTTTACAAAGAAAACCTGTAAGTATTTCATGGTTTTAAAGATCAAAGATTTGGGACAAACATAATTTATTATGTAGTGTGATTTTCGGACAGGAGGTCGAGTGAAGAAGAGACATTAGGCATAAAGCCACGAATACACTGTAGATTTTTAAGCTAGAGTTGATTATCTACATAATAATTCAGATATATATCTATATTTATTTATATTTTTGTATATTGGCACATCACGCTAAAACGGCAGACTCTGCGTAGGGTTTTTTTCTTCGCAAATACATTTGTGGTAATCTTAAATACAAATATTTCCATTTCTTCAAAAATATTTTAAGTTATTGACAAATTTCTAAAATTATGAAATCTTCATAGTAAAATCTCCGTAAACACACATGGCCATCTTTTGAAAACAAAATTACTCATGTAAATGTTGCATGGAACTGAAGTTTGACTGAATAAAAACGTCTTTAAAAGATTCAAGATTTATTTGAAATAAAAATAAATGTAATTCAAATCATGTAGGTAAAACATATTTTACAAACATTTAAATGAAAATACGAGTTGTATATTTACGGATTACGTTTCGATTGACATTTATTTGAGGTCGGTAAAACAGCCGCCGTTATTACGATTAGGCAGTTCACAAAAAAATTTGAACCATTCCACACATAGAGGGTGCTAATATAGTTAAGAGTCAAACCATGTGAGAGTAAAAAATAGTTAGAAAACTTGCATATTATCTAGGTAGGTTCGTATAATATTATTTTTAAAGTATGTTTTTACCCTTCGATTGAACAGTGAAATTGAATCAAGTGTGAGATGTAACATAACATGTTTTACATATTATTATGATACATGCAGTTTTTTCCATGTGATTGGCAAACTAATTATTTTTCTTCTTTCTTTTTTATAAACATTAAAAGTGTCATTCTTCTCTCTTTTTATGAATTGTGAAAGTGTCATTCTTCTTTTTCTGTGCTTATGTCAGTTATAGAGGTCTGTTAAGCAATGAGAAGCTAGACTAGAACCTGTTTAATTAAATATAGATATTACATTGAAGCCTACATTGAAGTATGGATAAATCAATTCTTTAATCCTGAGGAGTATAAATAATATTTTTATTATTGTTAAAGATTTGAAATGAAAAAAATTTAACGTGTGTAAAAAAAATAAGTACCTACCTATCTTTTTTGTTAGAATAAAAGATCCAAAGAAAATAAATTAAAAATAAATCTCCAAGAAATGATCAGATGTTTCCGGGTGAGTCGTCCTGAAAGACAAAAGATATTTATTTATGAGCCATTACTCTTAACTAATAGCCTGTGAGCGAGCCGTGCTAAGGAAGCCTCACTTTGAATAAACAAGATTTTTTCTTAACGCAGCGCCCATTCTTCACCGATTGTGTATTTTGTAACGATTTTACATTATTCATAATAAACCTTGTGTCCATATTATTATTTTGGAGTGAAATGCTTTTGGGCTAAATGTATCTTAATGATCAGCAACATTTTCTTGGGTTAAATCTTCTTCGTCTTCTGAATTATTAAATACTTATTAGACCTTGTTTTAAAACATAGATTTAAGTCAAGGATTTCGGAAGAGTAGGTAGTTCATAGATTATATATCTGGCTTTTTGCTGCTTCATTTAATGCACTTTTAGAATTTTACTGTGTAACGAAAATTGATCTTACTATTAAGCGGTAACCGCTTTATTTAAAACTACACTCAGTGGAAAAAAAGAACAGCGATGGAAATATTACGATCAAACTGTCATCGAGATAGTTTAATGCATATCGCTTGATTGTGAGCTGATCTCTGTGGATTTTGACCCGCCATATTGGATTTACGTCAACTGACAGTTGTTTCGAGTATACAAGAACGCTTCCCGTATAAGTACACTGTATTTTAGTTTTTTCCCCGTCCAAATATGTGGTCCTTTCATATTTTGGTCTATTGTATTTTAAAGAAAAAAAAGCAAATACGCATTCTCGTATTCATTATTCGAGAGGGCTTAATATAATGACGTTTTGTATAAAATATTCAAAGAGTATTCAAAGTAATTAGGTATAAATATTAAAATTGAAGTGATCAAACTTGAATTAGTTTACTTGAATTAATAATTGGCTGAAACATAAAGGTTTCATATTATGATAATGAGGACTTAACCATATTTTGATATAAAATAAATAATAAAAAATAAGGTACCTACCTATTCTCCATCAATACCTAACTCGAAATCATTCAAATCTGACATAGCGCATCTTGAATGTTAACACTCGCGTTTCCCGGCTACTATTTTGTTTGTTTACAAAACTTTGTGTGAAACGTCATCTTCATACATAACAAACGCGGATCAAATATCTTTTATAATTAAAGTAAAAACTGAACAGTGAGTTATAGGTAATCTTACGATTAACGAATTTTTCATAACATAATGCGGTTAGAAGTTATAATCATTTATGGAGTATGCGAATCAACAGCGTGCGTGACTCTTATTTTTGATAGATATGTCAATAAAATTGAAGTCAATTCTTAGGTTTTAAAATAAAATAAGTAGATATTATATTAAAACCCCTTGAACTTGTCCCTGGCCACGTATAGTTGAAGAAAAAACTTTCGTTGGTCGTCCAGGGGTACAACAATGTTTTGTTATCATTATAAGTCTTTTATATCCTACTAGAGGTCCGCCCCAGCTTCGCACGGGTAGATAGGTACTTAAAAATAATTTAGTTTTCATACAGATCCCTAACTTTTTCAAAATATTTTATAGCATATGTTAATCTATTATAATAATTTAGAAATGTTTTTTAATTTGCCTTTTATCGTTGCTCTATCGTATGTTAGAGCATCATGCCTAAACGGCTGAACCGATTTCACTAATTCTTTTTTTGTCGTGTTGGCTTTTATCAGTAGAAGGTTCTTATGAAAGAAAAAATTAAGAAAGTTGCGTGGTAAATTGGGAAATTAAATAAAACTCGCATTAGCCCCTCCTTCTCTATCTACATAATAATTCAGAAATGTTTTTTATTTGCTTTTTACCGTATGTCATAGCATGACGCTCAAAATACAAATGCTACGTCAGATATAAATCTGCACAGAGCCGTGCAAAATGCCGGAGAAGGTTCTTTAATACAATTTGCTGCATTAACTTTAATATATTTAGAGCTATTTAAAAAACCCTATTTTTTAGGATCTTCATACAAAATTTTAATAAACATTAAAAGTGTCATTCTTCTTTTTCTGTGCTTATGTCAGTTATAGAGGTCTACAAATCAATAGGAAGCTAGAATAGAACCTGTTTAATTACCTACCGATCAAGCCTGACAATCGGAATCAAAAACGTAAAGCAAGACGGGTATAAGCTAGTCTGGAATAATTGCATTGCAATGTACCGTGTCACGTCACATTATCACCGTGACTACCTTACGATAAAACAGAGAATTGGTAGGGTTACTGAGCAATGAATGAACTGAGTCTCGCGGTATTTCTACTTGACATGACTCCCCTCCCCGCTCACGTACTGGCGTCTATATCCTTTCAACATCGGATAAGTTGAGATGATAGAGACTATGCTTTTATTCCAATACTCACATTTTTAAACTCGTGATAACTTTCGAATGGAATGTCCGAATTGAATAATTCAAAATGTTGTACAAACATATTAAAGCAGACTTGAATATGAACTAACTTATTTTAATAAGGAGTAATGCCAAGATAGAGGTGACATTTTATTGTTTTTTTTTTAAATAAAAGAACACTTATTGTGGCATAACTATAATAGTTAGACATATGCTGTTGCGATTCTTTTTGTAAATAATTATGTTTTCTACAAAATTGTTTTACATTATTTTTTTCTATCATCAATAGTTTTCACAGCGTTCGCGATAAAAAGAATATTTTAGGTAAATTTTTTACACCTTGGGTTACATTATTGGAGTTTTCGTAGGTTACCCAATTCTTTTTTGGAAATTCAATATAGCCTATGTTCACCGGGGATAGTGTAGCTTCCCAAAAGTGAAAGTATTTTTCAAATCGGTTCAGTAGTTTTGGAGCCTATTCGATGCAAACAAACATACAAACAAAAAATCAAATCTTTCCTCTTTATATATTAGTATAGATGATCATTTTACAGAGTCTGTTGAGGGATTTGAAGCAAGGTTACATTATTATTAATGTAACATAATAAGGCTTTTACAAATCACACGTTGTTCGGGGGCTAGCTTTGCAAACTTCAAGATGCAAAGGCAGGTTCTATTTCTGCGGTATGTACATAACTACAAAAATAAAAAAATCCAAAAGGTGGACTAAAAGAGTCCATGAATGGCGCAAGATAATATTGGACAAGATGTTTGAAAAACACGAGAGAAACCAGTTTGCAATATTGGAAAGATGTCAAAGGAATGCTTTGAAATGGTTCACACTATAAACACGATAGGTTAATAAAAGCTTGCATTGATCAAAAGATTGCGGTAAAAGCTTTACTGGTAAGATAATTTAGTTCGCCTGATGAAAATCTTGTATTTAACTTTTCTTTTTCTCATGCAATGATCTGTTCCAGTGTCAAAGAAATGTGGAAGGAGTATATAACGAATATATAAACATGGTTGTGATATATATAACGAATATATAAACATGGTGGTGATTTTCTTTCAAACTGTCTTCCGAGCGTTTTCAGATAGTTTCATTTACATATTGTAGAAATACCGAATAATAAAAGCTGAAATGAGAACTAATTTCTTGAAACATCAAGAGCAATTCCCTTACTCTGGTGGTCTGCCATTTAATAGTGAGGTAACTTGAAAACCACTCATTGGCATGCACGATTAGCATGATCCCAACGTAGACAGTTTGTCCAATAGTAATTGGTGTAACACAGTGTCGAAAGCTTTTTAAGGTCTATGAATACCTACAACCAAAGCTTTTTTAATTCTCTCGCAACATCTAAATAATTTGTTGATATCATTAAGCGAAAAAATTAAAATAAAGTAAATGTTTAAAATGAAACAAAATATCAATTAATTATTTGTTTTTTGACAACATTTCGAACTATCCGTCGCAAACCCATACAAAAAAGTGGACCATATTTGACAGGTTTTCACTATCGTAAACTTATGAGATGTAATTAAGCGTCAGGTACTAATTTATTGGGACTGTATGCAAAATAAACTACTAGGGCTAACAGTTTAAATAAGGCACTTGAAAACATGCCACAAATTTCATAATAGAATAATTAGCGAGAGTGGCTAGGACGTGGCAGGCGGCGATGGTCGCTTCTGTAATTTGAGTGCTACAGCCTCCACGTGCTGCGAATTTCTAATGCTGGAGGCAGAGCCGGTTGCATTCATTAAACAAAATTGAGATGAAAACTAACAAATGGACGACCGCCAGAACCGGCTGTGGGTAGGTATATCAATAATTATAATTGGCCAAGTTCCTCCGTAACACTGTATTTTCTTGGAAAAACTCCTATCCTAGACGAAATAATTTTCATACATACTTTTCATTATCTCTAAAGCGTTTTACTTCCGAGTGTTGCCAGCAGAGTCTGATTTTGTGCTTGTGTCGTGAAAGAGGAAGATGATCGGCACCTAGGAGTGAACCCACGACCTCCAGAAATACGAAACAGTACGAGAGTCTACCAACATGCTACCGACCACCTCATATGTGTTGAAAATAACAAATAAATAAATAACACTTACAGTATTCGTCTGAAAGCTGAAAGTCGACAATGAATATTAACACGGCAAACCTGATCAGAGGTTTTTTTTTATCAATTGGCCGGGAACTTTGCGCATGATAACACCGCGACCCTTGTTGGGTCTATGATGTTTGCCACTTTGATTACAGAATGCCGTCGAGCTTAACATCCACCCGGAAGTTGACAATGATTTTAGCGGCGATGTTTGGGATATCCTTTGGGTAAAGTATGAATTTTCCCGGATGATATCGGCGTTTGCTCATCAACAGTATGCACTCGCACAGAATGTGGAGTGGCGTTTCTAGAGCCTCCTCACTCACCCGGTCTGCATTTTGAATCTTCAGGTTCGTCATGGGCTTATTTATTTTTTATTTTATTTATTTAGGTAAACAGACAGTCATTAACAATACATAAAAATTAAAACAAGTATGATAACAATAAGTGGACCAATTTAGCCCACAATGACCCGTTAGAGTGATACGTAGTTTTGTTCTGCTAAGTGCTAAGAGCTCCTGAGAGTGATCAGAGGTTCGTACATACAATCGTTTCTACGGGAAGACATGTCAAATTGTGTCAACTGATTTATTCAAACAATCAAAGGACATTTTTTATGACTGTCATTCGACAGGTTTTGCCGCTAGTATTTAATAACTTGCCGTATTAATGCACGTTCTTTATGATTTTAAGAGGAACTCTAGCGGTCAATATGAAATTTTATTTCTGGTTCCGCTCAGAACAATATTCATAAACTTGTATGCTTTGTAACCATGTACCAACATTGTGTTGATGGAAATAAAATATTGGTCCTTTGTGCTTCATGGTGTCCACATGAATGATATTCTTTGTAAGACAGGAGAAAAATTTGTCTTACAGTTTAATGTTTTACTTTGAAGTGTGTTTGTCTCGATGTTAACTTGGAAAAAAAACAGATGAACCGTTTAAATATTTTAAATTAATAAGTGAATACCCCTACCTACTGCAGGGGTATTCACGAACGTTCGTACGTAGTTCGAACTAAGCTCCATTATTTAAAACTTAAGGTAAATAAATCAATAAAAATCTTTTTAGGTGAATGAAACGAATTCCAATCATTATTAAGATTTATTTTCACATTTTCAAAGCAAATAAACTTTCTATTCTTGGTCATGTTGTTAAAGACATCACTTTCCAAGGCAGTACTAATCAGTCTGACTGATGCAGGGACATGAACAATCCATATCAATCGAATTAGTCACTATAAGGTTCTTCATCACCCTGGCCTTTATCCCATTATTTAAGGTTTGCTCTGCTAGTCCTTGTTCGCCAAAAATCTCTGACAAGTGCCAACTCAGGTTGTACATACTTTACCTTCCATGATCTCTTGCTTGGAGCTTATACCATCTTTGTAATCTTTTCAGTTATGGGTGCGACCTTAAAGCTTCCTTGGACATGCATATTTCTAAATCTGTAATACTTGTTGACGTGCCCGTCGATGCAGGTGACTTGTGAGGTGGAGGACCTTGTGAGGTCGAATAACAAAGCGATATCCGTCGCTGCATACTGGAGTGGCAAAGTCTGAAGTCCGGACTCGAAAAGTTAGTCCTAGTGAAACCATTATCTCAACTTCAATCTCATTATATTATACGAACATTTTGTTTTATCAACGAGACTAAATCAACACGATTGAGATATACGGAAAATGAATCCGTTATGTATGAATGTACGAGAAAGACCATTAGTATACTCCTATGAGTATGTAGGTGAGGAATCATAAAGAAAATTCTTTAGTTAATAGTTATACCATCCAAGCTCAACTAGCTGGAAATTATGTCTCAAAATCACGCGAAAACTGGATGAACTTCACAGTTTAAGCTTACATAAAGTGCCTTTAGTTAATACTGATTCAACAAAGCAATTAGTTAGCGATGAGCCGTCTTCTATACAGAATTTTTATTATAGTAAAGGCGAACGCATCAGGAAAATATGTTATTACAACTTTACTTAGACGTCATAATATTTTTTGTTATAAATAAAGAGTGTTACACAAAGTTATGAAATAATGTTTCCCGCTGAAGATGGACGCACAGCCTTTCAAAAATACTAATGGGTTGTTTCCCTAAGAATGCGACGTTTCAGAGAACGGCGTCAGTAGAACGTTGTTTATTTTGTTACCGTATAGTTGCAAAAAAAAACATTGCAGCTATTTTCAAAAACGGCCGCCATCTTGTCAGTGTCAGATGATTCGTGAACGTTTTCATTGAAAGCACTAAATTATTTCATATTAAAAAAGCACCTTCTGTGCTAGGATATTTATAAATTGTCTTCTCCCATTCGACATTCATCCTTTTCAGATTCCTGGTCATTCTCCAAACAAATAACTAAAGCAAAATCAAGATCGTTCATTTTCACGTTCCGACACAATACACAAATTGACGTTTATTTAAAAACAGAAACGGAGGGAATAATACGGGCACGGAATTTTTTAAATGTCACCGTAAAGACCGCCGTCGTAAGCTGCCGTAATGTACGGCCGCTGAAGACGGCCGCTCCCTAGGAACCCACTGCATAAGAGTTATAGTAAAATATTTAACCCTACTTTTTGTTTATATTTACAAACATCGTGATCAAAAGTTGTGTTCGTTTAAAAACATTAACAGAGAAAATACCAATTTTTTTTGCTACCGTGTTGTCTAATTATTGTTTGACTGCCAATAATACGAGTATTATGCGGGCGTTATGAAGTCAAGAGATTCATTAAAAAATTTCAAAATGTAACTGTGTTATTAGTTTTTAAATACGTGGAATATTTTGATTCTAAATAGTTTCTTTGTAAAATTATACTATTGAAATATATATTTATTGATTTCAAAAAAAAAAAAAAAATAAGCACATTTATTTTTATTGAGAACCACTCGTCTGATAATATTTTTGATGGTCTGGTAGACGTTCGAGGAATGGGGGAGATTAACCACAATTATTATTATATACGAAAAAAACTTCCTTCACTTTTTCAGATTTTTTGTTAAAGATATTTTTTTATCAAACGGTTATTTTTAAAGATATTTTGTGTTCAAAAAAAAAATCTTCTAATTTTACATTTGACTTATGTGCAAAAAACATATTTTAAACTCATTGATATCGTGTAATAGGACAGACAAAAAAGTTTCCACGGGATTATCAAATGTCTTGATTAGCTTAATACTAGTAATGTCCTCTGTAGGTTCATGGAGGAAAACGGATACCCAGATGTTCCTCCAAAGAACTGATGAGTCTGGAATTCATCTACGGAAACGGACATAAATAAAGAAGATCAGATCATAAAGAAGAACAATAATTGAATATTTTCATTCCATTCTATTTTATTGGCTTATTGATTTAGGGGTGGTTTTTTTACTATGTACGTACCTTATATGTATCTTTAAATCATGATGAATGATTTATTATAATTTTGTTATTATTATTAATTAACTTATTGACTTTTCTTTATTAATTTACTTGCTATTTTAAATATAATTCTATACTTATATATTTTTTTTAAATACATTATGTTATAATATGTTAGCGTTAGTTGTTAGAAACCACAACTTGGTTGTGGTAAGCTCGCCCTCTGTATGTTGATTCTGTGATGTCTTTGTTATGTTAAGTTTATATGTGTTACTCTATCAATGTACAGAAAAGTATGAATAAAATAAATAAAATAAAAATGTGTTATTTAAATTTAAAAGGGACGGCAATGATGTCAGGAAGTTTTAAGAAAATAGTAGGAAATAAGAAAAATGTAAAATTGTGAATATTTGAAAAAATATTAATGTTTATGCTGAGATCTTTGCTGCATGGTGCACAATTTGTTTTTATGATATCGATTTACCATGGCTTGCCATATTATTAGACTCAATACAAAAAACTCATTAAAATTCTGTTATATCGACTTTTGTGGATTTTTTTTTCAATTATTATGTTTTTATTTTGCGTTAAAAACTTTAAGAAATAAAACTCAATGCGATATCCGATAAAAAAACTTTACTTAGATAAACTTAGGATAAAAAATAAAACCTAAATGGAACTTGACGCACAGATTCAATACTTGGTATGGTGCCCTTTTGCCGCAATCAAGGCTTGGATGCGTCGTGGCATGCTCAGAATACAGTTTTTACTGTATTTTGAAGCTCCTCACTGTGATTCCACACATGAATGAGCCTATCAACAAGTGATTGCTTTGTTTTCATCACATTTTTTGCCATTTCTCTCATCAAATGCTCTCATACGTTCTCTATTGGATTCATATCCGGAGAATTTCCGGGCCAATCTAAAACAACAATTTTATTTTCGTTTAAATATTTAGAAACAGACATTGCCTTGTGGCACGGGGCTCCGTCGTGCATAAAAATATACTTTTCACCATTGGGGAACCACTGGGAAAGTTGTGGTAGTAGCCTCTCTTGAAGAATTTCTCGATATTGGTCTTGACGCAACGTGCCTTTGACGATTTGCAATCGCCCAGTACCCTTGAAATTTATCACTGACTACACCATGATAGACGTAGGGTGTTTGACTGTTGGCACGATGCAATCTGGGTGAAATTCTTCACCCACTCTCCTCTTTACAAAACTTGATTTATCAGTCATAACTTAAAAAACTGATTCATCCGAAAAGCATCCCTGGAAGAAACCAGAAAATAAAAAATAACAATTGAATCAAATCTCAAAATTTGACAGTAAATACCTACACAAAAAAATATTAGTAAAGTTTTTGTAATTACCCTTTTCCAGTCATCCTCGGTGAAGTTTTTATACTTTTTGGCGCATTCTAAATGTTTTTTAACCATATTTGGTGTTAGTTTAGGTTTTCTAGCTGGTCGTCGAGAACTTAGCCCAAATTCTTTCAGGCGTCTCTGCACCATGCGTTGAGGAATGTTAATGCCTTGCTCTTTTATTTGCTTGGTTGGCAGATTAACTGGGTGTTTCCTATTTTCTAAGCACACGTCACTAATTTTTCTAGCGGTTCTAATTCATTTTCTCCCACAAGCTCCATTAGCAAAGGTACTCCAAAATCCAATTTTTGCTTTACTCTCTTAACCGTGCTTTGGGGAACGTTAAGGATTTCTGCTATTTTATACTAAGACATGTCAGTATTATTCAACAACCCATGAATTTCCCCCAATTAACGTGGAGATATATCAGAAATCCTGCCCATTCCTTAAATAATTCGGAAAAAGTTAAGTCACGTGACCAAAAATAAGAAATATGATAAAATCTCATTTGCGATACGCGAAAATCTTTAAAACAAGACAAATAATATTAACATACCTTTTTACAGCAAGATAATCCATCTTGAACACCTCAATTCTTGCTTCAAAACAAAATATTTCAGTCAACAAAATTTTTCAATAACAACACGAGAACCACTTGATCGCTTCTAAATACCATAAATAATTGGAGAGTGGGGATAAAAAGTGTTGTCATAAGTGAAAATTTGTTGCCAAATATAACCAGAGTAAAAAAGCTAATATTTCACTACATTCGGCCAATATACAGTCATATTTTCTAAATATTTGTGGTAGAATTCCAGTAAGTCTAATAATATGGCAAACCACTGTATATGTATAATTATTATCGTGACACTTTGACCTTGACAAGCATGCTCGAGGTCTACGGGAGGAATTAGCCACCGAAAGAGGGCCTTCCATGTCAAACGAACCTTCTTGCCAAAATTCAGGCAAAAAAAAAAACTCCGAAGGTCCGAGACTGGCCCAATTCGATGCGACCTCACGCCTCGAACAGGTACCAAAAAGGGGGCCGAAATTCGGCTATCAGATATAGTGTATATAGACAAACGGAAAAGGTTCGTGATGGTGTACAGACTACAGGGGCTGGAAGCTATCTTTTAACTATCTGACTCTTGACTCTAAATGCCTAAACGTACTTCCAGCAGAGACTCTAAATAGGACAGGATTTTACTTCGCGAAAATTATGCCACGACTAGCTGCAGTCAAAACGATCCTGCCTATTAACAATTTTAATGTCTATCTCGCGTGCATTTAATTATTATCGATCTCAATATCAAAATAAACGTTCAATTACTTTATAAATGAACAAATCAACCTGCTAGTCAAATTACGTACGGGCTGTCATTAAACCGCAAGTCCTTCCTCATTGGAATTCCAAATCGCTCAACTGCTTCGGTCTTAGCGCGCGACCTTTTCGCCAGTGAACCTCATGAACTGAGCTGAAAAGCGTCCAAATCAGCAACAGCCCATTCTCATAGACAGTCATGTGGGGAAGGTCTTCAGCTTGCGCCAACAGCCCTCCTACACATACCGGTTTTATAACTTTACATTTATCACGGCGGCGAAAACTAAAATATAAACTCTATCTGTGCGCGGACAGACGCGAACTTTAGTAAACTCATTCATAGCTCGACTGAATAAAATTACTCTCACGGGGAACACACCAATGTACCTCTATAAATAAAAATTCTACACTGAGCTTACTAGAAGGTTCTAAATATGAAATTCCTAACCGGATTCAAAAATAAACATTAAAGATAGGTCACACCACTGGTATCGGCAAATGGGGTAACCCGCGAATGACAGATAACGATGCGCGACGTGTGCTTGACATGTGACGTGTGAAAACAATACAGGGAGGTACATGCTGCAATACAATAAGCCCGATGGCACACAGAGATCACAAATATTCAAAACAATGCCGTAACGCATTGGCCATATATCTCTCAGCTAAAACCAATCGAGCAACTTGCTCATAAGCATGCTTGGCGGGGCAACCAAGCAACAAACAAAATACCACACAAAAAAAACATCTCTCTGTGTCCATACAAATTCTAATATCAAAAACATCTGGTCACTCACCCAAAATTCAGCATACCTTCAAAAAAATAAAAGCACAAAGCACCAATGAAAATAAAGCACGTCACATTCATAGTTGGAAGTTGAATTATCACGGGGGCTGTCCAATCTAACGAACCGCCACACGTCCTCCCCTATTGGCCAGCCCCAATTGAACAGTCAATATATTATAATAATTAAACAGAAGGCTTAATCCAACACCGAAGACTCTAAGTTTTATCAAACGCGAATTTATCAAATGTAATATTTCAACTTACATACTCAAACACTTGAACACAAAACTTAAGAACGTCTCCCATCGGAGCGTAGATTCAGACTAAACTTCTTCAACAATTATTTGTCCTATCGAGGGCCAAATATGCTATTTCAAAACAAGGCCTTCTCTACTAATCCCTTTAAACAGCATTTTTTCTAAAAATGGTTTCCCCGTACATCCATACAATATGTAAAAATACCAAAAATTCTAATCTGTCATAAACAAAGAAGCAACTGGTTTTCAAACTCTTTACCATCGCGTTCCCAAATTTTCAAATAATGACTTAACAATATTTTGAATAACACATCTGAATAAATCCCTCACATCAATTCGCCAATCCTTTTTTTATTCAAAATATTGTTTCTTTAATTTCTACATATCAAAACAAAATATCTACTTAACTTTAAAAAAATATATTGTATCAATCGGCCATTACAAATAAAACAATTCCACCCTCTCTTTAACGATTGAACAATACTATTTTTTTTTCTATTCTAATTCAACCTTATAACCCATATCCCGTGATGTTAGAATTATTATAATAATTATATACATTGAACTCAACTGTTTGCTATTTAAAACACCATTATTTTACTATATTCCTCAAATATTTACAGTTCTTAATTTTAACCATCACCATATTATAATGTCCTAAACACTCAAAATTCAATAATTTATAAAAATTCACTTTTCATACGACAGGTAGGTACTTAGTAAAAAAAAAAAAAAAAGGTATTTGCCAAAGATTTCAATATTTGGAATCCAGAACTAGTGTTCATTATAATCTATTCAAAACTTTGGCATTTTTATAAGTAAATCCCAAAAAAAATTCTCCGCTACTAAAATTAATTACTTTCTCCAAAACATTTTAAGAAACTTTGTTAATCTACACATTACGATATTATTATTGTAACTACGGCCAATTCTCGGATTTGTCAATTATGAGGGTTAAAACACAGTTCATTATTCTCTGTCTTAAAATAAAAATAATATCAATATTTACAACCAGATATGCGCTATACTAAATTTTGTTATTTATGTCTATTATAAAACAATGCCTTTCTTTTAAACTGCCTATACTTGAAGTGATTCCTAAAAAAAAATACAGGCCGTTCATAAAATTTTTGAAGCTAATTGATTATAAAAATTGTTACAAATTTAAGAAGGTTAATACTTAATTCTTATTATTTATTGAAATAAATAATCTATGTACCTTAATGATTATAATCTCTACCTACATATTTATCTTTCCTAGCCATATGGAAACTTAATTTATTTATTATTAATAATTATTACAATCCATTAATATTCTACGTCTATTCTTTATACATCGCTATTCATACCCAAAATACATTTCTTTATAATTACTCCTATTCTTAGCTTATCATGTTTCTTAAAAATTATACCTATAACTTTAAACTCTCTTTCATTGGCCTTATAATAATTATTTATCTATCATATACCTAGTATTGTCTTAACATAAGCTAGCAAATTACAAATCTAAGCTATTACAAACTCTAACCATAACATAACGTAATTATAAATCTATTAAAATTATTGGCATCCTACGTTTTTATATGCCATTCTATTCTACTTCACATTCGTACGTATAAAACTGCTCAGCCTATACACAACATAACAGCTCAAACAAACGTTCATAATTAAAAATTCATATGTCAAATACCTGTGTGTTAATCATTTCTCTCCAATATCTAACATTTCAACATTTAAAATAATATTTACATACAATTATTTTTCTTCTCGGTCCACGACTTTTAACATTCAAATCTCAGGTACCGCTCTAAAATTCCTCCTATCTACAAAAATTGCTTGAAGCTCTATAAAACTACATACTTATAACATATTATTATACCTCTACGGTAAAAAAACTTTCATATCAGACTAACTAGCTCAGAAAATTTTCAACTAAAATTGAAACTCGAAAAAAATTTTTCAAACAAAAAATTTAAATTTATTTTATTCCAGGGTCTAACTCTAGGTTCTTTAAATCTGCTCTGTGTTATAACAGAACTAACGTTGAGCGCCATTTGACAAGCATGCTCGAGGTCTACGGGAGGAATTAGCCACCGAAAGAGGGCCTTCCATGTCAAACGAACCTTCTTGCCAAAATTCAGGCAAAAAAAAAAACTCCGAAGGTCCGAGACTGGCCCAATTCGATGCGACCTCACGCCTCGAACAGGTACCAAAAAGGGGGCCGAAATTCGGCTATCAGATATAGTGTATATAGACAAACGGAAAAGGTTCGTGATGGTGTACAGACTACAGGGGCTGGAAGCTATCTTTTAACTATCTGACTCTTGACTCTAAATGCCTAAACGTACTTCCAGCAGAGACTCTAAATAGGACAGGATTTTACTTCGCGAAAATTATGCCACGACTAGCTGCAGTCAAAACGATCCTGCCTATTAACAATTTTAATGTCTATCTCGCGTGCATTTAATTATTATCGATCTCAATATCAAAATAAACGTTCAATTACTTTATAAATGAACAAATCAACCTGCTAGTCAAATTACGTACGGGCTGTCATTAAACCGCAAGTCCTTCCTCATTGGAATTCCAAATCGCTCAACTGCTTCGGTCTTAGCGCGCGACCTTTTCGCCAGTGAACCTCATGAACTGAGCTGAAAAGCGTCCAAATCAGCAACAGCCCATTCTCATAGACAGTCATGTGGGGAAGGTCTTCAGCTTGCGCCAACAGCCCTCCTACACATACCGGTTTTATAACTTTACATTTATCACGGCGGCGAAAACTAAAATATAAACTCTATCTGTGCGCGGACAGACGCGAACTTTAGTAAACTCATTCATAGCTCGACTGAATAAAATTACTCTTACGGGGAACACACCAATGTACCTCTATAAATAAAAATTCTACACTGAGCTTACTAGAAGGTTCTAAATATGAAATTCCTAACCGGATTCAAAAATAAACATTAAAGATAGGTCACACCACTGGTATCGGCAAATGGGGTAACCCGCGAATGACAGATAACGATGCGCGACGTGTGCTTGACATGTGACGTGTGAAAACAATACAGGGAGGTACATGCTGCAATACAATAAGCCCGATGGCACACAGAGATCACAAATATTCAAAACAATGCCGTAACGCATTGGCCATATATCTCTCAGCTAAAACCAATCGAGCAACTTGCTCATAAGCATGCTTGGCGGGGCAACCAAGCAACAAACAAAATACCACACAAAAAAAACATCTCTCTGTGTCCATACAAATTCTAATATCAAAAACATCTGGTCACTCACCCAAAATTCAGCATACCTTCAAAAAAATAAAAGCACAAAGCACCAATGAAAATAAAGCACGTCACATTCATAGTTGGAAGTTGAATTATCACGGGGGCTGTCCAATCTAACGAACCGCCACACGTCCTCCCCTATTGGCCAGCCCCAATTGAACAGTCAATATATTATAATAATTAAACAGAAGGCTTAATCCAACACCGAAGACTCTAAGTTTTATCAAACGCGAATTTATCAAATGTAATATTTCAACTTACATACTCAAACACTTGAACACAAAACTTAAGAACGTCTCCCATCGGAGCGTAGATTCAGACTAAACTTCTTCAACAATTATTTGTCCTATCGAGGGCCAAATATGCTATTTCAAAACAAGGCCTTCTCTACTAATCCCTTTAAACAGCATTTTTTCTAAAAATGGTTTCCCCGTACATCCATACAATATGTAAAAATACCAAAAATTCTAATCTGTCATAAACAAAGAAGCAACTGGTTTTCAAACTCTTTACCATCGCGTTCCCAAATTTTCAAATAATGACTTAACAATATTTTGAATAACACATCTGAATAAATCCCTCACATCAATTCGCCAATCCTTTTTTTATTCAAAATATTGTTTCTTTAATTTCTACATATCAAAACAAAATATCTACTTAACTTTAAAAAAATATATTGTATCAATCGGCCATTACAAATAAAACAATTCCACCCTCTCTTTAACGATTGAACAATACTATTTTTTTTTCTATTCTAATTCAACCTTATAACCCATATCCCGTGATGTTAGAATTATTATAATAATTATATACATTGAACTCAACTGTTTGCTATTTAAAACACCATTATTTTACTATATTCCTCAAATATTTACAGTTCTTAATTTTAACCATCACCATATTATAATGTCCTAAACACTCAAAATTCAATAATTTATAAAAATTCACTTTTCATACGACAGGTAGGTACTTAGTAAAAAAAAAAAAAAAAGGTATTTGCCAAAGATTTCAATATTTGGAATCCAGAACTAGTGTTCATTATAATCTATTCAAAACTTTGGCATTTTTATAAGTAAATCCCAAAAAAAATTCTCCGCTACTAAAATTAATTACTTTCTCCAAAACATTTTAAGAAACTTTGTTAATCTACACATTACGATATTATTATTGTAACTACGGCCAATTCTCGGATTTGTCAATTATGAGGGTTAAAACACAGTTCATTATTCTCTGTCTTAAAATAAAAATAATATCAATATTTACAACCAGATATGCGCTATACTAAATTTTGTTATTTATGTCTATTATAAAACAATGCCTTTCTTTTAAACTGCCTATACTTGAAGTGATTCCTAAAAAAAAATACAGGCCGTTCATAAAATTTTTGAAGCTAATTGATTATAAAAATTGTTACAAATTTAAGAAGGTTAATACTTAATTCTTATTATTTATTGAAATAAATAATCTATGTACCTTAATGATTATAATCTCTACCTACATATTTATCTTTCCTAGCCATATGGAAACTTAATTTATTTATTATTAATAATTATTACAATCCATTAATATTCTACGTCTATTCTTTATACATCGCTATTCATACCCAAAATACATTTCTTTATAATTACTCCTATTCTTAGCTTATCATGTTTCTTAAAAATTATACCTATAACTTTAAACTCTCTTTCATTGGCCTTATAATAATTATTTATCTATCATATACCTAGTATTGTCTTAACATAAGCTAGCAAATTACAAATCTAAGCTATTACAAACTCTAACCATAACATAACGTAATTATAAATCTATTAAAATTATTGGCATCCTACGTTTTTATATGCCATTCTATTCTACTTCACATTCGTACGTATAAAACTGCTCAGCCTATACACAACATAACAGCTCAAACAAACGTTCATAATTAAAAATTCATATGTCAAATACCTGTGTGTTAATCATTTCTCTCCAATATCTAACATTTCAACATTTAAAATAATATTTACATACAATTATTTTTCTTCTCGGTCCACGACTTTTAACATTCAAATCTCAGGTACCGCTCTAAAATTCCTCCTATCTACAAAAATTGCTTGAAGCTCTATAAAACTACATACTTATAACATATTATTATACCTCTACGGTAAAAAAACTTTCATATCAGACTAACTAGCTCAGAAAATTTTCAACTAAAATTGAAACTCGAAAAAAATTTTTCAAACAAAAAATTTAAATTTATTTTATTCCAGGGTCTAACTCTAGGTTCTTTAAATCTGCTCTGTGTTATAACAGAACTAACGTTGAGCGCCATTTGACAAGCATGCTCGAGGTCTACGGGAGGAATTAGCCACCGAAAGAGGGCCTTCCATGTCAAACGAACCTTCTTGCCAAAATTCAGGCAAAAAAAAAAACTCCGAAGGTCCGAGACTGGCCCAATTCGATGCGACCTCACGCCTCGAACAGGTACCAAAAAGGGGGCCGAAATTCGGCTATCAGATATAGTGTATATAGACAAACGGAAAAGGTTCGTGATGGTGTACAGACTACAGGGGCTGGAAGCTATCTTTTAACTATCTGACTCTTGACTCTAAATGCCTAAACGTACTTCCAGCAGAGACTCTAAATAGGACAGGATTTTACTTCGCGAAAATTATGCCACGACTAGCTGCAGTCAAAACGATCCTGCCTATTAACAATTTTAATGTCTATCTCGCGTGCATTTAATTATTATCGATCTCAATATCAAAATAAACGTTCAATTACTTTATAAATGAACAAATCAACCTGCTAGTCAAATTACGTACGGGCTGTCATTAAACCGCAAGTCCTTCCTCATTGGAATTCCAAATCGCTCAACTGCTTCGGTCTTAGCGCGCGACCTTTTCGCCAGTGAACCTCATGAACTGAGCTGAAAAGCGTCCAAATCAGCAACAGCCCATTCTCATAGACAGTCATGTGGGGAAGGTCTTCAGCTTGCGCCAACAGCCCTCCTACACATACCGGTTTTATAACTTTACATTTATCACGGCGGCGAAAACTAAAATATAAACTCTATCTGTGCGCGGACAGACGCGAACTTTAGTAAACTCATTCATAGCTCGACTGAATAAAATTACTCTCACGGGGAACACACCAATGTACCTCTATAAATAAAAATTCTACACTGAGCTTACTAGAAGGTTCTAAATATGAAATTCCTAACCGGATTCAAAAATAAACATTAAAGATAGGTCACACCACTGGTATCGGCAAATGGGGTAACCCGCGAATGACAGATAACGATGCGCGACGTGTGCTTGACATGTGACGTGTGAAAACAATACAGGGAGGTACATGCTGCAATACAATAAGCCCGATGGCACACAGAGATCACAAATATTCAAAACAATGCCGTAACGCATTGGCCATATATCTCTCAGCTAAAACCAATCGAGCAACTTGCTCATAAGCATGCTTGGCGGGGCAACCAAGCAACAAACAAAATACCACACAAAAAAAACATCTCTCTGTGTCCATACAAATTCTAATATCAAAAACATCTGGTCACTCACCCAAAATTCAGCATACCTTCAAAAAAATAAAAGCACAAAGCACCAATGAAAATAAAGCACGTCACATTCATAGTTGGAAGTTGAATTATCACGGGGGCTGTCCAATCTAACGAACCGCCACACGTCCTCCCCTATTGGCCAGCCCCAATTGAACAGTCAATATATTATAATAATTAAACAGAAGGCTTAATCCAACACCGAAGACTCTAAGTTTTATCAAACGCGAATTTATCAAATGTAATATTTCAACTTACATACTCAAACACTTGAACACAAAACTTAAGAACGTCTCCCATCGGAGCGTAGATTCAGACTAAACTTCTTCAACAATTATTTGTCCTATCGAGGGCCAAATATGCTATTTCAAAACAAGGCCTTCTCTACTAATCCCTTTAAACAGCATTTTTTCTAAAAATGGTTTCCCCGTACATCCATACAATATGTAAAAATACCAAAAATTCTAATCTGTCATAAACAAAGAAGCAACTGGTTTTCAAACTCTTTACCATCGCGTTCCCAAATTTTCAAATAATGACTTAACAATATTTTGAATAACACATCTGAATAAATCCCTCACATCAATTCGCCAATCCTTTTTTTATTCAAAATATTGTTTCTTTAATTTCTACATATCAAAACAAAATATCTACTTAACTTTAAAAAAATATATTGTATCAATCGGCCATTACAAATAAAACAATTCCACCCTCTCTTTAACGATTGAACAATACTATTTTTTTTTCTATTCTAATTCAACCTTATAACCCATATCCCGTGATGTTAGAATTATTATAATAATTATATACATTGAACTCAACTGTTTGCTATTTAAAACACCATTATTTTACTATATTCCTCAAATATTTACAGTTCTTAATTTTAACCATCACCATATTATAATGTCCTAAACACTCAAAATTCAATAATTTATAAAAATTCACTTTTCATACGACAGGTAGGTACTTAGTAAAAAAAAAAAAAAAAGGTATTTGCCAAAGATTTCAATATTTGGAATCCAGAACTAGTGTTCATTATAATCTATTCAAAACTTTGGCATTTTTATAAGTAAATCCCAAAAAAAATTCTCCGCTACTAAAATTAATTACTTTCTCCAAAACATTTTAAGAAACTTTGTTAATCTACACATTACGATATTATTATTGTAACTACGGCCAATTCTCGGATTTGTCAATTATGAGGGTTAAAACACAGTTCATTATTCTCTGTCTTAAAATAAAAATAATATCAATATTTACAACCAGATATGCGCTATACTAAATTTTGTTATTTATGTCTATTATAAAACAATGCCTTTCTTTTAAACTGCCTATACTTGAAGTGATTCCTAAAAAAAAATACAGGCCGTTCATAAAATTTTTGAAGCTAATTGATTATAAAAATTGTTACAAATTTAAGAAGGTTAATACTTAATTCTTATTATTTATTGAAATAAATAATCTATGTACCTTAATGATTATAATCTCTACCTACATATTTATCTTTCCTAGCCATATGGAAACTTAATTTATTTATTATTAATAATTATTACAATCCATTAATATTCTACGTCTATTCTTTATACATCGCTATTCATACCCAAAATACATTTCTTTATAATTACTCCTATTCTTAGCTTATCATGTTTCTTAAAAATTATACCTATAACTTTAAACTCTCTTTCATTGGCCTTATAATAATTATTTATCTATCATATACCTAGTATTGTCTTAACATAAGCTAGCAAATTACAAATCTAAGCTATTACAAACTCTAACCATAACATAACGTAATTATAAATCTATTAAAATTATTGGCATCCTACGTTTTTATATGCCATTCTATTCTACTTCACATTCGTACGTATAAAACTGCTCAGCCTATACACAACATAACAGCTCAAACAAACGTTCATAATTAAAAATTCATATGTCAAATACCTGTGTGTTAATCATTTCTCTCCAATATCTAACATTTCAACATTTAAAATAATATTTACATACAATTATTTTTCTTCTCGGTCCACGACTTTTAACATTCAAATCTCAGGTACCGCTCTAAAATTCCTCCTATCTACAAAAATTGCTTGAAGCTCTATAAAACTACATACTTATAACATATTATTATACCTCTACGGTAAAAAAACTTTCATATCAGACTAACTAGCTCAGAAAATTTTCAACTAAAATTGAAACTCGAAAAAAATTTTTCAAACAAAAAATTTAAATTTATTTTATTCCAGGGTCTAACTCTAGGTTCTTTAAATCTGCTCTGTGTTATAACAGAACTAACGTTGAGCGCCATTTGACAAGCATGCTCGAGGTCTACGGGAGGAATTAGCCACCGAAAGAGGGCCTTCCATGTCAAACGAACCTTCTTGCCAAAATTCAGGCAAAAAAAAAAACTCCGAAGGTCCGAGACTGGCCCAATTCGATGCGACCTCACGCCTCGAACAGGTACCAAAAAGGGGGCCGAAATTCGGCTATCAGATATAGTGTATATAGACAAACGGAAAAGGTTCGTGATGGTGTACAGACTACAGGGGCTGGAAGCTATCTTTTAACTATCTGACTCTTGACTCTAAATGCCTAAACGTACTTCCAGCAGAGACTCTAAATAGGACAGGATTTTACTTCGCGAAAATTATGCCACGACTAGCTGCAGTCAAAACGATCCTGCCTATTAACAATTTTAATGTCTATCTCGCGTGCATTTAATTATTATCGATCTCAATATCAAAATAAACGTTCAATTACTTTATAAATGAACAAATCAACCTGCTAGTCAAATTACGTACGGGCTGTCATTAAACCGCAAGTCCTTCCTCATTGGAATTCCAAATCGCTCAACTGCTTCGGTCTTAGCGCGCGACCTTTTCGCCAGTGAACCTCATGAACTGAGCTGAAAAGCGTCCAAATCAGCAACAGCCCATTCTCATAGACAGTCATGTGGGGAAGGTCTTCAGCTTGCGCCAACAGCCCTCCTACACATACCGGTTTTATAACTTTACATTTATCACGGCGGCGAAAACTAAAATATAAACTCTATCTGTGCGCGGACAGACGCGAACTTTAGTAAACTCATTCATAGCTCGACTGAATAAAATTACTCTTACGGGGAACACACCAATGTACCTCTATAAATAAAAATTCTACACTGAGCTTACTAGAAGGTTCTAAATATGAAATTCCTAACCGGATTCAAAAATAAACATTAAAGATAGGTCACACCACTGGTATCGGCAAATGGGGTAACCCGCGAATGACAGATAACGATGCGCGACGTGTGCTTGACATGTGACGTGTGAAAACAATACAGGGAGGTACATGCTGCAATACAATAAGCCCGATGGCACACAGAGATCACAAATATTCAAAACAATGCCGTAACGCATTGGCCATATATCTCTCAGCTAAAACCAATCGAGCAACTTGCTCATAAGCATGCTTGGCGGGGCAACCAAGCAACAAACAAAATACCACACAAAAAAAACATCTCTCTGTGTCCATACAAATTCTAATATCAAAAACATCTGGTCACTCACCCAAAATTCAGCATACCTTCAAAAAAATAAAAGCACAAAGCACCAATGAAAATAAAGCACGTCACATTCATAGTTGGAAGTTGAATTATCACGGGGGCTGTCCAATCTAACGAACCGCCACACGTCCTCCCCTATTGGCCAGCCCCAATTGAACAGTCAATATATTATAATAATTAAACAGAAGGCTTAATCCAACACCGAAGACTCTAAGTTTTATCAAACGCGAATTTATCAAATGTAATATTTCAACTTACATACTCAAACACTTGAACACAAAACTTAAGAACGTCTCCCATCGGAGCGTAGATTCAGACTAAACTTCTTCAACAATTATTTGTCCTATCGAGGGCCAAATATGCTATTTCAAAACAAGGCCTTCTCTACTAATCCCTTTAAACAGCATTTTTTCTAAAAATGGTTTCCCCGTACATCCATACAATATGTAAAAATACCAAAAATTCTAATCTGTCATAAACAAAGAAGCAACTGGTTTTCAAACTCTTTACCATCGCGTTCCCAAATTTTCAAATAATGACTTAACAATATTTTGAATAACACATCTGAATAAATCCCTCACATCAACCTTATAAAAAAAAATTTATAAACAAAATTGATAGGTATCCAAATTTTTTTCATGTAGATTCCAAGATAAAAAATAGGCACGGAAATTACTTGAAAGGTAACTGATTATTGAAATAAACAAACGTCAAAAGGAAAGGAAGGATATAAAAATAGGTTATATCATAGTAAACGTGTCTCTTTATTTTTCTTCATACATTTGCAAGCAACAAACTCTATTTGATTTACATTGAAAACCCCCGGGATGGGTACTGGAATCAACATCTGCTTCATCGTGGTATAAAGACGACCTTCCAGGTATGTCGGATGTTATTTGCCACGAGGGACAATCAACTGTCTTTCCATATTTTTCTAGGTTGAGCCAGTTTATCATGTTACAGTTGAGGTTTTCCTCTTTAAAATTTTTCTTTTTGTCTATAATATTCCTCGACGATACAAATAAAACCAATACAATAAGGAGGCATAGAACTGTCTCGCTCATCCTCGATATTTAAAAATATGTTTTTATTTACGAGTTACGTAAATGCGGGTATGCGAGCAGTGATGATCATATTTGGCATTTTTAGTCGATCGTTTAGCAAAAAGGGAAAGTAAATATTTTTAGCAAATAAACCTGCTCAGTGAGGAAGTCTTATATATTTTTTAGTGTATGTTTCTTTTAAAATAGTAACATTTAATTAAAAAAGAAATAGGTAACATCAAGGGCGTCGCCAAGGGGGGTAAAGGAGGCAGCTGCCCCCCCCCCCCTAGAGATTAAAAAATGTAGGCAACTGCAGAGCAACCAAAGTTCTAAGACCGTGATTTGCCGTTATATCCTAAAAAAATATCCATACTCTTGACTATACTTAAAATTCATATATTTCTCATCCTCCATAATATAGGATATACGGAAAATAGCCTATGACTGGGTTCAATTGCCCCCCCCCCAGGCCTCTAGCTGGCGACGCCCTTGGGTAACATGATATAAAAAGGTTTTATATTCGTTGTATAAAAAACCGGTTTAGCATTATATTAAGAATTCAGGCATTTTGTTTTCTAACTAACAAGAATTTTATTTTTATATTCTCGTATACTTTATTATGGCCAAGATAGAAAAATTCTCATTCCAAGTTAATAATAAATATTAAAAATCTTTCGCTTGAATAGGTATTGGTTATGCTGTTTTGAAATTTAAAATTTAGATGTTAATTTAACCATATTAACTGAAGAAGGCTTTGTAAGTATACCATATATAAGTATTTTTGAATTCACTTCATATATTTTTGATATTCCAAGCGTATTAATAATTGTAATACTTACTTACTTACGTATTTTTTTTAGAAATATGAATCTAGAGCGCTGTTTTTCCTCCCATCAGGGTCTCGAAGACGTGGAAGACCCTCTCATACCGTGTTCCGTTCCTTCGAGGCAGAGCTGAGGGAAATGGACTTGGTGTGGGAGGAGGTCATAAGCATTGCGCAAGATCGAGCGCAATGGAGAGCTCTTGTTGCCTCCCTATGCTCCTAAGTGGAGTTCAAAGGGAGATTTGATTTTTGATTTTGAGGACAGAACTTCTGTGTGTATGAGCCCTTAATTGAAACAACACCAAAAAAGCTCTTGCGTAGAACTCGGTTGGTTGCCAGTAGTTATACAATTGTTTTGTTGGATTAAATGCACTCAGAATAGGTAGAACTGTCAAAATACGCAACAATTATTGGATGCGAGGAATTTTGTTATCGCAGAATAGATGGCTTAGAACTTAATCGGTTGCCAGTAGTTACGCAATTAATATGTTGGATAAAATATTTTCAGAATAGAGAAATGTCAAAAGTTCTCAATAAAAATTGGATACGACGCATCTGTTTTTCATTTCAGAATAGTCAATATTCAAACTTATAATTGAAATAAGTTATGGTCGAATTTAGAGCATTGGTCGACCACTATTATAGTAGATGGCATGAAACAAAAATAATAGGTAAGTATGTATGTAAGTAGGTGCTTACTGCAGCAGATAGCTAGATACCTAATTACAAATGCGGTAGTGAAAATGTTTCACAACGAATGCTGGCTGTATGCGCAATGTATAGCATAGACTATAGATAGATGCGATCTATAAAGCTTTACGAAATATCTTTAAAACTTTTCACGATTCTACTCCACGGCGAATTGTTATTGTATGCATGTCTGTAGGTAAACAATGCGCTTTCAGAAACTACCGCAATAGCTACAAGCCACACAAAAGCACTTCTGAAGAAATCGGGTGGTATTTTTATTTTGCACAAGTATTTCTGGTATTAGCTCCACCACAATACAAAAAAACACTACAATCCCAAGCAAACCACTCGACATTACGATACCTTACATCGAAAAAGTTCTTACCTACTGATTTTTTTTTTATTGAAACAGTTATTGGTGAGAAATGGTTCTAACCAATGCATATTCATTTTCATGAGAATGATAGATCAGTGTTTTTGCCTGAAAAATAATACGCCAAATTCATTCCAAATGCGGTTAGAATAAAAGAAGCGGAATGCAAAAATTGGACAAAATAATGTTTTTCATTTATACCGATGTCAAAATAACGCTATCCTTTGATTAGTTTCTGAACAATCGATACCTGCTATGTGCGTCTATGCTAAAAAGATATAATTTCCCATTTTTTTATTTTTTATTTGTTGAAAACCATCTTCGCATTGAAAGTTTTTTGATGAATCTTTTGGTGATGTCCGGGTCATATCGGTTGCATGGTTTTAAAGTCAAATTTAATAATAAAATCCAAGAGATGGCGGTGTAGTAGGAAATGAATCACATGTGGAACCTGTTACGTTTTTGTATATATTGTTGAAAGAATAGACCCCAGTTAGGTAAACCAATAATATATCTGAATAATTATTGTAAGATTTCTACGCTACTTAGCGTGATGACGAAACTACTAACCCATGTTGTGAAATGGAAGTACAAGTAGATACGTATACCTTCATCATGAACTTTTACGAAAATAGTTTTCTTTTGGTGTGGAAAATGTCCACCAATTAGCGCAAGACATCAACAATAATAAATAAAAAATATGTTGAATAATAACTTGTTCGGATGCAGATAAAATCTCTTTGTGGTGTAAAAATAGCCTCTTATTGATCACGGACTGCGTAGTAATAATATGTAGTAGTCAGACGGAGTATAGAAGGTTAGAAGGTACACACGGCCGGGGAAACTTTCTTACTATTTAGAAGGTACACGATTGAACCTTTTTTTAACGCACGAATTGCGTGTTTCGCGTTGAAAAGGTGAGTTTTATAAAAAGGGGTGATTGCTGGTACACCGTACTATTATCACACAAAGTATCACATTGTTGTTCTAAATTTTTTATATTATTTTTGTCTATAAGTACATAGGTATACACAATATAATAAATATTATATTGTGTAATCTCATTTTCATGATAAAGTGAGGTTAAGCAGTGGTCCTTCGGGGATTGAGCTATTTTTAAAATGTGTCTTGCACAGGTGATTGCACGAACAGACAACACTATGGCATAGAACAACAATATATATTTGTCTTCTATTGCCATAAACAAGAAGGGTGAAAGAAAGAAAAAAAAATACTCTGAATAATATTATAATGCATCATACCGACAAAATCATAATATCACACACTCAAAACAAACACAACAAAAAATAAAGAAAAGTAAGTATAGAATACCTCTAATATAACACGGCCGTGGGTTTGTCGGCTAAGAATAGCACCTCTGCTCTTTTTGCTGGTTTTCCGAGCATCGTGTAAGAGGCTGGAGATAGAAAAATCAGAGCGGAACCGTCCTTAAACCTTAACCGGTCAGAAAAAGCATCATAAGCCTCGGTCGCCTTCGAGCGCAATGGAGAGCTCTTGATGCCTCCCTATGCTCCTAAGTGGGGGTTAGGTCCCTCGCATTGCGGATTGGTTTGGGGGGGGGGGGGATCCGCGTCGGACTTCATTTGTGTGGGGCCGGCTTTTTGTGGTTTGATTGCTTCAATCGAACTAGAGGGTCGGTTTCGTGCACGGGTTTGCTGCGGATTTGTCTCCTCGGGGCTGTCTTGCGGTGTGCGGAGGGCTTTATAGGGAGAATGAAATAGAATACCTATGGGAGTTGGACATTGTGTGGGAGGAGTTCATAAACATTGCCTAAGATCGAACGCAATGGAAAGCTCTTGTTGCTTCCCTATGCTCCTAAGTGGGGTTCGAGAATGATAAATATAACACTCTTCTATACATCATATGTCAGTTTAGCCGGCGAAACTTAATGCTTGAAGCATTCTCTACCAGTCAACCTGTCCCGTCCAATCTGAGACAGGATTCCAACCCCGAGTAGAAATCTCAAGTGAAAAAAACAATGATGACGATGATGGGAGAGAAATAGGAAGTGGCATGATCGGAGAAGATGGAAAAGGGGGATTGTCACATTAAGTCGAGTGCTGAGAAAGACCTTCTTATACTGTCCTCCGTTCCTTAGAATCAGAGCGGAAGATGTCATTGACCCAAAAATAGTGAACTTTGAAGAAAAAAGTGTGTGAACTTATCAAAGGATATATAAAAGTCATTGAACTGTCAATTTTAATAATCATCCAGATATCAATCAGCCTGAAGATGAGCTATGTAATATTATAATCTAAAAAAATCGTGTGTGGGTCTTCAAAGAAAGTGAGAATCCAAAAAGATCCAACGTATTCATTTGGGTGAGGTACCTAAGCACTACGCCGCAATCTACGCCCACTGAAAAACAATAGGTACTTTTGAGGGGGCGACATTTTTCTTTACGCAACGTATCATTTTATTTGACATTTTAAAAAATATTCACCTTTTTTATTTCCTCTACCTTTCTTTGAACTTATGCAAACTCCTTTAATATTTCGCGCTATCAACGACATATTAAAATATTCTCCAAATTGACGACATCAACGCGAATGTTATTTTTGTTTCCGTAGCACGCCCGATCGTTTGCTATTTTCAACTTTTTTTTATTTTTGTAACCCGATCGCAGATGACGCTCATAAACAATCGGGCAAAAAAAACATTAGAATGTAGGTTTTATTTTTTTTTACTTTGTTCGTCGTTATCATAAATAAAATCAACTCTTTTTTTACAAAGGTGCTGTGATACATTCTCATAAGTGATTCCATTTCATATAAATATGTTAAAGAAACTCGAGCTACACCATTTATAACTCGAGAACGGCTGAACCGATTTTTATGTGGTTTGATTTTTTGGGATTTTTCTCCAATCCGGATAACATACATTCTCCCTTTAAGCCCCCCCCCCCCCCCCCGCACACCGCAAGCCAGTCAAGAGGAGACCAATCCGCAGCAAACCCGACCAGCACGAAACCAGCCCCCTAGCTCGATCAATGCAATCAAACCAAAAAGCCGGCCCCGCACAAATAAAGCCCGCCGCGGATCCCCCCCAAACCAAACCGCAATGCGCCTCACCACCTCACCTCACGTCCTTAAACATCAACGGGTCAGAAAAGGCCGGATAACAAAATAACTATTAAAATATTGAAACACGCAGATTTTTGACCGGCTTTCATTCAAGTTTTCACAAACAATTTTAATGAAAAGATAAACTTAAACATAATGAGAATGAATACAGCATTGCATGTATGTTCTGGTAATGCCACATGCTCTTCATGTTTACTAATCAAAAATCGGAATTCTCCTATGTTACAATATATTAACTACAATATTTTATTAATCCTTATGCGGGACGAAGTTCGATGAATATGCTAGTATGCATAAATATAAAATTTGTACTCTGAACCATTTTATTAGATATTTAAGGCGATACTAGTCATACGTGTTTCCCGTCGAGTCCTCGAAGCCACCATAGTTTAGACAAATCTAATAAATCTATATTTTATAAATCCAATAGCCCTCATAACCATTAAATCATTCACGGATTTCTGAAATAAGACTGCTAGTTATATCTGAGTAGTTTAGTAGGTACAGAATAAGCGAATTATCAATCAATCAATAATTCTCTCTTTTACACCCTACTCAGGAGCATAGGGAGGCAACAATAGCTGTCTAGTGCCATCGATCTTGCGCAATGTTTATGACCTCTACCACACCATGTCCGATCCCTCAGCTATGCTTCGAAGGAGCGGAACACAGTGTGAGAGGGTCTTCCTTATCTTTGGGAACCTGATGGGAGGAAGAACAGCGCTCTCCTCGGCCAACTGTCATTCGGCATCCTTAGCACATGTCCCAGCCAAGTCCATCTCCTCCCCATAATGGTAGAAGTGATGGGCTCACGCTGGGTGCGCCGGCGTATAGCGTCGTTCGTGATGCGGTGGTACCATCTTTCACCCAAAACTCTCCTGAAACACTTAATTTCGAAAGCTGAGACTTTTTGTGCCTGGGCTTTGGTCAGGTGCCAGGACTCGCTCCCATACAGGAGAATGGGCAACACACACGCATCAAACAGTTTACATTTCGTTTTATTAAGCGAATAATAGTAGATTTTAAATAGATGAATAAATGAAATTGTATAAAAGTTTGATATTCTGATTAAAACTCTTTTGAACCGTCTTTGACTTTTCATACTTTTGAATGGAAAATGTTTCTATGTATACATTTATCGGAAACAAGGAAGGCTCAAAGACAGCCCGATAAGATATCGAAATAATAATCTTAAATTTAATCTTAAGAGGTTCAATCGATAGATTAGCCCGGGTCTAATAATATAAAGTACATAAGTCACCCTTTGGGTCGACGAAAAATAATAATACAAAGGAAATATACTACCTACTTATCTGGATGACTCTATAAACTTCAGGTATAAAAAGAACCTTCCGCGAAGAGGGTGGCGGGACGCTCGAGGGGATTGCGGTGCCTCGGGAGTATTTTGACTGGTTCGATAGCGCTAAAAAATACAACGAAAAAAAAACTGAAGACCAAACAATATTGTAAGACTAGTTTTCGCGACAGACATTGTCCTGTGATCTTACTATGAATACTGAATTCAAATTTAAAAAGAATGATGAATTTGACTTTTAACGGATGTTATTCCGACCGATGCATCTGTTTTAAACCACACATTTTCCATCCGGATTCTGTCAACCACTATCAAAGAACTGACAGTTTGTCTCAAACGACAATTTTATTTCAAAATTAGATTCATTCACTTTTCGCGTTTTAATTTATAAAAAATGCGCTTCAATGTCAACAAATTAGAAAAAAGCTTGAAAAAAATATCCATCAAAAATCTGCGTGCCAATATTTTTAGTGTCAATGGTTGTCAGGTAAATAAAAATTGTGTTTCTATAGAATTTTTCACAAATGGCGTTGTTGTATCTAAATAAGGTCCATACTACCTTTAATATTATATTTTACATTATTTGACATCCATTTTTCGATGTTTTATGAGTTACATATTCTGTTATCCGGAGCGAAAGCGAGTCCAATAAACCAAAAATGATAAAAACCTGTTCAACCGATCTCGAGTTATAAGTATTCTAACTAACCAGACTTTCTTTTGTATGTTTAGATTGTTATGAAAAAGTCACCTAGAGTGCGCACAATAATATAACATCCGATCCGTTGAACGTGATCCACACCCCAAAGATTAATTGCCTTCATTAGTATGGAGAGATATTATTAGGAAGACACCCAAATTTCTCCTCCCTATACAGTCTTCATCGTATGTACATTTCTATTAGAATGAGTAGAAGGAATCTATTTTTCTACATTGTTTGTTGGTCAGCATTGTTATTTAAGGATATGGGTATACAAAAGGCATATTATTATAAATCCTTACATAGATATAGGAGAGATATTGACAATAATAGACTACCTTGAGGTATGTTAACGTGAAACGTCGTTGAACCTGAGGATGTTTGTAGTGGAAATTTATAAGAGAATATTTGTTTTCGTTAGAGCTTACAGTACCGCTCTCTCTCTCTGCTAACAAAGAAGCCTTTTGTTATATCGTCTTCAATAGCAGTCAAATTACGTGCTATTATTATTTTTTCGGTGATTACAGACGAAACCTAATACGCGTGTTCCTTTATTTTCAAAAAATAGGGTAGGGATACGTCCTTGAAAATCAACATAATAATAATCGAGTTACGGTGGGACATGGGTTAAAAATAGGTATACGATATATTATTGTTCTTCAGCAATGCAATTTTGGGTTAAAAATATACGATATATTATTGTTCTTCAGCAATGCAATTTTGGGTTAAAAAAATACGATATATTATTGTTCTTCAGCAATGCAATTTTCTTGATCCAATTATATGGATCCAGCTCTATATTCTCTCGTTTGTGTTGTATGTTTCACAGATCGCGCCATCCATTACTTGGTACATGAATCGTTTTCTGTATTAAGAAATGCGGTTCCATTTTCTTTGAGATTGAAAAGTCAAAAAGCATCATGTTTATTGGTTTCCTGTGGTATTCTTCGTACATGTGAAAGATGTCTCGGTCGAGCAGGTCTCCAAATACATACTTTGAAATTGACGGTGTGGGCAGACCGATCTACCAACTGAAATGGTGAGCCTAATCTCGATGGATGCTACAATCTCAGCATGACTTTGAAACTCAATTTGGAAGAATCCTTACATGAGAATCAACAGAAAAGTTTACATAACTTGTGAATAACCCATCATGACGTACGGAATCGAGTCCAGGGCTGATACCACTGATATGCTGAGAGTTTCATAAATGAAAACTATTTGTAAAGCCGGGAAGACTCTCAGAGACAGAAATATGCAACGACGAAGGTTCTGGTATGAACGTTCCCCTTAAGGCCAACCCCATAGAAGACGGTTAACAAGTAGACCACCAGAGTCGTGGCTAGTATTCGGTCTCGAAGGAAGTTTGCCCAACCTATCAAATTTTACGCAACAATGACACAATTAAGGAGAAGAACAAGAGAAGATCTCTTGAGGCACAAATTTGCGTGATATGACATCTTCAGGAATGTAAAATAATGTGTGATTTAGATGTATTAACACCGTACACAGTAGTTTCCTACACGGGGGAAGTAATTAAGTGTGACAGCCAGCTCAGCTTGTGGGTTATTTCAATGAAAACAAAGACCTCGTATGATCCGGCTTATTAATACAAGTCACCACCCGTTGGTCTTTTGTTATGGTAATTTCCTCACTATTTTTAAGTAGGTACCACGCTGTCATGACATCATACTTACGTAGTTCATAGTATAGAGCCTTACCAATTCCTTTGAGACTTTCAGTCATTAAAATGTTTTCAGATTCTCGAATGAAAAGACTGAGATGTGTGTTCGGAGTATGAGACGAATCCTAAAATTATAATGATGGCCTATTGTTCGTAAGACAATGCACAAAGACATGGTAGTTAACACTGTTCTTCATAAGCACACATGATGAGGACATTAATCCTTATTAAGTACTTACTAACTAGCACAGCCGTTTCTGTTCTATGGAGTTGCACACTCGATTCCGACGCCCATCAGCTACAGATTCAAAAGTTTCCTTATGTTGTTGTGCAATTATTGCATATTATTTTAAAAGCTAGCGTCAATACAGGTTTACACCTAGTGAGGCGGCATTATCTTTTTATTATGCGTATCTTAATTATTATGAATATACAACTTATTAAGAAAATCTGTAATATAGATTCATATATCACAATGTAAGGATATCTTTGAAAAAAAGCTGGAGTGAGTTTAAAATAATATAAAAAAAATGTGGAATCAACAGTTGATATGCCGGGTAGACCAGATTTCCTGACGTTTCAAGTTTCAAAATTTGCAAATTTGCTATGGTCATACAAAAACAGAGATCAATACTTAAAAGACCCGCAAGTATTAGGACGACCAGTAAGAAGTCTAATTAACTCTTGGTGATGAGGTATACGATAAGATGCGTGTTTTCCCATATTTTTGATAAAGATTTTGCTGGATCGATTTCGTTTTTGCCAATCTTTTACATATTTCTCGACTTTCATGATTGCGTTAAATTAAATTATAATCATGAAATTGTTATATGATCACATTTTTATTTAATTAACGAGACTATATTACTCATAGTACCTATATGGAATATATTGTATACATGTATACATGAGTCTTGTGATCGGATTTAAAAAAAAAATAGATTTCGCTGAAATTAATTTTCTCGGCGTTTTCGAGGGTGTAGATTCCAAAAATAAAAATAAAATAATTTCCGCGTACCCATACCCATACGCGTACGCCAAAAATGTGTGCGCACCCATAACTCATAGTAATTCTTATCCGATTTGATTGAAATTTGGTAGAACGGTTAGCCCCTCGATGTAGATGAGTCAGTAAAATGTTGAGATCTGTACCTTTAGGGGAACCCTCTTAAAGTATCCAAAGAAAATTTCACTTGTTCTAGAAAAAGGGCTAAAAAAGAAAAAAAAAAATTCTTCGATTTTCATAAAATTTGGTATACGGGTTGGTCTTATGCTCCTACATAAGCACGTAAAATTTGAGGTCCGTAACTTCAGTGGGTTCCCCTTAATGTACCGATTAATATTGAATATGTAGTTCTAAAGCTGATAATAAAAAGCTCCAATAGTCGATATCATTTTAAAGTTTCTATAATAATTCCAAGGATAAATTCATTTTAATCGTAAAATTATGAATTTTTATGCAAAGATATGTTTTACACGAAAAGGCTGTTATAATATACTATGAGTTCTGGGCTTCCCTAGGTTAGCAGCTTTTTATTTTATAAGCCGACCCCTGAATTTGAAGAAGAATGAAGATTTTAATAAAATGTCAAACAAAAATAATGTTCAATGAATGCATTATATTGCATAAAATGTGAATAAGGAACTGTAACATTATTTGTTCCAAAAAACATTTGAAAATAGACGATATATTGTTGAAATTTATGTAGGTAATGTATCAATCAATCAATCTCCCTTTTAACCCCACTCAGGGGCATAGGAAGGACCAAGGGCTCTCCATTGCGCTCGCTCTTGTGCAATGCTTATGGAATGGAATGTATATAATTGCATAAATGGATTTCAGAGTTCGAAGTTCAAGCGCAATAAAAAAAAAACATGCTATGAAAAAAGTAATACCACAACGGTTGTGAAAAATCCATTTCAACTTTATTTATTTTTCGGCCGGCGTCATTATCTCAGTGGTATTGAAAATCATTATTCAGCGCGAATGTTCTAGTGTTTCCCTTCTGCACAGCGTTTAATTATCTGACTACGGAGTATTTCGGGTACATTTCCACGCGGGAACCGTTATAAATATCTCTGTAAAGATATAAATATTCATTCATTCGTTGTTTATTTGCTTTTCTGCCACCTAAAATACGTTTTTACTCCGAAATGTATATTTGATTTGTAGCTGAGATTTTGCTTGCAGTTCTTTTTTAGCAGCAGTTCTCAGTTCTCTGTTACAAATTTGAGTGACGTTAATAGCCAATTATTTTCATACAAGCTGATACCCATCTTGCTGTACGTTGTTGATTAGAAATTAGAATAGTCATATTTAAGCAGTAGGTTATTGAAACAGGTTTTTGTCTAACTGTCCCCTGTTCAGGAGTCTATATTAATGTTTCATACAGGAAAATAATCAAAGAATTTCGTTTTCAATATTTATAATGAATAAGACATCAAAAGGAAATATTGAAACAAACTGGTAAATACTCACATTGCAACAAAATTCCGTGTCAATAATATATTTCTGTTCAACGTTAACGCAATTTTTTTTATCTCAATTCCTAATATTGTACGTCTTGTAATTATATGTAGGTACCTACATATTTACCTACCTAGTAGTTAGTTTAACCTACTTAGGGCCGATCTTATAAACGAGAGACCAAATATCCGTAAGTTTATCGATGGTTTACTAACAAGTTGTCGTACTGAAATTTGAATAACGAATTTTTTTATGACGGAAAAACGAGCAAACGGATCATATTTCGGTATATTTGGTTTGACTTTTAACTAACGGAAGTTTATAAGACCGGCCCTTAGCTGGCTATCATGATAATTTAGTACCTACCATTTCTCTGTTATGGTCTAAGAGAGACGTGTTTTACCCACCTGTCATCGCATTCTTTATATTATTCTGTTATACTCTTTATAAGATAAGAATTATAATACTTGTACCAATATTTTTTTGTATTTTAAATCAAACGTCAATCTTTTTTATACAGTTCCATATCGTGTTATGCTACAGTTCTACACAAAACTTTCACGTATAATTTTAATTTTACAAAGATGAACGTTCATTTTATTGAAATTTTTGTATGAAGATATAAGTTTTTGAATTTTGTAAATAGCATTAAATATATTTGAAAAAAAAGGTAAATTAGTAGATATCTATCATTACCACAAGTATAGGTAGGTACCTGCAAAGATCAACGACGACTAAAATCAAACCTACACAGTCTGCGGTTTATGCGTGAAGTGCTGAATTATAATGTAGATTATTAATGTTACAATAGTGTTAGAGAGTTTACATACCTTGAAGACTTCCCACGTAGCGGAGAAGGGAAGGACGGCTATTCCCACCAGCAAGTCGGCCACAGCCAAAGATACGATGAAGAGATTGGTGACACTCCTGAGTTTCGAAGAACAGAAGACCGCGGCAATGACGAGACAGTTGCCAACTATGACGAGGACGTTGATGAGCGCCAGGACAGCGAGTTTGGCCAAGAGAGCTGGGTCGCTCCATTGAACGGTGTCCCGGAGGGCCGTACACGCGCTCTCATTCAGACTCTCGTGCATTCCTGGCCAGTCACTTGACAACCCCTGGTATCAGTTACATTCTAATTATTTCATACAAAACGATTCTCTCTCTACCTTTAATATCAAAGCACATTATTTTAATTTAATCATTAAATATACTTAATTAATTTAATAACTTAACATGACTAGAACCCGTATACTTTTCATTTAAAACTTTAAAATATTTTTTTAGAACGTCATTTTTTTAGCACTCGTCCATAGCAACATGGATGTTATCGTGAAATAATAATTTTTTGTTTTTGTATTTCATCATACTACGTACGTTATATTTCTTGATCACACTGTATGATTTTTGAAACATTATTCTAGAACAATAATATGGCCACTCAAAAAAAAACACTGATTGAAATAAATTTTCGAATTAATTCTTCTTATCTTCAGCTTACAATAACATCTGAAACAATAAAAATATGAGAAATTAGAACAGACATTCGTTTTAAAATTAAATCATATTTTGAGGAAATAAAAAGTGGAATCAAAATTATGTTTTCTTTGCACCTAAATTCTCAAATATCAGAAAAATCTACAAGGCGTCGTCCGCCAATTTATATTTTTTTTATTAAATATTACGTAGGAGAATTTTGATCAAAGTTGAAAAAAATGTTAATAAATTTTGGGATATCCTATTCGCGTATATTAATGATCGAAGTGGTTGGTAGCCTAGCGGCTACGAGGCTGTCTTTCGTACTGTTTTGTGCGGAGGTCGTGGGTTCAATCCCAGGTGCCGACCATCTTCTTCTTTCACGACACAAGCTTTAAGAAGCTTACTGTGAAAGAGTCAAAGATTATATTTGCGTTCACCTTGAGTGAGCACATATTCATTAAAAAAGAATCCTAAAGGTCAAGGATTTTTTTTGCCTACACATTTTTTAACTCTTTCGGATCTTTTGGAGTTTATATCAGTCCATCATTGAACACTTTTAATCATGCAAATATTCTAATGATACCTACTTTAATAGCAATGAACACATCATTTGTCATTCAAATTGTTAGCTATTATAATTTGTGTTCATCTCTCAGTAGAAGTACACAATGTAGCGTTTCTAATTATTAATCAGATATTGAATCTTACTATGAACCAAGTATTTAGTTGTATGTACGTAGATAATTCAGTACGACATTCGATTCAGATTGTGAAACGTTTCATAGAAGATAATTTCACAAACTTCACAGTAAATTGTAAATGTGTTGGATGTTATTTACGACTCGCAGCTTAAACTGAAATTATACGGAATGAGAAGTTTAATTTCATTATAGGTAATATTATAATAATAATTATCATTATTTTTGATGTCATGAAGAAGATATACAATTTTAGTCGACAGTTTAGATAATTTCCTTAACGAATATGCAACTCTGACAATTCATTACTGATGTTAGATTTTTAAATGGAACAGACCACACGGGCTTACGATTGTTTTCTTCTGTTATTTCGAAGGCTGGCTTAGTGTGATCACTTAACGTTAACAACGTTCGCCATTAGATGGTAATTAAGAATTCTCGACATGTTCGATATGTCAAAAAATTTCATGAATACATCAAGTAGATATTTAATATTTAATGAAACATAGAGATAAAAGTTGGAAATTATTGAGAATAAGAGAGCAACCAAATTTGAAGACTGCGACTGCTGTCATGTATTTGGATTTGGCGCTAGGATATGAATATATCCATTTTGGCTAATGCCTCATATATTGCCTATTGTATTTGTTGGTGCACAACGTTCTAATTATGTGTAAATTCTTGTGACCATTTTTCAGGACTAGATCTAAACGAATATGTAACAACTAATGACCAACAATTCCGTTGTTTCCTTGTTTCAAACGAATTCATTTCAATACATACGAGTACATATGTATCAACGTTTTTTGCTAATACTTATTTTTTTAACTATTTTGATTCAATTTTAATAAGCTAAAGATTATCTTTTACATACGTAGGTACATACAATATTCCTTACTCAGAGCCAAAGGGAGACAACAAGAGCTTTCCAATTTCTTATTTAATTTGTGAAGTATTAAACTTTTCATGGTCAATTTGAACCGTTTTATAACACTTTTTTAAATCAAGCGACATAACTTTGACGTAAACCAGAGAACAGCAATCAAACTGACAAATAGCCGAACAAAGCTGTATTTCGTGATGATACAAAATGAAACAAATAAGTAATCATTGATTTTATATTTCGATTGTTTCGTGGTTTAGATTTAAATTAAAACTCTTCGCGATTGATTACTGTTTCCATCAATTCAGAATGTAATTAAAACAAATACAGAATGTACCCCTCCTAAATAATAATAAATTTCGTTTGCTCGACGAGAAATACGGGCAGAATCCGAACGATGTAATCGTATTGTCTGATTAAGAATATCGATGAGTTTGTTGTTATTGACAATTATTTTCTTTTTCTACAACATAAGTCATTAAATTCATTTGGCAACAAAATTTTATATTCGGTAATAATTAATTAATTATTGGAGGAGTGTATCACTTATAAAAGTCCTTCGCTAAAGGCGGCTGAGTGTATTTTAATGATAGAACGTCCAAGCCCACGTCCTGCCGGAAGGACCTCCACGTCTTAAACTCCATTTCGGCCCAACTGATCGTAGTAGAATCATAATTCAAGAACCCGCTAAAAGAGAAAAAGATGCACTGTATGTTTGATTTTATTTCTTCCTGCTAGCAGGCTTAGAAAACCTACAATAACCAAAAACATCGAGTTCTACCGGTAGGACGCGTAGTCCTTCTAGCAGGACGCTGGACGTTCTCAGGTTAAGTATGTGAGTGCGTTTACAGCAAACAAACATAGAGCTAGAGCTAGAAATAGAGCATTCATTCCCGATCACTGATATTAATCAAACAAGAACGACCACAAATTAGTACTTGGTATTAATTGAGTGCCTATAAATTCTTGCTCATTGTTGTTTGCTTGGTTTTAATGTTAGCGATCAGGAGGGAATGCAATATTTATAGTTCAGCGGCCGTATTCTCGTAGCGGTCTTATTGCAATCTTATTGAAAAGATATCTTAAAGGGCGTCTCGGATAAGGATTGGACCAATCAGAGAGAAAGGGGGAGTGTCATGATCGTTCCACGATTGGCTACATCGTATTGTAGACACTCCCTCTTTCTCAATCATCGCATCATGCGTGAAGGCTGAACTAATTTCGCTAATTATTTTTTTGTTATGTTTGTTTTGTCAGAAGAAAGTTTTTTGTGAAAGACATAATTATGAAAGTGGCGCGGAGCATTATAAAATTTAAGAAAACTTTATGTGCTTACCTACCTAGGTGACTTTTTAGTATTTTTGACAATATAAATTTTTCCATTTTTTTAATTTTAGTTGTTATTCGAAAAACTGTCAATTTATTGATTGTGTGTGCGATTGTCGTAATGTGCCCTATAAACCTTATTTAAAACAGATCAATCGGTCGCAATTATATTCAAATTCAATTCAAATTCAAATATTTTTATTAAGGAAATAAAAAACATTAAAAAAATACATTCACAATAACAAATTTATACATTTTTTTAAATATATTTTTTTTACCCTCAAAATTGAGCAGAGCTCGTGCTTGAATAGTATATTTATTTATCTTAATACAAATTCGAAATCAATATTCATAGACATGACAGGACAACGTCTGTTGGGAAAGCTTTTTATTGATAGCCATATAGGTAATCGACTACATTATTAGTGTTAAAATACGTTTAGTGACTAAAATACCAACAAAGTGGAAACTAGGCTTTAGTCTAACTAAATGGAGCGTTTCTTGGTGACTGTGATTATTCACACGCTCGTCATGAATGGCACCAACAATATACTTAAGTAATAGGTTATGAATGACATTAATAGCGTACTCAGTTAAGCGTGATGTCTGGATCTATTGTTATGTGAAACAATTCGGCCCAGATATGCCATATAAATTTATAGATTCTCGAGAATTGTAAAGGATAACTCTCAATAACGATTTTCAGAAAGCATGTTTGTGTGTCCCTACACAAGTAATGCCCCTACCACACGCTCCGTCTTACCTGTGGTCTTGCCTGCGCAAGCCTGGCTTGTCAGGTTGTTGGTTGGTATAAAACAGTACACCGCACGCTCCGTCTTACCTGACAAGCCAGGCTTGCGCAGGCAAGACCACAGGTAAGACGGAGCGTGTGGTAGGGGCATTACTCACTAGACTAGATTCGGATTTTAAGAGTTTTCCTATTTTACCCCCCGTGCATCATATTGGAACTATTTTTACATAGGCTGATTATTACCTCATATGGCCTAATAAATTTGTTTTGATTTCAAAATATAAAAGTAACCAACCCTGGCATGCAGTGTTCATTGTCATACCTACATTATTGTATCTTCATAAAAAAATATGTGAACTCAGGTTATGTGACTAAAAGTACAATTGTTACAACAGAAACAAACTTCATAAAACGGTACAATATTTATTTTTTTGGTTAATTTTCAAATGACGAATCTTCTACATAGTTTTAATTTTTTTTCTAATCAATGAATTTTTTTTCTTATGAACCTGCTTGTCAATCTACTTCCTTTGTCTTTTTTTTTAACATTTCATAATTTTCTCCTATGCTTATATAATATTTTTCAACATTTTTTTTCTTCATAGCACCATAAATTACTGATTTTCAACAAAACTGGGAAAATGAACTTAAATAACCAAACATGTATGTTTGTTTTTATCCTGTTTAAAAAAATTGCATATTTATTTTTACTTCCATGCAAATTAAATTGCAAGTTTTCCGTAATTACAGTATCGAGATAATATTGTATGTCAAATTGTGTGTATATGTAAGACGGCGAGAGCGTTAAAAGGTCCTCGACAATGTAAGGATGAATTCAATTAACATACAAGTGAGTAGGTATCATTAAAAGATTGAATTACATGGGACCCTTCCATGCGATACATCCTTCATACATGCGAGATCACATTTTAAGCTTCCAAGAGTCAAAATTATATTTTAAGTATTTTGTTATATTAACATAACTCCTCGTTTGGCACAAAATATAACTTATGTTTTAGTTTCAGTGCACACGAAATTCCACTTAAGTGCAATTATTTATTAATTGATACTATATACTTAATGTACATTAGTAGTATGAGTAAGACGTAAAATTTCATATAACAAAGACATCATAGAACATGCAAGCATACAGAGGGCGAGCTTACCACAACGAAGTTGCGGTCTCTTACAAATAACCCAAGATAATTAATAAATTTAAAAATAAAGAAATGAACAATAAACAATTTTTAAAGTTTCTTTACTATTTGGCACAGTTTTTCTATAAGGATGGCATTATGTTCCATATAACGATGTCAAAACTGTGATATCCGATTCATTCAATTATTCTTTCTTAAAAGGCCCCACTTAGGGCCTAGGATGGGTACAAGAGCCCTTAGGATGGGTACAAGAGCCATCTACCTAACTCGATCTTGCGCAATTTCAGCGACCTGCTTCCGCAACATGTCGAAATCCCTCAGCTCCGCTTCGAAGAAACGAAACACTATGTGAGAGTGTCTCCGTCGCCTGATAGAGGAAGAATAGCGCTCTTCTTAGCGGAACAGAATAACTATTAAAAAGTTGAAAAAAAAATGGATAATAAACAAAAGGTACCTATAAAATATAACATTAGTGTTAGTATGGAACGGATTTCCTGCGACGCCAACGCCATCTATGAAAATTCCATACCAACAAAATTATTGTTTACCTGACAACAATTTACATTAAAAATATTGGTACGCAGATTTTTTATTGAATTCTTTTCGAGCTTTCAGAAATTAATTTTTAACATTCAAACACATTTTAAACGTACCTATTTATGTATAAATTACAAATTTGTAATCAATTTTCATAGTAAGAACCACAGGACGACGTCTGTCGGCAAAGCTTGTATTATAATAAAATTAGCAGAACGGGTTAAAGCTTATTTTAAAAAATAGTAACAAATCAAAGATGCATGCGATTTATTTTATTCTAAACGGCTGATTTTGACTACATTCGAATTAATTGTGACTATTACCGTTTGTCAAGATTGTCTCATTTCGAGTTCCAAAATATTTGAGCAATAAAATATATATGACGGATCAAAACATCATAAAATGTCGGGTTAAACTGGAATTATTCTTGGGACAATGAATCGATGTATAAAAATATCAAGATACTGGCCTTAAACAATGAATGATAAAATAAGGGATCTAAAAACTTGTGTCGAAGGTTCGTTTTTCAAGACGAATATTATGTTAATGTAATAATGCTTTGTAGGACATCGCTTTGAATAATACATACGTAGGTAAGTACGTAGAAATATAAGGGTATCTGCTTTACAGAAAACTCCACAGTCAGATCATGTAAAGAGTGAGTGGGTGAGTGTTAAAAATACGTGCGTATGATGAATGTAGTGTAGACATTGTGCGAAAATCACATCATGAATTTCTAAACAAGCCCTAATATGGTTTATTCTTTCACTACATACCAATAACACCCCGTGATATGTTTCGTGTTGCGATTCATATACCAAATTCGTGATATGATGCGGATAAATATTCAAAATACAAGGGGAAAACTTACAGTTGTCGGACCTTCGACTTTAAATTGTAAAAACATACCCATTTAATACAAACTGAAACGATGAAAAGAGAATAAACATCTTATTATTCTTCTAAACCCTCTTTCATTAGGTATGCTGTAAAATATATTAACCAATAAAAAAAAACATATTTCCGCTACAAATTTTGGGAATAAGGTTGTATGGTTTTGTACATAACTAATAGAACAGCCCTTCGTTACCTCGGTGTTCCTTTATCGCAGATTGAGTTGGCTCGGACACGACCTCCGTATTTCCCCCGAAAACGTAGGCCATGCCAGCTTATTTGACAACTTGGGAGGCATAATAAGAAGAGGAAGACCATGATAGGTAAGGTAAGGCATACAAAAAAAATACAAAATGTAGGTAATTACTAGACCGAAATTCTCCATCTTAAGCATTAAGCATGTATGGCTTTTCAATGCTATGAATTCACATGAAAATCTTTAAAAAATTACTTAAGTGTGTAAACTTTTTATTTCAAACATTGCATTAGTAAGGCTTTTCTCCGCTATGATGTCCCGCTGTGCGTAAAAGTTTCCTAATTTGGTACACTTTGCTGTCTTATGGCTGACTTCGCATGTGAGTTTTTAAATAACCCGAAAAATTGTTTTTCTCTACGTAAAGACCTTTAAAAAAGTGCTCAGCTACCAGGCATAATAATATTATTATGTTACTGTCAGCTGTCAGCCATATCATATAAGTAGAACATAATTTGTCCTTAGTTGAGAGTGGCGCGCCATCTAGCGGCGTTAATGACATCAGTCAGTGAGTCAAATGTTATATAGATGTGCCATACCTATGCGACTGACACCTGTCATTAGAGCAAAGCAGAAAATTTGTGTTTGTTATTTAAGTGTGTGCATTGCTTGTGCTGTCCTTTGTTCTGTTGGTGTCTTTTGAGAATAAATAAATAAATAAAAATAAATAAATAAGCAATGAAAAAAAAACATGGGATTAAGTACGATTCATTGCCTCATCTAACTGAGTGCACACTTGTCGATTGGATCGAGCCGATGATGTACATTCGGGTCCAGCTTCAACGACTGGTACGTGAAAGTAGAATTTTTTATCCAAAGATAATAATGATGTCCAACATTTGGTACATTTCCTCAAACGTTACGTTGAGATGAGGGTAATGTGATAGGGTAGTTCACAGTATGAACGCACCTACATAAACCAAACGCACAAGAGTCACCCGAAACCCAATCGAGACGGAACATGTAACGTGGGATGTACCTAGGCTCTATCTATATCCTCGTATCTACAGGATATGCGGTAAATTCGTGTTGTCAGAAAAATATATGGATCGTTGATTTCTGTAGTAGATTTGGGCAAAAGTGCCATAACTGGTACCCGATTTAGTGTAGGGGCGTGAATTAGAGCCCATTATGCCTCACTTTAGATCTTAAATTCTCTTCGGTGTGCACCCTTGTGTAAACGAACAGAGAGAATAACGAAACATTACATAATTTATTACTTCACTTTTCCAACCCATCATTTGATTTTGGTGGTTTCCTGGGCTCCGATTTTCAAGGTTCAATTTCTGAAGGAGGTTTTAGGTGGATGGATCTAGCTTCTCATTAAATCGGTCTAAATATAATATCGATCATTAGCATTGCGCAAGATCGAGCGCAATGGAGAGTTCTTGTTGTCTGTGCTCTAATGGGCTATTAATTTCACCACCTCTGGATAAAGTGCCGGATAGCCAATCCAACACAAATCTACCGGATATAAAGAAAAATTAAATGAATTTCACGACTTTTTGATAGCTCTATTCTACAGATAAAGTTTTACATACGTTATGCAGTGAAATAGGTTCACGATGAGTGTGAGATAGTGCTAAGCTTCAAAATTTTATTTATATAAAACATTTACGTGTATTTTCTAGATTTGTTTTCTTTTGCTTTTTTGAGAATGACGGAGATTTTACCTATGCTGGAGTTCGACGACGTAGGGGGCATTTTTTAAAGGCAGATTGATTGAACTATATTTTCAGATAAATTTATATTTAATGATGTTTATAATTTTAACTCAATGAAGCCTGGCTCTAAAGAAGGATGCTCCGTATCTTGTGCCCAATGAGGAAGTCCTACGACCAATGAATAATGAAAGAGTTGTTGATCACTGTAAAAAAAGCCGTATATTTCGGCAATGAAAAAGTGCGCCCTCCTACAATCAATTAGAAGTCAAAATATAGAGCAAGCGAGGTTTGAGGCGTAAAAACGATGTGACAAAAATCTAACAGAGTTTTCGTGTGCGGGAAGCTGCAGAGTTAGTGACATTTTTACGACATCCCGAAGCATGTTTACAGATAATCGCCAACCTCGGATAGGGGTAGTATTTAAAGAAGAATCAAAAAAATATATCTAAGTACATAATATGCAGCATCACCCGAATGGGCTGAATGTCTAATGCTGTTGAAGTTAAGTTCAAAGATAAAAAAAAATCATAGACATTACGAAATAATATAAATCTTAGGTCCATATTGTGATAACGAGTCCAAGAAGCGAATCCATCTCTCGAGAAAAAATGGGAGAGGATCTGTTATGGAGGATAAAATAATCATAATAATAATAAGATCGCCGTCATATATCAGAGGAAGGTCAGGGAGAAATGGAGGAGGTCTGTATTATCTGTTCACCGAGGAATTATTGTGCTATACGGCATACTTTGGTGATACATTTCTCTTACTGAGATTTGAAAACAAGTGTACATACCAAAACTTTCTAAGATATGATTATTATTTAGATATTTCAATACATGCCATGGTTATTATTATATTTGTAATTTTAATAAAAAAAAATATTTGTTTTTCCACAACTTTATTAACCTGACTAGTTTCGCAGGCACAGCAGCCCTATTCACGGAAAAGTTTAAGTCTAAGTTTAGTTCGAAGTTCGAACGAAGTTCGATTCAAACTTTTCCGTGAATAGGTACATAGACTGTAGATAGTCGCCGCCTACAATTATTATTACCAGCAGACCTATTCACGGAAAAGTTTGAATCGAACTTCGTTCGAACTTCGAACTAAACTTAGACTTAAACTTTTCCGTGAATAGGGCTGCAGGTCCTGCATGGTCACAGGTGACTTAGAAACTGTGACCATGCAGGACCTGTGCCTGCGAAACTAGTCAGGTTATTTTGTTGTGGAAAAACAAATAAATTGTTTTACATAATTTACTGTATTTAAATAATTCCACCAAGAATGCACGTTCAATTCGTTAATTTTATTAGGTATATTTTTGTTTTGCTTTTTACTATTATCGGTTTTTGATCATTGTTATCTGTCCCAACCGTTAATGATTTAAAGATTTTTATGATTATAGATATTATTTGTTATCTCCATGGCTATTATTACTTGTGTTTTGTTTTTGTTTCATTAATACTTATGTTGAACTGATTTTACTTAATATGAGTTTTACATATCGTTTGCATTCTTGATTATTTTTTAATGTGCCAATTTTACCTTTGTCTCATTGTAACCTAAGTTAAATGTTTTTATTTCGTTCGGTTTCTGTTAATTTTGTTCTGTTAATATATATTATGTATTAAAACAACTTGTTATTTTTTGTAATTTGATTTTCTTTTAATTTTTCATTGTAATGGACATATGTTTTAAGTAGGTACTATATTTATTGTAAACTATTATTGTTAAAGGCAAAATGCCGTATATTATGAATAAAATAATTAAATATGTACATGTCGCACGATTTTTGATTCAAAATGACTTTAGCAAGGCTACATACTATAGATTAAGTGAACTCTTTGTGGTTGATGTTTTTGAGCAGAGGAAGAGGATTCTATAGATCACGCTTTGTTTGCTTGCCCTCTTTGCGGTAGTGGCCCTCATTTAATAGAGAGTCCCTTAGAGAAACCAATTTGATTTGTTTCATTTTTTACATCAAATATAGATACGAAAACGTTAAGAGACTTTATTAGATAGCAGAACTCAAGGTGAAATAAATTTATAATGAATGACAAACCTCGAAGTCTTCGAGTATTTTTGTGTACTGAAGATTTAAACGATTAGTCATACGGCATATGACTAGGTTGGTAATATTGAAAAAAAAAACAAAATTAGGTACCTACCCCTATTAATATTTTCAAACTTAACTCTTGCGCTCTTTGAAACTGTAGAGTTGGTATAAAGGTATAAAATAATGATAAAAGTATAAAATGACTTGAATAGAGAAACCTTCATATTATTATAGGTAAACGTGATAATCTAAAATGTTCCCGCATAAAATGATTGTGACGTTAGAAAGTACATAGCTTCAAAAGAATAAAAGTTTGTTCTCCGGCGTCACACCCATAAGTTATGACTTGTCACAGAACATGAAAGAACATTTTACAATATTCTTTGCTATTTCTGACAGCCATTTAATATTCTTTGGTATTTTATCGGTATCGTCTTTTGGCATTGATGGATTTGAACAAAAGTACCTTCGTATCCTATATATACTAGTTTATAATATTATATAGGTAAGCCTTGACTACCAACAAATTTATTGACAAAAGATTTTCCAATTTTACTCAAATAAAAATGTTAGTTTAAAAAGCTTAGTAATTTAAAAAAAACACAAGATATTGTATAAATACTCATAATACTATCACATATAATAATATATACTGATATTATCACCCCAGAGGGGTTGGATTGCCCATAGATATATAAAAAAAAACTATCGCAGTACGTACGAAATAAGGAACCCAAGCTGCGATGAGTGGGCTGATTTGTCTTTCTTTACCAAAGGTCCGAAGATATGGGGTATTTGTATAACAATGAGGAATCACAGAGTTCCAAGCTTTAGTGTGTTTCTCTCCATTGTGTGTGGCTCCCCATTCTGGATCACTCCGTCCGTTCCAATGGAGCGACGTCACTCCAAAAAATGATCGTGAGTGAGGAAAACCAAATGGATGATGTGGACTGATGAGGTGAGTCAGATACCCATCATTCCAAAGTTCAATCGCGTCAAGCCACTCGTCCATCACTCCAAACGGATCGTCAATGGGGAAAGTCGAGTGGGCGTGGTCCAAGTCGTCACCACGTCACTTGATGGTCAGTGTTAAAAACTTGGTCCAAATTTGTCTCATTTTGTCATCATCCTTACACCAGGGTGAACGCGTTGCTGTTTTAAATTTAACAATAGCAAATTACGCGTATTCTTCGTCTTTGGGTGCCCGGTCAGATCCCCCCGACGTTGGCTACCACCTCCGCAAAAGCCACTCGGTCCTGCCCTACTCTGAAGAGTTCATCGACCTGTGATATTCCGGTCCATTCCCGGATGATTCGCAGCCAGGACATCTGCTTCCTGCTCACTCTCCGTCTTCCCTCAATCTTGTGTATTACCGTAGTGAAATTTCGTTAAAATGATTGAAAAAAAAAATTAAATTTAGTGATTGTGAATGGCAAGTTTTACAACTGTATGACGATTAAGAATTTTATGTGTAATAATTGTCTTATTGTAACTTTTCGATGATTAATTTTTTATGCCAGAATATTCTTAGAACACACAAAGTATAGCCGGCAAATGAAATACTTTAGTCTAGTATTTGATCATTTTGAGTTGATTTTACACGGGCGAGGTGAACCGATTCGTAGTATTTTGTGTTAATCAAATTTCTCTACAATAATTATTTTGCGCTGTTATAATAGAAAATAGTCAACTACATTGCTAAACTGTGAATTTTATAGTGCGCCATAAAGATGGCATTAATTAAAACAACAAAATGAGTGCCTTTTGACACAATAATGCACGCACAGCTTGTAATTGCCATAAAAAAACAAACATTAAAATGGAGACACTTTATTTTTAAACATTATTTATCTTTCGATCGTTTACCACATATGACACTTCTTATGTACTTAACATTAGTAAAATAGATAGATCCCACAAATTATAAGGGTTGTAAAATTCTGTTGACTAAAATAATATAAAGAAATTAAAACTTCCCTGACAAAGGTTATAGCCGGCGGAACATAGTTTCCTATTGCCTGAGGACATTTTTTCTTGTCAACCGATCTCTTTCAATCTTAGACAGGCTAACGTTTACATATTATAATCGAAAAATTCTGATTCGACCGGGTGTCGAACCCAGGATCTCATCATCAGAAGTTAGCGCCTATACAACAGGCTAACGAGTTCAGTATAATGCCCTACGTTTCATCGAATAGTTTTGCAAGATTGATAGATTCTCACAAGAACCCATTATAACTTATTTATAGAAACACCTTTAGCTTTATACTGTTAAATAAATAATTCATCAATTCGTGTTTTTCCTCTGTAGTTTTTATGTGGTCATTGACAAATCAGACCGTGTGACGAAACTTAAAGTATCCCCTAATAAGCCGTGTAATCTCGGCTTGATTGATTGCGTGGGCGCCGCGTCCTTTGATTTATCACTGTCTATGAGTGTCAGGCTTTGGAAGTGATGGAGGTCCGTTCTAGAACGTCACCTTCTCAATGTTTAAGAATGTAATGGGATACTGGTAGGTACATAGGTAGTATTGACATTTCCAAACACGTTACGTGTGGTCTGATGGGCTTGTCACATATTTCATGTGTTTTTTTTTTTATATCAAGAAACAATTCGAAATCACTCGGAGTGAAAACCTTGATGTGGGTAGCTTATAATAAATAGTGTCCTATCTTTAATGCAATAAATCGTATATTGGGAATAAAAGAAAAATCTTAAAAATAGATTTGACTCAACATAAAATAACAGTAGGTATCTGTATCTATAAGCTCTTCTTTTTTTAACAAAATTAAATTGGTGCCTGAAAGAGATACACATCGGAAAGATGTCGTTTCCTTAAAAATGTTATGAGTCCACAGAGAAACGATGGAGATCTGGAATAAATCGAAGAAGAAAGGCAAAGCGGCTGCTCATATAACTTGACTGGTCACGCCTTGCGCTAGGATGGCTCCTTGTTTGAGGCGATTGAGATAAGAACAGAATGGGCGAATTTCAGGAAACCTGAAACAGACTGAGCACTGAGCAGGAATTGAAAAAGTAAAAGAATAGATCCAAAAACTAGCTTTTAAGTGATCTCGAAAGATTGAAACTGAGAAGATTAAAAAGTTCTTCATTTTTTAATGTCACAATCCACTCTCTCTCTCGAGAGAGAGAGAGGCTAAGAAGTTCTAACGGTAAAACTGTAAAACGCCAGTATTATAACAAGACGGCATAGCCACGCGGCATGCCTACTTAAATTTTACCTACAATCTTACATTTTATAACTACCAATACCGCTGTTTCACTTTAATTTTGGCGCTTTTTTTTTAAACAATTTATAAACATTACAGTAAGTGCAAAAGGCAAAATCTTAAGAAGAAATTAAGAAAAACAACGAAATCAACAAATTTAGGGTGAAAGCTTAACCGTGTAAAGTTGCGTAGGTACCTACTTTGCTTAATGGGTCCCGGGAAGAGGAAACCCTGCAGTATAAAATATTTCCTCGGTTCGTGAATAATAATTGTAGGCTCCCATATCAGAGGAAGTCCCGCCGTGCTCGTAGGTAAACAGGGTTATAAAGTAATCTTCCCCACTCCATCTGGACACTCCGCTGGGTAATAATCTTAATTTTTCCCTATGGCATTACAACAGTTCTTGGAAATTGCTTAATCGTACGGGTTCAAGGTTTAGCGACGTGTAAGATTAATTTAAGCCCACCTTGGAAATATAAGGCGGATTAGTTCGTACAATAATAGTTGGTATATTTAAAGGAAAAAAGTATTTTATCCGCTTAAATAGGTCGTTTAGATATTCTTTCTTTTTCTCATTTAATCTTAGATATTTCCTCGAATAAAATAAAGTACCTACTACATTAATGATTTAATTAAAAGAAATATTACGACATAGGAAAATCAAATAGTTCTTTGAGAAAAAAGCCAATAATTGAAGATTTTTTTTTACATCGAAATGTTTTTTGTGAAAGCTAATTTTTGCACAATATTAACCCTTAGTTGCCCTAAAGCTATTAGTCTTCAAATGACCTTCCGTTGTTTTATCATCATTGTGTAAACTCTAGCTTCGGTGATCATAGGCTTGGTTGAAAGCATATCTTGTTTATTTTTCTCTGCTCGTTTTTGTATTTCAGCATCATGATCTAATATGAGTATTTAGTAAAAATAATATTTGTTATTGATCATAAAGGTCCATGGAAAGACAGATGTTAGGCGTGTGTCTAAAACAAAGACTAAGAAAAGAGGAAAAAGACTCAGATATCACGGTCATGTTGCCAGACAAGAAATGGAGTGGTAGACACTCAGAATCCTTAAATGAAGACCGTGGGATTGAAAAAGAGTAAGCCGGCCCCAAAAATTATGGGATGATGATTTTATCCCAGTCGCGGGTAGAGGGTGGAAAAGGAAGGTCCAAGGTAGAGGAGTGGAAGGAAATGGAAGAAGCCACAGTATATGCACTAGCGGATAGAAATAGCTGAGAAAGAAGACGTTGAAGTAAGTTAACCTAAGGACAACCATGGACGGAGATGCATAACGAATAGAGTAAAAAAAATTGTTTTCATGGTAATTAACTTTAATATATTACAAGTAGGTATGATGTTGGTGACATGTTCACGTGTCATTATAAATTTAAAAAAAAATGTTATAATGCTGTGTTAATTTTGAAACGAGTCATCATCACGCCGTTGTGTGGAATGAAAATTGGAGAGAATCACACGATGCTCCAGTTATATTAAATTTAGCTGGCGCCAGACCACCGAGAATTGCTGAGATTAGCACAATACCTAACTATGTAATTACATCACATCATTACATTGCTGTCACTGCAACGATAATAAATTTTCCGTGTGCTAAGAAATTGTGTAATGAGATTTAATTAACACATTCACCCACGTCAAAATATCTATCTTGGCATAAATTGAAGTAATTAAGTAATTTCTATGGAATTTTATTAGCCATGCTGGATAGAGGATTTTCTCATAATTATTCAGTGTAAAAAAGTGATTTCCTCTCTTAGTACCCACATGAACCAATACTATATAAGTACTTATACAGGGTTACAGGAAAAGTCGTACTGAATTTTTATTGATTGACATGTCCTCTCACTAGACACATAAAAAAAACTGGACCCAAGAACCTCTAATCCGAAAAACATCGATAAAAAGGCAAAAAAAAAAATCCTTTTTTTCAAAATCTTTAAAGTTCAATATCTCCATAACGGTTAAGTTTCGGACACCATACCATACAATCAAATCCATCAGAAATGACCTAAATAATAACGTCCTTTAATATTCAGTACGATTTTTCCTGTAACCCTGTATACTTTTCGGACTTAAATATTTATAAGCAACTCTAGCAATTTACAGAGTTTTTGTGGTAATATTCATGTATTTCCGCATTGTAGGCTTAGCATTTTCTGGTGTATCCAATGATCGTAGATATATGGTTTGATGTTGAATGTTTGAAAATGATGAAGTAAACAAAATATTGTTCATTCATTTTTCATCATCAAAAATTGGAATATCCGTCCTGTCAGGACAGCATTGAAATTGGAATTAAAAATTGAAAAAAAAAAATGATTGGTGCATGTATAGTGTATCTACCCATGTATGATATATTATTTTTGGAAATTCATGATCGTATGGTTTGATGTTTAATGTTTGAAAATGATGAAGGACAAATATGCAAGATCCAGCGCCATTGCCCGCAACTGATAAGAGGTTGCATCGATAGATTCACTTCGCTATAAGTAAACTGGGAGACCGAAGACAATATTTATTGGCTTATGGGCGGAATAATGGAAGAATACATCCAGAATTGTATTCAACCATAAGACAAGAAGAGCCAACCGCCATATCCAACAGATAAAAGATTGGATAGATGACATCCATCTCGAAATGTATATGTATGAGTATAACGAATTTCATTCAATCGTCAGCGTCGTTTCAAGCGGTATTTTGGAGTTCAGACTACCAACCAATACATAAGTTATGTTCAAAGGAAAAAATCCTTCCTTACCTATATGTAACCTGAAAGGAATTTAATAAAACAACGAACAACATTCACAAATTGTTCGTCATTCCTAGAATAAATTAATAAGACAGGCAGATAAGTATACCTATTTATCACGATGAGTATGTTAATACACCTGAGTACTCGGAGTCCTCAAGCAAATGGGGTGACATTTTAACTTTGGTTAAGCTATACGCCCGTATTTAAGCTAGCTCCGCTCAAGAGTTCGTTAAGGAAGATGAGAGCGTCATTTCAAATTTAAATGAGGTTTACACTCTCACCAACTTTTTAACCACCGATGATAATACAGCCGCGTTCCTTAAATCGACTCTGCCTTCCCGCTTTTACCTCGGTGTTGATCAAATTTCAGCAATATTTTTATACGATCAATATTGGATTAACCACTACCGAGAGGAAAGTTTTTCGAAGAAATTCCCAGTCGGCAATATTCGTTTTATCATTATAATTTCACTTTCCATCCTGAGGAAAGTTATTATACTTACCTAATATGATATCTCGAGCCTCGAACGCCTTTAAGCGCAATGGAGAGCTCTTGATGCCTCCCTATGCTCCCGAGTGGGGGTTAGGCTCCCGCATTGCTGGTTGGTTTGGGGGTGATTCGCGGCGGGCTTGATTTGTCCGGGGCCGGCTTTTTTGTTTGATTGCTTCGATCGAGCTGGGAGGTCGGTTTCGTGCGGGTCGGGTTTGCTGCGGATTGGTCTCCTCCGGGCTGGCTCGCGGTGCGGGGGACCTTAAAGGGAGAATGTATATATGTATGTAATATGATATCTAATATTTTCTAGTTTAAACGAGGTTGTCAGGAACTGCTGTAGCATTCTTGAGCCTATTGACTTCTTTCCTTAAACCTGTGCTACTTGGATTGCTTTTATATAAATACATAATATTATGATAGATTTTGTTTTCATAATCATCTTACTGTAGAGTTTTTGTGTATCACGTTATATGGTGAAAACTACCGTTTAATAAAATTTAAGTAGCGGTCACAATATGTACACAAAAGTCTTATCGTTTTTTCACTTCTACGAGTAGGTACCTTGCGTTCATGTCATTATTATTTATTTTTTATACCAATTATTACCTGTTATTGGAGCACTGGAGATTCTATGTTTTTTTTACAATTTTTTTTTTATAGGTATGTTCAAATGTTCAGTATTTTGTTGGTGCCTGCAATACATACCTACGTAAAAAATACATAATAAAATCAGAATTAAAAAGTTAGAATTAAATCAAAGTATGTAGATACGTACATATTTATATACAAACTTGTATCTTGAAATCTTCATTTTTGTAATAATATGTGACTAAATCAACATGCCGTTTTTTGGAACTATCAAAATACACTGCACAAAATATTCGGATTATAACGAAGGAGCTTGACCACCACAAGTCTAAATGATGAGATGAACCCAAACGAATTGTTGCCGATTTGTGGTCGTGGAAAAAATCCAATAAAATTTTGTTTTTTTTTTGTTTAAGATTTAACGAAACTTGAAATTTAAATGAGAAATATTTATTCGGTTAAATACTTCTCAAGAGTTATATCAAAAAGATACGGTGGTGCCGGTTCTTAATCTTTAAGAAGCCACAAATAAATTAAAAGTTTGATTTAATCTCAATAATAATTATTGCCACGGATAACGAAAATAGGATGACGAAAGTTTTTGAAATCCACAAGGCCGCATCTGAAGGATTTTTGATTAAATACGGATTTATTTTAGTCTCCACTCATGGGTGAAGCTGATTTCAAATTAGAAAAATAATAATATTATCATTAACTTTTTACCGAAATAAACTATCCTCTCAAATCTATAAAATACTTGCCTGGGTACCTGGGGCAATAATCCCGCCAATTTTGGATCTGTGCTCACTGAAAATCAACACAAATACACTCTCTGACAATAAGCTACTCAAAGCTTGTGTGGTGCAAGAGAAAGATGGTCGCCACCTGGAATCAAGCCGATGACCTCAGCATGAAATATTACGAAATTCGGCGTCGTAACCTCTAGGCTACCAACCAAGACTTCGAGTTTTCATTATTATTTACTTAGCAGCAAAACCATGTCAGACGAGAGGCAAAGGAAAGGATCATTATTTATTGTTTGAGTGTAGGTACTTACTATGAATCAGTTCTATTATCCCTTTAAAGTTCACAATTTTTTTTTACCGCGTTGAGAAATGCAGTCAGTTCGACATTTCTAGCTGTAGCCCTAGTATAAGTTTTCGATGATCGAACACCGAAACGATCATCGAATGAGTTTCGAAAAATTTCCATACAAAAATGAAAACACTTTTTGCATGTTTATTAGCGTGCAACTAGCTTTCGATAAAACTCGTACTAGCCCCACTGTAGCAATATAATTGTATGCAGAAACCACTGATCAATTATCACACTTATTTCTTCGATATAATATTTCCGGCGGATGTAAATATTAATCTTTAAAAATAAGACTAAATCATTTCACGTACGAGTATGTATAGTCGGATTGATTTTTTGTCAATTGTATGAAACCAATGAATGGAATAATATTTCGCGCGGGGTTTAAGTTTAACATCAAAAATAATTGTTATATTATTTTATAGTGATTTTGTATTTCAAACTTAAAATCGTAGTTTGAGGTATTTTTTATTGTTTTAAGGTAGTTATATCTCATTTATCTTGTTTCTCTTTTTAAGATAAACGATAATACATCTTCAAGATATGAATTCATACCTGTTGTTTTTTATGCGTACATATAGATGCGTCTTGAGAAAGCGCTTCCACACAACTTTTTTTTATAGAGTTCTGAGGTATAGAGGTACCCTTGGTGCGAAATTTTGAAACTGCAACTGAATAAATATGTTTTTAGGCAGTCTCGAGGTAGCATAGCTATATGAATTGTTTACAAACCGAAATTGAAAATCAGCTTTTAAATGTTGGCAAAATATATTCTTTGAAAAAATAAAAATAATCTTGAACCAATTACCTATGGATGATTATGTTGAATTTTTTTCACCTTATGATGTATAAAAACATTGGTAAGATATTGTCTGCAGACTTCTGATGAGTCATATTAAAACAAATTAGAAAATATAACAATGATGCCAGCGTGAATCAATTATTTTTAATTGAAAGTATGAAATAGTAGATGGAAGCACTATTGAGGGAGTCGTAAGTGGCTAGGGTAATAAAATAAGGGATGTTACTCTATTTATATAATATGATCTGTAAAGCTGCAAACAATTCATATTCACTATGCAGTGCCAATAAAAATAATTAAATCAGTAAAATATAACAATCACGTCATTATATTTACAATTTAATTATTTTTTGGTGGTCTCAAGGTAAAAGATGCATTTTTGTTTGGTATCTCCAGGACCGATGAATACTTGAGCGAATTTTTTAACGTCAGTTCAATCGCGAAAAGGTAGGAACTCTACTGTAAAGTGTAGCGGACTTATGCACTGGGTTCCTAGGGAACGGTCCGTCGTCTGACAAGACGGCGTCATTCAAAATTATATGACAATGTTTTTTGTTACTTCGGTAACAATATTGACAATGTTCTGAACAGAACTGAAACGAACGCTGAATGTTCTGAACAGAACGCTGTTTATAGTAGCGGCGTACCTGTAAGAAAACAACCCATTAGCTAGTATCTGATGCGTGTGCGCGACGTTTCCTAGCTTGATCCAGATTTCAAAATATACGTACTACTACTACAGAACTCATACCTGAACCACGAAGTTTGTCTTTCTCCCAACATCCTCAAATATCCTATAGGCCGTAGAATATAAGTTATTTACTTTTCCTCATTCTAAACACAGTGTTGCCACCTTTGTAAAAATTTTGATCCGGACACAACCTTAAAAAAGGTCATTCCGAAAATCCGAAAAGCACAGGTGGCAACACTGCTTAAATAGGGCTTGTGCTTTGTTGCAATACGCAAATTTTTAGTATTTTAAGGCTTGTTTTAAAACCTGGGTATTGCTTTCCTTATCCTGCCGATTAAAAATTTTAGTTTTATATCTTTAGATAAAAAATGACACTGCTTAGCATAAAAAAACAAATGATTAAAATAATATCCACTAAAAGTATGTTACCCTGTTCCTTACCATTGTAGGAGCCTACACCGCTGACCTGCAGAGAATCGGACTGACCTGGGAGAAAGCGGAGCGGCTGGCGCAAGACAGAAGTGCATGGAGGGACCTAGTGGCGACCACATGCTCCATCTTGGGAGCGAACGTGGATAAGTACATAAGGTAAGGTAAAAGTAAGTTAGTTATTTTTTTTTAAGTTTTGTGAGCAATTGATTCCCTGAATAATTTTTATTGACACCTTTGAGTGAACTAACAAATTTATTATAATACCTAGTAGGTATATGTAGGAATACAAAAGCATCAGAACACGGATTTTCTAAGAAGTCTATAAGTTTCCTACGGGAATAATGAAGTAACTTAACTTCGCCGTGATGTTTGACACGTACATATCTAGTGTTTGGCATGTCTTAACTTAGAGCTTAAATAACTTATTCAGTTGACGTCTGCAGTACTATGGGGGTAAGTACTATCAACATTTATGGACATTGATTATTGATATGGCGCTCATAAATGGGCCATGAACATTGCTGAAACACCACTTGCGTCGAAAGGGCATTTACCCAGCATAAAAATAGTTACTAATTTAAATAATCTATCTGGATTTTTTGATGCAGTCGCTACTAACTTCGAGAATTCGAAATGTTTTATAACCATTTCAAAATTTGGTTTCAAAAAACGCTACACCTAGTACGTGGCCGATGTTTTCGAAGGTCCGTCACAAATATTCAAAGCTTTTTCACGATCGATTGTCTCGCTTATTCGAAATAAATGCGTCTCTTTTCAAAGATGAATGGAATTTTTTGCAAGTTTTTTGAATGAGGTAGAGTAAAATGTCATTGTATTTTCGTATCTTGTTATTATTAATATGGTAATCTAGATAATTAATTAGGCAGTCTCATAGAATACGTACATACTACGTAAGGCTATTTCCCGCCATTTTCTATCCTACTATCACTGCGATGTATAGTAGTTATTGAATTAAGAGACGATTAGGATCACATTGGTACCAGTCGACGGCTTTCGTTCCTTCGTACAACGTAAAAATAATAATACGGTTAATTATGCAGCCACGAGTTTTTCTAATAGAGCAGGTCCATCAATAAAGTTTATACACAGAAAAATACACTTGTATCTTGTCACAAAAAAAAAAAAACACTCTATTTAAAGAGAGTTTATTTAAGCATGTTTTTTTTCTTGGTTCTAAGTTTTTTTGTAAAAATCATTTCAACTACTTCAAGATAACGATTAATACACAACTTATTTTAGTTTTCTAACATTTAAACCGCTTTTTCTACAATATAACTCGAACAATACACCAGGTCTAAAGTGTATACGAGAAAACGGATCGAAAATGGCGGCCATCCAAATATTTATGTCGTAGATACCTTAAAATATTTGTGGCCGAATCTTTCAGCCATGTTCATGGCCCATTTAAGAGCGCCAATAATAATATCGTGTATATAAACTGGAGTATTGTAATGCCCTGAAAGATTTATTTAGCTTCGTCTACCTGAGAAATTATACCCGAACTGTTGGGGTAAGAAACCTATTGTTATTTCTACTAACGCAAGCGGCACGCTTAAATGACATGTATTGGCTTTTAGTAAATGTTAATCGGATAGACTGACATTTACTTCGAATCATTAGTTAACCATTGACGTAAATTTCATTGATGTTTATATTACGATGGAGTTGCCACAGCAAAATATATTTCATAATATTCTCGCTAGTACCTACATATACCCCACATCTCATTTGTGGTTTTCTTTAGAATGATAATGTTTTATTCATAGCTTTGAAAATTTTAAGATATTTAAATTCGAATTATCTGCATAAATCAATAAAGTGTTGTAGATTGGATGGTATAGGAAAATCTACAATTTTCACGGTTGATTTGGACCACTAGATTTTCTTTTTTTATACAATAGTTAAGGTTAAGCGGCATTGGAGGAGGTCGCAACAGGGTAGAGTCACGAGACAAATGTTATCTTTAAATTATGATATTCCTCTTAAGAATACAATATTTGGCCAACGACAGATCGTATACATACACTGCGCCTAAACTTTTGAATAAAATGCCAGTAGAGATTAAACATATCTTGTGCTTCTCTAAATATAAACGTGCCTGCTCTGGTTGGGTCTCATCTCATCTATTCAGTTGGAAGTTTTGCAGGATATCTTGGGTTTTGTCCCATAAAGTAGTTTTGTTTTTTTTTCTTTCTTCTTTATACTTTTGATTGATGTTTGTTGGGCCGAAGGGTGTTGTGACTGTGGGGTTATGCTTTCTTTGTGGACTGTACGTAGTTGAGTTGGTGGTTGTGCTGTGGTTCGTGTTTGTATGTTCCTTTGATTTTTTTTTATGTACTGTTAAGATGTTTGCTCTAGTACTGGCTTGGCCTATTCGGGCAGCATTTCTATCTGTTGTCTGTTATCACTGTTAATACTGTGTATGATCAAATAAATAAATTGCATACAAAGTTGCATTGGTAACGTTTCCGCGTGTGGTTCAGATGTGTACAGGCCCTTAGATTTGAAAATGTCACATGCACTAAGTCACACATTCGCACAAATTCATAATAATAAACCTTTGTTTGAGACATTATTCTTAACCGATGTTTCTAGTAGAGTTTATGAACTGAAAACATAGAACGGGTTAGCCATAAGGGAAGGTAGGTATACCAAATGATGGTCTATATTTATTTTGTACCCAGTATAAGGGAAGCGTGGCACGAGATTTGGTGCTATAAATTATCACAACTAAGCACCTACCCCAGACTGGTGGAATTGGTATTGACTCATTTTAAGGGTGGGCCGTTTATTGGAGGATTTATTTTTCTTTTTGGATACAGTGGGAGGAGACCGTATGAAAACAATTATGTATATTTATAAACCAGAAAGGGGGAAGCGGAATAAGTGCGGACCGGCTGTTTATAATAGACACCAAATAAAAATAATAAGCTATCATTTATTACTGTTCTAACTGTAGACATGTTCTTAGTTTTATTACAAGAACATAAAGTCTTGCTCATAAAGAGTTGCTTTTATATGAAAGAAATTTTGAGTACGTAGAAGGAAAATTTTAGGACAGATATGATTGGAATTGAAAAAAAAATGTTTGTGACTCCTGAGTGCCAGCTGGAGGAACATTGATATGCCTATTTATTAAAGACTAGATGTCCGTCCCGGCTTCGCATGGGTAGATAGGTACTTAACAATAATTTAGTTTTCATACAAATCCCTTACTTTTTCAAAATATTTTATAGCCTATGTTAATCTGGAATAATGTAGCATTCTAATGGTAAAAAAAATCGGTCGAGTAGTTTTAGAGTTTATTTGTTAGATATATACATAGAAGTGCATCTGCGGCTGTCATTCGTCGAATTTGGGGTGGTACAATTCAGATACCAGATATTATTATTTATCGGTTGGATCGGTTTATCGATTTTTGCCACACCGGACATGCTTATTCTGCCGACCGACTATCTCCGTACTGATGGCGTAGCCTCCCATGTAGTAAGTACCCATGAGCTCCCTGTACCCATGAGATACATTGGTTTGGTGCAATGCTCTCTCCCATCCATTTGAAGTTGTCTTCTTGTGGCCTCTCTGTTTTTAAGATGGAACACTGTCAACTGGGTCTTTATTGGATTTGGCTCGAGGTTGTTTTTCTCATAATATTTCCCACTTAGAGCAGATTACCTTCTGATAATACAGAGAGTATGGTATGGGTACTATTATAAGTGAGCGAATGAACTGAGTTGCGCGGTATTTCTACTTTACATGACTCCCCTCCCCGCCCCCCGCTGGCGTCTTCATCCTTTCAACATCGGATAGGTTGAGATGATAGAGACTATATGCTTTTTTTCATTTTTAAACTCGTAATAACTTTCGAATGGAATGTCCGAATTGAATAATTCAAAAGGTTGTACAAACATATTGAAGCAGTCTTGAATATGAACTAATTTATTTGAATAAGCAGTAATTCCAAGATACTAATAAAGAGCCTTTTCTAGAGGTGACATTTTATGGTTTTTTTTTTAAATAAAAGAACACTTATGGTGGCATAACTATAATAGTAAGACATATGCTGTCGCGATACTTTTTGTAAATAATGTCTTCTACTAAATTGTTTTATATTATTTTATTCTATCATCATTAGTTTTCACAGCGTTCGCGATAAAAAGAATATTTTAGGTAAATTTTTGACACCTTGGGTTACATTATTAGAGTTTTCGTAGGTTACCCAATTTTTTTTGGAAATTTAATATAGCCTATAGCCGTAAACCGATGGTTTGATGCCAATAATTTAGTTTTGAACATGACAAAAACCAATGCGCTTTGTTTCTCTCTGAAGCGGAATAAAAATATATTAGCGAATCAACTCCTGGAAAGTAATTCATTACACATTGTGAATAGCTATAAGTTCCTTGGAGTTGTAATAGACGAGAAGCTACAATGGTCGCCACACGTGGACAAGCTCTGTGGTAGGTTGAGTTCGGCGATTTACGCCATTAAAAAAATTAAAGACATGTGTGGTGTAAAAACGGCCAAGAATGTCTACTTTGCGTACTTCCACTCGATCATGATCTATGGTGTGATGGTTTGGGGTGGAGGGGCGGATTTCTCAAGAGTATCAATTTTGCAGAAACGAGCTCTGAGGACGCTACTGGGTATGCAACCGCGGGAGACTTGCCGAAATGCATTTAAAGAACAAGGTATTCTCACATTGGCGGGTGCATATATCCGGGAATGTCTTCTTTTCGCTAGGAGGAATCTGCCGAACACACCCCTAAACTCGGACCACCATGATCACAAGACTAGATCGGGTAATAATGTGCGCCCCATCAAGCATCGCCTGGCGAAAGTCTCCAAGAGCTTCATATGCCATAGTGTGCGCACTTATAATAAATTACCTGAACCATTTAAATGCATGGATGATGATACCTTTCAGAGAGAGATAAAGAAGTATCTGGTTGAACAATGCTATTATTCTATTGACGAGATGTTAAATCAAACTTAGCCTTTTTTTATTATCACAGGGTTTAACTACACTTGTTTGTGACTGGGTTTGCCCTTGAACTTTCCGTTTATCCATTGGTCCACATTGAATTCTCGTTGGGATGGCCCCTTGGTAGAGTGCTCTCATTTGTTGTCAGTCAAACAACCTTTTTAATCTCGGTGACTCTCGCGCTATTATGGTATATATATATTATTTTTTTAATTGATTGTATTTTTTTTACTGCATTTACTGACAGGAGACTGAAAGGGCCATTTACACCTTTTCAGCCTCGCCTACGTATTTCATTTGTCTATTTCGTTGTGTACTTTTGAAGATTGTTTCATGTGCGATTCTTGTTTGTTTTCCTATTATTTTGTATCATTTTTGTTTGAATTCATTAATGTAATATTTTGTATGATTCTGACGACTCCAAGTGCCTGAAAAGGCCTAGGGATGAGAATGATAAATAAAAATAAAAAAAAAAGCCTATGTTCAGCGGGGATAGTGTAGCTTCCCAACAGTGAAAGAATTTTTAAATCGATTCAGTAGTTTTGGAGCCTATTCGATGCAAACAAACAAACAAAAAATCAAATCATTCCTCTTTATATATTAGTATAGACTAGCTGACCCGTCCGTCGAACTTCGACCTAACCCAGAGTAAAAAATGACATGAATTAAATACTTATGACATAAAAACTGAAAGAAATAATTTAACTTATAATATATTGCAGTATGTAATAATAATTATGGTTGATTCGGATGCGGGATGAAGTTCGACGGGCCATGAGTTTTGTAATTAAAACAATTAATTCCTCTATAGTTTCATAACTTTAACTAACCGACCTCGGTAGCCTAGTTGTACTAGCGTGGACTTCAGATCCGAGGTCCCGGTTCGATTCCCGGCCGGGTCAGAGTTTTTCTAAGTGTTTTTTCACTTGAAATTTCTACCCGGGGTTGGCCTGTCTCAGATTGGACGGGACCGGTTGACTGGAAAAAATTGCCTCAGGCAATAAGTTCCGCCGGCTATACTGACACCTTTGTATAGAAAAGTGTTATATTATTATACAATTATTATATTAACTTTTAAATGAATCCAAGAGACGGCGGTATAGTAGGAAATAAGTCACACGAGAACCGTGTTACATTATTGTAGGTATATCTTGTTGGATGAATACAATCCATTAAAGCCAAATTTTACCGAATTATTATGGTAAGATGAGACATTAACAAAAATGGATATATTCATATTCTGGCGCTAAATACATGACAGCAGTCGCAGTCTTAAAATTTGGTTGCTTTCTTTTTCTCAATAATTTCCAACTTTTATCTCTATATCAATTATTAAATATCTACTTGTTGTATACATGGAATTTTTTGACATGTTGAACATGTCGAGAATTCTCATGATTAGGAGTTTCGGAGACTTAAACATAACCCCTAATGGCGAACGTTGTTAACGTCAAGTGATCACACTAATGCAGCCTTTGAAATAACAGTAGAAGACGATCGTAATCTCGTAGTGGTTTGTTCCATTTTAAAATCGATCATCAGTAATGAATTGTTAGATTCATTATTTGTTATATATTCGTTCATACCTTTTTAGGCGGTAAGTATTCTGGCAAGACGACTTCTTTCATCCAAGCACTCTTACTGTTATCGCAAACTTAACAATTAGTCTTAATTAAATATTCACTTAGTTAACAGTTATACTCGTGATGCCAAGGAAATACCTCAATATTGAATGTGCAACTGGGTTGGATATGGATAGGAAATCATTTTAGCCTGCTTTGTTTTGGAAGACGGAAACCCTGTTGAAAGCTGTCTTTCAGGGGCATTAAAATCAAAAACTTGTGAAGGTCAGGAGCCTGGAAGAGGCACTGTCACACTGCAAGAGGCCTCTGGAGACAAGGCACAATAAGAGGCAGCGCTCAATTGAAGGATTTCACAATATCAATTATCTTGAAGCAGAGCTGAGGAATTTAGCTTAATATGGCGAGTATAGTGATAATCTTCTATGATTCACATGAGTAAATGACTATAGACACTACACCTTGTTTCACTGGTTAACCAAAAAAATTGAGTAAATAACTTAAGGGGTATATAGGACAAAGGTTTCCTGTAGCAGGTAATGTTAGCTTAACTTTTGATTCCTAACCGTATGGGCCAAGGTAAAATATTGTAGGTACAATGAAAACTTAATTAAATAGCATGACGTGGAGTATTGGGCCTGTCATCAATCTTTCTCTGATTGGAAATCAATAAAATTTAACGATATTTTAGAACCCTTTTACAGGTAGGCACTAAACCGCGCGTGATACTGCTATTTGCTTCTGGTGTATGTATAAAGTATACCGTTATTCCGTACACTATAAATAATATGTACAAATCTAATAAAGTTTCTACAAGTTATCATCAATTATTGGTTATGTACCTACTGAAGATGGTTTTGGAAACAATCAAGACTTCTCCATAAAGTTTGGTTGTAAGACACCTACATGTTGTTTTATTTATAAAAATGAATATGGGCTCACCCAAAGTGAACACACACTGTCGACATCTTTCATAGAAAGCAAAGCTTGTGTTTTGGTATTTTGGAGTGAAAATGGTCGGAACCGGGATTTAAGCCGACGACCTTAAGTACGATGTACCTACTTACGGAAGCTGCCGATAGAATCGCTGAGCTATCAACCACTTTACTGTTTCTCTTGATCATTGCGTAGGAATATAATAAAACGAAATTGCAGTTTGCAGATATTTTAATGTTTTATATTACCTCCAAAGTTTTACAAATGGTAAAATGTCCAATAACCCACCAAAGAGGTTTGAATAAGGTTGTAGAAGACTACACAAGTTCTAAATAGCCTAGTAAGGAAGTAAAAAAATGTTACAGTTTTATTTACTACGGAGATTTACGAAGCTTAGGTACTGTTAAAAAAAACTGTAGTTCCTACAATGAATCATTTATATAGAAAAACAATATAAAAGAAACTAGCGGTGTACCAACGAATAAAAGGAAAATGAAACCACTTCAAACGGGTAGTTTTCCGCGACAGTTGTGCCGCGAGCCGGTTCCAGGTGTTCCGCAGCCAAATTTTATTACATATATGAATTAAACATTTTTCAACATTATACACAATTAAATAATGAAATACTAAAAATATTTAAATAGAAAAAAAGTACGATATGAATTGGTTTTCATATAATATTGTCTTGAATGAATCCGGGATCACTTTCGACATCTTTCAGATTTACCAAAAGAAATATAATTAAAGCTAGCTTATTTGAAATATTTTGCTTGGAATGGCAGTCTGTTTAAAAACTATTTACAAACGAAAATAATGGATCTCGAACGTGGTGCCGTTAAAACTTAACTTCAACCGTATAAAATTTTGGCCAATCCTTGTATAATACAGTGGACTGTCGATAATTTGAACTCCCGAAGATCGTTAAAAGTGTTCGACTTATCTAGGATTCTTATCTAAAACATAACAAATCTAAACAGTTATTACTTTGCAACACAAAATAATGCCTAAAACATGACAAAACAGTTCGACTCAGAGGCACCAAAAAAGTGTTCGACTTATTGAGGTGAAAATACACAGGGCAAGATCTAGGCGAGAATAGAGACCAGAAAAATATTCGATTTATCGAGAGTCCACTGTCGTTGTATAAAAATTATGTATTTTACTACTTTTATTTTTAGTGTGCCGCGAAATTCTTGAAAGAGTTTTGTTATGCCGCAGGTGAGAAAAGGTTACGGAGCACTGATTATAGGGTACTATGAAGGGGTATATTCAATGTGTGACTATGTGAAGTGGTTTTTATTTTATGTGATTCTCTAAAGGAAAATCGTCACTAACCAGTTTTGTAACTAAACTCCCACCGAGTTGATTATAAATCATGTCGAAGGCGGTGGTGAGAAGTAGCTAGGTACCTATTTCTAAAGGCTGTGTGTTCGCATAGCCTTTCCCACCCTTATCTGTATTTTTTTTTTTTTTGGTAACAGTCCCGCATTATCTGGATTCGGTTAAAATAAAACGATTTCATTCAATAAAAATGTTTTATTTTATTCGGAAAAGAAAATGAATGATTATTTGATAAGAGCACAATGAGTCGTGTGTAATGAAGGGAAATTTCCAATCGTTATTGCGTTAGATAATAAAACGAAGAAGAAAATAAGAGATAAACTTCAAGAGTAACAATGTTTTGATAATATTATTACATTAAATTACTAGATTGCATTTTTTCAACAATACTTTCTCTTAGGAAATATTAATGGTGATAAACTATTGTTATCAAATCAAACCATATTGGAAATAACCTCATCAGAAAAAAATTAGATATCAGATTTCACAGGAAGACATTCTCCGTTGGCAGTAAATTTATGATAGTAAGAAGAGGTTTGAGCCCTCAGCCATACGAACAAAATAGTGAGGTTTAGTTTCTGTTGAAATTATACTTGTTCCTCTGAAAGGACTTTGTATGTTACTTAAAAGAATCTCTCGCGTGATTCACACAACTTGTGTAAAAAAAGAAAACTTTTAGTTTTAGAAACCAAGTAGGTACAAAGGTACTAATAATATGTAGGAACATCAAAATAACAACTTTTTAGTAATAAATGTTAATTCGTGGGAAAAATGAACTTAAATAAAACAGAACGAGAAGAGGTAACATTTCTAAAAATAAAAGAATAAACGAAAATTGAAAATAATAATAAAAGCATAAAATACCTCATGATTTATCATCCCTATGGCAAATGAAGCTTAACAACAAAGCCTTCTGTTGACAACGGGGATGGTGTGAGGCTAGACATGGGCGGATGTGAACTGGGAAGGTATCTCGGTATTATATCAGACCCTAACCCCCTACAGCGTGTAAGGGATGTTGGAAATTTGCGCAAGTTTCGTATTGTCATTCATTGAAGTCCTTTATTTGTGTTTCCTTTGTGATTAGATCATTTTAGACCTCGCTGTTAAATCACACACATTCCACACGATTCTTAAATATAATACAATATGACGTGTTTTAAACGTGTATCAGGATGAGGAATTTATTTTGTTCCGTAATTTTACACAAAGTCCAAATTCACCGTTTCGCATCAATTCTATAGTTTGAACTATGGGGCTAGTACGAGTTTTATCGAATGCTAAGTGCATGCTAATAAGCTTTATCGAATGCTAAGTGCATGCTAATAAGCTTTATCGAATGCTAAGTGCATGCTAATAAGCTTTATCGAATGCTAAGTCCATGCTAATAAGCTTCAAACATCTTTTTTTATGGAAACTTTTCTAAACTCTTTCCATGATCGTTTCAATATTCGATCATCGAAAACTTATACTATGTTTTATTTTTAAACTAGCTTTCCCGACAGACGTTGTCCTGTCGTTCTAGTCCTAAATGGCCGGTTAATATGTACATAATGTGCAATGCGCCCCCGTAAAACAATACAAAATTAATTCGATTGAGTTAAGCTAATAAAATAATAAAATTATACTATTTCTGAAACATATTCAAAGCTCTGGCGGGAACAATTTGAGAATAATGCGCTCGCGCACACACCCTACCTCGCCTATTACCAACACGAATGTGCTCGGGCTACTGCAACACCACCTATATAAGAAGGCCTTAGCGCTACGTCACAGCGGGAGGCCCAGCATTCACTCTTCTATATCTGTATGTACTTACCTGTACGCTATGATATCTGTCTACACGCAGGCAGTCATGACGCGAGAGGCCAAAAATGGCCGCCAGCACTAAGGCCTTCTTATATATGTAAGTGGTGTTGGGGCTACTGTAAGAGCGTATGCGAGAATGAGAGGGAACTACCCGCGATGGCGTGGGCGCGTCCCACGTAACCGTTTCATACAAACTTAAATATTGTATTTTACATAATTTGTTATCCATTTTTTTAACTTTTTATTAGTTATTCTGTTATCCGGAGCGGAGAAGAATCCAATAAATCAAACATCAGAAGAATCTGTGGAGCCAATCTCGAGTTATAAGTGTTCGCACTAACCCGACTTTAATTTATATAGTAGACTAGCTTTCCCGACAGACGATGTCTTGTGTTCCCAACTATGAATATTGAATTCGAATTTGTATGGTGATGAATTAATTATCATATTTTGACCAATGTAATTCCGAGTGATGCGTCTGTATTTAACCATGTATATTCCATCCGCATTATGTCAATTGCACCAACTATCTAACAATTGACAGTTTCTGTCAAAATTTCAAAATTGAAATAAAAATAATATGGTAAAAAGTACTAATTAATGTTGCCTACGTAGAGTTTTCTTCAATTTTCTAATTTTCCGCGCAACTTTCTTATTTTTTTCTTTCATAAAAAACCTTCTACCGATAAAAGCCAACACGACAAAAAAAAGAATTATCGAAATCGGTCCAGCTGTTTAGGCGTGATGCGATGACCACGGAAAATAGCTCTCCATTTTTTATTATATAAGAAGACTAGATTCATTTCAAGACAACTCAAGTTTGTTATGGCTATTTTAGTTTTAGTTTAGTTCAAATAAAAAATAGGTACAATGGAAGCTCAAAAATTACGAGCTTTCTAAAGTTGATCAGTTTCATTCTCCTAATCTTTGTAATTTTCATACTTTGTTTCAGTTTCAAAACTAGACTCCAGTGCTGAGGCCCTCTCTTACAGTCCCTCGATCAGTTTTATAAAATGTTGATATTATGAAACTGTTCGATTTAATTAAGTTAAGTATTAGTTAAAGAGAAGAGATATTTAAATTAATGTTTGAATTTCATGAGACATCTGTCGGGAAAATACCTATATTATCATCGCAATCGATTTTAATGTCTTGAAGTTTAAAATGAATGTTCCCGTCTCTCTTTAGTTACAATAACGAAGAAAAATTACGTCCCATAAGACAATTTTTAATATTGCCGATTTGATTAAAGTTGGAGAGAAAGTTGTAAAAAATAAAATTGGATATTATAATGAAGTAGATGTTTTATGACAAACTGGAGAAGAAATATGATGTTATAATATAACAACATGGGTTGCGTTATATCTGGGTCACGGCTCATTTACGTGCCGTGCTTTACTAACAAATAATACTCCACCAGCCCCTAATGTACGCGCTACCCGGATGTAATGTTCACGTTTCCTACCGCATTTGTTTTGTTTTAATAAAAAATTATCGGCACACGATATCTGATAATATCATTATTAAATGTTTCTAAGACGGAATAACTAGAAAATGTTCCTTCACCGTGTTCTATAGCTCGTTTCTGCTTTGAAGGAATTGATCTGCTTCAGAATCCAGATGGGAGAAATAACAGCGCTTTTATCGGTTGCTGAGCATCCATAACACATGTTATAGCTATTTTCTTTTATATGAAGTTTAGTAAAGTGAGAGGATAAGGGTCGAGGGTTAAAAAACACCTAGCCGACTCAAAGGTCAAACTCACCTGCACGTGGTTGCTTAGCTACACCCCGCTAGAAAACTAACGTTTCCGTACTGTTGTTGTCATAAAATGCGTTAACAGTTTAAACACTAGGAAAGAACTGGGTGCTTAATTTGAAAGGTTGAGGATGAAGAAAATGAATTTTTGTGAAGCTGCCTCTGAAAGTTGAGGAAAAAGAATTAACCCTTAAAGTTAAAAATATTTGCAAAAAAATAAAAAAAATGTTCGACCAACTGGGTATATCTCTGATAAAGGCACTTTATACATACATCTATGTAATAATGTTATGCAGGCTAAAACAATGTATAAAATCAGGCTCTTTATAAGGTAAGTATATTACAACTTTAAGTTCGAAGCAGGTGTGTGTTTATAGCTCTGTATCTATTAGTTTTAAAAGCTTTCAGGACCGCGGAACCATAGCGAATGTTTAACATATTTACTGAACTTTAACACGAAACCTGCCGAAATTTACAATAATTGATGGAATGGATAAACCTTTTTATGAGTGTGTTGCACGTGATTGTTAAGAGACACTTTTGATTAAGTTGTTTGAAAAATAATAATTATTTTGTCATAGAAAAAAAGTATTTATCAATACATTCCGTATTTCAAACTTGATCACGTGATTTTACTTTCATATCCGGCAGCTGGACGAATCCACGACCGAAAGAACGAAAGTCTGCGGAATGATTACTAGCCTAACAACCACGTTTAAAATGATTTTTGCTATTTTTTTTTGGTATTTGATTTGCGAGCTTCAGAAATGAAAACTCTCCGATCTATAACTGGAAACATGTTGATATCCTGAGCATGTGTAAGACGGAAGACATAGTGAGGTGTGGACGACAACGAAGGCGATACCGGAATGAACATGTAAACAGAATGTCAGAGGACAGACTTGTACGTATCGCCCTTCAAGGAAACCTCGAAGGTAGCAGACTCCCATAGAGGTGGAGACACATTGGAATTCGACATCACAAGAGGAACAGGCGGCTATAGAAATGAGAATAAAATTTGCGAACTTCCAGTGTTTCTTGGGTCATCGTCTTTAGACCATTTTAAAATAGCTCGTGAGTAGCAAATCCTTCGGTCTGACAAACCTTTTTATGGTAGCGGGCCGATTTTACAAATGTTGATAACAAAAACATTCTGATTACCTACTGGGGTTCATCAGAAGAAAGTCCTACAAAAATGATCATCTTCGGGTCAGTTGTCAGAAAACACAAGTTCGGGTCTTATCCATGTATAGAATATTTAACCAATCACAATTTAAGCCGTACGAAAGCTTTATATACTTACGAGTCAATGTCCGTGAATAAATCGATCTATTGACCTTCATGCAAGAAATGATTCACCAACCGATTTGTCAATCGTGACATTATATTGCCTTCAACGTCTTACGGACATTATTATCAGCACTGAAATGATTTAAAGAGAGAAAGAGCAGAGAAAGCCATTACCTACTCTTTAATTATCATTTCTGATTAATGTATATTAGCTTAGTTTTTTCGTTAATTTACGAGGTGAAGTACTATTTTTATTAACTTGTTTTTCCATAAAAGGCTATCCACCCTGAATAAGCAAGTAATTTTTGCCGTGTTTTAAAACAATAATTAATATCGCTAAAAATATCAAAGCAAAATTTATTTTTAGCTCAATAATTATGAACAAAATGAAAAAAAAACACGAGTTTTTCAGAGCTATTTTAGTGCATCAAGTATCTTTCAGTTTATCAACGGGATGACCCAACAGGTGTATTGAATAACCAATCATAATAATATCATGAAAACCATCATAACTTCCCACATCTGTATTATGGGTAAATGATAATAACACCATAATATTCAAACAACCACATGTCATCGGAGCTTTAGGGGCCATCAATACACCTTGTATCGGAGCTCAATAGAATAAAATTGACTTTCAATCAAATATATACAATTCTACTAGGTACATATGAGGTATATTAGTATCGAAACGACATACTATGACGAGGTTTATTGACGATATCAAGTTACATTTCGAGAGAAAAATGAAATATGATTATTGCCGTAGGAATTATATTGTGTTTCTTATACAACTCACGAAATTTACGAGGGTAATAAATGTATCGAAAACCGTTTTATAGACTGCAAAGTCATTTCGTGTCTTCCATAGAAATGTCGACTGTTGTGAGAGATTTGTAGCCCGCTTAATGGTCTTCTTGTTTTATATTTTATAGACAAAAGTACTAAATAAAGCAGTTTCTATTTTTATCTACTAGTATAAATAGGACATAGCAGCAGTTATTCTATATACCTAATTATTGATTAGTTCGTTTCTAACTGTTAGTTCATGTGCTGAAGTGAAAGAACTAGAGCGCTGGCAATTCGTTTATTAAAATTTTTGTATCACATGTCATTGTTATCTATACGTGAAGGAAAAACTTTGTACCTAAACATTTTTACGAATATCGCGCAGACGATGGAGGAGTATGAAATTTCGCACACGTACCTACCTATAGTTTATAATATATAGGAAAGGAGTGGCAAATGATAATATATTTTTAAAATTATGCATAAAAAATAGATTAAATCAATTTAAAAAAAACATTACAAACACTACTGTAATGTTATGTGTTTGATACTCACACACAAACTACTTAAAAAGATCATCAACTTCATAGAAACAAATTTAAAATGAAAAGCACCTCATAATGGGCGCAGAAAGCTTTTTGAAGGCGGTATATTCAAATGGAAGGTGGAGCTGGAAATGACTGGATATTCAAACTCATTGTAGGTGACCCACATTGAGCAAGATAAAAAAACATTATGCACACTACTGTAATGTTATGTATTTGACATTGACACAAACGCAAATTATTTTGTTTATCTGTGATCGAATTGAGAAAAGATTAATATTTTTTGTATTTTTTTATTTATTACTTAGGCATTCCACCCTCAAAGTGTGATTTTTGGATTGTTTGTCTTTAATAATCTCGTACATTTCAAATTTGACGTATCCATGTTATTGTTTAGGAAAGAAAATTGTGAAATAGCGCTCGCTCAGTCTTTGACATTGGAACCTTAATATTACCGAAATTTTGAACTTTGCATAAACTTTGTTACTTTTTCATTAATTTTTGTAAATTATTACTTTTACAAGCCATATGGCTGCTTTGATTTTCTTTTGATGTTTTTTTAATTATATTTTGTTATTTTGTAAATGTGTCTCACATCCGTTGGCTTGCATTTAACGTGCTTGCCAAATATGTTTAAACCCGTAAACTGAAATGGTCTGTTATTCTTATTCAATGAAATTTGTAATATATTATTTAATGACTGTAAGTTTGTTTGAATTAAAAAAAATACTGCTTAGACCCCTGAAGTTGTTCAGCAACCATAAAATGGATGATAATTTTTTATGGCCCTCCTGAATGATTTTAGAGTCCCCTAATGATTCAAAGGGACCACATTGAGAACTACTAAGCGAAAAGATTTATCAACAGCATTTGCCCATGCCGATGGATTGGCCGTGGAGGTCCAAAAGCTAGCCCCTAAAGTCCCCAGCTTAAGCCCGATGGACTTTCGCATTTGGAAGTATTATTAAGAGCTATTTTATATAAAAAAAATACCTGCTATTATTGAACAATAAAGGGAAATATTAGTTTCAGGCAAAATAAAGTAACCATATGTTTATAATAAAGTACAACAATTTTAATTATAGTTTTAAAAGTGTAGGTATAACAATATTTTTTATCTTTATTTCAATAAATAATTTGTTTTATTAAAAAATCACATCAAATCATGCAGGTAGGTACCACAGATAATTTAAAAATTGGCTTTTACCACCCGTATAACAAGTCTGTGTCTTAATGAAAAAAAATTGAATATTGATACTTGCACAAGTTATGTGAGCGTTTTAGCATGATCCCATTAAACCAACCAAATGAAATTTTCAGGGGTAGTTCTCCGTGAATAGTAGCAGTTTTAAAGATAAGTGGTAGAAAAAAAAGTTATGTGAAAATTTGCTCTTAAGAGTCCTTGAAAATTTGTGGAAAACTTTAGCTAGGAAGAAAAATTTAAGAAAAGATTTTTAAAACAAAAGCTATCGGGTACTGATTTACAAAGAATTACATAACAGGACCCCTATTCTGTAGCAAGTGTAGGGTAGTCACTTGAAAAAACTATTAGGCGATAAATTTTGTATGAAAAACGTACGTATCGAATGCGAGAATCGCATATAGACGTTTTTCATACAAAATGTATCGCCTAATAGTCACGTTTTTTCAAGTGACTACTCTACAGTTGCTACAGAATAGGGGTACAGTAGTGCCACTATCGGACCATTCTCAGAAAAAAAAAATCAACATCGTAAAATCAATGGTTTGGCCAGAGTTCTGTGTTTCAGTCCGGAATTTGTTCAAAATTCACAAAAACGTAAATAACTGTTGAACCACCCAATATCGCTGAACATATTATATGGGGGTTAAATCGATAGGTATTGTGGTCCTTTAAACCTCGCTGTTTCGGGTTATCCACTATCTCTGTTACATCGTATATATTTTTATTGTTACGCAAGGAGTAAACGACAAATAGGTATCAAATATTCAGGATATAACCCCATGACAATTAAACAAAATTCGAATGATTGTTTCACACGGTATAAAAATTTATACAAACACCGAACAACCGACTTGTTAGGTACGACTTTGTATTTGATTTAAAAGTTTTTGGAATAAACCGCACTTCCGAATAGTAGGTATATCCAATGTGACCTTACCCATTTGCCGCAATACCATCAATAAAAACAGTATAATATTATAAAATGAAAGTCGGTTTAGTGTTACCTTATAACTCGAGATCGGCTGAACAGATTTTTATGATGCTTGGTTTATTGAATTCTTCTCCGCTCCGGATAACATATATAACTATTAAAAATTCGAAAAATGGATAGGAAATAATATATAAAATTTAATATTGAAGTTAGTATGGAAGGGATTTACTGACAACAACGCCATCTGTGAAAAAATCCATAACAACACAAATTTTATTTACTTGGCCATTACATTACATTACCATTACAAATATTGGCACGCAGATTTTTTTTTCTAGTTTACATTGAAGCGCATTTTTTTGCGAAATGTGAATAAATCAAATTGTCGGTTGACACAAACTGTCAATGGTTTGATAGTTGGCGATTGACAGAATTCGGATGGAAAATATGTAGTTTTAAACAGATGCATCGGTTGAAATGACATTGGTCAAAAGTCTCTGTATTTCTTCTTCTTTCTTTTCAATTCGAATTCAATATTCATATAGTTAGATCACAGGACAACGTCCCGTAAGGGATAGGCAGAGAGAACGGACCTCCACTCTTTTCTATCCAAGCATACTTCTTTCGCTTCTTCCACTGACATACCATTTCTCATACAGCTTCTCCTATTTCTCTTACTTCTTACCTGGCCTTGAGGACGGAATCGATGTGTTCGATCCACGTCATTCTCGGTCGCCCACGCTTTCTTTCACCTTTCCTTTCAGCCTTATGAATTATCTTTGTCATTCTGTTTGCATCCATTCTTTCCACATGCCCAAACCATTTCAACTTATTAACTTTCATCTTTGTCACAACACTTACTTCCATACCACATTCTTTCCTAATATTTTCATTCCTTTCCATATCCCATAAAGTGTTTCCACATATTCTTCGTAGAGATTTCATCTCTACTGCATTTATACTACATTCTTCTTTTTTCGTCCATGTCCACGTTTCGCAACCGTACATCATCGATGGTAGCAGGATTGCGTTATGCACTAGTTTCTTCACAGGACAACGTCTGTCGGGAAAGCAAGTTAATAATAAAATGTTACTTTTACACTGGAAATTACGTAGGTACCTACGTACTTGCTTCAGTTTCATTTAATTGGTTTAATGCTAAGTTGAAAAAACCTTCCGATGTGCTGCATGTATTAAAAAAATCCTAGAGAAGTGGTTTTGAATTTGAATTGAGATTATAATTCTTCTTCTTATTCTTAACATCGCAAAATCCCGACGATGGACCAGCTTGTCCTGGATCCCACAATCAGACAATTTTGCTTTGACTTGCCCCGCAGGTAATGGACATCCCTTAATAGTATTGGTAACGGAATGGTCTTTATTGCAGGAAGATATTCCAAAATATTGCAGGAAGAAGGAGTAAGTAAGTTTTTTAGATTTTGCAGATATGCAAGTGCATAATATATTAAAAAAAAATGTTTGTTCATATAGACCTTTTTTTATATTGCTATACAGTGTCACTTTTTCCAGCCCCGAGGGTTTTATTTGTAACTAGCTTTCCCGACAGACGTTGTCACGTGTTCCTAAATATGAACATTGAATTCGAATTTGTATGGTGAAGAATTAATTATCATTTGACCAATGTGATTCCGAACGATGCGTCTGTTTTAAACCATGTATATTCCATCCGCAGTCTGTCAATCACACCAATTGACAATTTCTGTCAAAATTTCAAAATTGGAATAGAAATTATAAGGTAAAAAGTACTAATAAGGTTGTCTACGTAGAGTTTTCTTTAATTTTCTAATTTTCCATTTTTCTTATATTTTATCTTCTAAAAAGACATTTTCCTGATAAAAGCCTACACGACAAAAAAAGAATTAGCGAAATCGGTCCAGCCGTTTAGGCGTGATGCGATGACATCGGGAAATAGCCCTCCATTTTTATATATAAGATTGGAAAATTCCACATGATTTTGATTGATATCATTTTGTAAGTTAAATGACTAAAATGACGCATCAGACACCTGTTATTGGAGCATGGAGGGTTATATGTATTTTGAATGAAATTTTATTTTGTTTTTAATGTTCTGTTGGTGTCTAATTTAAAAAATCAAAAGGGATGAATTTCTTATAGGAATTGTCGCACTTACTACGTCACGGTCAGCATATTTTTTTCACTCACCTTTCAGAACTTGAATTGACTAAATATGTCTGTTTCATTAAAAAACATTAAAGACGATATTTTTGTCAGTTACCTATTTGAACTCTAGCTTAGTATAATAATAATAATTAAGAAACTAATATAGAGAATCCAAAATATACATTGGCTTTATTATTACTTACCGATGTTGATATCAATCAGAGAAATGTCACGGGGTAAACACTACCTAATCGAAGTTTGTTCGGATTGTGGATTTAATATTAGCCTGGTTCTATCATGAAATCAGGTGTATGTAACTAAGGTTTCCACCGTAAATCCAAATAATCTTGTAATTACGGAGGATCGATCGAACTTCCTGTCGGTATTTACAGATTAAGATGGAAAATATATTTTTTTTATCATAATACTAGCGGATACCAGCTGACGTGTGCATGCTACTATGATTATTTTTGACAGTGTCATTATCGACACTATATCCAGAAAAGAAAGAAAAAGACTTTCCGATGATAATGACCGATCAGTGTTTTTAATTGAAAGTATTATCCGTCGACTTCTCGATGGAGATATGTGTGGGTACCTTTGTTCATCCGATTCATTTCAGTTGAAAGACTACCTTTATCTTTATGTCTTATACCTTCGTGCGAAAATTTAGACTCAAGAGCAAAAACTTATCTAAACATCTGCTGCGGCCTTGGATGAGTTCTATAAAAGTGCATTGAACAAACATGAAAGCGCCTTCTGGGTAATTTTTTTTATATAATCTAGAAGATATCCCTCTCGTTATCGCAAACCATGACCAACAGCATGGACATTTGGCCCGATGCCGACGCCGCCCATTGGCCAAGAAAGTGAAAAACACAAAACGAGAAAAAACCCACTTATTTATGTTTATTTTGCACATACATCTTATTTTGCGTACAATATAACCGACACATAATATCTCAAATTTTGTGTGCAACGACGATATGTTGGGAAGTGAAATGGTGTAAGTAAATAATGAGTCCATTTGTTAAATAAACCGCCTTCACTTGTTCTCAAATGAAGTTGTTATTATGCAGTGCGTGGTGGGAGAGTCGTAAATATTACGCGACTGCCTCGCCGAAACATATCTATCATTAGCCCCACCTAATAATACACAATAGGTACATTATGTACATACTATCTCCGTGTACAATCAACCCGCCGTACTTATGTGATTTCATAATGGCGTGTTAGTATGTATATGGCACTAACAGTTCGTAATAAGTTGAGTGTAAGTAAGCTTTGGGTGAAACAAGAAAGCCAAATTCATAGGGTGACTTACAAAGTGTAGGTTATTAACATTGAATTTTCATTTTAGAAACAAACTACTTAGAAAGAAAATATTGAGAAATATGTGAATTTAAGAAGAGATGTGGGCTAGGGTTGCCAATCAATAGCCGCATATTTACTAATATATATATTTTTTAATTATTATAATAATGAATCAGTGCTCACTCAAAGTGAACACAAATACACTACACTTTCACAGAAAGCTACTTAAGGCTTATGTCGTATAGTAACATACATGTAAAAATGTTTATATTGTGATGAATGGAATGCCAAAAAGATACACAGTTAACAATAATACTTAGTTGTTTGTATTGTGTTTTGAAAATTGCTAAAAAATCTCTATTTTACTTCTGAAATTTGATCTGAGTGTTTCTATAAAGTCGAGGGATCAAAACTCCAGGTCTGTAGAACTTTCAAAGTAAATACAATTCTGAAATAGATGTCACAGGATTAATTTTATGAAAGCCGGAGAATTCCTAGGTGTTTTTTCAATAGGAATTTTTATTTGGACAGAGCATATCCTTCTGCCTTTAAATTAATATACTAATATGCTCCTCTCACCCAGATTATCATGACCCATTATCACCTACTGTACGTCATTAAGATCTCAAAGACTAGGAAGGTATTTAATCTATAAACCTTTCATAATCGTTCAAATTATTATCTTTTTTCCCGGACATTAGTTTAGAATGTCTATTAAATCTACCTACATAAATTATAAATTTTGCCTTCCGGTGTTAAATCTCTGGTAGTCTATGTGAAAGGATCTGCCATTCCTGTTTCATGATTGTTCAAGAAATTTCTTCGCAAGACCCTCCACACACGATGCGTTGCGTTCGTGAATCTTCCCTGCGGACGCGCGATCGACGCAAGCAGTACGCCGAGCACGTACATTTTTCTGAGCACGATGTTTGTGGGTAGGTAATGAAAGATTTTTTTAGGTATATGTTGTGATTTTTCTACCGATTCATGGACCTCTTTGGTTTGGACAATACAGAGGTTGTTATTGGCAGGAGGCATAAATAAAATAAAAATTATTGAGATAACGATTTCTCCCGTAGTATACGTAGAATAATACGGGTGATATCGTAATATTGGGTCAAATCAACAAGGCTGCTTCAATATCAGGATGCCTTAGAAATTCCGTATGGAAGAACCCTGATATGCGAATCAACAGCAAGATAAAGATCTATAAAACTTGTGTCAGACCCATCATGACGTATGGGATCGAGTCCAGGGCCGATACCACTGTGACTAAAAATGCGCTGAGAGTTTCAGAAATGAAAACTCTCAGGAGCATAGCCGGGAAGACCCTCAGAGATAGAGTCAGAAATACGAGAGTACGGGAAATATGCGAGGTCGAGGACATAGTAAGATGGGGAAGGCAACGAAGAAGATTCTGGTATGCCCATGTGAGGAGAATGGACTCAACCAGACTCCCTCACATGGCATTGCACGGCCAACCCCATGGAAGACGCCTCCCGGGCAGACCACCAAAAAGGTGGAAGGATAGCTGGGAATCGACCTCGCAAGAGGCCAACCCCACCTCTTGAATTACAGGCCACAAGGCCTAAATTAAGAAGAAGATATCGTAATAGGTATATCTAACGTAACTGATATAGAAGGCGTAGTTTGTGCCAGAATTTTTTTCTCCAAATAAACGGAGAGTAAATATAATTTTGCAAATAACGCGGTTTGGATGTCAGGTAATAAATGGAAGTGTGACTTCTGAATTGGCAACATTTCAAGCCGTTTATTTGAAAGCGTCAAGCCGCAAACGTGCAGCCTAACAAATACATAGAGGCGGAGCAAACGTCGTTAGCTCAACAAATTATCCCGAGGCTTTGGCGTTTTCCCAAAGACCAGAGAGAATTAACCGGCTTTAATCCAGTGTTTCTCCTGCTTTGAAAACAAAAATTGGAGTAATTATTAACCTGCTTAATAAATAGGAAAAAAAATTGAATTTAACTTAAGACAAAACTAGAGCTTAGAATGCAGAATCTGTGGGGTTGTTAGAACAAAAGATCTATCGAACCAGCGAAATAATGGGTACCTACGTGCCAGGAAATATCTATGTCATGCGCTTTAATACAGAACTTCCATGAAAAACATGGGAATTTCTTGAACGGGGAAGACCGAGAGTACTACCATAATACGAGATATTTTAGAATGACGAATGGGGAACGAGAAAATCAGGTAATGACAGAATGTACCTACCAATCTAACGATCATGAAGAACATATTCTGTAAGTTGGCACAGGACATGGTTTCTCATTGCAAATTGACCTTTCGATCCTTACCGTAAATCTTATAGCCCAACATTATTAAATCAGAAAAAGGCCCAATCCATGGTAGGACTAGAATAAGTTGTGTGTGTTTTTTTTTTAAAAAAAACTTACCCAATTCCATGCAAGGTCATAAAAATATTGATGACATCATAGTAATTTGTGCGGAAAATTAATGATTAAAATTTTGCATATTTTTATTCATTACTCTTTTATATTTACAACATGTAAAACTTAAATAGGTACCATAATAAACCAAAAGAATTTTTAATCAAACCTTAAATAAGTGCTTAATAAGCAAAGCATATGATACAGAATAACAATATAAACTTCCTCAATTTTTAAAGAAGTGCTGATTAATCCTATACTTCCTTGGTATTTTTTCTTCCTTCAATGAAAAAATATCAGACGTTGTCTTAAATAAATGAACCTACCTCAGATACGCAGGGTTCTTTTATGTCCCGTTTTATTCTCTTCAAAACGCCTGGTGGCGATAATCTTTTGTCTTAGCATCATTTCAAGTCTAGAAACTCTTCTCTAGAGGCTCTCCTACAAAGGCTTGCGTTCTGTTTTTTCTCAACTTTTTTTACTTTCTTCTGACCCAGAAACTTTTCATAGACATTGTCCATTAAGTTGTCTCGTACAATATCTTTTGTCCCTGTTATATTACGTTTTTATAAAGTCCGACTAATGGTTAGAAAAAAGAAAATAAAGCGAATTTATTGAGAATAAAATATATTTTATACGGTACTAGGTAGCTGTAATTCAAGGTTTTAACTTACATTACTAAATGAACCAACTGCTATTTAATAAAGCGGGGGTTTTTAATGACCAACCTTACACTTTATTAGGACCTTAAAAATATTGAAATGAATTTCGTTTAGTTCTGTTCACTTATCATGTCATTTTTTCATAAATATGTCTGTTGAATACATTGTTAAACTTTCAAGACAATTTTATCATTTACATTCTTTAATTTCTTGGTTAGTAACCTAGTGTTAGAGTTGAACATACCGACCTCAGTAACCTGATTTTATAAGGTGCCAGTTTCATTATTAAGGAGTTCAAGTAAGATCCCGTTCATGTCAAAAAAAATTGTCATTTTAACCGAATGTTGCCCTGTCTCTGAATGGAACCGCTTGGCTAGAAATAAAAAATGCTTCAGGCTACAAATTCCGCAGGCCATACTAACATCAGTGTACAGAAAAGATTTGATTTATTTATTTTAATCAAGTATACTACTTTGAGAGTTTAATGAAGATATGTATTCAGTCGTATTTTTCAGAGAACACCTACATTAGGGTGTGTATGGGGTGTTTAGATTTACAGAACACACATACGTAAGACTTTGTTAAGTAAACATCGGGTATAACATTACGTGGGAATTATTGTTTATTCTTCAAGTAGAAGTCTCGCAAAACACCTGAGCGGGGTACACGGCGCAATCCCCTGTGACGAGGGGGATTTGTATGTTTTTCGTTTCCAGCAGGCACACATAATTATTCCAATGTCATCATCTTCAAGTGTTTTTCACAAACATATTTTCTGTTTAATGTAGGTATGAAGAAGACATACTTTGAGAAAAACAGAAGATTCTCTATAATAATTCATGAGTGCTTTCGGATTGAGAAAAACTCATTCACGTTTCAAGAAAATAAACATACAGTCTCATACTTGAAGTCTTAAAACATACATTGTAGAAGTTTGTTTAGCTTCTCTAGAGAAGACCATATTATCTACCTAGTAAATTGTGTTTACATTGCAGAGCTATTTTTCTCTAGCTAGACAATCTAGAGGGTTTTGAACTCACTAAGATCACCCAATACACGTACAGCGATATTCAGTAGAATAGCGAGAGGGAAAGAAACACCATGCCCATTGTTAAGATTGCTAGAACTAGACTTAAGGTGATAGAGTGCTCTAACTGCTATTCACCTCGTCAGATCAACCCCTGATAAAAATGTCTAATGTGTGATACTAAGATTTTTCGTAATCAGAGATCCTTGTTGTAAGTGACTAAGAAAATACACGTGATGCACGCTTTGGCTAATTCAGACGTTTCTTATTTGATAGATTTACTGAATAGCATATGGCGGTGATTTGAGTGCATGCCAGGCCTCTTAACACTTTGCTTTGATATCTGTTATACAAATAAATACACAACACTTGATCTTTATCACACGTCAGCTCACAGTCGACTAAAGCTGAATCCAATTGGAAAGGAACGATTCTTTCATTTCCTTTTTTTTAATTTTGAGTAGGCATAGATCAGATTGAGTTGACTTTTAGCTCTTTTAATCTATACTACTGGTCGGCCAGTGTTTGAAATTCGACCATAGCTACTTTAGATAATAAGTTTGAACATTATTAAGATTGCTTTGTCAAAAATTAAGCGAGCGCTATTTCACAATTTTCTTTCAGAAATAATGACATTTATACGTCAAATTTCAAATGTTGATAATAATATGTTCAAAGTTTTTTCTATGGTTATTTAATACAAAAAAATATTAATCTATTCTCAATTTGATCACAGATAAACAAAAGATCTGTGGCAAATAATTTCAAATACATCGAAGTGTGTGTGAGTATGAAATACATAACATAACAATAGTGTGCGTAGTGTTTTTTTATTGATTATGTCTATTTTAATGCTTAATTTTAAGAAAATAATACCTATTAGTATTCGCCACCCGTTCTTTATATAAACTATAAGTTTGCGAAATTATCATACTCCTTCGTCCGCGCATTTTCCGTAAAAATAGTCACAAAGTTTTTCCTTAACTTACTTATATATACATAAACTTTAACATCACTATTGGATAACCCAAAGTAGAGAAGCACAGGACCTCAATATCTATTGATTTACCCGCTTTAAGTTCCGCGATATTGAGTAGGTACTTCAAAAGTTACTAATATTTATGTGAATTTCGAATAAAACTCGGATTTTATTCAAACTGAAATTGACTTTTATTGTACTTACACTTCAATACGTCATATCAGAATATAAATGTTGCTACTGGAAGAAATCTCAAATTGCAGCATCTATCAATCTTTTTCACAACACATGCTGAAAGAGTCAAGATTATGTGTTTACTTTGAGTGAGCAAGAATTCATTGAAATCTATCAAAATAATCAAGTGTTCCATATGATTACGCAATAAAATAAAAGAATATTTATTTCATTTATCTTCTACATTACATTCTTTACAAAGAACAACAAATAGGTAGATGAGTATATAGAAATATTGATGACAATTGAAATAATTAATAGTTGTTTAATAGAGAAATTAATGCTCCAACGCCCATTTCCTTTCGTGTTGAGGTTTCCTCATTTGTAGTTATGTTTGTATCACTAATCAAACTCATTTAAGTCTTATGAATTTCTTATGATGTATTTACTTTACTCGACACGAAACTATTATTTATTACGCACAAATAGCGTGACTACAACACAAAGCTATTATTGATTTCAAATATATTAAAACTTTATCAATAGTGACATACATAGTACGGTAAAATTTAAACATTATTCGGCAACCTTGAGAAAACTTTTAAAAGTGAGGGTGCTGTGCTAGGCATACCTACTATTGGTAAAGGCTTTGTATATATTATTTTAGTTTTCAAACCAACGCTTCAGTTAAAATTATTGTTTTAAAAGTCACAGCAATTTATATTTATTGTTAAGTTTCATTTTAAATGGTGCGTAAAAATCAGTTTTGAATTCAAAATATTATTAATTATTATTTCCCATAGAATTATTACGACCTTCCTAATATATTCTAGAAGCGACATTCGGAACAATAATATTTAACGAAGCAGGTGGCAAAAGAAGTCGTAGTAGACCAAGACTCACCACCAAGAGAGCTTACGACGAAGACCTTCGGGATACTTCGGTCATAGACGCCCTCGATCTAGTCCAGGATAGAGACGCTTGCCATCAGGCTTTGTGGCGACCACATGCTCCATCTAGGGAACGAACGTGGATTAAGTAGGTATGTAGTATGTATATTATATACATAGATGACTTGGCAAACGTTGTACCTCCTATGTGCACGATATTTGTGGCGACCACATGCTCCATCTATAGGGAACGAACGTGGATTAAGTAAGTATGTAGTATGTATATTATATACATAGATGACTTGGCAAACGTTGTACCTCCTATGTGCACGATATTTGTGGCGACCACATGCTCCATCTATAGGGAACGAACGTGGATTAAGTAAGTATGTAGTATGTATATTATATACATAGATGACTTGGCAAACGTTGTACCTCCTATGTGCACGATATTTGTGGCGACCACATGCTCCATCTATAGGGAACGAACGTGGATTAAGTAAGTATGTAGTATGTATATTATATACATAGATGACTTGGCAAACGTTGTACCTCCTATGTGCACGATATTTGATAGGCGGAAAAACTTTGTATGGGGGGAAATGCTATTTTTACTATTTTCTTTGATATTTTTCGAATATTTTGATACCAAAAATAGCCAAATCGATCCAGCTGTTTTCGAAGTTTAGCGAGACCCACGCAAAGCTAATCATTTAAATATGTTAGATTAATTATTTCTTATGTTTATTCGAAGTGTTCATGTCTCTTTCCATCTTCTTGGTTTCAATTATGAGGAAGTGAGAAAGCAGATAACAGATAATGTGTATTTTAAGATAGGTACTTTTTTAAAATAATTCTTTGAACACACTATTTTGTAACTTTGTAATACTTAGTCACTATACCAATTTATAAATAAAACATACTTTGCAGTAAGTATTACTATTATATTATAATCTATTATATTAATACTGCAAAGTATGTTATATTTTGAAAAAAAAATCTAAATAAAAATATATTTGAAAATGCAATCGAATACAGACCGTTTCGTTGCATATTTAAAACATATATGAGAATAAACGGCTTCCTTCTCATAGACGTATTTATGATGACATGCCGCTTCTAGTACGATGTTGGTTTATATAATTCAATGTGACAGCCACTGTTTTATTCGTCTTTGTAAATTAACAATAAAACTATTCTGTATACCTGAGGTTACACGAGTTTATGATATTTTCTAAGAATAGATCTTTAAGAAAATTATTTGTATAGGTATTTTCAAACTACACAAAACAATTCATTAACACAAATATATTCGTAAAATCTTGAAAGCAACGTGTATAAACAATACTCGTACAATACTTTTTCCTTTTCTAGTTAGACTAAAACGGTGAATTATCTACATTTTCTGTTTTGTTAGGAAGCAGACCAGACACGGCCAGTACAAGCAGATGTTGAGAATAAACGAGATGAATTGATACATTTAACCCATATCTTCCCAGTGTTCCATTATTGGAACGGTATAGTTAATAATTTTTATGATTTTTTTGTAAAAGCGCAACTCGTTTATTTTTTTCTGCTTAAAATCTTCGATTAATAGGCTTTAGTTAGAGATATTGTTGAATGATATTTGCGTCTGCTTTTTTCTGTTATGAAGCATTCTTTATAGCAGATTTTGTGGAAAAACATTGCTCGTTTTAAAATGTACGTATATTTTTTGTTTGTTATGATAAACATTCAAATAATACGTTACCAGTTATATTCCTTTCTCTTTTGTCATTATAAAAAATAAAAGAAATAAAGATGACTATAAGTAGGTATTTTCATGTCCTTTTTCCTAACCGTTCCATTTTTGGAACACTGGGATGATATGCCAATGTAAACTTTTTGTACTATTTTCATGCAATAAATTTATTAATTGTTGGTAATTTATTTTTTTGGTCGTAGTTTAATAGTGTACTAAATATTTTAACACCTTGAAACGAAAAAAGTATTTTATGTAAAGAAAATATGCCCACACAGCTGGTAGAACTGAAACCTTACACAGTAAGAAAACGTTGTTTGTATGGTTACTTTGAAGGTGAATGTTGTTGATTTTCAAAAAGTATCTGCAAAATCATCTTAACTATCGGATTCCACCTAAGATCTGCTACGCTCAAAAACAGAAAAAAATTAATTCATTGTACTTGATGAGTGATAATACCACCAGGATGTGGTGATAAATTTTTTCATCAAAAACGCTATGAAAAACGTTAAAGCAGGTGTTATATCTCCAAAACAGGAGGAAATCCTGCATCAGAAAGCGATTGAAGTGCTTTGCTTTACAGTCAATAGCAATGTAACCTGCTTGCCTGATAAGTAAGGTCACAGGCTGATTAAGCTGCCGCAGAAGCAGTCTGCTTGAAAGATATCATAATATAGAAAAAACAAAGATATGAGGACAGACAGAAAGGTTCGTGAAGAAAGACACATGGCATTTATCCAGAGCAGACAATGTCAAAACAAAAAGCATGCTAAGAACATCTAAAATGAAAACACTACATGGTTAATATCTGCGTGATCGAATTAGAAACACAGTAATCTGAGAGATCTAATAAGTCGAACAATGTGGTCAGGTGGCTACTTCATAGTTTGCTATAATATATTTTAGTGACACCAACATGTATTGAAAAATTAAACAAGAGCAAGAATACTATATCTAGCCCTGCATGAGGGTATCAAATTGGCTGCGCCGATCAAAAATACTCGTCAAGCGATGGGAAGAAACCTGAAATAACGCAAGTCAAGATGATAACCCTGATAAAACACACTCCCGTGTCTACAAAAAAGAAGAAGAAGAAGATTTTTTGTTTTATTATTTTATACAAGGTTTATAATTTATAAATTGTGGATTAAAATTTTGAAAAAACTTCATAAAGTACTTTACTACGCTCTATATCGTTTTAGATTTCCCATACAAAATCCCAAATGTTACATGTATGTATCTTCCCAGTGTTCCATTATTGGAACGGTTCTATAACTAAAAATCCAAAAATCCAAATTTTTTTTTGACACTTGTTTATCAATACATAGACCGTAAATAGTCCCTGGTATGATTTTCATGAAAATCTTACGGCTATTTCTATGTCTGGGAAGATATGGGTTAAGACAATAATAATTCAATACACTTGCGCGAGAGTGTGCGGTATTCATAGAAAAAATAATACAAGGGAATATTGGCGGTATTTATATGTATATGTGTGTGTGTGAGAGAGTGAGGGTGTGTGTGTGTGTGAGGGAGAGGGTTTGTGAGGGTGTGTGTGTGTGACGAATGCTGCAGTAGAGTTGGACGTCGCTAGTATTATTGCACTTTTAGGTTGACATTTTCGATTGAAAAGATTTGCGATGGGATTGTGATTATTATGGGTGTTTCAATTATGTTTTTTTTTCCAATTTGCTGTCTAGGTGATTGCTCCTCTGTCATAGAGATTTGCTTAATCCTGGTTTTATTTTTCTGTATGTAGAGTTTTTTTGATTGATCTTTCGTTTGCTTATAAAAACGCTTTGCGTTGTTTTATAAAAAAAAAAAATTGTGTTTTTAAATTTAAATGCAACTTTTGTTGCGTAGATAACTAAATAAATAAATTGCCGGCAAAACTTTGACCGAGTGAGGAACTGAAGAATTCGTGAAATATGTGAATATGATGGAGCAGAGAGCTTAGGAGGGACTCGTATAGCCATATTTAGAAATCAGACTTCAATCTATAATATACTCTGCACAACCAGCTTAACAGTATTCGCCCTTGAGGAAGACCGCACCTAAAAGATGGCGAGACAGCTGGAATTTCACCCCACAAAAGCAGCTTCGATAGAAAAGGCCGATAGGCCTCACAAAATATGATAAACACAAAATAACAAAAAGATCTGCGATGCTAGCTTACCTTCACAACACAAGCTTAACAAAAGGTTTTAAACCTAGAGATAGCGGTTTATACAACTTTTTTCTATCGATTTTTGCATATCATGTTAGTTCTTTGGATGCATGAATCTTTGGTCACGCAAAGTAAATAAATAAACACAACATGAACTTTAAAATGTTTAGGCGTTAAAGAGAAAGATGCTCGGCCCTGGGATCTAACCCACGAATAGTACGAAAGTCGGCGATGGAACATCCAGGCTATCAATCACTATGGTATTGTCTAAGTCCTTTTAAATTTATTGTAAGTATTAGAATTTCAATTGGGCTCTCAGTGTGCGTAAAATGAACATTTTTTTTATAAATGTTTTATCATTATTATTTTATCCTTGTTTCTGCTTTTTATATTATTATGTTACAAGCACTAAGTGCCGTAAATTTAGCAAAATAAAATAAATATTAAAAACATACTTGGATAAAGTTTACAGTGTAATTATTCAACAAACAGCTTTCGATTGAATAGAGCTGCAATTATTCTAAATATGTTTTGCAGGGTTTATAGCTTCAGTAATATAGATTGGAAACTTGTTAAAAGAAAATTGAATGGTTTATTTAGTTCCCAGCAGGTGAATTTATGTAGGAACAAATAACTTAAGTGACATCGTTATATAGCGAGTTATTGTTAGAATATAATAGCTATAATATTAAGTCAGCGGTGCGTTGTAGGAGAGCTAATCAAGCGTTATAATGTTATTACGAGGAAATCTATTGAAACCCATTCGGGGCTTTGGCCGCCGCACGAAAACTTACGCCGGATAACCAAATCGATTCGAAATAGGCAGATAGTGTAGCCTCTAAATTGTCCATACTATACTTACTTAATATACGTCGTCGGTAAGTTATGTTAAATCTTATTATATTCATAGAGTGACCGCAAAACTACGCTTTGGGTCAGGTAACCCACAATGGACAAAGGCGCAGATAAACATCGTGAATATTTCATACAGTTTGATATACGACAGGGCTATTTATAAGCCATGAGAAGCCACCGAGCTATTATTGCTATTTATTTATTCAGAGGCCATTACGGCTGTAGGACTGTAGACTTGTTTCTTGTAGTTCTGCAGTAAGAAAATAAATTTCAAAGATGGAGAAATTTTACATGTGTAAATTTTGACAAACGCGTATATGCTATAAAATATTATTTTATTTGATATCGTATTTTTCTGGTTTCATCTTTTTCCTGTACCCTCTTTGATTTTCCATCGTTTACACGCAAGAAATCTCTATCAGCTCTCGTAAACGCCCTATTCTAGCTCAAAGTCCACGCCGGTGTCCTATCTTGGCCATTGAAATTTGCTGTAAAGTTTCAAAGCAATATTGTGTATGGTCAAAATATCTCCAGCGACTTCAACTGGTTCATAGCTTATACTTTGAGGTTGTATGTACCCTAGCAACATTTAAGGGCAAACCACGCAACGGTACAAAAAAATCTATTGCTTATCAAATAAGTATTAACCTACATAGAAAAATATTGATTTCATTATGTTGACCTATATGGTTTTCAACATAAGATGAGAAAAAAATGTTTTTTATTAGTGGGTTCCCAGTCAAAGAATAAGATTTCTTATTTTATACATTTTTACAAAAAGGTGTTTTGGCTGACAAAAATATACCAAGAAAATTACAACAGGAAATAGAAAAGATAAAGATGGCGTAGAAGTAGACTCCTGATATAATAAAACACGACGGTGACCGGAAAAACATCCACAAGGCATCTGAAGAAATTTATTGAAGAAACGTTCATCAGCATTGTCTAGGAATAGTTGATAGAGTCATATCTACGATTTTTTCAATATAATTGACCTCTGTGTAAATATGTGTTTTAGAATGGCAATTAAAGTTTTGAAATCCAATTCAATTTAATAATTTCCTGCAATTAAAGTTACATCATAGTTCTGATTACTAGATTAAGATGAGTTCTTCCTAGCAGGTGTCATTTTTGATAATAATTTTTGTCCTGAATAACGATGTATAAGAAGATTCATTGACTCTGTGAGGTATTCTATTAAAGATGACATCAATAGTATTTTGGTTACGAAGTTTTTGGAAATGGATTATTGTATGGGTGAACTGGAAGAGATCTTTTAGATTTAGCCCAACCTTTTAAAATCTTTTAAATATTTCTAAATCACAATATGCACTACTTTTGTACGTCCACTAACAATAAAGTTTTATAAATTGTGATTCTATACCATCGTTGAACCACCCTTAATATACTCAATTTTATTTATTAAAACCTGTTCAACATTTGCGGCGGAATATGGTATACCTATGTAGGTGTATTAAGATTACTTGGCGTGTAAGGCAAGAGTATAGTGAAAAATCATAAATCTCGTCTATTTTTTTTATAATTATAAACATATTGTACCTATATGAAGGCTAAAACAGGTTCAGTATTAAATATTAAAAAGGCAAGCAAATTTTCAAGAAACAAATTCTTAGCTTAAACTTTCAATTCTAATTGACACCAATCCAGCTGATATTGGCTAATTGGTTTTGTAAATAATATTGTACGCTGACATTACCTGTGAGACTCATAATATAAAAGATATTAATCTATACTCATTTTGTGATGGTTTAATTATAACATTACATTTAATATCCTGGTTTCGGTTATTAGAGTGTCGAGAAAAATGTGTAAATATTAATAAATAAATAAGCAACAAGCCATTGTCATATAATTATTAATCTTTTAACATTAATTTCTGAAAATGATTATTCATGACCATTTTACGTTTTGCGGCTGTAATCCCTTGGGGCCCGTCCGTTCTCACACATATTGTACCTGCTGTGTAGACGCGCACACTAACACATAAAGTAATATACATACATAGTACCTTTTGAAAGTCAGAGTGAAAACTTTACGTTTAGATTTGATTGTTACAGATTTGTTTCGTTTATTTTATCAGTTAGATTCACGATCACTCCAAATGAATGTCATCCATTGTGACAGATGTGAAACTTGAGTTTTTTTTAATCAAATTTTATTAAATTTATAACCGGAACACGTATTGCCTGGTGGAAGGATGATGACAAAATGAGAAAAATTTGGACCTAGTTTTTAACACTGACAATCAAGTGACGTAGCGAATTGGACCACGTCCACTCGAGTTTCCCCATTGACGATTTGGAGTGATGGACTAGTGGCTTGACGCGATTGAATTACAGATGCTTATCAGACACACCTTATCACTCCACATCAATCATTTGTTTTTTTCTACTCACAGTGGAGTGACATAGCTCCATTTGGACGGATGGAGTGATCAAACATCCTTTACGCCCCACTTAGGGGCATAGGCACTAGGTAGGCAACAAGAGCTCTCCATTGCGCTCAATATCGAGCAATGTTTAAGACCTCCTCCCACACCATGTCCTCAGCTCTGCTTCGAAGGAGCGGAACCAGTATGAGAGGTTCTTTGGGACCCTGATGGAAGGAAGCACAGCGCTCTCCTCGACCAACTGTCATTCGGCATCCTTAACACATGTCCCTGCGAAGTCCTCTCCATAATATGTAACAACAAACTAATGACTCTAAAAATTCAATACCTACTGATGTTCGATTTTTTAATGGAACAAACCACTACGGGCTTACGAACGTCTTCTACTGTTATTTCAAAGGCTGGCTTAGTGTGATCACTTTACGTTAACAACGTTCGCCATTATGTGGTAATGTTTAAGTCTCCATAATGGTAGAAGAGTTGGGCTCACGCTGGTCGCGACGGCGTATAGCGTCATCCGTGATGCGGTGGTACCATCATACACCCAGAATTCTCCTGAGACACTTTATTTCGAAAGCTGAGACTTTTAGTGCCTGATGGGCTTAATCAGGTGCCAGGACTCGCACCCATACAGAATAATGGGCAACACACACGCATCAAACAGTTTACATTTCGTCTAGACACTAAACGCCGACGCTTTCCATATTTCCAAACGATCGTGAATGGCGGTCCTTAAACACACTGAATTAAATAATGCGTGACAAATTACAACAATCTGTTCAGCAATATCAATGTTAACGCTATGTCGATGAATATGAAAGATTATAGTAAATGCGTTTATACGGGGTTCTAACAATTGATAAAAGTTATATAAAGCAGAATGCACATAAACTAAGGAAGTATATAAATAACTATCCCACGATATAATAGATAAATTGATAGAAGTACGACAACAACTTTTGTAATCATGTTTGTGAATTACTTCAGCAGTACGGCAGAGTGATTTTATAATAGCATTCTGGTCTCATTTTTAATTGAATTTTCAATCGTTACCGTCTGCAAGCTTGCCATTAATGTAATAATTAGTGCCTTTGAATGAAGTTAATACAATAACTGTGTTGGCCGGAGACTCTTTTGAAACATCCACAATATTCATTTACATCAGAGATATTATTGATTCATCGTATTAATGTCATCTCTGACGAATTTTGCTTCCGTTGCATCGTCGAAAATCCAGTTAAAGTTGAAAACCAGCGACGTTACGATTTCGTGATCAATGTACACTTAATGATTTGGTTGTTATAATATCAATTTCGTATATTGTATAAGTACATTATCTATATATACCTAAATACGAGAAGCAAAAACTTTTGACCATTTTTACGAAAATTCTATTGTTTATCTTAATTGAGAAAAAATAAATAGATATTGTTTGTCTTTAACAATAATAGAAAACACTTTGTAGGTACATATCAACATTTCAAATTTGACATATTGTTTTTGAAATAAAATTTTGAAATAGCGCTCGCACAGTCTTGACAATGGAACCCTAATAATGTTCAAACTAATAATTTAAATAAGTTATGGTTGAACTTCGAGCACTGGTTAAAAATTTTTTCCAAAAGAATGCATTTTTTTTATTTTTTTTATTTATATTAAATATAATATTCCCCCCTTCAAAAATGCATAAGCATTTGTGTGAAGGTGAGGGGTACATAACTCTAAGTAATACATAGCATTTTAAAACATACCCCTATACATATAACATAATACAATATCACTAAAATATATATGATTGAATATATTGCCTCACTAGACCTAAGCCTGTTCCGAGACAATAGGTACTAATAAAAATTGTAAAATAAAGTTCAAAATCTCGCTGAGGAGTTCATCTCCAGCAATTTAAAAAAAAAGAATAAAGTATAAGGATTAAGAAACATAAAAAAGCAACAAATAAAACAAGAAAGCAAAAAAGAGAAAACGCAAAATAATAGACCGTTGTCAGTTTCGTCATGTCAAGTCGTGTTTCATATGTAGGTTTTTGGTTAGCCTGTGTCTGTGATTAATTAGAAAAAAACAAAATAATATTAACTTAGAAATAATGAACGTACCTACCACTAAGAAAGACTGTTTAAAAAATAGGAAGATTTACCTTAAATTAAAAGCAAATTATCTGGAGAGTCATTATATTAGTGCGAAAAAAATTATCATTTGAATTTCAGTAAAACATAAGATTTCAATAAGAAACTATATTTTTTAACAATTTTCAAAATGTGTGAAATACAATAATAATATGTACAATAATTTCACAAAATACATTTTGAATTTATAAATACCTACATACCGAAGTTCAAATAGGCAGCAAAGCAAAAATAATAATAATAATTCACACTTGTAAAATTTTCGTAACAACTCAAGGAAAAGAAGCAAGCGAGTTGTGTTACATACCCCTAAGCACGTGGAAATTTTACGTACGATGATTATTATTCGGTGAAGAACGTTTAAGAGGTAAATTATTATATGAGAAGGTATTCGTTACTCGTAGCTACCACCAAGTGAGAGTATCTACACTATTGTGCCAATAAATGCGGACATCCAGCTTTTTTTCTCATTTTATCAACGTGTTTTTTAGACACTTCATCAAACGAATTTTCCGAAAAACAGAAATTTATGCTATTGAATAATACAGTCCCTTGATTTTTATTTATTTTCTCTTAAAGTAAGAGGCTTATTTTTTTTTGAAAAATGAATCTGTGCTCGTTCAAAATGATCACAATTACATACACTCTTTGACTCTTTCACAGTAAACTACTTAAAGCTTGTCGAACCCACGACCTCCGCACGAAACAGTACGAATGCCAGGGTCGTAACCACTTCACCATATTATTCAAATAATTATTTTGTTTAAAAGTCAAATAGTTTTTTTATTTTTCTTTCCACTAATGGATTAAGGCCTCAACTAAAATTTACCACCTTTTCTATCTTGCGCCGTTCTATCCCAAGTCTCCTCGGGATTGGAATCACATCATCAACTGATCTTTTTTGGAATCTTTTTTTTTTTTTTTTTTTTTTTTTTTTAAAAATGAATCTGTGCTCACTCAAAGTGAACACAAATACACTCCTTGACTCTTTCACAGTAAGCTACTTAAAGCTTGTGTCGTGAAAGAGGAAGATGGTCGGCACCTGGGATCGAACCACGACGTCCGCAGTACGAAAGCCGGCGTTGTAACCGCTGGGTCACCAACCACTTCATCTTACTCTTGTTTTCATATTATGATCTCTATTTAAATATTTTCAGAGGTTGTTTGCTTCATATTCTGCTGATATTATTTGATCGTTTGTTTATTTGGGTACTTAAATTCTTTAATTAGTCAAGTATTGGCTAGAACAAAGTGGTAGGCCTTATAACAGGTTTATACCTAGTTGAGCTGCTTTTATTAAAATATGTAACTCTGTTATGACGTGCTTGCTAATATATTGTAAAATTGAAGAATGGATTTATTCTAATTAATTAGCAAAATACTGTAGGGGAGCGCTTAAAAATAAGAGTGTGTGAGAAGAAAAATGAATTGTTGTACGGGTGATAATAATACGCCTTAAAAGCACTTGAGGCTTGAAAAATAATGTTTTATTATTTCTCAAGAACACATGTTAGCTGCGAGAGTTTCGTGCTGTTTTTTTATTCTTCTTCTACAAAACTAAGTCGAGGAATAACAGCGAAGAAGAAAACAAATTAATGGAAGAAATAATATATTATTATTATTTTCAATAAGGAACATTTTTGAGGTGTTATTTTATTTTTCAGTCTATTGGTATAGGACATGTTTTCTTACTTAGTTACCTACTCAATATTTTCCAAATTGTTTTTCTCTTCTTAAGTTGCTAAGGGTCTTCTTTAATAGTGTTCATTAATCATAATAATATCTGCTTTCTGTGATATGTTCCAAGACTATTGGTTGTAATTGTAATAATCATACATTCATGTGTTACCTAATCCTTATTGTACCACCTAAAGGTGCATTTGTACCAAACAAACAAAGACCCAGAGCTTGAAAATAGAGTATTTTTTCCTAATCGTAAAATAAAACTAAACTTTTATAAAATTCAATCGAATCCTGAGTCATCAACTTCCATCCATCAATCGCAGGCATGGTCTTCCTGTGCTCATCCTTCCGTCCAGTCGAAGATTCTATTTGATACTGAGTATTCATCTCCTCGCGAAATATAATATGTCCCTTACTTTATCAATGTGGAGACTTTAATGTCATTGTACCTTTCAGAAATCTCGCACTTGTATCTGATTAAACACTTATACAGTCTCCGTATCGAACTGGTTCATATATCCGACTTTAGATCTTCTTTGAACACTTCGTTTCGATATTCTATTTCGAAAATTATTACTAAAAACCCCCCGTAAGGAAGGACGGGGGGTTTTTAGTAATAATTTTCTTTTGACCTTTTTATGTTCGAGAAAACCTTAATTTTAAAATCGCCGACATACATTTGAATATTATATTTCAATTATGTTTTTTTTTTCCAATTTGCGGTCTAGGTGATTGCTCCTCTGGCATGTTGTGATTGATTAATTCTGGTTTATTTATGTATGTAGTTTTTTTCTTCTTCGTTTGATAGCTCTTTCGTTTGCTTGAAATCTACTATATAAATTCGGGTTAGTGCGAACACTTATAACTCGAGATTGGCTCAACAGATTCTTCTGATGTTTGATTTATTGGATTCTTCTCCACTCCGGATAACAGAATAACTAATAAAAAGTAAAAAAAAAATGGATAATAAATTATGTAAAGTACAATATTTAAGTTTGTATGGAAAGGTTACTGGGACACGCCCACGACATCGCGGGTAGTTCCCTCTCATTCTCGCATACGCTCTTACAGTAGCCCATCCCACTTATTCCACCGCACCGTTTCGATAGTTTTAGAAAATTTTCATATAAAGTCAACAATATTATCGGAAACATTCGTGTTGGCAATAGGTGAGGTAGGGTGTGTGCGCGAGCGCATTTTTCTCGAGTTGTTCCCGCCAGAGCTTTGAATACGAATGAAATATGGATGTTTCAGAAATATTTTAATGTTATTATTTTATTAGTTTATCTCAATCGAGTTAATTTGGTATTATTTAACGGGGGCGCAGTGCACATCATGTACGTACATATTAACGGGCCACTTCGGGCTAGAACCGCAGGACAACGTCTGTCGGGAAAGCTGGTGTCTTATAAATTGTACTTTGAAATAAATGTAAATGCAACTTTTGTTGCGTAGATTAAATAAATAAATAAATAAACGCATGAAAATAATGATCATCAAGGAATATTCGTTTTTAAATTATTTCCACCGAGATGAAAATTGAATATTATATTTTTAGTGTAGACTAATTTTGTTGCTTGTTACATGCTCTTTATGTTCGTAAACTTATCTGATGTTATATGAGTGTATGTATGTTAAGCTGTCAGTAAAACATTTCAGGAAAGTATCAAAAATGAAGGAAGAACCTATATTATATTATTATGTAAAATGTTTATTTGAATTTCCGAGCGGGCACATCTGTTAGTTGTAATTAGAGAGTAGGAAATGAGTAGGTACCTACGCTGTTCATCAACTCCTGTCTAAATAAGAACAAACAAACGTGGATATTCCCCTTTTTTAAACACACGATAATCTACGTCACAGTATTCATGGTTGATATTTTATCATCACCGATCCCAGCAGTAATAATTAGTGTAATATTAGGTAAAATACAAACTGTTCAATTTTCTAGAATTGATATGAAAAAAATATCAAATGTTACGATTTTTATAGTAACATTTCAGGTTTTTGAGTATTTTTTTGTTTCTGGAACGTCTACCTATCAATTTTTTTCTCGATCTATAACTCAAAAGTTAATATAGGTACCTACTTACGGGTTTATAGAAACGTTATTTGCGGACCGCATTTGCATTTACCGACCTCGGTAGCCTAGTGGCAAAGGATCCAACTTCAGATCAACAGGTCCCGGGTTCGATTCCCAGTCGGGTCAGAAATGTGTTTTTCACTTGAAATTTCTACCCGGGTTGGCCTGTCTCAGATTGGACGGGACCGGTTGACTGGAAAAATATGCCTCAGCAATAAGTTCCGCCGGCTATATTGACACCTTTGTAAAGAAAAGTGTTATTTATTTATTTGTTATAATGCCCCTTAAGTAAAAGAATAAGTTTATTTGGAACTTAACTTTTTCGTGAATACCCATACAGATGCTCTATAATTTATATTTGCCTATGTTTGTCAGTTCAAAAATATCGCTAACCCCTAGTATTTGACTTATTATTGGTATAAGGTATAAGCAGCTAATAAACTTTTGTTATTTTTGATATTATCACAGCTAAGTACAAAACGCTTCACATAGAAAGAACTGATGAAAGTATAGAAATATTTATTTGGAGCGAGCCCTGGTAGGTGCGAGATTGTAACACATATTTTATTTCTCCCCTCATGTTCGAGACGTGACTTCGGTTGTTGTGTTTGCCTCTCCTTGGTACCCGTAAGTGCCTTAGAAAAATAAGGTGTATGCGTTGTTGTGTTTGCCAAATTCTTTAAACAAGCACGCCTTATCGTGCGGAATACAATATGTATTCATAATATATGCCTATCTAATAATATATGAAATGTAATATTTTATGTATTCCGTACGAACGGCTTTCTCCTTCGCCACTTTTAACGGAAGATCTGAAACGCGGATATCCAATATCGGGGTGTTACCAAACTTTTGCCTTTGGTGAATAATTTCAAAAGTAGTAGGTATCTACCTACAAACTATCACTTGACTGTTCAAAACATTTCAAGGATCATACCACAAATTATGAGGTACTGAGTATCTAGAGCCGGAGACACTTGGCAGCTCCTAAAAAAATGTCCAACGTGGTGGATAGGCCTAAACATCATACATGGGTCTGCTCTTTGCGATCATCTAAGGAATGATTTTTGGAATAAGAACCGACTTTGGAGGAAACTTAGTGGGTAATTTTTGTAATAATTGTATAATGTAAAACTATGGCCTGCTAATTGTTATTAACTAATACACCTGCGCAGCTTGTAGGTGATATTATTCGATATTATATATCTTTTTATAGTGTTGTGACTGCGTCACCCAAGAATGGGTGCAAGCCAATCATTTAATAGAAGAAAAATATAAGAAAAACAGTCAAGACCTTAATTCGATAATTTAATAGAGTTTTTTTTACTACAAGTAGGTACATAAGTCACTTTTTTTTTGATTTGTAACTTTTGAAATATTTCTTTAAAATGAATAGAAAAATGCACAGAGGGGTTGATGATTGATGTCAAAATATATGTAAAAAGGGTGTGACAATTTCATAGGAAACAAATAAAAGGGTTTACAACTACCACGTGAAATAACAAATATTTAGGGAGGTCCATCCGTCAGCAGATAAATAATTTAGATTCCAGAGGGATATACAGTGAAAAGGTTCTTTCATGATTTGGAGACATCGCAGCCAATTTAAGGCTTCTAATGAATATGGAACGAGACATACCCGCCAGGTCTGTTTTTATTTGATAAGACGTTGAAATGCGATACGCACCAGGCACGTTCCGTACACGATTTTTTCCCAATCGAAGTATAACACACAGTGTCCTTTCAAACACGGTATTTTGTATTCCGGACATGTTTTTACGCTTCACCAACAACGACGCGATGTCTCAGAATTATCTCTAACATTTTCATTTACACAATTTTCTATTATTCTATAACCGAACCCTTTTTATTCGTGATAAAGTTACGATGTATACATTTTCAGTTTCTGCGTTGGTGTTTTTTCTATTTATATCCGGACACTAAAAAATGATTTTAGATCACGAAACCAAAATTTGGGTTTTAAGAAAATTGGAAAAGGTCATCTAAAATAGATATTAAAACTGTACTTTCCTTTTCTGATACACCATAAAATATAACCTCCAGTCCTCCAGTGTTGATGCAGAACATCAGTTTCATTTGACACCTGTGTTTCTTTGTGCCTACACCTGTTCTTAGATAGTTGGTATGACCTGTGTGCCGTTCCACCATCATACATCGCAATTTTGCAGTTTCTTAAATAATTATATTATCTATGGTTTTTGTTCTAGAGGACAAACAGTATTGTTTCACCATAGACACTATTCATTAAACAAAACATTACAATTCTAATTAAAAATTTATGATCTTAATGGTTTGTTTATTTCGATTATTTTCGGCGGCATTACGTAAAAATAAATAAAATAATAAACCACACAAAAAAATAATGAAAAGAAAACTAACATGGCTCGTTATCATAGATACATTTTTATTTTCATAAAAGGTAATTAAGATAGACGTAAAACTATGGCGATCGTCAATTTTTTCATATATCTTATACGAAAAATATTCGTAAAATTGTTAAGTAACATAACGTTTCTTGCTTTGCTTCGTTTAAAAATTGTACATTTCCAATACTTGCTTTCCGGTTCAACTAGACGGAATCTTGACGCTCCAATTAAACGCAGTGACAGGTATTGGCTTTTCATTTGCCAAGTCTCCAGAGGAGTAGCCTTAATGGGTGAATGGACATTTCAGAAGGAAACTGTTACTATATTTATCTAATTCTTTTTTCCAGTATAACCACGATCACAGGGACATCAATGCATCTAAAAGAAGGTAAAGACTATGTAATTGAGTTTCATGGAATAAGAATCTTCAAAAGAGGCATTCTGTTTTCGTTTACATGATTATCTCTGTAATGTAAAAGAAAGTCGGGTTAGTGTGAACACTTATAAGTCGAGATCGACTGAATAGATTTTTATGATGCTTGGTTTATTGGATTCTTCTCCGCTTCGGAAAACAGAATAAGTATTAAAAATTATAAAAATGGATATCAAAATAATATTAAAGTAAGTAAGTATGGAACGGTTTTAATGACAACAACACCATCTGTTAAAAATTCCATAACAAAATTTTGTTTTACTTGACAACCACTAAGTTTCAAAATATTGGTTCGTATAGTAAGGGCTACAGGATAACATCTGTCGGGAATTCTAGTTAACATCTAGAGGACTAGCTTACGGAAACCAAATCGCTAACAACTAACCTGAATACATACACAAAAAACTAAGAAAAATGTAAAAAAAGGATCTAAAATTAAAGGAAACACTGAAAAAATAAGGGAAGTGGATGGGGTTGGTAAGTGAGAAGGACAGTCAAAGGGCTTTAAGCATCAGCATCTGTATTGGAGGAAATAATTTATGCTTTAAAGACTCGTTTCAATGACGTCAGTCTAAGGATCGATGCGAGATTATTCTCGCAACGATCATCCTGAACTGCATTGAATAAGGCACTCCAAAATATTACAGGAGTTTCAAAATTCCTTTTTACTCGCTTAAGTATAGGAAATACTGTACTCCGACATCGCCGTGAGGGTCCCACATCGGAGTGGATCCCGTTTGATATTCCGATCTTAGCAGGATATTGCGAGACGAAAGTGGATTCATATGCAAGAATAGAAAGGATGCGCTGGATATTAGACCTCAGACGCAAGTTATGAGTGGCTAGGTATTCAATAGCCTCAAACATAATATAGACTAACGTTAATGCAGTTCATGTCTCTGCCGTATAGTAGGACATTCCGGGCTATTGCGTAATCCAGAGATCTATTCAAGATAAAAAATAATATGATATCTTATTATAGTAGAAAATCCAAATTGTTTACAAGTTCCTTCTACATAATATTATACGACATCAACGTAGTCGAGGAATAGCATAACAATTAGTAAAAAAAATCTGCTAACCTAGGGTAGCCCAGAACTCATAGCATATTATAACACCCTTTTCGTGTAAAACATATCTTTGCATAAAAATTCAAATTAAAATGAATTTATCCTTGGAATTATTATAGAAACTTTAAAATGATATCGACTATTGGAGCTTTTTATTATCTGCTTTAGAACTACATATTCAATATTAATCGGTACTTTAAGGGGGACCCACTGAAGTTACGGACCTCAAATTTTATGTGCTTGTGTAGGAGCATAAGACCAACCCGTATACCAAATTTTATGAAAATCGAAAAAAAAATATTTTCTTTTTTAGCCCTTTTTCTAGAACAAGTGAAATTTTCTTTGGATACTTTAAGAGGGTTCCCCTGAAGGTACAGATCTCAACATTTTACTAACTCATCTACATCGACACCAAATTTCAATCAAACGGATAAGAATTACTATGAGTTATGGGTGCGCACACATTTTTGGCGTCCCGGGGAAATATTTTTTTTTGCATTTTTGGAATCTACACCCTTGAAAACGCCGAGAAAATTAAATTCAGCGAAATCTATTTTTTTTTTTTTTTTTTGAAATCCGATCAAAAGACTCATGTACCTATGTTCCATATACTATGAGTAAAAGTTGAGTTAATTGGACAATTAGGTCCCTATTTAATAGTTATATCTACGTGTAATACGATTGAAGTCACAGTTTGATTATTGCTAACTATTAAAACTACTAGAGATATTTACACAAATTAATATTCATATAAATTTTAATAAAACATCACAAGTAATTAATTCCCGTATTAATAAAGATAGGCGGGTGGCTAAAACGTATGCGATGTTTGAGTTAGAAAGTTTATGAAGGAACCCGTTTGATACAATAAAATCTCATACAATATAACAGTACGGGTCGGTATAATAAATTATCGTTGAATAGGTAACAACTGGATCCATTAGTGAATTCATAATTCTTGTTACAAATAACACAAATATTATTTCGTATGAATAACCACCTTTTATGAATTCTCAAAATATCTACTACAATATTTTTGTCTGTTTATAAATTTTTCAGAATAGTCCAGAAAACTGATGGTTGATTAACTGAGCGATTCTTGTGTGCTATTTAAGGACTAGATCTCAATATACAGAACCAACAATTTGATGCAATCCTTAAATCTATAAAATGGTTGGTAAGTCTTAAATGAAGCGGTTTGTAACCAGACGGTTACGACCGCCAGCTGTCATACATGGGGTCGATCGCTGGTGCCGACGGTCTTCCTGTTGATGATAAGCGCCTACGACCGACTTTTATTGCTTTATCGAAGGCTGTGTATTATTATGATCACTTTGCGATAACAATTTTCGCATATGAAGGCAACAAAAGCCCTACACCGCGCTCGATCCTGCGCGGCTTCGATGATCAATCAACTAACATACCTTAGTGATTTTAAGTAGGTACGTCGAGATGATTTATTTTATTTTACAATAAATCACTATACTATAATACTTGAAAACTAGGTAAATATATTTTTTAGGGATTTATTATCTCACTAGGCATATGCCTGTGCCGAGATAATACCTTTTTTTTAAGAAATACTGGAACTAGTAAATACTAGAAATTAACATAGGAAACTACTTGTAAAAAAGTTTCATAGAAAATATTAAAGAAACCACAAATAAACTAGATTTTGAAGGCTATACGTATTAATTGCGCATAAATGTAGGATTACAGAGACATTCACTCCGATCTCTTTTCACTCAAAAAATATATTAAAAGATTTCAGATTTCATGGTGTTAAAATAATTAGGCCTGTAGGTATGTATTTAGCTTCTTAATATAGGTAGACAGATACGTATATGTGGCTATCACAAAAATTATGATACGGTTGGGGTTCATACTTAAAAGAATATAGGTAATAATATCATATAACATCCCAATGTATACAGATTGTCATCAAATTTTGTGCCGGCTGTTACTATTCCAGAATGGTTATAATATGACATTTCATCAATCATGCTGTCGCAAAAATCCTTTCACCCCAGCGCTGACGCCACATAATAAGCTGTATGTTTAAATTCAGTAAAAAAATTATACCTAAGCTTTATATAATTTTTTTATAGGAACGCACATTAAAATATTTAAATGTGAGAAGTGGTTGGTAGGCCAGTGGTTTCATCCGAAGTTTTCTTCGTACGTACAGCGTAATGAAGGTCGAGAGTTCAAATGCCGATACCAACGTTTCACAGAATGCTTTCACAACACAAGCTTTTATTTACGTGAAATATGTCAAAAGTGTATTTGTGTTCATTTTGGATGAGAACAGATTCATAAAAAATACTGTTTTAACCGATTTTTCATTATTATTATTGATTGTTTATAAATTTCCATTGTTATATATTTTTGTATATTATTTTCTGCATGACTATTTGTTATTCTGTCTCCATGTTGAGTGTATAGTCGTTTTAACTTGCTCTGGCAAATGCCAAATAGTTTAATGTATTACGTGATATAGTTTTTATCAAAGGCCCACAGGTGTGATTTGCGAACATGTTTTAATTAAAAATAATGAAAATGCCAATTTATAAAGAAGACAAACTTTGCAGTATTTTGTGAGAGTTTTGTGGAGTCTTAAAAAACTCTCCGCTATAGATGGTGGCATAGTCTGCCGAAAATATATTTCGGAAATATAATCTAAAGTAATACTGCGGAGTTTGTCTTTTTGTAAATTGGTATAATGACTGAGGCCCTGTCTTAGGTGGTCGCATGATCATGCGATTGCGATGATTGCATGAACGCGGACGCCCTGTTCAAACATATAACATTTTATGAACGTGTCCTAACTGGGCAAACGGACAGACGTAAATTCGATTATCCGATGGGTTCCTTTTTTGAAATGATCGCGCGTCGCTTATATTGCCCTGTTGTATCGATAATTAAAAAGCTGCTAACCTAGGGTAGCCCAGAACTCATAGTTTATTAAAACAGCCTTTTCGTGTAAAACATATCATTGCATAAAAATTCATAATTTTACGATTAAAATGAATTTATCCTTGAAATTATTATAGAAACTTTAAAATGATATCGACTATTGGAGCTTTATATTATCTGCTTTAGAACTACATATTCAATATTAATCGGTACTTTAAGGGGGACCCACTGAAGTTACGGACCTCAAATTTTACTTGCTTGTGTAGGAGCATAAGACCAACATAAGAGCGTATACCAAATTTTATGAAAATCGAAGAATTTTTCTTTTTCTTTTTTAGCCCTTTTTCTAGACCAAGTGAAATTTTCTTTGGATACTTTAAGAGGGTTCCCCTGAAGGTACAGCCCCCGTAGACAAATTCAAACTGGCGTTCGACTACAAACGAAGATTTCGCCAATGTATAGTGCGAAAAAATTATCTGTCCACTGGAACAAGTAAACAATTATTTGAACTAAGCAATGACACTTATATAAAATTATAAAAAGTGGACAGCTAATTTTCTTCCTAGTCAACATTGTCGCAGAATTCGTTTGTAGTCGATCGCCAACTGTATTTTGTCTAGGCCCACAGATCTCAACATTTTACTGACTCATCTACATCGAGGGGCTAACCGTTCTACCAAATTTCAATCAAATCGAATAAGAATTACTATGAGTTATGGGTGCGCACACATTTTTGGCGTACGGGTACGGGGAAATTAATTTTTTTTTTTTTGCAATTTTGGAATCTACACCCTCGAGCTGAGTATTTATATCGTGCAACCATCTAAGTAACAGATAATGTGATTGAAGAATAATGAAAGTAACACTTAACATATTATTTAAACACTTAACATTAAATAAGACAGTTAAATACTTAACATATTTAAACTCTGTTTTTTTGTATTGTTATTTTATTTTGTGGGGTATTTTTTCCATCTGATTGAAATAATATGTCACATTGACCTGATTGGTTACATTTTTCAAAATAAATTGGTCCTGCTCCAAAACTGACTTTGTTTTGCGGAAAAGTAAATTCAAGTCAATGGAAAAAAAACAAAAACATATTCACTTTCAAACAGCTGTTTTTTCATTATAATTATACGAATCTGCACGGAAAACATTAATTATATCAAATTTTCTAAGCGAAATGAATACGTTATCGTAAGGAAAAAAAGTGTTAAAAAATATTTAAAGCAAGAAAAACAATTAGGTACATAAAAAAAGAAAGTTTATTTAGTCTGAACAATTGAGTGTGGAGTGGTAAGATTATCTCTCTCCTTCAGTTGATGTAGGACTATAATGGCTGATAGAAAATAACAGAAACCCATAAATCTTGCCTGTCTAAGAGTCTATTTAATTTAAATCCCGCCGAACACAATATTAATACAGAGTTCCACGATGTAAATGAATTGTTGACATTGATATTTCCCCATCGAAGGCTCCTGCGGCGTCTATGTATAATGTGTTTTACCTTCTGATCGAGCGAACCAGCGGAACGGGAGTAATATAGATGGGCCTATTTGTAAATTAACGTGACAGCTGACAGATACATAGGTGATTGCTTGGTGCGTAGGCGCCATAGCGGCCCAATGATGCCTCACCCGTCGATGTTGAAATTTTATATTATTAGATTATATTTCACAGATGGATTGATTCCACATTGCTGAAATAAATCAAACGAATTTCGTATATAGAAATCCAAATAAATTTATAAATCAAATTTGAAAGTCTTACCTACTTGCAGGTGTTATGTAACACCCGAATATACATTTTTCAATCTAAAATCCATGAGTATTCTGATGTTTTTGGACAAATTATTCGCTACTAGCTTTCCCGACAGACGTTGTCCTGTAGTCCTTACTATGAATATTGATTTCAAATTTGTAATTTATACAAAAAAACATTTAAAATATTATATTTGAATGTTGAAAATTTATTTTTGTAAACTTAAAAAATTCTATCAAAAATCTGCCTACCAATATTTTTTTAAATCTATGGTTGACAGGTAAACAATAATTTTTTTTATCATAATATAAGTTTTCATAGATGGTTTTGGCCTCGCAAGAAATCCGATCCATACATACTTTAATATCATATTTTATATTATTTATTATGCATTTTTCACTAATCTGAATTTTCTATGTCGAAATTGATTTATTTTGAATTTGATGGTGCTTCACAAACAAAATAAACTCATGAAGATAATCGGTATAATCACACAAAAACGTTTAAGTAAAACAAAGAGATTTCGGAATCTAAATTAAACATAATATGATGAATGTGGCAACACTGTAGAGCTTGACGTATTGAAAATTTATGTGCTGTGATTATATTCTATTCTATTGTTTTTGGAGACCTTAATAATATCAAAAATCATTTTGAATAATCCAGTATAATAGTGGATCAGTGTTTTGTAGTAATTGGTGATTTACAAATGAGTAATAATCCGTAAAAGATTGGAAAAAGTGTGTGTCGATTTGGGCTACTCGAAACCGACGCGCCGTATGGTGTTTTGTCGCTTTCACGCGTACTGGCCGCAGCACGAGTGGGAGGGAGAACGAAATATGCACCGCCTCTTGGCCAAACTGTCAATCTACATGCGAGCGAATATGCCATATAAATGATTAATCTTCTGGTGAATGATAAAGAATTGTCTCGTTTTTTTTCCTTCTATCTGCTCATTTAAACATTCGTGAATTTGTATCGGAGTTTCTTATTCGTTGGTGCTTCTCATTGTGCTGCTTCATTCAACCGCAAGAGTAAGGACGGCGAGATATACCTTGCTAGTTTGCACTTGAAAAAACTTCCAAAAGAGAAGCTGGTAATTGGACTCAATAAATGCACTACTTTATATACAAGGTGACACCTTATCCTTCTGAGTTCATGTCCTCCTGGTGAGCTGTGCAGTGGTGCAGTTTCAGTGGATCTGGAGTTTCTAAAGAGAGTTATTGTTTGGCGGACTTGATCGTTCTGAGATCAGTCGGCAGTCAGGAATTATTGGAGGGGTACATTATTGCTTCTTTTGGATTATAATTCTGCGGCGGTACATCTGGCGATAATAGATTGCAGGAGAGAAGTACTTCGTTGTAAGAGGAAATATTGATGTTTGTACATGTCACCAGCATAGCACAATCGAAAAATTGAGGTTGCCATACTGTGAATATCTCATTGTAAGTGAATTTAATTAAATATAATCCATAATTCAATGGTTATTTTGTGATGCCTGCGCATATTGTTTTTATTCTTTTTAACACATTTGAATCAGCTAGATTATTTATCTAGATATATGTATATTATTGATATTTTATTTCAATACATTGTCATACATATCTATATGGAATATATATCGACTTTGGATGCTACATTGAGTACTATTTATTACAAAGTGGAATATTGTTTATTGTTCTTGTAGTGGGAATGGGAGTTATATATTTGTTTAATTTTAAATTTCTTTTTTATTGGTTTGAGTGACTTTATACGTGTGTTATATACTATATTTATTTATTTACTTTTTGGAATGCATTCTGCATAATTACATATTATCATGCATATTATTTGTTTGTTTTTTTTTTGCTATTCGTTTCTTGCAAATAAGTCGTTTTGAATTAGCATAATAATTGAAGAATATTGCATGGTTAATGGATTGTTGAATCTCATTAATATCAGGTTATTTTTAAATGATTTTCTTAATATTAGTACTATGCGCCTTCTGTATCTCTCTCTTGTGAGAAGTATACTGGAGTATAATTCGGTGGTGTGGTGTCCTTTTTATAATGTCCATATTAAGATGCTTGAGAGAACTCAGCATAAGTTTCTCCGTTATATAAATTATAGAATGGGATTTACACTGCAGGAGCTAGACTATGACTACTTGCTATATATATTGAACATTCATAGCTTGCAGGAGAGGAGAAGTCTTGCTGATCTAAATTTCTTATATAAGCTGATTCATAGTGAAGTGGACGCCCCGGATATTCTCCAAAGCATTAATTTTTTTGTTCCTGGTAGGGTGACGCGTCAAGCTTTGCCGTTTTACCCATCGAGCTCAAGTACATCGCATTTTTACTTTTCACCCATAAATAGAATCCAGAGGCTTGGAAATGAGTTTGCAGGGGTGGTGGATGTTTTTCACAGTTCGCTGCCTACCTACAGGAGTGCACTCTCGGCATTCCTTCATGAGCCAAGAAGGCAGAAGTATGAGTGAGCGAGTATGGCGGGTGGGACTAATTTGTATTAACCTTGCTTTTTTTTGTCTGGATTGTTTTCTTTCTTTTTTTTTTTTTTTTGGATTGTCAGGATGTCATCTGCGGTTGGACTTCAGTTCTGCTGAGTTGGCATATCATGTGTGGTAAATTTTATTTTTTATTTTGTTTTTGGACAAGTTTAGGGAAGAAGGGGGGAAATAAAATATTTTTCTTTCTTGGTTGTTTAGTTTGTTTCTTGCTTGTAATTGATGTATCACTCGTGTTTAATTTTCATATCTGCTTGCTGCATGTTTCTTACGAGTTTCATCCATATTGTATAATTTATATTATTATTGCTTGTAAGATTATATATTCGCTGGCATTTATTATTATTATTATTAACTGTGGGAATGGGTATATATTCGCTTGCTTTTATTTTTCATGCCTGCTCGATGCGTATACTTCTTGCGAACTTTTATCCATATTTTGTAAATTTTTAGTATTATTATTGGGTACTTATTAGAATATATATTCAATTGCTTTCATTTTTCATGTCTGCTCACTGCGCATGCTTCTTGGAACTTTTGCCCATATTTTATAAATTTTTATTATTACAGATTATTGTTAATTTATTATTATTATTACTTATTAGAATGTATTATACTCATATTCTTTTATTTTTCATGCCTACTCGCTATGCATGTTTATTGCGAGCTTCTATCCAAATTTTATATATTTTTATTATTATTATATATTAGAATATATTACATTCGTTTGCTTTTATTTTTCATTATTATTATTAACTAGCTTAAGTACCCGTGCGTTGCCCAGGAATCGTGCATTATGACCACGATACTTCAATTTATACCTGTGAAGTTATGTTTGATTAGGGCAACTATGTGTAGGACATAAATGCAAAATCGGCGCGGAACTCACAGATGAGCTCCTAGATGGCCAGGGACTCAAGCAAGGTGACTGACTGGCACTCACATACCACAACAGTACAAATCCTAATATTTATTTCCAAAGTAGCCAAATCGTCAGATATGCTTATGACGTCAACATAGTAGGAAGATTCCTGATAGCCATAAGAGAAGTCTTTGACTCCTTGGAAATAACAGCAAAGGAATTGGGATATATAGAAATCAAGCGAAGGATAGCAACAGAAAACAAAGCATTCTTCTCTACTCTACTGCCCGTGCTCTAGTCAAGAAGTGTCCATAGAAAAACAAAGATCACTCTCTACAAAACTATTATAAGAACAGTTATGACATATGTATAGGAAGAATGAGCAATGACTGCGAAATCCATGGAAATGCTGGACACATTTGAGAGAAGAATGCTTCGTATGATTTTGGAGCCCATGAACGATAGAGAATCCTGGAGAGTATGGTTTAACCATGAGCATTACAATGTTTACAAAGCTCCCAGGATCTATGAATATGCTAAATTGGGCAAGGCATATCGTTGCTTGATTTTATTTGGTTGGTTGGTTTTTAAATAAAACTCTTAATTTCACTTATAAAATTTAATTTTTAATTTTTGGGGTCGCCATATTATACCTACTAATGTCAAATAAATATAATTGCTATTATTAGGTGAGAACAAAAACAAATTTGAAGGATTCATCAATCACGTAAAGGAAATATGTTCGGCAAACACTTTCAAACTCACCAATGCCAAGGACAAACTGAAGAAATTTTATTGCCTATTGATTTTAAAACTTTTAAACAAAAAAGTTCGCTATACTGAGATCGACTTCGTTACAACAAATTTTGGTTCAGTACATCTTATATGGAAGTTTTTCAGGGACAAATTGACGATTCGTTATACTGGAAATTTCGTTAGATACTTAGGTATTCGCTATAAAAAAATTTGATCTGTATTTGAATTTATCATAATATCATAGTGACGATGCATAAAATACAAAAAAAAAATATGTAGTAGGTTGAAGTAATAATATTCCAAATCATTAGAAAAAGTGCAAGTGCACAGTATTTAGTCCTATTTCTTAGCTAAAAAGACACAAACAAAATACAATAAGACAACAGGGGTGTAAAGAAAATTGAACATAGGACATTTAAAGATACATTGTGGTCCTAGTTACATAACCTCATCATCGCAATATTAAACTAAACTAAATTATGAAGTCTCAGGTTTGTATCCATAAAAGTAATGAAAAAAAAGGTTCCTGTAAGTTGAATAGACGTAAGGTGTGATAGACTATATTATTATATCTATAAAAATAAAGCCTTGTTCTTTTAACATATTTACAATGTAACATACAGGATTGTGAAATACTATAGCTAATTATATGCAATTACACATATTGAAAAGATTTAACGAATAGAATATTTAGCGTACAGTGTGTGCTGTTTATAGTCTATCAAATTATTATATTGTCTATCCTATTGAAAGAAGAGCTGCTGGCCTGTCTTCTGTTTGTGTCGTATCGAGTCTCACGACATTGGCAACCACTACTTCAACACCCCCGCTGTTCAGGGTCCAGTCCAATCTCTCATGTTGGGCATCTAAGATATTTGCCTTCGAACGGGACCACTTTGACCATCCAACATTTTCATCGGCAACAGTTGAAGGACTCATATTGATCCCGATGCACTGTAAAAAAATATTATTCAATTAAAATAAACACAGAATCCATGAGCAACACATATTTTTTGTTGGGTTTTGAAGACTGGTAAATATTTAATGAAATAGTGGAATTATAAAGAAGACAGTGACAGAATTCTCACTTTTTAAATTAATATTTGTTAAATTTTGTGTATGAAAACAAAAAATGCTAATTATTATTAAGTTTGCGGGCTTCTTTTGATATTTGACAAAAAACCTCCTAAATGAATATGTTTTAACCTAACAAAGTGTAGTGTAAAAAGTGTAAAACACTCGAGGAGGTGTCCAGAAACCCCCCTAAAAACTATGTTCCAATCTTAAATTAACCTATTCAAATTGTAGTGTTATTATTCGAAGATGTTATCCAAATGGAATAACCAAATGACAATGGCCAGCAATATCTTCATTTTTTAAACAAAAACACCAAATTGAGAATCAAGAGATTGTATGAGAAAATATGCAACGTTTATATTTGATTTTTATTTAAAAAATTGGTTGATAAAATGCTTCAAATGTTATCAAATCACTCCATAACATGCTTGTATAAAATATAACTACCTTTAAATCTTTAGGAGAGGTATTATTTTTCCATTTCATAATTTGCAGTGCAAAATATCCTTGATTTGTGATAATTGGTAAACACTCAATTTTCTGTAAACAATGATAATAAAACATTAGTTTTGAAAACACAATTTATATAATAATTTATTATCCCATGTAATTTTACTTACCAGTTCGTGTGGGTTTTTATTTTAAACATTTTAATAACTGGTATTGCATTTTTTTATTTTGACAGAAGAGATGCGCTCGCTATTCATGGCATCTTCTTTTTCTTCTTTTTGACATATCACTCCTAATAGTCCTAATGTTCCTGCCATAATCACAAATATTCAATCAATAAATGTATTTTCCAAACTTGTTGATGTACAACGAATATATTAAAATAATCCGAAAGATCATTAAAGAGTAGGTGTTTATTTATTTGTATTTCATTCTGTACACGAAATATAAAAATAGGATTTAAAAAAACAGAATCATTACGTTTGCGTTTTTTTTTGCTGTCCTCTCTTATGGTTGTTCTATTGTCTGTGGTTGTCATCGCCAAACGTCAAACTTTTTATAGACGTCAAACAAAATAGTATGGTAAAACCACAATTCTTTTTTCAAAATTCAATTAATGCATTCTGTTTCCTTTTATTTTTATTAGGTAGGTACTTAACTAATTGCACAACTTTCTTTTTGCTTAAATGTACTTATATTTTGTAACAAAGACTTATTTTATAACAATATACTTATTGCAAACATTATACAGTATACCTTCAGGAAAAATGTTTAATATGAGGTTAAATACTTATAATAATAATTATTATAGTAATTTAAATGAATCATTCATTTCACTTACACATGTGTATATTAACTGTGGTCTTTAATGAAATGATAAATTTCCATTAAAGTAAATAATATTCCCCCCTTAAACATGCATACATAATCATTATAAAAATTGTATTCTGATGTTATTTATTTATTTTAGGTTGAATTATGAAGACCACAAAATGCCACCTAAAAGAATATTCTCCAAGCCATTATCGTCCAAACTTTGACATTTTCATTCTGGTTTCAACGGAGCCCACAGAGATCATTCTACCATTAAAGCGTTGATCTTCTGAGAATTATTCTACTTATCAACAGAATGATATAGCTATTCCTGCTTAGGAAGAATTGATTTATTACTTATATATTATCTTGTAATTATTATAAATATGAAACGTTGTTGTTATATTCATGCGTTATCACATCACGCTGAAACTACTCAATCATACTCTTTGTAGTTACCTTCTTCAATATTACTACCAATATTACTACCTACATATTAATGCAGACCTCTTTTATTATATTCCACAAGTTTTTTTTACAACGGCAACTCTAAATCTCCCAAAATTTTCACAATATGGAGGAATATGATGACATTTCATAAGTAAAATAAGCTAAATTGTTTTACTTTGTTGCAATATTTTTACTTCTATAGAGGATTTTTTTTTTAAATAAATAGAAAGTCTATGCATTGTAGATTAATTCAAAACCACACATAATGACCAACGATACGTCTTAAGGATATTAAAATACAATTTCAAGATACCCGATTCTGACAAAATGGCAGGATGAAAATCTTAATTTGTATGGGAGATTTATGAAAAAATCTAATATTTTTATCGATAAATAACATTTTCCAAATATTCATAGCCTTAAACGTCCACTGGTATTATGACTCGCTATAGACGGTATTACTTTACTTCTGGTATCCCTAGTTTAGCCGTCTATAAAGGACGTTACATACATACATACATATATACGAACGGACTCCTTTATTTATATTGATGATTTTATTATAGTTTTTACTTATTAGAATGTATTATATCCATTTTCTTTTATTTTTCATGTCTTCTCGCTACGCATGCTTATTGCGAGCTTTTATCCATTTTTTATAAATAATTATATATTTTGTCTATCTGAGATTATTGTAATGTGGGTAGGTACTTACATTTTGTAATATTGTCGATTGACTGTAATTGGCCTAGAGGCCGTATGTGTTATAATAAATAAATAAATAAATAAATAAATAATATATAGTTTTTGGGCATCACCAAGTCTTATACGCAAAAAAACAGTGTAACAAATTTTCAATGAATCATAATAATATCCTGTTAAAATTTGAAATAGGAATATTTTGTTTAATATAAAATATTCTTCAATGAAAACGAACACTCTCATAAATGAAAATGTTTGGCTCTTAAAATGTAAAAGATGAGAAATTTAACATACACTTAAGTACTTGGATGTAAACAATTTGAATAAGTAATGGAGGTTGTATGTATTTATATGATGCTAGTGCCTACTTGTGAGATTCATAACATGAATGTGTCATTATGTAGATTAGAGTCTGCCATGTGTTGCTTCAGCAGCAGGCTACATCCATTGTACTAACGGTATGAGGATAATATTAACAACACCTACCCCTATACAAAGGGTGCCGCTAATGAAGCATTTCTATTTAGCTAAATGTTTCCTTACAATAACAGCATAGGAAGTCTTTCTGGTAATTCACCTCATGTACTTTATGTATTAATATTTCAATTGATAACCTCCAACTATCACTTCATCAATAATGGAGATCCATTACAAAAATAGGATTGTTGCCTACAAAATACAAAAGATACACTTTTTCAGATCTCCTAATAGCTACTCGTTAGGGTGTCCCGTCAATGTATGGAGAATTTTTTTTTCCGGAGTATCGTAACGTAAGAGGTGTCAAAATTTGGGTATTGACGAGTTCTTTCATGCCCCATATTTTGTTTTTCATTACAGTACTACTTTTAGACCTCTACCGGGCCTTGAAGTTTTGAAAAAATAAAAATTTTCTTTATATGGTTACCGTCGTTTATTCCACATAATAATATATCATTTATATGTAAAATATGACTCAAAATTTTGGAATTGAAGGGCTTATTAAGAAAAACATAGTTTTAAAAATTATGAAAGCTAATTTTAGAACTCTACTAGCCTTTGAAATTTGGAAAAAAACACAAATATTCATTAAAACTGCATCTTCATTCTTTGATTTGAAGTCCTAAAATATTAAACTGTAGGTACTTATAAGACGTCTAAACCATAGTATTTAGATATTTTGTGTGTTTCGTGTCAAATATTAGTCACACAAAAAGCCAGATTTGACAAGAAAACTACAAAGCCAATGCTTGATGCGTCCTTCTTGTTTTAACTTTCTTTGTGATATTATACTTCATTTCGCATATTGCAGGCTAATAAAGCTGACTTTTTTTTAACTGTGCACGGAGACAGTAATTTTGTCCCGCATAAACTATTTTATTGTAAAGATTTTCGCTAAAATTAGTTTGCTACCTTATATAATTAGTGAAGTGTGCCTTAAAAACAATTGAAATGAGTTGTGGAGCTCGACGTAGTGAGACAACCTTTCCTATCTTTGGAAATATATTGATCCTGGCTCTGACAAGATGGAAACATGTTCTTCATTAACTTACTTACGGTGAAAATGACCGACTTTCTTCTCATTTATAAGGGTTTTATCTTTCCGTCCATTGAAGTAAACGCTCTTCACAGAAATATTTTCTATGTTTTTCTGCATATTATGCTCCCTTGATTTTGATACAGCTCTATGTACCTATTTTATTTTTATCAATCACGAACCGATATCTGCAGAAGTGATGATACCTGCATCTAAAAGAGCCGTCGAAGTAACTGCTGCCGCAGAACGGCTTGATAAACCATACCGATCACAAACTTTTGCAACAGAAGGTAGGTATAAGGTGTTGCGACTGCTTGACGATGATGATGGCTCCAAAGAAATATCTGCCGGTTGTAAGAGTCCTTCTATCTCACGAATACTATCTCCATTTTCTGGCACAGCCACTGACGAACTTGGGATTGATTGAAGTATAACATCCATTGGGTGTATTAGTGTAGATTCCAGTATCTTTTTTTTCCATGCAATCGTCTTTCAATTTTCATTGTTTCTTTTTTATCTATGATTCCTATAACCATTCTACTATCGGTTCTTTGATCCATTGAAAATGGTCTTTCTTTGAAAGGTACTTTATTTACTTTTGCGCATGAACAACACTCCAAAGAAATGCACTTACCTGATGCAATGTCTAACAACGTCTTTGTACTGGTCGTGAAAAATTCATGTAATCTAGTTTCAAACATTTCATTTATTTTGGTTTTTGGATATCTTTTTATCGTCAAGTATTTATCAAAATGGTATTGAATTAATTGTATTATTCTTATACAAGAGACACTTGCAATCGAAGCATTTATCCAAATTAATTAAATTTTTTGGCTAACAATAGCAAAAACTTCAGAATTTGAGGGATGTTTTCCGTTACATTTAACTTTGAGGTCATTTTTAGTATAAAGTACACACATAATAACGTCACATATAGTAGGCAACTGATTGCAACTGAATTCACAAAAAGGTCCAAAGATAGGAAAGGTTGTCTCACTACGTCGAGCTCCACAACTCATTTCAATTGTTTTTAAGGCACACTTCACTAATTATATAAGGTAGCAAACTAATTATAACGAAAACCTTTACAATAAAATAGTTTATTCGGGACAAAATTACTGTCTCTGTGCACAATTAAAAAAAGTCAGCTTGCAATATGCGAAATGAAGTATAATATCACAAAGAAAGTTAAAACAAGAAGGACGCATCACGCATTGGCTTTGTAGTTTTCTTGTCAAATCTTGCTTTTTATGTGACTAATATTTAACACGAAACACACAAAATATCTAAATACTATGGTTTAGACGTCTTATAAGTACCTACAGTTTAATATTTTAGGACTTCAAATCAAAGAATGAAGATGGAGTTTTAATGAAAATTTGTGTTTTTTTTCCAAATTTCAAATACTAGTAGAGTTCTATAATTAGTCTTCATAATTTTTGAAACTATGTTTTTCTTAATAAGCCCTTCAATTCTAAAATTTTGAGTCATATTTTACCTATAAATGATATATTATTATGTGGAATAAAAGACGGTAACTATATAAAGAAAATTTGTATTTTTTCAAAACTTCAAGGCCCGGTAGAGGTCTAAAAGTAATCTCTAGGATTTTTTTTATTATTTTTCCCGTAATCAGGTTGTCCATCCCCAAGTTTTCCGTGCAATTACGTATCCGAATTCCAAAAAAAAATTTAACGGGACACCCTACTACTCGTTAGTTAATTTCCAATTACTAATGTCGACCCTTATCTTATAATATAAAAATGAATGTCGGGTTAGCGCGAACACTCATAGCTCGAGATTGGCTAAACAGAATCTTCCGATGTTTGATTTATTGGGTTCTTAACGACTGATGAGTGAATGAGTGACTGTAGGTACTGTTCGAGTGTTCGATTGACTGATGAGTGACGGTACTGTTCGATTTTTAAATGATAATATGAACAAACTACTACGGGCTTACGACCGTCTTCTACTGTTATTTCGAAGGCTGGCTTAGTGTGATCACTTTACGTTAACAACGTTCGCCGCCATTAGGTGGTAACGTTCAAATTCCCGAATATTATGAAAAATTTTAACATGTGGAAAAATCCCATGCTCCGGGCAGAATTCGAACCTGCGTCCCTCGTCGTACCGTGCCGAGAAGGTCTCCCAGGCCAACTGCCCCGACGCTAATTCCTTCATAAAACGTTTATTATTAACACGAATTATTGGATTCTTCTCCGCTCCGGATAACGTAATAACTATTAAAAAGTTGAAAAATGCATAATAAATAATATAATATTAAAGTTAGTATGGAACGGATTTCTTGCGACGCCAACAACATCTATGAAAAATTCTTACATGAAACTCAATGACATAATATAATGATACTCGGCTCACATTTTATGATATTCATCAATACGTTATACCAAAGGGTCCGTCAAATCTTCTTACCATAATAATTCGGTTGAATTTGGGTTTAACAACATATACAATAATGAAACAAGCTTCACATGTAACTTATTTTCTACTATACCGCCATCTCTTGGATTTTTAATTCATTTATGCAACTATATAGAGGAATTGTTTTTATTACCTACAAACTTATGGCCCGTCGAACTTCATCCCGCATCCGAATCAACAATAATAATTATTACATAATGCAATATATGTGTTAAATATAATTCAGTTTTTATGTCATAAGCTGTATTTAATTCATTTAAGTCACAATTATTTGTTTTATTCTGGGTAAGGTCGAAGTTCGACGGGCGGGTCAGCTAGTCCTTTATGAAAGATCTTTTAATTTAAAATACCAACTGATATACCTACACTTAATGAAGATGTATAAACGTAGGTAGAATTGATGGCCTAAAAATAGAAATACATTTTCTTTCTTAAATTTATTTTCTGATTTGTAATAAAAATATAATATTTCATCGTTTCATATAATATATGTACTGGCTTAAATCAAATATTTCACGAGAAAACAAAACCATTCTCAAACGTCTCGAAACAATAATTAATTATTGTAAGTGGTCAATTTATATTTTAAATAGAAACGCTTATTCAAAAACAACGAAAAAACAGAAAAGAATTCTAATTAAGAGACTCCGAACGAAACGATATTGCTAAAATGTCTTTTAAGGAATAAATAAAAATGTGACAAGGACTTAGCGAGGGAGGGAGAGGGACGAAAAAAAAACACGAAATATTTCACGACGAAACAAAACAATATTCAAAATGTCGCTCCGTCCAAATGAACAACGTGAAATGCGAAATTTAGTGTCAGTTATTATTATTGTTTTTTGTCTCGTTTCTTCCCAAAATATCGCAAATCTAATTTAAATTTCTTACTTTGTAGGATTACTTGCGATATCTGTGTGTACGAGAAACGTTATGCGGGTTGTTAGAAAAGTATCACTAAGGAAAGAGGTGCGGTCAGAAAGTGAGAAGATCTCTTGCTGTTGTTGTTTAAAATGTATCACTGCTCGATGTCGTGTTTCGATATTTCAAAAGTAATTATAATTTAGGATGTTGATACGACGTTCTGTGTTAACTGAAATATTATTATGAAGATCCATAAAAAAAAGATATTTCTTAAAAGCACAGAAAATATATTAGTTAAATCGCAATGAGCGGTTAAACCGCAATCTAATATCGGTCGGAGAAGTTTTGCACAGCTCTGCGGAGAAAAAAATCTGAATTTCAGCCTGGGAGTCTGCGCCCTTCGGGGTTTCCTTGAACGGTATTACGTGGAAGTCTGTCATTGTTTACATGTTCATTCCAGTATGGCCTTCGTTAAAGTTCAAATACTGCGTTGGTTGTGAAATTTTTGATATTTTTGTAAGCTATGAAGAAGAACTGTTAAAACCAGAATGCAAATAATATTGTTGAATTAAATTTAATATCCATTATATTAGTTTTTAAATGGTTCATGATTCACGAGGGTGAAGTACCTACCGCTATGGTAGGCTTTTAATGAACTTATAAAAAATATGTAGAGAGTTATAAACAATGTTTAATGGCGGCATGTTCTTCAATAAATAATAAATAAAACTTTATTGTGAAATTTATAAACAATTTTTATACAAACATTTAAAAGAGTCAAAGGGCGGACTTATCCCGAAGGATCTCTTCCAGCCAACCCAAATTTCAATCATCTTTACGAGATCTTAAATATTTTCAATAAAAAAACGTAGTTTTCAGTACCGGTTCAAAAATACCACTGTTCTTCTTCCAGCTGGGGTCAATCCGCATTACAACTATCGGATAAGAAATATAGTAAAGTGACAAGAAATGAGAAGGGTTGCCTTGCAAAGATTGTCGATTCTCGCGCGAGAATCTCTCTTGTTTCTAGAAATATCCTTGTGGCGGCTCTATACACGTTTTCCATACAAAATGTATCGTGTAATACTCATATTACTTCCGTGACTACCTTACGATAAAACTTAGAATACGGGTACTGAAGTCCACCCCAGTACAACTAGGCTACCGAGGTCGGTGATGTAGATGTAGAGTGATGTATACAATATGTATACAACTCACGCATAGTTTTATACACAGTAATGATGTGTGCCTAGCAACTCCAGTGAGGAGTGTACAGTGTTTAAGATTTTTGTGAAATCTTTGCAATCAGTGATGTAAGCCCGCATAGTTACAGTGTATTATTTGGGGCCTATGAATACGGCTACTTGTAGGTATTGAACTCTATTTTGCATTAAACTCTGATCGATGATAAAGCTCCTACCAAGGCATCAGCAGAAGTGTTTCGGTGCTCAACCTCAGTCAACATACCTACATATATTGGTCCACTTATTGTTATCATACTTGTTTTAATTTTTATGTATTGTTAATGACTGTCTGTTTACCTAAATAAATAAAATAAAAAAATATACATTCCACGAACAAGAGGTTCTTCTAAGAGGAACATTACACCCTATCATCTTAACCAGCAAACCATTGTAACACATTATAATACAAACCATCATTATAATAGCTGTTTCAAAAATTTCTAATTTAGCGGAAACTTTCTGATCCTACATTGTTTGTTTACGGTTTATGTTAGCTGGGTAAAAAAAAAATAATCACATACGTTTCAACCTTCAGTTAGGAAAAATACAAACGAGAAAAATGTATGTTACAATTTGTCACGAATAAATCAAAAAAATTTGAATGATATATGGATGGATCAAAATGGTGGATAATATGGTTTATAAAGACATGTCTACTACTCATACAGCATTATTTATCTATAAATAAAATTTAATTAAAAAAATTGAAAATTCGGTATTTCATTATTGTTAAGCTTAGGTATACATAGTTCATGTTTGACTGGGTGTACAGAGACCATAAGGCTATAGGTAAGAATAAATGGAATGATATAACAGAAGCCTGTTCGAGTTTTGTTGGGTGATTAGCTGAACCATTCTCATGTCCAACTAAAGAAAGTATAAAATAAAAATGCAGTAAGTATTTTTCATTAATGAACTATGACATAATGCGATTCGTTTAGAATTTCAGCAACTTAAGAAAATGACTTATTGACAAGATACGCTTTCATTTTCCTATTAGGGCCGGTCTTATAAACATTCGTTAGTTAAAAGTCAAACCAAATAAACCGAAATATGATCCATTTGCTCGTTTTTCCGTCTTACAAAAATTCATTATTCAAATTTCAGTACGACAATTTGTTAGTAAACCATCGATAAACTTACGGATATTTGGTCTCTCGTTTATACGATCGACCCTTAATCGTACCTTATTTCAAAAGTATCGCTCCTGCAGGTTTCTTTTGAACTTAAACATTAACGAATGTAAAGCTTCCCATTCACGATCACTCCGAATGGATGTCACTCATTTTTGACGGATATGTAAATTGAGGTTTTTTTTTTCAATCATAGTGAAATGTCACTTCGTTAATACACATATTTTGCTATTTTAAAATTAAAAATAGCAACACAAGTACCCTGGTGGAATTGTGATGGACGAATGACTTGATGCGTTTGAATTATGGACTGATATATGTAGATTTTCGACTCACCCTATCACTCCAAATCATCTATTTGGTTTTCCCCACTAACGTTCATATTTTGGAGTGACATTACTCCTTTTGGAGGGATGGAGTCATCTTGAATTCGGGGTCTTCTGTCAATATATTTTTTTTAGATAAAAATGAATCTATAGATTCATATATGGTCCTCAGAGTGAACACAAATACACTCTTTGACTCTTTCACAGTAAGCCACTAAAATATTGCGTCGTGAGGAGATAGATGGTTGGCACCTGAGACAGACCCCCGACCTCCAGTAAGAAAGAGTACGAAAGTCAGCCTTGAAACCGCTAGACCACCAACCACTTCTAATATGTACTACGCATATTATTAAACCCTTGTTATTGAATACGAACTAAAATAATATTCACATAAATTTTCCTCTTTCTCGACAAATTATAATTTCATATTTTAAATAATATTCCGTTTTCATCGCTGCGTTGTTGGTAGGTGTATTATTGTATTAAGTCCAGCTTGAATAGTAAATGAAATTAAGTGCGAGTACAAGTCGTGTTGGGGGGTGTATTAATATGTGATTTGGGTTTTGGCGTGGCCATTATAAACCCATTACTACGCCCCAACTAGAACCATAAGCATCTAGGTAATTGAAACCCTGCAATCCGACCTACGCCACACAAGGAAATTATATCGACCACACTAAGAAATGTGTTGTTATTTTATTGCGATACACATATTTTTACCTCTGAACATAATATTATTTATACAAAGAATGTGAAAAATCATCGACTAGCGTAGCCCAAATTTTTGAAACTTCAATAATAAAAGGCAGTTTAATTTTATTGAGTTGTATGACGCAATTCTGTTGTATGGATGTGAAAGGTGGAAATAATGGACGAAAAAAGAATATAACACTTGTAAAATGCAGTAGAGATGAGAGGTCTACGAATAATATAATATGGAAAGACTCTATGAGATATGGAGAGGAATGAAAATATTTAGAAGTGGTTTAGAAATTGGCGTTACGACAAAAACGAATGTCAATAATTTGAGATGGTTTGGTCATGTGGAAAGAATGGGTGCAAACAGAATGACAAAGGAAATTTATAAGGCTGAAAGGAATGGAGAAGTACATGTATCGAACACATCGATTCGGTTCTCAAGGAAGGCCAGGTCAGAAGTTAAACAAGTGGGAGAAGTTGTGTGAGAAATGGTTTGTCGATGGAAGAAGCAAAAAAGTGTGCTTGAATAGAAAAGAGTTGAGGTCCGTTCTCTCTGCCTACCTCTTACGGGACACGAGGTGATGGGTGAAAAAAAAAAGATTTTATTGCGAATTCTTAATTATTAGTCACTATATAATTATATCTACTTTCCATTTTTTTAATGAATTTCTAAGTGAACACAAGAACATTTTACCATCTTTCACACTAAGTTAACCTAGAATGGTGAAAGAAGAAGATATTACCAAGGATCGATACCACTACCTTCGAAAAAAAATTGGTTGACTGAATCGCTGGTGAACTTATATTATATTACCGAACATGAGATGTACAAGTTACGAAGAAAATAACCGTGGCACCAGAAGTTTGGAGCGGTCTTACAGATGAACCTACGAGAGGATGTCCGACTGGACGATCACTTCCCATGCCCACTGTGATCCTTTCTAAATAGAACTAGGGTAGGTTTCTCAAGATGCAGGAAAAACCTTGAGGGATAAGAATATATACCTCGGAATAGTTCTTTATTCGAATATGGGATCGGGATGACAGCCATCTGCTCCAGTGCCCAATGCTGGAGGAGGGCTTTACCTACGTCTGAAGACCTGATATTAGCAAATCGCAATTATTGGAGTGACTAGTGAAAATTTTTACTCCGGACACGGAAAGTAAGTAAGTAAGTAATAACCGACCACGGAAATCTGTCAAAAATAAAATGTTAAGGAGAGATTACATAGTTTTTGTCTTAATAGTGCCTGAGGAGAGCAAAGCCATTTTCTACCATCATATTAGGTTCAATTTCCTTGAAATAGATTTGAGGAATAGAACTGCATAACTTAAGATGAAATAAAAAAAAAAATATATGGAAAGTTTGCTACTACCTTTCATTAATCAAGTCAGACCGTAAAGAAAAAAAAAACGGTGCCTACTAAATAGTAGGCACTATATATATTCATTATCAAGAGGAAATCCTCTTTTTTTATAATGAATCTGTGCTCACTCGAAGTGAACACAAATACACTTTTGACATCTTTCACACTAACCAAAGGGTTGCGCAGTGAAAGCGGCAAATGGTCGACACGGCCGGGATTCGAACCCACGACCTCCGCACGAAACAGTGCGAAAGCCGGCGTCATAACCGCTAGTCTACCAACCACCTCTTGATAATAAATGTATATTTTTAATGACTTATTTACCTCAAATATTACTTACAAAACTAGCATTCATATAGTAAAATACAGTAGGCACTGTGTTACACATTCATATTTCACACTCAAATCATGTATTGTTCATGTTCTTAATAAACTCAAAACTCCTAAAGAAAAGCAATCTGGAAAAAGTTGCCAATTATTTGGTATCTCTATTTGGCGACTGAATTTCGTGGTTCATCTTTAACTGCTTTGTAAACTTCTTAAGAGCTAAATCCTGTGTTACAATGTAGATAGGGTTGATATCTTAATAAGATTAATTAGTCGATGTCATGATTCCCTGACAACGCTATAATCTTCGGAGTGATTTCAACACGTGTGCTCATACAATAACGACAATTCCAAATCAACACATGCGTGCAAATCAATAACATCCTATTTATCGGATGAGGAGTGATTGTTTCACAGATGGGGTTGAGAGGGATTTGCTGATTTAGGGGTTGTTTTACATATACTCCTTTCGCACTTTTATTTATCCCGCTCCGAATCGTTTGTTTCATTTTCCTGAATACACAAGTGCTTTAAATAACAACAACGTAGAAATACCAGAAATAAGTAGGTACATTTTATAATACCAGGGTACCTACACCATCTGTTCTCTCTCCGGGATCTAACAAATTGCCCTCTTTTGTGAATTGCTCATGTGAAATATTATAATAGATGCCGTATGGATAAAAAAACATTGTATAATCAAATTATAATTTAAGTGCTACGGGGTTGTATGATATAATACGATATTTTATACCGTATTTTGTTAAAAATTTTCCTAGTCATATACAGATAAAGGACTCTTACCAAAAATATTTGTGTATAATTTTTTATTTGTAATTTATCTAAAATTCTCAAAAATTTCTATTTTAAACTGTTTATGCTTTTTCAACTGGCACAGGCAATTATTATTGTGTACTTAAATTAAATTACGAGAACCGGTTGAGTATATTATATTATAAAACATGTTTTTATGGTAAAGCATTGGACATCCTCATTATTGGCTCTAGATGCCATCGTAAGCTGCCCACTTCTCCAGTTATTGCCCTGACATCCTCCTCAGCACCATCAATTTTGGACTTATCACACTTTGTAGACTTAAATTTTGTGAAAAAATCTTCTAAAGAAATATAAGAACAGCCCAGAATACTGATGACTGATCAGCTGATGTGGTAGTGCGTCAGTTCTGTTATTTGAAAATACTCACATACCCCATACATGCAAGGCGTCAGTTAGTTGTCAATTATTTTGTTTTGACAACAACTTTAGGTACCATTATTATGCCATTATTTCCTCACAACCACCCTGGCGACGAGAGATTATTATGACAACTCATGCGCCCTGGCGGTAGAAAAGTGAACTAATACGAAAAAATTGAACTAAGAGTTCTTCACAATAATTCATTCGTTTCATATGCAGTTCCATACGTGCCAATCGAAATTATTGCGACACATTCGTTTCTGGACTTGGCGATAAAACAGAAAAAAAATCAAATGGCGAATGTTTTTAATGAAAGCTTCAAATCAAAATAGGAGTATAATGTAGAATAGTTACTAATAAAAAAAAAACATATTGTTATTTTCATGTAATAAATCTGATATTTTACAAGCGTGCAATCTTTCCGTGCCCACTGACCTATTTCAGATTCATAAGATACCTCGTCATCACCGTGGCCCAATTTTTACAGGTAGCGACTTTCCCTCAATGCCACTTGAGGGCGATTTGTCATAATCTTTAGAGTGCCTGCCTGACGCACGAGTAATCTGAGGGTAATCTCTAGTGATTAGCCAATCGGCTTAGCAGTATACCGTGCACACTGATTGCCTTATTAATGCGTTCGCAACTGCCTGGTTTTTCTACGCGCGATTAACAATAATTAACTGAGAAGTTCCTTAATTTCAGTAATAAATCAAATAAAACGGTTTTTCTTTTACTGTCTTAAGCTTTTAGTGAACGAAGTTATAAATATTTTTTTGTGGTTCTTAAAGAACTAGCAGATTGCCAGCGTGTTTAACCGATAACCACGTATTGATAACGTTAAAACTTTCTGATTAGAATGACAGGTCAGTGTTTTTGTGCTGATAATCTGTAGTACGCGCCAACTTCACATCAAAGCTGTCGAAATAAAAGAATCATGATACGTGGAACAGCACAAATCAGATTTTGTATTTTGAGTTTTTTGCGGTTTTTCGAGCATCCTGTAAGAGGCAGGAAATCGAAAAATCTGATCGGGACCGTGGGGTTGACCACCTCACGTCCTTAAACCTCAACCGGTCAGAAAAGGCACCATAGGCCTCACACGCCTTCGAGCGCAATGGAGAGCTCTTGGTGCCTTCCTATGCCCCTAAGTGGTTTAGGCCCCCCGTATTGCGGGATGGTTTGGGAGGGATCTGCGTCGGGCTTGATTTGTGTGGAGCCGGCTTTTTGGTTTGATTGGTTTCGTGCGGGTCGGGTTTGCTGCGGATTTGTCTCCTCCGGGCTGGCTTGCGGTGTGCGGGGAGCCTTAAAGGGAGAATGTATGTATTTTGCGAGTAACACCCAGTTTTTTTAATGGTTTTAGTGATCTCAAACCATCTTCGCATTTTTTTTTAATTTTCGCTTTATTGAAATTGAGCAAAATTTAACGCAGTAATGACTGACAATATCGAAGTGGTTTGTAGCCTGGCGGTTACGACGCCAGCTTTCGTATTGTTTCGGAGGTCGTGGGTTTGATCCCAGGTGCAGATCATCTTCCTCTTTCACGATCTCGACACAAGCTTTAAGTAGTTTACTGTGAAAGAGTCAAAGAGTGTATTTGTGTTCACTTTGACTGAGTACAGATTCAATTTAAAAAAAATTAAAATAGTTTTTTTTTTATAATTGTGATCACGCATTGTTCGTGGAAAATAAAATGTCATTCTTTAATTCAATTAGCTATTTGTTGCCTCAGCTCTTCATGGGATAGTTTCCAATAACTACTGAGACATTATACAAACTGTACGGTACGCCCTCTTCTTATCTTGATCTAAGAAAAAACTGTAGCAGAATAAGAGAAAAATCTAAGAGCGGCATCCTGGCAACAAAACATGTCATCTGTAACTGAAGGCAGCATGTAACTGAAGCATGTAACGGCAGCATGTAACTGAAGTGAAGCAAACCTAATAATACTGGTCCATAATCACGTTTTACCCCAACCATATGCTATTTTTTTGTTTTAATTTACAATAATATTCATATTAAAGACTGGAGTGGGGTCTGTGTGGTCAGCTAGTTAGAGAAAATAAAAACCAGAGGAGAGTCACAAAATAAATTAATTGCTCCCAGTCCGTCGACCCATGGAATCGGTGCAAAACCGTAAAAGCCGGTCTATTAATACAAATTGAAAAAGCTTCCCCTACCTACATAAGAATTAACAATATGTTAATTATCATGGTTCTACCTTCACGATGGCGCAAGATAAACTTTGCTTCCGTTTCTAAGTCCCAAGTTGCGTGCCCAGAATATCTATTAAGTAAGTTCTTATTATTACCTACCGCTGAAAGAACAAATGTGATTGGTGAAATTAATTACCCTTCTGAGAATACTTCGTTCATGTGAAATTCTCAGATGAGATTATTTTTCCTTCTATGATATGTTTATTTATTTTATCTATATAAAATACTAGATGTCCCATCGAACTTCGTCCCTCCTCTGAACCCCTGATTAATTGTATATATTAGCTAAATTGCATTCAGTTTATTGAGTATTCGACAGATAGTACATACCTACCTATATCTTTCTCTCAATATAAAAAAAAACCTTAACATAATACCTGCTTAGAAAACGAACAAACAATTTTATGACGTTTTAAATAAAACTCAAACGATTCTTAGGTCTTTATGTACGCTCTTTTGAAATAAAATCACCCTTTTTATGAACGTAGTTGTTAAACGTTGTTGTTATCAGTTGAAATGGGAGCAAAAAACGCAAAAACTAAAAACATTAATTAAAACGGAAATACAGTATCTAGAAAGCCCCTGTTTTCATCTAAACCATCCTTGGGTAACCCTCGACATCTCCAATTTTTTTCATCGAATTCCGTCCAGTAATAAAGAAGGAGTTAGGTAACAAAGAAAACGGCTAGATTTTTATAGAGTAAGATAGATATCTCTATATAAAAATGTAGTCCTCTTTCCCTAGGTGAATGACTAGACCAATTTCTCTCATTTATTTTTTTGTGTTTTCTATTGTCAGTGGAAGGTTCTTGTGAAGGAATAAATTTAAATAGTCGTACGGAACAATAGAAAATTTATAGATTTTCAATTTAAGTTCTTTTTACAATATAATTTAATCATTGTTTTGAAATTATATTGGCGTTTGACAGAAATTGTCAGTTGTTTGATAGAAGGTGCGATTGATAGAATCCGGATGGATAACACATAGCTCAAAACAGATGGATTGGTCGGAATTACATTGGTTAAAAGTTAATTAATTTATCATTACAATGCAAACTCTAATTAAGTAAATATTCATAGTAAGCACTATAAGACAACGTCTACCGGGAAAGCGACTTACAATATGAAATGGATATTTTGTAGTATTTCCATATACCTAATGCATAATTTTAACAAAAATTTACATCTCACGAATTTTTCTGAGATACTGAGCTCAAATTATTTCGCACTCTCATTGTGATTGTTCAATTATTTCTTATAGAAATTATGTAAATATTCAATTAAATCTAAAAAAAAACAAAAAAAATAATAAAATTAGATATTATATCGTTAAAGTCACGTGAAAATTATGTCATACCCATCTTCAAATGCTTATTTCTTATTTTAACTTTATTACGACAAAAAAATGATGACGTTTAATCAAATCTAATAATATATGATTTTCACATGAAGTGTAACGAAAACGGCTGTATGATTATATTAGTGTTAAATTTTATTTTAGGTTAGCGTTAACAAGTTTTCTACTAATTTATATGATTAGAGTTAGGTCATAATTATAGGGGGGGGTTTGGGGGGGGGGGGCATATCTTTCCAGGTTCTTCTCCGAATTGATTTAAAGTAATAATAAAAATAGCATCAAAATTATCATTGAACACTAATTCAATCATACTGTCGTCTTCGTTACACTTCGGGATGGTTCGGCAGTTTCCGGCACCCAGTCACCTGTTGGAAATATGAGCTCGTATGCCTACCACTCAAAATGACGGAAATAAACAATAAATAATTGAAAAGAGGAAACAGCCATGTTTTGAGCACGAGAGAAATAATTCAGCTTATCGGTTTATTTTTGGAGGCAGCAAAAAAGAAACGCCTTATTCAATTACTCAAAGACATGTTCTCAAACATTTTATCTTTGAAGAGAATATAAATGGATTCATCAATAAAATTAAAAATGTTTTTTTTTTATCTTTCACATCATCAATGTTGACAAAAACTTTGTGTGCCTATATAGGTACCTCTGTTGATCTTATAGACATTTTATGATCATACTCAAAAAAGTATTGTTATTCTGAGACATCCCATGTTCTATTTGGGAATCGCTTAACCCTTTTCGGCCAAGTGGTTTCATAGCGAAACCACACCTTAAATGTAACTTACCTAGCAGCCCATTGGTACGAATATAAAACCATCATATTATACGCATTGGCGAGACATCTAGCTTCAAGGTTCGGAACCAACTTCATCAATCACGCGTTGTGTTATAATTTAGTGTAGGGATGGGCCAAACTAGTATATAATTGTAACAGGTATAACTCAACCTGTTACCAAGAAGTATCTGTTATTTTAAAATGTTATTTTTTTACCTACTTATATTACCCCCCCCCCCCCCCATAAATCAAATCAAACAATTCTTTATAATAATTATGTTATTCGTAGGTATAGATAAAAAGTGTCTAGATAATTTTGTTCAACTCTTCTTGTATAAAAGTGGCTAGATAATTTTGTTTAACTTTACTTCTATCTATGTATTTCATCATAGATAATATAATATTACTATTAATAATTAACTCAATATTTTTACAATGTATGGTAAAAAATACACTGATGATAAGGGCGAAATGAACATAATTATTGTAAATAAATAATACCGTCATTTTATTGTTCATTATATACATAATTCTAGTAAGAACCTCGATAAGTCAACATTGATAGCTTTTTTTCCCGTCATATCTACCCATATATTTTTAGCATGACAACACTGCTTAAAAGCATGACCACACTAAAAAATGACAAGACCCAGCTATGATAGCGCTTCGTGTAGAAGTTACGAACTAAAGCTACACACTACTACTACCATATTTCATCATATAAATAAAATGTACTTAAGTAAAGTAGGTATATCGAATGAATACCGCGTACACGGCTTCAATGTAGAAAAAATCTTGAAAGCAATAATACCACTTAAACAAAGGGGCCATTAGTAATGTATGGGACATACTTTAGTAGTATATTATTGTTTAATACCTTTTTTTAAATGGGCCTATCTAACTTTACTTTTTAGTGATTTTATTTCGGTTGAAACAGGTAAAATTTTAACAGTTAAGGACGATAACAGGATAACAGCATTGAGAATTGTACTGGGTAACAAGTACTGTAACAGTTAGTGGATATCTGTTATCGATGGCGGTCTAGTAACATTATCTTTAACAGATAAAATTTTAACAGGTATCGGAGGATGCAATAACAGTTACGTAAACTAGTATATGCTAAACCGATATTTGGTAACTGTTAAATATTTACCTACACAACACTAATTTAGTGGCAGTTGGAGTTATGCATGCACACGCGCGTGGACGTCATTCGTGTGTTGAGAATTATTTTATTCAAAAATCTATATTTACGATATTTTAGCGGGAAAAAAGGTATGTTATAATATAATCAATATTTTTGGATAATGTTTATAGGTACAATTTTTATGAAATTATCACAATCTTGTAAAAATATTTTTACGAAAATATAAGTGGTTTATTTTGTAGCCACTGGGCAACATGGTAATTTATGGACCTTGCTGAGCATTTTTTGTCTTTTATTTTTAGTGAGAAAAATGACATAAATGGAAAGACTGGAAGGAGGGAAGTATTTAATATTGATGAAATAACATCGGAAAATATTATGGAAATATTTGAAAAGGTACCTAGTGGATGCCAGTCAGAAGCTTCAGATATAGAGAGTAATTTTGAAGGAGAATATATGGAAATGGATAAAAACGCTATAGAAGATGATGTTCAAGTATGCATAAATACAGATGTTGTAGATATTATTAGTGCACCCAATGATGACCTTATGACATGGGTGAGGGAACCTATTTCTCATGAAAGAAACCCATTTATAGGTTATACAAACCAAAATGCGCCAAATAATTTTGTTGGAAAAACTGGAACTGAAATATTCGCTGCTTTTGACGGATGAAAAAAATAATTATTTCGCAGAGTTCCATATAAAAATGTAAAACATTATATTTACAGAGCGGCCCATTGGTTAAAAATGAAACCACCTGCATTTTTTTTTTTTAATTATTAATATTTTTGAATTTTTATATGTAAATCAGATATTTCAGATTGGATTGAACTCTATGAAAATTTCTTCTGCGGACGACACGGTGATTTTGGTGGAGGGCAGATCTTGGGAGGAAGTATCACATAGGGCTAGCGCTGATATAACAACCTTGAAAAGATGGTTCGACTCAAACCTTCTTTCCCTAAATATTGACAAAACAAACTTTTTAACATTTGCCCATAGGCAGAGTGCTGTGCCTACTGTAGTTAAAGTCATTATACACGAAGGAGAATGTCTGAGGGGTGCGTCGGGTTGTAGTGGGTGTCAGGAATTAACACGGGTTCGGGACATCAGATACCTCGGGGTTATAGTGGATCAATTAATGAGCTGGAAGATGCACATAAATGGTACTGTTGAACGTATTAGGAAGATGTATCACATATTTTATGATCTGAGAGACATATTGGAAAGAAAAGTAATAATGTCTGTATACTATGCTATGGTTCACTCAATTCTTAGATATGGGATTGTCTCATGGGGAGGAGCGTACGAGAATGCACTCTACCCCCTTGGGGTGGCGCAGAGGGGAGTCATAAAGATAATTATGAAAAAAAGGAGAGATTTTAGTACAAGTGAGCTTTTTACGTTGTTCCCAGTTCCCAGGCTGACCAACATATTCAAATTTATAGCTGTATGCCAGCTGAACAAAAGTATAAAGAGCGACGAATTCGTACCTGAATTCAGTGTGGGTCCAAGATTGCGTAACACTGGGAGAATAAAATTACCTAGAAGACAAACGACAACTAGGCAGAAATGTTATATAACACAGGGCATAAAGTGGTATAATGAGCTCTTGCCAGATTTTAAGTATGACGGAGAAGAAGATTTTGTTGTATATAAGAAGAAATTAAAAAGGATAATGTTTGCCCAAAACTGAAAGTAGCGTTTGTAATTTTTCACTAAAATATATTTTTTTCCCCTTTTTCCATGCCGGTTTTGTGTTTTTTATTATGAATATATAGGAACTTTTTATTTTTATTATTATTATTATTATTTAAGGTTATTTAGTTTTATCAATCTGCATGAGGAGGATTTTCCTCCTTTTTCCATTTCCGTCTTATATAAGCTTATATGTTCATTGTTTGCAGACATTAAGGCAGGGTATGTTTCTGCCTTTGTATATAATATTATGTATTTGTGTTTTTTTTTCTTTTGTTTTTTCTTTATTATTTGAGATTATATAATATTGTTATATGAACTCCTCCCCAAAGCACGAGTTTTACTCATTTTCGGGGAGAATATCAATGATAGCGATTTTGTCTCAATTTTATTTTGTATTAATATTTATACTCAGATAATTATCAATAAAGGAATTATATTATTATTATTTGTTCATATTCACATAATTAAATGTAAGTTTTCATAAAAATATCTTAATTGTTTCATTTTTTGGGTTTCGTGGGCTTTAAAGGGTTAAGATAACTTGACAGTAGCTAGGCAAAACATTGGTTACCTTTACCTTTACAATTAACTAAAGACATAACCTCCAAAAGATGAATTCAGAAGTTTGATTTACGAGGTACATTAAAAACAATGTTATTCGAAAATTAAAATCTGATGAAAGTTTGATGAAATACAAAATCTAAAAAACCATTACTGACAGAAAATTTCGACAGGAAATAAACGAAAAACTTTAACGATAGAATCAATTTAGATTTATTTTTCGCGTGATACTTCAAAGGGGCGATTGGGAAATTCAATCTGCGAGACCCAGCTGCAAAAACAGTTTTGAAATTATTATATTAGATCAGTACGAACTTATACACCTGAATTATGTACCTACATATATCGGAACACATACTAATCTACATAATAATTCAGTAATGTATGTATTGATTTTGGTATGTTGGCACATCACGCATAAACTGTAAACTCTAGGTTTGATTTTAATCGTCGTGTATCCATGCAGGTATGGTAATCATGGATACAATTTTTTCCAATTTCTCAAATATATTCAATGTTATTTAAAAATTTCTAAAAAATAAAAATCTTCACACAAAAATTTCAATTAATGGGACAGTCGTGTTTTAAAAGTAAAATTATACGTATAAATATTCTGTAGAACAATAGCATTACATACAGTATGAAAATATATAAAAAAGGATTGAAGTTTGATTTAAAATACAAAAAAATATAAGAAGAAGCTTTTGATTCTTATTATATAAATACTAGTTTTTTAAAGGCGCCCGTGGCGCCCACCTATGGCCTTTTTATGCAAACTTTACTTTCTCATAGCATAGCTGTGAGCATTCACATGTGAGACTTCAAAATACTTGGTTGATTTAACTCTTTATGAAAACTCAAATACCTACAACTTAAACTTTTAATTACAAACTGTACATTCAAATAGCTTTTGGCATGTGGGTATTTACCGATTTGATTAATTAAACTTTTTCATGTAAACTTTGCATTCGTATTGCCGAATTCTTATATGAGACTTTAAAACACTTGATTAATTGAATTCTTCATGAAAACTCAAAAAACAACGTGAACTTTTTATAACAAACTTTACATATGTATGGCTTTTCAACGTTATGAATTCACATGAAAATCTTTAAAAAATTACTCTAGGTGTGTAAACTTTTTATTGAAAACATGGCATTCGTATGGTTTTTCTCCGCTATGATCTCGTGTGTGTGGATTAAAGATTCGTGATTTGGTAAACTTTTTCATGGAAACTTTGTTTTCTTATGGGCGAATTCATCTGTGTGACTGTAAAGCACTCGATGATAGATTATAACTATTCATGATAATATAACTATTATTTATAAAAATGCAAAAAAAACTTTTTATTACACACATTGCATTAGTAAGGGTTTTCTTGGCAATGAAATCGCGTCTGTGAGTTAAAGATCTGATTTGGTAAACTTTTTCATACAAACTATGCTTTCTTTTGGCCGAATTCATATGTCAGTTAAATTTTGAATCAAACAAATTTTGAACTTTTTCTAACAAAATATGCATTTAAATGACTTTTATCATGATTTATCATTTGATTGATTAAACTTTTTATCGCAATGGTTGCATTCGTATGGCTTTTCTCCGCTAGTGTGCAAAATTTTTATTTCAAACATTGCATTAGTAAGGCTTTTTCTCTGCTATGATATCGTGTATATGGGATAAATTTATGATTTAGTAAAATTTTCATGCAAAGTTTGCTTTCTTATGGCCGAATTCATATGTCAGACTTTAAACCTCTTGATAATAGAACTCAATGAAAATTTTAAAAAAACTTGTACTTTTTATAACAAACGTTGCATATGAATGGCTTTTCAACGCTACGAATTCACATGAAAATCTTTAAAAAAATACTCTAGGTGTGTAAACTTTTTATTGAAAACATGGCATTCGTGTGGTTTTTCTCCGCTATGATATCGTGTGTGTGAATTAAAGATTCGTGATTTGGTAAACTTTTTCATGGAAACTTTGTTTACTTATGGCCGAATTTATTTGTGTGACTGTAAAGCACTCGATGATAGATTATAACTATTCATGATACTATAACTATTTATAAAAATGCAAAAAAAAAACTTTTTATTACACACATTGCATTAGTAAGGGTTTTCTTGGCAATGAAATCGCACCTGTGAGTTAAAGATCTGATTTGGTAAACTTTTTCATACAAACTATGGTTTCTTTTGGCCGAATTCATATGTCAGACTTTAAAGCACTTGATATTTTTTTTTATAACAAATTTTGAACTTTTTCTAACAAAATATGCATTTAAATGGCTTTTATCATGATTTATCATTTGATTGATTAAACTTTTTATCGCAATGGTTGCATTCCTATGGCTTTTTTCCGCTATGAGTTCACAAACTTTTTATTGCACACATTGCATTAGTAAAGCGAAGTCCGGCTGTGCGTAAAAGTTTCCTGATTTGTCAATTTTTTGTCCGAATTCGCAAGTGATACTTTACAGCACACGGTTTATTGAACTATTTATGCAAACTTAAAAAAGAAATTAAACTTTTTATTGCAAACTTACCATTCAAATAGCTTTGAGCATGTCATTGGTTGTTTAAATTATTTGATTGATTGAACTTTTTATTTCAATTATTGCACTCGTATGGCTTTTCTCCGCTATGAGTTCGCATGTCATTCTTTAAATTACTTGAAACCGCAAACTTTTTATTGCACTCATGGCATTAGTGAGGCTTTTCTTCACTATGAAGTCCCGCTGTGCGTAAAAGTTTCCTAATTTGGTACACTTTGCTTTCTTATGACTGACTTCGCATGTGAGTTTTTAAATAACCCGAAAAATTGTTTTTCTCTACGTCAAGACCTTTATAAAAAGTGCTCAGCCACCAGGCATACCTAATAATATTATTATGTTACTGTCAGCTGTCAGCCGTATTAGTAGAACACAATTATTTGTCTTTAGTTGCGAGTGGCGCGCCATCTAGCGGCGTTAATGACATCAGTCAGTCAGTCAGTCAGTCAGGCAGGCAGGCAGTCAGTCAGTCAGTCAGTCAGTGAGTCAGTGTTCAAGACAAATATTATATAGATTTTCACAGAAAATTATAACATATAAGGTACGCAATGACAGGAGGGTAAAACCATAGATTTTTATACATCTTTAGAATTCTGTGGGTTCAAAAAGCTCTTTTTTAAATAGTATTGTCTATGGCTCGCTTAGACTATATTTACCAGAATGTAGCAAAATATCGCGAACTCCAGCTAAGTAAGTCAAACTACACAACTACAAGTAGGAAGGTAGGTAGGTACCTATATCTACATTCATTACAGTATTAGGAATTGAGGTAAAAAAATCGCATATATATTATAGGCATTGATTTGAATCGAATGATACGGAAATTTTGTTGAAATGTGATTAGCAGACTATTTCTTCTTCTTTGTTTAATAAATACCTATTGAAAGCGTCATTTTTCTTTTTCACGTATTTAGCAGCCACTGTTAATTTTTCCTCTTCTTCTCTTTTTCCATAAATATTGAAAGCAACATTCTTCTGTTTCTTTTTTCGCGTATTTAGCAGTGACTCTAAATTTTTCCTTTTCTTCTCTTTTTTTATTGAAAGCGACATTTTTCCATTATTTTTCTGTATAAAACATCAAGATAATACACAGACTCCTGAGTAAGGGAAAACTAGTTTGTTCAAGTTTGACTATACGAATTAACAACGTAAAGTAAGACGGGTAGCAGCTAGTAATATAATTTTTTGAAAATTCGTCCCCCTTGGTCACGGTGGCATCTTGCGAGAACGGCTGGAGCAACTATTTCGCTAATTCTTTCTGGTTGTATTTCTTTTGTCAGGACAATGTTTTTTGGAAGAAAAAAATAAAGAAGGCTGCGAAGAATATTAGAAAATATAAGAAACTGTACCTCTAGTATAAGTTTTCGATGATCGATCATCATCAAAAGAGTTACGAAAAAATTTCATACTAAAATGATCGAATGATTCGATCGTTTGAATTGTTAAGAACACTATTTTTACACTTATTTGCGTGCAATAATTAGCTTTCGATAAAACTCGTACCAGCCCCACTGATAAGTAATCTTCTTAGTGCTTCAATACTATCAACTATTCTATTTTTGAATAAAAATTGGCGTTTGACTGAAACGTGAAACTCTGCAAACATCTTTTAGAACAAATGCATCTGACGGAGTTTTATTGATTAAATATAGAGGTAATCATTCCTAATCAGGACATTCATTCATAAAATCACGATATTATAATAATAATAATTAAAAATCAAAACGAATATTATAAACAATGGTATAATTTATTTGGATTTTTTGGTCATCCAGAAGCATATATTTTAATTCTCCCTGGATTTGGAATAGGTCATTTCATATAAAAAAATATTTATTTAATAAAATAATTTTTGAAAACTTATAAATAAAAATATCGGTCTCTCATGTATACTGCGATGTAATTTGATAAGTTTGTAGTTAATTATTTACCTACTAGCTTTCCTGACAGACATTGTCCTGTAGTCCTTACAGTGAATATTGATTTCAAAATTGTACTTTATACAAAAATACGCTTCGAATATTATTATTTTGGAATTATATCTGTAAGCTCGAAAACAGTCCATAAAAAATCTGCATACCAATATTTTTAATGTCAATGCTTGTCAGTTAAACAATAATTTTTAATTAATTTTGATGTTACAGATTATTTTATAGATGGCGTTGGCGTCGCAGGAAATCCGTTCCATACTAACTTAAATATAATATTTTATATTATTTCTTATGCATTTTTCAACTTTTTAGTAGTTATTCTGTTATCCGGAGCGGACATGGGAAGAATCTGTTCAGTTGATCTCATGTTATAATTATTAGTGTTCGCATTAGCCCGACTTTCTTTTATATTATACTCGCTTTCCCGACACACGTTGTCCTGTGTTCCTCACTATGAATATTGAATTCGAATTTGTAAAATTATAAGCTTATTATCTTTTAACTAATGTATAATTATTTTGATCGATGCATCTGTTTCAAACCATATATTTTCCATCAACATTCTATCAATCGCACCAACAATCAAACAACAATTTAATTTTATTTCATTTTTTCAAATTTAAAATAAAAATGATATTGTTAATAGTAGATACTAAGAAGGTTACTTACCTACTTTAGGTGACCTAGAGTCTAGAGTTTTATTTAATTTTCTTACTTTCCACGCAACTTTATAAACTGTTTCATTCATTTCCTGATAAAAGCCAATATGACAAAAAAGAATTACCGAAATCAGTCTAGCCGTTTAGGCGTGATGCGATGACAATGGAAAATAGCATTCTTTTTTTATAAAATAGACTTGCTTTCTTGACAGACGTTGTCCTGTGTTCCTAACTATAAATATTGAATTCCAATTTGTATAATAATAAGCTTAACCAATGTACCTAATTAAAATCGATGCATCTGTTTTAAACCATATTATTATTTCCTCTCGTATTCTGTCAATCGCACCAAAATCAAACCACTGACAGTTTCTGGTAAACTTCGATTGAATTTCAAAATTAGAATTAAATTATTTCATAGTAAAGATCTATGAAGATTACCTACTTAAAGTTTTCATAATTTTCTAATTTTCCACGCAATTTTCTTGAATTTTTTCTTTTATAAGAACCTTCTCCTGATAAAAGCCAACAGGATAAAAAAAAAGAATTACCGAAATCGGTCTAGCCGTTTAGGAGTGATGCGATGACAACGGAAAATAGCTCTCCATTTTTATAATATAGAAGATAATTTCTTCGAATTTGTACCGTGCATATTATGCACGGTACAAATTCGAATTTATTATTCAATAGATAGGACAGGACAAAGTCAGCTGTCGGGAAAGATAGTAAATCTAATAAATAAGTGAACATCGAAGCAAAGGCTTTTAAAGGTTATTCAAGTTTTTACGAATTCTAAATCGACAAACAAACAATCTCCATTCCAAACTTTAGATATAGTTTAGTGGGGCAAGTTTCTTGGTTCTCGCATTTGTAACGGAATCAAAACTCCAAAGGGACTAAACTGGCTCATTTACATTTTGTTGAACATTATAAAATGTTTGATAGTCAAATCCTTGTCTTGAATAAACCCTTGTTTTACGACATCCCAGCTTAAACGTTTTAAGTTCCTCACCCCCACTGCCACTCACACAGATGTATAAATAAACACAGTAATAACACGAACCGAATTATATTATTTAGAAATAACACGAACCGAATTATATTCTTTAGGAATAACACTCGTTGAATTACACACTGCGTAATTATTACGATTGTATTTCTTACAAATTCAGTGATATTTGGATTAAAAATTCGCAAGGATCACATCACAATTTTAGTTTCGAGTTAACCCATTCCATGACGGCGCGTCATAATATCTTTATTATTTTAGCGGCGGCTAAAAAGTAGAAAAAAAGACTTTCTCAAATTATACAATGAGGTTGTACCGATAGAAAGTTAATTGAGACAAGAAAAAATTTGAACATGATTATAAAATGATGATTTGTGTGAATTTTATTTTATTTATTTATTTTATTAATTTTATAATGTTATATAATGTGAAGTGGTTGGTAGCCTGGCGGTTATAGCGCCGGCTTTCGTACTGTTTCGTGCGGACGACGTCGTGGTTCGATCCCAGGTGCCGACCATCTTCCTCTTTCACGACACAAGCTTTAAGTAGCTTACTGTGAAAGAGTCAAGGAGTGTGTTTGTGTTCACTTTGAGTGAGCACAGATTCATTTTTATAAAAAAAAAATATATGTATAAAAATATTTTTATATATCTTATAACAATCAACTTTACTTGCTATTGTTTATAAAAGGTTAACTTTGAACACATGCCGTCTAATTTATAAAAAAAAATCGTTGATCGTTAGATTATGTACATATAATTCACTGATCAGTTTTTACTATTTGTAAAAAAAATATTAGATCCGCGTTTGTTATGTATGAAGATGACATTTCACAGGAAATTTTGTAAACAAACAACTAGTAGCTGGGCAACGCGACTGGTAAGTACGAATTTTCGCTATGTCAGATTTGAACGAGTTATTGATGCAGAATAGGTACCTTATTTTTTAATTATTTATTTTATATCAAAATATTGTTAAGTCCTTATTAAATCATACGAAACCTTTATGTTTCAGCAAAAATGAACCAATTCATGTTTGATCACTTCAATTTTAATATTTGTACCTACTTAAAAAATATTGAGTATTTTCTTCAAAACGTCATTATATTTCTTATAAATTTAGTTGGTGCATCATGTTTGTAAGACCTCGATGATTACGGGAATTCAATATTTACTTTATTTGTTTAAAATTTCTATTATCAAAATGATAAACCAAAACAAAATGGACCTAAATGTGAAGGGTGCACATAATTGGACAGGAAAAAAACTGAAAATACTGTGTATTTATTATACAGAAAGCGTTCTTGTATACTTCGGCTGTCAGTTGACGTAAAATCCAACATGGCGGGTCAAAAGATCAGCTCACAATCAAGCGATTTGCGTTAAACTATCTCGATGACAGCTTGATCGCAGATTTTCTACCGCTGAACTCTTATTTTCCATTGATCATAGTTTTTTTTATAAAGCAGATGTTGTTTTGTAAGTATACAATACTTATGAGTCGCCATGTTGTCATTTGTACATGCACCAATCGTCTAAGATTTTTATGCCTGTTACCTTTAACTAGCAGCTACGCATTAAATCCTTGCATTTTGAAGCTCATCTATAATTATTGCATTTTTTAAATGGTGTAGAACGATCTGTGTATGATGGCAGGTAATGGGTTACAAATTTGGTATTTTATTTTTGGCTTAAGATAAGGATGTCACTCTTTTTTGGAGAGCCCTTTTTATGATGAGGTCCATCCGTCTCTTTTGCGAAGGTAGGAAATTATATTACAGACTAGCTATAGCCCACAAATAATTTAATTCAACCTTTAATTTTATGATTTCACAAAAATTATGTTATTACTATCCATTGCGAATTTGATATTGTTTGTATTTTATTCGTCGCGAATTCGCAAAATAATTTCTCATTCAATATTTTCAAAGGTAGGTAGGTAGGTATATACTATATTTTTCAAGCGTAATCTATATTTTAATACGTGAAGGGAAAAACTTTGTGACTATCTTTACGACAATTGCGCGGACGGAGGAGTATGAAATTTCGCTCACTTATAGTTTACTAGCTTATACCCGTCTTGCTTTACGTTTTTGATTCCGATTGTCAGGCTTGATCAGTAATATTATAACAAATCAATCTCCAATTATTTAATTACATTTTCATACGGTAATACCAAGATTCCATTGAACTTTTACATGATAAATTTTGTTTCCAAAAGATGGCTTACTGTCTTTTTTGAAAAATTTGTATGAATAAGATCCTAAAAAATAGAGTTTTTTAAATAGCTCTAAATATATTAAAGGCAATGAAGCAAATTGTATGTTAGAACCTTCTCCGGCATTTTGCACGGCTCTGCGCAGATTCATATCTGACGTAGCATTTGTATTTTGAGCGTGATGCTCCAACATACGATAAAAAGCAAACATACAAACATTTCTGAATTATTACGTAGATAGGTATAGAGAATGGGCGGCGAATACTATTTTTTTTAAACTATGCATAATTATAGATTTTTATTTTTTTTTATTAGGCAATCCACCGGATGTCGAGTGATTTGTGCCTTAACAATAAACAATATATTATACAATATAGAAAGAATATGAACTGCTCATTTTAAACAAGACAGCATTGCATGCATTTTATTTATTTTAAGTAAGCACCTTATTAGCTGCCAATATGACTTGTGTGTGCGAATATAGACAAAGAGATGCGATTGAAATGTTTCCTGTATAATTGTAAGATTTTTATTTTGTTAAGGACTAAAAAAAAAAAGAAAAAATATATTGTGCTTGTAGCTTAGTTCTGTTTATTGTTCATTCTTCATGCATTTTAATTGTTATAATTTATTGTCTTAATTTGATATTATTTTATGTATCTTAAATTCTTTGGATGTGAGTTTAAAGTTTGTTTTATGTGCTTTTATTGTGTCTGTCATATTTTATTTTATATACCTGTATAATTGATAAACATGTAAATGGCCTTGCCGTATGTGAATAAATAAATAAATAAATAGACATGAAATGTAACATGTGAAAAAATAGCTATTTAACAACACAATTTTTGAGACATAATTAAATGCATAACCAATAAAAGAGAAAAATACAGATAATATCCATTACATAAATGTAACATGAGAGAGTAACTACACAAAATAATCAAGTCACTACAGCTCTTACACAATTCATATTCCTATACAAATGTATGCATACATACTAAAAGAGAGAAATATTAACGAAGTGTAATAATATGTAACACCAGTAAATGAGTAAAGTTACAAAGGCAGTACAACTATGTATTTTTTAACAACTAAAAATCCAATACAAAGATGTGCCTTCATAATTTAAGAGGAAGAGGCCGATAGAACCTTAATAAACATGAGCAACTAAATGAAATAATAAAGGAAAAACAGCCATTTAACGGTTGAAATTCCAACACAAATATATGAAAACAATTTATTCAGGAGAAAATTAACAGATAATATTACTTTAATGCAACATCGTTGAGTAGGCAAATAAAATAGTACAAGCAATACAGCTTTATAAAAAAAAACAAATGGGAGGCAATAAAATACACATATGCATTGAGGGTTAACATACAAAGGCAGGATAATATAACCTTAAGGTAGCTACATAAAACAGATAACAAAATTTCCAAATGTAACATTAGTATACAATAAAGGGCAGCGTTAACGCTTAACGTGAAACAAACCAACAGAAAATTCAAAGAGGCATAATGTGTGAATGATGTAATAAAAATTCTGTAAAAACAAAACAAATGGTTGGTAAAAATTATTGTTATATAAAATTAATGGTAAATTTAAAATATAATAATAATTATAGAGCAATTAAGAAATTCTGCGGTACAAATTTATGGCATTTACACTCTTTTGTTATTACATTTCAAACAGTTTGTCATCGAACGATAAATCTGAGGTGAATTTGTAGACAAAAGATATTCTACACTCAAGGGAAAGATTAAAGAACATTTCCTAATACTCTTCAGAAACTGTGCGTTGTCTATTTTTGGGCAATTATTGAAGAAAATATGGTTAAGGAATTCTTCTTCCTCTCCACATTCACACATCGGGGATGCCAATACATTAATTCTATGTAGATGAGTGGCCACGCAACAATGACCGATTCTCATTCTACATAATAGTTGAGATATTTCCAGTTTATTAAAAATCAATAGAAAAAACACCACGCACACTACTGTAATGTTATGTATTTTATACTCACACACACTTCAATGTATTTGACATTATTTGACACAATCTTTTGTTTATCTGTGGTCAAACTAATATTTTAGCATTATTAATATAAGATTAATAATATAATCCATTTTTGTAAGGGAGGTTTTTTCCGCTCCAGTAAGATGTACGTATCTTGAAAATTTATTCAAATTGCTACGTATACCTCTGATACATGTATTAAATTATAAAATTGTAGGAACACATACGTGTATACCTATACTCCATTTTAAAATGGGTAAGATATTCATTTCTTAAAAAAAAATCCTTTGATCCCCTTATTTTGGCCTTTTTGTTACAACATAAATAAATAGGAATACTGTGTTAACAAAATATAATATGTATTTTATAATTTTTTCGAGTATCCAAATATGTAATTGGAAAGTAATACACCATATATAAGAAAGTCGGGTGAGTGCGAACACTTATAACTCGAGATCGGCTAAACAGTTTTTATGATGCTTGGTTTATTCGATTCTTCTCAGCTCTCGGATAACAGAATAACTAATAAAAAGTTCAAAAATGGATAATAAATAGTATAAAATATAATATTAAAGATAGTACGGAATGGATTTACTGACAATAACGCCATCTGTGAAAAATTCTAAAACAATTTAATTTTTATGTAGAATTTCTTCAAGCTTTCAGAAATAATTTTTAACGTTCAAACGCATTTTTGTATAAATTCGGAATCGATTGAAAATTCAAAGTAAGGACTACAACCGGCCAACGTGTGTCGGGAAAGTTAGTAATAATATAACAACATTACGGCTGGTGGTTGAATTCGTTTGACTGTTCTTTAACGATTGACATTTATTTGGTCGACCTTTTAAAACGTTTGCTATTTTGGTTATAAATTTTTAAAATATTTGCGCTGTATTATTTTAGTCCACTGAATTCGTTATCCCACTAAAATAACTCTACCAGCACGTATTTATTTCATTTTTTGGGTGAAATTACTACTTAAACAAGTGGTCGACCAGTGATAGAAATTCGACCATAACTTATTTAAATTATAAGTTTGAATATTATTAAGGTTTATTTGTCAAAAAAGAGTGAGCGCTATTTCAAAATTTCTTTTCAAAAACAATGACATGGATACGTCAAATTTGAAATGTTCATATGTTCAAAGTTTTTTATCTATTATTATTAAAGACAAAAAATATAAAACTATTCTCAATTTGAACACAGATAAACAAAAGAATATATGCGTCTGTGTCAATGTCAAATACATCGACGTGTGTGTGTGTGAGTATCAAATACATAACATTACAGTAGTGTGCGTAATGTTTTTTTAATTGATTAAATCTATTTTTATGCATTTTCTTTAAATATTATCATTCGCTTCTCTCTATAAACTATAAGTGTGCTGAATCTTATAAGTACCTACTCATTCGTCCGCGCAATTTCGTAAAATTGGTCACGTAGTTTTTCCTTCACGTATTAATATATCTATAGATAATTTCTCAGTTGCACATACAATAATTCAAAATTTACATAACTATATTCGGTTAATGTGTACATACCTACACAGTTTTTTCTATTTATTATTAAAGACATACAAATATTCACCAACTTTCAATTTATATCCCGCCATTTCCAGCTCAACCTTCCATTTGAATAAACCGCCTTCAAAAATCTTTCTGCGCCCATTATGAGGCGCTTTCAATTTACATTTGTTTCTATGAAGTTGATGATCTTTACAAGTAGTCTGTGGAATTGTGTGTGAGAATCAAATACGTAACTATGTAGTGTTTGTAATGTTTTTTTTATTGATTTAAATTAAAAATATTATGCACAAAGTTTTTCCTTCACGTATCAATATATTATTATAGGTACTAATTCGAAATACAGTATACGTCACATATTATATTAGGGCCATAAAGATACAGAAAAGTTGTTTTTTTTCGGAGTTAGATAAGTTGGCCCTCAGGTGCAAAATAAAATTTATGCAGACAATCACAAATTTTTCTTTTATAAAAATTTTCTTCTCCTGGATAAATGTGGTGGTAATACTCTCTGGGCAGTATCTACCTACGCCAAAATCAAATCTTTCTCCGTTAGTTTCTTATTCTTTTTTCTGTGTGTACTACATATTGTGCCTACATAGTTAATTACTCAACCCTTTTCATCATGGTTTGATAAGCAATGGGAAGCTAGACAATAATCTATTCAATAACCTACGGATCAAGCTTAACGAATCAACAACGTAAAGCAAGCGGGTATAAGAATGTCAATACCAAACTTCTAAACACTCGTATGTTTATTGTTTACGTAACATTCTGTATTTGGGTCTTGGTTAAAATACATAGAACCAACCGATGGAAAGCTCCACAATCTTATCTCGAATCTAAAGTTCAACCATTAAATCAACCCATATTCACGATCGGTTCTCTAATTTATTCCACAGGCGACTGTAACAAGGGTAGATTGTTATTGTATAAAGGGAAATAACATAGTCATGTTTACAATAATTAACGGTTGCGACAAATTTCGGAGCTATCATAAACAATCAGATAACACGATTATGATAAAAAGCTTTTGTTACAAAGATTAGTTTTATTCTAAGTGTGTACTGTTTATTCAAAATTGTAACTTATATTCAAAAGGTTCCATTCAAGAAATGGCGTTATATCAAATGCTGCTTTCGTCACTTTTAAATACCTTCAAAAAACAATTTTTTTTCCATATTTTTGTATGGGTTAAAACTTTGAGTGGGTAGTCTGGTATGAAAACTAAAGTAAACGGCTTTAACACAACCCTAAAAAATCAAAATATCTTCTAAAAGGAAGACATACATTACCTAGGTACATATTATTATTAAACCGAAAAAATCTACAGTTTCAAAACTTATGGGGAATAACAATATAAAATACAAAAGTCGATGGGCTTTATACATAAACCGGGTACCTATAGCCAAAAATATTGACATAACCTAAAACACGTAGAACTTCTTATATGATTATATGATATTTTGGATATAAAAACAATGTACGCGTTTCATGCAACATCTAATGCGGCAAAAAAGCAAGGGCAGTAAAAACAAAAAGCAGGCTAAGAACTTGGATTAGCCGAAATGATAAAAATGCGTGCTGCAAATTCCATGCGAGATCTTGTATGCTATATAAAAATCCAAAAGATATTGACTAAGAAGAAAACTACATTCTTCTTATTGAACGTATTTTGAGGTATAGAAATTCAGAATGTACCATAATAATTGCACAATAAGATTTGAGAAATTGATTTTTATTGTTGTCTCTATAAGTTGCATTTTAACCACAGAGAGTATGGCGGGAAAAATTGTAATAAAATTCACTTCAAAAGATTCCAATAGCCAACAATTTCTTACTTATCTGTTTTAAATAAAATAAAACCTCCGATTCCACATTCTTCAATTGAAGCAACCAATAAATTCAATAGTTTGCAAATATTCTTTCGTGAATTCCTTGATAAACCGACCTCGGTAGCCTAGTTGTACTAGCGTGGACTTCAGATCCGAGGTCCCGGGTTCGATTCCCGGTCGGGTCAGAGTTTTTCTAAGTGTTTTTTCACTTGAAATTTCTACCCGGGGTTGGCCTGTCTCAGATTGGACGGGACCGGTTGACTGGAAAAAATTGCCTCAATGAGATTTATTCGTTTGAATATATTTTTGTAGACATGATTCTTGTATGCATTGCGTTGTAAACGTCCACATCCCAGAAGCTAAGAGTATTTACCTATGTTTGAATTAATGAGATTTATACGTTTGAATATATTTTTGTAGACATGATTCATGTATGCATTGCGTTCACATCCCAGAAGCTAAGAGTATTTACCTATGTTTGAATTAATGAGATTTACACGTTTTTAGACATGATTCTTGTATGCATTGCGTTCACATCCCAGAAGCTAAGAGTATTTACCTATGTTTGAATTAATGAGATTTATACGTTTGTAGACATGATTCTTGTATGCATTGCGTTCACATCCCAGAAGCTAAGAGTATTTACCTATGTTTGAATTAATGAGATTTATACGTTTGTAGACATGATTCTTGTATGCATTGCGTTCACATCCCAGAAGCTAAGAGTATTTACCTATGTTTGAATTAATGAGATTTATACGTTTGTAGACATGATTCTTGTATGCATTGCGTTCACATCCCAGAAGCTAAGAGTATTTACCTATGTTTGAATTAATGAGATTTATACGTTTGAATATATTTTTGTAGACATGATTCATGTATGCATTGCGTTCACATCCCAGAAGCTAAGAGTATTTACCTATGTTTGAATTAATGAGATTTACACGTTTGTAGACATGATTCTTTTATGCATTGCGTTCACATCCCAGAAGCTAAGAGTATTTACCTATGTTTGAATTAATGAGATTTATACGTTTGAATATATTTTTGTAGACATGATTCATGTATGCATTGCGTTCACATCCCAGAAGCTAAGAGTATTTACCTATGTTTGAATTAATGAGATTTACACGTTTGTAGACATGATTCTTGTATGCATTGCGTTCACATCCCAGAAGCTAAGAGTATTTACCTATGTTTGAATTAATGAGATTTATACGTTTGTAGACATGATTCTTGTATGCATTGCGTTCACATCCCAGAAGCTAAGAGTATTTACCTATGTTTGAATTAATGAGATTTATACGTTTGAATATATTTTTGTAGACATGATTCTTGTATGCATTGCGTTGTAAACGTCCACATCCCAGAAGCTAAGAGTATTTACCTATGTTTGAATTAATGAGATTTATACGATTGAATATATTTTTTAATATTTTCTTTATTTTATTGCTATTTTTATAGTGGTCGACCAGTGCTCGAAATTCGAGAATAAATAATTTAGATTATAAGTTTGAACATTATTACCTAAGGTTCCATTCTCAAAGACTGAGCGAGCGCTATTTCACAATTTTCTTTCAAAAACAATGACATGGATTTGTCAAATTTGTAATGTTGATAAGTTTTTATACCTACTTTTAACAGACAAACAATATTAATATATTCCTACTTTTAACAGACAAACAATATTAGTATATTCTCAATTTGACCACAAGTGAACAAAAGAATATATGCGTCTGTGTCAATGTCAAATATATCGAAGTGTGTCTGAGTATCAAATACGAAACAATACAGTAGTGTTTTTTTATTCACAGAATGTATTTTTATACATAAATTTGAAAAAATATTAGCATTAGCTCCTTCTTTATAGAAACTATTACATAAGTGTGCGAAATTTCATACTCCTCCGTCCACGCAATTATCGTAAAAATGGTCACAAAGTTTTTGCTTCACGTTTTAATATATAGATAATTTATTGTTGCTGCTTTGCATCAATAATGAATGCTTTTTCGACTTATAAAATTCAAGTTAGTAATGATGTAGTTGTCAAGTCTTTCGACATTGTAGTGTAGTGCAAAAAAGTTTGTTTCATAAAGATAGATTTCAAATAAGTTTTAGCCGCTTTTTGCAAACCTAAGGAAGGCTGAATTTGAACGGCAATGGGCCTTATCTCTGTGTCTCTAGAAAATAAAAGTAGTACAGTTTGTAGTTTTTTTTTTTTTTTCAGCAAAATTCTATAAAATCAGTAAGCCTAGACAAAATGCATTTGGCGATCGACTACAAACGAATTCTTCGACAATGTACATAGAGTAGGAAGAAAATTAATTGTCAACTTTTTATATTTTTATCTAAGTGTTATTGTTAATTGTTTATATAATCCAGTGGACAGTTAATTTTTTCTCACTATGCATTGGCAAAATCTTCGTTTGTAGTCGAACGCCAATTTGAATTTGTCTACGGGGGCAGGTCCTCTTTAAAAGATGGAGAGAAATTTTTAAAGGCAGAATCTCAATTTAAATAAATCACTCAATTGTGAGTGGAATTGCAGAAAATTAAAAAAAAAAACCTCAATTCCATGCAGTTTTAAAAATATCAAACAAGTACTTTCTTAATAAAACTAGGTAGGTACCTACTCCAGCATTATGAAACATTATTAAAATACAGCTTTATGAAAGATTCAATTGCGACAGGTAGACATTACTCAACAAATAAAATTATGATATGAATATTATTATGATTGTCAAACAAGTAATAATTAAATACGAATACAGTGTGAGAAATTCTAAACAACGTTACCACACACACCATCGTTTATTTGAGTAGTTAATTAATATTTACAATTAGCATTGTAAAATGATACTGACGGATTTAATAATACACACAGCAATGATTGTGTTATTGAATAGTGATAGGTGATATGTTTTAATGAAGTACAGAATTATTTTTTATTCACTGAAGACCCTGTTCTAGCTGGTCGCATGATCGCATGAACGCATAAACAAATTTGTGATAGCACGTTAAATAATAAATTGCGTTACCTAACTGCCATCGTATGATCGCGCGTCCACTTTCCTTGACAACGCAAATAAATAAATATGAATGTTGGTAAGTAAGAACTTTTGGCAAGTAGGTGTCGTATTAATTATTATCGATACAAGCGACGCGCGATCGTTTCAAACAAGGAACCGATCGCGATCGGACGATCGAATTTACGTCTGTCCGTCTGCCCAGTTAGGGCACGTTCATACAATGTTATATTATTATGTTTGGAACAGGGCGTCCGCGTTCATGCGATCATCGCAATCGCAAGAGCGTGCGTGCGTGTTCTAGTATTGACCCCACATTATGAAGTTGATAAGTTGTGTGAAATAATTAAATCTTTTTTTGTTTTTTTTTCGAAGGTCTAAGGTAAACTAATGCATGTATAAATAAGGGTTCTATCTATCTATAATATAAAAGAAAGTCGAGTTAGTGCGAACACTAATATATCGTAGTATAATATACGTAGATCGGCTGAACAGATTTTTACGATGCTTGGTTTATTGGATTCTTCTCCGCTCCGAATAACAGAATATTTATTAAGAATTCGAAAAATGGATAGCAAAAAATATAACATATAATATTAAAGTTAGTATGGAACGCATTTACTGACAACAACGCCATCTGTGAAAAATCCATTATAACACAATTTTTATTTAATTGAGTTTCAAAACATTGGCACGAAGATATTTATAGAATTTCTTTCAAGCTTTTAGAAATATTTGTTTAACATTAAAACATATTTTTAACGTATTTTTGTATAAATTCAATCAATCAATCAATTCTCCCTTTTACACCCCACTCAGGGGCATAGGGAGGCAACAAGAGCTCTTGTATAAATTACAAATTAGAAATCAATACCTATGCATAGTAAGAACTACAGGACAACGTCTGTCAAGAATGCTAGTTAATAATAAATGGGAAAAGAAACGAAAATTGGAAGCAGGTACTTATGTATAAATACTCAATATAAGGATGTGTATCCATTCCATTATGACGGTAAATTCCGAAATTGACTTTGGTGTGACCCCAACAGAGTGGAATAACATAAAAAGGGTGTAATAATAAATGTACCAAATCTAATAAAATATGAAAGAAAAAGAGGAAAGTGACAGGGAGAAAGTAAAGAAGGTTGCCTAAATAAATCAAAAAGGAAGTGACAACTTCCTCCGAATCAAACAAGGAAACTTTTTGCAAATTAACTTACTCTCCGGTCGAATGCTCACGGCAAAAAAATTTCTAGAGTCGCGATTCTTTGAGGTAATTGTTTATGTAACCTGTGCCTGAGTTTTGAATAAAAAGTAGTATTTGAAATTTATGTAACTGCCTTTATTAAAATATATTTTACCTTCCCAAAGTAGGCACTTTGATTTTCATTTTCAGAAAGTTCTTCTCTTTGCTGTTTTAAATACTTTTTGATTAGTTAAGCCATGTTTTTGTTGTCCGTTGTTTTATATTAAATACACCCATACTACGTCAAAGCCCTTATTTCTATTTTATTTAGTTAAATGTCAGTGAAACAGACTTGACTGCTTCAAAACGCCTTTGCGTCTATCACACTTATTAAGAAAATATTAAAAAAAAATAAAAACCAAAGAAGAAAAACTAAAACTACAAGTTAATTTCATATTTAAGCAGATCATCAATATTTCTACACCAAATAGTCAATTCGCTTGCAGAAAAGTTCATACGTGATATTAAAAATATCAATCTCATCAGAAAGCCGATTCATTAAGAGCACCGCTCGTTTAATTGGTGAATGTTTTGTAACGTTTGTAGGTCGTCTATGAATAGTAATGTTATCCGCTTCCAGCAAGATCAATTTAATTAAAGACAGTCTGTGACCACGGTAGGCCTTGAAGGCAGGAACGTGGTAGCAGTGGAGGAGGGGGTTTTAGCCGGTAGGAGTCCGGCACTACCATAAGGGTGTCCATGAGGATTTCCCCCTCATATAAAAAAAAAGGTCGTCTATGAACTGAACATAAAACAAAAAATGGAAGCAAGATCTCATGTAATTGTCAGGCACGTAGAGATTCAGCTCAATGAGTAGGTACCTGCGGGTTTTTAATTATACCAGTTATAAGCTTGAAGAAGTGCCTACAAAGGTATTCTCTTCTTCGCCTCTCCAACGTAGTAGTGTTTAAGCACACAAGTATAAATAATGAGGATTGGATATAACGAAAGCTATTGTAAAAAATACAACTTGTTAATTCCTAGATAAAGATACTTATACCCTTTAGATAAAGGGTAACGAAAAAGTAAAAAAAAACTCGTTACTTAGTTCTATAAGTAGTTAAAAGTTACTGACGCTTACTTCAATTTATTTTTTCTTTACACCTTTTCAAAGTACCATAGTTTTCGACATATCGTAACGTAGTATTTTCACATGCATACAATGGTATAAAGTCAAGAAAAGACAGCTTTCAACACTAAGAAAAATATTTCAAGGGTTGTATACTCGACTAGCTAGTACAAAAATTCCAGAAGTTCAAAGTTCAAATCCAAACTAAACAAATGAATATCGTTATGGCGATTCTGTTTTTTGACAAACTAATTGATTGCTTTAAATAAGTAATGTTATCTTAGCCTACGCGTGATATAAACTGAAGGCCCGCACTTTGTAGCTCTGAAGCCTTGATGAAGATTGTTGTAGTGTTACTAAAAACAAGGCAGTGATTTGAGTCTCGACCTTTGGAAATGTTATACTAAAATGTGGGATGCACCCACAAACATATATCCAACAGAAGACCATAATATTCTATTCACTCAGCCGTGTCAAAATCGGCATTCAGTATTAAATTTAATGGCAAAAGTACCTGTTGGGAATTTTCTAATGAAACACCGTGCAGCCACTCGTGTGGAAGTTCGCTCTTGGTAAGTTTGTAGCTGGAGGCGAGACGGGAAACTTGGTTATACTCACATCACGGTGTTAGAAACAATGTAAGGCGGTGTTGCTTATGCCGGCTATACACGATTAAGCCTATCGTCGGGCTTGAAGCGGCTTCAGTTATACTTTATGGCTACAATTGGCATCACAAACCTATCCATCAAGGCGGCAAAACCTAAAATCAATAATAAAGTTTTACAGAAAATAATTAGTCCAAGGCTCGAGACTACACACTTGCTGATAATTTTAGAAACTTATGTATCTGATATCTCTGGTGACAGAAATTTTAACCCATATCAGCCCAATCTAGGTACTGTATATTATTCTTTCATGTGCTAAATAACATTTCTCACGAAATGGATGACACCTAAAATAATAGTTTCAAACAAATTTCCTCTTTCATTCCTGTACACTTTTTACATTCATTACAATTTTCCCAGTGTTGTTATCTGGTTGAGAATCCTGGCATTTGACAAAGACTCAACAGAAGAAGACCCTTGCATTGCATTGAGAATAGATTTCTACGACACATTTTGGGAATTAAGTGGTACCACTATGTCTCAAATGAGACCGAACGCACCAGAATAGCACAGCAGCCAATCACTTCATTAATCCAGAATAGCAGATTCAGATGGCTAAGCCATGTTCTCCGCATGTCCCCCGAAAGTCTTGAATATGCAAGCCTTTTCTACAATCCGTGGATGGGACACGAAGGAGGGGCAGGCCAAAATTAACAATCAAGCAGGCCTTCACTGCTGTTTTTCGAGTGGTTGGACTAAGTTGGGATGAAGCTGTGAACTGGCACAAGATAGAGAGGCTTGGAGGAACTTCCTGGCGTCCACATGCTTCCACGCTGGGAGCGAACGGGCATTTAATACATTTTTTTTTCGTCTCTATGAACAGTGTTTTCTTGATTGATATTTTTTCTCTACGCGGCGTCGTCCATATATTATGGTGAGGACCTGTTTTAAACTGATGCGTCATCACAGAAGCTTGACAAAGAATTTGAATATGTGTAATAATAATCATTGGATTAACCCCGTTAGCACACCTCCGCCGCGGATTAGCCGATGCGACGACGGTCACATCTGTCAATTTCTGCGCGCCATGTTGAGAGTGAGATAGCATGCTCAAACCCGTACTGTTTTCTATACATTCATCTCTCTCTTGCGGTGTTTCGCCATAGATTACTTCAAATTGTATTCACACCTCCGCCTATTATTTCGCGGACCCGTGTGTTTCACATTCCGCCCGCTTTTGAAGTTGTCAAAATCGACAGAATTTTGGAGCGAAATTGAAGCGAACGTCATGTTTTCCATAGAAACCACAGATGGAAAACGTTAATTGCGTTTTGTTGTGGGATGGTTTGCAGAAGTTGGATGTGCAAATTTTCTAAATTGTAAGTAAAAACATTGTTTATGTTTAAATATTTAAAAAATTATATGAAATGTGAAATAATATTGTGGTTTTAATTATTTATATTTCCCAACAAAACATAACCATAGAATACTTACCTACTTATGTGCATTTTTCTCTTTCGCTACTCGTTTACCCGCCAGTGTACTAACACTACCTGCGATTTCGCTTTCTGCAGTTTCGTGTGCCACGATTCGCGGCGGAGGTGTGCTAACAGCCTCCACATCAGACCCGCTGTAGACTTGATGGATAGGCTTGATCGTGCGTGACCGTCTTTAGAAACAATGTCTAACGGAGTTATGTTCAAACACCGCGAAGAAGTTACAGTAGAATTATAGATAAGACTTTATTTAAGTACGTAATTTTTGAAAATTATTATGAATCCGAATATTATAATATTATAAGACATAAAGAAGGCTAATAATAGAATCTTATGAGACAGCAAAGAAATATAAGTAGCAGACGCTTGCTCTAGAACAACGCTTCTATAATATTTTGTTTCGATAGAGTTTTTTTTTTTTTTTTTTTTTTGCTCTGCACTCGTTGTCGAGTGATTCGGCTTCGATAGAATTGGTCAGTAAAAAATCAAGAAAGCCACTGCAGTTGTGCATAATTTGATGGAATGAGAGTTGGGTGGAAAAACACACGAATTTGGTTATGTATGTTTTGATAAGACACCCGTACCTATAACTATCCAGTAGGTATACATTTTTGGCAAAACACAATATATGATGATGGCTTTATGAGAGATGTCGCCAATCTTCGGCCCGCTATAAAGTTATGTGCTCTCGTCCTAAATGTTTTGTATTTTTTTTTTTACTTTCTCAGTTTACCCACAATTAAGGCTGTGGGATGCTTTTTGGTTTAAAATTTGCGCTTTGTACACAAATAAAAGCACAATAAACAAATATATAAACAAATTGCGATATTCTCACCCCCTCCGCCCTCCATCTCATCATTAAATCCCCTCCAAACCACTTTCAAGTGATTTATCGACGAGCCTTTTGTGTAAGTTTTTGGCTTCTGTGGATACAACAGTGGCAGCCTTGTTTCGCAAATCCAAACATGACGACTGTAGCGGGTAACCCTTCTTCTCACCTTCTACCATCCATGTGATACCACGTCGACAGTGTCATCTATACGGATCCCTCAATACTTCTTATAGTTTGAATCTCTTACCCTTTCATCTAAGTGTGTAGATATCACATACCTCCTCTTAGGTCCTGATCGAGATGAAGAACAGATGGTTCAACCCTTGAGACCAAAAGGTTGATGCTACAATTGCCTCGGCTATTAGTAAAGCAAGCTCTCATCATCAGGGCATTGTGAAGTTCGAGATTTGGAACATCATTTCAAATTAAAGTCCAAAAGCCAATTTAGTCACTATTTATTTCCAGACACAAGAATTTAGTCAGTTACAAGTTCGGTACAAAAAACACAGGTTACATTAGTATTAAATTATGCGTTCGTTTAGGTTTCACTCTTGTCAGTCCGTTACATATTTAATAACTTCTCTATTTAATATAATGTTCTATTGATTTCTAGTATTAATTGTTCATGGATTTTACACTAATTCCCACTGAGGTAGAAAAACACAGTTTCCACTCTGTAGACGTATAATTTCCCAGTCACAATTTATCAAAACTTGAATGTTTATTATATCTAACTTTTCATTTCTAAAACTTTCTATTATTTTCCTAACACTCTCCCTCGACGCAAAGCGCGCCGAGGGGAGATAAAAAAAACACACCTCTTAACTGTGGGCTGTCTATGCAAGGAATGCCGACTCACGCGCCGCGCTCTGGTAGATCTCAGAGGGCTGCGGTGAAGAAAGATGAAGTGGGTTGAGAGGGGGGGGGGGGGCATATCCTGCTACGGGAGAAATTCGGCCTTCAGAACACATTGGAGAATAATAAACGTTCACCAAAATTGTCTATCCTATTTTTAAGTGGTTTTATTGCGATAACTCTTGAACTAATAATTTTATAGACGAAATTATCTAGACCTATACTGATGAAATAATTATACCCAATTCACATGCTACACGACATAAAACACCAATTAGCGAAGTCTACGACATCGATTATCGCTCTCAGATATAATATTACTAGCTTTCCCGACAGACGTTGTCCTGTGGTTCTCTAGCCCAATACAAAAAACAAACAATACAAAATTCATTCGATTGAGTTTAGCGAAGAAGAAGAAGCTAATAACATTAAAATATTTCTGAAACATCCATATTTCATTCGTATTCAAAGCTCTGGTGGGAACAACGTAAGAATAATGCGCTCGCGCACACACCCTACCTCACCTATGAAGTAGGTACCAAACAAATGTGCCCGATAATATTGTTGACTTTGTATGAAAATGTTCTAAAACGCTCGAAACGGTGCGGTGAAGTTAGTGGGATGGGCTACTGTACTACAATCATGTATGCGAGAATGAGAGGGAACTACCCGCGATGGCGTGGGCGTGTCGCAGGTAACCGTTCCATACTAACTTAAATATTGAATTTTACATCATTTTTTATCCATTTTTCAACTTTTTATTAGTTATTCTGTTATTCAGAGCGGAGAAGAAAACAAGTAATCAAATATCAGAAGAATCTGTTTAGCCCATCTCCAGTTATAAGTGTTCGCACTTACCCGACTTTTATTTATATTAGAGATAATAAAACACTTGACGGTAATAAACATAGCACAAAAATTAAGCCGCGTTTATATAGAGCATAATATACACAATAATTACTGAATATAGATACCTAATTTGTTTAGTTATTATGTAAGTGAAAGTTTGAGGAGCTGTGTAATAATAAGAACGACACTTGAAGAAAGTTTCGATTACTTTCTGCTTTATGACTTCATAAAATAAACCGGTCTAAATGTAGTAAACCAGCAATAATATCAATTTTAAATTACTAAATAAGAATAATAAAATGTCTTATTGCCTTGGCCTTTCAGGCATTTTGCGTTAGTGGATTCATTATATAGTTGAAATTAATAATAAACATTTTAGTTCTAAAATAACATCTTCATTTTAACGACCACTTACAGAGGATTTCATACTTAACATTGTAAGAAGCGCCTTTGAAATCATGACCAAAGCCCAGGCGCAAAAAGTCTCTGCGTTTGAAACAGAGGTTATCATAATCTGAAAAACCCGTTTCAAAAATACAATATTTATTGTATGTAAGAAATTATTGTGCTTACTTGATATTATCTTTTTTTACAGGTTGCAATTATTAATAGTAATTATTATTCTCGGAATGGCAAAATCGACACGACAGTTTGTCGGATATCGGTTCCTACCCAAATTAGGCTGTGCTTCGTTTGGGTAGTGCGTTTACACCAAACGAAGATAGAGCCGAAGCTTGAAATCTTATAGGTAATATAAATGAAAGTCGAGTTAGTGCGAACACTTATAACTCGAGATCGGCTGAACAGATTTTTACAATGCTTCGTTTATTAGATTCTTCTCTGCTCCGGATAACAAAATAACTAATAAAACATCGAAAAATGGATAAGTAACAAATAATATAAAATATAGTACCTATTAAAGATACTATGGAACGGATTTAATGACAACAACGCCATCTGTGAAAAATTCCATAACAACACAACATTGAGTTTCAAAACATTGGTACGAAGATTTTTGAAAGAATTTCTTTCGTGATTTCAGATAATTTTTTAATATTTAAACGTGCCTTTTTGTATAAATTACAAATTTGAAATCTATATTCTTAGTAAAGACTACAGGACGTCTGTCGGGAAAGCTAGTAGAATATATTCACTTTCTTTTATCGTTGATATTGACAACCATGGAAACAACAACGAGCAAGAACTAATTAATTCATTACTAAGATGACAGATTACGCGCGACAGAGTTCTGGTTCATTCTCGTTCTTGTTTCCTTGGTGTCTAAATCAGTGATCAAAACAATATATGTACTTTATTTTCAGCTCTGGTTCTATGTTCGTTTGGTGTAAGCGCACATTAGGATAATTTTCTTACGTTACGATGGAACCCCGTGTACGAAGGGTCGTATGTTTTTAGTTATAGATGAAAAAATATATATATTAAGTTTTTGTGTTTATTTATTCAAACTAATTAGTATTTCACACAGTTAAGTCGACCGAGAAACAAAATACACAAAACAACAAAGAGTAAATACATACGTACAACATGCCGAACTACTTTTAGAACTATTCACCCCTTCGATGTAATTAATGAAACGCGAAATAAATAATTAAACTTTATTAGTTTACATCATCCATTTCTCAAAGTCATCTCGGCTTTAATTTCATGAGACAACCTTATGTACCTACTATTTTACGCTATTCACGTATTCTAGAGTAAGTTCAGTTGATAGACAAAAAATATTGAGGAGAGAGAATCGATTTTAAACTTTCAGAGTCTCCAGTCATGCACACCTTGTGATAAAGCCGTATTTCTCATTATAGATACGCAATCATTTTTCAAAATGTATTTAATTAAACCATCGGTTAAAAAATCCTTCATGTTCTTAAATCCACGTCATTTGAACAAAACCCCTACTTTTTAGACCGATAACCATTTTATTTAAAGTAATGGTTTTGATTACTACCATTAAATTTCTCTTCTGTTTTTATTAGTATAGGTACCTACAGAACAACAGACCTAGAACAGACTTTGTCTATTGAGGAAGTATGTAAGAAAATGAGTAGCTAAATGGGCTTTTTTATTTACACAGCATAATGTTTCTCAAAAAATTATGGCATATTTTATTGATTTTGGGGCTACTTAGAAACTAAGGAAAACCAATTTGGTATATATACCTACGTGAAGATACATTAAAAATGTAATATTTGGAAATTCTTCAATTAACTGGCAAAACTGAAACTGGCCGAAGAAGTGTAGGAAGACAGCCGATGAGGTGGAGCGACGACATTGTGCGTACCCTTGGGACAGAGTGGATGGGGATGACCATCAGAGACAGAGAGGAGTGGCGTGAGCATGAAGAGGCCTGCAATGGATGATCAAGATATGAATATGAATTCAAGTAACAGAAAGATAAGGAGTAGATTTATGATAATAATATAATAATATGATTATCTTCAAAAGGACATAATGTTGCTAAAAAATTACATTAATTTTTGATTATTGAGGAACGGGGTGAAGAAAATTTGCGAGTGCATCAAAAAATCATCTCAATTTTTTTCGAGTGAAATGGAGAGCTCTTGTTGCCTCCCTATGCGCCTGAGTGGGGTCCAAAGGGAGTTTGATATTTCTTTAAAGCCACGGCTAGACTATGGGCCATGCTGGCCAAATAGAGGCTCTGGCCTATCATGGGCAAATAGTGTGGCCGCTCCACCAATGACCAATATCGCCAAATATTTGACATTGGCCGTTACTTGTTGTCGATCGAGTTCGCAAGTATTGACCAATATTGGAACAATGTTGACAGCTGTCATGTCTTCCATGTTGTTATTTTCATAGTGTTTTGTACACTTTTATTATAATCCTGATAAAATAATGGAAGTTGACAATGATAATATCATATTATGGCATTAATTGCATCATCCTATACAGTGATACATGCGGCATCTGCTTTTCTGTCATTAAAAATAATTAAAAACGCAAACGGCAAAGACGGTGGTTGATGCTTTCTTTAAACCACTCGAGTATGTATGTAATGTACCCATGATTCTTGTTTTTTTTACCAAATCTTTTATTTTCATTTATGTTATAGTCCAAATCAACCTGTAAGAGCTAGATAAATATATACCTATTGCAAAACAATAAACATCAATAAAAATTGAAGGTTAGGTTTAATAAAATTATGAATGTTTTTATTGTGTATATTTGTGAATTGGAAATTATATTAAAATATCCTTTTTGCCCAGGGAGATAAACTCTCTTGAAAGTCCCCACTCAGATAGGAGTAGGTGAATAATTATTGTAGATTAGAATGTAAAATGATGAATAAAAGCAAGAATTAATCAATAAATCAGTGATAGAAACATTGTGTAGCAGTCTAGCCTCGTGCCAGCTGTCAGAGTTGGGCCAATAGTGTAGCCAGGTGTACAAGTATATTTGCTAAATGTTGCTACTTGCCAATGCTTGGCCAGAGCCACTAATTTGGCCATCCTGGACCAGCATGGGTGTAGCCGTAGCTTTAGTTAAATAAATCTGGTCTCATTCAAAGTGTACAAAAATACACTTTCGACGTCATAAATAATTTTTATTATTATTATTCACACTAACCAAAGGGTCGTGAAAGTAGAGATGGTCAGCACTGGGATTCGGAACCACAACCTTTAGTACGCTGAACGTACGAAAGCCGTCGACTGATACCACTGGTCTACCAACTACTTCATATTGTTTACATTTTTGGTTACTAGCTGATACCCGTCTTTGAGAAAGAAGAATGTCACTTTCAGTTTTTATAAAAAAGAGAGGAAAAAGTCTGTACTTAACTCACATTACAACAAAATTTCCGTGTCCATATATTTCTGTTGGACTCGGAAATTTTGTTGTAATGTGAGTCCTCGATTGTGATGAACACTTATAACTCGAGATCGGCTCTACAGATTCTTTCGATGTTTGATTTATTGGATTTTTCTCCGCTGTTGATAACAGAATAACTAATAAAAAGTTGAAAAAAAAATGGACAAGAAATGAAATAAAACATAATATTTAAAAAATTTGAATTATATAATTAGAAAATAAATAGAAAAAAAATATTTAAAAAAAAAATGTTTTAGTAGGTATCATTGTTCAGTATCATTATAGAACATTCTGGTAAAAATTGTATTAGTATAAAAAAATTCAATATGAGACACTGTTTATAATATACTAACCTATATGTATATAGAAAATATTTTCTAAAAAAAATATTGCATTTCTATTTTGTTAACTGAAAAGTTGATAAGAATATTGTATTATGGTATATGTATTACCTATTTAGAGTTATGTATCTCCTCACCTTTACACAAATGCCTATGCATTTTTGAAGGGGGGAATATTAGGTATATTAAATAAATAAAAAATAGTATGGAACGGATTGCGACGTGCCAACAACATCGCAGGTAGTTCCCTCTCATTCTCGCATACGTGATAGCCGCTCTTAAAGTAGCCCATCCCACTTACTTCACCGCACCGTTTCGAGCGTTTTAGAAATTTTTTATACAAAGTCAACAAAATTATCAGGCACATTCGTATATATTCTCACGTTGTTCCCGCCTGAGCTGTGAATATGAATGAAATATGATTGTTTAAGAAATATTTTAATGTTATTATTTTATTTGTTTAACTCAATCGCACTAATTATACGCACATATGAACGGGCCGCCTCTGGTTAGGACTACAGAACAACGTCTGTCGGGAAAGCTAGTTTCTTATAAATTTAATTGGTACATCGTGGTTGTACGCCCTCGAATGATTACGAGAATGCATATTTGCTTTCTTTGTTTAAATTTCCTATTATTAAAATAATAAACCAAAATATGAAGGCACATATTTGGATGGGGAAAAAACTTAAATAAAGTGTATTCATTACAAAAAGAATTCTTGTATACTCGAAACAACTGTCAGTTGACGTTAAATCCAATATGGCAGGTTAAAATCTACAGAGATCAGCTCACAATCAAGCGATATGCGTTAAACTATCTCGATGACAGCTTGATCGCAATATTTTCTTACGCTGAGCTATTTTTCCACTGATCGTAGTTTTTAAATAAAGCAGTTATGACCATGTTTTCAAGCTGGCTGCAAATGCTGGCTGGCTAATCCACAAACCACATTAAAGCACCCACAGACATTTCATGAAAATTAGGGCCCATTTAAGAATCCTATAAATATAACTCCCGAATCTTTGAAATAAAAAAATTTCTTGATCCACTATATCATAATAATTTAAATCCCTATGGCTTTTGTTCAGAAAACGCTATTAGCTTGACAAAACTGAGAAACATAAATATTCATTCCCGGAAACAAAAAAACAAATGAAATACATTAAGTGAGCCAAGGGATGGGTTGATGAAACGAGTCTGTTCTACAATTTTAGTGCTGAGATAATACAAGTCATTAAGGGTGTCCTTTACGCGAGACAGTTAGCCTTCGTGTACCATCATACTAGTAACTTGCCTCTTCAAGTCACTTAATTAGATTTATTTATCAAAGTTCTTTGAAAATAAACTAATTACCAGCTCTAAGAGAGGGAATAGAGTCATAGGTACTATTGAAGCTGTGTTCTAAGCACTGCGATGCTACCTACATTTTTTTAAAATGTAAAAATGAATCAGTGTTCACTCAGAGTGAACACAAATATTCTCTTTGAATCTTTCACAGCAATCAAATAAGCTTGTGTCGTGAAAGAGAAAGATGGTCGGCAACACTGGGGTCATGTCGTCTAGATCGAAACAATGCGAATGTCGGCTTTGTAACCGCCAGGCTAACAATCACTTCATTAAGATATTGGTCCTGGTTGGTTTGATTTTTTTCATTAGATTGGAGATCGAGGATCCAGCATTGGTAGAAAATTGACGTTGAAATTCAATTGAGTATACATAAGAATCGAATCATATACATATACATAAACTCAACAAACATTAATTTGCATTTTTTGTTTTTTTTTGTGGTCTTCCTTGCGAATCAAATACAAATTACTGACCGGAACGTCAATAATATGCGGGGCGTTGCGGCGAGGCCTTCGCGATTTTGTTTTGCTGTCTCTCTTCCGGTATATAGCAAAAGGGAGACCAAGTAAAATCGCGGAGGCCTCGGTTGCGGGGGGTAATTATAATTATTGGCACTACGTACAACTGCCAAGCGGGTTGATGTTCTCTGACGTTTGCCCATTGATCAAAACTATCCATCCAGGTGATTTACTCGGCGTTTGATGTATTGCATGGTTTTCAAAGCAGAGCACCATCGAAGAGATTTCTATAGGAACTTTAAATCAAATCCATCCCCGCGCATGGACATCAAATATTGGCACCCTGTGCTTCACACAAATAGTTAATAATACTATTGGTCGACCAGTGCTCGAAATTCGACCATAACTTATTAAAATTGTAAGTTTGAACATTGTTAAGGTTCCATTGTCAAAGACTGAGAGAGCGCTATTTCAAAATTATCTTTCAAAAACAATGACATGGATACGTCAAATTTGAAATGTTCATTTGTTCAAAGTTTTTTTTTCTATTATTATTAAAGACAAAAAATATTAATCTATTCTTAATTTGAACACAGATAAACAAAAGAATATATGCGTCTGTGTCAATGTCAAATACATCGACGTGTGTGTGTGTGTGTGTGTGTGTGAGTATCAAATACATAACATTACAGTAGTGTGCGTAATGTTTTTTTAATTGATTAAATCTATTTTTATGCATTTTTTTTAATATTATCATTCACTTCTCTCTATAAACTATAAGTGTGCTGAATCTCATAAGTAGGTACTCATTCGTCCGCGCAATTTCGTAAAATTGGTCACAATGTTTTTCCTTCACGTATTAATATATAGATAATTTCTCAGTAGCAGTAGTAGCACATACAATAATTCAAAATTTACATAACTATATTCGGGAGCGAATTTAGTTCATATTCGTTTGGCGCATTGAATGAAAGGAAGAAATGAAAATTACCTATTAGTATTCATTCAAATAAACTTCTTGTAAGCAAGTAGGTTCCTAATCGTTACGGTTCATTCATGAAAGAAGTCAAAGTAAATATTGACAGATATCTCAATCCTTTGACTCCATGACTGAGTAAATATTTAATATTTTAGAAGGAAGTTTCTTGATTAATATACTTGTATAAACCTACTCAAAAATCTACAATATAAAATAAAGTTAGGTTAGTGCGAATAGATAGATAGTTAGATTAGATAGTTAAAATGGTGCAGTCCCTGTATGAAGATTCCGAGTGTAGCGTCAAAACGCCAGGTGGTCCTACTGAAGCTTTCAGGATCACCACGGGAGTCAGACAGGGCTGCGTACTGGCTCCATTTATATTTATTATTGTTATGGACTTCCTCTTGAGAAAGTCCATGCAAGGAGCAAGAGGTATACCGATAACACAGAGAGATGGTCTAATGGGCGAACTGTGCGATCTGGAGTACGCGGATGACCTAGCGTTGTTCAGTACGACAGTGGAGAAATTACAGCGCAGTGTCTCAAGACTCTGCGACGAAACAGCACGCCTTGGCCTTCGAGTCAATGCCAGTAAGACGGAGCTCATGGCGAGTAATGCCTGCCCCGATAAACAGCTACCGATAACCATCGACGGTCACCAGGTCTCCCGGGTGGATAAATTTAAATACCTGGGAGCAACCATTACCACCTCTGGTGACCTCGGGGCTGAGCTCCCGATACTTATCGGTATGGCAAGTGGCGCCTTTAACAACATGACCAAGATTTGGAAAGCGTCGGCGTTTAGTGTCGAGACGAAATGTAAACTGTTTGATGCGTGTGTGTTGCCCATTTTCTTGTATGGGTGTGAGTCCTGGCACCTGACCAAGGCCCAGGCACAAAAAGTCTCAGCCTTTGAGATGAAGTGCCTAAGGAGAATTCTGGGCGTCAGATGGTACCACCGCATCACGAACGACGCTATACGCCGGCGCACCCAGCGTGAGCCCATCACCTCCACCATTGTGGGGAGGAGATGGACTTGGCTGGGACATGTGTTAAGGATGCCGAATGACAGTTGGCCGAGGAGAGCGCTGTTCTTCCTCCCATCAGGGTCCCGAAGACGAGGAAGACCCTCTCACACTGTGTTCCGCTCCTTCGAAGCAGAGCTGAGGGACATGGACATGGTGTGGGAGGAGGTCATAAACATTGAAGATCGAGCGCAATGGAGAGCTCTTGTTGCCTCCCTATGCCCCTGAGTGGGGTGTAAAAGGGAGAATTGATTGATAGTGCGAACACGTCTTATAACTCGAGATCGGTTAAACAGATTCTTCCGATGTTTGAGTTATTGGATTCTCCTCCGTTTCGGATAACAGAAAAATTATTATGAATTTGAACAATGGATATCAAATAATATATAAAATATAATATTAAAGTTAGTATGGAACGGATTTACTGACAACAACGCCATCTGTGAAAAATTTGTAATTACTTGACAACCATTGAATTTCAAAATATTGGTACCTACGCAGATTAACGATAGAATCTCTTACGAGCTTTCAGAAAAAGTTTTAAACATTCAAACATATTTTAACCGTATTTTTGTATAAATGACAAATTTGAAACAATATTCATAACAAGGACTACAGGACACCGTCCGTCGGCAAAGCTAGTATTTAAATATATCCGTTTTTATTATAGAAAGAGATAAGAATTAAAATAAGAAAACACAAAGGAAAATAGCTATTATTTCGTTTAATAGAATTAAACTTAAATCCGTATTTTTAATTAAATAAAACGACACCACAGGTCGGATTAAAATACCCTTTAAAAACAAACTGTTTGTGACGAAAAGTCTTTATGGTAACGAAAGATTTTAAGAATTTTTTTTTTTTTTATATTTTAAAGATAATTATTTGCGTTTAAGATTTTGATGATAAACTATGTGCAACAATTATTGCTTACGTGGAAATAAAAATCATTAAACGCTGTAAAATACTTGATAGAATGCTTAAAACACAAGAATAGGTCGTTAGAAAAATATTTTTGCTATTAAACCCAAGCGTAAAATCAAACATATCCCATCTTAGTCTGTCTTAGTCTAGACTCATAGATCATGGAATATAATTCAAAGGAAAATTTAAAACTATGTTCTATCAGAGCTGAGAGATTTTGACATGGTGTGGGAAAAGGATGGCATAGAAGCCGCACATGATTAAGCATTGTGGAAGGATCTTTTTGCCTCACTATGTTCTTAAGTGGTGTCACAAAGTCACAGTAAGTATGCAACATATTTGGTTTGTCATTGGTTACGCGAAGTAATCCGAAGGGTTTGTGAAAAGACCAGGTGCATTATTAGGAAAAAGGAGCGATAGGAAGGGTTTGGCTCTGACACTCACCTTGTAGTCCTGGAGACGCCAACTCTGGATGATGCGGCAGTTCTTGTGCACAAATTAGTCAAACAAAATAATAGCACGATAACAAAACAACTCGATGTCACAATAATTAATCAACACAAAAATAATACGAACGATGTTTCAATATATTACATTTCGACACTATGTTACCACACCGAGGTACCGTTTGCTCCTGACTAGTGTCAGAGATATTGAGAAGCAGGGATGTAGGTATAAGGGACAATTTTGACAATTAATGTATTTTTTTTGGATTTTAAGGAAAGCGTCCGGCGCAAACAGTCATAATTCATGGCTTAGTATATGCGAGAGTAATTTTTTCCGTATGATGATAAAGAATTATTGTATTCTGCATAATAAATGTAGGTACCTTTACGTTAGAATTAAGTATATTGCAAATAATGATATCACATAAAATCCATTTGTATACCTATTTGCGCTAAGTAATTCATTGTAAAATATTAGCATAGGTACATATACTATAACAAAATATTCAAAGTGTTGAAATATAATTTATTGGAAACCTATTTATTTATTAATCGTATGGTATATACATTACATTCTCCCTTTAAGCCCCCCCCCCCCCCGCACACCGCAAGTTAGCCCGGAGGAGACCAATCCGCAGCAAACCCGATCCGCACGAAACCGACTCCCTAGCTCCGACCAAAAAGCCGGCCCCAGACAAATCAAACCCGCCGCGAGTCACCCCAAAACCAACCCGCAATGCGGGGGGCCTAAACTCCACTCGAGAGCTCTCCATTGCGCTCGAAGGCGTCCGAGGCTCATTGTGCCTTTTCTGACCAGTTGAGGTTTAAAAACGTGAGGTGGTCAACCTCACGGTCTATGGTACATACAGTAAATTAAATAATCTTAAGCAATTCAAAATAATAATACTTACCTATATATTTATGAAAATAGTCAATATGTAAAAATAATGAAATCTTACATCACATCTTGGATGCTTACCTGAAAAGAAGAAAAAAAACTGCGTTAAAACAACATAATTACCATGTGTACAATAATTGTCATGTTTCATGAAATAAATAATGGTAAGTCACATTTCACAAAGTCACGTTTATGTATGTGTGAGGGGGCGTTCAAGTATTACGTAACGCAATTTGGGGGGGAGGGGGGGTCTTGCAAAACGTTACTGTGCGTTACGAGGGCGGGAGGGGGGGGTTTGAACAACTCGTTACGTAACGGTATTTTTTTTTCTTAAAAAAAAAAATTGGGAAATAAATCTTCCAAGTTGGGCAATCCTTTTCGTTTATGTTTTACGGGGAATCCCTCGATTGTACTGTACGTCATTTTTGTTTTTTTTTTCTCCGAAGTTGGGCACCCTTTTCGTTTATGTTTTACGGGAAGTCCCTCGATTGTACTGTACATCATTTTTTTTCTCCGAAGTAAGCAAAGGAACCCTTTTCGACAATGTTTTACGGGAAGTCCCTCGATTGTACCGTACGTCATTTTTATTTTGTTCTCCGATGTTAAAGCTTTTGGTGGAAACACGTAGAATGCCGAATCCGACCCGCGCCGACCGGCGCAAAGAATGTTTCTATGCAGTTGAATGGGGATACGCACAGCAAAAGCAGAAACCTGCTTTCCGGCATGCCCATTTAAATGCATTGAAACCATAGACAACATTCTTTGCGCCGGTCGGAATCGGCTTTCTACGTGTTTTTACCCTAAGCGTAAGAATTTTTCGCTCTGCGAAAAAAGGAACCTTTTTCGTTTAAGTCTTACGGGGAGTCCCTCGACTGCATTGTATGTAATTTTTATTTCGCCCTCCCAAGTTAGCAAATCTTTTATTTTTTACGGGGAATCCCTCGACTGTATTATACTTACGTCATTTTTATTTTATTTTCGTTGTCAGCATTCGTTAGTGGTCAAAAGGGGGGATTTACATCATCAACTGGACTTGCCAACGCAGCTATGCCAAAATTTGGAAAACAGCAAAAGAAAAAATAAAGATAAATTTATGGAACATATAAATAGTATTTTTTTTTCTCCGAAGTTAGCAAAGGAACCCTTTGAAACCCTTTTATTTTTTTACGAGAGTTCAGTAAAAAAATAGTCTTTGGGTGTTACGTAACATTTAGGGGGGGGAGGGGGGGTACAGAAAAACGTTACGGCGCGTTACATGGGGGGGAGGGGGGGTCAAAAATCTTCAAAAATTGCGTTACGTAATACTTGAACGCCCCCTGAGCAAAAGAAATTGCTTGATCACCCTTATTCAGGACAAGTGACACATTCAATTGTGTAGATAATTGAGTGACTTATGAAAGAAAAAACAAATCACATTATTAAGTTTCTTAGGACCAATAATATTTTTATGATTTGTGTGTAGAAACCACAGTTAATAATTATTAGTTACGTGAAATATTATGACTGTTTGTTGAGACATAAATGAATAGGTAGGTACAATAATTAATTATCTTACATTTTTGTGACAATTAACAATTTTAGTACATTTGTATTTTTATCGTAAAATGGTCGCGCTTTTGAGTTAACCAGGTTGATCTGATGATCTTAATGAACTTAAATAATATAGTAGATAAGGGTTACCCAAAGGTCCGTGGAAAGAGCCATGATGGTAATCACCCTTCGAGACAGAGTAAGTAACGAAGCTATGCGGCAGAGAATAAAGATCGCAAATATTGACCAACGTATTGCTTCTCTCAAATGGCGGGTCATATTAAGGCAAGACACCAGGAAGAGAATGGTTGTAGAGTTTCCAAACCTGGAGATCCAGCATGACTTCCAGTAGCGTTATGAGACCACCAAGAAAGAGTGACGTGGAGGAAGATGAAGGACGCTTTTGTTCAGAAGTGGACGGGTATAATCTGAGATGAAGAAGAAGAAATAATACCTTATTAAAAACCCTGCTTTCAATCCTAAAAAACAAAAAGAATACAAAAGATAAACAGTTGAAAGAAAAAACGAGCATCATAATATTTTTTGTAGTGAGAAATAATATGTTAAGCGGAACTTAAATGAAAGATGTAACGATAAAGTTGTGTAGTTTGATGCTTTGACAGTTTTCCAATTATCGATAATGCGTATAGATAGTACTACTCTTAGTGGTATGTAGCGTACATATTGTCAAAGGTTCACATCTGACACGAACATAAAACACGAACAAATGAAACAGGCTCCTAACACAATTAGGAACTAAATGGATAGACGTGGTTAAATCGATTAATGACCGTTCTACCATAAGTAGACTCATAAAGGGGAAACGGCATAGTTTGGGAGAACCAACAAACTCATTAGGAGCAGAGAAGTGGCAATCAACCACTATGTCATTAAAATACCAATGGGAATTAGGACTTAATAGTATGGTCAGCTCTTTGATACTATAATATTACTTCAAAATAAATGATAAAGATATTATTGAACAAAATTGCTGAAAAATCTCTGATTGATCGTTTGTGAAACATTCGAATAAAAAGAAATAGTAGGTACATATTCTTTATAAATTCTCGGGAACAGTTTATTCCGCCAAATCTAACGGCTCGCTTACACTAAATCCGATATTTGCCCGTACGTTGCCGTACGGCATTGATCAAACACTTTTAAAGAAAGATACCGCGAACACAAACACGTCAGTCATTGTCCGGCATCATAACATTAGCGTACGGGTGAATCAAACTCTTGTAAGAGGAGAGCGGCTACACTCTCCGGACGTTCAACCGTGGAATCCGCATTTGTTCGGATTTATCGGAAGTCGCACGTACGGGCGTGTACAGTGCAAATTGGTTGTATTTACCTAAAGTTTAATTTTGTTGTTACCTAAACGACGGCTCTCGTACAAACGTTATTTATTTATACACGTCTAAATGCCATAAACAGTAAAAAAAAACATTTTATGTTATGTTATTATTATTATTAATTAAAAAAATATTTGTGAAAGCTTGAAGCAAATTCTGTCAAAAATAGAGCGTACCTACATATTGTTTTGAAACTCGATATTGGTTGCTTGGTAAGTAAATAAAACTGAGTTGTCAAATTAATAATTTGCCCGTACGTTGCCGTATGGCAAATATCGGATTAAGTTTAGTGTAAGCGAGCCGTAAGACATAATTGCAGCTCCGATAAGAAATTTTATGAAAAAAAAAACTCCACACCAGTCCTATCAAATTGCAGAATTATTTTTAAGTAGATAAGTAAATATTATTAATCTTCAATCCTCATATTTATAAGGTTTATAAAGTTTGTTCCATTCTAAAATCGAACATTAGTAATGAATTTTTAGTCATTAGTTGTTACGTCATATTCTTTAATAGGTATTTATAATCGTCAAATTTTCTGAACAGAATGATAAACAAAATTATAATAAATCCTTTGATAGCCACTTAAAAGTGTAGGTACCTTTAGTAATTATTCTTCAGTTATATCCAAACCTTTCTTATATTAGAGTAGATGACTCTATAAACGTCTTTTTACCTACATAATATCCAAAGCATATTATACATTATACAATTTACAGTAACTCAAAACAAAACAAAAAACGATCCTTTTTGTAACAACCTGACATCAGGCAGAAAGACTTGTACGAGAAAACAAAATATTATATTTTCTATTTTTCTCGCAATTTTTCCATTTTTTTCTCACCGTTTAAAAATACCCTGGCTCAATGCGAATGTTTCGAAACCAAAATAAGCCGAATCGGTTCAGCCGTTCTTGGGTTTTAGTGAAACATAGGCAGAGCTAATTAAAATCTTATAATATAAAAGAAAAATTAGAGTTAGTGCGAACACTTTGATATAAACTGGATTTCTTTACCCTCCGATTATACCTCTTAATCGGGAGGGCCGGTGGATAAAGGTCCTCTTCTTCCCTTCTGCCCCGGCCTAGCTCAGCCAAAATCTGACCTATCCACCGCTTTATCTCACTATATCTCTTTCTCCCTCTGTGAAGTCTTATGCATGCAGTATGGTGGTACCAACTACTTCTTTGTTAAATTAAACCCTCGTAATTTAAACAAAATAAATTTATTGCAAAAAAATAAAAAAAAACCTAACATACATTGGTGCGATGAACAAAATAAAACGAACTATAACTATTAATTGGTCGATAGGCGACGCAGTACTAATTATTATTCATACCTAGTTATAAATTTAAAATCATCATCTCTCTTCGGAAAAAAAATACATGAACAAATTATCGATACAAAGAATACACACTTTCAACGGTTCTCCCAGCTGATGTTTGGGATACGGAAATAAGCTATAACGGGAACGAAATACTTTCCCTTTCGTTCTCAGACATCTGGGAGAAGCGTTGAACAGAGACACAGAAAAAAAATTAATAATAAAAAAAATAATGTCATAAAAAAATATTTTCTAAAGGTAGAAAGGAAAAAAAAATTTAGGTTCTCTGGACACTGACCACAATACAGTAATAAAATAATAATGCGGAAAAAAAACGGTGCAATAAATAATATTGGTCTTCAAGTGAAAGTCCTTGAGTGGCGGATCAGCTGGTTCCCTTTCGTATCCAAAAAAAAATAATAACGACTTACGAATTACGTTCCGTTTGATGGAGGTGTGTCTTCTCCCCTTTTTGAATATCAGCCTCGTACAATTTCACACATATAGGTACCAGTAATGTTATTATTGTTTCTATTCACTTTTTATATTGTTTGTGCACTGTTAAATTGTTTATCTTCACCATTTTTAAAAGAAACTAACGGGCTTTCTCGCCTTGCAACTCACTGTTGGCGGTTCTCCAAAATCTCTGCCGAAAACTGACTCGGCGCGGTTCTCCAAAACCTCTCGTAACTGAGCTCGTCGTAAAAAGACTCTACTGTAAACTACGTCTCTCGTGATCTGAATCGCGCGTGAACTCTCCCTTCGTCCCTCGTAAGTGACCGTCTCGTAAGTCACTTCTCTCGTGAACTCCTCGCGGTAACCTCTCCCGTAAATTCTCGCAAACAACAACGCGTTAACCAACTCCTCGCAAAACAACCCGCAGAACAACAACCTCCTTTGCCTAAGAGTAGGGCTGTTTTTATACCCTTCAGCAAATTCATCCCCGACATGTCTCTCTCCACTCTGACATGTAGGCGTGGTATGTGAATCTGCAGTCTTGATTCGTCATTGTCCATGATGTCCTCAAACCATATGTCAAAAAGGGTCGTCCTTCACACAATGATTTATGCATTTGACACACGGTCCCTTGATGAGCGTGTGTCTATCGCCTCTTCCGAAGATGACTATTTTAATAATTAAAATCATTGATTATTTACACGGAGTTTTAAGACTCTATTATTAATTAATTATTATTACTGTCAGTGTCCAGTTTTACAATACATACATATATTTTCGTCAGTGTCCAGTTTACTATTTAAATATAATTCTACTTTATGGAACCCATAGTACATATTATACATTTAGATAATTTATCATCAGAAGATTTGCTTTATTCATTTTTATAACATGAACTTTAGGTATACTATGCCTTAGGATCTGTCTTCCCCAAGGAGTCAAAATTCTATAATAATCATCAGTAAAAATTTACAATTCCATAGGTACCTTGTTACCTATTTACTCATTTTACCTACATAATTTCGATAATTACAACATTTCAATTATTTATTAATCCAATTAGATTCTCAGCCCCATTTTATAATATTTGCATTTATTTACTCATTACAAAAATATTAATCACTCTTTCAATTAGCACTTGTTATATATTAATTACAATATTTCGAGGCAGCAATAGTAAAAGAAAGCAAATGAAATTAGTCTGATATTATATTTTCCTATCAATGATCAATCAACTCTACATTTAATTACACTAAGACAATTACAATATTCATCTGCCTACATCTATGTATTTAGGTATACAACCTCGTAAAATTTTGCTGTCATTTTATCAATTATGACTTTCTTACACCATTATTGTCCATACAAAAATTAATACATTAATCAATAATCACGTAGATATGCGCTCGATGGGATACCTATGCTATTTTAAACATCTACAACAACCTATCTCATATGATTATAAACTAATTAATCTAGTTCTATTCGAGACAATTTACATACATAAAATCTTAATATTGTTTTCGACAGATGACGATTTCGTAAAGAATTTCATAACAACTACATATTAAACAAAATTTAATTATATCTAACTATGTAGGTACCTACCTACGCAATTCTTTTTATTTCATCCTCCAGTACTAAAGTACACATGTGTTTACCAGAGATGCACTTATCGCGAGGGTGGTCGATTCTTTGGGTAGACAATACGCACCATAGTATTGTTTTTTTTCTTTCTCCTTACTACAGGCCCTTGAAACTAGCTAATTGTTAACACGTGCGGGTATCTATACATATATTTAAGAGCTGATGCCAAATTGTGAAATGGTGTGTCATTTAGTAAGAGATGCTACTCACCTAGTTCAATCTACCTACATACCAACAGACACTGGCTGCGCTTTTCTAATTGACAAGTGCTTCCAAAGCATGCTACGTGCCGACTCCTATCCTTGTACGCGTAAGTAGCAGTACATGGCGTTTCGTGCGGTCTCTACGTTATTATATAACATCCTAAGCTCAAACAACTATCGATCCAAGATTACTATCATCTACCTACGTAAGTGTAGTGATTATTTATCTCCTTTTCTACTGTCCCTGTAGATCATCTTATCTAAAGGACCCGAGCGCCCACGGGGTGGGTGTTGCTAGTATAGTATAGCCCTGAATGAAGTGGTCAATAAAATCATTCTATTATTGTCACCCTCATTGACTCGTCTGTTTCTCATAAATTAAATATTTAGCCCTGTCAATTCACACAAAACCCTTGGTCTATTCACATCCTCATAAGTTAAAGACAATAACGTAGTTTCGCACATGTATCGCATTTCATTCTCACAACCCGTTCAATAGATGACCATTTCTAAAGAGTCAGGATTTAAATTTATTACTTCCTTACACGATAATGGGTTTCTGTCGTAATCACAAAAAATCCTCATCAACTTATAACTCGAGATCGGCTGAACAGATTCTGCCGAAATTTGATTTATTTGATTCTTCTCCGCTCTGGATAACAGAAGATCTATTAAAAATTGAAAAATGCAAAAGAAATAATATAAAATACCTATAGTATCAAAGATAGTATGGAACGGATCTACAGCAACAAAATTATTGTTTATCTGACAACAATAATTGACATTAAAAATATTGGTACGCAGATTTTTTTCGAGCTTTCAGAAATATTTTTTTAACATTAAAGCATTATTTAAATGCTTTTTTGTATAAATTACAAATTTCAAATCAAAATTCATAGTAAGGACTACTTACAGGACAACGTCTGTCGGGAAAGCTGTAAAGTATAAATAAAGTTTCTACAAGATCAAATTGTGATTTTAATCTATCGTGGAACTACCCCTTGACATTTTTTTTATTATACACCCATTCTGCCGGTAAGGAAGAATTTGGTAAATCTTCATTTTATACCATTCAGTGTCATACTTTTCATCAAAGTGTGACACTTTTGACGTTTGATTGTTTTTAGATATGTGCAGTTTTAACGCATGAGTACAGTAATAACTGACACAGAAGAAATATTTATATAAAGATTTTCATACCTAATTTTTCACGGTCAAGCAATACATTAATACATGATGTACATACAAACCCGAAAGGTTATTTCAATATTTTTTCACGAAACCAAGGGTAAGTCCTGTCGACAAATCATAGCTTGATGCCAATGTTCAAATTCTGACCGAGGCCTTTAATAATAATTCGGGTAGTCTCGACCATCCCTTGTAATTTATTGGCCTATCATCAGGGGATTGGAAACGGGTTATTCCTGAAATTTCCATATACTTGTCGTTTGTTAAAGATTTTAATACTCACTACACACGCATAATGAAATATCTACGAGGAGGATCTCGGGTATGGCGGCTCTTCGAGTACCTAATGTATGTAAAATATTCGTTATGAAGTGTTTGTCTTAATTAAAAAACTTTATATTTCGTCACGTTTTCATAAAATAATTAAATCACGTAGCTACAGAACTAATTATTAACTAGACAACTTTGTGAATTCTTAGAGCGTGTAAAGATATTTTAATATTTATTATTTTGGTGGAATTTTTTTTTTAAATCTTATATATAAAAATGGAGAGCTATTTCCCGATGTCATCGCATCACGCCTAAACGGCTGGACCGATTTCGCTAATTCTTTTTTTTTCGTATAGGGTTTTATCGGGAGAAGGTTGTTTTAGAAGAAAAAAATTGAGAAAAATGCATGAAAAATTAGAAAATTAAAGAAAACTCTACCTAGACAACCTTGTTAGTACTTTTTACTAGGTATATGATTTTTATTCCAATTTTGAAATTTTGACAGAAATAATTGTCAATTGGTGCGATTGACAGAATGCGGATGGAATATGATTTAAAACAGACACATCGGTCGGAATTATATTGATCAAATGATAATTAATTAATATTCATAGTTAGGAGTACAAATTCGATTCAATGTTCATAGTTAGGAACACAGGACAACGTCTGTCGGGAAAGCTAGTTAAATATAAAAATAATGCATGATGGTTTTATGAACAATGTTTCTATGATATAGGTACAATTAGTTTATTTTTCTTGACTAAGAAATGAATAATTGCCGATATCTTGAATTGATCCCCTTTAACTGTGTGACGGACTTTATATAGCTGTTGATTTATTGAATCAATAAACTTCCTTTCTGAAGTGATTGTTTGCCTTCCAAAAATCACTTCTTCTTTTGGTGCCATGTGAAGTGTTCCCAAGGTCGACGATCACTGCGGCGAATCCTTCTCTGTCCTGGGTCGCTCGGAACAATAATTATTATTGTTCAACAGTAAGGAAACCCGTCCATTCTCGTATATTGCGCAGCCAGGACATCTGCCTTCTTCCAGCCCCTCTGCGTCCCTCGATCTTTCCCTTTAGTATCAGGTGGATCAGTCGATACTTTTCCCCACGCATGATGTGTCCCAGATACGAAATTTTTCGAGCTTTTAATTGCGACAGGAGCTCACGCACTGCCCCGGCTCGACTAAGGACTTCTGAATTTGTCACCAGGTGGGCCATATTATCGTGAAATATATGTGGCTGCAATATTGAAGCCATGAAATCGGCAATCATTTTGAGTTTGCTTGAAAATATTATTGCAATCGATGTCTCGCTTAAAATCAACAAGATTAAATGATTCAGTAAAATATTTGAATAATTTTTCCCCGCCTTTTATTATAATTGTGATCGTACACGGAAATATGGTAAATATTTTTATCATAATCATCAGCTTTCTCTGGTGCAGTACTGGACATAAGTCTCCTTTCCACACTACCAGGATTCTCTGTCTGTTGCCATTCTATGCCATTGATTTGCGGCCACTTTCTTAATATCGTCAAACCACCTCAGCTGTGTCCTCTGGTGTGAGGTTTATTGTTGACTTCGAAAACGCGCAATCTCAGATTGTTAAAATTGATAAGCAGGGTGTTGTAGGCAAACTAACAGTATTATTCACACATTGAGCTATATAAGAAAACGGGATGCATTTACCGTTAGGCGAGGAGATAATAAAAATTGGCGATTATAAAGGAATGCGGTGCATTGGACCTGGAGACATAAGTGTTAAGAAGATACATAGTGTTACCTTGGAGTTTAGTGAGATCGCTCTATATTTTAATGGGTGTGGCTAGTTTGCCGCTAGCGGTATACTAGAAAAGCGCACTAAAAAGCCGCTAGTTTCGGAACAAAAGTTCAAATGCGTCAACAATTCAAATATGTTCGGTTTGCAGAGGGTAAAATGGATTCGGGGTACATGTGGGGAGGTATGGGGGGCTCTGCCCCCCAAACCCCCCTAAATAATTATGTTCAAACCTAACCTAACCTATTTTCATGACTGTTAGTCATGGAAATAGTAGAAAGCGTACTAACGAACCTATTTTTTAATGAATTGAGCCAAAGTGAACACAAATACACTTTAGACATCTTTCACAGAAAAAAACGGATAAATAGAAAAAAAAAACGATAAAAAAAAAGATCACCCGCACCGGGATTCGAGCCTACAACCATCAATATGAACAGCGGCGATGGTAACCACTCATCCGCAGTGGACTTACGTAGCACGTCGAAAAATTATAACATCTACTATTATTACCGCGCATGCGCACTTCTTCGTGATATTGTGCAGTACTGAACCAGGATTTTTGAACTTTGTCCACACAACAATCATATTAAAAAGTAATAAAAAATCAAAAAGGAAAAATTGTACGGTAGAAAATTTGATGTAAATATTGTTCATATTACATAATATAAATTATTGTTATTATTCTTTAATACTTTTTGAGCTGTGTAGATCGCGTGATTGTTTATCTTCAGGGGGTTAGTTGTTATTTTTTTATAACTAGGTATACCTTTTGTATATAGGCTTCGAAATAAATAAGCCTTTTAGCTATTAAGCTTTTAAAAATAACGTTTTTTTAAATTAACGAAACAGCTATAACGTTTTTGAATTTAAGTCGTTATTCCCACCTCTACTTGTGAATATTGTGCTTGTAGCTTAGTTCTGATTATTGTTCATTTTTCATGCATTTTAATTGTTATAATTTATTGTCTTAATTTGATATTATTTTATTTATCTGTGATTCTTTGGATGTGAGTTTAAAGTTTGTTTTATGTGCTTTTATTGTGTCTGTCATATTGTATTTTATATACCTGTATAATTGATAAAAATGTAAATGGCCTTGCCGTATGTAAATAAATAAATAAATAAATAAATATTGTTTCCTATAATATTGAGTCTATTAAGGCTTTCAAGGCGGTTTGATTACAAGATGCGTAACCAAACAACCTTAGAACCACAAGAAAATGATATCCTAAACAATCTACATACCTTCCAATTTCGGAAAACGTAGTGAATCAATCGCTTATTCAAATACAAGTATTGGATATTTCTTGAATTTGAGGAAAGGAAAGTCCATTTATTTGCATAATCCAATTACAGTACAAACATAAAATTCAGTTCGTTGGCTTTACAACGTACTTTGATTATGTGCTAGAATGTATTTTGTTTAAATTGCTAAGCGATAGGTGTCGATAAACGACGAAACTACGGGTTTCATAACAACAAAACGACATTTAAAACCGACTTTTAGCTAAAGTACCGTTATTTTTAGTTAAAGTCGACTTTTGTGTAGTTCAAATTTTTACCACCGGAGTTCATAGAAAATTTCGTGGCGCTTTCTCTGTAACAAAGATAAACATTTTGTATCCGGTGACACTGTGGACAAAAATGACTAAAATAGGGCGTAAAACATAGCAAAACGGGAAGAATATTATTGTTTACAGATTTCGTTTACTAATTCATAAACCATAATAATAAATTAACACAAAAAACGGCACTTTGATGCTCTATTGAGAAATGAAATTGACATCAACAGAAATTCCGCGAAAATATTAGTAAACAACCTATGCTTTCCATAGGTTTCCATCAACTTTAAAATATTTTTTTGACATTTCAAATTTTAACAGGAAATTTTTTTATGAAACGCATCAGCATAAAGGTGTCTTTAAATTTTAAAAGGAACTTTAACTAAAGTGTTCTTTTGAAGCTTTTTATGAAACCGGTTGTAAGCGGTAGATGTCGATGGAACATCACTCTCCTCGGCCAAATGTCATTGTATAAACTAGCCTTATTGTTACTAAGTTTACCTACATAAAAACGTGTTACATCATCGAAATGGACCCAAACGTCAACCTCTCTCGCACATTCTAGAAATTTAACGAGGCCCTGACTACCGAGAATCAGACGCTTTTATGGGACTAAGTCCCCAAATTAGTGTCAAGAAGGATAAACTATATCGAACCCATACCAACCTGGTGTGCACTGTACAACTACCTATCACTCTAAGATCAAATAAAAAGGAGGCCCTTGTTCAACAGTAAACGATCAGGACTAGAAAGAATATTTCAGAAGTGTTCAAAATTTAGCAAAGAAGATAAAATATTGCGAATGACAGATGCCTGAAAGGGATATTGGTATTCTTCCAGACGCGTAGGTAATCTTTCCCATACTTAAAGACATAAGCGAGTGAAGCAGTCGCCTGTGATCGAGCGCAACGGAAAACTCTAGTAAATGTCTACTTGGGTATAATAATTTTATTTGCTCAATATGAAAATTTGAATTGGATATTGTATTCACTTCCAACTGACTTGGTGGCAGTGAGATCTATTATCGCTGTGAGGATCTTTCTTTCTGATTGTTTATCGAATTGTTTTTAATTGAATCAGGTATGATCACTGAGGGGTTCAGTTTGATTGAATCTAAAGCAATTCATTGATTGGGTGTGTTGTTGAGTTGACGAGTGCCGTTAACTGATGACTATGGTTGTAGCACAAGAGCAAAGGATAAAAAATGATAAATAGTAGGTACTGCCCTAGAACAGATTCATCTAGTGGGGCAGTAAATTCCATCTTAGTAATATAGATTTAGTTTCTTTATACCTACCTCTAATATAAATTAAAGTCGGGTTAGTGCGAACACTTATAACTCGAGATTGGCTCAACAGATTCTTCCGATGTGTGATTAATTGGATTCTTCTCCACTTCGGATAACATAATAACTAATAAAAAGTTGATAAAATGGATAAGAAATAATAAAAAAATACAATATTAAAGTTAGTATGGGACGAGCTTCATACGACGCCATCTTTGAAAAAAAATCTAACAACAAAATTTTGTCTTCTGCACCTGCACCCTCTCATTCTCGCATACGTAATTGCCCATTTCACTTACTCCACCGTTACGGGGGTTTTAGAAATTTTTCGTACAAAGTCAACCAAATTGCGCGCATATATTCTCGCGTTGATACCATCTGACCTTAGAATACGAATAAAATATGGACGTTTTTGAATTAATGTTTTAATGATATTATTTAATTAGTTTATTTTTGTTTCTGGAGGCGCAGTGCACATGCACAATTGCACAATGAACGGACCGCCTCTGGTTAGGACCAAAGGGTCCACAGGACAACGTCTGTCGGGATAGCTAGTTTATAATATAATATTATGTACCCATAATTGTCGTGATACTTACAATGTATGTACCTAACTGTATATTTTATTTTGTAATAAAAATCATTTCATTTCATTTTCATTTCATGTGACTTAGGGATTAAATGCCAAATAATACGAGCTACAGTTCAAGTAGAAGAAAATGAAAGACGTCGTAAGTAGGTTGTGCGGGTTTGTACCATTTTACCCTTCACTATACTTTGAACATCGAAAAATTTCAATTTGCGTTAAACATAAATCATTTAAGCACGCAACTCTCTCTATAGAGTGAATGGTGGCAATGGGTTCAGAGAAGGAGGTTCCTAACACCAACTGAAACTTTTCCCCTTGTATTATTCTTCCGCAAGGGGTAAGGAGGAGGGCTGTTCCGTAGAGAAAATTCCCATTCATTCATTAGTTTTAGAAACGTCATTCCTTCCATTAGAGCTTTCGTTTCGCTTTTTTTTTTAAATAAATTCATTTCGAATTTGAAATGTTTTCTCTAGAATAAGTACCTATATCACATTTTTCAATTACAAAATATATCATACGTATTAGTTTGGTCGCGAAATTTCATTCTACATTATTTATCTTTTCTTCGAGACCTTTTCTGCATTGATTGAGTTCTTCCAGTTCAACAAGGTCTATTTTGATATTATATTGTGAGTCGTCCGGGCTAGCGTTTTGCTATTATACCACAGATTTTAAAATATTACCTCCAAATGGATAATACAACCGGATTAAAATCAAATGAAGTGTTTGATAGCCTATCGGTTACGACGCCGCACTGTGGAATATGGTAGAACAGTCGCAAATATTTAATGATTTTTAAGGTACACATTTTCCACATATTTTTAATTGCATTTGATAAAATAAATGTTAACCATTATATGATATCAAATTTCTACATTTTTAACATTTATTTGTATATAATATAACGAATCAAAGATTCATTACTTGTAGAATCACAACTAAACAAGTATATTTTGTTACATTTCAAATTCAAATATCTTATCTATTGCTAACAACTAATGGTATGTGTTATATATTTTCAAAAACCTTATTTTATATAGATAAATTTTTGCTCAAAAAAATTTTGGTATTTTATTTATTATAAGTTTTTTCTTAATAATATTGTGAAATCATAAAAAATATCAATTCCATGAGTTTGACGAAGGTTTTCACTTTTACCGACGTCTCCCGACGCGCCGAAATTTATGTTAGATTATAGCCTAGGTATATATCCTTAACATATCAAAAAATTGGCTGCTCGTTTTTGCTCATTTAGAAGTTATGAATAAAAAAGTACACTCGGTACCACTAGAGTGTCGCAGATAATCCTATTGCGAAAACCGGTGCTGGCTTTACTAAAATCTATAACTCTTTTATTTTTTAAGATTTCGTTTTCGAATTTTGCACAATAATAGCAGAATATTTAATTAATATGATGGTATACATATTTTAAAGTTTTTGTGTACAGTTATTTTTATTAAAATATATGAAAATTGTTTTTTGTAAATAGTAATCATACTAACTTAATAATATATTTATTGAAATTAATTCGATTTTAAATTAAGTAAAAAATAATTTACGTATATAAAAAATAGATAAAATAAACTAAAAAAATAAAAGAGAATATTCTATTCAGGGTGTAACGTGATAAACATTTCAAACAATTAATTTTAATATTACTGAAAAATTACAATGGTAAATATGCTGAAAATAATAGGTATTAATATCCTGTAACCCTTTTATCATGCTTTTACATTACACTTCATGATCAATATATACAATTAAAATAATAATAATAATAATTTTCCACAATTACTTTCTTTATGCTATTAGAAGATAGGTTTATTTTATACTCTTCTTTATGCTCCAGTTCCTATAATAACATAATACTATTGAGAATCCATAGGTAGGTAACTTAAAAAATGAACGAATTTGATGAAGTAGGTACTCTGTATCTACTTTTTTGATCCTGAAGTTCATGAAATCTAATACGCACACGCTTATGTCCGCACACGATATGTCCATCAAAAATATATGCTTTTAAATAGTTATTGTGAATAAAATCGAAACAATATATTATTTTAATTTTATTTAATTTATTAATTGTTTACATGGTTCAACGTTTAACCATAAAAATAAGTTTTGTGATAGTCAGCCCTGGTTTTCGCAATATGATTTTCTTTGGCACTCTACTATTACTGGGTGTAATTTTATCATTCATAACTTCTAAAAGAGCAAAAGCGAGAAGCCTATTTTTAGATATGTTAAGGACATATATCTAGGCTATAATTTAACATAAATTTCAACGCGTCGGAAGACGTCAGTAAACGTGAAAACCTTCGACAAACTTATGGAAGATATTATTTTTAAATAATTTTACAGTATTACTAAGAAAAAACTTACAACAAATAGAATACCAAAAATTTGTATGGCTGAAATTTATCTATACCTATAAAATAAGATTTACAAAAATATGTAACACATACCATTAGTTGTTAGCAATAGATAAGATATTTGAATTTGAAATGTAACAAAATATACTTGCTTAGTTGTGATTCTACAAGTAAAGTATCTTTGGTTTGTTATATTATACACCCTGTATAGATCATTTTTATTTTGATTTTTAGTTCATTTTATCTGGTTTTTATGTACAAAACTACTTTTACGTACTCTAAAATCGAATTAAAGGTCAATAAATAGACTATTAAGTGAGTATGATTTTTATTTACAAAAGTCAGTTTTCAAATGTTTTTAAAAAATAACTGTCCATTAAAACTTATTTATTTTCATATGAGCATAATGAACAAACCTTCTGCTTTTGAGAGTAAAAAATTTGAAAAGAATATCTTTACAAATAAAGGAGTTATAGATTTTAGTAGAGCCAGACCCGGTTATTGTCCACAGTGCGCCGCCGGCTTTCGCACTGTGTCGTGCGCAGTCTTTGCACTAGATTATGTCGGATATACTCGTAAGTATTATACTACATAACACCCGTGAACTTCATTTAACGGAACGACATAGAATGATAGCTTTGGATGAATTTTAAAATCAATATAACAACAACAATAAATTCAATCCACATTTGCCTACATATCTTAAGGAAAGATTTGTCTTTCTACAATCGCATGGTCTCCCTCTTCGATCCGGTTCTTCTAATCTTCTATCCATCCCGGTTCACAGATCCGGTTTCTATACAGACTCGTTCACTGTGCATGGTGCCAGACTGTGGAATAACCTTCCTGATAAGGTTCGCTCTTGTCCCTCCTTAGTGTCATTTCAGCGCGAGCTGTGTAATCTCCGGACTTCGTGAATCACATTATACGTAACCTGGATTCAAGGTTCGAGCAGTCCCTCCTTTATCCTTTTTCCTTACTCCCTGTTCATGGATAGCGACTTCCTTTTTCTCTTTTTCCAATGCAGTTACTTGCATCTTATATATGTATGTAGTTTTTTTTTTGTTGTATTTATATATGTATATATTCTATTCCTTTATGTATTTACATGTCTATGTATTGTAGTTTTTAATCTTATGAGGTTAGCTGTAAGACTAATAAGTCCGCCTTTTGGTAGTTTTCCAAAATTGTATTAACACTGTATTTTTTTTATATCCAATAAAGATTTATGTATTATTTTATTTATTATAATAAAATTTTAGAAGACATGAAGTGAAACTTTAAAGAACAACAAAAAAAAACAAAAAAACGAGCCGAGCAATTAGGGGGCGTTCAAGTATTACGTAACGCAATTTTTGAAGATTTTTTACCCCCCCCATGTAACGCGCCGTAACGTTTTTCTGTACCCCCCCTCCCCCCCTAAATGTTACGTAACACTCTGGAAGTGACTATTTTTTACTGAACTCTCGTATAATACTATTTATTATGTTCCATAAATTTTTATTTATTTTTTCTTTTGATGTTTTTCAAATTTCATTGGTATTTTTTTGACATAGACGACATAAACGATTTTTAAGAATATGGTTGCAATATACTTTTACCATAATATAGAATCCAAATTTTCGTATTATTTTCAATGTTACGTTGGCTAAACAACACAACATTTTTATAAGTGTAATGAAACATAGATTTCGGAAAATAATTACGACAACCCAGTACTTATACTATGATTAAAACAATTATCTTGTTCCCTCATCAAGAAAATATAAAAGGTTTTTATTCATTCAAACAATGAGTTAATAAGAAAAGAATATCAGGTAAGAAACTAAGGAAGCTACACAGTTGTAATCTACTCGAAATATTATTGTTTGAATAAATTCTTACACAATAGGTATTCAAATTTCGTTACCCAAAGAGTATTGACAGTTGAAAAGGAACATAATAATGAATTGTTCCAGTCATACGAAGAGCTTTTATCCTTTGGTTAATGAATTGTTTTGAAAGACGCAAACAAAAATATTATTATCCTCGGATTAAAAGGCCAAGGGAGTATCTCGAAAATAGACTGATAAGACAATGTCAAGTGCCCCGTTACATTATAAATTATGAATGTCAACAGTAAATTACTGTAGGTAATTACAATAAAATAATTAAATACCGCTGTCTCAGACAGGGGACAGATTAAAATATTGTGTCTCGTAGCCGCGGAGGCCTCGTCAATGTTCCCCAGTAGGGTTGCAACCAGGCTCTAGCCCTTAACACATTTTAATATTTTATCCAATAGGAATTTTAAAAATATCTTGGAGGGAACATATCGCGAACGAAGTGTAAGAGACAAAATATTCCACCATATCGTAGAGACACGAAAAATGAAAAGGAAATGGTCGATAGTTCGATTTATAGAGGACGCCCGCGCCAAGAATAGATAGATATCTGTAACAGATATTCCAGGACATGGAATGTGGTTCATATATCGACACCATCAGGCACACCATAATCGATTGTCAGAATTGGAGGCACATAAGAGACGCCACATGGGCATATATCGGAAGATGTGCAGCTAGACTAGCTGCCTAGTTCAAGGCTGGTGAGCGAGAAAGCGTGAAAGACCTTGAGCATGATTTCAATATTCATTGGTACTAAAGAGGCTGAGGTAGAAAGAGATAGCAATCACAGCAGTAGACCAGACAACACAGCGCGGGATCTAGCGCTCATGTTACCTCCCGATGCCCGTGGGTTGGGTTTAAATGGAGAATAGATAAATATATAGATTGCTTCTTCAAAGTTTAATTTTAAATCATTGAACTTTTTATCCGGAAAAATAATGCACAAAGCTAAAAGACAGGTAAAGAATAAAACCAAAAGATTTATATTAATTTATTTTGTATAAACAGTACAACCCTGTTTGTGCAGATGAATAATATAAGCAAGTACTTGATATTGAAGTCATATTATAACATTAAAATACAAGAGATTTTGTTGGAGAAACAGAGGAAGCTACTGAACTAATATTAGAATAGGTAGCTACTCGACTGTATACCTTTCAGGCGACCCCTTTTTATTAATTTACTAAATGGCTTAAAGGAAAAATAATAATACCCTCGCCTATCGCTGGAAAACTTCGACATCGAGCAACTTAAGTCGGGATCGAACTGATTTATTTATTTATTACCTACTAGCTGATGCCCGTCTTGTTTTACGTTGTTGATTCGGATAGTCAGATTTGAGCAGTAGGTTATTGAACAGGTTTTTATCTAGCATTCCCCTACTCAGGAGTCTATGTATTATGTTAATGTTTCATACAGAAAAATAATGGAAGAATGTCAATGAAAAAAGAGAAGAAAATGAAAAATCCACAGTCACTGCTAAATTCGCGAAAAAAGAAACAGAAAAATGACGATTTCAACGAATGAATTGTATTAAAAAAGCAATCGATCGAGCTAGGGGGTCGGTTTCGTGCTGGTTGGGTTTGCTGCGGATTGGTCTCCTCCGGGCAGACTTGCGGTGTGCGGGGGCTCTTTGAGGGAGAATGATGATGATCATTAAAAAATAGTCTGCCAGTCACGTTGCAACAAAATTTCCGTGTCCGTAATATCATTCTGTTCGACTCAACGCCTAAATGCGATGTTTTTTTATCTCGATTCCTAATACTGTATTTATTAGATATAGGTACCTACCTACCTACTTGTAGTTATTAGTTCAGACTTACTTAGCTGGAGTTCGCGTATAATTTGGTAAATTCTCTCTTGTATGGTCCATAGACTACTTAAAAAAGATCCCTCCTGTCATGGCGTACCTTATATTTCATATTTTTCTGTTTCACAGTGTGAAAATACTAAATAAAAATTAAAAGACTTGTATTTACATTTTTTTATTTCAAATCAAACTTACATATTTTTATACATTTTCATTTAGTAATGCTACAACTCTACACAAAATTTACACGTATAATTTAAGTTATAAAGATGACTGTCTCATTTATTGAAATTTTCGTATGAATATTTTAAATTTTTAGAAATTTGTAAATAACGTTAAATATATTTGAGCAATTGGAAAAATTGTATCTCTATGATTAACACAAATATACCTGCAAGGATGTGATGTACCTACCAACATACGAAAATATAAATAATTAAACATAACTGAATCATTATGTAGATTTATTACACTTTAAGAAAAAAACGTAATATTTTTCTCCTCTATAAATCTCCCAACAATAAACAACTCACTCGAATGTAGACATCTTTCCCACTAAGAAAAGCTTGTGTAGTGAAGGGAAAAATATAGTCAGCTCATTTTGTGTTCGATATCCTTTAAAAAGGCTTTAGGCTATTCATAATCTCGTTATGACTCTTTGGGAAATTTGTTAATTCATTACGAAGAAAAACAACACATTTATAACTGACGTTTATGTATATAATTATTAAGTGTTCAGATATGCGCCTCTTGAATATTGATATATGAGTCATGCTCACGGGAAAAGTTATGTACCTACTTACATAAATAATAAATTAAATAATTTGAATGGCAGAACGTTTATGGAAACAAATTGTATGTACAAAACGTATGAGTTGTCTATTTATACCGCAAAACTCTTGTTTGCATTCGTATTCCTAAAGATAATAATAATTATGAACACCAGATAATATGAAATAAGACTTACGTGGTTTAAGCTGAGGATCACAGTTCAAAGAAGAGTATCGGATGTAGCTACATGCTACATAGGTAAAGTACCGGATGACTTTTGAAAAACGAATGTTCATTTTGTTAGATCAAATCAGATTGAAAATATTAAAACGGTTTATACAGGGACGAGTGAAGAACAGGACTAAAATACATTCAAGTTGCTCTCCGTGAGGCGTAAACCTTGAACAATTTAATTAAAATTTATTTGCATTATATTATATTGAGTACTAAGAGGTGTCTTCCTTTGTAATTTTATCGAAACGAATTTCCAAATCTGTTTCCATTATTTTGTATGCTTTACGTCTACCACCTAATGCTGTCAAACAAGACAATGTTCTTCCGGTGAAATTATCTTGTTTCTATTTCCAAATAAAACCTAAGGAAGAGATAATTGAAAATGAATCTCCAAGATAAATGTTGATAACCTATTGGAAATTTGATATTTTTGCCGATGATTTAATAATATAAAAAAGGTTTTTCTTGAAAATCTTTATGAGGTTTGTTTTCCCTTACGAGTTTGTGTTCACTCAGAATGAGCACAAATACACTTTTGACATAATGCAAACCTTGTTCCGTTACGAAAAGAATGCTCAGAACCCGGTAGCGAACCCCCAATATTTTGTATGGATGTCACCGATTGAAGTACTAGTCTACCAATTACAGTTAAACTAATTCAAACCTTTACGGGCTGTGCATTAATAACATTTATATTTCTGACGTACGTACCCTAAAGCGATTTTATTTGAAAGATTTATAAAGCGAACATGGTTTTAAGCTACTAAAACTTATTTTGACCGCTTTTATTTTCAAGAATTTTAAAACAAAAAACACAGATCTGTCATTTTAATCATAAAATTATTTTCATTAATATGTATATAGATATAGAAATGTTTTTTGGTTTCTCACTAAGCTATTGTAAAGGTCATGTTACTTTAAATATCAGATTGTAGAAACCATTAAAATGACAGAAGAGCGCTTCGTACCATACAAAAAGGAAGTGAATATACCTACTTGTTGGAATGACGTCGTGTCTCCGTTGCAGCTAGTTTAATATTTCAATACCTTCGTTTAAAATATACCTCATGCTTCCATTATGTAAATAGTTATTCATAAAGAGATATTTAGGTAAAAAAAAAACGTGCCCAGCCATGTAGTTTGATGTTCAACTGTAAAACTAAATCCGATTGTTGAGCCCTGTTTTAAAATACTACAATAGACTTGCGTCGTATTAATTTATAACATCCCCTGATGCCTACAATTATTATTATTAGACTGATAATCTTTTCGTTCAATAAAGCATTAAAAGAATATATTTTACCGAAAAACTGTTTTTTTTTTTAAATGATTATCTACTCACTCAGAGTGAACCCAAAATACCTATAGGTGCACTCTTTGACCCCTTAACAGTAAGCTACTTAAAACTTTTGTCGTGAAAGAGGAAGATGGTCGGCATATGGAATCGAACCCACGACCTTCAGTATGAAACAGTACAAAAGCCGGCTTCGTAACCGCTCGGCTACAAACTTTTTCTTTAGTTTTGTTTTGGAATTTTTGATCAAAGCCTATTATCTCTATAAGAGTTGTTGACTGCTTCAGTAAAAAAGGAATGTCATTATTTTTTTATTAATGATTACCCTAAAAATATGTTATATCAACCTTATCCATATCCATATTTCGGGTATTGTGTACAATTTGTCGTTTTTTTCTGATAGTCACAGTTGTATGTAGGAAAAAATTCCGCGGCCTTGTACCCGACATCCCGACACCTGTTATTATTGTTACAGTCACCTACTAATGAACTATTATTACAGACAAAAAATGTACATTAGTTTGAAATATATTTCTTAATGAGTATCTAATTTTTTGACGCTAAAATTACACCAATCAATTCAATTAGCCTGTTCCTTACAATTTGATTTGGTTTCAATTGCATAACACATAAAACAAAGCTGACCCACATCTTCATGGAAAACATTCTGTATTCACAACGTAAACGAATTTCATTTTCAAGACACTATTAATCAATATTACTATGCCAAAGGGAATATGGTCAGCACTAGAGTTTGATCTCACAAGTTTCTGTACAACAAAGCAAGCATACTCGTACAATAACACAACCAGCAACTTTGAACCAAAACGTGTTTTACTAAAACCAGAGTCTAAATTCATAATATAGGTTTAGATAAAGGTTTTGTAGAGAGAAACACAAATAATACTCACGTAGACGTAGACCAACAGCACCTATATAAGAAAGCCTTAGCGCTGAGAGTGTGACGTCACATTGCAAGGCCCAGTATGCACATGCCTTATATCTGTATGTACTTACTACTTACCACTCAATGATATCTATCATATAGCACGGGTTGGGTGTGACGTTAGAGGAAAAATGGCCGCCAGCGCTAAGGCCTTCTTATATAGGTGGTGTTGACGTAGACTAAACAGTCTTTTCATTTAAGCCGCAGCCTATTGGGATCCTGAACTCCAGCTCTCCCTCCACTGTTTTGGGGGCCTTTGCCGTCCATTCGAAACACCATTCAATGCCAAATGCGGCATTGAATGGCTAAGGCCCCATTTGATCACGTCATCTTCCCCGAAGATTTCTCGGATTGCCGTGCTACGCAGTCGGACTCGCAGTCTTTCCAACAATTTTTTTTTTTATTTTATTTATGCAAAAATTGTACACATACAGGCGAGTATAGATACACTTAAAAACAAAATTAACAAAAATAATGGATGGTACAAAAATCCCAATCAGGCTTTAGCCTGTGTTTGGGTATACAAAAAAAATATTAATAACAAACAAGTTCATAACTCGCCCCACGGCGTCATGCGACAGGTGAGTAGTCCCGTAAAGAAATATTATACAAAAGTACATTTTAGAGTGTTGCCTATTATTATACATTTTATTACTGTTCCTTTCAGTAAAAACAAACCAAGACTGTGCGTTACTACGTATTTAAAAAAACAGACATAATACAGATGCACTGCAATCACAACAATATTGGGTATTACGATCCATGCGCCACGACGGCACACGGCAACATTGCACCAGTACAATATTATATTACTAGCTAATACCCGTCTTGCTTTACGTTTTTGATTCCGAATGTCACGCTTGATCGGTAAGTAATTAAACAGGTTCTAGTCTAGCTTCCTATTGCTTAACAGACCTCTATAACTGACATAAGCACAGGAAAAGGAGAATGACTTTTTTACCGACCTTATAATATTATACGAACCTACCGACATAATTTGCAAGTTTTCATAGAGAAAAGAGATAACTCTGTGGTTTGAATCTTAGCTACATTCTCTAATGTTTGATAATTAATTAGGCTCTCCACCCATAGAGGGTGATTTGCGCTATCTGTCAAATGGAGGAATCATTTTGCAAATTTATTCATTAAATCTTTATTTATGGAGAATAATAAGATTTGAATAACATTTATATGTATAACAAATCAATCTACAATTATTTTATTACATTTTCACACCGTAGTACCAAGATTCCATTCAACTTTTACATGAGTAATTTTGTTTCCAAAAGATGGCTTACTGTCTTTTTTGAGAAATTTGTATGAAGTTCCTAAAAAAATAGAGTTTTTTAAATAGCTCTAAATATATTAAAGTTTATGCAGCAAATTGTATTTAAGAACGCTCTCCGGAATAAAGCGCGGCTTTTCGCATATTAATATCTGACCTTAACGTCTGTTTTCTACGATTGATGCTGTTACAAAAATATAAACGGACTAAAATATTATGTAGATTAATATAGAAAAGTCGAAACTCAATAGACTTTTAAGTATAGAAAAATAAAAAAAAAAACAAATAAAAAACAAAACAAAATATAACCTATAAAGAAAACCTAAATATAGTATCATTAATATACTCTTGAGTAACATATAGAAAATCAAAACATGATCGGTACATTATTTTAAGTATAGAAAAATCATAACACAATTTAGGTCGGTACTGACTTATAACCATATTATATCTCAATGTACAAATAATACACTTATATATGTGTAAAAAACAAGTAAATATATGCTTACTTATAAATATAGAAAAATCAACTATTGAACTCAATAAGGTTACATAAAATACATGTTCACGTCCACACTCAGCAACCACTGTTTAATCTGGCTACCGAAGGCAACGTGATTCTCCAGCAGCTTAAGAGCATTTGGTAAATCATTATAAACTCTAGGTGAGACATATGAGGAGTGTCTCTGTGCCAGCCTCCTTTTGCATATTGTCACCACAAATACACTATTAATTCTTACGCTAGATCTGCTAAGAAGGTTTAGAGTAAAGAGCCTGGGGTGCTTTTGTATAAATTTTAAGCATTGTGAAATAAACAATTTTCTTAAACAAAGGAGACCACTTTCCGCAAAGAGTTTTGAGGTTGAGTATCTGATAGGCTTTCTGTACATAGTTTTTATTATTGTCTTTTGAATAACTTCTAATGGGCCTAGATGGTTATTCAGGACTCCTCCCCATGCGACAATCCCATAGCTCAGAGAAGACTGAACAAGACTGAAATATATTGTCTTTAATACGTCATTGCCAGCCGAGCACTCGTTCAGTCTCCTAAAAACATACAACAAGCGTCTGTTTTTTTTGCAAAGAACGTCTATCTGTTTGGCCCACTTTAACTGCGAATCAATATAAATTCCAAGATATTTTACAGATTCCGCCATGTTCACCCGTTCGCAGTCTTTACAGGTACTTGAACAATTATAATTGTGAAATTGAATCTCCATGTCAAAGCACGGAGAATTGCCTGCAGCGTTCTTATCTCAGCCGTTCTTAGCATGCAAAAACGATTACTTATTCACTAAGAATGTACAAATTATTGATTCCACAAGATTTATTAATAAAACATACATATTAGATGTAAAAAAAAGGTCGTCACGTAAGGACAAAAATTTTTTTTTCTGTTTTTTATTAATATTTTTAATGTGTTCCCGAAAGCCGGGATAAAAGCAAGGAGAAAATAATAATTCTTTTTTAAGTAATCGTAAGCTCTGATACAAAGCAAAAAGCTTTCAGTTTCAGTACCTACCTAACGGATTACACAACCTTTAAATAAAAATCATTTCCCGAAATTAACGTCTCTCAGGAAAACGACAAAACCTTACGAATATAAAAGAAAACTTTAACAATGAACTTCAAATCGCACTATTCATTTGAAAGTTTTTCATTGTGGAACCACGCGCGTATTTTTCTATTTTTTTTTTCTTACCTTGTTTTCTGTTTACTGGTGGTCGACCAGTGCTCGAAATTCGACCATAACTTATATTAATTATACATTACATAAGGTTCCATTGTCAAAGACTGAGCGAACGCTATTTCACAATTTTCTTTTTTTTTTTAAAAATGACATGGATACGTCAAATTTGAAATGTTGATATGTACAAAGTTTTTTTCTTTTATTATAAAAGACAAACAATATTAATATATTCTCAATTTGACCACACATAAACAAAAGAATGTCAAATACATCGAAGTGTGAGTGAGTATCAAAGACTTAACATTACAGAAGCGTTTTAAATGTTTTTTTATTGATTCAATCTATTTTTTATGCATAATTAAAAAAAATATATTAGCATTCGTCACTCCTTCTCTATATAAACTATAATAAGTGTGCGAAATTTCATACTCCTCCGTCCGCGCAATTTACGTAAAAATGCTCACAACGTTTTTCCTTAACGTATTAATATAGATTAGGTTATAGTTCGTTCGTTAAGGTTTCTTATGGAATAACGAAATTCTTCGCCAGCTTAATTGACCGATTAACAAGCTTGATAGTTATTGAGTCAACAAAGTTCCATTTTTATGATTGATCGATGTTCGTTCAAGTTTATTACATTATTTGTATATATGTAATAGCGATGTGAAATCAATGCCAGCAACGATATTGTTATAGAGTTGACTGTACTAAAACACTGTTGAATGGGAATTGTAATGGTTTTTGATGTTTGTATGGTAATGCGTACTAATGAAGGGAAAGTTTCGACGAAACAATCAGAAGAACGTTTTATTATTATCGATTTATCTTCGTTTACCTACAAAATATTACTAAGTGTGTATTTAAGATGGCTTCAAGTTATAAAGGATGTTGAGCTCAGTTTACACTTTCAGAAGAAAAAAAAACGAATAGTGATCTAATTATATTACATTTTTTTTTCTCCCATTTTGTAAGTCGAGAAAATTGCGTAGACAATGTAATGTAATATAAAAGGTAACATTTATTTAGTTAAGTTAAAAAGTTTATAAGACATTCCATTGAATCATAGTTTTTGGCCTACCTCGGCCCTAAATTATGCAATATTATAATGCCGCAGATAAATGTTGTGATTGAGAGGTACGTGAGTGAACGATTGGTGTAATTGTGAAGAGTGTGTGCGCATGTATGCATGCAAGATGTTGTATCCTGTGCCTGCTCTAATTTGTACTATTCTGGATGTTTTTCTTCTGTTGACCTTCTTGTGACTTATGTTGTTTGCTTATTTACATATTTATTTGGATGTTTATTTTATGATTGCTTACATCTAATTACCATGACTTGAGTTTATGAAGCGGCGAACATGGATTAAACTTGTAATCGAGAACTTCATTAAATTCCAGTTTATTATTATTTTAATTGATATTTGTGTCTCGTTTACATACTAAATGTTCTTTTTTCTCGTTGTTGATGGATGTAATCTGCTGCTGTGGAATTTTATTACCAAAACTGAAGTTTTTCTGTGTGACTTTCTCGATTGTTTGCTTTGTTGCGTGTATAGCGTCTGTTAGCAAATTCTTTTTTTTTTGTATATTGACTTTTGGCTTCTTATTGATTTATATAACTATAACTTATATTTGTTTATCTGACTTTTGATTATATCTTATGTTTTTTTTTTTTACTTTTTGATTGAATGTTTTTCATTATTTAATCAATGTTTTTGTGTTTGAATGTTTTTTACCAGTTTATCTAATTGTCAACCTCGATACAGGCTTTGCCTAGTGAGGTGGCAAAACAAAGCCACTTTTGTATATTCTTTGTATGCTTTTATTTTGTTGAATTGTAAATATTATAAAAATGAATATTATTGTTATAAAACATTTAGACATTTCCACTAAGCATGGTTATAACAGAGAAAAATAAAACTAAACAATTTAATAAAATTTAAATAAGTTCCTTAATTATATATTTGTGTTTGTTATTGATATGTTCGCCTGGTGACTAAGGATTAAAATTAAAAAAAAAGTAATTTTCTTGTAAGGCCTTTGTATGTATGTTGGAAACATAAGTGAGCAAACGTTTTTAATTAAATACTTAGCTTAACTTTTAGGCCCTGGCCTAGCTGGTCGCATGATCGCACAATCGTGCGATTGTGATGATCGCATGAATGCATAAACAAATTTGTGATAGCACGATAAATAATAAATTGCGTGACCTAACTGCCATCGTATGATCGCGCGTCCATTTTCCTTGACAACGCAAACAAATAAATATGAATATTAGTAAGTACGAACTTTTGGCAAGTAGGTGTCGTATTAATTATTACCGAGCGATTCAAGCGACGTGCGATCATTTCAAACAAGGAACCCATCGGACGATCACATTTACGTCTGTCCGTCTGCCCAGTTAGTACACGTTCATACAATGTTATATGTTTGAACAGGGCGTCCGCGTTCATGCGATCATCGCAATCGCACCATCATTCGATCATGCGACCAGCTAGGACTAGGCCTCTCAGTCAGTTACTCGCATATTTTTAGCGCCAAAGTTTCATCTCCTAGTAAAGGATCTACGGGAGTCATTTTCAAGTAGGAATGATTTTGGCACACGCGCTGTTAGCCAGCTGAACCTGACAAATGTATCAATGTATTTATTATCATGACAGACCATTATTAAAGCAATTTGAAAATTCATTTACTTACTTTTCTCTTCCAAGCGCACACTTGAAATAAAGACTGATGTGTTTTAATTTATGTTTATTCACCGTGTCTAAGATTGACACAGAGAAGTTAAATAAGCAAGCCCGTATCGTAAATGGACACAACATCGATGTTATCAAAGCAAATTTCCATATCCAATTCAATTAGACTGCCTAACTAATGAACGTCTTAAAGTTATTTCATTTGTAAACCGGTCGTATACGAAATATGTCCACAAATAGTACCTACTGTATAAAGAGTAAGTATTTCTGATTAAGCTAAAAGACAATTGAATGATTCAACCATAAATGTGTGAAACATTTTCGATCAAGAGACATCTAAATAAAAGAATATAAAAAAATATAAGCATTCGATGACACAAAAATCTCTTGTGTGGTTGACAAAAATGTGAGTTGCAATAATTGCTGGTATTTATCCCGGGCCTTTAACTGATGGGAAAGGATAGGGAAACGACTGTTAACAAAAAAACTGGCCAAAGAATCTTCGATAGACAGCCGATTAGGGACAGTGAATAGTAGGTATATCGTTTGGATAATGTTTGGAGACGGCCAAATATATTTTAGAATATGGCGCAAACATTGCCAGATCTGGAGATTCCACACTGGTTGAATATTTATTGCATAAGAATATAGGCGTTTTCCTCATTGCATAAGTTTTCGAATAATATGACATTTTAACGTCCTTAAAAATGTTCCAGAAATTTCATTTTGGCTCAGATTACGTATTACATTTTATTTTTCATCCATTAGAGATAGATTTTTCACAAATGTGAGTCATTTTGTGTACATCAAAGGAAGGAGGTAATTTTAATAAGAGTTTTTTTTTTCTAAGAAATCACCTGCCAATGATATTTTATTCCATCCTGTGCATAAATTTTAGCTGTCTTCGCCAGATTGTTTTCTTCTTTTTCTGCTTGAATCGCGGCAATCCACTCTCGGGAGAGTGGTAAATGCCAATATCCAAATTTCCACTCAGCAAATTTCTACCGTGCATATTACAAAAAACAATTAAGTATGATTGTTTTGACTCGTCTAAAATTATCTCGGTTTATACAAAAACCATTGGAATAAATATAATACCTAGTTGTTGCTTCAGTTGATAAAAACTTTTTGGTTAGTAGGTATAATTTATTTGAACTACTTTAAAATAATTATTTAATAGTAAATAAAATAGCAGATTAAAAAGAAACACGTTTCAATGCAAAGAAACTTCTAGAGATATCTAATAGGAAATGGTAAAGGCTTCCTGCGTTTTGAAACCCTCTTTGATGGAACTCTTAGCGTTGCAAAGTAATTTGAAATTCTTATGTAACCTATTATATTTTTTTCTCCTTTTCTAGGCTTCTCCTCAGTTGCGGGACAACTCAAACGAATCTCTATAAAAGATAGTGCATGCATAAGTACATACAATGATAGTTGAAAGGTTATTTATTTTCTTAACTCAAGAATATTCCATTTCAATTACACTGCTTTTTACAAGAACATTGGAGTATCTTAAAAATAAACATATTTTCATTGATTAATTAAATTTAAATAAAAAAACTTTTTAACTCAAACTTTTGAAACTCAAATAACATGTGACCATGAAGGGCGTGCCCCTTCGAAACATGTCAGGTACAATGAATTTGTGGAATAGTTAATAAGTTTTTTTATTTAAATTTGATTATTTAAATTACTTCCACCAAGAAAAATGCATGTTCAACAACTTATAAATTTTATATTTTCATTGCTTTGAAATATTCCTGAGTTTTTATAAAATCATATTATGTTGGGGTAACAGTCCCTTTGAGCATTCATTCAGCGTTTTTGTTGCTTTAAAATAAACACTGATCAACCACATCATTTTATGCGCTGTAAAATCGCTGAATATCTTTTATGTAGTGAAAATCTTGATGATTTTATAAATAGATGGAAATTATCATTGATGTATGTCTTCATCAAACTCCCCAATCCATGGCGTGATGTCTAAATAGATAATTTTTTATCGCAGTGACACAAGGGACATAATATGGTCCCTTAACCTTCTTTATTTAAAAAAAAAATGTCTTCATTAAGATCTGAGAAGCTTAATCACTCGAAAACGAGTGCAGAGTTTGAAAAAGGAAAAAAAAAAGATAAGACAAGTATAAAGATCGACATATTATATGCATTTTCATATTCGTATATTATCATAGTGTATTATTTCGACATTAACAAACTTATTATTCTATAGGTATATTTTGTAAAACTACACTGTAAATTCCGAAATTTCCAATAGATTCGAAGTGGTTGGTGACCCAGCGGTTACAACGCCGGCTTTCATACTGCGGACGTCGTGGTTCGATCCCAGGTGCCGACCATCTTCCTCTTTCACGACACAAGCTTTCAGTAGCTTACTGTGAAAGAGTCAAGGAGTGTATTTGTGTTCACTTTGAGTGAGCACAGATACAAAAAAAAAAAAAAAAATTACATAACGAATATAGAATTAATAAATAACCCATATTCTTGAAAGCTTTTAGAAGCTAAAAACTAAAACATGTGAATAAAAATGACTATATTATATTAAATTATATCATGTTCTTAATACATACATACATACTCCTGTTAAGGTCCCCTACTCTACGCAAGCCAGCCCGGAGGAGACCAATCCGCAGCAAACCCGACCCGCACGAAACCTACCCCCCAGCTCGATCAAAGCAATCAAACCGAAAAGCCGGCCCACACAAATCAAGCCCGCCGCGGATCCCCCCCAAACCAACGCACAATGCGGGAGGCCTAAGCCCCACTCAGGAGCATGGGGAGGCATCAAGAGCTCTCTATTGCGCTCGAAGTCCGAGGCTCTTTGTGCCTATTCTGACCGGTTGAGGTTCAAGGACGTGAGGTAGTCAACCTCACGGTCCCGTTCTTAATACAGTATTTATATTCAATAGTAGTTATAGATTTTAAAGTTGAACTATTGTTTTGGGATTTCTAGAGAACAGAAAAGGAGGATTGTAAAGAAGCTGTTGGCGGATTAAGGAAAGATTCTTCCAAGAGGCAATGCGGAAGATTTGTAAGATGCTTTTAAGTTTAATCGAATTAAATAACAATTTAACTTAAATCTTATTTCAAGAAAAAGCTGATTATGATAATTATATGCATATTATTTATACAATTTTCTCAGTAGACGCAGTATTTAGAAACATTTACTAGTAACAACTAGGTTTACAACTATTGTCAAATTAGTGAAAAGTGGCGGTGAAATTATTATTTGTCCACCGCTTATTACCCGAGTAGTATCTAATTTGGATGACATTTTCAAGTATTATTATTTTCGTCCACAGCTTATTACCCGAGTAGTATCTAATTTGGATGACATTTTCAAGTAGGTATTATTATTTTTATCCACCGCTTATTACCCGAGTAGTATCTAATTTGGATGACATTTTCAAGTATTATTATTTTTGTCCACCGCTTATTACCCGAGTAGTATCTAATTTGGATGACATTTTCAAGTATTATTATTTTTGTGTATAGGTTTATGCTTTTTTAACAAGTGTTTTTCATTCAATAAAAAAAATTCGACATTCAGTCATTTATAACGGAACTAGCAGTAAATCCAGTCGGACGACAGGCAAAGAATAAGGTAGGTAATTAATTGTGATTACTCAAATCAGTTTTATCGTCCATTACCTAAAGGGGCTCAATTTTAATTTAGGTACCACACTGAGAACTATACGGACAATTTGACATTCCTTCCCGTAAGAATTGTACTTAAGCTGATCACGGCATGTTTTTTCTATAATAGTACTTACCTACCAACTATTATTGATTGTCATGGAAACTACGAATACGAACAATTTAAGTATATAATTATGAATAGTTTTCCCGCAGTTGAAGTGGTGTTGTCATCTTTAATAATAGTATAAACGAAAGTCGGGTTAGTGCGAATACTTATGACTCGAGATTGGCTGAACAGATTTTCATGATGCTTAGTTTATTGGATTGTTCTCCGCTCCGAATAACAGAATTATTATTACCTAAGAATTTATAGCAAAGAGTATAATATATAATACTAAAGTTAAAAGATATGATTTTAGTTTGATTAAAAATTAGCACGCGAAAAGTGCTTAAAAAGAAAAGTGAATAGATTTGATTTAAGTTTGATCAATATGTTGTGATGTTATGCTGTTTGTCATCGGAAGTAGATATTTTGGAAAGAGTTATCGTACGAAGATGTTGAACGAAGTTTGACGGGTCAGCTTGTAATAATATAATGTGAGGTAAGTGTTTCACATTTACTTACTTCATTCACTTTGCCGCGGGGTTGCCGGTTTTGCCGCGGGGTTACCGGCTTTGCCGCGAGGCTGCCGGCTAAGAAAAGCGCCTCTGTTCTTTTTGCTGGTTTTTTTGAGCATGATATAAGAGGCAGGCAGGAGATCGAAAAATCCGATCGGCACCGCGAGGTGATCACCGTGAGACTTAATAATCAAACCTCAACCGGTCATAAAAGGCACAATAAGCCTAAGACGCCTTCGAGCGCTTTGGAAAACTCTTTTGATGCCTCTCTATGCTCCTGAGTAGGGCTTAGGTCCCGGCATAGCGGGTTGATTTGAAGGGTATCCGCGACGGGCTTGATTCGTGTGGGCCCGGCTTTTTGGTTTGATTGCTTCGATCAAGCTAGGGGGCCGGTTTCGTGCGTGTCTGGTTGCTACAGATTGGTCTCCTCCGTGCTGGCTTGCAATGTGCGGGGGGGGGGGGGGGGCTTAAAGGGAGAATGTCGGTATGAATGAATGCATTCACTTTTAGAACTGCGGACAATATGTGACATTTCTCCCCGAACAACTGTCAGTTGTTTAAGAACCAATATTTCCCGCGGAAACCTGTAAGAAATACTGAAACACTCTTAGTATTTATTATATTAAATTACCGAGTTACGGACGAACTAACCAATCATTATATTTGATAATAAGAAGCCAACGATGAAATCAAATTTCCATGAATAAAATTCCAATTCCAATTTTGATGGCTGAAAATTTGTCGTTGTTTTGCGTGGGCACCCTTCAACCGTTTGTAATGATAATCAAATAAACAATTTGATTTTATCTGAAAAATGCCCCAAAGACGACGCTTCGTTATACTCAAAAGCGTAGGAAATGGCAAAGAAAATAAATTAAGAACGAGGCGTTAAGCTTAAAGCTCGGATACCATTTTTCCTTTACCTACCACAATCTACCTTTAATAAAATGTTTTCAATAAAACAGATGAGAAAAATCGCACCTGGTCTTCATTTATGAGACATTTATTTCCATTTATGTGTCTTTAAAATAAGTAGAATCTAACGTTTTACGTTGAAAATAATGCGCGCGTGCATTTAAATGCAGACAATAGTAGATTTTCTATTATATAGTACACGGCTATTCATAAACCTTTACACCCCTCGCACTGGCATCTTGTTTAGCAACTATAATAAAATATTATTAATTATAAATTTACAATTTTCTATACAAAGGTGTCTGTATAATCGGCGGAAATTATTTCCTTAAGGATTTTTTTTCAGTCAACTGGTCCCTTCCTATCCATAAAAACTCTGACTCGACCGGGAATCGAACCGGGGTCTTTGTGGTTTGAAGTCCACGCCTATACCACTAGGCTACCGAGGTCGGTATATTATTTAGTTTTCGAAACACAGGGTGTTGAATGCTACCCCGCGCACGTGCAACTCTTTAATTGTGGCGATTTCGCAACTAAATAGTTGCTATAAACAAGTTGCAAGTGAGCGCCGGCGCCGGGCCTTTACAACTACGGGAAATATTTTTCACAGTTTTATTTTTCGTCTATATGTCGAAAGTTGCTATAGCAATTAATTATAACAGGTGTGAGCGGAAAACATTATATCGAAGAAATATGTGATATTTGATCAGAGTTTTATATACACAACTGTTACTACAGGAAGAAATGTCAATTTCTAACGTGGTAAAGTAAAATTGAAACCCTTTTAGGGACAATGTAACTGATTTTCAGGTCAAACAAACAATAAATCAATACCTACACCTTTTAAATGCCTGTTTACCAACAGGTTTTGCTGCTAATTGAACTATCTACTATAAACTTACAATAATTACAAAAAAATCTTGTTTAAAAATAAAGTCTATCAAAGAACCTCAGCTATGTGTAACTATTAAAAAATATCTTGAAAAGAATATTTTCACAACTGGAAAAGCATTAAATTTAGAACGCTGAAATGTTACGTAAAGCCATTCTACGAACGGGATTAACGGGTCCAAATTTATACGGTCATAATCTGCTAAATATTTAAACTTCTAATGGGCTATTTTAGTTCATTCATACTCTTGATTTTATCGGCAGTGTATTATAAATTATTATAACATCAACCGTCTAAATCAGACCTTTCCTCTACAAGCTAATACGAGTGTCTATTATTACAAAATGTATTACATAATATTTCGGACCTGAAAATTCAAAAACTAAATAAACTCATTTACGACAAACAAATAAAATCTGTTCCACTCCGAACAGATTTTATTTGTTTTGGCGTTTATCCACATAGAAACAAACTTTAGCAAACTTAGGTATTTACTTAATTAAGCAAATACCTTTTCTGTAGACACCTTTACATACACAAAATATGTTTTGAATGAATGTTCTTACTTACCTATTGTCTTTTCTTATCGCACAATTCAAAACGATTTTCACAGTCGACTATTTTTGTTCCTCTTCTTAATATGTTTATGGAGCGGGTCTATTTTATAAAGACGCCACTGTTTCTTTTAGAGATGGGCATTATAACGATAGCTGAAAAAAATATTAGATAAATAAAAAAAATAACGCCTCTTACGTTATTCAAATTAAACGATATTTGTAAATATTAGTTGAACAAAAATATTTAGGGTCGCTAACTCAATGACCTTTTATTGTTTTTGGAGAAATCGTACCTTTTCGGATACCACATTTTGGAAATGACCTTTTTTAAGGATAATGGTAACTCTCCAGATACCAAATTTTGAAAATGACCTTTTTTAGAAAAATGTTAAGCTTCCAGTTAAGTACCAAATCTTCATTTAGGTTTGTAAAATAATAATAGCTTTTAATAATAACGTTATTTACAATTAAGGAAACTGTTATAACGTGAATTAAAGCCGTTATTCTCACCTCTAGTTTCTATACAATAATACACAGCTATCCAATTCCTTATTTCACATAGCCTTCAGTTTTGTCTTGGCATCAGATCTCAGACCTTCATTTTGAACTGTTTGATGCGTATGTGCTACCCCATTCTTCTATTTGGAAGCCTAGAATAAAGAATATTGGGCATAAAATGGCGTACCCTACGTAGACCTGTCACATTCACCATTGTAGAGATTGCAGTCGAATGCTCTTTCTCCCATCAGGCTATCGAAGACGAGGAAGACTGTCTCATAGAGTGGAGAAGAGAAGAAGAAAACTCAGTTATCGCTGTCTCCCGATACCTCTAATTGGGGTCCCAAAGGGAGAGTTGATTGGTTGATTGATTGATTGAATCTAAATCTTGTCAAATCACAAAAAAAGCAAGTAGTAGTAAGTTAGTGAACTATGAGGTGCTCTGTATGCTCTGTATTATATTAACTTTTTATACAATACTAGCTTTTCCGACAGACGTAATCCTATAGTCCTTACTATGAATATTGATTTCAAATTTGTAATTTATACAAAAAAAAAACGTTCAAAATATGTTTCAATGATAAAAAAAAATATTTCTGAAACTTTATTTTTGAAAATTAACCGCACAAAGAAAAAGTATCAAATCTTGGGTTGAAAATCTTCACACCTTGTTACAAATACGTATCAGCAACAACATATTACGTATGATTACTAAGATTTTCAAGTTAACTAATCGTAGTCTGTATTGATGGTTCACGGTCTGCGGCTTTCAAATTTGATTGGCCAATTTTTGTGGTTCTTGATTTGAATTCAAAATCTCATTTGTCTACCCTCGTTGATTATACAACAATAAATTTGGCTTTAACGGGGATGCTTTTGTCACGTAATTAATTAAAATGAATTCTCTCAATTCATAGAAAAAGTATGGTGGTTATGTGAAATTCAGAATTTAACAAAAGGAAAACTTTCAAAGATATACCAACTCCTCCGGTGTACAAAAATCGTAAAAAATATTATATCATCAACAGATGTTGTAATCATGCTGGATTTTCCTTGAATGTAAAAAAACAATAGGTAAGTTTCAACTTTGTAATATTAATTTGCAAAAAAAAAAAACATTTCACGAGGTTTCTTTATTTTTGGTTTGTCTTTTATGAATTATTTATGAAATTAATAACGTTCTTTTATGTAAGTATAATATCTTTTACTGAGAAAGAATTTACACAGGTCCGATCTGAAACAAACATAGAAAGGTAGGTATTACGTAAATTAAAGGAATGAAAACGGTACAGAAAATGCTACTTATTTTACGAAAAATCTACCCATTTATATAATATATTTTATTTTAAGTCATAATTCACTTATAGTTTTCTCTCCCTACTGTACACGTGTTTGTGTATTGTTTAGTTATTTTTTATATATTTTTCATAAAAGCTGTTTTTGGACTTTTTGATTTAAAAAAAAATAAAAATTCTTTAAAAAATCCGCGTACCTACTACTAATGTTTTGAAACTCAATGGTTGTCAAGTAAATAAAAATTTTGTTATGGAATTTATCAAAGATGACGGTGTTGTCAGTATCATATGCCGTTCTATACTTTTTTTTAATATTATATTTTATTTTAATTGTTATCCATTTTTCGATTTTTTTATAATTATTATTCTGTTATCCGGAGCGAAGAAGAATCCAATAAACCAGTGGTTCCCAAACTTTTAATTTCGCGTACCACACACGAGATTATAAATCAGTAGCGTACCACTGACAAACAAATCGTATCAGAGCGCGAAATTTAAAAATGTTTTATCTAATTAATTATTGTGTATGTTCTATGGCTATGGCTGCTTGCGTACCACCTTAATAATTGTGTAGGTACTGGGGTCCCGTTTTTTGGACTTATTTATTTATTTTATTTATTTACATGTTAATACAGGATTGATTTGGTACATATAAATTTAACAACAACAAAATTTGAACAGATCAAAGGGGGTGATACACATTATGATGATAATCAGGAGTATAAAATCGCATCGCCAGTCATTTTGGTCTAATGCGATTCTATATCCATCGTCAATTAAGATAAAATTTGTAACACATAAAAGCAATAACGATATAACAAATAATAAACATTATATTATAGTCTCCAGTTTATAATCATCACAGTTAAATAAATGAAATAAATAGAAAGTTAATATGTAAGTCAACGTAGTGAAATTTTGGTCAGATCAAGTGAGAAATAAAATGAGAACAGTCAATCAGAGTTAAATCTATAATGATGAGTCAGAGGGAATATGGTAAAACTCTTCTTCTTCTTGTCCCGGGCAATTATTATTCCCACATGATGGTGGGGTCTGCCTTTTTCGTTTTCCGCTTCCACTCAGCTCTGTCTTGTGCATCCTCAGGGGTAGCTCCGCAGCTCCTGATGTCCTGACACACAACTTCACGCCATCTTCGTGAATTGTGAGTGTAAAAAGTTCTTCGATATCTATATTATTACTAGCTTTCCCGACAGACGTTGCCCTGTGTTCCTAACTAATTGTTGAATTTTGTTCTGTTGAATTCGAATTTGTATGGTGATGAATTAATTTTCATTTGACCAATGTGATTCCGAACGATACGTCTGTTTTAAACCATGTGTATTCCATCCGCATTCTGTCAATTGCACCAATTGACATTTTCTGTCAAAATTGGAATAAAAATTATAAAAATTATAATAAAGTCGTCTACGTAGAGTTTTCTTTAATTTTCTGATTTTCCATGCATTTTTTCTTCTAAAAGGACAAAAGCCTACACGACAAAAAAAGAATTAGCGAAATCGGTCCAGCCGTTTAGGCGAGATGCCATGACATCCGGAAATAGCTCTCCATTTTTATATATATATGAAAATAAGAGCCCCCCCTCCCTCTCCTGTAAACAATAGATTTTGAGAAAACATCGATGTTTCTATCAGATGCATCGGATAACATTGATGTATAGTTCCAATGCAACGCGCATCGATGTATTACTTATCTAAACTAAATAACCAACCGTTCTTTACGCGATGCCCGTTTCTTGTACATACCTGCCTATATCTTTCTCTCAATATAAAGAAAAAACCTTAACATAATACCTGCTTAGAAAACGAACGACAATTTTATGACGTTTAAAAAAAAACACAAACGATTCTTAGGTCTTATGTACGCTCTTTAGAAATAAAATCACCCTTTTTACGAACGTAGTTGTTTTACTCGATCTTTTTTTGACATATAAAAGTTGAAATGGGAGCAAAAAACGCAAAAACTAAAAACATTAATTAAAACAGAAATATAGTATCTAGAAAGCCCCTGTTTTCATCTAAACCATCCTTGGGTAACCCTCGACATCTCCAATTTTTTTTTCATCGAAATCCGTCCAGTAATAAAGGAGGAGTTAGGTAACAAAGAAAACGGCTAGATTTTTATAGAGTAAGATAGTAATACCTCCCAAATCCTATACACTTAATATATTGAAAGATTAAATTGAATAAAGTTTCTTTTTTAACCTGTCTGTATTTTAAGAAAAAAAAACTAGTTTTTTCTAGAAAAATAGTCTGCATATTTTGAGTATAAAATAAATAACACAAATAAATGAGGAAATTTCATACATAAAAATACGAATAAAACTATATATATAACTTAAGAATGTCAGTTATTTTCATTTCGTGAAATGATGGGTTTGTTTTATAGCGGGGATTGCTTCTATGAAAACTACCCTTTATAATTTCCTGCGATAAAATTAATTAATATTTTGATTTAATTAAAACGAAGCAACCGATAGAGCTTTGATCTAATTGAAGAGCTTAGCGACTTATTAGTAAGGGGCTTGTCAATTTATTCGCAGTTATTTTAAGAAGGAATATTTACTTATCTATAGGAAAAACTAATAGTGTGTGTCGCCTAATAAAATTTCAGAACGATAAATAGACGGATCTCCCATTTGTCTATACTTTTATACTAGACAATTATTCATACAATTATGCATCATTAGATGTGGAAAATGCAGATACCTACTTTACCTACATATCTCTATGCCCCGAAATAACTAATATACTTCTTCTTCTTCTTCCGATGGCGCTACAGCCTAATTCGAGCCTTGGCCTCCAATACTCATTGCCTCCAGACAACCCTGTCCTCTGCCTCGGTCCTCCAGTTCCGACAGTCAAGAAGTTGTTCGGCATCCTTCCTGACTTCGTCCTCCCATCGCAGCCTTGGTCTACCAACCCTTCTTCGACCTCCTGGGTGTCCATCCATAATTCTCCTCGGTGCCCGCGATGATGGCATCCTCTGTACATGTCCGGTCCATCTAAGCCTATTCAGTCTTGCATGCACAGAGAGCCTGGGAGCTTGGAAGATGTTGTACAGCTCTTCGTTATATCGCATTCTCCAGGTTTTGCCATCATGCACGGGCCCCAGAATTCTGCGCAGTACTTTCCTCTCAAAGATGTCCAGCAGTTCTGATGATTTTGCTGTCATCGCCCACACCTCGCATCCGTATGTTACCACGGTTCTGATTATTGTTTGGTAGAGGGTGTTTTTGGTCTTTCTGTGGACACTTCTTGACTTGAGTACCGGCAGGAGAGAGAAGAATGTTCCGTTTCCGGCATCTATTCGTTTTTTAATTTCGATGTGGTCTTCGTTCTGATTTGTTATGGACGAGCCCAGGTAGATGAAATCTTTTACTATTTGGAAATTATAGTCTTCTTTGAACATTAAGCTGTTTTGTGAATCAATGTTTGCGGTCCTAATCTGTTTCATTACCTTAGTCTTGTCCTCATTAATCTGCAGTCCGACCTCCTTGGCTGCTGTTTCTAGGGGGTTAAACACCTCTTGTAGGGCAGCTGTGGATCTTCCTATAATGTTTAGATCATCCGCGTATCCAACTATTTGGCTGCTTTGGAAGTATATGTTGGAGTTTGTATTAGGATATGACTTTCTTATGACATATTCGAGGGTTAAGTTAAATAGTGTGGGGGCCAGGCCATCACTTTGTTTCAGGCCCTGAGACACTACAAACTCGTCTGTGAGCTCTCCTCCTATTTTAACTTTACATTTTGTGCTCCGCATTGTTGCCTTTATTAGTCTTATAAGTTTTTCTGGTATATTAAATTATAGTAGTATTTCATATAGTTTCTCGCGGTTGATACTATCATAGGCCTGTTTGAAATCAATAAAAAGCTGGTGGATATCAACATCGTATTCCCAGAATTTACCCAGGATCTGTCGCACTGTGAACAGTTGGTCACTTGTGGATCTGTTTCTCCGAAATCCAGCTTGGTACTCGCCTATGATATTTTCCGAAAGTTCTTCAATTATTTCTTTAAGTATTGACGTAAAGACTTTATAGGCTATGCTCAACAATGAGATTCCTCGTGGTTTTCACACTTCATCTTGTCCCCCTTTTTGTGTATTGGGCATATTACACTCATCTGCCAGTCTTCTGGGATCTCTTCTAGAGACCATATTTTTGTGATCAGATTGTGTATCAGTTTAATTAGGTGTTCATTTCCATATTTAAGTAATTCAGATGGTATATTATCTATGCCTGGGGATTTGTTGTTGCTTTGTTTCTTGACTCCGAGTCTGACTTCTGCGAGAGATGGGGGAGGGACATCTTGTCCGTCTTCTAGGGGAATCTCGGTAGTTTCAGCCGTAACATTGGTGTTTGGGTTCAGTAGCTGGGAGAAGTGCTCCTTCCATCTATTCTTAACCCTTTCTGTATCTGCTATTATATCACCATCTGTATCTTTGCAGAGACTGGTTCTTGGTTTGAAACCCTTTTTAAATACATTTACCCCCTTATAGGCTTCCCTGGTGTTGTTTTCTGCGAAATTCTTTTCGACATTTAGTAAGATGCCATTCATGAACTCTCTTTTCTTTCTTCTCAGTAGTTTGTTGGAGTCTCTTCGCGCATTTTCGTAGGCTTGTCTCTTAGTCCTAGTATTTCGTTCAAGGTATAGTTTTCGGAGTTTGTTTTTCTCCTCTATCTTCTTCTTGCATTTGAAACCAGGCGTTTATGGTCTGTGGCGGTGCTTTTCCTATACTTGCGTCTGCGGCACTTAGGACTGCGCATTTAATCTTTTCTCAATCGTCCTCGAGATCTCTCTGTGTGGTCGCTTCACTTATTACAGATGGTAAGCTTTCCTCTAGGGCCCTTTGGTAACTTTCATGGCCTTCTATGGTTTTGAGGGCGTCTATGTTAAATTTGGGTGTTCCTCGTTGTTTCTCCGTTTTGTTAGTGGCTATGCGACTCCTGTAGGTGGCCACTACCATGTAATGGTCTGTGAACTAAACTAATAGACTTATAATACATAAAATAACATAGTTGTACGTAGGTATATCATGATTCATTGGGGTGGATTGAAAAAACTACCCTCTTAATTTTCATTTTATTCCGTCTGATACAAAATGTACCCTCAGAGATACAAGAAAAACAAACTTGCGAGAATACTGCAGGAAAAGTTCTAAATTTGCTGTCGATATCTGAACTCTACCAGAAACTTTCTACTAAATATACTATCATGTACATTGTACAATGTACAGAATTCTTCTGAATTCTTTTCCTGACTTTTTGACTTCATCCAAGAGCTTAGGGATTCGACTTTCTACAAGTTCTGCCATGTATTATGCAGTTTTCTGTTCGGTTCAAATATCGTTCAATAAGATGGAAATTTACTTCTTTTGAAGATGTATTCTATCTAGCAATGTAAGTATTTACCAGTCAAAACGGAAGTGGATCATTAATCGAATCACCTTCTGAAGATGTATAAAACATACATACCTAGATTATAATATGTATAGTGGAAATAAAATACGCACTAAGTGCCAAAATATTCATTTTGAGAAAATCTAATAAAACTGCCTACTACGATGATTTTTGGATCTGTTTTTTTACACCTTTAGATCATCGATATGAACTTAGTGCAATATTTTGGCTATTGGCAATGGTTTATAGAACATTTCCTCAACTCGCGCTTAGTGCGTATTTTATTTCCAGTATACATATTTTGCAAACGTAGGTAATGTAATGAAAAAATAGTACCCCCAATATAGATGGAATATCAATAGCAAAGTACAAAAGTATAATTGTATGTAGGCTTAATTGGTAAACGGAATTAATAACACCAATGACAGAGGTTATCTGGAACCATTAATCAAAAATTTAAATACCCCAAAGTTTGATTCTCCGTCCCGAAACTTTTCTAATTTCAACAAACACAAATTGAAATCGTACGCCATACTGATTCCAACTGTGATATCCGTAAGCTTAAACCAGATCATTCATGAAAATACGTTAGCAATACTCTTACCTTGTTAACGTTAACAATTTTACGTTAACAATAGGTACTCTTACCTTGTTAACAATTTTACGTTAATAATACTCTTACCTTGTTAACGTTAACAATTTTACGTTAACAATACTCTTACCTTGTTGCGACTCTATGTTTTATTCAACGTGCTAACGAAGCTTTGAACTTTTTTATGCTATTTTTAAAACATTAGCCCGGCTTTATATAGTATGTACGTCAGCGCATGGTTCGTTTGTTTATCGATTTTAGTAACACTTTCCTGCTGACCTGTTCGTTTTGTTGTAGGTAAGCTTATCATACCAAACTATCGCAGCATTTATCATATTGTAGGTTAGCCACCAAAATCGGGATAGTATTTCCCAAAATATTGAATGAAACAGAAAGCAGTTTGAATTTTGTGCTTGTTAATCTTAAACCGCTATGAATCAGTCACAGCGAATAAAAAAGTTTCCTTTGCAATCAAACTTCGACTGTATTTATATAAAGAGTATCGCGAGAAGCATGCAATAGAATCTAGGAACCATCAGCACAAGCGATTTTGGACAAATTCCAACTTAACAAAATAATAATCTTAAGAATAAGATGGTATCGTTCTAGCGAGTTCATAATGTCAAGTGATTACGTAATAAAAACTGTATTGGCTCTACTTAGATAAGAATCATTACATGACATGCAAAGTATACCATAACACGAAAGATGGACCGGATAATCGACCATGTTGTCACACTTCTTATCAATGAAGAAAACATTCTCATACTATGTTCCTTCGAAGTAGAGCAGAAGGAAATCATTTTGTTTTATTACCGGCAGTTATCGTCTCCCTATTTTTCAAGTCAACCCTAAATTTAATAACATAAACTTTAATTATAGAACATATTAATATTGGTATAAGACTTTTGTCAAAACCGTAATGAAGCTTAAAACACAATAAAGCTTTATTCATTTATTATTTTATTAATAACTAACTTTCCCGACAGACGTTCTCCTGTAGTCCTAATCAGAGGCGACCCGTTCATAATATGTGCACTGCGCTCCCAGAAACAAAAATACATTATTAATCCAAACGAAAAATACATAATTCATCAGTAACTAATAAAATAATAATGTTAAAATATTTCTAAAACATCCATATTTCATTCGTATTCAAAGCTCAGGTGGGAACAACGTGAGAATATATGCGCGCGCACATGCCTATGAAGTACCGAAACGAATGTGCCCGATAATTTTGTTGATTTTGTATGAAAATTTTCTAAAACGCTCGAAACGGTGGAGTAAGTGGGATAGGCTACTGTAAGAGCGGCAATCATGTATGCGAGAATGAGAGGGAACAACCCGCGATGGCGTTGGCGCGTCGCAGGTGATCCGTTCCATACTAACTTAAATATTACATTTTATATCACTTCTTACCCATTTTTTTCAACCTTTTATTTGTTTTTTTGTTATCCGGAACGGAGAAGAATCCAATAAATCAAACATTGAAAGAATCTGTTCAGCCGATCTCGAGTTATAAGTGTTCGCACTAACCCGACTTTCATTTTTTTTTTATATCACTGAGACCAAGAATGCGGTGAGAGTTTCAGAAATAAAAACTGGCAGAAGCATGGCCGGCAAGACCCTCAGAGAAAGAGTAAGGAATACGAGGGTAATGCAACGGTAAGAGATGGGGAAGGCAACGAAGAAGATTCTGGTATTGGACATGTGAGGAGAAGTAGGTAGTGATTCTTCCAGACTCCCTCACATGCCATTGCACGGCCAACCCCATGGAAGATGGCTCCCAGGTAGACCACCAAAGAGGTGTCGGGACAGCAGCTGGGAGTCGACCTCGCAGGAGGCTAACCAACCTCATGAATTACAGGCTACATGGCCTAAATTAAGAAGAACAGAAGAAGATTATTATCACATTCTTCAATGTATTTATTCAGGTGATAAAATTAAAAAAAATTGACTGGGAAAAATTTATCATGCAACATCGAAATATCTTTAAACATAAGATAAATTTTGAAAAAAAAAATTAAAGAGTTATGTAGGGCTATAGAGAACTAAAAAGAGAGATTAAAATTTATTTTTAAAATGTAGGTAGGTAGTTAGTTATTTTATTATTCTTTGAAACATTATTACTTGGGTAATTTCTTTATGCGATGTTCAAATTTCGGTTTCGAGTTAACGAGAGGAAACAAAGTTAATGGCTGAACATAGATAGCCGAGACATAAATCATTTCGAAGATAAATTTCGTAGAAATATTGTTTTGACACTAATTGACAATGTTGCCGCAAAAAATAACCGGTAAACGAACAATTAATGACTTTTGTCAAGTTTATAATCGCGATTAAAATGTGCGGTCATTGCGCAAAAAAAAGATATAAAGTAAGTTCGTTTATAATTAAGGTACGCACTAAAAATAGATCTCATAAAGGAGCGTTAATGTGATAGAAAGTTTGTGCCATTCAAATACTTAGGTGTTGAAGTATCAACAGTGAAATTTACGAACCAGTCAGGGAACAAACAAATGAAGCTACTATTGTAGCTGGATGCTCGCGCACTACCGTATGGAAAACCAAACACATGTTGAAGGAAAAATAGAAAGAAGATTTATAAGATCTGCGTAAGACCGATCATGACATACGGTGTGGAAACCAGAGCCAACGCCACGAGAACGAAGAATCTGAAACTCTGAAATTCTAGAATCTGCGATGTCGAAGATAACGTGCTATATGAAAGAAACATAAGGCGTTACCAGTAACGCCTTATGTTTCCAGAGATACCATGTCATTGTCAACAGAACGGATGTGGTGATAAAAAACCTATAGAAGAAATCCTATCAACCAGGAGACCCCCTGGACGCCGACCAAAAAGATGGAAAGACAGTCGGACTTCGGAAAAAACAGGTCTCCGAGCTATATAAAGAAGAAGAAAGAAGCACTTATAGTGGGATGTCTAAAGGCATTGTACTGAAAAAATAATGTGTATTTTTTTAACCTACATAAGACAGATCACAGATTACAAAATTATGTCACACCAAAACAATGAATTTTCCATATAACTGAGATGTTTCGTGGTTTGATTTGAACACCATGGGCGAAAGCTGATGAATATATCAGAAAGCAGAAGACTGATAATCGCCCATTGCCGTGAAAAGGGAGCCTTCTTCTTACAGATAGGATTTATGATCAACAAAAAGAAAATGTCTTCAAAAGATCAAGAATAAACATAACAGACAATTAGCATTTCCATATTCAAAAAATACGACAGAATAAAAGCTCGTCAGCAAAGCGACAGACTACTCAATGATACTTATTCTATAAAATGTTTAATTCCTGACCTAGGTAGTGAAAAAGGGAGTAAAGTATCCAAAAAGAGGAAGGAAGGGAAAGGATAGTACGGTGAAGAAGGTATTTAATTTCAAAATTAGATGTTTGCCTAATTCACATTTAAATTGTTTGCTGAAATAATTGTTTTCGTTGTCTGCAAATTACCGCTCAGTCAGTTCTGTAGGGGATTATTGTTTGACGATTGCGCGTTTCTCGTTTCACTAAAAAGCAACAATCTAAAATTAAATTTGCAACAGATTAAATGCAAATTAAATTCTGTTTTGATTCCGTCGAATATTCATGGGAACCATTTTATTAACAAACATCTGATTTTCGTTGAAGTTGATTGAAAAGTGAATTCACAAAACTCACATTATTTAGTACCTTTTGTGAACCTATATTTCGCTTACAGGGGGGGTTGGGGGCTTAACCCCTCTCCCTTTCCCAAAAAAGTCTCAGCCCTGAAACCACCATTTTGTTAGTAAGTAGGTACTTTCTTTGGAAAATGAACAATGTTCATGCCAAGAGTAAGGGAAGGAAGTAAGCACGGGGACTGAACTTCGAGCCCTCCCGAAATGAAATGACTTAGTTAATAAGGCTTACTATTTTCGCATCAGGCCCTGTCCTAATTGAAAAGCGTCCGAGCGTCGAGAGACGATCGCGTGGACGCGTTAACAAATTGTTGTCTTTCGAAACACTCAAACTGTATGCTCAATTTCGATAATCTTTACTCCTTGCATTCTAAATGTAATGTTACACTATTCCATTTTCTCTACAGATATGATTTTCCTTCATCATCTTTGAATCTCTAAAAAAGGGATAAGTTTAAATTTTTTTCAGGAGATTAATGTATATAATTAATGTATAATATTTCAACAAAAATGCTGGTCTCTTGCATTACATCAACTGGCGTTTTGTAACATTTTTATGCATATTGTATTAGAAATTATTCAAAATTAATCAGAACAAAAGTGTGGTGCAAAAATGAAGATCATACACAGTTTAAGTCACATTATGCAGAACATGCGTGGTTCATATATTTTTTTTAATTTAATGTTTATACGTTTTCCAACCAGGGAAATATAATTAAATGAAATTGGAGATAATAAAATTAAATGGAATATTAATTTTCAAATAAGTCGGTACCTGCGTCTATATTAAAATTGTTCACCCTATACGATTTATTTAACGAGTAGGTACCTTGCTTCCTTTCAAGTATTTAACGTTCTCGGGAAATTCGTATAGTAATTAACATAAATTTGTTTCTCAGGTATACTATTTAAAGAGTTTTCTCTGTATAATTTATCATAAAACCCGACCGAAATTATTCGACTGAGAACTCCTATTTCACTGTTATTATTCTGTAATTTTCTAAAGATGTCTTGACTGTGAATCGTACAATGGGAAATTCCTACACAATCCCTTCGTGTTTCGTGAGCATTCTTATACGTTGATTCGTTCACGATGGTTTGAAAAACTAAAGACTACCTACGCAATTTTTTTATTTCGACATGTTGAACATGTCGAGAATTCTCATGATTAGGAGTTTCGGGGTCTTAAACATTACCACCTAATGGCGAACGTTTCGAAACACAGGATAGAGGTGGAGGACTTCGCCGCCTTGGATCCCCTCCTAATGCTGGACTTCCTGAAGCGTCTGGGATTAGTGGGGAAGCTCTAATTGGGAAACACCATGAGCAAGTAGGGGAAGCACAATAGACCACTACAGGTCGGAGCGCAAACACCCCCTTAAAAAAGAAAGAAAATGGCGAACGTTGTTAACGTAAAGTGATCACACTAATCCAGCCTTCGAAATAACAGTAGAAAACGGTCGTAAGCCCGTAGTGGTTTGTTCCATTTAAAAATCGAACATCGGTAATGAATTGTTAGAGTCATTACTTGTTGGATATTCTTTAATTTTTTATTGTTTTCATTTTTTCTATCATTTTGTTTCCATCATTGGATGTAAACCTTCCAGAGATGCCACATACGCTGTTTGAAAATCCAAAGACACTTCATACTTACTTGATTTTAAAAAGCTGAAACTAGTTTTTGTTCACTGATATTTAATAATTAATGAGATATAGAGCAAACTGTCGGAAATTAATGAGAACAATTAGGGCAACCAAATATAAAGACTACGACAGGCAAAAATAAATAGATATATTCAGGATATGAATATAATATCTATTTATTTTTGCCAATTGGTTTTGTTGGTGCACAACGTTGTACATAATTATACTCAAATTATTTAACGTATTTACTAAGCATACAATAAATTTAAGTAGGTAATAATATAGTTAGGTAATCTAATTGGAAACCAAATTTAAATTTTCTCTTTGGGTTAAATTGAAATTCAAGTTTAGGCAGAATCCGAAATAAAGTAATTTCCAAACATCTGGTAGCCGATAAATATAAAATTCATTGGGTCAACGGATAAAATATGTGCGGTAGAAAACTTATCCAATTTAATGACCTCGCTACATTCACAATGTGGAAAAATATACCGTACATAAAATAGGCTGAACAAGTGTACATTACCACAAACCCTTGTCACTCCACCTTTATAAAAAAATAAAAATCTATAGGAAGACACTGTCACATTATTTGTTAAATTCTTATTTTTTGCCCAGAGAAAATAATATTTTGTACAAATGGTATTGAAAACGTTTTCACTGATGCAGACGTACAAAAAATTATCAGACGTTTTTTTGGTTAGGTAAAATTTTTCTCAATTGATTCAAGTGAACACAAGTAGATTTTCGACATCTTTCACACAAAGCAAAGGTTAGAAAGTGGAAATGGTCGGCACCGGGATTCAAACCAACGAAATTCAGTACGCTGTACGTAAAAATATGAATCTTATTTTTGTTGCAACCACGATACGAATAATAAAATTATTATACACTAGCTGACCCGCCCGTCCAACTTAGACCTAACCCAGAAAAAAAATTGACTTATTAGATGAATTAAATATACCTATGTAGTTTATGACATAAAAATTTAATTATATTTAACTTATAATTTATTGCATTATTGTTGATTCGGATGCGGGATGAAGCTCGGCGGGCCATAAATTTTGTAATAAAAACAATACCTCTATTAGTTGCATAACTTTTAAAAAAAAATCCAAAAGATGGCGGTGTAGATGGAAATAAGTCATATGTGAAGCGTGTTACATTATTGTATTGGTTGTTGGATGAATAGACTTCATTAAACCCAAATTGTATACTTAGTAAGATATAATTATATTCTTCACAAAAAGATATAAAACTTGTTGCAACGTGTATTTTTAATCCCCTTCATATTTTACTCCCTTAGCGGACACGAGGAGGCAACAAGAGCAAGTCACGTTTAATAATATTTTCAATGACTTTTTTTCCACCATATCCATATCTGCTTCGAAGAAACGGAACAAGTAAATAAAATATTATAGTAAGGTAGTTACTTTCCATTGAATGAAGCGAAGATTTGCCTTTTTGGAATATCATCTCATGTGACTCTAACGAAGATATTAATTTATGACTACAGTTTAAACTAATTTTATTGTATACAAAACAAGTTTAAAAAATTAAAAGGCAAACTAAAGATTGGAGCGGTTCGAATGTATATTGTTTAAATAAATTGTTATTAAATATGAATCTGTGTTTATGGTTGCCAGCTTCAGGGAGGATCAATATGGTTCATTTTTTAATAAGAAACTGAACAATAAACTAAAATATCGATATAACTAATGTAATTTAATTTTTCAAAAGTATGTATGTAACTTTCCAATAACCACTATCCTAATGTCGTTAAAATATGATAACTCACCCCCAAAGTGCCTACAATTCTTTTTGAGTTCCTACCTAACCTTATTATTTGAGAAAACACAGTAATAAAAAGTAGAAATAAGTAAAAGTTAGCACCCTTCTTATGTAATTTCTTGGGTTAAATGATATATCAAATTATGTAGTAATACTTTTTTAAAACACAAGGAGGAATCATATTATTATTAACACAGAATAAAAGATGAAGTCTCTACGTAGAATGATATGTGAAAAGACTTGTGAGACATGGAAAGGAATGAAATGACATGCAGGCATATTAAAGAATAATGGCAGACGGAAGAGGTTTGACAAGGTAAATTTTGCCATCATTTACTTGAAAAAGGCCACAATGCAATTTATATTAAACTAGCTTTCCCGACAGACGTTGTCCTGTGGTCCTAACAGGAGGCGACCCGTTCAATATATTGTGTGCACTGCGTCCCCAGAAACAAAATACATAATTAATTCGATTGAGATAAACTAATATTTTGTTTTACCCATCAAGCCGTTCACGAAGAGGGTAGGCAGAGAGCACGGATTTCCACTCTTTCTTATCCAAACAAACCTCTTTCGCTTCCTCTAAACGCATGACATTCCGTATACATGCTCGTCTATTCCTTTTGCTCCTGACTTGGCTTCTAAGACTGAACCGATATGATCGGACCATGTCATCCGAGATCGGCCTCGTCTGCGTGCACCCATTTTTTCAGATTTATAATATATCCTTTTTGTCATTCACTCATCGTTCATTCTCTCTACATGCCCAAACCACCTTAATTTATTAACATTAATTCTAGTCACTACGCCAACAGCCACTCCACATTCCTTTCTCATATTCTCATTCCTCACCTTATCAATTATTAATCAGTCTCTTTCCGCATATCCCAATGATCTCATTTCCACAGCATTTATTCCAACTTCCAGATTTTTCGTCCATGTCCATGTTTCACTCCCATACATCATGGATGGTATCAGGATTGCATTGTGCTGTTTGGATTTAAGATATACGTTCTTATTTCTCATTAGAGGTCTTAGTGCACCGCCAACCCAGCCAGTTTCCTTCTTTCAATCCCCTTTTCACACCTTCCATCTCTGCTAAATAGACTACCTAAATAAACATACTCATCCACTTGTTCCAAGTTCTCATCATTCACATTCACACGAAATTGCGTTCTTAAATATTATCTTTCAAAAACAAGCACATTTGTCTTATTGACATTCATCTTTAGACCATTCATTTCACAATTTATTTTGATACACACGCGTCACAAGTTCTTACAAATCACGTTTGCTTCCAGCCGCCTAATACTAGGTCGTCTGCATAAATCAGAGCGCATACATTTATCCCATTCAAGTCTACACCCACTGTACTATTTTTTATATCACGCACGCAAAAATCAAAATGACACCAGCAAAGTGTTAATCTACTTATGTTTGTTATGCTTATGTTTAACTTACGCGAATAGAATTATTGCACAAAATTACTTAAATAAAATTTACTTCATTTAAAATTACGCTTTTGAAGATCATAAATCATAAAGAGCAATGATAAAAAAATATAGACCACAAAAATTAAATAATTATTATTGTATCAATCAAATATTATAACAAAAGAAAATACAATTTTACATATTTTTTGTCAATTATAAAAATACAGTTAATTTTCTTTGTGAAATTTAATTCATTCTTAAAAAAATTTAGACAAAGGCTTCCTGAGTTTTGAGGTTTTTCTTTGATGATTCTTCCAATGCCGAGGAGCAAATTGTAATTCTCACTTTTATTTGTCAAGATATTCTGACCGCCTCTGGCAATATTGTTACTTTTTTTAAAATGATTAAAATAAAGCTGACTACGTTGTTAACATAATTGATACTATAACTTCTTACTAGCCTAGATGGTCAAAGGGTAAAAGTCGTAGTGAAGTTCCTAAGACATTTCGTTTTTCATAGCAAGTAGTCAAGTCAAAATTAAATTTTTCTATATAATATATTATAATTGTTCTAATTTTTAAGTTTACCAATTGAGACAAATAATTTGTGGACAAGTGAGGACAAACATCTCCTTAGAGCACAGAACTTTTACGAGTATTGTACGAAGAAGATTCCTCAATAGTGCGATACACAGAGACTGTTATTCCATCCAACCAGGGTCCGCAAGACGTGCAAAATCCACTCATAATGTGTTCTGTTCCTTCGAACGAGATCTTAAGGGTGAGCATGGTGGTAGGAGGTTTAGGTGAAAGGCAAAAGCTGAGGGATCTTATGAAGGAAATTATTGCTTCTGACACTATTTGAAAACAACCTTTTTGATGTTAAAAAATAATAATATACGAATATACCAAAAATATGTCGGTATATTATCTTATAGAGTATTAATTATTATTTAACATTGTTTGTTTAATATTTTTTTATTTTGATCTTTTGTTTTACTGAAACGTTCGCCCACTCAGTGTTCATCAGTTAATTTTCTACCTGTATTTTTTTTTCATTTTAAATATCTTTTTTGCATACCAATAGGTACTTTTTGTTGGTTGTTGTTCATAATAAAAAAAAAATTCTTAGAAAAAAATTATTAAATTAAATGTTTACGTTGTTTCGTTGTTTATTTTTTTATTAACAAAAATATTTACGTAGAAATCTCTAACATTATCCGAATTAAAAAAAAAAACGTGAATTGAATAATATTATGCTAGTTGAATTTGAGGACTATCCATTAAATTAAGACATTTTTATTCCTATATTAGTTATTATGTTATCTGGAGCGGAGAAGAATCCAAGAAATGTTACATTATTCCCCGGCTCGGGTAATCCTTGTCTAGGGGTATAGATGGGGCATAATCCTTGTGTCGAGGAAATGACTAAAATGCAGTTTATGGTAAAATAATTAAAATTATTTAAAACTTACATAATATAATTAAGACTAATGCCCAAAACTTACGACTAAACTTACAATTAAAAACCATTAAAACTAATATTAGAATTATCCGAATCATTTATTTTCACAATCCGCGCGGTAACAGTCCATATTATTAATGTCCATTAAAATCACATAAAAGTCTTTGCGCAACACTAATTTAATAAATAACAATAGTTCTAAAATCGAAATCCACGCACACGCACGTGGAGGAGGATAAATCCTCCTCTCTCCTCCACCAAAATGGTTTGGTCGTCACCCCATTGTTTGGCCTTTTTACACCTCCAAAAAAACGAACTTCCTCGTGCCGTAACCCCAAGCGATCTGCCCGACCTGCGCGTCACCGCTGCCCTCCGCCAAGCTTGCTACCCCGCGCATCCCTGTGACCTCCACCCCTATTGATCTTGAGGGTGGCAGGTATATACGAGGTGCTGCAGATGCTTCAGCAGGCAAAAAATATCGTTACAGAAATCACACATCGGAAGAATCTGTTGAACCAATCTTGAGTTATAAGTGTTCGCACTAACCCGACTTTAATTTATACTAGAGATATTGTAAAGTTTTCTTCATGTTTTTTTCATATATCTAGAGGCACTGGTCTGATACAAGTAGGTATCGCCAACAACGCGTTGCTGAACAATAAAATGAATGGTGTAAATGTAAAATCAAGTTTATACAGGGAACCAATACTAAATTGAGGTCTAAAATTATGATTATATTAACTTTATGTAAAAATTGTTCTCTCAACTATCATAATATAAATTTGCATATTTGGCTAAATTTTGCCATTGGTCTAGGTCCAGCCATTGATCGTCAAGGTTTAGAAGCTGCTATCCGTCTTTTTCTCCTTTCGACTTCGAATTCAACACAAAATGCCGTTCCAATCAGCGATGTGTCAGAAGAATATAATAGCCGAGAGCTTTCAACTACGCATATCGTAAGCGGTATAATATGTAAAAATTGTCTTTTGGATTTAACAAAGGAAAAAAGAGAATAGAGAGAAAAACATGCAATCATTACAAAAAAACTGGAACCCGTGATGTTCACACTTTCAGAAAGTAACCAGCCACTCATTGGCTTTTCAAATGTTCCACATCTTGTCCAAAGAGTCAGAAGTAAATTTGTTTTAAAGTTTAACCAATCAAAAATTATCTATAGGTAATGTAAAAGTCAGGTTAGTGCGAACACGCGAGATCGGCTGAACAGATTCTTTGATGTTTAATTTATTGGATTCTTCTCCGCTCCTGATAAAAGAATATCTAATAAAAAGTTAAAAAAAAAAACTTATAAGAAAAAATATAACATTAAAGTAAGTTTAGTATTTAATGGAGTTCCTGAAAAAATTAAAAATGAAAAAATCTATAACAACACATTTTTTTTACTTGATAACGACTGAGATTCAAAGCATTGGTACGCAGATTTTTTAATAGAAATTTCTTTTAAGCTTTTAGAAATAATTTCTTAACATTCAAACATATTTTTGTATAAATTACTAATTTGAAACAATATTCATAGTAAGGACTACAGGACTATGTCTGTCGGGAAAGTTTGTAATGAATACACAATTCTTTTTTTAATAGTTTTAATCTCATCTTTTTAGTATGGCGATGTCCTGCGGTTGCTAGCATCGACCATGATAAAAAAAATCTTTAGTAACCTGTGTTGTTATAAGAAATGCACAATCTCAATGAAGCTTTGAATTTCATTACAAGAATTTTATAACACCGTAGCAAGTGTATCTCATTTACTTTGTACCGAATGTTGTTATTTATTTTGGCATCATGCCAAAAGAGTAGAGATTATATTATAATAATATGCAAATCAATACCTAGCGAATCTAATGTATATGTACTTAATGGAAAAAGCAATGATGTGGACAATCCATCTTTCTATGTACACGTGTACCTACAGAATGGTTAATGGGCTGTATGCAACTATGGTTCTTGTCTATTCTCTAATAATGGTGATAGAAGCTTTAATCGGCTTAATATGGCGTAATTAAAAGAGCTTGTGTTGGCCTCGATACCCCACATGGTTCGACGTAGTGAATTGTAAGACAAGGTTATACCTATTTATTTTAACACTTCTAGTCAGTCAAGTGAAACATTTCTATCCCACATTATAATGTGCAGTTTTTGAACTGAATAAGTACAATGAATCATAAACGATCAGAGTTATATCTCAAAATCTAAACAAATTTCTCTTAACGTGATTTTTTAAAACAAAATTAGTGTCGAAAAATGATGTTCATTCTTTATTTATCTTCTTCAAATAATGGAGTCCTGAAAATATTAACTGTGGATTTAATTCTAGTTATGTAATTCTATACTGTTCTGTTTATTTGACTTGATTTTTTTTTCTTTTTGTTATATCGACAAATGGAAAACGTGTATGCTGTAAACTGTTACGGCCTACAAATATACGACATACTATTGTCGTTTGCTTACAAAATATAAGAATTGTGGAAATTTTAAAGTTTTCAAAAATAAATCAGTGATGAGGTTCATAAATTTTTTTCTCTCAACCAGAAATTCGTTTATACCACTAAACATTGTTAAAATTTTGACTTGATTATTAGGTAGTCTGGACTAACATAAAATGATATTATAATGACCGACTGAATATTTCTTTAGCGGAAATAAATCAACCAACACAGGAAGATTTTATGAGCCGGTAACAGGTGATACTTTGAAGTTGCAGAACGGATGTATGGATATGTTATGATGACCCGTTTCAGCTCGCTTTTTCCGTTACAAATATTTACTTTACTTGCATACAGCTGATTCGATGGATGTAGTTATGTCAAAAGATGCTGAAACATCGAGGACCTGAACAAAATCATTATAGGCTTTAAGCTAATGAGTTAAGTGTTTCAATACAATAATTATTGATATTGTTTTATAATCACCAAGATTTGTATTATTATTATAATCACCAAGCGAAATGTAAACTGTTTGATGCGTGTGAGTCCTGGCACCTGACTAAATCCCAGGCCCAGAAAATCTCAGCTTTCGAAATTAAGTGCCTCTGAAGAATTTTGGGTCTAAGATGGTACCACCGAATCACGAACGCTATACGCCGGCGCACCCAGCGTGAGCCCATCACTTCTACCATTATGGAGAGGAGATGGACTTGGCTGGGGCATGTGTTAAGGATGCCGAATGAGGAGAGTGCTGTTCTTCCTCCCATCAGGGTCCCGAAGACGAGGAAGACCCCTTCATACTGTGTTCCGCTTCTTCGAAGCAGAACTAAGGAATCTGGACATGGTGTGGGAGGAGGTCATAAACATTGCGCAATATCGAGCGCAATGAAGAGCACTTCTTGCCCCACTATGTCCCTAAATGGTTAAAAGTGGGGCGTAAAGGGATTTTGGATATTATAAAAGGACATCGAAGCTGCGCGAGATCGATCGCAATGGAGAGCTCTTCTTGCCAAACTATGTCCCTAAATGGTTAAAAGAGAGAATTTATTGATTGATTATAAAACGGAATTTTATACTAGAATGGACTCTTTACACATCTTTTAGCTCAGTATTGATCTTCAATTTCTTATGATGATTTAAAACATGTGTGCAGTTTTTATGTTGTTTCTTTTATAAAATTCATTCTGTGTCTGTTAACGTCAATGAAAGACGACTGAATAAGAAAAAGAGTAGCATTATTTTCCCTCTCCTCACACGAGCTCTGCTCTATTGGAGAGGTTATATAATATATAAAAAAAATCAAGGGAAAATGTCTGTTTAATAACATAATATTTGTAATTGTGTAACATTTTTCTGTAAATAAAGTTTCTTTTGAATTTGAATTTGTATAATATTTCAAACATAACTCAACAGCTGTCATGCAACAATAATAATTCTACAAAATTGTAAATATTTGTTCTAAATAAGGCAAGCATAATTATTAGAGCTTGAATATCCGCTTATTTTCAGCCTACCTGCGCAGCAACAGGCAAACTTCATTAAATAGATTTTGTTTTTCCTGGAAACGAAAAGATAATCCGAAAAATTCCATCGTCCGCCCCGAGTAGACTTAATTGGCCACGACAACCTTAATATTCTTCCTTCTAAACAATTTGGGGGTGATATTTTGAAACAAAGTCTACAGCAGGAAGTGATCAGAAACATTTTCAATACCTATAATTATTACGTCGTAACGTCATTGGTAAACAAAACAATTTGGCTGTTAAAACCTATGTTTGAGATAGGTACAACTAAAATAAATATGTTTCCAAACATGGCGCCGTATGTGATGAATATAAAAAATACTAGTAAGTACATAAAAAATCTGAGTAAATAAAAACACTTTGGCCTTCTTGAAGTAGAAAAAAAAACAAAATTCATTTTTCGCGACATTGTCAATTAGTGTCAAAAATGTCTCCAAGATGTATTTTATCTTCAAATAATAACTAATAGTGATAGAAATAAATTATTCAAACAAAAAAATGTAGAGAGAATGATGATAAGTTTGGTGATGCGTGACTCATTTTCTAACCAAGTGTGACTCCACTCACTATATAGATTTTTTTCCTGCTTGACTAGGAACACTTTTGGGATGTTTATTTCTATTTCGTTTTGCTCCGAAATTTCCAGATATTTTAAATTTTTCCTCAAATATTTTATTATTGTGATTTTCAAAAATTGTTTTTTCTTAATATTTCAATGCAGCAGCCAATTTTGTTAGTCATCCAAAATCACAGATTGAGCTGGTTTAGACATGCTCTCCGCATTCTTTCCAAGTGTATAGAATATTATGCAAGCCTTTTCTACAATTGAGATGAGACAAAAAGACGAGTCACACTAAAATTAACATTCATGCGGGCATTCGATTTTCTTTTACCGGATGCTGGTACAAGAAAGAATAATGGATAAGTTATTGAGGAATATCGTGGCGTCCAAAATTCATGCTCATGCGGAAGTGGTTGGTAGACTAGCGGTTACAGCGCCGAATTTCGTACTATTTGGTGCGGACGTCGTGGTTCGATCCCAGGTGCCGACCATCTTCCTCTTTCACGACCCAAGCTTTAAGTAGCTTACTGTGAAAATTTAGCAATAAGTAAGGAATTTTATTTCAATTCTAAAGGTAGGTACAAAATTTGGAAAAAAAAAATCTTTTAGGCATCTTCGAAAATCATTCTTTCATATTTATTTCGGTTCAAAATTGCATGCTGCGAGGACAAATAAGCAAGTGGCAAAACATATTTCTTTGTTTCCTGTGACAATTTATGATGTATGTCTTCAAAGCTAGTAATGAAGTCTATGTTTTGTAACAGTAATTATCAGTCAATAAAGTTAATTATCTCTCCTTAGCTCAAAAAAAAAAGAATTTTCGTATCGTATTTTCGTTTCATGGTTCAACAGTAGCTAAAGTAAGTAGTAGCTCATTGATTAACTCTGGTATTAGTGACTACTGACCACATGGATTCACGGTTTCCACAGCAGTTTATTTTTTTTTTTTACGTAAATGTACCTATATTATAATGCTCACGTTTGAATGACAACTAGTACTTACTCCATAGCAGGAATGTAGGTAATAATATTATAATGTATTGATGATCAATGAATCATGTCAGTTTGTTAACTAGTTGACATGATGGTAAGTAAGTTGATAACCAACGATATAATACCTTCATTATTTTGTGCCTGCTTCTGGCAACACAAAGGACTATCGAGTACACTCTAATGTAATGTCATTTATTTCAACTTTACGTACTTTAACTTGTGACAGTGTGTATGTGTATCGTATCAAATTAATAACAAAAAAGTCTCCTAATGCTTTCAAGGTATCTTGTTCCTAAACAAATATATTTAAATATTAACGCGTACCCATCGGCTATTGGAAAGATTCCCGGTAATTGACACAAATATTTTTTTTTGTTTGGATAATAATTTAGGATATAATATTACACATTTTCTTTGATAATTTTGATTTAAAAAAGCAAATGGCCTCCTCCCACACCATGTCCTCAACCTAATTTCGAAGAAACAGACCAACATAACTCTTTTTTTTTCATAATACGACCGTAATTGTTGTATGACCCAAAGTATATAAAAGGAGTAAGGAAAAGTAAAGGAGTTCTAAAAAAATAAAATATACGCGCTGCAAATTTCACATTATAATAAGTAGGAACAGGAGGAATATCGAATATCGTATGGAATACCAGTCCTATCAGGAATATCGATTTGAAGGTGTGGGAAGAAGTCTTTGAAATCGAGCATGATGGAGTGCTGTTTCTGCCTCCTTCTTCTTCTTTGAGTCACAATCCTATAGGATTGGTCTGCACCAAGCATGCTGACTCTTCTTCTCCACTCCTCCCTGTCACTGGCCAACCTTTTCATTTCTTGGAAGGTGCTGCAGCGCATGTCTCCGATCACCAGAGTAATTTTTTTTTTATAAAAAATGAATGTGTGCTCACTCGAAGTGAACACAAATACACTCTTTGACATGTAAGCAAAGGCTTGTGTCGTGAAAGCGGAAATGATCGGCACGGCTTGGGATTCGAACCTACGACCTCCGCACGAAATAGTGCGATAGCTGTCGTCATAACCACTAGTCTACCAACCACTTCTGTATGTTTATATTCTTTGTACAAAACTTTGGAAAATGCTGGTAGCCTAGCAGCATAGTCGTCGACCTTTCCAGTGGAGGTCGTAGGTTCGATTCCGGTGCCCACCGTTTCCTCTTTCACAACACTTTCTGTGAATGTTCACTTTAGGGTGAACCCAGAATCGTTAAAATTATAGGGACGAGTACCTATAATATTCAACACGATAAAGAACGCTGCTTCATACAGTAGGTATATTCACATACCTATGGAAAATGTTAATTGGTTTTTTTTCCATTTTTTTCGCATTTTTTTTTTTTGAGTATATGTCATTTAAGATATTTCAGAAAGTATATTATTTCAGTAAAATAAATAAAAAAATGTCTTCCTATGAAAATGGTGTGTTGGTAACTGGGTCTTTCGGAGTGGCAACGAGAGGCCGTGTAAAACAGTCATTAGCGAGCCTACTCGGCTATAAACTGTTGTTAAAATACAATCAGCGACACACAATACAACGTCATACCAATAAAAAATATACATACATAGGTACCTACTCTACCCGCAGACTAAATTAACGAGATTTTTTTTGTAATAACTCAATTGGAGTACACAATAGGCGCCTACTTAGACAAGTCTGCCCCTCTTTCATTATCACTGCTCGTGGAAATTGCGAAACGGTGGGAATTTCTATATTAAAAAGGTCATTATATTTCTGATGTGATTTGGTTTGTGTTTCTATTTCAGATGAATATTACCTCTTGCCCTCTAAATTGTCCACGTTATCATCATAACAATGGATTTGATATGATATTGAAATTTGCTTAATCTTACGCGAAGATTTTTTTGACAACCAATTATCTCAAAGTTTTCTATTATATCTATAATCCGGTCAAACTTTGGTTTTTACACCATTTTCCAATCGAGATGTTTTTTTTTTTTAATTTAATTAGATTATAAGCTTTCAAAAAAGAAAAGAAATAATATGTAACTTAAAAATAACAATTTTATACTACTTGTACATATTCACCTTTTTACACTTATTGTCAAATAACTAACCTATGATTGACATTATCACTGCTGGTTTTAGATATTCACGACATTTCACACGAAAAGCTCGAAAAGCGCTTTTCAGTTCCGCCGGAAGGTCATTGGAATCACTTGTCAGTAGGAGAGAATTTTTTCAGTACCCGCGAGCCTAAGCCCCAAAGGCTAAACGCATCGCAACTTCTCATGGAATATTCTCATAATTATATTTCTTGTATAATAATTGACACTATTCCATTCATAATCTTATAAATTAAAACAGATACGTTTAAATAATTCTGCTGCGTTACATCCAGAATATCCAACCTTTCCAACAGAATTAATTACTCCAGGATTACTTTTTTATTCAGTGATAGATACTGCTCTTCCCTGTAACGCGCGCTTAATCAATCTGTCGACCTGCGCGACATTGCCGATCTCTAGTCCACGCTTGGTACTTGCGCATTTCGGTAACCTTTGAACCACCTATTTATGGAATAGTACTTACGAGGTATATGGGATATTTTGAGATTGTATTTGGTGGGAGTTTCAGACCGTGAATAAAAATATGATATACACGTATAAATTTTGTTATTACTTTTCAATGGTTCGATTCCCGGTCAGGTCAGAGTTTTTCTAAGTGTTTTTTCACTTGAAATTTCTACCCGGGGTTGAACTGTCTCAGATTGGACGGGACCGGTTGTCTTGAAAAAATTGCCTCAGGCAATAAGTCCGCCAGCTATACTGACACCTTTGTATAGAAAAGTGTTAATTTATTTATTAACAACACGTACCTACCTACTTATTGTTTTTGAATAGCTGATGTATATACGTTTTTGAACAATGAATTACTGTTAATCGTAAGTATTAATCTTCAACAAATGTTATGTTATTAGAAAAACAATTATTAGAAAACCAATTTTATCAGCTTGCTAACTGAAATATTATGTTATCAATTATGAAAATAAATATAGATATCTGTGCATTGTGCAATGTGCATATACTCAGGTATTAATATAATATTATTTAGACAAAAAAAAAGTCTTCAGTTGTAAGTGTATCATGTTTAAATATTGATAATCAAGCTTTCGCATCTGACAGTTTCATACCAGCAGCATATTATAAAAGATAAGCCGATTTAAACGGAGATCGTCTTCACTACCTTATCAGTCATAAAGAATCGGAAATGGAAAAGAGCATGGAAACAACTTTGGAGCTAGGTCAGAAGACACAGAAAAGATAATGAGAAAAAAAGTTGGTAGAACCTTTGAAGAATGTATGGTTAAGGTTTGCCGTTTAATATGCCGTTTAATTGCATAAAGTTAAGGTTTGCCGTTTCTTTTGTGTGCTTAGAGACACGAAATGATGAATAAAAAAACCACCATCACGAAATGCATTTGGACGACATATTATTATAGTTAGGCAAAAGATGTGTAAACCTACTTTCTGTGCGGCCCGGCAGTCTTTAATAGTAAAAATTGCAATTCCATTCCATGATACCTGAAAAGAGTCGTCATTAATCGCTTTACCTTTTAAAATATAGGGTTTTTGTCATAGTACATAGGTGGATGGATCACGGTGTCTTTATAGATTTTATATTAAGCAAAATGCATGAAATGTTATCCGGACAGAATACCCATTTGGATAATAATTATTGCACGTATTGTTCAACAATTTATGAATCCCTTTGATTTGACAATAAAAATTTGAGGGGGGAAGATGGGAAGAGTTGGGCTAGACCAAGTTAGCTTAGTCTAATTTGTTATGTTTGCTATTATCTTAAACTTAGTGTGGGTAAATTTATGAGCTTTTTACGATATGAACTTTTCAATGTTTTTAATAATTAAACATAACTGTCGGTTGTTTGATAATTGAAAGAATGTGCCTTAAAACACCGCTTTGAACAGATGCATCGCATCGGTTGGAATTTTATTGGTTCAATAGGTAATTGATTCATCACCTTCAATATTCATAAAGTCAGGAAATCCAGTTTGTTTATAACAATTAAATACTTAAACGAAGCAAGTGTGGAAAAAGATGGGCAGTTTTTTTTTTTTAATTTTAGAGAGTATTTTGGCTTTTAAAAATTCTCATTTTACCTTTTACATTCTAGCCGTTTTTTCATTCCAAAACAAAATGAATGTCATACAGTTGTACGCGGTTTTTCAACTTATTCCACATATTCGCAATCGTTAAAATTATTTAAAACAAATTCACAGTTACAACTTTTCGTGTACTTAGAGAAATCTACATAATGCCTCTGCCATGTTTCACCGGGTAAATAGTGTTTTTTCTTTTTTTTATGATCCCCCAGAGCCACAACGAACGTGTTTTAAATGTATGAATGGGAATCTACTCATTTGAATAATAGATACATTGTGTGGGTAGATTTCATGTCAACGTTTTATTAAGTCGGATTCCCCTCTGTTTGTTTAATAAATAACCAAACGATCTCAATTAATTAAACAAATAACATTGCATTTTAATTTATTTATTTATCAGATATCCGGCATTTTGCCAATAACGAATAGGAGATAAACATACCTACTACAAAAAAAAAACAATCATATAAGTAGATATGTATGAATTGTATATAAGACTAGCTTTCCCGACAGACGTTGTCTTGTAGTCCTAACCAGAGGCGGCCCGTTCATATGTGCACTGCGCCCCCAGAAACAAAAATATATAATTAATCCGATTAAGTTACTAATCAAATAATAATGTTAAAATATTTCTAAAACATCCATATTTCGTTCGTATTCAAAGCTCAGGCGCGAACAACGTGAGAATATATGCGCGCGCACACATTCTACCTCACCTATGAATTACCGACACGAATGTTCCCGATAATTTTGTTAACTTTGTATAAAAATTTTCTAAAACGCTCGAAACAGTGCGGTGGAGTAAGAGCGGCAATCACGTATGCGAGAATGAGAGGGAACTACCCGCGATGGCGTTGGCGCGTCGCCGGTGATCCGTTCCATACTTCTTCTTCTTCTTCAATGGCGCGCTACAGCCCAAATCGAGCCTTGGCCTCCTGCAACTTTCGCCTCCACAGCTCCCTTTCCCCAGCCGCCCCTCTCCAATTGTTCACCTGCAAGAGTTGTTCCATACTAACTTAAATATTATATTTTATATCATTTCTTGACCATTTTTTTTCAACTTTTTATTAGTTATTCTGTTATCCGGAGCCGAGAAGAATCCAATAATCAAACATTGAAAGAATCTGTTCAGGCGACCTCGAGTTATAATGTTCGCACTAACCGGACTTTATTTTATTATAGCTATCCCCATAGACCAGGGTTGCCAGCTTTTTTTTCAAAAATATACCGAACCAAAACAAAAAAAGGGCATTTTCAAAATTTGCTATCCGGAAAGTAGAAATTACCTTTAAAAAAAATAAGGTCATTTGCTGTCCAGGTAGTCATGAATTCACTAGGAAAAATGAAAATCATTCCCGAAAATAAAAATACCGAACACTCCATAGTTCGGTATTTTTTTTCATACCGAACACCGAACATGGAGCAAAAATACCGAACACCTGGCAACCCTGAAGACGTTGTCCTGTGGACCCTTTGGTCCTATCCAGAGGCGGCCCGTTCATTGTGCACTGTGCCTCCAGAAACAAAAATAAACTCATTAAATAATAACATTAAAATATTAATTCTAAAACGACCATATTTTATTCGTATTCAAAGTTCTGACGGGATCAACGCGAGAAAATAATAATATGCGCGCAAATTGGATGACTTTGTATGATTTTTTTTCAAACGCCATTTATATTAGAGATATGTGTATGTTGACTAAGTGAAAAAGCTTTCATCATGATTGATGCTATTAACCGGCGCATCCAGCGCAAGCCCACCATTGGGGAGAGCAGTTGGACATGTGTTTAGGATATCAAATGACAGTTGACGAAGAAGAACACTGTTCTACCTCTAATCAGACCCTCTCATACCGTGTTCCGTTCCTTTGAGTCAGAGCTTAAAGATCTGGATATGGTGTGGGAGGAGGTCATAAATCTTGAACAAGATCGAGCGCAATGTCTTTCGTTGCCTTTCTATGCCGCCCTTCTTCTCTGGTCACAATCCTATGATTGGTTGGCAGCAGTTTTCTCCCTGTCTCTCCACTCCGCTCTGTTTGTTGCAACTCTTTTCAGTTCCTCATATGAGGAACAGCACATTTCCGTATATAATTATGCCATTAAGTGGCTGAAAAACGGGGTAAAGGGAGATAAATATAAAAAGAGATTGTTTTACTTACTTAACGAATTGAACGTGGTGGAATTCTTGGTGGAATGATTTAAATAAAATAATTTAAATAAAACAATTGACTTGTTATTCCACAATATTTATTTACCTGACTAGTTTCGCAGGAACAGGTCCTGCGAAACTAGTCAGGTAAATAAATATTGTGTAATAACAAATCAATTGTTTTATTTAAATTATTTTGTTTTACTTACCTTTATATTTTTTGGTCACAAAATTATATTGGGTTAATTGAAGAGACTGCCTGCAGAATTGATTAGTGTGAGCAAATTTTAGAAAACTGGGGCACATAATATGTACTTATATAGAAGTCTCCGAATCCCCATGAATTCAAAGCGGAATTTTTTTGATACCTGATTATTACTAGTAGTCGTCATTATATGGGTTTGTGGCATGTACGTTAAAATGTCAAAAATTCAGGAGGGTTGGAGAGAAGGTTCCATGCTGGGAATTATCGGACTGGGGCCCTAAGAAAGCCCAAAAAAACTCCGGACGACCCAAACTCCGATTGAGAGATGGTTTAGTGAGGTTTGCGGGACATGCATGGATGTAGAAAGCGAAAGATGACAGGTAAAAGATAGAAGAGAGGCCTTGGTTCAGGAGTGATAGGTTTCAGGTCGAGAACAGGACTTAAGCAGAGAAAATTCTCTTTTTTATTTAATTTTGTTTTCAAAAATTACCATTTTTGTCATATTTATTTGTTACTTTCGACAAATTTTAACTTCGTTACATAAATTAACCTCAAGGTGTTTACAATTTTAGGATATTTTTTTGAGCATGACCTCAGACCGTCAGTAAATTTTTCACCCCGAAACTCTAACTAGATTAAACCTTCATTTCATTAAATTTATCCTTCAAACATCGCTCATCGTTTATTAGTTCTTTTTTAGTATCAAAACACATAGATAATCAATTTAAATCCCCAAAAATATTTTTTTATGAAAACAAGGTACGCTACTGATATAAGATTTAATATAGGTAAATAGATACCTAGTTACATCAAAAATATTTTGTAACTAGCAGCAAAACCTGTCGGTCGAAAGGCCTATGTTTTTTCTATAAAAGTTTTAATAATTATTGTTTAATTGGCCTCTTAATCAGTTATTGCGTACCTTATGGCGTACCAATCTTAACCACTTTGTGAACTGTGGACAATATAACATTTATTTAAATAGAAATAGTTGTAGGCATGTATGTAAGAACCTCTGGTCAAGTATCACGAATTTAGTCGATATAATATTTCACGCGGACAACTAAATTGTTATTATTGTCATGGGAACGAATATCGACTTCATTGACACTTCTCTATAGAAAGGTTTCAGTATAGCCGGTGGAACATATAGCCTGAGTCAATTTTTTCTAGCCAACCGGTTCTGTCCTATCTGAGACAGGTCAACTCCGGATAGAAATTTCCAGTGACACTGAAAAAGTCTTACCCAACCGGAAATTGAACCCAAGACCTCTTGATAATATCAAGTCAACGCCTTTTCCACTAGGTTTCCGAGGTCAGTCAATGATATGAGTGAGAAAAATGATTCCCGTAGGTTTTATCATGCACTTCCGAAATCCAAAAAAAAATACTTTCAGGGAGCATTGTTTTATATCTTTGGTTTACTCGCATAATCTTTAATTGAAAAAAAAACACAAAATACAGAACAACAAGCTATTATGAAGTCTGAAAGACATCCGAACTTAAAATCAATAGATACAAATTATTCATTAATTCTTTGTACGGGTTAGTTTAAAAAAAACTATACACAACCATCATATTAAACTTTTCCATATCATCTTTTTATGAAAAAGCAGATTTAAGGAGTCTGGTATTGATCTGAAAAGATATCCTTTCCTTCGCTATACTTTATTGAATGCTGTATCGTAAATATTATGAAACGATAAAGTTGTTTACGGTTTATAAATAAATAAAGAGGAACGTCTCAGAAAGCTCCGTGAGTTATCTGCTCGAAGTTAAAAGTTGACTTGTATTTATTACTCGAATGAAAAAATAAACACTCGAAATGTCGTACCTAAAACACCGAAGCTCCCTTTAATCTAATATTTCTTTACAATTTCTTGAAACTTTACTCAAGTTAGATCTGCCAGTTCTCTTCTCATTCAGTTCGTTTCTTTATTTTACAACCCGAAGAATGAAATTTCTGATATTATGAACGCGGATGTTTTTTTTTTTATTTCTTCAATACCTATACCTTTATTATTTATTAAAATATCGGCGTACCGAACTCAAAAAGATGTGGCTTGATTAAATTTACAAGGCGTTACCGAAAGGATCCCTTTTACTAATTAAACCGATGTTTTACCCTCAAACGAAGAAGAAGTTTACTAATAATTAGTGTTCACCCAAATTAACGTCAGAAATTTGACATTTCTAAAAAACTTTGGACCCATCTCTGACTTGAGTAGAAAATAAAAGAATATTGAAATAATTGTGAGTGATTTAAATAGAGAATTTTGGGACAAATTGTATGCGTTTTTCTGGTAAACGTTGTGAAAATAATCATTTTTGGGGTCCAGAATAAGAAAAATTTCTAGGAAAATTGTTTTTACAGGAAAGTGTCAATACATTTTTCAGCTTAAAGACACCATTACATTTTTTCAACCCGTATAAAATGCTTCTCGTCTCGCAAATTTACTTTTACGTACTTTGTTCTTTTTAAATACAATCAATCAATTTATTAAATCAATCAATCGATCAAAAATGTTCACACATTTTACACTTTAAAGACTTCTTTATATACCTTTCTACCTATAGAAGTAGGAACTGTTCGTATCGCAATCCTACCTTCAAATTAGTTCTTTGTTAAATTCATTTATTCACCGCAGTTAAATGTATTGAGACTAAATTCGAGATGGAATATCATATCCAAAATAATTATTATATGGTATTAATATGCAACAGCAAACATTTTTGTAGATAACCGCAGAAAATGGGTATGCACATAGGAACCTACTATTTTCCAAGACTTCAGCGGTTTAAGACCACAGCTACTCAAATAAAAAGCTCAGACAAACCACAAATTGTGAAAGATTGAAGTAAGTCGAGTAAAAGCCTGAACCTACGATGTTCTATCAGTGAATGTTATTATTACTCCAAATTATTTTCTTCTTATTCTTGAAGGCTTTTTGGCCTGTAATTTAACAGATGTGGTAAACCACATTCAAGCTTAAAGTGTTTTTTTTAATAAGTATGATTATTATTAAATTAAATTACCAATACAAGTTGGTTATCATGAAATATTTTAGAGATTAAACTCTAATCTTTAATTTAAGATAAACTCAAATCTTTAACAAAACAATAATATTATTATAAATGTATTTATAATCATAATATGTGGGTATACCTACTCTATTCCTGCGGGCGTAGCTAAAATTGCACTCAACGACTAGTCTGTCATAGAAAACGACTACTCTGTTAGACATAGACAGACAGACGACAGGAAACTCGTAGCTAATTTAACTTTTTCTGTCACAGAGAATTCTATCGGCGTCTTTCCGGCGTCGGATTTTATAAAGAAAATTTAGTTTATCTTTTCACACGTCATTTATCTATGACTAGCGGTCGACCAGTGCTAGAAATTCGTACATAACTTTTATTTATATTATAATTTATATTGTATTAAGTTTTTATGTATATTTTTTTACTTTTATTTATATTATACTAGCTTTCCCGACAGATGTTGTCCTGTGTTCCTAACTATGAATATTGAATTCGAATTTGTATGATGATGACATAATTATTCCATCATTTGACCAATGTGATTCCGAACGATGCGTCTGTTTTAAACCATGTATATTCCATCCGTATTCTGACAATCGCACCAATTGACAATTTCTGTCAAAATTTCAAAATTGGAATAAGGTAAAAAGTACTAATAAGGTTGTCTACGTAGAGTTTTCTTTAATTTTCTAATTTTCCATGCATTTTTCTTAAGTTTTTTTTCTAAAAGGACATTTTCCTGATAAAAGCCTACACGACAAAAAAGGAATTAGCGATATCGGTCCAGCCGTTTAGGCGTAATGCGATGACATCGGGAAATAGGTCTCCATTTTTATATATAAGATTAAGTTTGAACATTTTTGAGCTTTCAAAGACTGGGCGAGCGCTATTTCAAAATTTTCATTCAAAAGCAATGACATGGATACTTATGTCAAATTTCAAATGTTTTTTTTTTTATATAACCTTTTCGGCAATTCATCCATTAGGATGTTTTGTGCCAAAAACACTATTTATTTAATACAACCTTTATAATTAAAAATTCAATATAAAAATCCTTACAAAACAACAAAATTCTTATATATTAAACCAATTATTATGGTTTTATTATTGACGAAGATTTTAAAGATAACAGATAATGTTGATACGTACAAAGTTTTTTCTATTATTATTAAAGTGAAACAATATTAATCTTTTCAAAATTTATGCAATAAAACTTTCTGCGCCCATTATGAGGCGCTTTTCGTTTTACATTTGTTTCTATGAAGTTCATGACCTTTATGAGTAGTCTGTGGAAGTGTGTGTGAGTATCAAATACATAACATTACAGTAGTGTTTTTTATGTTGTTTTTATTGAATTCTTTTATTTTTTATATGTACATACTTCAAAAAAAACATTATCATTCGCCACTCCTTCTCTATATAAGTGTGCGAAATTTCATACTCCTCCGTCAGCGCAATTTTCGTAAAATAGTCACAAAGTTTTTCCTTCACGTATTTATATATAGATACACATAACTTCTATGTTTGTGGTGAGGTTTAACTATCAATTTTTATATTTATTTGCATAAATTTTTTAGATCGAATAACGCAATATACGAATGTAATAGAATGCAAAAAAAATCGCTAGGCCTACTGGACTGAATGATCAAAGAAGTATAGGACTTTGAAACTTTTTTGCTCAATCAAAGGTGGGTCACACTCTCTTATCATCACCCATCATTGACATCTGACTGACAAGCGTTTTTATTGGACGAAAGTGAAACGGCCTGTTTTTTTGTTGGCTAGAAAAGATTTAAATTCATATATTTTTTAGTCATTATTTAGATAATTGCTTATTTCATAAACTTTATTGTTAAAATAATATCAAAAATGATGACATGTTACCTAGTTAAAATTTCACTGTTTCCACCCCTGGTTATAAAGACTTAAAAAAATCGCTTAGGCCCTCAAACATTTTCATATACTAGCACAAAATGATACTCTCATTACCTACTTAATTACAGAGTTGACACAAGGCAAAGGCCAATATTTTGCTGCGCTGTCAACTTGTCCAAAACATTGGGTAATGTTGCTGACTCGCTCTCATGTACCACCGGGTGAAAGATAATAACGTACCTATGTATGCGGATGGTTTTCATTATTCACGCTATTAATTCAACCGTCAGAGCACTATTTTGCACACCTATGGGGTTCGCAATTCAGAGGGCTGCGTCATCCGGATAAGTCTGTTCCAGCGGAAATGATTTCACAGCTACATTAGCCCAAACCCCATTCATTTTATCATTATTTTTGGAGTTAAGTGTTAGTGTTAGACAAATTTGAGCGATGATTTCAACTCAACACAGGCTAATCCATATATCCATGCACGTTCGCTCCCAATGTGGAGCACGTGTGCGCCACGAAACTCCACCAAGCCTCTCTATCTTGCACCAGTTGCACAGTTTATACCGGAGTCAAACCGCAGTGAATGCCCGCTTGATTGGCCTACCTTGTATTCATTCCCCATCCGAATTGTAAAAAAAGGGTACTTACAAATGCAAAACTCTAGGAGGAAATGGGGAGAACATGGTCAAGCTAGCTCAATCTGCGGTTTTGGATAACAAATGGTTTGCACTGCGCTATTCTGACATTTGGATGACAAATGGTTTGCTACTGTACTATTCGAGCTTCTACAATTGAGCCTTCGTCATGTGCCAGGATTCACATCCATATGACTGGCTGAATGCAGGCATCAAAGAAAGGAAACTTAATTTTGGTGAAGAAGTTAGCAAATTTCCATATCGCATATGTAAGATACAAAACAGTAGGTTAACAATAGTTTAATTGGAATTAATACTATCTAAGACCATCATTTTATATATAGGTTTACTTATTGCAATCACTCCATGGATCTTTTGAACAAAAGTTACAGGCACCGATGACACGTCGTACCTAACCTGAAAAACCTCTGCTCATAACGTTTTCTGCAATCAAATATGTTTTGGCGATTTGTTAAAATATCAGCAAGAATCACTCCGGAATGGAACTTTACGGTTCATACCGTGTTAGCCTAATATTTTGCGAATTATTTTTTAAAAATCCTCAATTTCAAGGTGTGGACCGTCTTATTCAATGTATACAAGTTTCGTAAAAGAAATAAAACTGTTAATGAAGTAAAGATATCGTATCACCTAAATTCTTCAAACCGTCTTTAAAGGCGTATATCCACATAATATGGATAAAGAAAGCTGTTTTGTATATAAAGCATGATGAAGAATGTGGCTTATTTGGGTCACGTGCCTGCACTGAACAGGTACCTACCATGCTATAGACGGAAACAGACAGAAAAACACGAGTATTGCAGAAATCAAACACAATGCTCGCAGAACACCGAAACACAAACACTGTAAGCCACTATTATATACCGCACATCAGTTTTTTATCTATTGAAACGGAAAGGTTAAAAGTTGAACGCAGAAAAAAACGATATTATTAAATTATTTTGAAACTGATATCAATATTAATAAAGGATTTATATTTGAGGAATCCAAATAAAAAACACCTGTTCAAAACCAACACCACCTATATAAGAAGGCCTTAGTGCAGCGTCACATCGTAAGGCCCACCGTTCGCTTGTCTATATCTGTATGTACTTACCTGTACACTATGATATCTATCTATACGCCGGCGGCCGTGACGCGAGAGGCCAAAAATGGCCGCCAGCACTAAGGCCTTCTTATATAGATGGTGTTGCTCAAAACTATATAATCAATGGAAGTCATTGAGCATTTGGATTGGATGAATGGAGAAGAATAAAAATTGCTGTTAATCAATACTAGAGTAGTGAGCAGGCAGAAAGGCCCTGTTTTAATTGAAAAGCCACCGCGCGTCCGAGCGTCGAGTGATCCTACAATGTTCTCAATTTGATCGGTCCATCCGCATTTGAGTGTACGCTCGATGCTTTCCAATTTGGAACCACACCAAGACTTCTATCTATATTCTAAACAATACTTAGCCCTCGGTATAAATTTATATCGATATCCTAACTATCGTCTTCGAAAAAAAATCATGATTACCAAGAAAGGTGCTCTATTGTTTTGATTTAAGCATTGAACTTAATTCTATAACAATGAAATATCTTTAAAATAAACAAATTGTTATCTAAATGGACTCGTTACTATTTTGTTTGCTATGTTTTGTTATTGCAGTTTGTAAGCTTTTCATATTGAATAGCTTTGTAAACTAATATTGATACAACTACGATTTCGTCATAGAGCTTTACTGTTGTTCCAATCATTTGAATAATAAACAATGCAATTGTGTCTATAGAAAACATCTATTGGGAATGAAATAATTGTAAAAAATGCGCTTTTATACTTTATGATTGCAATTTATTATCTCTTTACCTTTCTTTTATTTTCGTCCCATCGATTAATTTATTATTTTATTAATTTATTCGAAATGGGGATAAACGGTTGATGTATTGATGTGATCTTCTTCGAAAACCACAAAAAATTTTAGACCTACGACTTGAAAGATCGTCCTCTTCGTATCCCGCTCTAACTATCCCCCGCATTTTTGTATGAACGCTCAGTCCCAAAATGTCCGGTAGGACATTTTATGCATCCATCATCCAGCAGTAGTGGAATTTAATTAAACGGAAGAAGAATTACTGTTATATGTAGGAACAAAATATCTTGAAAGATTAAATTATAGCGTTTTGACATATTGTACACAGAGATCATTGACTGTGCAAAATAGAGTGAAGTGGAGACCTCTATTTGCCTCCCAGCTCCCCTAAATGGGCTCAAAAAGAGAGCATGAATAAAATTATGAGTTCTCTGTGGAGAATTTCATTCAATTTCAATCTTAATAACGACCTCTTTATCATATTTAGATTAATGTTGCTATACATGAAGATAATTTCTTAAGTTTTTTTTTTTTTTTTGAAAACGGTATATAGTTTATCGAAAAAAATTGTATAAATAAGGATTTATACAATAAACAATATAAGAAGATATTAAGGAACTTAATGATTTTATTGAAATAAAATATGTTTTTCTAAATTTCAAGATGATCAAAAGAATGTTGAAATTATTTATTAGAGACACCCGCAGAAAACTGAATAACACAAACAAAAATCTCATGAAAAAAAACACATTTTCTCCAATTCTCCAATAACAGGTATCTCCCGCATAGCTTTTATTATATTTATCTTTACATTGTACTCAAATACCTATTGACTTTTTACAACTTTCACATAAAGCAAAGCTCGTGCTATGGTAAAGGAAGATGGTCGGCACCGGGATTGCTACCCGTATCCTTTTCCAAAGCTTATGCCATAATCAGTTGATTTTTAGAACCGATCAAACAACTTTCAATTTATTGTAACAAACTATGTCGCTGTAAATATGAGATCGCATATGATATCAAACATGACTAAATATTTAATACACAGTTATAAAATACTTAGATTATCGTTAAAAAAAACTTACCCCAACAATTTCTTCCAAATAATTTAACTTTCTTCAATCTGTATAGATAAGGATTCCTTAAAAATAAGTTTGAACACGTCTACATAACTTACAGCACATTTTTCAACAATATTTCACATCTCAAGTTAAAATTTAATATCTTCCCACAGTAATTATTCAAAACACATTTACGTTAAGTTGTGTCGGAGAAAAAAGTTTGGTAATTAATTATAAATTAACCTACTGCCTTATATTCTAATTATACGTTTTAAGTTTTCAGCCGCAAAAAAGATTCGGTGAAAAGTTGTCCGCGGGTCTCGCTTATCATAACCTTTCACAAACTCACGCTCAAGTTTTCATATTTAGACTTTTAAGTTAATCAAATGCGTAAACTAACGAAAACTTTCAAATAAATTACCGGGAAATGTTTTATACTTCGATCGAAATGTAATATAAAAAAAAAACATCGACGCTTAAGAGCATGTCACACGCTTTATGTGCGCTAAAATACTGAACTCTATGATATAACCGCCTCGATATAAAATATTCCTTCGAAAAAGGAACACTGGTGCCGCCGTTGGCTATGGCGTGGGTATTGGGCATGCGCATCGGGTCGGCGAAATTTCTGAATCAAGATCTTGTACCTATACATTCAGGCGGCAATCAATGGCATAGTATAAAATTATAAAAAATGGTATTTAACTTTAACTTGCTAAATTTATGAATGAAACACAGTTTTGTTTAGGTTTTCACTTAGAAAACAGCTAAATACCAAAATATAGCTTAGTAATGACTTGTAACAATACTGCTTTTATTATTATTGCTGTGTTTGCTGGAAGTACGTTGTCTACAATGATTTCGTCTCTATGAAACCGATTTTGAAGCAAAAAAAATTATGTATTAGTCTACATTATAAAAATGGAGAGCCATTTTCCGTTGTCATCGCATCACGCCTAAGCGGCTTGACCGATTTCGCTAATTCTTTTTTTGGCGTATTGGCTTTTATCGGGAGAAGGTTCTTATGAAAGAAAAAATTAAGAAAGTTGCGTTGCGAAAATAGCTAGAAATTTAAGGAAAACTCTAAGTAGGTAACCTTTTTAATACTTTTAACAATTTAGATTTTATTTCAAATTTGAAAAAATGAAATTAAATTTAAGTTTGACAGGAACTGTCAGTTGTTTGATAGTTGGTGCGATTGACAGAATTTCGATGGAAAATATGTGGTTTGAAACAGATCTAAATTAGGTACATTGGTTAAAAGGTAAAAAGCTTATTCTTATACAAATTCGAATTCAATATTCATAGTTAGGAACACAGGACAACGTCTGTCGGGAAATCTAGTAACTTGGAAAGAAGCATTGAATTAAGCCAACCACTTTGATTCATGAATGAGAAAAATGGTAGATATTTATTAAAATATCATATAACATTTATTGAAATAGAAAGACAATTTAGTTACAGAGAAACATTGTATAAAGGATTATCATTTGATACGAGTACTTACCTACCTATTACATATACATTAGAAAGTAAAAATGATTTAGTTTATTAAAAGTTTATTTTTTACTTGTAGGTTTAAAATATTAAACAACTATTATTTTTGTGATTGTTAGATATTATGAAGATTTATTTCATAGATACAACTTTTCATATAGGAGGGGGCTGAACTCTTTCTGACGGGATCCAGGCGTCCGAGGCTTTGTATTGTTGCCTTTCCTATTTTGTATTTAAAGGCGTGAGGTGGTCAACCTTACAGTCCCAATCTGATTTTTCAGTTTCCTGACTTTTACAAGATGTTTGAAAAACCATAAAAAGAGCAGAGGTGCTATTTCAAGCCGACAACCCTATAGCAGGATTTTAATTAATTTGATTAACGTTCAAGTAGGTACGTCAACAAAAGATTTAAAAATTTGTAGAAGTGGTTATTGTTTGAGTTTTTACTAGGTATAATATTTATATTACAATCATCTTCAGGAATATTATAGATTTTATTTCAAAGAAAGTAGTTTTTTTTTATACAACTCCATTGCTCCATTTTGTCTCGCATGATTTGGGTTCTAATAACACCGTTATGTTTTCTAGGAAAAGCTATTGGCCTATAAAGGTACAGATCAGACCTAAGAGCCGATTGTTTCAAGTATCAATTTCGGACGTGCCTCTTGTTAGATAATCCCCATGAGGTTTCAAACAATTCATTTCGATTACTTCAATATGAATCGTATGTGTGTGTGTGTGTGTTTTTTTTATAATTTTCGTATCCTTTTGCTTAATATCACGTCCGATTTCCGTTGATTTTATTCATTCTTAATCTAAAGATAAAAGTCGAACAATAGATGTATAAAACTTGGACTAACCTACTTGAGTTTTCTTATGAGACAGTAACACAGTATTTACTTGTATGTAATGGTCTGTTTTCCCAGAAAAGAAAAGCGGCCACCGTTCTACGAATGCAGTTTTCCTTGAGACAAGTACAAAGCATTATTGTTCTTCTCTTTCACTGGCGGCAGTAAAACAACGAAAGCGCGAAAGAGACAGTGTAAGCTTGACGGTTAGTGTCATTAAGCGTAACTTGGATACCGCAATAAACGAGACGCCAACTGAAATAAAATGTACAAATTTAGTAAAAAGGTTAAATTTATAAAATTCTGCAAGTACGTAACATTGGAAATTATTTTTCTTTTTACAATGTGCTATTTCGACACTAGAATCGAACAAATTTTCGGGAAAAAGTCTTCTTCTTTTATAGGGGCACTTAAATTTTTTGAAATTTACAAATTCATACAATATGTTACAAAATTATGATGTTAAAAAATAAACTTAATAGTAATTTTGCATTAGGTTTTAAAACTGTACAACATTTTTCTCTAAGCTGATATCGAAAAAACGCATAGTTCTTTGAAAAAATGACATTTCGACGAAATAATGTGAATTGCAACATTAATGGGTAATAAGATGAAAATAATATTATTATCTTGTTTCTTTCTATAAGACGAAAACCTCATAAATCTTATTTGATGAGACGCCGACTGGCTCCCACGCTAATACATCCCTAATATTATACAGGAATAATTCACGGCATTATTCCTGTAACTCGCGCACACGAGGCCAGCCGAATGTTCTTTTACTCCCGACAAGTCTTATAACCGACGCACCCATAATTCAATCAAATTCGCACCTTCCCAAATGGATATTTGAAAGTTTTCACCTGTCAGATAATATTACGGTATAGGTTAGGTTAGGTTAGTCGGGCCTGTTGAAAATACCCTTCATCTATTATTGTGTTGTTGTTAACGAATCTAACATAATATTTTCATAATATCCCACTTCATGAGTGTCTCTTTAACACCCGAAAAGATGGAACAGTCTAATAGGTGCTAAATTCTCTGGTTTATGGTTAGATGAGACCGCATATATTATAACTTTTAGACTGTCAAAGGTGGATGGATGGCGCTTTGAAACGATTCGAATATACAAAGTAATACTTTTATAATGTTTGCTGTATAAAACATGTTGAATGAAAGTAAATTGAAGATTTATAAGACCAGCGTAAGACCGATCATGATAATATACGGTGTGAAAACCACAGACCACATCCGACACCACGAACGAAAAGTCTTCTGAGAACCACCGAAATGAAGACTCTCATCGCGGGATTGACCATTCGACGTAGAGTAAGAAACTCCGAAATTCGGGGAATCTGCGATGTCGAGGATATCGTGCGATGGGGAAGAAACAGAAGAAGCTACTGGAGATTCCACGTCAACAGAGCAGATGCGGTGAGAGTGGTGAAGATAGCGGCAAAAGATATTCCGTCAACCATCAGACCTCCTGTATACACCCACCAGAAAGATGGAGCGATAGCTAGACATCCGCGTCCTAGGAATATCAGCCGAGAAAAAAATAGGACTCAGTCCTATGTCGAGAAGAAGAAAAACGGTTTTATCATCTGAAAACGGAGTTTGATGAAAGAATGAATGAATTCAAGTCCTACAAATAAGTCCATCGGTTGTTCTGGAAATTCTTATGTTTAAACATGGCAAGTACTCTTAATAAACAAGATGGTTGAATCACGTACGGGGTTGAGTGAACTTTGTTTACAGCTTGAAAAATATGAGTTGTTGACAACATTGTAATACCAACACAACAGCAATAAAACTAATTGACTGATCCTCGTACGTCTTTAAAAGACAATCTGCAATTCATTCAGCATATTAACATTAAATCATACCTACATCGATAATAATATCCTCACCCAAAATTATACCATTTTGTCGCATTGTCATAAAGGAGAGAATGGAAGAGTGTGACTTCCTATCAAACATTTTTCAGCAACGGCATCAATAAAAAAAGAAAGTTTCGTTTTTGTCAGTAGGTAGGTATACCATTGCATTTTCTGCACGCTATAGGGACATTCGACTGACCATCAGAACTTTGATTTAACTGACTGACTAAGCTAACACTTTGCCTTCATTAAGTCTGAGGAATAAAGGGACATAAACATTTTTATTTTTAAATCATCGTTTATTTTTTAATTATCTTTTTGTTCTCTTTTTTTCTTTTGAGAATAAACCAATGTGTATAAATATACATGTTTAGGTATACACATATTGGTATTTCACTTCTTTAATTTTCTTAACTTAATGCCTACGCAGTGAAAGGTTTTTTATGAGTTTTATTTAAATGTTCAGACGTTGATTGTACCCACCTAACTATGCTCAATAGATATGCGGGAGATACCTGTTATTGGAGCGCTGGATATTCTATGTGTTTATTTCATTTCTTTATTTTGTTTGTGTTGTTCAGTGTTCTATTGGTGTCTCTTTGAAATAAATAAATAAATAAATAAAATCTATTGTTTTATTGATACGACAAAAACAATGCTTAACTCCGAGGCCTGTTGGTAAAAAAAATGACACACGAATTTTATTTCCTCCATTTTGAATAAAATTATTTTTGTACCATTGGTGGTTTTGGATCCTATATTAACATAAATTATTAAAAACACTTTTTATGTTCAACACATTACTAAATATTTATGGTTTAATAAAACTAAACGACCGCTAGGTTTATTTCAATATTATTAATAATATATCGAGTTTCGAATAATTTTCATATTTCCCGATTGGTTAATGTCGAGCTCTATAGTAACGCTTTGATCTTAATTTATCAAAAGCATTTATTTGTTTTTAATTTCATGGAACAAACACAAGGCCCCAACTTTCCCGAAACAGCTGTAGGTATATGTTTCCAGGCAAACCTCTCCACTTCCAAAACCTTTAATCCCACTTCCTACGTCTCTTTTTATTTGTTTTGTTCGGGGAGAATTTAATTACACAGTATTATTCCTATCTGTATTGATTAACAGTAGATATTTCATGCCTTGCGGTTATCCACTAAAGGCAATAAACCCCCAATATTATTTATTTCTTCCCGATATACAGGTCTTTGCCCGTACTTTGGGGTGTCGATGACTTTCGTTGGATTTTTTTTTCTATAAGATACACGTTTATTATTTCTATTTGTTTTTTTTTTCAGTCCTTTCAGTCACATTATTTCTATGTCAAGTTCTTCGATTTTTTTGGGTAGAAGATTCTCGGTTGTTAATTGAAAATAAACCTATGATTAGTAGTTTTATTTAATTAAAAAAACTAGTAATATTTTCATTAAATCACTTCATTCATTCAGTTACAATAGTCTATTAATTATAACGGATGATTTTGCCCACCAGATCTAGCCTGTTTTGGGGGATTTATTTTTTAAAATACATATAAGAAAATCAGTAAAATTGGTAGGTACAAAAAAACAAAACTTTTAATGTCTTTTAATGAAGAAAAGGAAGAAAAAATATCTTGGGGAAACTTCCTGCACAAGGTCCACACCCTCCTACATCTATGCACGCGAGTATTGGCACCGTCACGAGCGTTCGTACCCAGGCGTTCGGCTTGCTAGAGACGCATTATTCACTTTGAGCTCCTGTGGTCGCGTGCTAATATTCGTAGTCAAAGTAATAATATTTTACAACAACTTTGTTCATATTTATATTATTTGTACAATAAACAGAGTAGGTACGTAATGATTAAAATCTTATTATTTGAAGCAACCTTCGCAGTACCAAGCACCATAACTGTGATGTGTCCAGCAGTTACATCTGGAATTGGAGTCAGATACGGGTAGGTACGCCAAATTAAAATATTAAGGCAATCGATTTTAATTTTCAAATATAAATAATTCGTAGCGTTAACGTGTTTTGAGATTAAGAGCCTCATTTTCACTAAAGAACGCTCTATAATATAATATTAAAACCTATTTTTAGCAATGCAATATCACCAATAACACTTATATCGCCTAGTACGTATGTAGGTACTCCCTAAAGCTAAAGCAATAGAATATCGTCGTCACTCGCAAATACCTTCATTTCAAAATTGTATCATGCGATCTCATCAAGATAATAACAAAATTTCATACACATTACGAAAAAAAGGTACGCAAATATGAACCGAATTAAAACTTTATTGTTATGAATACATATGCGTATTTTAACTTTTACATTGGTCGAAATTCGACCATAATTAATTTAAACTATAATATATTGAACGAACGGAATTTCACAATTTTCTTTCAAAAACAATGACATGGACACGTCAAATTTGAAATATTGTGTACAAAGATTTTTCTATTATTAATAATAAACATAACCATGACCACAGATAAACAAAAGATTTGTGTCAAATAATGTCAAATACATCGATGTGTAGAAATACAAACATTACAGTAGTGTGCGTAGAGTTTTTTTTATTGATTTAATCTATTTTAATGTGTGATTTTAATAAAAATATTAGCATTCGCCACCCCTTCTCTACATAAACTGTAAGTGTGCGAAATTTCATACTCCTCCGTCCTCTCAATTTTCGTAAAAAGGGGCACAAAGTTTTCCTTTCACGTATTAATATATAGATTCAGTATATAAAATAAAGAACATAATTATTTAGTAGGGTTTCTAGTAATGTAATCACGAAATTTCAAACGTGTTGTCAAATTCGTAACTAGTTTTCTGGTCCAGTTTCAACATAGTTAAACCGATACGTGATTCGAAAGTAGTTATCTTTAGTTTGCTAGTGTTGTAGTCTGGAAAAGGATATAGGTACCTGCTTATGTAAGTTGAATGATATTATTTCCTTCTCCCTGGAACGAGTTCTGTGTCGTTGTTTTTCTAGGGTGATACGCGACTAGATTCATAATTAAAAGTCTTTGATAGCATATACCAACAAAGCAGCTATTGATGAACCGTAATACTAGGAGTTTGAATATTTTCTCATCAAGGTTTGTTGTTATTTTTTTTTTTAATAAATGAATCTGTGTTCACTTAACACAAATACACTCTTTGACTCTTTCACGTATAGCTACTTAAAGCTTGTATTGTTCACAACATATTGTGTTTGTTATAAAATAGCATATTATTTTATAAAAATCGACATTAGGAGTGTGTTGAGGCTCCTAGAATAAAAAACCTTCAATTATTGTTGAAAAAAAAATTTAAGGCTAAAAAAGTTTTTAGAAAATTTAGTTTAAGGAAATACGTACGCATACCGTTTAAAAATCTTTTTCTTATTTGATATCTCTTTTTTGAGACCACAAAACAATATTTATATCATTATGAACTGGTGTGTTTGCTCTTAAAAAATGCTAAAATCATAAATCTTTTCATGAGTAACTTATGCGATAAAAAATATTAAAAAAAATATATTTAAATTTTTTAACAAACATTAACACCTCAATCGGCAAAAAATCTGTAAAAAAATATTCTCCCAATTATTAAATAATTCGATTTCTAAAAAAATGTAGGTACTTTTCTATATTCTGGGTACGCAAACATGATATTTTTAATGTGTTTCCTAAACATCCAACAGAAATCATCAGTTTTATTTCTCGCAGTGCTCTTAATATGTAAGCAGAAAAAAATACGGAGAAGAATTGGATAATTTTCAAAGAAATTCCAAAAGTAATAAAATGATGTATCACCTTTCACCTGAAAATGCCCGACGTTGCGAGTTGGAATGAAAATCAATCCCTTCGGGAAAATTCCTTATTTCGCACTTGACTTGTTCCACGTCCGTGAGCCCAAATCACCAAGCACCTAAACGGGGTGTGATTTTAAGGCGTAGAGAAATAAAATGGATGCTACCCTGCCTTTATCAATTCGATACACCTTCTGTGTTGATTAAAATGTTCTACATACGTAACCTCCCAAACATTTATGGATTCTTGGGCTATTTTTTCAGAGCTATATCAACATAATAATATAATCAATTATTATGAAACCATAATTTAAAAGAACTCGTGTTGTTATCTTCTGTAATATAAAGGAAAATTGGGTTAGAGCGAACACTTATAACTCGAGATCGGCTGAACAGATTCTTCCGATGATTGCTTTATTGGATTCTTCTCCGCTCGGGATAACAGAATAGCTATTAAAATGTTGAAAAATGCATAAGAAATAAAATAAAACAATAATATTAAAGATATTATGGAATGGATTTCCTGCGACGCAACGCCATCTATGTAAAAATCTATACCTAAGCAATTTTTTTTTGTTAATTGAACCTTTGCTCACTCGTATTGAACACAAACACACTTTTGACATCTTTCACAGTAAGCAAATGCTTGTGTCGTGAAAGCGGAAATGGTCGACACGGCCGGGATTCGAACCCACGACCTCCGAACGAAACAGTGCGAAAGCCGGCGTCGTAACCGCTGGTCTATCAACCATTTACATTAAAATTATTTACTAAATGTAGTCACGCTGTTAACGTAAAGTGATGCCACTAAGCCAGTCTTCTAAATAACAGTAGAAGACGGTCGTAAGCCCGTAGTGGTTTGTTCCATTTAAAAATCAAACATTAGTAATGAATTGTTAAAGTCATTGGTTGTTATTTTTTCTTACTAAATGTAGTTCTTCAAGCGTACATCGTAACGCCATTACAAAAGCATTCTCCACTTTGTTTATTAAATAAAACGCAGATACCTAGATGATTTGAATAAAAAAAATACACAAAAGAAATTTGATTCAATGATACCATAACTGTACATATAAAGGTGAGGATGGATTCCGGATATGTTCAGAACAATAAATTACATTTCAAATCATAAATTTCCCTAACGATAAATTATTGTTGTAATTTAACTCGGCACCTTTTTCATAATCTAGCCTTTGTTTAGGGCCACCTTTAAATTTGTTTATTACCATCAGTTCATATGTAGGTACCTACCTACTATTGTGATTTCAAAGAAGTCGATTACAATCAAGTTGTTGTTATTAATATTCTTGCATAGGTAAACTCCCAATGAATCTATGGACTAAGTGAATTTAATCTACATAATATTTTAGAAATGTTTGTTTTTTTATTTTCCTTTGACAATACTTTAACCGTATATGTGAACATCACGCTCAAAATACAAATGCTAAGATAGATATTAATATGCCCAGAGCAGTATAAAATGCTGGAGAAGGTTCTTAAATACAATTTGCTGCATTAACTTTAATATATTTAGAGCTATTTAAAAAAACTGTATTTTTAGGATCTTCATACAAATTTCTCAAAAAGACTTTTGGAAACAAAATTACTCATGTAAACGTTGAATGGGATCTTGGTATTACGGTATGAAAATGTAATAAAATAATTGTAGATTGATTTGTTATACAAATAAATGTTATTAAAAGCTTATTATTCTCAATAAATAAAGATTTAATGAAAAGATTTGCAGTTTGATTTTGAGGTTTGAAAGATACAAATCACCCTCTATGGGTGGGTTGCCCAATTAATATCAAAGCAGGCAATGTATGTAGCTAAGATTCAAACCACAGAGCTCTCTCTATGAAAACTTGCAAATTATGTCGGTAGGTTCGTATAATATTTTTTTTATTATTATAGACCTCCAAAAAAAATAAAATATTATACGAACCTACCGACATAATCAGTATATTTATATTATCTGTGGACATAATTTGCAAGTTTTCATAGAGAGAGCTCTGTGGTTTGAATAGGTTCGTATAATATTATGAGGTCGGTAAAACAAAAATTGTAAAAGTGTCATTCTTCTTTTTCTGTGCTTATGTCAGTTAAAGTGGTATGTTAAGCAATGGGATGCTAGACTAGAACCTGTTTAGTTACCTACCGATCAAGCCTGACAATCGGAATCAAAAACGTAAAGCAAGACGGGTATAAGCTAGTTTATGATAAACTAGCTTTCCCGACAGACGTTGTCCTATGATCTAACTATGAATATTGAATTCGAATTTGAAAGAATGATAAAATTGACTTTTTACCAATGTCATTCCGATTGATGCATCTGTTTTCTACCACATATATTCCATCCGACACATTCCGACGACAATATAATATCAAAATTAGATTTATTCACTTTTCGCGTTTTAATTTATAAAATGCGTTGACAAATTAGAAAAAAACTTGAAAAAAAATTCCATCAAAAATCTACTTGCCAATATTTTTAATATCAATGGTTGTCAGGTAAATAAAAATTGTATTTCTATAGATTTTATCGCAGGTAGAGTAAAAATCATATTTTATTAATCAAATTTAAAAAAAAAACGTTTTAACTCTTCCACAATTTTATTACACCTGACATGTTCCGAAGGGGCACGCCCTTCATGGTCACAGGTTATTTGAAACTGTGTAAATTATTTCCACCACGGAAAAAATGCATTTTCAACATTTTATAAATTTTAGTAGGTATATTTTAAATTATTTGCAATCCATTTTTTTATTTTTTAATAGTTATTCTGTTATCCAGAGCAGAGAAGAATCCAACAATCCAAAAACGATAAAAAAATCTGTTCAGCGGATTTCGAGTTATAAGTGTTCGAAATAACCCGACATTCTTTTATATCTTTCCAGAATCCCAACGATATTCCGATTGTCACTAAATTCGTCCACAGCTTCATCCACTATTTTTAAGGCCTGAAGAGTTATTCTCTGGCTAGGTCGACTCCGTGCTGGTGTCCATCCATTTCTTTGGTGGTCTGCCTGGGAGTCGTCTTCCATGGGGTTATCCTTGCAATGCCATATGGAGGAGTGGCGATGAGTCCATTCTCCTCACATGCGAATATTCTCCGCATATTCGAATTTTCTCCTTTATCTCCCTCATCTTAGGGTCTTTCCGGAAGTCATCAACTCTGAGAGTGATGATTTTTTTTATCCACCCTAGATAGAGAAGGACGTAGCAAAAGAGACTGTGTATGTATGAAATAGGTGAAGATACTTGCTTAGGCATAACAGTGTCAAGCTTAAAACAATCCCCACGAAAAAATCTGCAGACAGATACAAAATCCTGGTGGGTGAACCTATTTAATCTTCTAACTAAAAAGGTTACAGTTTAAACAAATTTGAGCCAAATTATCTAATAATGCACTTTAAAAAAAACTTTGTTTTAATTAGCAGGGTTGAGATAAGTTTTACTTAATTTATATGATACAATATTATTAACAAACTTTTTAAATGGCAACCAGTTTGTATAAAGTTTTCACGCAAAACTGAAACTTGCTAGTTTTCAAAGAGTTATTTTTTTTTTTACTTACTCTTTCATATTATTTTTTCTTTAGTTTTACCGCATGAAAGATATTCTCAAAGAGAAAAGTTCAGCCTTATACGTGCCTCTCAATGTTTTCAAACCTAACCCTAAAATGCGGGTTCTTTTATTTACGGAATATCCTTCACTTTTATTCACAAAATAAGAATGTTGGACACGCAAACATTTTATACCTTGTAATACAATTAATAATTTTTCCTTGAGATGAGTTTTATTTTTCATTCAAATATTATTAAATAAATACTATTTATAACCTACTTTTTAATAAAAATTTAATTTTATGTTTATTTACGAAATACTGGTGGAAGTAAGAATGTTTTCATTCGAGTACATTTTTGAAGAAGGTAAGTGCTTTATTGCTCATTTGACTACATCGCTTAATATTATGTTGTCAGAAAACTATATGCCGTTAAAACCCCGTAGATATTTTATATAATTAAAGTTGTTTGTGTTTTTATTATGAGGTTTCGAAATTCATCATCAGAAAAAAAAACAAGTCTTCGAGCTAGACTGCAAAATCAAAAGTATAAATAGAGTTTAGTTAGTATCAATTTGGACGTATGATCTTAAGAAAAGAAAGAGCAAAGAAAAATTTGTGAAATGAGAAATAATAAAACTATACTAATATTGGTATTTCATTGAATCAAATAAAGTCAAAATAAATCCAATAGATTAAAAATAAAATACAGAGATTATACTTAATGAAATCGAACGGATCTGGAGAATATTGAGAAAGTAAGTAAACTATAGCTACGTAGACTTTAAGAAACTGAAACAACAAGAGCCTAATTATAAAATTCTTATTCTTCTTCAACTTCTCTTCATAGATCTTGAGGATGCCACCGTTTCTGCCTGTTGGCAGGTCTCCATGGCTTAGATGGTCTTACCGAGGATCTTTCGAAGGGTGACACGAGGAATTCTGTTGTCTGACATTCTAATTGAATGATAATGATTGTTTCAGTGTCGCATTCGTTGCCTTCCCCATTTGACGATGTCCTCCGTGTTGCACATGCTGCGGATTGTACTGTTCCTTATGCGATCACGCAGTGTGTTTCCGGTAATACATCTTAGTGTCATCATTTCGGAGCTTCTCAGTCGGGACTTTGTTCTAGCATTTTTTGCTCTTGCAATTCGTAGGTGGCTATGGGTCTTTGACAAGTTTTATATAGGTACTAATTATTAAATTGAGTATTGGAATCATTTATTGAGGAAAAATGTGGTATTTTTTGCATATTTTTATTTTTTTTTTACCACATATAATAATGTTGGCAAATCGTGGAGCCTTGAATTCTTAAATAAATACAAGGGTTTTATTTTTGCTAATGATGCAAATAATATCCCCTTTTATTATCTCGGGTCATCATACGACGATTCTAGCGAAAGGTTGTTAAATTCTTTAAAAATAACATTTTAAAAACTTGCGTGGAACTTGTCAAACCGTTTGGAATAATAAAATATTGGAAAATATCGTATGAAAGCGACACACATCCCCCAGAATAAATAACGCTGCTAACCAAACTAGGACTGTCGCCGGCACACCTGAAGAATATAAATTTGTGTCAAAATGTCAAACGTACACTGCGAGGAGAGCGCCTTAACTTTTATAACAAGTGTGAATTTAAAATTCCCGATATCTTTTCTGCATTCAAATTCTCATCAACGTGTTCTGAAAATGATATATGAGCGAATCGTAAGCCGTTACTCTAAAACTATGTTTTACAATATCAATGGAATATCATCCAGTAGGACAACATTTTCAAAACTTAGATAATTAATTTTTATTTATTCCATGAGTCAGTTTTAGCTTACGTTTTCACTTATTTGAACATTTTTTGGCTATATAAAATTTTTCGCATTTCTTTGATTCCGTCGCAAGTTGACTACGGACGATATCGGTATTAATATTATTATTAAATGTCATCAAGCAGGCAGCTTGGAGCTGATGTGCTTGATATCTCACACTTGTGTCACACTATAAACTGTCAAGTCCATTCTTAAATGCATTGCAGGCAGCCCGTTCCACTAATTTGTTTTAGGTGACCATACGTCTCGCTTTTGCCTCCTTTTATCGTGGCTCGTGACGTTTTTAATTTATAAATTTGACCAAATAATAAGGTATGATTAATAAAAAAAAATATTTAAAAATATTTTAAATAGGTATATATTCTGAAAAAAAAATTCAATATATTTAAGTCATATCAACATTAAATAAATAATTTAAAAATTAATCAAATAATATATGTTATATTATTTCTTAGGCATTTTAACTGTTTAATAGTGTTATTTTGTTATCCGGAGTGGAGAAGAATCCAATAAATCAAGCATAAGAAGAATCTGTTCAGCCGATTTCGAGTTATAGGACAAGTGATCGCACTAACCCGACTTTCTTTTATATTTAAAAAATTATGGCGTAACAGATATAGAATGTTTATAAAATGATTGTGTTTCTTCTTCTTCTTTCTTTCAACGCGGCAATCCACTCTCGAGAGAGTGATCTATGATTGTGTTTACAATAACTCTATTTTGGTGATGATATATTTAAACAGTAATCCGATATCTGACGTATCGCATGAAATAACGTTAGATAAGCATACTGAAATTTTCGAGATGTGAGAAATTTATTTTATTCAGCATAAGAAGTGTCATAAAATAAAAACCCAGTGACCATTGTTTATGTTTTTAACAAAAGACATTTACAAAACAAACATGGGGGTGCATTTGAAAACAAAATAATAATTTGATGCACCTATAAAGTGTAAATAATAATACACACTTCTTCTTCTTCGATGGCGCTACAGCTCAAATGGAGCCTTGGCCTCCTGTAGACAACGCCTCCAACTCCTCCTGTCCTTCGCTGCGGACCGCCAATCCGTCACCTGCAGAAGTTGTGCCGCATCCTTCCTATAATAATGCACACTAGTCGTCTATTATATAAACCCACGAAATAACAACTAATCTGATCACTGCAATTAATTTGAAATCCTTCCACGAAATATACTAAAACTTAAATAAACCCCACGACACAACGTTTAACATTAGCAGGTACGCTGAGAAAAGATAAGGCCGGGTATTTGTGGTGAAGAATAGGACATAAACCATGAATGTGATTTTATGAAATTTTTGAGGAGTTGAGTGATTAAAATCGTTTTTTTTTTTGCAGTGTTAGAGGTAGATATTAGATTTTTTGAAAATGCCAATAGATAGAGAAAAGTCTACTCTATCGAATGATATAAAATAGCGAAAATCGACCTAATGTATAATATTTTTAACGTTATATCAGGTGATACATCACTAAGTGTAAATAATGTAAATAAATTTTACTTGCATTTTTACATTCCTACCCATTGTATAAGTTCTAAAGATATTGTTGTAAGCGAATAATTGATTAGAATAAACCCTAGAATCCGTTTTTAATTCAACCTCACAACTAACGAGACTTCAAGTCCATCTTCTCTATTCTGCACCGCATTCAGAAACATTCTCGACAAGCGAGTATCTCATAGTTAACACTGATTACAGAGGAAATTCTCTCGTCGCTTTGTCTTACGGATAACAATGCTGGTCTTCATTTTTCTCCTTTATGTTGTTTTCTTATTGTTCTTCTCTTTCTCGTGTCTCCTCTTTACGTCACTCTTATCACAATCATAATAATAATTAATAGTTAAAAACGAAAAAAAAAAATTCTCACGACTGACGAACTTTTCATAGTTTCAATAGTTTCCACAATTCTACGGATCACATTGAGAGAGCAAGCGGTAACTAGAAAACAAAGGGGATTCAAAATATTATGAGGAGACAGAAGCCGCAGATGTTGCAGTCACGGTCATGTGATTTGGTGGGAACTACCATCTGTGCCTTTGAAACATAGATTTTTATATATAACTACCTAGATGGAGTACTCCTATATTTTTTATAGTAAAAAAGTGTAGCCGCATTGGCCGGCAATTTTGACAGTACGCTAGTCAAAACGGAACGTAAAAAAATGATGTTAACATTTATATAGAAACTTAAAACTGATCATATCGCACTTATTTCAAAGTAAAAATACGATTTGTCATAAAAAAAAAATACGTCGTACCACGTAATATTGGGAAGCAAATTGTCAAAAGTTGCAACATTTGGGCTTCACTTTTGAACGTGGTTGTAGGCTTATTACAATATCGAATTCTGTGCTTTGTAAGATTTTGATCTACCCAGACTGTGCACACGAATATTTTTTTATTCAATAAAAGTTCATAGTATTTCTTTAATTTCGCCTATTTATTTTTACATCAACTGTAACGAGACACTTTCTTGAATCAAGCAGTGGCGAGTTTAACTCGACATACGTAGTAGGGTTAGAAAGGGAGAGCGTTATACGCGAGAAAGAGAGGGGTACCGGTGGGGTTAAGTATCGTTTGAACACGAGAATTTGTTCTGCAGCACGGGGGAACGGTCACACTATTGTGTTACCTCCATAGTTTTATTTTTTATATGTTATAATGGTGAATTAAAACGAGTAATCCATCATGGATTAACCGTGTAAATCATTTATTGTTCTGTTATTTATAAAATAACCAAATTCCGGATTCTTTCGAACCGCAATTAAATAAGGTATGTGAACTCTCATTTTTATTTCGACGAGTTACAGAGAATGTGACATATTGTACTAGAGACAATTTTTTTGTTCTCAAGAAATTGTTAAGAGTTATTAATTTTATTCAAATGTATTGAAAGTATTTCTGAAATTTAAATTTTAGAAATGCGGTCCTAGTACCGGGGAGATGCTAGACCCTTAGACAAGGAGACTATGTTTAATTCAATATGTCGAGAGATACCACTTCAATTAATATTGGGGAATACAAGGACGTTTATAGTTGCGGCGAAATATAAGGTACTTGTTATCCATAAGTGAGGGGGGAGACGGTATGCAGTCCTCTGAACAATTCTATCTTCACCCTATGTGTCGATTGTTATATTGAAGCCTAGATGATCCTCACTTATCAACTTCTTCTGCAGAAAAGGATTCCTAGATGGCAGCAATCGAGTCTTTTAAGCTGAGTAAATTTTTATAACTTTATTTTTACCATTTTTAACATTTGGTGCGCTCATGTTGATTAGTTGGGGTGATAATGAAAGATTAATTTAGATTTAAAGGAAAGAATTTATTCTACCAAGTTGTATAGACACTTTCGTGTGAAAAATTGTTTATGTGAAACGATTTTATATTGAGATATAAAATCTGAGAAACTAAAGAATATTAGTTCGGTAGGGGAAGATTATGAAAAATCTTCAATCTTTGTATTTTGTTACAATGATAGGTATATAATATGTAATAGCATAAATTTGGGAATTTATATCCCTGTGTTTTCTTTCTTTTAATTATTAATGTAACTTGCTTGGAGAAATTGTATGGGAAGTTTTTATGTTAATGAAAGATCTTTATTAAATTTTTGATAAGTCAATTAATCTTTGAATTTTAAATTGTATTCCCATTTATATAGAAGGAACCTTGCTCAGTTAATTTATAACCCCCCTGAAGAGAGTCTCAAAAGCTGTGGCACACTTATAGAAATAAATTAGAATTTTATCTTGAGTCTTTCTGATGGCCAGAAAAGGAGTCTCCCAACTTATTAGAGAGTCTGGGAGGACTCAGTGATACTCTCTCTCTTTCTCCAGAGGAGCACTCATTACACAACCTTTAGACGCCATCAGAAGATCATCTACATGATACTCATCATATACAACAGGATTGCATGAAGCGCAGAGAACCAATATAGCAGAGGAAGGGCACCTAGCTCTAAGTTAAAGCGATTATATTAGCTAAGCAAAGCTTTATGCAGTGAGCATTTCATGAATGAACCTCTTCTTTTCGACCATTCCCATCCGTTGCGTGAAGAAGGTGTAGCACTTCGTATATCACCCACAAAAGAAAAGCAATCTTATGATATAAACGTTTCTGTCACTGCCTCACTGACTGACGGACTGATGTTATTAACGCTTTTAATTCCTGCGTTTACCAGAAGATGGCGCCACTCGCAACTAAAGAGAAGTTTTGTTCTACTAATGTGGCTGACAGTAACATAATATTATGACTGGTGGCTGAGAACTTTTTTTAACGGTCTTGATGTGGAGGAAAACAATTTTACAAACTCAGGCTATTAAAGGACTCACATGCGAGTTCATAGCTGAGAAAATCCAAACGAATGCAATGTTTGTTATAAAAAGTTTAATCAATCAAATAATTTAAACAACAACATGATAAAAGCCATTTGCCAAGTTTGTAATAAAATATTTAAGTTGTTTTTTTTTTAAGTTTGCAATAAGAGTTCAATCAACCAAGTGCTTTAAAGACTCACATGCGAATTCAGCGATACGAAAGCAAAGTTTGCAAGAAAAGCCATAAGTGGGCGCCACGGGCGCCCATCAAAAACAAGTGGGTAGGTATATAAAATAGCTATCATAAAACAATCCCAAGCCTGAGATCGTCGTAGAACCACTTGTTGAGAGCTTTGGTATCGTCACACTAAATTGCAAAAAAGTATTTATTAAAAAAAATCATTAAAAAATTTTAAACACTTGTATGTACAATCCCTGTAGGTATCTTATTTTTTTCATTTGTCCTTTGTCAAGATCCAGAGGGATATTCGAATATTAGAAAAAAACGGGTGATATAGGTAATTATTATCGCAGTCACCTTTGAATCCAAGTTTCATTGTATTTTTTTTTTTAAATAAATGGGTTAATAATGAAAAGGGTCATTAAATGAAAAGTTGGTACAATATTACAACACACACAAAAAGATATGTCACAAAACAATTAAATTTGTCAAAAAGCAATATTATCAGGATAAACTAGTGCGTGAAAATTATAATACAAAAACAATATGGAATGTAGCATAAGAAAACTTGAACAAGTCACAAAAAAGAACGTGTATAGAAAAACTTGAAACTGATGGATATATGTATGTACAATAATCCTAGAAAAACTAAACACACATTTTGCAACAATGGGTAATAAGTTAGCGGATAATATTTTAAAATCATCACATTCAACACTTAGATCCAGATAATATGATCTTTAAGATGCATCATATCACGACGAGAGACGAACGAAAAAACCTACATTCTCAATTGTTTCCGTCACTGAGGATGATATTGTCAAAATATTAAAATCTCTAAGAACTGATTGTGCTCTTGAATCGGACGGAATATCATCAAAATTTCTAAAACTTGCTTGTATTGAAATTACTAAACCTCTCACACATATTATAAATCTCACTATTTCACAGGGAATATTTCTAGATGACCTTAAAAAAGTAATTATTGTTCCAATATATAAAGATGGTATTCACCACGACCCGAAGAATTACCGACCAATAATTATAATAGCACTTTTGAATACCATATCCAAAGTGGTGGAAAAGGTAATCAATCAACTATAGTTAAATTATCTAAAAAAACATAATATATTGACATCTAGACAATTTGGTTTTAGACAGGATAGAGCAATCAACGATGCCTTACATTTTGTGACTGATTATATTGCCAAAGCCATTGATAACAAAAATGCATGCCTGGGCGTCTTCTTGGACCTGGCCAAGGCTTTTGACTCGGTCCCTCACAGCAAATTTGTTAATAAATTCAGGAATATTGGATTGGATGATCTGTCGATGCCGTGGCTTAGGTCCTATCTCTGCAATAGGAAACAAGCGGTCAAACTTGGGGATATAATCAGCTCTTTTGCTTCTGTGACATATTATGGTGTCCCTCAGGGTAGCGTATTGGGACCAACCTTGTTTTTAATTTATATTAATGACCTAAATAAACTCAATATAGGTGGTACTATGTCTCCTTTGCAGATGATACTGTTTAAGTCTACAGTACTTGTATTACTGTTTTCATGGCGTGTTGGCTTTTATCAGGAGAAGCTCTTATGAAAGAAAAATTAAGAAAGTTTCGTGGATAATTAGAAAATGAAAGAAAAGTCTAAGTCGGTAGCCTTCTGTGTACTTACTTTTAACAATACAATTTTTATTCCAAATATGAAAATTTGACATTAAATTAAAGTTTTACAGGAACTATCAGTTGTTTAATATTTGGTGCGATTAACAGAATGTCTATGGAAAATATATGGTTTGAAACAAATGAATCGAACATATAACGTTGGTTAAAAGGTAAAAAGCTTATTATCATTATTAAAAATTCGAATTCAAATATTCATAGTTAGAAACACAGGATAACGTCTGTCGGGAAAGCTAGTTATATTACAATATCCACAATGTTTTGTGTTTGTATAGAAGCCAGCAAAAACTGTATGAAAAAACTTTGTTTCTTTTCGCATAGGCTGAAACATAAGAGAATCTTTATATTTAACGATGCCTGCGCCTACCATTCTCAATAGATAATTTAAGATGGCGTCAACGTATGAGTGGGAAAAGTTTCGCGGAAGTCATACAAATATAATATACCTACAAGTGGAACTCCAGCAACAAGGAAATCTTCAAATAACAAAGAGTCACTACATGTTCAGTCGACGCGAGTCAAGTGTAGATGGAAATCTTGACGACTCGTAAAACAACTGAAAACCTTAACTGCTTTATAAAAAAAACTCTGATTAGTGGAAAATAAGAGTTCAGCGGTAGAAAATTTGCAATCAAGCCGTCGACTAACTACCTACCTACCTAACTAGGGAGTTTAACCCATATCGATTGATTGCGAGCTGATCTCTATAGATTTTAGCCCGCCATGTAGGATTTTATGTCAACTGACAATGGTTTCAAGTGTACAATAACGCTTTCTGTAATAAATATACTGTTTGTAAGTTTTTTTCCCGTCCGATTAGGTGCTCCCTTCATATTTTGGTCCATTTTGTTTTAGTTTATCATTTTGATAATAGAAATTTTAAACAAATAAAACAAATATTGCATTCTCGTAATCATCGAGCTCTTACAACCATGATGCACCAACTAAATTTATAAGAAATGTAATGACGTTTTGAAGAAAATACTCAAAGAATACTTTTTAAGTAAGTACAAAATAAATATTAAAATTGAAGTGATCAAACATGATCATTTTGGCTGAAACATAAAGGTTTCGTATGATTTAATATGGACAACTATATTTTAATATAAAATAAATAATTTAAAAAAAAAGGTACCTATTCTGCATCAATAACTCGTTCAAATCTGACATAGCGAATATTGGTAGTTACCACTCGCGTTGCCCAGCTACTATTTGTTTGTTTACAAAATTTTGTATGAAATGTCATCTTCATACATAACAAACGCGGATTAAATATTTTTTTTTAATTTAAGTAAAAACTGATCAGTGATTTATATGTAATCTTACGATTAACGAATTTTTTATAAGTTAGGCGGTTAAAGTTTACATCGCCGTGACGTTGAAGGCTGAAGAGCAGTAATTTGATTTATAATTAATTTCCTGGAGAATTTCCATCTCCATTTCCTTAATAATAAAGGTATTTTATGGATAATTACTTTCCAGATCACCAATACATTTAATACAAAGGTGAGTAAGCTCTCTGATTTCATTTCAACTGATTTAAAATATTATGTATCTCTATAAAAATGGAGCCCTATTTCCGTGTTCGTCACATCAACGGCATCTTTTTCGCTAACTCTTTTTTTGTTTTGTTTACTATTGTTAGAGCCGTAGCTTACTATGAAAGAGTCAAAGGGTGTATATTGCGTTAACATTGAGTGAGCACAGATTCGTGACCATATTATATCGCGAAATATTTTTCTATATACCTACCTACCAAACTCCTTTTGACTTTATGACAACATATAATTATTCAGTACCTATTTAATATAAAAGCCTGACAAATACATGACAGCAGTCGCAGTCTTTAAATTTGGTTGCTATCTTGTTCTCAATAATTTCCCAGTTTTATCTCTATATTTCATTAATAATTATTAAATATTTACTTGTTGCATACATGAGATTTTTCGACATGTTGAACATGTTGAGAATTCTCATGATTAGGAGTTCGGAGACTTAAATATTGCCACCTAATGGCGAACATTGTTAACGTAAAGTGGTCACACTAAGCCAGCCTTCGAAATAACAGTAGAAGATGGTCGTAAGCCCGTAGTGGTTTGTTCCATTTAAAAATCGAACATCAGTAATGAATTCTTAGAGTTTTTAGTTGTTACATATTCGTTTATGTAAAAGCATTGAAGCTTTTGATTTTTTGTTGCATTAAGTTTGTAAACTCGTGAAATAAAATAAAAGCTGGATAAAACAGGTGGTAAATACACAAAGGCATTCATTTGCTGTATTTGAATCAATCCCATGAAAGTAGACAACCCTTGTACCCACGAGCAGAACAAGCAAGATCTACGTAATGGCATTCTGGGAATGACAGAGTGACAAGCTGATGTATGGAATGATTTATTATATAAATTGACTACAGACATGAATATTTATGAGGGACACATCCAGCTGAAACAATAAGCCATCCCACAAAGACCTTACACACAATATAGTAATATTACCTACATCAAGGTAGTAATGTTGGTGGATGCGCCCCTGAATCCATTCCATTTGCATTCTTTATTTTATAAAATAAACATTCCTTTTCCCGACAAAAATACTGCCCTGTATTATTAACTTCTGAATATTTTTTTAATTTAATATTTTATAATGATAATTGTTTATTTAATAAGTCCGTCCGATGCATCTGTTTTTAACAATGTTTTCAGGAAGCATTGTGTCAATAGTATCATATGGCAAGTAGGAAGGCTATCCTTAAATTTTCTACCTACCGCGCCAAGCTCTGCGTGTTTTTAAAGAAAGAACCATTTTACCAAATTTCACCCTTATCCCCTAATTTTAAAAAAACTTCTTAAATGCAGACGCTGTCTAGTGGGGCAGTGAATTCCAATAATGATATGTATTTTTTTTATTAAATCATTAAAATAAGAAAAATAATACATGAAAAAGATAAAAATACAAAAAAAACATAAGCTTAAGAACATTTAAGATACCCGACCAGTGAAAACAAAAAAGTCTTGTGTCTGGTCGGGGAGCACACCATACTCGCGCACCCCATCCCTAAAAGTAGATAGGGGCTGATTTACTGATTGTTGTTGTGCTTGTATTGATAATGGAAATAAATAAAAAAAAAATTAAAAAAATGCGGAGCTTCACTAACCAGATAGTTTTTACCAATTATATTTTTCCATGAAGGGGAATGTAAAAAGAACGGGCCACCACTTTTTCCATGAAGGGGAATGTAAAAAGAACGGGCCTCCACTTTTTCCATGAAGGGGAATATAAAAAGAACGGGTCTCCACTTTTTCCATGAAGGGGAATGTAAAAAGAACGGGCCTCCACTCTTTCCTATCCAAAACATTTCTGTCACTTCTTACACCAACATTGCATTTTTCAATAGTATTTCTTTTACCTTATAAGCATCCATTCTATCAACTTTCCCAAACCATCTAAGCTTATTATTCCAAACATTCCACACACCGAACTCCCGCTCCTCCGCTCTTGCGGTGCCTTCCCTTTTTGAATCGACATGATGGTTGGCGAGCCTCACCGCTAACTACAAAATAAAGCAGTTGTTAGGCCTAAATTTTATTTTATTACGATCATAATAATATAATCTCTAGGTATAGTAAATATATGCAAAAGTACCCAAAATATGAAAAACGAAAATTGCGTTGGTGTCTATTGCTATTATTATTAGATGCGAAAGTACCCAAAATATGAAAAACGAAAATTGCGTTGGTGTTTATTTATTGTTTCAGTTGGCTGAAATATTTTTAAAGGAAAAATGAAAGATAAGGACGAGGCTTCAGGGTAATGATAACATTTAGCAGGAGGTAATGTCCAGTTGAAGCCGTTTCAGGTATAAAGATAATGGACTAAATCGTTGAGAATAACCTATAAAATGTGTATTATTCTGAATTTTTATTACGTTACATTGTTTTTATATTCGACTCTTTTTCATTATATTGTGTGAATTACGATTGTTACGGCTCTTAAAAAAATCAAATTGTTTAGAGTCCAAAAATCTACATACATTGTTAGTATGTATATAAATGTTTGATTCGATCTAATGCTTTGACCACACGTACCTACTGAATAAAGCAGAGAGACAGTAGAAAAACAAAGTTTACCTAGTATTATGTTAGTGTGATCGAGGCATTACATTCGGTTCGCTTGTGCAGTGGGTTCCTAGGGAGCGGTCGTCTTTAGCGGCCGTACATTACGGCAGCTTACGACGGCGGTCTTTATGGTGACATTTGGAAAATTCCGTGCCCGTATTATTCCCTCCGTTTTCTTTTAACAACAAACGTCAATTTGTGTATTGTGTCGGACATACGTCTAAATGGACGATCTTGATTTTGCTTTAGTTATTTGTTTGGAGGATGACCAGGCATCAAAGGAGGATGAATATCGTATGGGAGAAGACAATTTATATCAATCTTGTAGCACAGAAGGTGCTTTTTTTAATATGTAATAATTAAGTGTTATCAATGAAAACGTTCACGAATTATCTGACACTGACAAGACGGCGGCCTTTTTTTTTTAAATAACGACAATGTTTTTTGTAACTATGGTAACAAAATAAACAACGTTCTACTGACGCCGCGCCGTTCTCTGAGACGTCGCATTCTTAGGAAAACAGCCCATGAGCGTTTTGTGAAAAGTTAGTACCTATAATAGTGGATGAACTAGCTAATGGGATATAAATACATATATACGGACTAAATAATGACTCGTTGCACTAAGAACGTATGACAGTTAATTTCATTTGACAGCTCATAATAAAGTCCGAAGTAGCATTGCGAATGATAGCTTAGAAACTGCGAGATGTGATATTACACATTCGAATACCAGAATATGAGAGTCAGTGGCTCGAAGAAGCTGGGCATCCGTTGCAACGATTTTTTGTCGAAGTTTTTTGTGTAACGTCATTCGTTCGTTCTTTTACATAACTTCAAAAAAAAAACTTCATATAAAAAGCCGCAATCATAATCGCAATGTAATACTTAACAACGGGGTCTGATCCTATCATAACAACGGGGTCTGATCCTATCAACTCCGGCTTAAACCTTATTTCGTACCTTTCCATTAAATAACGTTTTAACCAAATTTATTCTTAAAATTAAGGTAGGTACCTATTGAATTTATTTCATTCAAACTACTCCCTTTATGGAATCGTCCATGTGAAATTAAAAAAAATAGGTGAGGATACATAGATCGATGGTTAAAGATCAGTTCAAACTCACCGTTTTATTTATAAAAAGATTACGTATAACTCACAGATCAGTTTTTACTTCATTTATAAAAAAAAAAAATTTAATCCGCGTTTGTTATATACGATGGTGACATTTCATACAATTTTTTTTAAACAAACAAAATAGTAGCCGGGCAACGCGAGTGTTTACAACAATAAATAATGCGCTATGTCAGATTTGAATGATTTCGAGTTATTGATGCAGAATAGGTACCTTTTATTTTATATCAAAATATCGTTATGTCCTTATTGAATCATACGAAACCTTTATGTTTCAGCCAAAATGAACTAATTTATGTTTGATTACTTTAATTTTAATATTTGTACCTACTTGAAAAGTATTCTTTGAATATTTTCTTTAAAACGTCGTTATATTTCTTATAAATTTAGTTGGTGCATCATGGTTGTATTGTAAGCCCTCGAACGATTACGAGAATGCATATTTGCTTTGTTTCTTTAAATTTCCTATTATTAAAATGATAAACCAAAATACAATGGACCAAAATATGAAGGGAGCACATATTTGGACGGGGAAAAAACTTAAATACAGTGTATTTATTACACAAAAAGCGTTCTTGTATACTCGAAACAAATGTCAGTTGACGTTAAATCAAATATGGCAGGTCAAAATCTTCAGAGATCAACTCAAATTATAACGATATGCGTTAAACTATCTCGTTGACAGCGTGATCGTAATATTTTCTATCGCTGAGCTATTTTTTCCACTAATCGTAGTTTTTAAATAAAGCAGATAAAAGCAACAAATTTGTTTCACATTTAAACCAGCGTTTATTTATCTATTTTCAGGTATGTAGATGAAATCGTATTTTAGAATGTTCAGTTTGTTAATAAATCCGATGGAAAAACAATAAAGGCGGCTTAACAGGGGCTAATAACACAACCGTGTTTATTGCCTCATGTAGTTACGCTACACCACTTGCAGTTATTAAAAGCTTATCAGAGGTACGTACATTCAAAACACACAAAACTTTATAACGCGAGATAAGCTTAAACGACCTGACATAATACCAACTTTGCATCGTTACTGACTTCGTTATAATATTGTTTTTCGTTACAATCATTAGGAATGAAGATAGCAGCGATGCATTTTTTTATTTTGCAAACATTGATACAAGACATATTATGTGATAATCACAGCAGAAACTAAAAAACTTACTGAAGATACATTTTGTAGGAAAAACAATTTACAGTAAAATAATAATTCTAAATGCACTAGATGCGCGGACACCTTTTTCTGTGACAATACTCCTTCTGTTTATTTGGGTAATACAATTCAACACAGGCTGCACCGCCAAGGGAATGCACACTTGGAAGACATTGATGTGTTTTATTAACTATTAGCAGTTCAGAGAACTACTCATAGTAAAATTAACACGATGGCTCTATTTTTATTGTTTTTTTATTTTTTGCATAGGATTTCTTCTTTTTGCAATTGACATTTAATTCCTAATAATTGTGGTCGATCAAACTACATATATTTCCTTTTCTCTTCTGCTTTGAATGAGTGTAACTATATTATATACCTATCGTCAGGGCCGTCGCGTGGTTTTCAGGCGCCCAAGGCGAGGCTTTAATCTGCGCCCACCCCCCCCCCCCCCTTTATAAAACTCGTAATTTTGTTCACTCCAGTTTTGGTTCGGGATCATTCATTAAGGGTTGCGCCCTCCCATACCCCTGGATGTTTCAGGAACATCAGTTCTCATTTCATCCAGACTTTATAAGCCAAAAAAAAAGTAGACAAAAAGTGCAAGGTTTCAGAATAAAGTCGGAAGGACTTCATCTGACGCGCAAAGAAGAAAACAAAGAAAAAGATCCTTGCAACAAATAATTCATTTAAGTGTAAATTAAAGAAAAACTTCAGATTGAGTTGACAATTATAATTAAATTAAATTGCGGAAATTTTTTGTTTAATTTGAATTTTAACAACCGTTAATGATTCCTCCCAACAACTACACCATAACCAAATCCCACCAAATAATAAGGGGGTAGGAAGTTTGTCGACCTCCATGTGGTCTACCCCGGGCTTAAGCAAACAGACAAACAGATGGTGCTGCAACACAGCAAAAAGGCGCAAAACAAAGGAAAAACAAGCATGAAGAAGTCAAATCAGAGGAAACGAAGTAACAGAAACAATGTCCACAACAGTCCTTCTCAGGACTATTTGACGCGCAACCTAGAAAGTTGTTTAAATATTTGCCATTTTAACATAGAGGGGATATCCCTTTCTAAATGTGAAATTTTAGCAGGCCTGCTGACCGAATATAATGTAGATATAGTAGCGTTACAAGAGACTCACACAAAGGACGATGAGGACCTTACTAGGAGAGGAATTATACCCGGATTCTCCCTCGTGGCAGCTGTACACAGTGATGTGTATGGTGTGGCTACATATGCTCGGTCCGACTTAGATGAAATAACCGTCCTCAACTGCAGCACCCATAACAACATATCCTCCATCACCATAGAAGTGAGCAAGATCAAAATCACCAACATTTACAAACCTCCCAACGATATATGGCCTACGCCTCCCCTGCACTGCTACGAACACCCAGCAATATATGTGGGAGACTTTAACAGTCATCATGAATCATGGGGCTACGATAGAGCGGATCAAAATGGGGATATCATTAGTGAATGGGCACAACTGAATACAATAGATCTACTGTACTGTGCTAAAAGTAGAGGCACCTTCCATTCAGCTCGATGGAGGAAGGACTACACCCCTGACCTCAGCTTTGTGACGTGCCCAAATACAAACATCAACGATAAAGCTACACGCATTGTGCTGGGTGATTTTCCCCACTCTCAACACCGCCCTGTTATAATTATAATTAAGTACGGCATCCGTGTCCCTCTGACAAATTCAGTACCCCTGCCGCGGTGGAATTTTAAAAAAGCAGACTGGCAGTCATTCTCAAAAGACCTAGACAATATAATCCAGCACATACCATGCCAAACCGACTGTTATAATAGATTTACAGGAGCAATCATATCAACAGCTAAGAAATATGTCCCTCGAGGTTTCCGTAAGGAATACATCCCAGCCTGGAACACAACGTGTGAACAACTCTACAGGAGATATCAGGAAACCCACGAGACAACTGTTGCTGAGGAGCTCTTGCAGGCTTTGAATCATGGCCGCCAGGAACGATGGAATGAGACTGTAAAAGATATGGATTTCCGCCATTCCAGTCGAAAAGCCTGGTGCACCCTCCGAAGACTGGGAGCCACCCCGCCCAAACTTCATGCTTCACCCACCACGTCCGTAACCGCAGATGATATTGTGAAACATATGGTGTCTGTTTCAAGAATGTCCGTCACGAAGGAAAGAGCTAAGGAGGTCACATGTGACCTGAAAAGGCTTAAAGCTAAACTCTCAGATAATCCTACCTTTTCTGAGGACTTCTCTCTGGCGGATTTGAATTCAGCTCTACGGAACATAAAGTGCGGAAAGGCAGCAGGTCTGGACGAAATCTATCCAGAATTTATTAGAAATATGGGCCCACGCGCAAGACAATGGCTGTTGCAATTCATGAATGAGACATTGAAAACAGGAAAACTCCCCAAAATATGGAAGCACTCAAAGGTCATAGCCATCCTCAAGCCAGGCAAGGAAGGATCATGTGCTAATCACTACAGGCCAATCTCTTTACTGTGTATTACTTATAAACTCCTGGAGAGACTCATACTGCAGCGAATTTCCACCTCAATAGACGCAGTGATTCCTATTGAACAAGCAGGCTTCCGAGCTGGCAGAGATTGCACTGAGCAGGTGCTCGCCCTGACCAGCAACATCGAAGCTGGGTTCCAAAGAGGATTGAAGTTTTCGGCGGCCTTTGTAGACCTATCAGCTGCCTACGACACCGTGTGGCGCAAGGGCCTCCTGACTAAGCTTGCCGAGACTATACCATGCAGAAAGATCATGAACCTCTTGAATAACATGCTGGCTGGTAGATATATTAGGGTCTCATTAGGGGGAAGAGTAAGCCGCACTAAGGTCCTAAATAATGGTCTGCCGCAGGGACCGGTCCTGGCCCCTGTTTTGTTTAATCTATATGTACATGACATACCCCGAACGGATTCATTGTTGTTCCAGTATGCAGATGACATCGCCCTGTTAGCAGGGAGTAAAGATCTTGATGCAGGTGCGAGAACACTGGAACGAGATTTGGAGAAGCTCTCGAGATACTTTGGGAATTGGAGACTAAAACCTAACCCGAATAAAACCGAGGTTACAACCTTCCATCTTAATAACAGACAGTCCAATTACAAGATCAGTGTACATTTTGAGGGAGTCCTTCTGAATCATACCAATCACCCAAAATACCTAGGCGTCACTCTGGATCGCACACTTACTTTCGGGAAACATATAGACTCCCTCTGTGGGAAATTAAAATCGAGAAACAATGTTATTCAGAAGCTGGCGGGGTCCGGATGGGGAGCCAATGCCGAGACTCTGCGGACTGCCGGACTGTCGCTGGTTTACTCCACTGCAGAGTACTGCGCCCCTGTGTGGGGTGGCAGTGCCCATGCCAAAAAAGTGGATGTCCAGCTGAATACCACAATGCGAACTGTAACTGGTGCACTTAAACCTACTCAACGCCAGTGGTTACCTGTCCTGGCCAACATCGCACCCCCGCACCTCCGCAGAGATGTCACCACAATGAGAGAATGGGACAGAGCTAAAACTAACACCTCCCTTTTGAGCTCAGTGCTGAACGACATCCCAAACACAAGACTCAAATCAAGAAGACCCTTTTGGTCCAGAGCCCAGGACCTGGAAGCCGGTGAATTTTCTATAGAACGAGCGTGGCTAAACGAATGGGAGGACGGTGATATTAAGAATAAAAATCTGATCACAGACCCAACAAAAAGAGTCCCGGGTTTCGGGCTGGAGCGCAGGGAATGGGTGACATTGAACCGCATCAGGACGGGATGCAGCAGGAGCGCATCGGAAAGACATAAATGGGGATATATTGCAGACCCCCGATGTGACTGCGGTGCTGCTGCCCAGACCCTGCACCACATAGTACAGGAATGCCCGACACATAGATTCAATGGAGTGATGGAGGACCTCAATAATTTGACGACCGAAGCCATCGAATGGCTGAGGGATACACATCCAATTTTATAGCGCCTGACATGCCATACGCGTATATATATACCAAATAATAAAAAGAAACAAGCTACAACACATACTCAAACCAAAAATAAACCCATCACCGTTTTTTACTAGATTAAGCCCATACCGCAAAAAAAAATGCACCCACAATAAAAGTTACAGAGGTAATGAATTTTGAAACACGCATCTCAACGAGACTACGTGAGTGGTGCCTCGCTGACGGGCTGCATCAGGTTACCCCATTGCTCTCTCCAGTCCTCCGCGAAGGCGCAAAAACACCTAAAGTTCGTGGGATTTAGGAAAATCTCCCCAAACCAAATAGGTCTGGGCGTGTTTGGTTCGGGATAATCATAATCAGCGCCCCCACCCCCCCCTCCATATAAATCTCGTAATTTTGTTCATTCCAGTTTTGGTTCAGGATGATCATAATCAGCGCCCCCCCCCCCCCCTATAAAACTCGTATTTATTTTTATACTACATATTTTATACTATCTGATACCCGTCTTGCTTTTCGTCGTTGTTTCCGTTAGTCAGGCTCATTTAAACAGATTCTAGTCTAGCTTCTCTCCGCGATGATTTAGCATATTGGTGTTTATTAAACTTTTTATTGAAAATATTGCATTCGTATGGCTTTTCTCCACTATGAAGTCGCTCTTTGTGGCGACGTCTCTTAGCCAAAAATTTCCTGTTGCTTGCTCGGTTGCAATGAAAATAAAATTTAGTTAGAGTTTTTTTAAGATTTAAATTTAAAAATTGATTAAACTTTTTATAGCAAATATTGCATTCCTTTGGCTTTTCTCAGCTATGAGTTCGCATGTGAATCCCTGGACTGTACTACAAGCAAAATAGATTTTTTTTGCCCACGGCGGCGCCCCTCGAATCGCGGCGCCCAAGACGACCGCCTCGGTCGCCCCACCCACGCGACGGCCCTGCCTATCGTTATACTCCATATAGCGTAACTGGATAACCCAATATCTTATTTTCAGTTGTATGAAATTGTACGTTTCTTTTGAGTATTGTTTTTTGTGAGATTTTGTTATTTTTTATCAATTTTCTTTGTAAATGTTTTATATTGTTAATGGCACATAGCCGTAAATAAATAAATAAAATAAATAAATAAATGGGACCGAACTAAAGCCCTATACTGAAAATTTTACTTTTAATTTTTGTAATATTCCTAATTTATTTTATTCTTTACACCTAAAATTTCTTAGATATCCTACTTAACTTTTTGCTATTTTGATGTTATATAGGTATTTATTTTTGGGGTATTTTATACGTTACTAGCTAGTTACCCGTGGCTTCGCTCACGTGTTACTGTATTTGCTTTCTCTTCCTAAACAATGCAGAATTCATTATATTCGCATCAAAATTAATAATAATAAGAAACATCATCAACATTTCTTTTTTTAAATATATATTCTAAAATTTCCATTAAATTACTATATTTTTATTTATATTTGTCGTTATTAATCTGTATTTAAAAAATATGTGCTTCTTATACAAATAGAATCAGCCCGCGAACTTAAAAATTTCGCTAACTTGACTGACATTGTTCTATGAGAATCCCAAAAAATAACTCGAATAACTTTTATTCCATCAAATGACGTTATTTGAAATCAATTTTTATATTGCTGGATATGAATAAAAAAATATTCAGGTCTCGAAAAGCAATGAAATTAGTGATCTTTAAAACACTTATTTCTATCTGCTTTGGGCATTTTTCAAGCTACAGACGTTTTTTTAACATTTCAATTTATATCTTTCACGTTGATTTGTTGTTGTTTGTCTGGTCGTTTTTATGTCGTGTTTGCTCAGGATAAGATATTTATGAACTAAATTTCGAACCTACGACCAGACTTTGATTTTAAATAACTGACAGAATTATTTTTTTGACTCGGAATTTGGAACAGCATTGTTTAACGCACGTTGAACAACAGTTTTTACGTTATCTCTATGGAAATAACAACAAATTGTTAACGTTGGAGCTGTCGTTAATATTTCGACTTGGCCTCCAGGCGTGATGCGATGACCACGTAAAGTAGGTCTCCATTTTTATAATAACGTAATATTCTCCCTTTTAAGCCCCCCCCCCCGCTCACCGCAAGCCAGCCCGGAGGAAACTAAACCGCAGCAAACCCGATCCGCACAAAGCCAAACCCTAGCCCGATTACCAAAAAGCCAGACGCACACAAATCAATGCCGTGGCGGTTCCCCCCAAACCACCCCATAATACGGGAGGCCTTGGACCCACTCAGGAGAATAGGTTAGGCATAAAGAACTCTCCATTGCGCTCGAAGTCGTCCGAGGCTCATTGTGCCTTTTCTAACCGGTTGAGGTTTAAGGAAGTGAGGTGGTCAACCTCAGTATTCTAATGGTATAAGTAATTGGCGTTCGACTATAAACGAATTTTAGACAATGTAGAGTAGGAAGAAAATTAACTGTCCGCTGTTTATATTTTTTATTAGATGAAACGGATATCGGCAACTATCCGATATCCGGTCTATCCGGCGGCGTAAATAATATCCTGCCGGATACCGGATAGTAAAAAGAGACATGTTTGGATAACTCATTGATTTGTTTATTAAAGTATCACTTAAGAAATACACCTTATAATCACAAAATAAATTCTACAACTTAGAAAATTGATTATCAAGCATAAGGTAAATTATGGAGAGTAATTCTATATAATATTTCGTTATATAGACTATTAGACTATATAGAGGAAAACAGCAGCTTTGCTGGTCTTCGTAAGTAAGGGAAGTTTAATAAAACAACGTTTCGTCATATATCATCCTGGCTGAAGATGCAGATAGTTTCCGCGATTTTTGGAACAATAACGTTCCGGCAACGGAGTCAGTCCAATTGGTATATACCGCCTACGTAAGCGTAATTCACGCGTTGTACCCATGGTAATTTACGCACTGGCCGGGCTCTAGTAAGGACTTCTTTAGCATTCTACGAATTTTATAAATTTTTGAAAATAAAAACACCGATATTTTAAGGGGAGCGCTTTTCTTCCTCCCGCAAGGGTTCCGAAGACAAAGAAGATCTTCTCATACCGAGAGGGTCTTCCTCGTGTTCTGCTCCTTCGAAGCAGAGCTGAGGGATCTGGAAATGGTGTGTGAGGAGGTCATAATATCCGGCTAACTGCTATCCCTTTCGTCTCTATTTTTTATACGTTCCAGTGGACAGTTAATTTTTTCGCACTATACAGTGACGAAATGATATGGTCATTGACTTGCCAGTGTTTTCAAAACAATTATTTACGATCTATCCTAAAATGATGTGAGGATTTTGTAGATAATTTTAAAATTTAATATTTTGCACTTTTACTACATTTGATATAAAATAATTTACCTATTGACTTCATAATACTATTTACCTTTTTTCAACATAATATTATATCAACTTGCTATTCATGGTTTACGCAATAAATTCAAAGCAAGATTACTCACATAGTTTTTTTTTTGCTAGTGTTTTTATGAAATGGCTTCAAATATTTTGACAGATCAAGACATAAAGAATTGCAATACAATCCAGATTCTTTTCGTGAACTTACCGTAAATTATTTTAGTAGAGATAATAAATTACTAAAATAGGTAGGTACCTACATAATGATTTTAATGTCGATCGTAAAAAAAAAACAATTCAGAATCGCTGTACAGGATGCATGGTACGAAAAATATATTGAAGTAGGTAGGTACGTAAAGTGTTTCTCTGAATTCACGGAAAGTGTATTATCTCTTATATAAAAATGGAACGCTAATTTGCGCGGTCATCGTATGGGTAAGAACACGTTGAAAGCCGATTACGATCCGCGCCGACCAGCTCAAAGATTGTTGTCTATGGTTAAAAAAAAAACAATTCAGAATCGCTGTACAGGATGCATGGTACGAAAAATATATTGAAGTAGGTAGGTACGTAAAGTGTTTCTCTGAATTCACGGAAAGTGTATTATCTCTTATATAAAAATGGAACGCTAATTTGCGCGGTCATCGTATGGGTAAGAACACGTTGAAAGCCGATTACGATCCGCGCCGACCAGCTCAAAGATTGTTGTCTATGGTTTCCATGCATTTAAATGGGCATGTCGGAAAGCGGGTTCCTGCTTTTTCTGTGGGTTTCCCCATTCAAATGCATAGTAACATTCTTTGCGCCGGTTGGCGCTAGTCAGAATCGGCATTCTACGTGTTTCTTACCCTATGAGAACAGCTGAACTTATATCGCCCATTTTTTTGTCGTGTTTGCTTTTGTCTGAAGGGTCTTATGAAAGAAAAAAGTTGCACGGAATAAAAATAAAACTTCCATATTATTATTACATTTTTTCTAATTTTGAAATTAAATCAGGCGTTTGACAGGAATCAGTTGTTTGATGAATGATACGATTCACGGAATGCTGATAGTAAATAATATAATTATATGTTTTATAACAGATGCAGCGGTTACAGTAGTTAAAAAGGTAATAATGAATGTATCATTATACTAATTCAAATTCAATAATATAAGGACCACGTCGTCGTCTGTGTTAAATAACTTTAAACTGAAATCAACTTAAAGTTATACATAAAATCTCGAACATATTATTTATATTCCAAGGCGGGACGAAGTTTGACGGGTCGGCTAGTTCAAAACTATATTATTATTATAGATTACGCAATCGTTTCGACACGTGTATTGGAGAAAGTAGGTTGGGTTGGGTAGGTACCTACCTACGTATATATTCATACACGCTGCACCGGACCAGCTCGCGGTGTATGTATGTTTATTGTATGAAACGATGTCGTCAATAAATTAAATTTTTACAAAAGTTGTTAAGAAAAGTTCGAGATGTACTGCTATGATGTATATATTTTTTATAGAAAAATCAATTATCTAGTTGGAGGGTTTCGTCGTTTATCGATATTTTTATGAAATTCTGAAATATATGCACTGAAACTCGTAAATTTGTCATAAAAAAAATATTTTTCTTTATAAAAAAAGTTTGAGAAATGCTGGAACTTTTTCATTAAACTATATTTTAGATATTGTATTTTTCTATATACATACACATTTTTAGGGTTCTAGATTTTATGGTTTTTGAGATATATGAAAAAATTAAATAAAAATTCAAAGGTTGATTACCCCTGACTGAAAAAAAAATTCAATATTCTGAGTATATAAATTTTGTATGCTTAAAGTATTCAATATTTTCTGAAATTTTAGGATCTGTGTATCAAGCGAATCAAAAGTTATAAAGAGGGGACGGATACACACACATACACGTTGGAAAAGTGCCCCTCACCCCCTCCCCTCTAATTACTGATATCTTTTGAAAACGAAATAGTATAATTTGACTCTTTCTGAAGAAATAATTTTTTTGAAATTTCGATAAAACCAGTTTTAAACTTTTTAGGAGGCACTTAAAAATCATCCCATTTTATATGTGCCCTTTTTCGTCCCTTTTAGTTAAATTTTGGAAAAATTGCCGAATATGCTAACACTCATTTCTATAGAAGAATTCATATGCCAAATCTCAAGTTCGTACCATGTCTAGTTTCCGAGATATTCGCATACTTTGAAAAACATTCAACCCTATTTTTCACCCCCTTAGGGGTGGAATTTCCAAAAATCCTTTCTTAGTGGAAGGTTTTGTATTGAGACCTACCTGATTTCCAAATTTCACTTCTCTACGATTAGCCGTTTGGGCTGTGCGTTGATGAGTCAGTCAGTCAATCAGTCAGTCAATCAGTCAGTCAGGCACTTTCCTTTATTATTATAGATTGGTAATGTTGGGGTCTTCGCTAGTCAAAAATCTGTTTTTATGATATTGATTTATACTTATGTATTGTCATTTGTCGTGACTGTCTGACCTCTAAAAACTTGTAAAAATAAAAATATTACCTATATTTAATTTTGTAATCTTTCGAAAGTAGATAACTCTTATATTATGTTTTAAGGATAATACGAAAAATGGATTCTTCTGATGAGAGTCAAATCAAGGGTCAAAGAATAATGAAATAAATAAGTAGTAATATTATATTCAGCACTTATATCAATCAATTAAAATCAATGTTTATACCAATTGGTAAGTTATTCATCGGTATATTCATCGAATCACTCTAAACCCAAGTTTACCCATAATATTTTGACTAATTGAAGGTGCTATCTTGGTGGGATTATTTATTATATAATGTTATTTAAACGAAATAGTTAATTGATTTATCATTCCACAAATAATTTAATACCCTGATTAGTTTCGCAGGCACAAGTCCTGCATGGTCGCAGGTGACAAAGAAACTAATAGTTTCACAAAAAGATTATTTGTCACCTGTGACCATGCATGTGAAACTAGTCAGGGTATTAAATAATTTGTGGAATAACAAATCAATAATCTCATTTATATTACTTTATTTTTATATTTTTCACACTACTTATTCGTATTGAAGTCGATATTCGTTGCTTTGACAATAACCGGTGCTACGGGAAGATTTTTCGCGGTCTCCAACGTGGTAAGTTATAATAAGGTTTCTTGAAGGGACGATATTATTTATTTAGAGGACAATTTAAAAATCACAGACTGTTTTCAATCCACGTGGCCCAAGCGGTTTTGCTTCTATTTTGATAAAAACAAATACAAGCTTGATTGTTGTCGTGTAGGGGTTGGAGGCCTTCAAAATTTCAAATATGTTTTGTAAATCAAATAAAGTCGATACAATTCTCTTTTTGTTAATAAGTACTTAAAAATTACATTTGTAAAATTCGCAGGATAATTTGAAAAACAAATCTTCACTTTCAAAATATGAAAAGTAACTACTACATTATAATTTAAATTTGTTTTTATTTCAAACTTTCTTATTTCGTCAAAGAAAAATAAAAATCACCAACTTCTTTTTAAGTAGTTTTTTCTTAATATTTTAAAGTCGTCCGTTCAAGTTTGAGTTTGATGGTTGAATTAAGTTGGCTGTTTTATTAAAATAAAAAGTGACCATGATTTTTTATCCGCGAATTATTCAACATTGATTTTTTTAATAAATTATAGGTATATAAAAAAAATATCCCTTAACGCACATTTCGCGGGCAAAATATGTTCCAAAATCACACTGAAAATTATTATTTTTATCCCGAAACCGTATCCGGGTATAAATAATTTTGTCGGGAATTATTATTATTACATCACAGGGGGTGCGCACCCTTTAAGGACTCCTCCCCACCCCCTCCACTTTACACCTTTTATGAACATTCAAAAGCAAACATTTCCATAAAGTCTTCATAAAAGTAATGAATGATTCCCCCACTTTCCCCTGACCTATAGATACATACCTCCCAATATAGTACCTATGTATTATTTTAAATTACACTACGTACTCACAACCATTTCTCAATGAGTTTGTATTCTAAAAAACCCGTCGTTTCTCAAAGTTTATCAACATAAATCATCATCTCTGATACACATTAAAGTTGGGTTAGTGCGAACACTTATAACTCGAGATTGGCTCAACAGATTCTTCCGATGTGTGATTTATTGATTTCTTCTCCGCTCCGGATAACAGAATAACTAATAAAAGTTGGTCTACCAACAATCTCTTAAAGTTAGTATGGAACGAATTTCATGCGACGGCATCTTTGAAAAAATCTAACAACAAAATTATTGTCTTCTGCACCTGCACCCTCTCATTCTTGCATACGTAATTTCCACTCTTACAGTAGCCCATTTCACTTACTCCACCGTTTTGGGGGTTTTAGAAATTTTTCATACAAGTCAACCAAATTGCGCGCATATACCTAATTATATTCTCGCATTAATCCCGCCTGAGCTTTGAATACGAATGAAATATGGACGTTTTAGAATTAATATTTTAATGTTATTATAATATAATTAGTTAATTTCTGTTTCTGGAGGTGCACAATGAACGGGCCGTCTCTGGTTAGGACCGGGTCCACAAGACGTCTGTCGGAAAAGCTAGTTATTTTATAAAGGACAAAAAATGTTTTCATGTCAGATAAAGACTCGGGTGTGAGTCAAGCCGGTTTCATCATAGAAAAGTACCTAATAGAGGTTTAAAAAATTTCTACCTACCAACCAACCAATACACCATTCAACCGACGCCGACGTATCTTAAACCGGCCTCAATTGAAACATATGGGTAAATGTAAAAATGGCTTTATACAACTAAAACTTACTGTGACAGTGTTTTTTCAAGACTTTTAACATAAAACCACTGCTATGTCATTCCGATCAAAAATTATCAAACAATCGTTGCACTGCCGGGTAATTACTTGGTGTTAATAAATACGAGTTGAACTATTTATTGTCATAAGTGTTATCCAAGCAACAGCATTACAGCTATTGCTTATATTTACAATTCTGGAAAGCTTATTATATGGATGTTTTTAACAAGGAATCTGAATAATAGATAGGTATCAACATTTCCAAATAGTGAACTGCAGTTTGTCGGTACCAAAAATAGGCGGTATAGTCAATGCATACAACCTAGTTCACACTATTGTAGTGTTTTATACTTAACTCAAATAAGTAATAACAATTATGGTGATGATTTTTTAGTTTTTTAAAGTCAACAACTCATCAAAGCTTTTGGCAGTGCAACTAACATTCAATTGTCAAGAGAGTTTCTTGACATTGTCTCCGTGAGTTAGACGAAATCACTCGAGATTCGATATAAAATTTTGTGAAAGTACAACTGTGTTTCATTAAATTCATCATTCTTTTATTTCGTTAATATATAAACCTGACAAAAATAAAAGCGAAGACGTTGATAATGTTGACAGAAGGTCTAATGCTTCACTCGACACCTTTCCATTATGAAACGTGGTGAAGATCGGTCAAAACCCTACTATTCGACTACTCATAAAAAATATTTAAAATACTGAATAGTTTGAGAAGCTTTGGATCTACGTTAAAAAGACGTTTCAATGAAAATAATATTAAATATATACGTTGACAAAGAAAGTAAATATAGTAGGTAATATTTCTTTGATTAAATCATGATATATTATATTACAGATGTTAGATAAAAATAGCTTGGTTTTGTACAAAAGTAGATTCCAAATATTATCCACGTCTAGTCTTTGTAAACAAAGTCATAAATAAAATGGCAATTTTCTAGACAGACATAAGATATATTTTCAACACAATATTTTTATGCTTTTACTAGCTGTTTCAACAGACGTTGATATGTCAAAAACAAACTATTGGATCATCATTTAAAAGGAATGTCGTATAATTTTATTTCAATCATTTTAATCGTAAAGACAGCCCAACCGAATCGCTTATAACGTTTAGAAATAATCACATATTTGAAAATGGGCCCATTCTCTCAAAATATCCGTTTTTTTTGCACTTTTTCTTAATCGATTACACTTATTGGTTCCGTGATTCCTTAACATACGAAACTTACGTTTTAGTGTAGAATGAACATTAATGAAATAGTTTAGCTAGTTAAGTTGCGGGAAAAAAATGTGAAAATAAGTCTTCATAATGATTTGAATTTGTTTCATTCACCTAAAAAGATTTTTTAAGGAAACGACACCTTAAGTAAATAATAATTAAGTTAAGTTCGAACTAAACATTTCCCTGAATTAGGGGCTGCATTACACACTAATAATTAAGTACCTATCTTAGGCACTTTTCTTTTTTATTATTTTTTTCAGGGGAATCCATTGACGGATCTGTTCGTCTAAGTCTGTTAGGGTGCATTGAACAGTATATGCTTAATAGTCTTGAGTCATGACAAAAATAAATGGACTTTTTACACGAGTCTTCAATACACAAAGACTACAATGCTAATCTAGAAATAATTCACATAAAAACGATAGGTATGTTTAAGGATTATGTACAAAAATTATGGGCTTATTACAAAAAAATTATATGAAGCATGATTTACTATTTAAGAAACGTAACATCGCACAGAATTAATGTTTGATTCTCAGTTTCACAAAGAAAAACATTGTACCAAAATATTTATTTACGTAAGAAATCCCCTCCCAGTGTTCGTATTCTTGCAGACTTTTCGGCTCCACTCTGGCGGGGAAAATGAACAACACACCAGTGTACCTACCACAATAAACACCTTAAGATAAAATTGATTTTTTTCTGTGCTATATGATTTCCAGCTGATATTCGACATGTTGCAGTAAAGACAATATTATAATAATAGCAAATATTTTAAAAAATATTGTATGAAAAAATGCGTTAGACGTTTTCTGTTTGAACAATGCCTATTATTAAAACGGTAGATACGACTGCCCATTCGATGGGACATCAGAGGATATAAATTCATTGACAACTGAAGCCAGAAACTGGTTTTAACCATGATATATGAATTTAACAAGATTTTAACTATGAAAGTCTTTCCTAATTTTTGATTATATTTCAATATCTTTATTATTTATACCTACCTACTCATATTTTTTTAATTTAGACAATAGTTATTTATACATAACTTATCATTGACAAATTAACATTATTGTAACCTACATTTACACCCTTCACCACATTACCCCATTACTCTTTATCGAAACAAAGAGGACGATCCTCCACTCTTTGTTATCCAAAGATATATTTTATGCTTCTAAAAAAAGATAATGTGGGATAAAAGATAACAAAAAAATACCTTCAGGAAAGTATTGATATACAAAGTAGATTTTTACTAAAAGATTATTAAGATTTTCCACGAAAATGAGTAAAAACTCGGTTTTCGGGATAGATTCCCAATGCAAAAAAAAGTCTTTTTTTTAATAAACTGAAGACCTGTAAATGATAAATGAAAAAAAAGGTTAAATTGCAATCGGATGAATCAAAATTCGCCTAATTTTTTTTTAAATCTTTTATTTTATTTATTTATTTAAAAAATAAATTTATGGGTACAATATTCTCTTAAAATAAATTACATTCACTTAAAAATATACATTATTATTCTCCCACTAAAGCTAAGCTTGTGTGTTTCAACATGTTGAGAATTCTCATGATTAGGAGTTTCGGAGACAAACATAACCACCTAATGGCGAACGTTGTTAACGTAAAGTGATCACACTAAGCCAGCCTTCGAAATAACAGTAGAAGACGGTCGTAAGCCCGTAGTGGTTTGTTCCATTTAAAAATCGAACATTAGTAATGAATTGTTAGAGTCATTAGATGTTATGTTTTAATATGTTCTTGTTTTATGTTCACTTTAATCTCGATGTTTCTTATGTACCTTACCATTATTATTATTATTTATTGATATATTCTTTGTGTTTATGTTTTTATAGTTTTACGACCATTTTCAAAATCGTATTTCATATATATTTTTTTTTAATTAATATATTTGTACCGTTGTAGTATAAATGTAATGTTATGTCTTATTCTAGTTTAGAACTGTATTATGGAACATTTAACATGTAAGAGGCCTAGGTCGTAGATTTCATGAATAAAAATAAAAAAAATATTTTATGGGAGAATCGGTTTGCGCCGGTCTTAGCGTAGTGGTTACATCGCCGACTTTCCTATTGACATTATGAATGTCTGAAGCTTTCGAGCCCCGCATTGAAACATTTCTATTTTTAATACATAAGCTTTGGTTTTTATAAAATATATCAAAGTCTTCTCTCCATTTTGAGTGAGAGCTGCCACGCTGGTAAGTATACATAGCCACGGAAAAATTAAGTTTGAACTAAACTTAATTAAGGTGAATGAATCAAGACTAACTAGCTTAGCTATTTAATTAAAGTTTTATTTTAGGTAAGTAAACTCGATTAGGTATAAGTAGAAGGGCCAAAATCGGCCATGTTGAGAGAATGGGCCCTTAAGTCTCAAATATTTGACTAGTTCTAAACAGAAACTATCTCGTGAATGACCATGCTGATTCATTTAAAAAAAATAATTAAATTGAATTAAGGCCATTATTTTACACAAATAAAAGTTTTTGTAACGAAAGAGAAAAATGATTGGCACCGGGGATGGAACCCCGTGGCTTTGGGTACGCTACACGAGACTCGACGGCCTAAACAATCCCCTAATAACTGATCAGAGTATTATATGGAATTTTCGTACTCACATGCAAAGAATAGCTAATACATGGAGAATTGAGGGTGGATAATTTTTCACGTATCAGCTCTGGTGTGAAAATAATATTTCGCACTTAATAATATTATTTTTCTCCGTTTTCATTTTTTTTAGCAGCGTGAATACGAAATGAAAATATATTTCGTGTAAAAAATCGAAATTTTTTTTCGGCTTTATTTTTTTAATGCGTATATTTTTATTGTTTTTTTTCGTTATCATTGATATTTTGACAAGGTATTCACATGAATGAGTGGTACCTACCTACCGTTGTATTTTTCACACATTCATAATTTTTTGTTTAAAAAGTTCAACGTATATAATATCTACAGTAAAATATTAAGTTAAATTTTCTTTTCTAACAATAAAAGGTTTTCTTTTTGACACAAATTTATTTTATGGCAAATACCCATAACAACCCAGCAAAAAATATTTTGTATTAGGTATAGTTCTTTGTGGTTAGTATTTTTCTCAGACTCCTTCCAGGTTCAGTTCGCGGAAGGATCACAATTTTTCGTGATATTACATGTCTCAGAAGCAGGAATATTTTGCAGATAAAACTTACAAATAAAATTTTGCACGTAAAATTTAGTCTTATTTAAGTCTTAAGTAAGCTTTTAATTAAAGGTAAATAAAAAAATGTATACTTAGTTAATTTCACATACATCAACGACCATTATAAAATTATACATCACAAGGGTGACACATGAGTGCCAACTTCTCTATATACTCCAAAAAACAAAAAAAAATTAGGGTCTGTTTTGCCCGGATAGAATATGCCGCGTGTATTTTAGATATGAATTCAAGGCATTTCACCCAAAAAAAATTGGAGTTAAGACAAATTGGCTCTCATGTACAAAAGTCAATTCAAAATGTAAAAAACCACCCTATTCAACTAAGAATACCTAAATATGACTGTAAGAAATTACAATCATTGAGGGTTGTTCTTCTGGAAGACGAGAGTCTTGACTTAATTATATTTCATCAGATGCGCCCTTCAGAGGGCAAGGTTGAGTTAAGTGAATCTACGTCATTACGTGGGTTATATCTACCTATCTTTATTCGTTATACAGTTAAACTCCACATACATTCTTGCAAAGTTTCATTCATTAATGAAATTCAAATCACAATATGACGTACATATCCATTTCCTTGTTATTTGAATTTATTCTTATATCAAAGCATCCAGTTTAGTCTCAGGCAATTATTTCAAGCTCAGGTTAATTAAACTCTACTGCACCCGTTGATGCTTATTCATTTTAACTAAACATCGCGTAGGTACTAGGTATATGTATCACTAATAAAAAAAATATGATTCTATACTAGAACAATGAAACTCAGCTATCGTAAATATCTATATACGTGAAGTAAAAACTTTTTACCCTTTCTCACGAAAATAGCGCGGACGGAGGAGTATGAAATTTCGCACACTTATAATAGTTTATATAGAGAAGGAGTGGCGAATGCTTATATTTTTTTTTAATTATGGATAAAAATACATTAAATGAATAAGAAAACGTTACAAACACTACTGTACACATACTTTGATGTATTTGAAATTGACACAGACGAATATATTCTTTTCTTTATTTGTGGTCAAATTGAGAATATGTTTAATCTGTAATAAAAAAGAAAGTCGGGTAAGTGTGAACACTTATATCTCGAGATCGGCTGAACAGACTTTTATGATGCTTGGTTTATTGGATAACATAATAATATTATTAAAATTTTGAAAAATGGATAGCAAATAATATAAATTTTTATTTAAAGTTAGTATGGAACGGATTTACTGACAATGCCATCGGTGAAAAATTCCATTACAACACAATTCTTATTTACTTGATAACCATTGAGTTTCAAAACATTGCTAAGCAGATTTTTGATAGGTACAATTTCTTTCGAGCTATCAGAAATATTTTTTCAACATTCAATGATATTTTAAACGTAGGTATTTTTTACAAATTATAAATTTGAAATCAATATTCATAGTAAGGACTACAGGACAACGTCTGTCGGGAGAGATAGTATTAGTAGAAAATACTTTGTAGAGATTACAATTTCAAAATTGACCTATCCATGTCATTGTTTTTGAGATTGATTATGGTCGAATTTTGACCACTGGGCGACTGATAGTTTCTATAAAACTGTGAAAAAAAACATTTGATTTATATTTTATTATTAAATGATTTTATTTTTCATTGTATAAGTCACACATTTAAATATTACATTTTGAATAATATAAGGCAATGGGAACAAAACCACGACCCAACTCAAAAAAGATCATGAGGTGAATCCCCTTATCAGATCTGCCATCTCCTCAACGGAAATCAGACACTTCATCAAGGGTATGAAAATAAAATCAACATTATATTTAAAAAAAAAACGTTAAAAAAAACCTCCCCCTCTAAAAAAATTATGAAGATAATAATGTTTATTAAATGATGGTGTTTACCTCAGTGTAAAAAAGAAAGATTTTTATCAAAATGAGCGGTTGATATTAATATTATAATTACCGCGAAAGAGAATCTTATATTAATTAGTTAATGTTCCAATTAACAGGATCTGAAATCTGATAAGTCATAATAATAAATATTAAGCACCCTCAAAAGCATCGTTTTACACATTAAATTATATTATCAAAATAATAAACAGCCTTGAAATGGATTAGTATAGCCTACCTTCTAAAACTTTACACATTAATCTAGATTTTCAAGTGTTAATATTGTTATGTTCAGATCTAGGTGTGGTAATAATGACAATTATTGTTGCCTTTTTAACAAAAATATTATATTTCAGTACTGTCAAGGGGGCTGTTGTTCACATTAAATTCTTTAGAATGGCTTATAATGTTCAGGACTCTGTACATTGCAAGAAAATGAACAAAATATTTCCAACATCTTCATCGACCATTTACCAGAGACCGCTAGATATGATACGAGAAATGGCCAAAATATTAAGCCACTAAAGCACAGGCTGACAAAAGTCTCCAAAAGCTTCATTTGCATGAGCATAAAACTATTTAATAAACTGCCTCCCGAAGTGAGATCGTTGAACGATCTCTCATTTAAGAGGAAGATAAGAGAGTATCTCGTTGAAAAAGCATTTTACTCTGTTGACGACATGCTGAATGAGAATATCTCTTTCAGCTTTGAATCAAATTCACTCATTAGTATTGTTTAAAATAAAAAATTTTTTTTGTTCAATCCATGTTTATTGTGTTGTATTGAATTATTTATATTGAAACGGTGAGCTGTCCTGGCCTGATGCATCCGATTAAGCGAAGTGCACCTCGCATGGTAAGTGGCTTCTTCCTCTTCTATTATGATATTACTATTGACAGAGGGCTGAAAGGGCCCTTTACACCCTTCCAGCCTCGCCTTTTTATTTCTATTTATTCATTGCCCATTATGATGTTTCGCAATCATTGTATTTGTATGATGTTTTGAATTTTTTATTTTTTTGTTCTTGGTTTTTTTATTTTATATTTTGTTATTTGTGTAAACTTTGACGACTCCAAGTGCCTGAAGAGGCCTAGGGACGAGACTGAATAAATAAATAAATAGATGGGGTTTATTTTCAATATTTCATATTAAAAATTTTGTTGGCTTTGTCTTATGGGATTTTTCGAATCTTTCAATTGTTAAGATGATGTACGATTTGCAAAGTATTATCGCAAAGTAAACTCTTGTTCGATTACTAATAGACATTCTGTGGATACTTAATTTCGAATACTCGTGAAAATCTCATTTATTAGATACAACGCATTTTCTTCGAGAATAAAAAATAGGTGTTGATTATGTTTATTTTATTGACTTGAACAAAATAATATCTTAGTACACGAATAATGGGCATTAAAGGTAAGCATTTTCTTATCCGTCTTTTAAATTGATGTATGTAATGTGAATAGTTGCCATCGAGTTTTATAAATGTAGATATTTAACATAAATATGTGTTGAGCATAAATACTAACCATATTATTAAAGAATAGAAAATGTATGATTTATATGCACCAAGTTCAGTACGACAGTGGAGGAATTACAGCGCAGTGTTTCAAGACTCTGCGACGAAACAGCACGCCTCGGCCTTCGAGTCAATGCCAGTAAGACGGAGCTCATGGCGAATAATGCCTGCCCCGATAAACAGCTACCGATAACCATCGATGGTCACCAGGTCTCCCGGGTGGATAAATTTAAGTACCTGGGAGCAACCATTACCACCACTGGTGACCTCGGGGCTGAGCTCCCGATACGTATCGGTATGGCAAGTGGCGCCTTCAACAACATGACCAAGATATGGAAGGCGTCGGCGTTTAGTGTCGAGACGAAATGTAAACTGTTTGATGCGTGTGTGTTGCCCATTCTCCTGTATGGGTGTGAGTCCTGATGCCGAATGACAGTTGGCCGAGGAGAGCGCTGTTCTTCCTCCCATCAGGGTCCCGGAGACGAGGAAGGCCCTCTCATACTGTGTTCCGCTTCTTCGAGGCAGAGCTGAGGAATCTGGACATGGTGTGGGAGGAGGTCATTAACGTTGCGCAAGATCGAGCGCAATGGAGAGCTCTTGTTGCCTCCCTATGCCCCTAAGTGGGGTCTAAAGGGAGTTTGGATTTGGATATGCACCAAATCCCTTAAAATGAAAAGGAAAACAATATGAAATATATTGTATTGTAAAATACGTAAAACATGAGCTACAATAATAATTAATAACTATCATCAGCACAAGCTTGTACAAGCTTTAAGAGAGAGGAAACGTTGTATTTTATATTGTTATTGTTCAAATATTGTAACTATTTTAACTACCTATGATCTCAAAAAAAATAAAAAATAAAAAAAACATTATTTAGGTACCTATCATTTCCTATTAAAAAAAACATCATGACAAAACTCTAGGTACTTACCTTCCTGTTGTTACTTCAGTGCTAAAATTGTGTGAGCCAAGAATAGAAACGGGTAGGAATTATAATGAAAAATCTAACATTAAATGAAACTGAAATTTTAATGAAGATAATAATCTTCATTAAACTTTCTATTATCTAACAAAAATAATTAAACACACCTAGGGCATTTGTATGCCTTATTATTCACACAAAATTCAAACGAACTTTTAAATAATAATATATTATTGGCATGCATTTCTGCATCAGAGACAAGTAGTAGTGAAGCAGAACCCGTATTCTCATCTGCCAAATGATCTGGTGCAATGTTCCACATACGGCTCTTATTAATACGGTCGCTCGCTCCAAACACTATTTCATTATTTTTGTTATTATTCGGGAACGGCTAAAATATTATTAAAGTTACCCACTCGAATATCAAGAAATTCTCTCGTAGAAAACTGTTTTATTATCATTGGAAATGCACCAAATGCTGATTATTCGTTGTAGGTGCTTGCAGCCAAGTTTCGAACAGATATATTTTATTACATTACTTGCCATCGCAAAACATAACTTATCGCAGAATCATCATAATAAAACTAATTGATATGCATTTAATACGCATGAAGAAACAACATCATTCGCAGCTCTAGTTTAATCTACGAAACATCATTCATACAAATTGTATCACAATGAAACACCCTAGATGTATTATAGTTTTGTTCTTCTTTACCCGTACAACACATTGAAAAAGGACTCAAAATATTACGATACAAATAAAAAATAATTCATTTAAATAATTTTAATAGCAGTTATCTATATAATATTTGCCTTGAACACTGACTGACTGACTGATGTCATTAACGCCGCTAAATGGCGCGCCACTCGCAACTAAAGACAAATTTTGTTCTACTACGTTCTATACGGCTGACAGCTGACAGCTGACAGTAACATAATATTATTATGCCTTTTGGCTGAGCACTTTTTTTAAAGGTCTTGATGTGTGTAGAGAAAAACAATTTTTCGGGTTATTTAAAAACTCACATGCGATGTTAGGCATAAGAAAGCAAAGTGTACCAAATTAGGAAACTTTTACGCACAGCGGGACTTCATAGTGAAGAAAAGCCTTACTAATGCAATGAGTGCAATAAAAAGTGTGCGGTCTCAAGTAATTTAAAGAATGACATGCGCGGAGAAAAGCCATACGAATGCAATAAAAAGTTTAATCAATCAAATAATAACTCATGATAAAAGCCATTTGAATGCAAAGTTTGTTATAAAAACTTCAATTTTTTTTTTAAATTTACATAGAGTTCTATTATCAAGTGCTTTAAAGTCTGACATACAGACGCGACATGATAAAGGAGAAAAGCCTTACTAATGCTATGTTTGAAATAAAAAGTTTACACACGAAAGTATTTTTTTAAAGATTTTCATGTGAATTAATAGCGTTGAAAAGCCATACATATGCAACAATTGTTATAAAAAGTTCAAGTTTTTTTTTAATTTTCATAGAGTTCTATTATCAAGTGCTTTAAAGTCTGACATATGAATTCGGCCATAAGAAAGTAATGTTTGCATAAAAAAGTTTAATCAATCAAATAGTTAAATACCCACATGCTAAAAGCTATTTGAATGCAAAGTTTGTAAATAAAAGTTTTTGTTTTTGAGTTAATAAAGAATTGAATCAACCAAGTGTTTTGAAGTCTCACATGTGAATGCTCACAGCTATGAGAAATTAAGGTTTGCATAAAAAAGGCCAAAGGTGGGCGCCACGGGCGCCTTTAAAAAACTAGTATACAAAATAAACGTGCAAAAATAAACTGGACTGAAAATGAAATACAAAATTAAAACAAGTGAAACATCGGTGACATCAAAACACGTTAAAATTATCAAATCGATACATCAGTGTTTAAAATTTTGACTGTGAAATGGCCTAGGAATGTGATGTTGAAATATTTTGTCAATATTCGTCTTTTTAACAACCGCTTACTTACTCCCGAAGATAAATCCGTCTCCCAGAAAAACAACTCAAGATCTCTCAGTGAAATAATAAAAAAATAGACTCTACCGACCCCTGTAGCAAACTGTTGTAGGAGTTTCAAAGTTGGATACCTACCCGATCAGAGCTTTTCACTTTAAAATTTTACCAGGGGTTGGCTTGTCTCAAATAGGACGGGACCGATTGACTGGGAAAAAGTTTCCTCAGGCAGTATGTTCCGGCTGCTGTAACTACACTTTCGTATAGAAAAGTGTAAATTTATCTATTTATTTAAAGTAGGCGTATGTTCATAGTAAGAGAAAGGGAGAAAAAATGTTAACGAGTATTTTCTATTATTTTCTAGAGCCGAATAATAATAATAAACCATTAGAAAGACGGAGAATTCATTAGTCAAAACAAGTGTACATGACATTCTTAAAAAGTGATAACACTAGCAGAATTACGTTCATTAAAGAAAATATACTATTTTCTATCTGGTAGTAAACATGTTTAATTGTGTCAATATTGAAAAATATTAAAGAAGATGGGTACTATGGGAGTTCATAAAGAATACAGTGGACAGTTTCATGACCCATTTTAGCTAAAGCCAATAAAAGTCCGTTTGTAGCGACAGAAGTAGGGCTTCTATTACCTATCAGCCACTAAACAGTCGGTCGTGTGGACGTTTTAAACAGCGGCGAAACGACTGAATGGCTTTCTCTAACCCCCAGAGGTTTATTCTATTTATTCGAGTCGGAAAGAATCTCTTACAATGGTTAAAATATCTGGTATTATGGGTTTGATTTTTTATTGGATTCTGCTCCTCTCCGGATATACTTAACTATTTAAAAGTTAAAAAATGCAAGAGAAATAGTATAAAACATAGGTAATATGAAAATGAGCATGGAACGGATTTCCTGCGACACCAACGCCGTCTATGAAAAATTTTATAACAACAAAATTATTATTTTCCTGACAACCATTGACATTAAAAATATTGGTACCTACATATGTACTGCTTTCAGAAATATTTTTCATATTTCTTACCTATAACCTTCTTAGTACTTTTAACAATATAATTTTTGTTCGAAATTTGAAAAATTTAAATTAAATTTAAGTTTGACAGGAACTGTCAGTTGTTTGATAGTTGGTGCGATAGACAATATTTCGATGGAAAATATAATAATTATGGTTTGAAACAGATGTATCGATCTGAATTACATTTATGCGAGAAAAAGCTTACGAGTATCATTATACAAATTCGAATTCAGCATTTATTGTTAGGACAACAGGACAACGTCTGTCGGGAAAGCTAGTTGATTATAAATTTGGTAGGTATGTATTGCTACAACACATGAGAAGAGTTTTCGGATGGCATGATTAAAATGCCGTTGAAATGGTCGTTTCGATGTATAAAGTGCAAATTTAGATGCGAGTGCAAAGTAGTATCACACGTATAAAAATATAAAAAGTAGATACCTACATATCACAATGTATACCTACATACGTGAGTAAGCTCACATACAATGGAGCTTTCGAACTGTCGCTATCTATAAATAGGATTCAATTTGATTGATGTATGAAATAGGAAACACGACTCAAAAGTAATTAATCTATGTCGCATACAATCATTATTTCTTTCAGCGTCGCGCGTTGCGACGCTCAACGTCTTTAATTAGTATTATTACTTATTACTTGAGCCATCATTTTTTTAGGAGCTCTTCTATTGACACTTGAAGGCCTAATTAAAGTTTTAAAAAGTTGACACTTATGTGAAGTGACTAACATTTGACAGAAATGCGTCATTCGTTTATTTATTTCGACAAAATGAATAATTGTTTTTTTAGAATTTTGATCAAAATGTTGATTTAAGCATTTATGTAGACAGTGAAATATTAGTATAAAGTTAGAGTAGGTACTTACAATCTTAAAAAATTTAATACGTATATTGTACATATTTTAATGAATGATTTGCAAGAACTTGTGTCAAGTATGTTTGAAAATTGTGCAAAAAACGGTCTTAAAATGAATGTTGGCAAAACAAAAGTTTTGGTTTTTGAAAGGGATGAAGCAAGAACGAATTGTAAAATAACCGTGGAAAATGAATGTCTTGAGCAAGTGAATGAGTATGTGTATTTAGGAAAGTGGCTGGTAGCAGGGTGAGCGGTGCACTAAGACCTATTATGAGAAACAACAACATCTCACTACAAGGAAAAAAAACTAGTGCATAACGCAATTATGTTACCATCAATGATGTATGGTTGTGAAACGTGGACATTGACGAAAAATGAAGAATGTAGTATAAATGCAGTAGAGATAAGATCTCTACAAAGAATAAGTATGTGGAAAGACTCTGTGGGATAGGTATGGAAAGAAATGAGAATATTAGGAAGGAATGTGGTATGGAAGTAAGTGTTGTGACAAAGATGAAAGTCAATAAGTTGAGATGGTTTGGGCATGTGGAAAGAATGGATGAAAACAAGAATGGATGAGAGTGGCGTGGATCGAACACATTCATTCCGCCCTCAAGGAAGGCCAGGTAAGAAGTATGAGGAATAGGAGTGGTTGTATGAGAAATGGTATTCAATGGAAGAAGCGAAAGAAGTGTGTTTGGATAGAAAAGAGTGGAGGTCCGTTGTCTCTGCCTACCCCTTACGGGACACGGCGTGATGGGTAAAATAAAAAAAAAAGAATTTAAAGGTTGATTTTCTATGAGAAAAACTCATTGCAGATATTCCAGTGATTCTAGAAAAAGAATTGACCCGCATTTAACCTTTTACTCGCTTCAACAGTCTCGAAGTATTCAATACATTTTCTACCTACCTCTGTCGTACCTATAAGCTGATTTATAATACTGCTGACGACATGTTGCATGGATTATGGTGTCACCATAATATGCATATCCATATGACATCATTCCTTTTTAGATCTATAATCTTCACAAAGAATGAAGAATAAATTAAGGTGGTTTGGGCATGTAGAGAGAATGAACGAGGAGAGAATGACTAAAAGAATATATATAGCTGAAAGAGCGCTCTCCTCGGCCAACTGTCATTCGGCATCCTTAACACATGTCCCAGCCAAGTCCATCTCCTCCCCACAATGGTAGAGGTGATGGGCTCGCGCCGGCGAATAGCGTCGTTCGTAATGGGTAAAAAAACAAAAAAAAAAGAATGAAGAAAACAAAAGACGAGTGATGACAGACGAACCATAATTTTGAGTGAAGAGAAAAATGAGAAGAATAATAAAAAAATGTAGGTTATGATACTGTGAATTTCCACGTAACTTGACGGTAACGATTAATGTTTACCTAATCGAAAACCTATAGTTCGTGTACTTAGACAAGTAGTGGTTGACATGATATTGGTATTGTCTTAGTGAATACAGCCATTGTGTTTGTAGTTTGTTTCCAGCCAGTACAAAATGTAACAATGGAATGGTTTTATTGTTCCAAACCTACATTACGGACACCTGTGACTTCAATAACAAAATATACGCTGCTCGCCTACCTGATGGGCTCTACGTGTAGGTACACCAAGTTGGTAAAGGTTCCTGTAAGGCGTAATATTATATGCAATAACGTACTATATCTGAAGGATCCAAATAGCCGAAATTCAGTTTCGGTAAAATAAAGTGCATTCATAGAAACAACTTCATGAGGTATAGGTATAGGTACCTACCTATATTTTTTCCGATATAAATCACTACGGGCTTATCACTGCTAAATTAACTGTTTTTTGGTCAATGTTTTGCCTATTTAATAGCAAAAAGTGTTCTACCTTTTTGAATAGCTTAAGAGACATATAAGTTATTTGCAGAATAAGTTCCCTAAGTTTTTTTTTTTTTTTTTAAAGTGCATCAAAGTTAAAAACACTTAGTGAAAACTATTTAATTCTAATCGTCTTTGACCAATATTTTTAAGCTGTTAGTAGTAGGTTCAGTTTTTGTTAATCATTTTTATTAATTGACATGCCCTCTAACTAGATGCATTAAAATGGACTCTAGGAGCTCTAATTTGAAGAAAATCGATATAAAAAGCCAAAAAATTAAAGATTTTTTAAAAAATCTTTAATTTTTTGGCTTTCTTAAATCCAATATCTTCATAACGGTTAACTTTAGGACACCATATAACAGAAAAAAATCCATCAGAAATGACCTAAATAATAACGTCCTTTAATATTCCGTACGACTTTCCCTGTAACCCTGTATATAAAACTGAATATTTTGTGTGTAAGGGTGTGTGCGTGTGTGTACTCGATATATTCAATACCTTGGAGGGTAGTTACAAGTAGAAAAGGTTAAAATGTAACATAATATTGCATGACACGGGAGTAATTTTCTTTTAGTCTGGGCTAGGTCGAAGTTCGACGGGCGGGTCAGCTAGTTTGTTATAAGGTTAATCATTACATACTCATGAGTTAAAATGACGTTCTGATGGTTAGTTTGGTTTGTTAACTATGTAATCAGGATGGACCAACCTTCCACAAACGAGACGTTATTATTAGCGTTGAATGTAACAAAAAAAAAACGAGAAAAAATATACGATGATTAGTGCATACAAATTTATACAAATTTTCCTCCACAGGTGTTCATTGTACTCGCAATGCGACGTTAGCGTCATTAACATAATATCACTTAAATGCATAAAAAAAAACTGTTAAATATGAAGAACGTACGAAAAGTATGGAGAATTACTTATTAGTCAACAATAATACCAATCCAAATCCAATTGTGGGTCCCAATTTTACTTCACCACTATATAATACTGTAGACAATTTGACATCTCTACCCGTGGCAACATTTATATGTAGGAACTCTTCGTTTTGATATTTCCCGCGGACACTTAAATAGGTATTTTCGTTGAAACTTGAACCCCGCGTAAAATATTTTTCATACACACGATACCACCAATTCAATTACGGGTAATATTTTTCAGACTTATATGATTCGTCCGTAAGATTATTCTAAATTATACAGGGTGGGGCATTATGGACTAATCGACGCCATTTTCCTTTCAGTGGTCGCCATGCAGTGGTCCGATGAGCATCGAGGATTTGTTGTAGAAACGTTTGTTAAAAGCCTCGATGCTCACCGGACTACTGCATGGCGTCGATTACCCCACCTAACGCCACTACTCCCACTCCGCTAACCCACCTGCGCCATCTACAGTGAGTGTTTGAAACTAGAGAGTCCATTATGCCCCATCCTTTTTAATCTTAGGTACCATAATAATTCGTTAAAATTCTGTTTTGATTGACGTATATTCTTTCAACAGCATATAAATATAGAATATCGTAACGTGTATCACACGTTATTTATTTACTACTACACCGCCATCTCTTGGATTTTTTTAAATGTTACACATCTTATAGGAATTTAGTGTTTATTGTTTTTATTACAAACTTATGACCCTTCGAACTTTATCCCGCATCCGTGTCAACAATAATTATTACACACATAATGCAATAAATTATTATTAGCTAAATTTAATTAGTCATAAACTGAATTAAATTCATGTAATAAGTCAAAATTATTTTTTTATTCTGGATTATGTCGAAGTTCGACGGGCGGGTCAGCTAGTTATGGAATAAACGCGATAAATATTTTCGTAAGACCTTTCAATCAAAGCACAAATTCGAAGCCTAGATAACACCGAATTTATTATAAAGGAGAGTAAATAATTGTAACAAGTATATTTTGATACTAAAGAATAATAATAAGGGGATAATTTTTAACGCGCCGTTTTGTGACACAATGGCCACCTCAAGGGCAATAATAATAATATGTACAATAGAGGTTCAAAAAAATAATAAAATAATGACACACAAAAAATAAGTTCATACGTCTTTTTAATTTAAGCACGAATTCGCTCAACACTAAATAACACATAATTAAATGGTAATAATCACATAAAACATGATTCAAGATAGGTAATAGATACAATAAAGAAGAATGATAAAAAAATATTATAGAAATAGAACGGTACTTAACACTAATCTCACGACCAATGGGAACATTGTTATGGAGGCGAATGAGTACAGCCGGTGCCCATGTGTAGGAACAATTAATTGTAATTTATCGGAATGAACCAGAGAAAAGTGCAACACCCAAGTTATTTCACGTACCTAATAGATATTCGCTCTTAAATTTTAACTTTCAATTTGATTGAATATCTGTTTTTTATGTTTTTTGTTGTTTTTAAAGTTCTTTTGAGTAAATTTAAATACTTGTGCAACACGATTTGTTTGTTTTAAAATTTTTATTTTTTTTAATCAAAGACACTTTTATAAAAAAATATAAAAAGTGGACAGTTAATTTTTTTCCCTAGTCTACATTATCGAATAATTATTGGTTTGTAGTCGTTCACTAATTTCAATTTGTCTAGGGCCCCAGATCGTAATTTATATACAGGTGCAAGATAAACAATAAAACATCTTGCCTACCTTGAAAATAATATCCAAATATCTTAGACGGACATAAGTTTGTGGAATGATTTTGGGATGTTTTCATCAAACACCCTCCGGTTAATACCTACATAATGTGCACCAGTCACCACACTTTAGCACTTGTACACAATAATTACACGCATTATTTTATTAAAAACACTGTCACTGTGTTTGTCAAGCACTGTACCTATCTATTACACATTCCAACACACAAAAAGGTAGAAAAAAATCGTTGACTAATTAGAGCAAAAACTAACAATTAATCTATACTAATATATAAAGAGGAAAGATTTGATTTTTTGTTTGTTTGTTTGTTTGTTTGTTTGTTTGTTTGTTTGTTTGTTTGTTTGTTTGCTTCGAATAGGCTCCAAAACTACTGAACCGATTTGAAAAATTCTTTCACTTTTGGGAAGCTACAATATCGGCGGTGAACATAGGCTATATTTAATTTCCAAAAAAAAGTGGGTAACCTACGAAAACTTCAATAATGTAACCCAAGGTGTAAAAAATTTACCTAAAATATTCTTTTTATCGCGAACGCTGTGAAAACTAATGATGATAGAATATAACAATGTACTACAATTTTGTAGAAGACATCATTATTTACAAAAAGTATCGCGACAGCATATGTCTAACTATTATAGTTATGCCACAATAAGTGTTTTTTTATTTAAAAAAACCCAATAAAATGTCACCTTTAGAAAAAGCTCTTTATTGGTATCTTGGTATTACTCCTTATTAAAATAAATTAGTTCATATTCAAGTCTGCTTCAATATGTTTGTATAACTTTTTGAATTATTCAATTCGGACATTCCATTCGAAAGTTATCACGAGTTTAAAAATGTGAGTATTGGAAAAAAAAGCATAGTCTCTTATCATCTCAACTTATCCGATGCAGAGTGCGTATGGGAGCCGGGGAGGGCTGAGGGGAGTCGTGTCAAGTTTAGTAGAAATACCGCGCAAAGTAGTCACGGTGGTAAAGTGACGTGACACGATACATTGCAATGCAATTATTCCAGATTAACATATTTATGCTATAAAATATTTTGAAAAAGTTAGGGATCTGTCTGAAAACTAAATTATTTTTAAGTATCTATCTACCCGTGCGAAGCTGGGGAGGACCTCTAGTATGTAATAAAAGAAGTAATTTGCGCTAACTGGACTTGACACGAGAATATCCGTGTTAAACATCGCATGGAGACAATGCAAGAGTAGAACAGTTTCTCTGAAGTCTGAAATCGCTAATGAGTTATGTTTCTTATAATGATGTGATTACAAATTAGATATGTTTCTTTGCCGAGAATAATCTCCCTTGATCATCATTCAATTCAGTTTTGTGAATTATTTTGTTGTTGAGAAGGTTCTTATGAAAGAAAAAAAAATGTGTTAGCATTAGAAAATTTTGGTTTAATCATAACAGACTAGCTAATACCCGTCTTGCTTTACGTTTTTGATTCCGATTGTCAGGCTTGATTGGTTGGTAATTAAATAGGTTCTAGTCTAGCTTCTCATCGCTGAACAGACCTCTATAACTGACATAAGCACAGAAAAAGAATGACACTTTTACAATTCATAAAAATAGAGAAGAATAACACTTTTAATGTTTATAAAAAAGTAAGAAGAAAAATTATAGTCTGCCACTCACATGGAAAAAAAACTGCATGTATCATGTTACATGCCACAATTGATTTAATTTCACTGTTCAATCGAAGGGTAAAAAATACTTAAATAATAATATTATACGAACCTACCTGCGTAATATGCAAGTTTTGTAACTTTTTTACTCTCACATAGTTTGAGTCTTATCCTATTAGCACCTTCTATGTGTGGAATGGTACAAACTTTATGTGAAATTCCTAATCATGATAACGGCGGCTGTTTTTTTTTTTTCTAGTTTACCGGCGACTCATTCTATTCGGATAGTATTGCGCCGTGGTTGGCGGCTGTTTTACCAACCTCAAAAGTCAAACGAAACGTAATCCGAAAATGTACTACTCGTATTTTTATTCAAATGTTTATAAAATATGTTTTATATGGTTTGAATTACATTTATTTTTATTTCAAAACAATCTTGAATCTTTTAAATACGTTTTCATTCAGTCAAACTTCGTTTCCATGCAACATTTACATGAGTAATTTTGTTTTCAAAAGAATGACCATCTGTGTTTCGGAGATTTTACTATGAAGATTTCATAATTTTAGAAATTTATTAAAAACCTAAAATAGATTTGATGAAATGGAAATATTTGTATTAAAGATTACCACAAATTTATTTTCAAAAAACAACGATAAAAAATCCAACGCAGAGTTTGCGGTTTAAGCGTGATGTGCCAACATACGAAAAAAAGCTGCTAACCTAGGGTAGCCCAGAACTCATAGTACATATATAATAACAGCTTTTTCGTGTAAAACATATCTTTGCATAAAAATTCATACTACGATTAAAATGAATTTATTCTTGGAATTATTATAGAAACTTTAAAATGATATCGACTATTGGAGCTTTTTATTATCTGCTTTAGAAATACATATTCAATATTAATCGGTACTTTAAGGGGGACCCACTGAAGTTACGGATCTCAAATTTTACGTGCTTGTGAAGGAGCATAAGACCAACCCGAACACCAAATTTTATGAAAATCGAAGATTTTTTTTTTTTTCTTTTTTAGCCCTTTTTCTAGAACAAGTGAAATTTTCTTTGGATACTTTAAGAGGGTTCCCCTGAAGGTAAAGATCTCAACATTTTACTGACTCATCTACATCGAGGGGCTAACCGTTCTACCAAATTTCAATCAAATCGGATAAGAATTACTATGAGTTATGGGTGCGCACACATTTTTGGCGTACGGGTACGGGTACGCGGAAAATTCAAAAAAAAATTTTTTTTGCATTTTTGGAATCTACGCCCTCAAAAACGTCGAAAAATTAATTTCAGCGAAATCTATTTTTTTTTTTAAATCCGATCACAAGACTCATGTATTATATTCCATATACTATGAGTAATATAAACAAATAACTAACATAACTGAATTATTATGTAGATGTAGTAATAAAATCACTAGGCTTCATTTTTATTATGTATGTACATATGTACTACAAATTAATTTATTCAAAACCATAAACTAGTTTTCTCTCTTTCTCAGACTTTCAAAAATACTTTGTACCTAGTCCAACTTGATGACTCGTTTTTTTATATTTACTTTGTTGTATTTGTGATCAAAATGTTATTTGCAGGGCTCTTTAGTATTATGCACATACGTGTGTCCTATTTTTATAGTGGCAAGATAAACACCTTCTTAATAAATTGGTTTTTAATTATAGAATTACTAATATTATTTGGGGGTGGTTAAGACAATTTGGATCCAAAAAGGCTGAAGGTGTTCTTGATCCTATTTCCTTCATTAGTACCTAATAATGACAAATTATGTGATTTTACAGCTGACGAATTGACAAAATATAACAGCGATGATAATACTGACATTTAATACCCCCTAAACCAATTCAAATTAAGTGCGCACTAAACTAAAATAAGAACGTTTCATATTTTAGTTAGCCGGATTGGTATTCGAGAAATTTTAGAACGTTCCTATTTGTTCCTAATTAGACTTTAGTTTGAAATTAGTTCATTTTGGTATTCGGATTTAGTATTTAAGTCAATTTTAGTGTGTTTATCTGTCAAAACGTTCTTAATCTTAGTTCACACCAAATTGTATGCTACTAAAAAGATATCTTCCCCCCGAATTTATTATAAGTAATATAAATAATAGCATCAAAATATTGTCATTGAACACCAATGCAATCATACAGTCGTCTTCGTTACACTTCGGGTTGGTTCGGCAGTTTCCGGCGACCTTTTACTTGGAACTTGCTTGGAACATGGAGCTCGTTTAAATTTTTCTTCTCCGATTGGCTGTCCGCTTGTCAGCATCAACCAATAAGGCGCATGCTCGATCCATAGACAATTATAATTCAAAAAAATATTTATGGTGAACTAATATTGGTTTTTATGTAGAACACGGCATAATTCCGAATACGAATTTTAGTTCGAGTGAACTTAATTCTAAATCATTTGGAACGTTCTTAATAAGAACGTTCTAAAATCCGAATAGGGGGTATTATGTAGTTTCACGGTTGACGAATATAACAAATTATTAATACTGACGATATTGACATTAAGGCTGTTAGCACACCTCCGCCGCGAATCGCGGCACACGGAACTGCAGAAAGCGAAATCGCAGGTAGTGTTAGTACACTAGCGGGTAAACGAGTAGCGAAAGAGAAAAATACACATAATAAGTATTCTATGGTTATGTTTTGTTGGGAAATATAAATAATTAAAACCAGAATATTATTTCACATTTCATATACTTTTTTAAATATTTAAACATAAACAACGTTTTTACTTACAATTTAGAAAATTTGCACATCAAACTTCTGCAAACCATCCCACAACAAAACGCAGTTAACGTTTTCCATCTGTTATTTCTACGGAAAACATGACGTTCGCTTCAATTTCGCTCCGAAATTCTGTCGATTTTGACAACTTCAAAAGCGGGCGGAATGCGAAACACACGGATCCGCGAAATATCAGGCGGAGGTGTGAATACAATTTTGAAGTAATCTATGGCGAAACACCGCAAGAGAGAGATGAATGAATGAAAACGAACAAACAATTTTATGACGTTTTAAAAAAAACACAAACGATTCTTAGGTCTTATGTACGCTCTTTAGAAATAAAATCACCCTTTTTACGAACGTAGTTGTTTTACTCGAAGGTGTTTTGACATAAAAGTTGAAATGGGAGCAAAAAACGCAAAAACTAAAAACATTAATTAAAACAGAAAAAGTATCTAGAAAGCCCCTGTTTTCATCTAAACCATCCTTGGGTAACCCTCGACATCTCCATTTTTTTTCATCGAAATCCATTCAGTAATAAAGGAGGAGTTAGGTAACAAAGAAAACGGCTAGATTTTTATAGAGTAAGATAGACTACTTTGTTAATATCAAATTATTTTGCTTGTGACCAAAAAAACATGATGGAAACTACGCTCAATGTTACAATATCAACATTCGATTGTTTTTCAGTAAAATTAAACAAAAATAACAATAAAAATCATAGAAAAAATAATTAACTGGAAATTGGTAGCACTTTAAATATCAAAAAATATGTGAACAATATTATAATGTTGAGATAAGGTGTGTGTGTTGATTATAAACTCAACACTATAAAACATACTTAATTCCTGAAATTTCCCTCTTTTTCCATACGAAAATTTCTTCTGATGTAGCTGGTGAGTAACAGTTACCTGAATTGTATATAGATACTTTACTTCAAAGGTCAGTATGTACTTTATTCGCCCTTATTTGTACAAGTTTCCTACAGTGGTGACCCACACATAAACCGAAATCATCAATAAAATATTTTTCTTCGTATACTTCCGAGCCCTCTTGATGCTAAGTAACTTTCAAGTGGGCTGGAAGCTAGCAGCAAGGGTGAGGCCAAGAGAAATATTTTATTTTTTTGTATCAACACACTTTTGAAAAGGTTTTTTATTTTATTTTTGTTTATTTAAGCAGACAAAAAAAGGTAAGGTAACTATATTTTTTTTAACGTCTCGTAACAGCGTATTTTATTTATTTAAATTCACCAAAAATAGCAATGATAAAACAATATATTTTTATTCTTAACTAGGTAAGTACTTTTTTTATTTTGAATGGCAATAATTCCATCTTCGAAAATATTTGTATGCAGACAATCTATCGATTCTAATCAGTTACTTTATTTTTTCATACAAAAACGAATCTGTGCTGACTCGAAGTGAACACAAATACACTCTTTGATTCTTTCACATTAAGCTACTTAAAGCTTGTTTTGTGGAGGAGAAAGATGGCTTACAACGCTGGGACTCACGACCTTGAGTGCCAACCACTTCAATTTCACATTTTAACTAACTACATATATACTCCGTTTTTGACTCCACTAAGGAGCATAGGGGGGCAACAAGATACCTCCACCATTTTCTCTTGCGCGGCTTCAATGACCTGCTATTATTGGAACTCAATAGTTCCTCAAAACTGCGGTAAAGATGTTTATCGAGCAAATATTTGGTTTATATCAAATGCTCCTAAATACTCATGATTAGAGTTTCGGAGACATTACCACCTAATGGCGAACGTTGTTAAATTAAAGTGATCACTCTAAGCCAGCCTTCGAAATTGTATATTTAACTGGTGTTTTGGTTTTTCATACAGTTTGTGTAATGTAACTATTTTTTGTACCATAACTGTTTGTATATGTGTTTAATAACAAAAGTAGGCAGGTACATTTCGTCTCTTGTGTTGGCGACCCTTGTGGGACGACCCCAACTTCGATGGAGAGGTGACCTAGTGAGGTTTGCGGGTGGGACATGGATGAAGAAGGCGCAGGATAGACGGGAGTGGAAGAACATGGAGGAGGCCTACGTTCAGAAGTGGACGAGTTCAAAGAAAAAGAAGAAGGTACATTTAATTTCATTAATATTTTTTGTTTGTTTTTGGTCCAGAACTTTTAAATTAAGTGGTTGAGGTTGATTTTCTTGGTAGTTTCATCAAACTTAACAATTATTTCTTGGCAATACTTCGTTTGATCACATGTCGACAATGCAAATTGTAGGTACCTACCTATTTTTACATTATTATTTATTTAATACAGGTACTTTAATGTTTGTAAATATTTCGCATATTTATCCAAAATAGAAACAAACAAAGTATTTCTTACTCAAGCATTCGGAATAATCTCAATTCGTTCCATATTCATCATTGCGTTGTGTTCTTTGTTTAGGAAGAAAAAAATGTAGTTAAATAGATGTCGTTTTGTTTAAGTTAATAGACATACTCTACAAGAGTGGGACATTCGTTAGATAATATTTTTACGTATACAGTGTGTACCTTTACAAAAAAAATACAATTTATGGGTTCTTGCGCCGTTTTTGAGGGCTAGATCTTTCATAATATCTAGATCTATGTGAGGTAATGTCATATTTATATAATAATAAAAATAATCTTTCATAATATAAAATCAACTTTTTGATGAAAGTATAATTATTATGACCATCTAAATGGCGAAGTTTGATAATGTAAAAGTGATCACACTTATGGTCTGTTTTTCTAAGGATACAATACTGCTATAAAAAACGGTGAATATGTCATAGTAGATCATTTTCTATAATTGTTACCGTAGTAACAAAAAACGTTGCCGCAATAATGACAGTCAGATGACGCACCGCTCCTTATAGGAACCCAGTGCATAATCCAGCCTTTGAGACAGCAGTAGAAGACGTTTGCAATTAGGGTTACCAGATGAAAAAATCAAAAGTCTGGAGAAAAGGCCTGAGTTCCATGTAAAAGTTCTGAGATTTTATTTTTATACACTGCGGATCTAGCTGACGCTTTGACGCGTGAGGGGGGGGAGTGAACTATCGAACAAACGAAAGAGTTTTTTCTATCATGGTGGCTCAGTGGTCGAAAGAAAGAAACCGACTAAAGGTGTCTTCAATTCGAGCTATACTTTAAGTTCAATATAATTTGAAGAGTTTAACATTTGAGGCATTTTATTAATCAATAATTAAGAAAAAATCCTTACTTAAAAAGGTATCTTCAAAGTACATTTGCTATCACATTGAGAGTCCGACCAGTGCGAGCAAACCTATTTGAGATTGCTCTTACTCTTTCTCAGAACAAGCAGAAACAATGCATTGTCTTTACCCAATCCTCTTTTCCCTTTCCCAGTATCTGAGCATTTATATACTTCACTGGTGTATAAGTTCAAATGTATATACTTCACTGGTGTATGTTTAGTAATGTTTATTTACTGTCTTATTTTTGTATCAATTTCACTGCCTGTTAAAATAAAATAATAAGCTCTTAATTAATCTTTAAAATGCATGCTGTGTATTATTGAAAATCCTAAAATATCATGAAATTTCCAAAATCCGGCCGCAATCCTAAAAAAAGTCGAAAAATCCTGAAATCTCAGGACAAATCCTGAGATGTATATTCGTATAAAATTATGTTCATATTCGTATAAAAATGTTCTCATTGATTATTATGGTATTTCATTAATTCAATGATTGTCGTCAAATTAATAGTTGATACGATGTAAAAAAATATGTTACGACTTCTTTTCACAACTACCGTACAATGGACGTCGATATATGGATTTTTCTCTGTAGTATTAATTTCATATGCATGCAGTATTGAAAGAACTAATTTGAATTCCACGTTTTTAAGGACATTTCCTTGGTTCTCAAAAAACGAAACTATTGTTATTTGATGACCTACCACTAAAAAGAAATTTAGCCAAACCTATTATTAATGCCTCCCACCATAAAATCAATAAAGGAAGAACAGCATTTTAAGTATGCCATCAAGGCCTATGTTCGCCAACCAGGCGTAGTGGAAAGGTTTTTCTCCTAAATACATTTGAGTTTCATTGTTTTTGGACGTTTATTTGACTTCATTGCCTCTATATTTTTATATTGTATTTTTTAAACCATTTTCTTGATATCTTTATTGTTAACTTATTATTGATTGATTTTACTTATTGATTACTTATATTGTTGTAATTCATCTATCTATATTGTAATGTTTACCTACGTGTATATATGGCATATTGTATATGTGTATGTATGTATGTATAGTGTATATAGTGTGTTTTTTTATTTATTTTTTATAGTTTTTAACTGTTATTTTACATCATTATATTCATTTAAAACTATTTCTTATTGTTAATATTATTTTGATTTTACATTTTTATTTTTATTTTATATATACTGCATTTACATTGCATTTTTGTATATACATGAATATTTGCTTAATGATTTGATTTTTATCTTTAATGTTTAACTTTGAAATTCTAATAATTAATATCTATTTTGCCATTTATATATATTTATTCATTGTTTTATATATGTATTTTGTGTGTTTTTTATTTATTTATTTATTTATTTATTATTTATTTATTTTTATAGTTCTTTTACTGTTATTTTACATCATTATGTTTATTAAAAATTTTTTTTTTTATTGTTACTATTATTATTGATTTTACATTTTTATTTTTTCATATACTACATTTACATTGCATTTGTATATAAATATTTACTTTATGATTTAATTTTTATCTTTAATGTTTAACTTGAAATTCTATTAATTCATTGGGTTGTAGGTGTTTTATTTAACCGTTTTGTCCATTTGGACTTTTATTGTTTTTTTTTTGTTATCATTATTAATATTTTCACATTGTTTGCTGGATTCCATTGATTAATTGTAATTTTTATTAATTATATTGTAGGTATTATTCTTAGGTATAGGTATTTATTTTATTGATCAATAACCTCCTCTCCAAGACAGGCATTGCCTAGTGGAGGGAGTCACTAAATTGTGTATTATTTTTAATGTATTGTTTTTCATTGAATAAAAATTATTATTATTATTATTATTTGGTTCAGTTTCAGCTGTCACTTATTCAGCTATTATCACATTTCTTTCTATCACGATGAGATCTACAGAACGTGCAATCCTGTAACTATTTATTAATATTCACACACACTTAATTTTTCTTTCAAATTTTGCAGTTATACGGTTCAGTCGTTCCAACAGTTATTCTCACTTTTTCTCTCTATTCCAATAAGACTCTTTGAGAAATTCTTTAACATTGAACTCATCAATACCTATTCTGCAGTTCTATATATTCTATCCTTCTAGTTTCTTCTCATTAATAGATTGGACTGTTTACAAAAAATATTTAAATGTCATTAAATAGATAAATATACTCTCCTTTACATGCACATTTTACCCTGCATTGAAACTACGGTAGAGTATGGATATTTTTACAGGTAGGTACTGTATCCATCTAAGTGTACATAGATATATGAGGTTCTAGATAGGTAGATAATATATAGATAGATTCATAGACTTCCAACGATGCTGAATAATGAAATATTGTTTCTGCTTATATAATTATGTTAATTAAATCATTTAGAGTAAGAATTATTGATGTTGCTTGAACGAAAACACGTGTTTTAAACAAATTCATGATGAAAGAATCAATTTTATATTCAATATTATTTCTCTCTTTTAATGCAAATTTTTAGGAATCGTTTCGTTAGTTTTGGGTTTTAAAATAATATTTGATGAATTAAGCATGTGAAATAACTTGATAGGTACCCAAAAAATATATTATTTGTTTGTTTATTTCATTCAAGTACTAGCTTGCCCGACAGACGTTGTCCTGCTATGAATATTGAATGTTAAAAAATTATTTCTAAAACCTTGAAAAAAATTCTATCAAAATGTGCGTACCTCCCAATGTTTTGAAACTCAATGGTTGTAAAATAAAACTTGTGTTGTTATGGAATTTTTCACAGATAGCGTTCTTGTCAGTAAATCCGTTCCATACTTACTTTAATATTATATTTTATCTCATTTCTTATCCATTTTTTTAGTTATTTTGTTATCCGGAGCGGAGAAGAATCCAATAAATCAAACATCGGAAGAATCTGTTCAGCCGATCTCGAGTTATACCTAAGTGTTCGCATTAACCCGACTTTGATTTATATTAGAAATGTAATACCGTATCAGCTCGAATATAACGTGACCCCAAATTTAACGTCACTCCTAAATTTTCACGAAATAAAAAAAAAAGAAACATCATGAAAAAACTCAAAGAATGACAAATTCCGCCAGATAAGTCATTATTTAGGTAATTTTATGTAAAACACAGGTAACATCAATTTCAATATTAACTTCTCATGCAATGAAACTAAACAAATTAAAAGCTGTCAGTAACAATAATTATTAATATATTAAAAATGAGTAACACTTTGTTTTAAAATCAACAAACACTTTATTTAAAACAAAGTGTTCTCATTTTCAATATTTGTTTAATATGGAAATCTACGGACCTTCTTAAATCGTCACACCAGAGAAAGAATAAGAGCAATAAATTACTAATAGGCAACACGTGATTGATTGAACGCTCCTGGAAGTTATAATACGATCTACCCACTTAAAAAGTAAGTTATAGCCAACAAGAAATTATCTACAAATTATCAATAGTTCTGTTAAACAGGATTTAGGTATAATGAGCCCGCATTTTTCAAAGACACAAAACATGATGATAATAATAATTAAAACATATAAAAAAGACCATTACTATTTGAATGAGGTGACATTTGAACAAAATCATCAGTTATTTTGGTAAAATATGTTAAAAAACCAAACGCAAACATAATAAGATGATTTGAGCCATTTACAACGTGATGATTGAATATTGTCATTAGTCCATTATTATCATTTGAAAAAAGTCCAAAGAGTACTTACTTAACTACTTAACTACCGCAAAATGTATATAAGTACCCAGAACTAATTTATGAATCATAAATTATCTTATTATCTGATGTCCCCCTTGTCTTGCCGCTGTGGTCTTGTTTTAATATGTCCACTTTATCTCGATGTTTCTTATGTAACCTTTATTTGACTATTTGTTGATATATTTTTTGTGTTTGTGTTTTAATTGTTTGATGACCATTTTCAAATCTTGATTTCATATATTTTTTTCATAAGTATATTTTTTTTTAATTTATATAATTGTACAGTTGTTGTCTAAATTTAATGTTATGTATTTTTCTACATTAAAACTGTATTATGGAACACTTAACATGTAAAAGGCCTAGGCCGTAGATTTCATAAATAAATAAATAAATAAATAAATAAATAAATAAATAAAATATTATTTACACTTAATGATATATGTAGTTTTATATCAATTTTTTGTCTTTTAATTTTTGTTTGTTTTAAAAATATAAACCGTGTGACTCTGATAACCGAAACCTCAAACAGAAAAAACGTCACGTATTTATATCATTTATTAGTAGCTTCACCTTTTACATCTAAGATAGAGGCGAGTATAAATTAAATTTCCGATTTTTATCATTCTTCGATGGCATGGTCAGCACTGATTAATAGGGTATTTGACTTATTTCCAGAAACCGTTTTAAATTATTCTACGATACATTATAAGCACATTCTCTTTATATTTTCTGAAGATATGCCATATTTTATATGAAAATCATGTTTAAAGTTTAAATATCCAAAAACGCGCGTAAAACGCTGTCTTGTATAATGGCGCTGGTCACGTGGTGTATTTTACGTCACACCATAGTATTGGTATGAGTTTGCTAACGTGTTGATGACTGTCATTTACTATAGTGTGACGTCACCTTGACGTCACGGGCACCACAACTAATCACAAGGCGTTTTCATCGGTGACTAGTTCAATAGAAATATTTGGATTTTTATTACGTGTTTTTATAAAAAATAAGCCTATTTAAGTTGTAAAATAAAAGAAATAAGCTTTCTTGGGCCATTTTGAAACAGGATGACCACAATCTGTAGCTTATTTTTCATAGTGTCAAATACCCTATTATCAAAGCTACCTCCTTGTCGTAGTAGAACTATAGAAAAACCGAAAACATAAACAAAAAATGAAAACATAAACAAAACTCTTATCGGTATAAAAATGAAAATAAACGCGTCCAATAATTACAATAACAACAAATTCATGCCGATATAAAAATACACAATTTGTACTCGTATAGGTAATTTAAGTATTTATTTATACTAACGCCAATCATAAAATCAAACCAAATAACATAATACAAGTACCTATATAAATACTCGTTTAGAACGCCACAAGTTTTATCTGATGTAGAAGGAAAAAAGCGAAAGGTGAACAAAGCCAATAGGCAATAAAGATGAGACATTAACAAAAATGGATATATTCATATCCTGGCGCCAAATACAGAAAATATAAAAAATAATAATAAATAGAGTTAGTTTTGGGCTTTAAAATAATATTTATTGAATTAAGTATGTAAAATAAGTTGATACCCAAAAAAATATATTTATTTGTTTATTTCATTCAAGTACTATAGCTTGCCCGACAGACGTTGTCCTGCTATGAATATTGAATGTTAAAAAAATATTTCTAAAACCTTGAAAAAAATTCTATCAAAATCTGCGTAGCTACCAATGTTTTGAAACTCAATGGTTGTAAAATGAAAATTGTGTTGTTATGGAATTTTTCACAGGTAGCGTTCTTGTCAGTAAATCCGTTCCATACTTACTTTAATATTATATTTTACATAATTTCTTATCCATTTTTTTAGTAACCGTTTTTCAGTATCCGTAGCGGAGATTTCAAGCCGATTTCAAGTTTTTTTTTTTTAATTAACCTTCCACTCCGATTTCAAGTTATAAGTGTTCGCACTAACCCGACTTTCTTTGATATTATAGATTACGATAAGATCTTCAGAACGTGCTATACTGTAACTATTTACTGATCACACACACTTAGTTTTTCTTTCAAATTTTGCAGTTGGTCGGTTCTTGTTCCAACAGTTATTCTCACTTTTTCTCTCTATTCCAATAAGACCCTTTGAAGACTTTGAACTCATCCCACGACATTAGCTTTTTTTTTATAGGTACCTACCTATTCTGCAGTTCTATATTATATTCTATCCTTCTAATTGTTTTCTACTTGTTTTATACATGGGATTTTTTGACATGTTGAACAAGTCGAGAATTCTCATGATTAGGAGTTTCGGAGACTTAAATATTTCCACCTAATGGCGAACGTTGTTAACTTAAAGTGATCTCACTAATGGGTTGTTTTCATACAGATACGCCGCTACTATAAACAGTGGTGAATATGTCAGTTGAGAACATTGTCAATAATATTTCCGTAGTAACAAAAACATTATCATATAATTTTGAAAGACGCCGTCTTGTCAGACCACGCGACGGACCCTTCCCTAGGAACCCAGTGCATAAGCCAGCCTTCGAAATAACAGTAGAAGACGGTTGTGAGCCCGTAGTGCTTTGTTCCATTTAAAAATCGAAAATCAGTACCTAATGAATTAAAAAAAAAGAATTGTTAGAGTCATTAGTTGTTACATATTTGGTAAAAAAGTTATTGTTCAAATTTATCATTTGCTGAGGATGATGATTTGCTATTATCATAAAATTAGTAATTTTTTATGTTTCACCGTTGATCTGTTCAGTACCACTAGTATAAGTTTTCGATGATCGAATATCGAAACGATCATCGAAAGAGTTTCGAAAAATTTCCATACAAAAATAATCGAATGATTCGATCATTTGATTTTCGAACACTATTTGCATTATGAAGAGCTTTCGATTAAACTCGAACTAGCCCCACAGGTTTGTTGTCGTATTTGTTTATTTCGAATCTTTTACTTTAATGTTGTTTATATTTTTATAGAACAAAAAAGCGGTAGATTTTCCTCGAGAAACAACTAGAATAAAATGATGACGATGCCGATACCAGACATAGACAAAAAAGAGATGATAACAATAGCCTACCCGGACACAAACAGACATCCATCCGACATCTCATGAACTCATATTTACTCTAATAAATTAATTATTTGAGGAAAAACCTATACAAGGTGACTGGTAATTCGATACATTCCTTGAAAAAGGTTATACTAGAGAAAATTTGCAACAATTTTGTTTCCATTAACCAGGGGTCAAATGCCAGTGGTTTTCGAGTTATTTAAGATTTTAGATTTTAGAATTCAAGTGAACCTTTGAATTAAATTCTTGTAGGAGCAGAGTCGTCTGTTTGAAAACACTACAAAATTTGCTGCCGTTTGTGGCGCCCACTGATCGTTTTAAAAGATTTCTTTGAAAACAAACAGTCCTTCATTCATAATCTATTAGAAAAATTTATTTTTAATTCCCAAATCGTAGTAGGTACTTTTTTCACAACTTTCAGTTTCAGTCAAAAGATGGAAAACTGAAAAAAAACTTAAATAACTCGAAAACCACTGGCCCTAGTCTAGCCCCTAGTTTGTGCGAACAAAATTGTTGCAAATTTGCTCTAGTATAACCCCTTTAGAGGAATGTATCGAATTACAAGCCATCCTGTATATTTATGCTCGAGAGAATTAAGACAAAATATTACAAAAAAAATTTAAATTAACAAAAATAAATTTAGAAAGTACCTACTTATTTTTCAAAACTGACCTTTCTTCTTCAAACTTATATTCTTCTTATGTTTATAATGTAGAACCTTCACAAGACACAGTTATCACTATTTTCTAAACACCAAGTTGAACAAAAGCCCACACCATCACACCAAAATGTTTCGAAACAACAATTTGACACAGCACTGCACATTTACGTATTTAGGCACCACACTAATTACTTGACAAATTTCTGAGAATTTTTGTGCAAATCATTAATCACTTTTATTAAGACTTATACAGAGTAAACGAATCACGCGATCGTACCTACTTAACACTCACAACAAACTTAGGTAAGTGCTTAATAGAACAATATCGGCAACAAACTTAAGTAGTACAAAAAATATCGGCATCTCGAGATCGATGTATTGTCGACGGGCGCTGAGCCACGATCACACCGCGAGTGGCATCTCATTTAAATACCGGCGACAACTGATGGTGACAATGGTCGCAAAATTTAAAAACCACAATATTTTCCCGCCACACTCAACATTGTTATATTGTGCAACACGCGAGCCACACGCTTGCCAACTATTCGCGGCTTTAATGACATTCGGCGCCCTGCGAATGTGGTTACACTCACACCACAATTACCGACGGTTTTATATAAAGTAAAGTGTTTAATTCAATAAATAACATCACCAACAATAATTATTGGCAGAGTCCATATTATCATTTATAAATACACACAAACGCCAAACTTTCCCACTCTTTGTATTTAGATTATTGTTTTTTTTACTTGTTTAGCGAAATTTATAATAAACGACAAATTATGGCAGAAAAACATGGAGATGCGCATTGCGCGTGTCGTCAAAATAAGAAGACCTTCATAAGGTGGAAGATGTAGAGATCCGCGATTCGGGTAGCGCTCTTACAAACCCTTATCAACAAGTAAACATGTCGGTCACATCTCTCTGTCGCGGGTCTTGGTCGCAACGGGAACCTCCACCTTAACATTTCACTTTTTCTCCTGCCCTATTAAGTCTCTCCGTCGTTGGCAATTTCTTTTTAAGGCACCCCTGTCTCTTGCAACCCGGAACAGTACTTGCACTTGCCTTATTTTGGTCCGATCCCACACATTACGCAACCAAGAGTTCTACATCATATCAAAAGTTTCCACATCCACGGCATTCTTCTGTAAAACCACAAATATAATGTTTCTTACCCGTTCATAGTGTGTATTTTCAGGGTCAATGTTTTCGAACCATCAGGATAGACCATACGTAACAATGCAACAATCCGAGAGGGGGTTAACACCCTACGAAATTCAGCGAATGAACCGCCTGGCTACCGAAAATTTCTTCATTCATTTTGTGAAATGTGCAAGAGCTGCTGCATCGATCTGAAATTTTAATTCGACATTTGGGTATGCACTATGCAGCCAGCCTAAAAATACATAGTAAGAGAACAAAAAAGCTCTTAATTTTCATTCAAGTCTGCACTATGTCACTGCTGGGAGTGCAGTGCGACAGGGATAGCGAAGTGACCGAATGCGCAGTGTGTGGCAGGATCATTAAGTCTAGAATTGGTGTGTTTAGCCACATGCGTATTGCGTACTCATAAGTAGCTGCCGTCTAAAAGCTGAAAACCATTGCTCGTGTTGCGAGTTGGGAGCAACAATACAATGACAAGTAATTTTCAAATTATCTCTCAGCTTTTTTACAGGACTAAAGCAAGACTAAAAGTAGAAAAATGGGAAGAAAAAAAATATAAAATGATCAACAACACGGGATCTTTCGGTGAAAATCTTGGGCAGTTGTTACTTAATCTACCTTAGCTAGTTGTATTGGCTACCAATCTAGACTACCGAGGTAGGCATCCTAAGTCATCGTGTTTTATTTGAAACGAATCAATTTGAAAATCAATTGATTGTTTTTAAATAACAATATCGTGATTTGATTGTAATAAAGCATTGATTTTAATAAGCTTGATACACACAATACTTTGCACTACTTATAATCTGATGCGTGCTAAACATTAACTTGTGAGTAAATTGCTATAAATTACAACAGTAATCGCCTCAACAACTTGCTTTGATACACAATATACTATGTAATACAAAATGCAAAACAACACTACAAGTTCCGATTCCAAATAGGATGCAAATATATCTATCTATGCTTTAAAATATTCATGCTCCGACTATCTATAGAATAGCCAAGACCACTGACTGTTCCTCGACTAACGCCGCCTACCCGAAGCGTTCTGCGCAGGACACACATAAACACATCTTTCTAGTGGTGCGTGAGTTTTGTTATTTGATACGAGCATGTTTAATATCATTGTGTAACCAAAAAAACGGGCGACGAAGTCTGTCACATGGTGACAGATGACCCCAGGTTAATATTTTTATTTATTTCATGGATATGAGCTGAAATAATAATGTTGTTCATAAAAACAATAAGAATTATGTGTATCATAAAAACAATAAGAATTATGTGTATCATAAAAAGGAAATAGTTGCACACGCATCTACCTACGTGCACAAAAATAACAACCGTAATCTTTTATTTTATAGTGATATTTTTTTTAATAATTTCATTAAAAAAGATGTAAAATACCGCCATCTAACCAAAACCTGTGAAATTACTTACCACACAATGCTCGCACGTATTGAATAAAAGGCGATGTTTTTCAATATCATAATAATTGAGCATGAGGTAGGTACATAGTTAATTTTCAAAATTACAAAAGCTGTAAGTATTTATTGTACATATAATTATTTTAATATTTTTTTCACTCAAATATTTTTTTGACGTTTTTATTAGTCAAGTTTTTTTTTTTGAATATTACATAATATTATGAACTGTCTTTTTCTGCTGTTTGGACTCAATTATAACAACCTTTCTTATATTATAAACCAATATAAAACTTGAATCTTATTTGGTTGATAGGTAGAAAATTTTTGCGTGTCAATTTATTCCGTATTTTTAAGTTTTCTTTGAACAAACAATGACCCCTTCTTCTAGTAAGATAATTTCTTATGACATTTATAATATTCATGGTTAATTTCAATACAGAAATAGTGCAAAACAATAATTAATAATATCTGAGAAGTCATTGTTTAAACCCATTGAGCGAGAGTTGTGTCTAGGCTTACAGTTGCAGATAAAAGATTATAATAATTATTATTACTCTAGCAAATTAAATTAAGTATTTACCTCATTATGACATAATAACCGAGGCAGTTAAGTATGGTGGAAATATTAATTAGGAAATGGAGCGCAAACGACGCATAGTGTTTCACTTCGATAAGAATATTTTATGGACTTAAATAATGTTACTTCTAAGCCGTAAAACAAACGTTAAATTTACCGCGAAGAGAGTTAATGTTATTATTATTATCATAAAGTAGGTATAAAGAGTGATAAAATGTAATTTAATATGTATATTGTACCTATATGGTGTGAGTGTGTTCGGTTTAATATTTTGACACTGGTTGATTAACTTTCTGCAAAGGTGAGGCTTGTGGAAGAAGATATTATTATATGTTTGAGAGAACAATGATTCGTCGAAAAGTCATATCATACAAATTATTGATGTTGCTGGCGGAAACTTTGTGAAATCCCATTTTTGAACAGGTAATAATTATTTTAAATAAAACTTTGTTTATTTCACTTATATTGTTTATTGGCAGAGGCCTTTCGGTCACACGACCATCTTCAGTGCCACAAATACTTAAACTAAAGTAGTATAGACCAATCAAGCATAGACTAGCTAAAATGTCTAAAAGCTTTGTGGTCCTCGGAGTGAGGCTTTATAATAAACTTCCCCAAAAAATTTGTAGGATATCCACCGATGACTCTTTTCGAAGGGAGGTGAAGGCATATCTATTAGATAGATGCTTTTATAGCCTCCACGAGATGACGAACCCATAAATCTGGGGTAATATTTAGGTTTGCATCATTCATTGGGTTTTCCTCATTTAGAATGTTTCATAGATATGGATAAATAGATGTAGGTATAAATGTAATTGAAATAATTGACTGTAGATCCCATACGATCTTTCTCTGTCTGTCTGTACTGTCTACTATTGATCGTTCTATTCTTTATGTGTACATCTGAATTGTATATGACGAAATTCTTGGTGGGCTCTTTACACCCGCCGGAATGGATAATAATAATGATACTGATATTATTAATTGTGATGATTGATTTTTTTTTTGTTGAGTTCAGTCCTTTTCTTTTTTTCTGTTTGCTATTTCATGTGTATTTTATGTGCTTCTATTTGTAACTTGACATATCTAAGTGCCCAACTGGGCCTATGGAAATAAAGTCTATTTCATTTCATTTCAGTGAACTTTCAACTTTCCGGATACCAAATTTTCGGAACGACCTTTTTTTAAGGCTGTGTCCGGGTCAAAATTTTTACAAAGGTGGCAACACTGCTCTATTGAGTTTTTTTCAAAAAGTAGTCGTTGATTTTCCATATTCATTTTATTATTTTATTTTATTATAGACCTCCACCCGGACTCGAGTGATTTTGGTCTCGGAAACCTATTGTATTTATAAGGTCGTAAATTCAAAATATATCAAAGAAAACTGAGTTATTGATAATATAAAGGAGTGTCTGATTATTCCCGGTTATAGGTATTACTCCTGGGATACGCATGTCCAACTGCTCATCCATCTCTTTGGTGCTCGTACAAGGGTCTGCTGGTTGATGTGATTTCATCCTCTTATAATTACCAGAATCACCGGATCAGTTCTGTTGACGTGGTCTTTCCAATAAGGCCTTCTATTTCTACCCCATTGCCTGATGTTCTCTATATCGCAGAAGCTCCGAATCTAGAGTTTCTTACTCTACCTCGAATGGTTTATTTCACTATGGGTTGGTGATTTTTTGAGAATATTTCTTTTTCGTGGTGTCGGTTTTAGTTTGCACATCGTAAATCATGATCAATCAAGCAGTTTATATAAATATGTAACTTATTTTCGATGAATTAAAATTTGAATTTTTTTAAATGTTATCTAATTTGTAATTTTATTTAAAAAAACTGTATTTTTTATAGTTTTTACTATTTAAAAGAAGTCATACCCTAATTTAATATATTTCGTATACGTACCGTTTTATTTTAAGCCTTTATTATTGTTAAAAATGTTAATTCATCAAGGTTAGCTCAATCCGGTCGGATCCGGCCGGATTGACGAAAATCCGGTTGGATCCAGCCGGATTCAAAATGAGACCGGATTGCAATCCCTACTAAGGTAACGATATGTGCACGGAGATTCATAGGTTCAGAGTGAACTCATGTTTTATTGATGGGGCCTAAATCCACTTCCGACATTCGTTCGTGACATTTCTGTAATATTTACAACCTCGATGAAAGATTATTCATCGTACCAATCTATATGTGAACCGTACTGAATGCGAAATGGTAATACAGGGCATAGCTCGATGTAACAAATATCAAAGTAGGTAGGTTTCAACGGAACTCTCAGTCAGTAGGTACCTGTAGGAAGGAAGCTAGAATGACAGTAATCTTTTTCACAGAGATAGTTAAATTAAATTCTTCGACAAAACATTTTATTCGTTACTCGTTAAACGTTGTATGATCTAAATCCTAAGCCTATTCATTATATTTCCGGTCAATCAGAATCACAAAACAACGATCCTTTATCTATTTGAAAGTATGCAACACTTTGAATGGGGAAAAAATCGTGTTTTTTTTTTCTTTTTTCCTCTCAATCGTTCCATTTTTTTTCTCTCAAACTACGTGGTCGACAAGGGCTCGAAATTCGACCATAACTTATGTATTTAAATTATAAGTTTGAACATTGTTGAGGTTTCATTGTCAAAGACTGAGCGCTGTTTCACAATTTTCTTCATGGAAACGTCAAATTTGAAATGTTGATATGTACAAAGTTTTTTCTATTATTATTAAAGACGAACAATATTTATCTATTCTCAATTTGACCACAGATAAACTAAAGGATACATTCGTATGTGTCAATGATAAATAGATCGAAGTTTGTATCAAATACCTAACAATACAGTGGTGTGTGTAATGTTTTTTTATTAATTTATTGTATTTTTTATGCGTAATTTTACAAAAATAATATTAACATTCCCCAATCCTTCTGTATATAAACTAAGTACCTATAAGTGTCTATAAGTACCCAACCGGATTTTCGTCAATCCGGTCGGATCCGGGCTATATTGTTAAAAATGTCAATCAATCAAATAACCTTGATTGATTGACATTTTTAACAATAATGAAGGCTAAAGATAAAACCGCTTAATATACTAAATTATTTAATTAGGGTATGATTACTTTCAAATGATAAAAACTATAAAAAATTTAGTTTCAAAAGAAATGAAATTACAAATTAGATTACGTAGTATAAAAGTCAAATTTAAATTTACCCTTACCTTACCTATCCACGTTCGCTCCCAAGGTGGAGCATGTGGTCGCCACTAGGTCCCTCCATGCACTTCTGTCTTGCGCCAGCCGCTCCGCCTCCTCCCAGGTCAGTCCGATATTCTGCAGGTCGGCGCTGTAGGCTCGCGCAATTGTGAGGCACGGTCTTCCTCTTCTTCTTGTTCCGCCCGGATTGTAAAATAGGCTGGCTTGGCCAACGCTGTCGGGAGACATACGGAGGACGTGCCCGAGCCAACTCAGTCTGCGATTTAGGATGACTGAAGTAACGAAGGGCTGTAGTGTTCTTTCTCGGACAGAGTCATTGGTCACAAAATCATACCACCTAATTCCCAGTATTTGTCGCAGGAATCTGTTTTCAACGCTGAGAAGTTTCTTTTGCTGGGCCTTTGTCAAATGCCAGGACTCGCAGCCGTATAACAGAATTGGCATAATACACGCGTTCAATAGACGACATTTGGTTTTGGTGGAGAAATTGTTGGACCTCCAAATCTTTTTCATGCCACTGAATGAAGAGCTGGCTTGGGCTATTCTTATAGAGACCTCTTTTCCGCTGCCACCATCCGATGTTAAATGCACTCCCAGATATTTAAAGTGGTCGACGTTCTCTATAGAGTCACCTCCCAGTTGCAGGCTTGCCTGGTTTCTGCAGAATTCATTGAGCATATTTTTGGTCTTTTTAAAATTTATTTTTAGATCTATGGATTCTGAGCAGTCTTTTATTCTCTCCAGAACTTCAGCCACAAGTGGGACGTCCCTCCCAAGGATGACCACATCGTCGGCAAACTCCAGGTCACTCAACGTGAGGTTCTCAGTTAAGTTTAAGCCACGATCATGGGGCACAGCAAGGCGAAGAATGTAGTCCATTATTATCACAAACAGGCAGGGTGCAAGTACGCAACCCTGTCTCACTCCCGTTGTAACTCCAAACCAGTCAGTGTAGTCGTTTTCTACACGTACACGGCATTTGCTATCATGGTGCAGCGACTTTATGAGGCTAACTATTTTAATTGGCACTCCATATGCTTGCAGTATATTCCAGACAGTGTCTCTATGGGGACTGTCGAATGCCTTCTCATAGTCCACAAAATAACATGATAATGGCGCTCGATATTCCTGGTGCTGCTGTAGGATACAACGGAGGCTATGAATATGATCGGCGCAAGATCTACCCTGCAGAAACCCCGCCTGATTGCTTCTAAGAATGTATTTGAATGGTTCTTGGATTCTGTTTAGCAGAACGTACGCCATTACTTTGCCAGGAATACTCAGAAGTGTTATACCTCGGAAGTTGTTGCAGACTTTTGGGTCACCTTTTTTGTGTATCAGAATAATATTTCCATTTACCCAATCTTCAGGGCATCTCTCTTCTTCCCAGATTTTCAGAATCAAGTTGTGCAATGTTTGCGCTGCAGTATCGATGTTGCACTTAAGATATTCCGCGTAGACTTCATCCAGTCCGGGGGACTTGTTGTTTTTGAGCCTTAGAATGGCTGTTTTTACCTCGGCCAAGTTTGGTGGATTGTCACTGATTTGGGGCACCTGGGGAGGGCTATGTTGCAGAGTTCCCATATCAATAGGGTTTGTAGGACTTGGACGGTTAAGAAGGGATTTGAAATAATCTGTCCAAACCTTGTTTATTTCATCAGAGCTGGATGCCATTACTCCATTTTGGTTTCGCATAATACTAGGTCTCACTGTGGACTTGTTGCATATTTTCCTGGTTATTTGGTATAGCTTTCGGGAGTTGTTCATTTGTGCTGCCTGTTCTGCGTCGGTAATCTGGTCATCAAGATAGCATCGTTTATCTAGTCTAGCCGATCGCTTTACATCTTTGTCAGTAAGTTTGTATTCTGCTATCAATGACTCCTTTCTAATTTCATCTTCTTCACCGTACTTTTGGATTTTCAATTGGTTTCTACGATCTATCAAATTCCATGTGTGGTTTGACATCCATATTGGACGGTTGCTTTGCCTTTCGCCCAGGGTCGATTTCGCTGATTCATTTACAGCGGTCTTGAAATTTGCCCACATTTCTTCGGAAGATGGTGAACTGCTCTGATTTGTCAGCTTTTCGTCCATTGCAATTTGGAATGCCTCCTGGTAACTGGGTATTTTCAGCTTTTCCACATCAATGATATTTCTTTTGATATGAGATCCCGCATGCTTTAAATTTTAGCGAATTTTTCCGACTAACAGTTCGTGGTCGCTATAAATGTCAGCTCCTCTACAGGTTCGTACATCTAGAAGCTCTTTCCTTTTTGGGGCATTGTAGAGAATATGGTCGATCTGGGTTTGAGTTTGACCGTCTGGGAAGGTCCACGTATACTTATGTATTTCCTTATGAGGAAATAACGTGCCTCCAATAACGAGGTTATTTACCACTGCAAATTCTACCAGTCTTTCGCCATTCTCATTGATTTCACCCATTCCATGCCTACCCATAACTGTTGGGCCGTAGTTTGCATCATTTCCTACTTTTGCATTGAAGTCTCCCATCACAATCAGACGTTCTCTAGTTGGCGCCGCGGAGACCACTGCGTTCAGAGCACCGTAAAAGGATTCCTTTTCTTGTTCAGAAGCTGCTTCGGTCGGTGCGTAGCATTCCACTATTGTCACGGAACTGTCGCGGGTTTTGAGAGTTGCCGTTATGATGCGCTCACTGATGGGGTTCCACTTTGTAAGACATTTTGCAGCCCTCTTTGATAAAAATATAGCAACTCCCTGTCTGTGGTATCGGTCTTGGCCAGAGTGTAAACAAAGGTATTCATCAATTTGTCGTTTGCCAGATCCTTTCCATCTTGCTTCGCTTACTCCCAATATATCCGTTCTGTAGGAACTCATTATTCTTGTGGCGTGTATATCCTTACCATTTGTTCTCATGGTCCTCACGTTGTAGGTGCCCACTCTCAACACACATTTGTCTCTGAGGAATTTTCTGTTTGATGTTTTCTTCTGTGCAGGGTTCGAAAAAGTTGTTATGTTCTCGTTGTCCGTAATCGTAGCATTGGTCGTTTGGGGAGGTATCCGGTGTCCGAGGCTTGGTGGCGGTGTAGTAATCAATGTAGTTTAAGAGGACAGGATGATTAATCCTGCGCCTCCGAGGCCTGGGCTGACCCTGTGGTTGGCTCAACCAGGTTTTTCTGTTGGGGTGTCCTTCCCTTAGCCGAGGTGAGGAATTTAAATTTAACAAAAATATTTATTTTGACCTGCTTGATTGATCATGATTTGAAAAGAAAAATTCTCAGAGAACCGACACCACGAAAAAGAAAGACTCTCGAAAACTCTCCAACCCATTGTGGAATAAACTATTCCAGGCAGAATTACAATTCCGGATTCGGAGCTTCTGCGATATCGAGAGCGTCAGGCAATGGGTTAGCAATAGAAGACATTACTGGAATGATCACCGTCAACAGAACGGATCCGGTGATTCTGTTAATTATAAGAGGATGAAATCACATCAACCAACAGACCCTTGGACGAGCACAAAAGAGATGGATGTGTAGTTGGACATCCGCGTCCTAGAAGTAATACCTATAACCGGCAATAATCAGAGACACTCATATATCGAGAATAAGTGTTTCAGAAATTATTTCAGTTTTATCCTTGAATATAACTGCACACACATTATGACAGACTACCGAACTAATCTAATGTATACCAGACAATAATCACAATATTTTTGGTTTTAAACAGGTTAATATACATATTTTTGTTGGCTTATTTTATTGCTTAATGCTCTCACCATTTTTCTAAGATATGTCTTTTCATTCGATATCGATAGTCAGTACCTACTATCAATACGATCAGTCAACACTACCTAACCCCACTTTTGGCACAGGGAGGCAAATAAAAGCTGCATTACACTGCGCTCAGTGTGACACATTTGCCTCCTCTTCTCTTCGTATCTTATTGTTTATTGTATTTTATCATCCTTAGGTCCATTCGGACACTTGGAATCGTCATTTGAACATTATGGGTACCTACACCTACAATGACCCTGTGGAATTGCTAGGGATACGGATTCGAGTCCGCTCCGTGTTGAGTGTGTCGAAAAAACCCTTAATATGATAAATCGGATCCGATCTCCGGATCCGTTAATTTGTGCCGGATCCGATATAAGCATTTTGATGCCGGATCCGCCGGAATACCGGATCCGTTTTTCCGGATTGCAATCCCTAAGTGTGAGATGTAACATATTAACACGGAGTTTTTTTTCCATGTGGGTAGCAGACTATAATTTTTCTTCTTTCTATTTTATAAACATTAAAAGTATCATTCTTCTCTCTTTTTATGAATTGTAAAAGTGTCATTCTTCTTTTTCTGTGCTTATGTCAGTTATAGAGGTCTGTTAAGCAATGTGAAGCTAGACTAGAACCTGTTTAATTACCTACCGATCAAGCCTGACAATCGGAATCAGAAACGTAAAGCAAGACGGGTATAAGCTAGTAAATATGATAACATCACTTGTCTTTTTTTTTTAATTTGTTATGAGTTGATGAAGAGTAGATCGCATTAAAGGAGGAAAGATTCAGTCGACTGAGGTGTTTGCAGAAAAAACATGACTTCAATATCGGAATAATAATAATAAAATTTTGAAATCCGTTTACCATTGTCATTTAAAAAATGAGCCGATATCGGCTTTTCGTAAAAGCTAAACGACTCCGATTAAGTAAGAGTAGTGCTTGACTCCACCTATGTGAATAATCCTTATCAAACGTGCGGGTGTGGATGAGTACACCGCAAACATTCAAAGTAAAATATTCATCAATCTCAGGTTAAACTCCTAATACACTACGTGTGCCTGTACTACATAGGTACTATACGAGTATCGATTCTCAGCTTCCATTGTCGTACCGTATACCTACCATAGAATATTTATGGAAGCTGAGCTCGCTTGGCGTATCCGATATTGCTTAACGATACCTCCAATCTTTATATCCGTAGTTACACTAAGGCGTAATGGTTTATATTCAAGATCCTATCAGGCGGTAGGTAAATACTTAATCCCCGCCGTCACTCGAGTTTTTATTTTTTATTTTTATTCCGATATCAAATCTATGCCATAGAGCCTGTATAACCAGGGACGTAGCTACCGCCGAATCACCGATACGGGGACCCTGCTGGATGATTCACGAAAGTGTCTAATTCGAACTTTTCTCAATTATTTTCTTTAGGGTCTTAAAAATCATGTTTAGGTAAACAAGAATAATTCAAATTTCGCCCTCTTTTGTAACTCTACCAAGCCTTAAATTATATTTGGGTTAACATACGAGTAGACGGATATCAAACTTAAATGTAAAGACTGATGCCTATACCTTCTGCAAACTATTAAACTAAAGATTATACTATAATGAAACGAATGTTTCAGTTTCGTGGAGTAATCGATTAAGTATAAAAGTGCTAAAAACTGTCGATTTAGTGCAAAACCCCTTTAAACCTTAAATACTTGACACGTTTTAAATATATACTTTTTCGTGAATAGTCCTGCTAAAGCCTGATGTTAAATATGTTCAACCTTCGGATTGGTAAGAAATTTCTTGCTTTGCAATAAAATTGCGTGAAGTGATTTAAAACACGTCTTAGTATATTTAGGACACATACAGATTAACAAATTGTAGATAAAGAATGCGGGATAGCAACCATTGACATTAAAATTAATATTTGTAGGTAGATTTTTGATAGTTTTTTTTCGAGCTTTCAGAAATAATTTTTTAACGTTCAATGTTTCAATATAGATTAAATGTATTTTTGTATAAATTACGAATTTGATCAGTATTCATAGTAAGGACTGTAGGACAACGTTTGCCGGGTAGCTAGTAATAGATAAAGTGAGGGAATGGAAGAGCTGGGATCAATAATCTAGGAATGAAAAGTAAAAAATGTGCCGGAATGAAAATATTGTTGAGATAACAATAGTAATGCTCCCAGTTCTTTGGAGGTCAGGACTGCATGCTGTCTATTTTTGACCCTCTCAACTACAAATGCGAACCGCTAAAAGAATTTTTAGTGAATTCAAAACTGATAACATTTATCTTAGGACTCCAATAGGACATAATGGCTATTAACATTCTTTCTTTTTACTAGGATTATTATATTACTGAAATATTCTTCAGTTTTTTGTGATTTATTATATTTTTTTATCTAAAATAACTCCTAGAAGCATATAGAATAAGATAAGTTGGAAGTAAAACAGGTATTAGGCTCACAGCATATTGATTCAGGGTCCCTTTAAGGCGAGCTACGCCACTGTTTTCTAAAAAGCTTTAAACCTTCTAAGAAAATGAAATCTCATTCGATATCACTTCTGGAACGATTAATATCAAAGTCAAAGTAATGATTAAAGAAAAAAAAATACTCATTTATTTTTTTTTTATTTTAATCATAGCGATACAAAAAGTTACAAGTCTTATCTAATGGAAATCTGCCCATCTTACTTGATTTGTAAAATCTTATCGCAACTTTTAACGATATTAGCCTGTAACGAAAGTATCTATCCATAGTGAAATCATTTCGCTGACAGGTGAAAGTGGTGTGACAACCTCTCCCTATCCCCCCCCTCCTCTTGGGACAAAATAAAATATTTAAAATCACAAAAAATACACGTAATATTCTCCGGACCCACCCCTTCTCGAAATCACGTGATTAACAGACGATCCTTCAACCCATGACGCGAGGGTCGTACTGAGGAACCAACTTTACCAAAACAGGCTACGAACCATATCTATCATTTACCATCTCGGAATGAATCGGAGATCGATATTGAACATTTAATAAGATATGAAATTTGGGAGCATCACGCATTTTTTAACATCAAAATTTAACCCTCCTTCTTCTACCTCCCACAAGCCGAATAATGCCTCATTTCGATATAACTTATTTGCTTCTTCTTTATCAGGCGTTCCTCCACTGCTGGACTCCTTCAAAGTTTTCCACATTTTTCTATCTAACGCTTTTCTCAACCAGGATGAAACTAGAATAGAAAAAGGTGGAAAGAAGAGGCCTACATCCAGTAGTGGAGAGATCCCCGGTGGAGATTGTAAGAAGAGAAGAAAATGTGAAGAAAATAATACAAGCGACGTGATTAAGTACCTAGCTGTAGCAACCTTTCTGAAGAAGTCAAAAGTCAGGCAAACAAAGCTGCCACTGTAGCTTGATGCCTGAAAGCTGCAGGAAGAAAAAAGAATAAGTATTTATAAAATCTTGATCAGACCTATCCTGACATAATATGATATAAAGTCAAGAGCCTTCTACGTACAATAGAGATGAAGACTCTCTGCCCCATTGTAGGATCAACACTCTGAGAAAGAGCTAAGAACTCCGATATTAGGAGAACCTGCAATGTTCTTATGTTATGCGATGGTGTAGATCTAGAAGACGTTTCTGGAGAGACCACCCAGAGCAGATTCTGAAAGGGTTAAAAGAGAAGTAGCTGATTTTATACCAAAAGGTAGACCACTAAAGAGGTGGAGGGATATCTGAACATCTACATCTCAGGAAAATGATCAGAGAGAAGAAAAGACGCAGTCTTAACAGAAATATAAGGAAATGTGTTATTGAAATGAGGTTTTATACGCATATTTTATTATGATGCTCGTAGACTTTACTTGTTTTAACCTCAATAGAGAATGGAATAATAATTATTATTATTCTAGGCTGAAAACTCGCATACATTAAAGTCGTCTAGCTCATTTTATAGTTACACACCTAATAACCGCGTTGACAAAGGAAATAATCGAGATGCATAATATAAGACATTATAGTGGTAGTTATTCGAGACAATCTTGGCTTTCACTTTAGTCCTAAGTGTCAAAACAATCTGCTTTATACATGTAGATTCGCTCTAATTAACCGAGTGTATTCACTCCGATCTGAACCCGTATTCTAAGTTTTATCGGAAGGTAGTCCGGAAGTAAAGTAAGTAACACGATAAATTTTGTATGGAAAACATGTATACGTATATCAAATGCGAGAATCGCTTTTGTTTCTAGAAATATCGTTGTGGCGGCGCTATACACGTTTTCCATACAAAATGTTTCGTGTAATTTTTCTTTACTTCCGTGACTTCTTCTTCCTCTTCTTTACGTGCCCTTTCGGGTCTCCTCAACGTTGGCGATCACGTTGTCGGATGCCGGTCCAGTCTTTTATGTTGCGCAGCAATGATGTCTGTCTCCGGCCAGTTTCTCGGCGTCTCTAAATCTTGCCCTTCAATATAAGATGCAGGAGATGATATTTTTCTCCTCGCAGTACATGGCCCAAGTATGAGATCTTGCGAACCTTGATAGTTAACAGTAGCTCTCTGTCTACTCCAGCTCGCCTTAGGACTTCGGTATTTGTTATCATATCTGTCTAGGCCCGTGGTCGTCATCTGCGGCCCGCGACGAGTTGAGCAATTTCAATAGAAAATGACTACCAAAATCAATTTCTCGTACGAAGTTGATTAAACAGAAAACGGAAGTCAGGAACACGGAAATACCTAAAATTCATTTTAAAATAAAATGATATAATTTATCCTTTTGATCGTAGCTACTTGGTGGAACATACTTCGAACTTATTTGAAAGAAACAATAGGTATATTTAGTTTTTTTCCCGAATTATTTTATTGAGCTAACCGATTTTCGAAGACCGAGCGTCTTCTTCTCCAGGCTAGTAGATGTTAAATAATTTACGAAAAGTTATCCAACAGGAAGCAGAAGCTATATAATTCAAAAGTAGAGAGAAAAAAAACACAAAAAATAAAAAAAATGAAATTAACTATGTATCATGATAATTAATTACGTTTGTATTTCTAATAAAAATCTTTAATATAATGTAGGTATAAATTTTTTTTCAATTTACATACCAGGAGAGTTCAAAGCATTCTCGGTATGGATATGAAGGAAAAGGCAAAAAAATCTGAAATAATTATACAATTCTATATACTTCTTGGTCTTTTTCAACTAGAACGCGCTTTTTAAAACGCCAATTTATGTATCTTTTCAACAGCTTCAAAAAATGTTTTATCCTTCTCTGAAAAATAATGTTTATTGGCCACCTTGAACTCTTCAATTCAAAAGCTTTCCACTAATGTTTATTTCTCAGTTTCGGGAACGAAAAATGTCGGTAGGTACCAGGGCTAGGCGTTGAAATAGTTGATTGAAATTTTGGAAACCATTGTATCGAATACCAGCCTTCGCAACACGCGCCTAGTGAATCGGTGCGTTGTCATCGAGGAGCAAGACATTTTCTAATTTCAATTTTCCTTGACGATTCTCTTCAAATGCTTCATACAAAACCATGCATAGTGCTAGTGAAAGCTTATGAGGTATTACTTTGGCGTACTTTGAAATAGTTACTAAGCAAAAACTCTTTTTCGACCGATTTCATGACTTTGAAGTCCTTCGGAGATCTGCAGATTTCTTTACCCACTGTATTGACTCACGTTTCTCTCGAGCATAACGACAAACTCAGTTTCCATTCCCAGTAATAATGCGAACAAAAACACTTCTAGAATTTTCACCTCACAGCTCCAAACTCTCAATAGAAAATTCAATTCGCTTTTGTTTCTGCGGTAGTGTGAGGATTCGTGGTACCCATCTTTCACCAGACTTTTACGAGTTCCAAAAAGTCATGAACTGTTGACTATTGAGTGTTTTGATATCCACGGATAGCTTGAATGATCTTTGCACGAATTTATTTTTATTCGAGCATATTCTCGACATTTGTCATATTTTCTTCCGCGGAGGATAGAAGGCTCTTGCTGCCCCTATTACACACTTATGTAATTTCTACCTCCGGATCAAGGCTCTGTATAAGCATGCTGCCGAGGTACCTGAACTTGTCTACTCTCTCGACATTTCGTCCCATCAATTGTATCACCGTGCCGGTATAATCCTGTTCCGAACGTCATCCACTTAGTTACTTCCGTGACTACCTTCCGATAAAACTTAGAATACGGATACTGAACACATACTTATCACATGGTGCCTCAGTCACCTATCAATATAAATCATTCATCTTTGCATAAGCAACCCGCCTCGCTCAATTAATCACACTTGGCTCTAAATAATTACACTATGCATGTCCTCTCCTTTCAACATCTCAGTATATTATAGTAGTACATAAAACTGACCGACTAACGCTATGACGTTATATCCGCGGGTCTAAGTAGTGTTGCGTTACTTCTGTTGTATTTGGGGGGGGGGGGTCCCTTATGGACGCCCGGCGTTTCTGGTCGGGTAGTGCCGGACTAGCACCGGCTAAACCCCCCCCCCCCTCTTCTTTGCATTGAATAAGACCCTCCACCACCCGAGTATTACAGGAATTTGGATATTCCTTTTTACTCGCATTATATGAAGCCAAGACGGGACTCCGACATCGCCGTAAGGGTTCCACATCGGAGTAAAATCCCGTCCGATAATTCAGATAGCCAAAACTTATTCAATGTCCCACAACTAGGATCTTTTTTTATTTTCTTTTCTCTTTCTTTTTTACAAGTGTGTTAGTGTATCACCTGATGTTAGTATATATATAAAAAACAAAAAAAAAAACAAAACAAGCATCATCTCAGAGTGCCACGTCATCAAGCACGTGCCGCATCAGCTCAAACCACGCAGCGCAAATGCAAACTCCGCGAGAGAACCGACCAGAACTCCCTAAACAAAATACGTCCTAATCTATTAGACCCGACCTAACCGATCCTAACCTATCAAAACTAATAGTAATCTCTGGGCTCCCACGAAAATCCACACTCACGCCACGCCGGCCAAGCGACCGACACCAATGCCAGAGACGCAGACAAATATGTACATACACACACACACACCTACTTACATTCATACATCAGGAACGCGTGATATTATTCAGTTGGGGACAAGTTATTTTTTTTCCACTCTCCTTAATTGGAGTTAAATTAAGCTCCTAAATGTTGTACAAACAGCCTAATTTGGTGGTTCCCCCGGACGCCTCAGCAAATCCCATCTTTCTGTCCATGACTTTGCAAACCTTATGAAGCTTCTCATATTCGTCGGGTTTCTCAGAAGATCCACACAATTTACTGGACCTGGCACCTCCATTGATATGCTAGAGATCATCACCTCCCTGGCATCCGCCATTATCCGCCCTCTTCTTTGCAGTCGTATTCCTGTTTTTCAACCTACCACGATGCTGCAACTTTCCTAATTGTTTGTCTGTCTGCGGCTTTCATCTGCCTCCTTTCACTTCATTATTGCCTCCATAAGAGTCTAGCATTAGCCCCACTATTGTTTCAGCGTATGCGTAGGTATCTTCCCGTTTACTTCTGTTGTATGAAATTTTATTTTATATTTTTTATACTTTTTTATAATGGTTTTGTTTGTTCTTATGACTCGGGATATCTGTTTTGACCATTATCAAAATTTCTTACCCATAATTTATTTATTCTGTTGACTTTAAAATATATATTTCTCTAATTGTTGCATTATTATTTAATGTTCCATTTAATAACTCTTAATTGTTTATATATATTTCTATTTGTATTATTAATTGTATTGTATTTTTGTTTTCATTCAAATTTTTATTTTTATTATAGCTTTGTAATTGTTAATCTATTTCAATTGCTTTATTTTTTAATGTGATACCTACTCTATTTTGATTTGTATCTTTTGTTTTTATATATTTATCGATGTTTATACTTTTATATAACTACATAGGTCCTTTCTTTTTAAATATTTTTAGTTATATTTGTTTTATTTTATTTTATAAATATTTACATTGGATGATTTAGGTAATATGTTGGATGAGTATTATTTATTTATATTTATGTTGTTAGATTGGATATGCATTTGTTTATTCACTCTATGTGATTAGGTTTTTGATTTCAATTTCCAAATATATTTTACTATTTTTATTTTTTACTTTCATAATACAAAAATTCAATTTTAGATACCTAATACTTCTGTAATACCCACGAACGGGCACTGCCTTTTGGGATTTCTCGTTTATGTGATATTTGATATTATTTTAATCTATTATTTGTATAATCTTGTTGTTTTTATGTTTAATTTGCCTGCTAAATTTTTTATGCGAGAAATATAGAAAGATTTCATTTATTTTATTTTATTTTAATCGAAAACCAAAAGACGCACATCATGTAAGTATTTGTACAAATTCACTTATTTTTCACCACCGCTGTGCAATAGTAGGGACCGGCGACAAAGTCATACGTTGACGGGGATCCCCTACTAATAATACAACGACTTTCTTAGATTCTCATTAAGCTTTTATCTTGCTTTATGTTATCCCGTTTACAGTGCATTCTGATTCTCAACCCCTGTCTCTCTTTCGCTTTTTTATCGTAGTTTATTTTTTCAACATTTAAAGAGAGAGAAAAAAAGCTTTCTTTACACAGTTAGAATAAGTTGTTTGATATTAATCTAGGTATAGATGAGTTTTTTCGCTGAACTAATATTGATGTTACGATAATTCGAAGTTTTTAGCGTCTCTCGCGTTAAGTTAGAAAAAAAAATCAATTAAGCTTAATGAATGTCATGGTTTATCTCTAAGACCAAAGTTATTCATTATTTATTTAAAAACTAGCTTTCCTCATAGACGTTGTCCTGTAGTCTTTACTATGAATATTGATATCTAATTTGTAATGTATACAAAAATACGTTTAAAATAATTTTATGTTTATATAAATCAGAGTGTTGAAAAATTATTTCTGAAAGCTTGAAAGAAATTATATCAATAATCTGATAAACTCTGGTTGTCAGGTAGGTAAATAAAAAAATGTGTTGTTAAGGAAAGTTCATAGATGGCGCTGGCGTCGCAAGAAATCCGTACCATAGTACCTTTAATATTATACATACACAAACATACTCCCTTTAAGGCCCCCCGCACAACGCAAGCCAGCCCGAAGGAGACCAATCCGCAGCAAACCCGATCCACACGAAACCGACCCTCCAGCCCGATCAAAGTAATCAAACCGAAAAGCCGGCACCACACAAACCAAGCCCGCCGCGAACTACCCCCAAACCAACCAGCAATGCGGGGGCCTAAACCCCACTCGGGAGCATAGGGAGGCATCAAGAGCTCTCCAATGCGCTTGAAGGCGTCCGAGGCTCATTGTGCCCTTTCTGACCAGTTGAGATTAAATATACATACCTACTTAATATTCAATAATTTGATTATAATGTTACGCGAATTTGTAAAAAAAATAACTTCGCGGGCTTCTTCGATTTTTGACAACGGTCTAACTCACGGTCCCGATCTGATTTTTCGATTTCCTGCCTCTTACAGGATGCTCGACGAACCAGCAAAAAGAGCAGAGGTGCTATTCTTAGCCGGCAACCTCACGGCAAATATTTAATATTATATTTTATAATATTTCTAATTCATTATACCAACTTTTTTAGTTATTCTGTTATCCGGAGCGGAGAAGAATCCAATAAACCAAGCAGAAAAAAATAACTTTCAAATAAAAATACAATACAATATAATACATACTCTACATAGGTACCTACTATGCTAAAAAAAACTTACAAATATAATATTTCAAATATATAAATGTCAAAAGTCTCAATAAAAATTGTATACGAAGCAACTCAATCCTCTGTTTTTCATTTCAGAATAATAGTCATTATGTTGCAGGGTATTAAGAATCTGGTGAGTATTTTTATTAACAGCGCCCTATCTATGAATACTCCCTATTTCGTCTATATCTTGCACATAAAACCGAGCTTCATATCATATCCCCGAGGCAGCTCATCATCTTCGCCGTTGTCTCTCAACAGATGCTGTTAAAACTTTAATAAATCCCTGATATTCTCCGCGAATTGCAGCAATGCATGTATACTGCATAATATACTTACATGTCTTGTTTCAGCAACCTCGATTTTTTAAGAAAAAGCATAAAAACATAAATTATGGTTTGTTTTAAAATAAAATGGTTTTCAAACTTTTTTAAACATATTTACTTCATTAATTTCTAGCTAAGCGTTTTGTTAGTCTCCAGTATTAACATAAAATCTTCTAGGCATCAAGCCTAGAAGATAATTAATTAAAATGTTACACATATTGTACCTATACACTCTTACTAAATGGAGATTCTAAGGGAGCGTTCACACCATCTGATGTGCCGATCAGATCTTCGCTCTGCGGATGATTACGGAGAAGCTTTTGAGTAAACATCAGAAGCTTTTCTGTGCATTCGTAGATTTGGAAAAGGCATATGATAGGGTAGACAGGGGTAAATTATGGGAAGTTCTATCAATTTATGGAGTGAATAACCGGTTGATTCGTGCCATTGCTTCGCTATATTCGGAAAGTACTGCGTGTGTGAAGGTGAACAGTCACCTTTCACCGGAGTTCTATCTTACGAAAGGTGTAAAGCAAGGGTGCGTCATGTCACCCTGGTTGTTTAATTTGTTCTTTGATTTTTGTGTCAGTGGGTTAAAAGATATAAATATAGGGGTTGAACTAAATGGAATAAAGGTATGTGCGCTTATGTATGCAGATGATTTAGTACTTATGGCTGAGTGTGAAAATGATTTGCAAGAACTTGTGTCAAGTGTGTTTGAAAATTGTGCAAAAAATGGTCTAAAAATGAATGTAAGCAAAACAAAGGTTTTGGTATTTGAAAGGGATGAAGCAAGAACGAATTGCAAAGTAACCGTAGAAAATGAATGTCTTGAGCAAGTGAATGAGTATGTGTATTTAGGAAGCATGTTTAGTCGTGATGGAAAGTGTGAAAAAGAAATCGAACGTAGGAAAGTTGCTGGTTGCAGGGTGGGCGGTGCACTAAGACCTATAATGAGAAACAACCACGTCTCATTACAAGCAAAGAAACTTGTGCATAACGCAATCCTGCTACCATCGATGATGTATGGTTGTGAAACGTGGACATGGACGAAAAAAGAAGAATGTAGTATAAATGCAGTAGAGATGAAATCTCTACGAAGAATATGTGGAAAAAATTTATGGGATATGGAAAGGAATGAAAATATTAGGAAAGAATGTGGTATGGAAGTAAGTGTTGTGACAAAGATGAAAGTTAATAAGTTGAGATGGTTTGGGCATGTGGAAAGAATGGATGCAAACAGAATGACAAAGATAATTCATAAGGTTGAAAGGAAAGGTGTAAGAAAGCGTGGGCGACCGAGAATGACGTGGATCGAACACATCGATTCCGTCCTCAAGGAAGGCCAGGTAAGAAGTAAGAGAAATAGGAGAAGCTGTATGAGAAATGGTATGTCGGTGGAAGAAGCGAAAGAAGTTGCTTGGATAGAAAAGAGTGGAGGTCCGTTCTCTCTGCCTACCCCTTTCGGGACACGGCGTGATGGGTAAAAAAAAAAAGCTGTTCTCGCTCCGAGCGCACTCTGGTAACATTCAGTCTTCAACCGTCAATCAACGTAGTTGGGTGTGTTTGGTATTTAATTGCTTGTTCCTACATAATATTATTCGCATCCGAAAATGTCGTTGAGCTTTTCGATTGAAGAATTAGGTGTTATGTGTTTAATTCTCGACGAAGAAGAAAATGTTAAGAAGGCTAAGTTAAGTAAGCCCGTAGTGGTTCAAATATGAAAAAAAAAATACCTCTTAAAATCGAACACTAATAATTATTGATTCAATAATTTGCATCAAATCAAGAGAACGGAGCTAGAATGGTGCGAGAATGGTGCGAAAATGGAGCGAGAATGGACCGGAACCGATAGTGTGATCACTTACATTGGTTTCTATTTAACTAATATTATACCAGACCGAGAACGGAGCGAGATGGGACCCAGATCGAACCTATGATATGAACGCACCCTAAACGTGCCATACCTTTGCTGAAATAATTGGCTATACAATTTTTGGATCCGGCCATTAAAATATTTTTAAAAGCATCGTGGTAGGGACGTTGTTTTCTCTTTTCTTCTTGTTTTATTACGATTAAGCTATTAAGTTTTGAATAGGTATAATTTCGCCATCCTATATATGGTTTCATTGATTGCGTCATTACACTTTGGTGTTCTTCTCTAGAAGGCATGTAGGTAGGTACGTTGATGTTTGAACAAGACGTCCCCTCTATGGTACTTTGAAATGATGGCCACAACACATTCTCGACAATAAACACCCAATAATCGATGGAAATACAATTTCAGACTGTATTAAAATTTAACGGATGTTGTTAAAAAGTGATTTCCAGGGCAGTTACCGTCTTCACCGGATGTCACAATACCGACGCCGCGCCGGGCCCATTCGGTTAATAACAACCAAGAACCGACGTGGAATAATTCCAGAGAACCTAATATTGGTTAGGGAATCCAATCCAGCAAACGCGGGATCAATCATGCGGGATCCCGCACTTTTGCGGTACTTAATATAAAGAATAAGAATGGGCTCAGATGAAGTTCTGACATATATATATATATATATATATATATATGTTTGTCAACTAGCACTTCGTGGCTCAAACCGTCTGTGAATTACCGGGGATGTTGGCTCATTTCTACTTGTTGGCTCTTTTGTCACATACTTGATCAGAGTCAAAATGAGATTTTTACATTTTCGGTATCACCACGTGATCCTGAGCCGATTCCTGCCTATAACTCATTTTGAGCCAATATTTGACATTTTGTGTGACCATATATACACTCCGATATACCTTTTTATCTGAAATATACATTCTCACTTAGGAAATCATTTTGACAATTTATTAAACAACAATAATCGATCAAAAATTGCAACGTTGCCAAATCATATTACTGTATCAATGCCATCCACGAAAGTAAATAAATTAATGTAGCAAGTCCCCACATTTGTAAAAATGTGATAACATTTGTATTAAGATCAGAAACAACGCCTATACGAACGCGCGAACCTTTTGTTGAATGCGCATATTTTGTTTGGCTCAGTTGCGTAACGAAGACATTACCAATACTATTACACTTAAACATCGCTAGGCTTGGGGGAACTTTATCAAAATGCGAAGATAAACAATTAAAAACACGTATGAGAGTGGTACAAATGATTGAACATTTTAATAAATACGCATGATTTACATTATTACAACTTATTTAGATCGAACAGAAAGCAATATTTGTAGAGATCCATCTCAATTTTGGAATTATATTGCCAGTAGAAAAGTATCTTCGGAATATCCGGAACAAATGTCCTTGAACGATAAAACGTACTCGGACCCACAGGATGTATCAAATGCGTTCTCATATTATTTTTCCTCAGTTTATAATCATGTTCCACCTTTGTTAGATATTGATAACTATTCCAATGTATCTGCAGAGGGTGATTTTTGTAATGGTTTCAATGTTTCTCTCAGTGAACTGGACTATAGTTTTAAAAAACTTAAATCGACTCGTTCGTCTGGACCTGACCAAATTCCGGCGTATTTACTTAAAAATTCCTCAATGGAGTTCCGGGGTATATTCCATTTCTTGTTTAATTTGTCTTTTAAGTCGGGAATATTTCCAACATTATGGAAAACCACAAAAGTGAACCCAATACATAAGGGGGGCGACAAATCGAATATACAGAACTATAGGCCTATTGCTATCATATCTACACCAGCTAAACTACTGGAAATTATACTTCATAAAAGAATATGGGACTCTGTGAAACATCTTCTCATAAATGAGCAACACGGCTTCAGACCTACCAGATCTGTTGTCACAAATTTATTGTGCTTCAATACTTACGTAGGGACATATTTGGATGAGCGGTCACAGGTAGATGTAGTATATACGGACTTTCAAAAAGCGTTCGATAAAGTAGATCACGACATACTTATTCAGAAGCTAAATGACGTAGGTTTATGTAACAAAATGATAGTATATGTGGCAAGCTATCTTCATAATAGACAGCAATATGTAAGATACTGTGGTTACGACTCTCAGAAATATTTTGCTTATTCAGGTGTACCCCAGGGCTCAAACTTGGGCCCACTACTGTTTACAATATTTATAAATGACATATATAAAAATATAAATAACTGCAAATTTCTTCTCTACGCTGATGATCTGAAAGTGTTTAAGGAGATTACTTGTTTGAATGATGCAAAGTTACTTCAGGGTGACATTGACTCGATCGTAGAATGGTCTAACGTAAATAAATTGAAATTTAGTGCCCCCAAATGTCATGTAATGTCATACACCAAAATAAAAAATCCCATTGTATATGATTATGTCATGGAAAACTCAAAACTGGATAGAATATCTGAAGTGAAGGATCTAGGGATTACATTTACCAGTATCTTATCATTTCGAAAGCACGTCGAAAATGTCGTGGATAAGGCTTTTAAAATGCTCGGGTTCATTATCAGAAGTACAAGTCATTTTCAAAATCCCAATACTTTAAAATTACTTTTCGAGTCCTTAGTGCGCTCTGTCTTAGAATCTGGATCTATAATATGGTCTCCATATGAAACCACACTCATTCTAAAGTTAGAGAAATTCCAAAAAAAATTTGCTAGGTATTACTACAAACTGACGTATGGGTATTACCCTTACATGTTTCCATCTCTGTTTATTAATGGGTGTCTGGGTCTGTCTACTCTCCAGAAACGTAGAGACGAATATTTGATTCAACATTTCTTTAAACTATTACACGGTTCCATAAGTAACCCAGAAATTTTAGAACAGATACAACTGTATGTCCCTGACTGCTATGGGAGATCTCGTCATCACAATTTGTTTTACTGTTCAACTGGAAGAACTAATCTGATTACTTATTCTCCAATAAATAAAGCAGTTCGACTTTTTAATTATATATCCGAACAAATTGACATATTCAATGTAGTATATAACAAGTTTAAAGAGGTCGTATATTTTATAATTAAGTGAATATTTGTTCATTTTATTTATTTTATTATTTCTTAAATTTTTTTTTTTTTTTTGCATACAAGCTTTATATTTATTGATATCATGAGGTTTCATTTGTGCCACTTGGTTATTGATGTGTATGTATATATTATTATTTATGTATTTTTTAGCTTATAAGTCTAAACCATTATGTTCTTAATATAATGTAATTTTATTTTGTATATGTTGTCGATTTATCCATGCGAGTAAAGAGTAACACGAAAATTTCTGTCCAAGCATCTTCAATAAATCGAAATATCGATGATTGGATTTCATCGATGTGCGCGCTCACATTACTAGTTTAATAAACAGTATTATTATTAAGTGTCACTGCGCTCTGTGTTGATAATTATGTACCTATGTATGCAACTGTAGTGAATACTGTCCAGGTGATTACCTGTGCCGGTGCATGTTGTCAGATCTATCGCGCACCAATAATAACAATTATTGTTTGTATCATAGACATAAAATGTACTTTTAACTACATACTTAGTAACTTTTTATAATGTTATAATAATATTGTTTTTTTTTTCATATAATTTTTACCAATGTTTCATTGCCTGTATTTTTTTTTTTATATGCCTATATATTTTGTATTGTTTCTCATTATTCAGCGAAAAGGGTGCAAACCTGTTATGCTGAATTATGACTTTTTTTAGTTGTTAATCTATACTATGTACATAATATATAAAGAGGAAAGATTTGATTTTTTGTTTGTTTGTTTGTTTGTTTGCATCGAATAGGCTCCAAAACTACTGAACCGATTTGAAAAATTCTTTCACTTTTGGGAAGCTACAATATCGGCGGTGAACATAGGCTTTCCAAAAAAAAATGGGTAACCTACGAAAACTTCAATAATGTAACCCAAGGTGTAAAAAATTTACCTAAAATATTCTTTTTATCGCGAACGCTGTGAAAACTAATGATGATAGAATAAAACAATGTACCACAATTTTGTAGAAGACATCATTATTTACAAAAAGTATCGCGACAGCATATGTCTAACTATTATAGTTATGCCACAATAAGTGTTTTTTTATTTTAAAAAAATCAATAAAATGTCACCTCTATAAAATGCATTTTATTGGTATCTCGGTATTACTCCTTATTAAAATAAATTAGTTCATATTCAAGTCTGCTTCAATATGTTTGTATAACTTTTTGAATTATTCAATTCGGACATTCCATTCGAAAGTTATCACGAGTTTAAAAATGTGAGTATTGGAAAAAAAGCATAGTCTCTTATCATCTCAACTTATCCGATGCAGAGTGCGTAAGGGAGCGGGAGGGGACTGAGGGGTGTCATATTATCAAGTTTAGTAGAAATACCGCGCAAAGTAGTCACGGTGGTAAAGTGACGTAACACGATACATTGCAACGCAATAATTATTATTCCAGATTAACATATGCTATAAAATATTTTGAAAAAGTTAGGGATCTGTATGAAAACTAAATTATTTTTAAGTATCTATCTACGCGTGCGAAGCTGGGGCGGACCTCTAGTAAAATAAATAAATAAATAAAAAAAAATTTCAATATTACGATTTTATGAATGAATCGTATTTACGCACTTGATTATTATTGTTTTGAATGGGATACGAGAAGGTTGATCAATATTATGTGATATCGTTTTGTGACCAATATTTTTATCATCTTATTTTACTGACATTTTGTATACTTGCTTGCTTTGGATGACAGTTTGATATTTTAACATCTACAATACTCTTCTTCTCTTTCCAATGCGGCAATCCACTCTCGACCATAAAGAAGATTTTCAATTTTTTAGTCCAAATGAATAACGTGGTTTATTAAAAAAGATTTTTATACTTACGTATTATTTTATTCTTTTATTTTCAAAGGAATCGACATTGTTTAAATTGATTATATGAGTTTATTTGTAAATTTAGGTATATCAAAATATTATCTACTCACATACCTATAGATCCCTATCTACTTAAAAAAAATGGAGATGTTTAACTATATGAGGATTGACTTAGTCCTTTGCTCGGTCCTTCTCTGAGCAATCTCAACATTCCATCTTTTCTTGGTGGAACAGCCCTGCCAGCATTCGTACACTTGACGCGACCAAGGAGGTGTCATCAGCAAATCGTAGATTGTAGGTATTTTATTTTCTATTGTGGCCCATCTATGCCAGCCATCCTGGGCTCTTCTCGTGAAGTGTATGTATGTAGAGGTTGAAGAGGTCGGGTGAGAATATAATATAATGCCTGTCGCACTCCCTTTTAACCATTGAATGGTTACGATACGGGGCTCTGAATAATTATTGTTACACGCGAAATTCTTCCAAATATAGATATAACATTGACTATCAAGTGATTATGCCCCCACTGACGATACGGATGCTGCAGCTAAGGACTGTTTTTACGACAGTCTGGATGCAGTTATGTCTCATGTCTCAAGGCGCCACCGCTTGATAGCTTGACTTCCTCTTGAGAAAGTCCATGCGAGGAGCAAGAGGTATACCAATAACACAGAGGAATCCTACAGATGGTCCCGTGGGCGAAATGTGCGATCTGGAGTACGCGGACGACCTAGCGTTGTTCAATACGACAGTGGAGGAACTACAGCGCAGTGTTTCGAGACTCTGCAATTAAACAGCACGCTTTGGCCTTCGAGTCAATGCCAGTAAGACGAAGCTCATGGCAAATAAAGCCTGCCCCGATAAACAGCTACCGATAACCATTTATGGTCGCCAGGTCTCCAGGGTGGATAAATTTAAATACCGGGGAGCAACCATTACCACCACTGGTGACCTCGGGGCTGAGCTCCCGATAAGTACCTATCGATATGGCAAGTGGTGCCTTCAACAACATGACCAAGATATGGAAGGCGTCGGCGTTTAGTGTTGAGACGAAATGTAAACTGTTTAATGCGTGTGTGTTGCCTATTCTTTTATATGGGTGTGTGTCATGGCACCTGACCAAAGCCCAGGCACAAAAGGTATCTGCCTTTGAGACAATGTGCCTCAGAAGAATCATGAATATTAGATGGTACCACCGCATCACGAACTTTCTTCCTCCCATCAGGGTCCCGAAGACGAGGAAGACCCTCCCACACCGTGTTTCGTTCCTTCGAAGCAGAGCTGAGGGATTTGGACATGACGTGGGAGGAGGTCATTGAAACTGCTAGAGATAGAGCGCAGTGGAGGGCACTTGTTGCCTCCCTATGCCCCCAAGTGGGGTCACAAAGGGAGTATTGATTGATTGATCAAGTGATTATCAGACACAAACCGCCAAGGTCCCGAATCAGCTCATACTATTATCAATGAAACAGAAATTCGCTGGTAGGTATATTTAATTCGCGTTTGTACCTATATTGCGGTTATTTAATATGAATTATTATAGTATTAAAGGCTTATCTCTTTGCTAAAAATAATAAAAAATACATTAGGGACGCCTAACAGCGTTGTTTTAAATGCAATATCAATTTAAAAAAAATCTCAACTTTGGTGTTGGATGAACATCACGCAAAATTTAAAAAAATATATATATTTTATTCATGAATGAAATTGTAAATTGAAAAGTGTAACTTTTAGAGTATTCTTCAAAAACGTTACTTGAAACTTTGTAATACTTAGCCATTATACCGATTTGAGGGGTTAAATAAAACTTTGCAGTATTACGATATTTTTTTTTTTTATCCGAAATATATTTTCGGCCGACTATGCGACCATCTTCAGCGGAGAGTTATTAAAGTTTATAATAACTCTCCGCTGAAGATGGTCGCATAGTCGGCCGAAAATATATTTCGGATAAAAAAAAAAAATATCGTAATACTGCAAAGTTTTATTTAACCCCTCAAATCGGTATTTTAGAGTATTATGTCCGATAAATAAGATTTAATAAGATACTAAGCAGCTTTGATAATTAAACCCATTATAGTACAGTGACTTTATACATTACAGAATGCGTCAAATAAGGTAGTTATGTTTTTTTGCAAACTTGTAATATCAAATTTCTAAATATCTCGACTCTGGTGTTGGATGAACTATAATCAATCAATCAATACTCCATTTGTGACCCCACTTGGGGGCATAGGGAGGCATTTGGACAAGACCTCCACCCACGTCATGTCCAAATCCCTCAGCTCTGCTTCGAAGGAAAGAAACACGGTGTATGAGGGTCTTAGTCGTCTTCGGGATGATGTTGGTCTGATGAATAATCCAAGTTTTTGACCTCGAGCGCCGAATTCACCTTTGTCAAAAATCGAAAAACCGCGAAAAAATCGCTATGTTTTTATTATTTGGCGAATATAACCGTAAAGCACTATTTTTTGAAAAAAAAAACATTTACCGCGTTTTTAAAAAAGAGTAAATTTGCTACAATGTAATAACTAGATTTGTCTCTGTAGACCAAATAGATTCCAAGTTAAAGCCTTTATGATTTATTTCTTCTCATCAATTTATAATAAACGCTATTCTCATAAACTTCTCGTTAGAAAAAATCTAAATACCTACTCTAAAATACTTTAAAAAAATATTGTCATAAACGCTAGCCAAGTAAAAAAATATACGAGTCTAAATCACAACAAAAATAAAGTAGGTAGGTAGGTACATATAGGTCCTCAATAATACGGAAAATATGAAACAAACAGCGATGTGTGAATATTACGATCAGATATAGAAACCTACCTACCAATTCTACGTTTACAATAGCAGATGTATTATGCTATCGTGAGTGTGTTAGTGAGATCGATTTGGCAACGTTGTAAGAGCTAACAACTCTTGATCAACTAGTGTTCTTTAAAAATAGACAGTAAATAATTGAATATATAAGTGGAGAATAGAGTATATAGGAAGCTAAACGTAATCGTAACGCGGGGGTGTAACTTTCAAATTTATGTATCAACCAGGTAATTATATATTCCAGGTAAAAGGTTGATCAACCTTGGTGTGTTAAAATCAGATGAGCCAACATATGCCGTCTGACATAAATATATATATATATATATATATATATATATATATATATATATATATATATATATATATATATATATATATATATATTAAGATGTAAGTTTTACTCCATTTCACTGTGATCAGTTAGGCAGAGACTATGCTACTGCACTTGCATATGGGACGAGACTGTGCTCATCACCAGAATATGCGTTGGATTCGTCAAAAAGGTGTAGTGTTTCGACATTGTGCGCATGTGTCTCGTCAGGACCATCTCACAAAATGGCCGACACACATCGTGAAATCCGATGAAAGCGGGGAGCGCCGCATAACATGACTGAAAGTGATGACCTGACGGTCCTGACGAGACACATGCGCACAATGTCATATATATATATATTAGACCCAGTAGAACCTCATTAATAAAAGATTTATGAATTTTCGCTGGAAAATCGGGACTTTTCTTTGAAATTCATATTTTGAAAATAACCCTATTTTCAGTTTTCAAGTTACAGCTAAATAAGTTTTGCATTTATATTTAGTGTTGTGTGATCCTGGATCCAGTGTCGGAACTGAACGAAATCAATGTCATTTATTTTGAATTATGTACTCTATGGCGGGAGACCTAGTATGTACCCCCGAGTAGATTTGCGTGAAAATTCAAACTTGTTTTTTGTACTAACACATTTAAAAGAAATTCGCGGAAAATATATAATAGATTCTAGTATCATAATTAGCTAGTATTTGTTCCTCTTAAATCAATAAATGTGTTCATTTGAAAATACGAATCACAAAGCTAAACGATTAAACGTTAAAATGTTGTATTATATCGTTCCTTATAATAAGCTGATTATTTATACCTACCTCTAAAACATCATTATTTCCAATAGTTAATTAGTAATAATACTTCTAATAATTAAAGAAAAAAAATACCTAGTTATTTTTTTTCATTTTTTTTCTTAATAATAATAACCTACTTTAAACGAAAAAATGCCAATCCCGCAAAACCCGCGGGATTGATTACCTCAATCCCGCAGGCTTGCGGCATCGCAAATTTGATGCGGGATTGGCCTCCCTATTTAGGGTTATGCCGTGTTTTGATCTTTTCAATAAGTAATTAATTAGCTCGTACCCGTGTGGGATTATTTTTCAATATAATCGCAATTAGAAAATTTGTACGGTGACAACGACCTCGTAATAAATTAACTTGATTTTATGGTTGTGCAAATTTTATGAAATTGAGCTGTACTAAGATTTTCTGATTTTAAATTCTTTACGCCTTTTTGCAGTTTCAATACATCTATTTACACTAATCACTCGACAACGAGTGCAAAGGGTTAAAAAAATACATATATTTCTTAATATAATATTGTGTAAGTAGTTTAATAAAATTTATATTATGAATAGATCATTAGACTTGAGAGAGGCAAGGCTTCGTGTGGAGGACGCGGGGGACAGGGGGTTGGAGGATGAGGATTTGGAGAGCCGACCCCACGTAAATGGGATAAAGACTCAGGCAAAAAACAAGAAGAAATAGATCATTTTACCCATATAAAAAAAATAAACTTTATTACGATAATTTATTGATCCGAAAGTTTACAAAAAGTCTTCGCTGAAGATAGTTACTTGCGGCCGACTCAATCGAAAAAATATATTCCGGATCAAAAAAATATCGTGACCATGATATAACTCCAATAATAGGCCTTAACAAATTGAGAAAGGCCTACCGACATTATTTTATTTTGTGAAAAAAAAAACAAAATTGTTATACCAACACAATTTTTACGTAAAGTTATGAAACAATCCTGACCGTAATATAATGAAATAATACCGTAATATATTGACATTAAGTATCTAAATTAATTAAATATATTTTTATGGTGAAATAAGATGAGTTTTCGCATAATATCTCAGTGAAATTTTTATCCGCATCACTGATCTAAAGACGTTCTCTTGCTTGAAGGCTAACTCCGTATTTTGTCATGAAACTTTGTTCTCAACAGAAAAAGTCTGCCCTTTGACTCGACTCCTATAATATTACTAGGGGTCACCCGTTACCATGTGACGGATTGTTGGGCCGTCAGTATTTTTAGTATGTTTTGTTAACAATATTCTTTCGTTGCCAATGTAGTTGTCATCAGCCACTAATGAATATAGGTACCTAAGTTCTTCCCTTAAAAATAACTAATGCACTGGGTTCCTAGGGATCCGCGGTTTGCGGGATTGGATTCCCTACATACAAGAGAATGGGCAACACACACGCATCAAACAGTTTACATTTCGTCTCGACACTAAACGCCGACGCTTTCCAAATCTTGGTCATGTTGTTAAAGGCGCCACTGGCCATACCGATACGTATCGGAAGCTCAGCCCCGAGGTCACCAGAGGTGGTAATGGTTGCTCCCAGGTATTTAAATTTATCCACCCGGGAGACCTGGTGACCGTCGATGGTTATCGGTAGCTGTTTATCGGGGCAGGCATTACTCGCCATGAGCTCAGCTCCGTCTTTATTTTATTTTATTTATTTTTATTATTATGTCTTACTGGCATTGACTCGAAGGCCAAGGCGTGCTGTTTCGTCGCAGAGTATTGAAACACTGCGCTGTAATTCCTCCACTGTCGTACTGAACAACGCTAGGTCATCCGCGTACTCCAGATCGCACAGTTCGCCCATTAAACCATCTCTCTGTGTTATCGGTATACCTCTTGCTCCTTGCATGAACTTTCTCAAGAGGAAGTCCATAACAATAATAAACATAAATGGAGACAGTACGCAGCCCTGTCTGACTCCCGTGGTGATCCTGAAAGATTCAGTAGGACCACCTGGCGTTTTGACGTTACACTCGGAGTCTTCATACAGGGACTGCACCATTTTAACTATCTTCGGAGGTATACCGTACAGAGCTAAAATTTTCCATTTCGATGGTCTACGAGTATGTGGGATTTCGAAGGCCTTTTCAAAATCTATGAAGCAACAAGCGACTGAAGAGTTAAACTCTTTACACTGCTGAAAGATGCACCTGGCACAGAAAATTGGGTCCGTGCAGGACTTTCCAGGTACAAAGCCGCATTGTTGCTCTCTAAGGACAGCCAATATATGCCCCCGAATGCAGTGTAGTAATATCTGAGATAATACCTTACCGGGAACACTCAGTAGAGTAATTCCACGGTAGTTTCCGCATTCAAGGGGGTCCCCTTTTTTAAATATTGCGACGATGGATCCATTCCGCCAATCTTTTTGGCATCTCTCCTCTTCCCACGCCATTTTAAATATATCAAGAAGTGGTTGGCCAAGGGTGTCTATGCCTTGTTTGAGGAGCTCTGCGTGAATTCCATCGTCTCCTGGCGCTTTGTTGTTTTTAAGTCTCATCACGGCCAGCACCATCTCACTGTATGTCGGCGGGTCCTCACATATCCCAGTTGCCTGAGGTATATTCAGACCAGTCAACTCCTCCTGAAAGTTGTAAGGTGAGGAGGGCTCGGGACGGTTTAATATTGGGCAGTGACAGTGGCTCCACGAGAGTCTCGTATTGCCGTCACGGGTCTTTTTTGACCCCTGCCCCCGACCACGTGATTTCGAAGAGTGTCCTTGAGTCATTACCGAGTGCAGCAGACTGTGCTCGCCGTATCTGAGAGTCCAGGTGTCTTCTTTTATCTGTTCGTCAGAGTGCTTCACCTTGCGGCTCAGCTCCCTGTACTCAGACACCAAAGCGGCCAGTTTTTTAGGGTCTTTTTCGCTGTCTCTGAGGGTCTTAGCCGTCTGGCGATCTTCGATGAGACTCCAGGACCCATCGGACATCCATATTGGCCTCTTTTTATTATTGTAGTCGACAGAAGAACGTGCGGATTCCATAACCGCGTCACGAAAGCTAGTCCAGGCTGACTCAATTGGGGCAGCTCCGGGTGAATCCTGCAAGGGGACAAACCTTGTGCGTAACTCTGTCTCGTATGTGTGGCGACACTGAGTACTCTCTAACCTGCGTATATCCAGCGGGCGAGGAGCAGACGATCTTGGCTGTGGTGGAATTTGAATCTGAACGAACCCCCAAGGAGTTCGTGATCCGTGTCCATGTCTGCTCCCATCAGGTGCGGACATCCCGCAGGTCAGTTCGGCTGCTAGCCCTTACCAGGAGATGGTCTATCTGGTTTTTCGTTCTTCTGTCGGGCGAGGTCCAGGTGTATTTATGGATATCCTTGTGGGAGAAAAGAGTTCCCCCTATTAAGAGTCCATGGAGCTTGGCGAAACCAATGAGACGGCTTAGGAAGCTGTCTCATTGGTGTCATTCGACCCGTGCCGATGGATGCGTGACTAACGAATAGGTTAGTAACTAACGGAGGCTCCCTGATACCAGGCAACCTCAGGGTGACTTTTTGCCTTACCCCTACATGCAGGGATGTGTAGGGGCGGACTTTTATTTCTGGCTATGGAGGATGTACATGGCACCTTTGTAGAGCCGACCTGGTGTGTAGGATATAATAGGTACTTCCGCATCAGTGGTCAAAGTGGACATACATAAGTTCACATGATCGAAAGCATTTGTTGCAACCGAGAGATAGGAATCCTGTTGGGACCTATCTTTCAAAAAGATTATGGAGACCTTTTGCGGAGGGCAGGAGCCGGGTGGAAGCACTGTCACTCTGCAAGAGGCCTCTGGAGACGTGGCACAATAAGATGTAGCGCTCCAAAAATTCATTGAAGGATGTCACAATAGATCTTATTGGTCGCGGTGACTCAAAGGGCATATGGTCCATTGACCTTCTTTACTAAAAAAAAAAAAAAGATGTTCGACCCGCGGAAATGTTGCACATAATTACAGGTTTACGTTAATATTAGGTATATGAAAACGAAGTTAGGAACAAAAACGAAGAAAATTTGATTTCACTTTTGGTAAGCGGCGTTAGTCGTCATACAACCATTCAGTGTTCTGAGATATTCTAATATAGATTAAACGAAGCGTTTGAGACGTGGCGTCAGTGTGTCGCGGTGGTAATATCAAGAAGAAACCATTCCAATGGAAGACCCTACTTTGCCGGTTCCCTTTCTCCTCAATGGTACATAACTAACCATTTTATTTTGTCTTGTAAATGGGAGAAAGAAGTCAAAAATAAAATGGTTTAGCTGTGATAATAAAAGCGTTGTTTTGACGTCGCTTACATCTAAGGTATTTTATACAACGTGTTCTCTCGACGTTGATCAAACCAAACATGCGAATAATAAACAAAAAATACGGAAAACAATGCAAAAATTATTGAGAAAATCTGCTTCTCTCTCTATGGGAATATTCATTTTTATAAATTGATAAAATCATACATGTGTTTTTATTTATGTTTTCTTCAATAAGCGATATATTTGTTTAATACCAAGATTCGAACCCTTACCCTACTTTTAGTAGAGTTTAATTCAAAGAAAAAAGTATATTGGTATCAAACGGAAACTTTATAAAAAATATTGACATTTTTAGAAAAAAACTTTCCGAATCCAAATTTTCCATATTCCATAGTGAAGTGAAATTTCCTTCTTTTATTCGCACATTGTGTTTTGATGAAGTGTCGAAAAAACACCCTGTAACACAAAATATCACTATTTTATTACCTATATTGATACTTTTCTTAAAATATCTTAATATTGTGTCGACGGAGAAAATATGATTGCGATTTCATGTGAAGAAGGTCATTCTGCTGATGACCTTCTCCGAATTAGTAATAAGGTTTTAGGGGCTTGACTCGAATTTAGTTGCTGCAGCTAAGAATCTGATCTGACTTTCATAACCTTTGCATGTTTTACTTCACTGTTCAGACCACACAATAAAAAATAAAATTTGGTTCTGTTTTATTCTTCATTTAAACATAATATATGGCGCTGATTGTTTTTCATTTCTTGGCAAAAGGTTTAAAATTCTTAAAAATAAAGTATAGAAATAAAATAAATGCTTTGGGACATAAATATATTTTCAATTTAAAAACTTTATAAAGATAACATTATATAGGTACCCATTCCTATAGAGGTGGGTAGTCAATTTTAAATAATGCCAAAGTATGTGGGAGTTTATAAAATACCAACGAATACCCGGCGTGTGCTTCTTTGTTTAAAAAAAATATATGATTAGATCGACTCGATAACCACAAGCGATTAAACATTCTGATGAATATGACAGATCTGTGTTGTCAGTCTGTAGGTATTAATGCGTACTTATGCTGACAAACTAACAGAAACTTGGCATGCAAATTGCACAACAATTATGCGAGTTAGGTACACTTCCATAAGAAAGACCTCCACTCGAGCTAAAGTAGTTTTGGAATAATTGATCTTCGACGCAAGAATAAAAAAGAAAATACTTTTCGATTTATTTTAGTGGTATAAAACTAGATTTGAAACGGATATCCGGCTACTATCCGGTATCCTGCCTATCCGGCGGCATAAATGCTATCCGGCCGAATACCGGATAACGAGCACCTATCCGGCCGGATACCGGATAGTAGAAAAAGATATGTTTGGATAACTAATTGACTTATTTAATAAGTATCACTTAAGAAATGCACCTTGTAATCACAAGAAAAAATCTACAATTGATTATTTAACATACTGCATTAAGGGTAAATTATTGAGAATGAATACTTATTTCTTTATATAGAGGTAGCAAGCGGCTCGCTTGTCTCCGTAAATAAGGAAAGTTTAATAAAAATACGTTTCGTCATATATAATCCTGCTGGAAGATAAAGATAGATTCCCCGATTTCTGGAACAATAACGTTCCGGCAACGGAGTCAGTCCAACTGGTATGCCGCCTAAGTTAGCGTAATTTATGCGTTATACCCACGGTAATTCACGAACTGCCCAGGATCTACCATAGACTTCTTTATCATTCAGCGAATTTTATAAATTTTGAAAAAAAAAACACTGATATTTTAAGAGGAGCGTTGTTCTTCCTCTCATCAGAGTCCGCTTCTTCGAAGCAGAGCTGATGAATCTGGACATGGTGTGGAAGGGGGTCATAAACATTACGCAAGATCGAGCGCAAGGGAGGGGTCTTGTTGCCTCCCTATACCCCTAAGTGGAGCGTAAAGGGAGTTTGGATTGGATATTGAGGGAGCCGTATACCTAAACAGATTGGGAAACTGTGCACTAATGCTATCCTGGATACGACCTTTGTTCCGAGGTTTAAAGTTAAAAATATAAGCGTTATAATCATAGGAATAAAATATTAATACACCACACTAATCCAGACTAATTAATGCGGTTGATGGTTTTTTTGACAATGATCCCATATGGATGCATCAACCAACCATAAACATACTCCGGATATCCGGCGGCCTGTTATCCGGTATTAGGCTGCTTAGTTGGCCGAATATCCGGTATCCGGTAAAACTGCTATCCGTTTCATCTCTATTTCAAACCATCTACGTATTATGTCCTTTCTAATGAAACTGATTTGGAGCATAGCGGTTGGAGGGTTTCCGAGTGTATAGGTACCTACTGCACATTGAAACATGTTTTGTATTTTATAGATACAGATAGTGGAGTCCATCGTCATACAATAAAACGGATAGGTAGGAGTTAAATCATAATATTGTATCGCAGAGCAGCTACTTGCTAGTGCCTGGCCAGCCTGGCCTTTACAATCTATATTTATCGGATTTTCCGTTATCAGAAGTTATTGGAAAAAGTTTACAGAAGGTGCTGTACGGTAGGTCTTATCTTATTGAAAGTTTCTCCGAAAAAAGGCATTTATTATCTCGAAAAATTTACAACATTTTTAGCTTAGTTTTAAAATTAATGGGCTGTTGTGTTTCAAGAATGTTTCACAGCAATATTGGTCGTAATTTATTCAAGTCGGTATATAGCTTATACACATCACTGAAACCAAAAATCAATTTTCTACTCATTAAAGTAAGTTATTGCGCTTTTTGATATTGCATACATCTATAAAACATGACGTGTACAACTATGCTGGTACCACCGCATCACGAACTACGCTATACGCCAGCGAGCCCAAAGTAGGCCCATCACTTCTACCATTGTGGAGAGAAGATGGACTTGGCTGGGGCATGTGTAAGGATGCCGAATGACAGTTGGCAGAGGAGAGCGCTGTTCATCTTTCCACCTGGGTCCCGAAGACAAGGAAGACCCTCACATAACGTTTTCCGCTCTTTCAAAGCAGATCTGATAGATTTGGACATGGTGTGTAAGGAGGTTATACACATTGCAAGAGATCGAGCGCAAAAGAGATTTCTTGTTGCCTTCCTATTCTCCTAAATTGGGTGTAAAGGGAGTTTCGATTTGATTCGACAACCTTTTATGACTTACGTCGTAGAGTCTAGTTCAGGGTTTATACCACCACAAAAAATGCACTCGGAGTCACAGAAATAAATACCCCAAGAAGCATTGCTGGGAAGACCATCAGAGATAGAATAATAAAAAAGTATGGTTGAATATATTGTAAGGTGGGGAGGGGGAGGGGGGGGTTAGGCAAAAATAAGATTCTGGTTTGCACACGTGAGGCTATCCCACCTCTTAAATAACTGGTATTTAGGTCTCAAAAAGAAGAATACATTTATATGCACATAGTTTACTACGTTTACAACCTCTCTTCATTGTTTATCCATATTTGTACCTACATTATTGTTACAAAGCACACACTAATCAAATGGGTGCCTACCTACTTGATGATAGAATAAAATGATATGATAATAATTTGAATTTGGAACACTTCAATAGTTGAACTGTAGTCTTTGAAAAATGTTTTCTCACTCTCTGTTTTAAACCACTCTAATAAACATATGTATGTATACTAAAAGTTCTAACTGTTTAATTATTAATACCAACAAATTATTTCAATTACCGAAATGCGAAACATTACCTTATTCAAATATACATAATCTATATTTCAGCAAATAGGAAGGGTTTTGGCAGAATGAAAAGAAGCCATGGTTTCTGCTCATGATTGAAAATTGTAAAACCTTACTAATCGGCTTATAATACGTACCTATAGAATCGTCCACTGAAAATTATTTTTTTGAATACCAAATGTAACAATTTGGGATATTACATAATAAACTAACATAATTTACATAAATACCTATGTAGCATGTAGAGATTCCTTTTATTTTTCATTGTTCAAAGTAGGTACCTTTATATTTTACGTACCGAACTTGACGAACCACAGCGTACTAAGGAAATTGAATACTTTGTACAGTGCATATTATATCCAATCATTTGTTCTACGTATGTACATAGTTTCCGAAATGCCTCTGCAGTTGCCGCCCTCAACCATTCCTTTGAGGATGGTGCAAAGCAGACCTGGGTGGTGTCGGATGTTGTAGCCTATCCAAGTTTCCCTCAATAGATGGTGCGATGAGAAAACATCCAAGTTCCGTAAGTCTTGGCATTTAGTCCGATATCCGAGCATTTACCAATTGCTAGACTTGTTGTGAAAACCGATAAGGTGTGCACTAGTGCATTATATGAGTGGTTTGGAACCAAAAATAACTAACCCACATTTTCATTGTTTTGAGAAATCGAACTTCAAAGTTTAGACCCTATAATTAAATATTTTGATCAATTGTGGTTAAAAAAAAATATATTACATCATGCTGACATACTCTTTAATTATTTATATATTGATGAGAAAAAAAATTGGATTGTTTATAAAGGCTATATTAATTAATAAAAATAGTCACTTTTGGCGCTATCCTATTTTGTAAGTTATTAAAACTCAATTATTTAAAGGTTTATTTTCTAAAATATATCTACATAATAATTCAGAAATGTTTGTATATTTGCTTTTTATCGTATGTCGGAGCATCACGCTCAAAATACAAATGCTACGTTACAAATGTTACGTATTAATCTGCGCAGAGCCGTGCAAAATGCCGGAGAAGGTTCTTAAATACAATTTGCTGCATTAACTTTAATATATTTAGAGCTATTTAAAAAACTCTATTTTTTAGGATCTTCATACAAATTTCTCAAAAAGACAGTAAGCCATCTTTTGGAAATAAAATTACTCATGTAAACGTTGAATGGAATCTTGGTATTACGGTATGAATATGTAATAAAATAATTTTACATTGATTTGTTATACATATAAATGTTATTCAAATCTTATTGTTCTCAATAAATAAAGATTTAATGAAAAAATTTGAAAAATAATTCCTCCATTTTGAAGTTTGACATATTTTAGTGACATTTGAGGTCGGTAAAACAGCTGCCTTTATCACACATAGAGGGTGTAGGGAATGTAGCTAAGATTCAAACCATAGAGAGAGTAAAACTTGCAAATTATGTAGGTAGGTTCGTATAATATTATTTGAGGTCGGTAAAACAGCTGCCTTCATCATTAGTCAATCACCTAAAATTTGTACCATTCCACACATAGAGGGATGTAGCTAAGATTCAAACCATAGAGAGAGAGTAAAACTAGCATAATACTATGTAGGTAGGTTCGATTGAACAGTGACATTGAATCAAGTGTGAGATGTAACATATTATGATACATGCAGTTTTTTTTCATGTGAGTGGCAAACTATAATTTTTCTTCTTTCTTTTTAATTAAAATTAAAATTGTCATTCTTCTCTCGTTTTATGTATTATGAAAGTGTCATTCATTTTTTTTTTTGCTTATATCAGTTAAAGAGGTCTGTTAAGCAATGGGAAGCTAGACTAGAACCTGTTTAATTACCTACCGATCAAGCCTGACAATCGGAATCAAAAACGTAAAGCAAGACGGGTATAAGCTAGTATAATATGATAAAAATGTGTAATTAACCATATGATCTTTTTGTATTGATATTTTCAATCTCACTAGAAATGAATGCTGACTTCGCCTGGTTTGGCCTAATTTGCAATTTTTTTTTAAATTTCGATCTTTCTATCATTTGAGATAAACCAGTGAACAATTCTTTTTGCAACCGCAGGAGTTCAAATTACAGTATTTTCTCATTCTCAAAACACTGGCTGATATTCTTCACGAAAATCAGTTTTCTTTTTCTTATATTCTTTTTATGATTATCTGGATTTCGTTTTCGTTTTTTACCCACACCAGGAGTAGAAATAATATTTGATGTATTTGAGGAGAGTGCATTGGTTTCAAGTACTTCTGCAGTATTTGTATTACTTATATGCCACCTAAAATGCATAAAATATAATGATTGTCGAAATATGATCTCTAGCCACGCACCCTAAATCAATGAACTACCATTGAAGTTGCAACATAAAAGCAATAATCGTAAGTCTGGTTTGCTGTGCTGTTATTAAAGGAGTCTTCAATTGAATTTGATTCCACCCACATTTCTTTTGAATCAGATGATTACAACATCAGACATTTTTAATCGATTAGCTCCCAATAACGACAAATGCCGCATCGGGATTCGGGAATCCTCAGACATAAAATCTCCATCAGAAAATAATGTTCGATTCTCGTCACGTCGGATTTCACAGATAGATAATATTATTCTTTTAAACTATCGGTGAGCGGTGCTCCATACCCGTGTTTTTGATTTCTCATCGGGCGAATTATTTAGGTATTCCAATCGAATCCGTCGTACCCTAATGTCGATTTTCTTTCCGACTTTGTTTGTTCTTGCCGATGGGATGGCTTCTAATGTTTTATTTCATATTCATCACCCATTCAGGGGGGAGATGAATGGGTTTCTATATACATAACCATGCAAAAGAAAAAAATATTTTATGAGTTTTACAAAGACACGATGCCTCATGAATTGATCAGCTGAATACATTTTATCTGTTTTTCACTACACATATTAAGTGTACTACTTTATATACAAAGTGATCATGCATTCGACGAAATGCATAAATCAATATGACGTCATGTATAATCAACTATTTGACGCAATCTCTTTAAGATAAAAGAAAGTCGGGCTATTGCGAACACTTATAACTCGAGATCGGCTGAACAGATTTTTATTATTTTTGGTTTATTGGATTCTTCCCCGCTCCGGATAACAGAATACTCAACTATTAAAAAGTTGGAAAATGCATAAGAAATAATATAAAATATCAATCTATGAAAAATTCAATAAGAAGAAAATTATTGTATTGTTTACCTGGCAATCGATGATATAAAAAATATTGTTTCGCAGATTATTGATAGAATTTCAGGACTACAGGACAACGTCTGTAGGGAAAGCTAGTAATTGAATAAAAAGTGGTCAATTTTATAAGTAATGAGAAATCCTGGAACTTTTTCGTTAAATTATATTTTAGATATTGTATTTTACTTTATACATACACATTTTTATAGTTGTAGATTTTATGGTTTTCGAGATATATGAAAAAATTTAATAAAAATTCAAAGGTTGATTTACCCCTGACTGAAAAAAAAAAATAAAAAATCTGAGAATACAAATTTTGTAGGCTGAAAGTTTTAAATATTGTCTGAAATTTTAGGATCTGTGCATCAAGCGAATCAAAAGTTATAAGGGGGGACGGACATACACACACATACGTTGGAAAAGCGCCCCCCACTCCTTCCCCTTTAATTAATGTTATCTTATGAAAACGAAATAGTATAATTTGACTCTTTCTGTAGAAATGGTTTTTTTGAAATTTTGATAAAACCAGTTTTAAACTTTTTAGGAGACACTTAAAAATCATCCCTTTTATATGTGCCCTTTTTCGTCCCTTTTAGTGAAAATTTGGAAAAACTGTCCAAGGAAACTACTACTCATTTCTATAGGAGAATTCATATGCCAAATCTCAAGTTCGTACCATGTCTAGTTTCCGAGATATTTGCATACTTTGAAAAACATTCAACCCTATTTTTCACCCCCTTAGGGGTGGAATTTCGAAAAATCCTTTCTTAGTGGAAGGTTTTGTATTAAAACCTACGTGATTTCTAAATTTCATTTCTCTACGATTAGCCGTTTGGGCTGTGCGTTGATGAGTGAAAATGTCAGTCAGTCAGTCAGTCAGGCACTTTCCTTTATATTAATAGATTTTTCACAAATTTGTATGACTACGGGGCTACGACCGTTTTCTACTGCTTTTCAATGGCTACTTTATTGTAATCACTTTATGTTTACAACTTTCATTATTAAAATCCCATGCTCCCTGCAGGATCAGAACTCTCATCAAGCAGAGACACTAATCACTGGGTCAACCGAACCGAACAATACTTTCGTAGTAATCTGACAAAGAAAAAAATCTGACAAACAAAACTTTAAACAACAACATAAAAAATACAATATTTTATTCATTTCCCATAAATTTTCAAAATACTTGATTTCGGTAAAAGGTAATTTTTTTTCCTACCTTTCGATGAAAATAAGGCTTTAAAGTTTCAACCTTACGACGATTATAATAATTTATACTGGAAAATTTCAAACGAAAAAGAGAATGAAAAAAAATGTACCAAACAAAATATTGAAAGTTGCGAAGAACTTTAATAAATAAACTGTGAACTTTTACAAAACAACCCACACAAATCACAAAACATAATTCAGGATTAGGTGAAAAAAACAGGAGTATAATAAATTAGTACCGGTATGTCGGATTTACCCCTCTTCTTCGAAGTCTGATAATTTTAAATCTTTATTTTCATGAAACATAAGGCACGAAAAAGGTTTATGAAATCAACATCAGTTTTTAATCGTTTTTCTTTTTGATACACTTCCATTCCTTCTTCCACCTATAAACCATTTTTCATACAGACTCTTCCATTCTTTTACGGTTTCATCGAGGTGTATTCGATCCACTTTACTCTTGATCAGCCACACCTTCTCACACCTAACCTTTCAACCTTATTTTATATTCATTTTTTTATCCTATAAACATCAATACTTTCAACATCTCAACTTAGGAGTCCATCCAGATCTTTCTAAGGCTTTCTGCCAACACCTCTGCTCAAGTCTTGGCGGGGCAATTTAGTAATGAGATGTTGATTTTAACCCTTAATCATTCTGTCTTGAATTATCTTTTTATTGAAAACTGTCTGTAAAATGATTTTCATATATATATGGATGCACCAAAGAGAAATAATAAAACGCCGACGTCTGGTCTAGTCAGACATCAAGAACGACGCTTTCCACTGTCGCACCAGGCGAAGGCCCATCACTTTTTCGCTTATGGAGGGAAGGTTTATATTTGACTGAGGAGATCCCTGTTCTTCCGCCCATCAGGGCCGCGATGACGAGAAAGACCCTCTCACATTGTTTCCGTTCCTTCAAACCGAGGAACGAGGGATTTGAGAGATGAGGGATTTTGACAGTATGGTAGGAGGTCAGCGCAACTATGCGCAGTGGAGAGCTCGTGCTGCATTCCTAAGGAGCTTTTAAAAGGAATATTATTAACTGATGAATGACGTCTTAAAAGTTGAGTCGAAAAAGAGGAAGATGGCAGGTACGGTAGAAAGTCGATGACTCGACTCCAAAGATTTTACTTCATTAAAACAAATGATATGAGTTTTTTTTTTAAATGCTATTTCGTACAAAGAACTCATTATAAAATAACAAAAGGGAAAAGACAATGTTATGATTGAACCCCAGTTCCCTAGATTATTTCTCAGTAGGTACTTGTGATTTCTTTGTAGAACCAACAACTGGTATCATATCCAATTACGCAGTGATGTTCCATGCTTCGGCGAAATGCATAATTTGCTTTCTAACTTTCGAGAAGTGGAAGTGAAACAAATTTAATATGTAAATACCTACATACTAAAATGCTGACTTATCCCTTTTTCAATATTTTGCGAAAATTATTGCTCTTTTGTTTTGTTTGTGTTGTGTTTTTGTGTTTTTACGGATTACATAGAAAACAAACAAAGAGTAAGAATACATGTTTTTTTTTTTATTATTGAATCTGTGCTCAATTCAAGTGAACACGAATACACTTTTAACATACATATTTCACAGGGATTCGAACCCACGACCATCCATAACGCTGTAAAGTATACATACGAAAGCCGCCGATTGATACCACTGGACTACCAACCACCAATTCTCCATCTACTTCTAAATATTATATGCATCAAAGATTATTTTATCTTCTTAGGGATAGTAAATTCATTTTCAACTCTAAAGAGAAATTTTAAAAAAAAATGATTTAAACTTTCTATTTTTTTCTTTCTTTGATATTTTTTTGCACCCTCCATTTTAAAATTAAAACGTTTTAAGATATAGGTAGGTACATTAAAAATCTATCTAATTTAATAACTTAATAATTGCACACTAAAATTTCTCAACATATTGTCGTAAAGTTTGTTTAATTTTCTACGTCAATGCGTTTCGGTTGGTTACTCCTACATTCTTCTATTATGTGGATGATGAGATTTTAATGGCGGCATTCTTAAAGGAAGCAACCAACCAACCCGGGGTAGGTCTCGAGAAAATTGAAGCCGCTTGAGCGCCCATCCTTCTTTAAACCGCCATTTCTTACGGCGTGAAAGGGGAGAAGCGTTGGTTAACAAAGAGGAGTGCTAATCGCTTTGGACAATAGAGAAAATAATAATCATTATTCCAATTCATCCCTTGTTTGATTCTTTGCGGATCTAAAAATAATATTATACTTTAATCATTTTCGAAATATCCGATTCTCTTTCACCATTCGAAGAATTTTTATTTCGCAAAATGAGTTGTTTTTTTTTCTTCTCACAATGAATAACAGATGTAAATGTCTTTCCTCGAAATAATAAAATTCTTCATTTTGACGATAAATCAAATTTTGAAGGAAAAACTGTACCTTCATAAAAATTTAAAGATACGAGGAAAACTAATATTTTTACCTATAGATACATTTGGCATCGTAATATTGTTATGGAATTTGTTAGTAAACCAACATCAGTTTCTTTAATATTTTGAATAATATTTATGATATAATCAATAATAATTATTGTTTAGAATTAATAAATATATGACACTGTCTAAACAAAGGTGTCAGGATATCCGGCGGAACTTCATGCTTAAACCTCTACCAGTCAACTGGTCACATCAGGAGAGACAGGATTCCAAACCTGAGTAGAAATTTCAAGTAAAAACAACACCGAAAATGTCTAACCCAACCGGGAATCGAACCCGGCACCTGTTGATCAGAGTTTGCACTTTTTTCCACTAGGCTACCTAGCGGTTGTGAATTTAACTTTAAGAGGTTTTTTTTTTATATTTAATAAATATGAATCTGTGCTCAATCAAAGTAGGTTAATACACAAACTCTATTTGACATCTTTCACAGTGAGCAAATAATAAGGTTGTGTCGTGATAGAAGAAGGTCAGCGCCTGGAATCGAACCCATGCATGACGTTCTGTACTACGTTATGAAAGTCTCTTTTTCCCCATTTTCGCTTACTATTTATATAAAAAGTTCATTTCACACACAATACCTACATCATTAAACTTCATTTCTTCATCATCGCTTAAAAAAAAAAATGGCCGATAGTTCAATTGGTTCGATTTACCAATTTAAAGATATTCTGTGTGATTTTATTACTATCACCTGCCCACATTAAACTTCAGAATTTCAAAGAATATTTCAACCAGCACTTGGCGAGGTAATAAAATTTATTTTTACTGCCTGCCAAACGTTTTATAGGCGATATTGATATCCCAATATTTTTTTCAATCTCGTAAAAACGTTTCAAAATACGTTTAAAAGTCGGAAATAAAAATTGGTTCACCGTAATTACAATGAGCTTACTCATAAGATACAATTCGATCCTGAAGATCTTTTATAATAAATATGAAACTCAATATTAAGTGAGTACCTACTGTTTTTATTACTTTTTCACTTATCTTTAAAAATCTCACATTTTGTCGTAGATTGCTTCGATCTGTCGCAAGTTTTCCCACTGTATCTTGGTCATCGGTCGTGAGATGGCACCGATATGAGCGGTCCACGTCATTCTAGGTATCTGCGTGTATCCATTTTTTTTTTTCACATTTATAAATCCTTTATGTCACAAATCACTCTTTGAGGGTGGAATGCCTAATTAATAATAAATCCTTTATGTCATTCTCGACATGCCCAAACCACGCCAATTTATTCACTTTCATTCTAGTCACTACATGCTAACATTCACTCCGTATTCCTTTCTAATATTTATTTACATTACTCACTTTTTCAATCGGTCTTTTTCTGTATCAATATCCTGGGTAGTGATCTGATTTCTGCAGCAGTTATATCAAATTATTGTTGATACATTTGTCACAAATAAGCTTTATATCTTCATATTGAGGTAGTACCTACCCTTATTAGATAACTGCCCAAGCGTTTCGACACCTCATGAAGAAGAAAACTCTACGCAATAATACACATACAAAAATCATTTACTCTATTACCATATTCATGTCTATCAGAACTTATTTAAAGTAGCGAAATACATGGAATTATAGCGTTTCTTTTCTAAAATCTCGTTGGTGAAATGCTAGGTAGGTAGGTATATTATTCAAAGAAACAACTTTCTGTAAGCACACATTTATTTGGATTAGGTATCCAACTATCGATTGGGAGCGACTTTTTATGAAGCTATACAGTAAACAATTTATATTTTAAATTTGATAGTCCTTTGAAATGAAAACTTTTAATCTCGTTCCTCGTGTATCATAACTTTAAAGGGCACAATGGAAATGTTATTTTAATGTATTATATTTTAATCCTGATCTACAAAGGCCTTTTACTTTGAATACCGATTTGAATTTAACAACCTATTATTTACCTTAAATAGTAACTTATTTTGTATACCAATAAGTGGTTAACTAATTTTTAAGTATATTTTATTTATTGATGAAAAAATATTATTGTTATTCTGTAATAATTTTGTACCCTTTACAGCTTTAGAAAATTTCTGAAGTATTTTTATCCGAAGATTCTTTAGAAAAAAATGTTACAAGTTTCAAAAATGTTATTTTAAGAAGAAATCTTTCGATTTCAATGTAGGTAGAAAGTATTTATTATTATTCGTCTTATTATTGGTTGAATTGAAAATGTAGGATAACATCGATTTCTTGACATCATATTTTTATTCATCTCATGTTCTCCAATTCTGCTTCGGTAAAAATTTCTAGTTGATTTTATGAAATCGTGATATGTTTTAATAAAGGTAGTTTCATTCATTTTAAATCTAAGGTTCTGAAACACAATATGTCAGATATGCTATATTACAAATAAAGAGATATAAAATATTGTTTTTTATTTCAAAAAATATGTAAATGTATAACAATATAATTAAATTCTTAAAATAAATAGTTAAAATATATATAGGTAGGTAATATGTACAATCTTATTTAATTAAAGCGTTTTCGTTTCGAATATATTTTCTCTAATATTTACAAAAATAAATTAAAATTATAACAACAAACTCTCTAACTAGTTAAACCAACATACTTTTTACAAATAAATTAGATACCATTAGCTCAGCACCTACTGGCTTAAATGTGAATTGCAAGTGAAGAAGTCGATATACTTTCTATTTCGATGATATGCTTATGCCTCCATCTTCCTTTTCTTACGAATTCTCTGTGAATTTCTTCAATAGTTTTTCCTCTAGTTTCTGGGACGAAATGGTACACAAATAACGCAGAAACAACGCATATGAATGAATAACAACACATAACCCACCCAATATGTACAGTCGCCAACATTGTATTAAAATAAGCTGTCATTACAAATGCCATAAACCAGTTAACTCCTGCAGATATGGCGGTCGCTTTTCTTTTAATGTTGATCGGGAACAATTCTCTTAACATCAACCAAGGTATTGGACCAACTCCAATGGAGTATGACGACACGTACAGTGACAAACATATTAATGGAATCCACCAACCGCACTCAATGTATTCGGTCGCGTGCAACTGGAAATAGACTCCCAACATTAACACACTGGCGCCCATTGTCAAATTGGATACAATCATCATGGGTCTTCTTCCTGTTTTCGTGAATAAACTGGCAGCTATGAAAGTGGACAGAACCTGAGTAACCCCAATCACGACGCTCAAATTAGAATCGAGATTTGCACTCTCCAAGATAGGTCCCAGGAAGAATATAACTGTTGTGATTCCTGTTAGCTGCTGTAAAATCATCAAAACAAAGGCAACAATCATGGCTTTTATATTTGAATGAGTCGCTATTAAATCCCTAAATGTTCCATCCTTAGATATAGATTCCTTGATATAGTTTTGCATAATTTTCAGTTCCTTGTCTATATCACAACCGGCTCCTCTCAAATAAATGAGACTGTTTCTGGCATCTTCCACCTTTCCCTGGGACAAGAGATAAACCGGAGATTCGGGAATGAAGTTGAATCCAATCAAATAAATTATCGGGAACGCGAGTAAAATAAGTGAAGAATGAGTCATGCTATTAGACAGCCCTGTAAAAAATAAAACATACTTAATTAATATTCGGGCATTCAATTTTATTTCATGATATTCTAAAGAAACAGTTTCTTTTTTAAAAACAATAGAAGGTATCAATATGTATTTTTTGTAGTTGTGTACCTGATGTTCACATTAAAGAAACCTCCGTCTACCTTAATGAAAGAAACTCGGGTCTCTCCTGTCTAATACTTGAAATAATTTCCCAGGGGAAATATTAGTACAACCGGTTCTATAATATTGCTAAGGATTAACGATCATATACTTTTGTTTATTGCTAGTGAACTATCAGTTCTTAAGGATAGACCTTTAATTCCTTTCTCAAATGTAGTTAGTAATCTCCGACAGAAATTAATCAGATTTGGGGTATCTAATATCTATTTTAGTACGACACTTATAATTAAATCCTGAACAAAACCTCCAAAACATGTGCAGTATTATAGTCAGTTAGAGAAACGAAGATATATTTGATCAGGTATAAATGTTGTCTTGAAGACCATTATAATATAGTATAGGACTCACCTGCAAGATATCCCGCTAAAATACCGGAGGTAAACTGGATTTGAGAGACTTGCGCCAATGCAGCTCTTACACCAGGTTGCGCCAATTCAGCCACATAAGGCGGTACTGCCACTGAGAGTGCTCCTACTGCAATTCCCCCAACGAATCTTCCAACAAACAGACAGTAGACGGAGGTGCTGCAAAAATAATAGTCAAACATCAAATATCAAGGCAATATTTAAAAAAAGTGGAAGAAAGACAGATCTACCGAAACTGCATGCTCAAATGAAGATGATAATAATGTGCGCACTCGGTGATGGCAAAACAGAAGATGATTCTAAAAGAGTTGTTTGCCCAAAGCGGCTTCACGAGTCTTCCACAATTAACTCTCTTCTCTTCGATACATTGAATAAGACCTTCCATCACCCAAGTATTACAGGAATTATTTGGACATTCTTTTTAACACGCATTTAACAAAGCCATGACGATATCTTTTATACAGTCATACAGTTGCATCTCTCCTAGATTTTTTTTTACCCATCACGCCGTGTCCCTTAAGGGAGAACGGACCTCCACTCTTTTCTATCCAAGCATATCTACTTATTTTGCTTCTTCCACCGACATAACATTTCTCATACACCCTCTCCTATTTCTCTAACTTCTTACCTGGCCTTCTTTGAGGACGGAATCGATGTGTTCGATCCACATCATTCTCGGTCGGCCACGCTTTCTTACACCTTTCCTTTCAGCCTTATGAATTCTCTTTGTCATTCTGTCTGCATCCATTCTTTCCACATGCCCAAACCATCTCAACTTATTAACTTTCATCTTTGTCACAACGCTTACTTCCATACCACATTCCTTCCTAATATTTTCATTCCTTTCCATATCCTATCTCTCCTAGATTTAAATGATAATTGAAAATGTTCGGTTGATCAAAAAGATATCCCATTAAAAATATGTCCACGATTGCTTTAAATTTTTTTGCACATAGATACTTTCAAACACAATTGGATTTATCTTCGCTCTTATAATGTACCTAGGTATAATATCAATGACCGTTAAAATGACCCCATCATTTATAAAAACCGCATTTAAAGATAATTTTTGTTGTAAGTCGATAATAGAAACATGTAGATTTATCGTTGTGTAGAAATTTCCTAACTAGGTAGTATAGGTGCACAAATTTCCTTTTAAAAAAAACTGAGAAATTCTTAAAGTACTCAAATTCTTTCTCCGTAAGTAAATCTTATGGCCTGTATACACACCTGAACATGCGCGGTAACGTAGCCAATTGGTGTGGTGGCGTGTCCAGATGAGTACAGAGTACCTACAGACCCTAATATGCTGGTAGTCCATGATAGTTTTTTATTACAATATGTCTAAATGTTGGTTTGCAATGTCTTTGTTTCGGAATTCTATGCAGATTGGCCGTTACCGTTCTCCTTTTCCACTGAACGGATTTTAAGAAACACTACTTTTTGGTGTGTAGATGAGGTAGTTTAGATCAAAACCCGATATTCTAGGTTCTGTATTATTGAAAAGTTTTATTAAATAATCTCGACAGACAATGAGTCTATCATAAGTTGGACAGTTTAGCCCTCAGATTACAACCTCATATTATGTTTCTTTTATTTTTTTAAATGGCCTTACCATTTTCAAACGAACTTTGCATTGCTTCATTATCTAAGTTATTCGAAAAATCCAGTATGCAATCCACAAAAATCCTAAACAAACATCGATGTTCTCTAAATGTTTAATTGTTTATTGGTTTTAAAAATTATGCCCAACTTATCAAGTAAAAGAAATTTATTTTAATATCGCGTTTTTTAAAAAAAAGCTCTAATCATCTGCGACTCTGCATGGAGACGGGCAGATAACGCTTGGAGACAGGCCATATTGTTTTTAAAAAGATAATAAAATATCACAATAAATAAATTAAATGGAAGATATTTTGTTTTTATGACTGTTTTATCTGAATTCGGAATTAAAAAAAATATAATCAAAATATACCTCATCGTGTATGAGACTGATCGCGTGATGTTTGTTTTTGAAATTCATTACTGATAGCGGATATTTATCAAGGATTTGTTTAACATAATATGTAGAATTTAAAAGTATGAGCGAATATTCAGGTAGAATTTTTAATTTAATATTATGTAAGTGAGTGTTTTATTGAACCCCTTATCAAAACAAGACAAAATATTGTGACAATATCACGGTCACAATGATGAAAAATTCAAAAATATTTCGTTAGAGAGGGAACCTTTTTATTGGATTTACTTTAAAAGACTGATTGGTGTACGATTTTCTACTTGTGAAAATATTAAAGATTGATTGATTGATTCCTCGTCTCTGAACTGGAGGAGGTCCGCAGACGAAACCCTACGCGTTACGGTGATCGCGCTTTGTGCGTGGTGGGGCCCAAACTATGGAATGCTCTCCCTCGGAGCTTAAGGCAAGCCGAAACAGTTGACAAATTTAAGAAACTCTTAAAGATCCATTTTTTCAGATGTCTTACTGATATTTTTATATTAAATTTGCATTCTTCCAATCCGTATTGATTTAATGACTTACTGACTGTTTACAAGTATCTATGATGATTTCACTATTTTACAACATGACGAACCTTGTGGGATTATTGCCATTTTTGTTATATTTTTACTATGTTTTGACGAACCTATTGGTGATTATTGACACTTTTTTATATGAGGCGCCCTTGAGGTGAAGATATTTCACTAAACGGCGCCATAAAAATCATCCAAATATTATTATTATTATTGATTGGTGTAAGACTTTCTACTTACGAAGATATAGAAAATTGATAAAGATCGTTTCTTTAAGGTTTTTAAGCTAGACTCGATTAAAATGGAAGAAAATGATCACCATTTCATTATAAATACACAATATGGCTGGTGGCCGTAGAAATAAATATGAGAATTCACAAAGCTGTTACCACTTGTGGTGTCGAAAGTAGAGCAGACACGTTCAGAAGCAAACAGATGTCGAGAAAATATGAGATGAAGACACTTGCCGGCGAGACTTTGAGAGACCGAGTGAGGAACACCAGAACTCGCGAAATACATGGGGTTGGTGAAAAATTCCGATGGAACAGATAATGAAGGAGGGACTGGTATAGCCATCTTCAGAGAATGGACGCACCAGATCAGACTCCCTGATCGCTCTACGTTACTCGCACAAGATGACCTTTTCAAAACTATTATTAGTTAAGTGATGGATCGAAATTTCAGTTTGATTATTTCGAAATGTCAAATCAAAACCACCGAAGTGGTTGGTGACCCAGCGGTTACAACGTCGGCTTTCGTACTGCGGACGCCGTGGTTCGATCCCAGGTGCCGACCATCTTCCTCTTTCACGACACAAGCTTTCGGTAGCTTACTGTGAAAGAGTCAAGGAGTGTATTTGTGTTCACTTTGAGTGAGCACAGATTCATTTTTATAAAAAAAAAAAAAAAAAAAAAAAAAAACTTTACTCTGGAAAACTTCTATACGAGAAAGCTGATAAAAATGGGAGAAAATTACCTTAATGCTATTAAAAGCCAAGATATGAGCATCGGCACTGATAGACACAGCAATGTTTTCTTTCTCCCAAACCTCTCCGCTATCAAACCAGTAGGAATAGCCCCTATAAAAGCACCAAGGTTTAGAAGTGACGCGATCCAACTTTCTTCAGAACAACTAATCTGAAACAAAAAAATTAATATACTATGGTAAAAAAAATATGGCATGTAAACAATACACTTGTTGCCTCCCTATGCCCCTGAGTGGGGTGTAAAAGGGAGAATTGTATTGTATTGTATTGTAAACAATACATTATGTTTGTGCTGCTTATTCAGAAGAATAAGTTTATTTGGTGGAGATATCGTATTCCTAAAAATCAAGGGATCAGAATACAAGTGAGGCCTACTAATCGCTTACTTTTCTTTCTTTCTTTCTTCAGCCCTCTCGCGTCCATTGTTGGACATAGGCCTCCCCCTGTGACTTCCACCGCCCTCTGTCTTGCGCCAGCCGCATCCACCCATTCCCGGCAACCCGTCTAATGTCGTCAGACCACCTCGCCTGAGGCCTGCCAACACTTCTCCTCCCGGTTCTCGGACGCCACTCAAGAACCTTCTTGGTACATCTGGTGTCGGTTACTCTGGCCACATGACCAGCCCAACTCCACTTTTACTTAGCGACCTTCTGAACCACATCGGTGACTCCCGTTTTTTGTCTTATCCATGTGTTGGTCTTCCTATCGCTCAATGAGATACCTAGCATTCTTCTCTCCATTGCTCGTTGTGTTACAGCTAGTTTATTTAATATTCTTTGAGTGAACACAAACGTTTCACAGCCATAAGTGAGCACAGGGAGAATACATGCATCAAAGAGTTTTCTCTTCAAGTAATTTGAATAATTTGGAGACTTCAGGATATAGGACAGTTTACCAAATGCTGCCCATGCCAGTCCTCGCCTTCTATCTATTTCCGCTTCTTGATTTTCTCTTCCTAGTTTTATTGTATGGCCAAGGTATACATAGCTCTCAACTTGTTCAAGTGACTGACCATCCACCTGGATGTTACGGGGCTGACTTGCAGCACTCATCACTTTGGTTTTTGAAATATTTAATTTCAATCCTATTTTGTGAGATGCTGTATGGACATCGTTAACCATAGTTTCCAGCTCCTCATCATCATTGGCAAACAAGACTATGTCGTCTGCGAATCTAAGGTTATTGAGTAGTTCGCCGTTGATGTTGATACCTTTATCGTGCCAATCCAGAGATTTGAAGACGTCTTCCAAAGCTAGTATGAAAAGCTTGGGAGAGATTGTATCGCCTTGTCGCTTACTGGCTGAGACAAAAATATCCGTTTTTAGGGAGAAACACTCAGACATATTTTGTCTGGGTGTCCTCTCCTGTGTGGTTCTGAGTATCTGCGCAGACATAACGATGTGTCTAAAATAGTTCATCAAAAACTTGCCTTGAAATATGATTTGCTCGATTTTGAAGTACCTTATTACAGGTAGGTACACCCCAATTTCGGTAATGCAAAACAATTATATAAAGTTACAAAATGTCCGGTCGAACTTCATCCCTCCTCTGAACCCATGATTATTTTTTATTTATTAGCTAAATTGTATTCAGTTTATTGAGTATCCAACAGATAGTACATACCAAAAATAATAAAAAAAAAAAAAAAAAATCTTTCTCTCAATATCAAAAAACCTTAACATAATACCTGCTTAGAAAACGAACAAACAATTTTATGACGTTTTAAATAAAACTCAAACGATTCTTAGGTCTTATGTACGCTCTTTATAAATAAAATCACCCTTTTTATGAACGTAGTTGTTGAACGTTGTTGTTATCAGTTGAAATGGGAGCAAAAAACTCAAAAACTAAAAACTTAAATCAAACCCGAAATATAGTAGCTAGAAAGCCTCTGCTTTTATCTAAACCATCCTTGGGTAACCATCGACATCTCCGATCATTTTCATTGAAATCCGTCCAGTAATAAAGGAGGAGTTAGGTAACAAAGAAAACGGCTAGATTTTTATAGAGTAAGATATTGGGATATACCAATACAAACTGACCGAACGATTAACGCAAATCGTCCGAACATAGTATTGGTTGATCGTAGGTATGGAATAACATATCTCGTGGATATCACTATATACCGTTTGACGAAAATTTGAAAAAAGTCGATCAAGACAAGATTATTAAATCTTGCTCACGAAATCAAGGATATGTGGCATACCAACACTCACATAATACCTATAGTGATATCGACGAATGGAGTTATTAAAGAGAATCTAGGGAAACTTAGCATCTGTAGTGGTCTCATCTGATATGCCATTCAAAAGGCAGCTATGTTGTCCTCATGTAGGATGTTAAGAAAGTTCCTTTCTCTTGTTCTATTGTTTTGAAATAATAATAAAAATATGGATGCCTAACTTTGTTTAAGAGCAAAGCAGTAAGTACTCGGTAATTGTCTTAAACCTCGAATAAAAGCAGCATTTTTAAAAGAAAGCAGTTTTTACATAGAAAAACTTTAACAACGAAAAGTTTTACTTCGTGAGAATCGAAAATTATTTCGTATCAGACAGGAGTCAGGAATGTTCGTACCTTATTGAATAAATGGTGTTTACTTTTAATAATAAGACCTTAATAAATTGTTATATAAATAATATTGTTCTTACTTCGGGGTCGGCTCTGAGTAAAGGCCAAGCTGATGAAGTCCACGATAAAAAGGTTCCAGCCGAAAAGGCTCCCATGGTTACTGAAAAATCCCATACAAATTAATTAGTTATTTTGTAGCAAGCATAAGATTCATCTTTATATATAAAAATTTAACATTTAACATTTCCCATAATTAAGTCACGATCCAGATTTTTGACTCCCAATCATTAAGTCACATCAACGCGCATGTTTATTTCGATACAGTTTCGATAATTTTATTATTATCTTTTTGTGGAGTTTACTATTGCCGAAGAAGGTTCTTATGATTGAAAAAAAAATAAAGAAAGTTGTGCGGATTATTAGAAAATTTATGAAAAAAATACGTAGATTTCTTTCTTAGTCTTTTTTACAATATACCTACTTTCTTTTTTTTTAATTTTAATTGGTGTTTGACATATTATTCTGTCAGCTGTTTGATAGTTGGTGCGTTTGTTACTTAGAATGTGAACTGTAGGTAAATGTTAGTTAAAAACAGAGCATTGGTTGGAATTATGTGTATCAATCTTACCTAATACAGCTGTTAAATATTGTGTTGTTTTATCTGTATGATCGTCTATGGACTCCATGCTATCCGGAGATTCTTCATCATTCTTACAATGTCCCGGACACTTTTCATTCACGGGTTTTGTGTGGAAATTTAGGAGATCCTCTTTCAGGTCGTAAAACGGCGTCATCTTGACTAGTTGTCCACTTCCAACAGTAGATTATTAAAATAACTCAACTGCTTTTGAATATCTTCTGACTGTTCAAAGATGACTTTGTGATACCTGAAATCAAGATGATAATATTGAGAATGAACTTCTATAACAAAAAAAATGGTAAAATAAACTACCTACTGAGGGTGGTTGTAAAAATACACTGAAGTTTTTTTTTTACAGATAGAGATAGACGTGAAGAAAATGAACAAGGTATTGAGGCTGCTAAAATTTGATTTCAAAGAATATGCAACAACTTATGACTCAAACAATTCATTACTAATGTTCGATTTTTAAATGGAACAAACCACTACAGGCTTACGACCGTCTTCTACTGTTATTTCGAAGGCTGGCTTGGTGTGATCACTTTACGTTAACAACGTTCGCCATTAGGTGGTAAAATTTAAGTCTCCGAAATTCCTAATCATGAGAATTCTCAACACGTCGAAAAATCTCATATATGCAATAATTAATGAAATATAAAGATAAAAGTTGGAAATTATTGAGACAAAAGAGCGACTAAATTAAAAGACTGCGACTGCTGTCATGTATTTGGCGCCAGGATATGACTATATCCATTTTTGTTAATGTCCATCTTTTATGCCTATTGGCTTTGTTGGCGCACAACGTTCTAATTATGTCTAGATTCTTGTGTCAATGGTCACAAAAATTTGATTTGGTTGTTTCATCCAAAATTGAGCCACCACGGGCTTACAACCGTCTTCTACTCATGCTCGGCTCATCCAATGTGAACAGAGACACACTTTTTTTATTGAATCTTCGCTTACTCAAAGTGAACTCTTTGACTCTTTCACAGTAAACTACTTAAAGCTTGTGTCGTGAAAGAGGAAGATGGTCGGCACCTGGGTTCGAACCCACAGAATACTTTCACAAAAAGTAAAGACGTATTGAAATAGTGAAAGATTGGGATCAAACCTACGACATTCAGAATCGAATTCGGCGACTGAATCTCATGGCTACCACCCATTCAAACGATTTACTTCATTAGAAGAACTGTTCAATATTAGATTAGGAAAGAGAGGGAATGCGTAACTTCTTGCATTGCCGTACTAAGAATCTGTGATAATTTCGTCATTTTTTGGTGGCAGGTTAAAAATACATTTTTTGTACTAAATATAAATAATTTGCCAGAACAGCAAATTATAAACTCTAAGGAACATTCATGCGATGTCAAACAACAGGTAGGTACTGGAAAGAAGGAAACTTTTAAGGGCCACAGAAGATCCGAAAAGGGACAGGCTGGTGGCAAACAGGCATAAAAATATGATCACACGCCACCGGGCATACTTACGTATCCCCTCTCTTTCCTGATCTAAGTGTTTAATAGTCACAAGATTAAAAGGAAGTTTAATGGCGTCCACAAGCTCCACACTGAAAGTGTCTTGGATTAAGAAAGTAAAGAAAGAAGATCAGTAGTATCACGCGAGAACAAGCATAATAATTATTATAGGGATCCATTGTCTTGTGAGACAGTGGTTTTGTGAGAAAGTTGATTGAACTTTCCTCTGTAAAGTACATTTTCGAATAACACAGGGAATAATAAATTATTATGGAAATAATATTTTTAAACCTTGACATTTCAAAAAGGTTTCTTTCTAAGATTATCTAGCCATTCTATTTGATAATCTTGTATTATAGTAGTCCAGAACACTGATCGACTCATTAGTCGATCAGTGTATCAGCATTCTACAACGTCATTTTCACGTACCTACCACACATGCAAAGTTTTTTGTTTTTTTTTGAAGCGGCGTTTTCACACAATAAGTTACCCGGTGGAAAAATAGTAAAATTGTGCCGGAATTGTAACCAAGAGTTCTTTATGAACTTTTCTATTATTGAAGTTTGAGAAACTCTCAATTTATTGCGATTGTCAGAATATGTCCATGTAAACATCGCTTAAAACAGATGCATTGGTCGGATTTTATGTTATTAATAATGTACTATTGTTGGAATTCAAATTCAATATTACATAGATAGGACAATGCCTCCAGGGAAAGCTGGTCTGCAATAAATTCTCGCCGTATTTGTGAAGTTAATAACTGTCGATAACTACAGCCATCATTACACGCACGGTTATAAGTTTGAGCATTATTCCATTGTCAAAGAGTCAAAGACAGACCGAGCGCTATTTCAATATACCTACATGGATACGTCAAATTTGAGAAATTGAGTTCCATTAGTATTAAAGACAAACAACATTAGTCTATTCTCAATTTGATTACAAATAAACAAAATAATATATGCATCTGTGTCAATGTCAAAAACATTAAAGTGTGTGTGTGTGTGTGTGTGAGTATCAAATATTACATTACAGTAGTGTTTTAATCTATTTTTATTCAAATTTAAAAAAAATATATTGGCATTCGCCACTCATTCTACCTATAAACTATAAGTGTGCTAAATTTCATACTCCGTCCGCGCAATAATTTTCGTAAAAATGGTCACAAAGTTTTTCCTTCACGTACCTACTGTAAAAACTATAAGTCAAAAGGTAACGGGTAACGCCTAGTATAAAATGTTAAACTATGAGTGCCTGCGCAGATCTCCCCCCCCCCCCCCTTCCAATGTACGTATTGCAGCCAAACCTGGAATACATTATGATTTCATGAAAACATTGAAAAGGTCGACCCCATTTAAATATTTCTTATTTAACAGTGGATTTAACATCCCGCTCTCAAACATTTCCCCCGCCACTCTGCCTGTGTACATTCTCTTTTATACCGCCCTTTCTTTAAACACCTTAAACCAGACACTTTTCTCCCATAAAAAAGCATTCATAAATTATTTTAACTCCCCAAAAATTTTTTATGAGAAAATATATGAAACTTGAAAATATGGAGAATCGAGCTAGTAACGTGCTGGGAAACAGTAACCGTTCATTTAATACGAACATCATCTCTATTTATATACGTGATTCAAAAACTAGGCAAGCCACCTTTCATAGCGGACTTGGCCTAAAATTACACTAGAGACTAGACTAGAGAGTTATTTAGCTAGAGTAGGCACCAGCTATCTAGCCTACTCTAGAACTGTGTAGATTTACCGTGTACAATTGTTTATGTTCATTGATCAAGTGATGTTTTTTGCAACTTTTTAAAGCACTCTCTCAGACTACCCATCCCCCTCCACAATCGAAAACACATGTACATGTCTTTTAGTACATTATTTTTTGCGTTTTTCTTTTTGTTTTCGTGTAAAAAAGCAACAGTTTTTCTTTAAATTCCTCAGAAAGAATAAATACGCGTGATTTTCTTACTAGAACCCCCCTTCCCCTACGTGATCTTTCGATTTTCTTCGCACCCCCCCCCTCCCCCCCCTCCACACCCTTTTGAGCTCACGTGTTTAATGGACGGCCCCTTTCTTTAGCTAAAGCACCTATAGATTGTTTCACTGGCTAACCTTACTGGATATTAAATAAACTGTTGACTTGAAACGACATTGTATATACAACTAGCTTTCCTGACAGACCTTGTCATGTGGTTCTAACCCGAGGCAGTCCTTTCATATATAATGTGCACTGCGCCCCATATATAAATAAATAAATAATTCGATTGAGTTAAGCAAATAAAATATTAACATTAAAATATTTCCAAAACATCCATATTTTATTCGTACTCAAAACTAAGGCGGGAACAACGCGAGAATATAATATGCGCGCGCAGCAAACATTCTACATCTATGTGCCCGATGTTGACTTTGTATGAAAATTGGAGGAAGTGGGATGGGCTACTTCAAGAGCGGCAATTACGTTTGCAAGAATGAGAGGGAACTACTATCATAATTTTGTTGTTATGGCGTCGCAGGAAATCGGTTTCATACTAACTTTAATATTATATTTTATACTATCCATTATCCATTTTTCAACTTTTTATTAGTTATTCTGTTATGCGGAGCGGAGAAGAATCCAATAAATCAAACATCAGAAGAATCTGTTCAGCCGATCTCGAGTTATAAGTATTCGCACTAACCCGACTTTCATTTATATTTGAGAATATCCACCAACATGCCTGTAATGTATACATTATGATATCTGTCATACATCTGCTGAAGCTATTAGAATAATGCTTGATCAGCTTATGTTTTGATTTCATTCATGAAATAAACCGTTGTAGAAAAACATAATATTATGAAATTGCAGTGACGATTGAAGTAATGCTATGATGATCTAGGTAAGGGTCGATAGGTTAATACTGATCTCGTTAGTTGAGACTAATTGTATTAGTCTGCTTCAGGTTACATAATATAATTATAGATGTACAGTTTTGTCTCAAAATTTCAAAATATCTAATAGAAATAATATTACGACGTTTTTGAGATTTGATCGTAAGAGTCTTGAAAAAGTAACCTAACACGACCGTTGATAAACCGTATTCTACCTACATTTACTTGGGTATTGTATGCGCTATACTCCTCTCATTGGAACACTTGCGATTCATATTGTTTTTTAATCATGTTTTTTTTTTTTAAATGAATCTGGGCTCACCTTAAGTGAACATAAATACACTTTCGACATCTTTCATATAAAGCAAAGCTTGTGTTGTGAAAGTGGAAATGGTCGGCACCGGAATTCGAACCCACAACCTCAAATACGCTGTACATACGAAAGTCGCCGACTGATACCACTGGTTTACCAACCACTTTGGGTAAACAATGTTGGTGTTCTATTTTAGGTGAAATATTTTTTTCTTAAAAGAAGAAAATGGCTGTCAAAATAGGTGAAATACAAAGAAAAATGTATATTAGTAAGTACATTGAAATACAGTGAAAGGATATTTTTTTTTATATTTCTGGTGTAGAGTTTGATTGAAACCTCAGTTCTACTGCTTCAAAACAAGACGGATTTTAATAAAAAATGTGTGTTTTAAGGGTTATGCAAGGATGGTTTAGAATCACAATCCAATCTTCTACTAAACTTTAAAAAGAGGACGGTTTTAGAACTGTTATTCCATTAACGATCTTTAAAAATATTTGTTGAAGCTATGACATATTTGTTGTGGATTTTTTGTATAGTTTTAACTATACTTAACTTTTTTTTTAATAAAAATAAAATAATATTCAAATAAAAATGTTATATACCAACCTTCAAACCATTGTTAGTTAAACTTTTTGTTATCACTTTCAAAAAAAGTTATCGAAAAACTATGTTAAAAACAAATATTCGAACCGAAATTTATTCTAATTAAGTTAATTATTATTTTAAAATAACGTCACGCAAAGTTAACGAATTGTTTAGCGGTCGAATTGTTTACTGAAACTGATTTGGATTTATTGGATAACTTCCCGCACGAGCTCAGACTATGGCTGATGTCAGTATAACATTTAACCTCTAGATCATGATTACAAATAATTTTTAATTGTTAGGCTAGCTTCGTACGAACTATATGAATTATTTTTATTAAAAAAGTAATTTAAATACACCGACCAGCTATCTTCCATAACACTGGGGAATTTTAATTACATCAACAATAATTCTTCAAATAATTAGTCGTCAAATATGTAATGCGTACATTTGTACATATTTGAGGGTATTTTCTATTTTTTAAATTATTTATTGATTCTTTACTTACATTGAGAAGTATACAAAACAACACATAAAATTTGACATAAAAAAGAGATCACAGAATCAACATACAGAGGGCGACCTTACATCAACGAAGTTGCGGTCCCCAACAACTTACCCAAATATAAGAAAAAAAGAAGAACACGGCAAAGAGTAGGTACAATAAAAAAAAAGAAAACAAACTCAAACAAAGAAGAAAAGAAAAGGTAGGTGGATGGGGTGGGAGAGAGGGAAGACTGAATGGGGTTTTGGACTGTATTTGAGGAGATCATCATCATATCTTTAACTGCTCGCTTGAACGACGTCAGACTTTGGGTCAGTCTAAGGTTCGATGGGAGACTATTCCAGCAACGAGCACCCTGAACTGCGAGAGAGTTAGAGACGAAAGTTGATCTGCTTACCGGAATTGAAAGGATGCGCTGGTTGTTTTACCTAAGAGGCAAACCGTGACTCGCCAGATATTCAAAAGTTTCCCTAATATAATACGTGAATGAAGCTGAATATTGGGCTTTGTGAACAAAAGTGAATAAGTGGAGTCCACGCCTTTGCCTAGTGTAGGCCATTTCAGGTCATTGCGAAATTCGGAATATTTTAGGTATTTAAGTAGGTATAAAAACTAGTCAAAACCAAAAAAAGGATTAGAGCGCAAAGGAAATTTTCCCGCTTGTCAGATGGTCAAATCTAGCCTCGAATACAGTTCATTGCTCTGTCTGTCAGTGTGGCGAGGTCCGGGAGACAACCCTCGTATGTTCTGTTGCTGCATTCCGAGACTACGTGGTTGATGGTATGCCTAGGGTGACTGTAAAAAAAATCAAATCATACATAATCGTCATCGTCAAATATGCAGTTTTTTTTTCTTTGATTCAAAATATTTTTATGGATCTCAATATGAACTAAAGGTGATTTTCAGCCAAGAGGAAGATGCAGTTGCGCTGCTTATTCTGGAGGCCACTGACACAGAAAGAATAGAAAAGTTAAAAAAAAGAAGTGGTTGGTAGTCTAGCAGCTACGACGCCGGCTTTCGTACTGCTCCGTTCGGAGGTCGTGGGTTCGATCCCAGGTGCCGATCATCTTCCTCTTTCACGACACAAGCTTTAAGTAGCTTACTGTCAAAGAGTGTATTTGTGTTCACTTTAATTTGAAAAAATCTATTATTTACGTATTGAAATCTTAATAGTTAGTAAATGATAAATTTGTAAATGCTTTCAGTTGTGTCCCACTTTCATTGATTTTATGTACTTACACACTTGAATATTATTTTTAAGTACTTACTTAGGAACAAAATTTTATCAACAATATTAGATTGTCGAATTTATAACAACTAATGACTAATAATTCATTACTGATGTTTTCTTTTCAAATGGAACAAACCACTACGGGCTGGCCGTCTTCTACTGCTATTTCGAAAGCTCGCTTAGTGTGATCACTTTATGTTAACAACGTTCGCCATTAGGTGGTAAAGTTTAAGTCTCCGAAAATCCTATTCATTAGAGTTCTCAATATGTTCTACATGTCAAAAAAATCCCATTTATACAACAAGTAGATATTTAATAATTAATGAGATGTAGAGATAAAAGTTGGAAATTATGATGTGGTTGGTAGTCTGGCGGTTGCAACGCTGGCTTTCGTACTGTTTCGAATCGGGGGTCGTGGGTTCTATCCCAGGTACCGACCATCTGCCTCAATTACACAAGCTTTAAGTAGCTTACTGAGAATGAGTCGAAGAATGAGCACAGATTCATAAAAAAAAAAAAAATTTTTAAACAAATAGAACAACCAAACTAAAAGACTGCGACTGCTGTGATGTAGGTACTAGGCGCCAGGATATGAATAGGTATATCCATTTTTCGTTAAGCTCAGATTATTTCAATATCTAACTTAATATTATTTCTAGATCTAGATATAACATTTTTGTTATTGTTAGATAATTTTAGAGCTCGCTGCTTGCGGGCCGCGGCTGGTATGACATTTTTCCAGCCCTACAGTAACGCCACTGCCTACTATCCTATAAATTAAAATGAGCTTGCAATTTTCATACGTTTGATGTAACTTCCCCGTTTCCTGTGATAAAGCAAAAGGTCGCGGAGAGGTAATCAAAAGATCGCACTGAAATCCGAAGGGTCGTTGGAATCTTTGAAGTATTTTGTTTGTTTACGTCAGAATAATACTAAATCGTATTATAATAGTAATAGTAAATGTAATATAATAGAGTATATAAATGTGAGTGGGAACATTTTTTCCGATTAACATAAGGTGTATGTAGTATTAAAATTACCAACAACACATACAAGTACTCGGCTCAGATACTGGGAAAGGGAACAAGAGGAGAGGGTAAAGGTTTAGAGGGAGAGGAAGAAGGCTAGTGCATATTTTACAAAGAGCAAAATATGTTTATAAGATTTGTTGCAGTTTAAGCTTGTTTCATATGCCGCAGTATAGCTACCTTGAATTTCTGCTGTGATGAGTTATATAAGTTAATGTCTTTGAAAAAAGAATCAAAATTTGCGCATGATCTTTGAAAAAATGAATTTTGAGCATAGTTTGTAGTACGTCTAGGCATACGGAACGTGATCTTGTGGATTGTATTTCACCAAGAAGATCGCCAGGGTCAACAAATCCATTTATAACCTTAAATAAATATGTCATGTCTCCCAGAGTACGTCTGTTCCTCAACACTTGTGATTCCTGTCCACTAACGAATATTTCGGAGCCAGGATATCTGCCGTCGGCCCACCCCTCGTCGACCCTCTATTTTCCCTTAATAATCAAGTGCACAGCAATAATAGTATTTTTCCCTTCTAAGTATATTTATATTAGAGATGAAACGGATATCCGGCAACTATCCGGTATCCGGCCTATCCGGCTGCTTAAATGCTATCCGGCCGAAAACCGGATAACTAGAATCTATCCGGCCGGATACCGGATAGTTAAAAAAGCTTATGTTTGGATAACCAATTGATTTATTTAGGAAGAATCACTTAAAAAATACACCTTGTAATCATAAGAAAAATTCTACAACTTAGAAAATTGATTAGCAAACATGATGGAATATGAATAAACTATGGAGAATGAATACTTATTTCTTTATGCAGATGTAGTAAGCGGTTTCGATGATCTCCGTAAATAAGGAAAGTTTAAAAAAAAATTTTTCGTCATATATCATCCTGCTGGAATATGCAGATTTTTGGAACAATAACGTTCCGGTAACGGAGTCAGGCCCATTGGTATTTTATGCCGCCTACGTAAGCGTAACTCATGCGTTGTACCAACGGTTATTGATGAACTGCCCGGGCTCTACTAAAGACTTCTTTAGCATTCAGCGAGTTTTATAAATTTTGAAAAAAAAAACACTGATATTTTAAGGGGAGTGCTGTTCTTCCTCCCATCAGGGTCCCGAAGACAAGGAAGACCCTCTCATACCGAGAGGATCTTCCTCGTGTTCCGCTCCTTCGAAGCAGAGCTGAGGAATCTGGACATGGTGTGTGAGGAGGTCATAAACATTGCGCAAGATCGAGCGTAATGGAGAGGTCTTGTTGCCTCCCTATGCTCCTAAGTGGAGCGTAAAGGGAGTTTCGATTGGATTGGATATAAAGGGAGCCGTAAACCTAAACAGATTGAGAACCTCTGCACTAATGCTATTTTGGCTACGACCTTGGTTCTGAGGGTAAAAGTTAAAAATCTAAACACTCTAATCATGGGAAAAAATATTATCACACCACACTAACTAATGCGGTTGATGGTTTTTTCTACAATGAACCCAATGATCCTATATGGATGCACCAACCAATCATACATACGCCGGATATCCGGTGGCCGATTATCCGGTATTCGGCTGCTCATTTGCCGAATATTCGGTATCCGGCAAAAATGCTATCCGTTTCATCTCTAATTTATATCATCACTCGCAAAGAAGAAATCTATAATGGTTAGTGATGTATTTTACTTTAAATAAATAAATAATAGATATATAAATAAATTTCCTACTCAAGTAGGACAGCTTTCGGACCTTGGTATATCAGGTACATGAACCAAGCAGGACACCTTTCGGATCTTGATATTTCTCAGCAACCCTATCAACCTTCCTATCGACTTCCTAGCCAGCCCAATAGCGATAATTATAATGGTTATTTTTGAATAGATATCACCATCAATATGTTGGTACGTTCTCCGCTTGATAATTTCTAATCAATGAACTGTTTTGGATATACTTTTCCAAGAACATGGATTGATTGACATCCGTACTATCACCTTCAGAGGATATAACAACGTCAAAATCGATCTTATCAGATACTTGTGACCTTTTAACAAACGATAATCACAGTACCTACATATTGTTATTTTGTCTATTAATGTTCCAGAGTTCCACTCCCAGTGTATTAACTATTGCTTTTGTGTACCAACATGTCAAACGCGTTTGTCAAATATGTCAAAGTACTATAAACAGTAATTTTCTGTTTGTCGATTTCTCAATTACCTACTAGTGGTCGGGTGCTCGAAATTCGACCATTACTTATTTAGATTATAAGTGAGTAAAAATTATTTTTATTGTAAATTTGTAATGGTGATAACAATTGATACAGTATCAAGTTTGCACCTGATGATGAGAGGTCTGATCCTCCCGAAACCGGTCGTGCTTTATTTTATACTCAATTGTTAACACTTTTACAAAGTTACAATAAAAGTAATTTTTACTCAGTTAAAATGAAGTGTTACAAAGTTACTGCAAAAACCCTTAGTGATAGATTATAAGTTTGAACATTATTGATTCCTTTGTCAAAGACTGAGCGAGCGCTATTTCACAATTTTCATTAAAAAATAACGATATAGATACGTCAAATTTGAAATGTTATGTTGTGATGTATGATGTATGTATGTATGTAAATGAAATGTATTAACAAAAAATATTAATCTTTTCTCATTTTGACCACAGATAAACTAAAGATCTCTGTCAAATTATGTCGAATACATCAAAGTGTGTGTGTGAGTATCAAATACATAACATTAAAGTAGTGTGTGTAGTGTTTTTTTTATTGATTTAATCTATTTTTTAGTATAATTTAAAAAAAAACTATTAGCATTCGCCACCCCTTCTGTTAGTAAACTGTGTGCGAAATTTCATACTCCTCCGTCCGCCCAATTTTCGTAAAAATAGTCACTATATAAGTTTTTCCTTCGCGTATATACCTATTAATATAAAGATTATTGAAGAATAATAAAAACATCCACTGTGCAAAGACTATCATTAGTTATAAAGTAGGTACTCTCTTCAAGACCTTTGGCCGAAAGCACAAAAATATCTTCTTTGCACGTTAACCCTTTTCTTTTTTATGAAATGAATCTGTGCTCCCTCAAAGTAAACATCTCATCGACTTTTTCACAGAAAGCTACTTAATGCTTGTGTCGTGAAAGAGGAAGATGGTCGGCACCTGGGATCGAATCCACGACCTCCGCACGTAACAGTACGAAAGCCGGTCTTGTTACCGTCAGTCTACCAACCACTTCTACCCTCTATGATCTATCATAAGCAGGGTTGCCAGGTTTTTTTCAAAAATATACCGAACCAAAACAAAAAAAGGTCATTTTCAAAATTTGCTATCCGGAAAGTAGAATTTTTCCTTAAAAAAAAAAGGTCATTTTCAAATTTTGCTATCCGGAAAGTAGTAATTTCCCAATTAGAGAGGATTTGAACGAGTCGGATTCTAGACTCCGCTGTTTGCAGCGTTCAGTCAAGGCTCCTATTCGGATCCTTACTCCAAGTCTCATATACAATCGTATAGACCTGTTGTTTTTTCATCATTCACTAATAAATTGCAAATATCAGAAGATCTAGTGAGATCTAGCTAAATGAAAAAAAAAGTGTGTCGTAAATGTTGGCTTGTTGAAATGAGTTTTGATACTTTAAACTAAAATCAAGCAGGTCGGAATTGAAAAAGATTGCAAATATTCAAATGAGTTTGAGGTTTTGATGCCATAAAACTATCTTATGCTTGCTACAAACATAACTATTCTTACAATGTTTAATTTAATGGTACAAAATGACTGAGAATCCATTCATAGTTTAGCTGAACAGTTAAATGATTTATCTATCTGATTTGACAGTGATTTCCTCGTGGGGAATAGAACTTTAATTCTCCCGAGTATGTCGGAGCTCTAAACACGGAACGGATGTCTGATACAAACTGTCAAATACGACTTCTGGGACGTGCTTACTGCTTAGTGCTTAATATTATTCTGCTAACAAGGTGTTTATTGGATACCGATATTGCTAACTGCTTTTATATACACACACATGCAACACAAGTGTACCTACCTAATCAAACAATAATAACAATGCATTAAAACAATAGCCAAATCACGATAGTAACAACTGATATATTATTGTAGATTGTTTATGTTTGAATAAAACGGAAATACCCTCAATTAAATAATAGAAAACAGTAAAGAGTCTAGTTTTAAATTATTATTATCGTATGGTAATGAAAATCATCAGTTCTGTTGAAAATCATAAGCTTAAAATGTATCTCAAATGGAATGTCAAAAAATTTGGAATGAATTAAATGATAAAAAAGAAGTAAGAAAACCACAAAACAATGTCCAATACGTTTAGCCATTGCTGGGGTTACATTATGTTTTTTCTACAAAAGAGCCCTAAAAAGCATTTCGAGGGCACTCCTCCACATAATATGGTCGATGCCCCGCGTTGGCTCTCCACAGTCGCATAAAGCTTTTGGGGGCATATCGTACATAATCTTAAGTTAAGCTGCACCCATTTGTGTCTCGATAGATTGAAACTAGGCATTGAGAAGGAGTCTGTAAAATTCCTTGACATATTCGGTCGGCGCCGGCGGCGTCTCAAAGTCTCAATTCACTTTTAAGCTCTGGCTATAGGTACAGATTAGTTCTCTGTATCTTATGGAGTAGTTTGATTCCCAATTATAAGAGGGTCTTGCGAAATATGTAATAGAGACGCATTGTAGTACATAAGTAGATTGAACCGTGGGGTTGCCGGCTAAGAATAGCACCTCTGCTCTTTTTGCTGGTTTTTCGAGCATCCTGTAAGAGGCAGGAAATCGAAAAATCATATCGGGACCGTGAGGTTGACCACCTCACGTCCTTAAAGCTCAACCGGTCAGAAAAGGCATCATAAGCCTCGGACGCCTTCGAGCGCAGTGGAGAGATCTTGATGCCTCCCTATGCCCCTAAGTGGGGTTTAGGCCTCTTACATTGCGGGTTGGTTTGGGGGGGGGGGGGGGGGAATCCACGGCGGACTTGATTTGTGTGGGGCCGGCTTTTTGGTTTGATTGCTTCGATCGAACTAGGGGGTCGGTTTCGTGCGGGACGGGTTTGTTTCGGATTTATCTCTTTCGGGCTGGCTTGCGGAGGGCCTTAAAGGGAGAATGATGATTATGATGAAGTAGATTGATCCTTCAACTGATTTTTTTTTATTATCGCCTTTATTTTTACATATTCAATGTTGATATATCATTATTTCTAGTGTTTTATGAATAGCCAAATGCACAGTATAATAACTGAAGAAATGAAAATATCCCCGAAGGTGATTGTCAATCTCATTACAAACCCGAGGTCTATTTTAATGTTAGGTGACGATTATTATTGGTAACAAAATGGATTTCGGAAATCGTGGTTTTTATTTTTTCTTGTTTTTTTATAATTTAACATGTAAAAAATATTATTATTAGGTATACTTCTGATGGAATGAAAAATATTCTCTTAATTTTTAAGGAGATATTTTATGCAACATTTCGCTATGGAAGGGAAAGAGCCTGGTGACAGTACTTTGGAAGTTCAATCTTTTTTTTCAAATTTCCTCATTCTCGGTGGGAAGAAAAATAGAGGAAAACTAAGATAATAATTAAAAAGAGTTATTTGGGGTCATTTTTGAGGTTGCACAATTAAAAAATTGGCACCAGCCTCCAATAGCAGCGAGACCTGGACCCCTATTCTGTAGCAAGTGTTGGGTAGTCACTTGAAAAAAAGTGACTATTAGGCGATAGAGTTTGTATGAAAAACGTCTATATGCAATCGCCTAATAGTCACTTTTTTCAAGTGACTACCCTACACTTGCTACAGAATAGGGGTACTGAAGAGTGATAATTAACAGGCCAACGAGTTTATCTATTTCAGGATATTTCTATCCTTCAAATCAATATCAGTCTTCATATTCTGTAAAATTTACCTACCTAAATAATAACATAAGCTACTATGAACAGTATTTATGTAAATTCTCAGAAGTCCAGATGAACCTTAGCAACAGATCTCAAGAACGCAATTTTGGGTACGAGTAAATTGTATAGTAATGTAGGTACGTAAACCCACCAAGTTAATAAACTTATTCAAAACGCTGTTTAAATTAGCTGCGTCAATTAAACATTTGCTACGGAATTGATAAGCTAAAAGTCTAGACACCTACATACCTCAGTCTGCAAACATATTACATAATCATTTGCAGATGACCACGTAGTACATCTACATAATATTTTAGAAATGTTTTTTTATTTGCCTTTGACAATACTTTACCGTTATGTCCGAGCATCACGCTCAAAATACAAATGCTACGTCAGATATTAATATGCCCAGAGCCGTACAAAATGCTGGAGAAGGTTCTTAAATACAATTTGCTGCATTTTTTTTTTTTTTTTTTTATTTATTTTCGCTACCTCCAAGAAACAAAGTTTCGCTGTCTGTCTAAACTTTAATATATTTAGAGCTATTTAAAAAAATCTATTTTTTTAGGATCTTCATACAAATTTCTCAAAAAGACTTTTGGAAACAAAATTACTCATGTAAACGTTGAATGGAATCTTGGTATTACGGTATGAAAATGTAATAAAATAATCGTAGATTGATTTGTTATACATATAAATAATAATAATAATAATAATCTTTATTTCATATTTTTACATGCATTCTTTTTAACAAAAGCAGCAGCCCCACTAGACAAACTAGTCTGTGTTGAGGCTTACATGATATAACAATAAATTAAAATAAAATAACTACAAAAATAAAAACAAAACAAAAGAAAATATAAAAAAAAAAGAGACTATAAAAGTCTTAGAGAAAAAAGGGAAATAGAGAGAACTGATAACAAAAATAAAAACAGTAAAACAAAATATAATATAAGATAAGAATATAAAAAAAAAAAAAAAGAATGAAAATAAACCAAAGTAAAACAAAAGAAACGTATATCACGTATATCGTCAATGAATTAAAGCAAAAACAAATAGAGAAAAGAAAACCAAACAAGAAAACCAAACCAAACAAAACAAAAACTCGCGCGCATTTGGACAGGACACAGGGTTTACATCACAAACAAACCCAACACTCAATCAGTCCCAGAAAAAAAATAAAAATCACTACTACACACTCCGAGGCATCCTCCACACAATTTACTCACTTAATCCGTGTACATATATGCATCATGCCTAAACCATTATGTGGTTCAGGAGTCTCTCCGACTCGTCGACCCCTATCTCAAGCAGATATCGGATGACATTAGACAAGCTTCCCATGTCAACCTTCTTCCTCAAGGAATTAAACAATCTTGGTCCCAGAACCACATAAAACCTCTGTAAGAATAACGTCCTTGTCTGAGGAACACATAAATCGCCCAACTGTCGAGACAACCTGTCACTGTGTCGCGTCATTGATGCTGCCATACGCCTTCTGCCGTATATCTTCATCAATCCGCACATGTAAATCTGACGAACACTCAAAATACTTGTAGTCTTAAATAGTTCAACAGTTGGAAACCTGTAACCCAGTCCAAACATCACCTTTAGTATCAGCTTCTGAGCCTTGTACAAGGGATCTAGAATGGTTTTAGCTGCTCCACCCCAGGCCAAAATACAGTAGCTCAAGATCGAATGGCACAGCGCATAATATACTGTTCTGAGGTAAGACTCGGAAAGAATGTTCCTGAGCTCCCCAAAAACAAAGGCAAATTTTCTCACGCGTCCTGTCAGTCTGCTCACATGTTCCCTCCAATTTAAGTGCTCATCTATAGTTACTCCTAAATATCTGACACATTCCACCCTCTCAATAATGGGACATCCACATTCCACGGCATTATCACTACCTCGAGTACAACCACACGAATGACTGAGGATGTCACGATCACGTCCCAAATAGCCACCTCCACGTATAGAGAAACATATATATTTTGTTTTTGATACATTAAGCGTAAGTAGACTATCATTCAACCAGTCAGTTACCCCATTGAATCCCTCTTGACACCTTTCAAATACCTCCTTCCAGCCATCCCCCCTGAACAAGAGAACACTATCATCCGCAAATGTTATAATCCTTCCGTCGGTTAAAGAAAAATCACACAGGTCATTTATGAAAAGCAAAAACAATACGGGCCCCAGGACACTGCCCTGGGGTACCCCGTAGACAATATCACAGGGATCGCTGTACCGCTTACCATATCTCAATACCTGTCCTCTGCCCTTCAGATAGCTTCTAAACCAATCGTTAGTGACACCCCTGATCCCCATTTGGTGCATCTTCATCAAGAGCAGCGAATGTGGCACCGTATCAAAGGCCTTGGCCAGGTCCATAAAGACACCAATGCACTTTTCACCCTTGTCTAAACATTCAGTGACGAAATCCGTGAGTTTCAGCACAGCCTCCTCTGTGCTTTTTGAGTTACGAAAACCGTACTGGTTAACAGATAACAAACCTAAGTTCTCCAGGAATGACATAAGCCTTCTTTTCATCAATTTCTCTAAGATCTTTGAGAATGTTGTGAGAAGAGATATCGGTCGATAGTTCGAAACTATTCTATCGTCACCACTCTTGTAAATGGGAACCAGGATAGAGTCTTTAGCGCCTGACGGGAACACTCCCTCAGTTAGACTCAGGTTAAAGATAAATTTCAATGGTTCAGCTATATATTCTTTAATGGCCTTTGCAACAGTTGCTGACACATCATCAACCCCTGAGGAATTTCCTGCCTTCAGTTCCCGTATAGTTTCAGTGACCTCTTCCCTCGTTGCTGGGGTCGCAAAAAATGACTGAGATGGGCGATGCCGAATATTAATTTTACCATTCAACACTTCCAAAGATGTATTCATACTTGCTAGTTTTCTTTTAGCTAGTTCACTACCCACAGTTCCAAAGTACGAGTTTATCCTATTTAGGTCCCCCTGGATACTCCCAGTGGCTTCATTACATAAGTTTGATATGCCCTTCCCAGTTGATCCCGCATTTAGATATTCCCTAATAAATCTCCAGCAACCTTTAGGATTTCCCTGGTTAGTTCTGATGTTCCTCTCATAATAGTCTATCTTTGCTCTCCTAATAACCCGTGCGCAGACATTTCTGTATCTTTTGTATGTTTCAAGCATACGAATGTCCTTAGTCGCGGCCCTATGCAGCCTGTCCCTCTTCCTTATACTTCTAATGACTCCCGGTGTGATCCATCTCTTAATACCCCCCCTACAACCTCCAGTCCTACTTACCCTCCTACATACTTCTATGCAACCTCTGCATAATGTACAGAATGTGTTGAATGCCTGGTCGACGTCATTCCCGTCATACACTTCACTCCAGTCCACTCTAGAAATTTCCTCTCTTAGTTTATCCATATCAACAGATATTCCCTCTCTATTCTCTATCCTCTCGCGACCGACCAGATCTCCAAAGGCAACCATAATCGGATAATGATCCGTAACCACAGTTCTATATACCAAGGACTGAACAGCTAGGTCACTCCTTACCATTGCATGATCCAAGCACGAGGAGCCTCGAGTAGGTTTATCAATCGCTGCTGTAAAGCCATACAATGCCATCAGATTCAGATAATCCTGTGTGACCCCGGAGCTATCACTCAGAATGTCTATATTAATATCCCCCGTTACAAGGGTGGTCTTGAATCTCCTGTTTCTCGCCAGAACACATTCCAACGAGTTGATAAAAGGACCAACATCACGAAAAGAGGGAGGCCTGTAAATAGCCACAATCCTTGCCATATCCCCCAGCTCTATCATCAGACAATTGGCGTCCTCCACAAGGCTCATCTCCTGCACGACCACAGAGTGCTGACTTTTCACATACACAACAATGCCATCATTCTGATTATGATGTTTACTAGTTTGGTATGTACTGTATCCATCAATTTCCTTGGAACTATATCCCTCGTTCAACCAACATTCCGTTAGCACGATCACATCAAAAACGATCTGGAGATCCTCAAGCATTACCTGAAATGCATCGAAATTATGGTTTATTGATCTAATATTCATGTGTAGAACTTTTAAGGCCAATTTGCTGCGGATTAGGCCCTCACACATAGACGGCAGTTCTATCTCAACCGCTTCCTCAATGTGCCGGAAGGAATCAAATTCCTCTTGCAACTGAATGTCAACTGGCATCGTGCTGATTTGTCATAATCACTACGCCAAACAGACACACAATAAAAACAAGTGAAAACGAGCGTAGAAAAGGGATCCAAAAAAAGAAAAGTGAACCAAAAAAGAAAAGTGAACCAAAAAAAAGAAAAGTGAAAACCCAATCATACAAGAAATCAAGGAGAATGACCAAAAAATAAACAAATAAGAAGCAAAAACCAATACCGAAAGAAAAAAAAAAAAAAACAGATAAAGATCGTCCTACAGACGCTCAAGAGTCGCACGATCAGTCACGACTATAACTGGAGACTCCTCATTCTTTTTCAGCAAAATCCTGCCGTTTCTAACCCAGACAAACTTCCAACCTTTTGCCCTGGCTACTCTTCTTGTTGCTAGATGGAGATCCTTAAGTGACGGAGCAAGGTGCTCACACACATAGAAAGGTCCTCCCTTCAAGCCAATTGTCTCCGCAGTTAGCTTGTTCTCCTGATTGCTTCTATTGTAACTTCGAACGGACGCAAGCAGCTCGCTACCATCTTGTTCTGTACTAAACTGAACGACAATGTTTCTAGGACGATTATCGGTATTCGTTCTTCCAGATATTCTCCGGCAGGCTACGACACGTTCCCTTCTTATGTTATATGATACTGCCGCTCCAATCTTAGTCACCAACTCCAACGTATCTTCACCCTCAATCTCAGGAAGCAACTGTATCTCTACATTCTTTGACCTACTTCGCTGCTCCACATCAACCAATCTCCCCTCCAGGCCTTTCACTCTTTCAGACATAATCTTGTTTTCCCTAGTAATTGATTCAACAGATTGGGTGTTACTCCCCGTCGCCTTATTCACTCTATCATATTCAGCGGACAGAAATTCGACCGATCTCGTTAGGTCATTAATTCTACCGAAAATCTCCTGTCTCAGCTGCACCACTTCCATTCTGAATCTTGAAAACATCTCTTCAAACTTTTTATCAAGATGAGCTAGAATGTATTTTTCCGACTCATCTCCCTCGGAACTCAACCGCTGGCCACTGCCAGCTACCAAAGAAAGCCCATCCGCAGAAGCACTTCGAGGATCTGCCGCTTTACATCCGTCACACTTCCACTGAGCCTTTCTCTGCTGAGACATTTTCTTGTAACTCTCCACAGCCGTCCCTACACATGTAAAGTGCCATGTGAGGTAGCATCTCGAACATTTCAACACCTTTGATGGACTCAAAGGTCCAAGACACTTACCACATTCCATGCTATCGGTCTACCAACAACTAAGCTATGTATATTGTATATGTATGGGTCAGATACAGCAATCAAACTAATTGTGCAGAGCAAAGACAATGATGCCTATCAGACTTACCTATCTTTCTCCATATACATACAAAGATCATGTATTGTAGTGTCAAATAACGCACCTTCACATCACTGTCTCAGAACACCCACCAGCACTGGGCACCCTCCAAAGTCTTCAGACCATGCGCAGTGCAGGCAACAATTCCAGAATATAACAGAAACAAGGACAATAACCACAACAATCAGTACTAAAGTAATTTAATAGAATTCAGACAGATCCACATAATATGTACTATACTCATTAGGTACGACAAAATCTGCCACTATTACCTTTAAATACATTTCATAAACTATTAGAAAAAAACAAAAAAATAAAACAAGATAATAATATCAAGATCCACATCCACTAAACTATACCGTATATTACAATATACCTACAACATTGATAAACAAAGCTGGATATTTAAACATGAATATTCACAAACTGACAGAGAGACATCACAAATTATACACCATACCACACACCATATGTATAGGCAGGCACATACACTATATACATGTACCCGCCAAATGATAATAGAATGTTGCGAAATTTTCACAAATGGGAAGATACTAAGTACCCAACAATTATAATACAATGCAGTTTAGGGTAGCCCCCTGAGATGCCTCTCCCACAATTTCAGCGGATCATAAAAGAGTGAAAAAAAATATATATATATACCCATACATATACGGGCAGATATAAAAAAGTAAATTAATTGTTATATTCACATACACTACTGAATTGTCCGTCGGACTCAAAAGGACAAAAATATCAATATTACTCGATGAGAATAAAAATGAAACCACCACCCATGGATTCACCAGCTCACTGATCACAAATCACTCCTTGTCAGTTAAGTTAGTTAGTCGCAGTAGTTACCAATAAAACAGTCAAATATGACAATCAAATATGCAAAAAGATACAAATTAATATTATATATCAGATATTAAATCACACAAGAATATGAAAATAGTTCTTGACAATGATATAATTTCACAGTTTCTATGATTATTCACAGTCAATAGTTCGATTCTTCATTTGCGCTATGCTGGTGGCAGGTACACAGCATCCAGGTTTACAATGAAGTGCTTTCTGTCCACAAGCTATGTTGTCGCTGGACGTTTCGCTGTAAAATTATAACCCGAAGAAGTGATGATGTATCCATATAATAACTTGGAACTGTCGGTTGACTCCAGAATGATCTAATCCACCAAAACAATAACTCCCATTTGCGGAACTCCAGATCCACTGAAACTGCACCACTAATCAGCTCACCGAGAGGACATGGACTCTACACGATAAGATATCACCTTGTATAAGAAATAGTGCACAATATAGTGAGTCCACTTAACAGCCTTCCTTTTTTAAATTTCTGCAATAACAAACTATATGCCGTCGTCCCGCCCCTCGCAGTGGAATGAAGCAGCCCAATGAGATTCACCAGCCAAGTAGTAATTCCAAAACAAAATCTCAAGTGTTTAAATGAGCAGAAAGAAGGAAGTAAAACGAGCCAATTCTTTACTCTTATCCAAAAGAATGTTATTCAATTCTTATTATTCTCAATAAATAAAGATTTGATGAAAAAATTTGCAGTTTGATTTTGAAGTTTGACAGGTACAAATCACCTTCTATGGGTGGAATGCCCAATTAATTATCAAAGTAGGGAATGTAGCTAAGATTCAAACCACAGAGCTCTCTATGAAAACTTGCAAATTATGTCGGTAGGTTCGTATAATATTATGAGGTCGGTAAAAAAGTCATTCTTCTTTTTCTGTGCTTATGTCAGTTATAGAGGTCTGTTAAGCAATGGGAAGCTAGACTAGAACCTGTTTAATTACCTACCGATCAAGCCTGACAATCGGAATCAAAAACGTAAAGCAAAACGGATATAAGCTAGTTATATAATAAAAACGGAAAAAAGGGTACATATGGCTTTACTTATGATTGGATATCATAACAGAACTGTGCCTTCCTAATGTTGGTTTCGGATGTATCAGCCAGATGATTACTTCCAAATTGAGTATTTTTTCAGCGGATTAATTATTTTTTTTGTTAAATTTTTATTATGAGTACATAATAATACGTTATTTTGGGCGTGTTTTCAATGTCTTGTTGTAAATCTAGAGTAAGCAGACACGTTGCTACCCGTACCTTTATCACCGTTATTTATTGTCGCACTGTCGTCTAGACGCTGTGTGCGGACAACGTTAGTTACACGTTACTTTTTATTAACCTAAACTAATTTAGGTCCATACTCCATTAACTCGGCGAGCCACAATACGAGCCAAGAGACGAGAAGCGTATTTGTGAGTAAGCGTTCATGGTTCGTTTTTGCCGGCTCTGAAAACCATACGGCTTTTCGCCTTGTAAAATTTAAGTAATCTTTGATCGGTATATTATGTTTCTGGCATTTATCCATTGACTATTTTGTGTAAGCAAAAAATATATAAATTTAATTTTGTAAATCTTAATTTTTTCATTATTTTGTTATAATTTTTTGTAAAAATTAAAGTGTATATTATTTAAAATGGTATTTTATTATCCCCGTGTGTATTTCGTAACATTACATTGGCCCATTATGGTATGGTTCATACGATATCAGGCAAAATAACACATTGGGTCAAAGTAACCTACCGTGAAGTCTAACTTTGGCCCAATATTTGTTCAACATTTAAAATTATAAACATATCACAAACATTATATTAGCAATGATTTTTTTGTAAATAAGCAATTCCTTCTAGGCATAAAAAGGAAAATAAAAAAATGTATGGAGATTTTGGGCCAAAGTAACCTCGATTATATTTACTATTTTTTAAATATATATTTAGAATATAATTATTATGTCTTGTTTTCCTTTCCCTTGAAACAAATATTATGGCGGAGTCAAGTTTATTGTATCCTTTAAGACAATCAGTAATACTTAAGAACAAATAAATTTAAAAAAATATCTAATGTTTAATAATAACGTAATATGTTCCACTAAAAAGACAAGGTCCAGAAAATATTTGACAGCCTAATTTCAACTAATGATTTCATTGGATAATGGATCCATTGTTCGGAGCATAACACAAATGACGAGGTACCGAGTTGAGCCGGGAAAAAAGGCAGCTCTTTAAAAGAATTGGCCAACAACGCGATAAATGGATAGGCCATAACATCAGGCATCCGGGTCTGCTCTTTACTACCAACGAAGGAGTGATTGAGGACAGAAATCATAGAGGACGCCCCAGAGATAAATTATATAGGCCAGGTGATCGAGGACATGGGCTGCAGCACCAGTTCCAGGAGATGAAGTGGCTAGCAGGTGACAGGGAGGAATGGAGGAACAGAGTCGGCACGCTTGGTGCAGATCCATCTTAGGATTGAAAGAAGATTTCATTATAATCTAAGCAAGGCGTAGAAAATATTTCAATAGTTTCTATAATTTATTTATAAAAAAAATATTAAGAAAGCAAAATCATACATTATAATTAATTTGCATTGCGCAATTTTTATGAAATTAAGTGGACATCGGGGTTTGAAATTTTGCAAACTTTTTTTTATTTTTGATAGACCATGTCTTACAATAAGACGGGACGGGACGAGTTTTGTTGATCTGTGTTTTCAAAAAATCAAAGCTACCAATCTACATAAATAAGACTTCAAAGCTCTGCTTAGGGGTTACTAACTTTTTCGAAATACTTCATCAAAGGCCAATTGTCATTTAAGTAGGTATCTATTTGATATGAAATCTCGTAATATGTCATATTCTGCTTCAGGCTAAATGTTTGATCTTCCGAATCCATCATATTTATCTTCGCATTTACATATTGAATATTTTAAATGAAACATCAAAAAAGACATATCTACTTCTTAGGTACCTAATTTACTATTCTATAATATGGTAATAAAATATCACTTTTGTTGACATAAAAGTATGCATATTATATTCCATAAATGACATAAATGGGTAGGTACAGAAATTCTCTATAAATAGGTACACTGCGCAATCGTTTATTTTACAGTACGAATAGAAAACAATCGAAAAAAAAACGAAAGTTCGACATTAAAAAGAAAGCAACCATCCAAAGAATATAAGAAATTGATTCAAACATATAATACCTATTACATACACCTGATTTTGTCTCTAGATATAGATGGCATTTCGTATATAAATACATACTAAAGTATCCTTGTAAGTTATTTGAGTATGTGTCAACGTTCAATATCTACATAATAATTTAGAAATGTTTTTTAATTTGCCTTTTGTCGTTGCTTTACGGTATGTCGGAGCATCACGCTCAAAATAGAAATGCTACGTCAGATATTAATATGCCCAGAGCCGTACAAAATGCTGGAGAAGGTTCTTAAATACAATTTGCTGCATTAACTTTAATATATTTAGAGCTATTTAAAAAACTTTATTTTTTTAGAATCTTCATACAAATTTTTCATAAACAACAGTACCTAAGCCATCTTTTGGAAACAAAATTACTCATGTAAACGTTGAATGGAATCTTGGTATTACGGTATGAAAATGTAATAAAATAATTGTAGATTGATTTGTTATACATATAAATGTTATTCAAATCTTATTATTCTCAATAAATAAAGATTTAATGAAAAAATTTGCAGTTTGATTTTGAAGTTTGACAGGTACAAATCACCCTCTATGGGTGGAATGCCCAATTAATTATCAAAGTAGGGAATGTAGCTAAGATTCAAACCACAGAGCTCTCTATGAAAACTTGCAAATTATGTCGGTAGGTTCGTATAATATTATGAGGTCGGTAAAAAAGTCATTCTTCTTTTTCTGTGCTTATGTCAGTTATAGAGGTCTGTTAAGCAATGGGAAGCTAGACTAGAACCTGTTTAATTACCTACCGATCAAGCCTGACAATCGGAATCAAAAACGTAAAGCAAAACGGGTATAAGCTAGTACTAAAATATCTTTGTAAGTTATTTGAGTATGTGTCAACGTTCAATATAACGGAAATATGACAAAATTTTTATTATGTCTGGCCGTTCGCGAATATCTCTGGGAACTTTGACCAGATCCTGCTCGGCCAGACAGTACCTAAGTACTCAAACACTTAATATTATATTTATCGATATTTTTGGTTCTTTAACCATTGAGTATGTCTGCGTAGTATTATAGGGTGCGCATAATTTGAGCAGTGGGAATGGAACTGAAACATCTTATCTGTATATTTCTTGTGCGCAGATTCTGTGTCTTTCGTCGAACTCCTCCTTCAAAACTACGCGGATTCTAAAAATTTACTTATTAATATGTTTTCGGTGGTAGCTCTGTGAAATCCCATCTTATCGTTGGATAATTTTAATTGTTTTTAAATAAAACTCTGTTAATTTCACTTATAAATTTTAATTGGCAAAGGCCTTTCGGTCATACGACCATCTTCGCTGCCATAAATACTAAACTTGTTTGAGTATTCCGTCAAGATGTTTACCCTGATACGAACAGTGGCAATTTTATTTTTATGTATTAAGTAGATGAGATTTTTTTCATATATTTTTTTTTTTTTTTTTTTAATTTTAATGGCTTTCATCTTGTGGTGTTCCTGGCCAGTCTCAAGTAACTAACTAACTATCGTTATTTACTTTGGAAAATGCTTTTATGCAAAATATTATATTTTTTTTTGTCATTTAAAAAAAAGAAACTCAAGATCTAGAATACATAATTCTATGAATAGTAAATGATGACGATATAAACACGTTTAGGTAGCCTATAGAAATTTAATAAAGTAAAATAATTTCTCATCAAATAATTGATGGTTCCGACCTCGGTAGCCTAGTTGTACTAGCGGGGACTTTAGATCCGAGGTCTCGGGTTCGATTCTCGGTCGGGTCAGAGTTTTTCTAAGTGTTTTTTCACTTGAAATTTCTACCCGGGGTTGGCCTGTCTCAGATTGGAAAGGACCCGTTGACTGGAAAAAATTTCCTCAGGCAAAAAGTTCGGCCGGCTTTGTATGACTGACACCTTTGCATAGAAAAGTGTTATACCTATTATTATTATGGTTTAGAATTACCTAAGGATGTTTTCATAATATGTGTTATAAAGTTTATATGAATAAAAAATGTCATTTACAAATCTAAAAAATAACTATCGGCTTTTATAGAGAAAGATATTGGTTAATTAAAGGAAAATCTTTATATTTAACTACTTAAATATACATAAGTTTCTATAATATAAAAGAAAGTCGGGTTAGTGCAAACACTTATAACTCGAAATTGGTTGAACAGATTTATATGATGCTTAGTTAATTGGATTCTTGTCCGTTCAATTAAAATTATCCAACGATAATGATCTTAAAAAACTTTTTGTGTATCTTAATGGTTATCCGAGGATGGGTTTGATCAAACTCTGATTTCTAGACGCCCTATTTCTAATTAATTAATTATTTAATCGATTTTTAAACGAGCGACTCTATCGAAAACATACACAAAGTAGGTATAAATTTACACGCGTGAAATGTACATATGGCTCGCTTGAAGTAAACTAAAAAAAACTAAACATCACCATTTGGTGTGGTATATAAGTGAACTCATCAAAAGGGTGACATTATTAATAAAGTGTAGAAATAAGATCGTAGATTTATGAATACCCTCTCTTTAAGAGCAGATATTATTGGCTAATATTGAGGAGAATTTTCACACAGAAGGTTCATATATTATAGAAGTTAACCTCCTTAGTGATTATGGCTTAAACAGATGCATCGGTCGGAGTAGCATTGGTTAAAAAGTATAAAGAATGTATCATTATATAAATTCGAATACCTACAATATTCATAGTGAGGACCAAAGGACATCGTCAGTCGGGAAAGCTAGTTTTAATATAAAAATGTATTTATTCATACATCAAATATTAGATACTTTTTATCTAACAACTAATGACTCTAAAAATTCATAACTGATGTTCGATTTTTTAATGGAACAAACCACCACGGGCTTACGACCGTCTTCTACTGTTGTTTCGAAGGCTGGTTTAGTGTGATCACTTTACGTTAACAACGTTCGCCATTAGGTGTTAATGTTTGAGTCACCGAAACTCCTAATTATGAGAATTCTCGACATGTTCAACATGTCGAAAAATCTCATGTATGCAACAAATAGATATTTAATAATAATTAATGAAATATAGAGATAAAATTAGATAATTTTGCCTAATATTTTTTTTTAGTTTATTCAATATCTTAATACTAAACCATCCAGAAACACGACGAAATAAGCCAGAGTAATTCAGTATAACACTATTTCACGTTATCTGACATCCTCTACCTTGATTGATGCAGACACTTATAGGATAAGACGAGACATTCATCCCGAAGGGAGTAGGCAAGTTGAGATACACACACACGTACCAACCCGACCACTATCCGCAGACATAACACATTACATTATTTAATGAATGGTGATAACTTATAGATATGTTAGTAGCTACCAGATAGACAAAATGGTATAATTATATCTAGGTGCCTACGTATTTATCAATGAATTTATTACTTTATAGGTATATTAAAAATTATTATCTAGGTAGGTATCATGTAGTAGCCAACGTCATAAACTCTCTTGTAGATTAAAATAAATATAATAAATGTAATTAATTATGTTTCATATGTAAGTCCCTTTTAATTTTATTTGTGTTCAAGAATACAAATGAACTTTCATTTAATTCATTATTTGTTATATTATGTGTGTTGATAAGTATATGCCTTTGAAATAATGTGTGCTATGAATTTATGTATTGCTGAATGAATGAAATTAACCCGAAGATTATAAGTTTCATCATCTTGAAATCGGTCTTCATTTTAAAATATTACCCAAAATAAAAATAAACAAAGGTATCTATAAGTATTTTTAATTTTTATTCAGTTATAACTATCAAATTAGAAGATGTGCTATGAGTATTGAGTAGGTTTGTTCGACTATATATGGTTGGCTCTAGTTTTGGAGCTTTTCTTTCTTCTTGAGACTGTTTTTTTCTGTAAGGTAATTCCTCCTCCCCTTCCCCAATCTTCCCTTGTGAGGTTGTACGGACGCAATTTGTTTTGTTGATTCTTGTTTATTTTTTTCATATATTTATATAGGAGCTTTCTTACGCAGAATTGTATAAAAGGCCTACTAGCCGTATATTATGTTTATAAATAAATAAATATTGATGTATATATTGGATTGGCCATGCCTTCCAACATCCGGATGGTTTAAGTTTAAATGATCATGGCAAAAGCGAAGTGACCTTAAGTTAGTTATTAAAAATATAATGTTGTTGTAACCAAAATAAAAAGCTCATAAAATATGTACCTACCTACTTTAAAAAAATATTAGAATTTTTGGTGAAAAAATTTGGTTAAAAAGGTGTTCCATGGAACGTCGAAAGAAATAGTTTAGAACTAGGTACTAAAAAGAGTTTGTCAAGCTGAAATAAAAGAATTTTGAGAAAGCATAATCAATTATTAATTATGTGGATCTATCACTTCGTCTCCTTTAAGATGTACCTATACAGGTATTACCCTCTATTCTGATTTTGGCTCGAACTAAAATAAGAACGTTAAAAAATTTAAGAATTAATTTCACATGAATTAAAATTAACTAATTTGAATATTAGTCTAATTAGGGACGTTCTTAATTTTTATAGAATGCCAATGTGCACTAACTAAAATTGGAACGTTCTTATTTTAGTCAGTGCACACCAAAATTGAAATAGAATCGGCCGTAATGTAAGAAGTAAACGAAACAGACGAAAATGGTTTATGGAACACAAAAAGGTGAAAAAAGATAAAAAAAATGAGGCACTTACTACATGTTTTTTTTTAGTCCTACTTAATTGTTTAGATGTATAGTATAAACAAAGATTAAAGAATACTATAGTGGTCGACCAGTGGTCGACCAGTGCTCGACAAGTTTGAACATTATTAAACTTTCATTGTCAAAGACTGAGCGAACGGTATTTCACTTTTTTTTTCAAAAACAAAGTCAAAGTCAAATTTTAAAGGTTGATATGTAGAAAGTTTTTTCTGTTATTATTAAAGACAAACAATATAAATCTATTTTCAATTCGACCACAGATAAACTAAAGAATATATGCGTGTGTGCGTGAGTATCAAATCCCGCCATTTCCCGCTCCACTTTCCATTTGAATATCCGCCTTCAAAGAGCTTTCTGCGTCTATTATAATAATAATAGTAATAATAATATGACAATTTATATAGTGCCGTTTAGTGCATTGCACTTCAAGGGCGCTGTACATTCAATATTGAATATCACCCAGTAGGCTCGTCTAAGAATTTTAAAATTATAGTCAATAATTCCTTTACCAGTTCGTCAACAAAAAATAAAATGATAAAAACATGCATCACAGTTGTGCTCATAGATAATTGTCCCGTTCCTATGTCGATGTCTGACCAGACCCGTAGTATAGAGCAAACAGATGAGTCTTTAGGCCCCTTCTGAACGCCTCCAAACTCTGTACTAGGGGTAGAGCATTCCAGAGGCTAGGTCCAGCCACACAAAAGGCACGATCACCATAGCGTGTCAGGACCCCCCTCCGGGGCTCCTCCAATTCATTAGGAAGACTCCCAGCAGACCTCAGTGTCAATCGTCTTGAGGTGATAGCTCTGGGATTGCACGTTTCATTTATGTACTTAGGTGCATCCCACATATGGCCCTGTACACCATTACACAGACCTTGAATTGTATTCTGGCAATTGGTAACCAGTGAAGATCCTTGAGCAATGGTGTTATTCGACAGTACTTATCTTGACACATGATTAATCTAGCAGAGGCGTTCAAAAGTGACTGCAAGCGACCCAACTGCACACCCGGAAGGCCACAATATATTCCATTATCAGGCGCTTTTCATTTCACGTTTGTTTCTATGAAGTTGATGCTGAAGTTGAAGTTTACTTTTGTCTATGGAAGTGTGTGTGAGTTTCAAATATATAACATTACAGTAGTGTTTGTAATGTTTTTTTTTTATCCATTTAATCTATTTTTATGCATAATTTTGAAAAAAAATTAGCATTTGCCACTCCTCTATATAAACTATGAGTAGGTATGAGAATTTTCGTACTCTTTTTTTCGTAAAAATAGTCACAAAGTTTTTCCTTCACGTATTAATATATAGATATAGATTTTACTTGTTAATGCCATAGATATAGGCATATCTTAGTAACTGAAACATGATCAGGAAACAAGCCCTACAGTGTAAGATGAAGCAAATTCCAAAATTCTGAATTTTCTCGAGGACATTTTAAAGGATACTTTTTATATGCCTATAATAAGAAACACGTCTTCAACATTGTGACATTGAATTAGAAGCAACCTTTATTCAGTTTATAGGCTCTGAAAATAGTATGAAACTTTCACACCTTTCATAAGAGTTATTTTTTTAATTACGTCAGATTTTCAAAGGATTATTAATGTGGGAGGAGGTCTCTGCAACTACACACGAGCAAGCGCAGTGAAGAGCAAGAGGCAACAAGAGTTGCATCACTTTGTCCTAAGTGGGTCAATCAATCAAATCAAATTTCCCTATACACCCCACTTGGGAGTTTAAGAGGCAACAAGAGCTCTCCGTTGCGCTCGATCTTGCGCCATATTTATGACCTCCTCCCACACCATGTCAATATTCCTGAGCTCTTCTTCTAAGGAGCGGGACACGGTATAAGAGAGTCTTCTTCGTAATCGGGACCCTGATGGCAGGAAATACAACGTTTTTCTCCCTCGGACAACTGTCATTCGGCATCCTTAATACATCTCCCAGCAAAGTCCATAGCCTGTCGGTAATGGTTGGAAAGTAATAAAACTACGCTGGGTGCGTTGGCGTAAGTAGGTATAGCGTCGTTCGTGAAACAAAGTGGGTATTGTATAATAATACCTTCGTGATCTAGACCAGGGGCTGAAGTCAAATACATCAAAATGGCCGCCAACTATAGTCAGTGTTCCATTGCAACAACGTAAAAAGCTGTTGTTTGTCACACCGATTTAACAATACCGTTAGCGGCCATTTGATTGCACTTGACTTCAGTCCTAGAGGTCGGTAATATGTGGCATTTTGACCTTTAAAATGTAATTTGAACAAACTTTAAAGAAAGAAGCAAAAGTATTCCTAATTTTTTGCAATAAATTTAGTGAAAAATTCACACAGATAAACTTTGATTTTTTTTCATTTTCATTAAGATGATTATTATATGATTATAATATATTTATAGATTTTAATTTTTTCCTTTATCAATAGGTACCTACTTTATAAAAAAAAACGAATAATTTTTATCACTGTTTTATTTTAGATATACGAATAATAATTATTATTTATATTTAATTTTACACCTTTGTTTTTGTTATAGATAACATTCAATTCCACACTTATGATGATATAAAAAATTATCATAGCAATTTTGTTTTGTTTATAATCTCGATTTTATTCCTTTAATTTTAATTTAGAGAAAATATTTCATAATTTTTTACAATGAGAAATAATTAGCCTAGCCTAATAATTTATCATCAGATGAAAATGACACGTGTATTTTGTTAAATAAATATGTGAATAAATATAAATAAATAAATTTATACTTCTCTATATATAAAGATGTCAGTAAAGATTACAAAACTTTTTGCTTGAGGTAATTTTTTTTCAGTCAACCGGTCCCGTCCAATCTGAGACAGGCCAACTTACAAAATTGAAAAACTCTGACCTGTACCCGTGTTCTATGTTTTATCGGAATGTAGTCACCAAATTTAAAGACTGCGACTGCTGTCATGTATTTGACGCCATGATATGACTATATCCATTTTTGTTAATGTCTCATATTTATTGCCTAGTGGCTTTGTTGGTGCACAACGTTCTAATTATGTCTAGATCGTGTAATACTCACATTACTTCCGTGACTACCTTCCGATAAAATTTAGAATACGGGTACTGACCGGGAATCGAACCCGGCACCTTTTGATCTTACGTCCACGCTTGTACCACTAGGTTACCGAGGTCGGTGTGTAAATAAAATAGATATAAAATAGTATAACTAATACAATAAATAAATAAATTTATAAAATTTAAATTAAGTAGGTACTAAATCTACTTTTTAATAATATCATTACACAGATGTACCTCACAGAGTACAGCATGAGATTACAGATCATGATGTACTCTATAAGGAACTGAAAAATCTGCTTTGGACACAGCGGAGAGAGAGACAGAGTGGAGAAAATTGCTGCCAACCAATCGTAAGAGAAGAAGATAAGTAAAGAAAGAGTAGAAAATATAAGTGGACTATTGATTCGGTGTTTCAAAAATTCTATTTGGCCCTTGATCAAATTTATCATTTTTTGGAATACGCGACACAAGTCCGGCCCTTTCGGTTCGGAACAATGGAATAAATCCGTTTAAAAATGCAAACGGACTTCGATAATAACTCCTGGCGAAGGGTGGGATGTAATCGGGTTGATAGATTGGCAAAAACGTTACCCTGTCTCTGTATTCAAACCCTTGCGAGGGAGGCATCTGATTCGGGGGGATGTATAAATCAAAATTTGTCAGTAAAGGCATCAGGTATTCCGTGTTGGGAGGTGATGAGGCTTCGTTATTGTTACTAATTGGACGGGCCAGAGGAAAAACGATTGGGTACGGGACAGTTTGCTTGTCGTCCACACCCGAATTTTTTTCTGCATATACATTTTTAACTTCATGAGTGTCTTTTTCTTTATCGTTGACATTTATAGTATCGTCTTTAGTTTTCTCCAATTGGTTCAGATTATTCCGGTTGTGTCCGGATTCACCGCTATCTTCCCCCGTGCTTATCTTTCTTGCGGCCGCAACCAATTTTGTTGAAAAGGCTGGTGTTATTACATCAGAACTTTCAGGAGTCAGCGGCGCCTAAAACAATCAAAAAATTATTGTATCATACATAATTTTTATTACGTTTCTAATAACCAATCTATCTATACTCTCTTTTTGACCCCACTTTGGGGCATGGGGAGGCAAAAGAGCTCTCTAGAGCTTTAACCAATAATATATAATTCATCTCTAAATATAAGAACAGAGCCCTATTCCCCTTGGCCATCGCATAATGCGTGAAAGACTGCACCGATTAAGCTAATAATATTTTATTGTTTGTATTTGATATGACAAACTTGGACACAAGTGATTATAGCCTTCCACTGGAAGAGGTTGACCACTATATGTACAGGGTGTCATAACCCTGTATATACCTTGGGCACAAAATGACAGTAGTCAGAGACAATCAGAGCATTGAAATTAAGCGAAGAATAGGTCTAGCATGGGCAGCCTGCGGGAAGCTTTGCACTACCTTTCGTAGCTCTATCCCAAACACACTGATGACTTAGGTATTTGAACAGTGTGTCTTGCCGGTCTTCACATACGTCACGGAAACTATGACCTTGACCAAACTGTCTTACAATAAACTGCGAATAGCTCAAAGAAAAATGGAAAGGATAATGTTGGGCATTAAACTGCAAGACAGGATGAGAATGACTGGATTCGCAGCCAGACTAAAGTAACTGATGTGGTCGAGACGATAGCTATGCAGAAGTGGAGATGGGCGGATAAATGAACACAGGTGGATGAAGAGACTGCTGAAGTGGAGACCGCGAGGCGATAAAAGACCACAAGGGCGGCCACCAACCAGATTAATGGATGACATAAAAAGGTTCGCTGGACCCCAGTGGATGGCGATCGCACAGGAGCGGGAGGAGTGGAAAAGGAGAGGGGAGGCCTATGTCCTGCAGTGGGCAAACGTGGGCTGATGATGATGATGTATTTGATATTGTCATGAGAAGGAAGTTATCCAAGAAAATAGAAATAATTAAGTAGCGCTGAACATTAGAATATTCAAGAAAACTTGAAGCAGACAACCCTCTTTTTGCTTTTGAAAATATAAACTTTTCAATTTGTATATTACCTAATTGGGGTTTGACATCTGCCAGTTGTTTAATAGTTGGTACTATTATCAGAATGTGAAATGTAAACATCGAACGTCTGTTTGGATAATGTGTTGGAGGAGAAAATGGAAACCAATATGCTCTTTGAAAAGCATAGGTCAGCAATATTTTTGATTCGAGATTTATTTTATACTAGCTTTCCCGACAGACGTTGTCCTGTATTCCTAAATATGAATATTGAATTCGAATTTGTATGGTGATGAATTAATTATCATTTGACCAATGTGATTCCGAACGATGCGTCTGTTTTAAGCCATGTATATATTCCATCCGCATACTGTGAATCGCACCAATTGACAATTTCTGTCAAAATTTATCAAAATTGGAATAAAAATTATAAGGTAAAAAATACTAATAAGGTTGTCTACATAGAGTTTTCTTTAATTTTCTAATTTTCCTTGCATTTTTCTTATTTTTTTTCTTCTAAAAGGACATTCTCCTGATAAAAGCCTACACGACAAAAAAAGAATTTGCGAAATCGGTCCAGCCGTTTAGGCGTGATGCGATGACATCGGGAAATAGCTCTCCATTTTTATATATAAGATTAAGTAACCTTCGATGATACTGTTCTCTCCTGGAAAACTGATGATAGCTTAGATAAGGCTTTCTTACCTCGTTGACTAGGTAATTTTGACCATTTTTAAGTGGTAAAGTTGAAAATAGTAACAAAAGAAAAACCTTAAAGTTAAAAACGTAAAAGTAGCAGTCACAAGCTAAATTTTCGTTAATTATTATTAATTTATTATTTGAATAATTCGTATTGCGCCGTTTTGTGAAAAAAGGTCCATTTCAATTTGCTTGTTCAAACAATATAACTCGTATATTTAGTACCGACCTCGGTAGCCTATAGTTATCCCGGTCGGATCATAGTTTTTCTAAGTGTTTTTTCTAGAGATGAAACGGATAGCAGTTTAGCCGGATAGCCGGATATTCGGCCAACTAGCTGCCGAATACCGGATATCCGGCGTATGTTTCTGGTTAGTTTGTGCATCAATATGGGATTATTGGGAACATTGTCGAAAAAACCATCAACCGCATTAGTTAGTCTGGATTAGTGTGGTGTAATAATATTTTTTCCTATGATTAGAGCGCTTAGATTTTTAACATTTACCCTCGGAACCAAGGTTGTAGCCAGGATAGCATTAGTGCAGAGGTTCCCAATCTGTTTAGGTTTACGGCTCCCTTAATATTCAATCCAACCTAAACTTTATGCTCTACTTAGGAGCACAGAGAGACAAAAAGACCTCTCCATTGTGCTAAATCTCGCGCATTGTTTATGACCTCCTCACACACCATGTCCAGATTCATCAGCTCTGCTTCGAAGGAGCGGAACACGAGGAAGACCCTCTCGGTATGAGAGGGTCTTTCTCGTCTTCGGGACCCTGATGGGAGGGAGAACAGCGCTCCCCTTAAAATATGAGTGTTTTTTATTTCAAAATTAATTAAATTCGCTGAATACTGAAGAAGTCTTTAGTAGAGCCCGGGCATTACAGTGGGTACAACGCATGAATTACGCTTACGTAGGCGGCATACCTATACCAAATAATTGGACTGACTCCGTTGCCGGAACGTTATTGTTCCAAAAATCGCGGATCTGCATATTTCAGCAGAATGATATATGACGAAACGTTATTTCATTAAACTTTCCTTATTTACGGAGAAAAGCAAAGCCGCTTGCTACCTCTATATATTCATTCTCCATAATTATTTACCCTTATTGCAGTATGTTTGCTAATCAATTTTCTAAGTTGGAGTCATTTTTCTTGTGATTTCAAGGTGTATTTTGTTATCCAAAAATATATTTTTTTTACTATCCGGTATCCGGCCGGATAGGTGCTAGTTATCCGGTATTCGGCCGGATAGCATTTAGGCGCCGGATAGGCCGGATACCGGATAGTTGCCGGATATCCGTTGCATCTCTAGTTTTTTCACTTAAAATTTCTACCCGGGGTTGGCCTGTCTCAGATTGGACGGGGACCTGTTGACTGAAAAAAATTGCCTCAGGCAATAAGTTCCGCCAGCTATACTGACACCTTTGTAAAGAAAAGTGTTATATTATTATCATTAAGTATATTTACTTAAATCAGCTTGATTCATTTTTTTAATATATAAAGAATAAAAATGTATATTATGATTACTCAGTAAAATCGCAGTAAGAATTATATTTTAAAAATAGCGATGGCGTGAATGAATAAAAAAGTGGCCATCTGAGCTGATTATACGTAATAAAAATTCTCGTTTAAGGTTGCCACGGTAAAAAAAATATCCCGCCAGCTAAAAGCATTTGAATACATAATAGCTTTTAGAACATTGTAATTTTCACATTGGCCACACCGAGATTCCCTCCAGTGTATGCTTTAAGTGGGATGATTAATCCATATTTACTTGACACACTGCAGACAGATGAATTACCATATTATTACACATGCACCTATTCAAGGCGCGATTGAATCAATTAGCTTCACAAAAAAATATTATCTTTTAATATAAGACTAGCTTATACCCGTCATGCTTTACGTTTTTGATTCCGATTGTCAGGCTTGATCAGTAATATTATAAAAAATCAATCTCCGATTATTTTATTACATTTCCATACGGTAATACCAAGATTCCATTCAACGTTTACATTAGTAATTTTGTTTCCAAAAGATGGCTTACTGTATTTTTTGAAAAATTTGTATGAATAAGATCCTAAAAAAAAATAGAGTTTTTTAAAAAGCTCTAAATATATTAAAGTTAATGCAGCAAATTGTATTTAAGAACCTTCTCCGGCATTTTGCACGGCTCTGCGCAGATTCATATCTGACGTAGCATTTGTATTTTGAGCGTGATGCTCCGACATACGATAAAAAGCAAACATACAAACATTTCTGAATTATTATGTAGATGTATTGAGATAAAAAACGGATTGTCCTAACGACACGACATTTTGAATTATAAAATTAATAATTACTGTACATAACGATTTTGAAATTGGAATACGTTCCATGACTCAATTGTTGAAATCAATCTCATTGAAAATGACTTAGGACTTAAATTACAGATTGTTCATTTTAAGATTTTGTAGTTTTTCTCTTGTGGACGCCCGGAGAGTGTAGTCGTGTCTGGAGCAACGCTCTGTCGATAAGTCTTTCAAAACCATTTTTATTACTTGTTCAGTAGCATTATTTGTTTATACATTATTTGATTTATATTTACTTTAGTTTTTGAGTCACTTCCCCTTAGGGGATGTGATCGTAGTTAGCTTTTAGGTTTAATTTTCGTAATAGTATTTCGTATTGTTTTATTATTGTTACAAATAAAAGGCTGCCGCGGTGAACGCGGCCGCTATGTCATAACATTTCTTCTACAGGGTGCGAGCTGAAGATTTGCCCACTGTATATTTTTTTTTCTTCTTTTTTTTTTATTTACTAATCCTTTTTTCTTCTTATTTAGCTTATACTGCATTTTCTATATTTTGTTTTAAACAGTAACTTTACGTTTTATCATGGAACCTCCCGATCCCGGGCTCGTGCCCGGGGATCGGAAGAGATCAGGTAGCGTGGATTTTCCACCGTTACCTCCTTCCAAAATAACACTCCAACCACATCCATCTTTCCTCCCTCCAAACCTTTCCTCTCTTTCTCCTCAACCATCGACCCATTCACAACCACCTTCCCAACTTCTACAATCCCAACCGTTATCCCCTATCCTATCTGATTCTTGTCAACCTGTCACTCCTCTGCCAATTATTCCTGAAAACCAACCTTCTCAAGTATTTACAAGCATAGCACCTTCTCTTTTTTATAAAGAGACTTCCCCTGGGCCTTTCGTTGTTTTCGTTACCAGGAAAAACGATTCCCCTATTCGCCCCATGGCTTTCGGTACTCTTGTTTTTAAAAGTAGGATTCCCAACGTCGTGTCAGGCAGTATTAAATCTGAAGGTAGATTCAAAGTGTCAATTTCTTTCCACTCAGCTTCTTCGGCTAACGATTTCATCTCCTCTGATTTTATAAAAAACAATGACCTCAAAGCTTTTATTCCCAGTTTCAAACTGTCTAAGATTGGAATAGTGAGAGGTATTGACGTAGACATCCCAATCACTGAAATCATGGAGTACGTACAGGTTCCGATGAACATGTGCAAGGTAATTGGAGCGAAACGTCTCAGTTACAAAGACACCACCAATGGCGATATCGTATGGAAGCCTAGTCGATCAGTCCTCTTAACGTTTGAAGGCCAAATTCTGCCGCAGAAAATCAACCTGTTCCATATTTCTATTCCCGTGGAACAATTTATCTCTTCAACAATCCTTTGTTTCAATTGCTCACGTTTTGGGCACTCAAAGAAACAGTGTCGGTCTTCACCGCGCTGTTACCGCTGTTCCGACAACCATCCAGGAGCAGAATGCACTTTAACGGAATATAAATGCGTTAATTGTAAAGGCAATCATATGTCTAAAAGCTTTAGTTGTCCAGAGTATGGAAGACAGAGATTGATAAAACAAGATATGGCTTACCAAAATATGTCATATAAAGAAGCTTCCGAACTACATCCTCCAAACAGCAGTTATGCAGATAAAGTTTCTCTTGCCCCGAAAAATAGTTCTCAGTCCTCGAAAATAAGTTCAGTTCCAGAGTATTCCAGCCCAAATTTAATTGATTCCAATCCAGCAAAACCCAACAAATCCCAACAAAATTCCAAAATAACAAAATTTAGCCCCAAAAATTTTAGTAAATCAACAGCACATAAATTCCCTCAACGTCCGTATTACCATAATGAACTGCAATCACTTTTATCATACAATAATGACCATCTAATTAATAGTCCCTCTAGCGGTCTTCAAGCCCGCGATTCACAGACTCCCAATCCGGTCATTTCCACGACAACTTCAAGTGAATCCCCAGTCTCCTCTCAAGACAATGAACTAACTATTGGCTATGCTCTACATCTTCTTGCTCTGGTCATAACTGATCGTAACAATAACCTTCCTCCTTCTGTGGTATCTGTAATATCGGCTCTTCTTAATATGATGTCAAGTTCCTCTACAAGTTTTGATGAGTGCTTACAGTCTACGAGTAATTAGCTCGTACATTGTGAGAACCATCTTGTTAAAATACCTTAATAATTATAATGTTCTCTAGACCAAAAAATAAACAGCCTTTGAGAATTTTACAATGGAATTGCCGTAGTGTTCACTCAAGTAAGAGTGACCTGATAGATCTTATAAACAAATATCACATAAACTTAATTGCGCTTAATGAGACTTGGCTTTTTCCGGAATGTCCTTTCAACATTCCCTCTTTTCATTGCCTCCGCGATGATCGCCTTGAAGCTAGAGGTGGTGGGGCGGCCCTTCTTATCCACTACTCCCTTGTCTTCAAACCAATCCATTTACCCAAAAATGTAGTATTTCAAGCAGTTGCAGCAAATGTAGCGGACATTACGATCCTATCTTTATATATTCCTCCCCAAAAACCTTTTGTGGAAAACTACTGGAACTCCTTAGTCAAAGATATTCCGAAGCCATATTTATTATTGGGTGACTTCAATGCTCACTCACCGGTATGGGGTAGCTCCTTCTCAGATCGAGCAGGAAATTCTATCCTCTCATTCATAGACTCGAACAATCTCTGTGTTCTAAACGACGGTAGTCCCACCAGATTTTCATTTCCATCACAGAATCCCAGTGCGGTGGATATATCAATTGCCTCAGCTCCACTGGCATCCACTATCAATTGGATGATCACTGATGATCCACTGTCCAGTGACCATTTCCGAATAATTTTAACAACTTCAGAATCTATTTCATCACATATTGGGTCGGGGCGGAAACGTCTCACCGGGGGCGTTGATTGGAATGTATGTGCTGAACTATTAAAGGAAAAATTCAAAAACTTATCGACAGAATCTCATTCAGACAGTGCCGCTTCATACAATTCTTTAGTATCTAAAATAAAAAACTCAATTTCGGAAGCATCTCTTCCCAAATCTAATAGTAGTCAGACCCAGTATCCACCGTCTCCCCCTTGGTGGGACGCAGAGTGTTCCGCCATGATAAGGAAAAGAAAGAGTGCTATGCGGAACTATAGAAGGAACGTTACCGAGGAAAACTATTTAAGTTTTAAGCACTTACAGGCACAAACTAAAAGAGTACTAAAGAAGAAAAAGAGAAAAGGTTGGGTGGATTTTTGTAATTCGTTATCACCTGATTCCCCTTTGTCCACTGTTTGGTCTTCTATCCGAAAATTTCGTTCTTCCTCCATTCCTCCAAAATTCAACAGTTTAACGGACTCATGTTTGGAACAGTTTTGCGACAATCTAGCCCCCCCCTTACCCCTCCCCCCCAATTTTTCCGAATTACGTACAATTCCTTCTCTTTCTGCCTCATCACCCAGTCTGTCTGAGTTGGATTCCCCATTCGTTTTGCAAGAACTTTTGACACCATTAAAATATGTTAAAAATACTTCTCCCGGCTTAGATAACCTGTCATACAAGGTTCTAAAACAGCTCCCACCAAACGCACTGTCCCAACTGCTTTCGTTTTATAATTATTGCCTCTCCTCGGGTACAACGCCTGAAGAATGGCACATCCAGAAGATTATTCCAATCTTAAAAAACGGAAAGGATCCTTCCCTAGGATCATCATACCGTCCCATAGCTTTATCATCATGTGCCTTAAAATTGTTGGAACATATGATAAAGAATCGTTTGGACTGGTATATTGAGAGAAATGGTCTGGCCTCCCCATTCCAATTTGGTTTTCGTAAGGCTCGATCCTGCCTCGACAACTTGAGCATATTGACTACGGACATAAGAACGGCATTCGTAAAGAAAAATTCTCTTATAGCGGCGTTTTTGGATATAAATTCAGCATACGATAATGTTAGATTGGAGCATCTTAAAGAAGCTTTAATGAACATTGGGGTGCCTTCTAGATTGATTTCCCTTATTCACAATATTCTTGCTGAACGACGCATACAGATATCTCAAGGCGATACGATACATACTAGGAACCTGTTTAGAGGCCTCCCACAGGGGTCAGTATTGAGTCCAATTCTTTTCAATATCTACTGCTGCGGTCTTGCAACAGTTATCTCTGGAGGATGTAAATTTTTACAATACGCGGATGATATTGTTATATACTGCTGTGATAAAAACCCGGAAACGGCAAAACGTATTGTTGAACAAAATCTCGCTTCGGTTTATGATTGGTTAGGATCTGTAGGTCTAGGTCTTTCTCCTACTAAGTCTCAAACAGTCGTTTTCAGTAAAAAGCGTAAACTTCCTCCCCTCCAGTTGCAAATCAAGGGAACGCCAATTCCTTTAAAAAATGAGGTCAAATTTTTGGGGATGATCCTAGATAAAAAACTATCTTGGAGACACCACATAGACTATATTGTTTCGAAATGTGAAAAAAGTATCAACACCCTGAGAGCAATCACAAGAGTGTGGTGGGGATGCCACCCTTCTACCATGAAACTTATGTATAATGCCTTGGTCCGAAGCCATCTTGACTACGGGAGTTTCCTGCTAGAACCTCTTCCTAAATATTTAAAATTAAAATTGGACAGAATTCAATTCAAATGTCTCCGACTGATATTGGGAGCCATGTCATCCACTCCTACATCTGCACTGCAGGTGGAGACGGGTGAGATGCCTCTCCAGTTTCGGAGACAATTTCTATCAGATAATTTTTTACTTAAGCGATTAGTCTTGAGCGGCCACGCTCTGGTGGAGTCGATTACGTCGTTGTCGTCAGCGAGAGCGTCGGGGCCTGCTTCATCCGGGGGGGTTGACGGAGACTGTCCAAATCTATTGAATAGTTTTACTTATCTCTCGAGTTTGCCACATTTTCCAAAAAAATCTGTCTCTGTTCCAATATATGAAATCCCATTGGAAGCGTTCTCTCTGGAGGCATATGTAATAGAAAATATAGGATTAAATAAATCTGTGGCCAACACCAAAATAACACGAATACAGTTTCAAAATTTCCAGTCAGAATATCGCGAATTCACAGAAATTTATACGGACGGTTCAAAGTTTTCACCAGACTTGGATGTGGGTGTAGGAATTTATGTTCCATCTCTCAATATTAATTTAATGTATAAACTGCCACCTTCTACCTCAATTTTTACCGCGGAACTGTTTGCAATCAAAGAAGCTTTAATACTAGTTCAATCAATCAATCAATTCTCCCTTTTCCACCCCACTCAGGGGCATAGGGAGGCAACAAGAGCTCTCCATTGCGCTCGATCTTGCGCAATGTTTATGACCTCCTCTCGAATACTAGTTCACTCAAACAAAATTAAAAAAGCCCTAATTTTATCGGACTCATTGAGTTCGATTAAATCAATTACTGGAAACATATGGGGGCAACCAATGAACCGACTTTTAGCTGAAATACTAACTGAGATCCTCGCCATCCGCTCTGCAGGGTGTGAAGTTTGGTTGGCGTGGATTCCATCGCATCACGGTATACATGGAAACGAAAAAGCTGACGATCTGGCAAAAACTGCGGTTTCAGAGGGTGGTGTCCCAGGGTCTTTTGGTTCCTCGGTTGGTGACACTTCTCTTGTGTTAAGGGCTCGAGGAGCCAGGGCTTGGGATCTGCTTTGGGAAAATCCAGAGAAAGGTAAACAATATAAGGCTATTCAACCAAAAATACCTGGGAAACCGTGGTTTTATAAGCATAGATACCATAAAAACACCATATCGGTTATTTGCCGGATGCGTCTGGGACACTGCCTGGTGGCCTCCCATCTTTACAGAATCGGAATAGTCGATGATCCATACTGCGAATGCGGTCTGGACGTCGAAACGTTGGATCATGTTTTTTTTGGTTGCCCTATCGCTTCTAATACGGATTTTTACAATAGTCTGGTTGGATGTGAACGTCCAATCAACATCTCATATCTTCTTTCATTAAACTCTCAAAAAATATTTAAACAACTGGCGGGTTTTATTAAATTAAATAATTTAAAGATTTAAATGTGCAGTGGTCAGTCTAATCGCGTCGCAGAGTGTAGGGTGGTGGTGGTGGCGATTCGTTGTCGATGTACCCGCGACTGCTCCTGCACTGTGTGTGGATAGGCGCGTAACAATATTTACTTTTTACATCTTTGTTCCTCAATAATTCTACTATTTTTCTTTTAACTTGTGTCACTTGTATATGGATGAATGGCCAAAATCACTCGATATCGGGTGGAAGGCCTCAACAAAAACAAAAAAAAAAAAAATATTTTGTAAGCATAGAAGTTTTTATATTGTTCAACGTCATGTAGGCAACTATTTTAATGCGAAATAAATAATAATCAGCAATTCAATAAGTGTTTTTCTACTCTCCAAAATACATTAAGTAACATAATATCTTAATTAATTATTATTCAATCGCTTAATAAATAATTAATTACAGGATAAAATTTTACCTAAGTGTTCACTTAAATCAAAATTGTGGCAAAACGTAAAATACGACGGAAAACGATTGGTCGAAAATGGTTAGGTACCAAGCAAAAGTGGAGTTGGGCTGGTCATGTCGTCAGAGCAACCGACCGAAAGTCTTGAGTGACGTCCGAGAACTGGTCGGAGAAATATTTTCAGGCAAAGTGGTTTGGAGTGATATGTCCAAAAATGGACACGAAAGAAAGAAAGAGAAGAAGAGAAGTAATTTATAATATATTTATTGGAAAAAAAAATTGGAAAAAATCTGAATCTACTTAGATTCAGAATAGTTTAATTTTAATTTTTTTTTTAGTAAAGTCCATAAAAAAAAGTGTGAATTTCCCATTGGTAAATAAGAATAAGTTTCATGACGTTTTCATCAAATAACCCTTCATCATCATTGCCAATCGAAAAACATCCAATCAACAACGATGGTGCTAACACAATACAAAAATATTTCTGCTATTTAAGTACCTATCTATTTACATCACATATCATTATGTAGAAGAGTAGTTTTAACTGAAACAGCGCCGAAATAAATCATCAGTTTTTTGATAAACGGCCTTGACTTGGACATTATCACAATATTCTGGGTACCTAAGTTAATAGTTCTAGAAATTGTTATTCATTTATTTAGGTTCTTCGTGTTGCGTTGTTCAAAAAAGATAATTACATTTTATTTCATAATAATAATATTACACTTTATATGTAAACATACATATTTTGTAAATCATTCATTAATTATTATTTAACTACGCCATATTATATCTTATAAGACATAACTATCGCGTGATATGAGACAAATATTGTACCTTGTAAAAATTATCAGTCTTTCAGGAAACTATCTTAATCATCGAAAATGCCAAACAAAAAATAAAAATCTAACATCTTTATAATTATCATTAACTTACTAAGTAAACGACGGTAAAGGTTCTAAGACTATCTGCGAGCCTTAACCAAGTGCTATTTCAGAATTTAATTACGATATGAAAGGTAGAGAAAAAGTGGGCAGATTCGAACACAGGTTACGATATCCTTTACTCTCTTTTTTCGAGTGTAAGTTACACAATATATCTACTTTGTCATATCGCATACGATGCTTATGTAAAGTTATCGAAAATGGCGAGCTAAACAAAAAAACCGTTAAAGAAAAAATAACAACTAATGACTCTAACAATTCATTACTAATGTTCGATTTTTAAATGGAACAAACCACTACGGGCTTACGACCGTCTTCTACTGTTATTTCGAAGGCTGGCTTAGTGTGATCACTTTACGTTTACAACGTTCGCCATTAGGTGGTATGTCTCCGAAACTCTAATCATGAGAATTCTAAACATGTTCAACATGTCGAAAAATCTCATGTATGCAACAAGTAGAAATTTAATAATAAAATGAAAAATAGAGATAAAAGTTGGAAATTATTGAGAACAAGAGAGCAACCAAATTTAAAGACTGCGACTGCTGTCATGTATTTGGCGCCAGGATATGACTATATCCGTTTTTGTTAATGTCTCATATTTATTGCCTATTGGCTTTGTTGGTGCGCAACGTTCTAATTATGTTTAGATTCTTGTGAACTTTTCAGGACTAGATCTTAAAGAAAAAATAACAACTAATGACTCTAACAATTCATTACTAATGTTCGATTTTTAAATGGAACAAACCACTACGGGCTTACGACCGTCTTCTACTGTTATTTCGAAGGCTGGCTTAGTGTGAATTCAAAATTAGAATTTTCTGTTCTATTAAGCCAAAAAGGCAATGAGTATTAAATAGAGAATTCGAAAATTTGCTTATGCTAGAGTTCAAAATTTGGTTGTTAAAAAGGCACTTATTTATTATTACTTACTTATTTTACTTCTAACAGATCTTGGGAGTTGGTAAAATGGCTACCATCAACCCTTTGACGGTATCTATCTCCATGCGATAACAATAATTCCCAGTCAAAAGATTAATTTGACAGCTGGTCACATTATTTTACATGACTTAGGATCATCTTCTATGTAGTGTTGTTACATTTCAGTGGCTTAGTTTGATCACTTTTACGTCAATTATTCGCGGTCAAGTTAGTTAAATCGTAACATGATAATATGCAATTTCATGTTACGATTTAACTTCGCATTCACCAAATCTAAGATTAGCAAACAGTTTCACAAACTATTCTTTCAACACGCCCATGCAAGGGTTACTTAGGGGGAGGGGGGGTGATCTTGGCGAAATTGATATATCATTTTCTACACCCTTGTATAGTTTCAAAAAATGCTGAAGGATAGGTAGGTACCACTTGGCTCATTAAATTCTTTGAGATACTTTATTTTCTTTACTGTGATAGGTACATAACTATTGTATTATTTTTTTCTTTTGATTTGTAAATTGTATGTATGTAAAAGCAACCATTGGTTGCGTAGATTTCAATTAAATAAATAAATCTACCAAATTCTGTCCAACGCAAAATTTCTGATTTACTTTTTCCCTTTTTAATATTTATCAAATAAATTAATTACGAAGTCATTAAGTCATTGGTATTAAACACTATCGCAGGATCCCGACCAAATCAGGATCAAACCAGGATCCCAAAATGCGAGTAGGTACCTATACATAGCGCAAAATCTCAAAAATGTACGAAAAGACCCCACATTCCCCTACCATAATAATTATGCACATCTTTAATTTCATAATATGTCTTTTCGATGCATAAGATATGTATATACTTAATTAAAGCAAATAAATAGCATAGGACGATGTATTTTCAGCGTGATGTTTCCACATAAAAATACATAACAGAACTATTAATTATTATAATAATATGTAGATTATTCGGAAGAAAAATTATCAGAAAATAATATAACTAGCGCCATCTCTATACGAAAAGTTTAAACACGTGGTTAAGGATATAGCAAAGATCCAAACCAATTGTTTTAATCCGAGTTTATTGTTCGTTTTAAATTGTGATAATGCTTTAAAATGTACATAAATGTTCATCAAACGGTTGTTATAATATTATGTTTTGCAATAAAGTATTCAGCATCATACTCAAAACCCAGAGTCTTAAGCAGACCTATGATATTTTCTACTAAACATCAAAAGCTGCTCTTTATTTATTTATTTCATTGTCACATCAAATTCATTCATACTATACAGTTCAAAACAATAATACACACCAGATACAAATAAAAAAGAAACATTTGCCGCCTCACTAGGTGTGAACCTGTGTTGAGGCATAAGTTATAATTAATTGCAAATTTTTGGGCACCCTGTCTCTCGAACTAGGAACAAAAACTCATAATTTTGCAATTTCCAGATTAATTAATATTTTACGTACTGTCCTTAATTTAATATAGTCACTCACCGAAGGAATGTTAGTTCCTGACACCATGAATCCATGTTCCGCGTCTGCCTGGTAAAAGACTTTCTGCAAGACCCCATCAGCATCCAGATAGGAGTATGATCCCCTGGTGATTCCATCCAAAGACCTTGATTCTTCTTTGGAAGACTCTCCATTTACGTAACCATACCTGATGAACAAAGCAATATTAATTTTATTACCGTGGAAAAACCAATAATGGGGTAGGAGGAAAAGAGCGAAGGTTCGCTGTCAGTAATCAGATTTTTTTCAATATTTTTGACTACTTCTGTTATTACTTGTCTTTGATCAGATCATGTGTATGTCCAATGCTACCCTCTATCTTTTGGGTTCTCTGCCTAGAGGTCGTCTATACGTGCTGGTTTGCCTATTATTTGCTGCTGGTATAGAAGTAGGTACAATCCATTCTTCCTTCTAGATCTTCCGCACAACATCCTGGATGTCGCGGGTTATTCTCATATTGTAGGGCTGTTCTAGAGTATTATGCTGTGATGGGCCGAGACTTTCGGGTAGAGGGCTCTCCGTCCTTGCTGTATCGACCCTTGATATACCTGACCATACGTCAGAATAGGTCTGATGCAGTATTAGCTCTATTCTAACATAGCTTTCTTTCAGTATATGTTTAAATCATCAGATGGTTACCATGATTTTGGATGCATCTACGGAGATTTTCAAAAATTTTCAAGGTACTCAAAGCTGGAATAATGTGTGGATTTAATGACTGCTATTCTCAAGTTCACGTTCCAACTCAACGCAAGTTTTAAGTATAAAAGTTGTTCTTATTACTTGTATTGTCCAAAAGAGTCCTGGCTGTGGAACTGATCATTAGCACTTCTTGTCAGCTGCTGCGGATCTTGAGCTATTTCGGCAAAACTCACCACGAGCAAGGTCAGAAAATATGTCACGTAGAAGATCGCCATCTAGGATACACAAACAATTTACGAGTTTTAAGTGTTGAGAGTAAAATTATTGCTTACTTTATAAGAGTATTCTCACGATCAATTTCAAGATCCAGCATACTTTTGACTTTATTTAGATATACTTTATAATCATTTATTGCTTTAGGTGTAGAATATATTATTTTTTTAATTTTCACGTCACTTGAAGTAAAAGTCAATTTGATTTCACAAACAATAGGAACGGTTTACAATCAAAGAAGGTAATAACAGTTTGCGGTACCCACGAATGGCCATACCCTCTGTGGGATCCTCCCAATTTCAGACATTTTTTGTGTATGTAAATAATTATAAAACGAGAAAAAACTAACCATATCCATACAAAAAAATATATTGTTAAGATTTTTAATATTATGTTTTTATATTTATATTATATTTTGTAATTTTATTTTTCATATTTTAATACATAAAAAAAAAAAAAACTTACATCATTATGCTACTTATGTAATTACAATCGTTTGTTGTTTACGTTACATAGGTGTAATGTAAATTAAGTCATTAAAGTAAAGATAATGTATAGAGGGTTAAAATAATAAGTACCTACCTATAGTTTTTTTATTACAATTTAATAAAATAATATTTATTTGTAAATTATGGTTGGTATCTCATATTAAATAAATAAATTTAAATTTTCGGCATCCTATCCAATCCAAACCTGAGATCAAACACTATAAAATTAAACGTAAATTTGAAGATGCTACGATTAAAACTAACAACGGAATCGAGAATAATAAAATGTTAGACGATGAGTTTAGAAGAACAGTACCTTGAATAGCACGTCTGAGTACGGGTTATATGGTATTATGTAAAGCACGGCCACAGTAGAAACACTACACACTGCTGCTCCCTTTGTTTGCTTTTATAGGAGAGGTTCTCTTTGGGAGGGAAACAGGATAGAGTGCAGAGGTAGGCACTCACATAAAACATGTCGGCATTAGAGTACATAGGTCCACGGATGCTGGGCTGGCTGGGTCTCTTACATCCACAGTCTATGATAGTCTCTCCTTTTAAGTTGTCTAGGGACGTGTACATCTAATGGTTTGATTACTCATGCTAGGAATGCGCTCATTTGAATACTTCGCACTGCCATCTGGGATTGCACTCCGACTCCGCTTATGTTCTTTCATACATTTACATCCTACATTGTATGGAAATAATTATTATTTCCGTATCAAAATGTGTAGTTTTAAAGAGAAGATCCGCTGCGAATATACGTGCTTTTATTTTATCCTATCGTTATTTTGCATAATAACATGCAGGATGAAAAATACGATTGAAATGCAAATGAATAGATGGACTTTCGTAGTTAAACTCAGTACATAAGTACCCATCATTTTCTCTCCATTATTCCACCTTTGTTAAGAATAAAGGGTTTTGCTTTTATTGTAAACTAAATCTACTTTCGCTCAAAGTGCATGTGGATGCGATGAAATTTCTCCAAGTTCGTATTTTGTGCCAGTTAAACAGCTTCATCCCTGCTTAGGGCAGCATCTCGAATACATTACATACATTCTCCCTTTAAGGCACCCCGCACACCGCAAGCCAGCCCGGTGGAGACCAATCCGCAGCAAGCCCGACCCGCACGAAACCGACCTCCTAGCTCGATCGAAGCAATCAAACCAAAAAGCCGGCCCCGGACAAATCAAGCCCGCCGCGAACTACCCCCAGCAATGCGAGGGCCTAAGCCCCACTCGGGAGCATAGGGAGGCATCAAGAGCTCTCCATTGCGCTTGAAGGCGTCCGAGGCTCATTGTGCCTTTTCTGACCAGTTGAGATTTAAGGATGTGAAGTGGTCAACCTCACGGTCCCGATCTGACTTTTCGATTTCCTGCCTCTTACAGGATGCTCGAAAAATCAGCAAAAAGAGCAGAGGTGCTATTCTTCGCCGGCAACCTCACGGCAAAAAGCATCTCGAATATACGTAGAAAATTCCCGCTTGATAGTCGATTTCAGATTGAGACTTCTATAAATTTATTCCTATCCATTTAGTGCTATGGTCAAAACCCTACGCCAACGACAATTTTCACCATCAACAAAGGTGCTATCAATTACAAAATTAAACGAATTACCATTAAGTTTAATCTTCATATTGTTTACAATCCTCAATGCAATTCAAAATATTTAGGGTGAATGGTAAGAGGTTAAGAGGAAGACGAAAGCTGCGATTTCAGACACCAACATAAAAAGTGGCACACAGTATAGAATAGAGTGGCGCAGAGAAACAGATGAGGCAGAAGCCCACCATAAAATGAGATTGATCAAAAGACTTTTTCTCTCGGTGGAATATGGAGAAAAAATTTAGGCAGGTACCAAGTGTTGATCAGATTATGCTGACTGCCGACCTAACTTCTTTACAGACAAAGCATGATAGGAGATTCTATGTATCCTGAAGATACTGGGCTATCTTTAGAACAAAATGGAAATCATTCAAGTACAAAATGGAAACTTCGAGAAATAAAGAAATAGGTACCAGAAGGCAGAAAAGATAAACAAATCTCAAGTTAGATGAAATTTAAAAATTGCTGCTAAAAATAGTCCCCATGTTTGAAACTAGCTAAAAGATTTCAACACAGCTTTTGTTTAGGATGTGTATTACTCATAGTACCTATATGGAATATACACGAGTCTTGTGATCGGTAATCAAAAAAAAAAAAGATTTCGCTGAAATTAATTTTCTCGACGTTTTCGAGGGTGTAGATTCCAAAAATGCAAAAAAAAATGTTTTTAATTTTACGCGTACGCCAAAAATGTGTGCGCACCCATAACTCATAGTACTTCTTATCTGATTTGATTGAAATTTGGTAGAACGGTTAGCCCCTCGATGTAGATAAGTTAGTGAAATTTTGAGATCTGTACCTTCAGGGGAACCCTCTTAAAGTATCCAAAGAAAATTTCACTTGTTCTAGAAAAAGGGCTAAAAAAGAAGAAAAAATTTTTCTTCGATTTTCATAAAATTATGAAAATCGAAGAAAAAAATGGTATACGGGTTGGTCTTATGCTCCTACACAAGCACGTAAAATTTGAGGTCCGTAACTTCAGTGGCTCCCCCTTAAAGTACCAATTAATATTGAATATGTAGTTCTAAAGCAGATAATAAAAAGCTCCAATAGTCGATATCATTTTAAAGTTTCTATACCTAATAATTCTAAGGATAAATTCATTTTAATCGTAAAATTATGAATTTTTATGCAAAGATATGTTTTACACGAAAAGGCTGTTATAATATACTATGAGTTCTGGGCTACCCTAGGTTAGCAGCTTTATTTTTCTCTTTCATCAGCCTTCTCCAAACCACTGTTGATGAACAAATACTTCTTCCATATAATATGTCCTTCTCCATCCAGCAATTTCCAACGATCCTTGAAATGTTATTGATTCATCTTTTTGGATCAATTAAGACTAAAGTAGGTACTAAGTTAGCTACAAAATAAAGGGCAAGGAGCTTAACCATCAGGATCCAGTATGACTAAGTACAAAAGTGGTACAAGAGGGTCAAAACAATAAAGAGATAATAAAGTCATTAACAAATAAATAATATGAACAGTAATCGGTAGAGTGCTGTGGCAATAACTTAGATTCATCTTGACCGGAAGCGAGAGAGGCTGGTGATAGAATATCGTTACGGGTACACACGCCTACAATCCGACGACATGGGAAATATTTCAGGCCGGGTCATTAATCGTCATGCTCCACCAACGGGAACAACACTTTTGATACCGTAGGGTTTTTTTGTAATTTAAAATAACAAATTTAATAGGTACCTACCTAATTCAACTGAAATAAATAAACATTTAAAAAAAAAAAAATTTTACATACGTGGCCGACCTAGAATGACGTGGACCGATCATATCGGTGTCGTTTTTTAAGGAGGGCCAATTCAGGAGTATAAGGAATAGGAGACAATAATAATTAAGAGGTACATTATGTTTTTAAATGAAACTTAATCGAAATAAGCTGATACTCTTCAAATATATCCTTTCTTTCCTAGTTTCTTCTAGCTCCGACGCAAGGCGGAATGGCGAAGACTGCTTGAAGAGGCCAAGACACAATGGGTTGTAGGGCCATGGATGGATGGATGGATAAGGTGAAATCTTATGGAAACTGATTCCATGAAGATAATCTTTATTCTCCTGAATTATTCAGCAAAATCAGGTACATTAATGGACTCTGGTTGTTTATCTACACTCCTTTATGTGGGTAGATATTTTATAGTTGCTATGTCATTATTATATTAAGCATACCACTTTATACTTTTTTCGTTATTTCGTCCAAATCCAGAAAACGTTCACACCCACTTTCATGTAGCTGGCTAGAGACGAAAGTTGTGGGATACGATTTTTAACCCCGTTAAAAACAATAACTCGCCACTCGAAACATATAACCTTCTCAAACAGCATGAATAGCCTTTTATACACCTTAACACAACAAAGTTTGCTTTTATGCACTGGTGTAAAGGAACATGCTTTATTTATTGCATAGCCTTCTCCATAATAAAGTGTCCAGCAAATATTAAAGAAGTTTCCAAAGCGACTCTGTCGATGCAGATCTTTTGACCGAATCCGAAAAGTTGTATTTTACGCTAGAGTTATACATATTTCACCACACAAGTGGGATGTTTTGATGCAAATATTTTTGACCGAGACTAAAAAGGCAACTCCAAAAGTTGTTGCATTGTCATTTACCTCTGTCTTATCGTGCGGTGTCTTTGGTCCCACTGGTCAGCCTGAAATCGACGTTTCTCTCAGCGTCCATCCTGTGATTACCCTTAAGACCTTTATTTTCTGATATTCTGAGCAGGTTTAGAATTCAAAAATTCTCAAATTCAATAATATCAACCATGTAGGTAGGTACTTACCTACTTCATGTCCGCATCATTAGAAAGGCGCAAAATATCAGTAACGAAGTCTCTAAAACCTTACATGAAACCTTAAGGCCTAAATCCTGGGCAAAACACCCAGATATAGAATCCCAAATGAGGAAATCCGCAGGACTTGCAACATCCAAGAGGTTGTAAGGTGGGGTAGATCGAGAGAGGAGACCACGTTGGCAGAATGGGTCCAGAGAGACTTCCGAAAATAGTAGGTAACGGAGGAAAACACGGACGCAGACCACCGGCACCGGGGAGACACCAAAGAGATGGAGGGAGAGAGCTGTACCACTATAGTATAAGTTTTCGATGATCGAATATCATCGAATTTTCATACAAAAATGATCGTTTGATTTTCGAACACTTTTTGCACGCTAATAAGCGCTTATTAGCGTGCAATTAGCTTTCGATTAAACTCGTACTAGCCCCACTGGTCATCGGCATCCCACGAACCAGGCTGATTCCTGAAAAACAGATCCTAGATCTATGTTAAGAGAAAGATTATAAAACTAAAGTTGAATTTATTTCATATTATTATGTGATAAAAAAAATATATAAATCTAAAGAGGTGAACCTCTTTGTACATATTTTCATGAGTTGTTTTTTTTTAAGAAATACTTGTGAGCTTAGATAAAAAGTAGGTATAGATATAGCGAATAAAACGACGCTTCGGTCAAAATTCAACAGCTCATTCCGAGAATCAGTTACATAAAGATACAGCCTTATTCGGTCACAAAATAGTATCAACCAGCACCTAATGTCGAACTCACGCTATAAATGGATTACAGGGTGATCTATAACATGGACGGGTACCGATGGATGTGGCCACATAAAGTTGTATTGATAAAAGATGTGGTCCGTGTTTGCACACTGAACGCCCACGGAACTGTGAACTTGGGCCCTGTCGGCTAGAGTGTTGCCATTCCGATAATAATCAGCTCCCATAAGTAAATTGGTAGGTATCTACTATAAATAATCATTCTTTAACAATGCATAATATCTCATTTCATTTGGCTTTATACAAATAAATATTCATATATTGGATCGTAAAGTTCTTTATAAAAATATCTAGGTACAGGTATACCTACTCGTAAGTACGTTGATGTAATTGGTGTCATTTTTGTACGCAACCCAGCGTTACATCTTTACATCTTTTACATATTTTTTTGACAACTTTCTTACTAAGTAAATTATGCATTTTCTTTGAGTGTCGTTTCGACTGGTACAGTGGCGTAACTATAAGATGGAAGGGCTGGCATAATGCCGATGAGAGGAAGTTAAGTTGTAATATCAAAAAAAAAATATGTTGGTGTAAATTTACTGGAAGGGCCCCATCAGTGGCGTAACTAGGGGGGGGGCGGGGGGGGCGGTCCGCCCCGGGCGGCACTTTTCAGGGGGCGGCAAAATGAGCCGACAAATAAAAAAAACTTGGTAAAAAACACAAAACTGAAATAGTATAGGTACGAGAATTTGTGAAGGAAAAATAAATGAGAAAAAAAATCGGGTCCCCGAGTTTGTGAAGGGAAAATAAATGAAAAAAAAATCGGGGCCCCGAGCTTGTGAAGGGAAAATAAATGAGAAAAAAAATCGGGGCCCCGAGTTTGTGAAGGGAAAATAAATGAGAAAAAAAATCACTAAAATTCTTAAAATTGATAAAATATTTTTTTTTTCCTTTTAACCTGTCTCAGCGTAAGCTAGTACAAAAAAGTGTACACCGGAGTGAGTTAATTCAAGTTCCTTTTTTTCTTCTTTAAGTAATTTCGGGTTAAGGTCTTAAAAAAACTTTTGCGGTGATTCCGCAGGTAGAAAAATCTGTGTCAGAAGTAAGCTCTATCCCATTATCCAAAAATTGAATTTTTGTACTATATTGTAGTGTTGTAAGTATCTATATATTAATAGGTGAAGGGAAAACTTTGTGCCCCTTTTTACGAAAATTGAGCGGACGGAGGAGTATGAAATTTCGCACACTTACAGTTTTTATAGAGAAGGGGTGGCAAATGCTAATATTTTTTTTTAAATCGTACATAAAAATAGATTAAATCAATAAAAAAAACTCTACGCACACTATTGTAATAGGTATATTATAGTTTAAATTAATTATGGTCGAATTTCGACCAATGAACTGAACCACTAGTTATAAAAAATATGCGAACTTTTTTATTTTGATTTTTTTTCCATTTATATAGGGGGGGGGGGCGCCAAACTTTATTAGGTAGGTGGGGGGGGGGGGGCGCCAAATGTTAATCCCGCCCCGGGCGGCGAAAACCCACGTTACGCCACTGGCGCCCCATCCATTAAAAATTCCATGGGCCTCGGTTGGTATTTTTTTTTAATTCAGCCCAGATGTCACCAGTGCAGGGGATAACGTTTGCTCCCAGGTATTTATTTATTATGGTCACTATTTTTTTAATTCTTAACATTGTTATTTTGTAACATACATGCACGGCGTTTAACTTTACCTACTATTAGATACGTAGAAATATTTTGATATTTTCATAGATGACTCTCTCGATAATGGATTGCCACATTAGAGAAAAGAAAAAAAAACAAGTTTACTATCTACTTTCTATTGCTTCAAATGCCTACTCGAATTTATAACTTCATACATTTATCGAATACTTGCTACAAAAATTGTTTCCAAGTTTTCACGATCGTTATAGTATGACGAACAGAATAGAGTATGTAGACGGGGTTATAATAACGGTCTAAACTTCGATCGTTAGGAGAGTTATGGTGAATAGGTCGAATGTATCACGTCGAATTCGTCACGAGGTAGAATGTAGGTACTATCAGGCGAGCTGTCCAGCTGGGAACCTTCTAGTCCGTATGTCTTTGTGTGGATATCGAATCGAATAATCGCATCCTCGGCAATTCAGCCGAGAGCAAAGCAAGCAACTGAGAAAATAACTGTGAAGTTTCCCGTGAACATAAACATCAACTATCTACATAATATACACAGTACCTACTGTTAAGGTTGTGTATGTATTTCCTGGTTATTTAGTTAACAGCGTTCCCCTGTGAATGTCCAACGATTCTTGTCAAGTTAAGAAGGCAAATATTTACCATCTACTCGACGTACAGCGCAACACAACCTACCAGGCATACTCCTTCCACAACAAATATTCGATAATCGATAACCTGCAGTAATGTTTGATCCGAACCTTAACCACGCATTAAATTATTACATTAAAAACGTAAACAGCCGACGCTTTTTTAGTAATTTCCTTTTAAGTTTGTGCGAAATATATTTTATTCATAACCTTGCGACCTTTCCCAAAATATTGGGAAACTAAATATTTATGAAAAAAAAAACTGTCAAATCTTTTTTTTTTTACCTGCTATTAAAGGTAAAATGGATATTTTTTTAGGTGCATGACAAGTTTCAATGGTTGTTGTCTATGTTTTGACAGCAATAGAAGGAAAGGAAAATTGATATAGTCGTATGCTGAAACCCTTATATAATTAGTAGACAATTAGTATCTAGATCAAAACTTTGGTTGCTAAATAATATTTACCTATATCGATTTCTAACACTTATCACATAACATTTCGTAAAAAAAGTTGAATGACTAAAGCAATATTCTTGCTGAATTAATAAAGTTATGTGTTTTTATGGTGAAAACATTAGAAAAGGTGTAATTTAGAGATAAAAAGTAAATACTTTAAAATTTTGGCGGAACCTTCTCTGGTGACGCTTAAATTGATGGAATAGCGGGTCATTCTACAGGAGTAATGAAATAATAGAACTTCAGCGGAACCTGCTCTGGTGACGCTTAAATTGATGGAATAGCGGGTCATTATACAGGAGTAATGAAATAATAGAATTTTAGCGGAACCTATCAGTTAAAATACACTTTTTTTTCAAATATCTTTTAGAAGATTCTAAGCCTTAGCGGAAAAAGTAGGTACCTAACGGTATCATCGGTACAGATTCCAGCATCGTATAAAATCTAATAATATTAACATCAATAGAAGAAATAGTTCTGTATAACCAAGAAAAAATATTGTCGTAATAATAATTATATTTAGGGAGGTATAGACTAACAAAAACCTCTCCTAAGCTACCTCCTTAGGTGGGTTGGTACCCAAAAATATTATTAACCTTATTCCTTACATCTTAACGTGTTCATCACATGTGACCTGCAGCCCGATTCACGGAAAAGTTTAAGTCTAAGTTTAGTTCGAAGTTCGAACGAAGTTCGATTCAAACCCTCCGTGAATAGGTACATAGACTGTAGATAGTCGCCGCCTACAATAATTATTATTACCAGCAGCCCTATTCACAAAAGTTTGAATCGAACTTCGTTCGAACTTCGAACTAAACTTAGACTTAAACTTTTCCGTGAATCGGGCTGCTGACTGAGGCTGACGTACATTAGGTTAAAATATTCACCTCGCATCTAGGACACGTAATTAGTTTACTTTTGACCCGACGTAGTTTCATCCTTCTTTTCACACCTCCAACAACTAAAGTAATAATCTCGACGTGATTTAAGATAATTACTAATTACATGAATAAGACGTTAACGACATGAAGTTTTTATTAAGGATGTGACTGAAAAAAAATAACGACTAAGTAATCCTTTTGGAATTAAGCTTCCTCCAAAGTTTCCCCCGTCTTTCTCCCTTCATTGTCGTCCAATTCAACTTCAACAAATCTCCACAGTTTAATTAAACTATCAAGTTGCTTACACATTGACCTGAAGATGAACGCCATCTATGTACATGACAGAATTGGCATGAAGATCGACGATCGGAATTCAAAGATTCACTTCATGTTATAACAACTCTCAAAAAAGAGATGATGAGGAAGCCTGTCTCATTATCAAATAAAGATGATTATTACAATATATGGAAGTGGTTGGTAGCCTAGAGGTTCAGTCGGCGACATTCGTCGCGGAGATCATGGCTTCGATCCCTTGTGCCAAATCATCTTTCCCTTTCACAGCACAAGCCTTGTAAGATGTCAAAAATATATTTCATTTTCATCAAACAAAATACTTATTTATTTGTGTTTTGTTTCTTGAAATTGTCCACTAATTGACTTATTTTTACTGAAAATTTTCACTGAAGAAACTATTCTAGGACAACGCTTGATAGAAAAACACACAAAACAAATCACTGATGAGGTAAATAGTTTCTTGTATTAAGGATTTTAAATATTTATACACCAATATTTTTCTCCGAATTTTGTTTATTTTGTGAATAAATTATTTTCAAGATTAATTTTACGGAAGTTGAAGGTAATTAGGCATCGTTTTCAGGACTGTTTTCGTGTTGTTTCTTTGCTTCTTCGAAGGCTTCGAGGTGCGCCTTCCTTGCAGCTTTGACTTCTTCGGTTTCCTCAGGACCAACTGGTAAAACAATTGTGGCAGCTTCAACATTTTTGGGTCCTTCAGGTAAATTGGTTGCGGCAACTCTGAATCCAAGTGCGTCAGCGATATAATTTACTGTTTGGAGTTGTCCATTGGCATCAACGTACGAATATCCTCCAGTGGTGATTCCATCGATGGATCTTGACTCGGTTTTCGCTGAGAGATTGTCGCTGTATCCATAAGTATATTGACCGAGATCATCTTGAATTCCGTATTGGTGGGAAACAATTGGAGAATAACTGATGTAGGTCAGTGGTGCCAAAAATGTCGATCTGCGTCTCCTTGAATGTTCGGCTGCTGCTTTAGCTTCTTCGTGAGCTTTCAAATGTGCTTCCCTGGCAGCTTTGACTTCAGGAGTATCCTCGGGAATCATAGCTTTTATTTCAGCTGTTTCAGCAGGTGTGCTTTCAGAAGATGGTGCCGGTGCTGGTTCAACAGGCTTAGCGCTAATAGGAGTGACGATGGGAGCTAAGAAAGCCTGTTGTTGAGGTAAATTGGTTGCGGCAACTCTAAAGCCGTTGATCGGATCACTCACATAGCTTACACTTTGTAAAATGTTATTCGCGTCGACGTAAGCGTAGCTTCCCTGAGTCAAACCGTCAAAAGTTCTGATTTCATGTTTAGCCGAAGGTCCGCCGGAGTATCCAAAAGAATATTGACCTAACGAGTCCTGTGCATGGTAATGGGATATTGCTGGAAGTATGGCGACTATAGAAGCATTCGCCACTGAAATGAGTAACGCTAAACATATCTGAAACAATAAAAAAATATTTTTGTTAATCAATATTCTAGTATAAAATGAACGATTAAGTTATTTTAACAGCCATCGGCAAAAGCACATTAAACTATTCGAGGATGTGGAATGCAAAAGGATTTATCGACCGAGAATAATGTGTATCGAATATAATAATATCTATTAAATCTCCGAGAAAGGTCAGGTCGGAAGTAAAAATAGGGAAGCTAGTTGACGAATGCGCAATATGTATCTGGAAGATGTGATGGAAAATTCAATTGATGAATAGAAATGAAAAGAGGTCCCCGTCCACTCCTTAAAAGACAGGGATGATTGGTTATACGAAAAAAAACAAGAAAGTAGATTTTTATTTATAGAAATTTCAATACAAAATTAGAAAGTAGAAGAAACACGCAACTAAATTGAATTTGAATAGAAATAATATGCAAAAAAATCTTTTCAATTGATCGATGTTTTTTGCTTGTACAAAAGTTCCAAAAATAGTAATGAATAATTCATTAAATAACAAGCTGAAAACTTACAAGTTTCGACATTTTGAGGTTTTTTAATAAAATGATAATTTTCGTTTTTAGTCTGACAACCTCCTTGCTGTGAGGACTGCTGTCAAGTAGACACAACACTACGCTTCAAGAAGAGGACCCGAACCTTTATATATTATTTCGAAATCAGCCACACGAAGGAATCGCATTATTTTATTACGCCATGTGTACTATTAAAATACAGCCTACCTCCGGAACAGAAACTGGATGAACTTATAATCAGGGCTGTCGTCGGTTCACGTGCGCCATTAAGGGCCGGTTTTATTAAACGACAGACCAGTAACGATAAGTTAGTTTAAAAAATATATTGTTGGTTACTATGATTCCAAATGAAAACTATGGTTTTGGACAGCTTGCGCGGAGTTAAAAAAAATCGTCAAAACATACAATGTGTTTTAGCTATTTCTCAACGTTTTTTGGAAGAAATATTCAATAGTGCACCGTCGACATTTTGTCAATAACTTGACTAGTTTAGTTCTTTTACTGTTGCATTTGATGAGACCATTGAACTCAGTCGCCATTATTTTCTCCACGATGTAAATTGTCCATGCCAATTTTTTTTTTATCCAAAATATATTAATATAATACATTCACGTTTCTTCTTCTTCAAATGCCCTGTCGGGTCTCCCCAACGGTGGCGATCACTTCGGCGAATCTTTCTCTATCCTGCGCCGCCTGGAACAGCTCCTCCACACTTCGGATACCGGTCCAGTTTCTTGTGTTGCGCAGCCATGATGTCTGTCTCCGGCCAGGTCCTCGGCGTCCCTCAATCTTGCCCTTCAATATCAGATGCAGGAGATGATATTTTTCCCCTCGCAGTACATGGCCCAAGTATGAAATCTTGTGAACCTTGATAGTTGCCAGTAACTCTCTGTCTACTCCAGCTCGCCATAGGACTTCGGCATTTGTTATCATATCTCTCCAGGGTATTTTAAACATCCTGCGATGGACTCACTTTCGAACGCCTCTAATCTGTTCATGGCATTGACCTTCAACGTCCATGTTTCGCATCCGTACAATAGAACAAACCACACATAGCACTTGATCATTCTTTGTCGGAGTTTCAGGTTTATGTTATGATTACAAAATATAAATTCAGATTATCAATATGGAATTTATCACCTCACTAGACAAAAGCCCGTGCTGAGGTGATACTAAGTATTTGTACTGCTCATTAGGTTTTATTCCGAGTATTAGAGTATTTGGTGTAGGTATTATGATGAATAACTATTTACTGTAGTTTTGTGCAAGCAGACCAAAACATTAACGAGATATAAAGACAAGCAATCTAAGCTGAGATTATTGCAATAATTATTGATATACTATCTTTTAGCTGATGTTAAACGAAGAACACCGTATATACACTATTTCGTTTATCAGGGATTCAAATACTGAGTAGCGAAAATCAATCAGCCAATTTATACCTAAAAACTGGTTTTATATGAGTAGCTTTCATATTTAAAAGTACTAAAAGGACCTTTGCGCGAACGGTTTACGATTCTTTTGATGTGGGTACACTTGTACATATGGGTTTAAAATCATCACTTTCTAATCATATTTAGAGTAGATAGGTAGGGATTGGGTTAGAACATGAAACACTGAAATAAGCAATAAAAGAGCAGTGGTGGACTCTATTGGATGTATGGTTGGATGAACGACATTGTGTGAAAGTCGTCAAAAATGTATTTCGTATTCATTAAAAAAAAGTGTTGAAACAACAATCGGTCAGTTATATCGTTCGGTGGACAAACGGACAAAACGTAGCCGTAATACGCATTAGGTGTAAATGGATGCAGATTTTACAGGATCGGGAGACACATAGGAATCTGAAGGACGCTTTCGTCTGGGATTTTACTTCTATGAGATGAAACATTGATTCATAGCCTACCGATATAATTTTATCATATAATATAAGAATAAGTATCAAACTAATAATAAAGTTTGCAATTTTCTTACAAAAACAAGTCGTATATAATATTTTTGTCGTATAAAACTTCCTACGCCCTGCCCTGAGCAAAACTACACGATGCAGCACAAACAAACCTGACCATACGCAATGATGGTTTTCAATTAATGCGTGTGACATTTTAAAAAATAATTGTTCATGAAAATGTCAGGCTTAAATGATTTACGAGTTGATCGCTTTTTTTAATAGTGCCTTCGTGTTGTATGGACAAAATACGCCCGAGAATTTCTTTAACAAATACGACATCCTTTCCTGATTCGCCTTTTTTATTGCCGCCGCCTTTACTTATGATTATTCTTATTCTTAGTAGGTACATTATTATTCTGTTATCGTATGTGTTTATTTTTTCGCATTAATTGCCGGGCTCCATTGTATTTTTAATAAAAAAAACTTTTTTAAATAAAATTTTAATATCTGACGACTGCAAAATTGACCAAAATTTTAAACCACGCACGATCTAATATACAATGTAACTACTAGACCACGTCATGTTTATCACACCCCTTTTGTTTACTGGGTGGATATTTTATTGTTTTTATTTTCTTTCATTGCATGTACATATCTTTTTTGTCTGTACTTATTAGTATGCATTTTGTACATGCCTACTTGTGTTATGTATTGCTGTTTTGACACTCTCGAGAGCCTGAATGGGCCTATAGGTAAAAAAATGAGAAACAATCTTATTACCTACTAGCTGATACCCGTCTTGCTTTACGTTGTTGATTTGGCTAGTCAGACTTGAGCCGTAGGTTATTGAACAGGTTTTGTATGCAGCTTTCCCCTTCTCAGGACCAGTAGGCCTAGACAAAATGCATTTGGCAATCGACTACAAACGACTTCGACAATGTAGAGGAAGAAAATTAACTGTCCACTTTTTATATTTTATATTATAAGGATCATTGTTTGGTTTGAATAAATGTTTATATGTTACAGTGGACAGTTAATTTTTTCGCACTATACATTAGCGATATCTTTGTTTGTAGTCGAACGCCAATTTGAATTTGTCTACGACGGCAGGAGTATATATTTTATCTTAATAACTGAGTACACACGTAACGATTTATCTTTAAGATTTGACCGATAATCGCTCATTTTCAAAAAAAAATTTCGCTAAGATTTTAAAAATGAGCGATTATCGGTCAAATGTTATAGCTGATAATCTATCATTTTCAAAATTTTTCACGCCAAGATTTAGAATGTGTACCCAGCTAATGTTTCAAAAAAGGAAAAAATAAGAGTCACTGCTAAATATGCGAAAAATTTGAAAAACTAATGTCACTTTCAATATTTATAAAAAAATAGAAGATGAGGAAAAATTAATACTCACTGTTGAATACGCGAAAAAATTAAAAGAAGAATGTAGTTATACATAGGTACCTACCTACCTAGTATTATAATACGTGTAGTTGTGTGTGTAGATATAGGTACCTACCTACCTAGTATTATATTATGTATAGTTGACCTACTTATGACTGTAGTGATAAATTTAATGAGGTACCTTAGGAGAGAGAGGGTGCAAGCGAACGCTGCTTTACCGGCTTTAGTCATCTGTCATGGCGTACATATTTTATAAGAAGTTTCGGTGAAAATCTTTATAAAATAAGAATTAAAAGACTTCTACTTATATTTTTTGTATTTCAAATCAAACTTCGATCGATTTTGTACATTTTCATACCGTAATGCTACAGTTCTACACAAAATTTAGACGTATAATTTTACTTTTAAAACATGACTTTCTCATTTTTGTATGAAGATTTTAAATTTTTAGAAATTTGTAAATAATTTAAAATATATTTAATGAAATGTAAATATTTGTATCTCAGATTACCACAATTGTATTTGCGAAAAACTGCGAAGAAAAATATTCAACGCAGAACCTACGGTTTTAGCGTGATGCTCTTACATACAGTTGGAGTGAAACAAATAAATAAATAAATAAATAAATAAATAAATAAATATACATACATTACTGAATTATTATGTAGATTGGTTATGTTCGTCTGAAACATTTTCCATTTTTTTAGCTCTGCACTAGTTTTCCAGTGATACAGCAAATATTTTCCATTGGAGTAGTAAAAATCTTTGAAAAGGCCTTCGACAGCCCACATAGACCATCAATATGGGAAATTCTTGCTCTGTATGGTATACCTCCGAAAATAGTTAAAATGGTGCAGTCCCTGTATGAAGACTCCGAGTGTAGCGTGAAAACGCCAGGTGATCCTACTGAAGCTTTTAGGATCACCACGGGAGTCAGACAGGGCTGCGTACTAGCTCCTTTCATATTCATAATAGTCATGGAGTTCCTGTTGAGAAAGTCCATGCAAGGAGCAAGAGGTATACCGATAACACAGAGAGATGGTCTAATGGGCGAACTGTGCGATCTGGAGTACACGGACGACCTAGCGTTGTTCAGTACGACAGTGGAGGAATTAAAGCGCAGTGTTTCAAGACTCTGCGACGAAACAGCACGCCTCGGCCTTCGAGTCAATGCCAGTAAAACTGAGCTCATGGCGAATAATGCCTGCCCTGATAAACAGCTACCGATAACCATCGATGGTCACCAGGTCTCCCGGGTGGATAAATTCAAGTACCTGGGAGCAACCATTACCACCACTGGTGACCTCGGGGCTGAGCTCCCGATACGTATCGGTATGGCAAGTGGCGCCTTCAACAACATGACCAAGATATGGAAGGCGTCGGCGTTTAGTGTCTAGACGAAAGTTAGCATGCGTGTGTGTTGCCCATTCTCCTGTATGAGTCCTGGCACCTGACTTTGGGGGGATAATCCAAATCCAAACTCCCTTTACGCCCCTAAGTGGGGCGTAAAGGGAGTTTGGATTTGGATTGGTAGTAAAAATCAAAGTAAAAATAAATAAACGAGTCCATTCTTTTTATGTTTGTATTAACATATTATGTATCTTCTATGGCTACCGTAACTTAGGAAGCCATAGGTAAATCAGGTATATATGTGTATATACCTACATAAAACTATGTATTTTACGTATACTGTGACGTATTTTCTTTAAAACCCCTGAATTTTATTCAACGTTATCTCATATTTCTTTGCGAAACTTAGAAAGACTTCGTTATAAAGAAATTCCTATTTGTCAGTAGATACATTTTTTTATGATCAATTTTCCCTGAACAAATGATTTTGAAATTTTCGTCAGGTAGTTTCTGTATGCATTATAATAAAACTTGACCAGTGATATTAAAAATCTTGGTATAAAGTTATACAATGGTTTATACCAGGGATCGGCAACCTTTTAGCTGTGGTGTGCCAAGCCACTCTACCAATATGATTCAGGGTGCCGCCTTAATTCAGAATTTTATACCAAATTAAGAATTTTATACCAAATTTATCTTTGTAGAGTGCCATTCAGAACCCCATCGCGTGCCAAGCCTGGCACGCGTGCCATAGGTTGCCGACGCCTGGGTTTATACCATGGTCTCAGAAAATGTTGTTAATAATCCAGGTATATACCACAGATCACAGATGGTATAAATAAACCATGGAATAAGCTTATAACATCCACGTTATACCACGGTTTTAGAGATTATACTAGGTTTAGTAATTCTATGATTTAAACCAGTAATAAGGTGTTTTTTTTAATAACACTGGACGTGTCAGTTAGTGGTAAGTCTCATTGCTTAGCATACAGTCGAGTCTTACTCATTATATTTTTATAAATTCTATATTAGTATTAAAATCAACAGAAGGTATCTTCTTCTCATTCCTTATATTATATCAATCGTCAGTAAATCGTAAATTATTTGAACGAGGCTGAAGTGAGGTGGGCGGGTGCCGCCCTCGAAAATCCTTGAATAGTTCAGAAAAGTTATTAAAAATAATAATGTGACCTTTAAAGTTACTTAATTATGAGATCAAAGTGCTTTACTCAAACGGAATTCTGCTTCTCTTTCGCACCTTTTCAAATCATTGCGATAACTTTTATAAGAAACTAGCTGACCCATCGAACTTCGTCCCGCCTTAAAGTTAATAAAATATTGCTGGGTAACATAAGATAGCTAAAATACATGACTACTACAAACACGATAAAAATCTGTTCAACCGATCTCGAGTAGTAAGTGTTCGCACTAACCCTATTTTCTTTTATATTATAGCTAGATGTTAACAAATTGTAAAAAAGTTTGAAAAAAGTACCATAAAATGTTTTTACGTATCAATATTATTAATTTCAATGGTGGTCACACTGGTCATATTACCGACATCTGTGGAAAATAGGGAAAACATTGATCTATAGAATCTTTCTACCAAAATATCAATCTACCAGACATCTCCCTATTTCCCCAACAGATGGCGGTAATGTCCCCAACAGAAAAGCCGTTCCATACTAAATTTAATATTATATATTTTAATTATATCATTTTTAGTCATTTATTCAACTTTTTATTCTGTTATCCAGAGCGGAGAAGAATCCAATAAATCAAACATCGGAAGAATCTGTTCAGCCGATCTCAAGTTATAAGTGTTCGCACTAACCCGACTTTCATTTATATTAGAGATTATTATTTTGAACTCGGTGTATTTCTTAAACCTACCTAATAAAACATTAAGATTGCGTTTTTTTAAATAGGTAGATAACGAATTTGAATAAACATTCGATCGCATGCAAGGCTGTGTGTGAATAACTGCTTTGGTGCATTTTTTTAATATCTCCATATTCCCATACACTTGTCGCATTTCTGTGAAAACATTGTATACTTTACCTAACTAGCTTTCCCGACAGACATTGTTCTGAAGTACCTAATATTGAATTCAAATGAGTAGGTATTAGTAATGATAAATTAATTACCTATTCAACCAATACCTATATAATTTCGACCGATGTATCTGTTTTAAACGATGTTTACAGGGCACATTCTGACAACCACACCAACTATCAGTCACTGACAGTTTGTCAAACGACAATCCAAATTCAAAAATCGAAGAGTTTAAACTGTCAAAAGTATTATTAAAAATGCCTACATAGGGTTTTCTTAAATTTTCTAATGTTTCACTAATTTTTCTTATTTTTTCTTTCATATAAGAACCTTCTCCTGACAAAAGCAAATACAACTAAAAAGAATTGGCGAAATTGGTCCAGCCGTTTACGCGCGATGTGATATCTATGGTGATAGATATGGTATCCATAACTCAAAATATGTTTTTTTAGTTAGTATGTTAAATAAGACTCTTTTCGTGTATCTAGCCAGAGGCACCATCATATCTGTCGACTTGCACACTTGCACAGTGAGTCGGCAGAGTGGAGGTAAGAAAAGAGCAGTGAAAGACCGCAAAACTGGATTAGCAGGAGCAGAGACGTGCCCTTTAAAAAACATTGTTTTATATCCTACACATATACCAGTACGTGTACGAGTGGATGTTAACTTATGAATGCAGTCTTGGGTCATAACATAGTTCTGTGTACACCGTGGCTCAAAAATTGGACAAAGTTTTGAATTTTTAACGCAAAGAACGGTACTTACTTACATAAATATTAATATGATTTGTTTTGTTTTTTCAACGTGTTTTACATGCAGATGTCCTCCATGAGAGAGAATACCTGAGCACTTTGTTTTTAATTTTTAAGTATTTTTGAATGATGCGTAGGAAAAGTTTTATATCCGTGGTGCAGGTACCCGGGGACAAAATTTTAATAAAATATTTAGTAAAAATAGCGATCATGTATTTATGAAATTAAAAGAATTAAGTATGTATTGATTTTATTTTTATCATATAATCTATCCTTCTAAGTGTGCGCTTACTTACACCAAATGAACGTAGAGCCGAATCTTGAAACAGAGCATACTTTCATTTATGGTTGATATTGGACACTATACAAATATGGAAAGCGTCGGCGTTTAGTGTCGAGACGAAATGTAAACTGTTTGATGCGTGTGTATTGCCCATTCTCCTGAATGAGTGTGAGTCCTGGCACCCGACCAAAGCCCAGGCACACAAACACAAGGTCTCAGCTTTCGAAATGAAGTGCCTCAGGAGAATTTTGGATGTAAGATGGTACCACCTCATCACGAACGACACTATACGCCAGCGCACCCAGCGTGAGCCCATCACTTCTACCATTATGGGGAGGATATGGACTTGGCTGGGACATGTGAAGGATGCCGAATGACAGTTGGCCGAGGAGAGCGCTGTTCTTCCTCCCATCAGGGTCCCGAAGACTAGGAAGACCCCCTCACACTGTGTTCCACTCCTTCGAAGCAGAGCTGAGGGATTTGGACATGGTGTGAGAGGAGGTCATAAAGATTGCGCAAGATCGAGCGCAATGGAGAGCTCTTGTTGCCTCCCTATACCCCTAAGTGGGTTGGCTGGAAGAGATCCTTCGGGATAAGTCCGCCCTTTGAATCTTTAAAGTGTTTGTATAAAAAATGTTTTTAATTAATTATTTCACAATAAAGTTTTATTTATTTATTTAAGTAGGGCGTAAAGGGAGTTTGGATTTGGATTGGACACTATGGAAACAATAACAAACTAATCATTGGTTATGACAGATTAGTGCCTATATCAACGATCAAGAAAATAATATACTCTACTACGTTCGTACTAGCTCTGGAGTCTGGATCTATGTTCGTTTGGTTTAAATGCACCCTAAGAGTTCCAAACCGGGTCACCCTAATGTTAGCGATCACCACAGCAGAGGACAGAATCCTCGCCATGGTGATTTCCTGGGAACAAGTTAACCAGAGCGGTTTCCGGTGGCCTTCTCTTGTGTATTTCCTATGGGTGTCTTTCCTTAGCAGGTTGGGGTGTCGGAAAGTCGTATTTCATCCATCCTCATGATGTGAACACATTGCCCAGGGTACGTAACGAGGATGCTAAAGAGTCAGCAAGTAATTAGTGGTGCTGGTGTCATACTACCTGACGTTTTACAGTATTTTATAGATCCATCTCCCACATCTTCCATCAATATGTTGCTGCTCACTTTGAGCCTACTGGCAGTATTGGCCTTCGAACCCTGACTATTTTTATCATCAGGTTTGATCCCAGGTGCCGACCATCTTCCTCTTTCACGACACAAGCTTTAAGTAGCTTACTGTGAAAGAGTCAAAGAATGTATTTGTGTTCAGATTCATTTTAAAAAAATTAACTGTAAACCTGCTATCTAGGTACATTAATTAGAAAGAATTTAACAAATACTGCCTTAATTCAAATTTAAGTAGGTACGTAATACAATCGAAAAATTTAAAATAAGAATTGAGAATTTTATAAAATAATTGTGATTCCTTAAAAAAATAAATAATTATCATCGATAACTTGGGCCACCCAATACTAGAAATTGTTCTTGTTTTTTATTTAATCCGGTGTGAAATGTCACAATTGAAAAACTACAGGGTGATCTACATAAAGGACACGCCGAGCAAGTTATGTGAGGTGGATCCCATTTCAAGAACCAGTTACATACTAACCGAGTACTTGACATTTCGTTTCGAAGGACATTTTCTTTTAATACGATGTTAATTCACTTGTTAACTCCATATTAATTGGCAACTTATTATCTATGGATTGGGTAGTGTTACTTGTCTTGTAATCCAATGAAGGGGCCGGTTTTGTGAACGACCAGTAAACCAAATAATATCCGTATGTTATACTATATATGGTTCCAAGTTGGAACTATGGATTTGAACAGCACGCCGCACTATGGAGTAAAAGCTCTAAGAAAGTCAGTCAAAATTATTTTATGCATGTTTTATGCAACTTTTCATCGGTTTTTTGGGGCAAGTATTCCGAAGTGCGTCGAAGAAATATTGGTCAATTCACAATAAAATCGATGTTTAGAGACCTCTAGCGCTGCGCTCCAACAAGCTATCTGACATTTCAAATCCCATACAAATGAAAAGAGCTGCTAACCTAGGGTAGCCCAGAACTCATAGTATATTATAACAGCCTTTTCGTGTAAAACATATCTTTGCATAAAAATTCATAATTTTACGATTAAAATGAATTTATCCTTGGAATTATTATAGAAACTTTAAAATGATATCGACTATTAATTGGAGCTTTTTATTATCTGCTTTAGAACTACATATTCAATATTAATCGGTACTTTAAGGGGGACCCACTGAAGTTACGGACCTCAAATTTTACGTGCTTGTGTAGGAGCATAAGACCAACCCGTATACCAAATTTTATGATAATCGAAGAATTTTATTTTTCTTTTTTAGCCCTTTTTCTAGAACAAGTGAAATTTTCTTTGGATACTTTAAGAGGGTTCCCCTGAAGGTACAGATCAGTGGCGTAACTAAGGGGGGGCGGGGGGGGCGGTCCGCCCCGGGCGGCACTTTTCAGGGGGCGGCAAAATGAGCCGACAAATAAAAAAAAACTTGGTAAAAAACACAAAACTTAAATAGGTACGAGAATTTGTGAAGGGAAAGTAAATGAGAAAAAAAATCGGGTCCCCGAGTTTGTGAAGGGAAAATAACTGAGAAAAAAATCGGGGCCCCGAGTTTGTGAAGGGAAAATAAATGAGAAAAAAAATTCTTAAAATTGATAAAATAAAGGTTTTTTTCCTTTTAACCTGTCTCAGCGTAAGCTAGCTAGTAGTTTTTGCCATTTATATACGGGGGTGGGGCGCCAAACTTTATTAGATTAGGGGGGGGGGGCGCCAAACTTTATTAGATAGGGGGGGGGGGGGGCGCCAAATGTTAATCCCGCCCCGGGCGGCGAAAACCCACGTTACGCCACTGGTACAGATCTCAACATTTTACTGACTCATCTACATCGAGGGGCTAACCGTTCTACCAAATTTCAATCAAATCGGATAAGAATTACTATGAGTTATGGGTGCGCACACATTTTTGGCGTACGCGTACGGGTACGCGGAAATTTAAAAAAAAAATTGCATTTTTGGAATCTACACCCTCGAAAACGTTGAGAAAATTAATTTCAGGGAAATCTATTTTTTTTTTAAATCCGATCACAAGACTCATGTATATTCCATATACTATGACGAGTAATTCGGTTTTTTGTGGAACTGATTGCATATAAAATGTATGGAGGATTGGAGCGCGAAACTCTCAAATGACGTCACACTTTACACACGTAGGTATTCACTTCATTTAGCGAGTCTGAGTAACTAAATGAAGGACAATAGACGATAAAGTTTAAAAATTCCATATCGCTAGAAGATATTGTTCAATACTTAAGTTAAAATTGGTACGAAAAGGGAGAACTGCCAAACAAACCATCTTCACGAATGACTAAAGCAATGGTTTTCTAGAAAAGTGGACCGGCAATTAAACGGTAGTAATAGTTGCTCACTGACAGAAAAATCAAACTTTATTTCAGTAGGTACATAGGAGGCTTGTTTACTGCGGTATCTAAGCTACGCGCAATGACACTACAGACACGGCTTACACTGTTCCTTTCTCGTTATTTTGACAGATGTTTATAAAATCGTGCCTTAAACAGAGCACACGTAGGCATACTTTCGCATATTCTACAAAGTGCCAAAATTGTATGCGTGTTATATTCTGATGATGGTATGGCTCGGAAATCTGGACCCTGAAAGTATGAACTATGAACCGAACCGAGCCGTGGAAAGATTTAAATATTCAGAAACTAGCTAATACCCGTCTTGCTTTACGTTGTTGATTCGGATTGCAAGGCTTGATTGGTAGGTAATTTAACAGTGCCCTTATTCTCGTAGTGGTCTTAATACGCTCTTATCTTGATTGACAATCATAAAATGGCGGATTGGTATTCACAAAACAAGATATCTAGTAGATATCTTAAAAATTCGTTATGTTTGAAATATCAGTATGAAAATGATCCAGTTCAAGATAGGATTTAAGATTAGATTCCGATAGTTTTGTGAATACGACTACTTGCGAACGTGTCTTAATCTTATCGTTAAGTGATTTTTAAATCGATTGATTACGAGAATAACCCTACAGGTTCTAGTCTAGCTTCCCATTGCTTAAGAGACCTCTATGTAACTGTCATACACAGAGAAAAAGAAGATTAATACTTTCACAATTATTATTCATAAAGAATAGAGAAGAAAAAGAAGAATGTAGCTTTTAATGTTTAGAAAAAAGAAAGAAGAAAAATTATACTCTGCCACTCACATGGAAAAAAACTGTATGCCGTGCAGTGATATGTTAAAAACAATGCCGTGTATCTTACACCGTTCAAAAAAGGGAAAAAAATAGTTCAATAATAATATTGTAGGATCCTACCTAAATAATATGGAAGTTTTATTGAACTATTTTACTCTCACATGGTTTGAGACTTAACTACATTAGCACCCTCTATGTGTGGAACTGTACAAACTTTATGTAATAATGTAATATTATGTGAAATCAATAATTGATAAAGGGAGCTGTCAATCTCTGAAAATGAGCTACTCAATATTTTCATTTAAATGTTTAATATGGTTTTAATTACATTTATTTTAATTTTAAATCAATCTTTTTAATACATTTTCATGAGTAGGTAAGTTTGTTTTCAAAATATGGCTATCTGTGTTTACTGGGATGTTACTATGAAGATTCTACAAAAATCAACAAAAATAGATTTTTTCTAACTGCTTTAAAAATATTACAGTAAATGCAATAAACCGTGTTTACAAAGACTCTTGAGAGATTTTGTACGGCTCTGGGATGAAAAAAATTTAACGTTAGGTTTATATTTTAGGCCTGATGCTATGACATATAAAAATACATAACTGAATTATTATGTAGATATGCTGACAGAGGAGACCTGAATGCAACAAAGAGATGCTGAAAAAGTCAAGTCCATAAGGTTTCATATCTGGGGTATATTATTAATATATTTTTTTATAAAAATTAATCTGTGCTAATTAATCGAAGTGAACACAAATACACTTTTGACATCTTCCACACTAAGCAAAGCTTGTGTCGTGAAGCGGAAATGGTTTGCTCGGCCGGGATTCGAACCTACGACCTCCAATACGCTGTGCGCATGAGAGCCGCCGATTGATACCACTGTACTACCAACCACCTCATTATGCCGTATGCGTGGGTAGAAATATGGGGTCCTCCAACTTATTTTGATGGGCAAAATAGACGGCCACCGTGGCCCTGGTAAAATACAGATCTCTTGGTTGCACAGTGTGCGAGATTGAACCAGAATAGGGCGAATGGAGGAGATGTTCCAAGTAACAAGAGATAGAGAAGCCTTCAAAGAAGTGATTGCCAACGTCGGGGAGAGCTGATAGGGTACAAGAAGAAAAAGATACTTAAGTAAAAGCAAAATAATGCATTGAAATTGGAACACTTCCACAAACTGTAGGATAAAACAATATCGCCGAGTACCATCGACATGTATTGATAAAAAAGTGAAAGATGATTTTTATATTATTACAAGCTTACCCGCCGAACTTCACCCCGCCTCAGAACCAATAGTTATTAGAATTATAAATGTTGATTAAGTTGTGTTTAATTATTATTAATATCTGAATTACATTCCACTTTTTCCAAGTTATCATTGATCACCATTTACTGAGATTACCGGAAACAGCATACTTACAATTTTGTATTTATTTTTATATTAAGCCCATTTTTTTAACAGAAAAGGTGTAAGAGAAGGTTCATTTACATATCAAGTAAATATGTTATTTGTTGCAAATGCCTGCACCAGATCCTGTATTTCACCTCAAAATGATATACTCAAATGCTGATTCTACGTGTCACACATTGTACATCAATACTGTAATCAAATCCATTGTCGTGTATGGCTCGGAGTCAAGGACTGTGACACTTAAGAGGATCAATTATATACAGAGGGACTTTAAGCAATTAAACATTCGGAGTGGTGGTGTGATTTTCATTTGGCTGATGAATTTTGTTCATGGTCCAGATTACTGGACAAATGGCTGCTATGTTTACTTTACCTTAAGTTCTTATTGGCGTTGAAATATATCAGACAGACGAGAGATCTGCCAGAGTAGAGCTGGATGGACGTGTTTAAATTATTAGGTTTGATATGCCCAAGCGGTCAAAAACAAGAGAAATCAAGGAAAATTCCTATATCATAGTGTGGGTAAACACAAGCCTATTTTACTGGCGCCAACAAATGACACTTTTAAAAATAATAATATGTAGATAATTTAAAAATGAATAATTCTTCCCATTTTTTTTTGTATGGAAATATTGTTTTTAACACCCCATAAATAAAGAATGCTTATAGTCAAATCACAAGTAGCCACCAATAGCTCAGTAGAAGTTATAAATATTATGTACTTATGGCTGTATGGGGTCATCTCATCAAGATGCGGGCTATATAGTCAAACATTTTGATGAATATGTTACAACTAATGACTCTTAACAATTAATTCATTACTAATGTTCAATTTTTAAATGGAACAAACCACTACGGACTTATGACCGTCTTCTACTGTTATTTCGAAGGCTGGCTTAGTGTGATCACTTTTATTTATTGAAGTTCTTATTGTATTGTTGTTTAAAAACCATCAGACTATTGAACATGTGTCAAGTATTACTGATTTTTAGAGATGGGTAAAGTGTTTGTATTGATATTTTTAGCAGTTTAAGTGAGAATTGTTATTTGTACCTACTATTGGCAGTTTGGCACTATGTTTTGGTGTCACATCTCCATCAATATTAATATAGGAGTATTATTATGCTACCTATTTTTTTATTAACGATCAGCCCTTCTATCTCTTTAACAAAAATTTGTCAGCATTGCATCGACTATAAAATATAATCCTATCTGAAACCGGCTATTGGCCCAATAGCTACCATTTTGTCTCACTCCATATTTGAAAATCCAGCCAATGAAAATTATAATATGACGTAAAAAAATACATAAGTAACTGAATTTTATGTAGATAAAAATAATTAACTAATGAATGAATTTAAAAAATGGTAGACGTTTGTTAGTATTTATTTTCCAATCAATACATTAAGCAGTAGTGTGGTTGACTAGCAGAAAAACCTATCTGACAACAGGTAAGAAAAAGGTCATTGATTTTTTATGGTCCTACAAATCTGTTATATCGTCAAAGGCTCCCAATTTCACTTTACCACGTTAAGAACTACGGAAAATTTGACAATTCTTCCTGTAGCAACAGTAGTATTGAATCGTATGTAGGAAAAATATTTCTCACTGACATCTATAAATAGATTGATTGTTATAGAAACCATTGCATACCAATGAAAATTGTAAGTATGAAAAATATTTCCCTTAGTTGTATGGTTAGTCATAAGTAATATGAAAAATATGTACCTACCTACTTGTGAAATTTTTTTGCAGGATGTTAGATTGTTCCATCAAAAATATCGAGTTAATAGGAAGGACATTCCCAACAAATATATATGTATACTTACAGGATTGTATGTTTATAGGTACTATATTATATGAGTAGTGTTTTAGGGACAACATTGTTACCACTAATCAACAATCACTTACAATAAATAATCAATACAATTATATATATGTTTGGATTCACTTATGGATGATAGCAAATTGCTATTAGCAATGAATAATTTCAAGCTTAAATGTGAAAAGTCCACTGAATCCATTTTTCACTTTTGGTTAATAATTTCTTCACCACTTTTTCAGAGCTGCATAAAATCTAAATTATATGAAAGTAGATAAACAGGACCTTTGTGGTAAAAATCTACAATAAATCAATGATCAAACAACTTGAAACAGATTATTTTGGTCCTTGGACATGGATGGAAACAGAATGCGCAACCAGTTATTAGTGTGATTTGTTATACTGATGATGTGACAATACTAGCAGAGTGAATGTTACACCAACTGTTAGACAAGCTTAATATAATAAAGTAGAAAATTTACAACATCTCGGCAGCCTTTGAGATGTAGAATATAAATACGAAAGAACAAGTTTAAAATTTGAATATCTGGCTGCATATTCTCATAAAGCAGTGGATTACAAGTCACAATCTGTAAAACATACAAATACTCTTTTAATCTATTCACAAATTACGGAATCGCAAAACTAGCAAGGAAAGATACCTACTTACTATTTTTATCTATTTTCACTTTTGGACTCTTTGCTTTCGTATTATGAATGCTCAACATTCCAATCAATTAGAGAAACAAACTAATGAATAGTAACAAAAATCAATAAACAGAGAAATTATATTTTATGCTCCAGTCGGACTAGTATAAAGCTTAGAAAATAACATGAAAGACGAATCGTATGATATATTTGATAAAAAGAGAATTTTGGAAGTTATTTATCCGTTGATATGTGTTGGAAGATATCAAGGAATCATCCCATTCAACATTCGCACTATGAATGGGAAAACAAAAACATCCCTTCATCCACCAAGCACCATTTTAAGTTTGATCATATTGATCATCTACATTCTATCAACACTATACACAATTCTCATGTTCACAGAACATACATATGTAGCAAATAATTATATGCTTATAGGAGTGTACACTAACATCTTGCAAGTGTATACAGGATTGATCGCTATGTTACTAGCAACTGTCACCTTTGTTATAAGAATGCCCTACTTTGGTAAAATGATGGGATCTTTAGAAGAAATACAAAAATACCGTGATATATTGCAAATTCCAACAAATAGAAAAAAAATCAAGACTCTCACCTATATAGTTGTCTGTATTCAAATTGTGTTGTACATTCTCTACAATGTATCTACAATTTACTTCAGTATTGTATACTTTAACCACAACAAAAACGTACTAGCGAGTATCGCCAAAGACATAACCATTCACTTACCCGTTTGTCAATCTATCGCCACGCTTTACTATTATTCTACATTCAACTATTTCTTGCTGTTCAATCTCAAAATATTGAATGAAAAAATAAGAAACAAGGACAGTCACAAATGTAATTTACATTATTTTGGTGAGAAGCAACCACTTGGCAGGATATTTGTTACAAAACATAGTAGTTGCAAAAATGATTCAATGAATGATACCATTGATTTTTGGTGGGGCATGTATAAATCCATCAAAGATACTCATGATAAATTAGGACAGTATTTTGGGTTAAGTTTCACCATTATATTGGGGAAGATATTTTTAAACATTCTTTTTAGTTTTTTTACGATTATGGTATTTTACTCGAAATACACAATGGATTCTGTATATTATTTGGACCCACTTATTCAATGTGTCTTCAGTGTGGTAACATTTTACCCAATGATTTACATCAGCAACATGTTTGAAAAGGAGGTAAGTAACATTTATGCCACACGAAAATTATTCTACCAAGAATGTAAGTTAATTTGTTAATATCGATAGAAAAATAAATTTCGACATCTGTGTGAACTGACCTGGCTATAATAACAATGAGTCATTGTTTTCAGATTGGTTTAGTCTATTACAACATCAACACACTACTGATTTCTGAAGATGATGGAAACATTGCTGAAAAGGTAATTCTGTGTTTCAATTTATTTATCACAAAACGTTACTTATTTTTGTTTGTAAAAAGAGGACAAATGAGATCTACTTATAATTTATCACATTCAAGACAATTTCTCAGTAATTATTTTTTTCATAATGAAAATGTTATAACATTGACTCCGATTGTGGTTCTCAGGCTTGTGCCTAAATTCAGCCTTTTTGAGAGTAATCCTATTACTTATTTTCCGTATCCGGATATCATCAAACACGAGACCTCCGAAACTCAGCCACCCGTATACCACTGTTATATTCACTGTCACTATGTCTTGGTGCATGCATTTACTTTCCATAAAGGGACATGCAAAGAGATGCTAGTTGTTCTGCACTGCGCCACATTCGGATAATATCATGTCTTCCTACCTGAAACCCCACCTCTTAAACCCAGGGTAACAAATTTATTTTATTGTTAGAGCAAATTAAAAAGTATGAATAAATTTTTTACATCCTTATTCTTTTTATCATGCTGTTTAAGGATTTCTATATTTATCAAAGTGCAACCAGTTTTTGTTTATATTGGTATATAAAATTCCTAGCCATATAGGTAGTAATCTTAATGCTTAGTGATAATTTACATCGGGCTCCATTTTTATACAAAGAGATTACATTGCATATTATCATTTCATGAATTTGAATTTTTGTAGATCTACAGATTCTCAAAGTATGTCATCACCCAGAAACCAAACATTTCTGCCGCGGGATTGTTTCCTCTGAACAATTCGTTTATTTTGACAGTAAGTAATCTTAATATTTGTCATTTTTATAAAACTAATAAATAAAATTCATTTGCTTCACATTATTTTTAGTTTTTTGGAGGGATCACTACATATCTAATAATCTTGATTCAATTCAGTGTTTCTTCATTCAGTTCAAATGCTCCAACTACAAAAGAAAACTGGACAAACACAACAGAAGTGTGAATAATTTGACAATTGTGATTCAAACGGACAGATATAGCAGAATAGAAGGAATAATGACCTTGTTAATTTGATTTAATTCGACTTAAAGATTGCTTAAAGTATTCAGTGCTTTATCATTGTATTCAGAACTATTCTACAACATTCCAATAAGAGTGCGTTTACAGCAAACGAACAGAACATTTACAGAAACAGCCAGAACACTGGCGCGCGTAATCTTTCAACTCCCATTAATCAATTCTTGCTCATTGTTGTTTCCATGGTGTCCAATATCAACCATAAAACAAAGTATACTCTACTTATAACGCCGGCTCTATTTTCGTTTGGTGTAAGCGCACACTAAAAGGATTATTATCCTTTCGGATTGGCTACTGGAGTTCTTTTAATTATGTACTAAGTTAAATCAAACAGTAGAATAGGAATTAATCCCAATAATAATAATAAGTTGCTTTTTTAAGCGCCGTTTAGTGACAGCTAAGGCCACCTCAAGGGCGCTAGATAATAGACACTGAACCTGTCAGGGGCTGAAGTCAAGTATAATAAAATGGCCGAAAATGGTATTGGAACAACGTGAAAAGCTGTTTTATTTTATTTTTTATTTATTTATTTGTAACGCATGAACAGACAACAGTTATGATAAAGTACAATATATGAACGAAAACAATATTCAGTCAACTGTCACCCAATTACTCATGCATCCTTGGAAGTCTTTACTTTTCAGCATTTACTAATATCCTAAGTCATTCGTCCTCAATCACCATTCACCATATTATATATACGAGAGAAAAAAAAAAGTAGGTATATACATACAAAACAAAAGAAAAAAAAAAACAAGTAGAAATGAAAAGAAAGTTAAGGTAAAAGCACCCTATAGACACATTAAGAAAATTTTTGAGGGAAAAAAAAATTAAAAAAATAAATTCAGAAGGTAGAGTTTTTATAAATGTTGTTGTGGAAACCTTAATCCTTTATTTATTTATTACCAGTATTATATTGAGCAACTTTGCTAAAAATAGTGTATTTACATCAATCTGAAAAAACCTCTAAAATGGAACCAGTAATAGACATGGGCAAAAATGCCCAGCCCCAGTATTGGACACTTATTTTACCCAATATTCGACACTATAAGAAAATACAATAAAACCCTTCAACAATTCAGAAGTTTTTAATTATATACATTAAAATGTATACTAAAAACCTTAATAATAATGTAATGAAAATTTAAAAAAAATATGAAAAGGAAATTTTGTTAAAATGTTTCAAAAATGAACATTTTAACTATATATAACTGTTACAAATTTTTTGATTGTGAATATAGATAAGTATATTTTATGAATTTACTACATAAAACTAAAATATTAAGTACTTTAACAATTTTATTATTATAGATCACTCTCGAGAGAGTGGTTGCCATGTTAGAAGAAAGAAGAAGATTTTTATTATTATTATTTACTAACAAAACAAAAACAAAGGGTTTTTTACGGTTTGCAAAACTTGATCAATCTCAAAATCATCCTCGCTGCTATCGAAATCTATTTCAGAATTAACAAAGATGGCAAGTAAATAAGTCTCCATTCTGAAGAATATGAATTTGATATGTATGTAGATGGAATGCATCTCAAAAGGAACAATTTTTTGCATTCATCTCATATGATGCTATTGCTGCTCTTTGTATTTTTTTTTTACATTTTTTACAACAGTTTTTTCATTGTTCGCCTTTTTCTTCAATAATTTGTCAGCTCTTTTATGCTTCGCGGCAATTTTAATTTGTTTATCTTCATCTTTTTATGATATAACTGCCACAATTCCGAAGATATTACTGCTGGAAGTTTTACTGTCCTCCTTTTTTATATTCAATACCTTCTTTTCAGGCCAAAATAATATCACTTTGAAGGGAGTAGGAATTATACAGCCACTTTTTTCTGACATGTTAGGCTGGCAGTTTTCTTCCCATAAAGAATTTACAATTGTTTCGGCATCCGCAACATTTTCCCTGACAGAAGTAGTTGGCATATAATTTGTTTCAGAATTTTTATCCTGTGCTAGGCTCACAATAATCAGTGTTGCATTTTGTCGGCGGTTTATTATTTTCAAAGTTGTTGAGAAATCTCTTAACACGTCCTCGATTGCATTCTTCAATTCGTCTTCCGAATATTGGAATCTCTTTCCTTTAATTTGAGGCATCTTTCAGTCTGTTAAATAAATTTATTGCACCTGTTTAAAATTACCTATACTATGAACCCAATGTTCGACACCTATTGAGAACCAGTATTCGACACATTTCAAACCCCTGTCGAATACTGGACCAGCTTGGAATACGAACCTCAAAATTGAACCACGTAATATTCATACCATTTAAAACTGTATGAATATATGATATTATTTTAACCATGAAAAAATAAAATACCCGGTATTCGACACCCCTGTCCAATACTGGGTGTTTACAAAAAAAATTGAGCCAGTATTCGACACCCCCCTTAACACTTAGTATTCATTAAATTTAACAGAATTATTTAGTGTGACATCAAAATATACAGTGTGTGTAGTGTTTGGAAACATATAAATGTACAATTATTATTTATTTTAATGTAAAATAAAAAAAAATATAAATATGATCACCTTAATAATTTTGTTAAGATGTTGCTCAAAAACAACAAATGAGAGACGCGCACACACGATGACCGACAAAAGTCAACTAAAACGTTGTATTTTTTAGATTTTAATTATTGCTTATGACGCTAGAGGGATTCGAGAAATTATTGTAACATAAAGCTATTAGTTTAATACCATAGACTCCTTAATATTAACATTTTTAATTCAAAATGTCGAAAACTGGTGCACTGTCTACCACTGGTGCTTTTACCTTAAATAAAATTATAAGTCACCATTCATACACACATCCACTCAGAACACACACACACATCAGACAAACAACAAAAAATACATAGAAATATAAAATGTATAAAAGAGGAGTAGGGAGTGGCGGGAAAGGAAAGGATAGGAGAAGGGACTGTCACATTATGTCGGAGTATGTATCGTCTTGAGTATCTGTAATGTAGTGGTCTTGAAAGCGGGGAGCGTAAGTCCAAAGATATCTACGTCGATCAGGAGTTTGTTGTATGAGGTCATGAGTCTGTTTATGGGGTTCCTTTGTCCAGCATTAGTGTTGCTTGTCTTAACATAAAATGGTCTATGTATTCGTATGCTGGTAGGTACTTTGAAGTTTATTTTAGGCAGGAGAGTAGGGACGTCAAGTAAGGAGTGGCAGATTTTGTAGAGGGTCGTTGCGTCAATGGCACTGCGTCTCAGTTCCAATGTAATGTTGTTTGAGGGCAGATTGTTAAATTTCCGTCTCGTCTGTCTAGTGTACCTCCTCTGTATTGTCTCGACTTGTTTGGTATATTTGTCGTAAAAAGGATTCCATATTGCAGAGCAGTACTCGGCCTTGGATCGTATTAGCGAGTTATATAGTACGAGAAGTGAGTTGTAGTTTTTGAATTGTTTAGTATTTCGTAGGATGTAGCCCAACATTTTGTTACAGTGTTGTGTTAGTTCGTCAATGTGTTTGTCAAAGTGTAGTTTTGAGTCCATTATTATACCCAAATCGCGTATGCTATCGACAGAATGAAGTCTATGGGAAGCTATAGTGTAGTCATATAGTATTTTGTTGCGATTCTTTGTGAAAGTTTGTACGTTGTTACTATGGGAACACCGACCGTCCGATAACATTGGCGGTCATTTTATTACACTTGGCTTAGGCCCTTGATCAATTTTTATTAAAGCCAATTATTATAAAAGTATCTCTCTGCATTAAGATTATTAGTAAGACTACTAAATGAAATTTATCAGGTTGTGAGATATTCGACAGTAGGGGAAAAGGGAACATTTGTACGAAGTAGAAGGCCTTTAACCTGTGCCAATAGAAGTTGTAAGCCCTCAGTATTACTATCAGTAATCTGAGAGATTTAGTGAGATATTCTGAAAATTTAAATTGTCTAGCTATTCAGAAGTTTTGTTATAAATCAATTGCATTAAAAGTTGTAAAATAGATTGAAAATGGTTTTGTAATTAAAAGATTTTATGAATTAAATGATTTTATGAGACATTCAAATTTATTTCATACCAGGAATACAAAGCCATACATGATGTTAAAGAATAACATTACTTCAATTATTATTGTAAGATGTAGGAATAAAAAAATTACTAGGTTTTTATACAAAATGGAAATATCTTATTCAAACTTAGGACTAAAACGATAACCTATAAATACAAACTATTATCTTATTTGCCTGCAGCTGTGGCCAAGGGATTTCTGACTACAAGAATCACCGAGTCTCCTCTCAAAAACATCTTTGAAATGAAGCGATCTTTATTTACAGCTTTTCCCTGAAAAAAAAAATAAATAATGAGAATTGAATACAATGTCACTCAGAAATACAGATGAGCAGTTGAATGTGACCGCCATAACATAAGAGTATAATATATACAAAAAATGGATCATAATTTTGGCAATTCATAATATGGGAATTCTAAGAATTTGAATCAAAGTTAATAGATTTAAAATTCCATTAGAGCTTGGCTGATTATCACTATATGTTTCGCTGATGGTGCGGTTATCATGGTGGAAAACAAGAGGGACTTGCAGATCTTCATCTTACAAAGACATAACTACCTAAAAGACATTGCATGGAAGAACAAATAAATAAATGAAAAAGAAGAAAAACACGTGTACACACTGATTGTGATACATCTTTGCAATTGAAATGGATCAGACTGATACATATAGAACCAAATCCTGGCGCCATTTGTGGCCATACTCTGCATTTTCATTGCAATACCAATCAAATTTCAATCTTAATGACGCTGTCATTATGACATTAATTTCCATGATAAGTCTATTATAAATCAGGTGTTTTACAAAAAAAAAATAGATCTATACAAGTTCTTTTCCTGTAATTAAAGTATTTTATTTATAGTCTTTTATTATATTATATAAAAAAATACACTCAAAATACAGAAAAAAAACTTTTTAAATAAAAAAATACTATCATATGTATAGTGGAAATAAAACAGCACTAAACGACAAAAACTTCATTTTGAGATAATCTAATAAAACTGATTTTTCCCCCATACAGACATAGTACTATGAGGATTTTTGGATCTGTTTTTTTACGCCTTTAGATCATCGATATGGACTTAGTGCAATATTTAGGCTATTGACAATGGTTTATAGAACATTTTCTCATTTTTGGCGTTTAGTGCGTATTTTATTTCCACTATACATATTATTGAGCTTAAACTAGAAATGTTATAGAACGTCTCAATGCCTAGCCATTTATGTTTTTAAGAAAATAAACAGTAAAATTAATTTTAAAAAAGTTAGCTAGTTCGCGATTGAGTATTCTGAGAGAACAACAATCTATTATATAAAAGAAAGTAAGGTTAGTACTAAGACTTATAACTCGAATCGGCTGAACAGATTTTTAATTATGTTTAGTTTAATTGGATTCTTCTCTGCTCTGGATAACAGAATAACTAATAAAACATCGAAAAAGGAATAGAAAATAATATAAAATATAATATTAAAGTTAGTATGGAACAGATTGACTGACAACAACGCCATCTGTGAAAAATTCCAAATTTCATAACACAATTTTTATTAACTTAAGTTTCAAAACATTGGTACACAGATTTTTAATAGAATTCCGTTCATGCTTCCTTTCAATTTTTTTAACATTCAAACATAATATTTTAAATGTATTTTTGTATAAATTACAAATACGAAATCAATATTCATAGTAAGGACTACAGGACAACGTCTGTCGGAAAAGCTACTTTTAAGTACAATATGTCGGCATTGAAATCCATCAAGATAGGGCCATGGAATAAGACACTCCACAACCTGAGCATTACAGAAACTGAGAATTACTTTCTACTCGCGAAATATTTAAAGCTAAAAGGGGTTCATATTCAGTGATCCTCAAATGATAAAATAGTAAATCACAAAAACAGGGTCAGACAGATGTCTCATCATTAAACTAATTAGGTATATCCATCTACTTGGCAGCTTCATACACCCAGCTGGAAGCCTGGTGGTAAGCGCTTCGGCACAGCTAGGGTAATAGGTTCAAATCCTACTGAGGTGTGGGATCTTTCAACATGTTCGACAAGTTGTAAACACTCATAATGTGTTTGGATTTGAAATTTAACCACCTAATGGTGAATGTTGTTGAAGTAAAGGGATCATTCTACTCCACTCTTCGAAACAATCGTAGAAGACGGTCATAAGCCCACACTGGTCTAATTTATTATTAAAAATTCAAACATCATTAGGACAAGGTTATGTAAATGAGTTGATAACTTGTTAGAATCAAATATATTCTCCCCATAGAAATAAATGAGGGATCACTGCATCCACAAACATTTTTAATTCTTGCTATCAATTAAGGGAAAAACATCACCGCGGATTCAATAATTGTACTTACTTTTTTGCCTTTACCCGTTCGGGGCATTTCTGTCCACATCTCTTTAACATTTTCCAAAACCATATTAAAATGTCGGTCAAAGGCTCTCACACGACCTAGAAGCTTTTTATTGTTTCTTAAGTTGATCAATACTTGGGTATTATTTTTAACTGATTGTGTGAGAACAGAAAGAGGACCGGTACTAAACTCTTCCTCTTCAATCTTTGCCAGTTCCTCCAAACTCATCTCTGAACGAGGTTTAGTGGTTGTTGCCCTACAAAATTAACAGAAGTAATAAATAAGATAAAAAAAAAATTTATTAAGGCAATTTAAACAACATTTTCAACACTTACATCTTGGTAACCTCAAAAATTCGATCACAAAATACGAAAACCAAACGAAACAAACGCGCGAGCCGCCGGTGACATGCATAGACAAACTTCGTTAGAGAGAGAGTTTTTTTTTTTTTTTTTTTTAGTCACGGCGTTGCCGTGACAGATGGCTTGGTGGAAACCTTTAGCCAAAGAGAGAGAGTATAGTATCAGTGTTGCCAACGGATTTTGGCCGATGTCGCCGATTTTCAAAAAAAAAGTAGCCCAAAGTCGCCGAATTGAAAATTTGGTAGCCCAAAAGTCGCCCATCTGAAATTTGGTATCCGGAAACATGAAATTTTGTTAAAAAACAAGTTCATTCCGAAAATTTTGGTATCCGGAAACATGAAATTTTGTTAAAAAAAAGGTCATTCCGAAAATTTTGGTATCCGGAATATTCCGGAAACATGAAATTTTGCTAAAAAAAAAAAGGTCATTCCGAAAATTTTGGTAGTCCGGAGAGGTGAAAGTTCACCAAAAAAATGACATTTTGTACCCGGAGAGGTGAAAAATTGCTAAAAGGGAAGTAGCCCAATTGGCGACCAGTCGCCATTTAGATTTTTTCGTCGCCAATTCTCATTCCGAGTAGCCCAAATGGCGATAAATCGCCCACGTTGGCAACACTGTATAGTATATTGTGTTCTGTGGACAAAGGACAAACTCATGGACATAGATAATATGTGTAATTGTGGCGTATTGTCATAGACAAAGATAACTGTCAAAATTTTCGATGCTTTAAATTATTTTTTGGAAGCGCCTCTAGAGCCGTAGACGGAAACATTAAAAATTTGGTACGGCGTCCGTAACGAGCGTCTCCAGACTGTACCACGGCCACCAATAGGATTCCATCATTATTACGCATGCGCACAGCATAGTGTTTGCCCACTTTGTGTTCGTACTCAATACTCATCAGATGGAATGTCAAATTTCTATTAAACTATCGTATGCTCTCGTTAGAGAGTATATTATGTGTTCTGTGATCGTATGTGATGTTATTATATTTTCAATTAATTGTTATCACATTAATTCATTAAATGCTTATTTACCAATTTTTATATAAATTCTATATTATGTTTCATATAAAAAATTGAAAAGTCGAAACAGTCTGTGAACTTAACAATTACTGAACTTATTTAAACTGAAATATGATTATTTTGACTCAAGTACCTTCAAAAGTGGCAAATTCTTTTTCAACTTTGTCTTGGACAACGCCATGATGGTTTTCAAAGGAAATACGAGTGTTAAATGATTTTTCACATTCTCCACATATTATCCTAGATGTTTTTTTCCCACAATTTCGTTTTTGGTGGCTTATCAAACCTTTCTTATAAGCAAGTACTCTTTCACAATCGTCGCTTTTATTCATTTTGCTAAGTTTAAAGTAAATAAAAAAAAACACAGCAAATTCCACTCGGATAAGACGAGAAGTGGGAGCACAGAGGTAGGTGGTGAAAAACAACGGAAAATGTTTCGAACAGATCCTCGTAACCCGCCAAATATTGACATTTCGATACGTCCTATGCGCATGCTCGTAATAATGGAATCCTATTGGTGGCCGTGGTACAGTCTGGAGACGCTCGTGCGTCCGTAGATCTCCATAGACAATATTTTATCATAGATAACTAAAAATTGACACTTGCTTAGCCGACGATTGACATTGACAGATGATATTAAATTGTCGCTGAGCACGTATTTGATAATTAATAATATTGTTGAACAATAATATAATCGTATAACAAAATTACAACTGTCAGCTATAGTAACAATAAAATACTTATTAATGTGTTTCATATAAAAAAATCGAATCAGCCCGCGAACTTCATAATTACCGAAATGTTTGATAACTATGAAAGCGTTGTTTTTCTTCTCTGAGACTAGTCTTCTCTGTGAATGCTGGCAATCAATCACAGCCATTTCCATTTCATCAACATCATCACTTCATAGTGATGTAGTTTGCTTGTCTTTACATTTTCGGAACAATCTCATTACTTTCTGTCATAAAGCTATATTTTCTATCTTTCCATATAGTCAGTTTGAATGATACTATTCTACTCTCTTACTTTTTGAGTGTTATTTTTTGCCACCTCTTATACCTACAACTTAATGTTGCATAAAAGTATTTTAAAGACTCCTTAGCATCTTTTACTGTATCAGGATGCCACTTCCTTTGATTTTCAATACTCCTTGCGCTCTTATTTTTTTTTATTAGCTTTTTATATCACCTAACACTGAACACATTTTGGAAATCTATATATCACCAACTTTCATTTTTGAATAATTGATTAATATTAACACTTCACTATCAACCACGCACAAATGCGAAATTGCCACATATTGAAACATAAATTTGAGATTCCTAGAATTAGGTAATCCACCACATTTTGATAATTTTTTATTTTATTTTACATAATATAAACGAATATCGCCTTTAAACACAATTTTTTTCATGTCTACAAAAAAATACCACAAAATAATATAAATGATCAAACAGATTCATTAATAATAAAACTCAAATTAAACTTTTTGTAAAGACTAAAAAAATAAAAAATAAAAACAAGGACAGTCACAAAGAAACAAAATTTAATATTATTAAAAAAAAGTCACAAAGAAATAAAATTAACAATTAGTAAAAAAAATTTTTTAAACTTTCTGTTAAGAAATGCAAATAAAAATTCAAATTTTGAATAATATTGATGTTTAATTATTATTTCCGGATACTAATAATAGTATCCCATGTATCCCCAATGAGATTCGCACGAAAATTCAAACTTTCCTTTGGTACTAATTCGAAATTCGCGCTTTGACATAAGCTGTCATTTGAGTGTTACCATAGTATGAACTGTAATAAAATGGCAACACACAAATCTACGGACGCGGGTACGGGATCCGGCTACGGCTCTAGAGGCACTTCCTTATTTTTTTGTTCACTTATTATTTATCTATTATCTAGATTAATATTTATTTATCTATTATTTACTGGCAGAAGAAGTATTGGCAGACCAAGGCTGAGATGGCTCGACTGCGTGACTGGAGACCTGCAGTCCCTGGGAGTGAGGAACTGGCGTCGCAGGACGGCTGACAGGGCGGAGTGGCGACGACTACTTGAGGAGGCCAAGACCCACAATGGGTTGTAGCGCCGTGGATGATGATGATGATAGATTAATGTATAATATTATAATTGAATATAATAATAATGATGATATCGTAACTTAATTTATTATTTTTTGTAAAATGCTTTCGCTCAATTTTTTATCCTGCTTTTTTAGAACTTTACTGGTATGTTTTTCTGTTGGATATACTGACACTTTCCAGAGCGCCAACTAAATAATATTTTATAATGGCGCCAACCGCCAACCATGCAAAGCTTCAATAAAATTTATTATTGGTTCGAAGTTGTTATCTATATAATATTTGTCTTGAACACTGACTCACTGACTGACTGACTGACTGACTGACTGCCTGACTGACTGACTGACTGATGTCATTAACGCCGCTAGATGGCGCGCCACTCGCACCCTCAAACAAGTTTTGATCCAGCGGATCGGGGATGCTTCTGAGTAACCAATAGCGTTTTGCCGTTATGCGCACGCGCGTTGAACATACAGGTATACTAACTAATATTATTAAGTGTTGCCAACGTGGGCGATTTATCGCCATTTGGGCTACTCGGAACGAGAATTGGCGACGACAAAATGCCCTTTTTTTGGTGAACTTTCACCTCTCCGGCCAGGGGCGCCACGGGCGCCTTTAAAAAACTAGTTGTTGATATTTATCTTCTTTTTATCTTTTATTTATTCACATTCGTGGTGGCATCAACGTCTTTTACAAACAAATAGAAGCATAATAATTATACTAAGTTCTGTTTTCAACCACTTCCTACTCGTATTGCTTAAAGTATCATTGCATTGTACTTGTTTCAAAATTTATAAGAGAAAAAAAAACGTTTCTAAAGCGCTTGTGTGTTATACATACGTTATACCTAATAAATTATTAATAATGTAGCACCTACGTTTGCTTACGAAGCTAGTTAATTTAATAGTATTAATTAAATAAATAAATAAAACCTTATTATATCAAAATGAAGTGTGGAGACAGTAAATAGGACAGTCGAAAGGGCGGACTTAATTAATTAATTGTTGAAATACAAATCGATTGTTTATTTAAATTACGATGAAATTATTATTAGGACACTTTGATTCCATACATACCCCAATTTGTCAATAAACTTCAGAATCTAGCTAAAATATTTAAAATGTTTAGGTACATAATAATAATTATTTACCTACCTATGGGTACAAGTAAAATGAATTGGTTGCATTTTGGGAATGACTTTTGTGTACGAATCAATACATCATAATATTATGTGCCTAGTTAAATATTATTATTTTATCGATGGTTAATTGACTATTATTGAACTGTAGGTGCAATATATATAAGAGACAATATTATGCATGGGGATTGAGTGAGAGGTATTAAATATTCCTTCTATGAATGTAAGTCTAGTAAACTGTTGCTTTCTCTACCAGCTCCAGCATAGGATTTGGACTACTATACTAGCTTTTTTATACTTCGCAATCTTTTGCTGCCTTATTGGAACAGTAAAAGAAAAAGGTAGGTAACTTGGTAAAAAAAACCTTATAAAAATTATAACAACGTAGATATATTATAATATTTTATAATATAGGTAATATTATGTTCCATTAGGTATATATGAACTATAATCACATTTACTGATGTCTTTTTTATACTTCTTTTCCTTTTAACTGATTTGTGCGAATTGTATTAGAATCATTACATAAGTTGTCACAGCTCCGCCCATCTGAAATAATAATACATAATTATTGCTAAAATACATAATTATTGACATTAATAATTTTTCTACAATTAGTAGAAGATTCGGTAAACGTCATATCACCTTTATCTTAGGCATACCTACTCCATTTCCAGTTACTCAAACCTAAAAATAACGATTCTTTATTGTACCTATACGATAAAACTAAACTGTTGTTTTTTTTCTATTTTCTTCCTAGAACTTTAGAACTCACGAATATTTAAAAACCAAAGCTAAACAAATAAGTTCAGATCGGAATTTAGCGAGACTACAAAACAGCGAACCATTTTATATACTTACCTACGAGTACATACGTAATATAAGATTCTTGTACCATTATTTTCTTAACGAATAGGTATATAATTTCATAATGCCTAATTTACATGATAGTACCTACCAATCTACCAAAAGTAATTTGATTCCAATACTTCACTAATTATGTTCGTTTTTCAAATTACCTAGGTACCTAAAATTCAACTCTGCTTCATTCACCGACTCAACATTTCTCATACGACATCTAATATTCCTGAAAATTCTCAATCCTTTCCATCATAGCCCACTGAGTCTTTCCACAGTGGTGAAAAGGCACAAGCTGTTATGCTGCTAGAGTACCTACCTATTTATTGTGAATCAAAATAATAATGTCCTACGTAGAACTCTTATAATATCTTATATAGGTACATTCCTTATTTTTGTCAATGTTCACGTAACACATCTGCTGTAAATAAGGCTCTTTATAATTTAAAATATGGCGTCAATAGGCGTTATAATTTGATCATTTTTCTTTAGCATTCAATAGGTTATGATATGCCAAAAAAGTAAAAAAAAAAAAAATTAATAGGTTTTAAGGTTAGCTTCATTTTAATGTAAAGTAGGTAATGTATTTTTTAGTAAACCCACACTCGGGCTTCGTCTGGTAGGATCTTTGGTATAACAATTTATCTTTTTTAAATTTATATGAATAATTAATACTTTTTATATATTGTTATGTACCCAAGATTACTTATAATAAATAAAATAACCCATCAGATATGCCTGTATTAAATAAAGTATTTTGTTTGATTCAGGCATATCCGGGTTAAATGCAGTTTTCGACATGTTGTGTAAAATTATGTAAGTGTACCTATGTAAAAATACAGGATAAAGGTGGTTGGTAGACTAGCGGTTACGACGCCGGCTTTCGCACTGTTTCGTGCGGGGGTCGTAGGTTCGAATCCCGGCCGTGCCGACCATTTCCGCTTTCACGACACAAGCCTTTGCGTAGTGTGAAAGATGTCAAAAAGTGTATTTGTGGTCACTTAGAGTGAGCACAGATTCATTTAAGAAAAAAAAGAGTTGAAAAAATACAAACAGTTTTTTACAGTTTTTATAATAAAAAAACAAGTGCCCTTTTAAAAGGACAGTTAAGTTTAAACCTGAATAACTAAATTAATAAAAAAATGTATTAAGTATTATTTAATACTTCTGTAGTAATCCTTGCACATTTCAATACAATAGTAATAATTTTATTATGAGTAAAAATATATATTTGCCTGTCTTTGATGTGTTGAAGATGGACGCGGCATAATTGTAGAAACACTTACACAAGTTTAGAACGCCCCAAACCAAATAAGTAGATATTTACCTACTTATAAACACTATATAACTAAACCAATCTGAAGGCAATAAAATAAATACAATAGAACAAGACCAATAAAACAGATACACGCGATAAAGGATTGATAGTCCCGCTGTCCTCTGAAAAGGACAATAGTCATATCTATCTTGATTAAGCGAAGGGACGGAGGTGGTTTCAGGTTTCAAATAATAATACTTAAACAATTAATAAGTATACCCAAAATAGAATTATCAGCTAGCACCTAGCCCATAGATACTCACAGCAAAATAAAGAGAATTGTTGACGGTAAAAATGTCCGAGGCCGTGATTTGTATTGGGGTATTGCAGACATGATCGCAGAAGTATTGCAACTGGAATAGAAATAAAATAATTATTAAGTGTTAGATAAGTATTATTGGACGTTTATAATATGTCATCTGTCTGATACAAGCCAATGACATAAATGAGTCTTCGTCGTATGAAAATGTATGCAAAAAAAGCTCCGACAAAAATCTTATGTTATGTTTTTGAACCCACTACCCACCACGATACGAGCTGCTTTGCCAATCTTAAAAACGAAGATCGTTAAATTCCAGAGGGAGAACAATATGTCAGTGACCACACTTAACGTAAACTTTGTCTTTCACTTATATAAAGAAATAAAAAATCTGACGCTATAATTTTATGTCGTAGTCACCCTACTAAATACAAAATGCATTTCTCATTCAGATGTCATATAGAGTAATGTATACCATTCTTAGTTCTTACCTTTCGGCTGTCTTTGAGATCTGATCGTTTGAAAGTGATATTGCTGATGGCGCTGGATGACTTGTTTACCTGAAACATTTGATTTTATCATATTATAATTTGAAATAAAATAAATTACTTGTGTTCTTAAACGATAAACTCACAATCAACAGAAATGTTCCAAATATTTATGGATTCTTGCGCCCTTTCCCGGGCTGGATATTTTTATACAATAAAGAACCAATGATTTGATGCAATCAAGCAAAGAATGGAGAGGGTAGTCTCCGAAAACCGGTTCATTTTGAACAGTAAATTTTGTGATGGAACTACACAAGATTCATTTTTATTTTATATAATATAAAAATTATGACAAATTTCAGATTGACTCACCAAATTTTCGCACCAATTTGAAAAACCTACGATAAGGAATAGTAGCAACAAACACCAGCAACCTTGGATTAAGCTGAAAAGCATGAAGGTCTTATCAGCTTGTTCTTTGAAAATGTATGACGATATAGCCAAACATAAAAGGAACGAATCTAGAGTTATTTTTATAAAGCACATAGTCACAATGGTCAACAGTTTAAAACCAAAGAAATGATTCATTAACTGATTATAATCAATAATGTTCATATAAATCCTCCACAAATATTTAATAGTTTTGTTTGTATCAGAACTGTTTCTATTATCAATCATAGAAACCATCACTATTCTAGAATAATTGTTCAGATTGTACACTTTTTCGTCCAAATATTTTTTCATGCATTCTGTTAGTATTTTGATATTTTTACACTGTATATAAACGACGATATCAAAAAGTACTACATAATCCATGATAGGATTCGTCGACACAATCATGAGTTGTATATTTTTTACAAACTCTTTTCTTATTTCGCTTTTAATTACATCTTGAACTTTATTTGCTAAATAAATGCATACCATCTTGCTTAACAAGAAAAAAAACAATATTTTAATTTTATATTTTGTGAAGTTTTGTTTGGAGTCGATCGCTGCAAATAGGACATCCGTGTCTATCATATTATGAAATAGTTTAGAGAGGTCATGTCTTTTTCGTAATGTGTCCAAGCTAATAGCTACTAAAAAAAATAATCCGAAAACGATTTCCAAATTTTGTCCGTAAAACAAAGTCCCTATTATTTGCCCCTGGTTTTCTTCTATTTCCGATGTTTTCTTTAGATAGTTATATATAATCAAAGTGTACACTATCACATAATATATAATGAAAGGTACGGAAAACTTTGTTTTAGGCTTGTTCGTATGAACTGAATATTTGAAAGGTGCCACGAAAAATACTCCTAATAGAAACAACATAGGCCTTAAAGCATCGTACGTTGATGATGCTTGTATTTTTTTCAAAATGTATAATTTTATTCTTCTGTACATTATTTTTGGTAAACAAAGCGTACTCAATCTATTGAACCTGTATTGCGTAGTATTTTGGTTGGTATTAAAAAAATTTTTTAGCTGTTTTACCAGCAATTAGTATGATGTGTTTATTTCGATTAAAAGAATTGAAAAATAAATAAAATATTTATGCTTAAAAGCTTTCGACTGCTATTGTTTTTTTTTCATTAATTAATTTGATGTACTAGCTTATAGATACTCAAACTGATAAATAGTATCAATTAATTATATTAGACATACCTAATAATTATATTGTGTACATATGTTTACATTTATTGATTAAAATAATGAATATGTGATCCATAGAGCTGATTTAAATCAAGCACTTGTAAACCTTGACCTTCATTATTCGTAGAATGCAGCCTATATACCTTCAAACTTTACTCAAAGAACATACGAAAAAACATGTTGAATCATCGAAATTTACATTTTTGAAGTGGTTGGAGCCCAGCGATTCAGCGTCGGCTTTCATAGGTAGATGCGTACTTTGCTTAGTGTGAAAGATAAAGTTTAAATTTGTGTTAAAAAAATCTGATTATTACTAAAGACAAAAGATGACGTCCAATAAAATAGACAAAACTACAATAATTAAGTAAATTCTTTCTTACAATGTTATTATATATTTCTTGAACAAAGTTTCTCCAAGTGTGCGCCGCGGTGGTTTCATAGGCGTTGTGAAAGAATTTCCTAAGCAAAATATTATTAAAATGTTAGTCGAAAACTTGTACAGCATTTAACTTTCATATAGACCACACTGGAGTCAAAAACATAGACAATAGCATCCCCAGACTCAATTAAATTTAAATGATATTCTATCAATCACATCTCCCTTTTTGTCCCCACATAGGGGAATGACCTTTTACTTAGTACATTATTAGAATATTTATATAAAAACAAGCTGCCTCAATAGCTTTTGTCCTTTTTAAAGGACAGAAAATCATTGACCCGAATGTTATTTTTTTACCTTTATATACCTACAACTTCAACAATAATCCTAGGATATTACAATACAATAGGAATCATTTTATTAAGTAAAATTATATCTTCAAATTTTTTGTCGTGAGTAACTTTGTAGAACATTTTAATAAACAAAAACTTTGTCAGTTCTACTTTCAAAAGTAGAACTGACAAAGTTTTTGTTTATTTTAATTTAAGTTTGTTTAAAATTATATTGTGAAGATGGGCGGGGCACTTTTGTCAAACCACTAACGCAAGTTAGCAATGCAATGAACCTAACAAAAAAAATCACAACATAGTTACTTAATACGCTACGACACTAGCTGAAATCAATAGAACTAAAGATACACGCGTTTTATAATTGATAGTTTATATTATGTTCTTAAAAAAGGACAAAAGGCAAATCTGGGTAACAAACAATATTATGTTGGTAGGTAAATGTTTTTTCTTTTTTCTTTATTGAGGTTTCCGAAAAATTCTGATATAGTCAGGGTGCGGGAGCCGAATTTCTTGTATTGAAACTTTATTCTAAACATTGATAAAAAAAAGTAGAAGGAATTAAGGTTTTTGCATTCACGGTTGAGAACTACTGTGCAATATTAAATTATTGTACGCATATTATAAAATAATGTTTTGTCATCTTCGGTTTTCTTTGTTTATTTTTCATCACTATTCAGTTGACGCTTAGCTCTCTGTACGGTTGGTAGTGTCGCTGTGTGCTCACTCAATCTGTGAATATTAAATACCAAACAAAACCACTTATTGAACATAAATTACAAAATATTTTCTTTTTTTATGAATTAACAATGAAGTAAACATCGGTTGTGATTTTTTTCTTAACATAATATTTTAATTTTATGCTTGTATTTAATATAAGTGTTATAATATAAGATCGTATTTGAAAAAAAGTGGAATTTATTTTATTCTATCTTACAAAATAGGACATACTTATTGGATAAGGACATTATTTCATAAGTGTGTGGTGAGTATTTTTCTTATTCAGTTCTTGTGACTTGTGACTTAAGGGTTTGGGTTAACTTAACCATTTATTTCTTTTTTCATCATTTTAATTAAAGATAAGATTTTAATCCTAATGTAACTTAGCAAGGTTTTTAATTATTTACTTCAAACATTGCCGCTCAAATAGACCAAGCTATTGCTAGGGCAAATAAATATAACGTTTTATAAGCATTCCAGATATCTGAATTCGGGTCTTTCTATATTCCTAGACCCGTGACACATTCTTTACATGGGGCCCTCTCCCAATAAAAATAATATAATAATAATAATAATATATATATAACACTTTTCTATACAATGGTGTCAGTATAGCCGGCGGAAGTTATTGCCTGAGGCAATTTTTTCCAGTCAACCGGTCCCGTCCAATCTGAGACAGGCCAACCCCGGGTAGAAATTTCAAGTGAAAAAACACTTAGAAAAACTCTGACCCGACCGGGAATCGAACCCGGGACCTCGGATCTGAAGTCCACGCTAGTACAACTAGGCTACCGAGGTCGGTGAATCGTCAGGTTGTAATTAATTTTAATAAACCGCCGTTAGTAACATACCCATCACTATTAATAATAATGTGCCTTATAAAAATTTACAATAAGTAAGTACCTACTTAGGTACAAGATTTTGTTAAAAATTATAGGTTATCTCTGAGCTTGTGGCCCTCTCAAGTCGGGGGCCCGTGGCATCTTGCTAGCCCTGTCACCCTGTAGTTACACCACTGCTATTGGCTGTGATGATTCTTTACTACAACGTTCCATATTATCTGCATGTATTCTAACAGGGTGGCCGCGAAAATTCTTTGCAAAATCGAAAAGTCATTATTTTGAAAATGGAACAAGACAAGATATGAGTTCATTTTTGGGCCACCAAATACATTTATTTTGATGCTTTAATAATTAAACAATGGGTTTGAGGTTTTAAATGATATTTTTGGGCTTTCGCACATCAAAAAATATCATTTAAAAATCGAACATCCATCATTATGTAAATCAATGTCCAATGGATGTTCGATTTTTAAATTTAGTTAGTTTCGAATTATGTATTTTAAAATCTAGTCCTGGAAAACGTCGCAAGAATCCATAAATATTTGGAATTGTGGGGAAAACAGAGTAATAACATTGAGAATAATATTGTCATCTGTGCATGTATGTTATTGATTGCTTTATACCCCTATTCCCTATCAGATCCGCTAAAGCCTAGAATCTACCAAAAATATATTACGAAAAAGTCAATTTGAACTGATTGTTCCACTTTAAACTATCACGATTCCTCTAAAATGATCCGCTATTCAATCAACGATCAATTTAAGCGGCACCTTAGACAGACCCGCCAGACGAACCTCTTACATTACGTCAAAATCTTGTTAATTTTTTTTCAGACACCTCTCCTGAAAACAACAATCAAAACAACATGATTTATTATTTTCAGTAAAAAAATATTATTTTTCTCTTGTTTTCGTCATAAAAATACGTTATATTTCTCGGTCAAAATGAATTTATTTGAGAAAAAGGAAATTTGGCGGCCATGCTGAAAATTTTCACATGTGGAAAGCATTCGTTTGAAATCACTTGCAGCTATATTAACTTTGATCGATATCTTAAGCAATATAGCTCGGATTCGTTGAAATCACTTGACATTGCCCGCGAAATTCAAAATTATTGTTGATGGTAAATTTTAGCGGATCTGATAGGGAATTGGGGTACGTGTATGTTATTAAAAATACGTACATACATCACTTTCATTTTTCTCTCTATTATCTTTAAGTATTTACTTGCTTCTTCAAACTTACCCTCTGCACAAGGACAATAAGTAGTAAAGTATGTACCCCCTATTAAAACACACATACCTAGTCCCACTGATAAGTAATAATTCGATTAGTATAGACACCTGTTATTACCTAGTAGCTAGTTATACCTATACTGATGTTTCGTCACCTTTTTATAACCCACTATTTTTGCCACATGACCAAGCTGCCCACAATGGTCACGGACCATGTCCAAAGTCTTCGAACGTAATACATCATTGTATAATATTTATTTACTCGAATGTTCATAAATATTGTACATTTTTTTATCTTGTGTAGTTAATTTTAAACTTAGGTCTTTTAGTCCTGTAAAATTATCGGACAACGTTCCTCTTTTGATCCTTGTACCTTAATTCAAAATTGGTGCATAACCTCATTGAAAAATTTTGCCCTTCTATTTTAAGTTGCGTACTTTAGCTTTCTGGATGGAAAATGTGGTTGCTTCAAAGTCCATCCAAATAGTTGAATTCCGCTCTAGATTCAATCCAGACTATTAGCAGAAAATGCCCTTCTTGGCTTATGAGAGTATAGGATTAAAGGTATCAAAATGAGAACGTAGGCAAACTACCTAGCCATTTTTTTTATTAAGGTGCTATAACATCGCGATTGAACACATTCATTTTTGTAAGATATGAAATAATACCATGCAATTGGCTTGCATGATGGGAGGAAGAACAGCGCTCTCCTCGGCCAACCGTCATTCGGCATCCTTAACACATGCCCCAGCCAAGTCCATCTCCTCTCCACAATGGTAGAGGTGATGAGCCCTCGCTGGGTGCGCCAGTCGTCAGTGGTACCATCTTATACCATACTCATGGATACAATTTGGTTCATTATTATTTCAAATATTTCTGTTCTATGAATTTCAGTAAGTAATAGAGATAAACCAGAGAGTTGGTAAAGGAAATCTAGTCTATAATAATTAAATGGTGTTACATTGTAACGGTAACATTAAATCAGTTCTACGGCCTCTGATTTATGTAAACATAAAAGCCTTGATACAATAAATATAGTTCTATGAAGTAGATAAAAATATGCAGGAAGGGAAAATAAAAGGTCAGTTCCAACCAACAGTGATTTGATATACTTACATACTTTATTATACCTATATCTTGGTCCGCACTATACCTTTTATTACCTGCAAGAGTGGGTGAGAATATAGTAGCTATGTAATCTCAATATTAATTTAGTTTTAGTTATTATTTGTATTAAAATATTATAAAAAGGAGTAGGTACCTACTTATTTGTGTCTAGCAAACAGCAATGATCAAATTTAGTATCGCTTCAAGTTAATTGAATTTTTTTTTAATTTATTGACAAGAAATATTTGTAAAATAATTTTAAATAGAAAGATGGCTTAGAAGTATCGAACAAACATACATATTTTAACGAATATGTAACAACTAATGACTCTAACAATTCATCACTGATGTACGTACGATTTTTAAATGGAACAAACCACTACGGACTTACGACCGTCTTCTACTGTTATTTCGAAGGCTGGCTTAGTGTGATCAGTTTACGTTAACAACGTTCGTCATTAGGTGGTAATGATTAAGTCTCCGAAACTCCTAATCATGAGAATTCTCGACATGTTCAACGTGTCGAAAAATCCCATGTATATAACAAGTAGATATTGAATAATTAATGAAATATAGAGAAAAAAGTTGGAAATTATTGAGAACAAGAGAGCAACCAAATTTAAAGACTGCGACTGCTGTCATGTATTTGGCGCCAGGATATGAATATATCCATTTTTGTTATTGTCTCATCTTTATTGCCTATTGGCTTTGTTGGAGCACAACGTTCTAATTACACAACATATTTTATACAAACTTATCTTAAAATAAATAAAAAGGTTACAAAATAAATTAAAAAATATTAACAGAATATTATTTCCTACATACAAACAACGACGCCTAATGGTCCTATGAGGAAAATATTTTTACTTTTAATAATATTCGATTCTCGATACATCTACACATAAACATAATAAAATTTACTATACTTTTTTACCATGTTGTGGATCTTATTCTTGTGCTGTTTCTTCTCTGCGTCTCCAATGTTGGGGTCACCAAAAGCTTCGAATGCCAGTCCACTCTTCCACATTACGCTTCCTAGGCATTGCATATTTATCGAAACAGCAAACCGTAATTAATTTGATATACCTATAATAGGTTATTTAATTGTTGAACGCAATCATTTGCAAATATCACATTGATGGTTAGATAAGCGTAGGATTAATTTTCTTGTTATCACGTGATAAAAACTTATAATAATAAAATGATATCTGTGATTATTATCATCACGACATTTCCTACTTTGGAGTAACCAATAAAAGCAGTCAGGTGTGCACTAAGCGAAGAAAAGACAGCTAGGCCTTCTATCTGCACAGCATCAGTCTCCCTTCATACAATGGTATTACTTGAGCTCGATTTGCGACTGAAATAAGGATCAATAGCGCAGTATAAAAATAGAAAACTCAATAGGCTCCGGCGAGCATCGGCGGTATACCTAACCTAACAGGGTTGCCAGGTTTTTTCCACCAGTGTTTCCACTTGGTATCCGAAAAGATGAATGTTCACCAAAATAAAGGTCTTTCTCAAAATTTGGTATCCAGAAAGTTATAAATTCACTAAAAAATGACAAAAAAATCATTTGATATCCGGAGAGAACTGGTTTATTTTAGGGAGGAAAATTAATCGGAAAAAATACCGCACAGCCTTTAGTTCGGTATTTTTGTCATACCGAACACCGAACACGGTGCTAAAATACCGAACACCTGAAACTCTTCTAATAGTAACAGGAGATAGAAATTGTACAAAACCCCTTAACTTTAATTTAATGTCCAACTACCCTCCTAAGGGGAGGCCCTTGTTCAGCAGTGGACAATGTGGGATTGAAAGAAAGAGATATATTCTAGAAGAAGCTAGCTCGGATATCATTTTAAAAGATATATCTAAAAGAATCCTTCTTCTTCGTGTGCCGTATCAGGTCACCCCGACACGTTGGCGATCACTTCGGCGAAAGCTTCTCTGTCTTGCGATATCCGGAACAACTCCTCCACGCTTCTTATTCCGGTCCAGTCTCGACATTTCTCAGCTATGACATCTGCCTTCTCCCAACCCCTCTGCTCCCATCTATTTTTCCCTTCATAATTAGCTGGAGTAAGATGTATTTTTCACCCCTCAGCACATGACCCAGATATGAGATCTTACGCGTTTTAATTGTCATGAGTAGCTCACAGTCAACTCCGGCTCTGCGAAGGACCTCCGAGTTTGTAACTCTCTCAGTCCACGATATTTCTAGCATTCGCCTGTGAATCCACATTTCGAAGGCTTCTATTCTATTCATCGTGTTGAGCTTTAGGGTCCACGCTTCGGAGCTATATAACAATATTGACCAGACATAACATGTTATCAACCTTTGTCTTGGTTTTAAATTCAGATTATCGTTACAAAAGAATGAGCTCATCTTGTTGAACGCATTTTTAGCACACTCAATCAGGGTTCACCTGGAACCTCTATATCCGGGTCCAGAGACGATGTAATTATGCTGACAAGGTACCTATTTAAAACGATCCACTCTCTCAACTCATTTCCCCTTGAGCATTAGAGATGGTCCAGAGTAATTCAACCTGCCAAAGTACATCCATTTTGTTTTTCCAATGTTAATTGAGAGACCGAAATCCTCTCCGGCAACATTGATATCATGCAGGAGTTCTTGAAGATCATCGAGAAGAATACAATATTTTAAAATGATTTTTAAATGGTATTTTTTTAAGTACCTAACCCGAAACCTCGATGAAAAATATTATGTACCTAGTTAACAAAATACGTAATTTGAGTGGAATAATTTCACATAATGAGCAATCTACTAAGACGTTACATTGTATGTATTTCATCATTCGCAAAAAATGAGACGAACATACACACGTATCTAGGTAAAAATATAATATACATAAATAATAACTACATAATTATTACAAAGGTACGTATTATGTTAAATAGTAAGGTAATATATTATATAAACCTAAACTAAATTTCTCTTTAGTAAAGTTTTGAAAATACAATATTATTTCTAAATAGCTACCATTCTCATCATTTCTACAGAAAAAATCGCACTCGACTGTATTCAAAAAACCACACCTGAAAAAAAATTTTTTTTTCTTAAATTACCTACCTTGTTTCTACTCATAAGAACTGCCGTAAAACTGACGGAGGTTTCCTTAAAAGCTACAATACCGAGCTGTTATCCAATTGATGAAATCCATTTGCACAGATGTGAAAATTGATTTTTTTATCAATCATTATAACGAAATCAAACTACGTTAAACACATTTTTGCTATTAAATTTAAAACAGCATCACGTGTGTGTAACCTGGTGGAAGTATCATGACAAAATGAAACAAAATTGTACCAATTTTTCCAATCAAGTGACGCTTGGACCACTCCCACTCGAGTTTCCCTATTGACGATCCGTTTGGAGTGATGGAAGAATATCGCGATTGAATTTTGGATTGATAGATATCAGACTCACCCTATCACTCCATGTTATCATCCATTTGGGTTCCCCCCTCACGGTTTTTTTGGAGTTACATCACTCCATTTGGACGGATAGACTGATCGTTAATGGGGGGGGCTAAAAGTCTGTTTAGTGCGTTGAAATGATTCATCATGCTACTAGTAATAATAGATAATATATAGGTAGAACGTAGAAAAAAATTAATACATTATTCTAAACCAAACGATTTCGAGTTCTGGCTATTTTCAGGTTTCGCGACTTTTTCATTAACGCGTTGATTTCTTTCGTATTTGCGATTGTATTCGTTTTCATTCGAGTGTATCCATCGCCATAAATTCAGACTAACAGCGAAAAAATGATTGTTTTATTATTATTGTAGTGTATTTTGAACACAGACAATAAAAAAACTCTCAACGAATAGAATTTTACAAAAACATTCTCACTGATTCTAGGTTCAAAGATTCTCACAATTTAATGACAGCAGTCGCAGTCTTTAAATTTGGTTGCTCTCTTGTTCCCAATAATTTCCAACTTTGAACTCTATATCTCATTCATTATTAAATATCTACTTGTTGTAAACATGAGATTTTCCGACATGTTGAGCATGATTAGAAGTTTCGGAGACTTAATGGCGAAAGTTAATATATACTTATATGAAGATATTTTTTTATATATCATATCGTTATTTATCTCGTACATACAATGAAGACCTTCTCATAATTTATTAAATATCATCATGTTTTTTAACCATCTTTTCACAATTAACCTGCATGATACGTTAACAAAAAGGGTTAATGTGTCAGATGTAATTTTCCAATGCAACCTCCTGATCTCTCATAATGGGATGGTACAATACATAATGATAATATTATATGCATCATATGTGTTTATGCTGTTGTTATGATTTTCTACCATTATTTTATACCATTCTATACATATATATCTACCATTTTTCTGTAATAGTTGCTTTATTTAATCATTATTTATTGTATTACATAACACTTGAAATACAGAATGGTGTTGACCAAATAGGCTAAGCCTGTAGGGCATTACTTCTGAAATATCCATGGGTTGGTGTATAAATAATTTGGCGATTAATCCGAAATGTGGACCTCCATGCACGCTTTTATATCGTGAAATTGTTTCAAATTTGTTTTTTGGAGATTAAAATGATCTACACATTTATTATTTTTCTCTTTTTTTCGTATTTGTTTAAGATTTGTTCATACTTCATTGAATGTTTGTGATCTTTATATGAGACCTCGGGTAGTTCTTAAGTGAATTGTTTTTAATCAGTATCTGATTGTGTTATATTTTGTTGACATCTGCTGGTGCATAGGTGAATACTGTAATGCCGGCTGATGAAATAAAAATCGAAAAAAAAAAAAATAAATAGATAAATAAATAAAATATAAATAATGAACGTTGCCATCGACGATTCGCGAACTTTTTAAAAGGCAAAAAGTCGCACGTTTATTTGATCCTGTAATTGTCATAGCAATCAAAACTTATGAAGAATATATTTATGGAAATTTTAATTTGCACTTTGATTAACTTTATTTTGCAGTATTAGCATTTACGCTAACGATATACAAAAAACAACAAAATTCTATGCACTGTATTCATATTCTTATGTAAAGAGCTATAATAGTCAGAAAGCGTACAAAGTTTCATTGGGAATTTATTCTTTAGTTTTTATTGTGATACAAATGCAACATAGATTATTATAAATCGCATGTTTTATTCAATGTCACTTAGTCATTGACAATAACCTTTAATATCTGTGTATATAGTGTAGTACCTACCTGAAACAGTGCGTGTATACTGTATATCCCCGTCCAACAGTTGTTAATAATGTTTAATTATTATCAATAAGTACCACGAGATGCAATTATTTTGCATTTGATCAAAGCGATTATATTTCTAAAGCCGTAGATTTTATCATGAAAAATTACACATTGAGTCCTTACATACTATTATTTCCATGGAAAAATATATAGGTATAGGCTCATACAATATTATATCCTGAAAATGAATCAATCAGATTGCGTATCATTTTTCTAGCTACTTAATCTGCTGGATCATCGGGAAATCATTAAATCATTCATAACTTTTCCATGCATGGTAAAGTTACCTACATACTGTTTTGCTTTATTTACGTATTACATACAGCGAAACGAGCAATTCACATTGCGAGCAAAAAATGTGAAAAAATTTATGACTTTTTTTACTTAACGAGCGGCATTGTGCATAACGAGTACGACATTACGAGTGACACAGAAAGAAGAAGAAAATGTATATCTGTACTCTTCTTGGGCTCCGGAGCCTAATCTCAAACTTCAGTCTAGCATACCCATTACCCACGTGCTGCCCTACAAGAAAATTACAGCTTTTTCTCCAACAACAAAGTTTATACAAACGTGATATTTGCCGCTCTTATTCAATAAATCAAACATGTTATAAGAACAAAGCTGTAATAAAGTTTAATAAATTATAAACTGAATGAAAAATGAACCGATGATTACATGTCAAAAGATGTTTGTTATTGTTTACTCTTGCAATAATGTTTCGAGCGTGCATTGTCAATGATTAACATATAAATAATTAAAAATAGCTGTTATTACATATATCAAGATATGGAACAATAATTATTATACTGGAATTCCCGTCGGTCCCAATCCCCCTTCAAGGTTATCTCGGCGATGTCGCATTATGCAGTTGATACGCAATTTTCCGCTGTAGCACAGATTCGTATCTTTTCTATACTACGTATTTATCTAGCTAGACGATTTTCCGGTTAATTGTGTTAGCAATATACCCGTTGAGTACTTTCCAGTCTGTTGCTGTTAATGCTATCATTGCTCGCCTTGAGTGCTTACAAATCCACCAAGAACTCGTGAGTATATAGATCCATCCATCCATACCGATATTGCACACCCCGCGTTCTGACTAACTAGCTGCAATAGTTAACTGGTGATTAACCTTATTCTTCAGGGCTTACTAAGTTGTTTCGAAATATTACTCACAACGCTGTATCCTACATGATAGTTTGTGCGCAACCCAATTCACAAATGCACTCATATGATAAGACAGCTAATTTGTTGCTTATTGATTGTTTACAAAAGACAAAAGCATTTACGGAGCCTGATGATAATTATTTGTTTAGGCTCCACTTTTAAATTAAATTTTATTTTATTTATTCGATCAACGGCAATATAGCCTTTTGCATGTTACAAAAATAACAATCATAACAATATCTTTCACTCTCACAACACGGTAAATATCATACCTATTATATGAACAATTATTAAGCGACCAAAACAAAAATCAGAAACACAAACAAAAATGCTTTAAAAATAGAATCGGCCACAATGGAGTAGGCAGTCAGATAATAGAAATATCAACAAGAGTAAGGCGCCAAATACATGACAGCAGTCGCAGTCTTTAAATTTGGTTGCTCTCTTGTTCTCAACAATTTCCAACTTTTATCTCTATTTTTCATTCTATTATTAAATTTCTACTTGTTGCATACATGAGATTTTTCGACATGTTGAACATGTTGAGAATTCTCATGATTAGGAGTTTCGGAGACAAACATTACCACCTAATGGCGAACGTTGTTAACGTAAAGTGATCACACTAAGCCAGCCTTCGAAATAACAGTAGAAGACGGTCGTAAGCCCGTAGTGGTTTGTTCCATTTAAAAATCGAACATTAGTAATGAATTGTTAGTCATTAGTTGTTATTTTTTCTTTAAGAGTAAGAAGTCTAATAATAGAAATGTCAACAAGAGTAAGAAGTCAAATAATGTAGATGACAACAAGCAAATTGGAAAAGTAATTTAATCATCAAATTGTTAGTTATTTTGTCAATGTCCAGCTAAATGTGTCCATCCATCTATCGTCAGCGTCTCAACCCTTGGTGGGTCTTAGCTGCCTCCTAGAAACGTCACCAAATCTCCCTGTCGCCGGTTGTCAACTCTCAGTTCCTTCACCCCGTAGCCCTGAAGTCTGCAACGACGTCATCCAACCATCGCCGCTTTGGCGTACCAACGCTTCTTCTTCCATCTGGATAATTTAACACTCTTTAATCCAAACAAAACAGATATCCTAAGCAGCATAGGCTGTTAATCACCTAAATGTGTAGTCAATACAAAATTTTTTGACCTATGTATAGTGTTCTCGCAGCAACGCAAATTCGTTTAGTTCAAAATGCAAATACCTATATAAAATACTTTTTATACCGTCGTTACTCTAAATTATATTACCCAAAAAATGTTTTTATAATTCAAACTTTCCACAGAACAAAACAATTAAATATTTAAGTACTAAAACGCCATGTCACTTGTGAGAAAGTAAAACTGCACAGATGAAGTTACAAATCATCAACTATTCGTCGAAATCGATCGTTAAATTTGACAGAGCAGACGCGAAACTTTTTTATAATTTATTATTTAACCCACCGACATCCACTTTTCGACTTAGTTGTTATCCCAATTCGTCCACGTTTCGTCCTCGTATAACATAATATGCAAGTTATCTGAAGAGCCCTATTCCCAAGATTATTCCAGAACTTTTTGTAAAATTCCAACCAGAAAAATTTGCATCAACTTCATTTTAAAATAGTTGTTTTTTTATAATAACTTTGTGACTCAGAGAGGAATTAATTGTTTAGCACCTATAAATGAGAGGTCTGATCCTCTATAAACCGGTCTTGCTCTTTATTTAAAAAATTAACACTTATTACAAAGTTATTATAAATTTTTTATGTTTTTCGCAATTTGATATTTCCTATTGCGTTAACAATGAAAAATCAAATAAAAGCTTGTTTTTGTATTGGTATAAAACTTAATGCTTGTCAGTAACACTTCCAAAATTGTTAACGAAAAATGACTTATGTTACGCATCCTATAATGTTTGCTTTGACATCAGAATTGAACATACATACATGTACAACAGATACATCAAAGAGTGATCAAAATTCCTTGAACTAATAACATCATTGTATAAATAAAAATACTTCACCTTAGATTCTAAGAACAGGAAGTCACCGCTGTCTTCAGCGAAGGTCTGCGACATGTCACACGTCTAGGTGACACATTATGTTGTTAGAAACACGCCATTAGTTCAAGCTAATCAAAGGGCAAGGTTCTGTCTTGTTGATTAGGCGGTTGCCTTGCGGCAAACTTAGGAAAATAAACCGAATCACGAATAAAATCTGTGAGAACCTTAATATCAGAACCAAAATAAAATTCTTCTGTTTTTCCCGGGGGGCTGAGGTCCAACTGTCCTTCCTCTCTTCTTTGGTCTTCCGGGGAGGTGTTGCCCTGGTGGAATTTCATTTGCCGCTATGAGTGGTATTGTGGATTCGTCCATTCTGTTGACGTTCTCTCTCCGGAACCTCGGATGATGTCTTCGGTCACACAGGTCTGCCCTATATCGACGTTGATTATTCTCTATCTTTAATCCTCCTCCCTATGATTCCCCTTAAGAACTGGATTTTTTTTAGTTATTAAAGAGTATGCACTTGTTTCGATTGCATATACGAGTATCATGATTCATCTAATACACGTCATGGAAATATCTCCTGTCTATTAAAAAAAAAACTCTTTTTTTTAATTCGCCACTCATTCCAGTAACAAAGAATTTTACATGTAAAAAAGACGATTTTTTTATATGATAGCCAATGAAACCACTTTCATTGTCCATCATAAAAACAAAACGATAACCACCTGGTTATCATTCATTATAAATATTATGTACCTAGATACAATAATAGCCGTGGGACTAGATTCTGACTATAAAATAAACTTGATTTAATGAAAACGTAAGTAAGTTGTTACAATGAGTTGCGCATTTCGTGAAATGTGATGTTATAATGGGTATGTACATACTTTTATAGGCATACAGGGAGGGACTGGATTACTTACCCTTTACCGCGTTATAAAAATATTCTTGGAATATATTGGTTTTAAATAAAATACTGATTGTGGGTCTATTCCTCCGGTAGATTATTGCCATAATATCTAATGGTGCATTAAACCAAAGGAATATGGAGCCAAATCAACAACGAGCTAGAACTGGAACTCTCGCGCGCGTGTAATGTCATCGCCTATTGATTAGTTCTTGGCGTTAGCTCTTGCTCGTTGTTGTTATCTTGTGCAAGTTTCAACCAACAACAAAGAATGCTCTATTTATAGCTCTGGTTTTATGTTCGTTTGGTGTAAACACACCCTAATATGTCTCTCAGCTAAATAACAAACCATGGGATGGAACAAATGCCATTATCCTTAATTATAATCTAAATGCACAGGCAGATAGAAAAAAATAGTTCTGTTTATTATGAATGTTTGTCCTTTTCATACGAGAAGTAAAGTGTGCGTTTGCAACAAACGAACATAGAGCCAAATCTAGAAATAGAGCATGTATTATTTTATGGTTGGTATTGGAACAAGCAATAAGAACTAATTAACGGGCGATTACAGATTAGTGTCCATAGCAACTATCAATAAGAAAATATACTTTATATCCACATCTAGCACTAGGTATGTTCGTTTGATTTAAATGCTCCCTCATGTGAACGTGGAATTTGTAGAACCAGTGGTATCAGGTATTAGATTAGTGAAGTGTTGATAAATTCTCATTTTAAAATCAGATCAAACACAACTTTTTATTGGTTAAGTGGATAGGATGCAAATCCAGCAGAAAAGGAGGAATGTGAAAGAAGTGAGGGAGAAAGAAAGTAGAAGAAGTAGGTAGTAAATTTTTCTGGTTTCCCAATTGGCTTTCAGTGTTGAATTAACTTTTTTTCATACTGAATAGTTTATTGCCCTACATTCTTATTACATTTATAGTAACCGTATTTTAGTATAAGGAAAGCGCAGACACCAGCCCATCAAAAACGTAAAGAGGAATTCACCTCAAAAATTGAGATGAATAGTAAGCCAGTCCGCCCCCGATTCTCTGTTAGGTCCACCTTGACAATTACCTATGTGCAAATAACAAACCTGTCTACATACTATAGCCGAAATTTCACGCTAAAGTCTCCAATAAAATTACATCATGTACATACCTACCTCATTGCAATTTCATTGTTACTGATAGACCTCGTTTAGTTCGTGTTTGAGTCCGAACCGCGTCTTCCGTTGGCGAACCAAAAAAAGAACAATCTTTGAACTGGCACTGTATTAGATTTTCCCAGCTAGTTAGGAATACATAGGGTCTGCGCATCCATAAGTAGCATCTTTAAAAAAAAATGCTTGTATTAATACAGCCAAAAGCATTCTTCAGTCATTTTTGGATTTTGCCGACGTAACGTACAATTTCGTATTGCTGTCGTCCTATGTGGGTATTCCAATCTCCCTTTAGACCCCACTTAGGGGCATAGGGAGGCAACAAGAGCTCTCCATTGCGCTCGATCTTGCGTAACGTTATTGACCTCCTCCCACACCATGACCAGATTCCTCAGCTCTGCTTCGAAGGAGCGGAACACAGTATGAGAGTGTGTGGGTATTACGATACTTTTTTTTATAAATAAATCTCGGCTCATCCAAAATGAACACAAATAGACTTTTGACGTTTCTCACATTAAGTAGGCTACTTAAAGCTTGTGTTGCTGTGAAAGAGGAAGATGGTCGGCACCTGGGATCGAACCCACGTTTAAGTTACTACTTATTAGGTATTGGTTAGCACAAAATAGAAAATTTAATAAAATGAGATGTCATATAAAAAACTGACATGATATTCATTAAAATGTGTTGATCAAGTAGGTACCTACCTATCTTTTAAACACATTTTTAAAAGTGTTTCGAGCCGCCAATTTTTAGTCTACCGGCTCAATCCAATCTAACAAGATGCTAGCACCGAGCAGTGGGGCTAGTAGGAGTTTTATCGAAAGCCAATTATTGCACGCAAATTTTAACCTTAGTGATTGTTCATAAATAAATGTGTTGTTTTTTTTTATTCGCAGCGTTTGTCTTGAAAATAACTTCAACGCCGTTAAGATAATAATAATAATATGTAAATTTACTATGACTTTTTTAAATAAATTAATGCGTCATAAAAATAATAGGTACGTCTTGGCGAAAAAACATCTAATCCATGGATATGAAATAATACTCACTCTCGTGTTAATATTAAAATAGTGGATTTTTTTTTCACCTTGGAATCAACTATGCTACACTAAGCCTGATGATGAAAAAAAATATCTGGCCAATATTTTTTACCTAACATTTTTTCGTGCCTCTTGTTTATCGATGAAAAAAAGTTGAATGTTTCGCAAGAACGCGCGTTATGTGCTACCTAGATAAGTCAACATTGTAATGGCAAAATAGAATAACTGGTTGAAAAATATTGGGTGCCCATACCTATAAATCTATTAAAATCGAGTTATTTCATATTGGCGTGATTTGTTTCCATGGAAAATTTCGATTTGAGACTCTTATTTTGATACGCTTGCCTAGAAAAAAAATAATTTGCTTGTTAGGTATATTGTTTACTTTTATTGAATAACATCAGTAGGTATGTTCGAAATAGCGAACCAAACTGAATCCTATATTATTATAATTGGTAAGTTCGTTCGTAGCTCGGTAATTTCGTTGAAACACACATGAAAAAAACAATCCAACTACGGGATATATTTTTCATATTTATAATTTTCCTCTTGAAGTCAATATTCGTTGCTATGAAAATATTTTTTGTAATATTATATCAACGTAGGTAATATGTAATACGTGATCCCAGGTTTCTACATACAACGGTTGCTGCGGGAAATAAAAATGTTTTTAAAAGTTTCTTTAGTTAATAACCCAAGCTATCATCAATATAAATATACTTCCTTCTTAAAAATCACGTCTGCCTTCACCCGTTGATTAAGTGCATTATTATTTAATTCATAATAATCAAGAGATAATTAGAATAACATCAGATTGAATCATTAACGTCCTTTAATCAAGATGTACTCGTATTTACATAATTTGTATCAATTAGGTAATATTAATATGGACGAGTGCAAAGGGTTAAAAAAATAATATGACACACGAACTCGTTTATTTATAATATAGATACATACTTGCCTTTGAACTCGGAGATTCCAAGCTCAACTCTCAGCTTAGGGTGTGTTTTTTCGACGCCGCGAGTAATAGTAAAGTATTAGAACAATGAAAAAATAACAACTAATGACTCTAACAATTCATTACTAATGTTCGATTTTTAAATGGAACAAACCACTACGGGCTTACGACCGTCTTCTACTGTTATTTCGAACAACAACGTTTCGTTAACAACGTTCGCCATTAGGTGGTAATGTTTGTCTCCGAAACTCTTAATCATGAGAATTCTCAACATGTTCAACATGTCGAAAAATCTCATGTATGCAACAAGTAGAAATTTAATAATAAAATGAAAAATAGAGATAAAAGTTGGAAATTGTTGAGAACAAGAGAGCAACCAAATTTAAAGACTGCGACTGCTGTCATGTATTTGGCGCCAGGATATGACTAGAACAATACTTTACTATCAGGTGTTACTCGATCGTAAAGAATATCAAAGTAAATGATAATAACATGCATACCAGTATCACAATGCTTAAAAACGTTTTTTATCAAGAAAAAATATGCTAAAATGACATTTTTTATGACTAAAATATTGCTATTACTTTTCTATCGCTAACGCTTTGCTATTATTAACGAGAAACGAGAAACCCACCCTTAGTCATACATGTTTTTACTAAGAAATTTCATCGATTGACTGGGAAAATTTTTCAAGTGATAGCAACACCAAGATAAACTACTTGAAAACCATAATTTGGAAGTGTTACTTATTATAGTATTATCTTATTTAGTTTAGTGTTAACAAATTGTTTCAGTGTACCTATACATTACAAGACAATACCTAGCAGTTTCAAAAAGAATATTTGACTATCTAGGACCTACATAATTCAACACACCTAAATAAAACGCCAGAGAGGAAAGCGACAGGGTATAGAATGTACAGCCTATGTTATTTGAAAATAAATAACAGTAACATAATACCATAGAATTTTATATACAAAAATAACTAGCTTAAATGGAGTATTCCTATATCTTTAATTTGCAAAAAAGTGAAACTTCATTAACACTATTGACAGGAACTTTTGATAGATTTGTTGACAAAATGGAATATTGTTGTTGTATAGATAGAGCTTCATTAATAAATTTAGATATTATTTAATTTTTATTTAAGTAAAGAAAAAAGGGGACACATTCCGTTCAAATGACTAAAAAAACTCTGTTAAGAAAAATAACCACTTTTTGCCAACCAAACTGTCAAACGTTGAAATATTTAGGGCTTCAATTTTTATTGCAAGTAGTAGGGCTAAATCCATAGATAAAGTTCAAACATCATTAATGTCTCTAATAAATAGCTAATAAAAAATGATCATTCATAATGAACTCGTTAATGTCATCATGCACTATGGTAATTAGATCATTCGCTATTATTATTAACACGAGTGGACTATACCTGTTTCAATGTCTATTTTTTTATCTTACTGTTGGCCGATAAATATATGTGCAATGGAAATAATATTATTTGGTTGTCGAACTAAATTAAATACTCGTATGCTTCAGCTAATCTCTAATTGCCTCCCTATGCCCCTAAGGGAGTAGTGCATTGTAGATCGGTTTGTTTTATGCTGGAAACACTCAAATTATTTTCTCCCTGCATTCGAAAAGGTACTATTTAGCAAATAGGAGAGTTTAGCTGAATACTTTTCGGATCTTTGTTTATCATTTAGGCTGAAAAAAAATCATTTTATTGAAAGTGAGCTTCAGGTATAATATATTATTATTTTAAGATATTTTCTTTATTATGTACAATTTTCAATGATGCTTTTTATAATAAAAATAATAGGAAATTTAGGCAATGACATTAAAGTAGCTAACGTACCTACTTGAATAAATTTTATTCAAGTACGTTAGCTAAAAATTGTAAGTGAAAATATAATTAAACAATATTGTTTTATCCAAATCTTTATTTTGATGTCATGAAAAATGTATCCTCCGTCATATCGATTAACTATATATATATATTTTTTTTTATTTTAAAAGTCCTTGTTTAATTAAAACATGGAATCTAATGCACGCAAAATAAGTTCAAACGCGTTAACTAAAAGTTGCAATTGAAAATATAGTAAAAATTATTGTATTATGGAAATCTTTATTTTAATGTTGAAAAAATACCCTTCCTCCTATCAAGTCTCTGTATATTTTAATTTAATGTTGTTTGATATAAAAATGCACTTGAATGCACGCAATTTGGCAAAATATCATTAATTTTATTATTCTGGCTATCTTGCATAATATTATTTTTCTTTATCCGGCTTTATAAAATTAGCAATTTATATATACCTATACGAGAATATTCTTTACCATGTATAAAATAAAAGAAAATAGTTCGATGCGATAAAACCGCAAACAGAATCGTCTTGACGAGGCTGACCTTCGTGGAGTGATTCTCCATGACCTGGACTTAAATATTATTTATCTTACACACGAGGAAAACTAGTTTTGCGTACAAATCTTTCGTACCGACAGCAGCTGTCATATTACACGAAAGAACCGCGAACAAAAGTAAGTACCCAGTAGGTGCATGGGTATTATATAATAATATTCACTATGTAAGACAGAATACAAAGAAAAAAAATATGTCCATTAATCTTATGTTAATCGATTTTTATTAATTTGGAGTGTTGAACTTAGAGAATCTTGATCTTAAACACGTGCATGTATTGTCTGGGCTCCCATACAAAGAATTCCCCCTTTCCCCGAATCACGTGACCTCCCATACAAACAGTGTTGACACTGCACAACTTTATGTATGATCTATGGCCATAAAAAAACATAACGTCAAAAAGTTTAAAGAATTCTAAATTCAAAACTTTCAATTTCTTCTCGATTCGCGTAAGCTTCAAAATATTTTCCGAATTCAAAGTTTTCAAACTTCTCGATTCTGACAACACTGTGAATATCATTACGAATGAATAAAGTGCGTTGCGTTCTAGAATCCAGATAATCGTCAATTACGTCATACATTTTTACTTTGAAAACACCACTAAGGTAGGTATATGCAATGTGAATAATGAGCATTATATCAATATACATCGGACTTTGATTCGTCTTTTAATATTGTAAATAAAAAAGTTCAATAGGTAATTGACTTCTTTTTTTTCATTTTACATAGTTTCCTTGAAACATTTACCTATTTTCAACATAAAAGGCTTAATGGAAGATTATGATTTTAACTAAAATCCGTCAAATAAAAGTAGATACATATTGAGGTGATTGGTAGCCCAGTGGTATCACTCGACGGCTGTCGTACGCACGTCGTACTATTAAGGTCGTGGATTCGAATTCGTTGTCGACAATTTCCACTTTAACGACACAACCCTTTGGCTAGTGTAAAAAATTTCAAGGGTCTATTTTGTGTTCACTGAGCAGTGGTTTCGATCACCTGGGTTCGATCGAACACCAGGGGTTCGGTGGGTTAGTCTCGTGGTTTCGGGGGAGGTCAAAATTCACACCCGACTCATATTAAGAACTTATCACTGAACCCCTCTTCAAATTAAGAAGGGTTCAGTGAAAAATGTATGACGAACCTTAATATATCTATAAAAATGATTTGCGTCTCCTAAGACCCTCGAGGACGTGATTTTTAAATGAATTCCTACTGGATTTTTTTTTATTATCATACATTTCAACTGCATGGGTGAAAAATATCGTTGAACCATTAATTAGTACGTATACTTGTTGATTGATTGTATGATTGAGTTGCGTCGTATCCAATTTTTTATTGAGACTTATGACATTTCTGTATTCTGAAAATGTTTTATCCAATACATTAGTTATAGGTACGTAACTACTGGCAACCGATTAAGTTCTAAGCAAGAGCTTCTTGCGTTGAGTTGGAACGTGAGTTTGAGGATAGACCATTAAAGGATGAGGTCATCTGACATTGGCTGGAGGGACAACGGCTGCCATGGCGACACACACACCACACATGCATAAACCATAGTGATGGGTAACAAATTATTTTGAATAGCGACACACTCATACCAACTCTTAAACTTTTTGTTTATGTTTATCCCTCCAGGCTAATGTCAAAATCCACGTGGCCGTTAATGGTCTATACCAGTCAATGACTGGTATTCTGAAACTCACGCTCCGACTCAACGCAATCAATGATTTAAACTGACTCCATGGCAATCAAAATCCAATAGTTGATAAAATGTTTATTATGAACGAGCTAATGATATTATGTTATTGTAATTATATGGAAAAATCATAACAGTTCTGTCAAAAAGTGTATAGCCGGTGGAATCCTTTTTGGCTCGCGGTGGCCAATTTCGGAACTACATACAACGTTATCTATGTACAGAAGATCACCACGCTATTCCCAAGTGACAAATAGAATGGTGCTTCATTAGTGTTTGACAATCACAATTCAATAAGCAATGAAATGGTTATTCTGAAAGAGCATTGAGTTATTTATGGTATTTCTATGGAAAAAACACAGTGCTGTCAAATGAGCTGTCAAAAGTGTATAGCCCGCGCAATAATTATTGGCTCGCGGTGGCCAATTTCGGAACTATAACGTTATCTATGTATAATAGATCACTGCGCCATTCCCGCGTGATAGATTGAATGGTGATGTATACAAAATATTCTTCTTCTTTCTTTCAACGTGGCAATCCACTCTCGAGAGAGTGATCTACAAAATATTACCATGTCAACATAAACAACACATTGTTAAGTAGTATGTGCGAGTGCGTGTGCCGGTGCGAGTAACAAGTGTTATAAGATTGTGAGGACAGAACTTCGAGTTGCGAGTGAACTTAACAGTGATAGAAGCGGGTTCTATTTTTGCGAGTACAATCCCCGCCTTCCTTCCCCATATTTGTAGCATACGTGCGCGCACCCTGTTCGCAGTGCTGCCCCGGTGGAGAGAAAAGAAAATAAAGAACACATTGAAATGGGCAGAGCAAATTTGGATTCGCACCAACTCTCACTTCACAGAAGTGGACATGCACTCACTTATCTCCTGCAAATTTACTTCGCAACTCGCACTCGCACATACACTTGCTACTTGACAATGTGTGTATGAGCCCTTAATCGAAACAACACCAAAAAAGTTTTGCTGGATTCAATGCATTCAGAATAGGTAGAACTGTCAAAATACGCAACAACTATTGGATACGAGAAATTTTGTTATCGCAGAATAGAAGTTTTGGCTTACAACTTAATCGGTTGCCAGTAGTTACGCAATTAATGTGTTTGATAAAATATTTTCAGAATAGATAAATGTCAAAAGTCTCAATAAAAATTGGATACGACCCAACTCAATCATCTGTTTTTCATTTCAGAATAATAGTCAATATTTGTTTTCAATTATTCAAGTTTCTCCTTAAATGAAAGTACCTAATCTCAACAGTAATGTGGATACATATTATTATTATCAATAACCATACAGACTCAAAAACGAGTTGTTTTACGGACAGGCTAAGGAATGGCCGAGGTCAACGAAACTCGAGGTATCACTGTATAACAGAACTGGTTTATAATAATTCGGCCCGCGAATATTTTTTTGATATTCCTCTGGAGGTCGAAATATAATATGGATAATGTTCTTGAAACCATTTTCAATATTCGATGAAAAATTTGTAGGTAAGTAAAAAAATTAATTAAAATTCTTCTGATTTAGTCGGGGAGAATTCGGACATGTCTAATATTATTATCTTTTTTCACATCTTTCGCTCAACAAATGATAACATATACAAAGACATAGAAATTGTCTTAAAGTTTATTTTCAAAACTCCAGATAGAGTTTTTTTTCTAGCGTAAGGTAATCTATGTAAGTATATCAGTATTAGATGTTATGGATTATCAGAAGTAGGTGTAGGATACGAGATACAATAAATTTGTGTATAACTAATGATGATTTTATGAATGTTTTTGTTTAATCTAGCTAACAAATCTTGAAAAAAAAAATAATGAATGTGCAATCAATTGTTTCATTCGTTTTTAATCAACATTTTCCTTAAGCGTTTGTTGAACAAATATGTCATGAGAATTAACGCTACCTATGAAATGTTGTCGTTTGCGTATCCTTCAAAATGCAAAACTTATTCATGAATAACTTTCGAGATTTTTCCACGAATTTTACACAATAAAAATCGTTTTTTCCTTACATCCAACGAATAACAAAATTAAAGTTGATTTTAGGTGTCGAAAAACCTTATTCAAAGTCTCAATTAGTCTGGTTTGAAATGATGCGTAAACCAATCATAATTTTTCTTTGTTTCGACGTAAATAAATTCAGATTTTTACATAGTTTTAAGGATTTTTTGTCAGCCAAAACTAGTACCTATTGGTTTCCTTTTGAAGAGATGTATATATATACTAAACTAAACAATACCTACTCCCTAATTGCTTCCACGTAGACTAAAGGCATCGGGAGGCTACAAAATCCAATAAATATTGCAATTGTCAATGATATCCAATAACATCATGGCCATTTTCTTTAGATAAGTAACAGAACGGCTTCAGGTAGACAGAAAATCTTCTCGACCAATAATTGAAATTCTTATAATGGTTGTCATGCACTTGAGACATTTACAATATTCAACCTCAATATTCGCCAACGAATTGGTGAGTATAGGTACCGTCTGCCTTATAGGAAAAGTTTTGTTGGCTTAACCAATTACACACAACACATGTATGTGAGCTATCAGGTACTTACTTACGCACCATAGCAACTACCTTTGTGAGAATTTAACCTTGCGTTTGGATTTCGTTATTAGTTCTTATATCATTGCATATACGTGTGTCAAACTCACATTTTGTATGTTTACTGTTTACGTTATGATAACATTATGATTTTACTATCGTAAACCATTTATATTGAAATCAATAGTGTTAGTTTTTTTATAAAACAGGGCTCAAGCTATTTAAAGACAAAGTATGGTAGCTATAAATTTATCTCAATCAACGTAAAAACCTCGAAGAACCTCCCTGCACAACAGAGATGAAGACTCTCCGCCCCATTGCAGGAACAACACTCCGGGACAGGGTTAGGAACTCCGATATTAGGAGAACCTGCAATATCTGGGATGTTGTGCCATGGGGAAGATCTAGAAGGCGTTTCTGGAGAGACTTATAAGAAACAGCTTTTCTATACAGAACAGATGATCACTAAGCAGACCACCCAAGAGCTGGAAGGATAACTGCGGATATCAATGTCCAAATCATAAAGCACCTTCCTTCTCAGTCTGTATCAGTCCACTCCTGGACATAGGTCTTCTCCAGACTCTTCCACGTCTCTTGATCTTTTATGCAAACTGCATCCACTCTTACGATGTTGTCCGTCCGTCATAGCTGGGGACGGCCAAGATTTCATAAACACATTCTTTACTTAAATACTTCCTAATTTATACGTTCTTGAATACTGAATAAATCAGAGACGGGAATAGCCTTGTTTATTAGAATGCGAATAAAGATTTTAATTGATTGTATTTCAAGACCACCATTGACATCAGTGCATCCAAAATTACACACATGACCTCACTTCGAATCCGAATACCTATGGTAGAATGTTCGGTGCGTAGTTACTGCGTTGTACACCTGACTGTTTAGGTCTACGTACTATAAAACCTTTGTTGGGTTAATTAGTAAATTATTACTTCCTTGTTTCGATATATTCAAATAAGTGTAAAATCCTGTTTATGGTGATACAGCGGGTCTCTTCAAATATTATTAGGTAGGTAGATCATTGTTGTTCAAAATAAATGTCCCGATTTTTTTCAATCTAATCTGGGCATAGCATCAAAGCAAAATTGCAGTTGGACAAGAGTATGATTGAGTTGAGATAAGGCACTTTGCCGACAAAGAAGGGTAGTTAATTTGAGTTTCTCGGATAGGTGCTTGAAAAATAAAAATGTGAAGGTCTCAGAAGAGGTTCTAAAAATAAGAAGCCGCTGTAATTTCTAAATTAGTTCCGTATTTGAATAAACTATTGAAAAATATTCTAAATCAGATAGGTATTTTATTTAGTATCATACAGATACTGCCTATACTGTCAATTGCTGCCATTTGAAAATAAAAGCTCTAGAGCAGTGGTTTTCAAAGTGGTGAATAACGAATAATCTCCGTGAGTCTAGCTAGAGTCTAGAGGAATCGACAAAGGTCGGGTCTGTGACATCCAAAAAAATAAGGGTTCATGAAATAAGAACGTGAATTAAGTTGTAGAAAACCTACCAAAAACATGATAAGGAGTTTGCGAGAGAAAAGGGTTTGAGAACCTCTGCTCTAGAGTCTTAATTACACTGAACGACAAAAAAAAATCACTATCGAAATACTACATCTCTTTTCATAAAGAGAGAAGTTCGTATATAATCACTACTTAGATAATATCATAACATGTACGAGTATAATATTATTATTTGACGGTCGATGAATTTCGTTGAAAGCTATTTTTATTACTACTAGGTGGCATTGCACCACGGTAGATATCTCGTACGTACATACCTACTCTTGTCCTTCTGATTCGCTACACTGCCTCTGGTCAGTGGCTATACCTTCCGAGCAATTATGATCATTTAAAAGAGTTCTCTTGCGGCTGCGAGTTGTGGGTACAACTAGCAGAAGACATTACCGGTATAAACAGAGTTTACTTACCAATAGATGATTGTGACTCATTATCTTGCTGTTGTCCATGTTATAGTATTTGGGGCTATGAAATTGCTTCTATGGACAATTCGTATATACAAACAAATAGTTTACTCGAGTATTATGTGAGTTAATCGTATGTTCACTTGCCGAATAGCCAATTTATGTCATGCAAATCCTTAGACAATTTCGTTTCAAAGAAAGTCTTTCAAAGTCAATGTAACAAGGTGTGAACTAACGCTCATCTTTCGGAAAAAAGTAACATTTAGAATTACATACAATTTTAGGAGGATAATATAACAGATGAAGGTTAAAAGTAAAGGAAATAAAAATGAAAGAGTCTTGTATAGTTCTATCACAAAATTTATTGTTCAAACATGAACCGGTAGTCTCCAAAAACTGGTTCATGTTTGAACAATAAATTTTGTGATAGAACTATACAAGACTCTTTCATTTTTATTTTGAAATGGACTATCACCAAGCACCTTCTGCCCAAAACATCGAAGATCTAAAAGTGAAGGGTTGGACCACAACGTTCTAAGTTTGTCTAGATTCTTGTGTCTATATTTTTAAGGACTAAATTTTAAAGAATACCTACATCAAAAACTGGTGACGACTAATACTGTTCGATTTTTAAGGGTATGAACAAACTACTACGGGCTTACGGCCGTCTTCTACTGTTATTTCGAAGGCTGGCTTAGTGTGATCAATTTATGTTAACAATTAGGTGGTATTGTTCAAATTCCCGACAATTATGAGAATTTTCAACATGTTGAACATGTGGAGAATCCCATGCCCCGGTGCATCCAATCAATAATCCAGTACAAAGTGTGACTCATAATTATATATCTGTGGTGCTGACCTCGCTGAGAGTCCATAAAATGTCCCATTCATATTGTTCTTGTAAGTTATGGCTTTAAGAATAAATTATGTTACCTATAGATGCACAGTAATTCTGTTAGCGAGAGAGATAATAATTCTTATTCAATACTAATAATGGGTAAGAATTTCTTAAATAACGAGACCCATAGTTGCAATCACATGGCTATATAGAATGTCGCCATCATTTGACAGTCCGATTGTTTTTCTGTAAATTTACGTACCTACCAGATTTTCAAGATAATTTGTTTAAAAAAACAACAATTATTGACAGCATATTTTTTGGCAATACCTATCTTCGCCGACCTTTTAACATTTGAATGTCCTCTTTGAAACCGAATGTAAAGGTGCGTTCATCTACAACTATGGAACCGGAATATCTAGAATCCAATATATTATATTATGAACCTACTTTATTTTATTTTATTGTGTCCGATTTATATTGACTTTTAAACAAATTTATGCGTTTATTTTTTGTTTATAACCTGAAAGACGCGGTTGAATTTTGAATCATATATAGATGATAATATTAGTAGGTAGTTACAATATGTCATTGAAATACACGGGTATTCCATAGGCCTTCTCTCTCAATGCCTAGATTTATGGTCATCATGAATCCTTACCAAATCTAGTCCTCCAGATTCTCAAGCCATAATCGGTGGTATAGATAGAACTATGTTGGACCACTAAACGAGTATCTAATCATCCACTTTTTCTAAAACCTCCGATCATCCCAACGTCTCCAGCACCGCATCTCAAACATCAATCCTCCGTCTTTCTTAATCATTTTTCTTTCAAGTTTCAGAGACTTAATGGAAGACACTGAACGAGCATCAGTTGTTTAACCTCCCTCATTTTGGTAGCCCTTGCATAGTTTTCCATATCTAGGTGGCTCATAACAGTTTTTTCCATCTGGATGCATCGTCCCACTTCTTCGTTGGTGATGCGATGTTCTTCATTATGATGACGAGTAAATAATCATTGATAAGTACTACGTTCTTTATACGACATTCGGAACAAAAAATTGACACAATTTTGTTCATGACGTAAGAGACACCGAGGGCAAGGAAAAGTTATGACACCATCAAAAAATCATCGCCGATAGTCTTAATTAGAAAGAATGAGTATTGAGTATGCTATGCAACTAGGTTTATTATCTGTTTGAATGGTTTCTTTGTCTTTCATCTGTCTCTTTCCATCTTGCTGTTATAAACGACTGTCCGAGCGAGCAATAAAACAGTTGATTAAATCAGTGTTAGTATCTAGACACTTTTGAAAAAGGTAACCAAATTTAATATAATGTAGGTCATTTTGAAAATATTATTACAACCTTTTATCAAACGAGACCCTTGCAAGGATTACGGGTAGTCAACATTTTTACATTGTCCCATTTATGAAGAGATGCCACTTCGTAATACAATAGACTAACAGTAGTAAACAACGAAGGTTCTATTATGTTTCTGAAGTAATACAATTATGTTTAGCGTTGCCCCTCTATAAACAACCTCCAATGATTATTATGGTATAAAACATTATTTATTATGCTGTAAACACTATAATTATATTGTTAATAACACATTGTAGACTAATCTCTGAAGAGTCTTCAGAGACCTTTTCACAATACAAAAGAACAGCTTGTTCACATTGATATTCATATTGTATATTTCTATAATGCACCTTTGAGTATTCTTTCCAACATTACTTTATCCAGCTGTGGACCATACCTTTGTTTTAAAAAAAAATACCTACTGGAAGAGAAGCTGCATAAGTTAAGAAATATTTGGTTGAAACTCGTGAACTGAAAAAAAAATATTGAAGATAGAAACGAACCTGTTTTGGGAAATTGTTTATGGATTTTTCGCTCAAGAAATGATATTCTGATTTCGCCGGTTGCCAAGCGATCTCGTTTGAAAATATCAACAACTAACTGATTTGTTGTGTTTGTGCTGTCACTTCAAGGATCAAAAAATATAATGCTCTCAATTTGTTCAGGTAATAGGAATTCAGGTTTAATATTTTTTATCCGTACTAAATAAATAATCAAACAGCAAAAGACCGTATGTATTGGACATTCCGTTGATTTTCACATACAAGTGTCACTTTTTTTTATTTTGTCAAATCACACACTTTCTCAAGAGGAAGTCCATGACAATAATAAATATAAATGGAGCCAGTACGCAGCCCTGTCATTATAACCAGCGAAACTTAATGCCATAAAGGAGGTATACCATACAAAGCAAGTATTAGTATTTTCCATATTGATAGTCTATGTGGGCTGTCGAAGGCCTTTTCAAAATCTATAAAGCAACAAGCGACTGGAGAGTTAAACTCTTTAATTATCAACTCTTTTTATTCAACAAAACAGGATAATTAAAAAAGATATTGCGAAAATTATACAAAATAACAAGACTTTATACACAGCAAAAATACTGATGTTGGTGTTATAATTATTTGCCAGACCAGTGGCCTTGAATCTGTATTATTTCAAGTACCTATCCGGTCTTTGAGCAGAATAACCAACTTAATTATTATGATGTTCGTTTCATGGGCCGGTGCGTCACTTTCATTTTTTTTTTCATTAAGTCTACCTACTTTTTTAATTCAACAAGGTCCACCTAACTAATGCTACATATTACCATGATGTAGGTAATGATTACTGTCTGGTTTGAAGATGTTACCACATATGAACAAATTCACAAACCGTATTTAAATTTCTTTCACAAATTGGCTGGCATGCAGTTAACATAATATTTGTATTACGTAATAGGTAGGTATGTTGTTTATCTTATTCTTCGAGACCTACCACCAAAACAAATTCCTAATCCCTCACGTGTTCATCAGAGCATGTTTCCTCACCTGGTGGAAATTTTCTGTAGAGGTTGCCTTCTTTTTAGCCGGTTGTTCCTGTTTTAAGCGTTAAGATCTCGCCTTTCATATTCTCGTGATCTGATATGATTCACTTTGCCAATAATGCATCGGACTTACCAGTTCTCCCTATTCTGAATTTTCGTGACATTTACGCTTGCGTGAAGTAACAAAATTTCGTATGGAATCGTGCATAACACCCCTACAAAATACTTCGGAAAGCTCCGCAGCCTATAAAAAATTCCCGTGAGTTTCTCACTTACGTTGCGTTGGTATGTAATATTCGGAATAATTCACGACGAGTTCATCGAAAACGAGTTAATCGATAATCAATTCATCGAATCACCAATAATTCATCGAAAATAAATATTTTGAAGATATTAATTTGAGAGAAATTGTTTATGACCTAAAAATAAGGTAAAGCTTCAGTTTAGTCACTCCAATGGATTAAAGATGGCGGCGATTTTGACATACGCTGGAGTATTACCGTGTTATCACTCGAGCGAGTGCCCTCTTTAACTACGTTCCAACCTTAACCTAACTTATTCAAATCGTATATTACATTCTAAATTGAAGACCAAATATTTAAGTATTTGAGAGTTTGGTTGCCAAAAAGGTAGTGCATTTCTCTCAAATATCTTCAAAATATTTATTTTCGATGAGTTGGTGATTCGATGAATTGATTTTCGACGAACTCGTTTTCGAAGAATTATGAAGCCACTCACTTAGTAGTTAGTATCGGTTCGCTCAGTCAGTGTTTTTTTTCGCCCAAGATAGATTTTATTCGGATATTTTGAATTTTGGTTGTTAGCTAAGAATAACTGTTTCCACTCTTAGAAGTTAATTTTGTGATTTTTTTTGTCATACATCATATCATATATATCGCCAATTTAGTATAGGTACTTTCACACACACATTAACAATAATAATTAGATATCTCATTAACAACCGTCTATAAATTATTTAATTCGACCGATTTATTGTTTTCCGTAAAAACTTACAAGTGAAAAACCACTATGAATCGAATTCTGGAACTCTTGTCCAAAAGTAATTACTTAATGAGTGTAACGCGAATCGAAGTAGCTTGTCCTGAAGTCGCTAAAAAACTAGACCAAGAAGAATGGTAAAATATGCCAGTTTAGTGTTTAACTTAATTTTTGTCTTAGTCATCCTTTATTTCTATTCAATCTTTGGCAGTACCTATATTCAAACCGCAATAATATTTTTTAAGATGAAAAACACTTTCGGGAATAGATACAACTCAGCACAACTTGTTCACAAATGTGCATGTCATACTATGGATGGACAGCTAAAAAAGTCACTAAATGTAAGGTATACATTTTCATGTTTTATTATAATACTTAAGTACCTAATATTATACCGATTTTATTGAATAAACAAACGTATCTAAGGTGTGAATTTTCATATTTAATGATTCTACGTAAATTCTTTTCATTTTTCCCTATTTTATATGTGATTTTCATGGGAAATTCATGGTATAATAAAACAATACCATTCATGCGTCTTGATTATACAAGAATTACTGTTTGTTTATTGATTGTTGGATCGATTTATCAAACTAAATGGGTACACGACGCGCATTGTGTCAGACCACTATGATAAATACTTATTGGCCGATTATTATACGGGGTGGCTGGTAATTCGATACACCCTTGAAAGGGGTTATATTAGAGAAAATTTGCAATAATTTTGTTCCCATTAAGCAGGGGTCAAATGCCATGCAGTGGTTTTCGAGTTATTTGACTTTTTAGAGATTTTTTCAATTTTCACCTGTTAACCATCCAAAATTGTTGCAATTTGCTCTAGTATAACCCCTTTGATGGAATGTATCGAATTATCAGTCAACCTGTATATAAAAATCATTTATGATTTGTTTCTTGCACTTATTTTGGCTAGGTTATAGAAGTAGTAAATTCAAAAAGTTATGGATTAGAATAAGTATTTTAGCTAACAACGAGCGGATCATACAACCAATGAAAGCTGACATTATATCGCAGTTTATCGCCCATGTATCTATTATCGGAATGAAAATATTTAGCAGACTCTTGAAAATTCAAAACGTTATACTTTTGCGGTAAACACACGCCGATCATGTACCAAAACTAGTCTATATATGTATACTGAATGTTTGAGGGTGTGTGTGTACTCGATAGTTTCAAAGACCAGTGAACGTATTTCAATGAAACTTTGTTGATCTGTTCTACTAATGTCGGGAAAGGTTGTTAAGCGGAGTATGAGTTCAATCAATATGTACCACTCCTAAGAGAGGGTTTAAATGTAACAAACATTGCATAAACCAGGAGTAACTTTTTTTTTATTCTGAGTTAGGTCGAAGTTCGACGGGCGGGTCAGCTAGTATTCTAATAAAATAAACACGTAAAATAATGTACCTAATGTTGTGGTATCGTGCAAAAAGAAAAAGAGCAGAATCTGTAGTAGATTAATAAGCGGCTTTTATTAGTTGATAAACCAGAATTTACAACAATATCAAGTGAAGTAAAGGCATAGAGAAAAACTTAACAGCTAACAAACTGACAAGAGCATAGACATAAGAATAAAGTTAAGTAGGTACAATAAAATGTTTTTTTTATTTAACATTCCCTCTAAAACATTATATTGACTTAATTACTAACAATCCTTAATCCTATTAAATGAATTAATTTTCCAAAAATTACACCAGTAGCAGGCTTTGTTAAAATATCAGCCAACTGTAGGTCACCCGAGACATGGGTAATACAGATATTTTTATTTTCAATCATCTCCCTTATGTAATGGTATCTTGTATCTATATGTTTTGTCCTATTGTGGAACTCAGGGTTCTTTGCCAATTTGATCGCACTTGTATTATCCACAAATAGAGAGGGTATGTCATTGCTTAATGAAATTTCTTTAAATATACGATGTAACCATATGGCTTCCTTTGATGCTTCACTTGCTGCTATGTACTCCGCTTCAGTCGTTGATAAGGAAACACATTGCTGTCGTTTGCTGAACCAGGATATAGGTCCTCCATTAAACATGGAAATCATTCCACTCACTGACTTTCTCGTTATTGGATCACTGGCAAAGTCAGCATCACTGTATATTTCAAGTTTACTTGAACCAGTTCTTTTGTAGAGTATTCCCAAATTTGGTGTTCCCTTCAGATATCTAAGAATTCTTTTCACCAGTAGCCAGTGTTTGTTTGTTGGTTTTTCAAGAAATTGTGATACATAATTTACTGCAAAAGTGATGTCAGGTCTTGTGACCACCGCAAGATACATCAAACAACCAACTGCTTCTCTATATGGTGCATTTGTTAAATCCAAATCATCAACTTCATCCATTTTTAGATATTTCTCAATAGGAGTAACAACAGGTTTAGCATTATTCATATCAAATCTTTAAAGAATTGCCTCAGTATACATTTGTTGATTTATAAATATCGAACCATCAATATTACATTTTATAGAAACATTTAGAAAATAACCGATAGGTTCCACTGTCATATTAAACCTGTCCTTCAGCACACTCACAAATTGTTCAAGATCATGTTCACTATTTGAAGCCACCAGTCCATCATCAACATAAATAACCACAATTAACTTCGCTTTATTGTCCATATTGAAAAACAAACAGGGGTCACCTTCACTCTCAAGCAATCCAAAATTTTTCATAGCATCTTTAAATTTCTTATTCCAAATCCTCGGTGACTGCTTTAGGCCATATAAACTTTTATTTAATTTACAAACTTTTTTACTCCCATCTTGGAAACCTTGTGGCTGATCCATGTATAATTCTTCGTCTAATTGGCCATGTAAAAATGCTGACTTCACATCAAACTGGGTTAACTTAAGATTTTCATGGGCTGCCACACTTAAAAATGCACGAATTGTATCAAAGCGAGCAACTGGACTAAAAGTTTCACTGTAATCCAAGCCCTTCTTTTGACTATAGCCTTTTGCAACTAGTCTTGCCTTATATTTGTTGACTGACCCATCTGGATTTCTTTTTATTCTGTACACCCACCTGTTAGTAATTGTACTTCTTCCAACTGGCAAGTCTGTAAGAGTCCAAGTATTGTTATTCAGAAGACAGTTCATTTCCTGCTCCATTGCAGCCTTCCAATGTACATGACATTCAGATTTTAATGCTTCATTATAATCAATTGGTTCTTCAATTTCAGCTAACATACTTTCTATTAACCTCACAGGTTTCTTAATACTGTCTGCAGTCCTTAACCTGGTTTTTAAACTCTCCGTCTCATATAACGGTTCTTTACTTTCAGTAGGTTGATTTTCAGCATCAGAGTTTTGAACAATATTATTTTGACTGCTTTCCATAATGGGGAGATTTACAAGGACTATATTTCGGTCTGGTTCAAATACAACATCTTTGCTTCTGATTATTTGGTTCGATGACATTAATATTCTATATCCATCTATATCTTCAGAGTACCCGACAAATTTCCCTCTTAATCCTTTCGGATCCCATTTTTTACGTTTGTCTTTGGGAACATGGACATAACAACTTGAACCAAATATGTGTAGTTTATTTAAATGAGCAGTCTTGCCGGTGAACAGCTCGTACGGTGTTCTTCCCTCTACAGAACTTGGACCAGTTCTATTTAATGTATACACACTTGTATTTACTGCTTCGGCCCAGAGAGATTTTGGCAAATCTCCTGCCACCAACAATGTTCTTGATAAGTCAACCACAGTTCTATTTGTCCTCTCTGCACATCCATTTTGTTGTGGCGTGTATGGATTCGTAATGACAAATTTTATACCTTCAGCTTTCAAGAAATCACTCACTTTTTTATTATTAAATTCTAGTCCACCGTCACACTGAAAACTTTTTACAGAATGTCCACACTGGTTTTTTATAAATTCAACCATTTCTGTAATCTTATTGAATGTTTCAGATTTTTCTTTGATAAAGTACACCATACGATATTTTGTATAATCACATGTAAAACACAGAAAATATTTGCTTCCACCTAACGATGATTGTTCCATAGGACCACATAGGTCGGCATGTATAATTTCACCAGGTTGGGCAGCTCTTTGAGTACGAGACTGATATACATTTTTGTGTTGTTTGCCTTCGACACAGTGACCACAAAATTCTTCACTATCTTTAAACTCAATACTATTTTGTTTCAAAATTTTCTTTACATGGGATTTATTCTGGTGTGCCATTCTTTCATGCCAATTTTGTAAGGTTCCACAGGTTGTTAAATTTGCTTCAGGACTTTGTTGGACTCTGATACACATTTTCAGTAATTGACCACTTCTTACACCACCCGCTTTTACAACACCATTCTTAATAAATTCACATCCATTTTTGTCTGATACAAATATTAATCCTTTGTCTATAGCAGATGTAACAGAAAATAAATTTCGACGAGCATCTGGTACATATAATACATTTTCCATAACACATGAATTCCAGCTCCCATTTATCAAGGCTTCAAATCTGACGTTGCCTTTTCCAATAGCATCCATTGTTGACTTACTTCCCAAATGTATTATTAAAGGTTTTTCAAGTATGTGAAATGTTTCAAAAAGATCTCTGTGCGGTGTTACATGATTTGTGGCACCACTGTCAACAACCCAAATGTCATTACTGCAGCATTCACTACTTAAAATTTCACTTATTTCACTCACAAAGGCTTGATCTTCCTTTTCTTCCGACATTTGATGTTTCACAAACTTGTTAATCTTTGTGTTAGGACAATTTCTCTTAATATGTCCTGGTTTATTACATCCATAGCATTTGAATTTTTTTGGTTCTCTCCTTTTAAATTCTTTTCTTACATTCTTTTTGTGAAAAACAACTTTATTTGAGCTTAATAATGCCTCAGGGTTATGCTTGTCATTTCTTCTTTGGTCATCTGTTGTTAGCACTCCAATAAGTTTTGTAAGGGTTTGTTGTTCTTCACTACGTGCCCACCAAGCTTGACACAAGCTCTCATATTCGTTGGGCAGTGTATCCAGCAACTTAACTATTAACGATGATTCCTCAGGTTTAACATTCAATTGTTGCATCTTCAATACCAAGTTTTCAAACTTTGAAATATGAGTCGTCATATCATCCTCTTCAGCTTTCTTAAAACCGAAGAATTCAGATTGCACAATATGCGCCGCTTGTTTGCTTTGTTGTTCAAAAATTGTCAACAATTTCTGCCACATGTCATAACTTGTTTCGCATGTTAATATTAATGACATGATCCTGGTTTCTACAGACTTTACAATGACTTGACACGCATATCTGTCGGCTTTGTCCCATACTTTGACATCTGCTTTATATTTATCCAACACGTCTTGCGCAGCATCCTTTTTCGGCGGTTTGGGCTTCTGCAGATCTCCAATGCATACTTCATATGCCCCCTCACTGCCACGCAAAAGATTTCGTATGGCAAATTTCCATGTGCTCCAATTCTCCGCTCCCCGCAACTTTTCAACGCCAAAACATTCCATTGTACATTCAATACAACACGAGGCGACAAGTTTATAGGTTAGGAAAAAACAACGCGTAACTTCGATTACGTTCGCACAATACTTTTTTGCACTTCCAATTTTAAATCAGCGAACCACGCTCTGCTACCATGTTGTGGTATCGTGCAAAAAGAAAAAGAGCAGAATCTGTAGTAGATTAATAAGCGGCTTTTATTAGTTGATAAACCAGAATTTACAACAATATCAAGTGAAGTAAAGGCATAGAGAAAAACTTAACAGCTAACAAACTGACAAGAGCATAGACATAAGAATAAAGTTAAGTAGGTACAATAAAATGTTTTTTTTATTTAACACCTAATTATGAGAAAATCAACAATATCGCGAGTCAGAGTGACTCTTCATTCTTACAATAAATAATAATGTTTTACTCATCAGTATACAAACATAACGCTGCTCACAGTTGGCTGCTGGTTTAACCCGTTTGACGTATGATGTGTATTTCCATTCGTAACTAATGAGGAACAATTAAACAGAAAAATTCCTTCTCTAAATATCTTGGGATATTAACAGTTTAATGCAGGGGTTCCCAAAGTGAGCGCCGCGGCGCCCTGGTGCGCCGTTGAATGGTAAGAGGGGTGCCGTGAGTAAATCCTGTATCATTTTCCGAAACCACCGATCGCGAACCACAATTCGCGGGTAGCTACCTACCTATAAAGCAACAATTATTCCTATTTTGAGCGCTCGCATCGTCAAAGAACATATAGGTATATACTCGTCGCACCGAATGCTATGTGGAACCATTGCATCATTCATAGGGAAGTTCTTGCATCAAAGTAAAAGATTGTAATATTACTTATATGAACATTGCTTCACAACTTGACAGAATCAATACATGGTTCAAAAATAATAATCTTCTTTTCAATATGACGAAAACGAGTGCTCTCCATTTCTCTCTTAAACGGTCGGAGGAGGATGAAGTTGTTAAAATGTTGGAAGAACAATCTGTTAAAAGGTCACGCAATCTAAATTCCTCGGAATAGAGGTTGACGAGAAGTTGCAATGGAAGCCACATATTGAAAGCGCTAGCAAGAAACTAAGTACAGCCGCATATGCCATTAAAGTAATATTATGTGGAATGCAGGCTGCGAGGTGTACATATTTTGCCTATTTCCACAGTATTATGACATATGGAATAATAGTCTGGAGAAAGAGCACTGATTCGAATAGAATATTTATATTACAGAAAAGGGCAATACGAGCAATAGCTAATCTTACTCAAACAGACTCTTGCAGAGTCCTTTAGGACGTTGGGAATACTAAGAGAGACCATTGAATGATCTCACATTTAAGAGGATAATAAGATAGTATCTCGTTGGAAAAGCCTTTTACTTTGTCGACATGCTGAATGAGTATATCTCATTCAGCAGGGAATCAGATTCTAGTATCGTTCTAGTATCATCTTATTTAAATGCACCTCGCATGGCTATGGAAGATCAGTATAACTGCTTCTCTCACCTGTCCTCCATGTGACCTATTTGCTGACAATTAATGTTGATTCTGTTTTGCTTAACTCATTGCTTTGCTTTGCTTTATCTTTTGATTTGTTTTGTGTTTGTTTTTGTATTTTTTGTCAGTTTTATGAAGTATTTGAAAAAATGTACAAACTTTGACGACTCCAAGTGCTCTAAAGAAGCCTAAGGACGAGAGTTGATAAATAAATAAAATAAATGAGCTCTAAACTGAACTTAGCATAAAAACTAGGCCGCCGTGAACAAATTCTAAACTTGTAAGTGCGCCGCGAGCTGAAAAAGATTGGGAACCACACGGTTTAATGCATTTAAATGGCATTCAGGTAGAATCACACCCTTCGGGAGAACTTGAGTTTAATGAATCACCAAATGGATTTTTTTACGTAAATCGATCTCATCAATCAATCAATATAAAAAAGCGGTGTTCTTCCTCCCATCAGGGTCCCGAAGACGGGACATGGTGTGGGAGGAGGTCATTGTAGCCGCGCAAAATCAAGCTCGGCGGAGGGCTCTTTTTGCCTCCCTTTGTCCCTAAGTGGTGTCACAAACGTACCTAGTATGTATGAAAAAATCAATCCAACTACGGGGAATATCAGCTATAATATAAAAGAAAGTCGGGTTAGTGCGAACACTTATAACTCGAGATTAGCTGAACAGATGTTTATGATGCTCGGTTTATTGAATTCTTCTCCGCTCCGGATAACAGAATAATTGGATAACACATATTGTATAATATCTATAATATTAAAGTTAGTAAGTATGGATCAATTCAACTCTATTCTTTTCCACGGGTCTTCTTCTGCGGTTTCAATCCTGCGGATTGGTTTGTAGCGAGCGCGAACATCTCCTTTACCACTCCTCTCGGTTATCCACTGTTCTCTTTAGCTCTACATAATATTATGTACTGCATTCCATATCCTGGCTTATCTGTTGCAAATACTCCTGGCGCGGACGTCAAAATGCTTGGCGTCAGCTATTAACAATAAATCATAATTTGCAACTAAGAATTTCAGTAAACTATCGCGATACTGGAGTGAAGCAATCTGTTAAACTGTTATTGTTTCTTAAAGATTTAAACAATACTTAGAAACCAGATATTTATGTACTTACTTGAGTATCATTACAAGTGGACTAGATTACAAAACACCTTACTTGTTTTGTACAACAATAATTATCACCATTGCTCTGTTTTTTCTATGACATTTTTGCAATCAAGTCTATCGAAATATTCCATCTTCTTAATTTATGATTTCTGTAATTTCTAGAATACAACCGTCTTTCTTTATTGGCATGTACGGTAGTGTGGGCCGATTTCCTTTTTTCCCTCTATTGCTAACGTAATAGTTATATTTTAGTGCTAAATGCTGTTTTAAATACGTATGCAAAATATTTTTCAATTCGAAAGATATCTTCTGTCTCCGAATTGAGCTCAAAGTTTCAAGAAATTGTTAAATTTGTCCTATTTTGAAGCAGGTATAAAGAAATTAAAAATATGTTTAACATAATATTTTTTAAGATTATATGTCATAAAAATGATGGAATAATTAGTTCTGTATGATATAAAGCATAATAATACAATTTAAGATAGCAACAAAGTATATAAAGCGCCGCAATAAACAAGAGAAAATCGCATGAAATGAGAAAAGGGTTAAAAATACCAGTTTTGTATTTTGATGGCCGTAAAGCCAAAGTTTTAGGATAGTGATTAGAAAAAGTGGACAAAAATACAGATGAACAATAATTAAGAGAGTGTTAAAGGAAACTGATTCTAAATTGATGGAAAATTTGGAACACCGAAACCGATAGAGAGATCGATTACAGATTTCTTTTTAAAAAGCAACATTTCATTGGATATTTTACTTATCGTCTGATGTAATGAAAAAAAGTGTAGGTAAATACCGGAAAACATGATTGAATAATTAGTTTGCAGGAGAAAATACTAATAAAACCATTAGAATGAATATTTTGCTTATTGCAAACCACAAATAATCCCAATTGAATGAGTCGCCGATAATCTAGAAAAAAACTGCAAGTAACAATATATTTAGGTTTTTGTATAATAATGTGTTGATCTGGTTGATAGTGCTTTCTCAAGTCATCATACGCATTCTGACCAAATTGGAAAACAACTGGAAAAATAAAATAAAAAACAATTGATATGTTCCAGGTAATTACAAGAGAAACTACTATTTTATAATTTCAAGATCTACGAAAAGATCAATTATATTTATTCCAAATTGGTATAGTCATACCAACAGGAACATTTTCTAATGATTTAGGCAACTGAGCTCCATGAAAAATAATCCATGTAATAATCGCTAAACTAAGCTCATAGGATTCTGCGACTGCGCTTCTTTCAGAAAGTTTGATGACTTTAACTTATCTTTATTGTTAATGTCTGTGCACCAACTTACCTCGCAACTGATCCAGTTACCTATGGAAGTTTAATTTCTTATCCATATATTTATCAGATTATCAAATCTGTTATATAAACTGTAATTACTAAAAGAAAAAGCTATCTCGCTCAAAATACACTATGAAGTAAGAGAATGAACCGCTCGCTGGATAGTGAAAGCTCGAATCACCCAAAAAAAAACGCATTTTTGATCCTTGAAGTATCGAAAGTAAATTTTGAAGCATCCTTTTACAAGAACTAAGTTATAGATAGACAGCAAAATGTAACAGAAATACCAATCGACAAGTATCCGACGAAGATCTTACGGCATTCATTACATACAATGGCGAAGATGAATAAATACAGTTTCCTGAATTTTTCTTGTCATATCCAAGGAGTTTGACGATCTGTGAAATTGTTAAAGAAGCCTCACCAACTTAACGGAGAAATTTATCAATAAAATATTATGTAAAAGCTTAGAAAGCAACGAGTAAAAAAGATATCAAACCCAATTTATCAAAAACAATCACCGCAAAATAACATAATTTCATATACTTGTTTTACATAAAAAATTTGAAAGTTTTATTTATTATTTTTGTGTTATTAAATAAATTGAAGTATGTTCTTGAATTATCTGTGGTATAATAAAAAAAAGTGAATAAAAAAACAAGACCGGAATCATTTTACATGATTATTATAAAAATATCAGTTAGTATGGGATATTTTCGTCCCATACAAAACTTCAAGGTCGATTCGGAGACAGAAGATCTTATTTTTTTGTCATGAAATTTTGTAGATAGTTATAATACATAATAAGGCAACAAATTATCACTATTACATTAAGATTAGAAGCACTTTTTAAACTTCCATACTAGAACGGCCCAGCCTAATGTACGGTCTTCTATTCTTTCCTATCCAGACAAAACTCGGCCGCGTCTCCGTGCACTCACTTTTTAAAACCATATTATAATTTTGGGCTGATACGATACTTCAAAATTGCGATGTCATAAACGTTTCCAATATAGAACATAAAAAAAGAATTTAGCTAATGGTAGGTTTCGCTTCTTATTCTAGGCTATCAAATTCAATCTTATATGCGACCTTTTTTAAACTATATAATCATGCTAATAGTAATTACAACGATCAAAATTAATTACATAATATTATTAACATTCGTTTTTCACTGTTGATTTTCTCAGATCCAATAATATGCACTCGAATATGACGATTGTGTAGTATGGGTTCGGCAAACTTTTTTTTTTAATACAATAGCTTTCCCGACAAACGTTGTCCTGTAGTCCTAACCAGATATGTGCACTGCGCCCCCAGAAACAAAAATACATAATTACCTAATCCGATTAAGTTACTAATAAAATAATAATGTTAGCATATTTTTAAAACATTCATATTTCATTCGTATTCAAAGCTCAAGCGGGAACAACGTGAGAATATATGCGCGCGCTAACATTCTACCTTACCTATGAAGTACCGATAGGAATGTGCCCTATAATTTTGTTGACTTTTTATGAAAATTTTCTAAAACGCTCGAAACGGTGGAGTAAGTGGGATGGGCTACTATAAGAGCGGCAATCACGTATGCGAGAATGAGAGAGGACTACCCGCGATGGCGTTGGCGCGTCGCAGGTGATCCTTTCCATACTAACTTGAATATTATATTTTATATCATTTCTTACCCGTTTTTTTTTTTCAACTTTTTATTAGTTATTCTGTTATCCGGAGCGGAGAAGAATCCAATAAATCAAACATTGAAAGAATCTGTTCAGCCGATCTCGAATTATAAGTGTTCGCGCTAAGCCGACTTTCATTTATATTAGAGATAGCCAAAATGATCTATTATAGCTAAAACAGCATTTAATCTTTTTAAATTTATTTTACACTTATTGCATATTAGTATTTGTTATACAAAAGACTCATTATCTAAATCTATAATATAAATGAAAGTCGGGTTAGTGCGAACACTTATAACTCAAGATCGGCTGAACAGATTCTTCCGATGTTTGATTTATTGGATTATTTTCCGCTCCGGATAACAGAATAATTAATAAGAAGTTGAATAAATGAATAAGAAATGATATAAAATATAATATTAAAGTAAGTATGCATCGAATTTTCTAACCGGTACTGCCACCGTCATCTGTTGGGGAAATAGGGAGATATCTGGTAGATTGATATTTTGGTAGAAATAATCTATAGATCAATATTTTCCCTATGTTTCCACAGATGGCGGTAATGTTACTGACATTGTAATTGTATATTGCAACCACATAACTTTTGATTTTTGACAATGAGTAGTCATGTTAGCTATGTTATGTTACCCAGTAATATTTTATTGACTTTAAGCTGGGACAAAGTTCGATGGGTCAGCTAGTGAAATATAAAACTGTTTCTCTCCGAGATAAGTTTTTGTTTTAAAACTACTCATTCTTCTGATCAAATTTTGTCGATTGTCAACCACTGGACAAGCGAAAAATTTCTCTACATAAAAATATATTAATTATTTTTACACTATTTGGTTACGTACGAAGCACAAAACGTGAACGTTCCGAGAAAGTGAATTAAGTGACTTGCATTAATTTTAATATCAAATTATGTTGTCCATTTAAAATTATGTATGTGTGTAAAATATTTACCTGCATCATTTAATTAGCTTATTTAATTTGGAATTACATAAACTTGGTTAAAAAAATAGATATTACCCAACCCAAAGTAGCAGATACATTTAAAAATTCATACGTAGGTGCGTTAAAAGTGAAGATGCATACCTACCAACCTGTTTCGAAGACTGAACATAATTTTCGATCTGCGGTAAAAAATGGTTGATCAGTATGTACACACACATAGAACGCATTTTTAGTGATAAACATCACGTTTTCCATTTATTTGGGAACGCTATGAAGAAAATGCTAAATATTACTCAATATTTCAAAAATTATGTTATACTTGTATACCTAATATGTATTACTTAAAATTTGTAATGCTTATGTAAAATAAAAAATAAATAAATAAAGCTTTATTGTGTAATAAAAAAAACAATTTTTATAAAAACATTTAAAGATTCAAAGGGCGGACTTATCCCGAAGGATCTCTTCCAGACAACCCAATGTAATATTTCTTAATCTTTCAAGTCATTGTCATTGTAACATTATCAATTTTGTGTAAGATTACTCAACTTCTGTAATTTTATGAAACATTGCTAAATATTTTCAAAATGTTTGTAATATTACTCAACTTGTGTAATGATTATGTAATATTACTCAATCTTTGCAATATTTATGTAACATTACTCAACTTCTGTAATTTTATGTAATGTCACTCAACTTGTGTATTATTACTGAAGTTCTGTAATTTTATATAACATTACTCAATATTTTTTATGTAATATTACTCAACTTGTGTAATGGTTATGCAATATTACTCAACTTGTGTAATGATTACCTATGTAATATTACTCAATCTTTGCAATATTTATGTAACATTACTCAACGTGTGTAATATAACATAAAATTTGTAATGCTAATGTAATATTACGTAATCTTTCAATTATTATGTAACATTTCACAACTACTGTAATATTACTTAACTTCTGTAATTTTATATAATATTACTCAATCTTTGCAATATTTATGTAACATTACTCAACGTGTGTAACATAACATAAAATTTGTAATGCTAATGTAATATTACGTAATCTTTCAATTATTATGTAACATTTCACAACTACTGTAATATTACTCAATCTTTGCAATATTTATGTAACGTTACTCAACGTGTGTGATATAACATAAAATTTGTAATGCTAATGTAATATTACGTAATCTTTCAATTATTATGTAACATTTCACAACTACTGTAATATGACTCAACTTCTGTAATTTTATGTAATATTACTCAACTTGTGTATTATTACTGAACTTTTGTAATTTTATGTAACATACTCAATATTTTTATGTAATATTACTCAATTTGTGTAATGATTATGCAAAATTACTCAACTTTTGTAATGATTATGTAATATTTTTTTTTTTTTATTAGCTCTGCACTCGTTTTCGAGTGAAGATTCTCAAACTTTGCAATATTTATTTAGCATTACTCAAGCTCATTTACGTTACATAAACATTAAAAGATTGCATTTTTTTTCTAGAATACGTAAGGATTACTCAATCAGCATGTTACACAGATAAACTTAAAATTGGTTTTTACTTTCTTTCAGTTTACCAATAATTTGCTACTAAACTACTAGCAAAGACACGTTCAAGAATAGAGAGCAATAATTCTGCGATAAACATGGATAACCAAAGGTATGTACCTACTTTTTTAAAAAATAATTTATCTTTTGCTAGTCACATTCAAATTTTTCACGAAAGGATTTATTTATACAAATAAAAAGGCTCAAAATATGACACTATCTGATGAATAAATACGATCGCTCAATAATAAACTTTATTCAATTATAATAAATCTAACTAAGCACGGCATTAGATAGCCGATCTCATGATCATTCAATGGACGTTCATTGTCATACTAACATAATATTTTTACTAAACAAAAAAATATTGATAAAATCTCTAAATGACGTGTTAAAGTTCAGTAAAAAAATAAAATATTGTTTATTCAGTTATGACCGATCATAAAATACGTTTTTTTTTTCAAGATATAAATAAATTATCTGTTATCAACCAATAGATTGTTATGAAGGTGAAGGCATTTCCAACCCATGATGGTAATAGGGTATTTGACACTATGAAAAATAAGCTACAGATTGTGGTCATCCTGTTTGAAAATGGCCCAAGAAAGCTTATTTCTTTTATTTTACAACTTAAACAGGCTTATTTTTTATAAAAACACGTAATAAAAATCCAAATATTTCTATGGAACTAGTCACCGATGAAAACGCCTTGTGATTAGTTGTGTTCCCTGTGACGTCACACGTCTGTAAATTACAGTCGTCAACACGTTAGCGAACTCATACCAATACTATGGTGTGACGTAAAACGCACCACGTGACCAGCGCCATTATACAAGACAGCGTTTTACGCGCGTTTTTGGATAGGTATTTAAACTTTAAACATGATTTTCATATAAAATATGGCATATCTTCAGAAAATATAAAGAGCATGTGCTTATAACGTATCGTAGAATAATTTAAAACGGTTTCTGGAAATTAGTCAAATACCCTATTTTCCAGTCGTCGGTAGATACACACGCTAGATCAAAATGATTATTCAATTATGGCATCTTATGATTTGCCCTGAACTACTACAACAGACCTGTGAACTTGACTCTTACACAATGCCACTGAAATATCTTGTAATCAAATCAAAACTCCCTTTGAACTCTACTCGGGAGGCAACAAGAGCTCCATTGCGCTCGATCTTGCGCAATGCTTATGACCTCCTCCCACACCATGTCCAACTCCCTCAGTATTGTGGGCTTAAAGCGTTTCGCTGAATCGCTTTTTTAAGGATAAATCATAAGAAAAGCCAGTGATGCTACTAAGTGTAGGATATTTGCGATGCTAATAAGTGTGGAATGCTTCTGAGAATGTATCAGAATAATTTTTCTTGAGTATTTATGGATCTTCAGAATGCATTTGACATGGTAGATCAGGGTTTATTCATGGGATATTCAATAAGGTTACGGAGAGGAGAGGTGCTTTATATCTCCAGGTTCATTTTTTTTTTCATTAATCTAAATGGGATGGTAATAATTTATCGATTTTTAACTTTTTTATTATATTTCCTTTTTCTCTCAATTTTTATAGATCAACAATCTATTAAGTCATTCTTCAAATCGATTTCTTTAAGAATGAGGTCCAACCTGACATCCATTTCTTCGTTGGTTGTCCTGGTGGTCAACGCTCCTCTTTGCTCAATTACTCTGGAACCCCCTGCAATGCTCCGAATCGGAATTCTGGCAATTATGGTCCTATTTTTTGATCAAACATAAAATCGTTTGACTGATATAATATAAGATATCTGGGGTCATGTGGTACTTATAGGTATTAGGAAAGAAATAGATACTTAGTAAGATGTAGACTAGCTCATGCAATCTGTAGAATATATTGGTGTAGTAATATTAATTTTACGAATTACACAAAGATATTTAAAAAAAATTGTTCTTCGTGTAGAGAAAAAAGTGTTACGACAAAAATGCACTTGAAGGTGAATCATTGTAGGTTTAAAAAGTCGTTATCAATATTGCATAAGGCTGACGTTTGGATGGATGTTCAGTAGGTACATCGGGTCCAAAGATTACCATTTTAATAGTACATAAATTTAATTTTAATACTTAAAACGTTTTTATACTCGCCGGTTACAAGGTTTAGCTTGACGACTGTGACTTACGACCGCGACTGTGACATTAACATACCTTTTTATATTCTACGCAGCGCTGACTGCACTTAGATTATTACAATACTAGCAGCAAAATCTATCGGACGACAGGTATAGAAAAGGCTAATAATTAATTGTTTGTTATTAAAGGGTCCATTTTTCTTAAAAACTGCGAACAATTTTACATTTCTCCCCGTAGCAACGGTTTGTACGTAGGAACCTCTGAGCAAGTATCGCATATGTATTTCGTCGATATAATATTTCCCGTGAACAAAGTATTATTGCCACAGCAACATCGACTTACAGACGAGTAATTTATGAAAAATTAGCCTTTCCGGCAGACGTTCCCCTGTGTAGTCCTTACTATGAATATTGATTTCGGTTGACTGGAAAAAATTGCCTCAGGCAATAAGTTCCGCCGGCTATAGTGACACCTTTGTATAGAAAAGTGTTATATTATTATTATTTTGAATTTGTAATTTACACAAAAAATAACATTATTTCTGAAAGCTTGAAAGAAATTCTATCAAAAATCTGCGTACCAATGTTTTGAAACTCAATGGTTATAAATAAAAATTGTGTTGTTATGGAATTTTTCACAGATGGCGTTGTTGTCAGTAAATCCGTTCCATACTAAACTTTAATATTATATTTTATAATATTATGTGTTATCCATTTTTTCGATTTTTTAATAATTATTCTGTTATCCGGCGCGGAGAAGAATTCAATAAACCCAGATCATAAACATCAGCTGTTCAGCTGATCTCAGTTATAAGTGTTCGCACTAACCCGACTTTCTTTTATATTAAAGATATTCCCCGTAGTTGGATTGATTTTTTTTTCATACATACCACGTTTGTGACCCCACTTAGGGACAAGGGGAGGCAAAAAGAGCCCTCCGCCGCGCTTGATTTTGCGTGGCTTTCATAACCTCCTCCTCCCACACCATGTCCAAATCCATCAGTTCTGCTTGGAAGGAACGGAACACAGTGTGAGAGGGTCTTCCTTGTCTTCGGGATCCTGATGGAAGGAAGAACAGGGCTCTCCTCGATTTTGACATAACTAATAAAATCATTTAAAAAAATATATTTTTGAAAAGTATTTCGCGTGAGGTTTTACCTACAACGAAAATACCGAGTTACGAACAAACTTACCAATTATTATATAGGATTGTATCAATTGAATGTAGGTACGTAGCTAGTTGTTATTGCGGAAAACCATAAGCAGATCAAGGTCGTTGGAGTAGGTAATGGTTGCTTGCGAGAGAAGCCTGTGATAGTATCAATACTTAAGGGGCCTTTCCCCGAAAACACCCGTTTTTGGCAGTTTTACCAAATAGATTACTCTGCAAGTCCGTAATATACAAAGCTGAAAGTTACGATTTATTGTAGAATGAACTTTAATTTAAAAAGTTAGGCTGGCAGATTTTTTAATAAAAGCATGCTTTTCGAGTAATTTTCATTTAACTGGAACATCTCGCAAATTTTTCTCGATAGATAACTCAAAAAATACAATACTTATAGATACGCAAATTTCTGGATATTTTTACGATAAAGCAAACTCAATAAATTAGCGTGAAACTTTTTTAAATTTCGTCTTTGTTTTCCTGGAAAATCAAAAAAACTTAAATTCTAATTCAAATCTAACGAAAATCTTGCTAAGCTATGTTCTAGTAAGATTTTAATATAGGCGGAACCATTTCATGGACTCTTACTGGACCAACCCACAAAAATAATTCTATTGTATATACTTTGATTTATGGCTTGAACTAATTTACGATCTTTGAAAATATTAGGATTGCCTTTTATCTACAGATTTCATACAAACATGTTTTGAGTTTTCGTGTAAGTATTATAACCAAATAATAGGTATGTCGCATACAAAATATAAAATACTGCTCAGTGCGCTTTCATAGTAATTAGGTATGTCGTTTGTTTATGTTGCAGGTTTCAAGTCTATAATTTTGTCTTCGTTTTATACATGTAATCCTTTCTACGAATTAATATTTTTCAATATTTTTGTGTTTGAATTTTTATGGCCGAATGTAAGCGATTGCAATTGATTACATCGGCAAACATCACCACGATATTTATCGGTAGCATAGTGCTGTAAGTGCTATCTTCTCCCGATCAAGAGGTCCCGGGTTCAGTTCTCGGTCGGGTCGGGTGAATTATTTTTCTTGAACTTGGTGTAATCCAAATTGCGTGGTTTTATAGAGAATGTTAATTGACTGACGTTATTGTTTATTGTTTACTTTGAATACCCAAAATTAGGCCGATATCATACGGCATTATGTACAATTAATTTATTTTTTATATTTAATGAATTTATTTGTTCTCACTCAAAGTGAACACAAATATATACAGTCTCTGGTCCTCCTAACACAATGATAATAATAACATCGTGATGTTTCATGAGAGACAAGGCCGATATTTTTTACACAACGTGCTCCGACCGAGTTCAGATCCGGGGTCCCGTGTTCGATTCCCGGTCGGGTCAGAGTTTTTTGTGTTTTTTTTTTTCATTTTAAATTTTTGCCCAGGGTTGGACTGTCTCAGATTGGACGGGACCGGTTGACTGGAAAAATTGCCTCAGGCAATAAGTTCCACCGGCTATACTGACACCTTTGCATAGAAAAGTGTTAATTAATTTATTTATTTACTCCATGATAAATATTTATATTTTTTTTTCTTATATTAATTGGTTGAATGAAAGGGATTGCTTCGAAAAAAATATAGCCAATATGCTCTCTACTTTTTTAAATATTTTACAATGTAGGTATACTTGTGATCCCTGCATAAAGTACCTATTTGGTAATGATTTATGGCTTGAATTAATTTACGATCTTCGAAAAAAATATTATTATTGCCTTTCATGTACAGATTTCACAAAACAAGTTTTAAGTTTTTAATTATATTATAGTGTATTAAAAGTTTAAATCAAAACTCCATCATTTGAACCCCAATTAGGGGCATAGGGAGGCATCAAGAGCAATAGGTACAGTACAAATATAAGGAAAAAACGTGCTATGATTTTGATGATCTCCTATGAAGTTGAACTGCGAAAATAAATAGGTGGTGTAATTTACGCTGAATTGAGTCATCTCTGTATTTGTATACACTTCTAAAATCCAGTAAAGTCAAAGGGGTGTGATATATTCCCTTCAATCTCTTTGTCTTTTTAACAATCACCATTCCTTCCTTCAGGTAAAAAATAATTTAAGACATATTCATAAAAAAGATTTACAACTTATTCAAACACGGAACTGAAGAATGACACAAAATGGCCCTTTTTATAAATTTGCTTTTTTTGGTGAACAACTTTAAAACGCACACACTTATGCGGTGTTCAGACGAGGCGAATATCGCCAGGACACTAAAATATCGCCAGCCAATTGAACCGTGTGAACAGATTGTCGATAAATCTGAAGCGATAAAAATGGTTGAAAGCGATATCGTCTCAAGTTGAACGCCTTTCAACTTTTGTATCTGGTGGAACGATTCACGCATGCGCAGATATGCGCGGCGTCCGTATGTTCTGTTTCTTGACAGTTGACAGCACTGCTCTAAATTTATTTCTCCTTAGAATCCAACTCCGCACCAAATATCTGCGTTTTTTTATTATTTTTCCTCAATTAGGAGTCTTTTTATATCGTCTAAAACAATATTTTCAACTAACTCCAATTACTCCGCGACTTCTACCTCGACGTCCGCCATTTTTAAAACAATCAGCGCACCTGACAGATTGAATGTATGTCGGTGGACTCGTGTGAACACATCAGACGATCAATGGGCGACCGAACGATATTTTTTTTATGCAAGCGAAATCGTCTGGCCTTACATCGCCCCGTCTGAACACCGCATTAGATAATTATTATTGAAATAAAATTCCGGGTGAATGACTTGGTTTCATTATTTATCCCACTTTTACTTTCTATTTGACAAAAGACAAAGACAAAAGCAGCTCTAGTAAAGATTGTCTAAAAGTGCACAGGTACCCGCGTCCCGCATGCTCCATTTCTAAGAACAAAATTACCCTGTTATAAAATAAATAAACTTCTTCCCTTGCCTATTGTAAGATTGGATCGAATTCACATATTTTTTTTGGAATCTTTCGAATTCAATATTCGTTTCCAATTCAGATACTTTTTTGTGCCTGGGCTTTGGTCAGACTCACACACATAGCGGAGAATGTTTTGTTTCAATAAATCAATATTGTAAAGTACCTATTGCTCAAAGCAGTCAAATTTGGAGATACCATGTCTCCGTAAAATAATAGAAAGGATTTTTTTGTTCTGAATAATAAAGCTACTTCTAGGTACCTGCTATTATGTATGTATGGGTAACCAAGTTACCGATGCTTTACAGATGTGATGTACCTATGTCTGTTATATAATGGTCGCTAAGAAACGGAAGACTATATCTATAACATTGTTTTCCGTTCCTTCGTACGAGAGCTGGGCGATTCGAAATGGTGTGCGAGCAGGTCATTAATTGACTCGTGTCTTTTTATGTCCCTAAGTGGGGTCAAAAAGGGAGTAGGTATGTTATAATATTATGTTTAATATGCACTTATCTATCAATTGATATTGTACGTAAAAGGTACATAGTATATATACCTACTGTAAAAATAAATAAATATTGTAACAATATTATTACAATGAATATATTATCACTTACCTAATTATAAATCGATTATTTATGTGGACCTGGATAGGCAGTGAATGGAATAATTATATCCAATAGTAATTACTAAAATAATCCAACCAGCAGCAAAACCTGTCGGAAGGCAGGCATAGGAAAGTTTGATAAATTAATCGATTGTTCTATTTGTGACTTCTTGAAGCAATAGTTGTATGTAGGAACAATATTTCCCGAAGCGAACATATTTTATTATTGTCATAGAAACTACCGACTTTCAGGCTAATAATATACCTACCTATGTTTGAATAATATATATCTGGTGAATGGAACTGTTTAAAAATACCAAGTTACGAACGAACCTAACCAATTATTATATGTAATTATTTACAGAATAGACAATATTATAAAAATAAGCGGCAAGCACGTCTAAAACGGCAAATTTCTGCAGAATGTTCCCTGTGACGGGGAATTCGTGTAGTAGTCAATACATACGAATTCAATATTATTATCCTGCGTTATCTACCTGGCAGTAGGTACTATTGTTTGCGAACACAAAATGAGCACAGATGAAATGGACTAATTTTGTAGATGAGTTCGAATGAGATAGGTACACCAATAAGCCATCCTCTCACATTGTTTTTTTGACAATTCGACAGTATCCGACTTCTTTGTATTTTAACTTTATTATCTATCGGGTTCTTTGTAAATCTGTAAATAATTTACGGGCTAGGGTGGAGTTACAAAAGAGGGTGTAGTTGGAATTTTTCTTAAATACCTAAATATGAAATTCTGCGAGCGTTACATGGGGCCTAAGGCCCCATGTAACTTGGTTCTAGAACTTGGTGTAATCCAAATTGCGTGGTTTTATAGAGAATGTTAAGGCCCCATGTAACGCTCGCAGAATTTCATATTTAGGTATTTGAGCAAAATTCCAATAACGCCTAATTTTTGTAGGTCCACCCATGTCATAAATAATATTAATATTTACAAAAGAACCTGATAGATAGCAAACTTGACGAATATTAGCAAAACAATAAGGAAAGGCCTGTATACCTGTCTCCTTCGAACTTATCTACAGAGGTGTAAGTCCGTTTCATGGGTACCTACGTCCTTTGTTAGTAGGGCAGGTAACGGTTTCTTCCAATTTTTGGTAAAAATAAAAGTTTAGTGTGATTTAGATAATATCATCGGTTTTCTAATGAATTGGTTAGGTTCGTCCGTAACCCGGTATTTTCGTTTAATCACTTTCACGCAAATTTTTTTTTACCCATCACGCCGTGTCCCGTAAGGGGTAGGCAGAGAGAACGGACCTCCACTCTTTTCTATCCAAGCATACTTCTTTCGCTTCTTCCACCGACTTTCACGCAAAATATTTTTCGTAGATAATATGACAAAAACAATCTAACTACGGGAATGTGTACTTTAAAACATTTTAAATTTAAAAAAAATATTTATAGGTATTATTCGTTTGAAAGTAGTTTCTTTGACAAAAATAAACAGATGTCTTTGGCAGGAAATATAATATGTTGAACATAGGAACTCACATCACCACAGTATTGTTCCTATACGTACAACTCTTTACGCCCCGATCAATCTTACGCGAGTTCAATGACTTTCGCTCACCTCTGCTTCGAAGGAATATAATACAGTGTAAAAGACTCTTTTCTTCGAGAACATTCGCAGGGTTGTAAACCATTAGTTGGGTAGGTACTCTACCTACATAATAGCAGGTAGGTAGAAGTGACGGTGATTTTTAGAACAATAGCAAACCCTTCTTATTGTTTACGCAGTGTCTCTGACTTTACTCGCAATCTCGTTTTTTGTTAGTTTTTAGACAAATGTGGCATTTTACAATATTGTTTCTTCTGTATATAATCAAATATAATAATTCGTTAGGTTCGTTCGTAACTCGGTATTTTCTTTGAAACAGTTCCACGCGAACTATTTATCATACATAATTTCATACCTATACAATCCAACTACGGAAATATTTTTCATACTGAGGTAGGTATGTTATTTGTCTGAAAGCCTATAGTTTCTATGACAACAATAAAAGATGTCCGCGGCGGGAAATATTGTTCCTACATGCAACTCTTCAAATGGAGAATGAGAAGTCATGAGAAGTCGTCAAATGGAACAATCAATTTATCAAACTTTCCTATGTCTGTCGTCAGACAGGTTTTGCTGCTGGTTGGATTCGATAATATTTTCATTTACAGCCTACATATATCCGCATAAAACATATTTTTTTATATATTATACGTAGTTTCCTATTCAATTCATTATTGTTACAATATACCTATATATAAGGTACAATATCGATCGATAATTTTTTTAATGAATCTGGGCTCACTCAAAGTGAACACAAATATACTTTTGACATCTTTCACACAAAACAAAGCTTGTGTTTTTAAAGTGGAAATGGTCAGCACCGGGATTCGAACCCACGACCTCCAATACGCTCTACGTACGAGGTTCCGTCGCCGACTTTGTAACTGAAGGTCGTGGGTTGGGTTCCAGTTGCCGACCACCTTCCTCTTTCACGGCACAAGCTTTTATAGTAGCCTAGTGAGGTGGTTGTAATATGCACAAAACAGCGCGTTTTATTGTCCTGTTTATTATTATTTTTACAGCTTCAATGACATATTTGAAAGACACATTATGTGAAAAATAATAAATAAATTTGCATACATATATAAAAAAATGTACAAATTTCGGACCCGACCGGGATTTGAACCCGGAACCTCTTGATCAGAAATTAAAAAGTACCTTTACCACTAGGCTACCGATAGTGAACAATAAAATTATTGTGGAGATGTTTGACAATATTGCAATCCCTTATAATTAATCTGATCGGCCGGCAGTCGACCATAAAAAAAAGAAGGATGAAAGCTACCACATTATTTAGGTGTTGAGAAATGCAGCATAAAGTAATTCGTCACAATTACTATGAAAGTGCCCTGAACTCCACCTAAAAAGTATTGAATTTTGTACGCGACATTTATTATTATTATTTGGCTGTATAACTGACACGCAAACCCGGAAACAAGAAAATCATGTTTGTGTGAAATCTGTAGATAAATACAATACTTTTCAAAAGATCATAAAAGTCATTCAGAGAGAATCAAGCCAATCAAATCAAGGAACACACAATAGCATTATTTTGTGGGTTGGGCCAGAAAAATTCCATTGTACAACTAGCCCTCTAATAAAATCTAACTAGAAAATAATTTAACAAGATTTTGATTAGATTTTAATGAGAATTTAAGTTTTTTGGATTTTCCAGGAAAACAAAGACGAAATTTAAAAAAGTTACACGCTAATTTATTGAGTTGGCTTAATCGTTAAAATATCCAGAAACTTGCGTATCTATAAGTATTATATTTTTTGAGTTATCTATCGAGAAAAATTTGCGAGATGTTCCAGTAAAATGAAAATTACTCGAAAAGCATGCTTTTATTAAAAAATCTGCCAGCCTAACTTTTTAAATTAAAGTTCATTCTACAATAAATCGTAACTTTCAGCTTTGTATATTACGGACTTGCAGAGTAATCTATTTGGTAAAACTGCCAAAAACGGGTGTTTTCGGGGAAAGGCCCCTTAATAGCAGCTTCCACTGTGAACGTCCTCCTCAATTATTATAATCATTTATTATTTTTATCAATTCAATTCCGACGGATGGATCTGTTTTAAACGATATTTTGAAACGCGCATTTTGTCAATTGCGCTAACAGCTCGTATGAACTATCAAACAACTGATATTTTTATGTCACACTTCACAAGGTTACTTTAAAGTATAATAATAATTGTCAAAAGCACTAGGTAAGAAGGTTGCGTTGGCAAAGTTTATACCTATAAGTAATGGTTAAGTTTTCTTAAATTTTATAATGTTCAGCGAAACTCTTTTAATAAGAACTTTTTTTTTCAAAATTATGACAATGTTACTACATGCGGTAACAATATTTACATAGTTCTAAACTGACACATTCACCGCTATTTAATAGCAGTACCATACTCTTGGGAAAACAGACCATTAGGTTTTAAATCAACCCGTTTCTTAACCTATAAATGAAACAAAACCGGGGCCAACCATTTAATCAACATGTTTTGTACCATGCAACTCGCACTCATTGCCTATTTATATGAATTCTTTAATCGTCCAGTTTTTTTTACCCACCCATGTCTCCCCTTGATTTTTTCTTCAATGATCAGCAGCTAGTATGTTGTTATCTTCTCTTATTTTATGGCGCTGTTCTTCAGCAATTTCTTATCAAAAATTTCCCAATTTAGTGCCTCTGAATTGATGACCATATCCATTCAACATTTTTCAATGAAGCCATGCACATCTCTATTCTGTTCATCATATTCAAATATTCATGTACTAATTGCAAAATATTTTTGCAGCTATGTGGATGACATACAATCGCCAGGGCTGTCGAACAGGAAGCCTCTACAGACCCAGAAGTCCACCATCCACCTCAGAAGGCAACAGGCGGTGTGTGTCCGTCGAGCTTACAAATCCTATGGCTCCAAGAAGAATCCAAATGTCATCCTTGATGGAATGAATATGACTGTACCCAAAGGATCCATGTATGTTAGAAACCGCATTTTCAAAATGTATTTTCAGCAGTCTCATTTAGCCAAATAGGTACCTACTCAAAAACATAATATAGATGGAATGATTGGACAACTAACAACAAAATTATTGGAACAAAAACCCCTCTATAGATAACGAAGAAGTCCTTTTATGAAAGCTTGCTTGTTTCCGGCATTCTAGAAAAGAGCTCAGGAAAATAGGACCAATTATGACATTTGCTAGGATATCAGATTAATGGTTTTGGAATGGTTCACAAAACAAGATACTTTTGCTCATATACATATATAGGGTCTCCACAACTTATTTATCGAATTCGCATAAAAATCTTGGTACAAATTATGTTGGTGAAACCATCACAAGCATTCAAAATTACAAATATCTTTTTGATTTTATGACACACATGGTTAACGAACACCTATAAATAGTAATATGTCTCTTAATGTCAAAAGTCCTCTGGACACCCCATATTGTCAGATATTTGTATTTCATTTTTATATCATTGATTTCTCAAAAAAACTCAATTTCTTTTCATAATTTCAGTTATGGTCTTCTCGGTGCTTCCGGCTGTGGTAAAACAACCTTATTGTCATGTATAGTCGGTAGAAGGGTTTTAAACTCTGGAGAAATATGGGTTCTTGGTGGTCGACCAGGATCACGAGGTAGTGGAGTACCTGGACCCAGAATAGGATATATGCCACAGGTATCAACATTCAATACATACCTAATGCAATAATTACAAAATATTTGCATTTAAAACACAAAACATTGATTTCTTTTTCCACAGTCCAATGTTTTGAATTATTCTACTCACTAAATGTACCTATGTTTGTACTAGTAAGTGGTTACCCACTACCCAGCATGTATACTACTACGATTGTTTGAGAAAATCCACACAATAACTACAAAAATAATATAACATTCTGGTGAGAAAGACAGCTCGGTGTTTTTGTGCTGACAGTCTGTATTATGTGCCAAATTCACACTAATGCGGTCAGAATTAAAGAAGCATGATGCCCAAAACATTTTTCAAACAAACAGTCACACATTTTTATCATGTATAGTCACACATTTTTCAAAATAATAAAATCATCACAGGATAACTTCAACAAATAATATTGTTTTTTTTTTATCTTACAGGAAACAGCACTCTTTGGCGAGTTCACAATTAAAGAGACAATGATCTATTTTGGATGGATCAATGGAATGAAGACCAAAGAAATTGAAGACAAAGTTGACTTCTTAGTGAAACTTTTGCAATTGCCATCTCCAAACAAGTATGTAAAATTGAACATAATACCAAATATTAGGCAGACCTCTCACCATTTTTTCCGGTTTTTTTCTCTGAAATCATCAGATATTCCTTTCGCGGTTATAAACCACTGCAAATTTCTCAATTATTGCAAAATGGATTTTGTAAAAATTTTCATAGAAAGTGGAAAACTTCTGTTTGCGGAACAACCGAAAATTTCGTATATAATTTTAATTAAGGAGCACTCTTTTACCTACGCATTTCAAACAAACGCGGTTTTTTTTTTAGTGTGATGTGGACCTAAATAATAAAACAAAAATAATTGCACAAATATATTTTTATATTATGAACAATATTTTATTATAATAATATGCACTTTTGATATATTGATACATCCTTTTTGATAAAACGATTTTCCTATCACATATTACCACAAACACAACTGCCATGCTCGAGCTGTTGTCAACGACTAAAACACCTTTTTATTAAGAAGTTTAAAAATAATAGAGAAAATGGAAGAAATTGTATCTTACGTTACTGCAAGTATAATTGCAAAGTTCAGCGATGATTAAAACTGTAATGCATGTCATAAGAAAGTACATGTACATCACTGAATCATTATGTAGATTTTTTTTAAATGAAATGATATTCCAGATATGTAAAGTTGTTATCCGGAGGACAGCAGAGAAGAACTTCACTAGCAGCTGCACTCATACATCAACCAGAACTTTTAATTCTAGATGAACCTACAGTGGGAGTTGATCCAATTCTTAGACAAAGGTTTGTTGAAATATTTTTCGAAATACCCTCACGAGATAATTATACTTGTATGATTTTTATTTCTTACCTATAACCTCATCTCTGTTTTTTTTTGCTTTTTTAGTATATGGGATCATTTAGTTGAAATAACTAGTGAAGGCAAAACAACAGTTATAATTACGACACATTATATAGACGAGACCAGACAAGCTCATATGGTAAGTTGAAGGAATTTTCATTTGCCAAAGATCCAAGAAAAATGCCCAAAATAAAATGCAAGGGATACAATATCTTTGTGTCATGCTTAAAGAAGTGTAAAGAGAAACATACAAGACTAGTTTTGAGATAAGTAAACAATATTTTTTTGTATTTTATAGATTGGGCTTATGAGAGGGGGTAAATTTTTGGCCGAAGAATCTCCGGATGACTTGATGGCAAAATTTGCAGCCGAGAGCTTAGAAGAGGTATTTTTAAAACTATCCATCATTCAGAACAAGGGCAAAAGGAGACGATCCAGCATAGTTCAAGAAGTTACTGAAGCAATTCCAGTTCCTGATGATATTCCTGTGAGTAAATCTTAACTAAGTTTGGAATATTTCAAAACTATTATCAAACTCTTATCATTATTAATTCCACTGTATACAGGGTGACTGGTGATTCAATACATTCCTTGAAAGGGGTTATACTAGAGCAAATTTGCAACAATTTTGTTCCCATTGACCAGGGGCAAATGCCAGTGGTTTTCAAGTTACTTAACTTTTTAGAGTTTTTTTAAGTTTTCCACCTTTTGAGCTAAAACTGAAAATTGTGAAAAAAGTACTCCACTTTGGGAACTAAAAATACATTTTACTAATAGATTATGAATGAAGGAATGTTTTAAATAAAAAAAACGGTAAAGAAAATTTGGGAAATCTCAGGAATAAAACGTTCTTAAAACACAAGTCAGTGTTTTTTTTTATTTTTATTTTCGATTTTTCGAAAAGAACCACTAAAAAAATTGTAATACACTTGGCGTAAAAACCACGTAGAAAATTTCCTCAATTAATAAGCTTTCCGAAAAGGTAAAAATGTTTTCCATTTTAATACAGGTTTGGAAAATAAACCTTATTAAATTATTTCAAATTTATCATACTTGGATGATCTGTATCAACAAAATTGTTGTCTTGTAGAAATAAAAAAATGGCAAAATTAACAATATTATGTATATACATAAAAGTACTATCATTGAAAAAAATATACATGCATATTGCGCCTGTTCTGTAGGGGTGAGAAGACAAAGAACGCTGGTTCCGACTGGCGCAAAGAATATTCCTATGTATTTGAATGGGTATGCCGGAAAGCGGGTTCCTGTATAGCTGGTTGTCTTTGGACCAACTGTCGGTGAGCTTACTCTCTGAAGATGGCTTCTGACTCCCAAATAAATCTCATTTAATTTACTGAAAATTATTGGGAAATTCAAATCCCTCAAATACCTAACAGCCGGTTTCATAAAAAATAAAGGAGACTAAGTTTCCTTTAAAAAATAACGCGTTTCATAACAACAAAATGTCATTTTAAACCCGACTTTATGTTAAAGTCTCGTTAGGGGGCGTTCAAGTATTACGTAACGCAATTTTTGAAGATTTTTGACCCCCCCTCCCCCCCATGTAACGCGCCGTAACGTTTTTCTGTACCCCCCCCCTCCCCCCCCTAAATGTTACGTAACACCCAAGAGACTATTTTTTTACTGAACTCTCGTAAAAAAATAAAAGGGTTTCAAAGAGTTCCTTTGCTAACTTCGGAGAAAAAAAAAACACTATTTATATGTTCCATAAATTTATCTTTATTTTTTCTTTTGCTGTTTTCCAAATTTTGGCATAGCTGCGTTGGCAAGTCCAGTTGATGATGTAAATCCCCCCTTTTGACCACTAACGAATGCTGACAACGAAAATAAAATAAAAATGACGTAAGTATAATACAGTCGAGGGATTCCCCGTAAAAAATAAAAGATTTGCTAACTTGAGAGGGCGAAATAAAAATTACATACAATGCAGTCGAGGGACTCCCCGTAAGACTTAAACGAAAAAGGTTCCTTTTTTCGCAGAGCGAAAAATTCTTACGCTTAGGGTGAAAACACGTAGAAAGCCGATTCCGACCGGCGCAAAGAATGTTGTCTATGGTTTCAATGCATTAAATGGGCATGCCGGAAAGCAGGTTTCTGCTTTTGCTGTGCGTATCCCCATTCAACTGCATAGAAACATTCTTTGCGCCGGTCGGCGCGGGTCGGATTCGGCATTCTACGTGTTTCCACCAAAAGCTTTAACATCGGAGAACAAAATAAAAATGACGTACGGTACAATCGAGGGACTTCCCGTAAAACATTGTCGAAAAGGGTTCCTTTGCTAACTTCGGAGAAAAAAAATGATGTACAGTACAATCGAGGGACTTCCCGTAAAACATAAACGAAAAGGGTGCCCAACTTCGGAGAAAAAAAAACAAAAATGACGTACAGTACAATCGAGGGATTCCCCGTAAAACATAAACGAAAAGGATTGCCCAACTTGGAAGATTTATTTCCCAATTTTTTTTATTTAAGAAAAAAAAATACCGTTACGTAACGAGTTGTTCAAACCCCCCCCTCCCGCCCTCGTAACGCACAGTAACGTTTTGCAAGACCCCCCCTCCCCCCCAAATTGCGTTACGTAATACTTGAACGCCCCCTTATTGGCACTAAAGCCGACTTTAGTGTAGTTCAATCTTTTAACATCGGAGTTCATAGAAAATTTTGTGGCGCTTTAACTGTGACAAATTATGAACATTTGTATACGGTGACACTGTGGACAATAATGACCGAAATAGGGTGGAAAACATGGCAAAACGGGAAGTATATTATGGTTTTACTGATTTAATTTACTAATTCATAAACCGTAATAATAAATAATTAACAACAATAATGCTTTATTGAGAAACGAAATTGACAGATGAACAAAAATTCCGCGAAAATATTAGTAAACAACCTATGTTTTCCATAGATTTCCATGGTAACACTATCAACTGCTACCAACTTTCAAATATTTTTTTTATGAAAAACGTCTACCTAAAGGAGACTTTAAAATTTAAAGGTTCCTTTAGCTAAAGAGTTCTTTAGTCGCTTTTTTTTGAAACCGGCCGTAAATCTATCCAATACTGTTTTAATTTTATATTATGTAAGTTTAAGGTGTTCTTATAGTCTATAGACTTGAGTATGTAAATGTACACACAACACTTCACATTTAGGCCACTTCACTTTTTCAAAGTTCCATAAATTCTATATTGAACCAGGTATAATTATTGAACAGTTAAAAACGAAAAGCTTAAAATGATTTTTCTATTTACAATTTATATTATATGTAATGACTCTAGGTTTGTTTTTATAGAACCCGGATGTAGTAGATGTTGAAGAGGCCGGAGTTGGAGAGATATCTGGAGAGTTTGGAGACAACATCTCTATGACCAGCAGGGGAAAGAAGCCCTCGCAAGAAGAGTGAGTAATAATTGCTTTATTTATTCAATCACGTACAGTCTTAGGCTATTAACGTAACGTCGGGTGCAAAAAATTCGCACAATGTTGCATCAAATTTAGTTTACATGTTCTGTACCCCTATTCTGTAGCAAGTGTAGGGTAGTCACTTGAAAAATGGTGACTATTAGGCGATACATTTTGTATGAAAAACGTCTATACGTATCGAATGCGAGAATCGCATATATACGTTTTTCATACAAAATGTATCGCCTAATAGTCACCTTTTTTCAAGTGACTACCCTACACTTGCTACAGAATAGGGTTCCTCTTATGGATATCTATGTGTTGATGGATATGGATTGCTGATTTCAGAGTGTTTGGAGATACTTTACCGCCTGAAGAAGAAGCACCGCCGCTCACTTGTATGGACAGATTTAAACCAGTACAATCATGTCACATGAAAGCCCTCGTATGGAAAAACGTCTTGACACTTATCCGGAATACTGCGTAAGAATTACTTTAATATTATTTCATAATTACTTAGGTTCTTCTTAAACTAGTCATCCTCACTCTCGAGAGAAATAGTCCTCATGTTCGGCAGATTATGGGTGGTTTAATAAATTAGCACCTCCAAAAAACAAATTGTAGTTTTTAACTTTTAATTGCCAAGTTGAACTTACATGCATTTTCTTTGCTACAAATTTCGAAACATTTCTGAAGAACTAGATTTCCTACAATAAAGAGCAAATTATAGAAAGTGATTATTATAACAATCCCCACCATATCTGCCACATTTTATGTTATATTATTTGTAATTGGTATAAGTACCTATTTGTCTTTTTTAAAGTAAGTGGTGTATTCTTGAACTTGTAAATACGTATTTCATAAAAACTACAACAGATGGTATTTCTGCAGTAGATTATCCTTTTTTCATGCTGTAAATTTATTTAATTGATTAAGAAAACCTATGACTACTGGAACAAAATGTGATTCTAAATTTATTATTATTTGGATAACTTATATAGCGCCATTTTGTGAAAAAGTTCCACCAAGGGCGACCATCCTTGAATCACATTGTTAAGTAGAAGTTTTGGAAAAATATCTGGGCAGAAAGAATAAAATATATCATAATATGTCGTTTTTTTGTGCTAAGGTGTTCTTGAAAGTGTGCATGATTTTCTATGGGTCCATGATGGCTGAAAAGGGCTAGAAAAAGCTACTGCACTGTGTTGTTTGTTGCTTCACAATAAACCAATTTATTGATAACAATGTTGTGAAAGGGTGTGCTTTGTTATTTTATAAAAAATCCATTTAGCAATATTGATTGTTTCGTATTTCTTATTACAGTATAATGTTTTTTATCATCGTACTACCCGTTTCACAAATCATCCTCTTTTGCATCACTATTGGTCACAATCCGGAAGGACTCAATATAGCGTATGTCAATAGAGAATTACCTGAAGATCAAATGCTGCAGAAGTGCAATCCTGATATAAACAAATGTGACTATAAACTAATGAGCTGTAAATTTTTAAAATGTCTCGAGGATAGAAAGGCTAACATGGTTAGTATACTCTTATCTTTAGCATTGTAATGAATTTTGACTGACACCCGATCTTATAAACATCCCTTAGTCAAATTTTGGTGATATTTTACCATCCGCCTGAATGTCAGTAAGGCATTCGTGAATTGATAGTTTGTTTGACATTTTTCTGTTTTCATACCAATTTTAATTTATTGCGTAATTTCTTCTTCTAGTGATTCTTCTTTTTTTATTTTATGTATCATCTATTGACCTTCATTTAGGTACTTAGACTCGTCAAATACATAATGTTGATGGTGCAATAAGGAATATTTGCATCAATAAACCGGTGAAAAGTTGTGGGAACATGCACAAAATAATTTTGACCAATTTTTTAGAGCTTTTACTCCATAGTGCATCATTCTGTACTATAGTAACCAACAGATAGATTTAACTTACAGATATTTGGTCTGTAATGGCCCTAAGTAATATGTAGTTCACTATGAGTAATGAACGTACACTTGAATGTTACAGGTTCCTTATAAAACAGAAGCAGAAGCAATGGCCGCAGCTCTTAAAGGAAAGGCCTGGGGTGTAATAACTATCCCAGCAGGATTTTCAGCAGCCTTGGAAAATCGGTTTGAAAATGTGAATAGGTCTGTAGAAGCGGTTGAAGATTCCACCATTGGTGTTCATTTGGACACATCAAGTATGAAATTATAATAGTACCTATAAACAGAGAAACCTCCAATAGTTATCAAATTTAATATTAAGTAAAACATATTACATAATATGGGAAAAATGTTTCCTCTATTCTTCACAAAAAGTCACAAGGAAGAGAAAGTTTTAACTAGTACATAATGTCTAAAACATAAGTTTTTGCTGATGCTTCAAAGTTTGACAAAAATGTGTCCCAGCTTTATCACTGAATAAATTTACCAACTTATGTGGTGAAGCTTTTCAATGGTTTTACATTAAGGATGACTTTCGTGAGGGACATTTTTTCAAGGAGAATTAGTTATGAGTACTTTGTCTGGTCTGAATACAAATTTGAAAAAATGGGTGAGGGGAACGAGCACTAAACACAGACTAATGCACTAGCGCAGAAGTCGTGGCTCTCAAGTAAATGTCGTGAAAACGGGACTTTCCATTCAGTGAAACTCCAATATCATACTGGTAATGCGAAATGTCGCATGTAAAGGGGGCAACTATTTCACATTTTTTTACAAATTGCACGACACTACTTAAGCTATATATCATCTTACATTCCCAGTTTTTCAACGAATACAGTCAAAAGTAACAATTTTCAATAATTACCTTTTACATTTTACTTATTCTAGATAAACAAATTGAGTACCTTCTGTTGAGAGATTTCTATGATAGTTATAACACTTTTGCTGACCAACATTCCAAATCTTGCAATATTCTCAAAGGACACTTTTTCCAAGTTCCCATGCAGGTAATAATTCTATGTTTGTAAATTATTAAATATTCTTACGAGTTTGTAATACGTTTTTAATGTTTCAGATCACGGACCCCATTTACGGAGATAAAGATGGAGAATTTACAGATTTTGCAGGACCTGGAGTTATTTTGACGTAATTTCTTTATATTTTTCATTTTATTTTCATAGTGCTTTAAGGACAGCTTGACTGTCACTGAGAATATAAACAGTTTTATCGCTTGTAGCTCTGTTTAGTATCTCTTGTGCACATGTCAGTATGGTGCATGCTTCCGCCTGGAATACTGTAACGTATTCCTGCTCCTGTTCCCGATGCCATTTTTTAGCCGTCCGTAAACCATATCACACTATTCTCCTCCTTGTTTCCATTAGTCTCTTGAAAGGACTTTATTGGTTTGAAACGCCTAATAATTTTTGAAAAAATTACAGAATCATTTTCTTCTTGGCTGTTGCCCTCACATCTGTGGCGATGGTGGTGGAAAGAAACGAAGGAATCTTAGAGAGATCTTTAGTTTCTGGAATTACAGGTACAAAACAATACTGAAGAAAAATTGTCTTATTATCTGAATAATAAAATGTAGAAATATATCATACAATTTTAACCTTTCAGGAACAGAAATATTGTTCTCGCATGTAATTGTGCAGTTCATACTGATGTGCTTACAAACATTGTTGGTGCTTGTATTTTCGTTTGCTGTATTTGGATTGACAGTGAAAGGACCGCTCATATGGGTCATCATACTGACTCTGCTCACTGGAATATGCGGGATGACATTCGGTTTGTACAATTAACTCTCCTCCAAGTCAACCAATAATATCAGTATAATTCTCTTTTATAAATATCTTCATCTTCAATTTCCAGGCTTTGTGGTGTCTTGTATTTGTGACACAGAAAGAACAGCGACGTACCTGTCTCTGGGATCATTTCTTCCCATGATCATGTTATGTGGGATAATCTGGCCAGTTGAAGGAATGCACAAAGTGCTACGCTACATCAGTTATTTGCTGCCCTTAACCAAATGTACGGAGAGTTTGAGATCTATTTTGCAAAAAGGATGGGGAATCGCAACATCAGATGTTTATTTAGGATATGTATCCATCACTATTTGGATTGCTATTTATTTGACGACAAGTATTTTGCTCATTAAATTCAAAAAAGGTTGAACACAAAAAATGAACAATTTTAGGTCAATTATTATTTTTCATTTTTAAACAGTTAATACAAAAAAAAATCCACTAGAATAATTAAAAAATGAATGTTTAATAAACGGGTCGTCTTAACGGACACTGTATTGGTGATATTTTATATTAATTTGTTCAATTCAGTTGTGTTATTACTAATGTTTATAAACCTGTACTGTATATTGGCTCTGCAGGTTTTTGATAGAATTTTTTAATAAAACAGTTGGCCATAGATTTCTCATACTATTGCAACATTCAGAATAAGAACTATATACGAGATGAGAATAAAATGTACAGAAAATTTATCAATAATTATCTGAGGGACTATTATTAAAAAAATATAGAGGAGCAGTAAAGGTACTTCCGTAATTTCTTAGAGGTTCCAGTGTACTCTCTACTCCCAAGTGACTAAGTGTGCATATACAACAAACGAACAAAGAGCCAGAGCTTAACTTTCTTTTTTTGCTGGTATAAACCAGGAAACAACAATTAATTAATGAGCGATGACAGATTATGCGCACCAAAGTTCTTTCTTGGTGTTGTTTCTTTGATGACCATATCAACGATTAAGAAAATATAATCTTATTTCCAGCTCTGGCTCTATGTTTGTTTGGTGTAAACACACACTAAGAAGCTTTCCGTAGAACTTATTTGAGTTTGTTATCTGAAAATTGGTTTGCTGTCCAAAATTAACTGATCACACGCTGTATTTTTTTCTAACATTGCTTAATATTTTTTCTTTTTAATATTAGCTAGTTTTAATTTTTTATATTTTTAGAATAGAAATATTTTTGTTATTTAGGGATGATAATATAAAAAAATAACCATTAAAGTGCAATTTAATTTATTTATTTTAATTGATGTCTTAAAATGCAACAATACCAGGCAAAAAACAATGATAAGACAATAATAAAAATGATATTTCTTTCTTATTTTCAGTATACTGAACTGTCGTTTTATCGCCGTGTATCTGTCGTATAAATGTATTACTTAAAGCATACTTCATTATTTGTTATGTAAATCTCTGAAGTGTGAAATAGGTAGTTTTAATTATTTTTTATTAATTCTTATACCGTGATTCAAGAGCTGAATTTTTACATTCTTAGAATTACACTTCATTCCGAAATGAATTATTTAGAGGTTCCTTGATAAAAAAAAGGATGTAGGTATTTGAAATCAACCAAATATTTGATAAATAAATCTTCCATCTTCAGTACATTTAAAAGAAAGATATAAATTTATTTGACCTGGATTTAGTTTTGATGTTTATTTTCTTTTTAATATGCATTTATAAACTTCAGTGTAAAGAATGTGTAAGTATCCACGCGGATTTTATTTGTAAAATATTTGAATATTGATTTTGGTATAACATTATTTTTGTGATGTCATTTTACAGGGTTGTTAATAATTATTATTGTCTTTATATTTATTGAATAAATTAATTGATAAACTGAAATGAATGTTTGGAAAAACATAATAGTCTGAAATATTCATATGAAGTTTAAGTAGTCATTGATAATGATCGTACAAAGATGTCACTCTTGCCCTTAGTGTAAGTGGAATCACTCTGAGCAGGCACCATAGATCCATAGTGTAGCTCTATGGCTTTGTTTGCTATAGCTTCTTCCGCATTTTCGGGTATCTGCAAGAAAGAAAGAAAGCAAATTGGTATACTGATTGACTGCTTTTTTATGGTACCTAATACCAAACAATGATAAGTTCTGCTAGACTTACTTCTTGAAGACATTTCAACACTTGTTCTGAATTTTTACATTTAAGAAGATTTCTTCGTAAAGTCATTATAATAGTAAATGCGACTGATATCAATATATTTGTTGAACCACCACATATTTTGTCCCAAATTCTGAAAGAATAATTATTTACTGATTGAGACAGTTTTTAATTGACTAATACTTACCAAGATAGAAATTTCTTCATAGGTAGATTACAAAGTTTAAATTTTAATGTTTCAAAAAAGGCCTTTGAAATATTGACAAGCAGTGATTTCTTATCTGTGCATGGTTACTCCAGAAGTGTATTGTTTAATAATCAAGATTATAAACAATTAATAATTGAGGGACATAATTGCATGTTCAATAAGATAAAAGCTGAAAAGGGTCTGTAATACATGACCAAGAATAGTGAGCAAGGGGCAAGGATTATGAGAGAGGTGCAGTAGAGGAAAGGAAATCATTTAATTGTGTTCAAATTGTCATGGGTTCAAATCTCGGTGCCGACCATTTCCAATTTCATGATACAACCCTTCGGTTAGTGCGAAATATGTCAAAAATATATTTGTGTTCACTTGAGTTAGCCCAGATTCATTAAAAAAAAAAGAGAGAAGAGCATTGAAAAGAGTCTGATATCTTCAGGTAATTGGTTTCATTAAAAATAAAATGAATAATGTGTTGGGATTTGAAATATGCGGCAGGTAGCACAGAAAGGCCATGAAATAATAAAATTTTGAAATATCTAAAATATAAAGTAGCTATTAAATTAGTAAAGATGAAGCATTATGTCTTTTACTTACTTTACTAATGCTAATTCATCCAAAATACCTGCGTAGCAATTGCTAAACCACTTCTCTAAAGGAATTATATCAACGGCATTTTTATCCTGCAAATATCTGAAAAATGTGGTATAAGATAATTTAGGATAACTATAAGTTAAAAATAGTATGAACTATAATGTGCATAAAACTATACACAAGGGGACGTCCATTAATCACGTGATGTTTTTTTGCAACTTTTTAGACACCCCCTCCCCCCTGGTGATATTTGGTGATTTCTCAGAATACCCCCCTCCCTCCTCCCAAAAATCACGTGTACTTTTTTAGTACAAAGAATTAAGAAACTTTTTTGAAATTTATGAAAATGCAACTGTTTCTTTAAATTCATCAGAAAAAATAAATGCACGTGATTTTCTCTTTAGACCCCCCCTCCCCCTTTTGGGCTCACATGATTAATGGACGCCCCCCAATGTGTAAAATAATGAGCTTTAATATGCATAAAATGGCACAAGACACCAATAAGAAACCTCTTATAACGAACAAGAAAAAATGGGAAAAAGTTATTCCCTTAAAGAGCGAAATTTCGCATAACGAGTATGAAACTCTAGTTTCACAGAAAGGGTAGTCCCATTTTCATATTTAATTGTGAGCCGTGACTTTCCTGCCAGTGCATTAGATCGTGTTTAGTTCCACTAAATCATTTTTCCAAATTTGTATCCAGACATTAGGTAAGTACCTACTTGATTTAATTTATGTGCAAAGTAAACCTAATCACCCTTGAAAAAATATCCCCGAAGAAAAAAACCACAAGAAGATAAAAAAATCATTAAATAGCTTCACTATAGTAAGGAGGTGGAAGAATCTGGGCTAGTTATCCTTTAAAGAAAGTTGTTACCAGTTACACTCCTCAAAATGCATAAGTAATTTACCAATTAACATAGAAAAAAGTATTTTTTCCGCATGGAACGCATTATCGTACGATTTGTATGGGAATTTTTTTCTTCAATTACGAGTAATACTCTGGAATGATTTGTGCTCGTTATATAAGGTTCTTTTAATGAATAGACTGAACTTACTTGTAAAGATCTGGATCTTCCCTTTCTATCAGAGACTTGGTTTGATCAACAAATTTTGGTATGTCCTTGCTAAAGTGGTCAACGAGGCCACAGAAACCTTTCGCCAACCAATAAACATCCACATCCTCGTCATACATTTGTAATAAAGATTCTGAGATTGGAACAATTGGATTATCCATCTAAAACAGAATATTCACATGATAACTATGTAGATAGACAGACTTGTGAAATAAAAACGAATAAACGCGTGGAATGAAACAAAGTGATATATTTATTATTACAGCAGGGCCTGCTTCCTCCTAGGAGGTCACCATCACTGTGTAACATTGTGGAACTAATGTGACTTTTTGAACACAGGAGGTGCATTGGGGTCTCAAATGACCCTATTCAACCTACAGAGCCGTCTTGAGTTCTTGTAATGATGCTATGGGATAGTAGGTTCCTTGCGAATTTTGATTATAGGTGTTAACTAGGATCTGTTTTTGACCCTGGGTGTCAATCCAGAATTTGAATGACTGTTCATTACAGAAGAACACTAATATTTTGCTTTTCTAAATAACAAAGAATAGTTCAGGTCCACAAAAATTCCTTCCAGATCCGGCTATTGAAAGCTTGTCTGGTTAATGCAAGATTACCTTTTTTTGTTTCCTAAGGTATTTAATACATTCTTACAGAAGAGATTTGACAATTTGAAACTGCCCTGATGATACACAGTTTCAAATTGTCACATCACCTGATGCATGATCATGAGCTATTTGTGATGTAGCCAGAATTTTAAACATCTATCGTTCTCCAAAGTTACATAATATATTCAATAGTACACCTTATGACTTGAGCGCTTTCTAAACAGGTCATACATCTAAAAAAAAGAAAGAAGAAGACTTACTTGAAGGTTTACACCATAATGCAACTTCCCAGTTTCCAACAAAAACATGGCTAAGAACAATTGTGGTTTAGGGGTGTTGTTATCCACTATTCTCATAACCTTGAGGGCGTGTAACAGGTCATTGTACTGAGCTTGTCGTTGAGAATTTACAAAACCATGTGATTCTGTGTAAACAGGTAAAATACCTACAACAAAATAAACATTAACTGGAATCATATTATACAACGTATTATATTATTATATCAAATTTAAAAAATTTAATTAGTAAAGTAAACAAAACACACATTTAAATAGATTTTAGCATGTTACTAAATATATTGCCTAAATAGAATGATATCAGATCTAGTTTGTCAACAATGAGCTATCTATGATTAAAATACCTAAGTCTTTAAAAACTATCTACTTTGACATGGTCTTCTTCAGTTTCACACAAGAAAGATGGTTCTACCATTTTGCTAGTATATAACATTGATATCTTGAAGATATCGTTATAAATAATGTTCGGAAACTTTATATTGTGAAATTCCTACATGGAGAATAACTTGGTTCTAGAAAGATAATACTGCCCACAAAAAAAAGTCACAAGCTTTTGAAAAGCAATAAAACTGCGTACAGTCTATTCCGCTTAATTGGGACAAATCTCAAAGAACATAAACCAAACCAAGAATCTAATAATTAATTTATATTTTTAATTGAGACAGTACGTTTAAGATTCCTACTTTTATAGAGAATTTTTGTGCTGATGACATTTACAATGCTGATGAAACGGTCCTCTATTATCGTGCTACGCCAGATGGTTCCTTATGCTATAAACACATTGCACTGTCTGGTTATAAAAAGGTGATAGACAGCATTACTGTGTTATGCTGTACAAATATGTCAGTTACTGACAAAATGAAAGGTACTGATCATAGGAAAAGTGCTAGACCTCAATGCTTTAAGGGGTTAAAAATGGAGGGTTTACCGGTGGAGTACTTTAGAAATTTTTAGGAATTGTGTTACTAGTGGGACCAAAATTTACAACATAAACAAAGAAAAATTGGTAAAAATGAGTTTTAGCGTCGTGAACATTTCTATTCGAATTATCCACAACTGTCATTTCTTATGACGTTTGGCGTTTACCGAAAAATTTTCCTGCTTATTGACAACTGTGCAGCATACCCTCATTTAGACAATCTACAAACTATACAGCTGGAATTTCTTCCTAATACCACATTGTTAGTGCAACCAAAAAAAAGTCGCTAATTGGGACAGCCGCTTAATTGGGACAATATGCCCAAGTTCCAATTAAGCGGAATCGACTGTATTATAAACAAAAATGGCAGTTTTGTAGTGGAATCAATGAAACTGTACCTAATTGGACTTTCCACAAAAGAGTTCTATACGATGCAGGAATGGTGAACCTAAGCGCGAATTGTTTAAGTTTAACTCTGTCCCAAGGTTTTTCCTTCAATAGTATTTCGAGTGATTTCTTCTCTTCTACACTCCTGCAGCCTACTTTTTCATAATACGATGATCTAAAATTTCTTTCGTCTGCGGCCATTGAATTGATAATTACACTTATTCAAAAAATATTAATTCGATTTGAATAATTAAACATAATTTCATATGACTAAAATAACACATAAAATAGAATGCACAAAATAAAACAATAACACATTTAACACAAAAACAAAACGAATTCAATAAAACACAACACTGACATTTGGTTCTGACGTTTGTTTGACAGTTGTATAAAATAATGTTACCAGTGCTACTCGCGAGATTTTAAAATGTAAAAAATATCGGATTTTACTCACAGTTCAAAAAGTGGCTACTCGCAGCGCTAGTAGTTCAAAAATAAAATGTCACTCCTTGCAAGCACCTTGCAAGGAAAAGATTTTTGACAAAACCCTTCTAAACAGTGGCGTACCGTGGGTTTTCGCCGCCCGGGGCGGGATGAAAATTTGGCGCCCTCCCTTCCCCCCTCCTAATAAAATTTGGCGCCCCCCCCCTATATACATTGAAAAAAAACATAATTCAAAATGAAAAAGTAAGGATATATATTTAAGTTTATCTACATACAGCACAACCATACAATAGGTACAAAAAATTCAATTTTAGGACAGAGCTAACTTCTGACACAGATTTTTCTACCTGCGGATTTACCGCAAATGTTTTTTTTAAGACCTTAACCGAAATTAAATATTATTTTTAATAAAAATAAAAATTCTGATTTTATCAATCTGGTGTTGTATATTTATATAGTATGTATTTAGCGCAAGCAGATTTTGCCGCCCTCTTAATAGAGGCGCCCGGGCGGTCAGCCCCCCCCCCTCGGTACGCCACTGCTTCTAAATGAATATGTTTCAACCTAACAGAGTGTAGTGTTATCATTCGGGGAGGTGTCCGAAGAGGTATGGGGGGTTCCACCCACTGCCTTCTATATTACAGTAATATAGAAGGCAGTGGTTCCACCCCTTAAAAACTAAGTTCCAACCTTAACCTAACCTATTCAAATCGTATTGTTATCATTCGAGGATGTTGTCAAATCCCTAATCTATTGAAATTGACTTAACTAAACGACAATGACCAGCAATATCATCATTTTTCAAAAAAAAAAAAAAAAAAACACCAATTTATGGATCAAAAAATAAAATGATACTCCATGAAAGAAAACTTTATATGAGAAAATAGGCAACTTTTAAAATTTATTTTTACTTAAAATAATATGTACTTCAAAAATGTAAAAAAAAGGGGAAAAAATAGGGCCTGCACCGGGAATCAAACTTACAACCATCAGTATGAAAGGCGGCGGTTATAACCACTCGTCCGCTGTCGCTAAACATTAATAATATCAGCAACCTATACATTCCCGTTATAGTGATATGAAAGAACTACTAGCGCCGCGAGTAGCCACTTTTTAAACTGTGAGTAAAATCCGATATTTTTTACATTTTAAAATCTCGCGTGCTACTCAGCAAAACAAGTGCTACCACAGTGAAAAATAATATAATACGAGGAAAAATTTTTATTTTGAAAAGAAACCTTTTTCCTTGTAACGTAAAAGTAGTTAACGTCGGCTTTCTCACTGTTTCGTACTGGTCGTGGATTCGATTCCAGGTGCCGCTCATCTTCCTCATTCAGACGCAAGCTTTAAGAAGCTTACTTTTAATTTTATGTAAAAGTCACTGGTAGGTATTTCGAGCAGTAGTTTCCAAACTTGATTACGCCTACGTCTAATTTCCTACGAAAGTCTGTTTATTTTGTGTTCATTTTGGGTGAGTCCATTCATTAAAAAAAATCTCAGGGATAAGGGATATGCTAAAAACGTACGCCTTCATGTGTTAAGGCTATACTTCAGTTTCCACCTGTCAACTCGGGTATATGACGGTGAATCGGGCTTTTTCAATTTTTATGGTTTTTAGACATCAAATACAGCGTTTGAAGATGTGAATAAAATAATATGATTTCTATCACCAACAGATACTGCGACCATAATATTTTTTGATAATATTGGATTTCTTAAATATTTTGATAAAATCCATCGTAAATGGGAAAAAATGCCGAGATAATATTTGAGCTCTATATACAACTTGCAACGACTTTTTATTAAACTGTTATGCAGTTATTACTTTCAGCGATCAAAAAATATGTATTTAATTTAAGTATAAATTTGAAAATAACGTATAAAATATACAATAAAAGTATTATAAAAAAATTAGATGTGTTTCAATGTGCACGACAGTCAGCCTACCACGGCGTACATGTTTGCGTAGACAGCCTTACGTTCGCCCCTTAATTAGGTTTAGGTAATGCGGTGTTCAGACGAGGCGAATAACGCCAGGACACTAAAATATCGCCAGCCAATTGAACCGTGTGAACAGATTGTCGATAAATCTGAAGTGATAAAAATGGTTGAAAGCGATATCGCCTCATGCGGTGTTCAGACGGGGCGATGTAAGGCCAGACGATTTCGCTTGCATAAAAAAAATATCGCTCGGTCGCCCATAGATCGTCTGATGTGTTCACACGAGTCCACCGACATACATTCAATCTGTCAGGTGCGCTGATTGTTTTAAAAATGGCGGACGTCGAGGTAGAAGTCGCGGAGTAATTGGAGTTAGTTGAAAATATTGTTTTAGACGATATACAAAGACTCCTAATTGAGGAAAAATAAAAAAAAAACGCAGATATTGGGTGCGGAATTGGATTCTAAGGAGAAATAAATTTAGAGCAGTGCTGTCAACTGTCAAGAAACAGAACATACGGACGCCGCGCATATCTGCGCATGCGTGAATCGTTCCACCAGATACAAAAGTTGAAAGGTGGTCAACTTGAGGCGATATCGCTTTCAATCATTTTTATCGTTTCAGATTTATCGCCAATCTGTTCACACGGTTCAACTGGCTGGCGATATTTTGGTGTCCTGGCGATATTCGCCCCGTCTGAACACCGCATCAAGTTGAACGCCTTTCAACTTTTGTATCTGGTGGAACGATTCACGCATGCGCAGAGTCCGTATGTTCTGTTTCTTGACAGTTGACAGCACTGTTCTAAATTTATTTCTCCTTAGAATCCAATTCCGTGCCCAATATCTGCCTTTTTTTTCAATTTTTCCTCAATTAGAAGTCTCCTTTTATATCGTCTAAAACAATATTCAAATTCAAATTCAAAAGAAACTTTATTCACAGAAAAATGTTACACAATTACAAATATTATGTTATTAAATAGATATTTTCCCTTGATTTTTTTTTAATATATATAACCTCTCCAGTAGAGCAGAGCTCGTGTGAGGAGAGGGAGTAAACATAGCATAAATGGAGTAGATAAAATGAAGGAATATTATAAGTTCATCACTATAATGTATTATCTATAGTAACGCACATAGACAGCCACACAGGGTGGCACCAAAACACAGGGAATTCGGCACACACCGCCGCCGCGCGGTGAAACGCAACAACACCATTATGGCTGTTAGCACACCTCCGCCGCGAATCGCGGCACACGGAACTGCAGAAAGCGAAATCGCAGGTAGTGTTAGTACACTAGCGGGTAAACGAGTAGCGAAAGAGAAAAATGCACATAAGTAAGTATTCTATGGTTATGTTTTGTTGGGAAATATAAATAATTAAAACCACAATATTATTTCACATTTCATATATATTTTTAAATATTACAACATTAACAACGTTTTTACTTACAATTTAGAAAATATGCACATCCAACTTCTGCAAACCATCCCACAACAAAACGCAATTAACGTTTTCCATCTGTCATTTCTATGGAAAACATGACGTTCGCTTCAATTTCGCTCCAAAATTCTGTCGATTTTGACAACTTCAAAAGCGGGCGGAATGCGAAACACACGGATCCGCGAAATATCAGGCGGAGGTGTGAATACAATTTGAAGTAATCTATGGCGAAACACCGCAAGAGAGAGATGAATGTATAGAAAACAGTACGAGTTTGAGCATGCTATCTCGCTCTCAACATGGCGCGCAGAAACTGACAGATGTGACCGTCGTCGCTTCGGCTAATACGCAGCGGAGGTGTGCTAACGGGGTAAACACAGGCGGCGCACAATTAATGCGGGCCAACCTCTACGATATGTTTTATGATATTTTTCTTGTATTCTTGGTAATCTTGCAATCCCCTTATATCACTCGGCAGTTCATTATAAAATTTAACACCTAGATATAAATAATGGTGCTGCATCACATCCCTGTTACACAGGAGGATGGGCATAATATTGATTGATCTCAAGATTCTACTTCCGGTTTCTTGAGTGCTATTTATTTTTTCCTTAAAGATTTGCAATAGTGCAAATCTTTTGAAGAGCTGGTCAATGTTCAGCACCCTCATCTCAGAAAACAGTAGGTGGGTAGAGTAATCTCTTGGTTTTTTTAGTATGATTTTTATAACCGTTCGTTGTGTCACCTTAAGTGCATTAAGAGAAGTTTGATATGCTGCACCCCAACCAACTATCCCATAAGTCAGAAGAGACTGAACCAATGCATAATAGGTTAATTTCAATTGTTCGAAACTCAGAAATCCTCTCAGTTCTACAAATATGTAAAATAATTTTCGAAGTCTTTCTATTGTTTTTTCGATGTGGTTTTCCATTTCACATGGCAGTCGATTTCTATTCCCAAATATTTTATGGTTTTAACAATTTTGATTTCAGTAGTGTGCGATCCACATGCCGACCGTGTACATATCTGTATTGAAATTTTTAAACACTTTGGTTGTCCACAATTATTAATAGAAAAAGGAACACTGTAGGTCTTTTCTAAATTCAGAGATAATATGTTCAGATTGAACCATCCCTGTAAAACATTCAAATCCCTCCCGAGAATATCAGCTGCTTCGTCCCAGGAAGCACCGCTAGTTATGAGTACTGTGTCGTCAGCATACGAAATTATGTTACTAGATAAATGTAAGTCAAACATATCGTTAACATATATTATAAAAAGTACAGGGCCCAGCACTGTTCCCTGCGGTATCCCATAGTTCATTGATCGTACATCGTAATATTTTCAACTAACCCCAATTACTCCGCGACTTCTACCTCGACGTCCGCCATTTTTAAAACTATCAACGCACCTAACAGATTGAATTTATGTCGGTGGACTCGTGTGAACACATCAGACGATCAATGGGCGACTGAGCGATATTTTTTTTATGCAAGCGAAATCGTCTGGCCTTATATCGCCCCGTGTGAACACCGCATTATGCGGTGTTCAGACGGGGCGAATATCGCCAGGACACCAAAATATCGCCAGCTAATTGAACCGTGTGAACAGATTGGCGATAAATCTGAAACGATAAAAATGATTGAAAGCGATATCGCCTCAAGTTGAACGTCTTTCAACTTTTGTATCTAGTGGAACGATTCACGCATGCGCAGAGTCCGTATGTTCTGTTTCTTGACAGTTGACAGCACTGTTCTAAATTTATTTCTCCTTAGAATCCAATTCCGTGCCCAATATCTGCCTTTTTTTTTTAATTTTTCCTCAATTAGGAGTCTCATTTTATATCGTCTAAAACAATATTGTCAACTAACCCCAATTACTCCGCGACTTCTACCTCGACGTCCGCAATTTTTAAAACTATCAGCGCACCTGACAGATTGAATTTATGTCGGTGGACTCGCGTGAACACATCAGACGATCAATGGGCGACTGAGCGATATTTTTTTTATGCAAGCGAAATCGTCTGGCCTTATATCGCCCCGTGTGAACACCGCATTAGGTATGACTCTGCAATGCGATGTTTTTTTCCTAAGGTGATGGACCTTACGTAAGGCATGACCTTTGCCTTAGGAGAAAAATGTCTCTGCATTCGGGTGTTAGTCTTCTTCTTACTCTTGAAATAGATACGAGGATTTGTTCTTTTCACACATAAGTTTCTGAGAATGATGCTAAGATGCAAAACTCCAATTATCTTACCATCTTTTTGGAGGTCTCCCGGTGTGATCACTTTACGTTAACAGCGTTCGCCATTAGGTGATCTCCAAAACTTCTTAATTTATGCCTTGTGACCTGTAATTCCTTGCATCCGGTGAGGTGGACTCCCAGCTATCCCTCCACCTCTTTGTCGGCCTGGGCCTGGGAGCAGTCTATCATGAGGTTGGCCATGCGATGCCATGTGAGGGAGTCTGATGTATGAGTCCATTTTCCTCACGTGTGCATACCAGAACCTTATTTGTTGCCTTCCCCGTTTCACTTGAATTGCCAATAACTCCGGTATTGCCGGTCCCAAGCTAGGATTGTAAATTTATAAAATACAATAATATTATAATATTCAATTTGATTTGAAAAATGTCAAATTTGAAAGAAAAAATCAGTATCATAATCAGTAAAATCAGTTACCTTAGTAAGCACATGACTTAAAAGTTTAATAATAGGTAAGGATTATGTTATGATCGCATTGTACCTATACTTATAAATTTGTTTATTATAACAATAAAAGTTGATGTTTGAGAAACACTGTTGTATCTACTATCAACAACTGCATGATAATAATAATATGGTAGGTACTGAATCGTTTTTCAATCAAACTGCATAGTCCGCACTGCATCAGCTATTGAAAGAAGATGCCTATATACCTACTACATGTTGTAAGTGTCTATATTATTTTATACATCTCTATACAGACGTAGGTAAGAGTTTAAACAAAGTTTGTTTGGAAGAAACAAAAATAAAATCAGTCATATGTTGCAAGCGGAGGAGTGGACACGCGCGCTCTCTTGCAATATTATATTCGTATTGTTTATACTATGGCTTGTTCAGTTTCGCGAGAATTCTAGTCGAAAATTGTTTTTTTTTTATTTTAAGTAATTAATAATTTATATAGTGAACGGCCAGTACCTTACTTAATAAATTGCAATATAGTTGTTTATTAATAAAACAAAATATTTGTTCTATACTGAGTAATCGTGATTTTTTCAAAACTAATACAAAGTGATGTGAAAGAACTCTTTGGATGTGAATCAAAATGTTATTTTTATAAAGACACAGTGTTGTATAGTAAAAGTTTTGGTGTTAACAGAAGCAAGAATACGTCGAACCAACAAATTCTTTGTTCCTCAAATGTCAAAATTGGTCGGAATATATAAATTTTAATAATATGTATCTAGTTAATATGTGTGTTTAAAAGTAACTTTAATCACTGTTGCACAAGCTTTTTTTGTGTATATCTACCCCCTATAGTAAAAAGCAGAGCGACTGAGTGATTTTTTGTGTACTTATAGAAAAAAAATGCTAAAAGGCCAAAGTTCTAAATTTTTGATTAACGTAGGTACCTTCAATTTTTAAATTCTCGAAATCACCTCTGTCGCTTTTCCTTAAAATCTGTTGCTTTCTGCATCCTTTCTGACTTCCGTCTATAGAGTTGCCATATTATGTCTAAGATGGATCATGATTTTAGGATTCCACAAAATAATAAAAACAAAATTTATTATATTATATTAATCACAAATTAACAAAGGTATTTTTCTATAAATCTATAATATTAGTAAAATACCTACATATTTAAACTATTTTTTTTATATTGGCAATCCATTATATAAAAAAATATATGATACTTTATCATTCTAATTTACTCTCATCGGTTTTTAGAATATCTTTAATACCTATTGTCTTGAGATATTTCAAGCTTTATAAAATTATGAGATTATAAATTTTCTTTTTTTTTTGCTTTGTGGTTGTTTCGGCTTTCCAAATATTTTTTTCTAAATTTGAAATTAAATTGGGGTTTGACAGAAACTGTAAGTTGTTTTATAGTTGGTGCGATTGATAGAATGTGCATGCAAATTTATATTATGATTTAAAACAGACTCGTAAATACATAGGTTTACTAGGTACCTAACCTAATAAAAGTATCATCATATGAATTCGAATTTAATATTTTTATAGTACGGACAACGCCTGTCGGAAGAGCTAAGGAAAATAAGTAGGTAGGTACCTACTTGTATCCTTTTCGTATAGCGCATCTGAACTTGTCTGAGAAAAAAATGGACATCTGTCATTAGTTCACCACTGGTTTTCTATTATCCATAGAGATCAGTTATTATTATTTCATTTTGGTTCAAGCAATGAGCTAGATTATATAACTGGAGTGCCGCTTCCATACTTCGTTTTTGTGCCAAAGAATAGTGCGAATGAGATAGCCCGTGGGGGTATTTCTATCTCTGTCTAGGAATGTTACTTCAAAGAATATACGATAAACATGAAGTAATTTTGATAGTTGTAATGGTTTTGATTTCGAAATTCTTTATATACTATGGTAATTTAATTTTGTTTACACTCAAAATACTTACTTGAAGCACTAACGTACTACTTTTTTTGTATTTTATGACAATATGTAGTTTTAAGACTTATTATAGATCTTATGCTAATCCCTTGCAAATGAACAAAACCATCCAGTTTTTCCTCGGCTCGGACTACTTTATAATTAGAGTAAACTGAAGGTGTTTCATATAAAATACAAATCTTAATAAAATTTTAAAATATCAATCAATCAAATCTCTGTTTATAACCCACTTAGGGGCTTGGGGAGGCAACACGAGCTCTCCATTGCGCTCGATCTTGCGCAATGTTTATGACCTCCTCTCACACCATGTCCAAATCCCTCAGCTCTGCTTCGAAGAAATGGAACACGGTATGAGAGGGTCTTCCTAGTCTTCGGACCCTGATGGTATTAGGTATACATCGTTGATGAAAGCTAGATGTGAACTCCTACCTTTAATATTTTTTTTATATAAATGTATCTGGGCTCACTCAAAGTGAACAGAAATACACTTTCGACATCTTTCACACAAACCAAAGATTGTGTTGTGAAAGTGTAAATGGTTGGCAGACTGATACCACTGGTCTATCAACCACTTGTTGAAGAGGAGATGGATTTGGCTCGGACATGTGTTAAGGATGCCGGATGACAGCTGGCCGAGGAGAGCGCTGTTCTTCCTCCCATCAGGACCCCTTAAACGAGGAAGACCTTTTAATACCGTGTTCCACTCCTTCGAAGCAGAGTAGAGGCATTTGGACTTGGTATGGTCATAAGCATTGCGCAAAATCGAGCGCAATGGAGAACTCGTGTTGCTTCCAATGGCGGATCCGGGGAGGGTCATGACCCCTCTGGGCTGGGCCAGGCCCTATATTTTTAAGTACAGTAGGTGCTTAGGTACATTTATTAATAAAATACCAACTTTTCTATTATGATCGTAACAAAATTATGATTTCTTGTGGGTCATGAGCCCCCTGGGTTATGGAAATGACTTTTTTTTTTTAGGAAAAGTTCAATTTCCAGATACTTACAAAATTTTGGAAATGACCTTTTTTCAGGAAAAGTTCAGTTTTCGATACCAAATTTTTGAAATGACCTTTTTTTGCTATGTGACCCCCCCCCTGGCGCCAAAGCTGGATCCGCCCTTGTTCAAAAGGGGAGTTGTAGTTATAGTTATAGTTATTGAAAATCAAATTGAGGAATACCTCCTGCATGAACACAAACTTCAAATAGCTACCTAAAGGTATAGGAAATTGAAAAAGGGTTGCAGTAGGTATTTACTATTTACACCATTTTTTATTAAATAAAAAAATAATATTGTATGTACTGCTGAATAAGAATAATCCAACGGCCATACGTCAACGAGAACTTAGAACGCGTAGAAAGAGACGGAAATACCACTTGTGTTCTCTTCTATTCGCACACTTGGTCGGCACACATTCTTGTGTTTTGTTGTATTGCCTTTAGCACTCCAGTTATATAATCTAGCTCATTGGGTTCAAGTTACTCGATATCTAGAAGAGACCATAGATTGTTCAGTATTGAGGAGGTGTAGGTAGTATTTGGGATCTAATCAATATACCTGGATGAATCAATAAATACTTAATAGTTTCCCCACACCTAAGTCAAGATGATCTTCCATTCACCCCCTTCAAATGAAGTTATTTTCACGACCTCGTTTAATAGGGGAGAGTTTATGAAACTCTGTAGTTTAATAGGGTTCCTACTTTGTAACACTTTGATATTCCTTATGCAAGCTATTAAACACCTGTAAGTTTAGTATACTTTTTAGTAGAATAGCAATAGTTTATACTTTTAGGTATTATTCACAGCTTAATAGCCTCAGTACCATGTAGACATTGTTTTACTTATTAAACTGGATTCAAGAGTCAAGACAGACCGATTCCATATTTTTCAATATTTTCGAAGATATTATTGGCACGAATATGTTGACTTTGCATGTACAATAGTCAGATATATGAGAACCCACCCAAATTCAAATAATTGTAGATTTTAAAATTATGTCTCTGAAAAAATTGTATCTAGCGGTCAACATGTTGCCAACAATTTGTTGCTCAGTGTGAACTAATCATTAACATTTTTATATCAAGCGATTGATATTGATTTTTTAATGAGTCTGCTTTTGTTTAATTCAAAAACAAACTGCCTTTCTCGTCTTTCACAAATTTGTGTTTCGGAATAGAAATGTACCTGTGCCTATTTGGTATCAAACCCACGATCTTTTGTATAAAATTCATGAATCCATCTACAGATAATCAACCACTTCCCTGTCAAAAAGTATGTTTGCATGTTTACCCACTTTTAAAATTTAATATGTGCTTTGCTCGCTATATTACAATGTACTTATTTACGATAATCAAACAAAATTTACAACAAGCGAAAATACAAAATTGCAAAGAATTCATTATGTTATGTAATCAACCACTTACCTACCTAATTATTTGTCTGCATTTTATATTCTTATGTATCCTGTGTAACTTTGTTTTAAACCTTAGTTCGGTTTGGACTTTATTTAGGTTAATCTTTATTTTTTTTCTTCTTCTTTACGTTGCCTGTCGGGTCCCCGATCACTTCGGCGAACTTGTTCCTGTCCGCGCTGGCGCTGCTCGGAACAGCTCCTCCACATTTCGGATGCCGGTCCACTCCCTTACACTGCGCAGCCATGACATCTGTCTCCTGCCATGCCCTCGGCGTTTCTCTATTTTTACCTTCAGTATAAGGTGAAGAAGGTGGTACTATTCTCCTCTCAGTACATGGCCCAGATATGATGTTTTCCGCACCTTGATAATTGATAACAGCTCTCTTTCACATCTAGCTCGCCTCAAGACTTCAGTATTGGTTACCATATCTGTCCAGCGAATTCTGAGCATTCTGCGATGGGACCACATTTCAAATGCTTCCATTCTGTTCATTGAGTTGACTTTTAAGGTCCATGTTTCACATCCGTACAATAAGACGGACCTCACATAACATTTGATTAGTCTCTGCCGGAGTTGTTGTTTGGAAGAGGGATTTCTTTTTATTAAATGCAGATCTTGCTGCCTCGATTCTGCACTTAACCTGCACATCTGGTTCGGTTTCTTTTAACTGAGGTTAATGATAAAAAGATTGGGACCGGAAGATTGAAAAAATTCTCTATTTGCCATACTGTATGGAATGTTATACGAAACTTTTGCAATTAGATTATGTGTCTCCGATATAGAATGCAAGCAAAGACATTCAATCTTCAATCATTGTTATCAAAATTATAATGAACATGCATTCTTAGTTAATCCAAACATCTCACAAAGTTGGTTTCCTCAGTACTTACACACGCAACGGAGATATTCTAGATCTATAATATAATAACTATATTATCATTAGGAATGTTAAATAAACTGACGAGTATAATAATCCGAATGACGAGGAGACAATCCAACTCTCTCTCTCTGCAAAATTTGTTTTATATTCCATGTTTGGCCGAATTCGCCGCCTTTGACGTCCCCATCTGACCACACCTTAAATCTCGCAGATTCTGGACAATGTGAAATCATAAATAATTTGTCATGTTTGTTTTGTTATTACCATAAACCATCTTTTGACTGATGCTGCCCTTCTGGGAAGATGTTGGACAAAGACAAATACATAATAGTCTTAAAAAAAATGGCAAGTGAGAAGGAAACACTACATTTTGTGTAACCATTATGTACAATTCAATTACATACATTATAATAATATTTGGTAGAACAAAAAAATTGTGACAATGTCTTTCAATTTGCCTATTGATTTTTTTTTTAATTTAAAGACCTCCACCAGAGATCGAGTGATTTTAGTATTCATATTGCTTTTTTGCCGGGTTCTAACAATTTGCAGAAACCTTTTGTGTATTTTCAAAACCTTCTCGAACAATAAATTAGTTATTCATTCATTCTGTCATTTATTTTTACACTTTTAAACCATTTCAAGTTGTTTTGAATTAAACTTACTTCTAATTATTTTTGTCCTCTCGTCAATATTTTATATTATTAACAACATAAATGTCACGGTTTTTTAGGCATTTACTATATATTTTACACAACTAGCAGCAAAGCCTGTCGAACGACTGGCAAAAATGAAAAAAAAATTTTATAATTTGTCATTTCTTCCCGATACGACAGTTGTACGTATAATTCTCTGCTCAACTATCTCATATATTATTACCTATGATTATTATTATTGTCATAGCAACGGATATCGACTTACAGACGATTAATATTCATAAGTATGAAAAATATTTCGCTTGAGGTTGGAGTTTTACAACGAAAATATCAAATTGCGGATGAAGTTAAGGGGCCGTCCATTAATCACGTGATGTTTTTTACAACTTTTTAGACCACCCTCCCCCTGGTGATATTTGATGATGTTTACGAATCCCCCCCCCCCCCCTTCTCCCTCCTGAAATCTGAAATCCCGTGTATTTTTTGGTCAATTTTTTTAAAATTAATTATGAAAGTGCAACTGTGTTTCTTTAAATTTTTCGTCATAAAAAAATAAATACACGTGATTGTCTTACTATACCCCCCCTCACCCCCTACGTGATCTTTCGTGATTTTTTCCAGACCCCCTCCTCCCTTTGAGCTCACGCGATTAATGGACGCCCCCCATAACCAATTCGATGGTCTTAGGTCAAAACATGTTATCTGCCTTAGAAACTCATAGACAGTTATGTTTCGACCTAACACCATCCAATAATAATTATAATCCTACTGAACTCAGTATAATATTTTTACACACACACACACACATACACACACATTCTCCCTTTAAGGCACCCCGCAAGCCAGTCCGGAGGAGACCAATCCGCAACATACTCGACCCGCACGAAACCGACCTCCTAGCTTTTTACACCTGCCAATATTTTCTTTTTCGACGAAATTTTTCGACAAATTAAACTTTTACCATCAGAAATTCTTCATAATATGCTGTGCATTGTAAACCAGCTCATCCATTGTTATTATACCAAATTAGTCTCAAAAATGTAATGTATTATTTGAGGTATTGATTTACATCTAAGAACATATTGTTACTACCGCACAGAAAATTACCTCGATTAACTATACCACAAGTATGAGAATTTTTTCATTGTATCCTAAGCATTTAGCGCTTAAAACAGTGATTAATTATTTTAATACTAGCCTTCCCGACAGACGTTGTCCTGTAGTCCTTGAATATTGAATTCGAAATTGTAATTTATACAAAAATACGTTTAAAATATGTTTGAATGTTAAAAAAATTATTTCTGAAAGCTTGAAAGAAATCATTAAAAAATCGTATCAATGTTCTCAAATTTGATGGTTGTAGGCTAAATTACAAATTGTGTTGTTATGGAATTTTTCTCAGATGGCGTTGTTGTCAGTAAATCCGTTCCATACTAACTTTAATATTATATTTTATAATCCAATCCAATAATATTATGTATTGTGTTATCCATACAAAAGAGTAAGTATCTAGTAAGAGTACAGACGGAGACGAGGAAGACCCTCTCACTCCTACGAAGCAGAGCTGAGGGATTTGGACACAATGTGGGAGGAGGTCATAAACATTTTGCAAGATCGAGCGCAATTGAGAGCTCTTGTTGCCTCCCTGTGATCCTTAGTGGGGTGTAAAAGGGAGTATGTATGTAGTAAAGTATGTATTATGTTTGAAACTGAGACTGGAACTGATGAACTGGATTTTTAAATACAAGTTGTGCGCGGTTTGCGAGCATTTCTACGACCTTGGCGAACCAAGGTAGAGCAGCTATCTCAGCGAACACAGGAGCAAATCAGTAGAATCTAATTGAATGATCGAATTCCTCCAAAAATAAACGGATCCAGTCGTGACTTTTTAACATTTTCTTACGTATTGCATGCATGGTACTAATAACTAATAGAATGACACATTTTCTTTCGAGATTTTTTTCTACTAGTACTTGAGGTACTACAAATTCAAGGTTTTTGTTAATAATCGCACAATATTTTATTAGAGAAGAAACGGATAGCATTTTATCCGGGTACCGGATATTTTGCCAACTAATCAGCCGAATACCGGATAACCGGCCGCCGTATTTTCTGGTTGGTTGGTGCATCCATATGGGATCATTGGGAACATTGTCGAAAAAACCATCAACTACATTAGCTAGTCTAGATTAGTGTGGTGTGATGATATTTTTTTCCTATGAATAGAGCGTTTAGATTTTTAACTTTTACCCTCTGAACCAAGGTCGTAGGAAAGGTTCCCAATCTGTTTAGGTTTACGGCTCCCTTAATATCCAATCCAAACTCCCCTTACGCTCCACTTAGGGGCATAGAGAGGCAACAAGAGTTCTCCATTGTGCTCGATCTTGCGCCATGTTTATGACCTCCTCACACACCATGTCCAAATTCCTCAGCTCTGCTTCGAAGGAGCGGAACACAGGATGAGAGAGTCTTTCTCGTCTTTGGGACCCTGATGGGAGGAAGAACAGCGCTCTCCTTAAAATATCAGTGTTTTTTTTTTCAAATTTTATAAAATTCGCAGAATGTTAAAGAAGTCATTAGTAGAGCCCGGACAGTGCGTGATTTACCGTGGGTACTACGCATACGTAGGCGGCATAATATTTAAATTGGACTGACTCCGTTGCAGGAACGTTATTGTTCCAAAAATCTGCATCTTCCAGCTGGATGATATATGAGGAAACGTATTTTTATTAAACTCTCCTTATTTGCGGAGACAATCTCTATATAAAGAAAAAAGTATTCATTCTCCATAATAAACCCTTTGTGCATTATGTTTGCTAATTAATTTTCTAAGTTGTATAATATTTCTTGTGATTAGAAGGTGTATTTAGTAAGTTTTACTTTCTAAAACTTACTAAATAAATCAATTATTAGTTATCCAAACAATTTTTTTTTTGTTTAGTATCCGGTATCCAGCCGGATAGATGCTAGTTATCCGGTATTCGGCCGGATAGAATTTATGCCGCGGGATAGGCCGGATACCGGATAGTTCCCGGATATCCGTTTCATATCTAATATTTATACACCAAAACGTAGTTATGGAAATTTTTCGGCCTATCAGGGATGGTGCAAACGTTTAAAATATTGACACACGTTCACGGTCCGCTATGATCGTGTCTGTCCAATTATTACTGGGATCGTGTGATCACTGATCAGAGCCTCGGAGACACACAATGACACACATGCTGCTGAGACACGGCCAGATAGTGCACTGCACGTCTTGTTCTTTCAGCTGTTTGCCTATCGTTATTATTTCACGTTACTGACTGATCGAAGATAACTTTAACTGTGTACATTCATTAATGAATGCTAAATATTTGGTTATATATTATACACGACAGTACCTTTGGCTAGAGAAATAGGCACATGTATTGTCTAAATATAGTGTCAATTCGAATTTGATTTAAATTTAACAATTGATGATGTAATCAGTTCTTATCTTTACAACTAACTGTTACTTCATCATTTCGATAACTATTTCAAAGTAAGTGTTTGAGTTTATATTGAAAATGGCGAACGTTGTTCATGTCATTTCAATTTACGTTTAGGCTTACGCCTTATAGTCTTTTATCGTATTTATATGCAGTTATAATCATCTGTATTCCAAATATTACTTGCTCGTAAAGTTTCAACATGCTTCGATTGCATCAAACCTTTTAGAGAAAAATTTCTTCAATTTACATAATTGACAGTTCTCCTGTAATTCGTTATTAGCATATTTGTGTTTAAATCATTGCAAGAAGGGAAATCCAGTATGTATGTATGTATGTTGTTTAAAAATTTATTTTTGCGTACTAAGTCATTATTTTTCACAGATTTGTTTGGTAATATCCAATATTACAAACAACTGGTGTTTAATTCATGTAATTGACAGGAAGTTTACTATATAAATATAAGCATTATTACTCGGATAATGAGTTCAGCAGGGACATTCATGAAAGGATCTAAATACTAACAAAATGACATAAGTAGTTTTCTTTTTCTGTTGGCTAATAATTATTTAAGTAATTTTGTACAAGTAGCTTCTTAATAATGTAACATTTTTTTAAACACTCTGGCATGTCCAAAATCGTAGAGAAATTCGCAACCGATATTGAGGTGATTCTCTAAAATAATATTTGTTAAAATTTTGTGGTTTCGTAATGGTCTAAGATTTGATTTAGATCTCAACTGACTGTTTCGTGAATACCACTCCTGGCTTAATCAGACAACGGGTTCCTTGTCTTAATCGCTGTTTGACTAAAGATCGTAGATACTCGTATATTATGCTTTTTCGGCAGATGATCGTTGATTAGTTTATAATGAGCCAATTTCATCAACATTGTAACAATATAAATAATAATAATAATTGTTGTTTGTCAGAACGTCACATTCGAATCACATGACCAATAATATTTTCAAAATGTGTAAAATGAATCATGTGACTGTGGAACACAAACAAGACGACCGAATAGCCTAGATACTTAATCTAACATTTACATAATAATACTTCAATAGTCGACGTTTTATGTAAACCTGTGGCAGGTACAAACTGTCTTACCATGCCCCTCAATGTATGACGATTTTGGGCAGAGCATAAACATCAGTGATAAAAGACTCAAGTTTAGATTTTATTAGGTCTCTTCGCCGAGTGGGAAAGCGAGCTGTGGATTTTTTGCCTTCGAAAATGCCCATATTACAACAGTTTTGAAGCTGTTTGGTTCCCTACTTAAATGATTACCGACATATCATTAATAATAATCTAAATCTTCCCTCTTTCTCTCAGTTTAATTAATTACCCCTTCATTTTTAGTGATTGTATTATTTAAATTGCTTATTCTATAACCTTAAATCTGTAGGATGCATTTGTAGCAGTTACTTAACAATCCTGTTTCTTTGATTTCCTAATATGGGTTGCTTCTGCTGATCTATCTCATGTATGTAAGTTATGTCACATAAATACCTTCTTCTTCAGTATCGCTTCAGAACACAGGGGAACAACAAACATCTTCTGCGAAAAAGATAGCGATTTTTACGGCATATTCCACATGGGCAGGCAGAAAAAGCGGACCTCCATTCTTTTCTATATTCTTCCCCCCATACCTACTTATAACATTTCCCTTTATTCCCTTAACTTCTCACCTGGTCTTACTTGAGGACGGAACCGATATCTTTGATCCATATGGTTCTTGCTCGATCTCGCCTATTTTCACATTTCCTTTCAGCCGTGTATATTATTTTTGTATACAACTTTTGAACATCCCAAGTCATCCCAAATTCCTAATGATCTTCACTTTCTTCTCCATGTCCCAAAGAGTCGAGTCTTTTCACATATCCTACGAAGAGTTCTCGAATTAGAAATAATGACTAAATTATACAAATTTCAGAATGTTAACAGAAAACAGCTGAGAATGGGAACGTTTTTTAAACGATGATCCCAACATTGTGAAAACGCTTATGGAAGCGGGTATACCATAGTTTATTACTAGAGATGGGACTAACGGCTTAAATTCAAAAACGTTATAGCCATTTCGTTAATTGAAAATAACGTTAATATTAAAAGCTGAAAGCTATTTTAAAAAATTGCTATCTTGAAGCATAACTTTTCCTAAAAAAAAGGTCTTTTCCAAAATTTGCTATCTGGAAACGTGACTTTTCCTAAAAAAAAAAATCGTTTTATCAGTTTCATTCGGCTAATATTACCTGACATACATAATAGGGGTAGGCTATTATTTCCCTGACTATTATTTTTCTTCAACTATTATTTATAAATATCGTTAAATATGAATAACGTTAGATGCGTTATTTTTATTGATCTAATATTTTTATCAGCTATCGTTATAATGCCCATCTTACTATCTTTTTGCTGGTTTGTGTGTATCAACATGAATGCTATTGTTGCTGTCCATTGTCCATGTTTTATTCAACCTGTCACCCGTATGCAAATTGCTTTATTTTCCTAGCCTTTGCTTAACTGATTTATTTATCAATGCGAAACGGCTGAAAACCGTAAAGGTATATTATAGTTGCTTTGAAAATGCTGCTTTTAACCGCAAATTATAACAAAGGGAGAACTCACGTATCTTCTTAAAAAAAGTAATAATTACTTACTAGAATTATTCTACATTTGACGTGGTTCTAGGCATCTAATTAGTTATGTCAATAACAGTTGGGGCAGTTTCTGATTGTAGTTTATTGAAACCATGTAAAATTTGAACCCGAAAATAATAAATAACGTATTGTATGTAGGTACATATACTTTAGGCTCATAAATTATTTGTTAAACATTTCTGTTTTCGTGGTTTTAATAATTTAAGTATGTAGGTAAATGTTCAACGTTTTATTTGTTTCAACTTTATTCATTCATTTTTGCGGTTATATCCGCATGGTAGCAATTCATTGCAGATTAGAACTCTTAAAAACCTGGGGACAAAGTAGGTATAATATGCAGTCTTGAGTCTTGACCATGAATATAAAATCGCTCGCAATACCATCGATTGGTGTTTATCTGCTTTGAGTGATTATGATAATCATTTAAGTGTTTACAAGAGACACATTACTTAGCGTATCACTTCCTTATACTGTAATTAAAAGTTTTTTAAATTATTGCAAGTCATGCTGCACGCTATAATAACATACTGGATTGCAGAGCTATCCGAAGGGGATGGAGTTATCATTCGTTTCCTGGTCGATAATACTCATGTTCATTGAGGTTTTCATCGCCTCATCACAATAATTTCGCAGTATTTTTATACTATACTGAATATCTCAATGAACCCTTTTTCCATCACTAACCGTACATTTTAATTACGTGTAGAATCATTGAGTCCAAAACAAACTTTTTTTCATTGATGAAGACATTTATTTGATCTTCTGTGGCCATCCTGACACTCATCGTAATTTGCCCATCTGTAACATACTTACGTCTCGCTGAAAAACATTGTCGAAGCCACTCCGTCTAAAACCAGGTGTATGCGTGCAATGTTACATTAGTTCCAAGGCTCGGGTCTTTCTCTTAAGTCTAGGGGTAAACAAAATATGTTGTGAAAATGAATATAATCGCAGTTTATGATAAAAATACCAGTTTATTCTATTATACTTACATACATAAATAAATGTCTTTGCGCCAAACTGAAATATTCTTTGATTAAGTATTTTTTTTTATCTCAATATTATTTTAACGGTGGTAAAAAAGTTAATTAAGGACCGTGGCAGTACCGATAATCAGAGAAAGAGAGAGAATAAAATAAGATTTCGCATATCTAAATCTTATCGGATTTCATTAGCTTCCAATCTTCAATCATATTATTCTACTAGCTGTATCCGTATTGCTTAAAATAATTATTGTAGATTCAGAGTCAGACTTGAGCAGTAGGTTATTGAACAGTATTTTATCTAGATTTCCCCATGCTCAGGAGTCGGAGAGATAATATATAATCTTTGTTTCATACAGAAAAATAATCGAAGCATGCTATCGCTTTCAATAAAACAGAGAAGAAAAGGAAAAATTATAAAAAGGAAATATTTGTATTTCAGATTACCACAATTGTATTTGCGAAAAACTCCGAAGAAAAAAGTTCAACGTACGGTTTTAGCGTTATGCTCCAACATACAATTGGAGTGAAACAAACAAACAAATATACATTACTGAATTATTATGTAGATTAGCACTCATTTTTTCGGCATGCTTCAACTGTTTCACCTTGTCACATTAATCTATGTCTTAAGGCCCCACTTAGGGGCATAGGGAGGCATCAAGAGCTCTCCATTGCGCTCGATCTTGCGCAACGTTTATGACCTACTCCCACACCCACACCATGTCCAGATTCCTCAGCTCTTCTTCGAAGGAGCGGAACACAGTATGAGAGGGTCTTCCTCGTCTTCGGGACCCTGATGGGAGGAAGAACAGCGCTATCCTCGGCCAAATGTCATTCGGCATCCTTAAAACATGTCCCAGCCAAGTCCATCTCCTCCACATAATGGTATAAGTGATGGGCTCACGCTGAGTGCGCCGACGTATATCGTCGTTCGTGATGCGGTGGTACCATACTATACCCAAAATTCTCCTGAGGCACTCTGTTTCGAATGCAGATACTTTTTGTGCCTGGGCTTTGGTTAGGTGTCAGGACGCAGGACTCACACCCATACAGGAGAATGGGCAACACACACGTATCAAACAGTACATTTCGTCTAGACACTAAACGCCGACGCCTTCCATATTTTGGTCATGTTGTTAAAGGCGCCACTTGCCATACCGATACGTATCGGGAGCTCAGCCCCCGAGGTCACCAGTGGTGGTAATGGTTGCTCCCAGGTACTCAAACTTAACCACCCGGGAGACGGTGACCATCAATGGTTATCGGCAGCTGTTTATCGGAGCAGGCATTATTCGCCATGAGCTCCGTCTTCATCTCTCTGAGTTATTGGTATACCTCTTGCTCCTTGCATGGACTTTCTCAAGAGGAAGTCCTTGACAATAATACATATAAATGGAGCCAGTACGCAGCCCTGTCTGACTCCCGTGGTGATCGTGAAAGCTTCAGTAGGACCACTTGGCGTTTTGACGCTACACTCGGAGTCTTCATACAGGGACTGCACCATTTTAACTATCTTCGGAGGTATACCGTACAGAGCTAAAATTCTATGTGCCTTACGGAAGCTAAATTATTTAGAAATGGAATGAAATACAGGAAAGGTTGACGTATTATAGACTTCTTTGAGTAGTTACATAGATACCGAAGCACTTTTCGATATTAACAAATAGCTCATACTTAATATACTTTTTCAATTAAGTTAAAAGTTAATTAATTTCAACCAATTGTGACTGATTTGTCGTCATTCGTAATTACAGTTACGAAGGTTTGAAATTTATTTGGCCAAGGTGTTACATTAGTAGTATATTGATAACACTATATTATATACCTAAAGTGTATATTGCATTCCATATGGCCGATTACTATTGTCATGTGGGCGGAGTAGAAATATTTAGTTCAGACTTGATAAAATTAATAATATCTATAGTATTATATAACGTGTCTACTGTCTAGTGTATATAAGCATGCTCCCAGCAGGCTCCCATACATCATGGATGGTATCAGGATTACATTGTGCATCAACAGAACTGTTTGTATTTTAAAGATGTTCTTATTTCTCATTAGAGGATTAAGTGCACGCCAACTCTTCTCAACTTTCTTCTTTCAATCTCCTTTTCACACCTCCCATTTCTAGTAAATAAATTAGGTAGGTACATAAATACACGTAAGTTAACTTTCACACAATATGACGTTCTTACTTCATCTGTTTCAATAACAACCAATTTTTTTAATATTCATCTTAAGGCCATTCAATTCACGACTTTGGTAAAGAAACTTCAATTATAAGAAAAAATAAATACACGTGATCAATACGCCCCTTCTAGCACCTCTTTATGATTTTTACAAACACCCTCGACAAAAAATGGACGACCCCTAACACTAAGGAAAGTCTATTATTTTACCAAGACTTTTTTCGAGTATAGTTTTATTTCGTAGATAATATGCATTACCATTTATTGATTATCAGTTCGCATGTTAAATTGTACTCAAAAAAAATATCGCTGTAAATACTTCAGTATTACACACTATAGCTTGTTTTATTTGCTGACCACTGTCTATATTAAGATAAGCAATGGTTTTCGTCTCTCGCTAGTATTCAAGCATCAAAAAAGGTTTTTGAAAGTTTGTGAATAGGTTGTAGAAGGCTACAGAACCGCAAATGAAGTTCTTGAAAGGTTGTAGAAGGCTACAGAACCACTCGACAGCCTTCTAAAGTCTTGGATATTACGTATTTTTTTATAATTTTTCTTATGTCATCAGTCTAATTCACTTCTGAACGAGAAGAATTTTTTAATTGTTGACTTATTTATATAACCGGATTTGGTACTAATACTATCTCAGAATTCATAAACCGCTTATTTACAATGAAAGTAAGTGTATTTCTCAGGTAATCAACAGTGCAGCTCTAGGAATCCCAAGAAATTTTAAAATTATCTTACCATTCAGGTCATCGAACATTTAATTTATAATACCTACGATATTTCGAGTATTTCGACCAAGACATTACATTAGCAAAGTTTTGTCCGAAATATTCGAATTAACTGAATTTTGCGGTTGTTAGGTTCCATTTATGTTTCACGTGACGCGCGTCAAAAGGCCAATGGCCATTACTCGTAGTCGTAGATAATAACAGAAATATGTACCTATTAAATATTATCATATCTCTATATTTATTTATTTACCTACTATTTACGACCCACTACGAAGCGTGACATAAAAGTACTTAAAGGCGCATCTAGACATTTTATTTTTATCGTAGATAGTTGCACATGAAAAATGAGTTATGTGTAAACTTTAGTGCATATAAATCAGCTTAACTATGCATTTACTATAATTTACACATAACTCACTATTTGTGTGCAACCACATTAATATGAGTAATATCCTCGTAAATTAGGTCCATAATAATAAAAAAACAGATATTAAAAATTGATCGATTTAAAGTTATTGTTGTCACTATAAATAGAGGAGATAAAAATAATAATGTCATATAAAAAAGGTAATTTATTACGATTATAAAATAAAATCTAAATTTCATCTCATGCTCTTAGAAGTGTCTGCTTTGTGGAGTCGAATACTCGACTTATCCCACTACTTTTGGAGTATTGAGGTATTGGTTAAATCACCAATTCTCTTACCATTACAGCTACTTTATTTATTTATAAACTACGATCAGTGGAAAAAATAGCTCAGCGATTGAAAATATTACGATCAAGCTGTCATCGAGATATTTTAACGCATCGCTCGATTGTGAGCTGATCTCTGTAGATTTGACCCGCCATATTGGATTTAACGTCAACTGACAGTTGTTTAAAGTATACAAGAACGCTTTTTGTAATAAATACACTGTATTTAAGTTTTTTCCGCGTCCAAATATGTGCTCCCTTCATATTTTGGTTTATCATTTTAATAATAGGAAATTTAAAGAAAAAAAGTAAATATGCTTTCTCGTAATCATTCGAGGGCCTACAACCATGACGCAAAACTAATTTTATAAGAAATATAATGACGTTTTGAAGAAAATAAACAAAGTTAAGTTTTTGAGTAGGCACTATATTAAAATTGAAGTGATCAAACATGAATTAGTTCATTTTGGCTGAAACATTAAGGTTTCGTATGATTTAATAAGGACTTAACTATATTTTGATATAAAATAAATAATTAAAAAATAAGAATAGGTATTCTGTATCAATAACTCATAGCGCAATAATCATTCAAATCTTACATAGCGCATTCTGGTTGTAAACACTCGCGCTGCCCGGCTATACTATTTTGTTTGTTTACAAAATTTTGTGTGAAATGTCATCTTCATACATAACAAACGCGGAATAAATATTTTTTTTTATAAATTAAGTAAAAACTGATAAGACAATACGTAATCTTACGATTAACGATTTTTTTATAAATAAGACGGTAAGGGTCTTCCATTTATTACGTGAGGTCGAAAGGGGGGGGGGGGGGGTTCGAAAAAAATCAGTATCATGAGGGTATCATGTTTATCATAATGAATGAAAGGTTGTCTAAAGAATCGAAGGAGGAAGACACCTGCTCAAAACCGTGTCTGAAAGGCGTGCAAAGTGGATAGGACCAGTTATACAAAACGAAGGTCTCCTCCAAATCCAAACTCGAGAGCTCTCCTACATACATACCATTATTGAGGGGATGACCGAGGGGACAAACTCCCGAGGACCGAGTCCGAATACACGTCTTGTAGGTCAGGAATACCTATACAAGACGTGTATTCGGATATGTGCTGTTCCACATATGAGGAACTGTTAAGATCTGCAACGGACAGAGTGGAGAAATTTGCTGCCAACCAATCATAAGATTGTAACTAGAGAAGAAGACTTAGTACTAGGTGACTCTAAGTAATAAAGATTTGTAAAGGAAACTCATAACATAGAGTAAGTTTTATACATAATTTGAAATTTTTTTTTGAAAAATAAAATAGCAAAACCCTGTAATTACATATTATTATACTCAAAAGTGTTCGGTAACTTTATTCTTTTTCGTCGATACGTTACTATACAACACCGTATTATTCTTTATAATCAATTCGTCAATATAAAAATAAATGAAACCTATACGTAAACGCAATAAAGATAAGAAAGCGTAAACTGTTCAATTCCAAACAAAACACATTGCTTACTCGGCAGTTGTGTATAGAATAAAGGTCCAAGTCTACGTTTAGAATCAGACGAGTAACTACAGATCCAGTGACCTCACCTTTCAGAAGTCAGTGACCTAATCATAGCTTACAGACAGCAGTGCAACCAGACGTCTCCATCCAGCATTATTTCATCGGATTTTATCCATCCGATTAGATATTGTTCCGCGACCTTGTTGCATTCACTCACTCACTAGAATCTTTTATACTTGAACTCGTAATTGAAGATCAATTATTAATATAATCATGTGGCTGACATATCTTAATCTTCTTCACATATTTTTTTTACAAAGGGTGAAAATCTCTTTTCTAAATCTTTAACCCGGAGATTTCATAATCAGCGTTACAAATATTGTATGAAAATTGGCCTAGCTTACTAATACCTGTAACATTATAGTCGAAAACCTTTTTTCTTCTTAGTTCCTTCCTGATTTTAATTAATTAATTAAATTAAATAACACTCTTCTATACATAGGTGTCAGTATAGCCGGCGGAACTTAATGCTTGAAACATTCTCTACCAGTCAACCGGTCCCGTCCAATCTGAGACAGGATTCCAACCCCGAGTAGAAATTTCAAGTGAAAAAACACATTGAAAATTTCTGACCCGAACGGGAATCGAACCCGAGACCTCTTGATCTTAAGTCGGAGCCTTTGCCACTAGGCTACCGAGGTCGGCTTTTTGTATTAGTACTTCAAGAAAACATCAAGTCATAAGAATTCTACCAGAAAACCCGTCGACCGACATTCAACGTAATGTTTGTCTCTCGTGGAAATATATATTTTCTCACCAATGTACGAGTATCTTGTTTTGTTGAAAAATGGTGTTACAATGATTGCTGGAAGTTATTCGAAGCAGATTTCAGGCATTCGAAACTAATGCTCTCGTACTCATCAATTTCATCATCATCATTTGCACTACAGCCCATTATGAGCCTCGGCTTCCTTCAGAATTTTCTGCCATTCCCCCATGTCCATAAGAACCTCCTCCAGTTAGTCATAGGATCTTCCTACATTGTGCACTCCACGTCTCCATTCTGGTCTTGTGTCAAGAATTTTCCTAGGAGTTTCGTCATCCACCATTCGCTGAACATACCCCAACCATTTTTGTACAATCATTATTTTTATAATATGTTCATAATGTTGGGTTCTCCGTAAAGATTTTCCTCACCTATTTCGCCATGAAGCCGGGGCCTTACTGCGTTAAAGTAGTTTTATTTGGCTATAAACCAAAACTACAAAGAATTGGTAAAAATAGTACCTATTTACTATTTACTCTTAATATTATTTTATGCATTTGACACCTGGACGACTTCTAAAATCTAGGTGAAATATGTAGGACGTAGTAAAGGTATGATTGCTAGTTTTAAATACGATTTGTTCTTTTATTAGTAACCTTTTGATGTGCATTTTAATTAGTCGGTTTATTAAAATAGAAACTAGATTATAAGAAAGAATTTGGTTGTCACGAATCAACTCATGTAGGTACACTTTATACATCAGGCAGATCTCGGTATAACGAAATTCACGGGATAGAGAAAATAATAGGTAATATTAATTGTTTATGTTATTGTATAAGTAGGTACTAGCTGCGGAGTATAGGGGGGAAGGAAGCGTTTTGTTCATCCAAAAATGGATCGCTGATTTTTTTTTTAGTTTAGCTGAAATTCGAGAACGTCTGAACCGATTTGGATTATTTTAAGGGAAGTTTTAAATGGTGAAAGAGTAAAACAATTGCAAGGAAAATAGAAAAAAAAAACAATCATGTTTTTTTTTTACAAAGGGTAGTCGTATAAAAAATCAACAAAACTGAATTATTGAAGTGGTTTACTTTCCGACTTTCGTATATTGACGTACTGGAGGTAGTGCATAGGATTGTTCCCTGTTGGCGACCATCATTTCTTCTCGATACGAGCTCTTATGTGCTTACTGTGAGAGATTTCAAAAAGTGTAAGTACCTACTTCTTGTGTTTACTTTGAGTTGGCGCAGATTCATTAAAAAAGGAAATATTATTTATGAATACAAAAACGGCAAATCTTTACATTCAATTACCGTCTTGAAAATGTAGGTACGGAGTATAATTGAATATTGTGTCGAAATGAGTCAACATACTGAGAAAAACCCAAGTATTTTTGGAGTCATTATAGTGAGGGTTTGTTATAGTGAGAATTTCGTTACTTCGAGATTCGTTACATCAAGATTTTTAACCAGCAGTCTGACCCACTTCTAGTTCGTAAAGTTTAGGACCGAACCGAACCTGCTTACTGGCGCCAAGACTACTTAGCATGACCTACAATTGGAGCGAACCTTTATATCTAAACGTGATAGCCACTTCTCTCGGCTGGTACCTACGGTATAATGTTTATGGATGCAGTTTACGGCAACAAGAAACAAGATGGTCGGCGGAGACATGAAAAATTGATAAGTTGTGACCCAGTTAGTCAGTGGTGTTCTTTTATATTGTCACAGCACAGCCTGTCATTTGCATTACTTTAGTTGGCCCTGCGATGGTATTCTTCAAACTATTATTGGTAAACTATATTAAATAGTAACAAAATCTATCAGACAGGAATAGAAAGGGGTAGGTAATTGATTGTTTGATTGTTCTTCTTCCTCATTTACTATGGCCTGTGTTTTTAGATTAGACAGTTTCCGCCTCTTCGGACCTTCAAGACCAATTTAACTGTGGTTTTTTTTTAATAAATCTTTGCTCACTCGAAGTGAACACAAATAATACTCTTGGCATCTTTCACACTAAGCAAAGGCTTGTGCCGTGAAAGCGGAAATGGTCGACACGGCCGGGATTCGAACATAACTACCTCCAATACGCTGTACGTACGAAAGCCGCCGATTGATACCACTGGACTACCAACTACCAACCTATATATTTCGCTATGTAGAAATTCCACGTTTTATCCCAAGATATCTATATAACATTTGACGTTTTTTGTAATTTTTTGCTTTCTAGTAATCAAGTAAGTACGAACCATATTCCTACTTAAATTAAAGTGTCTCAGATAAAGGAAATTTTTATAGATTAGAATCTCATCCCGCACGACCAAATTTTTCCAAAATGCTTCCATTTTTCTCAATAATTATTGTACACAAAGTTTCAATGTCAATTCCCCGTAGTGTCCGCAATGCGAAATACGAAAAAGAATTCAAAATTACTTTTTCAAGATAACGTTGATTTACCCTTTTATTTGTTAAATTTTCTGAGGGAGGTATTTGCAGGGGTTGCTGGGGAAGATAATAAGCGAAAGATAAGCGACTGTACAAATTTTTTGTTACAAATAAAAATTGTCAGTTGAAAGAGCTGAAATCCCCCCCCATCCCCCCCCAAAAAATAAAACAAGATATACACAAAATTCAATTATTTGTAAAGAATCTTAAAATATATACATCGGTGAAAGCGGACTGTACTATATTATGTAGAATGTAGGTACTAATGGTAGTTACGCGTTTAAGTGATCTAAGAGGAAACGGAGGTCGTAGAATCAATTTCCGCCTTTGTCAAGGCTTTTTAAAACTTTTTCGCTTTTATTTTGATTCTTGGTCGGCACTCTTTAAAGTCTGAATAGCTTATCATATTATACCTACAACTATTTCATGTTTTAAAGTTAAATTTACAAAAAAAAAATCCTAACCCTTACTGCTACAAATCGGTGAAAGAAATCTTTACCCTGAACTACATTTATTTTATACTAGCTTATACCCGTCTTGCTTTACATTTTTGATTCCGATTGTCAGGCTTGATCGGTAGGTAATTAAACAGGTTCTAGTCTAGCTTCCCATTGCTTTGTAGACCTCTATAACTGACATAAGCACAGAAAAAGAAGAATGACACTTTTAATGTTTATTAAAATTTTGCATGAAGATCCTAAAAAATAGAGTTTTTTAAATAGCTCTAAATATATTAAAGTTAATGCAGCAAATTGTTTTAAAGAACCTTCTCCGGCATTTTGCACGGCTCTGTGCAGATTCATATCTGATGTAGCATTTGTATTTTGAGCGTGATGCTATGACATACGGTAAAAAGCAAATAAAAAAAACATTTCTGAATTATTATGTAGATTATAATGTTCAATTTGACTAGAATTTAGGTAGGTATTGTTAACTCGGAGAAATTCATGAAATTAATTTTAAACATTTTTTCGATATTTTTAACGAAATTCTAGTTCTATAAATGCTAAAAGTAGTTCTATAAGTCTCTGCTTTCGAAACGAAGTGCCTCAGTAGAATTTTGGGTATAAGATGGGACCTCCGCCTCACAAACGACGCTATACGCCGGCGCACCCAGATGAGGCTCATAACTTCTACCATTATGGACAGAAGGTGGACTTGGCTGGGACATGAGCGAGCGATGGAGAGCGCTGTTTTTCCTCCCATCTCTCTGAGAGTCTGTGCACAATGTATTGTATCATCAATCTGAGTGTTAACGAATATGGAAATATGATTCTTTGTGCCGAACCCATTGTATTGGTATTACAAACATCGCGTGGTATTGATTGAGTGCATAAATATTTATCTCTATTGACATTCTGTTGTGTATTCATATGTAGTATTAGTATATCGTTTGTCTTGTAAAAAAATCATCGTTTCCTTGTTCTTTCTGGATAATAATTCACTACTTGATTGTACCATGTCGCATCTATTCGATTATCTCTACTAAGTTTTTCAAATTATACGTTTGTTTCTACGTATGGTAATATAACAAAAATATGCCTATAGATTTACAATCAGAAAACCGCTTAAGGGATCTAAAAGTGTTTGATGTAAGTACATTAGAGATGTTCATATATGAGTGAATGATGAACATTATACATAAATAAATAATACAGGTAGTCTTTCTGAGTCCATCTCTCCACTGTCTCTTCTAAAGATCTCCACCTTTTTCGATCTTGTGCTGTTCTCGATCATTTTTCCCCGCGACTGGGATCACAGCGTCAACCAATATTTCACTTATGTAAAAATAAATAAGGAGTCTTCAGTTTGTGCTACTACGAATTACTTTATTTCCATAAACATGTTTTCGGGAGCGACTACTCCCTTCCTCAGATGGACAAAGACTAAAGAATATAAATGAATATGAGATATTTTACAAATTAGTTAAGTATATGAAACAAAAAAAAAAAAAAAACAGCATTAAAGAAAGGGTGAACTTATGAGTACTTTAAAAAATGACAACTATACAATGTAAAAGTGACTTATTATGAGCTAAGGGAAGATAACAATAATAATAATTAATTCTAAAGAACATAGAACTAACTATGAAAAGAAGGTATGTACAGAGTAAAATATTGGTTTAACATAAAAAGGTACTGTTTGACAATATGTAAGAATAACGGAAGCTATATAATATCAAATGCACTTTTGATACAGTGATGACGTATTGAAAGAGAAAGTATTACAAGAAAAAAAAAATAACAATATTTAATGACAATGTGTAGATAACGGCAGGTAACTTTATGGGTCTATTGTTTAAAGCTTAACAATAAAAACAACAGGTAGGATTGGCGGTGGTCTCTTTGGCAGACAGGAACAAACTTGAAGATTCGTTCAGATCTGAAACATGTTTATGGAAATAAAGTAATTCGTAGTAGCACAAACTGAAGACTCCTTATTTATTTTTACATAAGTGAAAATGAACTACTACCAAGCACCCTCGGCCGAAACTATCAACAATATTTCACAACCCTTGAAAATGAGGAACCAAAATAAATGCTGTACCTGAGAGCTAAATTCTCTTAACTCCATATTTTGGGTGAAATGACTTAAATACATATCCGAAATGCAGTATGCCTACGCCGCATATTCTTTCCGGGCCGAAAGACACTGTGAAATTGATTTTGTTTGGAGTTAATAAATGGCTTTCAGGTGTAGAAAGATAATAGAATTTGAAGAAAAATAGTTCAATGTATGTGTCTGTATATGTAATGCAAATGTTCTTAATGCAAATTTGGCTTTGATCAATGATGCAAGTCTTCTATTCCTATTAATCAAAAATTTATCATAGTGAATAAATAGTACTTTTGATATCTTTCACAGTAAGCTTGATATATTATGAGATTGTGAATACATAGTACTTTTGATATCTTTCACAGTAAGCTTGATATTATGAGATTGAAGGTTCTTAAGAAGACCGTTCTTACGCCTTAGCAAACTTAGATGACCAAACCAATAGACTACCAATCACATACTTATGATGCATAACTGTACGTAATATTGTATTAGTTTCCAGATATACATAATTGATTGAAATTTACTGTCGATAACCGAAACTATAACCGTCTTTTAACGAAGTCCAAACTCAAAAACTTAGTCTGAAAGAAGTTGATATAATAAGTGATTTACTTCAATTTGAGAAAAAATTGCCCATGAGAAAATAATACACGATATTATCGTTTATGAGATTTCTGTACCAAAAAGCTAGTAAAGCATTAGCATAGTGTGTCGCAAGGTTTGCGAGTATTGGCTGCCTTCTTGTTGTCGTGTTTTTGTTTTGTTGAATTTATATACTTAACGCAGTTTCGGAGTCATTCTCAGTTAAGCTGAAACGTATATTACCATAATTACTCATCACAAAAAAAATAATATTTTTTTTACCCATCACGCCGTTTCCCGAAGGGGGTGGGCAGAGAGTACGGACTTCCATTCTTTAGTATCCAAACAAACCTCTTTCGCTTCTTCCAAACGCATAACATTCCGCATACATGCTCTTCTATTCCGTTTGCTCCTGTCTTGGCCCTCCTTTAAGACGGCACCGATATGGTCGGACCATGTCATTCGATATCGGCCTCGTCTGCGTGCACCCATTCTTTCAGATTTATATATCCTTTTAGTCATTCTCTCTACATGCCCAAACCACCTTTTAATTTATTCACTTTCATTCTAGTCGCTAACATCCACTCCACATTCCTTTCTAATATTATCATTCCTCACCTTAGCAATCGGTCTCTTTCCGCATATCGTCCATGTCCATGTTTCACTCCCTTACATCATGGATGGTATCAGGATTGCATTGTGCATCAACTGTTTGGATTTAAGAGATACGTTCTTATTTATCTTATTTCTCATCACAAAAAATAAATAAAAAGGTATACACTTTTCTCTATACAAAGGTGTTAATATAGCCGGTGGAACTATGGTGTTTATTTATTATTTTTTTATTTTATTAATTCAATTATTTATTTCATTTGCTTGCGCCATAGACCCATTAAGGGCACTTGGGCAATATATACCTACCCCGTTTCTAAAGCGAAAAGATGCGCTTGTGTGAAAGGAAATTTTTTTCCAGTCGACCTCTCCCGACAGGCCTATCTCCTATTTACACAAAATGAATAAAAACACAGAATTTGTCAATTGAGATTTTCCAAAAAAAAAAATCTCATTTTCAACAATAAATTTTTGTCTTTTATTAATAAAACAAGGGGTTGATCAAGTGTCGAGGTAACACATTGTATTGTAATTGGTTAAGTTTTCCCATAATTCGGTAGATTCGTTAAAAAACTAACCATACATCTGCGATATATTTTTCATACATAATTTAACAAAACAATGCGATTGCGGGAAATATTTTTCGTACTTAGGTACATTATTAAGTAAGTCGATATTCGTTCGCTATATTTCGTAAAATATTATATGGACGAAATAATGTGATTTTTGATCAGAGTTTCGTACATACGTACAACTGTAGCTAATGTCAAATTGTCCGCAGTTGTCAACGTGGTAAAGTAAAATTGCAACCCTTTGTAAGGCACAGCATAACTGATTTATTGAACGATCAAATTATTGATTTCTATGCCTGGTAACCGACGGGCTTAGCTGCTGCTTGTGATGTAATAAAGCCTAACTTTTGTATAGAATCAATAGAGTTTGTGATGTCTTGTTATGGCGATATAGTTTTGTATGCATAAGTAGATTTGATTTTTTACCAACAACAAAATTTAGTTTCATCAAACAAAATTATTCCGCAGCATTCTATGAAAGCAAAACATCAGATTCTAATCAATATGGTGCATTTCTCGGTTCGTGTCGCCGTGGGGTAGGCACCAGACACGCAAAAACTTTCGGAATTACTTTTGACGCAGAACTCACCCCTTCCCCCTCCCCTACCTCTCAACATTACGGCAAAGTAAAAATAATAATCGTTACATATTATCTGAGATGTGTTGGTTTTTGCACGAAGACCACATCTGTTGAAAACACAAGGACATTTTATTAATTTTTAATTTATTTGACTATCACTATTTTTTCCTTCCTTTTGTTTTATCGTAAAATCTCAACGGTGAACGACTACCTAATATAGGTTTCAGGATATAAGTAGTTGTCCTTTCTTTTCATGAATACCTGTTATTGGAGCGCTGGATATTCTATGTGTTTGTTTCATGTTTTTATTTTGTTTGTATTGTTCAGTGTTCTGTTGGTGTCTCTATGAAATAAATAAATAAATATTAAATATGATTATGTACCAACTATAAAAAAAATTAAAATTACGTCAATCGTCAATTTAAAAAAAAGTGTACATAAGTTTTCTTAAATTTTCTAACGTTCCGCGAAACTTTCTTGATCAATTCTTCCAAACCACCTTTTCCTGATAAAAGCAAACCATACAAAAAAAAAGAATTAGCGAAATTGGTTCAGCCGTTCAAGCGTGATGTTGTGACCAAAGGAAATAGGGCTCCATTTTTATTTACATAGAGAATATGATGAACAAACAGTTTTCAATATGAATTAAAATGGTTAGTTTGAAAAGTACGCGTGGTATATCCAAAATGACGGATCAAACATTTCGAATTCTAACTTAAGGAAGGTCATGTCAGAAGTAAATGAAACGATATGTCGGTGGAAGATGCAGAGGAATGCAGTATGTTTGGTTAGAAAAGAGTGCAGCTCCGTTCTATCTGTCTACCTCTTTTGAGGGACATGTGGTGGGTAAAAAAATGTAGATTTATGTTGGTGATGGTGAGATCGCGAAAGACAAATAGATATAATAGGGAGCCTACTACTCCTACTAGACTACAAGAGTCCTGTACTGCGTTGGTAATTTTATGTAATTTCCCATACTTAAGTGTCATTTTAGCCAGCAGCCCGATTCACGGAAAAGTTTAAGTCTAAGTTTAGTTCGAAGTTCGAACGAAGTTCGATTCAAACTTTTCCGTGAATAGGGCTGCTGGTAATAATAATTTTAGGCGGCGACTATCTACAGTCTATGTACCTATTCACGGAGGATTTGAATCGAACTTCGTTCGAACTTCGAACTAAACTTAGACTTAAACTTTTCCGTGAATCGGGCTGCTGGTCTTAGAGAATTTTTTGTTCTTAAATATCAAAATATGTAATACTTTGTAAAATCTACACTATCCAAATCCAAACTACCTTTACGCTCCACTTAGGGGCATAGGGAGGCAACAAGAGCTCTCCATAGCGCTCGATCTTGCGCAGTGTTTATGACCTCCTCCGACACCATGTCCAAATTCCCCAGTTCTGCTTCGAAGGAGCGGAACACAGTATGAGAGGGTCTTCCTCGTCTACACAACACTTCATTAAAAATGAAGGTTTTCTTTACTTTCGTCCATCATCAGTAACTTAGTACTAAATGTGGAAATCTATACAGTGTTGCTCACGGCAATAATTTCGACATTTTTTTGTAGTCTACTGTTCCCATCAGGATTGCCAGGTTTTTTTTCAAAAATATACCGAACCAAAACAAAAAAAGGTCATTTTTAAAATTTGGTATCCGGAAAGTAGAAATTTCCCCTAAAATAAAAAAAGAGTCATTTTCAAAATTTGCTATCTGGAAAGTAGAAATTTCCCCTAAAAAAAAGTTATTCTCGAAATTTGCTGCCCGGGAAGTTGCAAATTCACTAGGAAAAATGAAAATTATTCCCGAAAGTAAAAATACCGAACACTCCATAGTTCGGTATTTTTTTCATACCGAACATGGAGCAAAAATACCGAACACCTGGCAACCCTGGTTCCCATCCAAACCGAGACAGCATACCAAACCCTGGTAAAAATTTCAAATGAAAACTCAACTCGTCCGAGAATCAAAACCGAAACCTCTTGATAAAAATCTGGGGCTATAATAGACAGACAATAACACACTACCAAGGTCGAATACACATCATTATAAGCGGTCCAAATTTTTGTCAAACAATGAAATAATCGAGTTTTTAAGCCAAATTTTCCTTTCGTGTATAAAACTGGTGTTTGTTTTCTAGTTAGCAGTTTGTCTAAATGCGCAATTACGTAGTCTGTATTTTCAATGATAGGTTTCTCGGCGAGATTGAGGTGTTTTTGATTGCGTCACTGTGTTGTGGGTGACACACGTAACGCATGCTACGTGAGATTACCGAGTGGTTTGTCCTGAATAAACCAGAATTAACAGGTTTAATCGGGATTTTGGATTAAAATGTGCGCTGAGAATATTTAATAAAAACTTTATGCCGATTCAAACTATGGACAACATTTACTTGTAACTGTTTGGCAGACATTTATTTACAACCTGCTTAATTCAAATAAAGGCCAAATTCCGAGATGACTGGATACAAACCGTCGAAAAATATTTAAAACTTTTTTTTACCCATCACGCCGTGTCCCGTAAGGGTAGGCAGAGAGAACGGACCTCCACTCTTTTCTATCCAAGCATACTGCTTACGCTTCTTCCACCGACATAACATTTCTCATGCACCCTCTCCTATTTCTCTTACTTCTTACCTGGCCTTCCTTGAGGACGGAATCGATGTGTTCGATTCACGTCATTCTCGGTCGGCCACGCTTTCTTACACCTTTCCTTTCAGCCTTATGAATTCTCTTTGTCATTCTGTCTGCATCCATTCTTTCCACATGCCCAAACCATCTCAACTTATTAAATTTCATCTTTGTCACAACACTTACTTTCATACCACATTCCTTCCTAATATTTTCATTCCTTTCCATATCCCATAAAGTTTTCCACATATTGTTCGTAGAGATTTCACCTCTACTGCATTTATACTACATTCTTATTTTTTCGTCCATGTCCACGTTTCACACCCATACACCATCGATGGTAGCAGGATTGCGTTATGCACTAGTTTCTTTGCTTGTAGTGAGACGTTGTTATCTACATTTTTACAAATTTCCAAAAAATCATACATAGGTAGGTACTGCAAGTAGTTTAGGAATAAACCTCGAAAGATGTTGGTTTTAGGGTCACATAAAGTGTGAGACTTTTCAACGATATACTATTAATTTCCCTTTCACCGTAACTTCCAAAATTTCTCAAAGAATAATCATATTTAAGGTTTAAAACTGTAAACTCTGCTCCACAGTAGAAAGTTTGAACTGTTTGAAGTATAATATTTGAATTTTTTTAATAAATATGTGGAACTTTGTAACATCGAGATCTTATAAATAAAACACTAAGTAGGTGTATAGTTTCAAATACATGCACATGAAAAGTTAAAGCATGAACTGGTTTTCGAAAGCCGAACTACCTTCCCGAAATGAAATAAGACCTATTCTCAGAAAGAAGGCAGTCGTTTTGGAAAATCGGTTATTAGTTTAAAAAATCCTGTTCATTAGAGTACGATTCGTACTATAATCTATCTATTCTATTCCCCCTTTAAACCCCACTCAGGGGCATAGAGAGGCAACAAGAGCTCTCCATTGCGCAATGTCTTTGGTCACGACAGGGAGGACGTCTGCCTGAACTCCCCCTGAAGGGGTGCAGGCGTCCAAAGCTCATTTCTTGCGCCTTTCCTGACCTGTTGGGGTTTAATAATACTATATCACCTACGAGAAAATAGAGTTTAGTTGCTTGAATTGAAAGTTTTAAATCAGCATTGCCCTTATTCTTAGAAGGAGAACAATGAATAAATAAATACATACAAACATATTATTTTTATGACTGTGCAATTGCGCCTGAAAAAATATTTGGCTTGCGTAAACGTGTACGACCTTATGAAGACATTAATCAATGCTCGTTTAGGCAACCAACCGCTTCATACTTTTATGATACAATTCAAACTGCGAGTTGAAAACTCTACATGTGGTTTATTATAAATGTTCCCCAGAAACCTGGGCCATCTGTTGATTGAAAGTGCACAACTTATAATTTGTATAAGTACATCAACTTTTACTGTTATTACTCTTTGTTCTTGCAATGTTACCATTAAACCTATACGTATATTGTATACGATTTTTTTAAATTTTATTTATTTATTAAAACAATAAATTTATGCATACAATATTTTCTTAAAATAATTTACATTCACTTAAATATCTATGTTATTATTCTCCCACTAAAGCTAAGCACTTGTGTGTAGGAGAAGAAGATATATTTTGATAAAAAAAAATAGCAAAGTATAGCCCCAATCAAGACTCGACATCGAAGACTTGAGAAAGACATAAATTAAGTTATAGGTATAGTGAAGAAATTTTCAAAACGTACGATTTTTTCGAAATACTTTTGGGTTCGTTTCTCTTTTGTTCTAACCTTGGCATTTCATGATAGTTACCTCCATCTCATCAATAAGTTTGAATCTCAATATTATTGTTATACGTTCTATTCATATTCTGTCAAAAACTTCACAATTCAATTTTGAAATGAAAAATGTTGCGACGAATCTCGACAAGATTGACGAAAATGTTAGATTTTTTTTTAATAATCTACACGAAAGAGCAACAAATCTGTCAAAATGAATAAAATAATATCTAAATACACTAGCACGCTCATTCTGCAGGCCATTGCCAGCCATACACAATCAAGCCTTATCCATAGCCATTGCATGCTTGCAGATATAGACTTGATCGTCTATGGCCGACGTAACAGTATTATTATGCTGTCCTGTCTGCTCGCTTTCTAGCTTTAGTTTTCTTATGTGACACCTGATAAATATCTTGTTAAAAATTATGATCTTTGTATTCCCCTACTATCATCTGTTGCCATTTTACATGACTGATAACATTCATACATCATGATTGCTTCATTATTATTACGTCATTCCTTTGTCTGTCCTGTTCTATATTTTATGGTGTTTTTAATTATTTATAAAATAAAATATTATGTAATATTTATGTCTGTTATATTATTACGCCCTTGTATCACACGCAAGGTGTTACATCATGCTATTGTAACGAGTTAAATTAGTTTTTGGGCATGGCTCTTACATAATATTCTGACATATTTTGGCGAATTGACTAACAAAGAATTTGTTGACATGGAACCTGTTAATGTGAGTACCATTTTTTTTATCTTTAATAAAGTTGAGGCTACTCCTGCGTTATCGTTAGCGTTTATGTCAATGTCTAATAGCGTTTTGCATGCTATGAATAAGTAGGTAATCTAATTTAGCACACTTTAAGGTGAAAGGTGTAAAGTTTTACGTTTTTTGAAGTTTTAAACCTTGACGACATCATAAATGCTAACGCTGACACAGATGTAGTCCCACTAAGGTAAAATGCGATTTTTCCATTAGGTATGTAATTTTTTTAATTTATGTTAGATACCTATGTCCATAGTGTCCATTTAAGCTAAGCCAACTTAGCGTTGAAGTTTTTTTCTATGTAAATAGGTACATAGGTATGTACGAATATCTGACAACTAAAAACTCTAAGAATTCATTACTGATGTTCGATTTTTAAATGGAACAAACCACCACGGGCTTAAGACCGTCTTCTACTGTTATTTCGAAGGCTGGCTTGTGTGATCACTTTACGTTAACAACGTTCGCCATTAGGTGGTAATGTTTAAGTCTCCGAAACTTCTAATCATGAGAATTCTCAACATGTTCAACATGTCGAAAAATCTCATGTATGCAACAAGTAGGTAGATATTAAATAATTAATGAAATAAAGAAATAAAAGTTGGAAATTATTGAGAACAAGATAGCAACCAAATTTAAAGACTGCAACTGCTGTCATGTATTTGGCGCCAGGATATGACTATAATATCCATTTTTGTAAATGTCTCATCTTTATTGCCTATTGGTAACCAATAGGCAACAAGGTACATATGTATTAAGATATTTCTTCCATAGGAATGAGAGTTCATTTTAACATTTTTGAACCATCAAGAGTTGAGAAAAAAAATTATGGAGTACCTACCTACCTACATCTATTCGCTTCTTGTAAAAGGCAACAGAGTGTCTTTTAGACTTGGATAACTCGATTAAAGCAGTATATCTACAATATCATTCCGAATCTATAATTCTAAAACCTTTCTACCAAGTACATATTAAAAACTTTGATGCTCCGTATCCTATGTAGTGTTTCTTTTAAAACCAATTTTTAATAAAAAAAATATAAAAAAATTACACTCTTCTATACATAGGTGTCAGTATAGCCAGCGGAACTTAATGCTTGAAGCATTGTCTACCAGTCAACCGGTCCCGTCCAATCTGAGACAGGATTCTAACCCCGAGTAGAAATTTCAAGTGAAAAAAAACACATGGAAAATCTCTGACCCGACCGGGAATCGAACCCGGGACCTCTTGATCTGAAGTCGGAGCCTTTGCCACTAGGCTACCGAGGTCGGCAATATTAATAATTTAATACAATATACTAGGAATTCGTAAGTACTTTGTAGCTTAGATTAATGGTAAACAATACGTAAGCTTAAAACAACTTATTCCGCATCTTTCAAAGTATTATTTCTATTTTAATCGAAATAAGTCTTATGTACATAATAATGTGTTATTTTTAAACAGATAACATTGTTGAAATAAACTTCTGTTACAAAATGAGTTATATTTAACGAATTTATAACCATATAAACGAAAATATTATTATGATAACTTATCAAAACGGTAGGGTAGGTACTTATACCTACCAAAAATATTATAGGTATAATTCTTCACTTTATAATAAAACACCTTTAATAGGAATAATACTACTGAGATCATCATATTTTACGGATATTGCTGGAGACGTACTTACGAGAGATTCCAGGCTTACCAATCTGTCGCCAGATGCGCAAGAGCGATGATTTTTTGAACCTGCAGGGTTATTCCAACGTTATTCTCGTATATAGCGCTTGAATTGCAATCTAGTTGAAAAGATATCTTAAAGGGCGGCTCGGATAAGGATCGGACCAATCAGAGAGAAAGAGGGAGGGTCTGCAATTGTTGTTGTTGTAGCTGGGCCTCGGAGTCGAGGATCCCCTTCGCGCTTCCAAGAGTATTAAAATAAATAGTAGGTACATGAGTTAATTGTTAAAATTTGAAAATGTCAATAGATATAAAAATTTAAAAATGTCAAAGTAGGTATATAAAAAGATAAAAAACACACATGTACATTAAATAAAATAAACATGCATACACATGTTTAAAATTGTTAAAATATTAAAAAACATAAAAAAACACAATGGATAAATTATAAATAAAATCAAATGTTAAAAGTAATTAAAATAAAAGTATTAAAGTGTACACAGTTACACCGACGACGCTGTCAATTGTTGGTACGAAGATGCTTCCTCCTGTGGGAGAACAGGCCGATTCTAGAGGCACACCTCCCACCACAGACGTCGCACTCCAGCAGCACAGGTGGAACGTTTTGCCGCCGATCGAGAGCCCTCGCTCTGAAAACCTCCCTCCTCCGGAGGGCAGCTCCCGCCGAGCGATCTACCACCGCACGCCAGTCTGGCCTATCTTTAGCGACCTGTTCCCAGTTATCTGGAGCAGCGCAGAGCAAAAGAGATTCTTTGAGACAGTCCTTGTATCTCTTAAGTTGATGTAGCCAATCGTGGAACGATCATGTCATATCTTTTCAGCTTGATTGCAATTCCAACGCTACGAGAATAACCCTGCTGGTCTAATCTGCACATCCCTTTGTTCTTATTATCTCCCCATTTTGATCAAAATTTTGTAGTCTTATCCAGGCTATCCTCTCCTCAACGTACCTGAAGGATCATTCAGCATTAGCTCAGGAATGCGATTTTGATGAAAACCATCGGAGTGCGGGTTAATATATAATTATTTGTATATAGGAATAACGCGTGCATTGATCCGACGCGGCCGAAACCAACCTTGCGGTGCATGCTATGTTAATTATCTTCACTTTATTCGTACTGTGATCTTGCGAGAGGCAGTCATTGCACTCACTAAACGTAGGTACCGCTGAAAATACCTATACATACGCAGGTACCTGTCTCTGCAGTACGTAACTACATGATTTATCATTATCACATGTACATAATATTACAGTCAGTATGTTGAAAGCATGTTTAAGTCATATATTCTCGTCATGATTTTAGTGACTTTTTGCTCACACGAAGCAGACTGGCGCCGATCGATAATGGATGAATGAATTAATAAATAAATAAAATATGGGCGATTATTAACAACGGGCGAACATTAGTGTTCTTTTTGAGAGTACAAGGATGCAAAAACCTTCCTTTACGTTCGCTTTTTCGAAATCTCATTTTTATGATCGTATTGCTGAAGAGATATCTCCTGGAAAACTTCATTCTCGACTCGTATCTCATTCTTCTCCAGTAAAGCTGCGTTTATAGTTTAATGTGCTGTGACTAGTATGTATTGTTTCCTTAAGACACCTATGTACCAAAAGTATCCACCTCTCTAATAAATTGCATTTAGAACGAGTTACATTGTTATGAAATTGAACAAGATGATGCTTGTCTTTTTGGATGAATGTGTTTCCTTACAGATCAAGTCATCATTTTCTCATTTTCCGAAGTTGTCGTATTGCCTAGGGTTTTTTCTTTTCACACCGTTGATGCTCTCAGAGGTTGGTTAATATTACATATTTTGAATTCTTCGTGGTATCAGGGATCCTGCATCTATAGTAGTTAGGTAGGTACTCCAAAAGGTTGTTTTCGTATTGAATTTCCTATTTCAAACCTTCTATTTTCCTTTTACCGAAAATTGAAAGAGAGAGTTTATGAATTTCTTGAGTGAAGTTTTCCCCTCTTGACTCATCCGTCACATACAGAAGCTACGCAGTATCCTTCCTGTAACTTCGTCTTCCCATCTCAGCCTAGGACCTAGTTCTTCCGACTCGTCGTCTTTCGCCTGGGTGATCCTCCTTGTGACCCGTGCGGTGGCATTCTCTGCAGATACCTGGACCACCTTAACCTACTCAACCTGGCATGTACCTACACCCTACATCAGAGAGCCTGGAAGCCTTGTAGATGTTATACTTGCGGATTTTACAGGACTTAAAGTTGATTCAGAAGAATAGTATCAAGGGATTAGGAAAACAAATCGAATGTATGTATGTAGGCACATAAATAATCATGGTATGACTAAATAATTATAATAATTATCACACATGAGGTGGTCAATGATCGATTACAAAATAATAAATTAGTACCTACTTAATAATAATTATTGTTATGACAAGAAATTATTATTTGATAATAAGTTGTTATTCATTTCGTTTGACCATTTTCCTAATCCATATTGCAGTTCATATCACTCACTCTACGGATGAAGTATATGTATTTTAAAATAATTAGCGTTTATCGTGTTTCATTCATGTTTGGTAGAATAGTATGTAGATAATTATTACTACCGAGTAGAGTGTGAAAAAAGGGATGGTAGAAGTATTAGAAAGCGATAGAAGCAATATTAGACACATTCAACCTATTATTTGAATTTGAATTAAGAATGAAACTAAAATTTATTACTTTATGGAAATTACCTTAAAAAATTAGCATAAGTAAAGATAATTTTTATAGTTAGAAAAAGAGTGGGTACGAGTATTCTAAATTTGAGATGAAGATCTGGGTGGATTTTTCAAAAATCCGGCAAATATTTTAGAATTTTGAAGCTTGAAGCAGAAAGAAATTGAAGTCTTCGAAATTTGAATTTACCTACTTGCAGGTGAACGCCATAGAGAAAACCCTTCTAACTAATCGTACAATTCATGTAGGTACAACACTTGAAATCTTAATCATTTAGTAATTTGACCAGGTAGTGAATTTGATTTTGAAATTAGATTTTTCTATTTTGGGTTAAACGGAATAAAGAATTGAGGTAGGTACTCATAGTTTTATACTAAACTTAATGTAGATAGCTTCACTTCTGGGGTGTTTCGAAACTGGGGTGTTGCTTTGTATCAAAACGAAGTTACAGAGTCTTGCAAAAAACGCTAAAGCGCTAATGGAGAAGTTAACTGAGAGCATAAAACTTCTCTTGAAGTTCCAACTTAGTATTTATCCCTGCTGTGTAGTGTGTAGGTACTTTTGTAGTACCTATTGCTGTATTGCAGGTATACTTATTCTGATATCTCTGGGTGGGTTGTTTCATATTTTACCTATAATAAACAACTATAGCTTTCCCGACAGACATTGTCCTGTAGTCCATACTATGAATATTGATTTCAAATTTGTAATTTATACAAAAATAGGTATAGGTACCTACATTTAAAATATGTTTGAATGTTATAAAATTATTTCTGAAAGCTCGAAAAAAATTCCATGAAAAATTGTGTAGATACCATTTTTAATAACAGAATTTTTCATAGATGGCGTTGGCGTCGCAGGAAATCCATTCCATACTAACTTTGATATTATATTTTATATTATTTCTCATACATTTTTCAACTTTATAATAGTTATTCTGTTATTCGGAGCGGAGAAGAAGATCAAACATCGGAAGAATCTGTTCAGCCAACTTCGAGTTATATAAGTGTTCGAACTAACGCGACTTTCTTTTATATTGGTGTTTTGTGATTTGGATGCAGAATGTTGTAGAACTAAATATCTCAAGTAGTGAAATAACTTAGCTAAGTAACGAAGAGTTTTATTCACAAAGACTGCTTCAGTAAAATGACGTTCATATATTGAATCAAATGTTGGTTTACAGCTCGAGTTGTTGCTCTTTTTATTACCAAGCTTATTGGCTTACATTGTCTGCCCGCTAACAGCAAATCTAATAATAGATTTTTCACCCCATTCTCGTCCAATCGAACAACACCTTGGTAATCTTGCTCGAAATAGCAGATCATTTAAGTTTGTTATAAATGGATTAACCTAGCAACACACTTTAATAAATAATATTTTAAGGCTGTCACCGTTGTAATAGAGGTTTTCGTATTATTAACTACATAGGAAAAACAAGGTGTTTTTCAATTATAAACAGGTAAGCTCTCCCTCGGTATGCTGATTCTGTGATGTCTTTTTTATGTCAAATTTTATGTGTTGTTTCTTATAGCTATCAATGTACAGTAAATAATTAATAAAATAAAAGATTAGGACAATTAAGAAGTGGATTGGTAGACTAGCGGTTACAACGCCGGCTTTCGTACTGTTTATTGGTGCGGCCGTCATGGTTTGATCCCAGGTGCCGACCATCTTCCTCTTTCACGACACAAGCTTTAAGAGTCAAGGAGTGTATTTGTGTTCACTTTGAGTGAGCACAGGTTCATTTCAATAAAAAAAAAGACACGAGAAGGACAAGACAAAGAAGAAATAAAAAGACTAAATACCTAGTAAATAGTACGCGAAATGTATGGAAAAGAAGATAAATGTGTATGAGATGGTGTAGGAAGCAAAGGAAAAATGCCTAGATATGGCCACATGAATTGTGTTCCCGCTTAAGATGTCCTTAAAGATAGGCGGGGATCTAATCCACGCGTGAGAGAAAATGCAGGTCAAAAACGTATAAAGGAAAAAATAAAGTAGGTATTTATACGGGTTTGACAAGAATAGAAGAGAACATTTTCGAATTTCTCATCAGAATCTATAAATAGAACACTTTTCAAACTCTTAAATAGAATCTATAAAATTGAAATATTTAAAAAAAATTCTCAACAGAATTTACATAAAAGAGAACACTTTTGAAATTACTTTACCCACGCACGATAGGAAACTTCACAACAAACTGTAATTTAATATGACATTGCCATTGATTGATGGAAATTGACGCAAAATGTAGATGCATATTTGATTATTTCACCAGACGTAGGTAAATAATACATGTACCAGGCGGTCTAACTCGATGTTTGTTGAAAGCTGTCCGGGTTTACCTTGTCACTATAATATGGTTGATATTTTAAATTGTTTCCATGTATCGATTACTTTCGTATTGGATGGACTATTAGAGGTAGCTTTAGGTATGCTTTATCTGATAACGTTTAAATTTAAACCAGAATCGACGTGACAAATCGATTCTGTTCAATTCTGGCTCTATATATGAGTATGTGTATAAAATTCAATTTTCTTAAAGGGGCCGGGTTAATATTTTTGCAAACAACAATTGAATGAGAATCTATGATATCTAGCCTAACTTTTGTTTGCTTTAATGAATACTTTACAGATTACCATAGTGTAGGTCCTCCTTACTAGACTTCAGATTTCTGGACATCCTCTGTCCCCCAGAATCTCGGAACTTCTTAACATTTATTCAACCCGTCGTTCTTTGGCTCATAAACCTATCCCCAACCTATGTTCAAGTTTACAAAAAATTAAAAACCTAAATATTAAATCGTATAGCTACATTTCTCCAACCTATAACTATCCCCTCAAATCTTTACATCATATTCCAAACACAATAGAAAATATTGGTATCGATAAGGGAACTGGGATGTCCCAGAAACAAACAAATAATTTGTTTAATGAAAAGGTCCGGAAAAGATGGCCAACGCATGTTTACATTTTTACCGATGGTTCAAAGATGCCAGAATTGGACAATTTGGGGGCAGCTGTATTGGTCCCTAAACTTAACATTTGCTCAAAATTGAAACTTCCTGGCGAGTGCTCCATTTTCACAGCTGAATGTGTAGCAGTCAAAGAAGCCTTGATAATTTCGAATAAACATGGTTTTAGAAAAATTGTAATATTCACAGACTCCCTATCTTTGGTGCAGCTCCTTGCTTCGCCTCTCTCTGCGTTTCATCCCAATCCCATAGTTTTGGAAGTGAACCACTTGCTTCATGTTCGGAGTTGCGACGGCGGTGAGGCAGACATCGTCTGGATTCCTTCTCACTCTGGAATACAGGGTAATGAGGACGTGGATGAGTTGGCGAGGTCAGCAATCACTGCTGGCGTAGCCCCGGAAGAATTTACTGTTCCTATAAGTGATCTTAAGAATCAACTGTCCCTAGAAACCCGAATCAAATGGAAGGAATGGTGGGATCACGAGAGTCGGGCGAAGGGATCGGCGTATCGCAGGGTTCAATCTGTGATACCTTCCAGGCCATGGTTTCATGGGACCGGTCTCTCGAGGTCTGACATTTCACGACTTTGCAGGATGCGTTTCAATCATCATCGACTGAACTCACACCTGTTCAGATTCAATATGGTGGAGTCACCGTATTGTGAGTGTGGTCTAGACCTGGAGACACTGGACCATGTCTTCCTTGGTTGTCCTCTGCGAGATGCCTATGACGTTTGCTCGGCTCTTCCCGATGTTCCACTTCCAACGAATGTGGAGCATCTTTTATCAATAAATGATACAACGGTGCGATCAGTGCTCCTTAGGTTTATAAATAAGAACATTATTATACTATAAACTTCATAGATAATTTATTGATCTGAAAATATTCTTTGCTTTAGATTGTTTTTGGCTATTTTTTCATTCTGAGACTGTTTTGAATGAATTTTAATGTATCTATGTATGTATAAGATTGATCATGGCACAAATCGTCCCTGGTTGGACGCAATGCCAATAATTAATAAAAAAAAAAAAAAAAAAAAATAGTGTAGGTCCAACTCGAAACTGTTCGTATAAATTTTGGATTTTTCGACATGTTACAGTTTTTAAGGTCAAGAATTTAAAGATAATGTTTTCATACTGACTAACGTTGACGTAAAAGTAACTGGGGTAAGAGTTCTAGAAAACAGACGGAATCCGTAATGCTTCAAATTTAATTTTTAAAATCCAACATATTTTTGGTGTTATCCATATATTTATATTGTTATCAAAAAGTGGATAGATGTGGCTATTAATATTATAATTATTTCTTCCGCAGACTTGAAAAGAAAGGGGATTTTTTTAGTGTAAAACCTACGGCAGTCCGTATATCAGTCGTACTTATTTCTTTATAAAAAGTGCAACAAGTACCTACCTAATAGAACATCTACCTACTCGTGCATGCTCTTGTAAACAAATTTATTAACTTGAATAGGATTGCATGTTTGGTAGCTGTCAACAAATCTTATCAATAATAAAGATGTTGAAATCAAACGTTCGGTTGTTACGTACCTAGCCATTGTGATAAATTTCAAATTTAGAACATAGTAAAAAGAAAAAAGAAGAATTAATTTTTAGGACAACAAATAAGATAACGGTATTTCTTAAGTTAAGATTTTTTTAAATTATTACCTGCGATAAATACATAAATAATTGTTTACACACCTACGTAAGTCACACGCCTGAACACAATATTGTTGTGAAAGGGAAAATTTTTCAGCTGTGTGTTCGCGAACTACGGAGAGACGCATCACAGGTTCATTGACGTAGTTTCAATATAAACACACCAATGTGAAGTTGGTACGAACAGCACAATGGTACATAAACAAACTGTGTGTACCTACTTGCTAGTGGTGTGCCGTGATGAAGCTAAACTCAGTCCGACTTATCGAGGCGTTTGTACGGAGCGTCAATGGGACTCTTTCCTTTTCTGTCCCTTTCGCACTTTAGGCTCTTTGGCAGTTGGTCGGAAAACGTCAAACGCGGGGAGTGTTTTTCACCTTTTCGCGAATTCTTTTTTTTCCACGAACATAAATTTTAATCGAATCTTCATAACATCCTATCGACGTTTCCCTTCAATTTACAGAAAATCGCTTACATTTCCGCTTTAAAATGTTGTTGCGGTGACTGTGAATGTTGTTTAAATTATACTTTTAATAAGTCTTTGGCAAATTGAAAAAAAATAAAATAGGTTTATTGTGAACACGGATATTATTCGCTTTGTTTCGTTTTGTACGAAACGTCTCCTGTATTAGGTAGGTAATGTGTGTATTTTTCCGTATAATGTTTACTCCACGAATTGACAAAACAATAAAAAGCATCATCATTTTATTGTAACGTGAAATATTTTGAGAGAAAACGGGAGATCGTGGTGTTTAACTTACATGAATTTCAAATACGGAAGATACAAAAAATAACCACAAATTTCTACTTGACTGTTCCTGTTTTCTTTTTTATTTGCCAAGTCATCTTGTAGCTCTCTGTTTTATTTTTTTCAAATGGATAGCACAACATAATATTTTGAAGTAAATGATTAAACTCGCATTCCTGCTAAAAATGTTTATAAATATTGTTGAAAATGATAAAATTTCACACTGAAATAAAAAAGTTATACTGTGGCTTTATGTTATAAATATTTGTAATCAAGATTGACTGGCAGAGATTGCCAACAGGTATGAAGGCTGCCAGGGAATTTCCTGAATGAATGATTTAGCTACCTACTAAAGTTTACTTTATTCATCTCAAACAAGTTAAGTATTTATTTTATCAATTCTGTACTTAGATTTTTTACTTATTTTTTTTTGGAATAACTTTATCCAAAATATTTCAGTAAGTACCTATACATATACTTGCATACATAATTGTCCAATTAATTTTAGTTGAAACTATCGCATATTTTCATCTAATGGTTTATATAATATGTATTTGAAAAAAAAAATAAACCAATAGATATTTAAGTTACTTTTTATTTACAAAGAGTTGTAAGTATTCCAAAAAGATTGAAATGTTTTTGCTGAGGTCTAACCCGAATACATCACATAATGTTTTCAATGTCTTTCCCTTTTTCTTAGTATACATTGACTTTTGGATGTAATCTAATTTGTTAAGTCATCTTAGTATTGAGCCGTTTATTTAATTAACAGCTTTCTGCCTAATTGTGTTATGTCTCATTAACACCATGTAAATATCTGCAATTAGATTCAAAATATTATCACACATCCCATATTTATAACAACTCTTTGATCTTTTGAATGTGCATGAAGAAAGCAACCCTAGTTAATATTTTATTAAAACAAATTAAAAAATATGGGACATACAGAATAATCTGGAGCCAACACCATAAGAACCAGATGTCTCCTTCGCACCAGCGAAATGAAATTACTCAGAAATATCGCTGGTAAATACATTTGAGACAAAGTATGGAATACAGAAATCTGAAGAGTATGCGAAGTTGAAGACATTGTCCAGTGGGGACAGGAAAGAGAAGAAGGTTCTGAAATGAGCATCTATCGAAACGGCAGACAAAGAGCTATTAGGACGGCTAGAGATAGCATTTCCTAATCCGGTAGACTGCCAGGAAGATCACCGAATAGATGAAAGGATAGTTGGGAGTCCACGTCGCAGCAGAAACATAACAGGCCTAGTAAAAGAGAAAGACAATGAAATTCAAAAATGGTTTTGATAAAACATTTTCTACGCTTCGGGTGTCCAGATTCACAGTGTGGATCATTCCACAACACTGTGATCTTTTAGACGATTTTTGCCCAATTTTTTGTTTCTTAGTGGGCCTATGGGAGGCAGGGTCTATGCACAAATGCCCCATACATGCTTACCCCGGGATCATTGCAGAACTGCAAGCCTAATTACTAGTTCATTGACAAATTCGTATATAATGCTGCTTGCACTAAGCAAGAAAAATCATGATAAACAATAATCTAAAAGTTTTAAATAGTAAATCATGTCATGTCATATCCTCCCATTGCAATCAAACAGCGAGCGTCTTCTGGCGATAGCAGCACACAGATCATGGTTTTATAACCGTTTGCTGCTCATGGTGCTCTCTGTTGGAAGAGCGTCTTCTGGCGATACCAGCACACAGATCATGGTTTTATAACCGATCCTTTGCTGCTCATGGAGCCTTTCCCTTACGTCGGTGGTGAGGCTGGAGGAATCTCAAACTCCTTTATAAGACTGCTCAAAATACATCTAATGTCTTTAAAGGCATCGTTTAAATGCTCCTGAAATCCTTTTTCCCCATTTCATCATAAAATTCCCTCCTTTCCCCTCAGAATTTTGCAGCCTATGTTGTTTTTTTTACTTGTCTAATGCCTCTTGGTTGGAGTTGGATGGTAGATATCTTTTTCACCGATGAAAAATAAATAAATACAATTTACTTCTTTCCAGGTGATTGACAAAACTATGGAATTATGGACAACGAACAGCCTCACCAAGAGTTGGTGAAATGTGTGGTAGTCGGAGATACGGCTGTTGGGAAAACCAGACTAATATGTGCCAGAGCCTGCAACAAGCATGTCTCCCTGTCGCAGCTCCTGACCACGCACGTGCCCACTGTTTGGGCCATCGACCAATACAGGATATACAAAGATGTAAGCTTATTTTATAATTATTTTGACTCTCTTAACTCATTGACTGCCGAAAATCCCTATCGGGGTTGTGCGGCTACTCAATCGAAGTGATTCGAGTACAATACATTTTGTATTTGGCAATATTCCTCTGGCGTTCATATTGACAGTATTCCTCTGGCGTTCGTATAGTGGCGTGGTGCTTGAGTTCAACTTTCCATATATTGAAGTGTTTTTTCAAAATGTTTTTTTTTTTACTACTAAAATAATAAACAAATTTTTTATGTTGGCCAATCGGATGCAGATACCTAAAATGTTATTTATTTATCTTTTACAGTTTTTCTAACTGTTTTCAAATGTCTGACAGGTCCTGGAGAGATCATGGGAGGTGGTTGATGGTGTCAACGTGTCCTTAAGACTATGGGACACCTTTGGGGACCATGAAAAAGATAGGAGATTTGCCTATGGAAGGTTTGTTATTAATTTTATTTCATCTCTAATATAACACAAATATTCTGGTCTACTTTGCTGGTGATTATCACGACAACAAAAAGAAAAAGATCCAAAATTATTTTTGAGAATTTGTAGAAAACATATGAGATATAATACACCAATCAAAAGTCTGCCAGTTACATTGGTCAGATGCTTTATTCTGGTAAAAGTATTGTCATCATGCCATTAAAACAAAAGTTGTTCTATGTAGTGCTTTACTTTAATAAATGGGACTAAAGTTAGTGATAACAGTATAATAATTTATATTAGTGTACCTATTTAATTGACTAAAAACAAATTGATAACAACAATACGATGTTTATAACAACAGTCGTAATTTCATATTATATCAGTGCTGAATGAACAATTGATATTTTAACTAGTGTAGAGTAAACTTTTCTGGAAATATCCCCATCGCTTTAGATTTTTCCTGCTCCTTTTATCACTCTATTATTTAGTTGCTCTGGTCAAATTTATGATAGGCAAATATACAACTTATGTCGCACTCATTATTTTTTAAATAATTATAATACACAATTAAATTTCTAATCAAATTCACAATGCATTGGCTTTCTCCACTTATCAAAACTGCATATCACCTGCGCGTAACAAAAAATCGAATTATTATTTTGTGGCAATTTTTTTTGGTTTCCATATCTTGCTTAAAGTATTGGTTCAATTAAGAAATGCTTGGTAGCCTAGCAGTTACAAAGCCGACTTTCATACTGTTTCGTACTAGAGGTTGTGGGTTCGAACCCAGGTGCCTGCGATCTTCCTCTTTAACGTCACAAGCTTTTAGTAGCTTACTGTGAAAGAGTCAAAGAGTGTATTTATTAGAGATGAAACGGATAGCATTTTAGCCGGATGCCGGATATTCGGCCAACTAAGCAATCGAATACCGGATAACCGGCCACCGGATATCCGGCATATGTTTCTGGTTGGTTGGTGCATCTATATGGGATCATTGGGAACATTGTCGAAAAAACCATCAACCGCATTAGTTAGTCTGGATTAGTGCGGTGTGATCATGTTTTATTTCCTATGATTAGAGCGTTTAGATTTTTAACTTTTACCCTCGGAACTATGGTCGTAGCCAGGATAGCATTAGTGCCAATCTTTTTAGGTTTACGGCTCCCTTAATATCCAATCCAATCCAAACTCCCTTTACGCTCCACTTAGGGGCATAGGGAGGCAACAAAACTTCCTCAAATACCATGTCCAAATCCCTCAGCTCTGCTTCGAAGGATCGGAACACAGTATGTGAGGGTCTTCCTCGTCTTCGGAACCCTGATGTGAGGAAGAACAGCGCTGCCCTTAAAATCTCAGTGGTTTTTTTCAAAATTTATAAAATTCGTTGAATACTAAAGAAGTTTTTAGTAGATTATGGGCAGGGCGTGAATTACAGTGGTACAACGCATGAATTACGCTTACGTAGGCGGCACATACCAATTGGACTGACTCCGTTGCCGGAACGTAATTGTTCCAAAAATCGCGGAATCTATCTGCATCTTCCAGCAGGATGATTATAAATACTATCTCTATATAAAGAAATAAGTATTCATTCTTCATAATTTACCCCAATTGCAGTATGTTTGCTTATCAATTTCATAGTTGTAGAATTTTTCTTGTGATTAAAAGGTGTTTTTCTAATGTGTTACGTACTGAATAAGCCAATTAGTTATCCAAACATATGTTTTTTACTATCCGGTATCCGGCCGGATAGGTGCTAGTTATCCGGCATTTGGCCGAATTGCATTTATGCTGCCAGATAGGCCGGATACCGGATAGTCGCCGGATATCCGTTTCATCTCTAGTATTTATGTTCTTTTTAAATAAGAACACAGGTTCATTTTTATTAAAAATAAAAATCTAAACCTTTTTTTATATATTTCATAATATAATAATAGTACGTAAAACTATTACCAATTATTACAATTTTTGTTTATATGGCCGTTATCATCATAACATTGTTAGTTCCGATAGGTCAGGCATAGTCTTAGCTTTTTAAACTAACAATTATACTATGTCATTATGTGTCATTTTGCATTTGAAATTTGCTAAATCAAATAATTATGTTAATAAAAAGGATGTTCTGTTTCAGATCCGATGTAGTGCTTCTCTGTTTCTCCATAACTAATCCTGTGTCTTTAAGAAATTGTGGGGCTATGTGGTTTCCTGAAATAAGAAAGTTCTGCCCGCACACTCCCATTTTGTTGGTTGGATGTAAGAACGACCTTAGGTATATGTACAGGGACGAAGAATACCTCTCACACTTCAAAGATAGGAGTCCGTTTGTCAGGTGAGACCCTCATTTCATTGTACACATAACAACACACTACATTCCTTAAGCCTCCTATTAACGATCACTCAATCCATCCAAAAGGAGCAATGTTACTCCAAAAAGAGTTTCCACGAGTGGGGAAAACCAAGATAGGATGAGTCGGATATCCATCAGTCCAAAATTCAATCGCGTCAAGCCATTCGTTTTTCCATATTAGACGTGGTCCAAGTCGTCATGTCACTAGATTGTTGATGTTAAAAACTTTGTCTCGTTTTGTCTTTATCTTTCCACCAAGGTACATGTGTTGCTATTTTAAATTAATAATAGGAACGAGTATTAAAGTAGTGAAATTTCTTTATAATGATTGAAAAAAAATACTCATGTTTTATATCTGCCAAAATAGACAATATCCGTTTGGAGTCATTGTGAATGGGGGGGTTTATGGTATCTTATGGATATATTCCCATTGAGGCAACAAGAAAATCTCTCCCAATTGCGCTTGGTCTTGTGATATGTTTTCCATTTCCTCCTACCCCATTCTTGTACAGATTTACTGGTAACTCTGATGGAAGATTGTACATATTGTTTTAGGACAACTTACATTGACAATTAGCATCCCTTGTCAGGTTGTATTTCTTTTGTCAGAATCTAGGTTGATGTGCCAGGGTATGGAGATCATAATCGGTACCTGTCCTCTAAATTATTATGGTAATATTACTCAAGCATTTGCTCTCAAAAATTGAAACCTTATGCATTTGTTAGATGCTAATTTACTGCGCAAGTTTACGCTTAGATTCTACAACACATACTGCAAATTCTATATAACTCTTACCTCAAAGTTATCCCTTTGTTCATATATTAACATTTATTCCTTAAAAAAATACAATTTTATTAATCTCAAATATACTTCATATGATATACTAGAGGTCCGCCCCAGCTTCGCACGGGTAGATAGATACTTAAAAATAATTTAGTTTTCATACAGATCCCTAACTTTTTCAAAATATTTTATAGCATACTATAAATTTAATTAAATTTATAACGTCAACAACACGTGGTAATTATGCTGTTAAAATGTAGCTTATATGACACGTTCGTAGATTTATCATAACAGCGCCATCTATTGATTACTTACTCAACCCAGTTGAAAGGTATCGACATCTGTTAGAATCATTTGGAGTTAACAGATAATTGTGACTGTCAAATAATAACAGACAAATAATTAGCAATAAATTAAAATTGCGACTATAATTTGAGATTTAAACTATCCTATCTCTCGAGTTGGATCGAACTGCACATGGTGTGCGAATTTTATTATAATCGGTTAAGTGGTTTAGGAGTCCATTGAGGACAAACATTTTGACACGAGATTTATATATATTAAGATTATCAAAATCATCATTATCTATAATTAAATCAGTTACGAGGTTATTAACTTGTTTTAATCTTGTCATCTTCAAATGTGATACACATAATTAGTCCAATTATAGACAAAATCAAATAGATTGGGGGCAATTAGCTGCTTTGTTGATAAATTACCTACGTTTGATTATGAACAAAATGACAAACTTAAAAACACTTTTTATTTTAGAGTAACTCGTAAAAGCGATTTGGTAATGCCAGACCAGGGGCGAGCACTAGCGCATGAGTTTGGTATTTATTATTACGAAACATCGGTCTTTACGTATTATGGGGTCAACGAGGTATTTGAAAATGCCATAAGGGCAGCTTTAATAGCCAGAAGACAGCAGAGGTTTTGGATGACCAATCTTAAGAGAGTGCAAAGGCCTTTAGTCCAAGTAAGTTTTGATATTTTTATGAAAATTGTTTTTTTTTATACTGGATGTAAATGTACGAATTCTACTACTGCTACTTCTTTATCTAGCTATCTACATAGACTTAAGCCTAGCCCACATTAGGTCGGTAGCAAGTAATTTACTACAGACCAAAAATCTTTGTCACTATATTCAAGTACAGTTCATTAGTTCATAAAATGAACAGATCGTAGCACGTGTAGGGGTTAGTCGATAGACATCGATAAACTAGCCCTCTACTTATTGAATTGTGATTTTTTTTTTGTATTATAATGATAATCAATTGACAGTAAAGAGAGGCGCTACTCGTCCATAAAATAGTTACATGCAGTTACTTAAATTACTGCCTTCTCAACTAAAATATTAAAGCAGTATGACTTTTATGTCGGCTAAAGAAATCACCACAGACAATAACTTCTATGGGTATTTTTCATAAATTAGAGCTTGGTTCTCTTGTAAGAGATAGAGAAGCTTTAAAAGAAGTGATGGCCAACATTGAGGAGATCTGATAGGGCCCAAGAGGAAAAAGAGTTTGGATATTTGTTTTTACTCTGCTTTTTCACTTTTAGGCTCCTTTCAAGCCCCCAAAACCAGTTCCGCCAAAAGTAGTCGAGGTGCCCACAACTTATGAAGAAGACTTTGTAAATTTATATAACAATCAGGTGAGCTTTTACTATTTATATTTCACTGTTAAGTTCAATAATGACATTCATATTTTTCTTGCTCATCTCGTGTATTACTTGATTTTATTTTATAGATGTATACCGACATGGTGTTGCTATGTGGGACGGTTGCCTTTCCATGTCACAGATTCATAGTGGCTGCCGGTTGTATGGCTCTGTACAGACTCCTCACCATTGAGTCATGCTCCCAACAGTTCAGTGATATGGGCACAAGGAGTTGTAGCGAATCCAGCATGGTATGCTATGGTCTTCCTTATCTTAACTGAGTAAAAATTATTTTACAATAAAACAATAAAATACAATAAAAATAATTTTTACTCAGTTAAAATGAAGTTTTACAAAGTTATTGCAAAAACCCATATTGATATTCCTTATCTTCCCTATTTCTGATAAATGTTCATCCTTCCAGCATTTTCTCTGAAACTGAATGGCTTGCTTAATCTTTGTAAACAAATACAATTTCTTATTTTAGGTGAGTTCGTTTGGTGAAGCAACTGCCGGAGAATTCAACGAAGATACTGAATACCTCATTAGACAAGATCAAACCAGATCTAGCAAGTGAGTTTCAATTGTCTACCCACACGCTTTTTGATTCAACTATATAATATTTGTGTTCCATCAAAAACTAAATGACTTTAAAATTTTTAGAGTTTGGGAACAAATGAAGAGACGTTCTTGTCAAATTTTACCATCAACGGAAACTACAAAAAAAATTGCAGACTATTACAAAGATCTAAATCACCCCGCATTTGTATCCATCAAAGTTGTTAGGGTAGGTTTTTCTCTTGATTTCTTTACCATATTCATGACGATAGATCCAAAAATTGAATCACAAGGGTGTTTTTGTGGTTTTGCAGAATGAAAATCCTACAAACGGCCGGATCATGTCACAAACAATCATTACGTTGAGTAAAATTATAACGCCCAATGCACTTCAACAATGCCTTAAATTTATTTATACTGGAAAATTGGACGAAGAACTGGTGGAAATGCAAGTATGGCTACTTTTATATATCTTATTTTTTTGTATCAAAACATTGCATAAAATATTAAAAACTTTATCTTTTATAACAATGTGTCAATTACTAATAACTATGATTGATTTACAAAAAAGGGCGTAATTGGAATTGGTCTCATATAACCTAAACATGACTATTCTTTTGAGCATTGTAATGCCCCTTAAGAAAAGATTGTTCTACACTTTTTTGTGAATAACCCTACTCAGTATATTTTATTTGGTGCTAAAATTTCCAATGGAGCACACAAACTGACATCCATTTTTAATTATGTAAATTATTCGCCTTAATTATCAGAATTATCGGATTCTATTTAGTTCTGCACAAATTATTCTATTTTTGTAAAATCTAATGAAATTTCTATTTCTTTAATTTTTCTTTGAATTTACCAAAATTTATCGGATGGTTTGAATTTACCTATTCTATTTTTGATAACCGCATTTTTCTTATAAAACACGATTAATTTTTTTCAATATTGTTTGGTTCAATATGAATAAGGTGAAATTCCAGTTTGCTTTTTGAATCTCCTTTGTTTCTTACTTATTAATCTTATACTTACTTTTTTTCGTTTCCATCATTTCTATATTCTATAATGAGTTTGTTTGTATGTATCTCTCCTTGTTCTTTCTTTGCACAGACAGCGCCTATTGGATTGTTTCTGGTAATTTCAATAACAAAATAAGTTTGTCATTAGAAGTTTCATGTTTTGTACTTACATCTTTCATGAATCGCAATTAAAAATTCAAATCATTTAGAGAAATAATAAATCGACATGGGTTAAAAATTATTTTCATTAATTATTCTTAAGAATGTCTTCACCTTGATTTTTGTTTTTATGCGCTGTTTGGTTTTGGAAATATATTTTTTTTTTTTTTTATTTAAAAGCATATTTTGTATTAGTTTATCATTTATTAAACTGCTTATAATATTTACCTATTTTATTTCTGATTATTATGATCATAAAAAGGTAATGAGCGCACTGATCTGTATTGGTTAATATTAGTTCTATCAATGTTCAGGAATGAGTGTAAAAAAAGTATATTATAATAATTTGTCAATGCACGTTTTTTTCATAAATAGCTGAAATAGGTGGTTAGTTATCATATCACAGTCTTCTTCACCATTAGTATGTAACTTGAATCAAAAACATTAACACAATTTCAATAGTATTAACAGAAAAAGATCTATTTGAGCTACGACATTGTTGCATGAAGCCGTTACGCTTCTTGGTTGTATGTGCGAGTTATAACTTGGCCTGTTTGAGATGTGATAATATATTGTATGTTTTGTTTAAATGCTGTAAAAATGCAAACATTAGGTTCTAAGATTCCGCAAACCCACTCGACCAATCAAAAAGTTTTGCCCAATACGAAATGATAATAATTAGCCAATATGAGACCTTCAAAGGCAAATACGTATGCGAGAAATGGTTGAAATGTCTAATTCAAGGATGAGTAACTCATCGATCTCGAAGCTTCTTTGAATTTGAGAAATTTATTTAAGTATTTTTACTGCCGATCAATGCCATACCGTGGGTTTTCGCCACCCGGGGCGGGGAACTTTGAACATAGGTTATTGTCTGACATTACAAATGTTTACGAATGGACAGCAATTCTAACTGGTAAATACAACATCCAATTCATTTTAAAAATTATTAAGTACTATTTACTAATTTGGATATTTTTCCGACATATTTTTTTTTGTATATTCCTATAATATTCACTTAAAAATAAATTATAGGTTATGTTTAAACATTTTGACATTTATGATTGAAATTCGGCCGTAGAATAGTAAGCAGTTGTAAGCACCATTTTGTGGATTACAGCACCCATTATATTATCTTATTATCTCTTGTTTTTTTACTCGTTTTGCGTAGATTTTTTTTCCATCTCGTTTTTAATGCCATGGCTGGTACAGTTCGTTATTAAATTCTTTTAAATAACCTCTACAAAGCATTTCATATGATACCACATTGAATAGTATTTTTTTTTAATATTTTGGCGGTTACAATACTTTACTTTATAAATGTAGAGTACTTATTAAATGTTGCCATACAAACGACTGCAGCGCCCTCAATTATTTTCTACTCTTTTTAGCCAGACTGTACAGCACATCAATATAGTAAAGATATCAGTTTAGTTTATAAATTAAATTTTCGGGCAAAGTGGGACGTAGTCAACTTCTGACCCACAAATTTCTCTGCTTGCAGACTTACCACATGGAGATGTCATTTTTTTGAAGACTTCCACCCGAGATGAAAAGTTATTTTTTTAATTATTAATTTATTAATCTGGTCGTGTATATATTACAGCGCAAACAAATTTTGCCGCCCTCCAAAATAGAGGCGCCCGCGGCGCTCCACCCCTCCGCCCCCCCCCCTCCTCGGTACGCCATTGCTGCCGATGGTAGAAAATAAAAAGAATTCCTCAATACGCTACGTCAAGTATCACAATAAATTAAACATTTTGTTTCAAAGTATCGGTCATTTAGATTGAATGGTTGATTGTCTGACTGACTGATGTAGTGAATGGAAGGTCATGGTTTCCTGGAAGGCATTTACTCAAAAACAAAGACAAGAAGAGTACTTGAAAAACACTGATTGTTTTGCCTGCCCTGAAGATTCACACTGATTGATGTTTTCTATTCCACTTATACTGACTCACTATTTAGGTTCACAATCAACGTCCAAATATTAGTTTTGCGATCGTTCATTATGTTCCATCACAAATCTGTGTACAACCTATTGGACCAATCAACGAATTGGAAAATTCTTATCTCATTTTGTGATCATTTTCTTTTTTTTTCTAGGAAATAAGACAAGCTGCCGATATATTGGAGCTAAGTCACCTCAGTAAGCTGCTAAAAGCGGTCCAGAATAATCAGAAAGCGCTCTGTGATGAAATTGTCCAGCAGTACACTTCTGTAAGTAGAAAACGTAATACATTTTAAGAAAGTTCTTTTCGAATTATTTATATAACAATGAGAAATTACTTATATTGTAGAGTCAGAAAGCGAGATTGCAAGAATTATGTATAGAACGAGGACTGTTTTCCGATGTGACGTTTGAGTTAGAAGATGGTAAGCAAGCAGGCCACAAAGCTTTATTGGCAGCCAGATGTGAGCCCATGGGCGCTATGTTTAGGGGCCACTTCAAGGAATCAACTGCTAGAGTTGTAAGTACAGTTATTTTGTATTTAATTTACCTATATTATTTGGATTCATTCATAATGTAAATATACAAATATGTAACAACTAATGACTAACAATTCATTACTGATGTTCGATTTTTAAATGGAACTAACCACTACAGTTTTACGACCATCTTCTTCTGTTATTTCGAAGACTGGCTTGAATAAATATACATTACATAAATAGTTGCATGTAAATATATATTATTTAAATAGATGCATAACAAAATATCCTTTTATTAAAAATTTGCATTGATTTGGTTTAAATAAAGATATAAATATTTTGAGATAATGATTTGATGTTTATTGATGTCTATTTGCAGATACAATTCCCTGGAGTACGGTGGTACACTTTCCACAAATTGTTGTGTTATCTGTACACAGACAGCGTGCCCATTGTGAGCGCTGCGAGGTGCATCAGTGTCCTGGAGCTTGGTAACAGACTGTGCCTTGCTAGACTTATCTCATTAGTTGAAACTAGAGCCATACAGGACCTGACTAGAGGCTCTACACAAGAGCCCGGCCAGACCTTGCATTTGTGCATTCGATTGCTGGAGCCTGTTAAGGTAATTTATTTTTTAATAGCTAATTAACTTTTAAAAAATAATACAAATAGGTATATGTCGTTAAAAGTAAGTTTTGTGTATTCATGTAGTTAAGATTCATTTCATTCTCTTTTAATGAAAGAAGTTATTTATGTAGAGCTAACTGTCCCTTCGGACACAAATGACTCAAAAATTTACCAATACAAACTACAGAGGTGGAGAATGTGAGAGGATTATCAGCCAAATCTTTATATCGCTACATAGGTCTTTATTCTTTTAGTCACAATAATTCCATTATGGGATGCAGTGACAGCAGCCCTCCAGAGGACAGCAAGCCTATCAACAAATGAGTCTTCCTAGAACTAAAATAAAAGAACTTCTGGAGAGGGTGTCAAAAACTGCATTGTCCAAATCTTATTGGATTTGTGTGGATGAGTGTGACTTAAGTCATAAACGGGCGCTTTAAACCCACATACATGGTCACAAGCTCCTGTGAATCGCCTATGTCATCTGTATTCATGGGCCTGAATTTATCAGTGAAACCGTAATTGCATTTCTCATTTATATCTTATCGAACGCTTGGCTTACTTTATCAGCATTTTCCATTTAGATATTCAAATCCCCAATCGTGTGAATCTTCGACACATCATCCCTATTCTATTAAATAGTTTGAAAGATCATAAAATTGTTATTCTGAATATATTTTTGTTGCAGTTGCACAATGCCCATTATTTAGCCGAATGGTGCATGAATCATCTGTGCGTTAACTATGATAAGTTGTGCCGAATGTCCCCGAGATCCGTAAGACTGTTGCATCCAGAGAATCAGGAATATTTGAGTGAAAACAGGTGGCCGCCTGTATGGTAAGTCTCCACACTTTTACATTTATTATTTCTTTCACTTTTTCCATTTTTACACTTTTGTAAAATTTGGTTTCAGGTATTTAAAAGATTACGATTATTACCAGAAGTGTTGTATGGAACGCAGCAGACAAGCGGAACCCACATTAAAAAGACGTCAAGAGTCGGATTCTGTTTCCTGTGGATACTTTTGTTTTGCCTCTTGGTGTTGTAAGTGCAATAATTACTTATCTAAACCATCAACGACGAACTTCCTTTGCCCCTTCCACTGACATACGATTTATCATGCAGCTTCTCCTAACTTGTACTCAGGTAAACCACAAGTAACAGAAGGGGCTGAAACAACTCCAGAAGTATCGAGTAGTCTTTTCCCTGCAAGTCCACCAACAACTGTGACCCAGCCCAGTGTAGAAAGTGGAGGAGAATCTCCTTGACAACAGCTTAAATGGAAGTTAGTTAACAATCACTTTTTATTCTTTATTGGTCTCCCATCTTTCCGTTTTGGTGTTTTTTTATATCATTCGGAGTACTGTGAGATGTAAATTCTATAGAAATCCGATGAGGTGTTTAAATAATCTATCTGTAGTAGCTTGTGGCATTCGTGATATTAATATTTTTTATGGTTTTGCGTTCCTCTGATTTTGTGTCACTTTTATGTTTCTATTTAGGGACAATCAAAGCTGTTTTCTTTAAAAAATGATTTATTCTAATGACGAGAACGATATAAAATTGTTTGATGCCGATGTTTTCGACTTTGACTTCGAGGATTGAATATCTCATTAATCTATATTATAAAAATGGAGAGCTATTTTGCGTGGTCATCGCATCACGCCTAATGGGCTGGACCGATTTCGCTAATTCTTTTTTTGTTATGTTGGCTTTTGTCAGGATATGGTTTTTATGAAAGAAAAATTTAAGAAAGTTGGGTGGAAAATTTGAAAATTAAAGAAAACTACAAAAATTTAAGAAAGTTGGGTGGAAAATTTGAAAATTAAAGAAAACTACGTAGGCAACCTTATTAGAACTTTTTACCATAAGTACCTATAATTTTTATTCCAATTTTGAAATTTTGACAGAAACTGTTAGTTGTTAGATAGTTGGTGCGATTGAAAGAATGCGGATGGAATATACATCGTTAAAACAGACGCATCGGTCGGAATTAAATTGGTCAAATGATAATTAATTCATCACCACACAAATTCGAATTCAATATTCATAGTTAGGAACACAGGATAACGACTGTCGGGAAAGCTAGTTAATTATATTTGAGTATTGTCAAATAAATATTTCTTGAAGAGTATTACGTAAACCGGCTATCAAAAAAAAAGCCGAAAATGATGATTTTTTTTTGTGTCAGTTGTGTCTTCAAGGTATCTAACCTAACCCGTAGAAGAGAAAATTTACAATTTGTATGGTCTATTAGGAGGGCTACCAGATATAATTTCTATCTATCTTTAAAGTGTAAAACTATCTTTGTTTATTGAAATGCCGGTAATGGTACAGTAGTAACCACGATTAATCGCTGCACAGCATGTAGAAGATTACTACAGATACATTATTGAAATCGCCCATTAATCATCTACTGTTTAAACAAAATTATTATGTAATTTAAAAAAAAAATTCACATGAGATTTTTTTTGTTTTTCAGATTGTGCGGATTCGGCGTTATTTTTCCAATGGGATGTTTTTCTTCCTTTCTGTGCCGCTAGAGGCGCCCTTGCTAATCCGGTCTATTGTCAAATTCAGTGTTGCCAACGGGGGCGATTTACTTCTTCTTCTTCTTATGGTCGCTCACAATCTAACCTCCAAAATATCATTCTAGTTTATTTCAAATTAAACAACTTATATATTATTATACATGATAACTTACAATAGGTTTAGAGTAATCATTGTACATTTTTTACATACTATTACAAATAAAATTGTTCATCTTTTTTTATATACCTACCTAAATACAAATTAAAAAATACAGAACAGCACCCCTGAGATTTATTCTCAAATTTATGCGTAACAAAATCAACAACTTCTTAGCAACGCAATGGAAAACAAACTTCCCAACGTTGGCATCACTGAAAAAAAAATCTCTACGTTGGCAGCACTGAATTTGACAATAGACCTGATTAGAAGTTCTGCCACCTAGTGTGTATTGTCGGAAGCTCCCCAGAAAACTTCCCATTCTTTTATCCTTTATTTGCAGTACAGTTTTAATAATATTTTTATTACAAAACTATTTTTAACAGAAAGTCACTTACTTTTAAAAAATAAGGAACTTACATGTATTTATTGCCGTATATGTAACAAATGAATAAATATAATCATTGTGCCCTTTAATTTGCTTGCAGAAATTTTTATGCTAATATTTTAAGAAACGACAATCTGCGGTGTTTTCCTGTATTTCAATTTGAAAAAAATTTTAATGTATGAATGTTTTGAAAGTGTGTGTTGCGTTGTTCTGTTTGAAATATTGTGATTTGAATGCATTTAAATGCTCAATCAGCAGCAGCTCTTTTTACATTTTTAACTATTAACGTAGACTGACTGAAGTATTTGACGATGTTAAAATTGATGATTATAGAGTCTTAGCTGGGAATGGGTTGAGGTCAACATATCTTTTGCAGTATTTGTAAAAGCCTAACATACGTAGCTTAGTTTTACATCACCGTTTTTTTCAAGATTTGCACAACCCTACCCTCCTTTAACATGTCTTATGAAAAAACTTTGTGTTAAAAGTAATGTAATTGCCCAGTTTTAAGGTTTGAAGCCAAAATAACATTATGGGTTTGTTAAAACTCACTTTAGTGCTACGCGAATGTGTGATTGTATCTTGCTGAAATCTTTAAAAACTCTTTATGGAAACTCTAGATATAGGTATACCTGAAATATTTTTGTTTTGAAAGATACTTATATTTTTAAATTACTCATTGTCTATGTGAAAAAAAAACTAATATTTTTACCATAACATTAAATTTATACAAAATACACTTTTGCGGAATAATTTGAGTTATATATTAAATTGCCATGAAAATGAAACATTATTCTAGTTTGTATTTAATTTGTTAATTAGATATTAAATTTATTTTACTAATCATAAAGTTATTCTTTTCTGTGATAAATGTCTTGGCTCTATAGAAGTATTGAATGAAAATAAAACAATATACTTAAAATTGTAGGTGTGTTTACTAAAGATGAGTAACATACATAGTTTAGAGAAGATATTGTGATAAATTTTTAGGTTACACGAATATATAATACAAGTTTGATCAAATTGAATGAAATTCAAGCATCAAAATAGAGAACATCTTGACTTATACATCAGTATAGAGAAACACTGTGGTTGCAGAAGTGAAAAGTCTAAAATAAAATTCACGTTATTAATGAATTATATTGCGAATCCCTGTTCCTTTGGTCACGGCATCATGCACAAATAAAATTGTAACATTTTGGCCCTGTAAGAACGGATAAGCAGCTGTATGGTGTGGTTTCATCATATTCTTTATTTTGTAATACACTACATGCTTGTGAACACAATATTATTTAAAACTATATTTTGGAAAGGCCTTAATTACCTTAAATCTTTTCCAGTTGTGTGCTTTGACTTTTCACTACTGCAGCCACAAATCAAATGTATAGTGGAAATAAAATATGCACTAAACGCCAAAAACTTCATTTTGAGATAATCTAATAAAACTGATTTTTCCCCCATACAGACGAGTACTATGATGATTTTTGGATCTGTTTTTTTACGCCTTTAGATCATCGATATGGACTTAGTGCAATATTTAGGCTATTGACAATGGTTTATAGAACATTTCCTCATACTCAACTCATTTTTGGCGTTTAGTGCGTATTTTATTTCCACTATACAAATGTTCTTTTATATGAAGTAAACAACTGAATAATCTTTCAACCATTTTCAGCGTTCAATTCTATAATAAAATAAGTCCAATTTATCTACCTTTTCTACCTCAAATCTAAATCAAAAACACTAAATGAAATCTAAAAATTAGCCTTTGTATTAATATGCAAATTGTTGTAATAGATTGTATGTTAAGATCGTGGTGGGAGCTAAGATTTTATGTGGAGAATATTTATTCAATGATTTTATGCAGCTGAATATTGTAATACACTTTGATATTAATCTCTGATGCAATTATCAAGTAACTGTATTATGTATTGACACTGATGACTGTTCTATTCTAGATGTACCTATTCTATTATTAATAACTCTCGTCTTAATATTGTGTCTATTTAGTAAATAGTTCATTAATAATAATTGTTTTATATTATAATATCTTTATAAGTTTATAATTTTACTAAATTAGTGTATTTTAGATTTGACAATTGGGCAGAAAAAAGATCTTTTTTGACTATTACAATTTGAAATTCTTTTACTCGAATCTAAATTTTGTACAAAATACTCTTAATGGTTGTTCCTAAGTACCTACTCTAATCAATCAACTATTTTACATGATAAAACTGCATTAGATTTTTTTATTCCTGCCTAATAAGAGTCAATTACTACAATAAATTTCAATGTTAGAAAATTAGATACATTATTACACATTACTATTTTTGCACTACTCCATTTCGACACTACCTTTGATTAAAACCGTGGCTTGTAATTAGTTTAACTTAGCTTATACTTGTACATCTTTTGGTTAAATCTCGATTAAAAGGACTGCTATTTATAAACTTATTCAATTAGCATAAAATGTATCTTTGCTTTTGACAGTATTGGCAAACGGGTTATTCTCGATTTTCTACATTTATGTCGTCAATCAAACATAATAATATTGTATGGAATTTAAAAAAAAGCTTATTTCAAATCCCAAATTTCAGTGGTAAGGATGTAAGTAGTTATTGCAATATATCCGTAACTAACAAAATATAATATGAACCCAAATATTCACAACAAATGTTGAACATAATATAATATCCATAGTGGAAAGGCAATGTAACGGAATCCGTTTACAAATAAATTAATACTTCTTTTTATAAATGTATCCCTATAGCCAGTAGAAAGTAACGAATTGGAAATTGCCTTTCCACTTGTGAGAATTTATGTCAAAAATGTTATTTTATTCATCTTCCATTAACATTTTGACAGGGTATTACACATTTAAATAAGTGGTTCACCATTTCCTAGTCTTATGGTATAAATCACCTTCTAACTTGCAATCCTTCCTTATCACCTATATAGGAACAAAATTAAATCATAAATATGAAAATTCTGCATTAATTAATTTAAAAAATTGCTTTGGTAACCTGTAAAGCAAGAATTCTTGAAATTTTATGTCACTTATTGAAAAATACATGTAAATACCTTTGTAAATTCTTTAAGTCTTCAATCTACAAGTTCATTAATAAATATATTACTTTTATACAAACCTAACATACCCTCTTAAAATTTACACAATTGAAATGTGTTCATAGTATGTACAGGTCCGTGATCGGGGTGTAATGCTTGTAAAAATTTACCTATATTATATTATTGTAATATGTGTGCATTTCATTATTTTGAATAAATCAAACTACATTGCTCCTTTTTTTTTTAAATCATTCCATTTGCTTTACAAAAGCTATTGCTATATTGTCTTTGTCTTTACAGTGGCTGGTTATTTTTAAAACATCTTCACTGACAGTATTTTGCTTTTATTATATTTAAACGAGGTCAGCCCTGAATCAACTTAAAGTTAAGTTTTATTTTTATTGGCAAAAAGCTTTTAGATGAAACTTCTTAGATAACATCCCATTGAAACCATGAATTTTGTAGATTAGTTTTATCCTAATTCAAAGAAAACAAGCTAAGAATTCGTGTCATTTAAGTAATAATTAATATTTTGTACTTACTGTTAGATGAATTAAGTAATTTTTTGACAAACATAATGTATCAAGTACATTTACAACTTAATGTCCGACTTGCAAGCTACATAATATGAAGGGTAGATGGCAAAAACGGGCTCATTCACATATTATTGTTATGTTACTCGAGAGTTAAACAAAACTATAGGTCGACAACTATAATAATACCACTCCTAACACTAAAATCTGTAGGTGCGGAATCAGGGGGACGAAGTAAGGGTAGCCTGAGACGGGCTAAAAAGTCGCTACTGATGCAGGTATACGGCATTTAAACATTTTAACTGGGATACTCGTAATACTTAAAGTGTACTTACAGTTACAGGTAAATTCTAAGAAAGTTTATTATGCTCATCTCAATTAGACACCATCTTAACGGGTTAATTTAAAAAAAAAATAGTACCTAGGTTTGTAAAATTTCTAATGGGTTGAAGGTTGGCTCTAAGAAATTGTATGTTGGCTACTCCTCCGTTTGTCATATTCTTCGTAATAGGTATGTTTTCTTTTAATTTGTTATTATGATGCTGTGATATAAAAATATATAATGTTGATAACTGTTGATAGAACATTTAAAGAATTCGTTTTTTAAGTCGGTACCTACTTAATATGTTTTCTGAATTGGTCTTTTAGAATCTTCTCCATTTATCAATTTCTTTTTATTTATTTATTTATACACGGCCTAGGCCTTTTACATGTTATACATTACATAATGTCGTACAAAATCAGACAAGAAAAAAAAAACATAATATTACACCAATAACGGTTTTTTAAAAAAATATATAAATCTTAGAGAATTAAATGAAATTGTAGTTTCAAAAATAGTCAAGACAAATACAGTAGAAAATCGAAGACAACAATGTTTTAGTTGTATAATAGAAAATTTGGAAAAATAATGGGTTTGAAATTTTAAAAACAGTCAAGATATAAAACAATACAACATTCACAAAGAACTCACATTTACAGAAGAAATATCGAATCGAAACAACATCACTGAGCCAGTCAATGGCAGAAGGACAATAGGGACGTCAAACACAAAGATAATAACAAAAAAAAATAAAAAAAAACAAAAAAAAAATAAAAAATAAAACAATGTCAACACACAAAAACCACAGAGTCAAGATACATTCAGTTAAGGTTCAAAACAGTCGGCAAGCTATGTCTGAAACAACATTAAAGGAGACCAGGACTGAAATCAAAATGCAGTCCTTTAGAAAAACGTACAGAAAGATAATTAATCCTAAATATAACTCTACACATAGCGGTACTTAAAAAGTATTCAACACAAAAGATCCGACAACCAACCAACCGCCCGAAATCAGTTCAATGAAAATAAATAGTTGATAATTTTATGTTTATACTTGAGGAAACTGTCGGCAAAAACATCAGCCTGGTCATCCATCAGGTTTCCTAGTCTGTGGATTCTATTGATCGGAGAGTGGTATGTGTAATTGTTACTAGTGTTTGATTCGCGGAAAACAACACACTGTCTGGTGTTCCTGGCCGGAATTTTGAAGCAGACCAGTTCCACCAATTCGGTGGAATCGATTGCGCCATTTATTAGTTTATGAAGGAAACACAAATCAAACATCCTTCTACGATCCGCCAAGCTTAGGAGTCCGAGCTCGCTCATCAGAAAGACGTAATCAATCCTCTCGACCGGTATTCCCATTTTGTAATTTATAATCCTCAAGAACCTCCTCTTTTTATGCTTTGTGTTTATTATAACATATATTTTATCATGTCAGAGTAGAGAAAAAATAATTAAATCTGTTATATCTACCTAATATTAAAGGGAAGGATCGAAATCGTAGGTATTTATTTTGAAATGTAGATTTACCCGCTGCTACTTTTTGTTTGAGCTACTTTATATTACCTATTATATTGCATAACATGTAAAACGATTAAATTTGCACTACTATTTAATCGTTTGAAGTCGGTACTCATTTTGCTTGTTTGCAGACACCTTTATAAATGATAAAATACAAAAAAGCGTTAAGCCCCAGCTCAGAGGTCCTTCCCGTTGCGAAGGCGGCGGGAAACTGAAATACCCGCACGTGATTCGTCCTAGCGCTGTCCGCTACCCCCTGTTACCACCAGTCCCCAATGCATTTTTAGTGTATGGAATGGTATTTTTATAGTTGTTGACCTATAAATGAACTGTATGAAATGCTTCTCAAATATAATTATTTACTTTACCGAAGAATGAGACTATTTTCGTATGATTCATTAATATCATTGCAAAGTTTTTGTTAGAGAGATTTGGACATAAAAATTGTGCAAGATCGAGCGTAATGTGGAGAGCTCTTGTTGCCTCCCTATGCCCTTGAGTGGCATTTAAAGGCAGAATGTATGTAAATGTCAATTAGCCTGTTTTTGCCATATAATCTTCACGTTTCTATTTTCTCTTTGCAACACATTAATTTTTTTTATGAAAATTACTTCTTGATGAACTATAAGAGGTTGGTTAAACGACGATTTATCAATGGAGAGCAATTTTGCCAAGTAGAAAGACTGTAAATCGGCTTGAGGATCTTCTGAATCAGGAAACAAAATGTATGTTACTTTTTTCCAATAGTTTCTAATTTCTAAACTTTTCAATGTTTATTTTTTGATTTTTGTTATTAATTTTATCCTTTACATCAATATTAAGTCCATTTTTACTTCTGCCCTTAAGTAAGTCACTAAAAATATTGTTTATTTTAATCAATTTATAATTTAATTGCTTAATAAATGGATTAGCAGTTCTCCGCACTCATTTGGAGATAAATAAATAAAAAGTTTGCGTAATTCTACCACATATTGTTTTAAATAATGTGGTAGTATATCCTTAAATTTATTTGAAATGGACTATCACCAGATGAAACGCGGAAGATGCCTATGCTCTGCTACATGTATTTTATCAAATAATCTCCTGAGAATCTTAAAGGTGTGTTGTCATTAGAGAAATTGATTCTTTTATTACTAGATATATTGTTTTAAATTGTCGAAGAAATCTGTTTGGCAAGAATGTATGATAAAAAGTTGCAGTAGAAGTGGATTTTTAAAATCTAAGTGCTGTGTTGATTAGCAAGAGAAGATTTGCATTACATGCTCAAAGAGAAAATGTTAACTTTTTTGGAATCCTCAAAATGGTTACTTTGGTGAAGGTCAATTATAGGAGGAATATAAATTGACAAAGCTACATAAGAGTACATAATTTTATATTTGCTAAAAATTGAATCTTTATCGCATCTGGGTGTATTAGGTAGAAATGTACTGTATTTATATTATATTTTTTATATAAACTGTGTAACATTATATTCTCAATCTTATGTTACTTAGTAAGAAAATTTAAATATATGAATTGCTATTTAATCACAATATTTTTTATTTTAACTCCATCCTATCAATGAACAATTTCCACAGTGGATAATGGGCAGTGAAAGAGGTTATGTATTTTAGAATTTAATATTATTTAATTAAAATAATGTTTTAGGATTAATAATATCTTAACAAAATGTGTTGAAAAGGTATTCTCGTGAAGGTTACAGTATACCTTACTTAACATAGATTCTTATTCTAAATATTTCATCTTTCAAAATGGAATAGTTTATAAAGGCATAGGTAATAATTTTAACTCTGATTTGCATTCGTCATACAGGTCTTTGTAATCCTCGTGTTCTTTCACTAAAACCATAAGACACCCTCTTTTCACTCCCATAGCAGCTCCAATGTCCATTCTGCTGGGTACGTAACAGTATGGCACCGATTTGTCCTCGCAGAGCCCTGGCATGTGGCACATGATTTCAATCGGGGATACGTCTCCAGCAAATACAACGATTCTGTAAGATAAAAATGAAAGACAATTCAAATTACATTTATGAAAATTGTTTGTACTTTACCAATTATTAGTATTACATTGAGGGGAAACAAAGGTAAAAGCTTAATGACCGAAAAGACTTGGTTAGATCGGAAGCAACAACCAAATGGGCATTGAGTGGTCATCCGAAAGTGTTGCGAAGAATGCAACTCACTATTCGACGTATCATTCGGCTGGTAGCAGTTAGGGAGTAAGGGTGTGTAATAAAAGTTAGACCCTACGCATGGCAACTCACACAATTTGATAGGGTCGAATGTTCGGAATAGTCGTGAATATATATGAACAAGATTACCAAATTTAAAATCTCACTTGTTCTCAACAATTTCCAACTTTTATCTCTATTTTTCATTCTATTATTAAATTTCTACTTGTTGCATACATGAGATTTTTCGACATGTTGAACATGTTGAGAATTCTCATGATTAGGAGTTTCGGAGACAAACCTTACCACCTAAGCATACATGAGATTTTTCGACATGTTGAACATGTTGAGAATTCTCATGATTAGGAGTTTCGGAGACAAACCTTACCACCTAATGGCGAACGTTGTTAACGTAAAGTGATCACACTAAGCCAGCCTTCGAAATAACAGTAGAAGACGGTCGTAAGCCCGTAGTGGTTTGTTCCATTTAAAAATCGAACATTAGTCATGAATTATTAGAGTCATTAGTTGTTATTTTTTCTTCAAATTTAAAAGTATATTAATCATTTTAAATTTTTTTATAAACTAAAGATTAAAATTATACACATTTTGAAGGATACAAGATAGCAAAAATGATTGAAACCATGTTAAATAACTGACATTTTAGAGGTAAGCTTGAGTGTATCAGATTATTGTGAATTTTTGGGCGCTGCGGGAAAGTTTAAAAATTGAAAATAGTCCATTCACGATTTAAGATTATATATTGGTCGTCACTCTTTGGGAAGCTGACTGCTATCATAAAAATCCTTCTTCTTCTTAATCCACTTTCGCTCCCTAGGTGGAGCATGTGGTCGCCACAAAGCCTCGCCAAGCATCTCTATCCTGGGCTAAATCCAGGGCGTCATTCCAACTTAAGCCGGTATCCCGAAGATCTTCATCATAAAAATTAGCATAAGCTTAAGGATCTCCCAATATATTGTGATTAATATTTAAAAAAGACGCTTACCCTTTGTGTCCTAGTCTGATTTGTTTTTGCACCAATTTCAATCCACAATCCAAATATTTCTTTTGAGCAGAAGCTTTCTTGATCAATTTGTAAAACTTTTTACTTAATTTTTTTGGGGCCATTGGCTGGGCTATCGCACTACAGTTTTTCAGTTTGTCATCATAAGAGTTTTCTGTTTTAATAGAAATATCAGCCGGGTCTATAGGTTCTGCTTTAATCTTACCCATTTTATAATTTATTTATTTATTCAAGTATGAAACCGAATTATATTACGCGTGTGGGACAAACACGTGGTAAACAAAAACACATAAATGAAAATGACAAGCACGGTAGTCTTAGGCCATTCTCCCACGAGGATACTCACGGGCTACGCGACTGAGACGCAATCCATTGGTCGTCGACGCGTATGCTACTCAATCAAGCTAGGTTCCGCACACGACGCTACCCAAACTATGACTACATTCATCATTTATTTGTTGTAACTCTTGAGAATACACGCTCGTTCATAAAATGTTCAGTGATTTTAGCGATGAAGATAATGTTCTTCTCTTAATTTATAAAAGGAATAATCGAAAAAAAAGTAGATTTGGGTGCACCCATACATAACTACATGAGAATGATCATAATAAGTTTCTTCATTTTTATTAAATGTCAAAAGAGTCTTTTTCTAATTTGATGCAGTTATTAGCTCCACATATTCATAAAAAATACAACAATGAGAGAGCGCGTGTGCGAGTTGAGTTTCTTTCCTATCTCAGCCCACGCCTTATCTCGTACCTATATTCCTTACATAATCCGGCAGCCCATAATAATTATATAAACATGGATAATTTTCAACCTCCTGAACAAATTTAATGTTTTCCGCTTGATCTGACGCCATTTTATTACGATTAAAGTAGCGTCGCAGTCGCGTTGCAGTCTCTTGCGACCAGCATGACCAGTCGCATGCAACTGGTATCAAACGCGTCGTAGACGCGTTTCATCGTGTGCGAAACCGATCAAATATGTAAGCAAGCGACTAACGAGCGACGCGTATCATACGCGTAGGATACTCAAGTCGCTTGTGAGTATCCTCGTGGGAGAATGGCCGTAGTGAACACAGAACACAATCATGAACACAATATACTCTCTAACATAGAGTATAATAATACTACTTAAAATAGAGTGGCAACTCGAGGGTTTTTTTGTAGACTGGGAACACTTACGATTACAACGCCATATTTTGTTCGTCGTACTAAGATTACGCGCATGCGCGCTTTCAAATCTTATACCCCACAATATTCAATTTTGTCCTTAACTTCTTCTTCTTCTTTCTTTCAACGCGGCAATCCACTCTCGAGAGAGTGATCTATGCCAATAACATAATTTCTACATATCTTCCTAATTAAAATTAATTGCCGTGCATGTTACCAAATAAACAATCACAAGAATAAAGAAATAAAAAAAATACATCAATAATATCCAAAAAGTAAAACTCGAAAATTATGCAACATGAATCAGATATCATAATACTCGTAGTTCCGAATACAGTATTTAGAAGTTGGTGACAATAATTATTAACCTTTGTCCTTAACTTACGAATATAAATAATTTCATAAATGACCTACTCTATTTCATCAGCAAATATATTTTTATTTTAACGTAATATTTTATACTTGTTTTTACACATTCAAGATTAAAATGTTAAATTAAAACAAAAATATATCCATTTTAGAAATAGGATAAGTCACATTAAGAAACTATAAATATTCATAAGTTATGGACAAAATTGAATATTATGTCAGTGTCTTGATGAATATTTTACACTATATATTTATGAAATGGAAATTAAATTTAAGATGTTATTATGCATTAATAAAACAATTCAATAAAATACATATATCTTCATTTATTCGTTTTTTATAATGCTTTTTTGACATAGTATTAACTTTTTAAATAAAATTTATATGACGAGTGAGGACTACTTAAGAAAAAATATATCACAAATCCTCCTATTTCTTGAGATTTGTTCATCACTTAGACCTTCCAATATTGAACCACATTTTTGGCATTAAATTACGAGACATATCGTTCAAACATCGCTGCACTGATGAAAACAAAGCAAAGCGACCGTATATCGCAACACCAATGAAAACAGGGAATAAAGCGTCCAAATATCAGTAATATCACACAACGATACAAAAAATATATATTTATGTAAAATGAAATCACGAAACTTAATATCAAGCTTCGAAATATAAGGAAACTGACACATGGTGAAAAAAATATAAACTCGCGCAACAAAATCAACAACTTCTTAGCAACACAATCAACAACTTCTTAGCAACTCAATCAACAATCTCTTAGCAACTCAATCAACAACTTCTTAGCAACAATCAACAACTTCATAGCAACTCAACACTTGAAGTTGGCGGCATACGCATTGCGGCTGCGCGGCTGTCGTTCCAATAATTTCCGCAAAAAAAGTTATGGCTCAAGGACCATGAGGTGTCAAACTTATCTGTCAAATATATTGTCTATGGTTTGTATGGAAGTTTCACTACCGTGCTCTCTAACGAGAGTAGTGAAACTTCCATACAAACCATAGACAATATATTTGTCAGATGAGCAGTGTTGCCAACGGATTTTGGTCGATGCCGCCGATTTTCATAAAAAAAGTAGCCCAAGTCGCCCAACTGAAAATTTGGTATCCGGAAACATGAAATGTAGCTTAAAAAAAAAAAAAGGTCATTCCGATTTAGATTTTTTCGTCGCCAATTCTCGTTCCGAGTAGCCCAAATGGCGATAAATCGCCCAAGTTGGCAACACTGCAGATGAGTTTGACACCTCATGGTCCTTGAGCCATAACTTTTTTTGCGGAAATTATTGGAACGACAGCTGCGCAGCCGCAATGCGTATGCCGCCAACTTCAAGTGTTGAGTTGCTATGAAGTTGTTGATTGTTGCTAAGAAGTTGTTGATTGAGTTGCTAAGAGATTGTTGATTGAGTTGCTAAGAAGTTGTTGATTGTGTTGCTAAGAAGTTGTTGATTGAGTTGCTAAGAAGTTGTTGATTTTGTTGCGCGAGTTTATATTTTTTTCACCATGTGTCAATTTCCTTATATTTCGAAGCTTGATATTAAGTTTCGTGATTTCATTTTACATAAATATATATTTTTTGTTTTTTGATTGATTACGAGAATAGCCACCGATGGATAAACATAAACAAAAAGTTTAAGAGTTGGTATGAGTGTGTCGCTATGCATTTTGCAAACTACTTTGATACCCATCACATGGTTTATGCATGTGTGGTGTGTGTATGTGTCGCCATGGCAGCCGTTCGTTGTCCCTCCAGCCAATGTCAGATGACGTCATCCTTTAATGGTCTATCTATAGCTGGCATCTTATGGATGGAAGGTGTAAGAAGCTATTATATTTTAAATTGACTTACCTACTCTTTTTAAGGGGATTCTTAAAAATGCGGTAATTAAGAATGCTTTTTATGTAGGTAATATTTGTATCTCTAGGTGAGATTTATTCATTTATTTTATTTCAAGTAAAATACACCACTCGCTATTAGGTACATATATCTCCTTTGCGATGAGTGATGACTGATGAATGATGATTTATCTTTATCATGATTCATGACGGCCTTTCTTCAGGATAGAATTAGCAAGTTAAATCCACGTCTTCCGCTTAGGTATCTATGGGATATTTTTGGAATATCATTTTTGAGTACCTACTTTCTTTCCTGATCAAAGCCCAGGCACAAAAAACCTCAGGAGAATTTTGGGTATAAGATGGTACCACCTCATCACAAATGACGCTATACGCTGGCGCACCCAGCGACTCCAGCGAGGGCCCATCACCTCTACCATTGTGGAGAGGAGATGGACTATATTTAAAAGGTGGGAACAGGTAATAAATAAATGTACAAATAAAATATTCGTATGTTTTTATTCACAACACATTTTTTTTATCAACGATATTTAAATAACCTACCTCTATTGTGGAATACGGTGAAAATATATTCTCACATCCTGGGACTAGAGAAGATTAAACATTGTTGTCTTCAAATTAGTCGTTTTTAGACTCAATATCCAAATCAGCGAAGGATCTGACAATTCTTCCATATTATGCAAGTGGGTGAGTAATGTATGTGGGTCCAGTCGTATTTGTAAAAAATATTTTTAAAAGGTAAGGGAGCTAAAGCTAAAGCTCATTTTACTTTTGGCAAAAATTAAATTACCTATTATCATTGCATAAATGATAAAATGATTGTTTCTTGGCATTTTGTTAACATTTTTGGTTTATGTACATTAAATCCTGGTGGATTCTATTTTTATTATATTTGTTTACAGCAAACATACAATCAGAGGCAGAAACACCCTAACCCATTTTACAGTAAAGTGCCAAAACGCATCAATCATCAATCGACCAAAAAACAAGGCAGAAATACCCTAATCCATTTTACAGTAAAGTGCCAAAACGCATGAATCCATTCCGCCAATCTTTTGGGTACCTCTCCTCTTCCCAAGCCATTTTAAATATATCTAGTAGTGGTTGGCCAAGGGTGTCTATGCCTTGTTTGAGGAGCTCTGCGTGAATTCCATCGTCTCCTGGCGCTTATTTTTGTTATTAAGTCTCATCACAGCCAGCACTATCTCACTTATGTCGGCGGGTCCTCACATATCTCAGTTGCCTGAGGTATATTCAGACCAGCAAACTACTCCTCAAAGTTGTAAGGTGAGGAGGGCTCAAAGTACTCCTCTCATCTCCCTTTAATCAGTTCGGGGGCAGTGACAGTGGCTCCACGAGAGTCTCGTATTGCCGTCACGGGTCTTTTTTGACCCATGCCCTCGACCTCCCGGGTGATTTCGAAAATTGTCCTTGAGTCGTTTCCGAGCGCAGCAGATTGCGCTCACTGTACCCGAGAGTCCAGGTGTCTTCTTTTATTTGTTCGTCTAGAGTGCTTCACCTTGCGTCTTAGCTCTCTGTACTGCGGCCAGTTTTTGAGAGTCTTTTTCGCTGTCTCTGAGGGTCTTAGCCTTCTGGCTCATCGGACATCCATATTGCCCTCTTTTTGTCATTATAGCCGTGCGGATTCCATAACAACGTCACGGAAGCTATTCCAAGCTGTCTCAATCGGAACAGCTCCGTGTGAATCCTGCAAGAGGGCAAACCTGGTGCGTAACTCAGCCTCGTGCGTGCACTCTCGATGTCCAGCGGGGGAGGGGCAGACGGTCCCTGCTAGAAATGGGTGAATCTGAATCTCAACGAACCCACAAGGAGTTCGTGATCAGTATCCTTGTCTGCCCCTCGATAGGTGCGGACATCTCGCAAGTCAGTTCGGTTGCTGGCCCTTACCAGAAGATGGTCAATCTGGTTTTTTGTTCTTGTGTCATGCGAAGTCCAAGTATATTTTTGGATATCCTTGTGGGGGAACAGGGTTCCCCCTATTAATAGTCCATGGAGTGTGGCGAATCCAATCAGACGGCTTCCATTATCAATTTTCACTCCCATGTCATGCCTACCTATGACGCCTGGTCCATACTGGGGGTCGCTGCCAACCTTGCTATTAAAATGCCCCAGTATAATAGTATACTATTAAGCGGTGGCGCCTTGGGACATGCATCCAGACTGTCATAAAAACAGTCCTTGGCAGCCGCACCCCCGTCCTCAGTGGGAGCATAGCATAAGACGACCGTCAGTGTTTCGCCTGTCATCTTGAAGGACGCACTCATAAGGTGGTCAGAAACAGGTTCCCAACCAAGAAGGCATATTTACTTAAAAGTAGAGCGACGCCACGCAACCGTGCAGTTCGGTGACCAGAGTGCAGCATGACATAGTTTCCAGCGTCACTTTGCCCCGTCCTTGGGATGCGTGCCACGCTCAGCCCCATCAGGATATCCAGTCCATAATCTCCTGTCAACTTGCCAGCAACAAGCTCCCCGCCTGCCCTCAAAGTGCGGACATTCAGGGTCCCGATTTTCAAGCTCTTATTCCTAAAGCGAGCCGTGGTCAACACAGGGGGGACACTAGCACCAGGGGGGGCAGGCATCCGATGCTCAATTTTGTTGCCTTTTCTGAACGTGTGAGTTTAAGGGCGTGAGGTGGTCAACCCCACGGCCGAGATCATTTTTTTCGATTACCTGCCTCTTACAGGATGCTCGAATAACCAGCAAAAGGAACAGAGTTGCTATTCTAAGCCGACAGCCCCACGGCACGGGGCTTAGAATAGCATTTTAGCGAATTTTTAGGTCAGGTCTTAGAAATTAAATAATAACACTAGGATGGGTGGCCGAAATTATGAATAGCTAATAATAGCTTTGATTGTTTTGCCTGTTCACTCTTTTAATTTAAATATTGATGACTTATCTATTTATGTGTATTGTTTCTGCAATAATTTCATTGTATGTTGAGTATTGTGAGAAATAGTGGATAGGAGAATCCTATAAATTGGATTGAGATTGCTTAGTTTTTATCTGATTTTACTTCTTGACTTTTACTAATTTTATGCATTTTATCTAATTTGACTTGACATTTTACTTTTTTTCATGTAATTTATTTATTATTTCAGGTGTTTATTGAATTATGAGAAATAGCGGATAAAATTCTTATGGCTTATATTTTGTCTAATTTGACTTCTTGACTTTTTATTATTTTAATGTTATATTTATCTAATTTGAATTTTTAACTTTTTACTATTTTGATGTTAAGTATGTATGTATTTGAGATGTTCTATATTATATTGTAGGTAATGTTGGGGTCTTCGCTGGTCCATGATCTGTTTCTTTGTTTATCGATTTGTATTTATTGTCATGACTGTCTGACCTCAAAAAAATTGTAAAAATAAAAATAAAATAAAATAGCTCACAACATACAGTGATACATAAAATAATCAATATAGAAAATATAAGAATAATTACCCAGTAAAACGAGATCAGTATCAGCATAGTTACTTTCTGTTTATTTTATCTTTACTTGAATGTTTTTTTTCTGTATTATTGTCTAATTTTTTTAATCAATCAGTCCAGGGGGAGGGGGCAAGTGCCCCCCCTTGCCCCTACCTGCGGGCGCCCATGGACACAACTTATTATATTATACGGAGTCGCGTTTGTTCTGTAATAATATTGGTGATTAATTGGTTTTGTAGTAGTTTAAAATGGTAGATTCCTAATGAGATTCAAGATCACCTCGATCCACCGTTGTTTAAAAAGCAAAATCACATTAATCCAATACATTTACATTTTGGCAAGGCCAGATAGGTAAAAATTTCAGAGGGGAGTTAGCTTAGTCGCGTAGTGGAGCAGTAGAAAACACGAACGGGTTGCATTGGTATACCTACCTACCTCATATCAAACCTCTTCCACCCCCCTGGCTCTGGCCTTTTGGTATCTATATTAATATTTGACCTACTTGACAATTTTCACATTTAGGTAGGTCCCTATGTACCTAAATGTTGTAATCTCTGGAAGATGGAGTGAAAATTGTAGCTAATTCCTCAGGAATTTGTAGAAGTACCTAAACAAAAATTATGTCTTTGGGGGCGTCCATTAATCACGTGAGCCCAAAAGGGGGAGGGGGGGGGGGTCTGAAAAAAAATCACGAAAAATCACGGAGGGGGGTCTAGTGAGAAAATCACGTGCATTTATTGTTTCTGGCGAATTTAAAGACACATAGTTGCACTTTCAGAAATTAAAAAATTGTCCAAAATTAAAATCATAAGTTTCTCAATTCTTTGTACTAAAAAAGTACACGTGTATTTCGAAGGAGGGGGGGGGGGTATTCTGAAACATCATCAAATATCACCAGGGGGGGAGGGTCTAAAATGTTGCAAATAAACGGCACGTGATTAATGGACGTCCCCTTTATTGAAGTAAGAAAGAATTTCTTTTATACCTACACCTAATCTTTGAGCAATCCTGTATCATCATTATGGTGTAGTAGTAGGTACCTAAATGATATTAACGTTTTATAAGATAATGGATAGGAAATTCTAAGTAGGTAGGTAGCATTTTTTTTTAGTTTCAAGTGGTTTTATAAGACCGAAATTAGGTTCCGAATTTTCGTTCTTTTGCTTAGTGTAACAGCGGTAGTGGATAACCCGAAGCAAGGAGCTAGAGAACATCAACCTATAGATTTAACCCTAATGTATGTTCAGGGGATTTGGGTGGTTCTAAAGTTATTTACGTTTTTTGTGAATTTTAATGAAATCCGGCTTTCAGACACAGCTGTGGCCAAACTATTTATTTTACGATCATGATTTTTTTTTTGAAAAAAATAGTTCGATAGTGGCCCTATAATGTTATGTATAATATGTTTATAAGTCAGCACCTGATAGCTTTTGTTTTAAAACTATTCTTAATTTTTTTCCAAGCGAATTTTTTCAATCAACTTTCAAGGGCTCTAGGAGCAAATGAAAAAAGACTACTATGTACCTACTATTCAAGGAGAATAAGCCCTGTAAATTTAATTCGGCTGGTTTTAGGGGACCATGCTAAAAAGCTCACTTAACTTGTGCAAGTCAATGTGCAAGTATCAATATTCAATACAGTACCTACTTAAGATACGCATTTTGCGGGAAAATGTCAAGATTAATCTTTTACCTTAGCATGATTTTTAGCGTTATAGTGACACTTCAGCTTAGGGTTCGAACTAATCTTATTCATGAATACCCCTGCTTGCATACTTACCTACATGCTTTTTTATTTTTTTATGACTTAACATCGTAATGATGGTTGCGGGAATACGAATTACTTCCTATTACTCTGCTGTTTTTTGATAATCAAATAGTTGGGCGTGTTGATGGTGAATGATGCAGCGATGTTGACAGTCAGATGCATGACGTATACCAGCCAACATCCTGTTGATAAGCACTGGAACTACAGGAGGTCTCAATATCACTCCTGCGGCACTAGTACTTAGGAACACGAGTCAGCTTATGTCCTTATTCTCCCGTTCTGCCTCATTTTAGCTTCTCCCCGTGCACAACTGCCCACTCAATATGATTCTGTAATAAGACATTATTATAAAAAAATCAAGATTTGTTTAATAAATCTGGGCTCAATTAAAGTGAATATATAGATGGTTAGGTAGGTACATATTCAATGTCTTTAACACCTTTACACCAAGCAAAGCTTACGTCGTGAAAGAGGACAAAATTCAGCACTTGAAACTGGACCCATTGAATCATTATGTAGGTATTGCGTAATACATAGAAGCAGAATCTTATTATATTATGATGGAGCAATGAAAAAAATTTGACTGGTCTTCACCCTTGCAATGTTCTTCGTTCAATAAATTATCGCATCTATAGTACATGTACTTTAAATCAATGACTGGGGCTCGAACAATAAACAGCGTGTTTATGTGACAAGTTTTGGAGTGACATCACTCCATTTGGACGGTTGGTGCGACAAACGAAAAGGTAAAAATATGTTCGCTCAGTTCCCATAGTGACATAAATACATTTTTATGTACCCCGTTCATGATCACACTAACCGTCCTAATGGAGTGATGTCACTCCAAAAAATGATCGTGAGTGGGGAAAACCAAATCGGTGTTGTGGAGTGATAGGGCGAGTTGGATATCCATCAGTCCAAAATTCTATTGAGTCAAAACATTCGTCCATCACTCCAAACGGATCGTCAATGGGGAAACTCGGGTGGGTGTGGTTTTCTTCATTACGTCACTTGATTGTCAGTGTTAAAAAAATCGGTAAAAAAATGGTCTCATTTTGTCAAAATCCTTCCACAAGGAATTTAATAAAACTAATAAAAATGTTGCTGTTTTTTATTTAATAATAATGAAGTGGTTGGTAGACTAGCGGTTATACGATGCCGGCTTTCGTACTGTTTCGTTCGGAGGCCGTGGGTTCGATCCCAGGTTCTCTCCATCTTCCTATTTCACGACACAAAAGTAGCTTATATTGTGAACGTGTATCTGTGTTCGCTTTGATTGAGCACAGATTCATTTAGACATATACAAAAAAATATTGTGTATAAAATGTTTAGTGAAATTTCGTTCTACTGAAATGATTGAAAAAAAAACACAAGTTGCACAAAAATGGATGAAATCCATTTGGAATGATCGTTGATGGGACAATTTTTTTTTGTATGAAATCCATTTAGAATGATCGTTGATGGGAGATTTTTTTTGTATGAAATCCATTTGGAATGATCGTTGATGGGTCAATTTTTTTGTATGAAATCCATTTGGAATGATCGTTGATGGGTCAATTTTTTTGTATGAAATCCATTTGGAATGATCGTTGATGGGTCAATTTTTTTGTATGAAATCCATTTGGAGTGTTCGTGAATGCGGGGACTAAGAATGGATTTGTAATAAATTCAATTATCGAATAATTTTGTAGATTGAAAACATCGACGGATATAGGTAATATCGAGAGCATCGGTAAGGTTATTAGATCAACCTTCAAACTATCTGCTGCCAACTTCTTCTTCTTCGAGTCCGGACTAGACTTTGCCACTCCAATATTCCGCGACCGATATCGCGTTGTCGTTTGCGGATTGTAGGTCTTCCTCGTTGCAGGTAATTGTCATCAGCGGGCATTGCAGTTAGTGAGGGTCGTCCTGCACCTCCCCGCAGTCGCAATCCACACCATCGCCCTCCAGAAAACCCCATCTATGCTGGTTGTATTTGCATCTAGATACTCCCACTCTTAACCTGTTCAGTGTTTTCCAGGTTGGGTATTCCAGGTTATGTGCGCTATCTGTGCTCTCGGATGGCGCCATCCAGAGTCCGTCACCAAGTTTTCGTCTCCATAACTCCTCTCTGGTCTTTACCTCTGATGTTGATAGGTCTTGTGTACACTGGAGAAAACTGCTTCTTGACTTCAGTCTTGGGGGCACAATCCGGTGGTCATAAAGTGGATGTCTAGGGTCGTGAATTTGTCGGTGTCTCTCTAAGTTCGCCGCCACTCCTCTTCGCACATCGGGCGGAGCAATTCCAATTATGGGGAACAATTTATCTACGGGAGTCGGTTAAGACAGCCGGACACCAGTCGCGCCATTTCATTTACCGCCACATCCACCTGTTTGGTGTGTGCAGACCTCTGCCAGACAGGGCAAGCATATTCGGCCGCAGAGATACAGAGCCCCAGTGCAGAAGTGCGCAGAACGTGCGGGGATGCGCCCCAGGACGAACCAGTTAACTTCCGCAAAATATTGTTTCTGGCGGACACTTTCTGTTTGGTGTTCACACAGTGTTGTTTATAGGAGAGAGTTCTATTCAGTGTCACTCCAAGATATTTGGGAGTTGGGCAATGCGCGATCTTTTCTCCTCCCCACACAACGTTCAGCTCTCTTCCTGCTTCCTTATTTCTTAAGTGGAAAGCACATAATATCTGCGTTTTTCTCGGATTTGGCTTTAGAGAGTTCGATCTGTAATAGTCTCCCAGAATATCAAGTGTCCGTGATAGCTTCTCCTCCACCAGTTGGAATGAGTCTTCCTGGGCGGCAACAGCGGTGTCGTCAGCGTAGATAACCCTCACGATGAATTACATATTTTTATACCTGTATCATGACATCTTTGAGTGGGAGGAGGTCATAAACACTGCAATGGAGAGCTCTTGTTGCCTCCTTATTCCCCTAAGTGGGGTGTAAAGGGAGAAAGATGATGATGATCATGACACTAATATAACCAATTTATTGTTCAAATAAAACCAATGTATATGGATCTGTCTATGTCATATTCAACTATGTGCACTCACTCACACAAGAGCGTGCTCTGCCATTCACAACGCTAAGCTAATAGCATTAATGTATTCCCCGCCACTTTGTACGGTGTGTTAGACGTTGAGAACGGAAGCTCGCTATTACATTCAATAAAATGTTCAGATTAATCTGTTAACATGAATTGGGTCGTATGCAAGTCTTGAATACAGATTCAATAAACCCCCCGTATATCAACGCTGTACTCGGTTCGACGAAATGGAGTTACATTCCTTTTACATTGTTCAAAGTGTTCACAAAGAGATGGAAATAGTTGAGTGCATTGTATCCATAGACGAATGAGTGATTTCTTGTCAAAAGAGATTCATAAGAAATTGATGAAAAGTGGAATACTGGTAATTGATTCAATAAATTTCTTGAATAATTTTAAATCGATTCTTTATAATATAGGTACATACCTACGCTTTGTATATTAATATGTGCCTAAGTATATTTAAATAATATACATGATTTTTTGGTAGGTACCTATTTTTCTTTTCTTCTACATATTACGAAGGCTACGGCAATTTGAATTCTGGATACAATAATAATTATTCTTTTCAATTTTTTTTGTCACGAAAATATTATTTTAAATAGATTTAGGTATTGGCATTTAAAATCAAACGTCAATCTTTTTTGTAATTTTTCCACTACGATTCCATGCATGCAATATATAACAATATACAATTAGTAGACAGTTTTCAATGGCTATCATGTTAACATAAATTTTACTAGGTATGAAGAATTGAAGATAATTAGGTACTACTATTTTAGAAATTAATAAATAATGTAAATTTACTTCACATATAATTCAGGAATTTGAATGATTTGAATTAAACATTACCATAATAACATTTGCAAGGTTCAGGGACGATTAAAATCGAACGTAAAGTCTGGGGTTTATGGCTGATGTCAATGTACGAAAATAGGTTTTCTTTGTGCCGTGGGTTGCCGCCTAAGAAAAGCACATCTGCTCTTTTTGCTGGTTTTTCGAGCATCCTGTAAGAGGCAGGAAATCGAAAAATAAGATCGGGACCGTGAGGTTGACCACATCGCGTCCTTAAATCTCAACCGGTCAGAAAAGACACAATGAGTCTCGGTTCGGTGTGCGGGGAGCCTTTTTCAGGAAGAATTATATGTTTATGTGTTAATTAGCTGAATTATTATATAGATATTTTCAGATAACCTTTTACCTGTTGGGTTAAATACTGATCTAGAGGCGCCTTTAACTCCAGGTCCTTGAAAGCTCAAGCTAGCATCATCTACCACATTTTGAAGAGATCCATATACCTAACTGCTTCCGCATCAGAGAAGGGCAAGAAGCTGCATTTCCTGAAAGTTAAACGATCTATCAAAATATGATGAGAATCTAATTTAAGTTGATTGACCAAAAAAGTGTTGCTGTCATAATTTGCCTATAAGTACACTGTTTTATTACATATATTTAATGTACAAAGGTATACTTATATAGCTCGCGGAACTTATTGGCTGAGGCAATTTTTTCTAGTCGACCAGTCCCATCCTATCTGAGACATGCTTACCCCAGGTAGAAATTTCAAGTGAATATCATTCGACCGGAAATCGAGCCTTTTTGACCTATCGATATATACCATTAGACTAACGAGGTAGGAGACATCAAGGTCCGAGAGTTTTCCTAATTTGTATGTGATACATCACAATGTAGGTAAAATGTATGAGAGAGCGGGAATTGCGATTTGCTGAAATTCTTTATCTACAGGGTGACTGTAATTCGATAACTGGAAGACCTATTATTATCATAACGAAGCGCAGCTTTGAATTTTATTCTTGTTGAAATCGAGCCGTCTGCGTCTGTATGAAAACGCCCACGCCTTTCATTCATAGCATCATCTGATCGTTTAGTAAGGTTTATTTCCGAAACTGTAGTAAAATGGAAAACATTCATACGTTTTCGGAAAGCTTATTAATTGTAGAAGTTATTAATGTGGTTTGTACGCCAACTGTACCTATACTTTTGTGGAGTACCTAACTCCCTTAGAAAAATTGAAGTATAAAATGAATAAAACTGACTTGTTTTTTAAAACGTTGTATTTCTGAGGTTTTTGAAATTTTCCTTTATTTTTCAGCTATTAGAAAAATGTATTTTAGTTTCCAAAATGGAGTACCTACTTAGTTCACAATTTTCAGTTTTAAATCAAAAGGTGGAAAATTATTAAAAAAAAAAAAACTCTAAAATGTTAAATAACTCGAAAACCACTGGAATTTGGCCCCTGGTTAATGGGAACAAAATTGTTGCAAATTTGCTCTAGCATAACCCTTTTCAAGGAATGTATTGAATTACCAGTCACCCTGTATACCTAGTGATGCGTTTCTTAACCTTTTTCAGCCGTGGATTTTTAAGAAATCAGTGGGATTTTCTAGAACCTTCTTATAAAAAGAGCAATAGGTTTATTCCTGCTCATACATACATTTAGATCGATCATGGAACTTTGGTGGCATTTATTTATTATCTTTAAATGAGCTAAATCGGTCCCGTCGTTCTCGAGTTTTCCGCAATCCGTTTTTATAAATGTTCATACTATACCTACTGGGTAGATGTGACTTTTGAATTCGAATTTCTACAACGCTAAATGTATTATTTTACCAATATAGGTGATTCCAACGGATGCATCTGTTTTACGATCTTAACTGGAAAAAAAAATCTGACAGATTTCAAACGTCAATTTAAATTATTACAAAAATTGAAAAGCCTATGTTTTCCAAAATACAAAGGTTCGCTAAATTTGCTTAAATTTTCTATAGTTTTGCGCAACTTTCTTAATTTTTTTTTACTTTTCTTAATTTCTTTCATTAGAACCTTCTCCTGACAGTAGCAAAGTAAATAAAAATAAGAGAAATTTGTCCAGCCGACAAAGGGAAAAATGTATCCATTTTTGTGGTCGTGTGGTTTTGCTTCGTAATGAATTTACAAAATAGTTTCTCTTAAGAGTCGTAACGTAATTTTGAATAGCCTAAGCTGGGCGGATACATTCAAGTGCCTGGGAGCAACCATTACCACCTCTGGTGACCTCGGGGCTGAACTCCCAATACGTATCGGTATGGCAAGGGGCGCCTTTAACAACATGACCAAGATTTGGAAAGCGTCGGCGTTTAGTGTCGAGACGAAATGTAAACTGTTTGATGCGTGTGTGTTGCCCATCCTCCTATATGGGTCTGAGTCCTGGCACATGACTAAAGCCCAGTCACAAAAAGTCTCAGCTTTTGAAATGAAGTGCCTCAGCAGAATTCTGGGTGTAAAATGGTACCACCGCATCACGAACGACGCTATAGGCCGGCGCACCCAGCGTGAGCCCAACACTTCTATCATTATGGGAAGGAGGTGGACTTGGCTGGGACATGTGTTAAGGGTGCCGAAGACGAGGAAGACCCTCTCATACTGTGTTCCGCTCCTTCGAAGCAGAGCTGAGGAATTTGGACATGTTGTGGGAGGAGGTCATAAACATTGCGCAAGATCGAGCGCAATGGAGAGCTCTTGTTGCCTCCCTATGTAAAGGGAGTTTGGATTTGATTGGATGAGAAAATATGATATCAAATACAAAAAGATTTTTTTAACTCCGAAGGATCGTTTCTGAGGTCATGCCACGGCATTCAAACATAAAATAGTTTCAGCTTTATGTAATCATATTAGCATTGGTAATGATATGAAATATGTTGAACACTCATAAAAATTAAATTGAAATTGATATCTCTATCAGAACAGGGAGAGAAAAAATTCCTATGTCATGTCAACTTTCTGTCTAATTGTTGTCCCGATTAAGGCAATAAAGAAGAGGAAACTAGTCGCACTCAGCGGCCACACACTCGGCCCCTCTTCCATCTCCTCGAAACCCGACGACTCCTCAATTGGCTTCAATTTCATTAGAATGAATGACTAAAGTAAAAAGGTCAAATTGATTATCACCGCCGGGGTCAAAGGTCGCTTATTAGAAAAGATGACGGTTACACGGAGTCATGTCCCCCACCTCCGTGTCTTCCTAATACGGACTCATTCTGAACAGAGGCACGTGAACGGCCCCACTCGGGATGTATTTTTAAGTTCCAGATAGGTATATCTGGCTTGTGGCTGTCTTGCGCGTGTTGCTCCAACTGATTAGCTTCCTCGACCTACCTGAATACATCATTTCCTTATTAATAACTAGCTTTCCCGACAGACGTTGTCCTGTTCCTAACTATGAATATTGAATTCGAATTTGTAAATTGATAATCTTATTATCTTATGTTCAATAGACCTCTATATTATTTTCCAGAATGTAGAATACCCCCTATTATGTCAATACCTATATTATCCCTTAACGTGTTAAAAATATGTAAAAAAAAATACAAATTTTATTGTGATATAAATTTACTACTTCCCAAATCACTCGACAACGAGTGCAAAGGCTTAAAAAAATTAACTAAAAGAAAAAATTAACTAAGGATAATAAAAATATGTATCCAATGGCCAAACCGTTTGTGGATGAAATGCCAAAAAAGAGAGGAAAAAAGAAAAAGTGAGCGAATGCTCACAAGAGGGAAATTGTGTAATTTTGAATCTTTGCCTAATTAAGTAGGTAGTTATAAACCTCTATCTTCTCAATAATATCCACAAACAATAAGTTTTATTGCACTTTAGAGACATTGTAAATACTTAGCTAACATTTGCTTAGTCCCTGTCTACTTGATTCTCCACATTGAACTTCTTTTTCAGAATTTCAACAGGCGATGAGATGAATAGAATAAGAAATCTGTATCTTCTTAATTTAGGTCTTGTGACCTTAAATTCAAGGTTTGTGTAATTCAATGCCATGTGATTAAGTCTGGGTGAGTCCATTCTTCGCACAATACATGCGCAGAACTTATACAAAGTATTACAAAGTCATTGGTTAAAAATGTCGAATGCTCTCTCCACTTTCTATACACAACGTTACTAGTAATGTTATTATTTCTGGCATCAAGTAACTAAATTTTCTATAAAAACTTAAAAAAAAGGTTTGTTATACCTACACGGATTACTTTGGAAAGATCTGCAGGCCAAACAAATTTCTCACTGACGTAAGTGAGTAAAATTTAAAAAAGGGCTTACAGTAGAATGCAAAACTAAATATAAAACAAATCTCTGATGTATAATTAAAAAAACTTAAAATTCTTGAACGAACGGGATATGACTATGTGACCTCGTGATAATAAGTCTGGAAATCGGTATTAGTCGGTATTTATAATATCATCTATAATTTTTTTATCGACTGTACCTATTTATATAATCTATAATTTAACCTACCTCGGAAGCGTAGATGTATAGGCGTGGAAATCAAATCACGAGGTCCCGGGATTTGAAATTCTGAAAATCTCCTTTTGAAATTATACATATATTATACAATAACGACTTTAGTGATAACAATAGAGGCTAAGAGCTTATTATGCTCTTATGTGTAAATTAAAAACGAATTAGGTAGGTACCTACTTACTGCATGAGTACTCTTGAATAATATGTACCTACTGCATTATTATAACAACTTAGGTACATAATAGATCCCTATTGTAAGCCACGCGACGATCTAAGGTAAGATCTATGCGGGTCACTAACGGTATTATTCATTTCGCACCCTCCAAAAGTTATACAAGTACGTACCTTTAGGGAAGTATTTTTTTCATAATTCGTGTGATAAATAAATTACAATTATAACTAGGTATATGGGCATTTTGTTTATTTATTTCAAAACAGTATCAAATAATGCTGGTATATATACGGTGCTCTAGGTATTTCGACTGGCACAATTCTTCATGTACCTAGGTAGTTTTATCAATCAAAAAGCAAAATAACACAGAAATTACAATGAATTTGTTAAGTACCTACTTGAAATTTTACCCAGAATCCTCATATCGAGCCGGAACGTTTGTTTCAAAAGAAATAATTGTCAAAGGTAGTTAAGGAAGCTAAAAAGATTTCACTCTGTCTGTATCTAAACACTTCTTTCTAAGATTAATAAAATAACTTGTATACCTATAATACCTACTACTATATTTTTAGTTAGAAAAAAAAATGGGGGACAGGACATTAGCATTTATTAGATAATAGAGGATCACCTAACTCTGTTGTTTAAACATGAAAACCTCATCAGTTTCAATTTTTTAACTCGGGTATTTTACCTATAAAATTGGTAAAAATTTATAAAGAAATGACTGTTTAAATCTGAATATGTTTCATTGAAGCGTTCCAAAATACTCAATAGGAAAACACCATAATGTTTGTGAGAAACTGCGTTGTATTGGTCAGATGGAGACCTCCAGAAATAAGAAAGGACAGCTGCTGGAGATCATCGGATACATTGGACATGTAAGAAACATAATTTTAGAAAATCTACGATGGGGTAAAAATCGGAAGAGATTTGTTCCGAGTCATGTGCAAATTTTGGTACACGCAAAATTAGACACACTCGTAATTGCATCATTTTAATACGTCATATCATGCTGAAAGTGTAAAGAAGTCATTGTTCTAAGAGTGTGTACCTATGCCATAAAAAAAGCTGCTAACCTAGGGTAGCCCAGAACTCAGTATATAGCCTTTTCGTGTAAAACATATCTTTGCATAAAAATTCATAATTTTACGATTAAAATGAATTTATCCTTGGAATTATTATAGAAACTATAAAATGATATCGACTATTGGAGCTTTTTATTATCTGCTTTAGAACTACATATTCAATATTAATCGGTACTTTAAGGTGGACCTACTGAAGTTACGGACCTCAAATTTTACATGCTTGTGTAGGAGCATAAGACCAACCCGTATACCAAATTTTATGAAGATCGAAGATTTGTTTTCCTTTTTAGCCCTTTTTCTAGATTTTACTGACTCATCTACATCGAGGGGCTAACCGTTCTACCAAATTTCAATCAAATCGGATAAGAATTACTATGAGTTATGGGTGCGCAGTGCGCACACATTTTTAACTTACGCATACGCGTACGGGTACGCGGAGATTTAATTTTTTTTGCATTTTTGGAATCTACACCCTCGAAAACGTCGAGAAAATTAATTTCAGCGAAATCCATTTTTTTTTGAAATCCGATCAAAAGACTCATGCATATTCCATATACTATGAGTAATAACAAAATAGACAGGCTACTGTGTTGGAATGGCAAAGAAGTCGAGATGAGAATAGGCACAAAAATGATATGAGAGTTTGAACCCTTGATAGGGAGGAAATATGGAGAAGTGCCTTCCGGATGGCGCAGTGCTTGTGCTTTGGAGTGCACACGGGGTTGGAGGTCGTGGTTTCGAAATTCAAATCCCGGCGATGCCGACCATTTCCGTTTTCACGACATAAGCCTTTGCTTAGTGTGAAAGATGCCAAAAGTGTAGTTGTAATTCTTCAAACACATTATTTGTGATACTTAGTCATTATACCAATTTACAAAGACAACAAACTTTGCAGTATTACGATAGGTAAATTATATTTCCGAAATACATTTTCGGCCGACTAAGCGACCATATTCAGCGGAGAGTTTTTGGACTAACGCATTAAATTTAAAAAAAAACATTAAAGGAAATTTTAGCCATGAGGTACATCGAAAAGTATAAGTAATTCCCATTTTCGTCTAAGTATGACAACATGAGAAAAAAAGATCATGAGAACATCAATTATAATGAAAAACGATATCTGAAATGTTATAGATAATTGTTTTGTTTAAGTAGCTACGAGGCGTGACATGGACCAAGACAATAGCTAAGGTCAGTGTATATTGGTGATAGGCCGATAGCGCCTTTATCTCAGCTGACCCTAATATGTGGGGTCACTTTATTTTATGTATTATCTATTTATAAATAAACATACACTATGTATTTATTTTATTACTTGATAATAAAATCATACAGATAGTACACTAACATTTTCTAGCTTTGAATATTTAGCTATTATGTAATTAAAATTCTTTCTTACAGAAATCATCAGAGTGTCTGACTGTATGGGAACAATAATCGTGGTAAAAGAAATTAAGATTAGTCAATCACACATAATGAGCTAAACTTCGGTTCAAGCTGCTGAACTAACTAGTAAGTTAACTACTGAAATTAATAAGTTAACCTAATGGAAACACATGCATTGAGGCTAAGATCATTACCTATGTCCTTATTACTTACATTTTTTCAATACTTCGTTATTAGCTACGTAATCAAATTCAGTGTAATGATGATGATAAGTGAGTGATGTCAAAATGACATTGAGTAAACTGCCTATGGGAACGGGTTTTTGAAAATAAACTTTTATTAAATAAATAAATATACACAAGCAAACAGAGATACAATAAGAAACTTATTTACACAATATTTTACACAGAAACAGTGCAACAAATGAGCGGAACCCGTGTCATTTAAAAAGAAGCAAAACCAAGTTAAAGGTGACAATTGTTGTAACCATAGACCTATACTATCACAATTAGAAGTTAAACTTTGGTTAACGATGGCTATACATAGTTTGGCTCATTATTGATATTTGTGACATAGAAAAGATCAGCCCCAAGATATGGGTAAGTATGGTATAGGTATCAATTTAGAGAAACATTGTTCAGAATTATAATATTATTTAAATAAAAATATAACTTTAGAAAGTGATAATATTCTAATGCAGTTTTGGGTAATTACTAAATAGACTTTTTGTTACCATATTATTATTTACCAAAATATCTCCCTACCCGTATGTACTCGTACATAGACAATCAAATGTACATAATATAATTTAAAATTATGAATTTATAAAACTTAGATAATTATAAATGAGATATGTATACATTATGCAGGAGACCATTATAAGCTCAAATACAAGAGTATGGTCATCACATAACATTTTGAAAATTTAATTAATTAATTAACTTTGAGTGTAGTAAATTATTATAAAACAAATTCTGACGTCACGCATGAAAGCTATAGACCATTAACGGCCATGTGAATTTTGACATTAGCCTGAAGGTATAAACATAAACAAAAAGTTTAAGAGTTGGTATGACTATGCAAAATACTTTGTTACCCATCACCAATGAGCTAGATTATATAACTGGAGTGCTAAAGGCAATACAACAAAACACAAGAATATGTGCCGACCAAGTGTGCGAATAGAAGAGAACACAAGTGGTATTTCCGTCTCTTTCTAAGCGTTCTAAGTTCTCGTTGACGTATGGCCGTTGGATTATTCTTATTCAGCAGTACATACAATATTATTTTTTTATTTAATAAAAAATGGTGTAAAAATAGTAAATACCTACTGTAACCCTTTTCAATTTCCTCTACTTATAGGTATATGTTTGAAGTTTGTGTTCATTCAGGAGGTATTCCTCAATTTGATTTTCAATAACTAACTATAAAAGAATTTGAAGTGGTTGGTGGCCCAGCGGTTACAACGCCGGCTTTCGTACTGCGGACGTCGTGGTTCGATCCCAGGTGCCGACCATCTTCCTCTTTCACGACACAAGCTTTGAGTAGCTTACTGTGAAAGAGTCAAGGAGTGTATTTGTGTTCACTTTGAGTGAGCACAGATTCATTAAAAAAAAAAAAAAAAATAACTACTCCCTTTTTGACCCCACTTATGGGGAAGCAACCAAGGGCGGATCCAGCTTTGGCGCCAGGGGGGGGGGTCACATAGCAAAAAAAGGTCATTTCAAAAATTTGGTAAGTATCTGAAAACTGAACTTTTTCTAAAAAAAAAGGTCATTTCCAAAATTTGGTATTTGGAAATTGAACTTTTCCTAAAAAAAAATGTCATTTCCATAACCCAGGGGGGTCCCACAAGAAATCATAATTTTGTTACGATCATAATAGAAAAGTTGGTATTTTATTAATAAATGTAAGTAGGTACCTACTGTACTTAAAAATATAGGGCCTGGCCCAGCCGAGGGGGGTCATGCCCCCTCCTGGATCCGCCATTGGAAGCAACACGAGTTCTCCATTGCGCAATGTTTATGACCATACCAAGTCCAAATGCCTCTGCTCTGCTTCGAAGGAGTGGAACACGGTATTAAAAGGTCTTCCTCGTTTAAGGGGTCCTGATGGGAGGAAGAACAGCGCTCTCCTCGACCAGCTGTCATCCGGCATCCTTAAAATATGTCCAAGCCAAATCCATCTCCTCTTCAACAAGTGGTTGATAGACCAGTGGTATCAGTCTGCCAACCATTTACACTTTCACAACACAAGCTTTGGTTTGTGTGAAAGATGTCGAAAGTGTATTTCTGTTCACTTTGAGTGAGCCCAGATACATTTGTATTAAAAAAAATTATTAAAGGTAGGAGTTCACTTCTAGCTTTCATCGACGATGTATACCTAATATTATTTTAATACCATCAGGGTCCGAAGACTAGGAAGACCCTCTCATACCGTGTTCCATTTCTTCGAAGCAGAGCTGAGGGATTTGGACATGGTGTGAGAGGAGCTCATAAACATTGCGCAAGATCGAGCGCAACGGAGAGCACGTGTTGTCTCCCCCATATCTCCCCAAGCCCCTAAGTGGGATATAAACAGAGATTTGATTGATTGATTTAATTATATTTTAAAATTTTATTAAGATTTGTATTTTATATAAAACACCTTCAGTTTAGGTACTCTAATTATAAAGTAGTCCGAGCCGAGGAAAAACTGGATGGTTTTGTTTATTTGCAAGGGATTAGCATAAGATCTATAATAAGTCTTAAAACTACATATTGTCATAAAATACAAAAAAAAAGTAGTACGTTAGTGCTTCAAGTAAGTATTTTGAGTGTTAACAAAATTAAATTACCATACTATATAAAGAATTTCGAAATCAAAACCATTACAACTATTAAAATTACTTCATGTTTATCGTATATTCTTTGAAGTAACATTCTTAGACAGAGATAGAAATACCCCCACAGGCTATCTCATTCGCACTATTGTTTGGCACAAAAACGAAGTATGGAAGTGGCACTCCAGTTATATAATCTAGCTCATTGCCCATCACTACCGTTTATGCAGGTGTGGTGTGTGTGTGTGTGTGTCGCCATGGCAGCCGTTGTCCCTCCAGCCAATGTCAGATGACGTCATCCTTGAAATCCATGGGGATCCCTTTGAAAAGGATGTACCTATTAGGAAATTAGGTGTATTTTAAATTTTATTCTACCTTATTTTAAATTTCATTTCAGTGTGCATAATCAGCCAACAGTGCCCCGTCAGGGATTTCGTAATGGTGCAAAAGTTTTTCCTGCTGAGTAGGTACCTAATAGCGATTTTTTTTATTGTAAGCATTAACTATAGAGCCTTGGAGTATTCTTGACCCATGGGTGTCAATATCAATAATTAGAGGTACAAACATAGAATTTTGAACGTTTGAAATGACTAGATACTTTGGGATTACTATCGCAGGCTTGGCTTACGCACTGGGTTTCTAGGAAGCGGTCCGTTGTCTGACAAGACAGCAGTCTTTCAAAATTATGATAATGTTTTTAGTTATATATCTACTATGGAAACAATATTGACAAAGTACTAAACTCACATATTCACCGCTGCTTAATAGCAGTACCGTATTCTTAGGAAAGCAGGCTATTTGTATGATCACTTTTACGTACAATCATAAACTTTAAGCTTAAACATGCATAAAGATATAACAGTATAATTTTGTTTGTCTTCTACAACTAATATATTGAAATAATAATTATTTTCTACTATTTCATCATCAATTCTCACCCTACATATTATATTTTAGAATATTATTTATCTACTTAATTACTCAAAACAGGCAAAACCTAATATAATCCAAAATTTGAAAATACAATAAAAAATCCTGTTTTTTTAAACTTTACAAAAATATATATGGGATCACTCCAACGTGGAACTTAAAGCGATGCTAACGTCCTACCTTACCTATAGTAAAAATGAATTTCCTTATCCTGGAAAACTTTGGTGTTTGAGTGTCTTATTCAATGCCAAAATATTTATCAAGAGATAGCAATTATTTATCAATAATTATTATATTCGTTATTGTATGGTGATATCGTATACCTAATAAAATATAGTGCAGGAATTCTGTGTTGTATTATTATATAGACACAACATTGTGCTACTGGTATCATGCATGTAATGTAAAGCGATATGGGTATCTTTTAGTTGTTATTTAGTTAGAGATAGCTAGTACACAACCAACTCAAAATGTCTCTTTCCGGAGCACCTCAAGAAAGCATACATTATTCCGATACACAAGAATGGAGATACTGAAGATCCACAAAATTACCGCCCAATATCCCTATTGAATAGCATCTCAAAAATATTTGAAAAAGCAATTAATAATCAATTTATGGAATTTCTTGAAAAAAATAAATTACCAACAACAAGCCAATATGGTTTTCGAAGAGGAAAAAATACAAACGATGCCATTGTTGGACTAACAAAACTTGTGATTGAAGCCTTGGATAAAAAAGACAAATAATGTATAGCGATCTTCTTAGACCTTGCAAAGGCCTTCGACAGTTTGTCATAGATCACTACTGAAAAAAGTCCAAAGAGTGAGTAGTGCAGAAACATTAAAATGGTTTACCTCGTATTTAGCAAACAGAATGCAGGCTGTTAAACTTCCAAACTGTTCTAGTGAATTTTTACAGAACCCATATGGAGTTCCCCAGGGCAGTGTACTGGGGCCCACATTATTCTTACTATATATAAATGACCTATGTGAGATTGATATATGTGGTTCGCTGATTGCATTCGCTGATGATACAGTCTTGCTATTCAAATCAAATAACTGCGATGAAACCTATGACATAGCTGAAAAGGGAATGAATAGGGTGTATAAATGGCTGCAGTCAAACTTGTTGACTCTTAACATAGATAAAACCAAATACATGACTTTCTCTATTGACAACAGAGGACAACCACTCTCTTTAAATAACAATACTATAATTATTGTTCACGATTACAAAACACACACATCTTCATATCATTGCTCATGCCCGCAACTCATAAGAACACAAAAATACAAAATACCTGGGGGTTATTATCGACAACAATCTAAGGTGGACAGAACACATTGATAATGTTACTAAAAAAACTAGACAGCTTACATATACATATTTCGCCAAATTAGGGATATATTTGATGTAAAGATTTTAAAAACTATCTATTTTGCACTGGCTCAATCCATACTCTCATATGGAATAACGGGATGGGGTGGTATGGCTATAACAAATCTCTATACTGCAATCGTCGCTCAAAAATCCCTGATTAGAGTTATATGCCGTAAACCCTATAGATTCTCATCTAATGAGTTATTTGCGGAATTTCCAGTATTGGATGTGCGACAACTATACATAAGGACGATTATCAAATACATTCACTCAAATCCAACCCCTTTTATTCCACAATACGTTCTGACAAAGAATACAAGAAACAATAAACTTCTTCAACCAACTGCCACTCACACGACATTTGCTCAAAGATTCCTCACCTTTCTGGGGCCACGAATATACAACAAAATTATGCCAGGCATTATAGATGTTATATCGCCAAACGGGTCCAACTTAAACAAAATAGTCACAAAGTGGCTCTTAGAAAGGGGCAGGTTGGAATCTGAGAGAGACTTGACCCACATTCTCAAGTGACATAGAATCGTGATACTGATCACAGACACAGGCTAACCAAATACCTACATGCATAGCACGACTTGACTTGACGAAACTGACAACGTTCTATTATTTTGTGTTTTCTCTCTTTTGCTTTTTTGTTTTATTTTTTGCTTTTTTAATCCTTATACCTTATTATTTAAAAAAAAAGAACTTTATTTAGGTATTTTGTTTTTTCTCAGCGACATTTTTGAACATTATTTTACTATCTTTATTAGTATTGTCTCGGAACAGGCTTAGGTCTAGTGAGGCAATATATTCCATTACACATATTTATATTATATTGTATTTTGTACTTTTCTTTTGAAAATAAAAAAAAAAAAAACTAGTCATAATAATTATGATGGGAATGTTGACTATATCCAGCCCAATAGATGCGCATTGAGTTATTGTATTGGACAATATGGTCCCCTCCTATAGAACAAGCCGTGTCTGGATGTATGGACATGTCGTATTCATTATCCCAGTACCTACCTACGTACAATGAGAATGATTCAAATAATTATTTTACACGTGCGTCGATAAAGGAATTCCTTACGTATCCCGCGTATTGTACGTCTGTGGGAGTTATGATTCATTAATACAGCCCTTAATTCTCAAAAATATTTTGTTTAAACTAACATGGTGTCGGAATGAGTTAAGATTATTTGAATTAGATCGTATTTACAGACACCCCTCTTGCGCTTAAAATAATTGTACTAAGTGCCTATATCTATGTAGGTATATATTAATATAAAGTTCAAATAAAAGATTGTGTAACTTTTCTATATTTTTTTTTATAATCCTGACTAGTTTCGTAGGCACGCGTCCTACATGGTCACAGGAGACTAAGAAACATTGTAAGAAAAGTTTCTTAGTCTCCTGTGACCATGTAGGACGTGTGCCTACGAAACTAGTCAAAATAAAAAAAATGTGGAATACTTATACAATCTTTTATTTGAACTTTAATTTCAAAATGCAATTTGTCTAGAGTGAGCCTCTTTCGTGAGATTCGAGCAGCCGTTTTATAAATGTCAAATCATAACTATTTTTCTAAGGATCAAAATTTTAGTGTTGCATGGATAAAAATAAACGTTTTTTTTTTCATCACAATCATGATATTTTTGTTTCCCATTTTATGTCGGGCAATGTTTCTTCTTTTTGTACAAAGTGGTTTAATATTGAGAATAATTCTATTTTATATATTTTAAAAATATCCGTGATTTGCAATAAAATCGAATACAATCATTGACACTAGTTTCATAATATACATACATACACATACATTTTCCCTTTAAGGCACCCCGCAAGCCAGCCCGATGGAGTCCAATCCGCAGAAACCCGACCCGCACGAAACCGACCTCCTAGCTCGATCGAAGCAATCAAACCAAAAAGCCGGCCCCGGACAAACCAAGCCCGCCGCGAACTACCCCCAAACCAACCAGCAATGCGGGGGCCTAAACCCCACTCGGGAGCATAGGGAGGCATCAAGAGCTCTCCAATGCGCTTGAAGGCGTCCGAGGCTCATTGTGCCCTTTCTGACCAGTTGAGATTAAATATACATACCTACTTAATATTCAATAATTTGATTATAATGTTACGCGAATTTGTAAAAAAAATAACTTCGCGGGCTTCTTCGATTTTTGACAAAACCCTTCTAAATTAATATGTTTCAACCTTACAGAGAGTAGTTATATCATTCGGGGAGGTGTCCAAATAGGTATGGGGGGGAGTTCCACCCCCCCCAAACCCCCCTTAAAAACTGCGTTCCAACCTTAACCTAACATATTCAAATCGTAGTCTTATCATTCGAGGATGTTATCAAATCCCCTAATCTATCCAAATTGACTTACTAAACCAGCGGTCGCCAAAGTGGTGGTCCGCGAGAAAATTTCAGAAAAATGTGGAATATACTTACTCATCATGTTAAGTATTTTATTATGGTTTGTTAATAAAGCTTTCATAACTTGGTTACTATTAATAGTTTCATTTTATTAACTAGGTACATTTTATGTGTTCTTTGATCAAATTTTTTTTTATAAATATATTTAAGTGATCCGCGGGATGAATTAACTGGTCCGTGAGGTCAAAAATTTTGGCGACCGCTGTACTAAACGACAATGACCAACAATATCTTTATTTTTCAAACAAAAACACCAATTTTAGAATAAAAAAATAAATTGTCACTCCATGAAAGAAAAGTTTGTATGAGAAAATAGGCAACTTTTAAAATTGATTTTTATATTACTTAAAATTGTTGATAAAATACTTTAAACGTTATTAAATCAATCCATAATATGCTTATTTACCAATCTGCATATAAATTTGATATGTCATTGTGTTTCATATAAAAAATCGTCAAAAATCGAAGAACAGAATAACTTCCTTTGGCCAAAACATCCCCCTTGTGGATATGTTCAAAGATATTAACAATAACAGATCCCTTTAAGACCAATAATCGGTCTTGTCAACAGGTTTCCATTCATTAAATTTCAAACTTCTTATAAACTACATAATATGCAAAATCTACATAAATCTTATAAACTACATAATATGCTAGTAATCTTATAAACTACATAATATGCTAGTAATAACAATGACATTTTACAAGTATAATCTTATCTACGCATTTTCATATTATACATCTACTTATTCAATAACATAATATTATTCTTTTTTCTTTTTCTTACTAAAAATCTTATAGTTTCATTTTGGCATTCAAATAACAAGATAGTATTTACATTTTTGCAATTTGTACTAAATTAAGAAAAGTTAGGTATTAATTAAAGTCTCAGTGTCCTATATTGTAATCTTTTTGGTACACTACTTACTACTGGTTGACTTTATAATGTATATCGATTGTGTTTTGCCAACTATGTATTCTGTTTGTGACTATATTGTAATTGTAAAAGGCCTCGGCCGTATATTATTGAAAATAAATAAATAAATAAATAAAAAAAAAAAAAAAAGATATACAAAAAAAATAACTTCCTTATTCTATGATTGAATTACCCATAGATCATAGAAAAAAATTAATCCAAAGAACAAACATTGGTCGTATAAAACGCTCTATCCGATTCTCACGATAAGGACAACTTCATTAGTCTAGGGCTACTGACATTGATCTAAAACAATGTTCTATGATCGCTTGGAATCCAGCTAGTAGAAGAACTCTTTTGGATAGTTCAGGGACCCTATTCTCGAATATCGATCGATGAGTTCTTAAAGAACTCATACGAAAGTCATAAAAAATCTATTAGAAAACCCATCGATCTACATTCGAGAATAGGCTCCAAGGACAGAGAAGACGAACCGCAAATCATCAAGATGTTATTTGTAAGTAACTATCCACTTTTTCCATATAAACTTTATTTAAAATTGTTGAAGTGCACAGTTCCATCTCGAGAGTATAAAGAACTCCTTTGTTAGGAAAAACATTAAAACATACCTAACACGAAAAGTATACACCTGGTCACGAAACCTTTTATAGAACGTATAGGTAAAGAACACGTAGAAAGCCGAATCCGACCCGCGCCGTCCTACCGGCTCATAGATTGTTGTCTATGGTTTCAAAGTATTTGGTATCCCCATTCAAATGCATAGAAACAATCTTTGCGCCGGTCGGAATCGACTTTCTACGTGTTCTTACCCTACCGCGTGAATCTGTGTAAAAGTGAATTGAATACGTTGCATTTTATTATTAAGATTTAAGAAATTTTATTTTCTTGACTTTATTACCGCAAGGTTTTCTATTATGTTTATCAACAAGTATGAATAATTTATAATTATTATTATGTGTTTTTGCCGTGTATTACTTTGACAGTGGATAATGAACATTTTTATTCAATCCTTATACACAAACATGTACGTCTTTATATTATAAAAATGGAGAGCTATTTTCCGATGTCATCGCATCACGCCTAAACGGCTGGACGGATTTCGCTAATTCTTTATTTGTCGTGTCGGCTTTTATCAGGAGAAGATTCTTATGAAAGAAAAAATCAAGAAAGTTGCGTGGATAATTAGGAAATCAACTCTCAATCAAAGAAAAGAAAACAAAGTAGGCAACCTTCTTTGTACTTTTAATAATATAAAATTTGAAAAATTGAAATTAAATTAAAGTTTGACAGGAACTGTCAGTTGTTTGATACTTGGTGCGATAAACTGACAGTTGTGTCGATGGAAAATATATGGTTTGAAACAGATGCATCGATCTAAATTACATTGGTTAAAGGGAAATAAGCATACCTATCATTATACAAATTCGGATTCAATATTCATAGTTAGGAACAAAGGACAACGTCTGTCGGGAAAGCTAGTTTGAGATATAATATTATGTCTAGTGTCTATATCTTTACCGTCTACTAACATAATGTTTCATTATGTAATTGTGTAGCTGAGTATATTACGCTGAGTTTTAACACGAACTGATCCATACTAATTTTAATTAAAAATGTGAAATGGACATGTGGGTAGGTAGTCTAATTGATTCATAATTCCAGGGTCAGTGGACTACAACTGATGACTCAAAAATGGTAATATTCGTATAAAAAGTACTAAATGGATAACATAATATTATTATGGAGTAAGTTCAGCAAAAGAGAACTACTTATGTCTGAAATTCACAGAAAAGATGAGAGATGGGCATACATTGTTGTTGATCTAAATTAGAGGTGGAGGGCTGATACTATTTATGAAAACAATACAAACAAAATCAAAAATCATTCAAGACAAATAAACACATTCAAGTGCGATCTCGGACACCCTCACTAGGCATAGCCTGTGTCGATTAGTGTCCATAGAAGGCCTTAGAAAGTTATTGAATTATTGTTTAACTGCTATGTATCTACATTTTTTTAACAAGGATTATCATGGTAACATACAAAATGTTTCTACACGATATTTTTGATGTATGGAATGTTCAAACTTGTTAAAAGCTATTGCAAATACGATTTTTTTAAATTAATATATGTAAATAAAGATGAGTGAATTTTGGTGTTAAGACTGGTGCTAGTTTTATTGGAACATGAACGTTTTTTAAAGGTTTTGGGGATGGAAAGGGGAGTTGGTTCACCTCAAAGGAAATGGTCTGACTATTGTCATGTTGCTGACAGAGTGAGGTTAATGGAGGTCAGGTAGAGAAAACAGAAATTTTACTGAGAAGAACATAATGCCGATATGGATTATTGCAATGAAGATCACCATACAAGATATCCTCATCTTTCATGAGAACTCATCAAAGTTTAACATTAGAAAATCAGTCACATTGGATGTAACCCTTTGCGACAGCTTTCGGTACACTTGGAGTCAATAAGATCAAGCACTAAATAATAATGATTGGCAGTCATAAATCAGTCTAAGCAATAAAATAAGGATCCCACATTGCATAACCGTATAAACTTGATTGCTTAAGTCGTGTTCGGATACCTACTATGGAATACGAAAATACTTATTCATAAATGAACCAGTGCTCGCCCAATGTGAATACAGAATACCGCAAATTTTGAGACCTTCCACAGGAGGGTAAAGCTTGTATTGTGAAAGATGGTCGACACACTGGAGATCGAACCCATGAACTTCTTCGGAATAAAAGATTTGCGACTGTACCGCTATACTATGCTTCCATCAACGGTGTTATTCATCAGTGGTTAGATTTTTACGGCAAAACTGTACGTCACAAAATAATTATAGGAAATATAAAACATGTAACAGACAATGTAAGATACTTCCCTATGAATCGAAATAAGCAAAAGTATTAACCATTTTTTCAAGATGATTTGTTGTAAGTTTTAGAAAGTTAAATTCAACAATAATGAACATCCCCTTAAAAGTTCTGAATAACCTTGTCATGAGCTTCTCTTTTAAGAGTTCAAAATTTATAAGTCGACAAAACATCATCCTTGTGGATGAAATGCCAAAAAGGGAAAAAAAAAAACAAAACATATTATAATTATGGATTACCAACGAACCATCCCGCTAATTTACTCACACTAAGTTTAGTATGAGGGATGTTTTTATATCTAGTATTCGCTTAGCGCACATTTAGTTACTAGCGATTACCCCTTACCCGTTAGGTACCATTTGACGGACTTCGTAGAACGTTTTTTCGTTGATATTTGATTCTACAGGTAAATTATGACTCTAGGAACCTTAATTTGTTCTCCATATAAAATTGACAACTAAATGATGTGATACCTGTATGGGAAACTATTCGCTAGAACTGGAGGTCATGGATTCGATCCCAGGTGCCGACCATCTTCCTTCTTTACGACACAAGCTTTAAGTAAATTACTGTCAAAGAGTCAAAAGTGTAATTGTGTAAACCACAGATTCATTTCTATAATGTAAGAAAATAGATGGCCTTAAAACAGGCTTAAATACCTATATTTAAGCTGACTATTCTTAAATTAGGTAAGTATATAACTCCATTTCTGTTGAAGTGTTAATTTTTCAAAATATTTTGTAATATATAAAGAAAGTTACGAATAAATTCTTTTTTTTTCAATAATCCTGTAGGTACGTTTTCTGGGCTATTCTACTATAATTGTGATTTTTCAGGTCAGAAAGGCTATGAATGTGATGATTGAGAAATCCTTGAACGCAGGAGATATCATGACCAAAGTGGGATAATGACATGTGACAATGTAATCACGGAATGGAATGTGATGACCAGACGGGGATATAAAATTCCAGTCAGAGGTCAAGATATCAATTTGAAAATTATTACGTTTAGCCGATGAATACTCTCATTCATTGTGACTCTAAATTTATAATACTGTATTGTTTCAGAGATTGGTATTCAGAGTTTTATAAAACGTACCAATGAATGAGTCAAAAAATATTCACGAATTAATGATTCGTCGTTGCGGTTAGATTTTTATAGTTTGATAAAACGAGTGATTCAGATTGTCATATTGTTATGACCAGAATAATATACTATTTTCGTATGGAAATTAATAGAAGAGTATTAATATTACCAGGTTAACTATTTGCCAAAGATCCTTTAGAGATTTCATTTAGAAATAAAAAGACAGCAAAAAAGGGAATCCACAGTGTGAAGTAAAAAAGTTCATCATCAAGTCTAGAGAAAAACCTTTAGACGATATTTTACAAATCGAAACAGAACATGTAACATTTTTGCTACGAATTATCGTACGAAACATGTGCATTTAAATGATTTCTTCGTATAAATAGTTGAAACATTAAACAGTTAAATGTATGTGCTTACTTACTTTTAATCAAAAGTTCACTTCCATATGTGTAGCTAAAACTCATCATAGATAACAAACATATTTTTTTTTATCAAAACTGTCGATGTTTTTTTGAAAATGACGTTAAAATAAAAACGATGATTTTGGTGATCCTGAAGCACTCAATAGTTTCTGAAAGCCATGTCCAATATTACTATACACCGTCACTTGCTGATGGCACAGTTTGCATCCTGAAAACCAGTAATTGTACAGCGCACAAACTTCACTAGCACAACACCAAGTTATTTGTACGAGATTATCCGATTTATCCAGAACGTCCAAGTTCCCGAGTTGGACACTTTTTTTACATTTTGTTGTTGGTTTATTAACATATGGTGGAGTAATGATAAGACGTTATCACCCGAATGTGTCCATAGTAATATTAATTTTAATACAACATTAAACAATAATAATACAGTATGTGAGAGTGAATGCAACAAACAGAATGTGCGCCTGTATCTTCCTAAACAGGATGCTCTTGTTACTGGGCATTGCATGGAGCGAATACTGGTAGTTAAGTGATTTTGATTGGACTTAAATAGGTCTGGCATAATGTTCTGTGTGTACGGAGTTTATGCCCGCCTACAGAATACATCCCATTGTCGAGAGATCCTCTCTTTAACGATTTAAAAATCAGGGACGGGTCGCCGTTTACATTGAGCTTTTCCACGATTTATCGCCAATTTTAATTTTATTTCTATTATGACCGAAAAACATTTGTGAACATACATTTTCTTAAGAAAAATATAAACATGATGTAGCGTAACTCATTGATATATCAATATGTTTTACTGGTGAAAAAGAAATCACCTTTATTTAGAGAATTTTCTGATAGAAGATGGATGAAATAAATGAATAATTAATTTATTATATATACTCTTTATTAAGGATATCCCTTCTTTAGAATGTCCTTCACATATGCATGTAGGTTTGTTAAAGATTTTGTTTTAAAGGACACATTTTTTCATTAAACTTTAGCATAAGAATACACGATTGTGAAACTAACTCTCAAGATGTTTATTTTTTTCTATAGGTTGCCTTAGTGTTTCATCTTCTTATTTATATTCAATGCTGAATACGTGGGAAATAAGCTTGTTCGATAAAGAAATTCGAGGTTGTCTGATTATTTTACTTTTTTATACCTACCAATGTGCTTTATAGAGATGTCATCAGTAACGAAAAGTCGATGCAGATCCTCGGTAAACTCGGTGATTTTTCTCTGCAATTTCTCGGAGGGTGGGTTGTTCGATCGTTAGTAATAGCAACTTTTTAACCATTAAAAAAAGTCATTTTACCATAATTTTGCATGATGAAAATATATTTTTAGCATTCTGATGTTGTGATGCATGTTACCAATCGGTTACCATTTAATTTGACATTCCTTACGATCGAGGAACACCTGATAGTAAAGTATTGTGCTAATACTTTACTATTACTCGCGGCGTCGAACAACCCACCCTAAGTTAAAACGTTCTCATCCAATATAAGACATGTCGAGTAGAAATTTCAAGAGAAATCGGATTCGATTTCGGGACTTCTTGTTCAGAAATAATATGTCGACTAGATAGCTATATATTTATCCCTAATTTCGTCTATTAAAATTTTGGCAAAATCGCATTGCGGTGTATTGCCCCCGGTCAGCCGTCCTAAGTGTGCAATATTTTATCAGGGTACCAGTCCACATAGCTAGCCAGCGCTCGGTACGTAGCGATATTAATAATATTATTCAGGCAAAGAATGGAATTACTTAGAACGGGAGTGAAAAATTGTCTCAATGAACCATTTGTCTCAGCCTGAGGTGTGTACCTACATAGTGTGGATATAGCTCCTACCCACTTACTTACTGTCTTACAACAACTAATCTTTTGTATATTCTGCGATAAGCTTAAACTATACTGAATTAGCTGCCATATTCAGATTCTTGCTAATCCTCTTTGGTTTTAGACCGTGGTCGTGTGTTTCAGAGGCTGGCTTTTGAAATCTAGAAGACCATCCTTTCACTCCTTCCAGCCTTTTCGATAGTTTTTATATTATTTGAGAACAATTAACACGTTTTATTTCATCGTTGTTTTATAAATCACAAGAAAAATGACCTCTATAGTCCGCTTATTTGAATTCCCGGAATCGATTACACATCTCGTCGAAAGCTTTTTTTTCACTTGAAAATTTTACTGGTGTCATACTTCAAATTGGGCGGTTCCTTTTGACTGGAAACTATTAACACACTATCATCATAGGAATAGTATTTTTTAAGAAAGATACCTATACCTAAAGAATATAATGAAAAGACTCTGCGGGACATAGTGAAAAGGTCGTCGTTGATGTACAGGTATTTTACAACACAAACATTGCTTTCTGTAAAAAATATGTCACAAGAAGTGTAATCGGGTTCACTTTAATTTAGAAGAGCCAAGATTAATTAAAAAATAAGTAGGTATTGTATGAAAATATTTTCCTCCAACTCAAATAAATGGCGAATTTCGGATATTTGTACGGCATCACTGGAAAGAAATTTAACAAACCATAGGTTTTATTTTTAAAAGAAAGAATCAAATAGAAAATCAATTGCGTCAGATATTTCGAACAAATATGGCAATATGGGTTGGCTGGAAGAGATCCTTCGGGAAAAGTCCGCCCTTTGGTTCGTATTTGTGTTTAAATTGCTATATTTTAATTCAATAAAGTGTTATTTATTTAATATTAAAAATGCCGATAGGCAAACATTGTCGGTTTTTTTACGAAATTCTTGAATACCGACGCAACTACACTGAATGAGGTGACATCGTATAAGAAGACACGAAAGAGTCTGAAGCTTATCTCTAGGTTTATGGTTTGCTAATGATCACGATCTGCCTTGTGTTAGTCATGATATTCGTACAAAACTCTATCACTATAGTATGAGAGATATGAAAAAAAAATCACGCCATACCTTTTGAAATCAAAAAACTGTAATTGGTGATGTATGATCTTCAATGTGCAACATTAAAATGGTGTTCCACAGGGCTCTATACTGGGGCCTCTTTGGTTTATATAAAATGATCAACAAAGGGCAGCTAGCCTTGATGGTATAATAGTCATGTTTGATAACGACACGTCCCTTTTAGTCACATATACATACATGTGATGCTAAAAAAACATCCCAGAATATTGAAATTACCCTTGACTGCGTTGAAAAGTAATTTAGAGACAATAACTTAATAGTTAAATATGAGATACGAAGAACCTGCAATGTAAGCGACATCGTAAGATGGAGTAGACAGAGAAGAAGATTCTGGAGGGACCATGTCGAAGGGATGGAAAACAACTTAATTGCCAAGGTCGTGATGCAAGGGATCCCAGATGGACGCCGGCCCCAAAAAGATGGAGAGAAAGTTGGACTTCATCAACACAGGAGCCCGATTTGAGCACTTCTTAAACAGATCGTAGATCTAAAGAAAGAGGAAGAAGAAGAACTTAAAAGTTTATAATCTGAAAACAAATGCTCTTCATTTTTCTCTAAAACAGGACAAACAAGTCCAATGTGCTCTAATTTAGCTCTTGAGACTATTGGAAGCTAAACAATCGAAATGTTGTTGTAACACTTTTCATATTTACTAAACTTTTGTATGTTTATTTTAGCGGTAACTATAAGTAAATAAGCAGATAGGGATGTGATTATTAGATACACATTGTATTCTAACGATGTGGTGTTTGTATGATACAACATTGTCCATGTATCGGTTGTACGTTGAACGATGTGGGTACACTGTATGTATGTACATACAATGAATTATTTATTTTATTATTCAACAGGATATTTTAATTTATCTATTAGTTCACCCCTGCAATACTGGCCAGAGGGCAGGGACCCCGTGCTAGTGACGATGAGAGTTAAGCCTAGTTCACAATATGTTGAGAAGCGAGTAATAATTAGTAGCTAAAATATTCGCTTCTCTACCAAAAATCGTTCATACTACTCGAGTAGGTACATCAGTTCATTATTACCTAAGGATCAACACAATCTAGAGGTATGTTAGAAGATATCGCTGTCACGATAGACATTTATCGATATAAATTCGCTAAATTGTTTTCTGTTGATGTATTTTTTATGTAATAACCAATGTGCTGTAAACTGCAAAATATACCTATTTATTTTTTTTTAATATTTTTAATATTTTACTGTACATTGGTTGCAAGAGTAACACATAAAATTTCACATAACAAAGACATCACAGAATCAACATACAGAAGGCGAGCTTACCACAACGAAGCCGCGGTCTCTAACAACTAACCCTAATATAATACAGTTTTGAAATCGATGAACACTATAGATTCACCAGTAACTAGTAACCATCAGTGACGGGTGGTGGACGGTGCTACTCATCCAAAAAATACTGACACATTTAGTTATACTAAATTATTGTGTTCACACTGACACGTTTAGTTACTAAATTGCTCGCAACTCTACTAAAATATTTGACCTGTGTGAACTAGGCTTTATATACATACGTGTAGTCTAGATAGGTCTATTTATTCTTACCCAAGTAAAACACGTCAGTATTGACAAATTTCAATTGTTACACAAACACAAATACACTTTTGACATCTTCACACTAAGCCAAGGGTTGTGTCGTGAAAGTGGAAATTGTCGGCAAGTGCATGCCTATACCACGAGGATACTGGGGCTGGTATTCATCATTCAATAAGGACACACGGTTAAAAAAGAGGATTATGTCACACGGGTTGAGTAATAATATTATATGGACGTCGCACACTAAACTTTGACTCATGTGTTAATCTAAGTGCTCACAAAATAAGACATATGTAAGTACCTACACATTTTAACGTCGCACACTATACTGCTTGGAATAAAATTTCAAACTTCAATAGAATTATTGCCATATGCCATGTTATGTCTAATATGCGGAGGTTTTATTTTGAGTTATTTTCCCCTCATGTAGGTACCTATAGTTTTTTTTAATGAATCTGGGCTCTCCCAAAGTGACATCTTTCACAAAAAGCAATGCTTGGTGAAAAAGTGGAAATGGTCGGCACCGGGATTCGAACCCACGACCTCCAATACGCTGTGCGTACGAAAGTCGTCGACTGATACCACAGGTCTACCAACCATTTTATTGCTTGGAGATAAAGTAAATCTAAGAATTCTTCTAGAAGATTTGGGCTGTGAATTATCTTTATCGCCAGCTTTCATTATAAACCTACGACTATTTACATCAACCTTGCCTGATCCTTCGGGATGTAACCTCTCAAAGTTTGTTCTATAGATTTTGACTAGGTACTGCAGGCAGGATAAAAATAGTTTATCACGACCAATTTTGTTAAAATAATGAGCACATAAATCTAATTTTATGAGCACTAAAATTTACACATTATTCAATTTTTGTGCGCAACGACAATATGCATTTGGTGCCAATCTGTCTGTCAATTACAATTTGTACAGATTTATTCACATAATATGTACCTATATATTTTTGTATAATAGGTAGATACACACACATATTTATAAAGCGTCAATTCCATGTACAATGTAGGTACATACAATACACCGTTATCATAAGTAAAGTATAATAGTGTGATATTACTGAAGCCTATGTGATGCTTCTATCATGCGAATACCTCAAGGACCTGTGCAAGTTTTAGGTTTTTTTTGTGAAAGTTGTTGAGAATGCGAAACAATATAAAATGCATGAAATGTGGATTAGCAGGCCATGAGACCAATGTGGTCACATACAAACTGGACAAGGAAGAAAGAATGTCGGCAGAGACCATCAGGCCTGACGGAAGACTTCACCAATATTGCAGGCCGCGCGTGAAAAGGGATGCTAGAGTGATATAGATTTAGATGATTAGATAGATTGGGGTGAGACCTATGTTCAGATGTGGAAGCGTGAAATATAAACGAAAATGGTTGGTTGTGAAACTTTGTACCGTGTAGTGCGTGTAGGTTCGAACACTAGTCCTCTCTATTTTCGTCTTTCACGATGCATAATTCTTTGTTTTTGTGAAATTCAATGCATATGTACCTACTCTTGAATAACGATTCATACCAAAAAAAGTATTTCGATCAGCCTTTCTATGTACGTAGGCATATTCTATTCGAGGATATCATTTGGTATTACTTCCTCGTTGAGGATAACATTAATTCTGTTTCATAAGCACTAATGTACCTACCTAAATTCCTTGGATAAAAAACAAAATGCCTATGGCATATTCTGCGACCTTTCCAAGGCTTTTGATTGCATAAATCACGATATTCTGATAAAAAAAACTTGAATATTATGGCATCAAAAACGAGGAAAATAGATTATTTCAGTCCTATTTGACAAATAGAAAACAATGTGTTGACTTAAATGGCGTCAAATCAGATGCTGTCACAATGGATTGTGGGGTCCCACAAGGATCCATCCTTGGTCCCATTATAATTTATGTAAATGACTTGCCTAGCATATCTAATAAAAACTCTGAAATTATAATGTTCGCTGACGACACCTCTTTAATTCTTAAGGGTGACAAAAATTGTAAATTAACCACTGATAGAGCAATGGATATGATAACTAACTTAGAAGAATGGTTTAGTGATAATTGTTTAAAATTAAATATGACAAAAACAAATGATCTGAGCTTTTCTCTGGGAAGATCCATGAATGCAGACCCTATTCAAACGGCATTAGTAAAAAAAGGAATAAGTGTGATGGACAAAACTACATTTCTAGGCATTACAGTAGACAAGGGATTGCAGTGGGATCCTCATATTAACCAACTATGTCCTAGACTGAATTCTGCTATTTATGCTATAAAGAAGGTCAGGGAAATATGTGGATGTGATGCTGCGAAATCTGTCTATCATGCCTACTTCCACTCCATCATGTCTTACGGTGTTATGTTCTGGGGCATGGGTGCAGGTACACTAAGAGCCTTCGTATTACAAAAACGCGCCATTAGAACCCTGATGAATATGAAACCCAGGGATTCCTGCAGAGGACCTTTCAAGGAGCTTGGTATATTAACTCTACCTTGTGTTTTTATATTTGAATGCCTCCTCTACGCCCACAAAAATATGGGTAATACCCTTCTAAATTCAGATCATCATGAGCATGCCACCAGATATGGCAATCTCATAAGACCTATAAAACACAGATTGTCCAAAATGTCCAAAAGTTTTATATGTATGAGCGTGCGCCTACATAATAAGCTTCCAGACAATCTTCGATCTCTTGAGCTGCCAAATTTCCGGAGAGAGGTGAAGAAGTATCTTGTTGAAAATGTATTTTATTCTACCGACGAGATGCTTAATAGATGAATTTGGCATCTATATTTTTGAGCCTAAAATTTATTTTATCTTTCATTTTGGTTGTTTTGCTTGTATTGCTTTATCTGTTGGTGTTTGACTTTATTTTGGGAGTGTTAACTGTCACTGTCAGCAAAATAATTCTACTTGAATGATTTTCAAATACTAGAGTGATTATTTTCTTTTTGTACTTTGCTCATTTTAAAATGTATTATGACGAAATGCTAAAAGGGCTCTTTACACCCTTTTAGTATTGAATGGAGAAGGATGTATATATTATGATATTGTAATGACTGTATTTTTTTTTTTCCATTCTCTGTATAGTACAATTTTATCTCATCATTGTAATAATGTAATTTTGATATGAACCCGAGTGCCTCGAATGAGACCCATGGGGGATAAGAAATAAATAAAAAATAAATAAATAAATATTAAAATAATTATAAGGTATTCTACAGTACTTCTAAGTTCTAATGAAGAACATTATAAACCCCACGGAAAGTTAAATAATCAAAATGTTAATTAACATATTAAATTAAGTTAAATAATCATCGAGGAATTAAGCTAATGGAGTTAATTTTAAGTGGTGGTAAAAATATAGTATACAATTTATTTTCCCTATAATAGCTGGACAGATTGAAATAGATAAATGGGTGGGTTAGGTTTTGTTCAAGGATGGTTTAGAATCACAGTTTGATCTTCTAAACAGAACTTAGGTATTTACCTAGGCGGAACGAAGTTCGTAGGGCAGCTAATATTATTACAAAAATCGTTTATTTTTGTTTAATGAAAAATTGTAAAAATATACACTTATTGAAACAATTTCGAACATATAGGTACGATTTTACAAAAATAATAATACTTATGGAAAAGAGCAGAAGGTGAGTTGAAAAACCATAATACTTTAAGATGAAGAAGTTAGAATTAATCACGTACCTACCGATCCTAAGGGAATTAACAGGAATTGGCCTTCAGCAAGAGGTAGTAGAAGAAGGTCACAAAAATATGCTGCTACTGTTTTGGTTGCTAAAGAAATGAAATACCATAGTATTTAGTTTAGAGTCTCCACAATTGAAACCAAAAGATTTTTTAAAGATATAACTAACGCCTTGAAATTACGCAGAAATATCACATCAAAATCTGCTATAAATAACAGGATTACGGATAAAATGTAGATATACCTAGAAAAAATATCTTGTTTGAGGAGATACGTATACATATGAGATATGAAGGGGAAAATTGAGGGGAGCAGAAGGTTTGGGAGAAGGCATCTGCCTTGGCTACGAAATGTTCGAGACTGGACCGGAATAAGAAGCGTGGAGGAGTTGTTCCAGATAGAACAAGACAGAGAAACTTTCGTTGAAGTGATCGCCAACGTCGGGGTGACCTGATACGGCACACGAAGAAGAAGAGGAGATTCGTAAAGTACCATATCTCCGTTAATATTCTCACCACAAGAAAAAAACAATTACACACAGTTCTGTTATTATTATGAATGATTGTGTCTGCTGAGATTTCTGTGAAATATTGTTATTTGGGGTGGAAATACACATTTATAAATGTTATAGTAATGTTGTGAGATTATTATATATTGTACGCAATTGTGTATTGTCAATTTGTTAAGGATAAGGGTGCAAAACCCGCATGGCTTTCATTGACGTTTCCTCATTGGCACCACTCTCCGAGAAACCAATCATCACAGTATGTAGTTGTTGGTAATATAAACATTAAAATGTACTTTCAATTTTAATATCACTAGAGAAATATTTACAACTAGCTGACCCGTCGAACTTCGTATCGAAATAAATAATATGGGTACTCTAGGTTTTATGCAACAGAGCTCAAATTCGTTTTTTTAGTTATTCAACACGAATGACTATTTACTGGCATTAGCAAAACCTGCATACCACGCTGCATTCATTGGGTCTGAGTTTCATCAAACATCAAAAACTTATAACCTAATGTAAATATGTGGGAAGATACATCAAAAACTTATAACCTAATGTAAATATGTGGGAAGAGGTCATCATTGCGCAAGATCGAGTGCAATGAAGACCTCTTATTGCCTAACTTTGCTTCTGATTGGAGTTCAAAGGGAGTTTTAATTTTGATTGATTTGATGTTAATACCTATGTAGGTTGAGTGTGTTGTTGGCGCTTTGCTGATTGTTTTTGTTTGTTTGTGTTCCTTTCTGTTGTGCACCGTTTGCTCGTCTTTGTGTCTCGTTAATGTTAGGTCTACTTGCACAAAACTACAATAAATAGTTATTCATCATAATACACCAAATACTCTAATACTCGGAATAAAAACTAATGCGCAGTATAAATACTTAGTATCACCTCAGCACGGGCTTTTGTCTAGTGGGATAATAAAAAATAAAAAAATCCATTATGTTAATCTGAATATATATTTATGTACATATTAATGTATTATATTAATATTTTGGAAAATAAAAAAAAAAATAAAAAAATGTAAAAAAAAAGAATTTAGGCATGTCATTATATTCGATATTTTAATAGTAATTTTGCTCAGTTAAAATAATATTGATTGATTAATCAAAGTACGATATGGAACATCTACGGAGTACGGACCGATTCAAAATACGCATTGAGGTGTGAATACTATTTTTACCCATCACGCTGATTCCCGAAGGGGGTAGGCAGAGAGTATATGGACTTCAATTATTTCCAATCCAAACACATTCGCTTCCTCCAAACGCATAACATTCCGCATAAATGCTCTTATATTCCTTTTGCTCCTGACTTGGCCCTCCCATATGTCATTCCAGGTCGGCCTCGTCTGCTTGCACCTATTCTTTCAGATTTATATATCCCTTTAGTCATTCTCTCTTCGTTCATTTTCTTTACATGCCCAAACCTTCTTTCTTAATTCACTTTATTCTAGTCACTACACTAACATCCACTCCACATTCCTTTCTTATATTAATCAATTCACACGTTCTCAATAAGTCTCTTTCCGCATAACCTACGCAGTGATTTCATTTCCACAGCATTTATTCCAACTTCCAAATTTTTCGTCCATGTCCAAGTTTTACTCCCATAAATCATGGATGGTATCAGGATTGCATTGTGCATCAACTGTCGATTTCAGAGATATCTTCTTAGAGATCTAAGTGCACCGCCAACCCTTCTCCCAGCCAATTTCATTTATTCAATCTCTTTTTCACACCTTGCATCTCTTCTAAGTAAATTACCTAAATAGACATACTTCCAAGTTCTTGACATTCACTTTCACACAACATTGCGTTCTTAAATCTTCTCTTTCAAAACAGTGGAAATAATTAAAAATCTCATTTAATGCAGTATCTGTGATTTTTATCTAACTTCTATTACAACATGGTGGAAGGTGGAAGTGTAGCAATTTTTATTTTCAATAAAGAAATAAATGCTAGGTCATTAGCAAATAATATTCAGCTTTTTAATACAACTCCTTAATAGCAATGTTATATCTACGATTCTATTTGCTGGCGGTTTTAAAAATCTCTGTAAATAAAGAAAGTTTTCAAAACTCCTTACACTTCAATACAGTAATGTATTCCTTGTATTAAAACTTACCAAAACTCCTTATAAAAATTAACTGCAATGAATATTATATGACTTATCCAATCAATCTATTTGATACGATATATTTTACATTCGCATTCTATCAATTGCAACAACAATCAAACCACTGACAGTTCTTTCAAATGTCAATTAATTAAAATTCAAAAATAGAACAAAATTATATTGTAAAAAGTACTATAAAGATTGCCTACTTAGAGTTTTCTTTAATTTTCTAATTATCCACGCAATTTTCATATTTTTTTGTTCCCATACAACCTTCTCCTGATAAAAGCCTACATGACCAAAAAATAATTAGCGAAATCGGTCCAGCCGTTTAGGTGCGATGCGATGACATCGGGAAATAGCTCTCCATTTTTATAGTGTTCTTAAATTTTCTAATTTTCCATGCATTTTTATTAATTTTTTTCTTCTAAATCAACCTTCTCCCGATAAAAGCCTACACGACAAAGAAAGAATTAGCGAAATCGGTCTAGCCGTTTAGGCGTGATGCGATGATATCGGGAAATAAATCTTCATTTTTATAGTGTTCTTAAATTTTCTAATTTTCCACGCATTTTTTTAATTTTTTTCTTCTAAATCAACCTTCTCCCGATAAAATTCTACACGACAAAGAAAGAATTAGCGAAATCAGTCCAGCCGTTTAGGCGTGATGCGATGATATCGGGAAATAAATCTCCATTTTTAGAGTTTTCTTAAATTTTCTAATTTCCTATGCATTTTTCTTAATTTTTTTGTTCTAAAAGGACACTCTCCTGATAAAAGCCTACACGACAAAAAAAGAATTAGCGAAATCGGTCCAGCCGTTTAGGCGCCATCCGATGACAACGCGAAATAGCTCTCCATTTTTATATATAAGATATGTTGCATTAGGTAGATGAATATACAAGATAAAATAATAGGTATATAAATGTATGAGAAAACAAAGGTATGTAGAATTTCATATTTATTATACCTAAGTTGTCTCAAATAATGATCTATGTAATTCTATGTAAGTACCTACACAAGTGAAAATAATTGTCAAAAACTTTTCTGAATTGCAACAGAGCCAAATACTGTATAGCAAACTCTGAACATGGTATAGAAGGCAGATCTCTTGGCTCTGGAGAATCATGGCTTGACTGGAATATGGAGAGTGCAAGAGCTGTTCTAGGATGCGAGAAACAAAGATGAATTTACAGAAGTGATTGTCAACTTCGAAGATACCTGATTCGGCATTCGAAGAAGAAAAAGTTACATCTATTAGATAGTATTGGAAAATATTTGAAGGAGCTTTAATTTTTAGTTATAAAATCATAACATGCGGGAAACTTTTAAGCTATCAAATTGAAATGAAAATCGAAACTCGGCCAAATTATTAATTTTACCACTTTTTACTTTAAATTTGTTTGGGTTGGCAACACTGATTGTCCAACAATTGTAACATGCCCATGTAGCTTTATCCCATCACCGGTTCACCATAAAATCAGGGGAGGGAAAGCTGGTCGTAATTGAGTGTCGGCGTTGTGTGAGCCGTAGCAGAGACACGGTGCGGGCTCCGTGAAGCCGGAAGTTCCAATTAGACCATCATCGTTGCGCTCACCATGTACCAGCACAGATGACGCATAATCTAATTTACTACGAGTACCTACCTCTATTGAGTCTTCATTTTGATACCCCACAATACTGAGTGCCTACATACTTTAACAACCAAAAAATTGAAACAAATTGCACTTCTCTCTCTCTCTTAAGTATGTAATGACTAGCATAGCAAATAGGCGAAAAAAAGGCCTAGAAAAGCGTAATTCGTCCCTTGAAAGGTGTCTATAATTATTTTACCGCGTTGGGAATTGTGGACGATTTGACGTTTTTCTTCCCGTGGAAATAGCTGGATGTAGAAATTTTTGATCAATAATCACATCGGCGCATAGGTGAATACTGAACGGCTGATGAAAGAAAAATCGAAAAATAAATAAATATCTTTAGTTTCGATAATTATTCCTTGCGGACAATATTATTGTCATAATAACGAATATCGACTAACAGACGAATAATATAAATATAAAAAATATTTCCTGTACCTAATTGAATTGTTTTTGTCGCTTATATAAAACATATTTTGCTTGGGGTTATATGAATACCTATACAAATCGATTGAGAATTATCAACGAGAGGAAATAATGATTTCTGTGTCTAGCAATATGCTGTGAAAAAGAGTTTGATCGACTCTGTATTGTGATCGTAAAACTTTCAGTTAGATATTCCGCAGACATTGCCCAAAAAATCCTACCACTTTGTGGAGATTGAAAACCTACACAACTATGTGGAGATACCAATTTGTGGAGATTTCTAAAATTCCACCCCAATATGGTACCCTTAATAATAGAGTGACAGAACTAAAATTACACGAGAACAGCCGAACGCAGCGGTGAGAGTGTAAGAGATGCGCGGCCCCGGGACCTCAAAGAAAATTCTGACACAATAAAAGGCCAGAGGAGTTAAATTTAGGGACGTTAAAAATAAAGTACCTTTATAAAAATATAAATGTACGAAAACTAGTAAAACATGAACAAATTGTATTATAATCAAAATAGATTGATATTATAGAAAAAATAAAGCTTACCACTGTAGTGTGTATATCCAGTATGTAGGTCCAATAACACTGCTGTGACGTTCCTTGTGTAAAGCCGGTTGAAAGCAAAGTAGAGGGCGCGAGTGGGTCAAAAAATCAGCCCACCCGAGGCGCACTACTTAACACACAATACGGCTGTTCAACACCACCACATCCAAATATAACAAAAGACAAGAACAGGAGCTTACTGAAGAACTGCAGTCAAGTAATCGTAAGTAGGACTGAAATGGAGATGGCGTCAAAGAAACATCTCCCTAAAAGTACTACTTTGGACAACGAGACCAAACCAAGCATGTTGGTGATTTGAAGATGACCAAAATAACACTGATTTGTTCCATGATCTATCTTCATTTTATATAGAACTTCTTATTTACTTTACATCTGTTGATAAGACACCATAATACAGTAGATACTATAACAAAAACAATGGTTTTTGTTTTTCCATGGCTTATCAATACTACTTTGTTGCTAATAATATTATCCTTATAGGCACAATATACATTCTTGGAGATCAATAAAACCATTAAGTGTATTTTGTTTTAAATGAACGGCCAACTCTGTGTTTCATGTAACACGAAAAAGCTTGCATTCTAATACGGAAGACATTTATTTTGTTTTCGCTGAAGTTTATTTTATAATCCGGGATAGATTTAATATAAAAATATTCGCGATCTACGTGATAAAGTGAAAGGATGTTTTCGGCAACTAGCCATGGCATTGTAGTAATGTCATCTAACCTTCACATAAAACATGCCACCACTATAAATATTTTGCGAACGAAGTAGATGGATAAGGGCGATTAAGTAAGAAAGAGGAATAAGTAAGCATATGCTGACTGATCTTCTGTTAGAACTGATTTCTGTCATCGATCAAATCTTCCTGGGATGGGGATATCCAGCTACCCTTCCATCTCTTGGGTGAATTGCTTGGGGACCTTTCGGGATCAGGCTCTCTCTACTCTACAGAAAAGTTTTCGAAATGTAAATACCCCAAACACAGGTATTCCTAATATCAGTGTTTCTGATTCTGTCGTTGTTCCTGCAATGGGACTGAGAATCTTCATATTTGTTTTTCGCAGAAGCCTTTTCGTTCTTTCTGTATCGATCTTCAATTTTATACTGTATGTCAGTATTTATAGTATGAAGAATGTTCCTCTGGACAAAATTGCAGTTTTAATTAAAATGTTATTATTCCGCATAAAAAAGCAATTTTGCCGGAAAAATATATACAATCCAATAAAATGTTTAATTGAGATTAATGTTACCTAAAAATTTTGAAGAAACACTATAAAAAAAAAACAAAAATTTGACAGACTATTTTTTCCCCTTATCAGTTGAAATGGGAGCAAAAAACTAAAAACATTAATTAAAACAGAAATATAGTATCTAGAAAGCCCCTGTTTTCATCTAAACCATCCTTGGGTAACCCTCGACATCTCCATAAATAAAGGAGGAGTTAGGTAACAAAGAAAACGGCTAGATTTTTATAGAGTAAGATAGGTACAGGATTTATATTTTCTGACCTTATTTCCTTCAGATGTTTATTTTCTCACGTCATTGAAGAGAAAAAGTAACCAGGAATGTGATTTAGAGTGAATAATATGAGTCGTATAGTAACAAACATCAACAATCTCCATTTTTGATAATTTTACAGGAATCAAAATAAACGTTTAATTTTAAAATTATTAGCGGCATTATTCAGAAATGCTTTTATATCGAAACATACTGACACATATTTTGATAACTACGCTTAAAAATGTAAAAACATTAGATAATTACGTATTTATAACGAAAATAAAACTGGAGAATGTTGATTTTGTTACTGAGTTTCGGATTTTGTTGTTTTTGTTACTGACGCATGGGGAGATTGTTGGTTTATGATACGCAACCTTTTGGTTCACGTGAGCAGTGCGTGATAGAAGTATACGGGAGAGTGGGCAGTGGCGGCGACCTTATAATATTATCATTTTTGTAATTAATATTTTCTTTTTCATTTTTTAATTTTTTTATAGGTAGACATCAATATACTCAATAGTATATTTATTATTATAAAATATAAGATACTTAAAAAAAAATTCTTCGTATGTACAATGTACCTATACTTATACATATTATTTTTATGAAGATAGTAATTTGATTACTTGATTGTTTGAAAATTCTGATGTACCTACCAACTTCAGTAACCTAGTGGTGTAGGCGGTAACTTCTTATCAAGAGGTTTCGAGTTCGATTCCCGTTCGGGTTATAATTTTTTCACTTAAATTTTCTACCCGGGTTGGCTTTTCTCAGATCGGACGGTACCGGTTGACTGGAAGAAAATGCCTCGGGCAATAAGTTCCGCCCGTTTTACTGACAACTTGTATAGAAAAGTGTTTATTTATATTTTATTTATTTATTTCGAATTCACAGCCATTCAAAACTTTTTTTTATTTGAACTGATCAGTACTAAAAATCGAAAATTTCATAGGTAAAGACCTAATATTTGAAATTTGTTATTTAAAAAAAGCATACCTAGTGCAAAATAAATTCAAAGTATTCACCAAAATAAAAACATAATAAGGATAATAAAATAAATATTTACAGCAAACGGTGCCGTCACTGTACAAAACTAATGTCAGTTCGAAATAACCTCTTCGCTTTGGCGAAGTTCTGCTTCCAATTTGAAGGATTTCTTGTCCTCTTTCTAGCGGTTTTTTTATTCACAGGTATAGGATGGCATTCCATTTTTTAAATAAAAATGTTTTTATTTATGAAAACACAACTCAAACACCAAATAAATGATGAAATTCTCCACACGACGCGAGTAGTGAAACCGCCAAAATGTATTGAAATTCTTCTGGAATGGAAGCCTCCCATTGGTCCATTTGGACATTGTAGATTTTGATACTAACTTTTTGGAGATTGTTGATTTTTGACACCAACTGAAATTTTTATTTCGATTTTTTTACTTTAAAACGTTGTTTTCGATAATGTTTTAATAATTCATATAAATCTATAGTCTGAGCTCTATCTGATTCAATCATTATCTCAATTTCGATTTTGTATGGAGATTGTTGATGTTTGATACTATACGACTCATATGTAAGTATGAGATTTTTTGTATGCCTACTAAGACTCGTGTTTTGTAAATAAATTTCTTTATCTAGTTCTGGCCAGGTACCTTATTCTCGGATGTCAACCAATGGGTTCTCTAATAGAATTTTTATGAGGTTCGTATGAATTTTTTAACTTACGAAAGTCATTAAAATTCTGTTGGAAAATTCGTGGATCGACATTCGAGAATTGGGTCCCAGGGCTGGAAAAATACTATACTTTCATCATAATAATGCAATAATGTTAATTAAGATCATTGAATGGAGAAAATTTGCCAAAACATGTATGTGGTGTCACGCTATTTTTAGTGATATCGCTTAGAACTTTAATATAGTACAATCATTCAGCATACGTAAATTACTTTTCTTTTATAGCCTAGTATGTGGTCTTATCCACTTTTCGTTATTGGTCTCTTTTCACTTTTTTATACTACATATTTTCCTTTCTTTTCCAGTATTTTCAAATGGCCTTTGGTATCACAATTCAGAACCAGAATTTATTATCAAACTAAAGTAGAAAGAATAATGAAATTTTTACTTTATACGGTCTATCATTAGTCAGTATTTTAATTGCCTTAAGATTTCAGCCACCAGATCTTTATCCTTTTCAAGAATGACCACGTCGTCAGCAAATTCTAGGTCACACAGATTGAGAAGACCGGTTAAGTAGACCTCGATCTTGAGGGAGTAAATAATTATTTTAATTAATTATTATTTATCTGCCGTTGAGTTTTGTTATTAAAGTGTACCCTTTACTTTTTTTCCTTCTAAAAACTAGTGTTGGCTACATTTTGTCTATATGGTATATTGATATTAAAACCAGCTATAATAATAAACATCATCTTCATCTTCTTCATCTTTCAGCCTTCTTCTTGTGTCCAGAATTGAACAAAGGCCTCCCTCTTGGACTTCCATACATCTCTGTCGGACGCCACCCTCTTCCAGTCCAATAAACATAACACGTAAATATTCTACACAAAATTTTTAGTTAGGATATACATTTCTAGTGAAAAAAAACCGCTTGGGAAAAATCTGACCTGACCAGGACCTGACTGGGAATTTAACCCAGGACCAGAAGTCGGTATCAGTATTTCTAATTCGAAAAAAATGCAGGTAACATCTTTATATCACACTCAACGAATTTTCTGTTTAAACTGGTCTATTTAAGAACCTAGGTACAGTTTTTGGTACCTACACAATACCTGCGTATCTACAAAATTTTGAATTCGATAATAACTAAAAATACCTTTATGATTAAAATATATCATAAGCACACAAAGTTGATTCTCTAAATTCTTTTGTTCTTTTATCAGGCTTCTTTATCTTACTTAGGATAAAATTCAAAACCCAAAAGGGTACTATTTTTGGTTCACAATTCTCTGTTAGGATACCTTCCTTGTCTCGACTGCTATTGACTCGGCTATCTCGTAGTGATGTAAGAACAATAAATGCATATACGGCCTAATCTCTTGCTGATAATAATGTATTATTATTTATCACTTACAGCAATTTTAAAATTGATTTGTTTACAAGAGAATCACAATAAATGTCTAAATGTTAAACTAATTTTACGAAAAATAAAACAAAGAGAGCATAGGGGGAGTAAAACAAAATACAAAAAAAAAACATTCAAAAATTTATATTTTTAATGACGTTAGTATTTTGGAATTGTTGCATAAATGGGTAAGTATGATTATATTATATGCTTAAAATACGATTGTTATGCCAAAATATAAAAAAAAAATAAACACAACCTTCTTATTCCTACTCATAGTATTTCTAAAATTCCTTTTAGTTCTTGTATTAAGTAAAATAATTGATACAATTAGTAGGTATCTACAATATTTTTTTTATAGTTTAGAGCAATGGTACTCAACCTTTTTTTTCATCCCCCCCCCCCCCCCCCCCATAAATTATTCATAGTTGAATTTGATAAAAATATAACTTACCTAGATTAAGGATGAATAAAATATTTCTATTGATCTGCCAATTAAAAAAAATCCACATAAGGTAGGTATTGTTAGCAGCAAATAGTTGATTGTAGTTAAGCAAGTGAGCGGATTGACTATTTCGTATCCAAAAGGGTTTTTCAATATATAGGAACGTCCGTACTTTGACAGTTAACAGCGGCAATTTAGCTGAAGTGAAATACATCAAAATGGCTCTCATTTTTTCTATTTTTTTTACCAAGTTAAAAAAATGAAATAAAAAAATATGTAAATATTTTATCCAAAAAGGTATCACGTTCGATCGACGTTCGCTTTGACAGCCAACTATTCTCCGGATTAATACATCTTAGATCCAGTCTTTTGTCTAATAAAATATCAAATCAATAACTCCTAGTTTTTTAATCATGACTTTTAAAATGGCGAATCTCTAATTAGGGCTCACTCAATATTCGCTGGCGAACCACTGGTGGGTCGCGACCCATAGTTTGGGAAACACTGATCTAGATAGTTATTGAACAGAAGCAGCCAGTGAGCGCTGGACATTGAGGTAGATTGTAGGATAGAAGGTGAAATATATGTAATGTTTATCATTCTTGTTGAACGGTCTTGTTTGGTTGAAGTGTTGAACATCCGTTGAATATTTGAGCAGCTTCAGCACCTGATGGGACGATGAACTGATGAGTCCGGTTAAAGCGAGTTCATTTTGCGAACGCCAAAACAGGCAAACCAATCACATATCACTGCCCGTTAGTGACGGTCACAAACCAACATCGCCTAACATTATCAACAAACGCTCCTGCTTTTGGAGCCGAAGAATCCATGGACGTGGAGTAACTGAAATCAGAATAAAGATCCAATTTGTGTATATTTACCAGTTGTCGTTCTCACCCTCGATGGTCAAGCTCATCAACTGTTGAGGATTTTGTTATTTAGCTAGACAATAATTGATCTATTATAGTGCTTCCACCGAGTAAGTGCATGCGAGTTCCCTCAATAACCCTCCTTCCATCTTGTCCCTGGATCGTCCGTTGTGATAGGCGCGTCAGTGGTTGTTAACCAACCAACATTAGAATGGTCCCTTGTCCCTTACTATAATGAGAGAAAGAGACCATCATACCTGACCCGCATTTACTCGCTGGAAGCACTATAGTTTGCTTCTCCGCAGCCTGAGTGTTGAAGAGATGTTTAGCCTATTCTGGTCTTTCTAGTCATCCAGTGGTCTAGTTTCTAGCTTGTGCTTCGTGTTCTCTTTGTAGAAGAATTCTCCAGACTGTCATCCCCTTATCAATATATTTGTGGTAAAAGAATTTAAGGCCAAACTCAAGATGGACGTAATTTGGAAGATTTTCAGATATATTGTGTCATTAGTTTGTAAGGTTAGCTTTCGATGAAGGTCTGCCGGAGTGTTATTAGTGTGGACATACGGCAGATATCATTCGCCAGGGATTACAGCAGATGAACCGGGTACAAAGGATGACCTGGAACATTGGAGAGAAGTGGTTTATCAATACTTGTTTGACGAATCGGATGTGCATGTCGTTACTTGTCTTGTTTGATATTTTGGAATTTATATTAACTTATTGATCTTTATTTCAATTTATATTAAGTACCTACTTATTTTACATTTATTGACGTGTTGAGTCGTGTTGATGTTTTATTTTCCTTATTGCTTCGGCAGTACATATACTACTAAAATTACATACATGTTTTTACTAGATAGATACTGCACAGTGTTTGACTTTTCTTTGATTTGTTTATTCATTCTGATTTCGAATTGATTAATTGCAATTATGTAAGCATTGTATTTCTCCTTATACCAGCTTCAAGCTGTCTGGAGAACTTATTTGATAAAAAATAAATAAATAAATATACACCATCAATTTCACGAATTATGAGCTGACAAAGCAAAGACTGATAGTGAATCTACTTATAACAGAGAGGAAGACTCTTTGCCACATTGCATGAATGACATAGAGATCGATAATCGCAACCCGGAAGGAAATATCTATAGAAAGTACCTACTACTGGAGATATCCCATAGCAGGAGTATTTGTCACGAAACGTTCTTAAGACGATCTAGTCGGGATCTAATTCAAATCCCAGCCTTTTCAGAAACCACTTAAATTTGATTAAATATTTTTTTGATAATCACTTCTGGTTAATACAGTCTTATTTATAAAAAAAATCGTTGATCACACGATCACTTCCGATACACCGATCAATTTGAATGATTTCGAGTTATTGATTCAGAATAGGTACCCGGGAAGATACCCACAAATTAAAATCAGGACTTAACTATATTTTGATAGAAATTTAATTCCAGAAAATAAAAAGTTGCATTACATCAAACGACACCTTTAGTTCCATAATGTTTATCATACTGAATTTCGTATTTGAACCTTCTTAAAAAGTATTTTAGTTTTTTCTTCAAAATGTCATTATCTTTATTATAAAAATTTAGTTTGTGCATCATGGTTGTAAGCGCTCGAATGATTACGGAAATGCATATATTTGCTTTATTTGTTTAAATTTTCTATGATTAAAATGACAAACCAAAATCAATACACCAAAATATGAAGGGAGCACATAATTGGAAGGAAAAAAACATAAATACGGTGTATTTATTACAGATAACGTTCTTGTATACTGGAAACAACTGTCAGTTGACGTAAAATCCAACATGGCGGGTCAAAACCTACAGAGATCAGCTCACAATCAAGCGATATGAGTTAATCTACCTCGACAACGCTTGATCGCATAATTTTCTATCGCTGAGCTATTTTTACTACTGATCGGAGTTTAAAATAAAGCAGTTAAAATCATAAAATAAAGACTAAATAATATAAAAGACATATTTTTTATCTGTTGGTTTAGTGATCATTTAAGTAGTTTTTTGAAAATGTAGTATTTTTAAGCTCTCTGACATGTGGAGAACCGTCCAGAAATTCGCAACTGATATAGACTGAGTTCAAATTTAATTTTATCGGAATGGGCTAATATTTGGATTAGCAGTAAACTTTCTAGGGGGGAGGGGGGGGGGGAAATAGTTCACACACACAATTTGACTCTTTCCGATCAATCTAAAGGGGGGAGGTGGGCTTGCCCTTATACCTGCGGGCTCCCATGCCTTCACAGCATGTCCATATCATAACTATATTATCTAGGCTATAAAGGCTCGCGTATTGATAATAAAATTCAATTTTATAGCTGCTTTGTTACATGGTAAAAATACGCCAATAAATTACGCCCAAGTTCGATTACAATATTCTACAAGTAGGTACCTATGTAAGTACTTCAGAATCATGTTTCTTAACGTTTCAGGGTATTTTAAGTTAATTCTAGTGACAGCTTGAAAATATAACATTTTATTATTATTAAAAATAATTGAACATTAGTGGCATGTAACGGTGTCATTTATTGAAAAAAAAAATACGTACATTCATCAACGCGAAACACCTGTTCAAACGTATTACATTATTTGACTACAACCAGAAAATAAATCAACATTAAAAATAATTCTTGCGACAGAAATGTGTACCTACTTACCTATATTTTGACTACGTCTCGTAATTGAGTCAACCATGAATATTATTTTATGAAAAATTATAATATGTTATCAATTTTTTGTTGAATCATAGAATATGTATATTCATTTTCAGGTAAGGGAATTCTACTTTGTAATAAACATACCGCTAACGACCTGAAACACGAGATTTCATATTAAAAATAAAAAAAGATTTTGTTAGAAAAAAAAAATAGAAATATTCCAAAGTAATCCTTAAGCTTAGATATTATAGACAATATTATTTAAAGTCATCCTAAAACTTGTATTTGAAAATATTTGCTTTAGCCCTTTTTGATTCAATGCTGATTTGATGATTAGAGACTTGTGGTTTCGATGCGGCAAAAACTATTTATTTCGCTTACTTTCACAGTTAATGACCTACGGTGTTGTTCTGGGGCATGGGTGCCGATTTCAAAAGAATTTTTACTTTACAGAAAAGGGCTATCCGATCGTTACTTGGCATGAGGCCAAGAGATACTTGTCGCAATGTATTAAGGGAGCTGGGAATCCTTACTATGCCTAGCACTATGATTCATGAATGCTTACTCAATGCAAGGTCCAACATGGCAAATACCCCTCAAAACGCGGACTATCACGATTACAGCACTCGGTCCAGGAGCGACATTCGACCCGTGGGTTATATAGACTCAGTAAGGTCTCAAAGAGTTTCATATGTTTGAGTGTACGATTATTCAATGTGTTGCCTGACTGTCTGAAACACTTGGATCTTTGTGAGTTTCGGAGAGGCTAAAGAATTTTATACAATTGACGAAATGCTAATCAGGACATTGTAATCATGAGCAAGACGACATGCAAACGGAGCCCTTTACACTCTGTTTGCATTGAATTTTCTTTTCCTGCACCATATTATATTGTTGATATATTCTATTGTTTCTGGTTGTGCAGTGTTGCGTCTTGTTGAATTACATATTGTGTGAATTTGTTGTAAATTGAACATGTTTATTGTAAATCTTGACGTGTCCAAGTGCCTGCCCTGAAGTCTAAGGATGAAAATATACAAAACAAAACAAAGAGAAATTTATAAATTTAGCTTTTCGAAAATTATCAGTAGGTATGTGGTTGATAAAGTTTGTCGCTTGCCTTTCATGTTGAGTTATTTAGGGTTGTATGTATTTCTTCTTACGATAAAAGCTCGGTAGGTATGTATGAAAGATATATTATGTAAAAATTATATTTTGTATAGGTTGCGTCAATATTTACTGTTATTAATAATTATTGTTATTCGTTTTATAACACATCGAATTTAGAAAGGGGTTGCAGTGTCAGTCAAGTTTGAAATAAGGAGGAGATCCTCATATTTACATAAGATACAGTAGGGAATTTATCTTACTTTATTATCCCGAAATTTTCAGATTATTCTTCGACCCATAACTGGACTGAAATATGCTGTTTCTGAAATATTAAATTCTAGAGCACATGTAAATTGGAAGACATCCTTAGGAATTTTAGACTATTTTACTAGAAAGTAGGAACATGTCATCGGTATGTTTGAAGACAGGCTTCCAAACTTCAAGCTCAGTTGCATGAAGACCAGCACCCGGGTAGTATGAGAATAGCCAGTTTATAGTCAACAGATGAAACTACCATCTGAAATAAGAATTTTAAATTAGGTAATTATATGTAGGTATGTATCTTATGGAAAAAACTTAGGTACTAAAATAAGTTGACAAAATTGAGGCCTGCGGGATTGGCTGTCTCTTTCGCGTAGACAATGCTAGCGACCGACAATCGCGCAGGCCTCGGCAAAATCCAATGGAATCTTTTGTTGAGGTTTGTTGTTTGATATTTCAGTAAACTGTGAAGTGTAATTATTGGAGGCACCATGTTAAAGTTCTTCACATCCCTGGGCTCGTGTTAATAGTTGAAAATGCAATAAGTTACGTAAAAATCAAATAAGGATTTTTCTATTTTTACTTACATGAAAACTTGATTTGAAAATTCGACTGAAGGAGTTTATGAAGACTTGTCACACAAACAGATAATCAATAATAATTAATCGTTGGAAGATGTCGATGAGTGCAACTCCCGTGAGAAGCAGACGGAATGTGGAATACGTAATGGGCCGAGTGCAACTGAAGACCAGAACAAGAAGTCACCAACTTTTGCTTCTCTCCAGACCACATTTGTGTAACACAATACAATAACGCTTGGTTTCAATGTTTACGCACCCACATATGTTCACGGTTTGTTTTGCTATGACTGCCAGAGGTTTTAAAACAAGTCGGTTATTATTATCTAATGAATCATTCAATTTTTACTGATTTTAGAAAAAAATGTCGGTTTTCATAGTATAATAATTTGACATACTTACGGGATCCTCAGAATTCAACACTGGGAAGACCCTCAACGATAGCCTTAGAAAAGGTCATAGAATATATTAAGATGAAGAAGGCAACGGTTTGTTAATAAGGTTTTGATAAGAACATTTGAGGAGAATAATGGCATTGAAGAATCCAACCACCTTAGAAAGGAAAGCTGCATGGTAAACTACCTCGCAGGAGGCTATGCCCATTTTATTTATTACAACTGTGCCCAAATTTCGGATTACCGTGATGGGGTGTAATGTGTTGCTTCGTCAGATAAATTTAATTAGAACGGGCTTTCAGTCTGATTGTTCACAACTTAGAAGTATTATTATTCCAGATTTTTTCATCACTCAATTTTTTAGATCTTCGACATTTGGGGCAGAAGGTGCTCGGTGCTAGTCCATTTCAAATAAAATGTGAAATAGTCTTCCATAGTTCAACAAAACTGTAGTCTTATTAAACATTGTCATATTGGAGACGGTCGTTTCCATAAATCGGTTGATGGTTTCATAAAGAAAAACCATCTTGCAATCTCAAAAGACTTTCTATAGTACAGAAAATTTGACAGGTTGATCTACGCTACGGTCTTCTTGACAGGTATGTTAAAATGTGTGTTATGATTGTCTGTCAAATTTTTTGGCGTTCCATAAATAATAACGTTGTCTGAAACTCCCTGTTGGTTTTTCCTCTCTGTAGTACCTACTTGAGTGTAACTAATCAGTACGCAGTATCATATAGCCAGAACAAATTACACGCAGTTATGTAAGAAATAGGCAATAAAATTGAAATAAAACCAATAATATACTAGTTCAATCGTTTATTAAGTATAATTATTTATTTATAATCGATTAAGAAAAAGTGCCAAATCGGCTATTTTGAGAGAATGGGCCTAGTTCGTTAATTTGACTAGTTCTAAACTTAAAATTTTTCGTGAATTAGGTATATAAATGTATAAAATTTAATTGTCATACCTATGTACCTACCTATATTTTGAACCCGCCCTGCTGATATTTGTACGTCGGTACCTACTAGGTATCTCATTAGAGCACGCGCAAGTAGGTATATTGGACCAGTATAATAAACTCTTGTATTGAACCATCAGTGTTGATTCAAATGTCGGGACTTGAAAGTAGGTATATGTAGGTAAACAATACAGCAACTGTTTTTATAGGTAGGTATATGTGTGGAAGCCTCAAGTCAGCAAAACTTCAACTCATTTTTAAAAAAAGAATTATTACATAACCATTCTTTATTTAAATATTATCTATGTACCTACCTACTTATTACCTATCTACAAAAAACTATATTCCTGACAGATTGTAGCTCGCGTTTCAAGCTGCTCAGCTTAGCGCCAATTATTCAGATACAAAATTGCCCAAGTCATTTTTTCAATCTTATTAAAGGTATCATAATATTATACTAGCTTTCCCGACAGACGTTGACTTCTAGTCGTTACTATAAATGAATATTGATTTCAAATTTGTAATTTATACAAAAATACGTTTAAAATATGTTTGAATGTTAAAAATTTGTATCTGAAAGCTCCCAATAATCCATAAAAATCTGCGTACCAATAATGTCAATGGTTGTGTCGTGAAAGCGGAAATAGTCGACACGGCCGGGATTCGAACCCACAACCTCCGCACGAAACAGTGCGAAAGCCGGCGTCGTAACCGCTGGTCTATCAACCACTTCAAAATTATTAGTTATTCTGTTTATCCGGAGCGGAGAACAATCCAATAAAAAAACAGCGGAAGAATCTCTTTAGCCGATCTCGAGTTATAAGTGTTCGCACCGACTTTCTTTTATATTATAGATAATAAATTGGTAAGTTCGTCCGTATAATGGTATTTCAGCTAACATGCACGCGAAATAATTTCACGAAACCAATCCAGCTACAGAAATATTATTCATTAGGTATTATATTTTTTTCTGATGTAGGTAAGTCGATAGTTGCTGTGACAATCAACCATAATTATCAGGTATCCGTGAGAAATATTGTAACGTTGAGTGTTACTTTATTAAGAGGGCTCGACCCTCCCCTGCTCTCTCTTAAGCAAGGAAGCTCTGCCTCTCTTTTTAGCATCAAAAACGACAGGAACCGTTATCTATTACTCTCATACAATATTATGCCACGGACTTTGAGACTCTACAGGGGGTGAGCTGTAACGATCATGATTATGTCCTGAAAAGTGTTAGGTATTCTATAATTATAAATAAGATGGGTTTCACATAAAAACTGAATTTATTCATTCAATCAATAAACATTGTAAACTACATGAATTCAAATAACTAAAATTAATTAAGTTTTTACAAAATCTTCCTGCAAATGGTTGCAGGTTATCTTATTATATGATTTCCAAAAATATAGTAAAATATTGTCAATGCTTCGACTTATTACATCTTTCTTTCCTTCAACTTCTTTTATAATCTTACATAAAGGCCATTTTTTTTAATTACTAAATTCTATGAGAATATATCAACTACCGATTTGAACATGAGCACACCATGATCCACATTAAATAAAAAAAGTTAAGAAAAGATTACTCAGCTGTGTTTCATTCCTAAATTTGAGGGACACGACCTGAACCTCTGAACTTTCCTCCTCTCCAACTGGTTCCCAAGAATTCGCCTTGAAATCTTTTGGTTCACCCTTGAACTGACCTACCCACAGGTCAACTGTTCAACGCGTATGGAGTAAGTACGAAGATAATCCGTCTTTGATTATATATGTGAAGTTTACAACCCTGGAGCTTCTCTCTTCCCCATCCAAATACTTAGGCATACAAGACTCGACGGAGTTTTGAATATTCGCCGTAATTTGATAGTTCCTCACTTTCAACTAAATACTTTATCCACCTCTGCCATCCGAAAATTATTTATCCAGAAAAAGGAATTATACCCTGTATTCTACCCCGAGACTAGAACCGCATATCTGAAAATTATCATTCAGATATACTTAATATTTAATCTTGACTTGTCTATTTTAATTTTGTCTACTAATGTTACAATTTGTAAATTTGAAATCAACTTTATCGAAAGAAAACGTACCTTATTTCGTTGCGGATTCCATCTTAGGCTTTGCACTAATATTAAATGACTTTTTAACTGAATAAACTTTACATTATCCTTCAATATGTATGGATTACATTTTATAGTTAAAATTTTATTAATTACTTTCGTGTCTGAGACATGTCGAGCAATTCACTCACACACTGTCCGTCGCACCACCTAACCTTCTACGTGCCGGCCAAATCCTGTTCGCTGATTTTTTTCTTTACCGACGTGACGAAGCAAGCGATATATCTATCTCACTCGCACCCTTGCGGTCGTCATTATATATTCGCTCTAACTAATGTTCCTACTCTAGGATATCTCGCTACAATACCCCTCTTCCCAATAAAATTTTTGTGTATTTGAGTATACACAAAATATTTCCCTCTAACCGTCTCCCTCCGAATAGCCGAATCGACTACTTGTCCCTTGCTTCCATTTTTCATCTCCATAAAAGAAAAGAAAGAAAGTTAAATGAACTTATTGTCTCATGGTACGCTCAATAAACAAATACACCTAACTTATCATCTAGAAAATTTTATATTTAAAACTAGAAATTACTCATAACCAACACACCCTAATAGCGGACCATCCTTTACTATGAGTTTCATAATAAAAAACATTAATTTTCCTTTGAAAATTTAACAAAGGTTTTGTAAGAAAAATTCAATAATAATAATATGATACAGTATATATCTAAATTTCAATTTCGAGATTGACTTTGGGTGTCCTTTCGACTAACTCAACAGCTCAAATTTACACGTACGTTCTTATTCGTACATTTTAGTTTCATTATAATGAAACGTAACCCAGGCGCCACCATAGAATTTTTGTTTGTTTAGAATATAATAACTTAAGTATGCGAGAAATAACAAAAGCTTTGTGTTCTATGGAAAAAACAACTTCCTTCGCATACCTGAGGCATTTTTATTAACTTTAACCTCTTAATTGCCTCGGTCACCCAAAATCGCTCTCTATACTCAGTTAGAGTATTCCTTGGTTACTCTATAAATTATAATTTAACTACTATATTACACTTGTCTTATCATTATGACCTTATCCTAGTGTACTGAGTATTTACATGGCACGTTAAGTCTATAGACTTAAATGGCGACAGGTCATCAAGAGTCAAAAATTTTTTCTTATCTTTTTCTACACGAACAATGATAGTTATAACTCGCTCTTACATGAGACAAGGTATAACCCATGGCTCATTCATTTAATAGATACAAAAGCATTGACTCTGAAATCTCTAAATTTAAAATTTTTAATTTACACAAATAGCTTAAAATTATACATATGTTCCTTTTTTAAACTAATAAATTTTTAATACTATGACTTTAAATCTTCACTACTCATACTGTATTCCGTCGGCCACAGTATGTGCGAAACCTTCAGGTGAAAATTTTACACCGATTTTTCTCTTATCATAAGTAGACTCACCCTCTTTCCACTTTTCGCTCTTACCTCTCGATTAATACTATCACCATATGCTACGTAACACACGCCCGCTGCGCTGTGTATATTTTCATACTAGACATTTCACTAGACAACCTTTACCTTTTACAAAGTCAGACACATTAGACAGCCTCAGCTTTGGATTCATACAAATTTTCAATATGTTCAACACTCTTCCTTCACTTTTATTTCCTCTTTCATTCTAATTCCACATTCATCCCCGGGCCACGCATTTTCTTCCATTACCTTATACATCTCTTCACATACCATCACGTTGAAACATAATTTCTCATTTGACTTATCCTCAACCTAGTCCGTACCAACCTAGCCTATCCCCTTGCTTTCTGGTGATGTCTAAGTAATAATCTATCTCGCCTCAACGAGACTGCGCTCAACGTGTAACGCACGACTACTTCTCTGTAACCTTCTTCACACAGCTTGACCTGTCTCAAACCTACAAAACAACTCGGCCTCATATGTTGCATTGACCCATGACGCCCGCTGCGTCATTACTTATCCATAATTGCCTCGCGGTCTAATCTTTCTCCATGCACCCCCTTGGGTTACATATATTCGAGAACTTACCGACCACTCACTTCTAATTCACCTATATAAATTCCAGTTCGCCATCTTAAGTCCACAGCTTATACCCTATAACTTATTCTACATTTTAGTTATACTAGAATATTTACTATACAATTTTATACATCTTAATAACTATTCTCTCTGTTGACGGTTACATTCTGTACAGACCGTCTTACCCCCAAAGATTTTACAATTTTCCTTTTAACCGAAGGCAACACCCTCGCCTTTCGCTTCACTGTGATACGTTCAGGTGTCTCTACAACTTCGTTTCGATATCGCATACCATTGCCCGACAATATTGATGCCATCTCCACAACATCTTTAGGTACGCTAAGTTTAATTAAGGGATCTTTGTCCATTTTGGCTGATGTTTCACCAGAAAAGAAAATTATAAAATACTAAACTAAATCTATTTCCAAGCCTGAGTAAACCGAAGTAAATCTTAACCAAAGCTGAAAATAAAAATTTTCTTCTTTGCCTCTTCCGAATTATAAAAATAAAAATTTTCGTCTTCAAAAGCCGAATAAAAAAAAACTTAAAAGAATTGCTAAAGAGATTTATCAAATGATATTTAAGTGTATCATCAATGTAGCTAACGTCAATCTTCACTCTACTAATTTAGGTATTTATTTACCTTATCTGTAGATAACTAGGAAAGTCACTATTTACTTTAATAAATATTTTGTACAAGGAAAAAAATTAACTCTCTACAACTAAAATCTTTACAAGGCACTTAATCAAAAAATTTGTAAATTCCTGCGCTCCCAATCTAAAACATTACAAGCTCGATAGACCTTGCTAAAGATTTCTCGCGCCTGCGCAATATTCTTTTCAATATAAAAAAAAACAAGTTTCTGACTCAGCACGAGCGATCTATTAAAATTACTTCTTGCACATTACGAGATGTAAACAAACCCGATACATAACCTCTTGACTACAAACTTGCAATCAATAAGAAACGAATTCATAAAAAGGTCCGCTGTGTACTAATCTCGCTAAGGCCACGCGTACACGACTACCTATTCGTATTTGACGACTTCACTCTTTTAACTGAAGAGTCGCTGCTTCCTATTCAAAAATTTACCACTACCACCTCGCTATGTTCAACATACTCAGCTATGTCTATTCGATAGACCCCCCTTCAAAGCAACACAAAGGTAAAAATGGAGACACTCTTCAATTTATACCATACCTCATTCTAAAAATTTTTCCTATATAAAATCTAAATTTGCAAACGCTTCTTTCAGACCACTAGTTCTTTCTCTCACACACCTTTCTCAACACGAGCAGTAGAAGTAGAAAAAAAAAGAGAGTCCACTAAACTTCAGTAACATATTCAGAATTGTTATTCAATTGTTAGAAACAATAAAAAATTAATTCAAACATCAACTTGCGGTTTTGTTTTTCTTCTTGAAAGTGTAAAACAATATCTCCGTGTATACATATTTGGTCATTTTAATTAGCGTTTAGAAATTTTTGTTCGCACATCTGTGTGGTCTCAGGAATTTAAACAGCATTCACAGTGAAAGAATTCCAGCCAAAACCTTAATGACTTCATCAATAACATGGATCTAAAACATAGTAATAATCGAGTACATTAGATTATATTCCATATAGATGTCTTAAATATTGGGTTTCATATAAACTTTCGTAAATTGGGTTTATTTTTTTTTTTTTTTAATTTTCAAAAAAATTGCGATCAGCATTTGATCCATAAAAAAAATATTTTCATGTATTAACACATTACTAATTTGTTGCCTCCATAACTTCTTTATCCAAAAAAAAAATTATTCATACCCACACTTATAAAATTTCAGCAGAAAAATGCTCTACCCACAGTTCAAGTATACATGTAAATTTCAGCAGAAAAAATTTTTACCCACAATAATATTTAAAAAATTTGTAACAAATTTTTGTTTCAAAAAAAAAATAAATGACCCAACTACTGTTTCTTTTACATACAAAAGTAAAACTGATTAAAAGACTTACAACTAGCTTAAAATTAAATGAGGATTTGGCCGTCACTTTTCGCACCAACACTTTCCAAGACATGTACAAGTCGCTACCCCAATGAATTAATCAAATTAGAACAAAAGGAAAAAGTTGGATAATTCGATTTTGTGTCGTTTCTGATGCCTCAAACGTTGGACGCCATTTTGTAACGTTGAGTGTTACTTTATTAAGAGGGCTCGACCCTCCCCTGCTCTCTCTTAAGCAAGGAAGCTCTGCCTCTCTTTTTAGCATCAAAAACGACAGGAACCGTTATCTATTACTCTCATACAATATTATGCCACGGACTTTGAGACTCTACAGGGGGTGAGCTGTAACGATCATGATTATGTCCTGAAAAGTGTTAGGTATTCTATAATTATAAATAAGATGGGTTTCACATAAAAACTGAATTTATTCATTCAATCAATAAACATTGTAAACTACATGAATTCAAATAACTAAAATTAATTAAGTTTTTACAAAATCTTCCTGCAAATGGTTGCAGGTTATCTTATTATATGATTTCCAAAAATATAGTAAAATATTGTCAATGCTTCGACTTATTACATCTTTCTTTCCTTCAACTTCTTTTATAATCTTACATAAAGGCCATTTTTTTTAATTACTAAATTCTATGAGAATATATCAACTACCGATTTGAACATGAGCACACCATGATCCACATTAAATAAAAAAAGTTAAGAAAAGATTACTCAGCTGTGTTTCATTCCTAAATTTGAGGGACACGACCTGAACCTCTGAACTTTCCTCCTCTCCAACTGGTTCCCAAGAATTCGCCTTGAAATCTTTTGGTTCACCCTTGAACTGACCTACCCACAGGTCAACTGTTCAACGCGTATGGAGTAAGTACGAAGATAATCCGTCTTTGATTATATATGTGAAGTTTACAACCCTGGAGCTTCTCTCTTCCCCATCCAAATACTTAGGCATACAAGACTCGACGGAGTTTTGAATATTCGCCGTAATTTGATAGTTCCTCACTTTCAACTAAATACTTTATCCACCTCTGCCATCCGAAAATTATTTATCCAGAAAAAGGAATTATACCCTGTATTCTACCCCGAGACTAGAACCGCATATCTGAAAATTATCATTCAGATATACTTAATATTTAATCTTGACTTGTCTATTTTAATTTTGTCTACTAATGTTACAATTTGTAAATTTGAAATCAACTTTATCGAAAGAAAACGTACCTTATTTCGTTGCGGATTCCATCTTAGGCTTTGCACTAATATTAAATGACTTTTTAACTGAATAAACTTTACATTATCCTTCAATATGTATGGATTACATTTTATAGTTAAAATTTTATTAATTACTTTCGTGTCTGAGACATGTCGAGCAATTCACTCACACACTGTCCGTCGCACCACCTAACCTTCTACGTGCCGGCCAAATCCTGTTCGCTGATTTTTTTCTTTACCGACGTGACGAAGCAAGCGATATATCTATCTCACTCGCACCCTTGCGGTCGTCATTATATATTCGCTCTAACTAATGTTCCTACTCTAGGATATCTCGCTACAATATTATAATCAGACGTTCCTACATACAACTGTTGCTATGAGAAGAAATGTCCAATTATCCACAATCCTCAACGTGGTAGAGTCAAATTGGGACCAACACCACCTATATAAGAAGGCCTTAGTGCTGCGTCACATCGTGAGGCCCAACATTCACTCACCTATATCTGTATGTACTTACCTGTGCACTATGATATCTGTCTACACGCCGGCAGCCGTGACGCGGGAGGCCAAAAATGGCCGCCTGCACTAAGGCGCCTATATAGGTGGTGTTGATTGGGACCCTTTAATGGACGATTGATTCGATTTATTTATTAATGGACAATGGACCTTTTATATGCCTGTCGTCTGATACGTTAGTAAATGTCCATTAGGCAATTAATAAATCTGTTAGTACCTAAATTTAATAGCAATGTGATCACATCATCAGATTGATTCTCACCATCGTTTACAAAGAAACGTTAGCCTATAAAAATGTAAAAATTCTATGATACTTACCTATACGGAAATCAGTTGTAGTTTTTGAAAACAAGCAAATGCCGTTTGTAGTAAAGACGAGCTGCAAAAAGACTTAAACTAGTAGGAAACAGGTAACGTTGTGTGAAAGGTTTGAACAAAGTGTGTCGATGACGATAGATCATGCAGTTTTTCTCGCAGAATTGTAAAAAGGATGACTCATGGTAAGTATCAAAAGGTTTCATTTAGATGGTAAATTTTAAAAAATTTAATGGATTAAACCAACCAAGAGGTTAGAACAGCAGCCTTATTCACGGAAAAGTTTGAATCAAACTTCGAACTAAACTTAAACTTTTCTGAAAACTTTTCTAAATATCTAGTCATATAAGTACCTAGTCTGTGATCTAGTGTTTACTACCTGTCAGATTTACTCCGACTTTTCCAACTTATTGAGCTGTCAAAAATTCTGTCTGTTCGAAGTTCGATTCAAACTTTTCCGTGGGTAGGCCCCAGACTAGATGGTCCGACGATGTTAAAAGAGTAGCAGACTTGCACTTGAAGAAGTCCAAGACTGTGCAAGAGGGAGGCCTTTGTTCAATACTGGACGCAAGAAGAAGGATGAAAAGTAAAAATAAGGTAAACCATGACACAGTCATTAGCTCGAATGGAGTTAGAATGTAAAAGTACCTATATAATATCCTTTCAGTTTGGCGGAGGCAATTTTTCATTATTACTCCAATTCAAGCTGAGACAAAAGGCCAATTTCGAAAAGAAATACGAGTCTTAAGACCTAGATTACTAAATTCAGTAAATAATATTAGGTATATATAACATTGAAATATAAAAATCAGTTCATTCATCTCGAACGTTGAAATAAAGTATTGCATTTAAGTCTTCTTCTACGGTTTCATTCCTGCAGATTGTTTGGCAGCAAGCGCGAACATCTCATCCTCCACTCCTCTTGGTTCTCCGCTTTTCTCTTTAACTCACGAACTAAATTGCCTGGCATATCTTTTGCAAATACTCTTTGTGCGGGCGTCTTCTACCAATTGAATCAACCATTCCCTCCAATATATCTAGTTCCCAGAAAATGTTCATGCCTCATTACCTGCAGGTACATAATTATGTAAATAAAAGAAAGAGAAAAAATAAAATAATACAGAGTAAGCGCCGTTAAACGCCTGTATTCGCAGGCTACGGGTGTTGCAACAAGGCTTGCCTATAATACCTATCTCGTTACAAACACTAACCACCTGAAAAAATATTATAAACCACATGTATGCCAACTGTCATCTACACCGGTAATTGATATCAAATACTGATTAATTGTAGTCATTAGGTAGTTGGTAGTGGGTTAGCGTAGTTATTTGCGACTGTGGTGGATCGTGAACTAAGTAGTGGATATTCTTCTTGAAATGCTATAGGTACTCAAAGAATTTATTGTGTGTCTTTTTATTTGACGAAACAATAGAAAACAACCATGTTATAGTCATGATTTCTAACCTTCTCTTTTCCAATAACAAGATAAACTATTAGGTATTTAATATGCAACCTCTGTAGGCCTAGACAAATTGCATTTGGCGATCGACTATAAACGAATTCTTCGACAATTTAGAGTAGGAAAAAAACTAACTTTCCACTTTTTATATTTTACTAGTTTTCCCGACAGACGTTGTCCTGTGTTCCTAACTATGAATATTGAATTCGAATTTGTATGGTGATGAATTAATTATCAAATTCAAATATTTTTATTGAGAAATGAAAAACATTAAAAAATACATATTCACGATAATAAATTTATACATTTTTTAAATATATATTTCACCCCCAAAATGAGCAGAGCTCGTGCTTTGGGGGATTATAGGGTTGTATTTATTTATTTAATAAGTAAGTTACTTCAAGCAAGAGAAAATACAAACATAACAACATACAATAAACAAGAATTACAAAGGACACATGCAAACAAAAAGAACAATTGCAATGATAATAACAATTATTATAAAACCATCAGAGACGGTAAAAAGTAAAAAAACAGTCAAATTTAAGATACCTACATACATTCACGCCAGAATAATAAAAATTTGACCAATGTGATTCCGAACGATGCGTCCGTTTAAAACCATGTAGGGTAAACCAGACAGTTATTGGACGCAGACAGTTATGGGACATTGTATCAAAGTTCTAAAAAATAAGCATACCGCTACATATTGTTAATAAGTTCTTCCATAGATGTCTTCGTGGAACTATCCTTTAGAAAAATCGCTACTTATTTTATCGGCTCATTTAAAATTTGACAAGTAATAGATATTTTTTTGTCAAGTCGGAAAGTGTTGGTTCAATACTGTATTTTTCTTAAAAAAATCAATAAGGATATCAATTTTTGTTAAATGTAAGTATACGTAAAAATAACCTATTTTTAAGTATTTAAATGCATTTAGAATATAAATAAGGTTGTCAGAAATGATAGAATTTCATTTGATATCATTTACTGCTGAATTAAGTGTGTTAGTAGTGTGTCCAATAACTGGATCTATTTTTTACTTCATTTCAATTACTGGACAGCCGACCAATAAGCGTGTTTTGATGAAAAAAAATGCTATGATTACTTTTGCAATATCTTTATAAAATCACAACTTATAGAAAAAATTTAAAATTATACATCTCTACTAGAATTCTAAACAGTTACTGGCACTGTGTCCAGTAACTGAATTTTAAGTGTCCAATAACTGTAAAATATGACTTTTTTTTGAACTTCTTAAATTTGATGATAATGATCATCATAGATGATATAAGTGAATCTTCAATAGACGACATTTATGATATAATTTTAAAACAAGATTTTAAAATATGTTATTCTTCATTAATATATATTTTTTACTATTGTCCAATAACTGTATTTTGGTTGTCCAATAACTAAAAAATGTGTCCAATAACTATACTTTTTTACAAAAGTTTTAATTTTTATATATTTTTTTTAAATAATTAAAAATATGATACTTTGATCATTGGTACTCATAAACGAATACATTCTTTTGAATAAAACATGTATTTTTCAATTGTGTTTCATTTATTTAACCTTTTTCAGTCAAATGAATTTGAAGAACTTCTTAAGTGTCCAATAACTATCTGGTTTACCCTACATATATTCCATCCGCATCCTGTCAATCGCACCAATTGACAATTATTTCAGTCAAAATTTCAAAATTGGAATAAAAATTACAAGGTAAAAAGTACTAATAAGGTTGTTTACGTAGAGTTTTCTTTAATTTTCTAATTTTCCAAGCATTTTTCTTAATTTTTTTCTTCTAAAAGGACATTCTCCTGATAAAAGCCTACACGACAAAAATAGAATTAGCGAAATCGGTTCAGCCGTTTAGGCGTGATGCGATGACATCGGGAAATAGCTCTCCATTTTTATATATAAGATATGTGTCATTGTTTTGTTTAAATAATTGTTTATTATGTTCCAGTGGACAGTTCATTTTTTTCGCACTAGGTATACATTGACGAAATCTTCGTTTGTAGTCGAACGCCAATTTGAATTAATTTGTCTTGACCGGCTGCTGTCAATTCTATAACCCATTATTTCCCCCGCTTACACCGAATCAAAACATGATTTTGGTGTAGGTACAGAATTTGTACCATAGCAGTAATTGGTTGAATCAAAATAAATCTCTAGTTTGTTGTAGCCTGACTGGATTTTCACAATCTGTTCTTCTTATTTTAATATTATTGATATTAATATCTTAACATTTCGGGAGGGGGGGGGGGGGGGGGTTGAACCCCCAAAACCCTCGCCCTGGCTACGCCCGTGTAGTGTTATCATTCGGGGAGGTGTCCAAAGAGGTATGGAGGGTTCCACCTCCACCCCCCAAAACCCCTTAAAAACAACGTTCCAACCTTAACCTAATCTGTTCAAATCGTAATAATGTTTTCATTCGCGGATGTTATCAAATCCCCTAATCTATCCAAATTGACTAAATAAACGAAAATGACCAACAATAATATCTTCATTTTTAAGACAAAAACACCAATTTTAGAAAAAAAATAAAATATCAGTCCATGAAAAAAAGTTTGTATGAGAAAATAGGCAACTTTTAAAATGAACTTTTACTTTATATTGGTATATATGATTATATTATTGTTTATTATTATAATAATAATATAACAGTATATTCTACTGACATTTTTTATACAATATTTTTTTTTTTAGCCTTTAGATAATACAATACTGGTGAGCGAGATATGAAAGAACTACTAGCGCCGCGAGGGTGACACGTAAATTGGTCGAATTACAATTTTACGAATGGCAATTAGTCGAAGTGACAGTTCACCGAATGTCAATTTTACGAAATCACAATTCGTCGAAAATTTCAAATTATACGATAAATTCACAATTCATCGAAAATTTCGAATTATCTATTAAATACACAATTCATCGAAAAATAGCGGCTTTATGTTGGTAGCATTGTAGCATGAATACATCTGTGACTTACCCACTCCAAAATCCGACAGAATATGATGAACGCAGCTCTACAAGGACTAATGTTGTTTATTGATTAAAAAAAACCCCCTTCTGGTTTAAATCTTTTTTTTGCATTGAATGTAAAAATGACAGTTTAAACGTTAAGATATACACCTAAATAACAAACACAAAGGAAGAAATAGTATAATAACACGAATTTGTCTAGTCTAACCCTAACCTCTAGTTCTTGTGAAATGGTCTTGTTCTGATGCTCTCATTGCAATACTTTATTTATTATGTATGTACTTTTTCACACTTTGACATGGTACTAAAGGGACCCTTTACATCTTTTTAGTACTTCACAACATAAATTAATACGACTATATTCTCCACTGTATCAGAATTTCCAAAAAATTTGATTGTTTTGTTACAGATTTTTTGTTTTTGTTATTATTGTATACCTACTGTGTGTTCATAACTTCCTTCCTATTGTTTTATATTATTGTTATTCAAAATGATGAACCTAAGCGTCCTGTAAATGACCTACGGGAGATATTGTAAAATAAAATAAATAAAATGTAAACAGGAAAATTAACTCAACATAAAAAAAAACTCTCAAATAAAAGTTATTGTTACAACATTGGGTTAAGTTGTAATAACGATGTCTAACGTATAAAAATACGCAAAAAAAAATAAACATGGCCATGTTTAAATTTTGACAAATCAATAACGCGAAAGAAAGACACTGCCTCGTTCTAGGTAGACCAAAAAATGACATTAGTACTTTTGTGCAAATCCATATAAGTTAGCAGGCGAAATGTCACAACAAAATAATATTGATGTAAACAATGAATATTATTGTTTTTTTATGATTTTCATTCGATTTTAAACTCAGGCACAAATCATTCCTTGTGGGATGCAATTGCCGGTTATTTCGAAAAAAAAAAATGATTACCTATAATAATATTTTTGGGCAAATGAGATCGACTCCTTTTTATAAAACTAATTAAAAATATTAAACTCTTAAATATACACATTTGCAGAATATGGTTTTAATAAAATTAACTAATTATGTAATGTAATGTAATAATATGGTTTTCGTAAAATTGATATTTCGATCAATTGTGATTCGTTAAATTGATTTTTCGACCAATTGTGATTCGTAAAATTGATCTTTCGATCAATTGCAATTCGTCGAACTGAGTTTTCGATGAATTGTGCTTCGACGAACTTTCATGTAATCCGCCGCGAGTAGCCACTTTTTGAATTATGAGTAAAATCGGATATTTTTTATATTTTAAAATCTTGCAACACCGACGTCATGTATGACAGCTGTTGTCAAAATAGTCGTAGAAAAAAGAAATCTTAGAGTAGTGACGTTCCGCTAATTTATAGGTTATATTATTTCATGTATTGCGGCTAAAGAATTTGTAACTCTTGTTATATTATTTTTCCCAATCTTCAGGGAAATATTATAGTCTGCGTTGGTCTGCGTACATTAATAGATTCGACGATAAACTCACAATGTCTTTTATTGTAAAAAATATCGTGAAAAAGGTGGGCTTCCTCGTATTTTCCAATATTTTTATTTGTGTATTTATTAGTAAAACATAATAATCTATTATAAAATTGTTATTTTTGTGACCTTTTAACCTTTATTTAGTTTGTTGTTTATTTAAGAACTATATAATATACGTCATAGCTGTTATGTTCTCCATTATTCTATTTTTAATATGTTTTAGGCTATCTTGCCAGCTCTCTCCAAGAAGTATGAACCTATCTCTTTCATACACACATGTGAGTGGAACTAGTATTTGACATCATCACTCTAATTCGTGTAAATCTAAAAAAGAGTTCACTATCTTTGCATTTTCAGCATCAAGGTTACAAGCTCCAAGAGTGCAACATCCGGCGCCAGATTTCAAAGGGACAGCTGTTATCGATGGAGCTTTCAAAGATATCAAATTATCAGATTTCAAAGGATCATATTTGATTTTGTTGTTTTATCCACTAGACTTGTAAGTTTTATTATAATTTTATAAGAGAGCTTGTTGAAAACATTTCGATAGCAATATTAGTACCTACTGCCGGATAAAAAAAATATAAAAATATTCAACTACATAGTTATATTTTATTCCACTGTTAATCTACAATATCCTTTCTGTTTTCTAAATCAATCAAACAAAATAATGCAATCCATCTTTTTGCACAGTATATTATTTTAATAAGGGTTAGAATGAAGTTTTAATAATAAATCAATTGAATTTACACATGAATTTTGGTGTAAAGTAATTGCTTAGAAACCTTTCTTGCTGTGGTTGTTTCGAATATTTGGTATCCGTAAGGTGAAGATTCATTAAAAAAAGGTCAATGAGTAAAGTCACAACTCACAACCCCCGACATTTCGAGTTATGTTTGGCTTTTTTATATATTTTTTTTAAATGAATCTGTGCTCCCTCAAAGTGAACACAAATTCACTCTTTGAAACCCGGCGGCGGTGTAACCGCTAGTCTACCAACCAATTCTCACTTTTATTTGATAAATTTTTTTTTAGACTATATTTACGATTATCATTTAATATGAATAACGCTAGAGAGGTTATTTTAATTTATCGAATATTTTTTATCAGGTTTTGATAAGCTTACTTCTTTTATGAATATTTTTTTTTCTAATATTCTGCCTAATTTGGTAATTTACTAGGGTTTGAAATTGGCTTGCTTGTTTTCTTTATTTTTAAGCACAAATGTCCATTCAATGGTTTTTTTTGTCCATTAATTTTTTTTTTCTAATATTCTGCCTAATTTGGTAATTTACTAGGGTTTGAAATTGGCTTGCTTCTTTTCTTTATTTTTAAGCACAAATGTCCATTAAATGGTGTGTTTGTGCCTTGTTTGTTTTCATTACAATGATGAACATAAATGCTGTTATTTTGAATTCCATTCGAACTCAAAATTTTATAAGAAATGATTTCAATACACAGATAAAGAGATAAAATTATAAAATGAAAGTAAGATGAAATTCACAGTTAAACCACTCATTTATTTTTTCTTGCAGTACTTTTGTTTGTCCAACGGAAATTACATCTTTCAGTGACAGAGCAAAAGAATTTTTGTCAATGGGATGCAAGGTTGTTGCTGTATCAACAGACTCTGCATACAGTCACCTGGCTTGGACTCAGCTACCAAGAAAAGTATGTATTCCATTTTTCGTAATTATTGAGGGTTGTCACCTCACCTTGAACGCTCTCTTGCTTCAACAGCATTCTGAACGGTTGTTCCCCACCTTTACTCATTGTTGTCTGCACTGCTCTAACAGAAGTTGTGCCCTCAGCAATCCAGAATTGGTCTGTCCATCTAGTGGGTGATCGTCCTCTACCTCTAATTCCCTCTACACTACCAATTTTTCCAGGCTGTCTTCATTGGATAAACCATACAGTGCCATCTGTCGAGGAACTCGTCAGGCTTGACGCCTTTCACGATTCAGAACGATGAGTCAAGGTTTCGTCGAATTAAGGGTGGTTCCATGGACACCTAGCCCACTGGGGGCTTTAGTATTGGCGCTGCGCAGGTCCTGTAAGAGGGGCTTGGTTGCGGGCGAGGGGAACAGGGTGATGCACAGAGATCAGTCTTATTTTGAATATATAGAATCACTTGCCCGTAAGAATCAGACCATTAAACTCATCGTTGAAGATTGCGTCTTTTTCTGCCTACACATTCCCGAGACAGCTATGCGTCGTTGCATATTTAAAATGATACATGTGGCAATTTTTTCGAAAATTGAATGAAGAATACCAGTCGCAAGAGAAAATTAAACTGAATCGAATGGTATACTTCATTCAATTTTCGAAAACTGGAAGAACTCTTATCAGACATGAGGAAGAGAGTCTGTCTGTTATCTTTAACCCTTCCCTGTCCGGATCGTTGTATCACACCGACCGACCTTAAAGTGCCGTTGGACTGCGTCGGTGTAAGACACCGATCCCTACTTACGTACCATTCAGGTACCTTAAATGTCGAATTTAGTGCAGTTATTGCCATCTATCAAATTCTGCGCGAAGTATTTTTGTTCAGATGGACTTGCTTTGTATTTTTAAGTACCTACATCTATCGTTATTAGCTTGAAAACAAAATAAAGAAATCTGTAAATAAAAATTACCATCAACCTGTCATTAGCGCACGCGCCATTTTATTACATTGCATGGTGGCTTTGCACTAGCCAGAATTTTTTTAAATATATCAATCACGAAATAATTTGTAATGTTTATTCATTTTTATGTTTTATTTTAAATATTTATATTTTTTTTTCCTAGATTACCGGCAATAGTTAAAACTTAAAAAATAAAAATCTGTAATTTTTCATTATTTTTGACAGTTTTTGAAATCATATTTTTATTTTTTATGCATTTTATATTTTTAAAGTTAATAAATATTTCTTCATTATTATTATTATTCTTTTTTTTTATTTTCAAATTCCATGCATTAGTAACAAAACTAAGACAGGAATGGGTTAACTCTCTCAGAATGGACTTGTTGGTTCTTCTAGACGTCTCCAGTTCCTTATTTCAAATGCATCAATTCTTTGTCTTTCTGTGAGTGTCCATGTTCCATTTCCATAAGAAAATATTGGAAACACTAGTCAATCTCTCTATAGAATTTCTGGTCATCACATTCCAATGTTTTATTTCTTCAGCACAATCACGGTCAAAATCCTTTGTAGAAATGTCATGTTGAGAATTACTTCCCTTGTTAGTGATAGGTATCTATGTTGTGTTAGTCTTTGCTTTATTTCAAAAAGATTGTTTTTTGATTATTATGATTACTGTCCTTATGTTGTGTTGTGTGTCTCGTGATTAATGTTGGTGATGGTTTACTGTACTTTTGCTTCCAGGAGGGTGGAGTTGGTAACTTAAATATTCCGCTTTTAGCTGATTTCAATAAAGAAATGGCTCGTGATTATGATGTCCTTGTGGAGTCTCAGGGAATCGCTTTGAGAGGTATTTTTAACAAATATAGTTTGTCCCCTGTTTTAATTTCTTGTATTATTAAAATGGTAGAAAGAGTTTGCAAGTACCCTATACAAATTCTGGATGTGTTCTTACAGTGCATAAGTTGAAGTTCTACTAATAAAAAAATGTTGTAATAAGCCATACACCTGTTACTTATTTGGTAAAAATCCAGTTTTACCACTCATAATGATTCTGAGTCTATTTTATAAAGTTGCATTTTAACCAAACCAATATAGAAGCAGAGCTGGAATGATAGTACCTACCTGTATTTTCTTGATCCTTGATATGAACACTAATCTGTCATCACCAAATTAGTTCTTGCTTGTTATTGTTTCCATGGTGTCCGATATCAACCATAAAATAAAGTATGCTCTGTTTCTAGATGTGGCTCTATTTTTATTTAGGGACCGTTCAAGTATTACGTAACGCATTTTTTTAACATTATTGACCCCCCCCCTCTTAGATGTATCGTAACGTTCTTTGTTACCCCTCTTCCCATTCTCGAAACGTCGCCTAACGCACATATTACAACTATGTATGCCTCAAATCACAGTTATTACTGGAAATTCGCTAAATACCTTTGTTGCGGCGCCGGTAATACAATAGTAACGTTTTACAAGACTAACCCCCCCGTCCCCCCATATTGCGTTACGTAATACTTGAACGCTCCTTTACTCACAATCATACACCAACAGGTACAACACAAAAATAGTAGAACAAAACATCAATAAAATAGATTATGCTGCACCCCATTACAGGCGTAAATATAATATGACTCAGGCCATCCACTATGTTTGTTTTGTGTAAATGGACACTAAGATGCACAAGATGTTTTTTTTTTTCAAAATGATTTACAAGTATTTTGTTATGATTTCTCATTTTCATCAACAAATTATAAGGAATATATCGATTTAAAAAGATTACATTTTCCTCTACAAACTGAACAAGTCCCCATTTTTGACGAAGCTGGAGTTTTACCAGTTATTCTAGAATAAATGCCTCAAACCTTATGCTACTAATAAACAGCATAACTACAGGGAAGAATATTCAGTTAACCTAACTTTAGTGTGTGGTCTTTTTAATACAAGGGGTGGTTCCAATGTAAAATAACTTCATTTGACATATAAATAACCCTAGTTCTTTAGGCTTAGTTTCCTGAAAATAGTGTAATATTCTTTCATGTTTATTGTATAAAACATGGGTCGGCAACCTGCGGCCCCCGAGACATCTTGGTGCTGCCCGCAAGATTCTCACCGCAACGCACATGACGGACGATATTATACACAATCGAGTGAAAGGGAGCGAAGGAGGAGCGATTTTATTAACTACAATAAATGTCGTTACAATATACACTTAGCGTTTTATTTTTAAAACTAAAATATTTGTACATAAATATTATAGCAACCTACCGCAAGTGCGTCCCGCACTGATCCCCATGAAAAATATTTGGCCCTTTTACAACAAAAGGTTGCTGACCCATGGTATAAAGTAATGAACAGATCTTTCCATAATTTGTATTAGAAATGCTTAGGAAATTCACCTCATTTCTGAATTTCGATAAATTTGATCACTAAAAATTAAATTATCTAACGTTATTAAAGTAAAGTGATTGCATAAGTAAGCCTCCAAAATAACAGTAGAAGACGGTCATAAGTCTCTAGGTGTTTTGAATTGGAAAAAAAATCCATTAAATTTTTTTACATAGCTATTGATTTACTGATAGCATCAAAATAGTTGATTCTATAATAATATGGGATTTTTTTATGCTTTTTTATACTCAGTAATTTTATTTTTTAGGTTTATTCATCATTGATAAAGAAAGTATTTTGAGACAAATGACTGTTAATGATTTACCTGTGGGAAGATCAGTTGATGAAACTCTTCGCTTAGTAAAGGCATTTCAGTTTACGGACAAACATGGGGAAGGTAAGATTTCTGTATTTATTAGACTTTCTGCAAATAAAACGAAAAATAAGCAAAATTTGCATATGGTACAGTAATGAAACACCCATTCGCATCATCTGCTACTGTGATGCACTGGCTCACAAAGGAAGCCGTGCACTTGGAAGACCACTATTAATTAAGCTCCGACAAGAAAAATTGTGAGCTAAATGACTCACATGGGCGTTGAGAGCGAGTTGTTACATCGAAGGATGTCACAATAGATTTATTCTGGTCGCGGTGATACAAGGATCATGGGCACTTTGACCTTCTTTCGAAAAAAAAAATGATACTGTAGTAAAAAAGTCGAGCATTGGCGGATTATTGCCAGAGCTATCTGTTGTATCCAACCAGATGAGATAATCTATTATACAGACAAATACAGAAAAAAATTAACAAAACATAAAAAGATTCTTAATAAAAAAAGGTTCATCTTGAATAGAACCCTTGAAAAGTGTATATCATAGAGTAGTGCTCTGCAACCAGTGTACTATGAGCCAGATGAAGGCGTGCTTCAGTAAAATTCAATTTATTCAAAATTTTACAGTTTTTCATTGTATAAATAAACAATAAATAATCATTTTTCATGACAATGTTTAATTTTTTAAAAAGTTATGAAATAAATAATTATTACTAAATAGCTTGTGCACAGTCCAACAATTTATTGTAAATGTTACTTAAATCACTTTTGGTACCTTTATCTTAAAGCTTTTGTTGCAATGCAGAAAATTAAGAAGAGTTTTGATGTACCGTAGGTGAACAAAAGATGCGGAGCACTGTTATATATTATCTTATTGTATAAAAAAGTTTCAAACCTTTTGAAAAATATCATATTTTTACATTTTTTTAATTTTGATTTCAGTCTGCCCAGCAAATTGGAATCCTGAAGATAATGCAGCCACTATCAAACCAAATCCGCAAGACAGCAAATCATACTTCAAAAATGTCAAGTAGTTTTAATATAATGTTGGTTGCATTATGAAGAATCACTTAGTATTTATTTGAGGCTATTCTGGTACTGTATAATTATTAAGCTAGTTAGTTAAATATGAATCATGCCTAACTTTTAGTTCATATTTAATACTTATTTAGTTTGCAAATACATGACAGTATTTTGTATTCAAATAAATAATAATTAAACGTGTAGAGGCTAAAGTGTGATTTTTATATAAATGATTTGTTTATTTTTCTTTTTGATGTAAAGATTTCAAGTGTTTTGAAAGATCTGTGGATTTGTTGGTTACTATGTTTTTATTAAATATTTTTCGTTATATGTTTCTCAGTTTTCATTGAACACCTCATTTTAGTCACAGTTAAGAGCAATTCATGTTATCTAGTTATCAATTCCGTAAATTGGAAGTGTTTCTTCGTATAGGGCAAAACCAATGTGTATCTTTTCAGGTCTCTTAGACGTATCTCTTCGAGTATTGTCCATGACTCCTTAGCAGCTCTAAATATTACTTTTTATGCTGAAAGTAGAAACAATCTTAGTTGACACTTCTTGTGTATCGTTGTGTGTCAAAACATCTAAATATTTCTGTTTTTGGAATTATGTAAGTATAACTACATTTTTATTTATTATTTTAAGTTAGTTCTTCTTCTTCTTCTTTCAACGTGGCAATCCACTCTCGAGAGAGTGATCTATGCCAATAACATAATTTCTATGTATCTTCCTAATTAAAATTAAAATGTATTGCCGTGCATGTTACCATAGTAAACAATCACAAGAATAAAGAAATAAAAAATATATCAATAATATCCAAAAAGTAAAACTCGAAAATTATGCAACATGAATCAGATATCATAATACTCGTAATTCCGAATACAGTATTTAGAAGTTGGTGACAATTATTAACCTTTATAGATGCAGCGGGTAGGTACTCAGTACTCACCCAACAAAAAATATTATTATTATTAACAAGCGCGCGCATCCGACTTCATCCAATCAGGCCCCCCACATTATTTCCTGGGCCCCGTTGCTAAAAGTCATGATGGGCCCCCCTCTCACTACAAAAAAAAAATTCGACCTTTTTTTACAATATACATTTTTTAACTTTTATTAAGAATATTTTAGGTAATTTTTTTGCACCTTGAGTTACATTATTGGAGTTTTAGTAAGGATCCTTCATTTTTTTTTGAAAATATAATATAGTCTATGTTCAGCGCGGATAGTGTAGCATCCCAACAGTGAAGGAATTTTTCAAATCGGTTCAGCAGTTTCGGAGCAAACAATCAAATCCTTCCTCTTTAAATATTAGTATAAAAAAGTGGACGGCTCATTTTTTCTTACTCTTCGTGAATAACCCACAATAAAGGTGGTGGTTTTCTTACTCACAGGTTGTAGATTCAGACACGTTTTGTACGCAACGCACTGCAAATCCAATGAACCAATTTATATTACTCTGATGTAATATTTACACATAAATCTAGTCCTAGCGATTTTATTTTGGTTTGGTTTTATTTCTATGATTTATTAAAAATGTTCTACTTTAATTTATTCTCCCGTCCTTGCGGGCCCCCTTGGCCCACGGGCCCCGTTGCCGTAGCATCGGTAGCACCGGGCATGTGGGGGCCCTGCATCCAATACACCTACAGATTACCCAAACTCTCTGCATGGGGAACTTTACAGCACATAAACAAGATTTTTGTTATTAATTTCATTTCAAATATCAAACACCATAATTTATAAGATGATGAAACGGGTATCTATGAAAAAATTGTATTATATTATATGTGGTCAATCAATATGTAGGTATTTTTACTGATGGATAATTATTTAACATTTAATAGAAGAAGGGGTCAGAATTTTCTACCATTTTGCGCCACTGCACCTAGAATTGCGGAATTTTCGTCGTTTCGGTGGAGGGCTAGTAGAGCCTGGATACTAGTTGGGAATTGGACGCCAAGTCTTTTCAGACTAATCACAAGATTTTTGTTATCAAATCTGCTACAGCTGAAAAACAGATGGTTGAGGGTCTCTGGTTCCTCACCGCATTCACATACTGGCGATGGAGTTACACCTATTTTATGGAGGTGGGAGGCTACAGAACAATGGCCCAATCTAAGGCGACAAAGAGTAGACAGGGCTGGCTTTGACAATTTAGACTTACAACACCAAGGCTTGGATGGGATGGTATATTGGATAGATTTATAATGTAAGCCCTTTGGATCTGTCATCCAAGAATCCCTCCATTCATTTTGAAGACTCTCAAGAATGTTCTGAACCAAGTCCGATGGGGTTTAAGTTAGTTCTTGGGAGGAAAATCTTACTCTGTCAATGGTTTAACATACCATCCAAAATTCATAAACTGCTGCATAGTCTAGAACACCATTTTTTTTAATGAATGTACCACCAACATAAGCTTAGATTTTAAGCGCTAACTTCTGATCATGCAGACCCTGGGTTGATTCCAGAAAATCTAATTCATAAGATTACTTTGTCAATGAACGGTTATAGCGAGCTGCTCCTAGTCATCAAAGGTACTGTGGTTCAAAACTTCAGACAACACTGAGGTGATAAAAATATATATAAAGAAACGCAATAGTGAATGAACTCTAAACCAGCTGTTATTGATGTAAGATTGTTCCCAATTAATCCTATTCTAATTTTATAATTCAATTGATGTTAGACAGAAATTGTCAGTTGTTTGATAGTTGGTGCCATTGACAGAATGCGGATGGAAAATATATGGTATAAAACAGATGCATTGGTTGGAATTACATTGGTTTAAAGGTAATTTATTTATCATTACTTATACAAATTCGAATTCAATATTCATAGTTAGGACAACGGGACAATGTCTGTCGGGAGTTTGTTATACTGTGAAGTGTAAAGGTAAAATAAATACTGCAATGAAAATTTTTCAAGTAGAATTAAATGGTAATAATATGCTGAACAAATTGTTCTCTTGTGGTTAGTTGATTATCAGTATTGTTTACATAAATTTATTATGACATTACAATTATTTCTCTGTGTCAATAGATTATGTGATAGATGTTGCACTATGCACTTGAGATTATCTCTATACATTGAAACTATGTAATTATTACATTTTAACCATATTATTATTACTACTGGAGTCACCCGTCACCAAGTGACGTAATTGTAACTTTGATTCAACACATAAATGATGGCTGTCGGTACCTCAAGTTCTTTTCTACACAAACGTGAGAATTTATCAAAATGAACTTTTAATTCAAATTCCTTTATTAGTTTACTTTTTACCACCATACCTGTATGGGGTATGTGTGCATGTAGTAATAACATAACTCACATACGACTACACATTATGTGTGTATATTATGTGGCCCACGGGGAGTGCTGGCTTTGAATAGGCAGCATTAGTTGATCAGTCAGTCAGTGTTTGGGGATATTCTAATATATAATATGTATCTGATTTACCTTTACTAAAGTTGCAGTAATTTTGCATACCAATGAATAAGAACTAAGCTAGATATATATATTTTGTCATCATTGTTCTTATCCCAAAATACCAGAGACAAAATACATGAACTGATCCAAAATGGTTGTCATTTGGGATTTGCGGGTGTATAGCCTCTTATCCTACTAACTTATGTCTAATTTAAAGTGGTCACAGAAAGGCAAATAATTTTACAGCTGTTGCTTACTGATCTGCTAACAAAATTTCTGTCAAGTATTTGGCTGTTGAAACAGCACGCCTCGGCCTTTGAGTCAATGCCAGTAAAACGGAGCTCATGGTGAATAATGCCTGCCCCGATAAACAGCTACCGATAACCATCGATGGTCACCAGGTCTCCCGGGTGGATAAATTTATGTACCTGGGAGCAACCATTACCACCACTGGTGACCTCGGGGCTGAGCACCCGATACGTATCGGTATGGCAAGTGGCGCCTTCAACAACATGACCAAGATATGGAAGGCGTCGGCGTTTAGTGTCGAGACGAAATGTAAACTGTTTGATGCGTGTGTGTTGCCCATTCTCCTGTATGGGTGTGAGTCCTGGCACCTGACTCTGGCCCAGGCACAAAAAGTATCTGCATTCGAAATGAAGTGCCTCAGGAGAATTTTGGGTATAAGATGGTACCACCGCATCACGAACGACGCTATACGCCGGCGCACCCAGCGTGAGCCCATCACCTCTACTATTATGTGGAGGAGATGGACTTGGCTGGGACATGTGTTAAGGATGCCGAATGACAGTTGGCCGAGGAGAGCGCTGTTCTTCCTCCCATCAGGGTCCTGGAGACGAGGAAGACCCTCTCATACTGTGTTCCGCTCCTTCGAGGCAGAGCTGAGGAATCTGGACATGGTGTGGGAGGAGGTCATCACCGTTGCGCAAAATCGAGCGCAATGGAGAGCTCTTGTTGCCTCCCTATGCCCCTAAGTGGGGTCTAAAGGGAGTTTGGATTTGGCTGTTAGATTACTCTAGCGAGAGAGGCTTATTTTCAGAGTCAATATGTCTGAACATCTTCTACCCTACGGCATATGGAAGATGCTGACATAGACTATGTGTGGGTGTTACAAGGTGCAAGAAGAACCTGCACAGATGGGGTATAAGTTTGGAAGAGTATGTTTCATGTGATTTTGGAGGGGTTCAGGTTGATTTGGAGCAATGGTACAACATAACTGATGTATTTGACGCTAACAGCAAGGCAAGGCGATTGATGTTGCTCCATGGGAAGGTCTAGTTCATATGGACTTGATTATATGTTTCATGATCTTGTCTGGATATAAAAAGAGGTTATTTGAATCAGTATTAGAAAGCTATATAAATATGTATGACCATGTCGGTAAATGAAGTTTAATTTTTTAGGTTTTCGCCGGTACATTTCGTGGGCAATCGTCCTCTTCCCCTCCTGCCCCCAACCATCCCCACCATAATCCTCCTCTCCAGGGAGTCCGGCCCTCTTCGTGTTAGTTGCCCAAAAAAGTGAAGGATGCCCCGCTCGCATTCTGTGGATAAATAAGAGAGGACGCCGAGTTCTCTGAATATTGAATCATTAGTCCCGTTTTCAGACTAGTGTACACGGAGCAGATGTCTCCAGTACCACATCTCAAATGCATCAATCCTCTGTCTTTCTTGGGCCCCCAGAGGCCAGGTTTCAGAGGCGTAATGGATGACGCTGAAAACCAGTGAGTTGATCAGCCTCATTTTGGTAGCCCTTGCAATGTCCCGACTTTTCCAAATCTTATCTAAGCATGTCATTGTGGTTTTCGCCATCTGGATGTGTCGTACAACTTCTTGGTCACACGCACCGTTGGCATTAATAAGGGAACCCAAATATACAAATTCATTGACCAAGTCAATGCCTGCAGACGGCAGATCTGCACCTCCCAACACGCCCCCACGGTCTATGAAATTTGTTAATGTAGACACCGAGAAATGGTCCAACACTTTGCCATCATCCTTATAGGGCAATGGATTTTATTCTGGCATTCGTTCTAAAGTGTTGGTCACATCACTGGAAGGAGCTCTTCGTGGAAAGGTTCCAAATATGTTAAAAATTTATTTTCAACCGTGGACATCATGGAGATTTCGGTTGAGGCCATTTTCCTAAACGGATTTGTTGAAACAGACCCTGAGATTTCAGAAATATAAAACAGCTTATCAAAATATTTTATAGAAGTATCAATAATTTATTTAAATTAATATCTTCAGCAGATCACTTTGTTTTTAATATTTACAAAAACATCAATTTCATTTTTTTGCTTGCCTTTGTGTAAAATTTTTGACCCGGACGCAGCCTTAAAAAAGGTAATTTCTAAACATTTGGTATCTGGAAAGGTAAAAATTTACTAATAAAAACTTGATCCTAAAATTTGGTATCCAGAATGCTGAAAGTTCACTAAAAAAAGGTACTTAAGAAAAACTTATGACTCCGACATTTTTGGACAGATATCTGCAAAATTTTCGTAATTCAAAAGATTAAAAAAAAAAGAATGATTGAACACAAATACACTTCGTCATCTTTCACATAAAGCAAAACTTGTATTATTTCTCCCTTCAACCCCCACCTTAACCCAGAGATATATGTTGAAACATGGAGGCTGAAGATATGCCAAACCCGGAGAGGTAGCAGCCCTAAAGCTGTTTAGTGTTGCGTGTTTTGCTTTGAGTAGGGATGCTCAAAATAAAACTGCCTAGGGTGCCAATCAGCCCTACGCAGATACATACCTACTGGAGTCAAACTCAAGGTTCTCCATACCATCCAACTATGAGAATCAACAACGATAGAAGTTAGTTCATAAGTGTTTTGTACACTATTTTTTATTACACTATATTATCACAATGGATATTAGAGATGATTATTAGAAAGAGTTAAAATAGCAGTATCTGTAGGTATAATTTGTTAGTGTTTTTTTGCTCTTATTTATTTTAACATTAATATACAGACAGTGATTTAGTTACATAAATAGGACAATTATACATATACATTACAAAACATACACCAGTAAAGTACATATATTTGTACTTATACACCAGTGAATATATAATATTTAGGTACTCGGCTCAGATACTGGGAAAGGGAAAAGAGGATAGGGTAAAGGTAAATGCAGAATATGTTATGTTTATCATTCAGAATAAATTATTTCAGTTTTGAAGTGTTGTACTGTCGCTGTACTTACTTTTTATGTTGTTATTTTGTACATCCAACCTTAATATTTTTTTACGAGGGAAATCTTTTAGGTATGTAACGGGAAAATATCAGTCTTTGATTCAAATATTTTTGAATGAAAAAAATTTTTACATATAAAAAAAAAACTTAATTCAAAAAATAATAACTCTAACTCAAATAAATGTATTTTGTAATAGTAAGATTATGATAACTTATCAGAAAATTAATTTTCGTTTGATGATCATCAGCTGTTTAGCGCCGGTAGCGCCTCGGCGCTCTAGTTTGACGTCACGGAATTAGTACTAAAACCATCCACGCGTGCGCGCGTGTGCTCTGCAATGTAAATATTTTTGTCATCCCTGTCAAATTTAAATCATTGTTTGGTTCAGAATCAAAAATAAACTTTTTTATTACAACAATCTTTGCTGCAAGTTTGTAAAGTTGTGGTCAGTGTATTTACTGTTTTTCAATTGTTTAAGGAGTTTTTTAGTTTCGGAGGTATGTTTTTATATTTTTTATAATTAGTTTAATGTTTGAATCTTTATTACGCTATAATAATTAGCTGTTACATCACGTTGAATTTTGTCGACATTTTTAAAACATTCAGAAGATTTGGCGGTATAATCGAATGGCCAACTTTATTTTTGTAAAAGTATTATTAGTGACATTCGTGATTGTTTTAGGAATATTTTGACATTCGTGATTGTTTAAGGAATATTTTAAAAAGCGAAAGACGTATATTTTTGCCAATATTATTTTATGCAGAAACTAGCACAATAGGAGTGATTTTGTATTGTTATTGTTGCGTATTATTTACTTGTACATATTTTGTTTTGATGTTCCTTTGCATATTGTTTGAGAGATTAGTATATAAGTGAAGTTTTTTTACTAATAAATATACCTAATATTCGCAACTCTGTTTTCAAAGATTCAAATTGATCTCAAAACAACCGGTTCGAGTTTGACTAGCAATTATTATTTTTAGGTTACTTTTTTATACTTCGTTTACTTCGGCAAGTAATTGCACCTACTAGACACTGACCTAGAAAAGTGTAATTCTATGTCCCTACCTACTTAGGTACTAGTTTTTTTTCAGTCATTATTTTTGAATCCTCTGTATTATTCGTCTAATCTTACGGTTTGAAGAAAACTACATATTGACAGGTACCTATTCTCAAATTCACGTTCCAACTCAACGCAAGAAGCTCTTGCTTAGAACTTAATCGGTTGCCAGTAGTTACGCATCTAATGTATTGGATAAAACATTTTCAGAATAGCGAAATGTCCAAAGTCTCAATAAAAATTGGATACGACGCAACTCGATCGTCTGTTTTTCATTTCAGAATAATAATTAATAGTCATTACTCATTATGTATCATGTTTTGCGTAATGATTATACCTAAGCCCACTTCTAGAGCGAGATTTTATGTTTTGATAAGAGAAGGCGAGTGTGTATTATTGTCTTCCCTTTTATGATTTTTTGGATCTAACCCACCGTTGAAATGAGTTAATATTTGAGTTTTCTTGAATATTTCTTACGGCACTTTCTGTACAAGGAAGCTTGTTAAGTTATACAATACATTATCTTATCTCTACAGCCAATCAATAAATAGGTAAAATCTACGATAGGCGATCGGCAATACATTTCCTATTTTTGATTTTTGCATGTCAAAAACCATGTTACTCGTATAATGAATAATTACTGGCGTACTTAACAGCTATTTTATCGCGAAAAATTGACGGCTATTCTGAAATGAAAAACAGACGATTGAGTTGCGTCGTATCCAATTTTTATTGAGACGTTTGACATTTCTGTATTCTGAAAATGTTTTATCCAATACATTAGTTACTTAACTACTGGCAACCGATTAAGTTCTAAGCAAGAGCTTCTTGCATTGAGTTGGAACGTGAATTTGAGAATAGCAGTCATTGACGGCTATTCTGAAATGAAAAACAAACGATTGAGTTGCGTCGTATCCAATTTTTACTGCTCGAATCTCGATACATATCTTTCGAAAATGTGTTCGTGTTCCATATTTAAACCATGTTTCATCATCTATTTATATATTTATAAAGTAACACGAAACCCATCATCCCACCATCAGCGCACTGCAGGACATAGGACTTCCTTAGTTTTCTCCACAACTTCCGTTTCTGTGCGACTCCCTTCCATAGGACCTCTTAATATTGTCAATCCATCTTGATAATATGTGGCCGCCTTTGTGCTTTTTCATTGCCCCTTGCTCTCCACTGATGCAGCACTCTTCTCGTCCATGTGTTATATTGTCCTCAATTATTGCAATGTGCCCGCACATCTCCATTTCTGCTCAGCTATCCTCTCAACCACATTAGTCACTTTAGTTTGAATATCAGTTATTTCCATTTCTCTTCCTGTCTTGCAGTTTAATGCCTAATATTATTCGCTCCACTTTTATTTGGGCTACATACAGTTTGTAAGCAGACAATTTGGTTAAGGTTATAATTCCCGTGCCATGTGTGAAGGAAGACAATGGAGGCCCCAAAAGGTGGTCTGATGACGTAAGGAGCGTTGTTGGGGGAGGATGGATGTATTTATAGTGGTAGACGCAGGATAGGGAGCTGTGGAAGGCAGGAGGAGGCCTATGTTCAGCAATGGACACAAGAGGACTGAAGAAAGACAGGAAATGTGAAGATTTGGAAAACACACTGCTCAAACACTTAAGTGTGTTTGGAACAGAGCTACGAAAGATAGAACAAAATATCCGGATGCAGCCTAGTGTGAATTTTTTGTTCTATTTTGATGGTCTAATTGTTTTTGCCTACAGTAATTTTTTTGCCCAAAGGTACTTCCAACAACTTCCAATGGAGTGCTGCACTGGATAAGATTTTTTGTGGGCTGTAACACTCTACTGTACCCCTATTTTCAGTTTTATCGAAAGGTAGTCAGTAGTAAAGTGAGTATTACACGGTACATTTTGTATGAAAAACGTCTATACGTATCGAATGCGAGAATCACTTTTGTTTCTAGAAAAATCTCTGTGGCGGCGCTATACACGTTTCCCATACAAAATGTATCGTGTGATACTCAATTTACTACCGTGACTACCTTCCGATAAAACAGAGAATAGGGGTACTGCTGTACACGGTGTGTACGCGACGTATCATACAGTTCTTCGGACGCATTGCGGGACGCGGAGATGATAGTTTTCAGAGGCTTCTCTTAACCGGGAGAATCGAAGGCACCAGAACTCAGGGTCGGGTTCCATTGAGATGGAGCGATCAGGTCAAAGAAGCAACAGGGGGATACTGTGGGAAGCCCTGCAGATGGCGTTGGACCGGGGACGGATGGTTGGGATGGTAGGGCAGTGATGGTCACAATCCTCAGAAATGAGGGAGCAATGAGGATGATGATGGTACCACTGTACCTGTAGGTATGAGGAAGATAACCTTTTCCCAAATGTCGTTTTCTACTTTGACTAAGAACCACTAGTTCAGAGCCTCTCTGAAGATAAGGGTTTCACTTCTTTATAGTATTAGAGTGTTCGACATATCGCGAACCTGTATATCTGCTGAGGGCTTAACCTGTATATCTGCTGAGGGCTTAACCTGATATCCGTATAATACTTGTGTGAGAATATTGTGGTGTCGTGCCGTCGGCGTCATAAAAGGCGTTCGCTGATAGTTCTTGGAAACGCATTAAGTAGAAGTCACGTGGTTGCCATGTGCTTCCAATTTATTACAGTGGTTTTATTGGTTGATAAGTTGCACACCAGCCACGTTAAAAATATTACCAAATGCTATCAACGTCTGAATTCGCTCTCTGCGGGAAACATTGTTGCAAGACGAAATTTGTTTCGAACGTCATATTCGATTTTCTCTAGAATCTAGGACTAGTCAAATATTTGAAACTGAAGGGTAATTATTTTTTTTCTGGAACGTCTCTCAAATTTTTTCTCGAACCATAACTCAAATAAATAAATATAGAAACGTAAGTCGCGGAAAATGTGAAGATGTGATGGTAACTAATAATTTTTAGAATTTTTTGTCTCATTTTTAGTATTTCTAGTATTTCTTTGTAGCGTTATAATGACCCTTAAGTGAAAGAATAAGTTTAGTTCGAATTAAAGTTATTCGTAAATACCCATGCTGCTTCTAGTTCGTACTTAATGGTATATTGTGTACCTACTAGAAAATTTTCAAATGCATATTTGCATATTATAATCCAGTCTCTAATCATTATTAATTCACAATATTGTTGGTAATCTGGATAAAAATAGCTTAGTTCAAAACAAACGAGATTATTATTTTTCAATCGACTACGTTATATAGCTATCGGAACCTTCTAAAAATTAGGTTCAAATTACTTTGAACAATTTGTTCAAATTGTTCCTCATGTTAGAGGCGGCTGAACTAAAACTCACCAACCCGTCTGGCAAGCGTGGTGTTTCAACCGCCAAAAACCTTCCAAACAAACCATGAACTCGAATTTCAAAACAAGAATACCCCAGGTGAGTAGAGCAAACTAAAAGGGGAGTCGGCCGGCCACAGAAGAGATGGGCCGACGATATTGTTGCGGTCGCCGGGAAAAAATGGGTTGAAGCGGCCCAAGATAGAGAGAAGTGGAGACAGATGGAAGAGGCCTACATCCAGCAGTGGAGGGAAGGCTAGGAAGAAGAAGAAGAAGAAGATTTCTTATGTAATTTGCATTTTTAATTGTTGTTCTGTTATCCCGAGCAGAGAAAAATCTATTAAATCAAACATCGGAAGAATCTGTTTATATTTATTTAACTAGCTTTCCCGACAGACGTTGTCCTGTGTTCCTAACTATGAATATTTAATTCGAATTTGTATATGGTGATTAATTATTTATCATTTGACCAATGTAAATCCGACCGATGCGTGTGTTTTAAACCATGTATATTCCATGCGAATTCTGTCAATCGCACCAATTATCTAATATTTGACATTTTCAAAATTGAAATAAAATTTATAATACCTAAGGTAAAAAGTACTAATAAGATTGCCTACGTAGAGTTTTCTTTAATTTTCCATGCATTTTTCTTAATTTTTTTCTTCTAAAAGGACATTCTCCTGATAAAAGCCTACAGGACAAAAAAATAATTAGCGAAATCGGTCCAGCCGTTTAGGCGTGATTCGATGACCACGGGAATTAGCTCTCCATTTTTATATATAAGATGATTGACATCAAATATTTGATGGTTCTATAATATAATAAAATCTAGTCCTGGAAAGCGGCGCACGGATTTATAAACATTTGTTATCCAGTTTTTAAACATTTTATTAGTTATTCTGTTATCCGGAGCGGAGAAGAATCCAATAAATCAAACATCAGAAGAATCTGTTGAGCCGATCTCGAGTTATAAGTGTTCGCACTAACCCGACTTTAATTTAATTATATTATAGATTGTTCGAGTTACGTAGTTTCATGTGAGACTTATTATACAAATCTGTATGTCGTGGTGATCAGCTAATTACGCTCATGAGCTTCCAGACTCATACTTCAATAAATCAGACACGACATAGAACAAAACGTAATAATTATTATTTTAAATGGATTGTTTGTTACAATGACAACAATTATAATATATCATCACCACCGACACCGCGACCATATATTATTATTATTATCAATCATTCAATAAATATATTCATTCATTCATTCTTTCTTACATGTCGTTTATAGGTATATATAGAGTCGCCAACATTTACAACATATTTATTAACGTAGGGAGGTTTTTTGCCCTTTTAACCCTTGGTGGTCTCTAAGACAAGACAGCACTAGGTGTTAGGTTATTCACCAAAAGGTAAACGATCTATTATAGTCGCATTTAATTCAATTCTTAGCCCACTCCTGCATCTCGCGTTAAGAGAATCACTTGAACTAAATATACAGGGTGTCCCAGAAAGAAGACTAAGCGAAAGTCCAGATATAGAACACCTTGAGGGCTATCCAAATAATTCAATTAATATGTTCAGATTTTTTTTTATATTTTTCGAGTTATAGATATTTTAATTATTTTTTTTGTAAAACCCTAACTGGCAGGATATTAATGGTTGCAGAGACACCAATTTTTGAGATACATGCTTATTTTTTTTCTGTAATAGCGGAAAAGTATACCTAGTAGATACAATGGGTCTTGAAGATGGAAGGTTTACTCCTTTTCGCTGTGATGAATTTGGCAGAGACTATGCTACTGCACTTGCATATGGGACGAGGCTGTGCCCATCACCAGAATATGCGATTGGATTCGTCAAAAAGATGAAGTGTTTCGGCATTGTGCGCATGTGTCTCATCAGGACCATCTCTCAAATGGCCTTATCTGATACCATCGTGCCAAGAAAAAATGTCGAATCGCAAAATAGGGTAGGTATAATTTACAATTTAAAAAAAAAATCAGACGATAAAAAAATATTCACTTAAATTATTTTCTTCTTAATATTTTCATAAACTTGCCAATTTATCAAACTGTGTACTCTGTAAATTGCATAATAAATGTATCTTTACTGCATCATGTCTTAAAGAAGAGAGTGCTTAAAAATACTAGGTACATTATTGAAAAGCAACTTAAAATAATAATTTCGCCAATTAGATAAAAAAAACACGCCTTTCTATGTTCGTGTTAATTTTGTGGCAAGTTTAAAGATTAGTCAGAAGTGATTCTCAAAAATACTTTGTTAAAATTAAATGGTGTCTGAGAAGGGTAGGATTTGAATTAGATCGCATTAAGACTGTTTCGTAAACGCTATTATTTAAAGAAACGAATTTAAACCCATACAGTTTCATAATTTTTAATTACAATAATTTTTATAAGCAAGAAGCGGGTATTAAAATAAAAACCCCAGTACCAGTGAAGGAATATTGTCTAGCTAGCTTAGAGGCATGTACAAAAAATAGTAGTTTTTGATTTCCAATAATTGCTTGAGTAATAATAAATCGTCACACAATTCTATACAATAACCTAGCATTCCGACTCGCGTTCAAAAGTGAAGCCCAAAAATATTGCAACTTTTGACAGTTTATTTCCCAAAAGTACGTTGTACGGCATATAAGTATGTATTCGTTTTTTTTTCAACAAATCACATTTTTACTTTGAAATAAGTGCAATTTGATCATTTTTAAGTTTCTTTATAACTGTTAACATAATTTTTTACATCCTATTTTCACTACCAAACCAACAAAATAGACGGCCAATGCGGCTTCACTTTTTTGCTTTGATAAAATATAGGAGTCCCAATAGATGGAGTCGCCGCCGGTCTAGAAAAAAACATATTATTATAGGAGTAGGTACTCCATCTAGGTAGTTATACCTACATAAAAACCTATTTAAATATCGTGTATACATTCACTGTGGCACCGCTGTGTGTTCATTTAGTGTTAGTGTGAAGATAAAATAATAATAGGTATGCAGTCTCGTATTTAGAGAAATCCAAACAATTAAGTACGCACTGAATATCCAGTTTTTAAATGCCTATGATAACACCCGTCCAGTTTGAATAGTCGGTCAACAAACTGTTATTACACGACGTTAAAGTTCTTTAACCCCTACTGAGTAGGTATATATTTTGTACTGAAAAAATGATATTTAAATTCACCATGCCTGAATAAATTTTATTATAGCTTTGTTATTATCATTCGTATATAAGTATGAAACTACGTACACGACATAATAATATGTATGAAATTTTGTTTTAGGTACCTACCTACCTAATTCAAATAAACTGTTATAATATTATTATCTACATACTGATAATTGCCTGGATTAAGTATTTTCTAGGCTCTGGTATAATATCCTATATCAGAGGTTCCCGATTTTATTTTGCCACGGAACCCTAATTGAGCAAAGTTATCTCCACTCGGGAACCACTGTCCTATATTATAATTGGTGAGTCCTGTGTTGAGGAGGGGGGGGGGGGTACAAAATAGACGTACTTTTTCATATATTTAGTAGGTACCGACCTCGGTAGCCTAGTTTTTTCACTTGAAATTTCTACCCGGGGTTGGCCTGTCTCAGATTGGACGGGACCGGTTGACTGGAAAAAATTGCCTCAGGCAATAAGTTCCGCCGGCTATACTGACACCTTTGTATAGAAAAGTGTTATATTATATTATAGGTACTTGATGTTACTGCTTTTATTAAGGTTTTATTGCCTGAGATGGCATCTTTAAATTCAGTACAACTAGCAGTAATATTAAAGAAAACGCACAATTCACTTTTAACAGTATTTACGGCGAGACGATTTTTTTCTTCTGTTCTTTCCCATGACGCTAAAGATTATTTCCACAAAAGCATTAGATAGGGGAATACTACACACATTCTGCACGATTTTCAGTCAGTTATGAAAGTGTTCGTATAATTTTCACGGAAACCGGTCAATTTTCTGTCCGGTTTATCGAGATTTTTTAGACTAGACAAGCATATCGAAAACCGGACTGTTCGGTCGAAAACCGTACATCTGGCAACCCTACTTATATCGCCCCGTGTGAACACCGCATATGTGACTATTGTTCGAACACATGTTTTTTATATCTTCATCTTACTTTCTGTCCTCGTGTGTTTATTCCTCCACACTGAATTTCTAAGTCTGAATTTTTTGTTTAACTAGGAACAATATCAACTTACCTACATTATTTTTATCGAAATTTGATAATACAGTTAGGTATCAATATTAAATCGTCCACTCTAAAAGTTTACAGCCACTGAAATCATGGAAGAAACCGTTTCCGTACGTCACAATGATAAAAATGTTACTTACCTATTTCAACTTTATTTATTAATTTTACTTTTCCGTCATGGATGAGTCACGAACATAATTTTTTTCCTAGAATTCAGCATTTAAAGTTTTAAACATTATTTTAAAATTGTTGTTAAATAAATTATAAATTTTTTAAGCTAATTTTAATCAAATTTTTGAGTGAATATGCGTCAAATTTATAACATTTTGTATTACGTTTGTTTTGATCGCATGCATACAATATGATAGAAGATGAAAAACGTCTGTTATCGTCATTTTCTTTACAGATTCAACTGTATAATTATGTGATTTATAGTTTGATTTGATGTGGAAAATTTTGTAAAATGGAAAGTTTTTGAAAATGAAGTAAAATTTGCCACCTTTGTTTCAAATAGTTTTATCGCTGCTAAACCAATGGTACCTACACATAAAGTTATATAGGATTCAAACAAACTATTTGTATTTTTTTTTTTTAGAAAAATAGATGTATAACTACGTTGTTTAACTATTTGTACCTTTAAAAACCTATCCGATAACAGTTTTGTATCATTTTATTCGGAATCTGTAAACAACTAAGCAAGAACAAATATTTTTTTTAAATTTATTATTTTGTGACGCAAATTGGCTTCTCAGAGAATCATTGAGATAACAAGTTTTGTCAGCTTTTTTTATCAGATATTTTGTAAGTCTTTGCAGTATTACGGTATTCAGTACTGAGAACTTCTTTATAAACAATGTTATACTTAACTTAATGCACTAATTCAGTAAATGTAGAAAAAACATGCCTTTATTTTAAGTATTTTCTCTTCTCTACTAAAAGTAAGCATGCAGCTTGCCAAATACAAATTCAACCCTTTTTTACCTCGGTTTTTTCTGAAGCAAATTTGTTAAATTGTATCTGATGGGCTCACCCAAAGTGAATACAAATAAATCTTCCATATGAAGCAAAGCTTTTGTCGTACACTTAGAAATGGTCGGCATCGGGATTCGAACCCAAGACCTTCAGCACGTTGGGCGCTGTACGTACTGCGCAACGACTGGGTAGCTAACCGCCTCACAGACTGAAAAAGGTTGTCAAGAGGTAGATTTCTACAACCTGTCTTGAACTCCTCAGCTGGTCGGTTTTTTTAGAGGATTTGTGCGTACATTTTGTGATACCTATATAGGAATATACCTGTCTAAAATTTAAAGCCTTAAAATCCACGTGGAAATTCTCTTTTTTTTAGTGCAAATTATGTACACAAATTATTACCTATTATCTTAATTTCAAAATAATTCATTCTAGTTTCCTGTTGCGCGAATCAAGTTAATCACTTTAGTTCCGTCCTGTTACAGTTTTAAACTACATCGTTGTCAGGCGTGTCATTGCGACCATTTATTGTATTTGCTGCTGTTTTTAGCAGGTATATAAATGTTGCATAGAATAGCCCAGGTCATTGGATCTATAACGGTGTAAGAAAAAAGGTAGTTATTATTCAATGAACATTGTCATTGGTTTAGGTTAATTGGAGTTTAATTTATCGTATGACAATTTATATCACATCTTAAATATCTATAAAAACATAAAATTGAACATGACTGTAAAAACAAAAATAGCATAAAAAATCCGATTGTTAAAGGTTTGTCAATTGTCAATGTTTAAAATAAATTCAATCGCTGGCTCGTTGAGGCTGATAAAAAAGCGGAATGTCATCTTTGTGCGCTTTATGGCTGCACTTGATGGACACAGTGATGAATGGTCTGCCTCTCCGCCCCATAGTCACATTCAGGCGAATTAAGACAAGCCACATTTGTGGAAGGAACGGCACATCTTCCATGCCCTTTATGGATTCTGTTTAATATGGTCCAAAGGTTACGTTGTTGATCGAAACCAGAACCTTAATTCTTCTTCTTTTGGTGCGTTACGTTGTTGATCGAAACCAGAACCTTAATTCTTCTTCTTTTGGTGCGTTACGTTGTTGATCGAAACCAGAACCTTAATTCTTCTTCTTTTGGTGCGTTACGTTGTTGATCGAAACCAGAACCTTAATTCTTCTTCTTTTGGTGCGTTACGTTGTTGATCGAAACCAGAACCTGAATTCTTCTTCTTTTGGTGCCATGTCAAGTATTCCCAACGTCGGCGATCACTGCGGCGAAACCTTCTCTGTCCTGGGCCGCTCGGAACAATTGTTCCACAGTAGGGAAACCCGTCCATTCTCGTATATTGCGCAGCCAGGACATCTGCCTTCTTCCAGCCCCTCTGCGACCCTCGATCTTTCCCTTTAGTATCAGGTGAATCAGTAGATACTTCTCCCCACGTGACATATGACGTGTCCCAGATATGAAATTAGTATTATTTAATATTTTTGGATTACTAGCTGGTCCAACATACGTTGTCCTGTCTCTGAATATTGAATTCAAATTTGTATAATGATAAATTAATGACCTAGGTCCTAGAAAAAACATTGAAATAAATTATTATTATTTAACTAATATAATTCCGACCGATGCCTCTTCTGTTTTAAACGATGTTTACAAGGAACATTCTGATAATCCCACCAACTATAAATCAACTGACAGTTTCTCAAACGTCAATTGAAATAATTAAAAAATATAAGTTTTTATACCCCTGTGCACTCGTCGTCGAGAGATTCGAGTTTAGGAGAAGTTTATTTTGTCAAAAACACCAAGAAGGGTTACCTATACTTACGTTAAGTTTTCTTAAACTTTATTATGATCCGCGCAACCTTTTGATATTTTTTTCTCATAAGAACCTTCTCCTCACAATAGCAAAAGTAGCGAAAGAGACAAGACAAAGAAAACATTATTTTTTCTGTTTGAAAGACGACACATATTAAACGCCATCTTGTGGACTCCATATTAGTATTCTTACGTAGAACATTACAATATGACATACTTACACGTTTGTCCCATTCGCATATAGTTATGTAGTTCCTTGGTGATATTATTATGATGTACATATTAAACATACGTCCTGAATATAATAAAGCACTAATCTTCTTTTGAGAATTATAATCTTGCCATTGGTTTGCATCAAAACTAGACCAACCCCTTCACTATACGTCATCATCTTCATCCCTTCAGAGCTGCCACAAAGTATGCCCTTGATAATTCGTCTATTTTATTTAATTTTGCCCTCGATCTTTCCCTCTGCTATTTTAACAAGTGTAAAAATAAGCTGGATTCATAAATTGTTCGCTTCGTGCATTATCGTCTGTGTTTCTAGATCCGATCTATATTTATAAAAAAAAAATGTTTAAATGTCCGCTATAGACTCTCAAACTATCCAACTTAGTCTTGGGCATAGTAGTTCGCGACTGAGATCGAACGGTTTAGTTCTCCGCCCCTAAACGAACTAGTTCGCTCTTCTAGTTCGTCAGCTCCCAGTTCGGATCAGTGAAAGGTAGATCGTTCGCTCGTTTTGATACTGCTACACCGGACTAGTCTTGTGCAGTTCGCGAACGAACTAGGTCGAAAGAGCCGAAGAACGAGACGCGCGTGTGCAGTGAGTGACCGGCGGTAATAGACTGCATAGTTCGTAACGAACGACACACCGGACACACTCTCGCTCATTCGATCACGTCACGAACTAATGAACTATGGAACGGGGAGTGAGGGAACTAGTTCGTGTAGTTCACCTGTGGGAGCGCTCTTTCGAACTAGTTCGTTCGCGAACTACACAACACTAATCCAACTGATGTGCCTCTGAATGGTATCTTTAGAAAGATATAAACACGGAGATGGTTTTGGACTCCACAAGTCCTCGCTATGCTGCCCTGTCCCCTGCTATCTCCACTTCTTCATCCCTTTCGACACCGGATCCCCTAAGATCCGCCTCGTAGAGTATTCTGATAGTTTAGAGGGGTCTACCGCGTCTTCTGTTACCCTCAGGGTGGTAGTTGAGGCAACGACGGGTAAAATATTCTGTTGGCTACCTCAAAACGAGGCCCAGCCAGGTGTGTCGGCGGAATTTAACAGTGGCGGTGACAAAAGTGGTTGACCTGTTAGTTCTCTTACGGTCAATTTAGCTCAGTAGCTTTATACCCAGGCTATCGATTTTCCCAACCTCATCAAAGGGCACCCAAATTAAAAAACGTAATTTGTGCAGTTTGTCAACTCAAAAATGCTGATCGGTGATTCTCATCAGAAAGTTTTATCATTATTTGTGGTTGTCGCGTCGATAATTTAAAATAATCTTATGATATTACACGTCGGGGTATCCGCTAGTTGACTCAAAAAATTGTCTAGTGTGCAGAAAAATAACCAAGTTACGAATTGACACCGATAATCACGGGTATTCTTTCAAATGTTGGATGCTATTATAATAATGGCTACCTACACAATTCATATTTTTATAATTTTCACCCACGTCATTTGCCGCGATTAGTCGCTACGATTTCCTATCGTTAACAATTACTTTTGCACACCAAATGATGTCACTCTGTTATATACAGATATTGATGGTAATTACAAGGAGTAATGAAAAATAATTACAATTTTACATTTTCAACACATTTTTGCCATTTTTACATTTTCAACACATTGAAAAAATCATACTTATACTTATTTGGAACTATACAGGTGACTGGCAATTCGATACAGTGGCGTAACTAGGGGGGGGCGGGGGGGGCGGTCCGCCCCGGGCGGCACTTTTCAGGGGGCGGCAAAATGAGCCGACAAATAAAAAAAAACTTGATAAAAAACACAAAACTTAAATAGTAGGTACGAGAATTTGTGAAGGGAAAATAAATGAGAAAAAAAATCGGGTCCCCGAGTTTGTGAAGGGAATAACTGAGAAAAAAATCGGGGCCCCGAATTTGTGAAGGGAAAATAAATGAGAAAAAAAATCACTAAAATTCTTAAAATTGATAAAATAAAGTTGTTTTTTCCTTTTAACCTGTCTCAGCGTAAGCTAGCTAGTAGTTTTTTTCCATTTATATAGGGGGGTGGGGCGTCAAACTTTATTAGATAGGGGGGGGGGGCGCCAAACTTTATTAGATAGGGGGGGGGCGCCAAACTTTATTAGATAGGGGGGGGCGCCAAACTTTATTAGATAGGGGGGGGGCGCCAAATTTTAATCCCGCCCCGGGCGGCGAAAACCCACGTTACGCCACTGATTCGATACATTCCTTGAAAGGGAATATATTCCTTGAAAAAAAATTGCAACAATTTTGTTTCCATTGACCAGGAGTCAAATGCCAGTGGTTTTCGAGTTATTCAACTTTTTAGATTTTTTTTCAATTTTCCACCATTTGACCTGAAAACTGAAAATTGTGAACAAATTACCTACTCCATTTTGGAAACTAAAAATACATTTTTGCAATAGCTGAAGAATATAGACATAGTTCAACAAGAATGGATTTGGAACGCAACCATTGAATACCTACTGAATCAATCAATCAAATCAGTGGTGGTTGATAGACCAGCGGTCACGACGCCGGCTTTCGCACTATTTCGTGCGGAGGTCGTGGGTTCAAATCCCGGCCGTGTCGACCATTTTCCGCTTTCACGACACAAGCATTTGCTTACTGTGAAAGATGTCGAAAGTGTATTTGTGTTCACTTCGAGTGAGCACAGATTCATTTTTATAAAAAAAAATCTCCCTTTGAACTCCACTTAGGAGCATAGGGAGGCAACAAGAGCTCTCCATTGCGCTCGATCTTGCGCAATGCTTATTTGTATAGAATACTGAATAGTTTATGTTTATTTCCTCTTCATTACTAAAGTTTCAAGTCAAAAGACAACGTTTTCCATATTTTGGTCCCAAAAAGGTCTCCAGTTTGTGGTAATGGTTGCTCCTAGCTGTTTGATATTATCCACCCGGGAGACTAGGTGACCGTCGATGGCTCTCGGTAAATGTTTATTAGGTTAGGCTTTATTGGTTATACACGAGCTCTTAAATCTGATGTATCCAATTCAAATATACCCGATGTTTTTTCCCGGCTCCACTTGGTGATGTCATGCGTATTTTTCCAATAGAATTTTTTTAATCACCGAATCGATAACCTCTCAACAATTTATACAATTTGAAGTCACAAAAGATTCTACTTGAAATTTATAACCAAAACATAGTTACTTACTTACCTACAACACTTGGGCACATTATAAGGCTTTCTCCTTTCTCCTTCCGCACTTCTCGGATATCCGGGCATATCAGAATCTGTCGATCCCCGCAGTCGCAGCTGTTTTCCTCTACAAGAGAGGGGTATTTATTAAGTAAAGTATGGTAGATCGTAGCCAGGAAGAACCCATTATCACCTTCGGAATGGTAGGACATGAATTTCCTAATAAGTCCTAAAACCTTGCAGTTTGCGAAGTGGTTGGTGAACCGGCGCCGGCGGTTCTAGCGTCAACTTTCGTATTGACTTCATAAAGGTCGTGGTGTGAGCCCCATACATGGCCGTTGCCTCTTTTACGATAGAATCTTTGCTTACTACTTATGTGAAAGATGTCTTTTAATTACGAGCCTATCGGCAATTATTACTCTATTCATTATACGAAATTCAGCGCTTATTATTTAGTGACTTTCTTATCCAATCGTTAGAGTTTGCATTAAATTGGTAAATACTTGTTTATCTTTTTGTCTTTGCTATCAACTCACCTATTACGAGATCATTTCGAAAAATAACTTTCCTTACGTATTTCGTACAGATATTTTGGATTTTAATGGACCCTTTTCTCGCAACAACATAATATACAATAACGTACCGTGTTTCACATGCGACTTATTTTCTACTACTTCCCCATCTCTTGGACTTTTTTAAAAGTTACGCAACTATAGAGGAATTAATTGTTTTTATTACGATCTCATGAGTTATGACCCGTCGAACTTCGTCTCGCATCCGAATCAACAATAATCAGTTATTATTACATAATGCAATAAATTATTAGCTAAATTTAATTCAGTTTTTATGTCGTAAACTGTATTCATGTCAACATTATTATTTTTATTCTGGATTAGGACGAAGCTCAACGGGCGGGTCAGCTAGTCTTCAATAACGGGCTTATAAAGCCTTCTCAAAGAGAGATAGGCAGCAATGAATAACCTAATTTAACATCCCTCGATCGTTTATATCACATTGTTATTATTGACGTAGTTCATGTAGCAAATTTTACAATAAACGAATGCATAAATAATAATTAGTATGGAAATATTATGTAGCGCATACATAAATCGCCGCAGACTCACCTGATGTTTACTAATTGGGCATCTATTTATAATAATTGATTAATATTGCGTCGAGTATGAATTATAATAACAAAGTGCTCCATGTGTTAAATGACTTACTTATCAATCTACTCAAGGGCATATATGCGCCATGCTCTGCCGAGGCAGCGGGGCTGGTGGTGGTTATCATGTTCACTCGTTATCGCCGTTGCACTGATTGCTCTAAACAAACTGCATTGGATGTATAACTATGCTCTGAGATATAAAAAGGGCTTGACACATTATGTGTTATAAATCAATTGTTAAGTATAATAACTATTTTTCTTTTTTATGGTAACTCAACTATTAAAGTGTCAAAATGAAGGCAGTTCCAAGGTCTGTGATTATTTAGATAATTTATTGGCTGACCAATGCGAGTAATCGATGAGAAAAAATACACCTTTGCCTTCTTTGGCGATTTCTAAACGAAGGGGACCAGAGATTTTTTATCACAAGAGGCTGGTCGGTAGTAAATACAACATAAAGCAAATCCGTCCACTGATACCGCTGGTCTACCAACCACCTCAAATTTATTTTTATTTTATTTATTCTATTCATACATAATAATACAGTGATAATAGATAACAAAATAAATGTAAATGCTGCCCAAATAGTCCAAGCCTGTACTAGGGCAAACATTTTTACAGTTCATAAAAAAATAATATTAAAAGGAACATACTAACAAGAACAACAGCACAACCACCAACTCAAATACGTACAGTCTACAAACAAAGCATAGCCGAACAGTCACAACACCCTTTGGTCCAACAAACATCAATCAACAGTATAAAGAAGAAATAAGAGAAAAAAAAAAACAAAAACCAAAATACTTTATGGGACAAAACCCAAGATATCCTGCAAAACTTCCAACTCTGAACACATGAGACCCAACCAGAGCAGGCACGTTTATGGGATTATTGAAGGGGTTCGCTCATATTCTGCTATATTCTGTATAATAGTTGGTGCTTGGAGAGTAATGTCCTCGATGGGCCTTTACAAAGTGCTCATATAGTCTAGGTGTCTAGGTGGTGTAGAAACTGTTGAAAGGCTTTTGAGAAATTCAATTTTTGCATTCTATACAAAATTATTCTAAGGTATACATACCCAGCATTATTCGCATTTAAATACCTCTAATCGAGTTTTTGGAGCATCGTTGGGTGCATAATTTTAAAGTCGTAGCATTTGCTGACTTTACGCAGGGGTAGTTTAAAGTCAGAACTTTGTTTGAACAAACTAACAAGTTACAAACTAATATAAACCAAATCTCATGAAGTTAAACCAAATACCGGAAAACGAATTTGATGAGATTCCGAACTTAAACCAAATCAAAATGCTGCCGAATTCATAAATAAAAGTTGGGAAGTCATCAAACGATTTATAGGTACGGGAAGAACCGCACTGATTATCTCCGAGGCCTCCGCGATTGGCTGTCGCTCTCATTATGCGAAAGAAACAGCCAGTCGCAGAGACCTCGCCTATACGCGTGACGTCACAGCCAGGCTGCCTTCTGGTCTGTCTATGCGAAAGAGAGAGACAATCCCGGTGGCCACAGTATCACTCGTTGCTCTTGTGATGTTTGTGAGCGGCTGAAGAATCGATTACATCTTTTCAGTTAATGACACTCACGTGATCAAAACATCAGTGAGTCATACATTCGTTATTGACCTTTTGAGTAGTTTATAAGTATTTTTATACTCTGTTATACTAGCTATTGTACCAACGTTACTTGTTACACGGTTACATTTTATTGTTATTGTATCTTATATGCACCTTTTATTCATGTAATTTTGTTGTCTATACCATTTCCCAATATGCAAATGAGGTCCTAAAAAAGGTTGCTAATAGGTTTTATACACAGAACAAACAACACAGAATCTTAGAACGATTCAAATGCTCTTCGTGTTCGTTTCCTCCTTGTTCGAGACTGATCAATATTTTATCAGGTGCCAGCAATGATCACAAAACGCTTCTATTCAACTAGGTTTTCCACTGCCAGCACCTCCCAGCAAATGTTTTTTTCGTAAGGCAAATGTACTCAAAACAAGTATATTGCTATATTTTGTCAAAAGTATCTCATTTATACCATGAACTCATCAAAATAAGACCGATGATAACTGCCAAATAAAAGTGATGTAAAGTAATGATAGGAGTAGGTTTAAGTATACCTACCTATAATTTGTCTCGCTACCAACTTTTCCACCATGTACACAAACTCCGGATGGGACATGTGTTAAGTATGCCGAATGACAGTTGGCCGAGGAGAGCGATGTTATTCCTCCCATTAGGGTCACGAAGAGGAGGAAGACACTCTCAGACTGTGTTCCGCTCCTTCCGAAGAAAAATCAGGAAAAACCGTTCTTCAGTGTCATACATTAGTAAATAACGAACATTATATTACTAATCATTGTTTGTTTATTTCATTATCCAGACATATTAACCGGTTTGTATCACAAATTAACTAGTATATTAGGTATAATTATTACTTATTATGATATTTTTATTATTATCATCTGCTCAGTTTTAGTTTAAAACATCGCGTGGTACTTTACTAGTTTACGTGATTATATTTATTATTGTCATGTGTTTAATGCAATAAAAACGCGGGTGGAAGAACACGAATTAAAAATGCCATAACCCATAACATATTATACCATTATAATAATATGTTGCGCGCATGCATTTGAAAAGTGTTAAAACAAATTATTGTCGAGTTTTACATCAATACATCTCGTATTTTTTCATAGATTCATGCTAATGATGAAATCATTAATTATTAAGAAATCGCAAAAGTGATTTTGCTCTCTAGATTATGTCCGTTGGAATACAGTCGAAAAGTCGTAAACAAAGTTATTTTTTCGTGGAAACATTGGTTCTTTGCAGGTTCATATCCTAGTAATATTAGTCATTTTATAATGCCATCAAAGGTGACATACAAACAAGCGGTATTTGTTTTTGCGTAAAATGATTAATAAAATTTTTGGTCGATATTTTTTAAATTTCGATATGTTGTAGGTAGAAGGAATGTGATGATAGAATCAATTCTTTAAAATTTTAATACTTTCAAAACAATATCAGTAACACTGATAAATTTATAAAAAAAATCACGGACAGTAAATAAATAATTTTATATATACTATAAACAGGGTTGTTAACAGACTATTAAAGCCTCTGTACATGAATTTATTTCCGCCAATTTAAAATTTAGAATACCAGTTTTGGAAGATCTCAAAAAAAAAAAAAGAAAATGGTCCGACTAAATAGGCACAATAGTAAAGAAAAGACGCATGACCGCAAAAGTAAAGATTGTCGACAATAGCCTTAGCCACAAAACTAAACGCAAGAGCAGACATGTTAAAAAAGTAAAAATTGACGGAAAGCAGCCAGCGACAGGAGGAAATTGAACGGTATGAAAGATGCCATTATCCTGAAGTGCAGGACAAATAGTGCAACCTTGTCAGCACGACTTTAAACTAGCAACAAAGAATACCTAATTAAAAAAAAGATGATTCTTATCAGTATACTCATTGCAAAAAAATGCAAAGTAGTCAATTTTTATAGTTCCGTTGTGAGGAGACGGTGGCGTTATAGGTATTGTATTGGTTTATCTAAGATAACAGTCAGTTGAACTTCTACATTGAACTTGACATTGGTGCTATTTTTACTACCAACTATCAGCAGTGCACGATTCAGCAGTATGTAATCTAGTACGGCACGACAATCTTCTGTAAGAAGCGGAATAAGTACTATTCTATGTATCTCGTTACCGCACTTTGATATCTATACGAGGTGCTGGCGTTCGGCCAATATCATAATATATCTCCAAATGTGATGATCACGAGCAAATAAAATGATTGCATTATTCAAAAGTTGGGTGTTTCGTTGCTGAAGAATCAATTCGAATCTTTTTTCAAACTCAAACTGTAAATTTGCCTAAATTCTTTCACGGAGAAAGCATGTCGAACTATGAAGGGATTCACAACTTTTATTAGCTACTCATCATCAGTCAATTATTCCGACAATGTTTTCAAATGAAAATTGTGTCAACATTATTCTTAATATCTATTTTATTACTCATAGTATATGGAATATACATGAGTCTTGTGATCGGATTTCAAAAAAAAAAATTGATTTCGCTGAAATTAATTATCTCGACGTTTTCGAGGGTGTAGATTCCAAAAATGCAAAAAAAAGTTTTAAAAATTCCGCGTACCCGTACGCGTACGCCAAAAATGTGTGCGCACCCATAACTCGTAGTAATTCTCATCCGATTTGATTGAAATTTGGTAGAACGGTTAGCCCCTCGATGTAGATGAGTCAGTAAAATGTTGAGATCTGTACCTTTAGGGAAACCCTCTTAAAGTATCCAAAGAAAATTTCACTTGTTCTAGAAAAAGGGCTAAAAGAGTAAAAAATAAGGATTTATACAAGTGCCTATTTCTAGTATTAAAAGTGTTGACGGTCGACATTGAGATCGGAAGTGAGTTGCAAGAGTAACCCACCTGAGACCAAAGCTAACTTTTGCAACTGACGCTTCGATAACAGGATGCTTGCAGACTGTATAAAAAAGTCAGTGAAAATTTAATGCCCTCTAACAAAATAATATGTACCTAATATGCTTTTAATGGATTTGTTTTCAATCACCTTCGGGCTCGCACACACGTAACTAACAATACCTATAGTTGGTCGCTTATTAAATATTTTTATAATAATTTGTATTCATACAGTGAACAAAATGCACCAAATGACAATTAAGTGCACAATAAAGCGCTCGTGCGGTTGGTAGGATGGCCGTATTGGCCGTGTGAAATGTTGGTGCTGCCGTGTGACACTAGTGCCATTTTGTTTATTGATTTGATATTTGCTCGTTGACCATTTATTCATTACAGTAAGTAATGTCATGAAATAATTATTGACATCGTAGTAATTATTATAAAACGAACAGTTCGTACTACAACCATAATACACACTGAGCTCCAATACCAGGTAAGTACTGAATAATTGAAATGTTTGTTTTGTACAAGTACCTCTTTAAAGTAATTATTCCGAAGTTATTTTTATTTGAAGTGTTATCATTTATTTCACAACGGGAGTTTTATAATCTACATAATATTTTAGTCCGTTTATTTATATTTTTGTAAGAGCATCAATCATAGAAAACATACATTAAGGTCAGATATTAATATGCCCAGAGCCGTACAAAATGCTGGAGAAGGTTCTTAAATACAATTTGCTGCATTAACTTTAATATATTTAGAGCTATTTAAAAAACTCTATTTTTTTAGGATCTTCATACAAATTTCTCAAAAAGACAGTAAGCCATCTTTTGGAAACAAAATTACTCATGTAAACGTTAAATGGAATCTTGGTATTACAGTATGAAAATGTAATAAAATAATTGTAGATTGATTTGTTATACATATAAATGTTATTCAAATCTTATTATACTCAATAAATAAAGATTTAATGAAAAAAATTGCAAAATGATTCCTCCATTTTGAAGTTTGACAGCGGCTTTTATACTCATAGCACATATCACCCTCTATGGGTGGAATGCCTAATTAATTATCACACATGGGTGTAGGGAATGTAGCTAAGATTCAAACCATATAGCTCTCTCTATGAAAACTTGCAAATTATGTCGGTAGGTTCGTATAATATTATGAGGTCGGTAAAACAAAAATTGTAAAAGTGTCATTCTTCTTTTTCTGTGCTTATGTCAGTTAAGCAATGAGAAGCTAGACTAGAACCTGTTTAATTACCTACCGACCAAGCCTGACAATCGGAATCAAAAACGTAAAGCATGACGGGTATAAGCTAGTATAGTATATTTTAGTAAACACGTGGAAATCATTTGAAGGTATGTATGTTTATATCAAGTATAATAATTTTTTAAGTTCGTCCGTAACTCGTTATTTTCTTGAAAGTCTAACCCCATGCGAAATATTATGGTACGAATGGCAAAACCAATCCGTAAGACAACTGTTGCTAAGTGAGAAAATCTGGAACTGTCCGCAGTTCTCAATGCGGTAAAGTTAAGGTACCCCTCAAGGGACGATATAACTGATTTAGAGCAAAATCAAACAATTAATGACCCTTTTTCTTTGCTCCTCGTCGGACAGCTTTTTTCTCCTAGTAAACCCATATACTTATAATATTCACTACCTATAAAATAATAAGGTATACATTATCAGAAGATAGCTCAGACCCTAGAAAAGCTCACTATTGAATTTATTTAAATGTATTGTTTGTATTGATCTGTATGGTTGGGGGAGCTTTATGTCTATATTTGAGTCAAGATTCCTACCTCCTTATAGATATTCGTAATAAAACTTGTTCTTTGGTATCTTTGCAAATTTGCACAACCAAACATTATAAAACCTTCGAAAAATATGGTTCTTAAGGGCATGTGTGAAAAGTTAACGAATAATTGATTGAAATTAAAGATTAGGTATAGGATCGGCGCAAAAAAATCTCATCAATATTCTGGTTGCGACAGAATACGGATCCCGACCCGATACTAAATTTATAAATCTGTAACCAGATGTGGCTTATCTTATGGGAAATATGGAAAAATCTTATAAGATAATTTATACTTACAAAAATAATTATGGAGCCAACTAAGTACCTACTGGACTATTGAATCAATTCGTGTTCGATTTAAAGAGGCGAATTGTTGTATATTTGAACCAGTACGGGCTTTCGATCGTCTTCGTTTAGTGGGAAATTTGGGCTAATCTTATCGCTGAGAAAAATTTGATAATGCTGTACCGGAAATATTTTTTTAAAATTTTTATTTCCATCATCAATACAAATATACTTATTAATAAATATACATATTATTGTTGGAATTTACTGCAATAATTTAATTGTTTAATAAGTATGTACCTATATGTTTTAGAAATAAAACATGCGTTAGAATCATTCATCCATCTTATTACAAACTTTTAGACAAAGTCTTTCGTCATCACGTTAATACTCAATCTTTATTACTACGTATTTTTTAACAATGACTAACAAAGTGCGTCAAAACTGTTAGGCTCACACAAAATAAATACCTAATAAAATAAAAAATATATATAGGTACGAAAACAATACTGCGAACTGAAATACTGCAAAATGTGTGTCAACATTTTTCATAACCTATTACGTAAGAGTATTATATTCTTAACTAGCTTTCCCGACAGACGTTGTCCTGTAGTCCTTATTATGAATATTGATTTCAAATTCGTAATTTATACAAAAATACGTTTAAATTTTATTAAAAATCTGCGTAAAAATGTTTTGAAACACAATAACTGTTGTCAAGTGAATGAATATTGTGCTGTTATGGAATTTTTTTACAGATGGCGTTGTTGTCAGTAAATCCGTTCCATAATAACTTAAATATTATATTGTTATATTATTTGCTATCCATTTTTCGAATCTCTAATATAAATTAAAGTCGGGTTAGTGCGAACACCTTATAACTCGAGATCAGCTCAATAGATTCTTCCGATGTGTGATTTATTAGATTCTCCACTCCGGATAACAGAATAACTAATAAAAAATTGAAAAATTGATAATGGATAGTATAAAATATAATTATAAAGTTAGTATGGAACCGACTTTCTGCGGCGAGCCAACGCCATGATGGTGGTTCCCTCACATTCTCGCATACGTGATTGCCGCTCTTACAGTAGCCCATCCCACTTACTCCAATTATTTTCATACAAAGTCAACATCGGGCACATGTCTGCGCGCGCATATTATATTCTCGCGTTGTTCCCGCCTGAATTTTGAATACGAATGAAATAAGGATGTTTTGGAAATTTTTAAATGTTAATAATTTATTAGCTTAACTCAATCGAATTAATTATGTATTTTTTATGGGGGCGCAGTGCATATTATGTACATATGAACGGGCCGCCTCGGGTTAGAACCACAGGACAACGTCTGTCGGAAAAGCTAGTTTTTAATAATTTTTCTGTTATCCGGAGCGGAGAATAATCCAATAAACCAAACATAATTAAAATCTTCTCAGCCGATCTCGAGTTACTAGTGTTCGCACTAACCTTTCTTTTCTATTCTAAGAAGTTCGTACAGTTTTTGTAAATAATTATTTGTTTGAACGAGTACACCGTAAGGAACATTGTGAACATGGTGGAAACGTATATACCTTCTTGAAAGTTGCAAACATGGTGGAAATGTATATCTTCTTGAAAGTTGCATATACATTATATTGATCTTTTAATCTTCTGATGTTTGAATTCGAGATGAAGTGAATGCATTGTAAAACATGTTAATTTACTATTTGTTTGTCGATGTAATCACATAACATGACGACTTCAGAAATTTCACGCAGTCATTGTTGCAGGTGTCGAGTATCTACATAGCCTAGGTAGCCGCGGCACTCAAACGGTCAACTACTTTTAGTGGTGTGTTTTTATATGAGCCGATAAACATTTCCTTATTGTATCGGTAATTAATGCTTCTGTTACATAACTATACATCTTTTTCTTTACCCATCACGCCGTTTCACGAAGGGGGTAGGAAGAGAGTACGGACTTCCATTCTTTAGTATCCAAACAAACCTCTTTCAACTCCAAATTCCGCATACGTGCTCTTCTGTTTCTTACAGGAGGGCCAAGTCAGGAGCAAAAGGAATAACTTTAAATCGTTGAAATGATAATAAATAATTTACAAATTGCAACAGATAAATGTAAATCAAATTAATCACCATAAAAACAAGATGTATTGACTTGTACCTACCTCCCTATTCTCAACTCTTCGACATTTGTCTCACCTGAAAAAGATAGAAGTTATATAAAACACCCAAAAACGATAGAAAATTTTGGACAATGCACTTGGTATGCATTGTATTAAAATAAAAACAACCTTTTGTATAACAAACACCATTACGTATGCCGAGAAATGCTTTAAGGTGAGTTTTTTTCTTCGTCTTAGTTCGCTCTCTGTTTAACCTCAGAGACCGAAGCCATTGTATCGTGTCATCTGTCAGTGTGCACAAGTCCTGCAGTGCTTCTTTGAATGCGTAAATGGGGCACTCATTTATTAGATCAGATTAAGATGAGTTGGAGGCCTTCATGCACCCATTTTCAAAAACTACGGGGCTTCCATTTCAAGTTACTATGAGTTTGGGTTTGGAAAAATTACCGTCACTCAATCAACTTCTTCCTCGAGAGAGCCAAAACCATCCACTGCTGGATGAAAGCCTCCGATGCATTCATGTCCAGACATTTCATTTTTTCCACGTTTGCCCATAGGTCAAAACTACCCACCCAATTTGGTTACTCGTCGTATTATTATATATTCCATGGTTTCCAGGAGAAACCGAATATCGAAAAGATTTGGTAAGGGTTGCGGGCTGGTAAAATCAATCCTAATCCATAGGATTGACACCGAATAATGACGTCTTACGCTCCATACAGAGTAAATCGGAGACTTCTAACCATCTTTCTGGCAACTGTCATCAGTCATCCATTAGCCTTGTATTCTCGAATTATTGTATTCTTCTATTATACTAAAGAAACGTGTTGCACGTAATTTTTCTCTCTGTAATGCTTATTGAGGGAGGAAATAATGTGTATCGTAGTTTTATATGTATTTTTTTACTTTATATTTTTACTGCTCTCTATGTTATCTATTTTAAAAGGCAATTTGCCGTTGATGAATAAATAAATATGATTCCCCTTTAACCCTCAGTTTAATCGAATCTAAAATCGGATCACGATTCCAGTTAAAATGTTTGAATAGTTTTTTTTGTCTAGTCTTATAAAGCATTCTTACTACATCATCGTTGAGATTCTTCCTAAGTCACTGACACGTTGTGTGAATTTGCATTATGATAATTGAATCACTAAATTGTAATTTTACTGTCGCTCAATATTTGGAGAACTTCCATAAATAACGAGGATGATCGTTTGCGGAATTTTCCGGCTATCTCGGCGTCTTTGTACCTATTATACGACATGCCTGTGTTCTTGCTAGAGATACGTCATCGTATTGAAATGCCGGTGAATTATACATATTATGTATACAAACTAGTAACAAAACCTATATTTATTTTCGATGAAAAACCTTAACCACTAGAAAAAAAATTTCATCCATATTTTTCATTTGATAAAACCAATACAACTACACTAACTACGAGTAATATTTGCCTTATTATAATTTTCGTCGGTTAGTCGATGGTTTCTATGAAAATCAATCACTAGATGCTTAATGACCTCCGGCTGGCTTGCGGTGTGCGGAGGGCCTTAAAGGGAGTATTTTTCAGAAAAAATAACAACACTAATGACTCTAATAATTCATGACTAATGTTCGATTTTTAAATGGAACAAACCACTACGGGCTTACGACCGTCTTCTACTGTTATTTCGAAGGCTGGCTTAGTGTGATCACTTTACGTTAACAACGTTCGCCATTAGGTGGTAATGTTTGTCTCCGAAACTCTTAATCATGAGAATTCTCAACATGTTCAACATGTCGAAAACTCTCATGTATGAAACAAGTAGAAATTTAATAATTAATGAAACATAGAGAAAAAAGGAGTATTTTTGTTTAAAAGTGACGTATTGGGGAAACTCGAAAACGATTTTTTTTATATATTTAGAACAATAAAGGTAGACCCCGTTTCTAAAGCGCTTGTGCGCTTATGTAAAACGGGGAAAATTTGTATGTATTGTTTAGAAAACAAATTTTCGGCCGGCCTTACTCGTCGATTTGCATATGTTTAGATAAATAATTAGAGTTTTTTTTTTGTTTGGGTTTTTGTTATTTTTTTTCTCACTTAAACGTGAAATACTAACAATGTCATTATTATCCATTGAGACACGCTACACAGAAAAACTCTTGTAGGTAATTGATCTAAAAATTATCGATGAGCAGAACATCCATTGTTTATGCGTACGACGTATTCTTAAAACTGATTTGACCGATTGTAAGCTTATTTGTGTCGAGTATTGTGTAGTTATTTTGTATGTGTGAAGTGTTTTAATATTATTATGTTATCGTTACGGATTTTCTGCGAAAACAAAACTACTACCTATATAATTAGTCGCCCGATGACACATGACATACCTTTATTTTCATATAAAATTAAGTGCCGTGAATTTATTGGATTCATTTCTCGCCAATCGCTCCGACTGAAACGTATTTCAGTTACTGAAGTACACTTATTTTAGCGTCATTTTTCAAACAATGATTTCGTAATAACTTTTTAACGCGTTAAACTTTTTTTTATTGTTATTGAAACTACAGTTGTAGCTCGAATTATTCTTCCTTTATCAAAACATTGTTCTTTTTTTTTCAATGTGAGTTTGCTCGATTATATCAGAAAAAAATAATATTGAGTTTGTCGAATGTTTTTTTAATGGTTTTCATATTATTTTGTTTCAGACCAACGAAAATGTGTGTGTTTTTTAATGTGATTAAAAACGATAAAAAATGGACCGGAATTCTGTGATAAAAATAGACTGAATATTAGTAAAATTTTAAGTTTTTTTTTTGTGATTTACTCGTGATATTTGGATAGTGTTAATTTATTATGTCGGTTTCTCACAGTGATTTCATAGTGGACTATTTAATATTTTTCATTTTCATCATCGGAACTACCATCTGGCCGCTATGGACCAGGAACAGAGCCCCGCAGACAAAGGCCAACTATGTCTTCGCCGCCGGTGGAGGAGTATCTATGGGTGCCATGATGATGTCCTTGGCCAGAGGCACATTGGGAGTTCGTACTTTTTTAGGTAAGCCCTTCCTCTTACCATAATAACCATTCCTATCGGAGATCGCCCATCATGTGTTTTATTCTAATGCAGTGTTTCCAAAACTCTTCTGGTCTAGGGACCCCCGTAGAGTCGTCCATTAATCACGTCAGTTTGTCAAATAAGAGGGGTGGGGGGAGGTTGTAGTGAGAATATCGTGTGTATTTATTTTTCGTAGCGAAACTGCCTATTAAATTTTGTTTTTTTTTACACGAATACACCTCCCATTTTGTTGAAATCGAGAAAAAAAATCGGCCGTAAAATTGTTGTCACTTTTTAAATCTCTGTTTTATTTCCCTTGGTCATCACATCACATCATGCATAAACGGCTGGACCAAGGTTTATATGAATGAAGAAATAATTTTGAGTGTTGCGAGCAAGATGAAGTTTAAGAAAACTTAAAGGACCTTAGTGTTTTTGCCAATATAAAATAACATATCGGGAGGTAGTTGGTAGAGCGTGCAGCGTGCCGACTATTTCCACTTTCACAATACTTGCATTTGCTTAGTGTAAAAGATGTCAAAAGTGTATTTTTGTGATCACTTAGAGTGAGCACAGATTCATTTAAATAAAAAAAATCTAATATTAAATTTTAATAGACGCTTGAAATCTGTCAGTTGTTTCAAAGTGCCCTGTAAACATCGTTTAAAACAGATGCATTACATTTGTTAAGTAGGTAATTGATTAATTTAATTTATCATAATACAATTCAAATCAATATTCATACTAAAGACAGGAATCGTCATATTTTTTGTAGGTATTTTATATTATACCGTGCGCGGGCCTGTTCAGTAGCAAACCCCAAATTTATTTTTGTTCCCCACAGACCCCCTGGCCCAATGGTACTCAACCTTTTTATTCAGCGGGCCACATACATATATTTTAAAACTTATGCGGGCCCCACAACCGAAACCGAAACTTTTTTAGACATATTAAAAATCTACTGTTTACTGAAGTTTGGCTTATTTTTATTATTTTTACACCTACACAGATAGTTAACACATATTCAACAATTAAAGAATGTGATTATTGACATAGGTTGGTTGGAAGAAATTGCCCCAGGCAATAAGCCCGCCAATTTTGGTTTGTTATTTTTGTATATTCATGCCAATAAAGTGTTTATTATTATTATTATTTTTTTCTAAAAAAAACAAAATATTTAAAAATTAACATACCTACATGTTAATATTAGTAATAAACTTTAGTATTCGTAATTAAAAAATCTAATATTGTAAGCTAAAAAAGCAGTTTCTTTACATTTTCACCAAGCAGGTTGCTCCGCTGCGTATATTTGTCCAGCGGCACTAAAAAGCTGCTCGCTTGGAACACTTGCGGGCGGAGCAGAAAGATACTTTAAGATCGATATTCTCAGGATAGGATATGGACTGCTGTTCCAATAAGAATATATGTCGGCATAACGTTGCAATAATGGTTCCGCTAGGAAAGACTGATTTTTTTCTTTCAAAATATTTCGATCCAAATAGACTCTTCTAGAAAGTTCTGGAATCTTATAGAACATTCTACGATCCAACACGAGCAGCCACGAACTCATCCGAAGTCAGCTGAACGACGCGCGATAATTCACGAACGCGGAGTTTCGGTTTTGCCGAAGGTTCGGCAGATTTTATGCCGAAACTCTATTTTTTTTGCCGAAACCGAACCTTCGGTCGGCCACTAAAAAATACCACTTAGGCTGTGTTAAGTGATCGCGCGACCATGAGATGAGCGATCAAACAATGTTCTCAATTTGAACTATCCGTCCGCGTTTATGAAATCCGTCGCGCGGACGCGCGAACGCTTTCCTGTTAGGAAACACGTTTAAAGTAGGTAGGTAATATTAGCAGCAAATAGTTGATTGTATTTTTAGTATCTATAAGGTATTCCCGAGATCGACATTTTGCATATTTGTTGTTTCATTGTTTTTTCATTGGAACGTTCGTAGTTTGTTGAAGTAAAATACCTACATCAAATTGGCTGTCATTTATCCTATTTACTTTGCCAAATTTAAAGAATGGAAAAAACAATACTGGCATATTTTATTCAAAAAATGTATCACATTCGACCAACGTTCGCTTATTTTACGGTCACCTATGTAGATCCATACGAACACTACTGGATGAGTGTGTGCAAAAAGCCCCTTTATCCAACTGTCGATTTGTTGAAGAGAAATATTTCTCGAGACAGATCAGCAGTATCAAGCCAAGATACGTGAGATTTGTATGGCCAGGTCTAGATTTTAAACGGTTTTTCAAACTTTGACGACAAAAAACACCAACTTAGAGGCTTCGCAGCATATATATTCCATATATGGATTTATACAGGATTCGGAGGAGAACATTTAGTGTGTCTGTGTGTGTCCCCCCTTATAACTTTTGATTCGCTTGATGCACAGATCCTAAAATTTCAGAAAATATTAAATACTTTAAGCCTACAAAACTTGTATACTCAGAATTTTTAAATTTTCTTTCAGTCAGGGGTAATCAACCTTTGAATTTTTACTTAATTTTTGCATATATCTCGAAAACTATAAAAGCTAGAACCCTAAAAATGTGTATGTATATAGAAAAATACAATATCTCAAATTATATTTAATAAAAAAGTTACAGGGTTTCTCAAACTTTTTTTTTATAAAGAAAAATATTTTTTTTATGACAAATTTACGAGTTTCAATGCCTATATTTCAGAATTTAAAGAAAAATCGAAAAACGCCGAAACATATCAACTAGATAATTCAATTTTCTATAAAAAATATATACATTATATCAGTACATCTCAAACTTTTCTTAAAAATTTAATTTATTGACGACATCGTTTCATACAATGAACATACCGACTTAGGCCATCGGCAGTTGGATCTCATGTATACATGCAACTAGGGATTGCAATCCCGCAATGCGGGATCCACAATCCCGCGGGATCCGCGCGTATTTAGGGCCTGCGGGATCCCGCAACAGCGCAATTGCGGATCCGCAAGCATCCAATTGCGTAAATTCATTAAAAGAAATGAAAAAAAATTTAACATCGAGTCATAAAGAAGACTCTCAAAATGTACAACTTATAGTTCCAGACGATGTTAATGCAGAAAACAATTTATTAACTATCAAATCAACAAATATGGAGTCAGAAAGTTCCTTTTCGGTCGTTAGCTACATATTAGTTCCATAGGAAGTAGGTTGGGAAATAACACCGATGATGCTATTTGTTTTTTACGATCATATTTTCAGAAGGAGAAGTGACTTTTTATTTGTTTTTTTTTAAATTTGATACTTTATACATGTACTTGATTGATTATTTATTTATTTAGCGTATGACCATTTAATCACAGTTTATATAATTCAATTAATAAGCACATTTTTGTTTTTCTAGTTAAATTGTCAATATAATAAAAATGATTAGAGCTTGATTGATTAATTGGTAAGAAAAAAAGACTATTTGCATAGTAGGTAATATGATAAAGAATACTGATCTGGTTATAATTACCTAAAATAAAGATTACAAATAATATTTTTAGGTGATAAAAATTGGTGTTATATGCGCTGACTTCCAACCAAGAGGTCACGGGTTTAATTTTTGGTTGGGTGTTTGTTCTATCAAATATTTAAAATTTTGTGTGTGTTTTAATCGTTTTTCACGTGAAAAAACCAAGGCTGGCCTGTTTCAGATTGGACGGAACCAGTTAACTAAAAAAATTTCCTCGGGCTGGAAAATTTCTACCGGCTATAATACTGATACCTTTTTTAATACAATTTATTTCAAAGAACTCACTATCAAATATTTATCAAAGAACCTACTACCAAATATATTCATATTGCTATTGTTTTTGGATTTTTTTTATTAAATAAGTAGACGAGAAGTCAAGTTTTATAATATCAATTATGTAGGTACATTGAGGTGTTTTAAATTTATTCAATTTTTGCAATTTTCAATAAATATTCGCTTATTACATACCATAGAAAAGGTTTTTTTTTCAATTCTATCTAACCGTGCGGGATCCCGCGGGATCCTGCGGGATTGGTGTCAATCCCGCAAAATTCCCGCGGGATTGAAAATGGTGCGGGATTGCAATCCCTACATGCAACTAGTTATAGGTATAATAGGTAAGGTGGTTTCTAATGAAAATTCTCTTCAGGTTTCGTGGAGTGGAATTATTGAGAACTTTTAAGATCGTATTTCGCTAAAAAGTGTGCCGGGGCGCACAGAAAAGCTTATCGGGCCGCATGCGGCCCGCGGGAAACAGGTTAAGTACCGATGCCCTGGCCCCTAAGTGATCCCATCGACCACTTTGGGTGCCGCTGTTTTAGATCCTGGGCCAGTCTTATAAGCAGGGTTGCCACCCGTCCCGATTCTGCCGGGACAGTCCCGATTTCGATGCTATTGTCCCGCATCCCGACGACCTCTGAATTTTGTCCCGATTTTTTATAACACGCCACTCGACAATTTTTGGTTAATAAAAGTTATTCGAGTTATTGTTGACGTCATTTGGTGCAATAAAAGTTATTCGAGTTATTTTTTGGGATTCTCATCGGACAATGGTCAAGTTAGCAAAATATGGTGATTTTTAAGTTTTTGGGCTGATTGTATTTGAATTAGAAACACATATTTAATTTAAATACAGATTGATAATGACAAAACTATAATAAAAATATAGTAGGTAATTAGGTTATTTAATGGAATTTTTAGAATATAAATTAAAAAAGAAATATTCAGACAGTCTTGGAAATGGGACAAGATGTTTTTTATTATAATTAATTTTGATGAGAATATAATTCTGCATTGTTTAGGAAAAGAAACCAAATACAGTAACATGTGGTGAGCGAAGCCACAGGTAACAGCTAGTATGGGGGCGTCCATTAATCACGTGAGCGCCAAATGGGGGGGGGGGGGGCTGGAAACAATCACGAAAGATCACGTAGGGGGAGGGGAAGTCTAGTGAGAAAATCACGAGCATTTATTTTTCTGATGAATTTGAAGAAAACCAATTCAGAAATTTAAAAAATTGACGATGAAGTTTAAAATCACATGTTTCGTAATTCTTTGTACTAAAAAAGTACACGTGATTTTCGGGGAGGGGGAGGGGGGTTTCCTGAAACATAACCAAATATCACCAGGGGGGAGGGGGGGGGGGTCTAAAAAGTTCCAAAAAAACATCACGTGATTAATGGATGCCCCCTTTCCTATAATCGGCTGAATGTCCCGATTTTATTTTTTCGAAAGGTGGCAACCCTGCTTATAAGTGATGGGAAACTGTCTGAGATTTTAAGTGAACTAAAAAGCTGCCATCCCTATTACCCCCTTCCTCCTCAAGGTCAAGATTGTTCCTTCATTATCTTTTGTATAAAAATGATTAGCTGTGCGTGCGTGTGTCGAGAACGGTTGGAAGCTGATCTGGCTTAATTTGGTTTCGAATTATAATTAGCTCAGGGTATTTATAAACGGTGACAATATATGGGAAAATTGCGAGGAAGAAACAAAGTCTTCCTACTTATCAGATGCCTCAAAACAGAGATCGTTATTTTTTTTTGTTGTGAATTACTGGAAATTAAGAATACTTAAGACATATCTAAGTGTTATGACGTTAACCAAGTCATCTTGTTTTATTCAATTCTAAAAATTAATTCTTATACCCTATAACTGCCATCTATGGAATTACATTATAAACTCTAACGTTTCTCTAAGTCTACTACTAATTTCCATAGATGCCTCTTATTAACTGTGTTCTGGCATTGTTTAATCTTGAAATTTCAATGTTTATTCAATAATGAAAAATCTAGTTTCGCATTAACCACATACCTAATCTTTGATGTTTGTTGCAGGTTCCCCATCGGAGTTGTTCTACAGGGGCAGTGGTATGTGGGAGATAGTGTATGGGATGGCCCTGGCATTCCCTATCGTCTCCCTCTTGTTCATTCCAGTCTACTACCCTCTGGGTATCACATCCATCTACCAGTACTTGGACTTGAGGTTTAAATCCAGAGCCGTGAGATGCTTAGCTTCGGCCACATATATTTTCAGACAAGTTCTCGTGTTGGGAACTGCTATATTCACACCCTGCGTGGCCCTCAATACCATCCTGGGGCTGCCGTATTGGGCATCCATCATTGGGATAACCAGCATTAGTGTTTTGTTTACGATTTTTGTAAGTATTGTGTCTGTAAAATTATTCGTCAATCTATGTATATGTGTTCAGTTCACACTTGTAATTTTTTTATAAGTACTATCACACAAGATAGGCTCCTTCGTTTGTAAAGAACCATTTACCTGAATACTTTCCTTTTGATCTAGTACAAGATTCTAGTTTAACCTTGATTTTAGTCATATTTCTACAGTACCTAATAGTAATTTTCACCATGTGTAAAAAAAGTTTACATCATAGTGAATATTTTTTTTTTATAAAATGAATCTGTGCTCACTCAAAGTGAACACAAATACAAATTAAAATAATTAAAAGTACCTACCTAATTGTGGCAACCACAACCTTATAATTCTGACAGAAAAAAGGCACCATTGCCGCCATCTATGGAAGAAATATAAAAGTACACAGAAATACTCTGTTTTTTTTGTCTCTCTCTGTGGTTCATAATATGCAGAAGTAAAATATTTTCATAATAATATAATTTTTGCACTTGACGATTTTATTTTTAGTATACTTAAACTTTAATAATAATTATTATTGATAATAACTTGATTATTTTCATAATTATTAATTTATCTCTGTTAGTTCAACTTTCTATATTAATATTATGTATTTAGCGAAGACAAGAGAATGTATGTAAGAATTGAGAAAAATAATCTTTTCATTTTTCAATATCTTCATAATGTTATACAATCTCAGCAAATATGGGATCAAAATCCCATGATATAGTCTTTTGGCTCATTACCTTCTCATTTGCCCACTTCATGATTAAATCAGTCTTTCAATGGTTTCAATTCAATCTCTAAATTAAATTTTAACGTAATGAGTATGTATGGATTTTGCATTAAAGAATTAAGAGAACTCTAGCATAAGTCTGAATAATAATCATTTATTATCTTGAAACTTTCATATTATATTTTGACTTGCAGGGTGGACTAAAAGCGGCCATCAAGGCAGATGTCATTCAAGGCACAACCATGATTATCATCAGTGTTGCCATTTTAATACAATGCTGTATAGAGGTGAAGGGCGTATCACCAATCTTCACTATACCATACGAGAGGAATAGGTTGCAATTTTTCAAGTAAGTTTCATGACTTTGTAATCAAAATCAGGATCTTTACACTCTATTTGATATCTCTTCTGCAGGGCACATTTAATACTCTTGGATGTTAAGATTAAAATGGCATACATTGTTTTCAGGTTCACAGGCAATCCTACAGATAGAATTGACACGTTATCAGCTACATTGGGCCAACTCTTTATGTCCTTATCTCTCTACGGATGTCAGCAAAATTTCGTTCAGAGATACTGCAGCATGAAATCTCAAGAGGATGTTAAAAAGTAAATAAAACATATTTTTGATCATAATTAAGGCCACATTTGGCAATTTGTCTTAACTCACAGGAAGCTGGAAAAGCCGTTTTACACCTTTTTAACCTCGGCTATTTATTTATTTATTGCATGAAGTTCGAAAATTGTTTTCTATGATGTTTTTACTTGATTTTATTTCTAATAATATGTGCATATTGTTTGAACTTTGACGACTCCAGGAGGGTTATTCTGCATTTCAATCACACCAAGATTTTGGTTGCTATACATAAAAATAATTCCATGTAGGCCTATTTTAAATCCGGTATTGTTTTACGAAAAAAAGGTATGAATAAAAATTAATACAACTATTTATAGTCAGTGTTGTCACCTTAGTAAAATTTTTGACCCAAACAAAATTAAAAAAAAGGTCATTCACAGCATTGACGGTCGTTATTGAGTTTCATGAGCAATTTCCCAGGTGACTGAAAATATGAATAAATAAATCAACATACTCCTTTTGTGACCTTTAGGGACATAGGGAGGCAACAAGAGCTCTTCACTGGGGTCGATCCTGCGCTATTGCGATGATCTCCTCCCACACCATGTACAAATCCCTGGATACTTTGTAAATACCTAATTTGTTTATTTTTTAGAACTCTGTCCCTAGTGTCTCCCCTGTTGATTGGTCTCTTCAGCTTGTCGTGGTTATGTGGCATGGGTATATTTGCAACTTACGCAGACTGCGACCCGCTCACTTCTAAGCAGATCAATAAAATGGATGAGATTTTACCTTTCTTTATGATGGATAAGTTCCAATACTTTCCTGGAATCATGGGACTCTTTCTGGGAAGTTTATTCAACGGAGCTCTGAGGTATGCAGTTAAAAGATCATTCTTAAGATGTCTTGTTCAACACTTTTGTATACTTACTCATTTTATACAATATAATTGTAGTATTTCAGTGTCAAACATAAACTCCGTAGCGACAGTGACATTTGAAGACTTTTTGTCACACACACCAGCATTTAGCAATCTCAAAGATACTCAGCAAGTCATCGCAATCAAGGCTCTGGGAGTAGTGTATGGCATCATAATTATGGGGATCAGTTTCTCTGTGAGCCTTCTCTCAGGAGTTATGGAGAGTGGTATTCTTATGACATCAGCTACTTCAGGACCACTTCTAGGAGTATTTTTGCTGGCGATGTTCATTCCTTGCGCATCCTGGAAGGTAAAATGAAAATATTATTGTATGAGTATAAAACGTTGATTGAACAGGGAAAAATGCTTAATGGGTACAGAATTTTTACGATATAGAAAATCTTTCATACAATCATTTGTTCTAAGTTTAGGTAATTTCTTTGAAATTTTTTTTTTTTTTTTTTTTTCTTTTTAAAATTAATAAGTTTATTCATTTTTATAACATTTACAATGAAACAAAATAAAAGCATACAAAGAATTTACAAAAGTGGTTTTGTTTTGCCACCTCACTAGGCAGAGCCTGTATCGAGGTTGACAATTAAATAAACTGATGAAAAACAAATAAACATTGATTAAAGAATGAAAAACATTCAATCAAAAAGTAAAAAAAAACATAAGATTTAATCAAAAGTCAGATAAACAAATATAAATTATAGTTACATAAATCAACAAGAAGCCAAAAGTCAATATACCGATATTCAGAAAAAGAATTGGCCAACAGACGCTATACACACAACAAAGTCACACAGAAAAACGTCAGTTTCGGTAGTAAAAATAACATTCTACAGCAGCAGAATTCGCTCATCAACAACGAAGAAAAGAACATTTAGTATGTAAACGAGACACAAATATCAATTAAAATAAAAATAAACCGGAATTTGATGAAGTTTTCAATTACACATTTAATCTATGTTCGCCGCTTAGGGGGCGTTCAAGTATTACGTAACGCAATTTGGGGGGGAGGGGGGGTCTTGCAAAACGTTACTGTGCGTTACGAGGGCGGGAGGGGGGGGGGGTTTGAACAACTCGTTACGTAACGGTATTTTTTTTCTTAAATAAAAAAAATTGGGAAATAAATCTTCCAAGTTGGGCAATCCTTTTCGTTTATGTTTTACGGGGAATCCCTCGATTGTACTGTACGTCATTTTTGTTTTTTTTTCTCCGAAGTTGGACACCCTTTTCGTTTATGTTTTACGGGAAGTCCCTCGATTGTACTGTACATCATTTTTTTTCTCCGAAGTTAGCAAAGGAACCCTTTTCGACAATGTTTTACGGGAAGTCCCTCGATTGTACCGTACGTCATTTTTATTTTGTTCTCCGATGTTAAAGCTTTTGGTGGAAACACGTAGAATGCCGAATCCGACCTGCGCCGACCGGCGCAAAGAATGTTTCTATGCAGTTGAATGGGGATACGCACAGCAAAAGCAGAAACCTGCTTTCCGGCATGCCCATTTAAATGCATTGAAACCATAGACAACATTCTTTGCGCCGGTCGGAATCGGCTTTCTACGTGTTTTCACCCTAAGCGTAAGAATTTTTCGCTCTGCGAAAAAAGGAACCTTTTTCGTTTAAGTCTTACGGGGAGTCCCTCGACTGCATTGTATGTAATTTTTATTTCGCCCTCCCAAGTTAGCAAATCTTTTATTTTTTACGGGGAATCCCTCGACTGTATTATACTTACGTCATTTTTATTTTATTTTCGTTGTCAGCATTCGTTAGTGGTCAAAAGGGGGGATTTACATCATCAACTGGACTTGCCAACGCAGCTATGCCAAAATTTGGAAAACAGCAAAAGAAAAAATAAAGATAAATTTATGGAACATATAAATAGTAGGTATTTTTTTCTCCGATGTTAGCAAAGGAACCCTTTGAAACCCTTTTATTTTTTTACGAGAGTTCAGTAAAAAAATAGTCTCTTGGGTGTTACGTAACATTTAGGGGGGGGAGGGGGGGTACAGAAAAACGTTACGGCGCGTTACATGGGGGGGAGGGGGGGTCAAAAATCTTCAAAAATTGCGTTACGTAATACTTGAACGCCCCCTTATTTAAATGGTGTCTTACCATAAAAGTGGAAATTGTGTACCAGGATTCCATCTCGTGACCTTCAGTAAGCTGTATGCACGAAAGCCGAACTGACACTGAACTTTAATGGTCAATTCACATTCAACCAATTTGTCATGGCTCTTATTTATATTTTTAAAAAAAAGAGCTTTTTAGAATTTATAGACTGATATAAATTTTTTTTTCATTAATTGAAACGAAGTGGGCGATGATAAAAAGTTGATTGAATGGGTCAGAAAATATTCTGAGTCATTTGTCGATACTTAAATATATGGAACCTGATTAAAAAAATGGGAATATGGAAAAAGCGCAAGATCGAGTTGTCTCCATATGAGTGCGATAATGATTTTATTGGCTTATTTTTATTAAAAACTAATGTTTTTCAATATCTTAATGTTTATTTTGGTTTGCAGGGAGCTATAGCTGGAATGATGTCGTCTCACATAGTCATACTGTGGATCATGGTTGGGCATTTCATTTACGATACGAGAGATATCGAAATGTTGCCTTTAGTTACATCTGTAGGTTACATGTTATTGAATTTACTTACACCATATTACTAACTTTAATAGCAATACTCTAAAAGTTGATTCTTTTTTAATTTTTAGGGTTGTTCTAATGAAACGTTACAAGCATCAATAGCACCACCTCAGTATCCTTGGCCAGTAGCGTTTGCTCCTTTAGAAGTCAACTCGTTCTTTCATCCGACTAATGAGACCAAAACTCCCGTACTTGACGAGACGTAAGATTATTTAAAATTTTTACAAACTGTTTTTAAGTATAAGTAGTTTGTTCTTAAAATACTAATTATACCATATTTTGCAGGAATCCTCTTCTCCCAGTTTATATGATGACTTATTTATACTACGCTCTCTTGGGAACTATAATCACTGTGGTGGTTGGCGTCCTGGTCAGTATGATGTTCAAAGTTCAGGAGAAGGATCTTTACGAAGAAAAACTGTTGCATCCTTTGATAGTGAAGTTGTTCAAAAGATTTCCCGGCTATTTAAGAAGGTTTACGATAAGTGATTCAGTGGCTGAAACAAATGGATGTGAAAAAGTTAACAGTTTTAGTAAAGAAATTGATAACCCAGCCTTTGAGATGTGTGATAATATCAATGGTAAACAACACTCGATTTCGGTCGAAATGACTAACGAAAAGTCAAACGAACATCATAGTACGAGTAGTAATGGTGATGTAAAAATTATAGTGCCTCAAAAATGTGATAGCTTAAATAATAATAAAAATGATTTGAAAATCCTTAAACCTGATTATTATAGGACTTTATCTGAAGATTAACAGAACACCCATTAATATTGATTTTTAGAAAGATTAAAATTATTGTTGTTTTAAAAAATATATTTTTTGGATGGCTTTTGAACGTTTTCAGTCATCAGGCATGTTGCAATATTGTTTTTTTTTTAATTTTTTCATGACTTTGCACCTATGCGGGTTCAATTTAAAAATAAAAAAAAAACCATCTATGTTAATATTTTATACATAATTGTTAAAAAATGAAGTTATTTGAATGATGTTTTTATAAGGTTCTAGATTTTTAAATGGATGAAGTGCGTATTTACTTGTTATTTCTTAAATCATTTAATTTATAGGGAATCTCCTTGTTTTGTGATATTGCTTTTGAGCATGTTTTCAACTATAATGTATAAGAAAATTTGAAATCACATACTCTCTTTGTGTATTGTGTGCAAGAAATCGGCTAACAATTGTGAGAAAAAAAAATGTTTAAATCAAGCGATGTGTGCAGATGGCAAAGTATCATATAAAATATTTACCTAGACACACAAATTTTCTTGTACAAAGATATTGAGAGCATCTGACGGTGAAAATGTCATTGGTTTAATTTTCTTAAACAAAATCATTTTAGACAAAAAATATGCGATATTGGAATCGAACTGATGAAAAGTATAAACAATGCTCTAGACCTATCATTTCCACTAAAATTTAAAGGGAAAGCGAATGTGGGTGGGATATTTATTAATAATGCCAAATGATAGTGGACGAATGAGAAATATAAAGGTGGCCCATGAAATTTCTCAAGAATATGCATAGTGGAGTGCTAAATTTCTCTCTCTATGCTTCCGAGTGTGGGGTAAAAAGGGGTAATTAGTAAATAAGTTATGTCTTGCATATTATGTGCTTATTCAAGACTGATAACTGTTGTCTGTGAATTTTTTACAAATTAGTTAAAAGTTTGTCTTTGAGTAATGAACTACTTTATATTTTTAAACTCTTTTTGAATATATGAATCCACATTGTTTATTTTATTACCATAATAATTCAGTAAATTTGGGTTTGATGCAGTCTATTCTTCCAACAAGATATTATACAATAACGTAACACGCTTCATATTATGTGACTTATTTCTTACAACACCGCCATCTCTTGGATTTTTTTTACAGCTACGCAACTATAGAGGAATTGTTTTTATTACAAACTTATGACCCGTGGAACTTCATCCCGCATCCGAATCAACAATAATTATTGCATAATGCAATAAATTATTATTAGTTAAATTGAATTGAATTTTTGTAAGAAGTCAGAATTATTTTTTTATCCTGGGTAAGGTCGAAGTTCGATGGGCGGGTCAGCTTGTTAAGAATAATTGTAAAACAAGCCTTATATATCTGCGTGTCTGAACTAAAAGTTGCAAGATAAACTTTGTTAAAAACGTATCATTTTTATAATAATTATTGTTTAAATCGTCCTACATCTGTGATTATTTACTTGCTTATTTACAGTATTATGTTTTTAGATTTCATTTTTATAATAATATTTTAGATATAAGGACATTATTACATTGTGATGCTTAATCATTGTTTTAATTTATTTTAAGATCATTCATAATATGTAACAATTAATTATTAAGAATGAGTTTGTCAAACTTGACTCTCCTCTAAAATATTTCAATTATAGCCACTGTCTGTATTATACATTTATACCAAATAGACTTTTTAAGTAGTCAAATAATATGCATAATGTAAATAACAGAAAAACATCATTTTATTGGCAATATGTCTACTGATTTTAATGAAAAAAGAAGTTCTTTTGTTTATCAATTTCAAAGAACACAGCATATCATACATTCTGTATCACAATATTCTGTCTTTGTGATGTGCTATTAAGTAGTGTTCTATTTTTTAAATTAAAATTTTATGTGTCTATAAATCAATACTTGAGTCATATTATTTGTATTGTCAATGATTTTTTTATTCAAAACAAGTAAGTATGTTTTTTTTAAAGGTTGAAATATTGACCCACTTAATACAGAAAATCAAATTAATTACATTTGTCATTTGTTGTAGATCATTGTTAATTATAACCACAAGTTATAGAGACCAGACCATAAAATCACTATATTATATTATTTCATAAAAAAATTAAAACATCATAATTTCTATTGTGAATAAATTATTGATATCAATAAGAATAAAGTTCCTCTGATTTTTTAAAAAATGTAGGTTTTTACCTATAAATTTTGTTTCATTTTGTAAATAATAATTAATAATTAGAATTAAATATTATTTTGATATAACAGTCAGTTTAAGTATAAATATAAAGCAAAAATGTGCTAAACTAAAAAAAATATATAATTATAGTAAGTACCGAGATATGAGATAGGTATGTCTAAATTTGATGGTGAATGCTCTTTGTGCCCTTAATGTATTGTGATAACTTTGGGCGTAATTGGGCACAGCCCAACAAAAACGAGATCACTTAAAAGTGTGATAAAGCTATTTATATGAAAGATAGATTAAAGTTATAGTATTTTGTTCTCCTCTATTAATTACATACTTACATGGATATAATCAAAATTATGTAATTATTAGCTCTAAGATTAACAGGTACTTAAATATTTTTACATTTTCTAGTTCCAATTTTTACTCAACATTGTAGTTATTTCATTATGGAAAAAAATCAACAGTCTTGTGAAGATTGTTACAGAACGCAACGTGATATCAGAACACACATCTGTAATGAACTCTTATACTTTGTGTTCTTATTAAAAATTCCTTTTACACTTGAATATGTTTTTTTTTGTATATTAGGTATATCATCAACCTTTATATGCTTGCAAGAATGCTAAAATTGTCTTTTCTTATGTATGGCTCGGGAGCATGGATAATGAAAATATATACTATTACTGAGAAGAACTGATTTCAGTAGTGAGATGTTGAAAAATAACAAGGTTCGTGAAGTTTCATATCTGGGGCATGGAGAAAAATGTGGAATCCTCCAATTTATTTTGATGTCAAAATAGACAGAGATACTTATATCATTCCCATCAGGTCGTCTCTGTTGAGGTACTCAAGTACCCTCCACTTCCATGTTTAGAAAAATCCAGGTGCATCCTTCATGACCAGGACTAGGGGCATAATATTCCGTCCCTAGAGACCCCATATGTATGTGTTAGGCTACAAGTCACCCTGAGATTGTCTGGTGCAGGGAGCCTCCGTTAGTTACTAACCTACCCGTTGGCCACACATTCTTCAATGCTGTTTGAATGTCACCATGGATTGGGGATTTTTGGACACATTCCGGAATGATAGGACTAGGTGATTATGGATGGAGGGCTTTAAGAAGGAAGGAGAACAGAATAGAGGTGTAGGATATGCTCTGCATGCAATGCACCTTATACTCTCATTTGCTAGTTGGGCCTAGCATCCACTGAGATTCTACCACAGTTTCAACAGGGTGAACCCTGTGATGTAAGTGATGGAACCCACGACTATGTAAGTGAGAGTAGAGTTTAAAAATACAGAAGCTTGTATATTGCAATTCTAGTGCTTACTTACATATTAGAATAATGGGAAGTTTTCTGGGGAGCTTCCAACAATACACACTAGGTGGCAGAACTTCTAATCAGGTCTATTGTCAAATTCAGTGCTGCCAACGTAGAGATGTTTTTTTCAGTGATGCCAACGTTGGGAAGTTTGTTTTCCATTGTGTTGCTAAGAAGTTGTTGATTGAGTTGCTAAGAAGTTGTTGATTTTGTTGCGCATAAATTTGAGATTAAATCTCAGGGGTGCTGTTCTGTATTTTTTAATTTGTATTTAGGTAGGTATATAAAAAAAGATGAACAATTTTATTTGTAATAGTATGTAAAAAATGTACAATGATTACTCTAAACCTATTGTAAGTTATCATGTATAATAATATATAAGTTGTTAAATTTGAAATAAACTAGAATGATATTTTGGAGGTTAGATTGTGAGCGACCATAAGAAGAAGAAGAAGAAGTAAATCGCCCCCGTTGGCAACACTGAATTTGACAATAGACCGGATTAGCAAGGGCGCCTCTAGCGGCACAAAAAGGAAAAAAAACATCCCATTATTGATTTCGTTTTTTAGGGTATATTTTTAAATACTCCTACTCATAATATGAAGTAACAATACATTCCTGCTATTGCGGTTGCATAAAATATATGTGGTAAAGAGTAAGTGTTAGCCTTGTGTCTCCTGGACAAAGATGTTGCATAAATTAAATCGTCTCTCAAATGCCAGACACGAAACCAAAGTGTAATATTTATAGCAGCATCCACTAAAGGGCCGTTTACACTTTATTAAATTACAGGTGCGAGTTGCGGGTTAAAATTGCAGGTCAACTAACAGTGAGTGTCAAATTTTATGAAGTGCGGGTTAGTATGAGTCCAAAATTGATTTACAAACTGATTGCACGCACCTTCATTTGCGGTATATGTGCTGCGCACGTGAGGAAGGAGGGCGGGGCGAGGCTACTTGCATAAAAATAGAAACCACTTCTACCACTGTTAAGTTCACTCGCAGTTCTGTCCACATATTGTGTTTACTACTTGTTACTTTGCACCCATACTCGCACGTGCTACGGCCAATTATTTAGGGATAAGCCTGTGTCAAAATTACGAAAATCATCTTTCAAGTCATCTTTTAGGTACTTAAAAGTAATATTTATTGTTGACTTTATCAGAAAACGTTTAATGATTGATTATGGGAAATATTCCTACATGAACATTTAATTTTCATTTTGGTAAATTTTCTTCTTCAGCCTATCCTCAAAGGGCACATTAGCTCTTCAAGCAGGTGAAATGACAGATAATGATTTTTTATTCATATCCAAAATTTTATTGAAATAATCCCCAGAGAAAATCTAAACGCGATTTCCGTTAATATTTAATTATCTGTAAAGGAATATTTTTTTTTTGTAATATTGACACGAAGACATAATTTGTGAGAAAGAATTATACTTACCTATGTATTTTTAAGGTGCTTTACTTGCCGAGCGGCATTTAGATTAGGGTGCCCCTATCTAGATTTTTTTTCTTTTTTTTTTAACCAAATAAGGTACCTACCTGGGTACGATTACATGAAAGTTCGTCGAAGCACAATTCGAGATCGAGGCATTGATTTTATTTCGCATTATTAATTTGTCAAAGTTTAAACATGGCCATGTTTTAGTTTTTTTTTTTGCATATTTTTATACATTAGACAACGTTGGTACCAACATAAAGCTGCTATTTTTCAACGAATTGTGCATTTAATGGATAATTCGAATTTTTCGGTGAATTGTGTTTAACGTATAATTTAAATTATTCGACGAATTGTGATTTCAATAAATTGCCATTACGCGAATAATTGTCACTTCGATTAATAGCCATTCGTGAAAAATTGTAATTCGAACAATTTACGTGTCACCCCTGGGTACTGAAAGAACCGCGAATAGAGGTCGTTAAAAATTCGACATTTAAATAATTATGAGTGATGATCTTACCATAATAATTCGGTAAAATTTGGTTTGATGGACGTCTATTCTTTCAACAACATAATATACAATATCATAACGTGTATCACATGTGATTTATTTTCTACTACAACGCCATCTCTTGGATTTTTTTAAAAGTTACACATCTATAGAGGAATTCATTGTTTTTATTACAAAATTATGACCCGTCGAACTTCATCCCGCATCCGAATCAACAATAATTTTTACATACACAATGAAATAAATTATTAGCTAAATTTAATTCAGTTTTTATGTCATAAACTGTATTTAATTGATGTATAATAAGTCAAATTATTATTTTTTATTCTGGATTAGGGCGAAGTTCGACGGGCGGGTTAGCTAGTGACAAATAATTAGGGGAGGGGGCAAGCCTATGTTCAGCAATAGACGGAAGCAGGCTGATGAAGAAAGAAATGAAACTTAACAATAATTTAATTCGTTCAATTTTGTAAATAATTCACTGACGTTCTTGCACCACATAACCTCTTTAAAGGAACGAAACACCTTTTTAGAGGATCTTATTGTGATTTGTTAGTTCTGATACTTTTTTTAGGGGTAGATATTCTTCACATAATATGACGTGGAATATATTTACGGTTACTATAAAGAAAAGTAGCACGTAAAGCTCAATGCCCTGTGCGGAACAAGAAGGGCTCCTTGAGAAAATGGAGAAGAATTTATCATATGGGAAAGCACATTATAACGGTGAATTATGGATTTACTGCTGTGATTTATTTTCACAATCACTGATACTTCGTTAGTTTGCGTCACACCGCTCTGTTTTGGGATTTTTGGACCCAGTTGACCCCAGCGTATTTGACGAGGTCGTCTCTCCACCGTAGTGGTGGTCTCCCGACGCTCCTGGCAGTCGTTCTGGCTCTCATAGTTCCTCCCTGGGTCTCTCTCTCTCTCGAAGAGACATGTTATCATGTTAAAAAAATGAGGAAAAGGATGTTGACCAAGAAGTCTGTTTGTGACGATTTTACATCAATGGGATTAAAGGGAGACATATACAAGCATGCGCATACGTATTTGTAAGATTTTAAGCTACCTTTTTAACTAGTATCTCACGCATTCATTCCATTGCAGGACTTGTGTGTATTGGCGATTGCTGAAGGTCCGCTTGTTACGAAAAGAAAATTTTCTAATTTTGAATTTATTTGACAGTTATTTATGTCACATTTTTTGAGAGCGATGCTAGAAATAACATACTGGTGTTGTGGGTAGGATATTGTTCCTGCTACACTAGGATAACAATGTAGGTCCACACGTAATTCAACAGTGCACAGTGGTACAGCTGTAGCCACTTGCAGTAAATTTTCGTAAGGCGATGGATTATGGCTGTATGTTTTCATTTCAACACCGCGTGTGTGAGTCCGTTCCCTCTATATACATACGTCTGCTTTATTTTAATGATGAAAAATTTCACTCTTTGCGACGTAGAGGACAATGCTTGTTATGATCGGTTGAGGCGTTCAAAAATCTGTTCTGAGAAATCATGAAAGTAGGGGATGTGTGTAGATCCCATTGTGGGTTCCGAGCGATAAGAAAACAATAACACGGCAACAGTTTGTCGCTAACATAGTCTTTTGTTTAATTTTAAGGATTCACAATATTCTAGTGAAACGGGTTTTTTTTGGATGCTTCGAAACACCGTAGATAAGGGTAGCTCTTTAGTGCATGGTATTGTTTGCGAATTAGACTAACAAAAAAAACCCCTTGTAATAAAATATGTTTGTTATGATAAATAGAATTGTTTAGATGGTATTATGGTTATTATTAAACTAGGTATGTAGTTGTAACTGTAAATGAACATAAGTAGGTATGTTGTTTCGAATACACATAATAGATTATGATTTTGATTTATTTAATAATGTGTAAATGTATGAGAAATGAATTATTTGTAGAGTGGAGATAATTTGCACAAAATGGACATAAGCAGTATTTAGCAAATAGTAGGCAAGTAATTAATTATATAAATTAGATCATTATTACTTATGTTTTGAAGTTGCTATAAGTATTATAGAGATGTAGATTGATTTATGGATTAAATATGTAGGTAGTCATTATATGATGTTACAATGTTTTGATTAAGTAAGTAAGCTATCAATAAGACATATTAAATGAATGTGTAGGTACTTCATGTTTAGGAAATGTAAGAAGAGTATAAGACTATAAGATGTATTATGGATTAAGGCATGTTAGCTTAATTACTGATAAGCGTCTTAATTAAGAAGCAGTATATATGTAGGTTAAGATTTATCTAAGATATGATTAATTAATGGCCAATATTAGTAATCAGAATAAGAATTAATATTAAGACAATTATTGAACATGTCTAGTACATAAGATTGCGATGTACAATTATATTAATAAGGGTGTAACTAATTTTAAGAGATAAGTAAGCATAAAATGATAAGAAGGTTTACTTAATCTAGTATAAGATTACTATTAAGAAATGTATTAAATTAAGGTTTATGAAAAACTTAGATTATAATACTAACCTATCAGTTAAGATGAAAAATCATGTATAAAGAAAAGATTTATTAATTACTAGGTATATGAAAGATTCATAAATTAAACTATGTATAATATTATTTCATTATAAGGGTATTATTTTATTATATGTTTCTCGCGCGTAGACATTTTGTAGTGGTCACAAAAAAACAATTACCCTGTCTCACTCCCACACGACACCGCTGACTTCCCCGCCAATAAGAACATTCTTTGACTCCATTTTTTCCCCCTTCCTTGTCCTGACTCCGCCTCTCGGAAGCTTTCTTAAAAATAGCTGTATTGCCAGGCGAGCCCTCATAACACGCTTATACGTAGCTGCACGCATTTAGACTTACACTGCTAACGCTTGCCTGTGTTGTTTTAGAGTTTGACGTAGTATTTTGATTCGACAGTATACGTAGCCGTAATTGTAAAATAATTAGTGATTGGTGAAAGTGTAATTTCGGTTTATATTTGGAAATAAGCGTAGAGAGGTGTCGGGTATACTGTAATCGCGTAGTGACGGATTAAAATAAACAAGTAGAGATTAATAGTTACATCTAGTGATTGAGTTTATTTGCTAGTAGTGTTTAAATAAATAATAGTTGTGGTGTAGTGATACCTAATTGGATTAATTGGCTGGTTGCAGTAGAGGTTTGAGAGTATCTAGTTTACTAACCATAGTATTTGTTCATACCCAAGTTCGTATTATATGAGGATTTAAATTTTGCTTGTTTTGTTTTACTAGTTACACAGTCGTGTGACAATTAAATTAAATTCACTAGAAGAGCCTCTAAATGTACCATCCTTAGAGGGGATCAGGGAGGGCATTCCTCACACAATACCTCCCACGGGTTTTAGTATACTAACCGAAGTAGTTTGAAATTTTTCTGTTTGTTTCGCTTATAGGTATTTCATAATATTTTCATGTTTTTGTCTCCCAAGCCCTATAGGCATAACAACTTGGCGCCAACGTGTGTTTAGTTATATATTAAGCATTGACGAACTCACCCTGAGACGAGTCTTCAATTTTTATTATTTTTAGTGATTTTATAGAATTTTCCAATATTTGAACACGTGGAGACGTCGCGGTTTATACTAGAATCCAGTAAGATTTTTCTTTCTATACGTCAATTGCATTAGTTTAAATCCTATTCTACATCGACAAGTGAAATGATTATTTTCAATTGGTTCGAGTTGTTGCTACGCGTTTGCAAACTTTTTATTTTCGCGGTGGTCACGAGAAATGGGGCTGCATCGGCAGGTTCGTTAGGCGTGGACGAAACGCCACCCATTTCGTCACATGACGATGATGACCATAATGTGCCACCAGCTGACACATTAGAAACGAGGGACAGGATTTTCGATACAAGGCCACAAATTGTGTATGTACGAGATGAAGTTCTCAACGAAAACTTCTTCTTTAGCGGCTTACCTCAGGAATGCCCTAAAGCATTCATTGACGATTGCGAAGAATATTTCGCTTTGCGCAATATAAGGGACTCAGAGAAAGTCAGATTGGCTTCTCTGAAGCTGCGCGGGGACGTTAAAATTTGGTGGTCTAGTCGCGGAAATGGGTTGATTAGATGGTCGGCTTTCAGCTCTCTGTTGTTGCAACGCTATGGTATTGACAATAACAGACTGGCATTGACTGGTCATTTACTCTCCCACAAACAACAAGAGAATGAGTCGGGTTCCTCATTCTTAAGTAGGAAAACGAAAGTCTACGACCGTGTGTATGGAAATGGTGTTACGTATTCGGCTGAGTTTGCTTTTCACCTACTGAATCTTATGTTACCGCGGTATACAAATACTTTACGCAGGGAATTCACTAAGGAGGACATCACGTTCGACAGTTTGGAGAATAGAGTCTCCGAGATTGATTTTCCGACGGAACTGGTATACCCAGTAGTAAATATTGAGCCGGCACAAACTTCACATCAGCCTCAAAGGCGAACCACTAGCATTTCTTGCTTTAATTGCAACGGTCAGCATTTACAGAGGAATTGTCCATTGATTAGGAATAGGAACGATAGGAGTGTGAATAATAGGAATAGCGACGAACAGTTCCAGAGACAGAGAAAAAACAATAATAATAGGGGAAATTTCCAGTCAGATAGGCAAAGGTTTAATAATTATCAGTCGGGTAGCTTTAGAAACTCAAATAATAGTAATTTTAATCAGACGAGGAATTTTGAAAATAGGGGTAATCAAAATAGAAATAGCTTTAGAATGGACAGTAGAAATAACAATGGATCTAATAATCAGGATAGGAACAGAAATACAAGGAATAATAATAGGCAGGAAAGTAATAACTTTGATAACAGACAGGATAATAATAATTTTAATAATAATCAGGCAAGGAATAATAATAACTGGAATAGAAATGGGCAAGGACAGAATAGAAACAATTGGAATCAAAACAGGGGTAGGCAAAATGGAAATCAGAACGCGAATTTAAACGCTCAAGGCCCTGGACGGAACGCCGGATCAAAGCCGTCTCAGGGCAATCACTAGAAAACGGATTAGAACATAGGGAGGTTGAATCAGAGTTACGACCGACTATTCAACCTGTAGCAAAGGTTTTGCTACAGGTTTTGCTACCTTGATAATGATGTGAAGCTTAGGTCTAGAAACATAGTTTCTAAACCAATTTCTAATAATAATGAAACGTTCGATGAAGTGCTAATATGGGAAGATACGGGCGATAGTAGTGATGGGCCAGTCGAGGTTCAAGCGTGCTTACATCGCGAAAGTAGTGGTAAAGATGTTGAGCGCGATAATTTTAGACTTTTGGGTTCAAATCCTGAAGAAGTAGAGAGTCCACAACGTAATAGAGATAGGGAAAGGTTATCAGATGTAGATTTAGATGCGATAGAATTTTTTGAAGAACCGCAGTGTGTAGCTATTGTAGATTCGGGAACGCCATTACTCCCGCGTATTAGAGTGTCGTTTAATAATATAGAATGTACAGCTTTGGTGGACTCTGCATCTTCGTATAATATTGTATGTAGCCGATTAGTTAGAAATTTGCGTAAGCAACAGACCCATATTGACAGATTATATTTAGCAGAACAAGGTGCTTACATGGAGGTAACGGCTAGACTTGAGACAAATATTTTAGTTCAGGGGATAGAGGTTATTTGTGAGTTTTTAGTCGTAGATAAGCTTAGGGATGATGTTATTCTCGGAGTACCGTGGATGACGTCACAAAAGTGCGTTATAGATTTTCATAGGGGTTGCCTTCATTTCGGTAGAGTAGAAAGAGTGACGACGCATTTGATACCGGTACGTGGGGAAATGAAGTGTGATGTCGAATTGCCAGAGTTGCAATCCGATATACCTCGCGGACACCGAGAGAGTCTTATAGGTATTTTAAATGATTTTAAAGAGGTATTTCGTCCATATTCTGGCCCTGCTCCGCTACAACCTCACGAGATTAAGCTGAAAGATGCACGCCCGATTCGTTTACCTCCGTATAGGCTCTCTGATGAGAAAAAGAAGCATCTCTTGGCCCAGCTGGAAGGCATGCTGGCTGATGGCGTGATCGAAAGCAGTAGATCATGTTATAGTTTTCCGGTAGTTATGGTCCCCAAGCGAGGGAAGGATGAATATCGCTTTTGTGTAGATTATCGTAAACTCAACGACGTCACTGAGAACGAGCCATCACATTTACCCATTATTCATGAAACGTTAAAAGATTTAGGTAACGCGAAATATTTCTCGTCATTTGATTTACAGAAAGGCTATTGGCAGATCCCAATGTCTGAGGAGTGTAAACACTTAACCGCTTTTTCAACCCCTGACGGAGCTTGCTATCAATTTAGAGTTATGCCCTTTGGTCTTAAAGGTTCCCCAGGAACATTTCAACGGATAATGAGTCAAGAGGTCTTGGCTGGATATCTACGCGATTTTTGCCTTGTTTATCTCGATGATGTGATCGTTTATTCTAAAGATTGGGCTTCACATATGTATCATTTGAGATTAGTTTTAGAACGGTTACAGCAATATAATTTGCGGTGCGCTTCAGATAAGTGCAGGATCGGTACCACAGAATTAGAATTTTTAGGTCACGTAGTTTCGGCTAGTGGTAACCATCCCCAGAAGTTACATGCAATCTCCATTGCAAACTTCCCAGTGCCTACTTCAAGAAAGAAGTTGAGGTCCTTCCTCGGCTTATCGAATTGGTTGCGCGAATATCTTTACCGTTTTGCAGAGATAGCAGCTCCATTAACTGATTTGTTGAGCACGAAGAGGCCATTCAAATGGAATGTCTCAGCACAAAATGCAATGGATAGCATTTAAATTGCTATAAGTAGGCCACTCTCCCTATGCAGGCCAGATTTCGAGAGGCAATTCGTATTGCAAACAGATGCCAGCAAGTTCGGCGTTGCCGCCGTTCTATATCACGAGCGACCTGATGGCGGTCGTGATATTGTCTCTTACGCTAGTGCTCGTTTTTCTGATGCAGAAAAACGCTGGCATTCGAACGAACAGGAAGCATTCGCGGCTGTTTGGGCGATAAAGAAATATCGTCAGTATTTGGAAGGTACACATTTCATCCTACGTACAGATAACAAGGCGTTGACATGGTTAGAACGGGTCAAAGATGAAAGAGCTAAGTTAACTAGGTGGGCATTGTTATTACAGGAGTTTAATTTTACGTTAGAACACTGCCCAGGTAGGAAAAATGAGTTACCAGATTTCTTGTCGAGGAATCCGGCCGAATCTAATATCACTGAAGATATTGATTCGTTGGATAGGGGAATGTACCCCAATGTTAGCCAGGAGGGCTGGAAAGCAGATAGAGGTCTACCTCAGGTGACGCTCATTGGGAACGGTCTGGATCTTCGGGACGCTGAAGATCAGCAGTCTGGAAAACTGGCAGATCGCGTGCGTGGCGCGCAACGCACCGATCTACGGTTGTCTCGAATGATAAACCATTTGGAAAGCTTACTTTCTGCCAACAGTCCACCAACAAATGCCCGTGATAGGCATTGGTTGGAGATATATAAATTAATTGATGGTTACTTATATAGACAGGTTAGCGGACAATCAGTTCCGAAACTGATCGTACCGAAATTTATGATCCCTCACGTTTTAAATTTCTATCATAACAGTAGGCATGCTGGCCACCCTGGTGAAAGGGAAACGCTTAGAGCGACTCGGAGATATTTTATCTGGCCAGGCATAAATAGAGATGCGAAAAGATTTGTCAAGAGATGTATGACTTGTGCTCAAGCGAGAGCGTTACCAAGTCGTCCACGCGCGCCTTTAGGATCATCGGTAGCACAAAATCCTTTTGAGATTTTAGCTATTGACTTGATGGGCCCATACCCTAGATCAGCTAAGGGGAATACGGTTTTATTAGTAGTTACAGATATGTTTACAAAATGGGTAGAAGCATTTCCTATGCGATCGGGGAGAGCACCACAGATTGTAGGTTTGTTAGAGAAAGAGATTTTTTCACGGTATGGGTATCCTAGGGCTATTCTCTCAGACAACGGACCACAGTTTAGTCACGAATCTTGGAACTCGGCAATAGATAGGTGGCAATGCCAGCATTGGACCACAGCGATTTACCTACCCCGTGCTAACATAACAGAACGCCGAAATCAAGAGTTAAAAAAATTGCTCCGTGTTCACCTATTAGGGCGTGAACACAAGCGTTGGGATGAGCACTTAAGCTCAATTTTAGAGTCGATTAGGGGAAGACGTAACGACGCGTCGGGAATGACTCCAAGCCAAGCTCTATTTGGCTACGAAATTAAACGACCTGGCGAATGGTCGTCGGTGGCCCCAAATACTAATCCGGAAAGATCAAATAGATTAGATATAAATAAAAATATTCGTCAAAACCAGGACCGGTATAGAAGTAAATACGCCCAGACCAACGGAAAGGTCCCTGGTTATGTCACTGGACAGAAGGTTATGTTGAGAGAACATCCACTCTCAAAACGCGTAGCGGGTTTTCATGCTGGGTTTGCACCAAAATACTCCGGTCCTTATACGGTTCTATTACCAGTAGGACGGGGAAACGTTTACTGGATAGATCGTAAAGGAAAACCTATTAAAGTACATTCAGACGAATTAAATTTAGCCCCTGTCCAACAGGAAGAGGTGCAGGAAACTGTACCTTAAATTAAAGTTTGAGTTTCTTATCGATCGGAATATAGGCTAAGTAGTGAAGTAAAATAAGTTATATTAGAAATATAGGACATAGTTAGAAATTATATATTATAAAAAAAAAAAAAAAAAAATACAAAAACAAAAAAAAAACAAAAAAGGTTGTGGGTAGAACTTAGAAGTATTTAGTTGGTAGTGGCAACACATTTAAAACAGAGATACATAGAATTGTAGTTAATGTTGGTGTTGGATGTTTTAACTTTTTTTATTTAAACATTAGGATAACTGGCTTATACATTCACAGCTATCCTAGATATTACCATTGAATGTATTGGCGCCCTAGAAGGTTATATTAAGTTAGTTTACAGTTATTTAAATAACAGATTTTGAACGTTTAAGAGGGGGCGGATGTTATGATCGGTTGAGGCGTTCAAAAATCTGTTCTGAGAAATCATGAAAGTAGGGGATGTGTGTAGATCCCATTGTGGGTTCCGAGCGATAAGAAAACAATAATACGGCAACAGTTTGTCGCTAACATAGTCTTTTGTTTAATTTTAAGGATTCACAATATTCTAGTGAAACGGGTTTTTTTTTGGATGCTTCGAAACACCGTAGATAAGGGTAGCTCTTTAGTGCATGGTATTGTTTGCGAATTAGACTAACAAAAAAAACCCCTTGTAATAAAATATGTTTGTTATGATAAATAGAATTGTTTAGATGGTATTATGGTTATTATTAAACTAGGTATGTAGTTGTAACTGTAAATGAACATAAGTAGGTATGTTGTTTCGAATACACATAATAGATTATGATTTTGATTTATTTAATAATGTGTAAATGTATGAGAAATGAATTATTTGTAGAGTGGAGATAATTTGCACAAAATGGACATAAGCAGTATTTAGCAAATAGTAGGCAAGTAATTAATTATATAAATTAGATCATTATTACTTATGTTTTGAAGTTGCTATAAGTATTATAGAGATGTAGATTGATTTATGGATTAAATATGTAGGTAGTCATTATATGATGTTACAATGTTTTGATTAAGTAAGTAAGCTATCAATAAGACATATTAAATGAATGTGTAGGTACTTCATGTTTAGGAAATGTAAGAAGAGTATAAGACTATAAGATGTATTATGGATTAAGGCATGTTAGCTTAATTACTGATAAGCGTCTTAATTAAGAAGCAGTATATATGTAGGTTAAGATTTATCTAAGATATGATTAATTAATGGCCAATATTAGTAATCAGAATAAGAATTAATATTAAGACAATTATTGAACATGTCTAGTACATAAGATTGCGATGTACAATTATATTAATAAGGGTGTAACTAATTTTAAGAGATAAGTAAGCATAAAATGATAAGAAGGTTTACTTAATCTAGTATAAGATTACTATTAAGAAATGTATTAAATTAAGGTTTATGAAAAACTTAGATTATAATACTAACCTATCAGTTAAGATGAAAAATCATGTATAAAGAAAAGATTTATTAATTACTAGGTATATGAAAGATTCATAAATTAAACTATGTATAATATTATTTCATTATAAGGGTATTATTTTATTATATGTTTCTCGCGCGTAGACATTTTGTAGTGGTCACAAAAAAACAATTACCCTGTCTCACTCCCACACGACACCGCTGACTTCCCCGCCAATAAGAACATTCTTTGACTCCATTTTTTCCCCCTTCCTTGTCCTGACTCCGCCTCTCGGAAGCTTTCTTAAAAATAGCTGTATTGCCAGGCGAGCCCTCATAACACGCTTATACGTAGCTGCACGCATTTAGACTTACACTGCTAACGCTTGCCTGTGTTGTTTTAGAGTTTGACGTAGTATTTTGATTCGACAGTATACGTAGCCGTAATTGTAAAATAATTAGTGATTGGTGAAAGTGTAATTTCGGTTTATATTTGGAAATAAGCGTAGAGAGGTGTCGGGTATACTGTAATCGCGTAGTGACGGATTAAAATAAACAAGTAGAGATTAATAGTTACATCTAGTGATTGAGTTTATTTGCTAGTAGTGTTTAAATAAATAATAGTTGTGGTGTAGTGATACCTAATTGGATTAATTGGCTGGTTGCAGTAGAGGTTTGAGAGTATCTAGTTTACTAACCATAGTATTTGTTCATACCCAAGTTCGTATTATATGAGGATTTAAATTTTGCTTGTTTTGTTTTACTAGTTACACAGTCGTGTGACAATTAAATTAAATTCACTAGAAGAGCCTCTAAATGTACCATCCTTAGAGGGGATCAGGGAGGGCATTCCTCACACAATACCTCCCACGGGTTTTAGTATACTAACCGAAGTAGTTTGAAATTTTTCTGTTTGTTTTGCTTATAGGTATTTCATAATATTTTCATGTTTTTGTCTCCCAAGCCCTATAGGCATAACATGCTAGACGTGATATAGTAATCTTATATCTAGGATCAAGAGTTTAAACTAAGTATTTAATTCTTTTAATAAACCTAAATATGTCATTACGATAGTGTACAAATCAGTGGCGTGCGGTGGTTTTATTTTTTCAAAAAATTGGGCAAGCCGACACAAAAAAAAGAAGAAGAAGAATTTCAACGAAAAAAAAACGTCACTTGTTCCGCATTTTTATCCATGAATCATCAATGTATGTACAATGTAGGTAGCTATCTACTGTTAAATTTTATTTTTTATTTATTAAAAAAAAATTTTTTTTTTTTTTAGAAAATACCTAAATAAAATTTAACAGTAGATAACTACCTACAAACAAAATTTTTTTGGAAAAATTCTTCTTCTTCTTTTTTATTACTGTTATATCTATTTGTCTAATATTTATCTTGAACACTGCCTCACTGACTGATGTCATTAACGCTGTAGTTCCTGCGTTTCCCAGAAGATCGCAACTAAAGACAAATTTTATTCTAGTAATATGGCTGACAGTAACATATTATTATGACTGGTGGCTGAGCACTTTTTTTAAAGGTCTTGATGTGGAGAAAAATAATTTTTCGGGTCATTTAAAGACTCATATGCGAAGTCAGCCATAAGAAAGCATAGTTTACCAAATCAGGAAACTTTTACGCACAGCGCGACTTCTAGCGAAGAAAGGCCTTACTAATGCAACGTGTGCAATAAAAAGTTTGCGGACTCGAGTAATTTAAAGAGTCACATGCGAACTCATAGCTGAGAAAAGCCATACGAATGCTATGATTGCAATAAAAAGTTTAATCAATCAAGTAATTAATCACTCTCATGATAAAAGCCATTTGAATGCACACTTTGTTATAAAAAGTTAAAGATTTTTTGAATTTTCATAAAAAGTTCTATTATCAAGTGCTTTAAAGTCTCACATATGAATTCGGCCATAAGAAAGCAAATGTTTACATGAAAAAGTTTACCAAATCCGGAATCTTTTACGCACAGCGCGACTTCTAGCGAAGAAAAGCCTTACTAATGCAACGTGTGCAATAAAAAGTTTGCGGACTCGAGTAATTTAAAGAGTCACATGCGAACTCATAGCTGAGAAAAGCCATACGAATGCTATGATTGCAATAAAAAGTTTAATCAATCAAGTAATTAATCACTCTCATGATAAAAGCCATTTGAATGCACACTTTGTTATAAAAAGTTAAAGATTTTTTTGAATTTTCATAAAAAGTTCTATTATCAAGTGCTTTAAAGTCTCACATATGAATTCGGCCATAAGAAAGCAAATGTTTGCATGAAAAAGTTTACCAAATCCGGAATCTTTTACGCACAGCCGGACTTCAAAGCGAAGAAAAGCCTTACTAATGCAATGTGTGGAATAAAAAGTTTGCGGACTCAAGTAATTTAAATTATCACATGCGAACTCATAGCGGGGAAAAGCCATTCGAATGCAATACTTGCAATAAAAAGTTTAATCAATTAAATAATAACTCATGATAAAAGCCATTTGAATGCACACTTTGTTATGAAAAGTTAAAGATGTTTTTTGAGTTTTCATGAAGAGTTCAATTATGAATCAAGTGATTTAAAGTCTCACATATGAATTCAGCTATAAGAAAGCAAAATTTGCAAGAAAAGGCCATGGGCGCACTTAAAAAACTAGTATTCTGAGATTAATTAAAGGTTTACTGTTAAACATTCTGAGATTATTCATATAAAAACATATTGCGAAATCAAACATACCTTGACGTCAGTAATATTCTTGATAATGACTGGACACAGAAAACATGATTAAATCATGATCAGGTTAAACAGAAACTGTGTTATTTTATTAAAAACACAACTTTTGATGTTTTTTTTTTAACCTTTCATTGATAAACTTTCTAAGGCCGGCTGCCTTAAAAGGCCAACAGGTTTTGAATCGTCGAGACACTAAATTACCTAAGTATAAAGTTCACATTAAATGACAAAAAAAACTATATTATAAATTTAAAACCGATATAATAAACAATGACCCTTTACCTTCAGTTTAAAAACACCGTGTTAAAATACATTTTGACAGTTTATATTACCGATTAAATTGCCATAATACAAAAATAAAATAAATCGAAATAATGTGAATATAGTGTTGTTATAGTAACAGTAACCGATAAAAATATGTATGTGTTAATCTGCTCCGTGATACATTCATTGTTTATTATTAAAAAAGCAAATAACAGGATATTTTGTATGCAATCCTCATTAATTTCTGAATTATATAAAGTAATTCTAATAATTCCATTTCGTGATTTTGTTGTAGAGTTGGCAACACTTAATAATCCCGGATTAAATTTCCTTTGGAAAAAATGACCCGTGGTGGGCCTATTGAAATTGACGGCGGTGTCGACAAAATCAAAGGGAAGGGATCGGCCTGCAAAATGCTAGTGCGAAAGAGACGCACTGAGCCTTGACTAAGGAGTGCTTCAGGAACGTCAGAGGAGATGAAAGCAGTACTTTCTCGTTATTTTTGGTCCATAGAATATAAAAATACTGTTATACCATGGCAACCAGGGGTCATGTGAGAATATTTTTTTGACGTCCATCAAAAGTTTTTTTGATTTTTCGTCAGAGTTATAGTAATCTTTGAAATGTTTTTATTTTTATATTCCTCTCGAAAATTCTAGGGTAAGCCAGGATTATTGGCTTGTACCAGCCGCTCGCCACTGGTACAAATAGTTGAAGCTTCCTGAAATGAATTTTAGAGTAGGATTATTCCTATTGTGATGCACAAAACAGTGGGGCTAGTTAGAGTTTAATCGAAAGCTAATTGCACGCTACTGAAGGTGCGCTGTGATAACTGAAAAAAGGGATTTTTGAAAAAAATTGTCAGCATGGAAGATGTACAGGTGAGCAGTGGTGTTTGAAAGATATATAAGAATTTTCCGTTAATAAAAAAAAATTGACAGAATTCAGTCCTAAAAATATTTGCATTCAAAGGACTGTAAACTAGGTACCTACCTTATGAAATGTTTCCAAAGGTTACACCTGCTAAATCAGAAAAAGTGCAGGCATTGATAGTGAAACACTTGGAGCTATTAGCAGGAAAAATGAACTTTCATTTTCCTTAGTATGACCTGCAACCACCTATGGACTGGATAAGAAATACATTCTCGGATACCATTTTTTGAAAAAAAAAGAGAATTGCTTAGGATGATCAGTGAAGACAGGAGAACAACTTTATCAACGATTGCTCTAAATTTTGACCGCCTAGTGTGCTATGTTAAAAAGCTTCACTTTTCTCATTAAAATATCTTTTATATTAGGTAGGTAGGTATATTGATTTTATGAATAAATGAATATAAAATAAACATTGTGTTTAGGATCACTCAAGTAATACGGAAAGCAATATGGGGGAGGGGAGGTCTTGTCGAACGGTACTGAGTAATAGGGGGGGGGGGGGGTCCTAAAATCTCAAAAATGCGTTACGGAATACTTAAACGGCCCCTTTTTTGCATTGTTATACCTCTAAAAATTTTGATTTCTCAGGTGTACCTTGAACACAAAAAGTTTCCGGAACACTGCACTACTGGACGCAGGCTTCTACCATGGTATGCCCATGCGCGTGATCTTCAGCTCATCTCTTCCAGTAGCCCGTAGATTTTTTTGTATACCTATCTACTAATTTTGAATTTTACAAAAAGCCGTATTTCCAAATCGGTGTTTGACAAAAAGCCATATTTCCTATTCATTTCATACAAAAAGCCATATTTTTTGTTTTTTCAAACAAAAGGTCATATTTCCAAAATTTTATTTTAAAAAAAAAGAACTATGAGTAGGCAAAAATCCAAAAAATGAATACCAAATGGTGAGAAATAACAATGCACATTGAACTTGACCTCCTTCAAAAATTATAATACAAGCTTTGTATCTCTCACAGAAATTTGGCTTTACTGAAAATTTGTTCTTGGTGGAAATACGGCCTTTTGAAAAATCACTCTTCAGTTCATCCCACATTGTTATAACCCACTGTTTGATCTAGAAATATCGTATCTATGTATACATTGCCTGCTATAAGTACCTGCATGTATGGGGGCTAAAACAGTCTTATTTAAGAGATGTTAGCCCAAAGAGATGTGACAGTATATCTCTAATATAAATGAAAGTCGGGTTAGTGCGAACACTTATAACTCGAGATCGTCTGAACAGATTCTTCCGATGTTTGATCTATTGGATTCTTCTCCGCTCCGGATAACAGAATAACTAATAAAAAGTTTAATAAATCGTTAAGAATTTATGTAAAATATAATATTAAAGTTAGTATGGAACGGGTTCGGCACCGGTAACGCCACCGACATCTGTTGGGGAAATAGGAAGATGTCTGGTAGATTGATATATTGGTAGAAAGATTCTATAGAGCAATTTTTTCCCTATTTTTCCACAGATGGCGGTATAATGATTGAAATTAAAAATAATATCGTTAAGACATCTTTGATGGTACTTTTTCAGGCTTTTTTTATAATTTGTTAACATCTATAATAATTATAAAAGAATGTCGGGTTAGTGCGAACACTTATAACTCGAGATCGGCTGAACAGATTTTTATCGTGTTTAGTGTATTAGATTCTTCTCCGCTCCGGATAACAGAATAACAATTATTAAAAAATCGAAAAATGGATGGAAAATAGTATGAAATAATATAATATTAAAGTTAGTATGGAACGGGTGAGTTTTGGTTCTTTTGAAATAACTGATTCATAATTTTAGAATTGTTTATATCTATCTGTATATTTATGTGAATAAAGTATTATTATTATTAAAAAGTATTATTATTATAATAACCACATAACTTTTGATTTTTTTATAAAGAGTAGTCATGTCATTGTATGGTAGCTATATTATGTTACCCAGCAATATTTTATTGACTTTAAGGCGAGACGAAGTTCGATGGGTCAGCTAGTACTGTATACATTTTGGTGACACACACACACAATATTGTGTGTTGGGTGCATTTGCGCCAGTAGGTTAATATAGTTGTTGTAGGTACCTACGTAGTTCTAAGTTCAATTCCTACAATGTAAGTTTAAAGTGAACAATAAAAACAAGTGTTCCAAAATACCAAATCAAGGACTTTCACTTTTAACACCCAACTCCCCAACTCGAGAACGTAACAACATCCCTTCATTATTTTGCACACCTTTCAGACTGACCTTTTTGCCAAAAACTCAAGCATTTTCTTAGACTTGTGGTGTTGTCAGTACCTGTCCATTGTAGGCGCAGCATTCTCCGATATAGCCCCAGTTCAAAAGCCTCAAAATCCTGGTTACTTGTCGTTAAGTGGTATCGCGTATCTCGGTCTCGGTTTTCGGTCGCCGCGCCAACATACACCTTTAGACGTCAGATAAAATAAACATAACACTTGATCTATTTCCAGAGGATAAAATTAATCTGAAACTCCGTCAGAGATATGTCAAGTGTATGAAATCCTATCTTCTGCTATTGTTTTATCTTTTCAGGTCCTCCCTGCTTTGAGAATCATCCTGGAAAAAAAATTTCGCGTTTCTTCCGCCTAAACATCAGACGGTGACTGGAAAGGGCAGCATACTCATTAATATTATGAATGACATCAAGATAATGACAGATAATCACAGTATTTTTGATAGAGAAAAAGGACACGACATTCACTAAAAAAAAGTAATCACGAAATTTGATGACTGAACCCCGATTCAAATCAAACCCGCTGTGTAACGGATTATTGCCATGTTATAAAAAATTAATTATTTAGATTACTAATAGGTAGGTACTTTTTTTAATCACAGTATAATTCTGACTGTGTATTTTCAAAACGTTCTTCTTATTGCTTTTTTATGAAGGGCCAACATTTTATGGGATTTTATTACTAGATTACTATACATGTTTTGTCGGTATAAGTGTGTTTAAACCACGTTACATCGCGAGGTGGCATCAGAGACAATGTCAGAAATGTGAAAGAAAATTATGAAATTAAATACATACATCGACAACATTGTGAGATTGGATTAACCCTTCAGTGTGTGTCGACTTACTTAATTTAAACGATGACCTTGTGATTCTAAGATGAAGCGGAATGTAGGTATGTTACAAAGCTGTAAGAGCCAGGTCGCCCGATTCAATTATTGAAGAATAATATTCATAATTTGGACAGAGCAACAGCAGAAAATGTATTGTTAATTTTCTATTGTATGCAATTCAACACGCAGCGTAGTTCTAAAGAAAATCTTGTATAATCGTGAAATGCATTCGTAAACAAAACATTCTCATATTAGTATTACCCAGTGAATCCAGACACTTTAATTATAATGAAAGTTTGAGCAACTAGCATGTTATGCAGCTCTGCAAGACAAAGTTCTTCATATTAGAATAATGTTTGATTTAGTTTAGTTGGAAAGAAATTCAATTTTCCCCTAGTACTGTTGTCAGGAACACGAGATATTATTATGTACTGCTAAGACACTTCCCTCATAGTATTATCCTTTAAAATAATTTGCTAAGTTTGTCTGCAACTCGATGTTTATTGTTTACAAGCTTTCCCGACAGACGTTGTCCTGTAGTCCTAAATATATGAATATTGAATTAGAATTTGTATAATGATAAATCAATTATCTTTTGATCAATGTAATTCCGACCGAAGCATCAATTTCCATCCGCATTCTGTTTACCCTACCAACTATCAAACAACTGACAGTTTCTGTCAAACGCCAATTTAACATCAAACTTGGAATTTATTTATATTATAAAAACCACTATGAAGATTACCTACTTTAGGTTTTCTAATTTTCCCAGGAACTTTCTTAATTTTTTCTTTCATAAAAACCTTCACTTAATAAAAGCCAACACGACAAAAAAAGAATTAGCGAAATCAGTCCAGCCGTTTAGGCGTGATGCGGTGACCACGGAAATAAGCTCTCCATTTTTATAATATTTATTTATTTATTTTTATTTTATTTTCCATTAGCAATTACACAACAAACAGTTTACATATATAATTGTTGGAATTTACTGCCCCACTAGACAAAGTCTGTTCTGGGGCAATACTATTTCAAATCAAATCATGTAACCAACCAATCAATGGTTAAGCCCAATTGAGAGCAGACCAGAGAAAATAATACAGGTTCTTATATATGTAGTAGAGAAGAAAACACGTCTATATTGGTTGCTGTCTGCTTTAATATAGATTATAGAAGATAATAATCTCTCACCCTTCACTGAGGCTACGCGAAAATTATGTTTTTATTCATGGTTTGAAGCGTTTTGCTGATTCATTTAGGTATGTTGCTGATCAAAACCTTACCAAAGTGATAAATAGTCTGGTACAGATACACAGAATGCATAGCAAAGAGTGTTCTAGTTAGCGAAAAGGAAAAGATATGTTACTTTCACGATAAATTTAATGAACTCGAGCACATTAACTTTTTCGTGAACTCCGCACTTTAAATCTGCTAATTAATAGGGTACGTTGAAAGAGCGCTAGTCAACAAAAGGATATCTTGAAAATCCAATTGTTGTTGAATTCTTTGATCCATACTGGAACAGTGATCCTGGTTTTCAGTTGGGCTAATGTCGTACACCGAGATATCACTGTACAAAATAACTATAAGGTAATAAACAACGTAGAGAGATGGTCATATTTCAAAGGGAATCTGAAACAAATCAATTGCGGCTCTTGTGATAAAATAAAATTAGACGAGTTCGTATTAGTATTTCGCTTTAGGATGCCACCTCAATATACCATTCCAAGAGTCAATATTTTCAATGTTTTGCCTGCCAACAGTGACATATTACCAAAATGTTGTGTTTTAAAACATCAAACACGTATTAACCATTGAATTATTATGTTATGAGTAGTAGAAGAGTTATTGGGAATTTTAGTTAATGAGGATAATCGTACGGAGGTGAAGCGATATTTTTTTCCTAGAAAACAATAAAGCGGAGCTATGTTTATTTTAATGGATCTTGTCTCTTTTCATTTGGGATATCTTTTATTATTATTTACCTATACGTTAAAAGGCCTTTTAAAAAAAGGTATCCAAGTAAAAATTATCCAGAAAAAATGTAGGTATGTTTGAAAATACAACGGCCGGTATTGAATACCGTGTCTGCCCAGGAAATTTTGAGCATTCAACGACGAAGCCCTATTTCTAATGGTTCCAGTCTGTTCATTGAGTTGAATTTCATATTTCATGTTTCACATACGTACAAGAGGACGGACTTCCGTACACTCGATATTATAATGCAACAGTACCGATTTATCGACCTATTTGCTGATTTACGGACGAGACATACTGTTTAGTACGACTACCCGACCCTGAACCTCTTAGGACAAACTGAGTGACGAACCCTTACAGACATACACCCGAATGCAGAGACATTTTTTTCCTAAGGTAAGGTCCTTTCCTTACGTAAGGTCCTTACCTTAAGGAAAAAAACATCGCGTTGCAGAGTCATTTCTTACCTAAACCTAATTAAGGAGCGAACGTAAGGCTGTCTACGCAAACCTCTACGCCGTGGTAGGGTGACTGTCGTGCACGTTGAAACACATCTAATTTTTTTATAATACTTTTGTTTGTTCATTTTATACGTTATTTTCACATTTATAGTTAAATTAAATACATATTTTTTGATCGCTGAAAGTAATAACTGCATAACAGTGTAATAAAAAGGCGTTACAAGTTGTAAAGAGCTCAAATATTATCTCGGCATTTTTTTTTCCATTCACGATGGATATTAATATTTTATCAAAATATTTAAGAAATCCAATATTATCAAAAAATATTATGGTCGCAGTATCAGCCAACCAATCACATCGCAGCATTTGCCAGTTTACACGCCAGCCAATCAAATTACGCGAGTTATACGTCAAAAATATACGACTTGACATTTTGCGTACGACGGATTTATTGTTAAAAGCGAATAAATATTAGAAAATGACGGCTCGTAAATATTTTAGTGATCTCCTTATTTAACGAATTCATTGAAAAGTAACCAGTGATTTATTCGAAGTCTTCGGAGGGCCAGGAGGTGGAGAAAAAGAAACAAGCGTGGAAAAGTATTACGATAGATTTTCTCCATCGAAACACTCGAAAAGGTAACCACTATACTTCTTATAAACTATTTTACTGTTAGTAACATATTTATAAATCTGAATAAAAGTCATTCATCATAATATTACTTTTATTTAAGAGGATTGAGGCACAACTGCGCAAATGTTGGGATAACCTAAAAACCCCAAGATTGAGGACAGGCGGTGTATCTTTTATCCAACCTGGTGGCCCTTCCTCATTGCATTCTGTGAGTATTCAACGATTTAATTAGTAACCAATTCATTGTTTCTTAACTTTTTGGGAGGTCCCGAACCTCTCTGTCTGTCCTATCTACTTACCCCGCAAGGGACGTCATGGATTAGGTGAAAATATAATACACATTGGATTTCACAAAACACTTTGTTAGCGTCAAGACGCATACTCACCTGAGCCACGAGCTGTAACCGTTGCATGCAACGTAACCAAAAATCCATAATTTGTACGTGGTTCGCGTACCTGCTGCGAGCAAAACGCAGGATACGGACAACAAACTATAGGTCGACAACTTGGAAAGAGACTCGGCGAGTTTTTAACGGTATACTGAGGAGCGGAACAAGGTGGCATTAAGGACTCCTTACACCAGTGCCTGCTCTAGCGATTACTTCGCTGCGGACAAAAGAGGATATGTAGTCTTCCAAGAATATAACTTTGTTTATGGACATCCTTTCAGTATATAACTACCAAAAATCTTAATTTGTAATCAATTTTGTTCGTTACTCTGTTCACCAATTTTCACATCATCTTTAACGACGAACTCTAATTTTTTGCCTTAGGCAATTTCTATCAGTCAACCGATGTCATGATAAATATATTGAAACCCATTAATTTATAATTTTCCTGTATATGCAAATTAATAAGGAATTTTATGTTTTCAGAACAATTATTAGAAATGATATGAGGAGCTGTGGAACTACCCCCGAGGACGCACAGGACAGAGCCAAGTGGCGGCGTAAAATCGCAGACGCAGACCCCACCCTCATGTGGGATTAATAATTGCCAGTGAGAAGATGTTTTCATAACAATTAAATAATTTGAATTATTGAATACACAACCAGAATCGGGTATTAAATGGATAATGTTGGCCACTCTTTGCAGAAAGGTACATATCATTATTTTTTACTTCATTCTGATACTACTATTCTAGTTTCCTTTTTTGTAAGTGCATATTATGTATGTATTATATTAATAATGTTTTTTCTTTGTTGTAAAAGTGACAATGTCGCATTGATCCATAATAAATAAATAAATTATTATGTCTATTTTTCTAACATGGATTATTTGATTTCAGGAGTCCGATTGATGAGGCTATGGAACCGTAGCAGCCTTGCACTTAGAAGACCACTTACTATCTTCTATTGTCAACCCCAGACGGTATTCTTCAAATTGTTATCAATTTTCAACAGCAAATGGCTCGATCCATCCTATTTTCATTCAAAAACAATTAATCATTGTTCATAGCGAAGGCATGCAGTCTATGAAATCAAATACCTAATGATGTCCGGCTTGCTCAATGCTATTTTTTTTATATACTCTTTATTCATTAAAATAATAAAAACGCTACAAGTCCTGTTAAGACTTTTACAAGCCTTGTCAACTATATAGAACTCTTTGTTGTCAACAGGTTCTTTACATAATTATTTCAAAATATAAAAATAATTGAATTGTTTGATTATCTTACCATAGTTACACTAGATAATATATATGTACAGACAATATTGCTGACTCTACGATGATAGATAAATTTATATAAAACAAAGATTGATACAAACAAAACTAATCACACATTTATTATATCATTAGGAAGATTATACAATACATACACATTTACACATTATATTGCACGCCAAACATTATCAAGTTAGTACAAAGAATCTACATAGGTACTTTTCATGACTATATTTTTATGATTCTTTACTTACAAATAAAATCAATCACACATGTTACTCATTAAACTCCACAACCATATCTCACAATGCATCAATGATATCCACATAACTCACAATCCACTGTCTCATAATAATCTTCATCTCGCCTAGTCGCCTCGCGTAACTTTAATATTCTGAGGTAGCATATATTTCATATTTTGGGAATTAGATATTCTAGGGTTCGCATACCATACTTATTATTTAGTTTAGGAATTATTACCAAACCCTCATTCTGCGTGAATCTAGTATTTTGGTTGTGTATTAATCTATTTCGATATCTAATGTCCAAGATGTCAGGTAGTAAAAATTTGTTCAAAAATATTCCCTTAGAAGTCATTATATTGTAATCTGTACATATATCTCTGGCATTGAAATGTCTACCTGGAACAGACTTTTAATTGACAACTTATTTAACAAGTATGTCTTGGACAATCTGTACTCTGTTTAGATTAGTTTTTGTTTGTTTCCCCGAGCAGAGATTCCATATCTATTAAAGACTCCGCCAACGAAAAACAGACGGTTTTTGTTGTACATTTGGGTACAAAATATTTTACCTTATAAAGTTGTCCCGCAACCGATCTCAACCTACTACACAGCTTACTAACATATTCGTCCCATTTAAAATACTTATATGATTGTACCTATTTTACAATACTATTACGTTTACAATCATTTCTAATACTATTTAAATAGTCATAATTATGCGAAACTATATGAGGGCTAGATAACGCAACAGTGTGTGGAGTCCTTATGTATAACAATTTCATCTTTTCTGCATTTATTCTAAGACCATAATCATGTAACCATTTAATCAGAGTATTGTAATCATCTTGTAGTAATTTACATGCATCATTTATGTTCACAGCGAAGGCATGCAGTTCACGAAATCAACTACCTAATGATGTCGGACTCGCTCAATGCTATTTCTTTCGAAAATACATAATTTTATTCTTTCTTTTTTACATTTTTTTTTTACTTTTTTACAATTTTTTTTTTTTATTTATTTAAATAATATACATTTAAAATACAACAATCAATTAAACAACATAACACAAGACACGGTATTCCTCCATAAGCAACTTAATGCTCGAGCGGGGGTAAATTGGTACAAACATTGCTTATGTATTGTGTCTATTTTCTTTATGTATATAATCTAAACTTTTAACTCAACTATTTGGTTGAAAGAAATTGTATTCAGCAATGAACTTGCTAATCGGCCCAAAAACTAATTATATTAACATTATTTAAATAAATATCTTGTGTTAATACACAGCTGTGTGTTTTGAATTTTATAACCCTTCCTTCCTTATCATCGGAGAGCAACATTTAAGATAGAGATTTGTCTTACATAATACATACATACTCCAATCCAAACTCCCTTTAGACCCCACTTAGGGACAAAGGGAGGCAACAAGAGCTCTCCATTGCGCTCGATCTTGCGCAACGTTAATGACCTCCTCCCACACCATGTCCAGATTCCTTAGCTCTGCTGCAAAGGAGCGGAACACAGTATGAGAGGGTCTTCCTCATGTCCGGGACCCTGATGGGAGGAAGAACAGCACTCTCCTCGGCCAACTGTCATTCGGCATCCTTAACACATGTCCCAGCCAAGTCCATCTCCTCCACATAATAGTAGAGGTGATGGGCCCACGCTAGGTGCGCCGGCGTATAGCGTCGTTCGTGATGCGGTGGTACCATCTTATACCCAAAATTCTCCTGAGGCACTTTGTTTCGAATGCAGATACTTTTTGTGCCTGGGCCAAAGTCAGGTGCCAGGACTCACACCCATACAGGAGAATGGGCAACACACACGCATCAAACAGTTTACATTTCGTCTCGACACTAAACGCCAAAGCCTTCCATATCTTGGTCATGTTGTTGAAGGCACCACTTGCCATACCGATACGTAGCGGGAGATCAGCCCCGAGTGGTGGTAATAGTTGCTCCCAGGTACTTGAATTTATCCACCCAGGAGACCATCGATGGTAATCGGTAGCTGTTTATCGGGGCAGGCATTATTCACCATGAGCTCCGTTTTACTGGCATTGACTCGAAGGGCCGAGGCGTGCTGTTTCGACGCAGAGTCTTGAAACACTGCGCTGTAATTCCTCCACTGTCGTACTGAACAACGCTAGGTCGTCCGCATACTCCAGATCGCACAGTTCGCCCATTAGACCATCTCTGTGTTATCGGTGTACCTCTTGCTCCTTGCATGGACTTTCTCAACAGGAAGTCCATGACTATTATGAATATGAAAGGAGCTAGTACGCAGCCCTGTCTGACTCCCGTGGTGATCCTAAAAGCTTCAGTAGGACCACGTGGCGTTTTCACGCTACACTCGGAGTCTTCATACATACTAGGATGATATAAATTATAAAATACGTGTTGAGATACACATTTTATTAATATAAGATATATACATATTGAGATACACAAAATATTCGCAATGCACAAACTCACTAGAGTTTTACAGCGATGGTCAGTTCAAACATCTTTGCTGCAGAATGTTGACGACATAATTTTTGCAAAACATTGGTATTATGGCGAATGATCCCACATGTCTGCCATCTACTCCAGGCTATAATATATCGGTAGCTCATACATCCTTACCTAAAAAAAGAACACAAAACAATATTTTGATAAGAACCATATGAAATTTTTATTTATTTATTTAATACTTCTTGCATGTACAAAGTTTAGTTTAAGACAGGATAATATATATGAAAAAAAATCCAATTAATTATAATGTTAACTTGGAGAACTCGTAAAGGAAAATAGTGCGGTTTGAATCAGAAGTGGAAAATAAGGATGGGATGCTGTGAGTGCAGATGAAGGAGCCCTTGCTCCTGCAGCAGATGGGAATATGTTTGTAATTTTAACTGAGAAGAAATGGTCGAGAATATAGAACACAACATTTGACATTAAAAACTAGAACACAATTATATAGACAATACAAATTTGAAATGAAGTGTCATAAAAGTTAGTACACAATCCCTAGGTGATATCGGGGATGGTATCAGACATCAAGCATGTTTGTTATTGATAAAAAACCATACTTACAAAACTTACATACATCCAACGACATTTTTTTAAAACAAAATGTCGTTGGATGGAGGCTGCCCGCATTTGGTGGCCTCATGTAGTGTTTGATGTTAGGAAGGATGTATCAGCTACCATTACATCCTCTGGAGTAGATGACAGAAACGGGGAATCTTTTGCCATAATAGAAATAATGTTATGTAAAACTGCACACGCAGTAATGATTCCTGGATAGTCATGGAAAGCATCGTTTCCACAATCTAAACATTCTCTCCACAATATTCCTCGTTTTTGCAGCCAGTTGATTGGCTCACTCTCTCCAAATTTTCTATAACTATCTAAAACAAATAACCTGAAATTATTCAAAAAGTCAAACTAGAGAAACACAATACAAACACTAATGTAAGTGATTTTAACAGGGAGTTGCACTTTCACGATAATATTAATGAGCTGGAGTGCTTTCGTCAATCTCGCGTTGACACATTAATCAACTAACGTTGTTAAAAAAGTTAACTTTCACTGCGTAAATCCACACACCAATTTGACATGAACTAACCTGGAAATTGCCAGTTGCGTAAAATCTTAAAGCAATAGCTGCTTGGATGATGGATGGAATAGGCAGGCCTCGGTTCTGGCTCACAAGCGGCACAATTTCGTTCAGAAATGTATCTTTCGTAACACGAAACCGGTACTTGACCGAAACTCGAGAGGGTTCTGTCAATCTCGCATAACACGCAATAATACGGCAAAAATCGCCCCCAATCTACGCGTAATCTGCAAAATGTTTAAAATCACTATCCATTATTCAATCGCGGGCACAGAATACGAACAATATTTGTTATTTAATACTGTAAGGCACCTGTAAGGTACCCCTACCAGCTACCTTACATTTTCGAGGAACGTCAAACGTTTTTTAACCATTGCGCATGTGCGATGGCCTTCTTAAGTGTAAAATTTCTCTCTGACTAGCGATTTCAATACAAAAACGGCGTAGCTTCCTTGCGAAAAGTGATGTGACGTCATACCTTAAGATTTCTTGACTCTGCATTGAAAAAATAATCTCAAGGACCTTACCTTAGGAAAAAAATGTCTCTGCATTCGGGTGATAGAGTACAAAATAATCTCCTAGCCCTCCTTCCTTTCCCATCCTTCCTTATCCCTTCATTGCCCACCCTTCCTTTCCCATTAATTTAAAAGTGAAATTCTACATCAGTGTATACTGTGATACTTTATGACTGTCTAATAATAATTATTAGGGTGAATTAAAAAGTATAAACACGGTTTAAACGTTTACTTACCGAAAACAGTTGCTAACTGAAGTCAACGTTAAGCGAGGACTGAATTCAGGTATTAACCTTTTACTCATCTACTTAGCGTGCTTAATTCGATACAATACCTAATCTTATGTAGGAATTGGAAAGGAAATATTATATCCTAGGTGAAGATGTATCTAATCAGTAGTGGGTTTTAATTACAAATATACACCGATGTATCTTCAATAGTTAGTCTAATTGTGGAGCGATAATTGATGTTTATTGAATGTGATCCCAGATCTTAATTAATGAAGTACCATTTGAAATAATTATTATTCTCGAGCACGCACCACTTCTGCTAGACGTCTCCCGTTCCACTGAAGAATTTTATTGCTTCCAATCTTAAATGTATCAAGAAAATTGGCTACGCAACCCTTTCAGAATCATTGCTAAAATTCATTCAATGCAGGCGAGTGGTGTTTCGTATGTTACAAGTTTCACAGGATTTGATAATAAGATCGGGGTATTTTCATGTTTTTGTTTTACGAAAATTTTAAAACTAAATTATTATTAAGTATACTTTTATTATAATATCGAGCGCAATGAAGAGCTCTTGTTGCCTCCTTATGCCCCTAAGTGGGGCGTAAAGGGAGTTTGGCGTAAAGGGCGAAAAAGAGTTACAATTCACACATTAAACACTACACAAAAAACATTATATAAAAGTTGAACATGATAATATACTTCTTTTTTTTTAATGATTGGTTAACGTATAGGTACTTCAAAAGCTTGATATTTGGAGTTAGTAATATAAGTTGTCGGTTTTATAATAATTGATATGCCTACAGTTTTATTTTTTTTAACAAACTAATCTGTGCTCATTAAAAGTGAAAACAAATACACTTACGACATTTTTCACCAAAAGTTTTTACCTTTGCTGTGAAAGAGGAAGATGGTTGGCACCGGGGATCAAACCCGGATCAAAGTTAGAAACTGAAATTTTAGGCAAAGGCCAACTACTCTAATTTTCCAAAGATAGGATCGTAAACTTGAACAAGAGAAACCAATCGAATTTGGTGTTAATTAATAATCATTAAATGAAATGCGTATGCTTGGGGAGGCGTATATCCAACGTTAGACACGAGAGGACTGAAAAAAGAAAGAGAGAAATGATAAAGATAATTTTCATTTAATTTTTGAATAAACCAACTATTATTCCTTTGGGACTCCACTTAGGGACTAAGGGAGGAAACAAAAGCTCTTCACTGTGCTAGATATTGTACAATATCAAATATTTATTTCACAGCGTGTCTTTTATCCCCTAGTCTTATATATTCAAAATGGAGAGCTATTTTGCGTTGTCATCGCATCACGCCTGGACGCTGGATTGATTTCGCTAATTCTTATTTTGTCGTGTTGGCTTCTATTAGGATAAGGTTCTTATGAAAGAAAAAATTGCGTGGAAAATTATAAAATTAAAGAAAACTCTACATAGGCAACCTTATTAGTACATTTTACCATTTAATTTTTATTCCAATTTTGAAACTTTAACAGGAACTGTCAGTTGTTAGATAGTTGGTGCGATTGACAGAATGCGGATGGAATATACATGGTTTAAAACAGATGCTTCGATCGGAATTACATTGGTCAATAGATACAAATACAAATTCAATATTCATAGTTAGGGACACAGGACAAGGTCTGTCGGGAAAGCTAGTTTTACATAAAAAATCGACTCATAAATCATAATAGGTAAGTAAGTATACAGGGAAATCGTCCAAATTTGTAACCTTTTTATTCACATTTAATTTGAATAAGTCCTCATTTCACTTGAAATTTCTACCCGGGTTTGGCCTGTCTCAGATTGAACGGGACCGGTAGACTAGAAAAAAATGCCTCACGCAATAAGTTCCGCAGGCTAGGTTTCCTGACACCTTCGTAAAGAAAAGCGTTAATTAATTAATTTATTGTAACTGTCCTGATAATGGATTAAAGCGCAATAGATAGTCACTATAACTATTAGATAGGTCGGTTACTATGTTGTGGAAATTTATTGAAACCGAGATCGAGATGGTTATAATAAAACTACAAATCGGAGTGTTAAATACTATTTGAATGTATATACAGTATTTTCTCTGTGCTTTACTGTATCTGATTTTGTAGTATTATGAACAAAGCGGAATGTTCAATATTATCTCTCCTATTCTTTGATAAAAAAGAAACAAATACATTTAAGTCGACTTGTTTCTACATGAAAGAGAACAAAGATAATTTTCTCTCGAAACAAAGCAAAGATTGTTCATTAACTTAATTGAAAAAAATTACACCCAAACTTAATTATCATTGTTTCAAAATATATTGTTTGCGTATTTCATTTTTCTAGGAGCTTCAAAAGCTTTTCAAGAGGCAGGCGAATTATAATTGGGTGCTGTGAATAATTGAGAGTATTTTCCCCAAGCTGAAATTAAAAGTTGCCAATATTGAAATTCTTTTGATGAAAATTAAACAAGTTATAATGATATTTTTTCTAAACAAATATTTTTTGTACAAATTATCTGTGAGATGAATTACTGAAATCGATCTTTCGACGTCTTATATGACACTAAAAACTAAAACGTTTTTTTTTATAAAGAAGGTACTTAAATTGATTAGTTCTATTGTGATATTCATGCAGCGCTGCCTCTTGACAGTGCCTCTTCCCAGCTGATGTCTTCCGTAATAAGTATCCTTAGTCATTTTTGATGCCCCTGATAGTTAGGTCCTACCAGCATTCCCATCTCCCGGTTTTAACATTTTAGTGCTTGTAATCAAGGAGCATAACTTACCTGTTAGTCACGCATCCTTCGGCACAAGTAGAATGACCCCTTGGATTGGGGGAATTCGAACTTTTGGTAGACAGAAATATAAAAAAAAAATTATTATACAGACAGTTGGTAGTTATGTAGCGTATGACCACATCATCCACCAATAGCGTTTCCCCATGATGTCATCACCCAGTAGCAGTCTGCCACATCCTTCACCACAACTATCAGTCACCATCAAGTCTTCTAGAGTAGAACACACATCTTCCGTCTCGCCACTCGGCCTCCACGCATTAGTATCTTCTTCATTCTTAAAGTAACATGTTCTTTCTACAAGTATTAATAAACCGATCACATATCTTAAACCATGTATCCACTCAACCAAACACCCACAGTTATATAAAATTATATGTAGCTTTGACTCTATGTATATGTACCTACGATAAGTGAGACTTGATCAAAATATACCTTTATAAAGGGTAGTACATCATACAAATTTATGATAAAGTTGTGATTTCAAAATAGGTAGGTGGTAAGGTACATCGCTTAACCTCTAAACTTCCTTGATTAAAGGATTTTTGCTTCAGCTTCTCGTTTACAAGCACGTTCGAAAAAGACGTGGTTGAGATACGTAGACTAACCGGATTGGCTGTAGCATGTAGCAACTATTTATTTTCTTATATTTTTGCATTCTTTTACCATACACCGGCACATTGGCAGTGGATTCATGTAATATTGTTGAGATAATATTATTGTAAGCTTGAAATTTGAAAGAGCATCTTAGCTTTCGAAATCAGTACTGTACTTACATATACGTGAGCTGAAGTAAATTAGAAGTCCCTGGCGGCCGTCATACAATATCTGGTGGTGCCGTTATTAAATTTATGTGCTGGACCGTGACGACAAATTGCAAAGTAACGTTGCACTCAGCGCTGTGCAATGTAGCGGGATAATGTGTTTGTTTCTCACGAGGATACAATGGAGGAATGTGGGTAGAGAAGAGCTGATAATATATAAGGCTGCATATTATCTCCCTTGCACAGTGCACGTTCCTATCCGATCCAATAACGTTTTGTGCTGGCTATTTGTTCACGTAAACGGAAGCTATGCGAATCGATTATTGATTTTTGAATCTCAGTGGAGCTGTTAAAATGAACAGAAAAATGTAATCATGGTGTGTCATGAATAGCTTGGCACAAAGATACTTTTGTTTCTAAATAGTTAATTATGCAGCTAAATGGATTGAGAATACAATGCGGAATAAGAATATTGTATTCTTTTGGGAACTCGTTTAAGAAAACGAACCGTAAAGACAACGTTCGATTCTTGGCGTTGATGCGATATTTCTCCACCAAACAAAGTTTGCTTTACCTAAACTAATATAATATAAATTATGCACTTATTATTTCGAAGTGGTTGGTGACCCAGCGGTTACAACGCCGGCTTTCGTACTGTTTGGTGCGGACGTCATGGTTCGATCCCAGGTGCCGACCATCTTCCTCTTTCACGACACAAGCTTTCAGTAGCTTACTGTGAAAGAGTCAAGGAGTGTATTTGTGTTCACTTTGAGTGTGCACAGATTCATTAAAAAAAAATGTATAGAAAAATAAATGTGCAGATATGGTTAAGTCAACGACCGCACTCTTGGTGTTAAAAAACAAAAATTTTACGACACACGTTTTTATTTCATACAATGTCGTATTTTCGAATACACGCTTGCCATAAAATTGGTTATGTTTGAAATGCATCTATATACTTAAATACATACCGAAGACCATGCCAGCGTCTGATAGACAACGTCGCTCGGGACCTGTTGCCCTAGTATAAGTTTTCGATGATCGAATATCGAAAGAGTTTCGAAAATTTTCCTTACAAAAATGATCGAACGATTCGATCGAATGGTTTTAGAACACTATTTGCACGCTTATAGGCGCTTATTAGCGTGCAATAAGCTTTCGATGAAACTCGTACTAGCCCCACCTGGACGTGCTGGGGGCGAGAGATCAATGGGAGTTAGTTGCGTAGGACATTACTGCTTGGAGAATCGTTGTTCACGAGGCAAAAACTCTGGAGCAGTTGTACGGCGATCGGAAGTAAGTATCTTTCATCTATTGACCTCAAAATATGGTCGAACTAGTTTTACTTTAGTGGCGATTTGGTAAGACCAGCATAAATTTTTGAAAAATCAATGTCTGGCATAATGATTCGATTTTTCTTAGGGTAGAAAGCTAGTGTAGCATTAAGTTAATAAAATGGGTTCTTTTATAGTTTGATAAAAGAAAGTTTCAATAAAAAGGCATTTCGCAAGGTGTAAAGTTTGGAATTTAAAACTTCTCATATAAAAGAAAGCGCACCATCTAAACCATTAATGTTTTTTGGAAAAAGAATGTGATTTTATAGTTTTATTTTTTTATATTTTTACTTCCAAGTATTCCATGTTGGGTAATAATGTGGCTATATTTGTATAAATTTGAAGTAGGTTTTACTTTCTGGGATTTAAAAATATTCTACGATACGAGATTGTTACGCCTATAGGGCTCGGGAGACAAAAAACATGAAAATATTATGCAATACCTATAAGCGAAACAAACAGAAAAATTTCAAACTACTTCGGTTAGTATACTAAAACCCGTGGGAGGTATTGTGTGAGGAATGCCCTCCCTGACCCCTCTGAGTAATCCTTTCAGAGGCTCTTCTAATGAGTTTAATTTAATGGTTACACGACTGTGTAACTTGCAACACAAAACAAGTAAAATTTAAATCCTCATACAATACGAACTTGGGTATGAACAAATACTATGGTTAGTAAACTAGATACTCTCAAACCTCTACTGCAACCAGCCAATTAATCCAATTAGGTATCACTACACAACAACTATTATTTATTTAAACACTACTAGCAAATAAACTCAATCACTAGATGTAACTATTAATCTCTACTTGTTTATTTTAATACGTCACTACGCGATTACAGTATACCCGACACCACTCTACGCTTATTTCCAAATATAAACCGAAATTACACTTTCACCAATCACTAATTATTTTACAATTACGGATACGCTCGAAATAACACTAAATACGTCAAAACTCTACTCAGGCAACAGATTAGTAGCGTAAGTATATATGCGTGCAGCTACGTGTATTAGCGTGTTATGAGGGCTCGCCTTGCCATACAGCTATTTTTAAGAAAGCTTCCGAGAGGCGGAGTCAGGACAAGGAAGGGGGAAAAAAATGGAGTCAAAGGATGATCTTATTGGTGGAGGCGCCTGTGATGTAGTGTGCGAGGGAGACAGGGTAATTGTTTTTGTGACCACTACAAAATGTCTACGCGCGTGAAACATATAATAAAATAATATAATTATAACATATTTTTCCGTATGAATCTTCATACCTAGTAATCAATAAATCTTTTCTTTATACATGATTTTTCATCTTAACTGATAGGTTAGTATTATGATCTACGTTTTTCATAAACCTTAATTTAATACATTTCTTAATAATAATCTTTTGAAAGCTTAATTCTTAAAATTAATTACAACCTTATGAATATAGGGAAATCTTATATACTAGACATGTTTAATAATTCTCTTAATATTAATTATTATTAATCTTATTACAAATTTTGGCCATTAATCAATTCTATCTTAGGTAATTCTTAACCTACACATAGGTATATTCCTTCTTAATTAAGATGCTTATCAGTAATTAAACTAACGTGCCTTAATCAATAATTAATCTAATAGTCTTATAATACCTTATATTACTCCTTAGGCATATGTGTTATAATTTATCATTTCAAAACAACATTATAATCTCTACACATTATTTATTCAGTATTTAAGTCTTGTTTAAACCATAGTCTATTATAGAACAACAACATACCTACTTATGTTCGTTTACAGTTACAACTACATACCTAGTTTGATAATAACCATAATACCCTCTAAACAATTCTATGTATCATAACAAACATATTTTATTACAAGGGTTTTTTTTTCATTATTCTAATCCGCCAAAACAATACCATGCACTAAAGAGGTTATCTACCCTACTTCGAAGCATCCAAAAAAACCCGTTTCACTAGAATATTGTGAATCCTTAAAATTAAACAAAAGACTATGTTAACTATGTAAAACCCTTATCTACAGTATCCGAGTAAATTAACAAAAGGGCATTGTAATCCATATTGCCTGGTCAAAACCTGGAACAGGGCCATGTTCAATTCGGTCGCGCCTTCCTTGTCTATACGCAGAACGTGAGTGACTTTACTCTGAGGTATTGCAAAACGCTAAGGTACTGAATTTGTAATTTATCCAACAGTAATGTGACTCTAATATGGATCGCCAACCCACTTCAATTTATTAACCTACTATACATTTTGTATTAAAAAAAATTAACCGCCCATGGCAAGTGCCTTCCGGCATAAGCCCGGGGCACGCCTCTGTTCGTCTTCACTCAAACTAACGGGAATTCTGTTGTTTACCATATCGGTGTTCTGGGATAAGCCCGAGCCTTTGTTTATCTATCAGAACTTTCTAAAATTTTTACAATGCATCCTACCACACTATTTTTCTAAGAACGGATTTTTGGACGCTGTAGGGTGACCACAACAACCGCCCCCTCTCAAACGTTCAAAATTCGTTCTTTTTATGCACTCAAGAAAAAAAAATGTAATATACATAATATGCAAGGGCGCCAATACATTCAAAGTAAAATATAAACAGGAAAACTGTGAATGTATAAGCCAGTTATCCTAATGTTAAGATTTAAAAAAACTTCCACCACCACTAACAATTGATACTCTACTATTTTCTACATATTGTAAGTTACAACACTCTACTTATTAATCCTACCCATAACCTCTTTTATTATTTTTTTTTTTTTTTTATTTTTATTTTTTTTTTTTTTTTTGTTTTTTTTTTTTTTTTTTTTTTTTTTAATATGCCTACTATATATATACCTAATTTATATTACTAACATTAACATATATTACTCTTACAACATTACTACCTTAAACTTTATTCCGATAGATAAACAAATCCCAATGTAATCTAATTTTACTTATTTAAGGTCCAGTTTCCTGAACCTCTTCCTGCTGATCAGGGGCCAAATTAATTTCATCTGAATGTACTTTAACCCTTAAACCATTAAGACCGTCTACAGACGGTCATCGGTAAAATATAATTAAATTCAAATACAAAAATCGGCGCGCTTTACCCACTAAGACCGTTTATTGTCGATAATATTCGCTACCGCTACCACATGTTTGAACACGCTCACTCGCATAGTCTCATTGTTATGGTCAGTTTTGTTTATACTTTCGGGCAAACGGACGCCATAATTGTTTTACATTCCGGTACAAATTGAAATTGCAAAAAAAATATATTCTAATACTTCTATTGACTTGATATTTTTTAGGTAAGTTTCTTTATATTATGTTTTGATAACTGCATGTTAGTTTCATTCTTTTTATTTCTTTAATTTTTTAAACAAATTTTTTATGAACACCTTCTACAGACGGTGTTAGTGGCTTAGGTGAAAAAAAATCACCCTATTTTATATATATGAAATTTTACTATCGTCTATTTTTTTGTGTTATTTTACTCGAGTATTTGTATTTTTTGTTTTAGAAAATGTCACGACGAAATGATACAAAGAAAACGTTCAACATTTCTTCAATGAATGACGAACAAATCCAAAATTTCATGGATTCAATTGAAACTGATGACGAATGCGATGATTTTGATGACAGTTTCGAAGATCCAAATTATCATTGTGATGAACTTCAGCCTGAAGACAATACAGTAAAAAATACTTCTTCACAATTAATGAACACCTCATCAATTAACAACGCAATTACTTTTTCTATGAATATAAGCAATATCAGTTTGAATGAAATTGATGAACCAGGACGAAGTACTACTTCCAACGAAGAGATCAATTCGACAACAGTACAGAATGACGATGCAAGTGAAGTTAGTTTGGGCCATCATGAACAAGAATTACCAACAGAAAATAGAACATCTTTTAAGCCAAAAAAGAGAGCTCGGTCACCATTGCCCAGAGTAGAAGATTCAGGACCACATGTTACACCATCAGCTGGCGGATTCAATGGTGATAGCTTGGTAAATATAGACAAGGACTCAAAAGAATTCAAAGAAGTTATGTGGCGTAAGAAATTCATGCAGTTGCACGTCAATGAAGTCGCATTTAGAGGAAATACAGATCTACCGACTGAGGTGAAAAATTTGCAAACACCATTGGATTTCTTCAATTATTTTTTTACGGGCGATCTAGTGGAGTTGATCAGTTTGGAAACACATCGAGCTGCAGTCAGAGAAAACGTCAACACACAATTCAAAATTGACAAATATGGAATTAGTCGATACATTGGTGTTTTGATTTTTATGTCAGTCTATCGTTATCCGAACATCGAAGATTACTGGAGCGAATTCGGTTTCCGTCATATCCCTGAGAGTCTGCCAAAAAACAGATTCGAACAGATAAAAAAATATTTATCATTCAACGATGAATCAAAAAGGGTTAAAAAGGGTGAAACAGGTTATGATCCCATTTTTCGAATCCGAAAAGTTGCAACATATTTGCTTGAGCGCTTTGATTCAATTCCAAAAAATGCCCGCTTGTCTATAGACGAACAAATGTGTTCAACAAAAATGGTACATCATCTCCGCCAATATTTACCAGATAAACCACATAAATGGGGTGTAAAGTTCTGTGTTCTTTGTGACAGCAACGGATACTCATATCGTTTCGAGATATACACTGGAGCCAGAAATGATGACACGATTCTTCCTGATACACCAAATATTGGAGCTACAGGTAATGTGGTTATAAGGTTGTCACAAACAGTGCCTAACTTTGTAAACCACATATTGTATTTTGACAATTTTTATACGTCGCTGCCCCTTATGGTATACCTCAGAGCTCGAGGAATTTATAGTCTTGGAACTGTTAGAGCAAATCGCGTTCCAAACTGCAAGCTTCCCTCGGACAAGAGCGAGGAACTAAAAAAAGAACCACGAGGTTATTCTACAGAATATGTAGGGTCACCATACGGCGTAGAAATTGCCACACTTTTGTGGAAGGACACAAAAAACGTAAGACTGTGTTCTACTTATGTTGGCTCTAAGCCTTTCCAAAGAACCAACACAGAGATTCAGCCAGCAAAAATTTCCCGCTATAATAGAAAAGAAGGGTCCTATGAAGATATACACTGCCCACAAATCATAAGAGAATATAACGCACATATGGGCGGTGTAGATCTCATGGACTCTTATTTGGGTCGCAATGGGCTGAAAATAAAAACCCAAGACATGGCCACAAGGATATTTTATCACCTTTTGGACATGAGCATCACAAATGCATTTATATTGTACAGACGGCTCAATGCTGAAAAAAATAAAAACAAATGCGAGCATGACGAGCAGATAAAGGATATTACTATGAAGGCATTCCGTGTGAGTATTGCCAAAGAACTTTGTGTGTCAGTTGAAAAGAAATCAGTTGGCCGTCCATCTTCCACAATATCGACTTCCAGTTCTTGTGTCGGAAAAAAAGCAACCCATCCAGTGTTGAGTGTTCGCAGCGATGGAATAAACCATTTTCCTGAGTGGGGAACAAAAAAATCGTGCAAATTTTGTAAAAAATCCGACACTCATACATTTTGTACGAAATGTAACCTGCATTTGTGTTTTTCGAAAGCGAAAAATTGTTTTAAGCTTTATCATTTATAATTTTTTTACCATTTATTGATTTTTTTTAACAATATTCCTCTTAGTATAATTTTTATTTTTACCATTTATTTATTTTTTTGAACAATATACCTCTTAGTAGCTTATATGAATCAATTTATGCAGAATTTGCGATAATTAAACACATTTTTTTACAAATATTTGTTTTTATTTTTTTAAGCTAACCCACTAAGACCGTCTACAGACGGTCTTTCTTTTTTTTTACCTGGCTCTCACAGGAAACATTTTTTTTACGAATGGACTTCAAAATCGTATTTTCCAGCCTAAAAACATTCAAGATCCAAAATTATTATAACTGGATTCTTCCAATTTCTATTCCAGTGGCTTAAGGGTTAATAGGTTTTCCCTTACGATCTATCCAGTAAACGTTTCCCCGTCCTACTGGTAATAGAACCGTATAAGGACCGGAGTATTTTGGTGCAAACCCAGCATGAAAACCCGCTACGCGTTTTGAGAGTGGATGTTCTCTCAACATAACCTTCTGTCCAGTGACATAACCAGGGACCTTTCCGTTGGTCTGGGCGTATTTACTTCTATACCGGTCCTGGTTTTGACGAATATTTTTATTTATATCTAATCTATTTGATCTTTCCGGATTAGTATTTGGGGCCACCGATGATCCTAAAGGCGCGCGTGGACGACTTGGTAACGCTCTCGCTTGAGCACAAGTCATACATCTCTTGACAAACCTTTTCGCATCTCTATTTATGCCTGGCCAGATAAAATATCTCCGAGTCGCTCTAAGCGTTTCCCTTTCACCAGGGTGGCCAGCATGCCTACTGTTATGATAAAAATTTAAAACGTGAGGGATCATAAATTTCGGTACAATCAATTTCGGAACTGATTGTCCGCTAACCTGTCTATATAAGTAACCATCAATTAATTTGTATATCTCCAACCAATGCCTATCACGGGCATTTGTTGGTGGACTGTTGGCAGAAAGTAAGCTTTCCAAATGGTTTATCATTCGAGACAACCGTAGATCGGTGCGTTGTGCACCACGCACACGATCTGCCAGTTTTCCAGACTGCTGATCTTCAGCGTCCCGAAGATCCAGACCGTTCTCAATGAGCGTCACCTGAGGTAGACCTCTATCTGCTTTCCAGCCCTCCTGGCTAACATTGGGGTACATTCCCCTATCTAACGAATCAATATCTTCAGTGATATTAGATTCGGCCGGATTTCTTGACAAGAAATCAGGTAACTCATTTTTCCTACCTGGGCAGTGTTCTAACGTAAAATTAAACTCCTGTAATAACAAAGCCCACCTAGTTAACTTAGCTCTTTCATCTTTAACCCGTTCTAGCCATGTCAACGCCTTGTTATCTGTACGTAGGATGAAATGTGTACCTTCCAAATACTGACGATATTTCTTTATCGCCCAAACAGCCGCGAATGCTTCCTGTTCGTTCGAATGCCAGCGTTTTTCTGCATCAGAAAAACGAGCACTAGCGTAAGAGACAATATCACGACCGCCATCAGGTCGCTCGTGATATAGAACGGCGGCAACGCCGAACTTGCTGGCATCTGTTTGCAATACGAATTGCCTCTCGAAATCTGGCCTGCATAGGGAGAGTGGCCTACTTATAGCAATTTTAATGCTATCCATTGCATTTTGTGCTGAGGCATTCCATTTGAATGGCCTCTTCGTGCTCAACAAATCAGTTAATGGAGCTGCTATCTCTGCAAAACGATAAAGATACTCGCGCAACCAATTCGATAAGCCGAGGAAGGACCTCAACTTCTTTCTTGAAGTAGGCACTGGGAAGTTTGCAATGGAGATTGCATGTAACTTCTGGGGATGGTTACCACTAGCCGAAACTACGTGACCTAAAAATTCTAATTCTGTGGTACCGATCCTGCACTTATCTGAAGCGCACCGCAAATTATATTGCTGTAACCGTTCTAAAACTAATCTCAAATGATACATATGTGAAGCCCAATCTTTAGAATAAACGATCACATCATCGAGATAAACAAGGCAAAAATCGCGTAGATATCCAGCCAAGACCTCTTGACTCATTATCCTTTGAAATGTTCCTGGGGAACCTTTCAAACCAAAGGGCATAACTCTAAATTGATAGCAAGCTCCGTCAGGGGTTGAAAAAGCGGTTAAATGTTTACAATCTTCAGACATTGGGATCTGCCAATATCCTTTTTGTAAATCAAATGACGAGAAATATTTCGCGTTACCTAAATCTTTTAACGTTTCATGAATAATGGGTAAATGTGATGGCTCGTTCTCAGTGACGTCGTTGAGTTTACGATAATCTACACAAAAGCGATATTCATCCTTCCCTCGCTTGGGGACCATAACTACCGGAAAACTATAACATGATCTACTGCTTTCGATCACGCCATCAGCCAGCATGCCTTCCAGCTGGGCCAAGAGATGCTTCTTTTTCTCATCAGAGAGCCTATACGGAGGTAAACGAATCGGGCGTGCATCTTTCAGCTTAATCTCGTGAGGTTGTAGCGGAGCAGGGCCAGAATATGGAAGAAATACCTCTTTAAAATCATTTAAAATACCTATAAGACTCTCTCGGTGTCCGCGAGGTATATCGGATTGCAACTCTGGCAATTCGACATCACACTTCATTTCCCCACGTACCGGTATCAAATGCGTCGTCACTCTTTCTACTCTACCGAAATGAAGGCAACCCCTATGAAAATCTATAACGCACTTTTGTGACGTCATCCACGGCACTCCGAGAATAACATCATCCCTAAGCTTATCTACGACTAAAAACTCACAAATAACCTCTATACCCTGAACTAAAATATTTGTCTCAAGTCTAGCCGTTACCTCCATGTAAGCACCTTGTTCTGCTAAATATAATCTGTCAATATGGGTCTGTTGCTTACGCAAATTTCTAACTAGTCGGCTACATACAATATTATACGAAGACGCAGAGTCCACCAAAGCTGTACATTCTATATTATTAAACGACACTCTAATACGCGGGAGTAATGGCGTTCCCGAATCTACAATAGCTACACACTGCGGTTCTTCAAAAAATTCTATCGCATCTAAATCTACATCCGATAACCTTTCCCTATCTCTATTACGTTGTGGACTCTCTACTTCTTCAGGATTTGAACCCAAAAGTCTAAAATTATCGCGCTCAACGTCTTTACCGCTACTTTCGCGATGTAAGCACGCTTGAACCTCGACTGGTCCATCACTACTATCGCCCGTATCTTCCCATATTAGCACCTCATCTAACGTTTCATTATTATTTATAGAAATTGGTTTAGAAACTATGTTTCTAGACCTAAGCTTCACATCATTATCAAGGACCTTTGCTACAGATTGAATAGTCGGTCGTAACTCTGATTCAACCTCCCTATGTTCTAATCCGTTTTCTAGTGATTGCCCTGAGACGGCTTTGATCCGGCGTTCCGTCCAGGGCCTTGAGCGTTTAAATTCACGTTCTGATTTCCGTTTTGCCTACCCCTGTTTTGATTCCAATTGTTTCTATTCTGTCCTTGCCCATTTCTATTCCAATTATTTTGATTCCCATTTTGACCCTGTCTATTATCAAAGTTATTCCTTTCCTGTCTATTATCAAAGTTATTCCTTGCCTGATTATTGTTAAAATTATTACTATCCTGCCTGCTATTGTTAAACGTATTTCTATTCCTATCCTGACTATTAGTTCCGTTATTATTTCTACTGTTCCTTCTAAAGCTATTTCTATTTTGATTACCCCTATTTTCAAAATTCCTCGCCTGATTGAAATTATTATTATTTGAGTTTCTAAAGCTATCCGATTGATAATTATTAAACCTTTGCCTATCTGACTGGAAATTTCCTCTATTATTATTATTATTTCCCTGCCTATGTAACTGTCCGACGCTATTCCTATTATTAAAACTCCTATCGTTCCTATTCCTAGTCAATGGACAATTCCTCTGTAAATGCTGACCGTTGCAATTAAAGCAAGAAATGCTAGTGGTTCGCCTTTGAGGCTGATGTGAAGTTTGTGCCGGCTCAATATTTACTACTGGGTATACCAGTTCCGTCGGAAAATCAATCTCGGAGACTCTATTCCCCAAACTGTCGAACGTGATGTCCTCCTTAGTGAATTCCCTGCGTAAAGTATTTGTATACCGCGGTAACATAAGATTTAGTAGGTGGAAAGCAAAATCAGCCGAATACGCAACACCATTTCCATACACACGGTCGTAGACTTTCGTCTTCCTACTTAAAAATGATGAACCCGATTCGTTCTCTTGTTGTTTATGAGAGAGTAAATGACCAGTTAATGCCAATCTGTTATTGTCAATGCCGTAGCGTTGCAACAACAGAGAGCTGAAAGCCGACCATCTAAGCAAACCATTTCCGCGACTAGACCACCAAATTTTCACATCCCCGCGCAGCTTCAGAGAAGCCAATCTGACTTTCTCTGAGTCCCTTATATTGCGCAAAGCGAAATATTCTTCGCAATCCTCAATGAATGCTTTAGGGCATTCCTGAGGTAAGCCGCTAAAGAAGAAGTTTTCGTTGAGCACTTCATCTCGTACATACACAATCTGCGGTCTTGTATCAAAATTCCTATCCCTCGTTTCTAATGTGTCAGCTGGTGGCACATTATGGTCATCATCGTCATGTGACGAAATGGGTGGCGTTTCGTCCAAGCCTAACGAACCTGCCGATGCAGCCCCATTTCTCGTGACCACCGCGAAAATAAAGAGTTTACAAACACGTAGTAATAACTCGAACCAATTGAAAATAATCATTTTATTTGTCGATGTGAAATAGGATTTAAACTAATGCAATTGACGGATAGAAAGAAAAATCTAATTGGATTCTAGTATAAACCGCGTGGTCTCCACGTGTTCAAATATTCGAAATTTCTACAAAAATCACTATAAAAATAATAAAATTGAAGACTCGTCTCAGGGTGAGTTCGTCAATGCTTAATATATAACTAAACACACGTTGGCGCCAAGTTGTTACGCCTATAGGGCTCGGGAGACAAAAAACATGAAAATATTATGCAATACCTATAAGCGAAACAAACAGAAAAATTTCAAACTACTTCGGTTAGTATACTAAAACCCGTGGGAGGTATTGTGTGAGGAATGCCCTCCCTGACCCCTCTGAGTAATCCTTTCAGAGGCTCTTCTAATGAGTTTAATTTAATGGTTACACGACTGTGTAACTTGCAACACAAAACAAGTAAAATTTAAATCCTCATACAATACGAACTTGGGTATGAACAAATACTATGGTTAGTAAACTAGATACTCTCAAACCTCTACTGCAACCAGCCAATTAATCCAATTAGGTATCACTACACAACAACTATTATTTATTTAAACACTACTAGCAAATAAACTCAATCACTAGATGTAACTATTAATCTCTACTTGTTTATTTTAATACGTCACTACGCGATTACAGTATACCCGACACCACTCTACGCTTATTTCCAAATATAAACCGAAATTACACTTTCACCAATCACTAATTATTTTACAATTACGGATACGCTCGAAATAACACTAAATACGTCAAAACTCTACTCAGGCAACAGATTAGTAGCGTAAGTATATATGCGTGCAGCTACGTGTATTAGCGTGTTATGAGGGCTCGCCTTGCCATACAGCTATTTTTAAGAAAGCTTCCGAGAGGCGGAGTCAGGACAAGGAAGGGGGAAAAAAATGGAGTCAAAGGATGATCTTATTGGTGGAGGCGCCTGTGATGTAGTGTGCGAGGGAGACAGGGTAATTGTTTTTGTGACCACTACAAAATGTCTACGCGCGTGAAACATATAATAAAATAATATAATTATAACATATTTTTCCGTATGAATCTTCATACCTAGTAATCAATAAATCTTTTCTTTATACATGATTTTTCATCTTAACTGATAGGTTAGTATTATGATCTACGTTTTTCATAAACCTTAATTTAATACATTTCTTAATAATAATCTTTTGAAAGCTTAATTCTTAAAATTAATTACAACCTTATGAATATAGGGAAATCTTATATACTAGACATGTTTAATAATTCTCTTAATATTAATTATTATTAATCTTATTACAAATTTTGGCCATTAATCAATTCTATCTTAGGTAATTCTTAACCTACACATAGGTATATTCCTTCTTAATTAAGATGCTTATCAGTAATTAAACTAACGTGCCTTAATCAATAATTAATCTAATAGTCTTATAATACCTTATATTACTCCTTAGGCATATGTGTTATAATTTATCATTTCAAAACAACATTATAATCTCTACACATTATTTATTCAGTATTTAAGTCTTGTTTAAACCATAGTCTATTATAGAACAACAACATACCTACTTATGTTCGTTTACAGTTACAACTACATACCTAGTTTGATAATAACCATAATACCCTCTAAACAATTCTATGTATCATAACAAACATATTTTATTACAAGGGTTTTTTTTTCATTATTCTAATCCGCCAAAACAATACCATGCACTAAAGAGGTTATCTACCCTACTTCGAAGCATCCAAAAAAACCCGTTTCACTAGAATATTGTGAATCCTTAAAATTAAACAAAAGACTATGTTAACTATGTAAAACCCTTATCTACAGTATCCGAGTAAATTAACAAAAGGGCATTGTAATCCATATTGCCTGGTCAAAACCTGGAACAGGCCCATGTTCAATTCGGTCGCGCCTTCCTTGTCTATACGCAGAACGTGAGTGACTTTACTCTGAGGTATTGCAAAACGCTAAGGTACTGAATTTGTAATTTATCCAACAGTAATGTGACTCTAATATGGATCGCCAACCCACTTCAATTTATTAACCTACTATACATTTTGTATTAAAAAAAATTAACCGCCCATGGCAAGTGCCTTCCGGCATAAGCCCGGGGCACGCCTCTGTTCGTCTTCACTCAAACTAACGGGAATTCTGTTGTTTACCATATCGGTGTTCTGGGATAAGCCCGAGCCTTTGTTTATCTATCAGAACTTTCTAAAATTTTTACAATGCATCCTACCACACTATTTTTCTAAGAACGGATTTTTGGACGCTGTAGGGTGACCACAACAAGATGGATGTTATTGTTTTTTCAGATGTCCTTAAAAAAAAAACAGGTGATAGTTAATAAACAAATACAAATAATATTGGTGGAATGAGTACTTGGATATAAAGTGGAGGTTGAACATCTTAGATATTATGATGTCCTTCTATATCTTCTTATAAACTATGCAATATCTAGACGGTTCTTAGTTTTATCGCCATGGAGTTTCAAGGACCCCTTTCTCCACTCAATATTTTCTTCAAAATATGGAGTTTTTGAAGAACATATTTATGCAGAACTTATTGTCACCTAATGTTTGTAATGGTAAACATTTAAAAGACCTAGGCCTACCTTAAATAAATAAAACAAGGGAAATGTCATATTGCTGTAGGTATCTGGATGTGAAAATTAATTAGATTTATCAAGATATGGATTCGGCAGTTATAATAAATGTAATAATAAATAAGTATCGAACCAAAAAGGGGTGGGAGAGAGAACGGCACCTACTAGAGGTTTCAATTTATTTTCTTTTCCATTTCCTCAAATCACTTGATTGTGAACAACATAAAGGAATCAAATTGGTTTTGGGCAAATTGAAAGCAGAATAATTCCACCCCCGAACATACGGAGATTTTTTTTCCTTTCGGTCCTCGATTGATATTTTGTAATCGCTCCGAGAGACGTACTTCGTATGTAAAAAAATAAAATAAGCTGTTAGAACCCATTTTCGCATTTCGTCAATCAGTTTTTATATGTGACCTTTCAAAATTTGCAAGTTAGGTTATAAAAAATTATAGATAAACTAATGTTTAATATCATGATATAGAAGTCTCAACCGCTAACGCCATGGTTGAACGCCGGATGGTGTTTTTCAGAAACCTTAATAGTTCAAAAACACTGAAGCAAACACCGTATCATACATGATAGCAGTTGCAGTCTCTAAATTTGGTTGCTCTCTTGTTCTCAATAATTTCCAACTTTTATCTCTATATTTCATTAAATATCTACTTGTTGTATACATGGAATTTTTCGACATGTTGAACATGTTGAGAATTCTCATGATTAGGAGTTAAACATTACCACCTAATGGCGAACGTTGTTAAGGTAAAGTGATCACACTAAGCCAGCTTTCGAAATAACAGTAGAAGACGATCGTAAGCCCGTTGTGGTTTGTTCCATTGAAAAATCGGGCATTAGTAATGAATTGTTAGAGTCATTTGTTGTTACATATTCTTTACCGTACAAAGTGCTATTTATAGAGATGCGATAAAGAAAAAAGATTTGATACACGAGAATTCTAATCGAAATAGTTTATCCAGTAATGTAATCCTGACAGTGCGAACCCAAGAAACCTGAGAATGAAAGTACCGAAAAAATCTTCAGAAAAACCATGTGAGCTCTAATCCAAAACTCGAAAGTGAATGGACATTTCTTAGAACGGAAGACAAAAGAACTGTTTGAAAAGATTGTCCGAGACAAAATACTACAGCGAATATACAAAAACCAATGATTATAATAATCATTGACCATAAATTGTTATATCGTTGTATATTCAAAGATCTAGTCCTAAGAAATGATACGAGAATCTAGATAAACTGCAGAGAACGTTATGTACAAATACTTCAGGATGACTACCTCAACGCTGGAGGGATAGCTGGCAGTCAGCTCACCAAAAGAACAACACAAAAGGAACAAACAGATTTGCAGACCTAATCAAACAGGAGTTACAACAAACTATCCGAGCATCATTTAATACATTCCATTTAGACTAGATTATTTGTCTTTAGACAAATACTTACCTACTTTGAGTTTCGTCAAAATATTCAGTTCGTAGTGCATTGCTATGGGACTCGTAAAGAAATTTTCCTTTTCAAACTACATACGTACCCTTAAGATCAATAATATTATTATTGATCTTAAGGGTTGCAAGTAATAATAACTAGTTTTTGAAAGACGCCCGTGGCGCTCACTTATGTTTTTATGGCAAACTTTGCTTTCGTATCGCTGAATTAGCATGTGAGTCTTAAAAGCACACGGTGGATTGAACTGTTCATGCAAACATAAAAACAACTTTAACTTTTCATTAAAAACTTAGCATTACAATGGCTTTTAGTATGTCATTGTGATTTAAATTATTTGATTGATTAAACTTTTTATTACAAATATTGCATTCGTTTGGCTTTTCTCAGCAATAAATTCGCATGTGAGTATTTAATTCAATAACCCGTCAGGAACTAACAGCGTTAATGACATCAGTCGGACAGTCAGTGACAGAGACTATTATGATATAGATAATAGAAAGTAATTTCAAACTACATACCGTTATTAAATTACAATAAGGATGTAATATGTTTGCTCCTAACCCCTTATGACATAAACGTTGGAAAAAAACACAATATCGCAAGTAGTTAGGGGCGGATAATGTAAATCTTGAGTTACTATCGAGCCACCTCGAGAGGTTCTGAGGAATATTGGTTTTGGTTAAAGGTTGGGGTACCCACCTTTATTCACCTTCATATTTTTATCCAACAACCTCACAATGAGATCCCTATTTATTTTTTCAATACAAAAAAATATCCAGGTTTTTTACAGGAATTTTCAGCCAAATTGTAACATTTACGCTTTTACAAAAGAACCGGGTATGTTCTCTGGTCGAGACGAATGTATTTTCTTCATTTTACATCTTAGGACACAATCAAAAATAGTTTGAGTCAACATAATTTACCTGATTTTCAAATATTTTATCATTATTATTTTATACTTTTTAACATAAGTTTTGATTCAACTCAAGTATTTTTTGTATTTATTAAAGTCGGCCAGTGCTCGAAATTCGACCATAATTAATTTAGATTATAAGTTTGAACATTATTAATATTCCTTGGTCAAAGACTGAGCGAGCGCTATTTCACAATTTTCTTTCAAAAACATGGATATTGGATACGTCAAATTGAAAAATGTTGATATGTAACTACAAAGTTTTTTATATTATTAAATTTAAGATAATCATATATTCTCAATTTGACCACAGATAAACGAAAGAAAATATATGCGTCTGTGTCAATGTCAAATACATCGAAGTGTGTGTGAGTGTAAATTACATAATATAACAGTAGTGTTTGGAATGTATTTTTTTATTGATTTAATGTAGGTATTTTTATAAATTATTTAAAAAAATATTAGCATTCGCCACCTCTTATCTATATAAACGATAAGTGTGCGATATATCATACTCCTCCGTCCGCGCAATTTTCGTAAAAATAGTCACAAAGTTTTTCCTTCACGTAATTATATATAGATAGTACACTATGTAACTCATACGCATGATCGGTTACATTATGCTTCTTATGAAGAACCAAAAAGTCTCATCGTGCTTTATGCGCTGCACGTCAAATATCAGATATACTCATCTATTCATATATCGGAAGGAGTAAGCCTTTCTGGTAGGATATTATTTTTCTTTGATACCAGGCAACCTTATAGCCTAACTTTTCTAAGGGTACCTTCTTGCCTTATTCCTACATGCAGGGGTTGATTCTTATTTACATTAATTAAAAATTAAACATATTATCGAAGAAACGAAGCAGTTTGGCCATACAGGATACACCAGAATACACCTGGCACCACGATGGTAAAGGAAATGGAAGTGGAAGTTATTTTAGAGGAACCCCCAAAGACATGACGTGATGTCGAGGATATTAATACTCAATGACTACCCAGCAGTAATCAAAGCAAAACTGCAACAGAAATATGGAAATCCAAGCCCACAAAAAAAAACAATTAAGGAAATTTCTTGCGGAGTTTAAGCAAAGGCAGCCTCTTTAAACAAATTGAAGGATGTAACAATGGCCGCAGTGACACAAGAGGGATAAAATAGAACTAGATGGTTACGTTTGAAAGAGAATTATGAAATAAACAGATGTCCACAACCGGAATGAACTTTGTTCTTTGAATATTGTTTTCAAATTAAAAGACAATAGTTTTCTAACTGCAGGTAATTTTTTTTAGAAGTACATTAAATGAAACAATTACTTTGAGCCGTGCCTGCTAAAGTAGTCAGGGTATTAAATAATTTGTGGAATAACAAATCAATTGTTTCATTTAAAATACTTTATTTTAAATAACTCTACCAAGAATGCTCGTTCTATTCGTTATGTAGTTTTATAAAATATTTTTCGATTGAGTTTCCGATTTCGTTTTGTTTGTTTCAGTTTTTTTATCATGCACCATTCACCTGAATATCCAGGTTCAAGCACACTAAGAAATATCTAACAGTTTATAAATAAACTAGCTTTCCCGACAGACGTTGTACTGTGGACCCTTTGGTCCTAACCACAGGCGGCCCGTTCATTGTGCACTGCGCCTCCAGAAACAAAAATAAACTAATTATAAAATAATATCATTAAAATATTAATTTTAAAACGTCCATATTTCATTCGTATTCAAAGCTCAGACGGGATCAACGCGAGAATATAATTATATGCACGCAATTCGGTTGACTTTGTATGAAACATTTCTAAAACGCCCGAAACGGTGGAGTAAGTGGAATGGGCTACTGTAAGAGTGGCAATTACGTGTGCGAGAATGAGAGGGTGCAGTTGCAGAAAACAATAATTTTGTTGTTAGATTTTTTTAGAAAGATGGCGTCGCATGAAATTCTTTCCATACCTACTAACTTTAATATTATATTTTATATTATTTCTTATCAATTTTCAACTTTTTATTAGTTATTCTGTTATCCGGAGCGGAGAAAAATCCAATAAATTGTGATTATTTACATATGTGTGCATTGGAAGAATCTGTTGAGCCAATCTCGAGTTATAAGTGTTCGCACTCACCCGGCTTTAATTTATATTAGAGATATTTTAATCGAGTTTCCGATTTCGTTTTGTTGGTTTCAGTTTTTTAACTATGCACGATTCAGATGAATATGTATTTCCAAGCAGACCAAGTAAGTAACAGTTTCTAAATAAATGAACATTTTGTCGTGAAAATATTAAATGGAAACTGAGAATTAAACGTTGCTATTTCTCTCAGGTGTGTTTTTAGTACTTAATATTTATTTCATTCCCAACACGCGACACTTATGAAATCTGAATTATTTATTAATTTCATAGATTATTTGCATATACCTTTACTGAAGATTTAATTGAATGATTAGTGATAAGGCATAAATCACCCCAAAGTGGTTGATTGCCAATATTAAAAAAATAAAAAAAATGCATATACCTACCTACTTAGTTTGTAAAATATATTACTTACCTACCCTGTTATTCGTCGAAATATAGATTTCCTTTGTAAATTTTAGTGTGAACGTATGGCTTTTCTCCACAACAAAATCGCCTGTGTCCTGATTTGGTAAAATAGTTCATAAAAACTTAGCTTTCTTATGGCTGAATTCGAAGGTGAGACTTTAAACCACTTAATTGATTGAACTCTTTATGCAATCTTAAAAAAAACAACTTAAGCTTTTTATTGCAAACTTGGCATTCGAATAGTTTTTAGCATGTGGGTGTTTAATTTTTACTTTTTATTCAAAATATTGCATTCGTTTGGCTTTTCTCAGCTACGAACTCGCATGTGAGTCTTTAAATAATCGGAGTACCTACCTACCTATATAATATTGTTTTTCTCCACATCATGACCTTTAAGTGCTCAGCCACCAGTCAAATTATGATTGTCAGCCACATTAGTAGAACAAAATTATTTCTCGCCGAGTGGCGCCATCTTCTGGAAAACGCAGTCACTAAAAGCTTTAATGACATCAGTCAGTCAGTGAGGCAGCGACGGAGACATTTATAATATAAGATTAGATTTTAAATAACAAATTAAATTCTCAGTATCAAAACGTGAGATAATAAGAATGTTGAGAAATAAAGCAGGTGCTAATTAATATAAATTCTAAAAACACATTCGTGATACTTGGTTACAGCGGTGTTTAAGTATTTTACCACTATTCACGCTTTGAACATCGTTATTTGATAGAATGTTTTCTTAGATGTACTTAATTTGGAAATATTATTCCAAATATTATTCTAATTTAATTTGATTTGCGCAACAGAAAACATCGTCTTTTCACAGGGTGAGCTGATTATCTATATATTAATATGTGAAGTAAACCTTTGTGACTTTTTTTATGAAAATTTTACACACTTATAGTTTATATAGAGGAGTGGTGAATGCTAATATTTTCATTAAAATATTCATAAAAAAATATATTCAATCAATAAAAAAAACATAACAAACACTATTGTAATGTTATGTATTTGATACACACACACTTCCAAAGACTACCTACTTATAAAGATCATCAACTTCATATAAACAAATTTAAAATGGACTCTATTTTTTATTATGTTAAATTCCCATATAGGTATTCTTTTATTTATCAGTGGTCAAAATGAGATTAGATTAATATTGTATTCTTTAATAATAATAGAAAAATCTTTCATCCATTCATCCTCCCTTAAAGACCCCCCGCACACCGATAGTCACCCCCGAGGAGACCAATCCACAGCAAACCCGATCCGCACGAAACCGAGCTCGATCGAAGCAATCAAACCAAAAAGCCGGCCGCACACAAAATCAAGCCCGCAGCGGATCCCCCCAAACCAACCCGCAATGCGGAAGGCCTAAGCCCCACTCAGGAGCATAGGGAGGCATCTATAAATTGAAATTTTCACACCATGTTGCCATTACACCAAGAAAACTTAGTTATAAATCAGGCTGTAATAATAATTGATCTGTGTTTTATCAATCAAATTAAATCTGTGGTGACGGACCTATGTTGTAACGTCTATGACTCACGTCACTCTACATTGTCACCACAAAAATAATATGGTTAATTGTGAGGCCACAAATTCTTCCACTAGGATTGGGATATATTATTATACTGTTTTATGAGTAAGATGATTTGAAATGGCGGCCATCCAATAGTTTCAGCTCCAAATGACCCTGCCCGAATTTATACCTAGGTAGGTACCTTAGTTACAACAGACGAACATAGACTAAGAGCCAGAAACATTACATTCTTTCATGATCGCTAAAATTGACACCAAGCAAATAAAAAAAAGCAAAAATTAACACCAAGAATTAATTCATGGGCGATCACAGGTTATGGGAACTAGAGAACTATCAATATCAAAGATTTGGAAAAAAAAATATTTTTAGCTCTGGCTCTTGTTGCAGAATATTTTGATAAATAGTATTATGCCTATATTGATGATGGTAACATTGGAAAAGGTAGCAATGTTCTTCCTCCATCATGGTTCCGAAGACCAGGAAGACTCTCCAATACCTATCGTGTTCCATTTCTTCGAAGCAAAGCTGAGGGACTTGCTCATGGTGTGAAAGGAGGTCATCACAACTATTGTTTTTGTAAATTATAAAACTACTTCTGATAATATTACCTATTAATTTAAACATTAGGTAAATGAACACTGGTTGGTAATAGGACCTTTCAATACTTCTCTAAAAATACTACACATATTATACAATGTTAATGAAAAACTGATAATGAGAAAATAATTGTGACGGATTATCCGCGGGAGAAAGGGTGTACGTAGGTGATATTGAGAGTATTTATCATTGAAATGTGACATACCATAACGTATGGGTATGAAGGTGTGGGCTCCCTATAGACCTAACTTTTAACCAACTGACGGTGAACAGCAGAACATACATAGGTAGGCATAGGTATAACTTATTGGGTTGTATAGGTATAACCCAGAAATACCCCAGCCGTATACGTCTGATGTCAGGTCACGCTACATAATCGATTCCCATCAATTGCCAGGTAGATACAACGGGAGAACATTTGTAGGTACCTACCCGAGTTTCAGGAAAAAGAGGTGGATATTTTACAGCTATATTTAACAACTGTCATGTAAACATTTTCATCAACAGCTCTTTCAATATATCAATAACTATTTCTACCACATCATTTAATGTAATAATTCTCATATACGTAATATAATAGCACAAGCAAAGATTTTATAACGATGTACCATTTATTTAACTTGATATACTAAACTGAAACACACTTCTACAACCTATTTCAACAAATAACAAACATTCCCCTTATGTTAATAAAAATATGCTCTCAAAATAAACTAATTACCTTTAAAGATGTGACACATTAAACTTGGTAAGTACTTTATACTGAAACACTCTTTTACAACCTACAATGAACTTAGTATGTGACGTTAATGGGCGCTTGCCAAACATTATGGGATTTCCAGCAAGTTTCTACAAACTGCACAGTGCACAGCTCTAGAATACTGATATAAAGCAACAAGTTTTTTACCACACATTCAGCTCGTTTACAAACAGCCGTATACTTAAGAGAAGTTGTTCGATGAAGAGAAGTTGATGAGAAGTTAATGAAGAGAAGTTGTTCGATGGATGGAGAAAGTTAAACCTTACTTTTAGTTCAATGTTAATTTGTAAGTTGTGGACAAATAAAGTTGACGACGACGAAATAATTAGGTATCTATTAGTAGATACCAAGTAACAAAACAAGTTTTATAATATAAAATTACCCCCTCATTAACACAATCATTTCCTAATTTTTAACAGGGGCAAACATTGTATTTTGTTCATTCATTGACAATTATTCTGAAATGACAAACAGCCATTGAGTTGCGTCGTATCCAATTGTTATTGAGACTTTTGACATTTCTATATTCTGAAAATATTTTATCCAACACATTAATTGCGTAAATAGGGGCATCCGATTAAGTCCTAAGCATGAGCTTCTATTCTGCAATGACAAAAAGAAGATTGATTGCCTCGTATCCAATAGTTTTTGCGTCTTTTGACAATTCTACCTTTTTTGAGTGCATTTAATCCAACACAACAATTGTGTAATTACTGGCAACCAATCGACTTCTACGCAAGAGATTTTTTGGTGTTGTTTCAATTAAGGGCTCATACACACATTGTCAAGTAGCAAGTGTATGTGCGAGTGCGAGTTGTGCAGTAAAATTGCAGGTGATAAGAGAGTGCATGTCCACTTCTGTGAAGTGAGAGTTGGTGCGAATCCAAAGTTGCTCTGCCCATTTCAATGTGTTGTTTATTTTCTTTTGTCTCCACCGGGGCAGCATGCACTGTGAACAGGATGAGCGCACGTTTGATGCAAATATGGGGAAGGTGGGCGGGGATGCAAAAATAGAGGCCGCTTCTATCACTGTTAAGTTTACTCGCAACGCGAAGTTCTGTCCTCACATGCTATAAGCATTGTTATAAACACATGTAACTCGCACCCGCACACGTACTCGCACATACTACTTAACAATGTGTACGCCGCCCTTATGATATAGATATATAGATCTCATGAAGGTCCTTATTTTTTATAGCTCACTGTATATTAATATATTAATGTAGCGTATTAATAATAATTGAGCCTAACCTAAAATTGACGTAGGCATGCCGCCGTATTTTAATTTATTATATCACTCCACCAAATGTTTTTGATTATAAAGTTATTCATATTTTTCACTGATTTAGATTAACTCTTCAACAGTTTTGTGCACAGATTAATGTTTATTTTTTGTTTTTATATATTATTGAAGCATGATAATTTATTAATAGATTGAAAGAATGCCACAGGCGGTCAACGATGACATTTCTAAATGTTTTCATCGTCTTGTCAGTGGTGCCACCATTGAAGTACAATAAAAATGTTGCCATTGCTTGAAGTTGTGTATGATGTTTTTTTTATGCCATTTTGTATGATATATTTTTGTATTTTGATTATAAATTAATTTCTTGCATCGAAGTTTGAAATATTATGCAAAGTATCATGTCTAGCTGTAAGTGATTTTTGTATATTAAAATTGTTATAGGTCTTATTAAGACCGTAAACTTAATAAATAAATAAATAAATAAATAAATAAATGATCCGTTGTTTATGTTGACATGGTGATATTTTGTAGACAGCAATATTCCATTTGTCACGCGGGAATAATAGCGCAGTGATCTTCTGTACATAGATAACGTTGTATGTAGTTCCGATATTGGCCACCGCGAGCGAAAAAGGATTGCGCCGGCTATACACTTTTTGACAGGGCTGTTGTGATTTGTCCATAGAAAGTCAATGACAAATCATTAGCTCGTTCATAATAACCATTTTATCAACTATTGGATTGTGATTGCCACGGAAGCAATTGAAATCATTGATTGCGTTTAGTTGGAACGTGAATTTGAGAATAAAAATTATATTATAAGATATCTATTGTATTGATTATTAAATTTTCAATTCGAGTTCTTCAACCGGGCTACTTTACGGCACTCCCTTTACAACGAATTGCAATACTTTGTAACTATTTTTCACCCCTCATCATCTGATTATTGAGAAAAGTGTTTGTTTAGTTGTGTTGCTCTTTGAAAAACTTCAGGGTTGGTGAAAAAATCCCTACCTATTCTATAAGTTGTTGACAGTACGCATAGATAAACGAAAGAGCGGAGATAATATTGTAGGTTTCTCTATTAGAAAACTCGTTTCATTTTGAATGAACCCCTAGAAAATATCCGATATTTTCAAACCCAACCTCATCATTCTTTCATCTCTATTTAACTTACTCAATGGAGAGGAAATTTAGACAATGTAGGTATATACGAGTTATTTTGTCCCGTGTTTTTGTTCATGCTTCTACATAGATAAAATGACTCTACATGTCCACGTACATAAGCATCTGATGAACTGTGGTATGACAGTTTAAACAAAAACAAACCAATGTGATACGTTGTGGAATCGTATGTTCAATATTAGTTTAAATAACTCTTAAATGACTCATTTTTTTTTAATTTAATGAAAAATACAAAATTATACATTGCCAACTTTTTCGTTGTGGTAAAGAGTCTTCGACAGTTACGGTCTTACGCTGAGTACGAATGTTACGTTGTATAGGGCTGTTTTTATTCCGACTATGACATTGGATGAGAGACATGGGTCAGTTACCGGCGTTACAATAACTGAAAATACGTTGCTTACATAAAATTTCGAACGCTGAAGTAGATACTCAGAAAATCTTACTACCACATTTGCTCGTAGTAATGTACATAATACCTCATTAAATTCTGATTGTCACGATTATGAAACGAGAAATGGTCAAAACATTAGGCCAATAAGGCACAGGTTGTCAAAAGTCTCCAAGAGTTTCCTGTGTACGAGCATAAGATTTCAATAAACTCCCGAACGAATGAGATCATTGAACGATCTCACATTTAAGAGGATGATAAGAGAGTATCTCGTTGGAAAATCCTTTTATTCTGCTGACGACATGCTGAATGAGACTATCTCACTCAGCACCGAATCAAATTCATTAATCAGTATTGTTTAAATGCTTTTTTTATTGTTTTCCTATGTTATCCGTGTTGTAATGGTGAACTATATTGGCCTGATGCTCCGATTAATGTTAATGCACCGCGCATGATTATGATTATAAGACAGGAGCCTGAAACGGCCCTTTACACCTTTTCAGCCTCGCCTATTTATTTATTCATTTGTTATAGTCTGTATAAAAATTATGATGCTTATTTCTTTTGTAAAATTGTAAAACCATGACGACTCCAAGTGCCTGAAAAGGCCTACGGGCGAGAATAAATAAATAAAAAAAAAATATACAATTTTTTTACGTTCCCTTTCGCGTTGGTCCAAATGAAAGATAATAGGCTCCCAAAAAACATCCCATATGACAAATTAACTAACATGGAGGAGAGAAAACATAGAGGACAGCGCAAGAGATATAAGGACATCTTTACTTACACACTGCGCTGAAGAGTGTCGGTAGGCAGTAAGTAGTTATACCACTTTTTTGTGGTAAATATCAAAGAACAAACACATTACAAAGAAACTAAATATTTTATTGGATAGATTTTTATCACGATTTAGATAGGTAATTTTTGTTAAAGCCAAACGTTCTGTTATTGAATATTTTCAATTTCAACGCACTTATTTTCGACAAATAAGATATTTTCATTCCGATATTTAAAATGGAAGATATATTTCTTTACTTTGGTAAACCCTTACACAAGTAAACTTTGTACGGCTTTTCTATCTCGGTAAAATCAATTTGATTTTTTTTATTTCCATTTCACATAACGTGATATTGCATCTGAATCGAATGGAGTTTTTGCCACACTGTGATATATTATTTTCTCCAAGTCAAAAACATCAACCAATCGAGCGAATAAATTATACAATTATGCTGTATTTTTATTGTCAATTGTTCGCTATAATAAATCTGCAAAATACTCGAGACATTTTGAACGTAAGTTATTCGTTTGAAAAATAATTTATTTTCCATTGTATGTGGATTTGAATGGAGTTGCTAAGGATCTGAAAAGACTGTTTCAAAACCTTTATTCAAGGATATATTTTGTTACCACGTGAGCTTAACTTCACTACACTCTCAAAAGTACTAACGTTTCAGTCACCGACTTTTGTTATGGAGGTCGTAGGTTTGATTCTGGGTGCCGACCATCTGCGTCTTTCACAATAAAAGCTTTGCTGTCTGTGTAAGTTATCAAAAGTATGTTTATATTCACTTGGATGACCACAGCTTCATTTTCTGCTTCTTCTTAATTTAGGCCTTGTGGCATGTAATTCAAGAAGTGGGGTTGGGAGGCCCATGTCCATTTCACATACCTATATGGAATATGGAAAAGAGAGGGCTGACGAAAGAAAGAAAAAAGGAGAAAGAATAAACATCAGATGGAAATGATCACTGCTCTGCCCATGAGCATGATGGCAACGATGAGAGCTGAGGACAGGGTCGCTTGAAGAGAATTGGATCGAGAAACATTGATTGCATCATGTACCACTATCTCATAGTGGTTATGCTTTTTGGGATATGCATACTCCTTGACATAAGATTCCGTGCACCACATCAAACATCAAAATATAATCAAGGTGAAAAGAGCCTTCAGAGTTTTTTCAAGTGTAAGTATGTCAAAAGAAAGAAGGCAATGAATTACTTATGAACACTATTTTTGCATCGCTTTGTAGGTATTATTTGTTTTCCATATCCCAATATTCAACCCTCTACTTTCCCTTCTCCCTAGCACATACAAAGTAAAAAATTCCATTGGCTGCAGTTGATTTTTTTATTTTTTTTTTTTATTTTTTTTTTATTGATTGTTTAACTGTTTGAAAATTCCAAATTTTATAAGATGTTAAATTTTATATGAACTGCTGAGGGATTCCCAGCTATATAGACCAAAACTCTAAATTATCATGAAAAAACTGATTTTTTTAATTTAGCAGTTAATTAGCAAATCCCATCCAATAATTACATAATATTATTATTTAGAAATCACAATGAAGAAAAGTGAATGGAATCGTCCAAGGTTGTAATATCAATAGAATTCTACGAACACCTGTCAAAAATATCCGACAGTAGAAAACAAAAGATCACCCTTCTTGTATTGTAAAAGAGTCTTTGACAGCTGCTACACAATGACCCGAGTCGTGTTATATTGTTTTGACTTACAATATTCGAAGCGGAATCGTTATTATTTTTGACAAGCAGCAATACAAAGATGACGAAGAATTTTCCAAATATGAAAATGTTAAAGTTCATATTTCCTATTCGAAGAGAATTTATATTATGTTAACTATATTTTTGTATTAATTTGCCATTCCATCGTCAAAGAGTGATTTGTGAAAGTTAACTATTCTTGATACGAAAAAGAGCGATACTTTTAATGTAGGCAACATTCCATCATATTAACTCTTTGAAATGGTCCATTAATTACATATGCAATGAAACTTTGTTTTTTTGAATAAAAATAAAAAAAACTTTTTTTTTGTAAGTAGGTACCGTTTAAGAATACATTTTACATTAATCGTAGCCAGGGGGGATCAAAGCGGTTTGTTCTCTCAAAATCCGCAGTTACATACGGTGACACTTTTTTTTTCTATTCTTTCACTGCGCAACCCAGTTAAACCTTCCTGAGTACGTTTCTGCCTTTGGCCTTGCTCTAAAGTGTCCTGAGGATCTTACTGCCTGAGGCAATATTATTTGTGCCAAAAACTCACTGTTCGATAGTCGATCGGGTCAAAAGTTCTGACTCAACCAGCGATCGAACCTGGGAGCTTTTCATAAGATATCTGATTTACTGACGTCAGCAGACTTTAGGAAAAATTCGAGGAAAAACTAGCAAATTAATTTTTTTAATGTTTCATTTAGAGAAAATTTCGGATGTCTATATACCAATGCGTGTGTGTTGCCCATTCTCCTGTATGGGTGTGAGTCCTGGCACCTGACTCTGGCCCAGGCACAAAAAATATCTGCATTCGAAACGAAGTGCCTCAGGAGAATTTTGGGTATAAGATGGTACCACCGTATCACGAACGACGCTATACGCCGGCGCACCCAGAGTGAGCCCATCACCTCTACTATTATGTGGAGGAGATGGACTTGGCTGGGACATGTGCTAAGGATGCCGAATGACAGTTGGCCGAGGAGAGCGCTGTTCTTCCTCCCATCAGGGTCCCGGAGACGAGGAAGACTCTCTCATACTGTGTTCCGCTCCTTCGAAGCAGAGTTGAGGAATCTGGACAGGGTGTGGGAGGAGGTCATTAACGTTGCGCAAGATCGAGCGCAATGGAGAGCTCTTGTTGCCTCCCTATGCCCCTAAGTGGGGTCTAAAGGGAGTTTGGATTTGGATTGGATATACCAATAGTGCTTGCAAGGGAATAAAAAACTGATTATGATAAATGAATTGCTTTAAATCATGCGCAATAAAAAAACAGATTCTTTGTTCTTATATTTCTTTATGTAAGTACCTATATAGTTGAAAAAATAAAATTAATGTTGTTGGCTCATATAATGCACAATGAACTAAGCCCTAGCCTTTTAATAATTTGTTATTCCTACTTCCACCTAAGAAGTTTTGACAAACAGCGCTTTTCTTTTGAAATATTGGGTCATAAAGGTGCATTCGTTTCACACAGCATGCTGGAGTCTGGCTTGTAGTGATGCATAATAAAATCATCCAAGTGCGAGAACATGCACCTCCAGTTCTGTAACTTCACAACAAAAAGAGTTATGAGAGAGTTTGTCGTGCACTCTGTACAGTGCACGGGCAAAACCGTGATCGAACTTTTTTATTGTATTTGATGTGGATTTTATTATTGTTATCAACCTTGTTATTTTCCTAAGCTGATTAATTTATTGATTTTTTTTTTATATCTACTGTTTCAATCTTTTCAATTGGAGATTTTTATTACTTGATTGTTGTATTTTAATTTTTTTATTTTTTGTTCGATCTTTTTTTTTATTTAATTTTTGAATTCTATTAAGAAATGTGGTAGTAAAAGTGCAACAAAAAGACTTGTCAAGGAATGGCTCTTGAAATGTGGATTTGTTTATAATTGAAAAATCTGTAAATAATTATGAATAATATTATGTTTGCTGCTGTTGGTTAGGTTTTAAGTTGCTATTTCTTATTATTGTTTTTATTTCTGTAGAAGAACGCGCCGACAAATCCATTTGTATGGATTTGGCGTGACTTCATTATTGTACCTTAACTTTGTAATAATTCGTTTTAAATCTAATAAATAAAAAAAAAAAAAAAAAAAAAAAAATTGATTGGTGTAGGATTATTATGTAACGAGTTGAAATTTATTGAAGAGTATCTATCATCATTCATCGCAAAGGAGATATTTGTCATGGTGAGTGATGTGTTCTTCTTGAAATCTTGTTAACTTGCCATGAACTCTAATTCTGAATGTACATTATGTGTATTCATTGCTTGATTTGGTGTCGTGATTGAGTTCCAACTTCTATAACAGTTTTTGATTTTTTTTGCTTTTTGTTGTTCCCCTTAGAATAGAAAAATATAAAAGTAAAGCTTAAGGCAGGCCCGTTACAATAACACCAATATTGTAAACATAATTCTTCAGTATGCAGTGGAAAAAAACGTTGTTAAAATACTGTATTTGAGATCTTCTACCACATTCTTCTTTTATGTTTTGTCAAGGAATATTCACTGTCATTGTTTGATCAATTTGTCTTCTTCTTGAGGCTGCCTCTTTCCCAGTTTTTTGCACGCTACTACAGTAAAATCTGAAGGCTGACGACACAAATTACCAATAAGAGATTTCCACGATATCGTCACCCGGGTAGTAACCCACCACATTATTAACACCACACTACAGTCTTCAAAAAGTCCTTATAGATTTCGTCGAATACATTTCAACTTCATATTCTCACTCTACTGGCTTTCAGCATACTCCAAATATTTATATAGTAGTACTGAATGCTCATTGTCCGAGGTACCAATTATTCCCAGAGACTTAATAAAATATACCTGCTTCATATTTTATGGACCAAAGCGATTGCTTTTGTTTTCTCTTCTATTCTCTCAATATGCAATCCTCTCTTAAATTTATTTTTAATATTTTAAGAGAAAACCAAAATAATATTTCATTTTCTTTCAGCTTCTGGAGTTGATTCGGTAAAAGGATAACATTGAAAGCCTTTCAACATACCATTTCTTATTTTAGTGTAGAAATATTTCACAGATGTAAAAATAGAAACACTGGAACGGTTACGACCACCCCTTTCTAAGGTGTGCTTAGACTGAAAACTAGTCAATAAAAAAAATAAGCACGTAGCAAAAATGGAGAAATCGCGATTCTGTTTTCTTCATATTCATCAGCCTGTTTCCGTCTGTTGCTGAACATAGGGATTTTCCCTCTCCTTCCGATCACTCCTGTCCTGAACCTCCCTCATCCATGCACGGCGAGCAATTTTGGTGAAATCGTCCTCAATCTGGCTTGGGGCTTGCAACCATTCCTTCTTCCTTGTCTAGGTTGCAACTCTATCACTCTCTTAGTCTATCTGTGGTCCGGACACCTGGCCACATGATCAGCCTATCCACACTTTAGGGTGGCAACCCTCTCCACCACATCGACAATCCTGATGGTCTCCTTGTAGTATGTTTGTACTGTCTATAAACAAATACCCAACATCTTTCTCTCCGTGGCTTTTTGTGTTACTGCCAGTTTGTGTATGATTATTTTGGTCAGTACAGCTGCTTCCATACAATTTGTGAGAATCGAATGGCTTTTTCAGAGGTGGTCGCTCATGTCGGAGAGATGTGACAAAGCATTTATGGAAGAAAAAGAGCCGATAAAGAAAACTTTGCTCCGTGAAAGAAAAGGACAATTGGCACCGGGGATCGAACACACGACCATCAGTTCGAAAGTCGAGACTGAACCGTTAGATTATTTATTCAAAAAATTTAAATTCTTATTTTCTTGTTCTGAGTATCAGGTTCTTAACCAAACGCTTGTCTTCCCTCCATCGCCTGGAACAACTTATTTAAGACTTCTTATTGGGTGCGCCAGCGTGGGTCCATCACTTCTATATAATTATGGAGAGGAGATGAACTCGGCTGGGACTTGTGTTAAGGATGCCGAATGACAGTTGGCCGAGGAGAGCGCTGTTCTTCCTCCCTTCAGGGTCTCGAAGACGTGGAAGACCCTCCCATACCGTGTTATCCCTTAGAAGGAGAGGTGAAGGATTTTGGAGGAGGTCATAAACATTGTGCAGGATTGAGCGTAATGAAGAGTTCTTGTTGCCTCCCTATGTTCCTATGTTGGGTGTAAGTAAAAGGAGATTCGATTCCATAATATTTTATTACTTATCTAGGACCATTGATATTCAAAGATAGAAGAAAGCCACTACACCTCTGAACACCAAAAACTGCAGAATAACACTGGATAGTCTGTTCTGGTCCAACCAATATTATCAGTTAGTGTTTTTATAAAGACTGTCAGTGGCACTCTATTTCCATACATTTTTCTTCTTGTTTGCTGTATTATTAATTTGAAAAAGTTTTCTTGCGGTTTCATTACGTCTAAGAAAAATACCAACACGCGACTATAAAAAAACAATGAATTGTTGAAGTTAACCGGGGAGAACTGAGAACTTACACACACACACACACCCTCACACACACTCACACACACACACACACACACACACCAAGTTTTTAATTAGAAGCTCGTGTTAATACTTGGTACAATATTTTTACTAACTCCTTGGATTATTGCTTTATGGTTTCATTGCATTTTTTTTATTTATTTTGAAGCTGTTGTTCATATTATTTAAACGAAATTGAAGATATTTAGAAGCGTTAGAAAAACCCATTCTGTTAACCAATAAAAATTTAAGACTTATTAGTATATAAAGAACACGCTTTCAGATTACACCGCGGTAACACTCAGTCTGTGAATTCTCAACTTGTTAATGATTATTATTACTTTTATCTATGTAACTTTTTTACAGAATAAAAGTATTTTATATCAATTTGTAGCTTTTTTGTTTTCTTGAATATAAGCTCCATTAATAACACCACGTTTTTGTACCATGATGGTGACACGGTTCTATGCGGATGGGTTTCTCCGCAGACATAAAAAATTTACACAAAAACTCTCCAGATTTTCCCAAAAATGTTTTTTGTGAGGTATGCTTCGAATGATTTTCCAAAATAATCAAGATATTAAAAAATTTACCTCAAACGCAATTCTGTTATCATCAATGATGTATGGATGTGAAACGTGGACATGGATGAAAAAAGAAGAATATAGTATAAATGCAGTAGAGATGAGAGCTCTACGAGGAATATGTGGAAAGACTCTATGGGATATGGAAAGGAATTAGAATATTAGGAAGGAATGTGGTATGAATGAAGTTAGTGTTGTGACAAAGATGAAAGTCAATAAGTAGTTGAGATGGATTGGGCACGTGGAAAGAATAGATGCAAACAGAATGTCAAAGATAATTACTTTAAGGAAGATGTAAGCAAGCGTGGCTGACCGAGAATTACGTGGATCGAACACATCGATTCAACTCTCAAGAAAGATAAATAAGAGAGGTTGTATGAGAAATGGCATGTCGGTGGAGGAAGCGAAGTATGCTTGGATGGAAAAGAGTGGAAGTCCGTTCTCTCTGCCTAGGAGAACTCTCTATCGTTATCACCAATATTTTAATACATGGATAGATACACGAAATGTTTTCAACGAGCATACCTGTGTTAATAATTTTATGTAAAAAATGAAGTAGTTGTTTTTAGCATAGTTTTTCTTGAGGTTTCGTAAGTGAAAAAGTTTGGCAGCCACGTTTTTGAGTTTTGGGTTAAGTTTGCCATTTAAGTACCTCAATTATGTATAGTTATATGTATTATGAAAATGGTTGATTTTAGGTATACTTTTTTTTAAGGTTCAAAATATGATCAATACTATGATCCTGTTTTACGTGTGGAATATCTGGATGTTAAAAAATAAGTGATGGCGGTTTACATTTTCCCCTGATAATCTGGAAGGGATACTTTGAGATAAAATCGCCCTTTGTCCGCCGGCTTTCGTACTGGAGGTTGTGGGTTCCATCCCAGGTGCCGGCCATCTTCCTCTTTCACTACACAATCTTAAGTAACATACTGTGAAAGAGTGTGCACAGATTCATGTTTTATAAAAAAAAAGAATTTATCTCAAATAATGGTTTCGATTATGTAAATAGCCTCTAAAGAAAAACTTCTAAATTTAAATCTTCTTTAAATAAATAAAAAAAGATTATTCGATAATTTTAGCAGTGTAATTTTCGAAATCGCTTTTTAATAATAATATAATCGCTCCAAAGTTTGGAAGTGCGGATATTAATATTGAAGTATGATTAGTAAAAAAAACCAAAACTTTATAAAAAGTAACAACTTTTCTTTAAAATTGAATACGCTGAAGTTTGCACCACAGGGGGTTAAGAGTTCTACGAAAAAAATAGAACTTGAGTTGAAATAAAGAATTTTACTCAGAATGTAACTTACTAAGCGCCTTAAATTGATTTGGAAATATTATTATTGGCAAAACGAAAATGCTAAAAACTTAATAATTTAGATATTTTCTCTTTGCCTTTCTCTTTGTGCAGTACAGTAATAATAATAAATTCCTTAATTCCTTTCTAAAGGAGCGTTGGAGAACTCACAGGGCAACCGTTCTCGTGTATTTCATTCTTAAAGTTTATTGTTAAAAGCAAAGTTTTCAATTCGATACAATTTATATTTGGTTGAGATTATATTATAATTAATAACGGAATCTTTCATTAATGAACAGGTCCACAAAAGCCTTAAGGAGATTAATATTTTAAATTTAAATTTAACTAAAAATATTTCGATTTTGATAGAAGTTTAAATTTATTTTTGCTAGTATTAAAATAATATATCCCATATTTATTTTTTTCATTTATTTACTATGCAAAACAAACATCATGTAAAGATATAAAAGAAAGTCGGGTGAGTGCGAACACTTATAACTTAAGATCGGTTGAACAGCCCCCGTAGACAAATTCAAATTGGCGTTCGACGACAAACGAAGATTTCGGCAATGTATAGTGCGAAAAAATTAACTGTCCACTGGAACAAAACAATTATTTAAACCAAACAAAGACACTTATATAAAAATATAAAAAGTGAATAGATAATTTTCTTCCTACTCTACATTGTCGAAGAATTCGTTTGTACTCGATCGCCAAATGCAATTTGTCTCGGCCTACAGATTTTTATGATGCTTGGTTTATTGGATTCTTCTCGGCTCCGAATAACAGGCTAACTATAGTAAAGAAGCGAAAAGAAGTATAGAAAATAAAAATAAAATATATACCTAATATAAAAGTTAGTATGGAACGGGCTTTCTAAAAACAACGCCATCTATGAAAATTCCATCTCATGATTAGGAGTTTCGGAGACAACCATTACCACCTAATGGCGAACGTTGTTAACGTAAAGTGATCACACTAAGCCAGCCTTCGAAATAACAGTAGAAGACGGTCGTAAGCCCGTAGTGGTTGTTCCATTTAAAAATCGAACATTAGTAATGAATTGTTAGAGTCATTAGTTGTTATTTTTTCTCTAATACAATTTTTATTTATCTGACAACCATAGAGTTTCAAAACACTGGCACACAGACTATTGATAGAATTTCTTTCAAACTTTCAGAAATAATTTTTAACATTCAAACATGTTTTAATATGCAAAAAGTTAATAAGAGGGATGATTTTAGTTTGATTAAAAATTGAAAAGTTAACAAAAAGAGACGAGTTAAGTTTGATAAATCTGTTGTGAGGTTATGCCGTCTGTCATCGGTGATTTTATTTTTTTGTTTGTTTGTTTGATTAGCGAATTTAATTAACCATGATGTTTCAAAAAGTAGGTAGATATCTTATAAAGAACAATAAAATAAGTAGGTAAATTGGACTGTCATCCAATTACTCGTGCACAGAGGTGGCCCGTTCATATGTGCATAATGTGCACTGCGCCCCCAGAAACAAAAATGCTTAATGTTAAACAAACACGGTTACCGTGGATTTTTTTTTAAATAATCCATTAATACACCATAAGGCTAGTTGTTATTTTTATTGCTGTTGATAGTTTCGGCCGAGGGTGCTTGGTAGTAGTCCATTTTCACTGATGTAAAAATAAAACGAGTCTTCACTTTGTGCTACTGTAAATTATTTTACTACCGCTCAATTTTCGGGAGCGACTGCTCCCTTCCTCAGATGGACAAAGACAAAGTCTCACGATGACTTCATAAATATGTTTTCGAGAGGTTGGACATTGTTTGTATGCACTCCCTGTGATTTAAGGCACGAGCCGCCTCTGCTCGTGCATCCTCGGAAGTAAATTGGGGATTTTTTTCCGCAATCTCCCAAAATTCTCAATCCCTCCTCTAATATTAGTATATTTATATTAGTAAAGAGTTAAAAAGAAATTAGTTCAGATTCCGACAAGAACGAGATTGCAGCAGCCCCTCTGCTTGAGGGTTCCGTCCGAGTGGTATGCAACCCTGTAGGTACATATTAACCAGAGACAATAATAATAATTATTGTGCTCGATTCCCCGATGTTGATATTTTCTACTGGCAAATACTGCACTCATCTCACAGTCCAAATAATATTTGTATTGAAATTCTCATGGTTTGCGTGTGCCATGCCAGCAGTAGCCCTAGTATAAGTTTTCGATGATCGAATATCGAAACGATCATCGAAAGAGTTTCGAAAAATTTATATACAAAAATGATCGAACGATTCGATCGTTTGAATTAAGAACACTATTTGCACGCTAATAAGCACTTATTTGCGTGCAATTTGCTTTCGATAAAACACGTACTAGCCCCTGGTGTGGCGTGGACTGGGTCCAACATACGGCGGGCCTTATACTTATTTTGATTGTTTCTTACAAAAGCCAAGTTCCGTTATAATAATCGTCTCTGTTCAACATAAAGCTATCAAGAAATTTATCGAAACCTCATCCATGTCTCAACAAAGAGAAATAAGACACAATAATCATATTATGAATTTGAACTGTGGATAAGTTTAGTGTTCATTGTCAAATGTATCTACTCGATTTTGTGGTTTTTTGGTACCTAATAGAATGCGAACCTGGTGGTTTTTTAGTAGGTACCTAGCGGAATACGAACCTGCCATAAAATTAAACAATAGTGTAATCATGAAATTAATTTTAACTGATCTGAGAATTCAATCAGGTCGAATGGTCGATCGTCAACAAAACTGTCTTTTTCCATGTTTTGGGCAGAAGGAAGTAAGAATCTTGTTTAGTTCTGTAACGAAATTTCGTAATAGAACTATACAACATTCATTCATTTTAAAACTGGCATTGGTGGTACATAGGCCTCTATGCGCCTGCATTTAAAGACGTTTTTTTAAAAAGCATTCTACTATGCATGTCCAGCTTTGAACGGATTAAAGATGGTAAAATTGGATAAATTATGTGATATAAGAAAGGAATTTTAGTTTCTTAGCCTACAGATCTTGGACGATGGAAAGGAAAAAAAAAGATCTTACGAGATAGATATAAGTACATACATACTTATGAGAAACATCTTTGTACAAATATCTTTATTAACCTGTCGAATTGACATCGTGACATTGAGCATGGCAAGAGAGATTCCATTTTTCTCTAACTTCATTGTCGTTCATAAATAATTTCAAATGAATTGAGGCGATCAAATATTTTGTGACATTTAAATAACAATTTGATGAAGGCGAAAAAAATAATTACCACAACTTCAGTCAGTAACTTTTTTAAATTTTGAGAGGATATTTGACAGTTGTTATTTAATGAAAAAAATTAATAAATTACATATTATATTATATCAAATTTGGTTTAGAAGATATTTTTTTATGTATGAAGAGACAGTGAAATAAAATCAAAATACGCACAAAATTTGCAAGACATTTTTTTTGATATCTTTTGAACCTAAAGCTTTTGTCGTGAAATAGGAAATGATCATCTCCAGGATTCAAACTCACGACCTTTGGAATACTGACCACTTCGGATCGATTGAATTTGAAAGACAAAACAAATTTTCCATTTTTCACCTATCCCATTAACGCTTTGCTCTAAATAATAATAATAAATAGTTTTTTTTGTTTCGCAACTGCCTTGTGTTGTGATAATAATATCAATGATACTTACTCTAGATGTTGAAGACTAAAATATGCAATTACAAAAAATCGCATTGTTGAAAAAACCAAGGTAAGGTAAATAAAAATATACCTACGTATTTTTATGGTAACAAAAAAGATTGGACTCAATCAATAAATTTGTTCAAGGATGTTCAAAATACCCTGGACAGACATGATAACAAATGCCGAAGTCCTAAGGCGAGCTGGAGTGGACAGAGAGTTGCTGTCAACTATCAAGGTTCGCAAGATCTCATACTTGGGTCATGTACTGCGAGGGGAAAAATACCATCTCCTGCACCTGATATTGAAGGGCAAAATTAAGGGACGGGCCGAGGACCTGGCCGGAGACAGACATCATGGCTGCGCAACATCAGAGACTGGACCGGCATCCGAAGTGTGGAGGAGCTGTTCCAGACGGCGCAGGATAGAGAAAGATTCGCCGAAGTGATCGCCAACGTTGGGGAGACCCGACAGGGCACTTGAAGAAGAAGAAGAATAAATTTGTAAACGTTTTCCTTATTGTTATTTCTATTGCAGTATTACATTTAAAAAATTATTTAAAAAGTTATATGCAGTCTATTTTATTGTAAAAAAAACAGAAAGAAAAAAAAAGATATAATTGAGTAAAAAGAATGACATTTCATTTCTCGGTTGTCCTGAAGGACGCAGACATAATAATTGAGGTTCATAAGCAAAGTTAGTGTGCACGAGTTTGCTATGTTGATTATCCCCACACGATACCTCTGGATTTCTTTTATAAGCTTAAGTAATAATAATAATTATTCTCTCCTTCAAATAACTCATTTGAGACTTTATCCCTGTTATAAGAAGGCTTATTAGTTATTCAAAATCAAGAACTAGTTTATTCGCTTCTTCTAAACATATTGTTAGAAAAACGGATCGGTCAATTTTATCTTTCTAAAATGCATGCTAAAAATATCTAAGATAAAGAAGGAAGGAATCTGCGACTGCGATGCAGTATCATGAGTGTAAACAGTTTAGGCCAAAACTCAAAACAGTACAGCAGCGGTTGGGATACTTTCCCTATGGTGCGCTACCTGAAATGTCCGCCGGAATAGTCGGGAAATCTCTTAATGGTCTAAGCACAAATGAACTAGGAAATATATCCAGTTCAAATAAGAAATTTATCGTCTTATACATTTTAAGTAATTGATGGCTAAATATAAAAAAAATGTGGAAAATATCTTTGCAATATAAATAACGGTCTTACGTTGAGGGATGTAAAAAGAATATATGGAGTTAGCGTCCTTAGATCATGTCCGATGATTATGTGAGATTTTCGCCAGGAAACAATTAGTCTGTTACACAACAACATCTTCTACAAAAGCCTTTAAAAGAGGGAGTGTTTTCATTCTCACTGGCAAAAGCCAAATACACATTAATTTCTCTTAAATCTCTGACCCGTTCTTAAATATTTTCTTTCTTCATAGGGATTTTTTCGCAGATCCTTTTATTAGGCGTAACAATAGAAGAGCGGAAAAGGATAGATATTATAAAAGAAAGCTCGCGCACGTGAACAATGGGATGGGTCCCGCGCCATGCCGCCCTCTCATCTTCCGGTAGTATTTTCTGATAAGTTTTGACCCCATTATATTGTTATCGTTACTAAAGATTCATAATATTTTCGTACGATGTGTAAATATTTTCGTATTTTAAATATTAAGCTCTTTGTGTAAATTTAAGCCCGAGGGAGAATCAAGAAAAGCCATTAATGTCACCCTCGTGTTATTAATATCTGACGGCTGCAAACCTTTTTTTTTTTGAACAAACAGTGTTTTACAGACAATAAAAGCAATAAAAATCTAGGAAGATTCGAAGACTGTTGATAATTTCTACTAGAGTTAGACGTGCGTTAAGCACTCGCTGGAGCGGCGTTCAACAAGTTTGGGAAAGTTTGGTGGTCTAATGCCTTCAGCATCAAAACTAAAATCCGTCTATACAATACCAGTGTCCTACCGGTTCTTCAGTCTATGGCTGTGAATCTTGGCACCCAACCTGCGCTCAAAACACTCGCATAGCAGGAATCGAGAGCAAGTGCCTCAGAAGAATGCTGGGCAAGCGATGGAACGATATTGTGCCGAACACAGTTGTCAGAGACCTACCATGCCAACCACTGGTCACTATTACTATAAGTTTCCACCGGCTGACCTGGCTAGGGCACGTACCCAGGAAGCCTACGGAGGACATAACCCGTCTTAGCCTCAACTACCATCCAGAAGGCAATCGGAGACACAGTATATAGGCCCCTCCAAACAATTAAAAGGCTCTACGAAGCTGACCTTCAGGGTGTTGGTGTTGACTGGGGTGCGGCTGCTGGAATCGCGGGAGACAGGGGCGCATGGCGAGGACTTGTGGAGTCTATATGCTCATAAAGAAGAAAGAAGAAGTGATAAAGAGCAATAAAAAAATGTGAAAGTGCAACAAACTGTGTTTTTCTAAATTCAAACTACTTACCTATATTCATATAAGTAGATACGTAAATATATTCATTATGTTCTATGTACAAAATTGCATTACATTCTCAAACACCTTGGAGACTCAATGATAAAATAAACAATATCAGTAAATGTTATAAATATCACAAGCTAACATATTATAATATTTTACACGAATGAATGTAGTTGAAGTAGGGAGATAAAACTAGATAATTTAAATCTAACTTTATTGTCTATTGTAGTTGTTGTTGGAATATAAAATGACAGCTGATATCATTACGTTCATACAACAATAAAACAATCTCCAATAATATCTGGAGTTTTATTACGTTTAACATACGTAACAATGAGTGTACAATAAGCCGTCATAATGGCGAATAGTGTCGTTCTAGCAGTGTTTTCATGACAGTAAATTATTTTAAGAATGTCCAAACAAATCCATATTTATCATAGTGTTAACGTTCTGCAAAATTTTTACATAGCTGTGTTATTTATTTGATGGATTTACAAATTCTTTAAATGTATCATACCTACATAAAATTCTGACAAGTTTATAAGCTAATATTATAATTTAATAAGTTTTTGAGTAATATTTTGAACAATGACAAATAAATAGTAAAAACAGACTATGAACGTCTTGTTTGATATTTCAAGTGACATGTTTTATAAAACTGTAATAATTGTGTTTTGTTTCTTATGGAAATAATAAATGTACGCCGGCCGGGACATTTTTGGTAAGTCTTTTTATTACTTTGAAAGATCAATAATTAAAATAACGTTAATATGTAGTATCTGTTTCTCCAAAAACACCGCTTTTTTATCAATTTTAATATGGGTTTTGACAAATTTAATATTTGATTCTTTTTCATTGCGACTATATCTACGATCAATATCCACCGACATCCGTTACGAGATTAAAAAAAAACAATTATTAATAATGCGAATAACTTTTATATAATTTGGCTTTTAACAAAAATGTGATTATCTGAAACATTTTGAACTAGTTGTATACATAATATATTTTTTTCTGAATATGGACAGAATAAATATTTCAAAAAGTCGTGAGCCAATCAAAAATGATTAACGAAGGATCTGGACTAATGAGCTAATTTATCCGCATGAGTCTCATCGCAGGCTGTGCTCAGTGGGGCGTCATAATCAAGTTGGTAAATGTAATTTACATTGAACGGATGGGAAAATATTTTTGACTTAGGTATTGATTTTTTTTAAAATTGAATTAGGTATGTCGTATTGATTATGTATACATACAAAATAGATTGCATGTAATAATCTTTTACTGTAGCTTGATGATTGAAGTAGATTAATTTATTGTTTTCATTTAAAAAATTCTTTTTTAAAGTCTACAGATCTGCCAATTTAACGAATTTTAATAGTATATCTGAAATTCTCCTCAGTGCCCAAAGTGTGCCTAAAAACAAGGTTGATATTATAATTATCTTTTTTTACCAACCGATTTGCGATCAATTTAGAACTGCAAGCATGCTTTGTACTTCTGTATTTCTTATGCCCGTAAACATATGTATTTAAACGAAACTGATGCATGAATGGCTTCATATTTTTACCAGCGTTTCAGTCTTGATATATATGGGATTCTGTATTCCGGGATTAGAGTTTTCATTTTCTTTTTTGAAGATTTGTGATTTGTGTTTTGACAGTAAGAACTTATTTATTGTCATCAGATGTTACTTTATGTATGCACATTCATTTCATACTTTCAATTTTTACTTTAGGTACTCGTTTTAAGACCCTCTTGCGGGCACAGGGTAGAAAAATCGCACTTGCGATGACCTCCACTATTATTCCAAAATTCCTTTCCCGACAGACGTTGTCCTGTAGTCCTTACTATGAATATTGATTTAAAATTTGTAATTTATACAAAAATAAGTTTAAAATATGTTTGAATGTTAAAAAATTATTTCTGAAAGCTCTAAAAAATTCCATCAAAAATCTGCGTACCAATATTTTTAATGTCAATGGTGGTCAGGTAAACAATAATTATTTTGTTGTTATAAAATTTTTCATAGGTGGCGTTGGCGAAGCATAAAATCCCTTCCATACATACTTTAATATTCTATTTTACATTATTTCTTATGCATTTTCAATTTTTTAATAGTTATTCTGTTATCCAGAGCGGAGAAGAATCCAATTAAACAAACATCGGAGAAATCTGTTCAGCCGATCTCGAGTTATAAATGTTCGTACTAGCCCAACTTTCTTTTATATTATAGATCATATTATAAACTTAATAAATTTGATAAATGCAATAGAGTGATGTGCATTTTAACCACTTGATAGAATGATAAATCAGTTTAATGTCGATGCTAACTGATTATTTTACTTGTGTTTTAATAAAATAAAAATGCGAACTAATATTTCCCAATGTTTTTTTTTCTTTCTTATGGGACATTCGACTTTATTCAACCGCGCGACGCGACGTTGAATAAATCCGTTCATAATGGAGATCGTTATATAAACGATGAAAAAGCATCTCCATTATCGTCTCATTGACGCTTTGTGTATTTTTGTTGGCGAGTTCTTTGGCCAGAATAAGTCCAATCATTTAACATCTATATATAGTTGAAAGTCACTTTCACTAAGGGAAGAAAAATAGCCAGTAAGAACAAGAAATAATGATGAAATATAACTTATGTCACTTATTCACCCTTTGTGAGTCACAAATTTTGACCACAAAAAGAGATGAAGCAAGAGCTGTATCCATTGCGCCTGATGGTGTCCAGCGTCAATGACAATGACATCTCCCACAGTATGTTCTAATACCTCAGCGGGGCTAGTACGAGTTTTATTGAAAGCTAATTGCACGTTCTAACATCAAAAGATCGAACCGTTCGATCAGTTTGTATGGTTTTTTTTTCGAAAGTCTTTCCATCGTTGTTTCGTAATTCATTCATCGAAAACTTTAACTAGGTATACGAAAACAGATCTGCTTCGGAACCCAGATGGAAGAAAGAACAGCGCTTTCTCGGCCAACATTCGATTGGCATCTTTTTACATATTACAAAAATGAAATAGATCTTGGGCCAAACAATTGAATCTTTTATACTTCCATAAACATATCCCATACTTAAACGTCTTATATAACTCTTCTTCTGGGACACTTCAGTTTTGAAGGCTAGAGTTTTGTTCCTAACATAGGTAGGTACAAACGAAATGAAACTTACAAAATAATTTAGGCGAACGATTCTCAAAACACTGAGGAACATCAAAATTATGGGAAAACTCTTATTGATTCTGCCGCAGTCATTATCTGAATATGAAAAATAGCGTTTAGTTTGAAGTGCAAAATCTTTATTATTCGGGAGATGTGGAAGAAATATTAACGAAGTTTTGTTATCATCTCTTCATCATGTTTTCAAATACAACAACAAACTTTTTTCTATCGTTTTTGGTTTCATTTTGTGACAGTTATCTAGACTACTTACTGAATGTTAAAATATAAAATGATATTGTGTCTGTCAATAAAAACATTAATTTCGGCTATTCTCTAGTAATTAAGTAAGTATCAATACTAGCTTAAAATCAACAAATCTATGAATTTATGTAGTTTGACAAAGATTTATCCCAGAAAATTAAACAATTTATTTTGAAGAGGTTGGTAGCCTGACGGCTATGACGCCAACTTTCGTACTCGAGGTCGAGGGTTCGATCCCAGGTGTCGATAATCATCCTCTTTCACAATACAAGCTATGAGTAGCTTACTGTGTACAGTCAAAGAGTGTATATTTTTTTTTTATATAGGTATAAAAAAATATATGTAAAAAAACTTATTCAGTGTACCTAATCCAGTTTCTATAAAATAAACAACGACATTTAAATGTTATTTGATGCTCTCTTGTTAATGAAGAAAAAGTTAGAGTCACCTAAATGAGAAAATCATTGCATCATAGTTTGAAAACGCAACGTAATTCTTCTGTTTCATGGCTTCATTTTTTTTTATTCCAAAACTCATAATCAAAATGTTGAAAGTCAAATATCAAAGTGCTATAAGTAACATTTTATAAATATTAAAAAAAAACTTATTATTTCAGCGATAGGTATTACATAAGATTTTGTGATGATGTAGGTAACTTTTGAGCACCTCATTCACTTTCCGAATCCAAAATAATTTTCCATTCACGAACACTCCATTCGACTAAATGGAGCGATTTCACTCAATTTTGACAGATGTGAAACTTGAGTTTTTTTTTCAATAATTTTCAATAATTTCACTAAGTACGTTAATTTATAACCTATTTGCTGTGTTTACATTAAAAAAGCAAGAAGTGTACCCTGGTGGAAGGATGGTGACAAAATTAGACAATTTTGGTCAAGTTTTCAAAACTGAGGTCAACCAAGTTTATAAAACTGAAAATCAAGTGACATAACGACTTAGACCACGCCCACTCTAGTTTCCCCATAGACGATCCGTTTGGAGTGATGGACGATTGGCCTGAAGCGATTGAATTTGGACTTATGGATATCCGCCTCACCCTATCACCCCACATCATCCATTTGGTTTTCCCCACTGGCGGTCATTTTTTGGAGTGACATCGATCCATTTGGTCGGTTGGAGTGAAAGTGAATGGAGGGCTGAACACCAGCAATGATTATTATTTATGAAGTTTTCAGGTAAGTTAAGTGATAAAATATACAAAAGTAATAAAAAGGTGTTGCCTGTTTTTTTGTTATCTCTTCATTCGCTCATCTTCTAGGCAATCTTGATGTTTTTTCTTCTTTTCTCCTTTCGTGAGAGGAATTTAATATTAATTGGGTGTGTGCGGAAGTTTCATGAGCAGCGTGATTGCAAAAACGATATTTCCAGAAAATATTACTACGGTGAATTATTTACTTAGAATTTTTTTTTCATATCTTCACGGATTTGTGATATGCAAGGTACAATTTATATTTATGCTTATCGAACATTTGGGAAACTCTTACACTATACGTTTTGAAATATTTCATAGCTATTAACTGTGGTTAATAACCTAGCGGTTCGGTTGTTTTTCTGCAACAAAACAAGTTTATCCGAAAGTATACACATGGAGCCCTATTTACCTTGGTCACCGCATCAAGCGTCTGTTGTCACAAGAAAATCTTTTTCAATGAAAAACTTAGAAATGTAGCGTGTCGAAGACTAAAAAAAAATAAAAAATAAATTTTTACGCAGGTAACCTTTCGTAATCTTCACATCTTATAATTAATATTAGGATATAAATTATGAACTTACTTTTCTGAAAACTGTTTTATTTTTTGAACTTAAATAGACGTTTGATAAAATATGAGTTGATTGACTGTTGGTGCGATTATCACAATGTGCCATTTAAAAATCTTTAAAAACAGATGCATCCATCGGAACTATAGTGGATAATCACTATACAAATTTGTAAAAACAGGACAACGTCTATCGTGAAAGCAATTAAGAAAATAAATAAAATGCAACCATATTCTGCAACATACATTTGTATCACGTTCACTGATGGTAAGACAAAGTTCTAAGATGACAGCCTTTTGACATTGTCGTAGTTGCTTCAGACAAAACCATAAATTGAAAAACAACTCGCTGTCTTCAAACAACAGTAGTAAGTAGAGAACGTTGTCAGAGAAACATAAATTGTTTGTCTGTTATAACTACTGCAGTTTTCAAACTACATGAACTCATATGGGTGTCTATCTACACACCTGCATTGTTCTATGTATTATTTCATTTTTCCAAGAGTTTAAAAGACTTATTTGCTCTATTATGAAACTGCTACCGTATCAAGATTTTAATACACGAACTTTGATCTCTTGTCTTCCTCTTCCAATGCCATTGTGAGACAACCATTTAAGCCTAGTTCACATTGGTCGAGTATTTTAATCTAGCTCGGTCGGTATGGACTTGCTACAGGTTGTCACTTTTAAGGTTATTAATTCCTATAAAGGTGATGAAGGTGTGTAATTCCTATAATAATAATAACATGACAATTTATATAGCGCCGTTTAGTGCATTGCACTTCAAGGGCACTGTACATAAAATATTTAATATCACCCAGTAGGCTCGTCAAAGAATTTTAAAATTATAGTCAATAATCCCTTTACCAGTTCGTCAACAAAAAATAAAATTAATAAAAACATGCATCACAGTTGTGCTCATAGATAACTGTCCCGTTCCTATGTCGATGTCTGACCAGACCCTATGAAGGTGGAGACGATTTATCAGTCGCCAGAGCCTCATCACCTTTCTAGCAAGGATTACTACGTGCGGGTGGGGTTGAGATTTGGGTTAGCTTGGTATTTTTGTCATCACTTCTTCCTCCCTCCTTTCTATATATTCGGTGCAGAAATGTCATTCGAAACAGGAGAAGAAATTGTTTGTCAGTTCAAAGTAGTTGCACTTACGGGAACTTATGAAAATCTGAATTGTTCCATAAATAATATTAGGTTGTAAATCTAAATGTATAAAAGAAAGTCGCGTTAGATACTCTATTTATAACTCGAATGGCTGAACCTAATTTTATGGTGTTTGGTTTGTTGGATTCGTCTCCGCTTCTGATAACAGAATTAGCATTGAAAGACAAAAAAATGATAACGAGTATAGAAAAATATAATTTTAAAGTAATTAGGTATCCTTGATAACAACACCATATGTGAAAAATTACTTGAAAACACTATGTTTATCATTTAACAACACTATAGGGATTTCAAAAGTTAGTTACGTAGAATTTCGTTCAAGTTTTCACAATAAATTATAATCATATATAGCTGATGATGATATTATTTGAATTGCTTATTGTTTTATAAAGGCATATGCCGTACATTTTCGAAAAAAAAAAAAAAAAATAAAAATCATGAAATGATAAATTTGAACATAATACTCGGAGACTAAATGGGTATTCATGTAAGATAAAAATCGAAATTAAGCTATATTACCTACTATTTTATTTATTTTAAGGCGGAACGAAGTTCGACGGGTCAGCTAGTATAATATAAATTATTAAAGCTTCTATAAAACTAGACCAGCGAAGATTTAGACGAAACATAATCACTCGTTTTAAGAGCTTGTGGTAGTTGGACACAGCATATTGGAAGCTTCCTTAAATTTCCGCTACAAAATACACAACTCTATGCTTGCTATGATAAGCATGATCGAGGTCCATGGGAGGAATTAGCCACCGAAAGAGGGCCTTCCATGTCAAACGAACCTTCTTGCCAAAATTCAGGCAAAAAAAAAACTCCGAAGGTCCGAGACTGGCCCAATTCGATGCGACCTCACGCCTCGAACAGGTACCAAAAAGGGGGCCGAAATTCGGCTATCAGATATAGTGTATATAGACAAACGGAAAAGGTTCCTGATGGTGTACAGACTACAGGGGCTGAAAGCTATATTTTAACTATCTAACTCTTGACTCTAAATACCTAAATGTACTTTCGGCAGAGACTCAAAATAGGACAGGATTTTACTACGCGAAAATTATGCCACGACTAGCTGCAGTCAAAACGATCCTGCCTATTAACAATTTTTTTAATGTCTATCTCGCGTGCATTTAATTATTATCGATCTCAATATCAAAATAAACGTTCAATTACTTTATAAACGAACCAATCAACCTTCTAGTCAAATTTCGTACAGGCTGTCATTAAACCGCAAGTCCTTCCTCATTGGAATTCCAAATCGCTCAACTGCTTCGGTCTTAGCGCGCGACCTTTTCGCCAGTGAACCTCATGAACTGAGCTGAAAAGCGTCCAAATCAGCAACAGCCCATTCTCATAGACAGTCATGTGGGGAAGGTCTTCAGCTTGCGCCAACAGCCCTCCTACACATACCGGTTTTATAACATTACGTTTATCACGGCGGCGAAAACTAAAATACAAACTCTACATGTGCGCGGACAGACGCGAACTTTTAGTAAACTCATTCATAGCTCGACTGAATAAAATTACTCTCACGGGTAACAAACACACCAATGTACCTACTTTTACAAATGAAAATTCTACACTAAGCTTACTAGAAGGTTCTAAATATGAAATTCTTAACCGGATTCAAAAATAAACATTAAAGATAGGTCACACCACTGGTATCGGAAAATGGGGTAACCCGCGAATGACAGATAACAATTCGCGACGTGTGCTTGACATGTGACGTGTGAAAACAATACAGGGAGGTACATGCTGCAATACAATAAATCCATTGGCACACAGAGATCACAAATATTCATAAATATGCCGTATCGCGTCGGCCATATATCTCTCATCTAAAACCACATCGAGCAATTTGCTCATAAGCATGCTTGGCGGGGGGCAACCAAGCAACAAACAAAATAAAACATAAAAATATATCTCTGTGCCCTATCATCGTCCTGGGGGTAGCTGCCAGCGACGAAACAAAAACACTCTAATAAAAATATGGCCACTCACCCGAAATTCAGCATACCTTCAAAATAAAAGCACACAGCACAAAAGAAAATAAACACGTCACATTCACACATATGAGGTATGGTCTGTCACTTGTCCCTTTCCAACCACGCCACGCCACCCCGCTCAGATCGGGAATCTTCCAGAGTAATGATCACAATTAAACGGAAGGTTTAATAAACAATCGCGGGACTCTAAACAAAACTCTAGATATGTGACACACCATAGCTCAATCGTCAAGCACTCGCAAATTACTACAGAAACTATAAAACGCGACGAAAATTATAAATTGATTAACAAGGAAACAAAATTGCAATAAACTATGGAGAGATGTTTTCTGAACGAGATCTAATATTGAACTGAAGTCAAAAAAAATCAAAGCATTCACCTCAAAACGGGAGAATTTGCCTTCTATACTAATCGCTGTAAACAATGAAAATTTTAATGGTTTCCTGGACATATCTTCAGTGCGTAAAAATTCCAACCTTTCTAATCCGACATAAACAAACAAGCAACTGTTTTTCAAACTGTTTACCATCGCGCTCCCAAACTTTCAAATAATGACTTAACAATATTTTGAATAACAATATATGAATAAATACCTCACATCAATTCGCCAATCCTTTTTTTATTCAAAATATTGTTTCTTTAATTTCAACATAAAAAAATACATTGTACCAATCGATCATTACAAAAAAATAAAACAATTCCACCCTCTCTTTAACGATTGTACAATATTTTTTTCCTATCCACCCATAATCCGTGCTGTTAGTATTTATTATAATAATTATTTAAATTGCTACGCCGATAAGCATATCAAAAATCTATGCGCAAATTGGCTGATTGACACTTAAAACACTATTATTATGCTAAAATCCTCAGATATTTACAGTTCTTATCTAACCTTCACCATAATATTCCTAGGCTCTAATCAAAACACTCAAAATCAAATAATTTATAAAAAATCAACTTTCACACAACAGATATTAAATATAAAAAAGGTTGCCAAATATTTCAATATTCATAATCCAAAACTACTGTAAATTCTAATCCATTCATTTCCTTGACATTTTTATAAGTAAATCCCAAAAAATTCTCTGCTACTAAAATAAACTACTTTTGCTAAAACATTTTAAGAAACATCGTTAATGTACACAATATGATATTATTATTGTAACTAGGTATGTCCAAAATTCTCGGATTTGTCAATTATTATGAGGGTAAACCACCATTCGTTATTATCAACTTTAAAATCATAAAAATACTATTATTATTATTTACAACCAGATATTATGCGCTACAACAAATCCTGTAATTTATGTCTATTATAAAACAATGCCTTTTTTTTTTAAACTACATACCTACTTGAAGTGATTCCTCAAAAAAATTTCAGACGGTTCATAAACTTTGAAGCCACCTAATTGATTATAGACATTGTCACAAATTTAATAACATTAATAATTCTAATTATCTATTGAAATGCCAACTGCGTAAATAATCTACTTATAAATTATAATATCTCTACAAGTCTTATCTTTCCTGGTCACATTTAACTTAATTATTTAAAATCCATTAATATCCTACGTCTATTTCTTAATACATCGCTATTCATACCTTAAAACTTAATTTCTTTATAATAATTACTCATATTAGCTTATCATGTATATTAAAAATTATACCTATAACTTAAAACTCTCTATCATTGGCCTTATAATAATTATTTATCTACCATATTTATAGTATCGGCTTAACATAAGCTATCGCAAACTCTAACATTACAAAATATTCAAATATTTACATACAATTTCTCTTCTCAACCACGTTTAACATCGAGAGCTCGATAACTAATAATTATTCCTCATATCTACAAAAATTTCTTGAATTCTATAACACTACTCAAATCATATTATTCTTAATAAAAAAAAATATACTTTCACATCAGACTAACTAGCTCAGGAATTTTCAACAAAAGAAAATTTCGAAAAAAATTTTTTTCAAACACAAACATTTAAAAAAAATTAAAATTTATCAGGGTCTTAAGGTTCTTTAAATATGCTCTGTGATATAACAGAACTATCGTTGGGCGCCATTTGATAAGCATGATCGAGGTCCATGGGAGGAATTAGCCACCGAAAGAGGGCCTTCCATGTCAAACGAACCTTCTTGCCAAAATTCAGGCAAAAAAAAAACTCCGAAGGTCCGAGACTGGCCCAATTCGATGCGACCTCACGCCTCGAACAGGTACCAAAAAGGGGGCCGAAATTCGGCTATCAGATATAGTGTATATAGACAAACGGAAAAGGTTCCTGATGGTGTACAGACTACAGGGGCTGAAAGCTATATTTTAACTATCTAACTCTTGACTCTAAATACCTAAATGTACTTTCGGCAGAGACTCAAAATAGGACAGGATTTTACTACGCGAAAATTATGCCACGACTAGCTGCAGTCAAAACGATCCTGCCTATTAACAATTTTTTTAATGTCTATCTCGCGTGCATTTAATTATTATCGATCTCAATATCAAAATAAACGTTCAATTACTTTATAAACGAACCAATCAACCTTCTAGTCAAATTTCGTACAGGCTGTCATTAAACCGCAAGTCCTTCCTCATTGGAATTCCAAATCGCTCAACTGCTTCGGTCTTAGCGCGCGACCTTTTCGCCAGTGAACCTCATGAACTGAGCTGAAAAGCGTCCAAATCAGCAACAGCCCATTCTCATAGACAGTCATGTGGGGAAGGTCTTCAGCTTGCGCCAACAGCCCTCCTACACATACCGGTTTTATAACATTACGTTTATCACGGCGGCGAAAACTAAAATACAAACTCTACATGTGCGCGGACAGACGCGAACTTTTAGTAAACTCATTCATAGCTCGACTGAATAAAATTACTCTCACGGGTAACAAACACACCAATGTACCTACTTTTACAAATGAAAATTCTACACTAAGCTTACTAGAAGGTTCTAAATATGAAATTCTTAACCGGATTCAAAAATAAACATTAAAGATAGGTCACACCACTGGTATCGGAAAATGGGGTAACCCGCGAATGACAGATAACAATTCGCGACGTGTGCTTGACATGTGACGTGTGAAAACAATACAGGGAGGTACATGCTGCAATACAATAAATCCATTGGCACACAGAGATCACAAATATTCATAAATATGCCGTATCGCGTCGGCCATATATCTCTCATCTAAAACCACATCGAGCAATTTGCTCATAAGCATGCTTGGCGGGGGGCAACCAAGCAACAAACAAAATAAAACATAAAAATATATCTCTGTGCCCTATCATCGTCCTGGGGGTAGCTGCCAGCGACGAAACAAAAACACTCTAATAAAAATATGGCCACTCACCCGAAATTCAGCATACCTTCAAAATAAAAGCACACAGCACAAAAGAAAATAAACACGTCACATTCACACATATGAGGTATGGTCTGTCACTTGTCCCTTTCCAACCACGCCACGCCACCCCGCTCAGATCGGGAATCTTCCAGAGTAATGATCACAATTAAACGGAAGGTTTAATAAACAATCGCGGGACTCTAAACAAAACTCTAGATATGTGACACACCATAGCTCAATCGTCAAGCACTCGCAAATTACTACAGAAACTATAAAACGCGACGAAAATTATAAATTGATTAACAAGGAAACAAAATTGCAATAAACTATGGAGAGATGTTTTCTGAACGAGATCTAATATTGAACTGAAGTCAAAAAAAATCAAAGCATTCACCTCAAAACGGGAGAATTTGCCTTCTATACTAATCGCTGTAAACAATGAAAATTTTAATGGTTTCCTGGACATATCTTCAGTGCGTAAAAATTCCAACCTTTCTAATCCGACATAAACAAACAAGCAACTGTTTTTCAAACTGTTTACCATCGCGCTCCCAAACTTTCAAATAATGACTTAACAATATTTTGAATAACAATATATGAATAAATACCTCACATCAATTCGCCAATCCTTTTTTTATTCAAAATATTGTTTCTTTAATTTCAACATAAAAAAATACATTGTACCAATCGATCATTACAAAAAAATAAAACAGCTATTATCGTTAACCTAACTGGTTTATCCCAAGTCTTCCTATCTCTTGTCACTCGAGTTTAGAAACTTTAACCAGCACTTGGTACTTAGCGATTATGGAGAGAACTTGCTGAGTTACACGCTCTAAGTGCGAGCAACGTTTTCGTGTCTCTGCCTCAACAACACCAACTACTGTCTAACTTTTAATCTCGCGTCCACCAAACGAAAATTAGTTCTTAGAGGCCTGAAAAGATGAGCAAATGTATGAACCAAAAAGCTGTTTGTATGAATGATAAACTATACGTAGTTGAATAGTTTTATTTATGTTTTCAAATCATTGTAAACTGAAATAGGTTTTAGATTTTATTTTTTACTCGCTTTCGTCCTGTAGTCATAAGGTACGCTTACGTACGTACAAAAGTACGCTTAAAAATGTTTCTGAAAATCGAACAAAAAATTCCATCAAAAATCTGCGTACCAATATTTATAATTTTATATAATTTATTTGGTTGTCAGGTAAACAATAATTTTGTTGCTATAGAGTTTTTCATAGATGGCGTCGGCTTCGCAGGAAATCCGTGCCATACTAATTTTAATATCATATTTTATATTTCTTAAGTATTTTTCAACTAATCAATAGTCATTCTGTTATCTGGAGCGGAGAAGAATCAAATAAATCAAACATCGGAAGAATCAGTTCAGCTGATCTCGAGTTATAAGTAATCGCACTAACTCGACTTTCTTTTATATTATAGATAAGTCGCGTCTTTTGGCCCAGTATCGAGGATTTCTAATTAGGTCGCTAGTTATAAGGCCAACGATGTTAAAATTTCCCGTGATGTGGTATTTTGAGGTTCAATGAATATGACCGTACATTAACGACGAACCAAGCATGATACTTCGCCAGCAAGAAGACCGTTGTAAGCCCGTACTGACACGAGACTTGTCTCTATAAAGGTCTCTATTGTCACATAATATATATATTTTTTTGTTCAAATAGGTACTTGTACATAGTTCATTCTCATTTGTTATATTTGTGTAAATCGTATTGTATGTATTCATAAAATAAATGTAATATTACTTATTTAGGAGAATATGAAAATTAAAAATATAAGAAAAAGTAAAACTATCACATAAATAAATGGCATTTAGTTTTTGTAGTTTCTGATTTCAAACGGATAATAATAATCTATAAAGGATATAAAGGAAATGGCAAAAATATGCAATTAAAATACTTTTGAAGTTTTTACTATGCGCTTATTATATTTCCAAAATCTTTAAAATAAAAAATAAAAAACTTAACAAACAACCGTTTCAGGCTTACGAAAGAAAAAAAAATACATTCCGTTCTAAATGCACAACTTCCTCGGAATATCATTATTATTAAGCTATAAAAAGAATTACCGGGAAAATGTTACGCAAGTCCGAGGCATATTTATTAGTGACGCTTTGTGTACCTAGTTTAAGATGCCGGTCTTTTAATCTGTCTTAATTAATTTCGACGTTCGTCAGCTTGAAAGCAGAGTGTGGGTACACTACATCTGTACTAGAATAGCCCACTGACTTACTGATCGACTAACGCCGCCTATCTGAATATAGCAATACCTGTGGGTCAGATAAGCACACATCTGAGTCTATGTAGAGGTGCTTGTTACACACACCTACCTCATACATAAGTTTATGCATAACTAGCTGACCCATTGAAGTTCGTCCCGCCTTAAAGTCAATAAAATATTGCTGGGTAACATAATATGTAACATAGCTAACATACCTACATGACTACTAATTGTGAAAAAATCAAAAGCTATGTGGTTATAATATAATATAACAATGTCAGTAGCATTATCGCCATCTGTGGAAACATAGGGAAAACATTGACCTATAGAAACTTTCTACCAAAAAATCAATCTACCAGACATCTCCCTATTTTTCCAACAGATGGCGGTAGCAGTACCGGTTAGAAAATCCGTTCCATATTGACTTTAATATTTTATTTTCCATTTATTCAAATTTTTATTAGTTATTCTGTTATCCGGAGCGGTGAAGAATCCAATAAATCAAATATTGGAAGAATCTGTTTAGTTGATCTCGAATTATAAGAGTTCGCACTAACCCGACTTTCATATATATTAGAGATATGAAAGGTTTGAATGTCTCACTAGGCTTTCGCCCCTGTCGAGATATTTTCACTCAAAAGCTGTTAAAACAAAGCAAATAGAGGTACAGCATCAGTTTTGTTGTCAAATATTAGAAGACAAGAGCTTTCCCAATCATACATTATTTATACAAACTAACTAATCAATATTTTAAATTATCCACTGACGCATTATTGTTCATTATCACAGTGTTACTATTAAAACGGGAGACAAAGTTCGTCACACGATGATGGATGACGCCTAGTATTATTATTATATTATTGTATGTGAGCTTGTACGAAGGTAAGCGCTTTTAAAATAGTGATGTTGTTGCAATTAATGACTAGCTCGTTTGCGAAAATGGATGGAAAACTCCGTACATACAAATGTGTTTATGTTTAAAACAGACAAGAGATGTTCTTAAACTGTAATTAATATATTTCACATTGAAGTGTACATATTTTAAAGTTGCGAGTTTAAAGTTAGAAATTTTCATTAATATTATGTTCTTGCATAGTTACGTATAAAGTATTGAAATTATTTTACAAGTTAACTTTTACATCTACTTTGAAAGTAGTGCGACTGAAATTTTGGAAATAGGGGATAAAAATAGAACTCACACGTTAGTTATTAATAAGTCAACCATCCTGTTTGTGATTAGTGCTCAACTTTTTAGAGATTTTTTTTTTACATAGACTGAATCAGAATTGAAATAGTTGGTATTCTTCACATACAATTTAGTTAATTTGCTGTCATAAATTTAATTAGTTGTTGAAAATTCAATATTAATTGGTGGAAGAAATTTGATAACCTAATGATATTTAAATAAGATAACTTTTTACCATTTCTACAATTTTTTTCCTGATATTTTTCCTAGTTACACGCCCTACATGGTATCCATATCTTAAATTTTAATAGGAAAAGTATACTTCCTATTAAAATTTTTCAAACTGTGTTCCGCTCCTTTGAAGCAGAGCTGAGGGATATGGACATGGTGTGGGAGGAGGTCATAAACATTGCGCAAGATCGAGCGCAATGGAGAGCTCTTGTTGCCTCCCTATGCCCCTGAGTGGGGTGTAAAAGGGAGAATTGATTGAGTATACTTAGCAAAATTGATCAAAATTTTGTAAACGAGATATTTCCATGTCTATTTTGACGACTCCTGTATTAATTTTGTATTATCAATGGATAATACAAAATTAAAACTACGAATGGATCTAAGCGAGCTGGATTAGATTTACATAATTACCATCTATCGAATAACGTTAAATATATTATGAGATGCGTGATAAGGGTTGGGGCTGTTCAGTACTTACTCATCACCTGGCCATTCTCGTCAATACCTAATTTACAATAATTATTGTTAGCTAAATTACAGTTACGTGATGCTTTATATTAGCAACAAAACTGCATACTTCGATATTGATACCGCTTTATATGGGGTTTATTAAGTCTGTTCCCATGAAATACGCACGGGTTTTATGCTCCATATAACATTGCATTACCTATATTAGCAATTTAAACACACAAATACGAACCAACGGGCGGACTTATCCCGAAGGATATCTTCCAGCCAACCCATTTTGAGAGTTGGGCGCTTAACTGAAAGAGACAAGGAAGATTGGAGGTTTTCGGGAAATCGACCTACAAAGACATATCGAATTATTACTTTTTCGAAATCATCCAAAAATGATGGCTCGAGATCCTGCTCCACAGAGTACAAGATGGATATTACAAGTTTGCTCCTTTTGATAGGGATGATTCCAGGAGAAGATAGGTGAACATTGAATGACAGCCAACTATAGGATTGGAACCAAAAAGAGACATCAGTAGTTAATTTTGCAATAAAAACATTCGCCTTATTTTAAGAGAAAAATAATTTAAAATTCTGCTAGTATGAAAGTTGTATAATATATAACTTTCATATTTTCTATTTACTGTGTTTAAACTGATATTTTTCGTCCTTTATAATAAAGTTATTACAAGATGGTTCGAACAGCATCCCATTCAAAACTTATATAATTAGTACTTATCTCGTTGTTTTATTAACTCAATCGAATATTCTATGAAATTTTTGAAAAATATCTGAGTGAAAAAAAAACTCGGTAGGTACCTAATAACAGCACACATCGTGGCGGAAGACAACAATAAACGAAAAAGTTTTAGTGTTAAAATTTCAAAGAAAGTTGGAAACCAAAATAAAAAAGATGTCGGAATTAATTTTCAAGCTATTCTCGTCGACGACAACAAGTGGAAATATAAAACTGACTAGCACCGTTGGAAAAAAAATATTAAATATTTACAAAAATTTCAAGACAGCATTCCCGAAGCGACTCATCCGTTAAAGATATTAAATTTTGAAATTCATAAAAATATGTTGTCATCAGATTTTATTTCGCGCAAATAAAAAAAAAGTATTGAAGTAATACGTAACCTTTTTTTGTTATTAAAACTCAAAAGATTTGCCTTCGGCTATTGTATTAAATCTTCCTAGGAATATTTCCATCAGAAGAAAAGTTTTGGAAATGATAATGTGAAAATACATCCAAGATACCTTTTTTTTAATAAAACTGTATTAAAATCTTTTGGATCAGTTTTTATAAAGGATCTATATCTGGTCTTTTATTCGATTTGATTAATTTTATTTTTATTACGGTGGGAATAAAAAGTTTAATCTAAGTCTTGCGAATGTGAATCCTATACCTAATTTTATATTAATGTTTCTTATGTAAAGGAGTTTTTTTGGAATTTCAGCATAAAATCAATCTTGCTCTCATTAGCTTGACCACCAGTCTGATTTAGACGGTTGTTAAGCCTTTGCACATTACACTTACAAGCAGTAATCGATACATTAACTGTGATATTGAATAGCCTTTCACATCTTAATAATTGTTAAACATATTATTATGTTACGCAATTAGCATGACATTCGTTAATCAGCAAACTTTGTAAAAGCCAGTATAAATGTACCGGTTTTATAATAATTACAAAGTCGAAATTATTTTATATACTTACTAAAAAACCAGACCAAATTTAATAATATTTGGTTGAAACGAAAGCCTGCGAGAGATAATACAATTAAGTTGGGACATTTTAGTCCTAATACAATATTAATTAAATGATTTTGTGGGATGTGAACGGTGAACATTGTGACAAACTTGAAATTAGTTTTAGCTGATTTAGGGATCTTGCTTGTGGTTTTTCAAAAGACCTCTGTGCCGCGTTAGTGGCCTGTATAATAATATGTACGTTACAAGAAGTTTCTACCTATTTCATATCTACATATTATTAATGTAAAATTTGAGGCTTATTTCCATAAATCATAGTCTCATGCATTAACATCTTGAACAACTTCACTGACGCTTATTTTGTTGTGTTTGCTATTTTCAGAAGAAGGCTCTCATGAAATAAAAATTATGAAGCTTCGTGGAAAGTTTGAAAAATATTTAGAAAACTTAACGTAGGTAAACTTCTTTACAACAGGACAACGTCTTTAGGGAAAGCTAGTTTGATATTTGGGTTTGAGATAAATATTGTGATGTCACTGTAGGTATTTCGATAAATTTTAGGTTGTACTTCTAAAATTAAAGATTAATAGCGTTAGGATGTTGGTTATTCGTAAGGCTTTTACAAAAATATAAGATTATGGAGACTTAGCCGTTAGAGATGGCATGAATCGTATAGTTCTGGGGCTGCCTTTAAGTGTCAAACAGTAGGTATGTTTTTCCTTATATTAGTAGCTAAATATCATTCAAACTTTTATCATCCAAATTTCCGTTTATATTAAGTTTATGTAAATCCTTAATATAAATTAAAGTCGGGTTAGTGCGAACACTTATAACTCGAGATCGGCTGAACAGATTCTTCCGATGTTTGATTTATTGGATTCTTCTCCGCTCCGGATAACAGCTAGAATACCTATTAAAACGTTGAAAAGTGCATAATAATAATATAAAAACGATAACATAATAATAACGATATATCAGCAACTGATGACCTACTAATACTGTTTGATTTTAAATGCCATGAACAAACCACTACGGGCTGACGACCGTCTTCTACTGTTATTTCGAAGGCTGGCTGAATAATAAAATGTTATGAAAAAAGAACATGTACTTAGCCTTGCAATTCAAGCTATAAGGTATACGGATAATCTATATGATACGTGAACGAAAAACTTTTTGAATAGTTTTACGAAAATTGCGCGGACGGAGGAGTATGAAATTTCGAACGCTTAATAGTTTATACAGCGAAGGTGTGGCAAATGCTAATATTTTTTTTAAATTATGCATTAAAATAGATTAAATCAATAAAAAAGCACTACGCACACTATTGTAATGTTGTGTATTTCATACTCACACACACTTTGATGTGTTTGAATTGACACAGATCTTTTGTTTTTCTGTGGTCAATTTGAGAAAAGATTTTTTTTTTATTCAATAACCATAGAAAAACATTTGATCATTTCAACATTTCAAATTTGACGTATCCATGTCATTACTTTTGATAGAAAATAGCGCTCGCTCAGTCTTTAATAATGTTCAAACTTATAATCTAAATTAGTTATGGTCGAATTTCGAACACTGGCCGACCACTAGTAAGAGGAAAAAGCCAAAAAAACTTAAATCTCAGCTCCAAATATGCTGTAAAACCTCAATAATATGATAGTTTGAATTCAATAAGTAGAAAAAAGTCATAAATAACCGAAAGGAAACTATCAATTTGATCTCAAAGTTGAGCTTACGGTCAGCGTGCGTCGTCATAAGCTCGAGTTTGGTTGAAAACGTTCCCACAAAGGACTACGTTTAGAACGCTTATGTTAGGGACGTCCCGACGCGACGTTTCAGTCGACATCCGCTACGAAACCCTAGCGCCTGTGTGTACGGGGAGAGTGCTGAGCCTTTGACGTCACGTCACTGATGCAAATTGTTGAATTTAATTTTATTCAGAACTAAGTTTGGACTAGAAGAAACTTTATAAAAAAATCTTATTAAAACTTTTTTCTTTATTAAATAAACGCTTAAACTGAATTTGTTTCAAATCGCGAAGGAAATTTAGTGGAAATTATTTTATGCCAATTTGAAGTGTTTTAAATTGTTTTTTTCTTTACTGTTTAGTTTAAATTCAAAACTTTTGAAAGGATTTCCGGACATGTTTCATTGGTGAGTTTTTATTTCTCTCCTTTTTTTAGTTTTATTTTTATTCATCTGTGATAATGTTGAAAATTTTTCTCAATGCATATTCTAATCGTATTAAAAAACACATCAATCACAAAAATAAATCAAATGATTTCATAGTTTTCGTCTATTTTAGATGATTTTTTTGGTAAAGTTATGAAAAGAGATATCAACAGGTTTAAAGGAGATATTCTATTAAACAAAGTTCAATTTTATCATATTATAACTAAATATTATGTATCCGATTATTCATTTTAAAAAGGCTAAAAAGGATGATAACTCTTCAACTTCGAATATTTTGAAATAATGAAAAAGTATGTTGGGTGAAAAAAAGAATATAAATTAACTTATTTCATATATATTTATTAAATATATGCGTATTTTTAAATAATCATAAAATTTCATCATTCATATGGAATACTTCCATGATTTATTTAGATCGCGTAGTAAATTTTTTTTATATTGTAAAAGGTGACATTGGAATTTATCGAGGTATTTGTAATTTTCTCTAAAGATCATTTTGAGTCCAATAAAAACGAATAAATTTCTTTTATCTTTTAAAAATTACAAAAATAAAACTCAAACCACAGCAACGAAGATAAAATAAAAATAAAACGCAGATAAAAATGATAACGTTGTAGGTAAGTTGTTGTCGTTCGCTAACGGCCATTTTGATTTGAACGATTTCCGATGGCAGTTGTGGACACTGATATTTTTCGCGACAACTTCCATAAACTAATAAATATAATATTTTGAATGAAAATTTTGATGTAATAAATATGATTGATGGAAATTATAGGATCGATGGATCCACCGATAGGTACATTAACAAAAATGGGTACATTAACAAAAATAGGTACATTAACAAAAATGAAATACTTATATAATATGCTATTATTATCGCACGGACTAAAATATGTTCGTTAGCTTAAAATAAAGTATGTTTGAAACCTTAGCAATATACAATCTCTTATAAAAAGGTTATGAATTCGCAAATATAATATTGTAACTTGTTAAAGCTAAAAAAGGAATTAAAAAAATATAAAAGTAAGAAAAATATGCTGGTGTTAAGACGAAGGCTTTGTTTAATGGATTATTTTTTGCCTCCCTGTGATCTCTTAAATTGGAGACAGAAAATATGGTTGAAACGATATCTTATATGGTGCAAATTAAATGAGTAATTGCAAAACCCTAAATCTAAAGGGTCAATACTGTGAATTAAAAGGCCGATGCCATTGATGGCATAAGATGGCTAAGGGAAAACATATCTTCTTCATTGTTGGTATGGCATTTTTCTGCACCAAATGTGATAACTACGTTCCTCCATTCCTCCCACAAGCCAGCCTTTTCAGTTCTTGGTAGGTACTATAGCGCATGTTCCCGATTACTCGTCATAAAACAGTACAACCCAGAAAAGAAATCTTGACCAAATTCTTCCTCATCTAGATATCAATATCGAAGTAGGTAGGTACTCAATTATTTTTGATCTTTTGTTGACTTTATCTTTAAGCGTCCGTTCAGCTATAGTCTTCCAGCAACCATGTATTTTGTCTATGTCCAATAATATATTGCATTATAACTAAAAAGAATTTCAATGTCCACTGTTGAGCTGTCAGAATACACATTTTTTTCGCGTTGCAAATGGTACCTACCGTTCACAGGGAAAAAAATCCAAAGATATCTGAATCAAATATTGCTGTCCGTAACCTTACTAAGGGTATTATTTTCATATAACTACCTGCTTATTTAAAAAAAAGTTATGTTTTTCCAATTTTAGTGTATTTTTATAACGTTCATGAAAGATATGTAACTATAAAAGACATACTAGTAAAGGAAAAAGAGCGTATATATTTTTTTTCATATCGAATTCCAAATATCCCAATCGTGGAACTCTGTGCATGCTTGGCGACCAAAACCATAATGAAATTGCAAAGTATGGCCCCAGGTCAAGAGAGGATAACATTTTGTTGGTTTGATTGACCTACGTCTATTCGTAAATCATCTAGAGTGAATTCCAAATATGTATTTGGTAGTATCCAAAGTAGGTATTTGGAATTAACTCATTTACATCCACCTCATAAACCTACTTACATAATTCCTTAATCTTTTTTATGACCCATTAATATTAAGTCATCATAATGACACATTTCAATTTTTCATTCTAATCTAACTCACTGGATTCCAATCTTTTTATCTGAACGCAGCTCTACGTTATTAAATAACATTACCCCATCAGGGTCCTGAAGAGGAGGACCCTCTTAAACTGTGTTCCGTTCCTTTGAAGTAGTGCTGAGTTATTTGGACATGATGTGGGAGGAGGTCTTTAAAACCGCGCAAGACCGAAGGCTCTTGTTGTCTCCCTATGCCACTAAGTGGGGTCAAAATCACAAATAATGCATAAAACAATATGATTTTTACAAAGAACTCTACTACAAATATGTTGTCATGTATACATAACAGAAGCAAGTCAACTTAAAAGATAGCAGTACAAAGTAATACAGCGTCAGGTTTTTTCGTTCCCGGTCCATGAATTACACGTCCCAGATGTGTGCGATTGTTTTATTACCCGGAGACCGTCATTTGCCTCCTGGAAAAAATCCGGAGGAACAAATTGCACCGTATGCCTCTTGGCTCCTTCACCTACAAATAAATGGCACGCCGTTTGGTTCCCACTCCTTATATACCAGGCTTGGCTGTTGGCTCCGGCGAAACAACTAAATCATTTCTGTTATTTATTTGCTACGGTTTAAATGTTCCACATGCGAAATTTTCGGGTATTGAAGAATTTATGTTTGTTTGCTCGCCATACGAACCCAACTGGTAGTTTTAGAAACTAACAATATTAAACTTTTATGTGGGGTTTTGCTATTTGTCAAGTTGTAGTATAGTGTGGGTTAAAACACTACGTAAGGTAACAGTATTATTACATATTATTTTCACTACAAAATCTTATTATATGTCATTGCTTTAGTAATAAAAGAGGATCTTTTGGAAAGCAACTAAAATATTTCTGAAAAATGTAAGAGAAACAAAAATCTTTTAAATTTAACAAGTCCCTTCCTACACACTTATTGAAATAAGTAGGTACTTCATTATTTGTACTTAATTTTTCTTTCTTTCATACTGTATTGTGTTTTATTTATTTTTTTCAAAAAACTATTTAAAACCCTGCTTAGTTTTGCAAGCACAAGTTGTGCATGGTCACAGGTGACAAAAAAACTTGTTTGTTTTAATATTTTTATATATTTTTTTCTAAATTAAGTAATTTTATAAATTCTCAATAATTTGGCATGTAAGTTTAGCTTAAAAAATCAGACAGATATAAAATCATTCTTGAGAATTCGATCAAGATTCAAGAAAATACATTGTGTCAGAGCCTTCAATATTGTTGTTTGGTAAAACAATGAAGAATCTAATAATACAAACATCAATCGTTCTTCAAAGTCAAACAAAGAAACACCACATTCTAAGAGGGTATGTCAATGAGAAATGGTTTTGATAATATCATTGGTGTAGACAATTTTATATCTTAAGATAGAGACTCCTAGCCTTTATTATTTGTATTGTTCCCGAGGAAGGTAGGTATGTGCCATTCTGGCGTGGCAATGAAAGTAGTAAGGGGTTTAAATATAGTTATTCCAAAGCGCACTCCACCTCATCAAGGAGCGCTACCTTGGCTCCACGCCTCCCTCAGGTATCACAAACATTCATTACACTCGTGTAGATGAGATCACAAATTGAAATCCTCTCGACGGCGTCTCACCGAGGCGGTTGCCGCTTGATTTAGACGATTGATTTAAGCAAATATTTTCAGATAGGGTAAACGGATTTTAAATTAACATTCGTTCCGTACTTATATAGATCCTAACGTCTACATTCATTGTCATCGAAGGGATTCCAATTTATCGTTCATTCAATTTTCTCGTCATATTTTTTATAGAATAGTTAAACAAATGTCTTTATGGTAAAATAATACAAACAAGTATGCTCGATGTATCCGTATAAATCCAATTGAAATGTTGTTTACGATGGTACGAACACGTGAGCAAAAGTCTGCTTTAGTATATTGGAGATAGGGCAAAAGTCTTTGACAAGAAACCACGACATACCCCTAAAAGCAGCGTGGCGCAAGGTTGTAAGTCAAGATAAAAGGATTGGAGCCATCGCTAAGGACTCATAAGGCTAGGTGCCACTAAGTCGTTAAATTAATACGTGGATGCCATCAATACGTGGGGTCAATAATTCCCAGGTGCAAAAGAAATATGCTGGAATATGATTATTTACCTGTTTCCTACATTTATCTGGGACCTCAACATTCTGCTTTGCACAACTGATCATGTCGACGCTCCAACAGGTTGATTTCATCCCAGATGTCTTATTTCTCTTCTTGGCTGATATTTCACTATCTTGTGGCATCAGCGACCATGCTCTCTATAACGTGCTTTGTCTGCTGAACTAAATTTTAAAGAGCCGGTTTTAACAATTCTTGGTAATAAGGAGAAAGGATGCAGACTGTCATATTAATAATTATTATTGGATGATTGTGATGTGATTCAGGTTTCTGTTATAATATAGGTACATATTATCTGTATGGAAACGAGCAGTAATCCAAATAAATTAAAACGAATAGTATCCCTAAAAAGATTCTGACAGTTTTCTAAAAACTCCCCAAACAAGCTGTGATGTTTTCTCAAAATAAATGTACCTATGTCAAACTTTTATGTTTCGTGTATAGTAGGGTCTACAAGAAAAGACCTATTTGGAAGGACGATAGTTAATTAATCAACGTTAGTACCTAGTTGTTAAAGGACATCAAGTTCTTACTGTCTTTCAAACAATTAATTAAAATGTATTGCGTTGCTTTACATTTTCATTAACAAGAATAATTAATTATTGTTTTGAAAAACAGCTTATAAGTCAAGCCTTATTGTTTTGAAATGACCCATCTGAAATTTATTAGGTAATGATACGACCGACGGTGACAAGAAAGGTTAAACAAAAGAACACATGACCAGCGTAAAGTAAATTTTACTTTATTTCGTCAGTCACATTAGTTTATTCTGAATTCTCATTCTTTTTTTTTTACCCATCACGCCGTTTCCCGAAGGGGTTAGGCAGAGAGTACGGATTTCCATTCTGTCCTATCCAAACACACCTCTTTCGCTTCTTCCAAACGCATAACATTCCGCATACTTACACGCTCTTATATTCCTTTTGCTCCTGACATGGCCCTCCTCTAAGACTGGACCGTGTCATTCGAGGTCGGCCTCGTCTGCTTACACCCATTCTTTCAGATTTATATATCCTTTTTGTCATTCTCTCCTCGTTCATTCTCTCTACATGCCCAAACCACCTTAATTTATTAACTTTCATTCTAGTCACTACGCTAACATCCACTCCACATTCTTTTCTAATATTATCATTCTTCACCTTATCAATCAGTATCATTCTCATTTTTGTTTGATATTAATCAAACAAAAAATACGTGGTTATGTTCATTGTTTCAATCTTTAATAAACCCTTTACAATAGGATGAAAACTGTAATAAAACGTTTATTAAACCGACGGGATAGTAGGTACAGAAATAAAATAAATAAAAGCATAAAACGAAAATAAAAAAAGCATTAAAAATTCAGATTATGCGGTATAGATAGAAAGGGCATTGGATCATTTCAAAGTGTCGCATTAAAAAAAAGACTGTAACAATTTTTATTTCTTTGAACATCTCTTTTTTTATATTGTCAAGTCAAAGTGTTTATTACCTAATTGTTATTTATATTGTAAAAAAGTAAGTTTTTAAAAAATACATCGAAAGATGAACAGTTCTGTTTTCGAGGATTCGGCCCAAGGGATATTAATCAAACAAAAAACTTCAATTTTAAAGGAAACACAATAATTGCATTTTAACAACATTGAATTAAATTATAAACGCTTTGTATCTGACGTAGACATCTAGACATTTTTTTATGAGACAAGATCTTAACGTTGTATGAGATTTTGCGATACGTTAAGATCTTATAAATTCGTTTTTTTTAACATATACTAATTATTCGATAAAATGCAGACCAATTAAATAGATCATCTTTAATGTCCGTTTCAAAAATGTGATATTCACCTGCGAACGACATTTTAATTAATTATTGATCGTCTTTCTATATTGTTTTTTTTTCTCTTTTTCTCGCGGCGATCTTTAGACCTCTTCATTATATCGAAACACTTCCTTAACATTTATCAGGTCGAAACTTTATGGTTTGGAAAATAGAAAGTATTTTTTATCGAAACAATATAAAACGTGGAGGCTTTATATCTGGGGGTAGGTTCCCTGAAACTGTAGATAATATCGCAAGTTGATACTAGTTTTTATCTGCTACCTGTTGTCTTTTCACATTCTACCCCCTATATATACTCACATAATATCACACGCTCTGATAACACCGAAGGTTCTTACTTAAAGTTTGGAAATCTTTGTTATTCCACAACTCAAGTTATTTAAGTGTCATAGATTTTCATCATCGAATACAAAATGTCCCTTTTGGGAATTTCACGCTACCCAAATACAGAAATAACGTAACTTAGACAAATATACTTACATTATTTTTCTTTCAAACGTATCGGGTTTTTTATATTACTCGTTTATTAAGAGTTCTCGTACTTTGCATTTCCCCAATTCTGTGCCCAATTTGTTTTGTAAAAAGTCTAGTTTGATTTGAAAAATGTCCAAATTGATGTTAAAAGCTGTGGGGCTAGTACGAGTTTGATCGAAAGTTAAGTTCACGCTAATAAGCGCTTAATAGCGTGCAAATATGTAGTGTTCGAAAATCAAACGATCGAATCATTCGATCATTGTTGTATGGAAATTTTTCGAAACACTTTCGATGATTGTTTCGTTAAAGTGCGATGATCAAACTAAGCCAGCCTTCGAAACAACAGTAGAAGACGGTCGTAAGCTCCTGGTGGTTTGTTCCATTCAAAAATCGAACATCAGTAATGAATTTTTAGAGTCATTAGTTGTTAGATAATTCTTGATAGCTAATGTTTCAGAGTTTCGAATTAAATCTACCTCAGTTGAGTATATTGATCGAGCATTCAGATAAAAATAGGCATGATATTTGTGTTTACAATTCAGCGGGCAGTAAGTATATTTTTTTCCGTAGACCCTTTTAAGGAAAAAAACATAAAACATTTCAGCGGAATCAATGCGTTTTTTTTTTGTTTCTATTCAACGTATATATAACGCATAAAAGTTGAAAATATTGTGAGGCCTATAGAAAAAAAATAACACGTTATTACACAAGCAACGCACGAATGAGCCCTCAAAAAACTCTGTTAATAAATAACACGCGAGGAATTTTTTGTTTGTTGAATGAAACCAGCAAAATACCGAAGCTTGGTAGATTTATTTTTTGTTACTGTATCAATGCGAATCATTCATTTCTGTGTGATTTCTCTCCATATCCCCTAAGACAGATTTCAAAGAAGACGTCATACACTCGTATATTTTTTGAATAATAATGTTAACAAAAAAAAAAATCTCTCCGCCCTCGTACCTATTTCGTGACTTATCTCTTTATTTTATTTTTATTTACTTTTTTCCTTTTGTTTCTTTCCGATTTGCTTATAACTATTTTGATATGTGTTACAGTTGGATTTAATCTTTATTTACCTATTTGGTTAATGATCTGTGAATGAAGATGTATAAATTTTTGGTATAAAATATTTTTCTGGTATAGGTGGTATCCTAAAACAGATAAAACAATATGAGATTGCGTTTACTCAGCTGGTGAAATGGTATGTATTATTATGAAACATAAGAATTGATCTTTTAATAAAAGAAAAAAAAGTTGAACAAAATGATATAACACCAAGACCATTGATCTAGAGCTGACAAATAAACAACTGCAAAATAAAGATATAGAATACTTTTACACACAGACAAACAACACATACAATTTGGTGTTTGAAACATATTAAATTTAAAAAATAGAAGTGCCTTTAGTGTATATTTATAAAATGTATATTTTTTGTTGTCATATTGATCATTGACAGCTAATCAAATGTCATATTAACCTATGACCTAGCTGAAATAAATTTCAGGCGATTTCGAAAAATAATAATTATGTTCTTTAGAACATAATTATTATTTTTTTCGTGAAGAAAATTGTATAAAAAAGTCAGTTAAACAATGCCATTTTCTCCGATCTTGCACATTTTGAGCACTTCCTCCCATAAAACAAAGTCCTCTACAAATGATTTATTGAAGAATAAATAAGGATAAATGCACAATGTTAAGCAAAAGCGAATTACTTACTTACTTTACGTATTGCTTTTTCGGAAAAAATAATCTTGACCCGTAGAGGAGGGTTGCGTCCCATCCTCTTCTACAGTCTTGGCTCCAGCGCCATCAGCCAGTCCACCGCCTCCGCAGTTAGCGCCTCCGCCAGCGAATTGAATCTGCAAGTATGCATAAAATCTACGACACATTAACATAAGCATTCTATACCTAATCGAATGTTGGTATACCTATACAAGGTGTAAGTGTAACTTCTCGTCGATAATAGTAAGATTTTGCTGTAGTCTTTTTGAATTTAGCTAGGTAGATATTGTGTTTTGTTTTAACTTTTATATCCATGTTTGACAACTTTAGTTATAAAGTGAAAATAATAACATCTTTTTGTTTTAAGATAACAAAATGTTGTACACTTACTTTTTATTAACCGAATTTTGGAGTAAAAGCAAAGAACAGATTTAAACGAAGAACAACAAAATGTTCGCAAAGAAAATAAAAAAAATAATATAAGGCATATCTGTATTGTTTTTATATATCATTTATGTATATGGCATCAAAATATTCTGCTCTTCACCTCCAGATCATAAAATTTTATGCCGACTGTAGATTCAAGAATAAAACCGCCAGGGGCGTAACATATCTATCGCCCCTCGATATAAAACATAATGACAGGTTATCAAATAGACATAAACTTGTTGAAAGTAAATATAATCTTTGCTAACAAGAGATGGTTGAGCCCATCACACCCTAACCCTCCATCCGGGAGTGATTTTATTCCTTCCATTAGGATTTTTGGAAAAAAATAACCTGCATAAAATATACTTCAAGACGAACGCGCGTTAGGCAGTAAACGTTGAGTTGAAATTTCAGTTCGATAAACCAAAAGTTTATAATAGGTACTAACTACCATCAAGATTGTTAGAAAGATACACTAAAACACCAGTAGGTATCTTCTATAAGTGTTATCATTCTCACTTTGTAATTTACTTACTATAGTTATGACGCTATGCGACCCATCACCTCTACTATTATGTGGAGGAGATGGAGTTGGCTGGGACATGTGTTAAGGATGCCGAATGACAATTGGCCGAGGAGAGCGCTGTTCTTCCTCCCATCAGGGTCGCGAGGACGAGGAAGACCCTCTCATACTGTGTTCCGCTCCTTCGAAGCAGAGCTGAGGAATCTGGACATGGTGTGGGAGGAGGTCATTAACGTTGCGCAAGATCGAGCGCAATGGAGAGCTCTTGTTGCCTCCCTATGCCCCTAAGTGGGGTCTTAAGGGAGTTTGGATTGGATTGGATGTGGGATGAAGAGATTTTGAGCTCCCACCCGATTTCCCTTTATAAAAATTATCTTAATTTGTCATCTGGGCTGACAAAAAAGTCATCAATATGGAAATAAGTGGTGACACAAGAATTGTAATGATTTGAAAAAAAAAATGAATCCAAGTACCTATATGTTAAATATGTTCAAGAAAACATAAAAACGTAAACTTAAGACATGTTCGAATGGCTTCAAAAATCACATGATCACAAATCATAAATTTTCCATAATAAAATACTATTCATGCACGCCTTTTTTCTTAAATGTCATTATCACGGGAGGCCTACTATTGACAGAATCGTAACTAAGGATTCAAATTACCCACAACTGTCATTTCTTATGACGTTTGGCGTTTCCATAAATTTTTATATAATATAGGTAACCGCGTCCAAATATTTCGCTGATAGTTCGACCCGCGGTTTAAATAAATTCGGGGGAGTAGCTGAAAAGGTATGCAACCCCCCCTCCCCCCTTAATATATCCTAACCTAACCTAACCCAATCATATAAAATAGTAGACAGTTTTCTAAGGCTAAGGTAAAATAAAATTGAACACTAATACGTCATACTCATAAGAAATGGCAGTTGTGGGTAATTCGAATACTCAGTTACGATTCTGTCAATTGCAGGGTATCGCATTATCACCTTTAAAATTAGTTTCATTTAAAAATAAATAAAATCATATAGGTACTTATAATATAAAAGAAAGTCGGGTTAGTATGCGAACACTTATAACTCGAGATCGGCTGGATAGACTTTAATGATGCTTGGTTTATTAGGTTCTCCGCTAATAAAAATTGAAAAAAAAAATTGATAGCATATAATGTAAAATATAATATTAAAGTTAGTATGGAAAGGATTTACTTACAACAACGCTATCTGTGAAAAAATACCATTTTCATTTACTTGAGCTACAAAACATTTGTACGCAGATATTTGATAGAATTTCTTTCAAGCTTTCAGAAATAATTTTTTAACATATTTTAGACGTATTTTTCTATAAATTTTGGGTAAATTACAAATATGAAATCTATATTCATAGTAAGGACTATAGGACAACGTCTGTCGGGAAAGTATCAAGGTCTGGAAGACGAGATTGTTCTAAACTGTTATTGAATATCCCACGACACATCCGATTTTTTATATATGTCATCCATTTTTGAAAGAGTATACGGTTATACAGAAGAAATATTATATTATTATTATTTAAATATTAGGTAATTTTTTTTTGTTATCGCTTGTACTAATACTCTACATTTAGTTTTTTTTAAATTGTAAAAGGTCGGTTGGCTGTTGAACCAAATAAAATTAAAAATAAATAAATAAAAATCCATTCAATACTTGTGCTTCAGTGACCCCCTCCTGGCGCCAAACCTGGATCCGCCCTTGGCTTCAGAATACCTACAAGATAATATTGTAGTATGTTAATTATTTAGACTAATGATCTGCTAGATATTAATAATTCAATTATGCAGTGGAGTGATTCAAAGCGAACTGTCAGAATCAGTCGTGTAGGGCGGTTCATTTACAACGCCACATACTACAATATTGCAAAGTGATTATCATCACCGAAATTGCGAGTGTCGCATGTCAGTCTAAGTAACCACCTCCCCACAGTTAAGGGCTGTCCGAAACTTCGTTTCTATCTTTAGCCGAAGGTTATATTATACTGTGATATTGAGGCTAACATGTTTCCGAGTACAATGTGCCAGTTATGGAGAGCACTTTCCCAAATGAGTTACGGATACTGGCGTGTCTTTTAAAGGCACGACCGACATGTTATTTATGTTACATTTAGATTTATATTATACTCGTTGAGGGTAATTTTCTAAAACTTGTCTCGTTTATTGTTGTGAATTCCCGTTCTTAGTACCTATACCACATATATTGTCCATTTTTTCTACTAAAAAGTAGGTAATAAGTAACAAGCCTCTTGTGAAAATATTGAAAATGCTTCCACAATTGGTCAGGATATTGAATTTGAGTTGTGCCAAACTTAACAAGGTAAACACTTCAACCGTTTTAAATTTAATTTTTACTTTATTTTTTTTTAAAAATGCACGTTCCATTTTCCAATGTGATATTTTATTTGGGTAACTATCACGTACAACATGAACGTATAGGTACTTATCCTTTGTAAATTTTCGATACAATTACAAAGCTTGCGCCGGGCAGGAAAAACATGTGTATAAATTCTGGATTTTGAAACCGTTTACTCGCGTCAATGCGAAAAATGTTTGCTAGGGATATCAACCGAATAGCTGCCATTTTTCAAACCGTCAAATATTTTTTTATTGTTGAACGAATAAGCAGCCAAAATATCTTCAGCAACAAAGCTTGTTAAACAATGGGTGAAAATACATAATATATGTACCTACATTCAAAGTTTTTAAGCATGACAAATTCGTGTTAAAATTATTGACACGAATTTGTCAAGACAGTGGTGGAGGACTTCGCCGCTTTAGATCCCCTCCTAACGCTTTACTTTCTGAAGCGTTTGGGATTAGTGGGTAAGCTGTAATTGAGAAACACCATGAGCGAGCAGGGGAAGTCGGAGCGCAAAAAACCCCTCGAATTATAGTATAACTGGTTTTTGAGGTGATATTTATTTCCACTGACACTGGTCATCATGAAAAAAACCCTAAAAATTAAAGTGAGAGAGATGGAGATGGATGGAAACGATAAAAATTTGTTTCCAACTGTCCTGACATCTTTTGGAGATCTTTTTCGAGGGCGACTACCGTGGGGCTGGTTCAATATTCAATAAATAAATGGTCACTTGTCAAAGTGCATGGACTAAGATGGAATTAAGCTAGAACTCAAATTGTAATTTCAAACTGCAAGCCCTTAATTTGCATATCTCTGTTAGTGAGATATTAAACCTGTTTATCTCGCACTAGAACTATCATCCAATTTGCACAGTTTCATACCAGCAGTGATCGTATGATACTTCCTTATACCTACCCTCATTGGTAAACTGGAATTGTTATGAAGAGTCTTCATATTTACCGAACAAACTGTGTACAACAACACTGACAATTCAATTAATTTTAGTTGGGAACTTGGGTAGCTGTACCTACACACGATACGCCACTGACGGTACCTACGACGACCTTCGTGTCACAAGTATCATGAACATACATATTCATGAGCAAATACATTATACCTACAGTTAAAGTTTCTATATAATATGATTTTGTTTTCTAGTTCACGAGTTCACTAACACGTTCAGTTAAAGCTCTCCATTCACGATCACTCCAACTTGATGTCATCCATTGTGGCAGATGTGAGGCTTTATTTTTTTTCAAATCATTTTAACGAAACTAGCTTTCCCGACAGACGTTGTCCTGTGGTCCTCACTATGAATATTGATTTTGAATTTGTAATTTATACAAAAATACAATTAAAAAATGTGTGTAAAATTAGTTGAAAAATTATTTCTGAAAGCTTAAGAGAAATTCTATATAAAAAATCTGCGTACCAATGCTTTGAAACTCAATGGTTAATAAAATGTGTGTTAATAAAATTTATAAGTTGTTGAACATGCATTTTTCTTGGTGGAAGTAATTTATATAATCAAATTTAAATAAAAAACTTTTTAACTATTCCACAATGATAATAAAAAACACAACTTTGCACAAATTTATTGTACCTGACATGTTTCGTCATGGTCACAGGTTATTTGAAACTACTAACCTGTGACCATGAAGGGCGTGCCCCTTCGAAACATGTCAGGTACAATAAATTTGTGGAATAGTTAAAAAGTTTTTTTATTTAAATTTGATTATTAAAATTTGTGATGTTATGGAATTTTTCATAGATGGCGTTGTTGTCAAAAAAAATCGTTCCATACTAACTTTAATATCCCTTTATCGATGTTTTATTAGTTATTCTGCTATCCGGAGCTGAGAAGAATCCAATAAACCAAGCATCATATAAATCTGTTTAGAGAATCTCGAGTTATAAGTGTTCGCAGTAATCCGACTTTCTTTTATATTATAGATTTCACTACGTTAATAGACCTATTTTACTATTATTAAATTTAAAACACGTGTTCCCTGGTAAAAGGACGATGATAAAATGAGACGAATTTGGATCAAGCCTTTTGTACGGTACTCACTTGCGCCGCGAACGTGTATCGTTACGTCAATTTTATCAAAAGGATACATGTGTTCCGCTCGCGTTCGCTTTTCGAATCACGTATACAACTTAACTTTTCGATTAAATTGATGCAATGTCACACGTTCGCGGCGCAAGTGAGTACGTACCTTTAGACACTGATTTATAAGTGACGTGAGAATCGTACCACGTCCACTCAAGTTTCCTCGTTGACGATTGGCTTAGAGATATGGAAGAATGGTGAACGCGATTGAATTTTGGACATGTGGATATCCGACTTACCCTATCACTTCATATAACTCATTTGGTTTTCTCCACTCAGAGTCATTTTTTGGTGTGACATCGTTTCATTTGGACGGATAAAGTGATCGCGTATGGGGGGACTTTTACAATGTTTCGAAAGCCAGTGACAGTTAACTAGTAACTTTCATTCTTTTTTCTAGTCAAGATTAACCTCCTCTCACAGTTTCAACACAGAAAATGTCCGACTACTTTTATTGTCGAGACGATTTAAAACACCCTTCCCCACGGTAGACACCGGCTACAGTGTGTCGCGGTTTGACGCCATTAAAAATTGGAGCCTATGATTGGCGAGTGCACCGCGTACCACCATACAAAGTTAGTTTTCTAGTGGGGGGTAACAGTTAGCTAGATGTACCGGCTAGAGGTTATTGGCCATCACTACTGTACCCCTATTCTGTAGCAAGTGTAGGGTAGTCACTTGAAAAAAAGTGACTATTAGGCGATACATTTTGTATGAAAAACATCTATACGTACCGAATGCGAGAATCGCATATAGACGTTTTTCATACAAAATGTATCGCCTAATAGTAACTATTTTTCAAGTGACTACCCTACACTTGCTACAGAATAGGGGTCCTGATGTCTTCCCAATCACATGCATGTTTTCCTTGAGTATATAATTTTATTTTCTTTTAAACTTTTGATTGATTAACAGTTATTTTTAAAAACTTCCTAGTGGATAGGAAATAGAATTTTGGGTCGAATTTTGATTCTAGCCCTAGCCCTAATGCGAGCCATGACTCTTTTTCACAAAACGTTTGTCTTGGGCATAACAATAATAATAAATAATGCTTTATTGTTCAAATTAAAAATGCAGTCCTGATTACATCCATTCACGAGAGTCAAAGGGCGGACTTATCCCGCAGGATCTCTTCCAGCCTACCCACAGGCATATGAACCATTGACATAACACTTTTGAACCCTTCATATTTTTTTTACAAAGTCTATCACTTTTATCTTCAGCTGATTATCATAGGCGCTCATCACACATTCTGATAAACTGTGCCTTAAACTAACTATATTGCTGATGATATACCTAACCGTTTTCCCGTAAACAAAAGATAAAATAATAATATTACAATCTTCTGGAAAATATAAAAAAAAATCCGCACATAAAAGAACGCTTGAAGGGAAAGTTCCATCCATAAAACATAAAGTTCATTATTTTATCTACTTGTTCTGACCTTATTTTCTTTTTTATGGGCTCGGCCACCTGTTCAATGCTCCTCTTAGCCTTGGGACGTGGGGATCATCGTCACACAAAAGGTGTCTCATCTCCACTTAAACTTTCTGGTTTGTTTCACTTATAAAATAAAGTCTACATAGGTATGTAGTAAAATTTGCACATATTTTACATATTGTATTGGTTTATGTACCTACTTAGTAAGAGAAAACAATATTATAATGACCAATTTTTGTCAATAAGATGGATGAGTTCAAAATCAAAGACATCACGAAAGAAATAAGACGGATAGAAAATGTTTTACACTATGTTTGAATAAAAAAACCCATTGGGTAAACAGTTGTCCAAATGGTTTTAGTAAATTTTTTGACATAGGTTCCACCTACTCTTATTTCAACACAATCTTCTCGTATGAGGTTTGTTGTAGTTAAATTTCTAAGCTCACATAATATAACAGCTCTAAATTCATGTCGGGACAATAGGTATTTTAACATAACTCTTTATTCGGAAATAAAAGCATGCCTCTTAAATGAAAGATGAGCGTGTTGAAAAAGATAATGCCACTGATACCCATTCCTCCTTAGCCCATGGTAGTTTTGTTTTGAAAATCATTTAGAGGGGTAACTGAGAAAAGGCTGAATTGTAGGCTGTAGGAGACATGAGGGCAGTTTCCAATTTATATTAAGTAGCGAGTCAAAACTGCAGGTGTGAGTTGCGGATCAAAATTGTTCGTCAACAGTGAGTGTCCACTTTGTGATGTGCGAGACCAAAGATGCTCCATTCATTTCAATGTGTTGTTTTTTGTTTTCTCGCCACCGTGGCACCGGGGGACCATTGACAAAATTCATTTGCGGTATGCTGCTTATGTGGGGAAGAGGGCGGGGCGATTCTATACTCGCAAAAAGAACCTGTTTTTATCACTTTTAAGTTCACTTGCAGTTTTGTCCACGCGTGTTTTCTATTTGTTACTTCGCACCCGCAATACATTTGCGACTTAGCAAAGTGGAAACGACCCATAAGGGTCGATTTGGGTTCTTACGCTGTAATAAGTTTATATGCATTACATAATAGACACATTAAGAAAAAAGAGTAGATGTAATAAGTACCTACCTTATGGTGAGTAGATGTAATAAGTACCTTATGATGACTTTTTTCATAATTGCACCTGGAATTCACGGGAACAAATCTAAATAGAAAGCAAAGAATCACGTTCAAGCCCGTTTTCTCAAAGCAATTACTAAATACCTCTACTATTCTATCGTCTCAAATCTCTATATTGTTTTGCTTTGCTGAATATCAATTAGCTCAAAACAGCGTGCACTTCAGCATTCAGTTGCTTTGTGTTGAACACAACCTAACGAGAAGTGTAAGGCAATGCTTCGTAGGCATGAAGACGATTATTGTCTGTTGTATACTCTATTATTCCATATTATCTCAGAACACATTTATACTTATTTGCACAATGCAAAAGAGGTTAAAGGTGAAATGGTTTTGTTGCATGATTAAAATAACATAATAACCTTTCAATTTTTTAAAGTTAAACCAACTATTGAATATAAGTAAACCGTCCAACTACCTGAAGATCAAAAAAATAATAATTAATATTAAAAATTGTCAAGCTGTGATGTAGTTTTCGAAAGCAAAGAAGGTTGATAAGTAATTGGTGGAGGTTGTCTTTAACTGCCAGTTTTGTTACAATCTACTTGAAGTAACTAAAAATATTGCGTGTCGTGTGTGCAAGCTAGCAATCATATCTATTGCTAATCCGCGCCAGTTGAGATTTTGAAAAGTGTTTTTTTTTTATTTTTTATTTTGCATAGGGTTTTCGTTATTTACAACCATCTCAAAGATCGAGTTACTTATCGCTGGTATTACATAAAAATTAATCTAGTTCGAGGGCAGAAGAAAATTCTTCAACGCTTGTCTATCAGTATTTTTTATGTTTTTAATGTTTGATCTGGGGATTTTATTCTATTCAAAAGGTCCTATCCATAATAAAACAGGCCAACCCCGGGTGGATATTTGTACTGAAAAAAAAACACTGCTTAACCAACTGGGAATCGAACGCGAAACCTGTTAATACTAAATCTGTCGCCTTAGAAAACGACGCTACCGAGTATGGTTGAATGAATTAAACTCTAGAAAAATGTTTATGTTTTGTTTTTATTTGAACTCATTCAAAGTGAAAACAAATACATTTTTTAAATAGTTTACACTGAGCAATATTTGTTTTGAGATATGAGAAAATGGACGGAACCGAGGATCGAACCCACGACTTGTTATATGGAAAGAACCGAATCAACCGCTAAGCTATCAACCACTACATTAAATAGGAACTAGGTAGGTACCTACTACATTCTCAAAACAATTTCATTTTTATTTTCAATTTTCGCCAAGATCATAACATAATCCTTTTAAAATTATAATAAATCTCAGACTGTTTAAAGAACAATACGTTCCGAATACAATAATTTATGACACTTGAGTTAAATACAATTTCATTTAATTAAATCTCATTTTTAGAATTTCATTAATATTAATGAATAATAATGTAAAGGGGAGCGTGTTATTAAAATAAATAATAATAATAACAAAGGAGGGTAGATATAGATGTAGGTACATACATATCGTCAAAACATCGCAGCGGAGGTAATAAAGCCTTCACCTGAAAACATTAGGAGGCGCTGTTCATTATTCTTATTATATTTACCTGCCTACATCTCAACCTACCCCTAAAAAGAAATATCTCATGTATTTTAATAATACAATATCTAAATATATATTATGCACCTATCCATATGAAATAATATGTCGGTTTTACAGCGCCTGAAACGTGGAAGCTCAAGTTTGCGATGGACAGAATATTTTTTTTTCAGATGTGGGCTTGTCAAAGAATTGCGTTCATACTTTGCATGGCTTTTGGCATGGTGAGTGATTCGCAGGTCTTCATAAAGGAAAACTTATGACAAACAACTCCTGCCAATCGTCAATTTCCGAAATGTTTTATATCTTGAGAAGTACTCCCTTCCGTAGCCAACCATCTATGATTACGCTTTGTTCACACATTGTAAAGTGGTGTTGAGTTTTAAGTAAGTATCCACATTACCCGCTATTCCAATTCAAATTAAGTGCGCACTAAACTACAATAAGAACGTTCCAATTTTAATTAGCCGGATTGGTATTCGAGAAATTTTAGAACGTTCCTATTTGTTCCTAATTAGACTTTAGTTTGAAATTAGTTCATTTTGGTATTCGGATTTCGTATTTAAGTCAATTTTAGTGCGTTTATCTGTCAAAACGTTCCTAATCTTAGTTCACACCTAATTGTATGCTTCTAAAAATATATCTGATGATATTTTTATGATAAACGTTTTTTTTAACCAAATAATTATAAAACAAGTTTATTTTTATTAAAAATATTAAGCATTTCCCCCGAATTTATTATAAGTAACACAAATAATAGCATCAAAAATTATTATCATTGAACACCAATGCAATCATACAGTCGTCTTCGTTACACTTCGGGTTGGTTCGGCAGTTTCCGGCGACCATGTTACTTGGAACATGGAGCGCGTTTGAATTTGTCTTCTCCGATTGGCTGTCCGCTTGTCAGCATCAACCAATAAGGCGCATGCTCGATCCATAGACAATTATAATTTAAAAAAATATTTATGGTGAACTAATATTGGTTTTTAGAACATGGCATAATTCCGAATACGAATTTTAGTTCGAGTGAACTTATTTTTAAATCATTTGGAACGTTCTTAATAACTCTCCTCTTACTAAATGGAAGGAAAATGTTAGAAAAGGTGATACATGTTGGCATAGAAAAGTTTTTTCTTGCCTCTTTACACTCTCGAGTGGAATGAAATGATAATTTGTTTTGCTGCCCACAACAATAATATACAAAGACTATAGGTAATTAAAAAAAATCTAAATTCTTTTAACGTGATTTAATTATTGTTAATATACTCTTGAAACAAATTTACCGAAAGCTTATGAAAAGAGGGTGATTATATATTTCACAAACAACAAGCCAGGCTGTCGATCCCTCTTTAAGTTAACCCCTAGAAGAGGATATTGGTTTTAATTAGGTAAATAATTATTTCCTTTTTGCCACCGAACGTAATACCCGGGTGACAGTGTCAAAGAAAATCTTTTGTTTGATTATTCGCGGAGTCATCGAATAGCTGGGGCACAACGATTACCTCCCGCCGAACCTTGCCGATAACAATACTCCTAAAGGAAACCTAATTAATTCCATGAATACACATTGTCATTGTTATTTCGATGTTTTGTAACTTTCCTTGGGAAGGTTTGTTCATTATAAAGTCGGTGAATTTGGTTAATTTTGCTCACGATTATAACTTTTTTTTTAAATAATGTTTTTAAATCAAAATGCTCCTTGAACTACTAATCTCTATTATAAATTAATGTCGCGTTAGTGCGAACACTTATAACTCGAAATCGGCTTAACAGATTCTTCCGATGTATCATTTATTGGATTCTTCTCCGCTCCGGATAACAGAATAACTAATAAAAAGTTGAAAAATGGATAAGAAATAATATAAAATATAATATTAAAGTTTGTATGAAACAAATTTCGATCGACCCCATCTTTGAAAAAATCTAACAAAAAAAATATTGCCTTCAGCACCTCCACCCTCTCATTCTCGCATACGTAATTATTGCTACTCTTACAGCAGACCATTTCACTTACTCCACCGTTTCGGGCGTTTTAGAAATTTTCCATACAAAGTCAACCAAATTGTGCGCATATAATTAAGTATATTCTCGCGTTGATCCCGTCTGAGCTTTGAATACGAATGTAATATGGACGTTATAGAATAAATATTTTAATGTTATTATTAAATTAGTTTATTTTTGTTTCTGGAGGCGCAGTGCACATTATGTACATACATACGTACATTCCTCTTGCTAGGACCACAGGGTCCACACTCCACAGGACAACGTCTGTCGGGAAAGCTAGTAGGTAATAAAGACCTCCAGCGGAGCTCGAGTGATTTTAGAACTCTTCAACTATATGTGAAGAATGCTGTTTTAGGCACCCTTGCATTTAATGTGCTACGGTATATGTATATTCGATAAAAATCTCCGTATTTTCGAATACACTTTTCTGGGATATTTATTGTCAGATACCATTTTCAAAAGTCTCCCCGCAAATTTTACACTTAACGTTTGTTATTTGCACATCCTGCTTGTCATAATATTTTAAAAACAATGTTGAAAGAGAAAAAAAATCGTAAGAATGAAGATGGCTCCGCCTTATTATATAAAATAAATATAAAGTACATACCTATTACGAAGTGGTTGGGGGTCTAGTGGTTACGACTCTGGCTTTCGCACTTTTTCGTGCGTAGGTTGTGAGTTTGATCCCAGGTGCCAACCATCTTCCTCTTACACGACACAAGCTTTAAGTAGTCAATGAGTGTATTTGTGTTCACTTTGAGTGAGCACAGATACATTTATCAAAAATAAAAGAAAATGAGATAATTTAGTAACGCTCAGTCTCTATTATCTTTTCCTCTCAACATGCCTCATAAACAAAAAATGGGACACAAAAATTTTGAGATTTTGATCCGAGATCAACTAGCTTTTGAAAGTTTTTAAATATTGGTGTTATGAATGGTTTGTTTATGGCAAAAGTCGAATTAAAAAAAATATATAAAATTTCATTTCAATTTATTTGTATATTATATACACTTTGTTAATACAAACATACATTCTTAGCAAAAATAATGGGAAAATGTAGTTATAATAGTCTAAATTCAAAATAATCCATCTTGTAACTACTTTTCTAAATGAAGTTGTCTTTAAGAATGGCAACGGTTGAAAGGAGATTTTTATCGTGATAAATCGTTATGAAAACAGCAGCATCGAAACACGTACTACTGTTCTGTCACTAACAATATTAATTATCTCGTGAATAACATTACTGATCCGCTCGAAATAAATTTTACTAAAATTAAATTAAATTTCTAACAAACTTGTAAAATAATAATGAACGGACTCATTTAAATTGTGGTTATCCTTTATGGGAACCTTTTTGGGACGGAAAAGTTCCCATAGACGAGACGGTGGGATTAGAGTATTTGTTTAGGATGATTCTATGACCATTGACCATCAACTGCGTGAGTTGACATGTCTTGTGTTTATTTTGACCTTTTCTTAGACGAAACTACATCAATTCACGACTCACCACATTCGCTTTTATCACGAAAAGTTATTGTTATTGTAAGGTCCGTTAGGCCAAAAAATAAATATACGTAAAGTTTTAACACTAAATTTGTCTTGTTATTTTCTTAGGTTATTTCTGATAGCGAAAAAGATTAGTTTCTTATCTTCGTCCTTACTCTGCAAGAAAAATATTTGGAAATAAAAAAAAAGCTTCAAAACACTTAACACCAATTATAAAGGCATGGCAAGTGGCGCCTTCAACAACATGACCAAGATATGGAAAGCGTCGGCGTTTAGCGTCGAGACGAAATGTAAACTGTTTGATGCGTGTGTGTTGCCCATTCTCCTTTATGGGTGTGAGTCCTGGCACCTGACCAAGGCCCAGGCACAAAAAGTCTCAGCCTTTGAGATGAAGTGCCTAAGGAGAATTCTGGGCGTAAGATGGTACCACCGCATCACGAACGACGCTATACGCCGGCGCACCCGGCGTGAGCCCATCACCTCCACCATTGTGGGGAGGAGATGGGCTTGGCTGGGACATGTGTTAAGGATGCCGAATGACAGTTGGCCGAGGAGAGCGCTGTTCTTCCTCCCATCAGGGTCCCGAAGACGAGGAAGACCCTCTCACACTGTGTTCCGCTCCTTCGAAGCAGAGCTGAGGGACATGGACATGGTGTGGGAGGAGGTCATCACCGTTGCGCAAGATCGAGCGCAATGGAGAGCTCTTGTTGCCTCCCTATGCCCCTAAGTGGGGTCTAAAGGGAGTTTGGATTGGATTGGATACTTATAAAAAATATATATTATATTATACAAGAAAAAGTAATCGCATATTTGTAACAAGAGGATATAGATGAGATGTCGTTATTTTATACTTACTTTTGAAATGAATTAAATAATCTATGAGTCGGTTTGCTATGGCAAAGCTCGTATACAACAGTGTATTTTTAATGATTATTATTAGAAATATTTCTATTTTTTTTTTGTAAACATACATTTCTGTATTTAGTCTTACTCCATCAGAGGATGAAAGCGACAGCTTTTAAAAACCGGTTTGTGTTTTTTTTTAATTTATCGTTATAGTGGAATAAATTTAATTCATAAAATTACTACGTTGTCAGAGATCTGGAGCCCGTGGCCAATTTTTGCATAGGGTCCCTCTCAGTAAAAATCATCACGATGCTCCCCCCCCCCTTAATAGTAATTCTTTGGTTAGCAAAATGAGGGAACTCCAGTAGCCAGCATGCACCACCAAAATACCGCGATGAAAAATCATGCATCCATTGCATGCTTTTGAAAGTTTATTAGACATCTTTTTGTTTTGATTGAGTTGCAATCTTATAGATTAATGAGATGGAATTTGTATATAGTATTAAAATTTATCACACCATGTTTGATTTGAAATAATAATGTTTTTGCGTTAAAAATTTTTTTGAGCTCGCAATCTCATGGTCCGGGGTCCTCTCGGGTCGGGGGCCCATAGTATTTTGCCAGCCCTGTCTCCCTAAGTTAAGTCACCGCTTTCTATCCATCATATTGTGATAGATTTATTTATGGAAGATTATCTGCTTGATCTATACAGTTGACCTTGGTGTGTTAATTATTTTCTTCGGTAGATGTCGGTGGTGGTGTCTTTTCTTGTCGATAAAAATGTGTTAGGCTACTCTGAAAAATAGCTGTAAATTTCTTCGTGACGTATTATTCTGTAAAACGGTTTGCTCTATTATCAAAAGCATGGAAACAATGATTATATGGCTTTATCTCTCCTTTGCAGGATCCTCTTCAGCCCTAATTGACAGCTTGTTATTCTCCACGTGTTTCTATAATAATGTTCTATTATTTCAAATAATATAAATCAAGCATTTTTTATTTTTCTCTCAACTGACGTCTAATATATTTCACATATCATTATTTTTCATTTATATAATATAGTTTTTTAACAACAAGACACCTACCTTATCAAGGGATGTTGTATCCCGAATTTTTCTAACAATTTATTACGAACCATAATTTAAGTGTATTTAAAAGGGTAAATATGTACCCACAATAATTTATTTTGGTAATGTACGGCATAATCTGCGGATTTAGGCCCTGTTCTAGTTGGTCGCATGATCGCACGATGGCTCAAACATATAACATTGTATGAACGTGTTCTAATCTAACTAGGCAGACGGACATACGTAAATTCGATCTTCCGATCGGTGCCTTGTTTGAAATGGTCGCGCGTCGCTTGTATTGCTCTGTTGAATCGATTATAAATACGACAACTACTTGCCAATGGTTCTTACTTACTAACATTCATATTTATTTGTTTGCGTGCTCAAGGAAAGTGGAAGCGCGATCATGCGATGGCAGTTAGGATACAAAATCTGTCATCGTGTGATCACAAATATTTTTTTATGCGTTCATGCGATCATCGCAATCGCACGATCGTGCGATCATGCGACCAGCTAGGACAGGGCCTAAAAGTTCGATTTAACCGTAGTTTATTCTTGCAGGTTTATATTATATAACATAATATACTTATACCTAAATATTATAAAGTGCCTTCCTCGAATATATTGAAGCTTTATATAATTACAGAATGTTCATAATAATATTTCGAAGATGGAAAACAAGACGGCTAGGTATCAGCTAGCATCATTACTAGCGGATACTTGTCTTCTTTTTAATTTATTTGTTTATTTTATTAAATCAATATAGACCCCGTTTCTAAAGCGAAAAGACGCATATGTAAAACGGGGATATAACAATCATAATACATTTCGGTACAATGCATTTTGACATCACACATATTATATCTAGTTACATTTACATATTAATTTATCCAAACAAACAATGCATCAACCAACGCCAGGACCATACTGGAAGTGGTGCTGAGCCGCAGGGGAGTTGCACTTCGGAATTCGGAGTGTCTCCATATGTCTGGAGTCTGGTGTCTTGCAGTTTTCCTTCAACTCCTCGGTTCCCTTCAATAATAATTGCCTTCATAATAAGCTAAAATAATAAGTTATAATGAAGATTCAATTAAAAAAAAAGTGTATTACAAAAATTTGTAAATGGATAAAGTGATATTTTATGTAAAGTATTTATCGACTCTTAGTATATGACACAGGTAGGATCAACATTGAAGAAAGGATTATTCACGAAACGGCTTACATATATGAACAAATTGCTATCTAGTTTAAATCCCCGCCCTACCTGACACCATTTTATTTTAAGAAAATATTTTTATTAAACACGTCTTCAATGTTATTTCTTTTTAAATTATATGCCAGTTTTACACAGATATAAGCAAGAAATGATTCTCAATTTTTTTTTGGTTGAACTGAAATGGTGTTTGAGAAGGCTAGATTTTGAATAAGATCGCAACTAGTTCGTATTAAAACCGTTTCGTGAATTCCGATTTCTTGCCAACAGCGCTCCTCTTTAATTCACACACACTTTGCATGAAACCAACAAAGTAGACATTATGAATTTGAAAAATAAAAATACCTACCTATACCTACTTAATTTGCAATGGTGCAGTGTGATAGATTAATGCAGTTTCTACCGATTTTATTCAAAATGAAAATTTCAAAGTAAAATAACTGTAGATTTATTATAATGCTAACTGAATAAACGTTTTGAATACAAAAAAGGCTCCGAAAACTTCTAGGAACTTCAGTTCTTAAAGTGAAAAATTCCACTGCTGAAATCCATGGAACCAGTCGACCATTCAACGTCGATTTTTCTTTTTGTCTTAGGTTTAACCCACTTGAAAAATATTTTTATACGTTAAGAGCAGGCTTTATTTGAATAAAGAGAAGAGATCCCCATTTATTTCTCTCCATATTTTAACACGTCAAACATTTTAAGGAAAACAGATGAGTGACAAAGGAAATCGAAATTTGTATACCTACCTACTACCGTCATCACCATAGAATTGACCACGTAATGTAGTATTAAGAAATCCGCATTGGTGGTGGTGGGGGCGGTGGGGGAAGTGTGAGTGGTGAATATGTTTAGCAGGGGTGATAAACTTGGGATCTGTGTGTTAACTGCTGTATTTTTGTGTTTGTGTATTTCAAGTGTTTCGAGAGCTGTCATTTTGTATCCTTTCTTGTGGTGTATGTGTAGGTATTGTGTGTTGTTTTTGTCAATGTGATGTCCGTGTTCTCTGCAGTGGTCCGCCATTTCAGAGTTGACGGTGATGTTGTGTATGGCTTTATAGTGTTCGTTTATCCGTGTCTCAAAGGGTCGTGCGGTCTGTCCTATGTATGTCTTGTCACAGTCTCTGCAGTTCAGTTTGTAAATGCCAGATTTTTTGTTGGTGTCTGTTTTTTGTTTGTAATTAAATAGGTGTTTTTTTAAGGAGTTATTGGTGTAGAGTGCTGGTCTGAAACTGTCTTTTATGTGTTTGGATATTATTTCGTTAGTTGTATTGTCTATGTATAGTAGTCTGCGCCATTTATGTCCGTCGTTGATGGTGTCAGCTATTTTAGGATATACGTAGTTGTGTATCGTTTCTGTCATGCGTTTTTTGTTATGAAGTTGTAAAATAGTATGAGCGTGGTATCCGTTGTTTGTGGCTATGTTTATGATGGTGTTGAGTTCTGTGTTGTAATCTGTTTGTGAGAGAGGTATGGATATTAGTCTGTGTATCATTGAGTTAAACCCTGCCATTTTTTGTGAGTGTGGGTGGTGTGAGGTTGAGTGTATTATGGAGTCTGTATAGGTGGGTTTTCTGTATATTTTGAATGTGAATTGATTGTTTGTAATTGCAATATTCAAGTCGAGGTAGTTCAGTGATCCGTTTTCTTCCTTCTCCATGGTGAATTGTATGTTTTGGTCGAGTGAGTTCATGAAGTTCAAGAATTGTTCTAGTTGTCTGTGTGTGCCTTCCCATGTACAGAAGATATCGTCTACATATCTGTGGTAGTTACTTATGTATTTAAGGAGTTTGTGTTCAGTGTCAAAGAGTTTCTTTTCAAAGTTGTCTACATAAATGTCTGCTAGTAGTGGTGCTAGGGAAGATCCCATTGGTAGTCCTTCTGTTTGTGTATATATTTTGTTGTTGAATGTGAAGTAATTCTGTTTTATACAAGTTTTAATTATGTTAACGGTTTGTGTTCGTATGTGGTTGTCAATGTTTAGGTGTGTTAATAGGTTATCCAATATATTTAATGTTTCGTCCACTGGTATGTTTGTGAAAAGGTTTTTTACATCGAATGATACTAGAATGCATTTTTTCGGTGGTGTTGTGTTCTGTAGGTGTTTGCTGAGTTCTGTAGAGTTCTTGATTGTGTATTGTGGTTTGAAATGGGTGATGTTATGGAAGTATCTGTTAATGAATTGGCTTAGTTGGTATGCTGGTGAGTCGATCGATGCTGTAACTGGTCTAGCTGGATTCCCTTCTTTGTGTATTTTGATTGTGGCGTATAGTTGTGGTGTTAGCGGGTTCATTGTGATGAGTGTTCTTTTGTGATGCGGATGTATTATGTTTGATTGTTTAATTAGGTTTCTTATCGTGTCTTGGTATTTCCCAGTCGGGTTCTTGTTTAGTTCTTGGAATTTTGTTTCATCATTTATTATGTTGTAGACTTTTTCGTTGTAATCTGATCTGTTTATTAAAACTAGTGAGTTCCCTTTGTCAGCTCTAGTGATTATAATGTCCTTTTCTCTAAATATGCTCATTGACACCACGCACGATATACCATACAACAAGTTCAACAAAAACATCGAGGACATAACATTGAAGGATAAAATATATTATTTGATTAAAAACTCACATAATCCTGTACAAAACAAGAACATGATTAAATACCCACACAAACTTTTACAAAGGACGAATGAAGATTCAACCACTTCACACAACAACAGCAACAATAAATTCCACAACCGAATCGTAAATTTAACAACAGAAAAACTACAACCAACACACCAAACACTACTAGAAAAAGGTTTTAAGTACAACATAGAGACACCACCGACAGTGAAAAACTTACAACAATTAGCAGTGGACCTGGACTCGGCATTAAAAAACGAAAATCCAAGTATTACCTACAAATGCACTGACCACATCAAACACACACTATCTCAACATAAACATAATACCAAAAGCAGAACATCAGAAGACAAAACATTACGCGAAATAAAAACCATCATCAGAGAAAAGGACATTATAATCACTAGAGCTGACAAAGGGAACTCACTAGTTTTAATAAACAGATCAGATTACAACGAAAAAGTCTACAACATAATAAATGATGAAACAAAATTCCAAGAACTAAACAAGAACCCGACTGGGAAATACCAAGACACGATAAGAAACCTAATTAAACAATCAAACATAATACATCCGCATCACAAAAGAACACTCATCACAATGAACCCGCTAACACCACAACTATACGCCACAATCAAAATACACAAAGAAGGGAATCCAGCTAGACCAGTTACAGCATCGATCGACTCACCAGCATACCAACTAAGCCAATTCATTAACAGATACTTCCATAACATCACCCATTTCAAACCACAATACACAATCAAGAACTCTACAGAACTCAGCAAACACCTACAGAACACAACACCACCGAAAAAATGCATTCTAGTATCATTCGATGTAAAAAACCTTTTCACAAACATACCAGTGGACGAAACATTAAATATATTGGATAACCTATTAACACACCTAAACATTGACAACCACATACGAACACAAACCGTTAACATAATTAAAACTTGTATAAAACAGAATTACTTCACATTCAACAACAAAATATATACACAAACAGAAGGACTACCAATGGGATCTTCCCTAGCACCACTACTAGCAGACATTTATGTAGACAACTTTGAAAAGAAACTCTTTGACACTGAACACAAACTCCTTAAATACATAAGTAACTACCACAGATATGTAGACGATATCTTCTGTACATGGGAAGGCACACACAGACAACTAGAACAATTCTTGAACTTCATGAACTCACTCGACCAAAACATACAATTCACCATGGAGAAGGAAGAAAACGGATCACTGAACTACCTCGACTTGAATATTGCAATTACAAACAATCAATTCACATTCAAAATATACAGAAAACCCACCTATACAGACTCCATAATACACTCAACCTCACACCACCCACACTCACAAAAAATGGCAGGGTTTAACTCAATGATACACAGACTAATATCCATACCTCTCTCACAAACAGATTACAACACAGAACTCAACACCATCATAAACATAGCCACAAACAACGGATACCACGCTCATACTATTTTACAACTTCATAACAAAAAACGCATGACAGAAACGATACACAACTACGTATATCCTAAAATAGCTGACACCATCAACGACGGACATAAATGGCGCAGACTACTATACATAGACAATACAACTAACGAAATAATATCCAAACACATAAAAGACAGTTTCAGACCAGCACTCTACACCAATAACTCCTTAAAAAAACACCTATTTAATTACAAACAAAAAACAGACACCAACAAAAAATCTGGCATTTACAAACTGAACTGCAGAGACTGTGACAAGACATACATAGGACAGACCGCACGACCCTTTGAGACACGGATAAACGAACACTATAAAGCCATACACAACATCACCGTCAACTCTGAAATGGCGGACCACTGCAGAGAACACGGACATCACATTGACAAAAACAACACACAATACCTACACATACACCACAAGAAAGGATACAAAATGACAGCTCTCGAAACACTTGAAATACACAAACACAAAAATACAGCAGTTAACACACAGATCCCAAGTTTATCACCCCTGCTAAACATATTCACCACTCACACTTCCCCCACCGCCCCCACCACCACCATCCCCGCCCTCACCCCCCACCAATAGCCATAAGATTATAATTTGTCATTAGTTTTAGTTGTGAAATACCACCCGCTGAAGATGGACGCATAGCCGTCCGAAAATATTTCGGGTTAATAAAATTAAGTAGTATTTGCAAAGTTGGTTTTTTATTTACATTATATAAGTTTTCTTAATCTTTTCGCTAAGACTTCCAAATGAGCAGACCATGTTAAATGCAACACCACCTATATAAGAAGGCCTTAGTGCAGGCGGCCATTTTTGGCCTCCCGCGTCACGACTGCCTGTGTGTAGACAGATATCATAGTGCACAGGTAAGTACATACAGATATAGGTGAGTGAATGTTGGGCCTCCCGATGTGACGCAGCACTAAGGCCTTCTTATATAGGTGGTGTTGGTTAAATGCTTATCAAAGTTCAAATCACACAGATCGTTAATATACAATAAAAACAACAACGGGCCCAAGTACTTCCCTGGGGTACACCAAATTCAATTTTAGATGTTTTGCTTGTCACTTCATTGCTCTCCAGCTATACCTCTGATTCCGATATATTGCATTTTTATTAGCAAAATTCTAAGCGAAACCGTATCAAAGGCTTTCGCCAAGTCAAGGAACACTACCAGACATCTTTTTCCACCATCGAAACGAGAAACCACATACTCCGTCAATCTGTTCATAGCATCTACAGTAGGTACTAATCTTTTCTCTGAAACCAAATTGATTACCTGATAATATTTTATGTTTGTTCAAGTAATCCAGAAGTCTTTGTTTTACAGCCTTTTCTAAAATTTTAGAGACACAACTAAGTAATGATATTGGTCTTTAATTAGTTCGATTGTAATGGTCTCCAGATTTGAAAATCGGAACCACAATGGCATGTTTTAAACATGTAGGAAATACTTATACCTTGTTTAAAACAACTATTAAATATAATAGTCAGCGGCACGGCTATGTATTCTGCACAGAGCTTAATTATTTGAGACGAGATCATAATATCAAAACCACAAGAGGAAGTGTTTTTTAAAGTAGAAATAATTATCTGAATCTCAGGCTCCACAACCGGAATAAAAAAAATGATGATACCATGCTCTTTTCATTTTTCAACCTAGTTACTAGTTCATTCTCAGTCAGACCAATCTCGCCTTCAATCTTACTAGCCAGGTTGCTTCCAACATAACAGAAGAAGTCGTTCAATGAATCAGCTATTCTTTGGGGGTTCATCTATTCTTTTAGAGGTTTTTTGGTCAATTAACATTTTAATTTCTATTAAGGTACAACACTATAGGTTTTCACTATATCTCCACATATGACGGTAATATATTTTATAATAATGCTTTATTTTATATTTAACTATTATCGTTACAAAAGTATTGTAACTTTTGTATGGCATTAAAACCGACAACCAATGTAGCCAGACGTGTACATATCTTTTACTCCACTCAATTATTATTTTTGTCCTTACAAGAGCTTATCTAGAATACGAGTATACCTACCATACGACGACAGTATGTATGTAGTTATGCCGAATCTATTATGGGTATGCGTTTATCGATCTTGTATGAACTCTTTAATAATATTATTCTACAGTGAGCGTTGCTTCTCAGGCTATGAGATGTTGAATCAACGATACCACATCCTGCCGCATAAACCTTCCGTTCGGTAATGGCATTGGATGCTTTAAAGGTACCTATCTCCCTCCCTACCTACTATTGGCTTTATTACGAATGCGCCATTTACAGCTCGGTAAGGGATGGTGTTATGGGGTTTTCACCTTTAAAGTCAGAAATATTTAAAGTTTTATGATCTCGCTGGATTAAAATGTTAAACATGCATTTTGTGATTACTTATGTACCCACAATACAATGCTATAAATATATAATGAAAAAGTATCTTCAATTATATTTTTTCATGATATAATGGAAACAATTCAAAGTGTTGGGTTTGAAGTTGATTTAACCCTTGGTCATATGCAGGGCGGTGAAACTCTGCCACCTAACCTAACCTATTTTGATAAATATTTAAAGATTCTACACTACATTTTATGATATACATGACATCATACGAAACATTTACAGTAACTTGCTCACACTAAAATAAATGGTGGCAGCAAATTTTTAAGCATATGTAGACATTGTTTGATAAATTGATTTCCCTCAGTTATCGGTCAAGGAAAATGTCTCAATTTTTCTATATTATTTTATGACATCCATTTGACTCGTTTGTTGTTAAATCAAAGCTATAAAAATCACAGAAATAAAGAACCAAAAATGAAAGATTGTATGACTGGAGTTCATTTAAAAAAAATCGAAATGTGTATATCTAGTAAAAGTATGTTTTTCTCGTTGTAAAGCTTAGCGGTTTTGTAAACGTTGAAATTATACTATGGACTACATTTTGACAAAATATCAAAGGGATATCCGAGGTCACATGAGGTAAAATAAAAAAACCTATCAACAAATTGAAAAAAAAAACGGGAGCATTGCATCGCTTTAACGAGAACACTCGTTCCGAAATATGGAGGTACCTACATAGCTACACTGCGTTTCAGAAGGAGAGAAGAGCATGCAGTGTACCTGTACTTATAAATTGCATATGCATGATACGGGGAAGATAAAATAAACAGCAGGTAGATCAGAATCTAACGTGATCGGGATTGGGGATTTTTCCGATATCTCTAGTACTTTCTGTGGGTATAAAATATAGTATGTGCATTGTAAATGGTTTTACCGAAGGTAAATAACTTCGATTGTTGAAAACATAGAATGTACGTTTTTTACAGATTAAGAATGAACAATAGCCGACTCAACTTAAAAAGAAAAACAACGAATGAGGAAGCATTTACTTAATTTATTTATGGTGGTATTTGAGATCATAAGTTATTAGTAAATAATCATTTATATAATACACTTCACACACCTCGTATTTGTTACCATCTACAGCCATTGAGTATTTTAGGAAGTGGGAAATGAAACCAGGGCGGGTTTACACCATCAATCATTTATGTGGATATTAATCGTTTTATGGTTACCATTTTATTACGGGGAAACAAAACTTTATACGATTGAAGAATGGACACATTATTTTTTTGAATTAAACTCATTTTTCATGCGATAAGTCTAAATAAACGCAATATTATTTTTTTATGGAATATATTATCGCGATTCAGTTTTTTGACGATTACGACCAACACATTCGCAAAATTGAAATGAATGGTTTTTTTAATACTTGACGCATCGCATGGAAAAACGCTGAATATGCGTACTAACAGTAGGTATGTGATATACACAGTTTTTCAATAAGATACGTCACTTTTATTGATATGGATCAGCACAGTAGCGATCGCAAATTTCAATTTGATATTCGACGTTTAGACCATTATGCTATCAATATTCTTATTATCCTCTCTGTTTGAATGAGACATCATGAGAGTTGGAATGTTAAATATGAGACAGTAACAAAAATGGATATATAGTCATATCCTGGCGCCAAATATATGACAGCAGTCGCAGTATTTAAGTTTAGTTGCTCTCTTGTTCTCAATAATTTCCAACTTTTTTCTCGATATTTCATGTATTAGGTATTAAATTTCTACTTGTTACATACATGGGATTTTTCGACATATTGAGAATTCTCATGATTAAGAGTTTCGGAGACAAAAATTACCACCTAATGGCGAACGTTATTAACGTAAAGTGATCACATAAGCCAGCTTTAGAAATAACAGTAAAAGACGGCCGTAAGCCCGTAGTGGTTTGTTCCATTTAAAAATCGAACATTAATAGTAATGAATTATTGTAGATTAGTTGTTATTTTTTCTCTCTGTTGGATGTTGGTTATATTTAAATATTATGTAATGAGGTTAATTGCTATATTTCCTTAGATTCTTAGTATTGTCGACCAGGATGCTCGAAGAACCAGCAAAAAGAGCAGAGGTGCTATTCTTAGCCGGCAACCCCACGGCACGGCAAAGATTTTATATTTAAATATGAAAAACTTAAGAATGTTTTACTGTGCTCTCGTTACAAAGCTCAAGGGAGCCGCGGAGCAGAGATCGGGTATCTTTGCCTTATGGAAATGCATAATCAAAATGATGAACATCAATCTACCTATCTAACTCTTTATAATGATCAATCGATCGAAAGTATACCTACATCTTTGTAGTGAACAGTCAATTATAGATTTTATAGTTTTATTATTATGCAAAATTTTAGTAATAAAAATTCTTGTTAATTCTTTTAATGAATAATCTACAATGAACATTCCTAGACAAGCACCTGTATTCTAATAATGAACAATCTTATGTACATACATAATAAAGAAGTTATTACATATAACCTCCGTGCAGGCTTCATACAATATCGCAACGATACAAATGACTTCTATTACCATAAAATAGCGCGCCGTACTTTCTTTAGGTGAGCAATATGATATTGTTTTCTCGACTTAAGTGATGTCGTAAATTCTTGTTTGAAATAAATTGCTTTAACTTCATAGCTCTTTTTTTAAACTTTCAAATTTGGAGCGCCTTCTTCGTGTTTGTATCAAAATGATATTATTATCTTGACAATATTGTCATAATGACACATTGTTTGTTTACCTTGATACGCGTTTAACTAAAATTGACAAACTGGTGTCATAGCTGATATTTACAATAACTTTTCTTTACCAAAGTATTTTCCCGTTAAAATAAAGAGCTGTTTTAAATAATCGACTATTTGAATCAGCTCCTCTTGATATTTAAAAAATATTCATTGGTGAATTTCTTAAAGTAAACTATTATCATATAGGTATAATAATTGTTACGTTCGTCCGTAACTTGGCGAAATATTATTTTTCGTGCATAATAATATTAATAACCGTTTTCAATGCCTGTTGTCCGACAGATTCTGCTGCTAGTTAATAACCTACTGCGGGTTTTGTGTATCTACTTAAGTGTTAAGGTGCGTTTACACCAAAGGAACATATAGTCAGAGCGAGAAATAGAGCATTCCATCTTGATGGTTGATATAATCACTAGGCTATTTGATACATCATCTCCCGACGCTCCTAGCAGTCGTTTCGAGTTTCGACCATTTCTCTGCCTGGTCTCTTTCCAAGTGACCTGCCCACCGCCATTTAAGGGAAGCGATACTTTGGGCAATATCTGCAACCTTGGTTCTTTGTCGTATCACTTCGTTTCTCACTCTATCTCTCAGGTTGAAACCCAGCATGGCTATCTCCATGGATCTCTGGGTAACCCTTGTCATCTCTGTACTCAGCTTGGTCAGCGTCAATGTTTCCAGGCCATATGTTGCAGCCAGCATTATGCACGTCTCATAAACTCAACGTTTTAGGTTCATGGGGGTTTTGCGGTTTTTGAGTACCTATGTGACTCACCATCCAGTTCTTTTTGAGAAAATAAATGCATAATTCTCCACAGTCCAATCTGAAAGAGAATTTAGACTCCAAGAAATTTCATGTGAAAAATTGAGCTAACAAAACAAAAATAAGTTCTTATATATTTTGACTGGCGATCAGAGACTGGCCGAAGAAGTGTTGATAGACAGCCGATGAGGTGGAGCGACGACATCGTGCGTACCGTTGGGACAGAGCTAGTGGATGGGGATGACCAGAGACAGGGGGGAGTGGTGTTAACATGTCGAGGCCTTCATTTTAATCACGGGCATATAATACTAATATAATATTATTATGTTTAAATAAAAATATATAATTTTTAAGTAAGTTTCAAAAGTGGGTCATACTGGGGTTGAACTGTATTCTAAATGGTGAAAACATATTATTTTTACAAAGAAAATATTCTATGTGTTTTTTTTCTCGCCATTGCTGTAAAACCGCAATATTTCTGCTTTCGGAGCATCATAATGTTGTGTAAGCTATGTAAATGGTGATGCGTATGTGACTCTTGAATTTTCTTATCTGGGTTTTCCTCTCTCCGTGAATATTCGACAAAGACTGTTTATTCCCGACACCATAACGTGTATTTCTTATAACGTAATTTCCTTGTTTCACTCGCACCACCCTAACTGAATTTCAGATTTTAAGTAAACTTTTCCTGTTAACGGGGCGGTGCGCGGTGTGTAGGCTAGCTACAACAGCTTAAACGTATACTTTATTAGGTTGAACGGCATTAACCAAAAAGTTATTTCAAACAATTTTAATTACTTAAATCCCTACATATTGTCTCAAGTGTCACTTTCAAATCTTATTTCAACATCATTCCCAAATAATTAATTAATTTTTGACTCTAATAATTCATGACTAATGTTCGATTTTTAAATGGAACAAACCACTACGGGCTTACGACCGTCTTCTACTGTTATTTCGAAGGCTGGCTTAGTGTGATCACTTTACGTTAACAACGTTCGCCATTAGGTGGTAATGTTTGTCTCCGGAACTCTTAAATCATGAGAATTCTCAACATGTTGTCGAAAAGTTGTTATTTTTTCTGTAAGATCTAGTCCTGAAAAAAGTTCACAAGAATCTAGACATAATTAGAACGTTTTGCACCAACAAAGCCAATTGGCAATAAATATGAGAGAGGAACAAAATGGATATAGTCATATCCTGGCGCCAAACATATGACAGCAGTCGCAGACTTTAAAAAGTAACAGTAGAAGACGGTCGTAAACCCGTAGTGGTTTGTTCCATTTAAAAATTGAACATTAGTCATGAATTATTAGAGTCAAAGTTGTTATTTTTTCAATTAATTAATTATTCTGAGGAATAATTCTGTTTAAAGTAACATTTATTTCATCACCGAAACATGTTTTGTGTAAATTTTGATCAACGTTTCGTAATACAAAACTTTACTTTATTAAAATGTATTGAATATATTAATAAGAATTTGTTTTTTTTATTTATTAACTAGCTTTCCCGACAGACCTTGTCCTGTAGTCCTTACAATGAATATTGATTTCAAATTTGTAATTTTTACAAACAGACGTTGAATGTTAAAAAATATTTCTGTAAACACGAAAGAAATTTTATCAAAAATCTAACTTAAAATGTTTTGAAACTCAATGGTTGTCAAGTAAATGAAAACTTTGTTATGGACTTTTTTTCACAGATGGCGTTGTTCTCAAATAATCTGTTCCACAATTTCTTTAATATTATATTTTATATTATTTTATTATTTGCTATCACGTTTTCTAATTTTTAATAATAATTCTGTTATCCGGAGCGGAGTAGAACCCAATAAACCAAGCATCATAAAAATCTGTTCAGCCGATCTCGAGCTGTAAGTGTTCGCTCTAACCCACTTTTCTATATTCTTTTTATATTATAGATTTATTGAAACACATACGGCCATTAGGCCAATTACAAAACAAAAAAAAAACAAAACTCATACACATTAGAAAAAAAAATTTGTTTAAATATAATGACATAAAATAAAATAGATACCTAGATACAAAAAATCATTCAAATAAAAAAAAATAACAGGTAGTGAAATCATACTATGTTTATTCATCTATCCATCTCTCCACTCATTCATTCATCTATTGAGATCATTATCACAATTGCAAAACAATAAAATAAATGTAATTTTAAAAATATATTAATTCATATAATAAAATATTATGTTCATTCTACCTAGTTGAAAAAATATTATGGAAACATTAAAATAAAAAATAATTAATAGGTAGTAAAAAATCATAATTAAACCCGTAGGTACTCTTACATAATTTCCCTCTTTGTTCTTTATTCCATAGAAAAGTCATCACAATATCTTTACCTAGTCATGGCTACATGAATAAACAATTTTGGACACATTAAAACCTCATTCACTTTACATAATATGGTAGAAACAAAAATCTTTTTGAGGAAAATATGAAAATAAAATATTACTTGAAAATAACCATGAACTTTAAAAAAAAAAACAGTAAAAATACAGCAATTTCATTAATAAAAGTTCCTGCTCGAGCCAATAAAAAAGTAAATGAAAATATCTTTTCATCAAACAGACAAACAATGTACTCGTATACTGAAGTTATATGTAATGTATGCTTTTGAAGATCGGTTTGCTATAGTATATTTTTGTCAGTCGCTGGACTTATGCTCTACTGCACTATACCTATTTAAATGATAATATAACACTTTTCTACACAAAGGTGTCAATATTGCCGGCGGAACTTATTGCCTGAGGCATTTTCCAGTCAACCGGTCCCGTCCAATCTGAGACAGGCCAACCCCGGGTAGAAATTTCAGGTGAAAAAACTATTTGACTCTGACCCGACCGGGAAACGAACCCGGGACCTCCAGTACAACTAGTCTACCGAGGTTGGTAGGTAGTCTACGCGAAAATTTTGTAGTAACGATACATTTTTATTTTCTTAAGCCATCAGAAACTGCCTAAGCTGTACTCAGCTATTTCTCTAGTTTTCGCTTTATTCGGCCACATGGATGTAAACATCCAATAAATGGGCGAGGATCTCTAGGGGTCCGAACCGTACTTCCCTTAAGATCCGATATAGGTAATTAAAATTCGCAAATGTGAAAGCAATATTGCTTCGGCCGTGAACCGAACTATTGATGTTGTTTATTTCATTAAACCATGTGGTGACATTATTAAATGAAATAAAAGTGATAAAATGACGTAATTTCAGTTAAATTTGCTTATAGATTTCGGCCTAAAGATAACTCTGGATATAGTTATTAATGTTTCGATGAAATAACAGCATGATAAGTCAATAAATATCCTTAATTAAAGGTTTTAAATTAAAATAAGTGGTTTTAAAAAGTTTAAGGATAGAAGAAGGCTTAATAATGTGAGTCGAACGCTTGTTTTTATAAACCGAGTAAATTCCGATTTATTGAATACTAAATAACCTTTTAATGCCCCTATAAAAATTAACTTCCTCCATCACATCAAGTTGATTGGATTTTTTTTAGATCAGCTTAAAAATTCGTAAAAATAAAGCGATTTATTTAACAAAGTCGAGGAAAAATTGCTCTTTTTTGGACAAAAGCTTATTGGCTTTGCATAATAATATTATTGGTTTTTCGTACAAGAACCTACTGATGTTTCAGAAAAAATAATTGTAATTTATGGGAGTAAGAGTACTTAAAAAATAATTATTATTTGGATCAATATAATCACTTTGAGGATCGTAAAAGCCTTTATTGTAAATGACGTATTTATAAATGTTTTCACATGTCATTTTCACTTCATAAACATTTACGTTTCATACTACTTATTCAGGGTATCGAATGTATTCACACAGGTTGTTACATTATTAAGTAACCATAAAAAGAAAAGCAAAAATTCAAAACAATAAACGAAAATAATGATTTGAAAGCATATGTCGTACGTTTACAGTGGGTTTTACAAACTAAAAGGACAACGTCAAAAAAAAGTTTTGAACAGGGCTGGTGGCTATAGTTCAAATAAATTCGAGCAAATAATAATACTCATAGTTACCTACTTATAACACTCTTCTATATTAATTTATTTTATTCAATCATATACGGCCATAGGCTATTAAGATTATAATTATTACATAATACAGAATAAGGCGCAAAAAAGTAAACACATACAAAAAGGCTAAATCAACATGCACACAATAAAAAAACCAAAGAAAAGAAAAATCAACTAATAAGAATCATACAAATAGTAGGTACATGAAAAACACAGAAAATTTCTGACCCGACCGAGAATCGAGCCCCGGGACCTTCAGCGACTATGCTACTCAGGTCAGGGCATTAATAGAATGTTGCTAACAGTCTTCGGCTACTTTTTTTACTTTTTTCTCTCAACTAAAGCTAACTATAAGATGATTTTACCATGTCACATCATCACCTTCTGCATTTTACAATAAAATCACTATAGGTTTCAGTGAGTTGTTCTTAACTTTTCGAGAAAATGAGAAGGTTTTTTATTTATTACATTTTTTTATTATTTCTAAAACAAAAACAATGCCGTTTTCTCCGATCTTGCACATTTTGAGCACTTCCTCCCATAAAACAAAGTAGTCTTCTACACTTCCCCCACAGACCTCCCCCCTTCCTAAACTTAAACTATGTTCCCTCACGATATTATTTTATAAAGTGTGGGTAGACACTATTCCCCGTAGTTCCATGTGTGCGCCTGACATTGACAAAGGTGAAGTATTTAATAAAGAACACGGGGTTATTGATATCATTGCCTGTTGTATGTCTTACGTCGCGAATCTGTCGATAGTAAACGAGAAATTTCAATAGTTGGTCCCCGATTTCATCCGAACATGGTTATAATAACATGTGAGTAGGTTCCTACCTTTATGTTTCCGCCCAAAATATTTTGATTAATACAAGGCTTAACTTGAGTTTTTTAAGCTATTCTTCTTCACCCCCCGCCTTTGTTCCACTATTTGCAGTCGGCTTTCCATTACCTATTTCGCTTAGACTCTCTATCAACCGCCATCTTTGCTCCATTTCGCATTCCTTGAGGTTCCATTGGATAATCAACAAAATCTGTCGGGTTGTCTACCTAGTCTCCTGGTTGGAGTTTTTTTAATCTAGGTATTCTGTATTGATAATAGTTGATTGATTAAAAAAATAAATATTTTACTAAATTAAAATGACCAAAGCTAAAATTTATTTTTCGTAGAATTCTACTAAAAAGGATAAGAATTATTATTTACTAGAGGTCCTCCCCAGCTTCGCACGGGTAGATAGATACTTAAAAATAATTTAGTTTTCAGACAGATCCCTAACTTTTTCAAAATATTTTATAGCATAAATATGTTAATCTATATAATAATTTAGAAATGTTTTTTTATTTGCCTTTGACAATACTTTAACCGTATATGTGAACATCACGCTCAAAATACAAATGCTAAGATAGATATTAATATGCCCAGAGCAGTATAAAATGCTGGAGAAGGTTCTTAAATACAATTTGCTGCATTAACTTTAATATATTTAGAGCTATTTAAAAAAACTGTATTATTTAGGATCTTCATACAAATTTCTCAAAAAGACTTTTGGAAACAAAATTACTCATGTAAACGTTGAATGGGATCTTGGTATTACGGTATGAAAATGTAATAAAATAATCGTAGATTGATTTGTTATACATATAAATGTTATTCAAATCTTATTATTCTCAATAAATAAAGATTTAATGAAAAAATTTGCAAAATGATTCTTCCATTTTGCAAATTTGACAGATAGAGCAAATCACCCTCTATGGGTGGAGAGCCTAATTAATTATCGTAGCTAAGATTCAAACCACAGAGCTATATCTCTCTCTATAAAAAAAACTTGCAAATTATGTCGGTAGGTTCGTATAATATTATGAGGTCTGTGAAACAAAAATTTTAAAAGTGTCATTCTTCTCTTCCTCTGCTTATGTCAGTTATAGAGGTCTGTTAAGCAATGGGAAGCTAGACTAGAACCTGTTTAATTACCTACCGATCAAGCCTGACAATCGGAATCAAAAACGTAAAGCAAGACGGGTATAAGCTAGTCTGGAATAATTGCATTGCAATGTATCGTGTCACGTCACTTTACCACCGTGACTACTTTGCGCGGTATTTCTACTAAACTTGACACGACTCCCCTCAGCCCTCCCCGGCTCCCATACGCACTCTGCATCGGATAAGTTGAGATGATAAGAGACTATGCTTTTTTTTCCAATACTCACATTTTTAAACTCGTGATAACTTTCGAATGGAATGTCCGAATTGAATAATTCAAAAAGTTATACAAACATATTGAAGCAGACTTGAATATGAACTAATTTATTTTAATAAGGAGTAATACCAAGATACCAATAAAGAGCTTTTTCTAAAGGTGACATTTTATTGGGTTTTTTAAAATAAAAAAACACTTATTGTGGCATAACTATGATAGTTAGACATATGCTGTCGCGATACTTTTTGTAAATAATGATGTCTTCTACAAAATTGTAGAACATTGTTTTATTCTATCATCATTAGTTTTCACAGCGTTCGCGATAAAAATAATATTTTAGGTAAATTTTTTACACCTTGGGTTACATTATTGAAGTTTTCGTAGGTTACCCACTTTTTTTTGGAAATTAAATATAGCCTATGTTCACCGCCGATATTGTAGCTTCCCAAAAGTGAAAGAATTTTTCAAATCGGTTCAGTAGTTTTGGAGCCAATTCGAAGCAAACAAACAAACAAACAAACAAAAAATCAAATCTTTCCTCTTTATATATTAGTATAGATGACCCCCATTAATATACCTACGACTATCAATTTTTTAAATTGATTCAAATTCTTGAAATAGTGCTTAATTTTATCAAAAATATATGGAAAAATTAATATAATTTGGTTAAATTAAAGTCGGTAAGTACTCATAATATTATGTAAATTAAGCATTTCAGTCGTACTATCATCCGTTTGTATCGAGGGTATACCCAAATAATTTGATCACGTAGATTGTAGGGGAGAGGAAAGCTTAGAAAAGCTGATATTGATTGGGAGAGCATCGGGAATAAGACGAACCAATGTTCGTTCGTAGACCAATGTCTACGACAGAGTCCACTAAGCATGATGAACACGATGACACATTAATTTTAGCATAGGTACATACAATCTGTATGGCGTACATGCTTCTATGACCCCACACGACTCCCCGATCAGCACATCGTAATCGCCTTTTTTCTCCGCTCAATCTCTTAAGATAGGATTTATGTATATATTTATGTCATCGTATAACTCTGTCATATGTTGAAAAATTTCAAACAACTAATAATTATTACAGAATGATAATTAAAAATCGATTGGCTTTAATTGCTCAGTTATTCAGAATGGATACCATTTCACAGTGACAATAATATTACTATGAAAGTTATAATGTTGTACCTAACAAGTAACAACTGAACTGAATTGATTCGTTGCTTCAGTGAACCAATTCACTATTCACCTCATCAAAACCACAGTTTTTCCTGTTTAATAAACACAATTAACCTTTACATTAGACAGTATTTTTATTATCGTGAAAAAAAATTATTGTTTCCAAAACACTTGACATCAACTAATTCGGGATTACAAAATATTATTCAGTTACGCGACACGTTTCCAGTTGAGAAAATCACTTAGTTTTTTTTCATATCCTTTTGTAAGATATTCTTCCAATAAATTTTACATGGACAATATTTATCTCTTTTTGAAAACGTTTTTTTTATATGCCTTATGAACCTTTTAAAAGCAACTCACGTTCGCTCCAAAATGTATATTGCTTTGAATAATAAAATGCCTACCTTTATAACTCGATACAACCATACACTGTTATTCAAAAAATGTATCCAGTGGATAGGAATTTGATGCTACTGTTTTAATATTCAGCAACCAGTCAGTTGAGTACATCTATTTTTTTAACAACCGTATTATTTATTTATTTATTTTACTTTATAAAAAATAGCACCATCCAGCATAACATGCTTAGACCCTTTGCGCTGGATATTGCCGTATGAAAATTCTTTTTCATATGTCTTAAGCCCTACATTCACGATCTCTCAAAATGGATGATATCCTAAACCAAACATTCCTAATGGATGTCCTCTATTTTTGACAAATGTGCAACTTGATTTTTTTTTCAATAATTGTTATGAAATTTCATTACGTTAATATACATATTTTGCTATTATTAAATAATAGAGGCCTGTCGCATGTTCGCACGGGTAGATAGATCTTTAAAAAAATAATTCAGTTTTCTTAATATGATCTTTATAGATCCCTAACTTTATCAAAATATTCTATAGGCTATGGTAATCTGGAATAATGTAGCATTCTAATGGTGCCCTTCCGTCCGGCTTGTACCCCAGTGACGCCTATAGGTATATCTGCCGCATTTCAATTATTTACATTTTTTTTAAAATAAAAGAACACTTATTGTGGCATAACTATAATAGTTAGACATATGTTGTTGCTACAATTTTTGTAAATAATGATGTCTTCTACAAAGTCGTAATACATTATTTTGTCCAATCATCAATAGTTTTTGCAGCGCACGCGATGTAAAGAATATTTTAGGTAATTTTTTTACACCTTGGATTACATTATTGGAGTAAGGAACCCAAATATTTTTGAAAATTCAATATAGCCTATGTTCACCGGGGATAGTGTAGCTTCCCAAAAGAGAAAAAAAAAATCAAATCGGTTCAGTAGTTTCGGAGCCTATTCAATGCAAACATACAAACAAACAATCAAATCTTTCCTCTTTATATTAGTATAGAACAGTGTTTTTCAATCTGTGGGTCGCGACCTCTAAGGGGGTAGTGAAGCCTTGCCCGGGAGGTCGCCGACGAATGTATTACTGCGATTGAACAGATGGATAACTGAGTCGACCTATCACTCCACATCATCCATTTTGTTTTTTTAATTAATAACACCTACCTACGTTATGTTGATAAAAGGTTACTTAAAACGTTAGCTTTAATCCTTAGGATAGGAATGGAATCTAACTAAAAATGTTTTGTATGTAATGACTTTGAAGTTAACCTACTAAGATATATATGAGACTATAGTAGGTACCTTATATAATAATATAGACAGTGTTCTGTGAGATTAGTACGAGCTTTATCGAAAGCTATTTGCAAGCTAATAAGCGCTTACATACTAGGGTGCAATATTGTTCTACAATAATTGAATCGTTCGATCATTTTGTATTAATTTTTTTTCGAAATTCTTTCCATATTCATTTATCGGTTAAAATAGGGATAATCACATACAGATTTCTAAGCCGTGGTTACTTTTCGCATACCTTATTTTACATATAACAAGATATTGCTATCTAATAGCTTTAATGCAATAAAGGTAAAGCTATGGCTTAATAAATCGTAAAATAAAATAGCTTGGTTGACTTGAACGATAATTGCACGGCTCGTGAACTCGGGTTTCACATAATAGGTACTCCAGGATGGTAATTATAATTAAGCTCAAAGCGTGTTGGTTTCTGGGAGTTGGAGAGCAACAAGTTGTATTGGGGTGCTGCTGGAAATTAGTTTTAGATAGTTGACGTTAAAACAGTGGAGTTCTCTGTGAATGTTTCGTTAGTTCATTTGCACACAAACTATGTGATTCGGTTTCATTAGTAACTGATATATTGGTAACGACTAATGCTTGTGATCTGAATGACCCAAAGTTTATACAGGAAAGTTGTTCGAATATTGTTGTTTCAGAGTGTGAACGAAGTCCTGAAATTCAGGATAACTTATGATATTTTTTTCCACTACTTAATCAACATGATTTTGTCAGTTATAATGACTTCGTGCACAAAAATTAACAGCAAATGTTTGCTGTTGCCTAATTTTAAGCCAATCCAAAAAAAAATCAAAGAGAGTTTAGGCTACATAAACACAACAAACACACAACACGAGATTTTTTGGGTTTAAGTAAGGATAACAAAACATAAACTCCGAATTTGAATCTTCTTAGAGTGTATTAGTGTTCCCTTTGAGTGAGTACAGATTCATTATTGAAAAAATGTAGTAGATATTATGGCCGATATGGGAGCTTTATGAAGAATATGTGGAAAGACTTTGTAGGATATGGAAAAGAGTAAGAAAATTAGGAAGGTATGTGGTATGGAAGTAGGTAAATGGTGTTACAAATATGAAATTTGATTAGTTGAGATGATTAGGCATGTTGAAGAAATCGTTTCAAATAGAGTTGGGAAAACAATTGAAGGCTAAAAGAAAAGATGTATGATGGCATGATTTACCGAGAATGACGAGGATCGAACACACCGATTGAGGAAGGCCAGTTCAGAAGCAATGGAAAGTGGAGAGGTTGTATTAGAAATTAGCTTATTTAAAAAAAAATGTGGAAATTCGTTCTCTAGCTATCGCTTAAGGAACTTTGGTGACTTTCACCAACGGTTCCTAACTTATAGGTGGCTCTTAGCGTTCATCACACCACCTAAAACGCTACCCTAAACGTTCACCACACCACCTAGTAAAACGCTACCTAAAAGCTAGGAATCGTTAGTTGGTGAAAGTGACCATTAGAAGAGATTCAACCCTGACAATAATATCACCCTTTTTACGAATGTCAACATTTTAGTGTTTCAGACACAACATATGCTAGTCTATTTTTTTCAAATGTCTTTTAAATTAGATTAGAGTATAAAAAAAGCATTATGAAAAAAACACTGGGTGAATTTTTCTCAAGAGAACGAAAAAAGTATATCTTTTAAATAAAAGCACAAAATAACAACATCAAATGTTTTTTTTGTATGAGTATCCCGAGACATGCTGACGACAGACTACAATAGCCAAGTATTCTTTTGCAAAAAAAAGGTCACATCTGTTTTCTCTCGAGAGACTGTCTCTGAAATAAACTAATATTCAGGGTCCAGGCGTACAATTTATCTTGATTATTGCCAGGGGAACACAGGTTACGTGTTGCATTTAAACAAACATATTAACTGGACGAAGTTGTACTGAAAGAGGAATACGAAATTAACAGGAATTGTAATAAAAAAAAAACGGAAAGGGAAAATAGGAAGGCAGCGAACCGATAAAAGACACAATACCTACGTACAAAATACTAACAGGGCATTAAAACTAATTCCAAAATAAATTTATTACCATGATGTGACCACTTATTAAAACAAAGTCGTGGTTTAAATTTAAATAAGCTTGGCCATTCAGCAGCACTAGCTGTAAGTTACAAAATGTATATTGAAATTAAACCACGAAACATATTATACAAAAAGTGTATTTTTTTTGGTAACTTTGACATCCTTCAATACGTGGTTTGATATTATTTTTTGTTTCTTCTTCTTCTTGCCCTGTCGGGTCCCCCAATGTTGGCGATCACTTCGGCGAACTTGTCGCTGTCCTGCGCTGCTCGGAACAGCTCCTCCACAGTTTGGATGCCGGTCTACTCCCTTACGTTGCGTAGCCAGGACATCTGTCTCCTACTATCTGTCTCCTTTTGTATCTTATCTACACCAAGAGATATGTCTTCTTTTATATCATATCTACACCATGACATCTGTCTCCTTTTGTATCTTATCTACACCAGAAGATATGTCTTCTTTTGTATCATATCTACACCAGGAAATATATCTTTTTTGTATCTTATCTACACCAGGACATCTGTCTCCTTTTGTATCTTATCTACACCAGGACATCTGTCTCCTTTTGTATCTTATCTACACCAGGAGATATATCTTTTTTTGTATCTTATCTACACCAGGACATCTGTCTCCTTTTGTATCTTATCTACACCAGGAGATATGCCTTCTTTTGTATCTTATCTACACCATGACATCTGTCTCCTTTTGTATCTTATCTACACCAGAAGATATGTCTTCTTTTGTATCATATCTACACCAGGAAATATATCTTTTTTGTATCTTATCTACACCAGGACATCTGTCTCCTTTTGTATCTTATCTACACCAGGACATCTGTCTCCTTTTGTATCTTATCTACACCAAGAGATATGCCTTCTTTTGTATCTTATCTACACCAAAACGCGAATTATTCCAAATCAATTAATTTTGCAACACCCTACTGCCGTGGCTGGATTGAATTAATTAATTTATTACAGACACCAACCGAAAACTGAATAACACAAAAAAAACATGAAACAAACGCATAGAATCTCCAGTGCTCCAAAAAAGATTACTTTCGCATAGATATTGTGCATAATTAGGTGAGTACAATTTACATCAAGGATAATCAGTGTTAAATTTGTAGTTATAAGATAATTTTGAGTGAGCACAGATTAATTTATTAGAAGAAAAAAATATACAACTTAATTGTAATCAATTAAATTTCATGACTTTTTTTAAATACATCTGGGCTTACTCAAAGTGAACACAAATAAACTCTTTGACTCTTTCACAGTAAGCTAATTAAAGTTTGTGCCGTGAAAGAGGAAGATGGTCGACACCTCGGATGGCAAGTTTTTTTTATATAATATTATGAACCAAACTAGACCAATTGTTTTTATCTAGTTGTAAAACGTGGTATTACAAAATTTAAAGTTAACACGTGGTAATACAAAATTTAGACTCGGTTTTTCGTTTTCTAATAAAATGAATAAATACCACCAAGCACCTTCGGCCTAAACAATTGAATAGTTGTAAAACAATGTAAATTATGTATTTTTTATACATAAATTTTCTGAAATCCTTTCAATCGTTATGGACGTTATGGGATCGATTGGTCAGGCCCCCGAGACAATTAAAATTGAAGTTCGACCACAAACGAATATTTCGTCAATGTAATTAAAATAAACAATTATTTTAAACAAACAAAAATAAACTTATACAGAAGTATAAAATAATGTGGACAATTATTTTTCTTCCTACTCTACATTGTCGAAAAATTTGTTTTTGTAGTCCATCGCCAAAAGCAATTTGTCTAGGGCCCCAGGACTGACTCATTTTGATAAATAAATCATTACACGTGCCAACCCCAATGTATGAGATTTTCACATCAGATTGATTATCTGTTGAATCTGGATTAAGGCAGTATTTTCTTTTTATACAATAACACACACACGAGTCTATATCAACGAAAGGGTTTTTTTTCACATCAGCGGTATCGCGATTATGATATGTGTTGAATGAAAAAATATTATATTCCGCACGCGTTTCTTCATTGAGAATTCTGTCGACACGAGGACTGACAGGTGATTATTTAGTACAGTACTCTCCGTTATAGAAAATCATAAACTTCAACAAAAATAATATCTTCATACAATGTTTTCGTACAATCAAATATTCCGTAGGGAAATCAAAAGCTCTCTCTCCTAATATAAATTATAGTACCGTACTAATATTATACCTACGATGTAAGCGTATACAAGCATAGATAATTGTTTTCCTACCATCTTCGATGTATGAAGGTAAATCGATTGATTTATATTACATTTGTTACTAGCTATGTAGGTACATCTTAGGTGTCGATAGACTGTATAGAATTATGTAGCTGAAGTAGACAATGAGTAGGTACCTACATACATACTGTAGTTATATTTTTTCTCTATATAGCTATAGTATCTACCAATATTTTGAATAACCTGAACAAGTGTATACAACACTCATGCAGGGACGTCTAAGGGTGCTTTTAAACCACACGAACGTAGAGCCATTGCTGGAAGTAGAGTATATTGTCTTGATCTTTGATTTAGACATTAATCTATCATCGTCCATCAATAAACTCTCGCTTGTTATTGGTTCCATGGTGTCCAATATCAACCATAATAGAATGTTCTGTTTCTAGATTCGGCTCTATGTTCATTTGGTGTAAGCGCACACTAATACAACAAACCAACGAGAGTAAAAGAGACACCCAGTACAGTGTACGTACACTCTACAATATTGCTAGTGCTAGAATTCTCTACCTAGATCTTGGGCAGTTTCTGCTAAAGCATACAATGTATCTACTATTTACGGCGTTAAAAATCGCTCTAACTAGATAACTTATTAATCTACTTAAAATATCACCAGTTTGTTTGTGCCGTAAGAGTCGGATATATGTAATTTATAAAGGCAAATATTCTATACCTATAGACTGGATAAACCATACAGTGCCATCATCGACTGGGAAACGAATACGCGAACGACATTGACATTTTTAGCTCCAGCATCTACATCTTCAAAAGTCTCATCAGGACAACTTTCTCATAATGGTTCCATCAGACTTACTTTCTCGACAGATTTTCACTGATTCTTCGACATCTGCTTCAGCTACGACTGTGGTCTTTTAGGCTTTCTATCCATACCGCCTTCTACCTCTTGTTATTACTTCAACTATCTATAACATATCACGTCCCGTTCGCTAAGGCAGCGTCCAATTCTTCCTCTGTCCCTTCCCATTAAAAACTCTTGTAATTTGTCATTCAGCTCGATCATTGTTATTGACGATTTTCTGTAGTCTTGTTCGTCGCACCGTCTGTGTCGACTGTTGTTTTTATTATCTTGTCGAGACAGTGAATGACTCTTGTTATTTGGGCAAATTTTATGGAATAGATTTATGGAGCTGTTCTACCTCGACGTTCTTCAACGCATAGTAATTTAGCGACCTGTAATACTTATCATCCTGTTTAATCACTTAAAGTAGGTACTCCAAATACCTCTTATGTATCATCTAGATTAAGACTTCTTATCATCTTGCTGACAACTGTCATCAGTCATCCATTAGCCTTGTATTCTCATATTATTACATTCTTCTATTATACTGAAGTAATGTGTTGCACGTAATTTTTCTCTCTGTAATGCTTATGGAGGGAGGAAATAATACCTATGTGTATCGTAGTTTTATATGTATGTAGGTATTTTTTTACTTTGTATTCTTACTGCTCTCTGTTATCTTTTTTTTTATTTAAAAGTCAATTTGCCGTTGATAAATTAAAAAAAAAAAATGAAAATAAAATGAGGATGCATGAAATTAAGGGTAGTTCCATGTAGCAAGACCGTAGTCCACTGGGGAGTCAGTGGGGTTTGGTTGCTGGAGAGGGGAAACTGCACAAAGCTGAATCAAATCTTTGTTTTAATTGTATGTATAAAACATTTCCCCGTAAGAACTAGGCAAATACACACGTCAATGATTTTTCTTAAGGTTGCTTTTTTGCCGACACATCCTGAGCTTGACCACTTACCTCTTGGAAGACAGACGACGACGACGTCGTATGATGAGAAAGAAATAAGAAAATAGACAGGAGGTATCCATAAGATGTCGATAAGATTGACATGAACGCATCGCTAAGGAGACAGATTATGAAAAAGTGCCTCTATGACGTTAAACTCAAGGTATGTAAAAAATAATTATTAAGTCATTCTCGTGAATCTTAAAAAAAAAACAGAATTTCTCTAAGGGTTTCCTTGAAATTGGAATGTAACCTTTTTAACATCCCTTGAATTGATAATGAAAACGCCATTAATCTCTATCCTATATCAGACGAAAGTAACGGGTAACAACAGTAGGTCATAAAGGAATGGCAGGTCATAACAAATTATGATGGATCACCTCAGGTCATTATATTAATAACGCAAGCCGTTTAGGTAATACTTTGCTAATGACATCAAACGATGCTGTGGAAGGGTTTAATACAACTACACGCTAGTAATAATACATACCAGTATGTTGCAGTCATATTCTGGTTGGAAATATCATGGAAACAGTATTAAATAGCAAAATGTTTGAGCAGATGGCTCTCGTAGTAGGTAAACGTCGCTTTCGATATGTAAGCTGAAAAAATCAGTTGAACAAACATTGACTCGTTCAATTAATGGATTTATCTATAGAATGATTATTTCGGTTAACGTTTAATAAGAGCTTAAATATAAACCTACCACGTACATAACGCGATATTTCAAATAGGTCCTTAAAAATGGACACATGTCAAATTCGGGATTAAAAAGCACGAGTCAATACTGTTAGTATTACAGCTACTTACCGCGTATTAACTTACACTTTCGACATCTTTCACATAAAGCAAAGCTTGTGTTGTGAAATTGGAAATGGTCGGCACCGGGGATTCGAACCCATTATTTTGTTTCGTTGAATTGAAATGTAACCAGCGTTTTTACTTAAAGTTATTATTTTAATAAAGGCTTGTCAGATTGAATTTTACATTATTTATTTATTAGATCAGACATCAACCAATATAGACGTGTTTTCTTCTCTTCTACTAGTATATCCAAAATCCAAACCTCCCTTTGAACTCCACTTAGGAGCATAGGGAGGCAACAAGAGCTCTCCATTGCGCTCGATCTTGCGCAATGCTTATGACCTCCTCCCACACCAAGTCCATTTCCCTCAGCTCTGCCTCGAAAGAACGGAACACGGTATGAGAGGGTCTTCCACGTCTTCGAGACCCTGATAGGAGGAAAAACGCTTTCCTCGGCCAACTGTCATTCGGCATCCTCAACACATGTCCCAGCCATGCCCATCTCTTCTCCGTAATGGTGGAAGTGATGGGCCTGCGCCGGGTCCGTCAACGTATAGCGTCGTTCGTGATGCGGTGGTACCATCTTATACCCAAATTTCTCTACTATATAAGAACTTATATTATTTTCTCTGGTCTGCTCTCAATTGGACTTATCCATTGAATTCTGAAATGAACATATCTACATATGTATATACCTACATACATCTGCGACGCTACAACCCTGAGTGGATCTCGGCCTCCCTCAGAAAACTTCTCCAAGCCACCCTATCCGTCGCCACTCTGCGCCAGTCACAAACTCCCAAGAGCCCCAGATCCCTCTCAGCGCCATCCAGCCATCGTAGCTTTGGTCTTCCTATGCTCCTCTTTCCTTCTGGAATATATTCATCATCATCATCATCAGCCCTCCTCAGTCCAGTATTGGATATAGGCCTCCCTTCCCGATTTCCATTGCTCCCTGTCGGCAGCCATCCTGTGCCACTGGTGTCCAGTCACCTTTCTTATGTCGTCGGACCATCGCATTTGTGCCTCCCTAGGTTTCTGCTACCGGTTCTCGGTCTCCACTCCAGGGTTCTTTTGGTCCACCGGTCGTCCGTTGTTCTGTCCACGCATCCAGCCCAGCTCCATTTCAGTGATGCAACTTTTTGGACCACATCTGTCACCTTTGTTCTGTCTCTAATCCATTCGTTGCGTTTTCTGTCTCGCAAACTGATACCAAGCATCCTTCACTCTATTGCTCTTTGGGTTATGCGGAGCTTTTGCATGGTACTTTTTGTGAAGGTGGTAGTTTTAAAACCGTATGTTAGTAATGGGAGAATGCAAGCATCAAATACACTTTTCTTTAAGTGGTTTGCGAATCGCTCGGACTTCAGAATGTATGACAGTTTTCCAAAAGCAGTCTACGTTCGATCTCCGCTTCTTTGTTGTCTCTACCAAGTTTTACTAAATGGCTAAGGTATACCTACATATGAATCTACTGATTCAATAACCTTTGGGTCTTGGTTGTTCGGCAGTACACATGATTTTAGTTTTGGAGTAGTTCATTTTTAAGCCTACAGAACGTGAGAATATAATATATTCTCATAAAATCCAACAATGAAATGTATAAATGAATTACGCTACAACTTCATTAAAAAGGCATTCTTAATTTTCAGAATGAATCAGCAATTAGAAGGTTGTTTTAAGGAATATGGTAGTCACCATTCAAGTACTACTCAACACCTTTCTAACAAAAAAAAACGTTACTTTTAATTTAATTTAATTTATTTTATTTTTAATAAATACATATACGGCCGAGGCCTTTACAATTATAATACAGTCAAAAACAAAAAAGTTGGCAATACAATAAACATACAAATTAAAGTTAACACTGAATCCGTCAACAAGTACAAAAAAAAAACAATCAAAAGGACATCTTGTGTTTATCCTCTTATTTCATGAGCACCATAAATTTTTAGCTAAAAGATGAATGGAGGGATCTCTATTATTAATGTGTAATTTGCATGCCTGTGTTTTAGAGTCAATTAAACAAAAAGTCTTCGCAAGTAAGAACTAAATGTTTTTATTTCTATTTCGTTTTTATCTTTGATACACTTACCGGTTGGTAATCCGCATCATCGCGAAAATAATCTTCTACTTCTACATCTAGAATCAATTCAGGATTACTGCCGAGGTTTTAGTCCTAAATATTAATGTTCAACAGATCCATAATGTATGTTTGTACGTTATAACAAAATGTCCTAATACTGACTGAAAAAAAATCCAATAAAGCCGTTTAAATCCAACATTCAAGATGAGGTTACAATGTTATCTCCTCTCCCGCAGCGATATTCGGATAATTCATCGTAGGAAAAAGAGATTTTCCGGATTTAACAATTGCGCTTAAAAATGTAAGCCTTCGCTTTATTTTCAGATGGATAAAAAAGCTTCCAAGGAAATTAGACACCAAATAAAATACTTAGTCGTTTCCTTATGTATTACATTGTAGGTATTGTAATTTAATTCTCTTGAATTTTTACGAATATTATGATAGCAATACAGTTGTAACTATTTTTAACTTTGCGAATTATATGCCTAAAGCTATGCTCAACTTTATGACTTTTTTGCGATTTACATATTGATTCTAAAATTCAGTTAATATGAGGGTCATTTGAATGAAAGCCATCATACTTATTGCTTACCAAACAATCAAATCACAAGAGACATTAAAATGGAAGTCACCAAGGATCTTCATCTCCACTTATAGTTATAGTGAAGTCATTCAGTAGGTACACATATTCAACAATGATAGCTAAATTAGAAAACGTTAAAACCAAGGTGCAACGATATAGGAACTGGAATCTAACCCCGTGTGACGTGCAGTCTATTTTATTTTGCTTCACTAGAAAGAGAGATTGAATGAGTCCAGTTGTTAATGGTTGTTCTAATAAGCTAGAATAATATGGGTACCCACCGAACAACTTGCAGAGACCAAGCAGAGACAGTGTGCTGAAATTGTGTTGTTTTGGTTATGATCTTATGGCCTCATCCCAAGATCAGCCTTGAATTTATTTTCTGATCGTTTGGAAGGACTTACCGAATCTTCTTTTGCCTTCCGAATAGTAGTTTAGGCAAATGTTAGTAATTTTCTTTTAGGAATTCCATCCCTTCCAGGGGAGCTACTCTTTTAAATGGCGGCTGTCAATACTTTTAATAGGTACTCAGACAACCTTCTTTTACAAATCCTTATTTAAATAGCTTTTTTTGTCTTAAAGCAATACCTTGGATCGAAATTGCGATGTAAATGGTCCCTGGTCAGTGGTCAGTCAACTTTATGATAGTGGTAGCATGTGGTTGTATAAACTAAGGCTCTGTACACATCTGAACTCGCGCGATAACGTAACCAATGTAACGTTGCATGCAACGTATCATATTTCCATAGTACGCTGTGGTTTGCGCACATACTGCTTATCTTTAATGGTATAACACATTTTACTATTTACTTAGAAGTTATCTTTGATGAAAACTTTACTTTTACACACCTTTCCACGGGACTGGTTCCGATGTTTCTTGGATTGTCGTAGAAATAAAATTAATGCGTCGCTTAGAAGAAGATCCCAAGCCATCAATGTTGCGTGCCATTAATCAAAAGAACAATACAAACGATATCACGGCAAATCCGCGATAAAGAAGGAGACGGATGGATCTTCCTAGATAGCTTTGTTGGTGGGTGGGAGAGAGAGGAAGGAGCAGTTATTTATTACGTTTGACAAACGTTTCGTCCCTTGTAATTTGCCATTATCCTATCTCCTTCTTTATTTTATATTCACTCTCTTCGATAAAAAATACTCAACGGTTTTGTATTGATTGTTTGTCAGAAAGAGGGCGTCGCAATTTATTATGTGTTGAGTGAAATAATTCCTTCATCTTCCCTGACGCATTACCTAGTTCTTATCCATTATGATCGCCATTAAAAAGCCATAACATGTAAATTTATAACGTACCTCACATATGTTACGACGAGATATATGTACGTCATTAAATAATAACAAGAGTTCTTCAGTATTTCTTTTGAGATGAAAAATAAGAAAATATAAATTGATTTATTTGGTCTGCAAAAGTGGCGGTTTTACATACTTAAGTACCTACTCCGAACGACGTAATTTATACTTCTAAAGTAAATCTTAAAGTCGTTAATAATCGCGTAGGTACATTTAATCTTCATTCCGTTTTTATGGGCTAAAAGGATTTTTTTCACACAAAATGTTTGATAGACCATTTCTGTAATGAAAACAAACAGAACATAGTCTACTATATTCTTAAGCTAGTCTTTTTCAAAAAATGTAGTGAACTGCCTCCAAGTGAAATTTACTTGAATTGAAAATTAAGAACGAACCCATCAATTCGGTCAATCTACCCTTTTCTACAATTCGTCACACGTGACCTTAGAAGTAAATTAATTTGCGAATTTGAAAGAGGTAAAATGTGCTGTGCTTGGATTGGTTGTAGAAATATTTTACTGGGTGTGAGGCAACTTTCTTAGATAAGCAACAAGTCTTTCTGTAGTTTAAATAAAAACGCGTCTAGAGCAGCACCTACAGATTTACGTCAGTACCCGTTTTGTAAGTTTTATTGCAAGGTAGTCACTAAAGTTAAGTGAATAACTCGATAAATTTTGTTTGGAAAACGTATTGAATCGCTTTTATTTCTAGAAGAATCCTTTTGGCAGCGTTATATAGGTATACACGGAAGTAAAGTGAGTATTACACAAAATGTACCATGTTATACTCATTTTACTTCCGATAAAACTTAGAATACGGGTACAGTTCAGGATTAAATAATTATGATACAGGTTGTCCTAAAAGAGTATCGGGTATTTGTGATTTCAATAAAGTTAAAACTACCAGCAATGAATTATTCATTTTAGTTATATTGATTTATTTATTCATACCTTACTTACATTGATTTGTGATAGTAAATCCAAGTATAGCCCTAGAGCGTTAAAACAGACTGTGGAGAACGGTATGAAAATATTTGCTTCAAACCGATCCGCAGGATTGAGACCAAGGAGAAGAAGACAATTATTCCTTCCCAAAACTCCTCGGTTAAAATAACAACGCAGGATTTTTATGGACACCCTTATAGTTGAGACATTCAGATAATTTTTAGTTCCAATGAGATTATAATACAGTGATGAAACAAAATCACCTGAAAGATAAGGGGCTTATTTTTCAGAGACAACTTAATACCGTTCTCATTTTCAAGTATCTTCCCCGATACAACAGTAGCAGATAAGGGATGTGTTCTACATGAATGTTTGTCTTCCCATTAATATTCATGTACACAATATGATGTGAGCTGAAATCCCTAATCGATGAACCAATCTACTCGGATGTTGACATAATGTTCCAACCCTAACTATACATTGTACGTATACCTACACACAGACATAACCAGTTTATCCCTGGCTATAGGTAAGTATACAAAATAAAGGAGAGAAAGATTGCAAAATCGTGTTTTTGAAAATCATCAAATGAATTCTTAAATAATAATATTAGTACAGATAAATATTTGTTAGGGTGGTATTCAGGATTATATTTGTATTAAACTTTACTTAATTACTTTAATACACAGGGTAATTTTCAGCAGGGGAGTTATCCTTTAGTTTATTTTAAATTATTCTCTTAATTTGGAATTAATAATAATTTGCGGTACATCTTAGTACCAAAAGTAACTGAATAGCGAAGGATTTTAAATTTCTATTTATCTTTTGGCTAATTTTAAATTGGCCGAAGTTTACATTTTATACCTAAAATATCTGATGGAAACTTTCGCGTCTTTGGAATTCTTATCATTTTAAAAGTCATATCGTTATAATGTTATGTATCATAAAAAGGGATAAATGATAATTTAGTCGTCAGTTTAATGACTTATTCCTCGTTATAATCTTCGATATCTGACTTTTTTTAGTAATTCAGTTACCTCTTTAAGAAATTCTTTTGAAGAAAATAAATTCTGTAAATCTTATAACTTATTTGATTTGAATAGAAATAGTTATTTTAGTAGGGAACTTACGATATCTTTGTACTTAAATACATTGGTAAAAGTTTTTTAAGGTCGGGTCTAACATAATATACATAATACCTAATGTTTCAAATCAGATGAATTTTTGATACGTACATGTATACTTATATTATTACGTGAAGTCTAATTTTAATATCCTACTGAGTACGTTCAAAACTAAGGAGACACGGTACGAGGACAGGTAATAGCTCAACTGAGCTTGATCTTTGATGACATGTACATTGTACAAATACCTCAGTTCTGCTTCAAAGCAATGAAAAAACAGGGTCTTTGAAAGAAGAACAACGCTCTTAAATGCTTTAATTCCAACAATGTCCATGAAGTGAAAGGTTTTGCTGGATACGTCAACGGGATACTTAACAAGTTTTTTTATCCCAAGCCACCAAAAAAACTTTAAAAAAATAATAGACATTATTTTATACTTTAACTAGCTTTCCTGACAGACGTTGTCCTGTTGTAGTGTTTGTTGTAGCACTATTTTTTGTGTCAATGTACTGTAATGTAAATAATGTTAAGATTTCTATGAAAATATCTTAGAAATCCGTTCCATACTAACTTGCATATTAGATTTTATATTATTTCTTATGTATTTTTCAACTTTAGTTATTCTGATATCCGGAGAAGAATCCAATAAATCAAATATCAGTAGAATCTGTTCAGCCGATCTCGAGTTATAAGTGTTCGCACTAATCCGACTTTCTTTTATGTAAAAACTTTTTAAGGGATTTTTTTTGCGGAAAAATGAAATCCAGGAAACAAACAACCATTTTTATTATAATCAGAGAAAAGTTTGTATCGCAACAAGTTTGAACCAAGTTTCTTGAGTGTGACGATAATTTATATTTTAGTAGCGTATTTTTAAAAAAGTTTGTGTATTTCCGACTACATAATTTGGAACAAATTGTTTGGGTGTAGCTACTTTCCCCTTTAAGATATCAAGTCGTATTAGTAAGGGTAGGTATCCCTAATTATGTCGAGATGAAGGTCTCGAGCTATCGCATTACACCGCCGGATCACTGTTCTTCAGGGATCATCTCAAATTGCGTTTAACCGTCTCTCTTATCAAATGTCACTTTATTAAAATATTCCACTGTTAATCTTACAACAGGGCTTCTTTGTGTTCAGAAATTCAACTTCTTGTTCTTTTACATCTTCGTAGACTTGTAACAACAACCAATGACTTACTAGCAGGTACTGTTCGATATTTAAATGGTATAAACAAACCACTACGGGCTTACGACCGTCTTCTACGGTTATTTCAAAAGCTGGCTTAGTAAGATCGCTTAACGTTAACAACGTTCGCTGTTAGGTGGTAATACTGGTAAGTAATGTTCAAATCCCCGAATAATTATGAGAATCTTCAAAATGTGGAAAAATCCCATGCTCCTGGTCAGTATTCGATCCATCGTCTTCCTTCGTCCCATGCAGAGACGATAGCCACTGGGCCAACTTAACCGACGCTAATTACTTCATTATACGTGTATATAACACGTAGATGTTAATGAGATAAAGAGTCATCTGTTGGAGTTTTTTGAGAACAACTACTAACTAGAGCAACGAACTTTTATAGATAGCTACCAAACCGCTGTCTTGTAGTTGGCGCCAGGATAAAAATATATCCATTTTTGTTTTTGAAGCACTAATCGGATCATATGTGCTCACTGCATCACATAGCCCTCTCCTCTCCGCTCCACCTGTTTCTATAGGATTCTCATCCATTGGGATCGTTCTGGAAGGTTGGCGCCCATGTGGTCTTTTATCACTTTTGGTCTCTACTCCAGCAATCTCTTGTTGTTCTCCATTCTTGCAATGTATCCCGCCCATCTCCACTTCTACGCAGCCGTCGTCTGAATCACATAAGTCACTTTATTTTGGCTGCTTATCCAGTCATTTCTCTCCTTGCCTTGCAGTTAAATGCCCTACCTCATTATCTCTGTTTTTCTTTGTGCTATTAGCAGTTAATTGCAAAAATGTTTGGTCAAGCACGTACATGAATCTTTAGAGGTTTTGGAAAAGAGCTACAAAAAGTAGTGCTAAGCTTCAATTATCTCTGAAGTGGTTGGTGACCCAGCGGTTACAACGCCGGCTTTCGTACTGCGGACGTCGTGGTTCGATCCCAGGTGCCGACCATCTTCCTCTTTCACGACACAAGCTTTAAGTAGCTTACTGTGAAAGAGTCAAGGAGTGTATTTGTGTTCACTTTGAGTGAACGGCTCGACTAATTTCATTCCAATTTTTTGTTGTGTTTGGTATCGTCGGGTGAAGGTTCTTATGAAAGAAAAAAAATAAGAATGTTCCCTGAAACATAAAAAAAAATTACAAATCTTAAAGTATGTAAACTCCTTAGTGATTAATACTTTTACCACAGAGAAAATAAAGCTGAATCGAATGATACCTATTATACTTCTGAAAACAATTAAAAATTCTAGTCTCATTATTTTTATCAATTTTCATGTAGGTATATAACTTAACATTTTGATTATAACTATTGTATCTTTTATATCGAGTTACATTTATTCATATTTTCTACCCAGACTCAATGAAATTAAAGGTAAAAAGGAAAAAGCACTTCAGTAAGTAAACTTATAAGTCAATCCTATTTTCTTTTCACCTTACTTGAGCACTGTATGGTGAAACCAACAACCCTTCACAACCTCATCAATCATCATACACCCGGTCTCATTGGTGACTCCTAACTTTCCAGCCACTAAATGGGACTGCTGTCGGTAGAGCTAGTAATAAATAAAAAAAAACATCTGTCGGTAAAGCTGGTAATATAATAAATGGACTTCAAATAACTCGAATTAATGTTTGAATATTTTCCGTTAAATTATTTCATGTACTTAATCTATACTACTATTATAAAGAGGAAAGTTTTGATTGATTGATTGATTGATTGTTTGTTTGACGGGAATAGGCTCCGAAACTACTGAACCGATTTGAAAAATTCTTTCACTGTTGGGAAGCTACACTCTCCCCGCTGAACATAGGCTATATTTTATTTTCATATAGCCTTTGATCCTTACTAAAACTCCAATAATGTAACCCAAGGTGCAAAAAATTTACCTAAAATATTCTTTACATCGCGTACGCTGCGAAAATTATTGAAGATAGAGTAAAATAATGTACTACAACTTTGTAGAAGACATAATTATCTACAAGAAGTGTCGCGACAGCATACGTCTAACTATTATAATAATGCCATAATAAGTGTTGATTTATTAAAAAAAAAATTTGAAATGCGGCAGAGATATAGGCGTCACTGGGGTACGAGCCGGACGGGAGGGGACCATTAGAATGCTACATTATTCCAGATTAACATAGCCTATAGAATATTTTGATTAAGAGGGATCTATAAAGATCATAAGAAAACTGAATTATTTTTTTAAATACCTATGTACCTACCCGTGCGAAGCAGGAACAGACTGCTAGTAGGTATATAAATTCTTCCACTCCGCTTGATATATTTAAAGAATAACTCAAATTTCCTATACGTATACTATACCACAAAAAGGGATGATTTTTTGCTCGTAAAAGAAAATACGTTATCAGTTATGAAATTATTGTTTCTTTTCGTTGGGAATATTAGAATTACCCTGTGTCACGACTGTTTGAAATGGATTATTAATATTCAATGATCTGGATGCATGCTATTCTAGTAAAAAAACAACAAACCACTATAAAAGTGAGTGATTCGGTTTACGAGTGGAGCTAAGCTTGTTGAGCTTATTCTGTTAGGTTGGGGGATGATAAATGTTTAAATTGAAATATAATAGCATGAAGCATTAATATAACATTTTCTGAATATATAATGTAAATTATTTAGCTTTGATAAGTGTATATTTCTAAATAATTTGACATAATATCATAAATCTGATATAATAAATTTGATATACATTTATGATGTGAGAAAATCGGACTTTTAACATTCGTTCTGAGTTCTATTCCTGCAGACGAACATCGTCCTTTTTCAAAACACAAGCTTTAATTTTAGTGAAATATTCTAAAAGTGTTTTAGTGCTCGTTTTGAGTATTCCAATATTCTTTCAAAATTATTATTTATATATTACATATATACCTACTTACTTTAAATATAATCATCAGAAACCTCTAAATTTTACATGAAATTTTATTCTAAATTACTCGATTACTCTCATATATCCTGTGGATCTGTTAGTGCCGCCGCTTCAGCCTCTTGGTAGGTCGACTGCCAACTATCACTCCATCGCTTTGGTGGTCTTACCGTGGGTCTTCTTTCTTCAGGGTTGCCTTGAAGGGCGACACGAGGAGTTCTGTCGTCTGACATTCTATTTACATGGTCGTTCCAGTGTCGCCTTCGTTGCCTTCCCCATTTGACGATGTCCTCCATGTTGCAATGATGTTTGAATTATTAAAATAAGTAAAAATTCACATAATTTATTAAAAATTTAACAAAAATTTTGGTTAATATTTGGTATATTACTACTATAATATCAATTTCATAGATGAACCTCAATCACAAACCAAAATAAGTTTACAAAACACTGATTTATACTGCTAAAGCTAATGTTTTGTCTGATTTGTTTTATTTTCTCTACGTCTTTGCCACATGTTGAATTTAAGTATTCGTAATATGTACCTACCTACTCCAATTAAATAATTATATTCAACATGTGGCAAAGACGTAGAGAAAATAAAACAAATCAGACAAAACATTAGCTTTAGCAGTATAAATCAGTGTTTCGTAAACTTATTTTGATTTGTGATTTGAAGTTCATCTATGAAATTGAAATTATAAAACTCAAAATAAATTTTGATGATTCAGAAATACCTGCCTTCTTTTTTTCTACCTACACATTCATCAGTTATCATAAACTACTGGTTGCCTTCTATGGAGGTGTCAATGAACGAAAACCATACAATAATAATGTAAAATTCATTTTAAATTCAAGCCTCCATATCTCTGAGCGATTTCTATATAATTTATCAAAATATGTTTGTCTTCCCATTAATATTCATGTACACAATATGATGTGAGCTGAAATCCCTAATCGATGAACCAATCTACTCGGATGTTGACATAATGTTCCAACCCTAACTATACATTGTACGTATACCTACACACAGACATAACCAGTTTATCCCTGGCTATAGGTAAGTATACAAAATAAAGGAGAGAAAGATTGCAAAATCGTGTTTTTGAAAATCATCAAATGAATTCTTAAATAATAATATTAGTACAGATAAATATTTGTTAGGGTGGTATTCAGGATTATATTTGTATTAAACTTTACTTAATTACTTTAATACACAGGGTAATTTTCAGCAGGGGAGTTATCCTTTAGTTTATTTTAAATTATTCTCTTAATTTGGAATTAATAATAATTTGCGGTACATCTTAGTACCAAAAGTAACTGAATAGCGAAGGATTTTAAATTTCTATTTATCTTTTGGCTAATTTTAAATTGGCCGAAGTTTACATTTTATACCTAAAATATCTGATGGAAACTTTCGCGTCTTTGGAATTCTTATCATTTTAAAAGTCATATCGTTATAATGTTATGTATCATAAAAAGGGATAAATGATAATTTAGTCGTCAGTTTAATGACTTATTCCTCGTTATAATCTTCGATATCTGACTTTTTTTAGTAATTCAGTTACCTCTTTAAGAAATTCTTTTGAAGAAAATAAATTCTGTAAATCTTATAACTTATTTGATTTGAATAGAAATAGTTATTTTAGTAGGGAACTTACGATATCTTTGTACTTAAATACATTGGTAAAAGTTTTTTAAGGTCGGGTCTAACATAATATACATAATACCTAATGTTTCAAATCAGATGAATTTTTGATACGTACATGTATACTTATATTATTACGTGAAGTCTAATTTTAATATCCTACTGAGTACGTTCAAAACTAAGGAGACACGGTACGAGGACAGGTAATAGCTCAACTGAGCTTGATCTTTGATGACATGTACATTGTACAAATACCTCAGTTCTGCTTCAAAGCAATGAAAAAACAGGGTCTTTGAAAGAAGAACAACGCTCTTAAATGCTTTAATTCCAACAATGTCCATGAAGTGAAAGGTTTTGCTGGATACGTCAACGGGATACTTAACAAGTTTTTTTATCCCAAGCCACCAAAAAAACTTTAAAAAAATAATAGACATTATTTTATACTTTAACTAGCTTTCCTGACAGACGTTGTCCTGTTGTAGTGTTTGTTGTAGCACTATTTTTTGTGTCAATGTACTGTAATGTAAATAATGTTAAGATTTCTATGAAAATATCTTAGAAATCCGTTCCATACTAACTTGCATATTAGATTTTATATTATTTCTTATGTATTTTTCAACTTTAGTTATTCTGATATCCGGAGAAGAATCCAATAAATCAAATATCAGTAGAATCTGTTCAGCCGATCTCGAGTTATAAGTGTTCGCACTAATCCGACTTTCTTTTATGTAAAAACTTTTTAAGGGATTTTTTTTGCGGAAAAATGAAATCCAGGAAACAAACAACCATTTTTATTATAATCAGAGAAAAGTTTGTATCGCAACAAGTTTGAACCAAGTTTCTTGAGTGTGACGATAATTTATATTTTAGTAGCGTATTTTTAAAAAAGTTTGTGTATTTCCGACTACATAATTTGGAACAAATTGTTTGGGTGTAGCTACTTTCCCCTTTAAGATATCAAGTCGTATTAGTAAGGGTAGGTATCCCTAATTATGTCGAGATGAAGGTCTCGAGCTATCGCATTACACCGCCGGATCACTGTTCTTCAGGGATCATCTCAAATTGCGTTTAACCGTCTCTCTTATCAAATGTCACTTTATTAAAATATTCCACTGTTAATCTTACAACAGGGCTTCTTTGTGTTCAGAAATTCAACTTCTTGTTCTTTTACATCTTCGTAGACTTGTAACAACAACCAATGACTTACTAGCAGGTACTGTTCGATATTTAAATGGTATAAACAAACCACTACGGGCTTACGACCGTCTTCTACGGTTATTTCAAAAGCTGGCTTAGTAAGATCGCTTAACGTTAACAACGTTCGCTGTTAGGTGGTAATACTGGTAAGTAATGTTCAAATCCCCGAATAATTATGAGAATCTTCAAAATGTGGAAAAATCCCATGCTCCTGGTCAGTATTCGATCCATCGTCTTCCTTCGTCCCATGCAGAGACGATAGCCACTGGGCCAACTTAACCGACGCTAATTACTTCATTATACGTGTATATAACACGTAGATGTTAATGAGATAAAGAGTCATCTGTTGGAGTTTTTTGAGAACAACTACTAACTAGAGCAACGAACTTTTATAGATAGCTACCAAACCGCTGTCTTGTAGTTGGCGCCAGGATAAAAATATATCCATTTTTGTTTTTGAAGCACTAATCGGATCATATGTGCTCACTGCATCACATAGCCCTCTCCTCTCCGCTCCACCTGTTTCTATAGGATTCTCATCCATTGGGATCGTTCTGGAAGGTTGGCGCCCATGTGGTCTTTTATCACTTTTGGTCTCTACTCCAGCAATCTCTTGTTGTTCTCCATTCTTGCAATGTATCCCGCCCATCTCCACTTCTACGCAGCCGTCGTCTGAATCACATAAGTCACTTTATTTTGGCTGCTTATCCAGTCATTTCTCTCCTTGCCTTGCAGTTAAATGCCCTACCTCATTATCTCTGTTTTTCTTTGTGCTATTAGCAGTTAATTGCAAAAATGTTTGGTCAAGCACGTACATGAATCTTTAGAGGTTTTGGAAAAGAGCTACAAAAAGTAGTGCTAAGCTTCAATTATCTCTGAAGTGGTTGGTGACCCAGCGGTTACAACGCCGGCTTTCGTACTGCGGACGTCGTGGTTCGATCCCAGGTGCCGACCATCTTCCTCTTTCACGACACAAGCTTTAAGTAGCTTACTGTGAAAGAGTCAAGGAGTGTATTTGTGTTCACTTTGAGTGAACGGCTCGACTAATTTCATTCCAATTTTTTGTTGTGTTTGGTATCGTCGGGTGAAGGTTCTTATGAAAGAAAAAAAATAAGAATGTTCCCTGAAACATAAAAAAAAATTACAAATCTTAAAGTATGTAAACTCCTTAGTGATTAATACTTTTACCACAGAGAAAATAAAGCTGAATCGAATGATACCTATTATACTTCTGAAAACAATTAAAAATTCTAGTCTCATTATTTTTATCAATTTTCATGTAGGTATATAACTTAACATTTTGATTATAACTATTGTATCTTTTATATCGAGTTACATTTATTCATATTTTCTACCCAGACTCAATGAAATTAAAGGTAAAAAGGAAAAAGCACTTCAGTAAGTAAACTTATAAGTCAATCCTATTTTCTTTTCACCTTACTTGAGCACTGTATGGTGAAACCAACAACCCTTCACAACCTCATCAATCATCATACACCCGGTCTCATTGGTGACTCCTAACTTTCCAGCCACTAAATGGGACTGCTGTCGGTAGAGCTAGTAATAAATAAAAAAAAACATCTGTCGGTAAAGCTGGTAATATAATAAATGGACTTCAAATAACTCGAATTAATGTTTGAATATTTTCCGTTAAATTATTTCATGTACTTAATCTATACTACTATTATAAAGAGGAAAGTTTTGATTGATTGATTGATTGATTGTTTGTTTGACGGGAATAGGCTCCGAAACTACTGAACCGATTTGAAAAATTCTTTCACTGTTGGGAAGCTACACTCTCCCCGCTGAACATAGGCTATATTTTATTTTCATATAGCCTTTGATCCTTACTAAAACTCCAATAATGTAACCCAAGGTGCAAAAAATTTACCTAAAATATTCTTTACATCGCGTACGCTGCGAAAATTATTGAAGATAGAGTAAAATAATGTACTACAACTTTGTAGAAGACATAATTATCTACAAGAAGTGTCGCGACAGCATACGTCTAACTATTATAATAATGCCATAATAAGTGTTGATTTATTAAAAAAAAAATTTGAAATGCGGCAGAGATATAGGCGTCACTGGGGTACGAGCCGGACGGGAGGGGACCATTAGAATGCTACATTATTCCAGATTAACATAGCCTATAGAATATTTTGATTAAGAGGGATCTATAAAGATCATAAGAAAACTGAATTATTTTTTTAAATACCTATGTACCTACCCGTGCGAAGCAGGAACAGACTGCTAGTAGGTATATAAATTCTTCCACTCCGCTTGATATATTTAAAGAATAACTCAAATTTCCTATACGTATACTATACCACAAAAAGGGATGATTTTTTGCTCGTAAAAGAAAATACGTTATCAGTTATGAAATTATTGTTTCTTTTCGTTGGGAATATTAGAATTACCCTGTGTCACGACTGTTTGAAATGGATTATTAATATTCAATGATCTGGATGCATGCTATTCTAGTAAAAAAACAACAAACCACTATAAAAGTGAGTGATTCGGTTTACGAGTGGAGCTAAGCTTGTTGAGCTTATTCTGTTAGGTTGGGGGATGATAAATGTTTAAATTGAAATATAATAGCATGAAGCATTAATATAACATTTTCTGAATATATAATGTAAATTATTTAGCTTTGATAAGTGTATATTTCTAAATAATTTGACATAATATCATAAATCTGATATAATAAATTTGATATACATTTATGATGTGAGAAAATCGGACTTTTAACATTCGTTCTGAGTTCTATTCCTGCAGACGAACATCGTCCTTTTTCAAAACACAAGCTTTAATTTTAGTGAAATATTCTAAAAGTGTTTTAGTGCTCGTTTTGAGTATTCCAATATTCTTTCAAAATTATTATTTATATATTACATATATACCTACTTACTTTAAATATAATCATCAGAAACCTCTAAATTTTACATGAAATTTTATTCTAAATTACTCGATTACTCTCATATATCCTGTGGATCTGTTAGTGCCGCCGCTTCAGCCTCTTGGTAGGTCGACTGCCAACTATCACTCCATCGCTTTGGTGGTCTTACCGTGGGTCTTCTTTCTTCAGGGTTGCCTTGAAGGGCGACACGAGGAGTTCTGTCGTCTGACATTCTATTTACATGGTCGTTCCAGTGTCGCCTTCGTTGCCTTCCCCATTTGACGATGTCCTCCATGTTGCAATGATGTTTGAATTATTAAAATAAGTAAAAATTCACATAATTTATTAAAAATTTAACAAAAATTTTGGTTAATATTTGGTATATTACTACTATAATATCAATTTCATAGATGAACCTCAATCACAAACCAAAATAAGTTTACAAAACACTGATTTATACTGCTAAAGCTAATGTTTTGTCTGATTTGTTTTATTTTCTCTACGTCTTTGCCACATGTTGAATTTAAGTATTCGTAATATGTACCTACCTACTCCAATTAAATAATTATATTCAACATGTGGCAAAGACGTAGAGAAAATAAAACAAATCAGACAAAACATTAGCTTTAGCAGTATAAATCAGTGTTTCGTAAACTTATTTTGATTTGTGATTTGAAGTTCATCTATGAAATTGAAATTATAAAACTCAAAATAAATTTTGATGATTCAGAAATACCTGCCTTCTTTTTTTCTACCTACACATTCATCAGTTATCATAAACTACTGGTTGCCTTCTATGGAGGTGTCAATGAACGAAAACCATACAATAATAATGTAAAATTCATTTTAAATTCAAGCCTCCATATCTCTGAGCGATTTCTATATAATTTATCAAAATACACAGTAAAGAGCATTGCTTCGTTTCAAATTATTTGTGAAAGCTTTACTCCAAACACGATTATGCTTCAAGCCCCTAATGGACATATGACGTACTTTGGCTGCAAGTTTATCTCACCGGGACCTACTTTATGGTCGCATAATATTCATAGCGTGGGGCAAACAGCTGCCATCTTCTGCACGCTGCATGGTTTCTTTATATTCCCATTACCATTTTATACATAAGTAGACATCGAATTATAAATGAATTTGCATATTTAGGTCCATTTGCATATAACTCTTTAATTACGGCGTTATTGCATATTTTAGCATTTTTCTGGCTAACTATCTTCCTTATTAATGCCAGAAAAGATTGGTAGAAAATTAGAGTCACGTTTTGTTAAAAGCCCAAATCTTGGAGATATGAAGTCTATTACCTATGCCCAAATCAATCGCACATGTCAAAAACTGCCTAAAAAGATATCTCCAGAAATTACATCAGTTGATATAGCGACGAGGAAATGTAATTTTTCGACAAGTTGACCACGTTAAAAATTCTCATGATTGGGAAATTCGTGGATTCGAACTTTACCACCTAACGGCGATTGTTGTTAACTTGTTTTGATTTTGATTGGCCTTCGAAGACGATCATAAGCCCGAAGTGATTTGCTTAAACCATTTAAAATCGAACATCATTTGTGAATACTTAGAATCATTGGTTGTTGTATGTTCGTACCAATTAGTACGAGTAATGGAATACAACAGAACTATTTTTTCTCGAAAATTGGAGAAATATCTAATTGAATGTACCTAGTAAAAAAACATCTATAGCTTAAGCAATTATATAGAAAAAAAGTATAAACAAATAATATTGGCATTGTATTGTGCACATTTTAAGTATACGAAGAGTTATTTGTGGATGAGGTTGTCGGTAGCCCAGTGGTAGCAGTCGACGGATTTTGTATGAACAACGTATCAACTGTGGGTTACCGGTGCCGACCATTTCCACTTTCACAACATAATATTTGTTTTACACCATATGAGTGTATGATCTTGGATGAACCCAGATTCATTCACTATCCAATATTTAAAATATACTTCATCCTCATAATTGCATATTTACATGCTTATTTTGACACTTTCTTAGTGCATATAATCCGATGTCGTTACATTAATATTATGTACAAGCAGCCGCAATGTCGTACACCGAGGAGACAATAATGATGATGAGGTTGGTATTAGGTACGTGTTTCCACAGGCTACCTGCTAGATGTTCGCTTGCTTGATATCTTCTTCGTTAATATCGATTTTCCGTTAGAACATTAACTTCTGCACCAAGGGACAATGTTTATGCTACACCTCGTCAAACAATTTATGAATCGATATAATTTATCGCTTTATTTAAGGTCGTTAGTAAATTTTCTGGAAAACAGGTTTTTTGTATTTTTCAGACCATCAAGTAATTCAAATTATTTCTTACTAAAAACCCTGGTATAGATACTTAGAAGTTTATTGTCCCTATCCTACATCCAAACACTTTGCATCTCCAAATTGAAATTGAAAGCCGTTGATGTACGCCGATAAACAGCTGCCAATAACCATCGATGATCACCTGGTATCTTGGGGCTGAGGTTCCGATACGCATCGGTATGGCAAGTGGCTCCTGTAACAACATGTCCAAAATATGGTAAGCGTCGGCGTTTAGTGTCGGCATGAAAAATATAAACTGTTTTATGCATTCGTGTTGCCCATCTACTATATGATGGTGAGTCCTGGCACCTGACCAAAGCCCAGGCCCAAAAGTCTCCGCATTTGAAAGAAAGTGCTTCAGGAGAATTTTGGGTAAATAATGATACCACCACATCACAAACCACGCTATAGGCTGGCGCAACCCATCTTGTCTACTATTATGGAGGGGAGATGGACATATCTGGGACAGTTGGTCCCAGATATGTCCATCTCTCTGGAGACCCTCTCAAATCGTGTTCCCTTTCTTCGAAGAAGAGCTGAGGGATTTGGACATGGCATAGGAAACTGTCATTGAAGCCGCGTAAGATCTGTGGAGATGACACGTCACGCACACACCATGGACAGCAATTCTCTGATATTTATTCTGTCAAGATGGAATAATTTTGTTTTGTGTTCTGTCCATGGTACATACACGGAGGAGGCGTCTCCAGCATCACATCTCGAAAGCATCCACTCTGGATCGATAAATATTGCATGGTCTAGGATTCTGTAATATGTGGGAATATTGAGAACACCAGGATCACTTAACTCAAACTTAATTGTCAGAAAATAGTTATTAGAGATCTCGATTTTGAACGCCATCCGTATCAAATAGTAAACTGTTTTGTTTATATGTACCTTTGTATATTATATACTTTGATTAAATAGGTTTTAAGTCTAATGTCAAATAAATTACAACAAAATCTTCTCTAACAGTATAGAGATGTTCGCGGCGTCTTCACTGCAGCTTAAAAAGAAAGTTCTACAATGTTTACAATCCAGGTGAATCTTTCCTTACTCCTTCCATTTATCCTTTCCTTCCCCTTCTTTGAAATTTTCTTTTATGATTTAATATTTATATTTGTAATTTATTGTTTTTTTTTTCTGTTTGTAACTGATATAAGCCATGATTATATATTTCAAAAGTAGTCAATTTGTATGCACATGTAATTGTGGAACAGATTACCTCAGCTTGTACCTTACCTTCATGTTTTCTTATGTATATTCATATCTGTTTTATGTTTGTGTATCATAAATAAATAAAATAATGTAAAATCACCGTCACCGAGTAGGTAGGTTAACTTTTAATTTTAAACAAAGTATCCACTGTAAAATTTTTTAGCCATGTTCATACACTTTTTATTATGTTTGTTGGTGTGCCGCATGGCCACAACTTGAAATCTGGTTTTATTATTTGACGCCCAGCTAACAGTTAAGCTTTTTCCAAAGTACTGAAACCACTGAAAACTGTAGATTTATTGTGTTAATTAATTTAAAAAAACAAACAGTTTGTGTGAAAATATAATGACAAGGTACGAAAACACTAATAACTGCCCTAACGAATGAAGTTTTTAATTAGTTTGTGTGTAACACGTGAGTTGGTTGTATGATTGAGCAGGGAGTCATATTAATAATGAAAATACTTCAGTAGGGAAACATAGAGAGAGGATTAAATCAGAACATTGCAACATTGTTTCAACAGTATTTTAATCCTGAAATTGTTATAACTTGTATAATATTAACGTAGGTAATGTTTTGTTGTTTAAAACGAGTTGTCATTATTTTAATTGGATACATGCTAATAGATTTAAAAACCACAACAACAGGGCAAAATATGTTGCAAAAAAACATTTATTTTGTATACTTAATTGATTGTTTAAATTGATTAAACTTAAATTAATTGTTTTTATTTTTGTATATTACTGCCGAACCAAGTACTGTTTCCAATATAATCTCGGTTTTCATTTAGTATTTTTTAAACATTTGAGTATATAATATATAGAAATCACCTGTACCCGTATTATCGGAAGGTGGTAACGGAAGTAAAGTGAGTAACACGATATATTTTGTCTACGGGTACAGGTGATTTGATGAAAACAATGAATTAAATGCCAAGCACCTTCGAAGTAGAGCTGAGGGATTTGGATACGATGTGGTGTCGTGTCTCATAAAGACCCGACGTTGTTTTAGCCTTCAATCTGCACCTAAATTCAGCACGGTCCCTTCATAGATATGCGCCCGAGTTGGTTACAATTTAAATGTATTCATATAAACCATTCTCCACTGTACTTCTCGATCTATCGGCCACATTTAGTAAACGGACCCGCTTCTCGAAAGAAATCCCTCTGCCGTTCTCATGTTTAATCGCCGGTCATTTCATTGCTTGGTTCCTTTTGACGAATATGCCCGCTTTTGCACTGCTCGCGTAGATTATCCCCGCCCCTAGAAGTCGGGCCTATTCCATTTTCGTTTTGTAAAATCACTCTTGATTTACGATCTCTACTAACAGGACGCGCTCCTATCGTTACGACCATGTATCGAAATGGTTATAATCGAGAAATTATATTTAAATCTTCATGTGAATAAATCTATAATAACAGTGATGGAATTAATTAGTGAGCCGTGATTTGTGCTTTATAATAACATAATAATCAATCTTTTACTCTCACTTAATTAGTGCTGGCGTGGGTCGTGTTTCCCGCCATATTGTTTTTGTTCCCGCTCCTTTGATTGAACCGTTAGGAAATACGAATTGAAATTCAACCGAACTCATAAACATCTTGTTCCGCACCTGTGACTCTTGTTTTCATTGTTCAGACCATTCAAAAGTGAACTACTAATATATTATACCTAGACTATCCTTGTGCCGAAGGCAAGTTCATCTCGAATCTTACGAAACTTTTTCAACTTCGATACCAGCCGCTCCCAGAGCCGTTGCTTGTCTTGGACAAGCAAAGTAAAGGATTACTTTACCGTCTACATGATGCCTACTCCGTTTCGAACCTGATGACCGCCTCCTTCCCTTCGTGTCTGGGCCCTAGCTTTGAACTCTTCGAAATCTACTACACGACGACCAGACGTAAGACTACATCTATCTTGAAGACCACCTTTTCGTCCGGATTCGATCACGACGTACATACATATTATCGTACCGTAAAAGGCAAACACATCACCTGGAAATCTTCTCCTCACATCGACCAAATTCATGTCATGTAAGCAACTATTTTATATCAAATTTTATTGTCTTTTTTTTTTACCTTCAGTATAGAAGTAATGTTCCTAGGACTGTACCCCTTGTCAATCAAAATCCATAATAATATATTGATTGTGTGTAATATAACATTTAGCTTTTTGATTTGATATCACCTATATTTTCCATTCCACATTCAAGGACCTACTGAATGCCCTATAATAATAGATTGCATCATCTTAACCTCAACACCAAGCACCTAGATGACTACTTATACATAAGAACAATCCGACCAGGATCTGCAAATCTATATATAAAACTTAGAAGAGTCCGAGTGACCACACCCTTTACTATCTATTGCAATATTATATATCATTGGACATAAGAGTATATCACAGCAACCCATCTCGGTTGTTTGTATTTTCCCTTCCCTACTGGACACCCTGAAGATCATAAAGGAAGATACTAATCTCTCCTATTTATTAAGAAGTCTCCGCTCATTAAGAGTCCTATTCTTTCACATAGAGATGCTAGCCAGGCAGAAGTATAAACACAACAGAAGTAAGTATATTTGTACAGTTTTTCCTTCCGAGGACTAATCTGATTTTCCCCTCTTTTCTCCCTTTTCTTTTTTTGTTAACCAAATGTTGTTGTCCCCAAAAAGGACACGGCATTTATGGCGCCCAACGTGGGGCTCGATTTTTGTCGCAGCCAAGCTGTGGAGCTCGATATTGTTTCACGGATGCCATAGCATTCATGGCACCCTTTCAATTAAAAGTTTCCGTTTGAAATTCCTTGCCCACTTTTGTCCAGTATTGTCCACATCCATTGCAATAGATAGGTGGATAACTTCTATTAATTTTCAAATGGTGATTTGGTATATGATGAGATCTAAGGTACAAGGTGGATGGAGATTTGGTGATTTAATATTGTAAAACATTTCAGAAAATATTGTATAATTGTTCAGATCCAATATTGAAAGAAAAAATAATTTAACAAAAAATTTTCTCTTTTGCACATCGCGAATCGTACACGGACGTTTCCGCTAGTATTCAACCACTCGTATTTGTGTGTGTTTGTGTATGTGTAGCGCGACGCTGGGCCGCTTTCTCTCCACGTGCAGGAATAAATCTGCATAAAGAAAAAATAATAATAACAGCCAACGGACACTCTTACCTTGAGATTTTGCACAGGAAACAGTGGTACCTACCTATACTTCGCGTCAGTTATTTCTCCGATACACGTATAAGTTTGTGTGTGTGGAGCGACGGTTGGCTATTTTACCCTCGTGCAAGAATAGACCTGCCCAAGGACGTTGGCCGAGCTCTACCCACGTAGATTTACAGGTACTATGCGCGCGATGTTGAAATATTATGTATATACCTACTTAGCATCCAGTCTACTTATAGAATATGGATATAATTGTTTTGTTCGCGACACGAGGCGAGGTCAAATTACATACCTACATACTTAAAAAAATATAACTTAGTATTTCGTATGCCGATTTTTCGCTTATTCAATTCTCATTTCTCCGTGATTAAATTCATTTTATTTCTCGACTATAATCTTTACGTTTGTTAATAAGATTAGAATATGGAGCGTTTGTCCGTATACCCAGTACTGTGGAGACTATAAGCGAACGCGTTCATAGTTTTTTTTTCTCTTTCTTCTTTTTCCCTCCCGTAGAATTTTCACTATTGTTCAATATGGAATTCTCACTGTATGGACCGATCCCCAATATTGAGCGAGCGAATAGCGCAAGTCTGGCCAAACAACTTCGCGAAAGAGGAATTCGTCCAGCCAGAGCCTTACAATCACTTCGAGCGCAAGCTCGTAATTTTAACGCAAATTTAAATCTTGCCCAATCGCCGTCAGTAGTAAGCACCCCGAGAAGAATGCCCAATTACGAAAATTTATCTGAAGCTCCAGAGTTGACCGCGATTCCTGACAATAGAATTTGCCAACAGATTTCCTTGCCCCCTTTAGCTCATAACCAAGTACAAGAAAACTTCATTCCTTGCCCGCCAAATACTGTTTACGTTGTTCGAGACCAGTCATGTAGCGTAGCTAATTGGAAAATTACTTTTGACGGCTCTTCCAGTTCGGAGGTTAGAAGCTTTTTGATGCGGATTGACGAACTGAGCGAGTCCAGACGTTTTCCCAAAAACGAACTTCCCAGAGTACTTACTGAACTGTTAAGTGGAGAAGCCTTGACGTGGTTCCGTCAGTCATGTCGGAACGTTTCGGATTGGAATACCCTGAGAAAGTTAATGATTGACAGATTCGACGATCCCTCGAGACAGTGGCAGCGTAAACTCTCCATTGTAAATCTGAAACAAGAAATTAATGAGCCTGCTACTTCTTTTATTGGACGCGTTTTATACGAGAACGGAACCTTAAACAATCCTTTTCTCCCGGTTGACATCCTAACTACATTGCGCCAGGGTCTATTACCGAAATATTCTCCTGCTGTTTTGGCAGCTGGATCAGATACCATAGAAGGTTTAGAAAAGGCTTGTAGAGAATTTGATCTTATTTATGGTACTTCTTCACGTTCCCCCGTTCCTGCCAACAAACCATTTTATCGAGCGAGACGAAACACCGCGGTCGGAATCGTTTCTTCTACCAAGAACACTGCTAAACAGGATTCTGTTTGTTATAAATGTGGCAGGAAGGGTCATTTCCAAAGAGATTGTTATAGTCGAGTTCCCTCGACTCGCCCATCAGCTGTTATTCCCCGTAACACCTCAAATCCTCCGGTGGTAGTAGATGTCTCTCGTCCTCCACCCAATATTTCCAAATCTGCTAACAAACCGAAATTTGTAGGAAGCCGTCCGCCTGGTTCTAAGTCAGCTGGATTATCATCTATTTCTTTCATCCCCTCTGCCGAATCAGCTAAATCAGAACGCGAGAAATGGTTGAAAAGTGTGGCTCTTTTCTTCAACACACTAGAGGTACATAAACTCGATTCATCCTTAGGTAGAGACGGTCGACCATACATTGATTTTCGAATTTCCCAATTAACTTTCAGAGGATTATTAGATAGCGGAGCTGTTATCTCCGTGTTAGGGCGCCACGCCCACAAACATTTTCTTTCACGGGGGGCGGAATTAATGCCTTCTCCCGTGCGCGTTGTTACCGCCGATGGTACCGTTCACAAAGCCGTCGGTCAAATAGAACTTGAGGTGACTTGCAACAATAAAACCGATACGATTTCCTTTGTAGTTCTTCCTTTAATTGAACCAGCCTTCATTTTGGGAGTTGATTTTTGGAAAGCATTCAATATAGCTCCCCAGTTATTTGGTCAATCAGGTCACCCTTCAAACAGATCGTTAGCCAGTATTTCCGTTCTTTCCGGCCCAGTCCCATGTTTAAATGACATGTCCCATCTTTCAGAGTCACAGTTGAAGGAACTTCAAATAGTACAAAATAGTTTTGCTGAAATTTCTGCTGAAGCCGTAGGTTTAGGTAGAACTCCCCTCGTCTCTCACGAAATTATCACTCAGGGTGAGCCTGTAAAACAACGCACATACCCTCAATCCCTTCCGAAGAAATTAATAATTAATGCAGAAATAGATAAGATGCTCGAATTAGGTGTAATCGAAAAATCCAACAGCCCGTGGAACAACAATGTGCTGGTAGTTACCAAGAAATCAGGTGAACACAGATTCGTTCTCGACCCCCGATTATTGAACTCTGTAACCCGTAGTGATTCGTATAGTCTTCCTTTCGTCAACCGTATTCTGGATCATTTACGTGATGCTAAATTCCTCACCTCCCTCGACCTTCATAAAGCCTTCTGGCAATTGCCTCTGCACCCCGATTCTAAGTGCAAGACTGCATTTTTCATCGAAGGAAAAGGAAAATTCCAATTCAACCGCTGCCCGTTTGGTCTCAAGAACATTCCTAGTCAATTACAACGCCTCATGGACACCCTATTCGGCTCAGAATTTGGAGGAAGAGTATTTTGTTTCATGGACGACATTTTGGTCGCAAGTCCCGATTTCCAAACTCATTTATCCGACCTGAGGAAGGTTCAGGCCATTCTGAAGGAAGCTAATCTAACCATTTCCCTGAAAAAGTCAGTATTTTGTAAGAAAAGTCTCCGTTTTCTTGGACATGTTATCGACGAACACGGTCTTCGTTCTGATCCTGAAAAACTAACCGCCATGAAGCTTTTTCCTACTCCAAAATGTAAAAAGGATGTAAGATCATTTCTAGGTCTCACTGGATACTATCGTAGATTTATTAAAGATTATTCTAAAATTGCCGCTCCCTTATGTAAACTCACTGGAGGTAGTCGAAAGAACAAGTCTTCAACCCCTTTTGTATGGACCCCTGAAGCCCAAGAAGCGTTTGATTCCTTAAAGAAAGCCATGATTACTGCGCCATGTCTGAGACCTCCCGATTTTAAGGCGCCCTTCATTATCACATGCGACGCATCTGCTTACGCCATTGGCGGAGTGCTTAGCCAAGAAACTGATGGTCACAACCAACCCGTGGCGTATTTTTCCCGCAAACTTAACAAAGCCGAAATCAACTACTCTGTTACTGAAAGGGAACTGCTCGCTGTATTAGATGCTATTCACCACTTCAGAAGTTTCGTAGAATGTGCCAAATTTACTGTGGAAACTGACCACTCTAGTCTTAAATGGTTGCGTACTCTGGACAATCCTAGTGGTAGATTGGCCAGATGGGCTACCCGATTAGCTCAATATGATTTCGATCTAGTTTACCGTAAAGGCAGCGAAAATGTGGTCGCTGACTCCTTAAGTAGAAACCCAGTATCTTCTTTGAAATTCCCAGAGCCTTTCATTGACGTTTCTGACCCCTGGTATAATAAATTATTTCACGGCTGTTCCGAAAATCCACAGTCATTCCCCAGCTATACCATCGTAAATGGACATTTGTATCGAAAACGAATAAACGATAAACGAAAACCCGATAATTACATTTGGTCGTTAGTAATTCCTGCTAGTGAAGTCCCGCAATTAGTTCTAGATTACCATGCTGACAAGGAATCGTGTCATTTTGGTGTAGTCAAAACGTTTCATAATTTGGTAAAAAATTTCTTTTGGAAAAATATGAAGAAAAGTATTAAGGATATTATTAGTAAATGTGAACTGTGCAAAGCATATAAAGTAAGTAACTCCGGTGCCTTAGGTATATCTTCATGTCCAAAACGTCCTGTTGCCCCTTTCCATACGATTTCAATTGACATCGTAGGTCCCATGGTAACTTCCACTGAAGGTTTTGTTTATATGCTGACAGTGGTAGACGTATTTTCAAAATACCTATTCGTATGTCCCCTTAGAAAAGCTACTACTGGGCACATTATAAAATTCCTTCGTGAATCGGTGTTTCTCAAATACAACATACCTCACACGATCATACTCGATAACGGGCCTCAATTTACCTCAAAGTTGTTCAAAGATTTTTGCGATTCATTTGGCGTGTCACAACTCTTTTACAATACTTTTTATACGCCCCAAAATAACCCAGTCGAAAGATATCATTTAACCCTAGTTACTGCTCTTGGTATATTGGTGGAAAACAACCATAGATTATGGGCTCAAAAGTTGCCAGCTATTGTTCATAACTTAAACACGTCTGTAAGCTTAGTAACGAATTATACCCCCCACTACCTAGTGCACGGTTTTGAGCATATACGGCATGGATCCTTCTACAAATCCCTCTCGGCCAATCCTTCATCAGAAGAAGAACCTTTAGCTAGTAGATTAAAAACTTTCGATGAGTATGCTCGAATCCATGAAGAAGTCTCTGATGCTATAATAGCCGCTTTTAAAAAACATGCTGTTCGCTATAATTTGCGTCGTTCAGAAAGATTATTAAACGAACAAGACGTAGTATGGAGACGTAATTTCGCTCAGTCTGATAAGGCAGCGTACTTCTCAGCTAAGCTAGCCCCTAGATTTATAAAAAGTATAGTGTTACGCAAAATTTCTAACAATGCCTATTTGTTGGCTAATGAAGATGGAACTCAAGCTGGGAAGTTCCACATCAAAGATATATTAAAAACTAATTAGGAAACCCTTGTCTTATTGATCTCTCAGTTGAGGATCAATCGATCGTCTGTAACGTATTTTGTATGTAGTATATAGGTATAAAGCAAATATATTAGTTAAATTTTTTTGATAGCGATGACGTTGAAGTGCAAAAGAGAGAATAATACATTGTCTTTTATTAGGCTAATACATATTGCCTAAATTATGGTCATCGCTACCTACTATGTATATATTATTATTATTAAGATATTTCTATGTGTGTGTATATAAATGTATCACCCTCATAAGTATTGTGTTCCCCTAGAGTATAATAGTTCATTGGAAAGAGAATCTGTGTTTCACCATCTGTTCATATTATTTAATTTCAATTTTTTCTATGTACCTTTTTATGTTTTCCGTCGACTTAGTATGATCAAGTTTGTATGTATGTTTATAGAATGTTTGCGAATGAATGACGTATGCTTTAGGCCGGCCTATGATTGGAAATAGAATAAATGTAGTAATGAGTGAAGTCGATCGAAGCATATATTTTTAAACTTATAATTAATTGCCTTGTGGAAAGCCCACGTTCTCCTTCCTAACGTCCGTCAAAAGACTGTAATATTGTAAGTACAAAAATAGCTGTAATTATCATTCTAGTTGAAATCCTGTATTTAATAAATAGATAAGTATGATTCGATAAGTTGTTTATTGGTCAAAGGTTCTTCCCAGATTCTAAACCTGACCAAACATAGTAATCATAGTACAAGAATCAAATAACCATTGTAGTTTAAATGAGAATCTGGGTGGCGTCTAATTAAATTGATTTTTTTTTTGTATAATGTCTCATAGTCTCACAAATATAAAATGTTGAAAACTGCTGTTTGTAATGTACCATGCTCCGTGTACCTACCTAGGTATATTGGATATTCTATACTTATTGTGCCAAATATAGATTCAATAGGAGGTCATTAACCTACCTCATGGGCGATCGTCCTCGCTTTGTATCTAGGTCAAGGTATGACCGACTGTAAGTAATACTGATGATGTTACGAATACTTTTGTTACCAACTAATATTCTTAGTTATTGAATATATAAAATGTTTCTTGATATATGCTGTGTTAAATTGAGCTCTTTTAAGATAAATAGTTTATAAAAAGCATATTTATTTTCCATGGAAACTAAAAATAGTCATTGTGTTTATTTATATTGTTTATGTTATGTCATTTTATTTTTTTGTTTGTGCGAATGGATATCTGATCAATATCATTCGTACGGTGGAAATTTATTCCACGGACCAACGTTGAGTCGTTAGGTCACCGACTTGTGAAGTCATGTTTTGTAAACCTGGTCTTTTTGAATTTCTACATTCAAAAGGGCCACACGCTATGCGTGATGCTGTACGTTCTGCTGGACAGAACTGGAAATAGATCTCTATGTCAACAGGAGACTAGCCTTATTGCCATGACCTCTCCGTTGTCAAATCTATGAGATACTCCAACGTTATATTCACTTTTGTGTATCTTGTTCGGGAACTTTCGGTAACTAATTAAGAGATTGCCATCACTGGACCTGTATACTTTAGAGTCATTTTTTTTTGTTATGTAAACATGTCACTTTTAAGTGTATGTATGTGTTGCGCAACACCCTAATATGCGCTCTGCGCTCAGCTGTGATTGTATATATGAATATGATCTGGATGTACCTCGTTACATTTCAATGTGAATTTTAATCATTATTTATGTCCATAGTAATTGTATCTATACGAGGTCTCCAACTTAAAATCTTCTCTATTGTTTAATTGTCTTGGCCGTGTTATCGGAATTCACGAGAACCGTGCTTCCTTTTGTGCCGAGCCTATAACTTAAAGTTATGTATTTTCTAGTTAATTATATATTGTCAAAATGTCGTAATAATTTTTGTTTGTGTCCCGTCTGTCATCTGACCCGAAATTGTCGTCTTCAGCAATAGCAGAAGCACTAAACTCGAGTCAGGCCTCAGCGGCTTAATTAATTAATTTTCTGTACTTAAATAATTAATTTTCTCTGTCATCCACTTCCCAACAAATTGTATTAATTTTCTTGACCAATTTTTCGGAAGCCAGGTGTGAGCCTAGCCCTCCCAAGCGTCAAGCCCCCCTTTTTCTATTATTGTAAATTTTCTCTGTGTATAAAAAGGTTAATTCCTAACTATATTTTCTGTAATATGTATATTCATGCTTGTATGTCCTCTGTGGTCTGGTCAAACCAGGGTCGTATTCCGCGCAAGCGATTTACCTCTCATTACAGATCAGGTCGCAGTGGTGTATGTATTCGTATGTATGTTTTCAAACAAATTCCCTTCATGCATATGTACAATGTACTTTGTATTTCAAATATTTTTCTTTTACTTAATAATCTGTGCCGAATAATATCGTTGTCTCCCTAAAGAGATCAACTCTTTCGAATCAGATTTTCTCTCTTCTTTTTGTCAAATTGTAAAGTTCTTTACTGTTCAAAATATTAGAAATCTTTATCCCACTGTACTGTTAACTTCTATACGGATCTATTCGAGATCTATTTCCAACAGTTTTTGGTTATACTTTCATAACATGCAAATTGAGTGTCCATTTAATGTTCAAGTATTCACTGACACTCGTGAGATAAATAATGTTAGAATTTCGTATTGGCACCTAACATCTGAAATTAGTATATTATCCCTTGTTATTTGTATCGCTATAGGGGAAATGTACTAGTAATTGGCCCGCCTATATTGGCGATTAAAAAAAAAAAAAAAAAAAAATATTTTTTTGTTGTAATTTTTTATATGGAATCCATACTTGCTGTTGTTATGTATTGTATGCTTGTATTCTTTCAGATGTGATGGTTGATTTCTGGGATGTGTCTCATCATGCCTTCGTGATTGCCTTTTCTTTCTTACTGAGATGTTCTTGTGTTAAACTTGCTCACGCTCAGTTTAATTTTAGGAGGGGGGAAATGTCGTGTCTCATAAAGACCCGACGTTGTTTTAGCCTTCAATCTGCACCTAAATTCAGCACGGTCCCTTCATAGATATGCGCCCGAGTTGGTTACAATTTAAATGTATTCATATAAACCATTCTCCACTGTAGTTCTCGATCTATCGGCCACATTTAGTAAACGGACCCGCTTCTCGAAAGAAATCCCTCTGCCGTTCTCATGTTTAATCGCCGGTCATTTCATTGCTTGGTTCCTTTTGACGAATATGCCCGCTTTTGCACTGCTCGCGTAGATTATCCCCGCCCCTAGAAGTCGGGCCTATTCCATTTTCGTTTTGTAAAATCACTCTTGATTTACGATCTCTACTAACAGGACGCGCTCCTGTCGTTACGACCATGTATCGAAATGGTTATAATCGAGAAATTATATTTAAATCTTCATGTGAATAAATCTATAATAACAGTGATGGAATTAATTAGTGAGCCGTGATTTGTGCTTTATAATAACATAATAATCAATCTTTTACTCTCACTTAATTAGTGCTGGCGTGGGTCGTGTTTCCCGCCATATTGTTTTTGTTCCCGCTCCTTTGATTGAACCGTTAGGAAATACGAATTGAAATTCAACCGAACTCATAAACATCTTGTTCCGCACCTGTGACTCTTGTTTTCATTGTTCAGACCATTCAAAAGTGAACTACTAATATATTATACCTAGACTATCCTTGTGCCGAAGGCAAGTTCATCTCGAATCTTACGAAACTTTTTCAACTTCGATACCAGCCGCTCCCAGAGCCGTTGCTTGTCTTGGACAAGCAAAGTAAAGGATTACTTTACCGTCTACATGATGCCTACTCCGTTTCGAACCTGATGACCGCCTCCTTCCCTTCGTGTCTGGGCCCTAGCTTTGAACTCTTCGAAATCTACTACACGACGACCAGACGTAAGACTACATCTATCTTGAAGACCACCTTTTCGTCCGGATTCGATCACGACGTACATACATATTATCGTACCGTAAAAGGCAAACACATCACCTGGAAATCTTCTCCTCACATCGACCAAATTCATGTCATGTAAGCAACTATTTTATATCAAATTTTATTGTCTTTTTTTTTTTACCTTCAGTATAGAAGTAATGTTCCTAGGACTGTACCCCTTGTCAATCAAAATCCATAATAATATATTGATTGTGTGTAATATAACATTTAGCTTTTTGATTTGATATCACCTATATTTTCCATTCCACATTCAAGGACCTACTGAATGCCCTATAATAATAGATTGCATCATCTTAACCTCAACACCAAGCACCTAGATGACTACTTATACATAAGAACAATCCGACCAGGATCTGCAAATCTATATATAAAACTTAGAAGAGTCCGAGTGACCACACCCTTTACTATCTATTGCAATATTATATATCATTGGACATAAGAGTATATCACAGCAACCCATCTCGGTTGTTTGTATTTTCCCTTCCCTACTGGACACCCTGAAGATCATAAAGGAAGATACTAATCTCTCCTATTTATTAAGAAGTCTCCGCTCATTAAGAGTCCTATTCTTTCACATAGAGATGCTAGCCAGGCAGAAGTATAAACACAACAGAAGAAAGTATATTTGTACAGTTTTTCCTTCCGAGGACTAATCTGATTTTCCCCTCTTTTCTCCCTTTTCTTTTTTTGTTAACCAAATGTTGTTGTCCCCAAAAAGGACACGGCAGTGGGAGAAGGTCATAAACGCTGCGCAAGATCGAGCGCAATGGAGAGCTTTTGTTGCCTCCCTATGCCCCTAGATGGGGTTCAAAAGGATATTTGATTGATGTACCTTCTACATATTAATTTCATTCATTTAATGGTGGAAATAAGAGCATTACTCTTATCGTCCAACAATCATTTGGGATTCAACACATGTCAGTGCCATGTCCTGTCCATATTCTCCCCAAAATGATATGAGTATGAAGTTATAACATGAAAATTAAGCCATTCATTGATGAATAAGCCTTTGATCGGCAAATTCCATCACAAAGTGATGGACGACCCCTTGTCTGATATAAATGAATGTGTAGGTATGATGAACCTTTTCTGATAAATATCATCAAATCCATAATTTGAATTCATCATCATATTGATATTCTATAAGTAGGTACCATTATTCATTGGGTTAAATAAATCTTTTTCAAAGTATTAGAATACGATCTGCCACTTAAAATATTTCGATTGTAACCGCGCCAGTCGTGATAACTTTGTTTGTAATACTTTATTGTCTGAAATATTGAAATGTTTGGGAATTTCACCCCCTTGAACAGGTGTCTACTCGATGGGGTGGTTAATTACTTTATTGACAGTTCAAGACTTTCAAAAACCCCTAATTTCGTGAATACTCGCAAATTTCACAGTTTATTATTTCTTCAAGAGCAAGATTCAAGACAACGTAATAATACCTACTAACTGAACCGACAAGCTTCTTCCCGTCTCAAAACTAAGAATCGCTGTGTTAAGATATTAGCTGGGTAAAATTAAATTTTTAATTAAGATATTATTATCATAGTATATCTATCGTCCTCTAAAATATTATATGGGCATGTTATGAGGCAACCACAGGACAACATGATCCAGAGAGAACATTGAAACTCCAGCCAGGAGACCAGGCAGACCCCCGACACATAATAATAATATGTAGTTGTCGAGCATGGGACCTCAAGGAATGCAAAGTGGAGCCAGAGATGGCGTTCAATAGAAAGTATTGGCGCAATAGGATAAGGAGAGCCGACCCCATAATGGGACAAAGGCGAGGGCGAAGAAGAAGTGTATCGTCAGCTCGTGATATAAGAAGATATAAATTAAATAACACACCGATTTTTGTAGGTACTGCTTTGTACTACTGTACGGGTCGTGGGCTCGATCTTTAAAAAGCTTAAGAGAAAGAGAAACAAGAGCTCTCCACGGTTCTTGATCTCGATAATGCCATTCCAATTTTATTCTTTTAAATAAATATATTATTTTCCAATCATTTTTAACGGCACTTTAAACTTTATATAACAATACTACAAAGTAAATTTAATAATACCTATATAAGTACTGCAGCCCGATTCACGGAAAAGTTTAAGTCTAAGTTCGAACGAAGTTCGATTCAAACTTTTGTGAATAGGGCTGCTGGTAATAATAATTATTGTAGGCGGCGACTATCTACAGTCTATGTACCTATTCACGGAGGGTTTGAATCGAACTTCGTTCGAACTTCGAACTAAACTTACACTTAAACTTTTCCGTGAATCGAGCTGCTGGTTAAAGAAAAATAGTTTATAGCATTTCAGTTCATATTGTTTAAGTCAGAACTGTAGATAAAGCTGGCTTGGCCGTGTGGGCGTATATCCCACGGTAATTGAATATGAAATTCTTTTCTACAATATGGAAGGGACAAAAAGGCGAGTTACGCCAAAGCTAAAACAATGTGACCATTTTCCGCGGATCCATGTACAAAATACTGGCAAAAGCTGAGAAGATTCATAGTAAAGATGATCAGATCAAAGGTTCTCTGATGTTGGTGATCCTGAGTTGTTAAAACAAATCTTACACTTATTGTACTGCGGTTCTTACTCTTTAGGACGTTTGCCTGTAAACAATTTCCCCAACCACAATAATATAAGTATTAAAGTATCTCCAAACATTATACATAAGTAACTTACAATATCCATTCAAACTATTAAGAATTCAGATTATTTTTTATCGTATAATTTTCTCGCTTTATTATTTACTCAAGTGTTGTAGTTTCAATCTTCATACTTAAATAATACATTTGGCAATCTTACAAGTATCTTTCGAATTGTTTCTCACAAGAAAAAAAGAAATAAATGGGATTATTTTTCTTCTAGTGTAGACTAAAACAATAATATATCCCTGCAACACCCCTAGTAAGTATAAAGCCTACATTATATACCTAAGGAGTATTATTACTTTCTGATAACAGGATTAGAGAATTTTCTGCTGCTGTTTTCCCCTCGGCTTACAATAACGCCCTGTGGTTTTTTGGCAAAGAAACAATTTTATAACGCGCGCACGTGTTGCGCAAAATACATTTTTCGCTTCGCTTTATAAGATGTTTGCTCCGATGAAACTAAGTAATGATTAAAATGGTTAAATTACAATAAAATTATTAAAACAAGTTCTGGATGAGACCTTATATCAAAAAAACATTGCTTTGTTTTAATTTAACAATCACAAACAGGCCAAATCACCCGATGTCGGATTTTCTAGGGGCCGAAGTCAAATAAAATGGCCGTCACCTGTGTTCCCATGGTAACAAAGTACAAACGTTGTTACCATGGGATCAGCGACTGACGATACAGTTGGCTTAGTTTCAGCTCCTGTCCTGTGCTATAAGGAACAGTTCTAAGTACTGTTTATATTTGGGTTTATTCTAGTAATAACGTTGAATACATCAAATATACAACAGGATGATAATATGCCCATGCATCTTTATGCGTTGAACTCATGTTTTTTGAAAAACAATGAAATGAAAAATAAAATGTCAATTAATCGATATTATGACCATTTTTTTTTATCAAATTTATTTAATAATTTGCTACTCGTTACATTTTTTTAGGCTACACCACCTCACATGTTCCCTGCCCTTGCTCTTTTTTCCTGGCATTTTCTTTCTTACTATTATCATTCTTTTTAGGGTAGCTGGATTCCTTCTGGTGATCCATGAATCTTTACGCTCGCTGATTACAGAACTCAGACAGTACCTACTTTAAAAAGGTTCAATTCACCGTACTTATTAAACTTCTTCTTCTTCTTGTACCGTATCAGGTCTCCCCGACATTGGCAACCAACCATCTCGGTCTCGCGATTATTAAAGATTAATGATAAGCCATGATATCATTAATTTCTTTAAGCCCAATAAGAAACTTAAGCCCATAAGAAATGTTTATTTGAAATAAAAAAAAAACCGGGATAGTTTCATAAAATTTAAAACTTTCGACATGATTTTTTTTTTTAAAAATACCAGACATTTATTGTATCATAAATTGTGAAGTCAGTTTACGACATCCAGTTTGGCTTCGAACAATTCCAAAAGGTTGAGTAACAAAATTTGACTGTTCTTAAATGGTTTTATTTGAAGTATTCTATGAAGTACCTTCTGAAATTCCTGTAATAAAAATTTCAGAATATTTATTCAGAAAGTACGAACGTGGTGTCGGCAGTGAAAAACAGGTAAAAGTGAATGTGTTATCGCATGAAATATGAAAGCCGCCGCTCTACGACTTTATCTTCCTTTCCGCATAAAGCCAGTTTTGAAAGTCAAATACTTAAACAAAATTAAATTTAGTTTTGTGAAATAAAATCCTCAAATTATTTACTCGGTAAAGTTTATTCAATCAAACCTTTAATGTTTACAAATGGGAAGACCAAAACTATTATGCTCTGGTTTTCTAAAAAGTAATGTAGTGACCGTAATATGGTAAACAAAATATTTTTAACACACGGTTAAGTACAAAGCATATCTCATTCATTGCAGGCAGTAAAAGTAATGAAAACGCGAAAGAGACAGGTCAACGTATACGTGTAGTATCATTAAGCGTCTTCTGAATACGCGACTACGAACGACGCTATACGCCGGCGCACCCATCACCACCATTGTGGGGAGGAGATGGATTTGGCTGGGACATGTGTTAAGGATGCCGAATGACAGTTGGCCGATGGGAGCGCTGTTCTTCCTCCCATCAGGGTCCCGAAGACGAGGAAGATCCTCTCACACTGCGTTCCGCTCCTTCGAAGCAGAGCTGAGGGATTTGGATATGGTGTGGGAGGAGGTCATAAGCATTGCGCAAGATCGAGCGCAATAGAGAGCTCTTGTTGCCTCCCTATGCCCTTGAGTGAGGTGTAAAGTGAGAATTGTATTGTATTGTATTGAATATACGACTATGTAAAAAGGTAAATACTGTTTGCATAGACACCTTTCTAGTGAGGTTATTCACATCTGTATTACAGCCGTTATATCACGGTATAGCTGTCATTGGAAAATAGAGCTTAACATAATTGTTCTAATTCGGCTATATTCGTACGGAACCATTAATTTATTCGTGGGTTGTATTAGCACATACAATCCCAGTCCTTTCATATCCCGAACACAAAGATCTCTTTCATTTATATCCCACCCGACTAATATCATAAGTTGGGATTAGGCGCCTACATTAATTTGTTGTAAAGCCGATTCGTTAAAAATTCATTTCGTTGTAGCTTCGAACCTTGCCAGATCTAATATCGGTAACATATTCAGGTTTTAATTTATTTCTCGGTTTGACGTTTTGAAGTTTCCTAATGTCACAAAGCTGGGAGTCAAGGGTTCGAAATCTGTCCAATTCAATTTTTTATGTTGGCACATGAATTTTCTAATTAAGCTTGGAATCTTTCATAAGAATATGTCACAGATTATTCTAAAAATGCTGTAGGTAATGAAAGTCGAGTCAGTGCGAACACTCATAACTCGAGATTGGCTAAACAGATTCATCCGATGTTTGATTTATTGGATTCTTCTCCGCTCCGGATAATATGTTGTGAGGTTATGCCGTTTGACATTGAAAGTATTTGTTGGTTTATTTTATGAACGAATATTTTTTTTACCATGATGTTTCAGAAATCAGTTTTTCATTTTTTGAAAGAATAATTATCGTACGAAGATGTTTAACGAAGTTTGACGGGACAGCTTGTTAAATATAAATGAATGTCGGGTTAGTGCGAACACTTATAACTCGAGATCGGCTGAACAGATTCTTCCGATGTTTGATTTATTAGATTCTTCTCCGCTTTGGATAACAGATTAACTAATAAAAAGTTGAAAAATGGAAGTCAACAAAATTATCGGACGCATTTAAATGTGTACACAAGACAAGGTAGAAAGTCTGGGCGCGCATAATATTCTCGCGTTTTCTCGCTTGAGCTTTGAATACGAATGAAATATGGATGTTTAAGACATGTTTTAATGCAATTATTTTACTAATTTTACTCCATAGAATTAATTATTTACCTATTTTTGTTTCTGGGGGCACAGTGTACATTATGCACACATGAACGGCCGCCTCTGGTTAAGACCACAGGTGACAGCGTCTGTCGGGAAAGCTAGTTCGTTATAAATAAGAAAGCCTATACAAATATCTACATTTTTATGATAATGATTCTTACAATAAGTGCACTTTTTTCTAGTGGCTGCCACTTGTAACTACCTAAGTTCGTTATGATTTTTTGTTAATCCTACGTTGTCGGATAAACTGATAGTTTTGTAAAGAAACGAGATAAATCAAACTGGATTTTGACTTATGTGTATTCATAGGAAAGGAACCGATAATACGTCGCCACCACGGAAGATTATCTTTTACTTTTACTATCAAATTCGCAGCATTATTGAAACACCAGTCAGGATATCCCAATCGGAGATAACTCTTGTGAATTCTTCCACATCATCAACTGCTCAGCTAACCAATAATTAATTATTCTACGGTTAATTTCAAGCAAATCTCCGCGATGCTCTAACTATATTTTTAATCAGAAAGGTAAGTCGAACTTTCTGTGAAATTTTACAAACCTTTTCTCTACCTAATAGCTCCACGGTAAAAATGTCTGACGTATGTCATCACAACAGTGATAAATAATTATTATAATAATTGTATGAGATGCGCGAAAATTCCTATAAAAAAATTAAATTGAACATTTTTCCAAACGGAGTATTAAAATCATACTCTAGAAGCTTGACTTATTTAAGGGTATCAATTCAATAAAAACAACGTCGCGGTACCTCTATTACGGTAACTATAGCGGTGTTTCTCCGCTAATTCTTTTAACATTAAGAGCCGGTTTCATAAAAAAATAAAGGAGACTTCTTTATGTTTCCTTTAAAAAATAACGCGTTTCATACCAACAAAATGGCATTTTTAACCCGAATTTATATCAAAGTCTCTTTATTGGCACTAAAGTCGACTTTACTGTAGTTCAATCTTTTAGTACCTACCGGAGTTCAAAGAAAATTTCGTGGCGCTTTAACTGTCACAAATTATGATCACAAACTATACAAATGTATACGGTGACACTGTGGACAATAATGACCGAAATGGGGTGGAAAACATGGCAAAACGGGAAGTATATTATGATTTTACTGATTTAATTTACTAATTCGTAAACCATAATAATAAATTAACAACAATAACGACAGATTGATGCTTTATTGAGAAACGAAATTGATAGATTAACAAAAATTCCGCGAAAATATTAGTAAACAACCTATTAATTCCATTGATTTCCGTGGTAACACTATCAACTGCTACCAACTTTCAAATATTTTTTTTTATGAAACGCGTCAATTTAAAGGATGCTTTAAATTTTAAATGTTCCTTTGGCTAAAGAGTTATTTAGTCGCTTCTGTTGAAACCGGCCGTAAATTTATACAAACTTTATTCGGTCTTCTTTCACATTAGTGTTATCATTACAGATATTATGTACATAGATCGTATTATTGTCTTTGACACTGGTTTATTAATGAAGTTGGTTGTCTATTCAATCAGATGATAACAATAGTTAACTTGCATCTCGGATAAACTAACAAGGATTCTACAATAACGAAACCTTGCTCAAATAGAAACTTAGTTATTTCAAGTGTGAATAATTCCTATTAAAACTTTATGCACAGCTGAAGAGTAAAAATAATCATAGTAACTGATCGTGTAGTGTAAATAATTAATCAAAAAACAAAAGCTTTAACAAAGTAAGCAGGTAGGTTAATTGATAGATAAGTTTGTTAGTATTGTTAAGACCTCATTACTGTGGTGAAGCTGATTGCTATTTTGAAGATTTTTGCTTTTGTGAGTTGATGTGTGACCTTGCCTTACCTTTTTTTTTAATTTTATTGTTGAACCTACCATTGAAATGTTTGCGTACATTTAGGTTCATAAGGGGGCAAAATGGCTCTGGATCTTTTATAGTGTCGATGTCCTTCCAAACTATTACCAAAACTCTCAGCTATGTTTCGAAGGAACAGAACAGAATTCTTAAGACCTATTATAGCTATAAATATTTATTTTATGTTCTCCATTTCGATAGAAGTGTTGTGCTTGCATACATTAACGGCCATACCGTCGTTAGCGATGCGCTGTACCCTTCTAATTAATTTGAGGCACTTTGTTTCAAAAGCGGAAATATTGTCTATTATTTTGAATTCATGTTGTAAAGATGAAACCTGTATATAGTGAATTATAAACAAAATAAATAAATTTATGATAGGCACTATCATTATATTTATTACTAGCTTTCCCGACAGACGTTGCCCTGTGGTCCTAACCAGAGGAGGCCCGTTCATAATGCGCACTCCGCTCCCAGAAACAAATGCACATAATTAATTCGATTGAGTTAAACTAATAACATAAAAATATTTCTAAAACATCCATATTTCATTCGTATTCAATGCTCAGGCGGGAATAACGCGAGAATATTATAATATACGCGCGCATCATTCTACCTCGCTTATGAAGTTTCGATGCTGCGTGTGAACATTATTTGACAGTGTCCGATAATTTTGTTCACTGTATGAACATTTCTAAAACGCCCGAAACGGTGGAGTAAGTGGGATGGGCTACTGTAAGAGCGGCAATTACATTTGCGATAATGAGAGGGAACTACGGTCAGGTTCAGTAAACAATAATTTTGTTGTTATAGCGTCGCAGGAAATCCGTTCCATACTAACTTTAATGTTTTTTTTTATTTCTTATCCATTTTTCAACTTCTATTCGTTATTCTGTTATCCGGAGCAGAGAAGAATCCAATAAATCAAACATCGGAAGATCTGTTCAGCCGTTCTCGAGTTATAAGTGTTCGCACTAACCCGACTTTCATTTATATTATAAGATTACTAACATAAGTATTTAGATAGGTCCGTACTTACATAAGAGAATTTTAAAATGTACAATGTGATACATAGTTTGTTCATTTATTCAACCTTGATTTTTGGAAAAAAATATTTTTTGTCATATTGTGTAGGCTATCAAATTAAATAACAAAGATTTATAAAAAAAACAACCAATTAAAAAACTGAATAATAATTGGACCTATATTTTTTTTAAATGTTGTTGCTGAAATAATAGAAAAATAACAGAACAATTAACAGACCTAAAACCTTTCATTTAATCATGCGTGTTCTTCATATTCTCGAGATGAAATCCAAAAAAAAGACAACAAACAAACTGTCAATATTATTTGTTCTGTGTGCTAAACAACAAACGTCATATTATCATTTTCTCCAGTTGATTGATTTCATACGTTTGACATTCATATTTTCGGCTCGTTTAACTTTCGTGGAATCGTTATGTTTGTGCCTGAATAAAAAAAAAATGTAATATGGCCGACATTTATGAAGGAAATGATATTTATATCCTGGAAGAGAGTTGCGTGTTGCGTAATTAATTATTGTTATTGTCTTTTATTACGCCAACCATACGTATAACGTTGGCTTTGCGTAATATATTTTAATATGGAGCCTTGCATGTGTTCCAGTATATCGTATGGTGTTTTCAGGGAATATCATTTTATTTCAGTCAACAAAACCTACAAAATATAGGATACCTATATAGTATAGGATATCTTTTTGTACTTTTTCATAGGCTTATCATGGTTAACTCATTCAATGTGCCTTCTTGGTGGAGTCAATTTAATCACTTACTCATTCTGATTCGTTGTATTTAGATATCTATACATATTTTATTTTTAATCTATTTTATCTATTTTCTCCACAGTTTTCATTCTTTTGTAATCATTGTCAGTATTATTATTATTGATTTATCCATGTTTTTTTATCACTTTATGGTTGTGGTAATTTTGTGAGCTGTTTGTTATTTTCTCAATTGTGATATTATATATCCAATCCAAATCCAAACTCCCTTTAGACCCCACTTAGGGGCATAGGGAGGCAACAAGAGCTCTCCATTGCGCTCGATCTTGCGCAACGTTAATGACCTCCTCCCACACCATGTCCAGATTCCTCAGCTCAATGTAAACTGTTTGATGCGTATGTGTTGCCCATTCTCCTGTATGGGTGTGAGTCCTGGTACCTGACTCTGGCCCAGGCACAAAAAGTATCTGCATTTAAAACGAAGTGCCTCAGGAGAATTTTGGGTAAAAGATGGTACCACCGCATCACGAACGACGCTATACGCCGGCGCACCCAGTGTGAGCCCGTCACCTCTACTATTATGTGGAGGAGATGGACTTGGCTGGGACATGTGTTAATGATGCCGAATGACAGTTGGCCGAGGAGAGCGCTGTTCTTCCTCCCATCAGGGTCCCGGAGACGAGGAAGACCCTCTCATACTGTGTTCCGCTCCTTCGAGGCAGAGCTGAGGAATCTGGATATTATATATACTGCCTTTCATTTGTAATAAATTTTCAATCAGCATTTTCTTACTTATATATTGTCATGCTTTGTAAAAATTCTCAAGTATTAATTTTCTATGTCTATTTATTGTGAACTTTATCGTTATTGTTATTTTAAATTTGTTTTTATTGATATTTTATAACTTGTTAAAGGCACAGTGGTGCCGTGTACATATGAATAAATAAATATTTAGTTGGTTGCAGAGCTGTGCGGTACTCGAGTACAAGTTCTCGTAGATTGTACTCTGAGTACTTTTGGTGTACTCGGTAGTCAGTACTCAGTCCACGAGTACATTTACTGAGCTTTTGTGTCAGTTTTGTCAGGTATTCGGTCTTAGAACTACTTATTCCGTATATGTTGATTTGGCATATCATACGGACCTTTGTTCCAAGGTTTCTTGTCTTATAGCCCTAAGAAGGGCTGTTATTGTTGGTTTTGCGATTTATATCATTCGCCATTTCACGTTCTCCTTTCTTGATTTTACTTGAATCCTCTTTGGATTATCTGCTTTCTCTCTCCCTTTTTGATAGAACTTAAGCCGTTATAACGTTACCCGGGAGTCCACCACGTGGAAGCGTCCTATCATTACACTCATTTTTTTAAAATGTACCTAATATTATTATAGTTATACACTTTTATTTTGTAAAATTTTGATTTCATGACTTATGCAGTTTTTTTTTGTAATGGTCGATTCAATTGCTCGCGATTTCATTATGTTTTGGCCTCACGTGCATAGAGGCGTGATATTTTCATGTGGTGACCCCATGGTCGAACCATGCGCAGAGCAGATAAAGATTTATAAAATATTTCCGTTTAATAAATCACTCATGTACTCGGTACTTTGTACTAGATAGGTACTCGAGTACTTCTCACTGAGTACTTGTACTTGAGTATATTTTGTGCGTACCTGTACTCAGTACTAAAGTATTTTTTGCCTGTAGGTACTCGGAACAGCTCTGGCTAATCGATTATTGCTGCTTAGTCGACTGCTTTCGTACATACCTACTCGTATAGCGTTCTGAAAGTCATGGCAAAATTTTAATGCCAATCATTTCCAATTTCACAACACAAACCTTTGCATATTCTGAAAGATGTCAACAGTGTATTTGGGTTCATTTGAAGTCAGTCCAGATTCATTAAAAAAATCTTTTAGATGTTTTCATTAATTATTTGTGTATTTTTTCTTAATATTGTAAGTAACAATGACATAAGAGACAAAATCAATCTTATAAATTCCGTCTGTAAATCGATTTCCCAAAAAACTCTAAAAAATCAAAGCGCACCTTTTATAAATTCTATATACCATACTACTTTGTCTAACGTTTTACTAAACAACCTGTATAAGAAAACATATTTTTCAAAATTATTTTTTTTAATATTATAGGTTCAAACAATTCATCGAATTTGTTTAGATATGTAGTATAAAACTTCCACGTAGATACCTTCTATCGGTTAGTGTTATTCTTCGAGTTTGGTTATTTCATATTACGCATGGTTACCAACATCAATGGTGCTTAAAATCAAATTAATCAATATGCACCACACTAAGAGGCAAAATATCTCCCTTTTCTCTTTTTTACACTTCAAAAATAAAATGATGATTTCCGTTCCGTTTCCATTTCAATGTTTTTTTGTCGCGGTACTTTTTAAAGGTGTGATGGCTTTCAAGAAACAAACCCTCATTAACTTTGAAGTGCTCCATCTTAAGAGAACGATGCTGAACAACACCAGCCAGGATATTATTCAAAACTCACCAGGAAATGATTTGGTGCAAATAATTATTATTAGAGAATAAATTTATTCGAGAAATTCTTCTATTGGAATTTTTCTTGGATATTTTGAGTTTCATCTCCACGGAATTTCAATATAATAATGTAGGGAGGGAATAAATGAACTGTCGATGCGAAAATTTAAATATAATATCTTGAAAATTAGAAAATATATTTAATGGTATTCATGATTTTGAAATATTGTTTGAATGTTTAATCACTTTATCGAAATATATTTAAAAAACATAGAGACAAAAAATCTTTTACTATCAATAAATGTGATTTATAGGATTACATACAGATCAATAAACTTGAACCCAAGAATCTCTTTTTCCTTTAGCTAAGTGTCATTAATTTCACTTTCTTAACATTATTTTGATTTTTAATACGTTTTTCTTTGGACCAGAATATTTTCATGTCTACCAGAATAGCATCAAAGGGTATACCCTCAATTCTTTACAAAGGATTCCTGGTTTATTTCCAAACGCGTCTGCATTAATCTGTTAAAAATTTCCTGTTTACTGTTAAATATGTCATATTTACTGGATCTGAACTGAACTGGAATTTTGACTTTCTACTGACAAAATGTGAGTAAAAAGGGGTACCTAAATACTAAGTATTTTTTAATGTAGGGAACTTTTATGTCTCAGTAACTACTACCCAAAATAAATGTAATAAGTCTTCATGAATGTTGAAACCCGTTGCCGAAACATCCAATGATACAAGTTATTTTTAATAACTTAAATCATATTCTGGCATCCTTGAAAAGATTACTAGAGAAATTGAAATACAATCATCATCACATCTTCATCGGTCCTTTTATAATTCTGAGGATCACATACCAGCTCCACTAGTCTGACCTAGAGCCCCCGGACTGCTGCCATTTGCAGGGCCTCCCATAATTAAATACAATAATTATTGGCAAGTTAATGCACAAATATTTTAATACCTATACCCTGATTAGTTTCACAGGCAAAGATCTTACATGATCGCAGGAGACAAAGAAACGCTTCTTCAGTTCGTTAATTTTAGAATAGATCCATCCATCCATGGCGCTACAACCCAATAACATGCCATCCATCCATGGCTTTACAACCCATCACATGCTTTCTGAAACAGTCGTTACCATTCCGCCAGTATCCTATTCCCACATACACAATCGAATCATCTCAACCTCGGTCTGCCAACACTTCTTCTTCCAATCGGGCTGCCAGTCCGTAGTTTTTTTAGTGTAGAGTATTCGTCCATTATCTCCATGTGTCCCAGCACTCCCAGCCAGCGGAGACGGCGTTAGAAGAGAAATCTTTCTTTTAGGAATCCTGTCAGAGGAGATAATGCCAACATATTTTGCCCTTTCAGTGTTGATATGTTTAAACAATAATTTGTTTCGGTGTAGAAACATGCACAAGTTTCTTCCACAGATAGTGTGGCTGCTGTTTTATATGTAATAATGACATAATATTTAGACTGTATTGTACATAATAATGTCTAGTAGTAGATATAATTCTAATGTATGTTGTAATGTAATTTCGGTAATAGTGTAACAGTGGGCCCTTTACCATTACACACCTAATTTATTTCCATTCGGTCTTATTAATTACTGCGTTTGGTCTAAAGTTTTGCCTGACTACTCCCCGACATTTATACAACTATGGTGATAAAATTTATTTATAGCAATTGGAACAATAATAACACACTTAATACCACATATTACACTACAATGTAAGCACCGCATTGTTAAGAAGTAATAATCTCACTTTGGGGATTAGATTAATATGAGATATCAGCAAAGTCTAAAGCTTAGTTTATGGCCTTATGTTGTGTTAAAAGTTTCCCACACTTTTGTGTGTTTCTAGGAGATATTATGTATGGCGTAATACGGTCGTGTTAAAATTTCATCACATTGTCTTATAACTTTCTAAGAGCGGAAAAGTCTTTAAATATTCCAGCCGTTTCATAAATTAAGTTCCTCCTTTCATCAGATCTTTTTACAAGTCTAAGTCTTTCAAGAAACAATGAAAACAAACAGCTTGAAATGAGCATCCGCTCGGTTGAAGAAATGAAGTAGCAAAGATCTTCTTACGACGGTATATCATGAATAATGTAAAAATGCTCTTTTAAATTATTTTAAGTTTATGATCATTTTTTAATCCATGTATGTATCGTTGCCTTCTTTTTCTTTATGCCGTGGCCTGTTTTTCAGTTAGAATCCTTTTTTATTTATTTATTTATTTAATAGAGATACCAACAGAACACTGAATAACACAAAGCAGTGCTCCAATAACAGGTATCTCCCACATAGCTTTTGTGCATAGTTAGGTTTATTGTCGTTGTTTTATATTTTTTTACCATTGTTTAACAATGTTCATGCATAAAATGGTTTTTCGTGACCGAGTTTCAGAGTTTGCTCAGTGTTTTTCCTCAGGGCTATCTTCAGATTATTGCGTGAGTGTGGCATCTCCGTGTTTTGTTATTGCTGAAACCAATCTTTGAAATTTGGATTATCAGTTTTCCATCATCTTTTATTTTTGCCTTGGCATTTTGGTTAAATGCACGTTATTGTCTGAGATTATATTATACTGAATGAACTACAATATAATAGATATTATGTAAAATGTCAATGAGGCTTACCTTATCGAAAGCTTTTGTAAAGTCCTTAGAAATATTTGTTTGATATTTTTCTTTGGTTGCTTACCGGTTATTTTTAAATATTCTTTCAGTTTTTGTGAAATTCGAAAGGAATTCTATACCTAATTAGAGTTTTTAAAAAATACCCACTGAATGTGGTAATGGAACGACTACTATTTTATGTATTACTAGCTGACCTGCCCGTCGAACTTCGACATAATCCAGAATAAAAATATAATTTCAACTTATTGCATGAATTAAATACAGTTCATGACATAAAAACTGAATTAAACTTATCTAATAATTTATTTCATTATGTACATAATGATTATTGTTGATTCGGACCCGGGATAAAGCTCGACGGGTCATAAGTTTGTAATAAAAACAATAAATTTCTCAATTAGATGTGAAACTTTAAAAAAAAAACAATAGATGGCGGTGTAGTAGTTTATAAATCACATGTGCTACACGTTACGTTATTCTATAATATGGTCTTGAAGGATTAGACGTTCGTCAAAACCAAATTTTACCGAATTATTATGGTAAGATATACCCACTGAATGTGGTGATAAAATTACTACTATTTTATGAAGTAAGTTCTAGTAGAAATCCTCGCTGCCTTACTCTTCTTACAATCTATAATAATAAAGGAAAGTGCCTGACTCTGACTGATTGACTGACTGACTCATCAACGCACAGCCCAAACGGCTAATCGTAGAGAAGTGAAATTTGGAAATCAGGTAGGTCTCAATACAAAACCTTCCACTAAGAAAGGATTTTTGGAAATTCCACCCCTAAGGGGGTGAAAATAAGGGTTGAATGTTTTTCAAAGTATGCGAATATCTCGGAAACTAGACATGGTACGAACTTGAGATTTGGCATATGAATTCTTCTATAGAAATGAGTGTTAGCGTATTTGGCAATTTTTCCAAAATTTAACTAAAAGGGACGAAAAAGGGCACATATAAAAAGGGATGATTTTTAAGTGCCTCCTAAAAAGTTTAAAACTGGTTTTATCGAAATTTCAAAAAAATGATTTCTTCAGAAAGAGTCAAATTATACTATTTCGTTTTCAAAAGATATCATTAATTAGAGGGTAGGGGGTGAGGGGCACTTTTCCAACGTGTATGTGTGTGTATCCGTCCCCTCTTTATAACTTTTGATTCGCTTGATGCACAGATCCTAAAATTTCAGAAACTATTGAATTCTTTAAGCATACAAAATTTGTATACTCAAAATTTTGAATTTTTTTTTCAGTCAGGGGTTATAAACCTTTGAATTTTTATTTAATTTTTCCATATATCTCGAAAACCATAAAATCTAGAACCCTAAAATTATGTATGTATATAGAAAAATACAATATCTAAAATATAATTTAATGAAGAAGTTCCAGCATTTCTCAAACTTTTTTTATAAAGAAAAATATTTTTTTTATGACAAATTTACGAGTTTCAGTGCCTATATTTCAGAATTTTATAAAAATATCGAAAAACGCCGAAACGCTACAACTAGATAATTTATTTTTCTATAAAAAATACATACATCATAGTAGTACATCTCAAACTTTTCTTAACAATTTTTGTAAAAATTTAATTTATTGACGACATCGTTTCATACAATAAACATACATACACCGCGAGCTGGTCCGGTGCAGCGTGTATGAATATATACGTAGGTAGGTATACCCAACCCAACCTACTTTCTCCAATACACGTGACGAAACTATTGCGTAATCTATAATAATAATAATATAGTTTTGAACTAGCCGACCCGTCAAACTTCGTCCCGCCTTGGAATATAAATAATATGTTCGAGATTTTATGTATAACTTAAGTTGATTTCAGTTTAAAGTTATTTAACACAGACGACGACGTGGTCCTTATATTATTGAATTTGAATTAGTATAATGATACAATTCATTATTACATTTTTAACTACTGTAACCGCTGCATCTGTTATAAAACATATCATTATATTATTTACTATCAGCATTCCGTGAATCGTATCATTCATCAAACAACTGATTCCTGTCAAACGCCTGATTTAATTTCAAAATTAGAAAAAATCTAATAATAATATGGAAGTTTTATTTTTATTCCGTGCAACTTTTTTCTTTCATAAGACCCTTCAGACAAAAGCAAACACGACAAAAAAATGGGCGATATAAGTTCAGCTGTTCTCATAGGGTAAGAAATACGTAGAATGCCGATTCTGACTAGCGCCAACCGGCGCAAAGAATGTTACTATGCATTTGAATGGGGAAACCCACAGAAAAAGCAGGAACCCGCTTCCCGAGATGCCCATTTAAATGCATGGAAACCATAGACAACAATCTTTGAGCTGGTCGGCGCGGATCGTAATCGGCTTTCAACGTGTTCTACCCATACGATGACCGCGCAAATTAGCGTTCCATTTTTATATAAGAGATAAATAATACACTTTCCGTGAATTCAGACAAACACTTTACGTAGGGGAGGGGGAGGCACCTTTGAACATTTTTTAATAAATTCAGTATAACTTTCACATCTTTTATCAGATTTATGTCATTGAACAACTGGCTTAAAACTACATCTTTATACTATCCATCTGTATGCAATTTATTTACGAGAAACACAGTTTTCGATTTAATATTAGGATTTGAAATATAGAAGTCGAAGTGTTCAAATGTGCCCCTCCAGGGGGGAAGTTTTGAACTTAGCTGGGGAACATTTGAACATGCTATGTAAATACACAATTCAGTTAATAAAATTAATGTTTTATTTAATAAAATATGTTATTTATTAAAAAATAATATGATGAGAGTTTAGTCTCTTATTTTTTAGCCAATATAAACAACTCTGCAGAATCTACGCTATCATCTGAATTTGACGCTACTTAATAACAATCTTCACACAAATAACTGTCGTCAAAATCACTGTCGTCTAAATGGGTATTAATCATTTTTTTGTGTGATTTAGTCACACAATTTAAGTGAAAATATTTTTTGCAACTTCTGCAGCAATGCAATTTGGTTTTTTCTCCAAACATCTTACATTTACTACATGCCACTAAAGTAATATCACTTAAAATTTTGATCGTCTTGTTCGGTTTAGTGTTTAAGGTTGGTTTGATGTTGAAATTTTTTTCCGGCGTCCTAGTCAAAATCAAAGATTTTCCCTTCTTTCTCCCTCTATTTCGAATTTCGAACCATATTGATCTGAAAAATCATTCTTAATTACAAACAGGTAAAGATTTCAGTAAAAATGCGATATTTCAGGTCAGTGTTGAAAATATGTAAAAAAATAAAATGAAAATATTTTTTATTTCCAAAATATTTTAATCAATTATTAAAGAATCAAACATCCTTTATAGCACACATATCACGCTTGGGTTTAGTAGACATCCAGAAAAAAACTTCTTGAAAATATAAACCATTATCTGATAAAAACAAGTTCTGAACATGTTCAAATGTGCCCCATAAAATTTGTTCAAATGTACCCCAATAGCACTTTTTGACAATAAACCATTTTTATTTGGTAAAGAAACGTAAAATATCAACGGTTTTTTATGAAATAATACAAATAATCTAATAAATATATATAAACATTATTGATTACTCACCTGTTTAACAACAGAGAATCCTTAAATCCTTATAAAAAAATTTGAAATTATTTACTTTTGTTGACGAAAAACGACACACGGCTGTGATACCTCTGTGACACAAATTATGGCGGGGATTTAAAGTGACAGATGTCAAGTAGTGTGTTGCCATTACGAAAAAAAAATCATAAACAAAATATACTAATGCGTTCATTAAATAAGTCTAATGTTCAAAAGTGCCCCCCGTTCAAATCTGCCTCCTTCTCCCCTACCTACCTACTTCAATATATTTTTCGTACCATGCATCCTGTACAGCGATTCTGAATTGTTTTTTTTACGATCGACATTAAAATCATTATGTAGGTACCTACCTATTTTAGTAATTTATTATCTCTACTAAAATAATTTACGGTAAGTTCACGAAAAGAATCTGGATTGTATTGCAATTCTTTATGTCTTGATCTGTCAAAATATTTGAAGCCGTTTCATAAAAACACTAGCAAAAAAAAAACTATGTGAGTAATCTTGCTTTGAATTTATTGCGTAAACCATGAATAGCAAGTTGATATAATATTATGTTGAAAAAAGGTAAATAGTATTATGAAGTCAATAGGTAAATTATTTTATATCAAATGTAGTAAAAGTGCAAAATATTAAATTTTAAAATTATCTACAAAATCCTCACATCATTTTAGGATAGATCGTAAATAATTGTTTTGAAAACACTGGCAAGTCAATGACCATATCATTTCGTCACTGTATAGTGCGAAAAAATTAACTGTCCACTGGAACGTATAAAAAATAGAGACGAAAGGGATAGCAGTTAGCCGGATATTATGACCTCACACACCATTTCCAGATCCCTCAGCTCTGCTTCGAAGGAGCAGAACACGAGGAAGACCCTCTCGGTATGAGAAGATCTTCTTTATCTTCGGAACCCTTGCGGGAGGAAGAAAAGCGCTCCCCTTAAAATATCGGTGTTTTTATTTTCAAAAATTTATAAAATTCGTAGAATGCTAAAGAAGTCCTTACTAGAGCCCGGCCAGTGCGTAAATTACCATGGGTACAACGCATGAATTATGCTTACGTAGGCGGTATAAACAAATTGGACTGACTCCGTTGCCGGAACGTTATTGTTCCAAAAATCGCGGAAACTATATCTGCATCTTCAGCCAGGATGATATATGACGAAACGTTGTTTTATTAAACTTCCCTTACTTACGAAGACCAGCAAAGCTGCTGTTTTCCTCTATATAGTCTAATAGTCTATATAACGAAATATTATATAGAATTACTCTCCATAATTTACCTTATGCTTGATAATCAATTTTCTAAGTTGTAGAATTTATTTTGTGATTATAAGATGTATTTCTTAAGTGATACTTTAATAAACAAATCAATGAGTTATCCAAACATGTCTCTTTTTACTATTCGGTATCCGGCAGGATATTATTTACGCCGCCGGACAGACCGGATATCGGATAGTTGCCGATATCCGTTTCATCTAATAAAAAATATAAACAGTGGACAGTTAATTTTCTTCCTACTCTACATTGTCGAAAATTCGTTTATAGTCGAACGCCAATTACTTATACCATTAGAATACTGAGGTTGACCACCTCACTTCCTTAAAACTCAACCGGTTAGAAAAGGCACAATGAGCCTCGGACGACTTCGAGCGCAATGGAGAGTTCTTTATGCCTAACCTATTCTCCTGAGTGGGTCCAAGGCCTCCCGTATTATGGGGTGGTTTGGGGGGAACCGCCACGGGCTTGATTTGTGTGCGGCTGGCTTTTTGGCAATCGGGCTAGGGTTTGGCTTTGTGCGGATCGGGTTTGCTGCGGTTTAGTTTCCTCCGGGCTGGCTTGCGGTGAGCGGGGGGGCTTAAAAGGGAGAATATTACGTTATTATAAAAATGGAGACCTACTTTACGTGGTCATCGCATCACGCCTGGAGGCCAAGTCGAAATATTAACGACAGCTCCAACGTTAACAATTTGTTGTTATTTCCATAGAGATAACGTAAAAACTGTTGTTCAACGTGCGTTAATCAATGCTGTTCCAAATTCCGAGTCAAAAATAATTCTGTCAGTTATTCAAAATTAACGTTAAACGTTACCTCAAAATCTTTGGAAGTATTACGACGCTGCTATTATATTGAAGACGAAACGCATTTTTTTTTGTTTGGAAACCATTTTCAATTTGGTAAACGTTAACGTTCGGAACGTTAACAGTTTTCACGTTTAGCGTTATTTATTTCGACCTGAACGGCTGGACCGATATCGTTTATTCTTTTTATGTCGTGTTTGCTCAGGATAAGATATTTATGAACTAAATTTCGAACCTACGACCAGACAAACAACAACAAATCAACGTGAAAGATATAAATTGAAATGTTAAAAAAAACGTCTGTAGCTTGAAAAATGCCCAAAGCAGATAGAAATAAGTGTTTTAAAGATCACTAATTTCATTGCTTTTCGAGACCTGAATATTTTTTTATTCATATCCAGCAATATAAAAATTGATTTCAAATAACGTCATTTGATGGAATAAAAGTTATTCGAGTTATTTTTTGGGATTCTCATAGAACAATGTCAGTCAAGTTAGCGAAATTTTTAAGTTCGCGGGCTGATTCTATTTGTATAAGAAGCACATATTTTTTAAATACAGATTAATAACGACAAATATAAATAAAAATATAGTAATTTAATGGAAATTTTAGAATATATATTTAAAAAAAGAAATGTTGATGATGTTTCTTATTATTATTAATTTTGATGCGAATATAATTAATTCTGCATTGTTTAGGAAGAGAAAGCAAATACAGTAACACGTGAGCGAAGCCACGGGTAACTAGCTAGTTACATATAAGCGTTAGTTTCTGTGCTATTTGTACGTACATACATATTCCTAAACACACACAACTTAATTCGCTCGTTTTAAGCTGTCATCTGGTTTAATTACACAATCAGTTAAATTCATTAAGCGAAAACGATTATTGAATTTACTCGAAAAGGTTGAATCAGGCCGTCCCAAGTTGGGACCGAAATGTACTTCGCTGCGGTTAGTTATCGAGAACAAACATGCTCCCGGTTTTGTGAAGGTCTCCGAAACTTTTGGACAATTTGAGTGAGTAATAGTTGATAGTTTAAGTTGTGGAAAATTTCGGGATGAATTATTTGAAATCTCGTGGACACTTGGATTTTTGAAAAGGGCAATGGTAGGTAATTAGAATCATTACCTAGTACCTAGTTGTAGACGCTCTTTTCACATCAATACTAAACTTTCCCGAATTTCGAAAACTTTTAACGAGGAATATTGTTAATTACGTTCCATGCTTGAATCATAAAACTCGCCGACGGAGACCATTAGCAATATTTTTAAAGACCTTTATCGAGGTCGTTTAATAATTATTCTTATTAATGTTTTGCTCTTTTCTAATAAAGTGTTGACAGTTCGTATCTTCATTACGAAATATTTTGTTAATACACACATCTGGAGAGTATGTTCCTGTCTATACTCTTAGGCCCTGTCCTAGGTGGTCGCATGATCGCACGATTGATTGCACGATCAGACGGACAGACGTGAATTCGATCGTCAGATCGGTGCCTTGTTTGAAATGATCGCGCGTCGCTTGTATTGCTCTGTTGTATCGAAAATTATTAATACGACACCTATTTGCCAAAAGTTCTTACATAACATTCATATTTATTTGTTTGCCTTTTCAAGGAAAGCGGACGCGCGATCATGCTATGGCGGTTATTACACACAATTTTTCATCGTGCGATCACAAATTTGTTTATGCGTTCATGCGATCATCGCAATTGCACGATCGTGCGATCAGTTAGGTCAAGGCCTTAGGCCCTGCCCTAATTGAAAAGTGATCGCGCGTCCGAGCGTCGAGCGATCATACAATGTTCTCAATTTGAACGGCGTTAGAAAATTTTCATACAAAGTCAACAATATTATCGGGCACATTCGTGTTGGTAATAGGCGAGGAAGGATGTTTGCGCGAGCGCATTATTCTCAAGTTCTTCCCGCCTGAGCTTTGAATACGAATGAAATATGGATGTTTCAGAAATAAGAAGTTTAATGTTTTATTAGCTTAACTCATCGAATTAATTTTGTATTGTTTTACGGGGGCGCAGTGCACATTATGTACATTTTAACGGGCCACTTCGGGCTAGAACCACAAGACAACGTCTGTCGGGAAAGCTAGCCATTCCATAAAAGCGACAATTTGTTATCTAACCTTACATATTTATAAAAAAAAAATTAATCAATACTTATTCTTAAATCTGAAAATCGTGGTCCATTGTTCCTCGTAAAGTTATGTAACTGGAGACTGGTGATAAATTTAGGAACATTTTGATACGGGTTGAAACATGGAATTTAATCGGGATATTTTAGTAAATTATTAGTTCCTACCCAATGTATCCTCAGCAACAAACCCACACATAAACTTAACAGTAAAGAAACGCGTGAATATCGGCTTGATTCTGCGGTATTTACTACCCGAACAATGTTAATTGTTTCTCAAGAAACACTGTGATATTGTGCAGTGTGAACTTGGGGTAGAAGAGGTGGTAGATAGATCTAAAATTTAGGGTGTTTATTACAAAACCATCATAATTTAATCCTCTCAAATCACCTTGATTGTGTAATAGATGATTTTTGAATCACCATCAGTTGAACATCACCATCAAGAAAAAACGCAAGCGTCAAAGTATGTGAATGTGAGTGAATGAGGTTGTGAAGTGGTTGTGTATGATTGTGACTATTGTGAGAGAGATAGTATGTTGTGTCTTTTTTTATATGCCTTTTGTAATAAGAATATATTTTTATAATCTTTTTCAAGTTTGCCCTAGCATAGGCTTAGCCTATTTGGGCAACATTTTTGTAGCTGATTAAAAATGTTTGTACTTATAAAATAATTGTTAAATAAATAAAATAAATAAATAAAAAAAAAGTCATAAATAGAAGACATTTTTTTTTATTTAGCTCGTAAGCTCGCCCAATGTGCGGTCTCTAACAACTACACCAAGCCTTAAAAATTGCTCAAAATTCTTGCTTAAATCTCATTCAAACAGACTTGCAAAAACATAAATATTTTTTTTTACCATGGATATTGAAATATCTAATAGTTGAGAAAAAAAATTTTTTTTTTACCGATACCTAAAACCTATATACCTACGGGGTGCTGTCCAGTGCAAAAAGTATGCAAAATTTTGATCCAATAGAATAGTTTTTGTTTGTTACCATATCGTCCCAATTATAACTATACTCACCGGAAGAGTAGAGCAGCATATAATTTCAGTATTCGAAACCGCAAATAAACTTTGAATTGGCCATTAACCCTATGGCGTAATGCAGCTTTGGTAGGATGAAAATTTCCAATTTGCATAATGATTTGTGTCGTCCAAATGCTTCATAATATGAGTAAACGTGCATGATGTAAGATATGTCTTCAGAATGTTTTTAATTTTTTTCAGCCGGTTAAAGGACATACTGCTTTAGTGGAAGATTACAGCTATTACTGAAAAAAAAAAACTCCTCTCAAGGACAATTTTCTTAAACATGGAAAGAGACGGAGATAGATATTTTTTGAGACATATTCTATCGAGGCAAAGATATTGATCGTTCTGGATAACCCCATGATAAGCTTCTTTGGCCTTTTTACCACATCATGAAATAAATTATTATTTAGTTCGACAAATTGAGAATTTATTCATATATTTAACAATCGAAACGATGATCTATTGTGCTCTGTAGAAATATTTTCAAATAACTCGTACAATACTGTACTTTCAATAAATAAATGGTGCTTTTGATATATTAAAGCACACATCTTTACATCACAATGATCTCAAGTAGAGACATAATAGCTCTCACTCCACTGTGCAAGAAGCTGTATTATTTCGTACTAAGGTATAGGTATTTTTATTTTCTATGATTGTGCACAAGTAGATATTTTTCTCATTTCATGAGTCTTTCTTCCTTGTGTATATTTTACAATTGAATACTGTTTATTCATCACTGTTTAATAATTTGAACAAATCACTTCCAAAACCTAATGATATATTTGGATTTAAACGACGTAAAAAGGCAAGCTGGTGATAATAATATTGAAGATGAAAGACTGTAAGTAGTAGACTGTAAGAAAAAAACATTGCCAATTATTTTTATAAATCTAACTGTCAATCCAAGCTATTTTCTTTGAATTGATTGGCAGCCGATTAATTGGTTACGATGCCGGCTTTCGTACTGTTTTGTGCGGAGGTGTGGGTTCGATGCCAGGTGCCGATCATCTTTCTCTTTCACGACACAATCTTTAAGAGGCTTTCTGTGAAAGAATCATAATATTGTATTTACTTTGAGTAAGCACAGATTCATTTAAAAATGAGACAAAAACTGAAAAATTCACAGTAACATACGAATTTCCGACTTTGCGACAACAACCAACGAATTGAGGGATAGCTAACATATTTTGTTGGAGAATATGTAACAACTAATGACTCTAACAATTCATTGTTTATCTGCTCCAATTGCCCGAAACCCAAAAAAAAAACACGAATTTCACTCACATAAGTTTTTATAAGTAGGTAGGTACCTACTATAACGGTGACAGGAAAATTTTTCGAAGGTACATTTGTTCGAAAATTAATTTTTAGAATGACAAAACTATTGTTCAAAATACAAAGTAAATTTGTTTACATTAATAATTGTGCAGTAGGAGATAAATTTAAACACATAATAATACCAACTGCATTTAAATCTAACGATAAATAATATAAATGCTTAGTAAAAAAATCATCGTAAACACCATTTATTAACATAACTAGCTCTCCCGATAGATATATAATATCGTGGTTTATCGGTGGAGGAAGGTCTTCTGTTGAAAGGGATGGTCTTCTCTATACGAACCTTGTTCTTACCTCGTAGTCTGGCCCCGTAGACAAATTCAAACTGGCGTTCGACTACAAACGAAGATTTCGCCAATGTATAGCGCGAAAATATTATCTGTCCACTGGAACAAGTATACAATTTTTTGAACTAAGCAATGACACTGATATAAAATTCCTACTCTACATTGTTGAAGAATTCGTTTGTAGTCGATCGCCAACTGCATTTTGTCTAGGCCCCAGGTCTGGATGACAGAAGCAAAGCAGATCTTACGCCGAGCCTGGTAGATACGACGTCCTCATCACGTCCTCTTTCTTCCTCCTGAATCTCACAGGTAGGCGGCTTCGATGTTCAAGAAGAGAATTCTCACTAGGGAACACTATGACCACCGCGGCTAGCTTTAAGGGTGGTGCAAGAAGAACCCATCTTTGTAAAACTGTTCAAAAGTCTTAGAGCATGAGACAGCAGATTATTTATGGACTCAGGGTCTTTGAAAGTTCGGAAGCAAGTAGATCTTGAAGGAATATAATTGTGAGAGAGAATTTCAAAAAGCACTTTCAATTTAACTGAAATTTAAGGTTCACCAAAAACACATTTCAAAGTTGTACATTCAATTTACAGTTTAAACCAAAAGGGTATCATAAAAGTTATACACAACCAAGCATTGTCACTTATCTAGTTTTTGAATTATCATTATTACAGTTATTTATTATTTAACACATATGTTTAAAATCGTTCAACAATTAACACCAGTATCCAATAATATTATAATTGGCACTATTCGTTAAATTAAGTTTCTCGATTTAATACGTTAATTTAAATTTCTCTATTAAACACACATACTATTTTAATTCCAACGCGTAATATGTTATTTCTTTACGAGAAGATTTTCTGTTCGGGCGTGGCTCGCAAGGAAGCCCGCACCCGACTAACTGGATCGCTTGCGAAATGCGAACGACGCTAGGCCAGTAGTCGAGTGACGTCACTCCCATGGCGGAGTTGGTAGAATTTTTAAGCCCATACAAACGTCTTTATTTTTGACTATTGTCGCAAGGGTTTTAATACTCCATAGGAAATGTGAGTTAATCTAGCTATGACGCGCCTCGACCGTTACTATTTTTTCAAATTTCCTTTGTCTGTTGTTCTCTCTATAATTTTAATATGAAACTTTCTTATAATTTTTATTCAACAGTATTTTAAAATACGACATTGTCCTGTAGTCTTTTTTGAATTTCGAATTTGCCATTTATACAAAAATACGTTTAAAATATGTTTGAATATTAAATAATTATTTCTGAAAGCTTGAAAGAAATGCTATCAAAAATCTGCGTACCTACCAATGTTTTGAAACTCAATGGTTGTGAACAAAATAAAAATTGTGTTGTTATGGAATTTTTAACGGATGGCGTTGTCAGTAAATCCGTTCCATTTTGATATTTATTTTGAAATTATTTGTTTTCCATTTTTCGATGTTTTTATAGATATTCTTTTATCCGAAGCGGAGAAGTCAAGCATCATAAAAATCTGTTCAGACGATCTCGAGTAATAAGTGTTCCCACTAACCCGACTTTCTTTTATATTATAAATAGATAAAGCTAACCCCGTAGAATGCGATACAAGAATTTCTAATAAAAATGATTATAAATGTATTTCAAAGAAAAATCATTAATTGTTCGTCTTTGTAATAAGATAATGATTCCTGGAGCGCAAATCAGTTAATCGGATTCCAAATCACGTCCTAACAATTTGTTATCCGGAAAATTCTCGGTAAGATATTTTTTTTAAACAAAGAGATAATAATTATGAACGTTAGCGGAGCTATTGTTAATCTGTCGGCGGAAAATTTAATTTTGAAATTTGTTTCTGCAAGGTATCTCGCGGTATAATTTAATACCACCGTGAAACCCACCGCTTGAAATTGAAATTGAAGAAGCCCATTTGGAAAGGTTTTATTAATCATTGTACATGGAAAATGGTGAAAATACATACATTTATTAATTAATTAGCTACATTGTCTATCATGTAGGCATGTTTTTATGAAAGTATATGAAAGCCACATACTTAACTTCAGGCGCGTACGCCCTTTGGTTATAATGGTACTTACATAATATCCCCAAATTCTGTCCAAAAAATCAATTGTCAACACTTAGGAGTTTCTTCTTTTGAGCCTTTTTCAGGTGCCAGGCTTCAAATCCATATAATAATACCACTCGCAAAATGTAGGCATCAAAGAGGCGAAATATTTTCCTCACATTTAAAGGATATGGAGAACCTCAGATTAAGCTGGCTTGATCATGTTTGAGGCATGTCCATTGTGCATCAAAGAGTCTTTAATATGCAAACCTTTTCTGCAAAAATAGACAAAGCAGGTGGAAATCAACAATCAAGCGGGCCCTCACTACGGTTGTACAAGATGCTGGCCTCAGCCAGGTTGAAGCTGAGCACTTGGCGCTCGTAGGGATCTCGAGGCGTCCACATAGTCCAAACTGGGAGCGAACGTAGATCAAGATTAGTAAGTTCTTAACTTCTGTTCTTTTGTAATGAGGTTCAAAAATCAGATCACACATCTTAAAAACTCGCTGATCTGTATTAAAACAAGAACTTGCACTCGAATGAATAATTCGTGAATGTAATAATTCTGAATTAACATTCTATTTCGGAGACTCAAGTAAATTTTTGAGAAATAAAGAACAAATTAAGTACTAACAAATGAAGACGGTCGTAAGCCCGTAGTGGTTTGTTCCATTTAAAAATCGAACATTAGTCATGAATTATTAGAGTCATTAGTTGTTATTTTTTTTTTTAATTAAGTACTCGTATCAGCCATATTTTTTTTACTCCACTTACAATGAAATTTATTCGAAACAATTTAGTGATTTTTTTGTCAAACAAAGATCAACAGGTGGCAACAGCTGTCAAGAACTTCTTAACGTACTTTTTAAAATTTATATTATTTATATTATATAGTTTCTATCATTTATATAAGATAGCCTCGATACAGGTTTACTAGTAAGTCTTAGGTCCTAGTGAGGTGACATTTTCCATGTTGTTATTTTGTAATTTATTTTCTCATATTGATTATTTTGAAAGATGTAAGCAGGTATAAACAACTACATAATATGTTAAAAATATAAATTAAAATAACACCTTTCTTTCAATAGTACCTTTCTCGCATCGCAATACTCCCTGTTTAAGATATGAACCTCCCTTATGATGATGAAAATGAGATGAACGCAATCATACGAGTGCCCCTCCCAAGTCATGTTTTGTGCTGAGGAATGTGAACAATTTGTTCAAGGGGGTGAAAGGAACTGTGGAAGATCAGAGTAAACGCTTTTTCTTTCTTGCTGTACAGTTATTAAGAACCTAATTCAAAAGTTTGCAAATTACCTAGAAAGATACGGTCTTTTACAGTTGTATCGAAGTCTTATTGGTTAGAGTTTGACTAAAGTTTTGAGTATCGTGAACTCAAACTCCGCATTAATTATTTTCGTACTTATCGAAATATATTATAAGTCTTAGAGAAAATCCCGCCAGACGCTGTCCTGTGTTCCTTACTATGAATCAAGGGCGGATCCAGCTTTGGCGCCAGGGGGGGTCACAAGGTCACAAAGTAAAACAAAAGGTAATCTTAAAAATTTGGTATCTGGAAACTACACTTTTCCTGAAACAAAAAAAAAGGTCATTTCCTAAATTTGTTATATGGTACTTTTGCTCCAGGGGGGGGGGGGGTCATGGCCCACAAGAAATTATAATTATGCTTGCAAAGTAAATATTTTATTAATAAATATTACTGCCCTACTTGAGAATATATAGGGGGGGGGGATCATGTCCCCCCTGATCCCCTTGGATTCGCGCTTGCTATGAATATTGAATTCGAATTTGTTTAATGATAAGCTTGTTGCCTTTTAACCAATGTAATTTAGATCTATGCATCTCTTTCAAATCATATATTTTCCATCGACATTCTGTCAAAAGCACCAACTGTCGAACAACAGACAGTTCCTGTCAAATTTTATTTTAATTTCTATTTTTCAAATTTGGAATAAAAATTATATTGTTAAAAGTTCTAAGATGGTTACCTACTTAGAGTTTTCTTTGATTTTCTAATTTTTCAAGTAACTTTCTTAATTTTTTCTTTCATAAGAACCTTCTCCTGATACAAGCCAACACTACAAAAAATAATTAGCGAAATCGGTCCAGCCATTTAGGCGTGATGCGATGACCACGAAAAATAGCTCTCCATTTTTATAATATAGATTAAGAGATCAGATCCCAAACAAGAGTCGCAGATATAATAGACCGCGTTGCAAAACAAAATTTTCAATTGGTTGGTAATGTGGCGAGACAGCAAAATGGTGACACCTGGAATTTCAAAATGCCTATCCTATGAAAATATGGACCAATAGGGATACCATCAAACAGGTAAAAATAAAAATAAAAATTGGAACCTTGTACGAATATTAAAGAACCTAGAAGATTCTCTTTAAAACTTGGTTAGCTGAACAAAAGTGTCGAATTTGACGAAAGACTCCGAAAGTAAATAATGTTTTATTTGAAACAGTGTTGGTAGGAATTCTATTTAAACTTTAATTGAACTATTCGAGTTGTATCTCGGCTGATGATTTAACTACTTCTTCTCTTCATCGTTTTCAACAGCGATCTTCCAAAGATAAGAGGGAATGTCTCGACGCCAGCGCCCGTGTAAATTGAACACTTTGTAAACTTTAATTTTGATTGAAATCAAAGACAGATTCGATTTAAATGGGTTCCAAGAATTAAAACTGTAAACGAAATAATTGGAATGTTTTCAAAAGTTATTTGTTTCCCAGTGATTCGTGAAATGAGAGGTCATGAATTAAGATGGCTCTCAAAATATATTGAAACCTATGTCTTTGTTTAATACGGGAATAATATCATAATATGGGAACCTATGGTGTTGGATTTAATAAAATACTAGGGGTCACTTGTTACCATCAGACGCAATTTAAATTTAGATTCGACGCTTAAATAATGGCTAAACTAGTAGATACCTAAAGTACTTGCCTACACAAATATGGTGAGAATTTATTTCAAAGAATTCTTAATTTAAATTTCCTGTATTGGTTCACTTTTCTACCACTGCTAGGGGCGTTATTTTAATAAAGCATATTTTGTTTTGACATTCTCTCGTTACCAGGGTGGTTTTTAGCCACTTGATTGACAACTAAATGTTGTGAAACCTGTTTGGGGTAGGTTTTGTGTTTTTTCAAATAATAGTGCGCACCACTACGGAGTATATTCCGGGTAGGCGGCGTGTGTTAGTACATTACTCACTCAGTCTGTGTTCTGGGCTATTCTTATATACATTAGAGGTATGAGGCCATGAAGAGAGTAAATTTGAGACAAATTTATGAGGTCCGTGTATTTATTATGTTGATTGATTATTAAAACCAGAAAAACAAGCCAAACATTGTCCAGAGAGAATATTATTGTCCTGATTTTCCTGAGAAAAGGTTCTATATACTGTGTGTTGATGTACCAATTAATACTGATCTACTATAGCTTCAAATAATCGAGAAGTTAGCAAGAGTAATTTATGTAAAAATCTGTGCACTTTGTATTCTAAGTGATTTCAGTATTATTATTCTTCAGTAAAAATTGATTTTTTATCATATTCATGGTGGTAGAAAATATTTCCTTACACAGGATAAAATAACTGTTATATTTTTGACCTTTCCGACGGAGAATATGATATTGACCGCTCGATTATATCTTCCTCATGCCTCGGGCGAAACGTGAACTCGCATGTTAGAATCACCAGCTGGAATAAAGTAAGAATGGACGTAAATATTATTATACACATTTTTCAAGAAACCTTTTAGATAAGTATGTACTGCATAATCTATACTAATATATAAACAGGAAAGATTTGATTTTTTTATTTGCATTAAATAGGTTCTGAAACAACTGAACCGATTTGATTCACTGTTGAGAAGCTACACTATCCCCGGGTGACATAGGCTATATTATGCTATATTATACTTCCTAAAAAAATAGGGATCCTTACTAAAACTCCAATAATGCAACCCAAGGTGTAAAATTACCTAAAATATTCTTAGCATCGCGTGCACTGCGAAAACTATTGATGTAAGATATAATAAAATAATACCCCCTATTCCAATTCAAATTAAGTGCGCACTAAACTAAAATAAGAACGTTCCTATTTGTTCCTAATTAGACTTTAGTTTGGAATTAGTTCATTTTGGTATTCGGATTTCGTATTTAAGTCAATTTTAGTGCGTTTATCTGTCAAAACGTTCCTAATCTTAGTTCACACCTAAATGTATGCGTCTAAAAAGATATCTGATGATATTTTTATGATAAACGTTTTTTTTAACCAAATAATTATAAAACAAGTTTATTTTTATTAAAAATATTAAGCATTTCCCCCGATTTTATTATAAGATACAAATAATACCATAAAAAATTATTGTCATTGAACACCAATTCAATCATACAGTCGTCTTCGTTACACTTCGGGTTGGTTCGGCAGTTTCCGGCGACCATGTTATTTGGAACTTGCTTGGAACATGGAGCTCGTTTGAATTAGTCTTCTCCGATTGGCTGTCCGCTTGTCAGCATCAACCAATAAGGTGCATGCTCGATCCATGGACAATTATAATTCAAAATAATATTTATGGTGAACTAATATTGGTTTTTAGAACACGGCATAATTCCGAATACGAATTTTAGTTCGAGTGAACTTAATTCTAAATCATTTGGAACGTTCTAAAATCCGAATAGGGGGTAATGTACTATGACTTTGCAGAACACATCATTATTTACAAAACGTGTCGCGACAGCATTATGCTTAACTATATATACCACAATAAGAAGTGATCTTTTATTTTAAAATTTAATTGAAATGCCGCCTCTAGAAAAGGCTCTTCATTTGTATCTTGGTATCACTCCTTATCAAAATAAATTAATTCATATTCGAGACTGCTTCAATACGCTCATAAAACTTTTTGAATTATCCAATTTGAAAGATATCACGAGCTATTAGAAAAAATATAGCCTAGTCGTTGCTCATCCTGCTCGGCTAGCAAGGCATCAACATAATATCCGATGTAGACGTCAGTGGGGTAAGAAAGGGAATTCAATGTTAAGAAACGATGTGGCGCGCGGCTAGTATTATATATGTAAGTTATAAGGAAGAAGAAAATTGAATAACGTTATTTTATGACTATGTTGGATAATACCGACCTCGGTGGCCTAGTTGACTTCAGATCCGAGGTCCCGGGTGCGATTCCCGGTCGGGTCAGAGTTTTTTGAAATTTCTACCCGGGGTTGGCCTGTCTCAGATTGGACGGGACCGGTTGGTTTGATTAGTTCCGTATAAACACCTTTGTATAGAAAAATGTTATTTTTATTATAATACTCGTATTTGTTCTTTATTCTGTATCTAATAATAATCAATATACCTGCATAATTATTAACATTTTATCGAATTAAACGTGCATTCTTGGCAATATATTTTAAGTTGTAAAAAAATTATTATTAAAAAATAAAAAATTTGGAATTAGTCTCACTTATCTAAACACAATTTCTTTTAAACGTTATAATGCGTCTTTAGAAATAAATTAAGAGAAATTAAACTTGTTTCCCTACTGATTGAATTGCAGTAACAATACTTACTTTGAAATAATTTAATTAATAATTTAGTAAAACAAAAAAACAAAAATGTACTTATTGATTGAATTATATATAAATTGTGATGAAATGGCCATACGCTAAATAAATAAATATGTTATATTTTGTAAGGTTTGTGTATTTACGTAGTGAAAGTTCATTATAATGAATTAAAACAAACACAGTTGCACTTTCACGATATTTTATTAAGGCTCGAGCGCTTTCGTCTATCTCATGTAGACATTATCAAGAGACTAAAGAGACTAAAGATACATAAATTTAAAAAATAAATAAATTGAAGACATTGGTAGGAGAAGATAATACTACTACCAGATTTTCACTTGAAATTTCTACCCGGAGTTGGCCGTCTCAGATTGGACGGGACCGGTTGATTTGATTAGTTACGTATAAACACCTTTGTATAGAAAAGTGTTATTTTTATTATAATACTCGTATTTGTCCTTTATTCTGTATCTATGAACACATTTTATCATAATATCTTGCCCAACTGCATGTTAACGCAATAATAATAATTTTGTCATCTGGTAGTAGAATTATCTTCTCCTACCAATATTGTACCATGTCTTCAATTTATTTTTTAAAATTTTATGTATCTTTAGTCTCTTGATAATGTCTACATGAGATAGACGAAAGCGCTCGAGCCTCAATAAAATATCGTGAAAGTGTAATTGTGTTTGTTTTAATTCAAAATAAATATGTTAATGAAATAATTTATTTATGATTTTTGTTGCAATAAACAACGAGAACCTAGCTTGTTATGTAGTTGTTCGTTGTTGTTTTTTCTAATGTACCTACGCCTATTTTCTTATTGAATTTCTGATTTTACGGATCGGTCTTCTTGAAGCGTCCTGGTGTTTTTACTATTCATTTTTTGGGAAGTGATCTTAAGTTTTCCGTTAATAATTGTTTTATTTATTTTTTGTATCCTTCTGAACCTCTACAAAATTCAGACAATCTATCGGCTGATAATATTATTGTCAGCAGATTTATTTTGAGTGTTTTTTTAAGTTGCTGGGATATCTCTAACGAGTGACCAACGTTAAAGACCCATTCAATCTTTCGTCATCTACAATAAGATGTCAACTAAGATTGTTCAATATTTCGCTCTTAGACTAACAACAGTCACAATCTAACAATAAAAATAGAACGACATCAATAAAAACAATTACATAATAAATCAATTAGTTTCATTACGGAGGGAATTGTTTTGTGTATTCTCAAATTTGCCTTCGTTAGAAAGAGACTAATTTATAATTAATTAAAACGAAGTCATTACTTTATGAAACTCCCCCCAGGAGAGAGGCTACACGACACGTCCGTGACGAGGGGCGCCTCATAAACGGGAACTATTTCAAATATTATTTTATGAACATGCCGTAAATTTCTACTTTTTTCCTCTAAATGACATAATACAATATTATGAAGGCTGGAGGCAAAAAAAAACCAACTGAGAAAACTCGTCAGCTAGTTTTCAAACTCCATATTAAGATTTTTGAATTTGTAATGTGATTATCAAACAAGATATCTCGGCAATAGTCCTATAATCTATCAACTTTATTACCAATAATTATAAAATTTAAATTAAACACTTAATTAAGCGCTTCCTCGAATTCATTTCTTCTGACATATTTCGTAGATATACCTACTTACGCTCTACACAGTCTCAATCACATGATAATTAGGAACTTTCTCACCATGTCACAATGTAACAAGTATTTATGAATAATTGTGTGTTTTTTTCAGGACTAGATCTTAACATATTGAAGAACTTTTCAAAGATTCCCATAATTTGGAGTTTGATTACCTAAATGGAAAACGTTTTTTTACGTAAATTGATCATACTAAACCAGTCTCGAAACAGCAAATATTTTAAAAATTACCTCTTAAAATCGAATAGTAATGATATTATCAAACCGTTGGCTCTGTAATACATAAAAATATATGTTATAATGTAAAGAACCCAAGAAGATGGCTTTGGTGAATACACCTATATGCACCTTTGTATAGAGTAATAAGTGGAGGGTACCTACTTCTAGAACAGATGCGACCTGAAGTGGAGAATATACCTACCTGTTTCTGAACCTATACCTACTGTTGAGAGGGGACAATAGATTATATACCACGATCATAAACAATATTTCCCTGACACTAGTCTCTTAGAGACGATGTTTAATAAGAGGCAGCCGGCCCATAGACGAAAAAAAATATCCCAATAGACCCATTTTGATCGTAGTGACACAAAAGGAAAAAACTACTTTGATCTGAAAAAAAAAAACATTTACGGCTTCCTTTAACATTTTTGTGTTGTCTTATATACCTCATCATCATCATCATCGTCGTTAGTCCTCATTACTGAGGGTCGTGACCTGGTACTCTCTCAATAACATCATGTATAATATTGTCCTCCACCTCTCCCGACACATCGCCGTCTGCACTGCTCCAACAACTGTTGTGCCTGTAGCTGCCCTAATTCGGTCTGTCCATCTCGTGGGTGCTCTTCCTCTTCCTTATATACCTACTGTAATATTTATTTAAAAAAGACACCAACAGAACACTGAACAACACAAACAAAAACATATAATCTCCAGTGCTCCAATACGAGAGTAAAGTGTGACGTCATTTGACAGCTTCGCGCTCCAATCCTCCATTTACTTGTGTGGAATCAGTTCCACAAAAACAAATGTTTCATAGAGAGACCAAAAAATAGGATTAATGCTAATGCTAATCATCGTAATGGAAACAAACAGGGGCAAAAACATCTTAGAAACGCCGTTTGTGGTTAAAAAAAATTAAACAAAAAACCGTATTTTTAATTGTGTATGGGAATTTCTATGAGATTTGAAATGTCAGATAGTTTCGTGGAGCGCAGCGCTAGAGGTATCTAAACATCGACTTTACACCCGTATAACTTCGTTGTTGATACAGTTGTACAATCTTATTTCCATTCTGGTCAGTTTGGCTAGAAAAATTTGAATAATCCACAGTTTTCAAGTGAATGACTTTCATTACCAAATTAATTAATGTGACTACCTACTTTTTATATGTGTGGTTCAATTAGAAAAGCTCTAAATTGCCGGCCAAACAAGGCTTTTAACCTATGAATAACATTATAAATTTAACGATGTAATAACATGTCCAGTTGAACGGGTGTTGGAGGTTGATAGGAGATGTCGTTAAATCGCAACCTTATTGATACGGCCCGTTCTAAATTTAGCCTGAAATTACTTTCACCTGAGCGGATATTAGGCTGGGCCGTTCTAGTATGGAAGTTTAAAAAGTGCTTCTAATCTTAATGTAATAGTGATAATTTGTTGCCTTATGATGTATTATAACTATCTATAAAATTTCATGACAAAAAAATAAGATCTTCTGTCTCCGAATCGACCTTGAAGTTTTGTATGGGACGAAAATATCCCATACTAACTGATATTTTTATAATAATCATGTAAAATGATTCCGGTCTTGTTTTTTTATTCACTTTTTTATTATTCCACAGATAATTCAAGAACACACTTCTATTTATTTAATAACACAAAAATAATAAATAAAACTTTCAAATTTTTTATGTAAAGCAAGTATATGAAATTATGTTATTTTGCGGTGATTGTTTTTGATAAATTGGGTTTGATATCTTTTTTACTCGTTGCTTTCTAAGCTTTTACATAATATTTTATTGATAAATTTCTCCGTTAAGTTGGTGAGGCTTCTTTAACAATTTCACAGATCGTCAAACTCCTTGGATATAACAAGAAAAATTCAGGAAACTGTATTTATTCATCTTCGCCATTGTATGTAATGAATGCCGTAAGATCTTCGTCGGATACTTGTCGATTGGTGTTTCTGTTACATTTTGCTGTCTGTCTATAACTTAGTTCTTGTAAAAGGATGCTTCAAAATTTACTTTCGGTACTTCAAGGATCAAAAATGCGGTTTTTTTTTGGGTGATTCGAGCTTTCACTATCCAGTGAGCGGTTCATTCTCTTACTTCATAGTGTATTTTGAGCGAGATAGCTTTTTCTTTTAGTAATTACAGTTTATATAACAGATTTGATAATCTGATAAATATATGGATAATAAATTAAACTTCCATAGGTAACTGGATCAGTTGCGAGGTAAGTTGGTGCACAAACATTAACAATAAAGATAAGTTAAAGTCATCAAACTTTCTGAAAGAAACGCAGTCGCAAAATCCTATGAGCTTAGTTTAGCGATTATTACATGGATTATTTTTCCTGGAGCTCAGTTGCCTAAATCATTAGAAAATGTTCCTGTTGGCACACTTTTTTTCATTACATCAGACGACAAGTAAAATATCCAATGAAATATTGCTTTTTGAAAAGAAATCTGTAATCGATCTCTCTATCGGTTTCGGTGTTCCAAATTTTCCATCAATTTAGAATCAGTTTCCTTTAACACTCTCTTAATTATTGTTCATCTGTATTTTTGTCCACTTTTTCTAATCACTAGCCTAAAACTTTGGCTTCACGGCCATCAAAATACAAAACTGGTATTTTTAACCCTTTTCTCATTTCATGCGATTTTCTCTTGTTTATTGCGGCGCTTTATATACTTTGTTGCTATCTTAAATTGTATTTTTATGCTTTATATCATACAGAACTAATAATTACATCATTTTTATGACATATGTACATGTACAATCTTAAAAAATATTATGTTAAACATATTTTTACTTTCTTTATACCTGCTTCAAAATAGGACAAATTTAACAATTTCTTGAAACTTTGAGCTCAATTCGGAGACAGAAGATATCTTACGAATTGAAAAATATTTTGCATACGTATATAAAACAGCATTTAGCACTAAAATATAACTATTACGTTAGCAATAGAGGGAAAAAAGGAAATCGGCCCACACTAGCGGATATCCGGAACACCGCATCACTCTACCGCCTCTTTCCGTAAATACAAAATGACCGCGATAGAGAAAAATGGTCACTGAATGCTGAACACAACAACTACTTAATTCATCCTTATAATTTAAACCTACGTCCAAACAATACCTTAATCTGACCTTTGTTTAATTTCTGCGAAAATCAAGGTATTGTTTTATATACACGTGTTATACTGTTCTTCAAAATAAAAGTTGTTAGTTATGTTCAATATTAGATGTAGGTAACAAGACCACCAAAATAATAGAGACCCATCGATTTTTTACTCTCTCAAAATAGCAAAAAAATGAGGAGGTGGGGGTAGTAAGTTGGGGGGAGGAGAGTAAAGTATGTGGTGATTTAAAAATATACGTACCTATAACTCAAAATTATAAGTAATATTGCTGTTTTGACAAAATATTGTTATGAAACTAATTGTGTATGGATAGCCAGATAGTGCGGTTAACCGGAGAATGCAGTTGTTTATCTATCGATGCTCCTTTTCTTGAAGTGACATTATTTTTTCGATGATTCAACAATCGTCTCGATTCTGACTTGATTCTGATTTATATATCTTTTATTTTTACACTTACGTAATAGATGTCTTAGATGACTAACTTTTATCATACTTAGCATTGGTGCTTGGGACGACCAGGGATGCGAGTTCGTCATTTACCGCAGGGGGCATGGGATTTTTTTATTAAAAGTTTACCATGATTGCCGATTTTCGGAGATTTCGACGAATTTGACCACCCAAATGGCGAACGTTGTAATTGCACAAAGCCAGCCTTCGAATCAAAAGAAGAATATGGTCGTAGCTGTTCAAATTTCTATAAAATTTACCTCTTATTGATTTACTGATTGTTGTTAAATAGTAAGTTCTAATATGTTATCTACCCGTATTTTATTTACCTTTTCCTTAGGAGTGGAAGATTAATTAAAAAACATACATAACATAACAAAACTACATACATTTTAGGGGTCTATTTAATTATTGCATTTTAGGGTGATTTAAAACGCCTATTTTAGTGATGTATTTTGATGGATTTTTTTTCAATTTCTGGTTGAAAATGAAAACCTTAAAATGAACCACTCTTTTTAAATTTTATAATAATACGCGGAACAAAAAATGTTTGATACTATTGAAATATCAAAGCAAAAACTAAAAATGTTTGTCCTCGGTCTAAGCCGGATGTTGAATGATATCTAAAACCTTTTCTCATTTTTAAAATAAGTTTTTTTCCCCGGGAGAATCGTTATGCAAAATGAAAATAAGGGAAGGAAAAATACTTTGAAACTTTTGGGCAATTTCCTTTTCGAATTATCTTCATATAAAATACTTATAGGTTTCTTAAAAATAATTTTCTATCCAATTGCTATTTTAAAGATTATAATCTACATAGATGGATTGGGGAAATTAAAAATATCACTTGAAAATTATTTCATATAGGTACAAACAATCGATTCAATTTTTTTAAATAGGTAAGTAGAATAAAGTTATGTTTATTTATTTGAGTCATTAATAGTTTAAGAATTTTTACCTCTGAAAATCATATTTTTTAACGAATCTCATAATTTTGTTTACTAACAATCATCTTCTAATATAAAAATATTTTAATACCTGTTATTTCATAAGTGGACTGCCTAATTGGTCGTCCTGAAGTTGTTATTTAAATATGATTATTGTAGAACTTGTATTCGTCATCCGTAGGTGTAATAATATTATCAACTCTCCATATTATTCGTCAAACCGTTCCTATAGCAGTCCGCTTCTGGAAAAGCCTCCTCCAGACCCATTCATGTCACCCGATTCTGTACAACCTGTGTTTTTACATGTGCGACGTTCTTGTTTTGCATGTCAACACCATCCACCAATAGCTTTGGTTTACGATGCCATCACCCATCGAGTATTTCATCAAGTCTACACAAAACTCGCTTCGTTTACGCCGCGCAGCACCTGCGCATATATACAATATACATGTAGGTACTTTCTTCAATTAAATGTTCATAATATATCCAAACCTGCATTTCTTTCTCTCTGTATCTACTCACTTCTAACTTAGGTTCCTATAGCAGTCGATTATTTATAGAACCTTTCTTAAATATTATACATCTGTTAGATGAACGTATATATTCAAAGCACAAAATAGCATTTCCACTATGAAACCATCCCTCCTGCAATGTCGCCTTTTAGATTAAATTTGTTCGGATGTGTTTTATTGCCAGGTGGTGATATTTCGTTGAAACGTTTTAACAATAAGATTCAGACTCCCCATTTGTAATGGAGCCCATGTGAATTCAAATTGTCGAGGTGTGAATGGGAACACGGAACAACTGTTCCTAAATATTAGATGAGAGGAGGATGGTAAAGGGAGCCTTGTAACTTGGCACATCTAGAAGAAGCTTCGCAGTAAATAATGCGTCGCTCTCTGCCCTGTTAGCTACAATAAAATGTGCGTAGATTGTAGGTTTATTTTAAGATTAAATGGTCTTTTATGAGGCTCTTCCTCATGTTTTATCTAGCCTATCAAATGCTTTTTCCAAATCCATGAATTTACAGAAAAGGCTCTAATGCTTACTCAACAATTTCTTTATAATTATTTTGCAGAGAAACGATCAGATCAGCGCACCCCTTTCCATCATCACATCATGTAATTTTAATTACCGACGCAAATTGAAATGCACAATGACATGGAGTTAATTTAACTAGCCATATCTTGCAAAAATGTTGTCGTGGTATGTAGTAGAGAAAGACCTTTTTTTACCTAATATAATATAACAACCTTAAGACCTAATTTTTTTTAAGATACAGTCTGCAAAATGGTACATAGTGATTCAAGTTAAACACAAGGCTGATATCATGAAAAGTTCTTAAGAAAATATTATATTTGTCTCACTAAAAGAAACACCTATTTTAAATTAATTTCAATAAAAAAGAATATTTAAATATTTTTAAAGATATTCGACCTCGTAATAAATGAAATCAAAGAGGCTTGAACATTCCCAGGAAATTGATTTAACGAATGAATAATGACCATTCAGCCATTTTAATTTAAATAGGACTTAATTTTGATTTTGATTTCTTGGCATCGGAAAATATTTTATTATCAATAGAAACCTATTTTTTCCTTCGTATTTTTTTTTTTATTTTTTCAAGAATTATTCCGGGTAAGAAATCATGAAGTAAGTACAATTTCAAAATATGATAATTTTCACATATTATTATTATGAATTTTTTGCGGTTTTTTTTTGTTAAATTTTTCTCCCTGCTGCTCGGTATAAGAGGAGAAAAGCTCGTTGTATGTTGTGGTTGAAGTAGGTATTCCGTGCTGCAAACATTGTTTGAGACCAACAGTAATGAAATGTAGCAACACAAAAAAGAAAAGTTTTTAAAAGCATCGCTTGTAAGTTACGTTTGATCGAATTATTTAGCGAGAATAAGTTCACATCAACGCAACGAACTTAGTATTTTTTATTAGGGATGTGTGGTGGCAAAGTGAACAATAGAAACACAACAACTTTTATTTAGTTACAACTGAAAGTTTTGACAAACCAACAGGTTTTTTTTCTATACAATAACTAGTTTTCCCGACAGACATTGTTCTGTGTTCTGTTGTTCTTACTGTTAAAATTGAATTAGAATTTGTATAATGATAAATTATTTACATTTTTACCAATGTGATTCCGACCGATGCATCTGTTTTAAAACAGCGTTTATTTTCCATCCACATTCTAGCAATCACACCAACTACCAAACAACTGCCAGTTCTGTCAAACGACAATTTAATTTCAAAATTGGAACTTAATTACGATGTAAACAGCACAAAGAAGTTAGCATACTTTAAGTTTTGTTAGTAACTTTCATATTTGTTCTTTCATAAGAACCTTATCCTGATGAGTGTAAAGGAATTAAATAGAATCTACATGAAAAATGTCAACCTATGTGCTATGACGGGTCTCCCCAACGTCGATTATCACCCGAGAGTAAATTTGTCCCTTCCTTGAACATCTGAAAAAGAGTTCTAATTCCCATCTTATCTCTGATGTGAACCCTCTATTCTGCCTATCAAAATCAGTTGCAGTAGCTCTCACCTGTGTTCTTCTCTTCCCTAAACAGATTTCAAATAGGATAATATATATAGCAAGGAGATGGTTGGTAGTCCAGTGGTATCAATCGCCGGGTTTCATGCGCACAGAGTATTGGAGGTCGTAGGTTCGAATCCCGGCCGTGCCGACTATTTCCGCTTCCAAAACACAAGCCTTTGGTTAGTGTGAAAGATGTCGAAGTGAATTTGTGTTCACTTCGAGTGAGCACAGCAACGTTAAAAAAAAAGTGTCCAATTTGCATTTTCAAGTTCAAATTTATAAAAATAACAACGCATACCTAAATATTAAAAGCAACACCAATAACATATTATCTTATAACAAAGGGCAGTCATAGACAGCCAAATTTTTCTGGTATAAGGTAAGGTAGTGACACCACTGACCATATCTGTCATTAGAATGCGAAATTTTCGTCAATGTATTTACATTTCGAAGCACTGACCAGACTTTACTGAAGTCTCAGATTGAGGTTGTCAGTGCTGCAAATATTCTCTTTATATTGTAAAATTTTGCAAGAAGTGCCTCTATACTTCGATTTCCGTGTCTTGTTTAGAAAAGAACGAAAACAAATCATATTTTCATAACTCAATTCAAAATGTTGAAAAATCCCATGCATTTGCAAGGATTCAAACCTGAGCCTGCCGAGAGCTAACAGCCGGGTTTACGAAATTTCGGTGAGATATTGAGATATTTAAGTACATTTTGTAAATTGGGAAAACAATAAATTTAGCACCATTTTTTGTAAAACTATATTATAAAAATTTCCAACGGTTATGGAAATTGTAGTTTTGACGCCCTCTTTGTCACCATAATAAAGATTTTTAATGGTAAAGAGGAGGTTTAGAGCATCAGAACTACAAAACGCTTCAAGACCGATGTGAATGAGTTTATCTACTGGATTTCAAAGTATAACAACCGATTTCAACAAAGGGTGTTTGTAATGAAATTTGAATAAATTAAACCGTGTTAGAAGTAAGTTCAAAAACTAGTTCAAAGTTTTCGAATAAATTTCGTTTTGTTTCCCAAGATATTATTGATATGGGGGCAAGGAAGGAACCTCCGAGCGGTGCCCCTGGAAAGTAACTAAATATTTTACTCAAGCGCAAACAATTTTTCAATCACAAAGTTACAATAACCAATCCTTCCAATACGAACCAGAAAAACCTTTTGAAAGCAAGTAATGTCCTCACGAGAAATTAATCCTAACCGGCCCTTTTCAGGGCCAAAGCTGACGCTGATATCTGTAAATATCGAAGGTATATCTAGCAATAAGGAAGACATACTGTCAAACCTATGCAAGGAAACCGAATGTGACATCCTATGTATTCAGGAGACCCATCGTTCCTCAACCAACAACCGCCCAAAGATCGTCGGAATGCGAATGCTCGTGGAAGTCCCACATGAAAAATATGGCAGTACCATCTTTGCTAGGCAAGAACTCCCAATCAAATCCACTGCTCATACAAATACAAACAACATAGAAATCTTGACCGTAGAGTTGGCCAGTTGCACAGTGACATCGGTGTACAAACCTCCTGGTGAAAGTTTCAATTTCACAAGAACATCAAACTTTGACAAACAGAACACAAAAATTGTCATGGGAGACCTAAATAGTCATAGTACAACGTGGGGATATGATAACACGGATGCGAATGGAGAACTAGTGGAGTCATGGGCTGAATCTGAGGATCTAGCACTCATACACGATCCAAAGCTGCCGCATTCCTTCAATAGCGGGAGATGGAAAAGAGGCTATAACCCCGACATATTTTTTTCCAGCTGTAGAATCGAGCAACAATGTAAAAAAACAGTTCTCCATGCAATCCCTAAAACACAACATAGACCGATCTGTTTGAAGATATATGCTGCCGTCAGACCTGAGACTACCTTCTTCAGGAGAAGATTTAACTTTAAAAAGGCAAATTGGAAGGATTTCTCTGCAGCCTTGGACTCCAAGCTGGAGGGAATCGAACCAACCATTGAAAATTATGAGACCTTTGTGAAGACGGTCCAAGTAGTATCAAGGAAACACATCCCAAGAGGATGTCGAACACAATATGTACCCGGACTCACATCTGAAAGTGCTAAACAACTCAACGAATACACAAGACTATTTGAACGAGACCCTTTTGCTGAATCAACTATCGTGGCAGGACATAACCTCATGGCTTCCATAGAAGAGGATAGAAGAAGGAAGTGGAGCGAAACAATCGAGGATATCGACATGAAAAGAGACAGCCGCAAGGCCTGGTCTATGATAAAAAGACTAAATGCTGACCCGAAGACTCCACAACAACATGTCAATATCACAGCCAATCAAATAGCACACCAACTGCTATTAAATGGAAAGCCAGAATATAAGACCAAACATAAGAGGAAATCAAATGATGCAGAAGCGGAAGAAGAGAACCTTGATGCTTTTACTGAGGCGGAGTTGGAACAAGCTATACAGAACCTAAAGAACGGCAAAGCTGCGGGAGTTGATGAAATTAGAGTCGAACAAATAAAACATTTCGGTCCAATAACCCTGAACTGGATACTGAGGATGCTCAATGAATGCCTCCAACGAGAACACATGCCTAAACTATGGAGAAAGACCAATATTGTAGCAATCCTCAAACCAGGGAAACAACCAAATGACCCAAAAAGCTTTCGCCCAATATCACTGCTCTGCCATCTCTACAAGACTTACGAGCGTCTGATCCTTAACCGTCTCCAACACCTCGATGACAGGCTAATCTCGGAACAGGCTGGGTTTAGGCCTTCCAAGTCGTGTACCAGCCAGGTTTTAAACCTAACACAGCACATTGAAGATGGCTTTGAGAGAGGGATGGTGACCGGTGCGATCTTTGTGGACCTGACTGCGGCCTACGATACGGTGAATCACTCGGCCCTGCTGGACAAGGTATGCTCCCTATCTCGGGACAAAAAACTAACTAGGGTTATCGGCTCCCTACTGCATGGTCGTAGATTCTATGTCTCACTGGCTGGAAAGCGGAGCCGCTGGAGAAACCAAAAAAATGGACTCCCACAGGGAAGCGTTCTGTCACCTTTGCTATTCAATATTTACACCAATGATCAACCAACCCCATTATGTACAAAGCATTTTGCATACGCAGATGACCTGGCGGTTACGGCCCAGGCGAAGAGCTTTGAGGATGTTGAGCTAAGACTCACCTCCACCTTGAGAATACTGAGCGATTATTACAGAGCCAATCACCTCAAACCAAATCCTACTAAAACCCAAATTAGCGCCTTTCACCTCAGAAATCGCGAGGCAAACAGATCACTCAATGTCAGTTGGAATGGGGTTCGACTGGAGCATACGAATAACCCAGTCTATCTTGGGGTAACATTGGATCGCACACTAACCTATAAAGAACACTGCCATAATGTCAAAATGAAAACAAGTGCTCGCAATAACCTCTTACAAATCATGACTGGAAGCACTTGGGGTGCAAAACCACATACTCTACGTACAACTGCGCTGGCATTATGTTACTCTGCTGCAGAATACGCATGTCCAGTATGGGCCCGCTCCCCACATGCAAAACAAGTGGACGTAGCACTGAATCAAACATGCCGACTAATAACTGGCTGCCTGAAACCAACCCCAGTGAATAAGCTGTATTGCTTAGCAGGAATTGCACCCCCGAATATCCGACGCAGTATAGCAACAGATAGCGAAAGAACCTCACAGGAGACGAACTCAAAACATCTCATATTCAACCATGTCCCCCCACCACAACGACTTAGTTCCAGACGATCCTTTTTAAATGCCTCATCACCACTACAGGGCCCTGCTTCCTCTGAGCGTTTACGCAGGTGGGAGGAGGACCAGCAAATATGTGAGCCTTTCAGAGCCCAAGAACATCTTGTTGCTGGAAGCGAACTAGACTATAGAACGTGGGCAACCCTGAACCGTCTGAGGTCTGGTGTGGGCAACTGCCGTGACAATAGGGAACGATGGGGCTTCCTACAGGACGAATCCGGTGCGTGTGACTGCGGCGCGGCGCAGACAATGCCACACTTGCTGGAATGCCCGTTGTGCCCTGTTACATGCACTATAGAGGATATTTTTGACGCATCTCCACGTGCTGTGCATTTTGCACAGTACTGGAGATCAGTTTAATTGGTTTTACTGGTTTCGACACGATAAATAAAAAATAAATAAATTGATATCTCAACACTGTAGAGCATACGTGAGCAGCATTGCCAAATAAAATTACATAAGCTGTTTTCCACGCACTTGAGATATAACAGAATGTAATGTAAAGGGATATATGTCGAGATATAATAATAATATCAAGAAGTTGATTTATTAGTTGTATTTTGAGAGTGAGTACGGGAGAACTTAATTAAAATGTTGTACACCCCTGAGACATACCTGTAACGATTAAACATAGTCCACACTAAGTCGAGTAGGTAGCGAGTAATTTCAGAAGCTGAAAACTTAATTCACAACAAAAAATCGTTCACACTATATTCGAGTACAGTTCATTAGTGATAAGGGTTTTTAAAACGATTATCCAGCAAAACAATGGAGGGCATCGATAAACTCGCTTCGTTCGTTTTATTATAATGTAGATCATTGTTTTGTGTTGATGTAATTACCAATGTACCTACAGCAAATTATAAAATGAGAAATAAATATTTTAAATTCACTCTAGTTAAATGTTAATTTTGTTGCAACTAATACCAAACTAAAAATAAAGGTTCCCATACGTTTAGCAAGTAAGCCAGCAAACGAGCACGCTGTTTGTCCAAAAAATCATACAATCGATCCACTCAACTATAGTGCAGTTTAATCTTCTGGACTAAATTTTAGGTGCACGGTACTTTTTACTCGCTACTCGACTGAAATATTCGACCACTGTGAACTGTATTAATTTTTGTTACTTCTCTGTTCGTAATTTAATTATTGGATGCCGCAGATCCGTTTTAGTATTTTTACTAAACATTTGTATTTGATTATACTCGATTTTTAGGCAAACAACCACTTTTGTGTTCGTGATCCAACGCCAATCCGGCTGCATCCGCTTCAAGATATAACTCTCGTCCCATACATTTGGGTATAGGTTTCTTCTCTCTCTCATAGAAATAAAAGGGCAAGTACATTGTTTAATATTCACTTTCTTACCTACTTACTTAATCCACGTTCGCTCCCAGTGTTGAGCATGTGGACGCCACGAAACTCTTACAAGCCTGTCTTTCTTGCGCCAGTTGCACATCTTCATCCCAGCTTAGTCCAGCTCCTTGTAAAACCGCAGTGAATGCCCGCTCGATAATTAAATAGGATTTAGGGTTTGTAAATGTAGTTGAATACACCGCGCCCGTTGTTACTATTATCAGCCGCCATACCGCAACGGTCGAGTGAACTTACTTTTGTTCTTACAATCTCATTGCAAAAATGTAAAGAGTTTTGCAATATTTCAACGTTGATATTGACAAATATTTTATTCAATCTGTTCCATTCTGAGACGATCTCCAGTCTCAAAACTGATTTACTGGGTGTCAAAGGCTAAGATTAAAATTATAAATCAAAATACTGAGATAATATGAATATTTTTAAAATAGAGTGGTTATTTCTAGCCCTTAAATTCGCGAGTTTTTATAAACAAAAAATATTCCGCGAAAAAGTGGTTATTCCTACACAATTTCTGCGACTTTGGTTTAAATAATCGTGTACGCACACTGTACTTGTTATAATATAACTATATTGACTTGTGTGACGTTTTGTTATCAATTTTTAACTAAGTTTGTTTATGTTGATTACCTACTATTTTTATTACATTTAATTTTCTCTTAAATAATTTAATCATATTTTCTACAAATTAAGTGTTTTCAAGTCGCATCTATGTTAAATTTCTGAATATCTTGGATTTTTCAATCTATGTAGGTACCTACTATAAAATAAGTCATAATTATTATAATCCTTTTGATTATTTAATTAAATATTTAATAATTATTTTAAGTGTCGTTTAATAATGAGTACTTAGCTAGTTTTTCTCACGAACTTTATATTAAAACAATTGATGTACAGAAAAAAAGATGAACTTAATATAGGTTTTTGTTATTTTTTTCATTGGTTAGACTAGAAATTACATAATATACTTATTATTTCTAAAATATTCCATTGAGTCCTTCATTTTTAATAGTTTTCTCAGTGTTTGTTTCATTAAGAAAAAAAAAAAACAGCAATAGGTATATTTATTTACCTTGGATTGTTTATGGTAACCAAGAAAAAATATATGAAAAATTTATATAATTTGACACTAATGACGGTTGATGTGTAGAAATAACCTTGGCTTTTTAAAAAACATGCAAAATTTTGGGTGGATTAATTTTGATATTAGCATAAGTACCTACCTATACATTTTTGTGATCTCTTTTTCTTTTTTGGCTTAATGGGACACAGCATTCAAATGTTTCATCTTATAATTATTTACTGTTCAAATTGATGCATACATACTTACAATTGATGCTGATCAATAATCATAAACAAGTGTAGCCGTATTTTTTAACATTAACACGTGGAAGTTGATCTAAAAGCATAAACAAGTGGAGCCGTATCTTTAATCATTAACACGTGGAAGTTGATCTCAAATCATAAACAAGTGGAGCCGTATCTTTAATCATTAACACGTGGAAGTTGATCTAAAATCATAAACAAGTGGAGCCGTATCTTTAATCATTAACACGTGGAAGTTGATCTCAAATCATAAACAAGTGGAGCCGTATCTTTAATCATTAACACGTGGAAGTTGATCTCAAATCATAAACAAGTGGAGCCGTATCTTTAATCATTAACACGTGGAAGTTGATCTCAAATCATAAACAAGTGGAGCCGTATCTTTAATCATTAACACGTGGAAGTTGATCTCAAATCATAAACAAGTGGAGCCGTATCTTTAATCATTAACACGTGGAAGTTGATCTCAAATCATAAACAAGTGGAGCCGTATCTTTAATCATTAACACGTGGAAGTTGATCTAAAATCATAAACAAGTGGAGCCGTATCTTTAATCATTAACACGTGGAAGTTGATCTCAAATCATAAACAAGTGGAGCCGTATCTTTAATCATTAACACGTGGAAGTTGATCTCAAATCATAAACAAGTGGAGCCGTATCTTTAATCATTAACACGTGGAAGTTGATCTCAAATCATAAACAAGTGGAGCCGTATCTTTAATCATTAACACGTGGAAGTTGATCTCAAATCATAAACAAGTGGAGCCGTATCTTTAATCATTAACACGTGGAAGTTGATCTCAAATCATAAACAAGTGGAGCCGTATCTTTAATCATTAACACGTGGAAGTTGATCTCAAATCATAAACAAGTGGAGCCGTATCTTTAATCATTAACACGTGGAAGTTGATCTCAAATCATAAACAAGTGGAGCCGTATCTTTAATCATTAACACGTGGAAGTTGATCTCAAATCATAAACAAGTGGAGCCGTATCTTTAATCATTAACACGTGGAAGTTGATCTCAAATCATAAACAAGTGGAGCCGTATCTTTAATCATTTACACGTGGAAGTTGATCTCAAATCATAAACAAGTGGAGCCGTATCTTTAATCATTAACACGTGGAAGTTGATCTAAAATCATAAACAAGTGGAGCCGTATCTCATTAACACGTGGAAGTTGATCTGAAATCATAAACAAGTGGAGACGTATCTTTAATCATTAACACGTGGAAGTTGATCTAAAATCATAAACAAGTGGAGCCGTATCTTTAATCATTATCACGTGGAACTTGATCTAAAATCTTAAACAAGTGGAATTCGTTTGAATTTTAAGATAAAATCATTTATTGAACTCAGGCCTTGACCTATTCACACAGAAACATCAGTAATCAAGTGAATTAAGTTTGAAAATTTCTTTACAAGAAGCTTCAAAGAAATGAAATATTTGAATTCGATATCTAATATTGAATTAATTTTACTTGTTGAAAGGAAGACATTTTCAAATCGTTTCCACATCCACCTTTAATCGCTTGATGTATTTATTTATTTATTCATTTCAAGAAAGATTTCCTCATCGAAGATCCGAATAAAATTCTTTAAGGAAAAATTCTTGGAAAATGGAATGTATATTTCACTCGAAACGGCGTTGTATTAAATTTCTCTAAAGAATTACATTTTTAATCATTATTTAAAATTATTATAAGTATCTAGGTATTTTAAATTGATTTTTCCATAAGTAATACCTACTAAAAATACTTAATCCCACGCGACGCAATGTTTAGAAATAAAGAAACAGAAATGTGAGAAAATAAGAAGACCTTTGTATAGAAAATCAAACAAAATATTGGTTGTCTTTGGTTAATCTTTTGTTACAAAATTATATTATTATTATTTTTAAATGAGAACTTATTACATCATTATCAATCCAATAATGTGACAAAAAACTTTATAAGGCCTTTTAGGTTACGTTACATACGTTAACGGTTCCATTTGATTCCGGTTTTTTTTTTATTGATTTTTCGGTCGCAACTGAACAAATATAGATGAACCGTTTCTGGTTTGTCGGAAACGACCGTAAAAAAATCCGAAATTAAACAAAACCCAATCCGCAAAGCTCCGTTCTACATTTTTTTTTTGAGTTTTCTTAATCAATAATGCCGTTTTGTGCACTGTTTTGTTTATGAACTGTTTAGTAGAAAGCTTAGCAATCATTGTCAAATATTTTTGAATGAATTTTGGCGTTTTGCCTAGATTCCAATACGAAAAGTTGCTTAATTGGAAATATTATATTGATCAGATAAAACCGAATAGATTTGAAGAAGTACCTAATAGCAATAGTCGAATTAGCTTAAGCAACAATACAACCCTTATTAAATGAGGAATTCATTTGAAATAAATTTCAAAAAAAAAGAGAAACCCATTAACTATAACGATAAAAGTATTAAGAAGATAAAATAATAATTCTTTTAACAAATTGATTAGCTTAACGTCTAATATCACGAACCAACTTAATCTGTTGTAATTATCTTAAATATTAATGTCTGCGAAAGTTTTGTAAAAAATAATTATTATGATTATGTGATATGGCGCTTAGAGAGAGAGTCGGCAGACCGGACACACTTCATAATAAAAGGATCATTGCGATCCAGTGGTGTTGCCAAGTGTAAAAATTTCATTTAAGTTAATTTACCACTAAAAAGGTTATTTAAGTCTGGTGTTAAACAAAAAAGTTATGTAAGTAAACTTATGCATTTAGTAAGAATAATCGTTTTTCTTGAAGAAAATATCTTCATTTAAAGACTTACTTTTCTTGAGTAATGATTTAAAGAAATACTGTTCTTGAGTAATGATTTAACTCTTAAACGACTCCTTAGAAAGTTAACGAAACTGTAGACTTTAATTTAAAGTTGTTCAAATTTTATCCTCGAAAATCCAAACTTTCAGTAGGTACTTACTTATAACTTTAATACTTCAAAGATATAGCTTCCATTTCTGGACTATTTTCATTCAAACGATTTCCTTCTCACAGTTTTGCTTGAAAACATGGCGATTTTTTTTTTAATGAATCTGTGCTCACTCAAAGTGAACACAAATACATTCCTTGACTCTTTCACAGTGAGCTATTGAAAGCTTGTGTCGTGAAAGAGCAAGATGGTCGGCACCTGGGATCGAACCACGACGTCCGCAGTACGAAAGCCGGCGTTGTAACCGCTGGGCCACCAACCAATTTTATTGCAATCTGCTTGGTTTTCCATATTTTGCGACTATGTCCAGATTTAAGACCAAGTTGTTTTTGGTAAATTTGGGTTTGCCTTTAGTAAAGATAACCCAAAAATTCAAACTTTCTAGGTACATTCATATAATACGATGATATGTTTTTAATATCTTATCAATTGCTGTAATACATGATCTACTGTATCCAGCTGTAACAAAACTATGATGCAGGTACTCTGTTGGTTGGTTTTTCCTGTTGATTACAATCACAACCATGGCAATGGATTTTACAAGGAGTAGAGGTTTCGGCGGATCAAATCATAGGAATAAATTGAGATGAGGTTGAAAGTGCGGTGAATGGTTTTTTCAAACGTTCTCAAATGATTCTGCCATATTTCACACTCACTCAAAATTATTTGCCTTACAAGGTTACTTACGTTCTCGAAATAAAGGGATATTTATTTTTTATTTTATCTTTGTTAAAAATTGTTAAAATTTCAAATGTGTTATTTATTTACACCTAATTGTGTTATTTATTTATTTATTCATTTTAAAGATGAACATTACAGTTTTTGACCTTTTCGGTGAGCAGTGGGAGAGAAGATTACATACATGTCATAATAATATACAATACAAAAATAGTACCTTAAGTAGGTGTAGATAAAAACTATTAAAAATTAAAAAAAAAACATACCTAGGTACATTTTTTTATTTTAATTTTAATAAGGCAATATTCCCCCCTTCAAAAATGCGTACACATTTGTGTGAAGATGAATATAATACAAAATTATATATTATTTACATTAACAATGAAGATTACAATATAAATTTTACAAAAGTCTTAAATTATCACAATCCATTACAGTAAAAAAAAAGAAGCAAACAACATGAAACCAATACACTAACACTTTCAATGTGAAGAGTTAGTTTGCTTTATAAAAAGAGTGAAAAATATATTTAAACAAGAATTGAGCATCACTTCTATAATATCAAACATCTTATTTAACCTTTCTTGCTACTTATACAGAACAAAAATTACAAAAATAATGCTATTACGAACAAAAGAGCAAATGACATTATATCAATAAATTGAAGATAATTAGTGTACACTAATATTAGTGTGTATTATATTATTATATACCTACCTAGATTCAGATCACGAGGTCCCTGGTTTGAGTTCAAAACTCTAAAGCCATGGCTAGACTATGGGCCATGCTGGCCAAATAGAGGCTCTGGCCCACCATGGGCAAATAGTGTGGCCGCTCCACCAATGACCAATATAGCCAAATATTTGACATTGGGCGTTACTTGTCGATCGAGTTCGCAAGTATTCACCAATATTGGAACAATGTGACAGCTGTCATGTCTTCCATGTTGTTATTTTCATTGTTTTGTAGGTACATTTTTTTTATAATCCTGATAAAATAATGGAAGTTGACAATGATAATATCATATTATGATATTAATTGCAGCATCCTATACAGTGATACATGCGGCATCTGCTTTTCTGTTATTAAAAATAATGAAAAACGCAAACGACAAAGACGGTGGTTGATGCTTTAAACCACTCGAGTGTGTATGTAATGTACCCATGATTCTTGTTTATTTTATCAACATCTTTTATTTTCATTAATGTTATAGTACAAATCAACCTGTAAGAGCTAGGTAAATATATACCTATTGCAAAACAATAAACATCAATAAAAATTGAAGGTTAGGTTTAATAAAATTATGAATGTTTTATTGTGTATATTTGTGAATTGGAAATCATATTAAAATAAATCCTTTTTGCCCAAAGAGATAAACTCTCTTGAAATTTCCCACTCAGATAGGAGTATACAGTGAATAATTGGAGATTAGAATGTAAAATGATGAATAAAAGCAAGAATTAATCAATAAATCAGTGATAGAAACATTGTGTAGCAGTCTAGCCTCGTGCCAGCTTTAGCCAGAGTTGGGCCAATAGTGTAGCCAGGTGTACAAGTATATTTGCCAAATGTTGCTACTTGCCAATGCTTGGCCAGAGCCACTATTTGGCCATCCTGGACCAGCATGGGCCATAGTGTAGACGTAGCTTAAGTGAAGTATTTTTTTAACTTGAAATTTCTACCCGGACTTGGCCTTTCTCAGATTGATCGGGACCGATTGACTGAAAAAAAATTGCCTCGGTTATTAAGTCCATTGGTTTAACTGACACGCTTGTAAAGAAAAGTTTACATTTTGATTTGTTCATATAGGCTACCCAAAATATTGTTTTTCTTCCATCTTTAATTCATCAGTTATTTTACCGCCTCTGGCCGATCCATGAGTGCCCACACATATCATAACTCCATAATTATTATTGGAAGGATTGTGTGCCCGTAATACGTATTAAACAAGTAGCGAAGTGTTGTTCATTACAGACATTACCTCCATACGTGGTCGTTAGCAGTCCTGGTAAATAAGTTATAAATAAAATAAAGGATCATATTATTAAGGTATGTGCTGGGTACTGACGATCATAATATTATGTGCTCTTCCAATAAATGAATACGTCTTATATCACGTATCCGATCAATATACTTAATGACGCCATTCACGATCACCCAAAATGGATGTCTTCGTATATTATTATGACGGTAACTTCAGTTTTTTTTTTTCAATAATTGTAACGAAATTTCACTAAGTTAATACATGTATTTGCTATCATTATTAAGCTTATGATCTCTTCTCTTCTCCAACAGCAACCCCAGACCACGTAGCACACACGTTCAACGCCGCTAACTATAATTTTGAAATAGTCAACTCCTTTGTATACCTCGGGTCTCTTGTCAACACACATAACAACACTACTGAGGAAATCCAAAAACGCATAATGGCTGCCAGTCGATGTTACTATGGACTGATCAAACAACTCCAGTCAAGGAACCTCAGTAGAAATACTAAAACAGTGCTGTACAAAACACTCATAAGACCAGTGCTGACATACGCCTCTGAAACCTGGGTGCTCACTAAAATGAATGAGCAACAGCTTGCGGTCTTTGAGAGGAGGATTCTCCGAAAAATCTACGGGCCAATAAATGAGGGAGGAGTATGGCGTCGGCGATACAACCAAGAACTGTATGATCTCTACAAGGATCCCGATGTCATACAAGTAATCAAAATAGCAAGATTACGCTGGGCTGGGCACATAATACGAATGAACGAAGAAGCCCAGACCAGACGATTAACCCTCACACATCCCGAAGGTCGTAGAAGAGCAGGAAGACCCAAGCTACGGTGGATGGACGGTGTTAACACGGATGCAGGTGTCATTGGACTGAGGAGCTGGAGGACGGCGGCACTCAGAAGGACGGAGTGGAAAAAATCTCTTGACTCAGCCAGGGTCCACCCAGGACTGTCGTGCTGATGATGATGATTATGTGGAAGGATGATAAAAAATGACTTCGACCACGTCCACTAGAGTTTCCCCATTGACGATCCGTTTGGAGTAATTGACGATCCGTTTGGAAAAATTATTGACGAATGGCTTGACGCGTTTGAATGTTGGAGTTATGGATATCCGACTCACCCTATCACTCCACATCATCCATTATGTGTTCTCTACTCACGGTCATTTTTTGAGGTGAGTTCGCTACATTTGAACGGATTTAGTAATTGTGAATGGCGTGCTTCAAACTTCAAAGTAAAAGAAGATATCTAGAATTTGGTGGTTGTTTATAGTGGTTCTTTAGCCCTCAATACACCAATCAAAGCGTCTCGTTTTCATAAAATATATCTAAACGATAGTTATTAATTTTGACTGAGCACTTTATGTACTTTCACTAGGTGGATGAATAAATAAACACTTCTCTATACAAAGATGACAGTATAGCTGGTAGTGGAACTTAATTATAACGTGAAGCAGTTTATCCAGTCAACCGGTTCCGTCTAATCTTAGACAGGTTAACCACGGGTGGATACACAAATACTACTTATAGAACCGACTATTTGATGAAGTTATTTAATCAATTAGTAAAAGAGATAAATTTTTATAAGTTGAAAGCACGACGAACTTATGACCGTCTAATACTGCTGTTTCGAAGGCTGGCTTATGGGTTGTTTTCCTAAGAAAGCAACGTTTCAGAGAACGGCGCACAGTGGTCCCACAAAGAAATTTAGGGCGCCAAAATTAAAAAAATGAAATGTACCAGAGAGAAAAACTAGCTATGATCTGATGTACTGTGACCTTGAAGGCTTCTAGTACCACATATGACAACTCGCTCGAGGTACGTCTCGTTGCTATGGAGACGCCATAAGATGGTGGTTATCTAGAGCAACTGGTATTGTCAATTTGTGTGTGTTTTTCAAGCGCGTTTTACAGTGCCTTGTTCCGGTATTTTAAAATTAATAAACATGGTGTTTTATTGATTTTTTCTCGCTGAATACGAATATGTGCTCGTTCATTACTGTAATTTAATCGGTAGTCTGGAAATTTGCATTTGAAGTAAGTACTTTTTAGTCACTTTTAACTGGCTATATGTAGTGTTACAAAATTTTCCCATCCTTTCCCATAAAAACTTTTCAGATAAAAGTTTCTCCTTAAAGCCAGTACTATCACCTACATCACTTACATTTCCCCCGTTTTCCCCCTAAATCCTTAAAATTTGATTTATACTACTAAATTAGTGATTACTATTGTGTAAATTTTAGTTCTTCAAGCAATCATGTTTTTTATTATAGAAATTTAATTTGAATGCTCAGGAGACGTTGGTTGTACCTACCTAACTATGCACAATAGCCTTGCGGGAGATACCTGTTATTGGAGCACTGGAGATTATATGTTTTTGTTTCATGGTTTCTTTGTTTTTGTTGTTCAGTGCTCTGTTGGTGCCTCTTATATAAATCAATAAATTCAGTTAAATAAAACTTGCTAAAAGAATAATTTGATTCTTCTTTGTATTTTGATTTTACTTCTCAGGAAATGTAATTAATAGATAATGGAACTTATTTCCCACACCCAGAGATATTTTAGACTTGCAACGCCATACAAATTTTATTAAAAAACTGTCCATCATAAATAGGGGTGCTATCCTTTCTAATTTGTCACCTGATAACAGAATACAATAGTTTACTCTCCATCTCTTTTACTTGCATGTTTCTTGTACTATCTGTATCTTCCACTTAGGAACAACATGCGAAAAATTGAAAAGTCTAACTGTATCTTTCACCCCAAAAACAATAATGAAGAAGTGGAGCCAGAAGAAAGCTCAGACGAAAGTACAGACTCAGATGTATATCATCTAACCACATCCGAGGAACTGACTCGGTTTAAAATGTTTCTATGCGTGCATATATTTGTAAAATTATAAGTTGTTTTATTTCACCCATTTTTTTCAATTTGTATAATTTAAGTTTATAAATGAACTCATCACTTTGAAAAACATTTCAATCCCCCAGAAAATTTCAAAATGAAAGATTTGCTCCCCTTCCTTGGTCACATTTTTTTCAAAAATATATCAAAAAATGGACTCAGCGCCTAAAAAAATTGATATCTCACACGAAAAATTATAAAATTTTTGCCCCCCCCCCCCCTCCCCTTGGCACCCAATTTGGGTTTTTTGCAAAAATAAGTTTAAAAATGGACTCAGCGATACAAAAAACATATATTTTGATACTCCACATGAAAAATTTCAAAACATTAAGATTTGCCCCCTTTCCCTTGGCACCCAATTTGGTTTTTTCGCAAAAATAAGTCCAAAAATGGACTCAGCGATACAAAAAACATATATTTTGATACCCCACACGAAAAATTTAAATATATTAAGATTTGCCCCCCTCCCCTGGCGCCCCATTTGGTTTTTTCAAAAAAATAAGCATAAAAACGGATTCAGCGATACAAAAAACATATATTTTGATACCCCACACGAAAAATTTCAATATATTAAGATTTGCCCCCCTCCCCCTGGCACCCCATTTGGTTTTTTCGAAAAAATAAGTCCAAAAACGGATTCAGCGATACAAAAAACATATATTTTGATTCCTCACACGAAAAATTTCAATATATTAAGATTTTCCCCCCTCCCCCTGGCACCCCATTTGGTTTTTTCGAAAAAATAAGTCCAAAATCGGATTCAGCGCCTCGAAAAACCCCCATACACCAAAAATCAGAATTTTGGCGCCCTAAATTTCTTTGTGGGACCACTGTGCGGCGTCAGCAGAACGTTTTTTATTTTGTTAGGTTGTACCATTTTAAAAACGGCCGCTGCGCCGTCTTGTCAGTGTCAGATGATTCTTAAACGCTTTCATTGATAGCACTGAATTTTTATTATTTATTCTTGCTTTTAGTTTCTTTGTTGGGCTGCACAAAATGAGTTCCAACTCCATCTGGAGAAGTGAAGGTGACGTCTTGAAAAAATGCGAAAGAATCCATAAATATTTGGAACGTTATTGTTTACTGTGAGCCAAGAAAATCCGTCAAAAATCTGAGTGTTTAAAAATACCTGTCGGTCGTACTTGAGATTTAAGCCGTTGGATCCGAGGTGAGCTGGTTGCCGTGTTAAAACATAAATCGATTTAGGTCTGCCCCAGTGATTAGCAATGTTTTCACGCTTGGCTCATTTTGGATAACCAAAATAGAACTGATCAAAGGGATCGGGAACTGGTGCAGTGTTTGCCCGCCCACCAAATAATAATAATACCCGCCTATTATCCTAACTCACCCCGACTTACCCCATTTAGGGTCATACTTTTTTATTATCTGAAGTCCACCCTGAAAATAATCGATCTTATTCTAATATATTCGCGACTTACTCATTCGACTCACCTATTATAGTTTCGTATACCTACTTAATTTATACATACCAACATTTTTTTTATTTGCTAAACATAGTATTTTTTCTACAGATACATCAAGTACAAAAGTTGTAATTAGGTTCATAAGTATTATTTACTGTTTTAAATGCCACATTTTTTTTCACATTTCAATTTATGCTACAATTTGCTTATGTATAGGTTGAACAATTGAACATCCGACTTCTTTATTTGTCATGTTATTTGAATCTTAGATTTATCCATTAGTAAATATTTAAACTTTTTATAAAATGCATTGGTTTAATATTAGGTAAGAAGGTATGTCGTATTTTTGGTTTCTTTGCCTGTCTTTGTAACTTTTTAGCTATAATTTAATATACCTAATTTTGATGTTTATTTAAAAAAGCTGTTCCAACTACTGTTTGTCACACGCAATCGACATCTTAAGATATAAAAGAAAATCGGGTTATTTCGAACACAATGTGAACACACATGTCATGATAACTCGAGATCGCCTGAACAGATTTTTATCAATTATGGTTAATTAGATTCTTCTCCGCTCAGGATAACAGAATAAACTAAATAACATCGAAAAATGTATAGCAAATAATGTTAAATATAATATTAAAGTTAGTATGGAATGAATTTCGATACAACAACGCCATCTGTGAAAAAAATATCTATAAAAACACAATTTTTATTTACCTGACGACCTCACTTCAAATTAAAAATATGGCGCGCAGATTTGTAGTTGGATTTTTTTCAGGCTTTTTCTAATTTGTTAACATCGAAGCGCATTTTTATGAACTAAAACGCGAAAAGTGAACAAATCTAATTTTAAAATCAAATTGTCGTTTGACACAAACTGTCAGTTGTTTGAAAGTTGCATGGTGCGATTGACTCGGATGAAAAATATGTGGTTTAAAGCATATGCATCGGTCGGAATGACATTGGTTAAAAGTTATTTTTATCATTCTTTCAAACTCTATTCGGTTAACGCCAACGATAATAATCTGAAAATCAGATGAGGAAGTCATTGCAACTTCACAGGAGAACTCTTATTGTTGCCTCCCTATGGGCCTATAAGTGGAGGTAAATGGATAATTTATTGCTTGATCAATTTCATTTTTAAATTCTAAATTTATGTACCAATAAAAAGGATTCAAATAATAATTAAAAATAGTATAATTTTAAAAAAAATATTGATATGGTTTTGAGTTTATAAGGTCAATATGGCTTTTTAAATTCATATATTCAGCTTCTCTATTATAAAACTCTATTTGCGTTTTAGAATCTTCTGTTCCATCTAAATAAACTAACAATGTCTTCCACTTTGCAGATTTCACGGATGAAATCCTGCCTTAATCCGTTTTTCGTGTTCAGCTCGGTTGCACTTACACTAAATAATGCACATTGTTTGTTTTGTTCATAATGTGACCTCACGACATGTTGTTCTTATTATACTTATATACCTGTCAGCTTTTTTTTCAATTTAAGTTCATATAAAACCACCAACAAAGATACATTTATTTCTATACATAAAATTGAAACCCTATTTATCTTGGTCATCGCATCATGAGTTCACGGCTCGATCAATATCGCTTTATCTTTTTTTGTTGTGTTTGCTGTAGTCAAGAGAAGAAAAAAATAATCAAGTTCATCAGACAATTAGAAATTTAAGAAACTGAACGTACCTACGTAACCTTCTCAATGCTTTAAACAACATTAATCTTTTATGTTTTTGAAATGGAATTGGCGTATATCAGAATGTCTGCAGACCAGTTAACATCGTTTAAAACATAAGCATCGATTGGAATTTGGGACATTAGTTAAAAGGTACTTAATTAATTTATCATTGTACAAATTCGAATTGAATATTGATAGTTAGACGACGGGACGACGTCTAGCGGGAAGGCTAGTAAACATTAAACTTGAGAAAATAGACAGTTATTGTTGAAATCTTTGTAGATGGAGTTTCATTATTCAACTACTATTTGATGATATTTTAATGTGAAGCTCAAATATTCAACCATTCAGTGATTTCCATTTTGTGGACAATGTTCCAAGTCGACTGCAAATATTTATGTAAATTGACTGCTGATTGTGTTCGTTTGCTTTGATTAGAGAAATATCCAAATACCAAACAATTACACCATTGAACATTTTGATATTGTGTCTGTTCTTAAGTGACCTAACCATATTTACATAGGCATCATTCCTCCAGATTATTAATCAGTATTTTTATCAAAAACACTTATATATCTTAGAATTTCATAGCATGAAAGCTTCTATATGTTGGTATTAATCAATTATTTTTCATCTTTAATCTTCTTTCGTCTATTTTTGAACATAAGTCTACCTCAATTGGAGCCATCTCTATCTTGTTGTGCCTTTTAAAACCAGATGAAACTAACGCAACCCACGATGCCACAACTCTACTTCAACATTGACCTGCCTTGCCTACTTTTTCAAAACCATGGACTGGACATTCCTAAGAATAAGCACGCACTTGTAAAGTAATGGGAATTGATTAGTTTTTCAACGGCTTAGAAATATGAACTTATACAGGGAGTTACAATATTTGTGCAAAATAAATTATTCGTCTTTGGGCGTCCTATCAGATCTCCCCAATGTTAAAGACCGCCTGTGCAAAGACCACTCGATCCTGCGCTGCTCTCCATATCTCCATATCACGCAGACGAGGCCGACCTCGAATGACATAGACCGACCATATCGTTGCCGTCTTACAGGAGGGCCAAGTCAGAATCAAAAGAAATTTATGAGCATGTATGCGAAATGTTGATGCGTTTGGAGGAAGCGAATGAGTTTGGATTGGAAAGAATGGAAGTCCATACTCTCTGCCTATCTCCTCCGGGAATCGGCGTGATGGGTAAAAAAACCATTGACACCTCAATGCGTATTTTGAATCGGTACGGAGATATTCCTTATCGTAATTTGATCAATCAATCAATATTATTTTAAATGAGCAAAATAACTATTAAAATATCGAATATAATGACAAACCTAAATTCTTTTTTTACATATTAACATCAAATCAATCAAAATTAAAACTCCCTTTCAACTCCATTCATGAGCAAGATGAAGCAATAAGAACTCTCCATTGCACTCGATCTTGCGCAATGATGACTTCCTCCCACACCATATTAATAAACATAGGTTAAAAGTTTTTGATGAAAAAATAAACTCAGACCCAATGAATGCAGCGTGGAATGCAGGTTTTGCTTATGTCAGTAAATAGTCATCCGTATTAAGTAACTAAAAAAACGAATTTGAGCTCTGTTGCATAAAATCATAAAACCCATATTATTTATTTCGATACAAAGTTCGACGGGTCAGCTAGTAATACTTAAAGAAAAGGTAGGTCATAAACATTGCGCAAGATTGAGCGCAATGGAAAGCTCTTTTTAACTCGTTATGACCCTGAGTAGGGTATAAAGGGAAATTTGATTTGATTGATTGATAGTATTTCTACTCCATAATGAGTAACAAACTGTCGTATTATTTTCCTCCCATTAGTGAAAGAAAAAATTATTCTTGCAGACGAGCTATTTGACTTGATAATTCCCCGACAAAGGAGACGTTTAATAAAATCATCATTAAGTAGACACATTATTATTCTTTCTCTTTCAAAAAGAAAGTTTTATAACGTCATAAATAAGAAGGTAGAATTTTTCCTTAATAGTTGCGAGACTCGCCGAAACCGTTTCCCTGGATGTGGCTCTAAGTGATCATTTACCAAACTTTTTTGGTTGTAAAATTAGATTTGAAACTAATGCTCAAAGCTCTATCATCTTAACGGCTATGAAGTTTGAGATGAAGTTTGGAAATGACGTTATACGTTATTTAAAAAGAATTTATAGAGACATGGAGTATGGGTTGTGTTTGATTGATGAATAGGAATATATCTATTAAAAAGAGGAAGTGGACGATGAAAAAGAATTTTACAATTTTGAAATGGGTACTCTTTGGCAAAACATTAAGTTGTTTTAACTTACCATAATACTGTTAGCCGTTAACCTTTGTAAATAGGTATGTAATCAGACATAGAATGTTTTCAAAAGAATTTGAAAACAAATCATGGTTATGAGAATCAATCAAATCTCAAAAAAAGTATTGATCCTACTTCGTCATGTCACATAGACCACACCGACACTTTCAGAGGATAAGTCACATCCTGGTTAGGTTCTTTATCTGAGTTTTGATCGCTGTTTTGTGTGAGATAATTACTGAAAATATTATGATTCAAAATGAAAATAGTTCTCATCATATTTCCTTAAAAAAAACAACCAATAAATCATTCATAATTCTATGTTAAAACACAGTAAAAAGCGTTAATGGATAACTGCTGAAGCATAAAACACTTGTATTATGGTAACATAGAAAAATATTATATTCTTTGTTCGATTTGAAGGCGTTTAAAAACTGTATACGAAAATGAGTATCGTAAATTGGAAATATTTAAAATGTAGTTTGTAGACAGAATAATATGAAATGAAAACGCGATTTGATACTTCGTTATTCGAAGAAATAATATTTTATTTATAAATAAAAATATTTCCGTAAGAACGTACTTGAGTGGCAGGTTTGAGTACTACTTATTTACTCACTGCTCACATTTAAATCGGGCGTATTTTTCTGTTCGTTCATTTAGTAGGGGGTGAACAATGGAACTCACACCCGCCTCTTTTTTGTGGCAAGTATTTAGAAGTAGCTTGATAAATGGCCGTATCAATTGTGGAACAAAAAAATACTTTTAAGCTATATTTAATTTCAATTTGCCTTTTCTCACACGTATCATATATTACCATACCATATTATTTTTTTGTGGTTGAATGTTTTTATTCATTCTATTTTAACTCACTTTTTTATTCCCATACAAACGTGTATTATTTTCCGCGTCACGTGTAATATGCCTGTAAAATATTTTTTTCCCTTCACTTGTGTGAATTTTGAACGAATCAAATGACGATTATTTCCGTTTGCAGGAAATGTAGATGGGCCACTGTGCGTAACACTACCGGCAGACATTCTCAACCTTTTGCTTTTTTATTTCATATATTATTATATATAGGGAATTCCAAATAGTTAATTAACTCACTCAGTCCCAAAATTAGTTGAGCTGAGCTGAGAGTCCCAATTTCTTTTGTCGACCTAAAGAACAAAAAACCAGGTTGCTTATAGGTATTTCTAAGATAGTCTCTCTGTCGTGTTGGCGTGAATTTTGTGAACATAAAACATCCAAACGTCTGTGATTTTCTCCATCATAAAATAGGTAAAACTTATGTTCGAAGCCATACACCATAAATCCAAAAATAAAAAAGGATCTCAGAAATAAATGAACAATCCCTGAAATATGAAAACATGTATTAATTTTTTATTTTCAACCAAGCAACCAACGGTGTGTGAAACTACATAGATAGATAGAGTATCTCATCTAATACTATAAAACATTGAAAAGAGTAGCTCAATTTAGAAGTTAAATGGTTAGCCATGTGATAATTTGTGTAATTGTTTGTTATAAAATCACTGTTTGTATATTTGTTAAATAAAATAAAAAAATAAAATAAAAATAACAACGAACGAGATTTACATAATATTCTCATAATATCATTTTTCTCGATACGGTCCTATAACTGAGGTTTTATATTCACTCCATTGGCATTCCATGGCTTACCCAACAAATTGATCTTCATTTTTTCACTGCACATGCGCCCAGGTTATAGAACCAATTTTTACGTGATGATTGTATACAATTATCGCTCAAACTCTATTGTGTTTCAAATCGTCAATCTGTCACCTGGGGTGTAACTTAAAATATTTCCAAAACATCCATATTTCATTCGTATTCAAAACTCAGGCGGGAACAACGCGAGAATATAATATGCGCGCGCAGACATTCTATGTGCCCGATGTTGACTTTGTATGAAAATTGGAGTAAGTGGGATGGGCTACTGTAATAGCGGCAATCACGTATGCGAGAATGAGAGGGAACTACCCACGATGGCGTTGGCGTGTCCCAGGTTAGGTATCCGTTTCATACTAACTTAAATATTATATTTTATATCATTTCTTAACCATTTTTTTTTCAACTTTTTATTAGTTATTCTATTATCCGGAACGAAGAAGAATCCAATAAATCAAACATTGAAAGAATCTGTTCTCGAGTTATAAGTTTTCGACCCGACTTTCGTTTATATTAGAGATATTAGGTATGCACTATTTTTTTGTAAAAGCAACACTGGTAAAATTTTTGTTTTCAATTGGTTGGTTACTTAAATCATTAAGCTCGTTGAGAAGGTATTTAAGTGACCCGATGAAGTGTTTATTTATTAATGTAGAACCTTCAATAATACATTTTTCGTACCTATCTTTTTTTTTTCGATGAAAAAGTTTTGCCACGTCTGTAAAAACCACCCTCTTAAAAATAAATGTAAATGAAATCAAATTTATTCAAATTTACTCTAGTAAAATGCTTTCATGTTCAAGTGAAAAAATAACACATTGGAAAATAATAATTTGTCTCATACATCAAGCCTTTATGGCTGCTTGGATCACACCAGTAGGTACGCCGTGGAACGAATAAACATCACGCTTGTGGCCAGACATATTCAGAGCGAGGCGTGAAGTATGAAGGGAATCTATCGTTTTGTTTCATACATTTTTTATATGTTATTGTGATAGCATTGCGATTTGTTTGCCTCTTTAATGAGTTTTCCAACAATGCGTTCACTCATCCAGCTACTCCGTTCATTTAAAGCTTTTGTGAATTTCAGGCTTCAATCACTACGATTTTGAAATTCCGCTAGCGATATTTTCAAGAATCTTTCTTTGTTCCATCATATAGACCTTTGTTATACTTTTAATATTTTTCATTTTCTGTCTTTCTTTCGATACTTATTCATCTTCGTCATATCCGTCAATCATTTATATTTTCCCACCGTTTACAATGATGACTTATTCATGGAGAGCTACACATTATTTATTTTCACCTTATCATCAACATAAAAATTTATGACAGGCTTAAAGCTCGCTTAGCAATTAAACAGTGACATTCAGGACGGGCTCTCTGTTAAATGTTAAGTGTTTTTTTGTTTCGCCATTAAGATAACCATGCTAATGCATTTAATAACTGCAGATTCAGCATAACTATAAGCGGATAAAGTTCTGTTAAAATAAATAACACAAGAAAACGAGTGCAGCGCTTAAAAAAATTTCAATAAAATTTTTGAATATCATCGCTGAAGATAACAAAATTTTCATTGTAAAAATTATATGTCAGTGATTTGAGAACTCACTAAGTTGAGTAGGTGTAAGAACACCCGTTCAATAGAGCGTTGTTTAGACAATAAAGCAATGAAACCTCCCGTTTTTGGCACTTTTACTAATCGATTACTCCGCGACTCCTTTTAACGCACGAAACTGAAATTTACGATTTATCGTATGAAGAACTTTAGTTTAATAATATAAGAATACGTAAGAAGTTTTTTTTAAATCATGACTTGAAGATCATTATAAGGCATACCTAATTGGAATTTTTCTGATTTTTGTATTATTCACAAAACGGCGATTACGCCTTTATCAATAGAGTGTATAAGTTTAATGTCAACAAAAAGAAAATCAATTGAACATATAACAAAAAAAGTCAGAAATATTGATAGGAATTACTAAACAAAAAACAAAATTAAGCCCAGCATGGTACAATATTATCGTGCAATAGGCCACCATAAAGGTATAACCATAAGCAATTAATGAAACAATGTCAACAACACATACGAAAATCATAAAATGAGTTTAAGTAAAGATCAATAAAATCATCAAGATACATGATAAAAACGCCGCATAAAGCACCGCATTTATGATTTTTTAAGCGTTTAAATGTTCCATAAGAAAAATCAAAAAAATTTCGAACGAGATTTAAGTAAGCTTGAATAATCCTGATGTTTTGGCCCTGGTGTCGCTTGCAAAAAGAGAGCTCCATGGAAATTATTACAAAAAAAATAATTTGCAAACAATTGCTGGAAGAATATTTTGAAATATCAAATTTTTCAATTAGGCTGTTATATGGAAATCTTCTTCTTCTTCTTAATTTAGGCCTTGTGGCCTGTAATTCAAGAGGCGGGGTTGGCCTCCTGCGAGGTCGATTCCCAGCTATCGTTCCACCTTTTTGGTGGTCTGCCCGGGAGGCGTCTTCCATGGGGTTGGCCGTGCAATGCCATGTGAGGGAGTCTGGTTGAGTCCATTCTCCTCACATGGGCATACCAGAACCTTCTTCGTTGCCTTCCCCATCTTACCATGTCCTCGACCTCGAATATCTCCCGTACCCTCGTATTTCTGACTCTATCTCTGAGGGTCTTCCCGGCTACGCTCCTGAGAGTTTTCATTTCTGAAACTCTCAGCGCATTTTTAGTCACAGTGGTATCGGCCCTGGACTCGATCCCGTATGTCATAATGGGTCTGACACAAGTTTTATAGATCTTTATCTTGCTGTTGGTTCGCATATCAGGGTTCTTCATACGGAATTTCTAAGGCATCCTGATATTGAAGCAGCCTTGTTGATTTGACCCAATATTTCTGTCGGTAGATCGGTCTGCCCACACAAGTCCACTCCGAGGTATTTGAATGTAGTGACCTGTTCCACGGAGATACCTTCCACAGATACGCTGCAACCCACTGGAGACCGAGAGAAAACCACATATGGAAATACTCGTACAAAATTAAAATCTCGATCATTGATTGTGCGTAATGGAAAGGAGAACGCTAATAAATATTTCTCGCTGTAACGATGTTGTTAAACAGAATATTAAATCATGTTCTTGTTACGTGTAATTTCATAAATTGATGTGGAAAATTACGATACGCATGAAGGGAAATAAGGGAAGAAAACACTTACGGATCTGGAATCTGTACAGGTGAGGGAAGAATGGGGAAGGAATGGGAGGGAGGGAGGAAGAGTAGGCGTGAACTCTCGCGTAATGCGGATGAAAGGTTTTGGTTGTTGATAATATTATTTTGCATACATGAAGAGAGTTCTTAAAAAATATTATATTCCTATTTTGATCATAATATTTCTTCATATTTTTCTCTCAACCTCGGATTGAGCATTGTTTATTTTAATATAAACCTACGTATGTCGTGACATTTTATTACATACTAGCTCTCCCGACAGACGATGTCCTGTGTTCCTAACTATGAATATTGAATTCGAATTTGTATGGTGATGAATTAATTATTATCTTTTGACCAATGTTATTCCGACCGATGCGTCTGTTTTAAACCATGTATATTCCATCCGCATTCTGTCAATCGCACCAACTATCTAACAACTGACAGTTCCTGACAAAATTTCAAAAATGGAATAATAATTGTATTGCAAAAAGTAGTTAAAAGGTTACCTACTTAGAGTTTTATATAATTTTCAAAAAAAAAAATTCTTTTTTTTTTTTTAAATAAAATGAATCTGTGCACACTCAAAGTGAACACAAATACACTCTTTGACTCTTTCACAGTAAGCTACTTGAAGCTTGTGTCGTGAAAGAGGAAGATGGTCGGCACCGGGGGTCGAACCCACGACCTTCGAACGAAACAGTACGAAAGCCGGCGTCGTAGCCGCTAGACTACCAACCACTTCAAAAATTATCCAGGCAACTTTCTTAATTTTTTTTTCATAAGAGCCTTCGCCTGATAAAAGCCAACACGACGAAAAAAGAATTAGTGAAATCGGTCAAGCTGTTTAGGCGTGATGCGATGACAACGGAAAATAGCTCTCCATTTTTATATAATAGATTGAATTGTGTAAACGACGAACTTTTGTGACTTAACGCTTAATCAAAACTGTTGTTGTCGCCGACTTTCGTTCTATAAAGATCGTTGGTTTGATGCCCAGTGCCGAGCATTTTCATTTTTCACTACAAAATCTTTGCTGTGAAAGATGTCAAAAGTGTACTTGACTTGTGTTCATTTTGGGTGAACTCCGATTCTTAAAATGCGATGGACCACCATATCAAACAAAATTTAAAAACCTGAGAAATATCTAAAAATATATGTTTTCCTTAAATTTTTTCTAAAAATTAAAATTTAAAAGAACTATATTGTAAACAAAAATCTGATAAATCAACTACCCCATAAGATCAAATTGAAAATCTAATGACATATTTTTTGACAATACTTTATAACCGCCATTTGTATTCTTTTTTGGTTGTTTTCTAAACATTTTATGTACAAACAATAAAAAATGCTATCAACATGTCATTCATTTATAATGACGAATCAATAATAATCCAATTACATGTTATCGTAAACAAACTTATCTAGGTATTTGATAAAAATTGGGTTGTCAATATGAATGTTGTCTTTTACTGCTTTTTTTTTTTTATTTTTTTTTATTTTTCAGATTTTCGCAAACATACAGTTTTTTTTTAACAAATAATAACAATATAATGAAAAGTACAATACATAAACCAGCAAAGTTTGCAGACATTACTTACTTATTTTTTAATATCTGGAGGGTTTTTCCTCTCCCCACTCGACATACACTACACATCATCAAGTACAAGAAAAAAACACTAAAGCTAGACGGGCTCGCCGCCGGGCCCGAAAAACCACCAGGGCGCACACCTCGACGCTCGTCACGTCGGATTCCCGACACCCGGCAGCAGTACCCTCATTAAAATGTATATAACATGAACACCAGTAAGGGGATTGGGAAAGGTAAGGAATGAGGAAAAGGGAATATTAGACAATTTAAAAAAAAAAAATTCATTATACGAAATAAGAATGGATTACGCTCCCCGTTGCCTTTTTCCTCCCCTTCTTTTAGTAAATGCCAAATTATTTAATTAATTGCATTATTTTTTTTTTATCAAAATCATACTGGTGCCGTCTATTGTGTAATAAATAAATATAATTAATACATACAATATAGGTGAATGTAAGCTTGAACTACGAAATATAAAAATGAAGGAAGATATGGCGATATTTTGAATGTGCGAGTCGAGTTAATTAGCTCCAACAAAAATAAAATATTACCAGTGAAAAACTTAACGAACCAAGTACATTTACATATCAAATGATAGAGAATTTTGTGTTCTAGTTGATGTGAAGTGCAGTTTTCTGATCTAAAGTCTAATAACAGAATAAAATACATACCTAGGTGTTTGAACATTTTGAAGTTGTGAAATAGCTTAATAAGTGAAACGCCGCTTCTATTATTACTATTTGAGATCCTTACGTCGAGCGATATGGACGTGAAAGAACTTGTTTACCTATCTCGTAAAAACGCAAAACAAAAAAAGACACTGGTTTCATCCTCTTTTTCTAGAAATGCACTCAAAAGGCTTATTCCAAACCTATCTCAAGGATGTTTTGCATTCCCAGACCGGTTTTTAAATGTATTCTGTATTCCTCTGGTGTTATATCCCAAATTGCTTTACGACTTTCAATTTCCCGAATAAATTTCTCTCTATGGAAATACATTTTTTAAAAAGTTCGGAACCCAAAATACACCTGGCTGCTTCAACTAGTGCGCGGAGACCGACGGCAGCCACAAACATTCGCCTACACACGCTCTGACTGCCCGCAGCTAGCTGGCTGCCGTGCAAGCAGACGCGTTGTTTTGGCTGCCGCAGCCGGGAGATCGTGGCTGCCTAGTGCGCGGGCTCCCATACAACGTCATATGTTTTACTGCCTGCCGCAGCCATGGCTACGCAGCCAAGCTGCCTAGTGCGCGATGGGCCTAAAACTCCTATCATGCACAAACAAATCTTTCATGGAAAATTTAGATCGATGTTTCATACCGTTATTTTTGTCGGTGGGAATCGATTTCAGTATTAGAGTTTAAGTATTGATAAAACTGGTATTGAAATCCCTAAACGCTAAGCATTCGAAAATGTCAACAATGTCAATTCCCACAAAAATAATAAAAACTGTTTACATATCAATGAAAAATATTGTGTTATTATATCGGAAGCATTTAAAAATATGTAGGAACTTACCTACAATTTTGTATACTTTCCTCAATAAGCATTTCGTGTTTGTTTTTTTTATTCAATATGTTTTTCCAACTTTTTTATGTATAAGGATAAGTAAAAAGTAGATTTTCCTATAGTAAAACAATATTCTAGAATCAAAATTTAGCTGCTTGTTGGTGATTCACATATTTGTTCATTTAATTCTTTATGCACAAATTAAAAAATAGTGTATAAAAAGATTGGCATAGTGGCAATATATATCGTGTTGAGCAATGAACCATAGGCTCGGTATACCTCAAATCCATTTTAAAGGGCCACTCACTTAGTATTGCATTCGCCCAGTTAGTAGTTATTTCGCTCAAATTAGTATTTTATTGGGACTTGAGTTTTAGTTGTAAGCTTAGAACTACTTATTGCCACGCTGCTCATATCAATTATTCATACATTTTTTTATTAGTTCGGTTTATAGTTCACATTCTTCAATATCATATTAAACCGGATTTTATCTTTGCTGGGTTAAAGTGTTTTTTCTTGCTTAGGTAAATAGCCATCTTATCTTGTTTGTGAATCATCTTCTTCTATACTGGTTGCAATTCCGGGAAATGGTTGACAAAAAGCGCGAACATCTCCTTCTCCGCTCCTCTCTGTTCTTCCTTGAAGAGTAACTTTAAGTGTCCTAATAAATCCAATGGTTTTGCCAAATTCAAGGTCTCGGAAACAACAATGGTAATATTTATTGAAATTTCATGTTGTTCTAAAAGAAGTTATAGGTACCTATAATCTAATTAGAACATTGTGCACCAGCAAAGCCAAAAGGCAATAAAGATGGGGCATTAGCAAAAATGGATATATCTATATCCTGGCGCCAAATACATGACAGCAGTCACAGTCTTTAAATTTGGTTGCTCTCTTGTTCTCAATAATTTCCAACATTTATTTCTTTATGTTATGTATGCTGACGATACGTCACTTCTGGTGAAAGATAAAGATAAAAATAATGATCACCGTGTTGCTGGAAATGTAGTCAAAATTATAGGTGACGTAACCAAATGGTTTAATGACAACAACCTTGTACTTAATAAGACGAAAACAAATGCGATGTGTTTCTCTCTGAGGCCGAAAAAATGTGACTCGGCCCAAACAGCCTTAACTGACATATCAATAAATACCGCGAATGAATGCAAATTTTTAGGAGTAACCATAGATAACAAATTACAATGGTCATCGCATATTGAGCAGCTTTGTGGTAGATTGGGATCTGCTGTTTTCGCTATAAAAAAAATTAAAGACATATGTGATATAAAAACAGCGAAAACAGTATATTTCTCATACTTTCATTCGGTAATGACCTATGGAGTGTTGGTTTGGGGGGGCGGGGCGGGTTTCTCCAGAGTGTTTATTCTCCAAAAACGCGCAATAAGGGCAATATTGGGAATGCAGCCGAGGGACACTTGCCGAAATGCCTTTAAAGACCTGGGCATAATAACATTGGCGTGCGCATATACATATACAGGAATGTGTGTTGTTTGCTCGGAGAAATCTGATAAACACACCCCTTAACTCGCATCACCATGCATACGAGACTAGGCGCGGGGATGAGATCCGACCCGTCCAACACCGACTTACCAAATTGTCCCGGAGTTTTGTGTGCAATAGTGTAAGACTGTATAACAAGCTGCCTCAAAGCATCAAATCTCTCGAGGACGAAGCTTTTCGGAGAGAAATAAAATCGTATCTTGTTGAAAAATCCTTCTACTCAGTCGACGAAATGTTAAATTGATATGTAATAAGTGGAATGAATCTGTTTGTATTATGTTGTCCTGGGCCACCCAGTCTATAATAACACCTCCTCCCCTCTAAAACATTAAACATTTTTAAAAGCAAAAAACATTTATTTTTTTGATTATTGCTATTATTGTTTTATTATTTTTGTACTGACGAATGCATTAGTGGCCCTTTACACCACGCAGGATTTATGTTATTCTCTTATTTAAGCTCTAGTGTGAAACTATAAAATTTTGTATTGTGTATTGTTTGTTGACAATTCCGAGTGCCCTATGGGGTCTATGGACAATAAAGAATTTGAATTTGAATTTATTTCATAATTATTAAATATCTACTTGTTGTATAGGTACATGTTGAACATGTCGAGAATTCTCATGATTAGGAGTTTCGGAGACTTAAATATTACCACCCAATGGCGAACGTTGTTAACGTAAAATGATCACACTAAGCCAACCTTCGAAAAACAGATGATCGTAAGCCGTTGTGGTTTGTTCCATTTATAATCTAACATCAGTAATGAATTTTTAGAGTCATTAGTTGTTACATATTCGATAATAATGTTTGTCCAATAATTATTATTAAAATAATAATAAAACACCTATAATAATTTCAAAAGAGCCATTAATGTTTGCCTATTTCAGCCCAAATGAAGATTTAAATGATTTGAAAATTATGAATGCTGATGATGAATGAGTTCTTTTTAGTGTTTTAATTAAGAAATAATTCAGAGTGATGATGATAATGACGTCTTTTTTATCCTTTCAAATAATTTAATTCCATTTTATGAAAACCCATTCATTTAAATGAATTGTATAAAAGAAACGTTTGGAGTATTCATAAAACCGTTTTATAGATTACTCTAGTACCTACCAAAATGGGGTTTTTAAAATAAAGCGGATTTCCCCTAAATATTTTGGCCAGAAATAATATTATATTTCGATAAATCGTACAAATTTTATCGATTAGTTTGTCAGTTATAACCTCTTATAATCTAAGGCATGACTAAAACACATTGACTGGAACTGGTCAAAAATGACAGTATAACAACTCTTCAATCTATCTTTCTATCCACGTTCACTTCCTATGTATGTTAACCATGAGGTTGCCTCTCTCGTCATTCGTCATGCATTCATGTCTTTATCAATTCAGTTGAGATTAGCCTTCTTTATTTTGCTTCGATTTGCCTACGATTATCTGAAGATGTAACAACTCATGTTCTTCACCATTTTAGTTGTTACATAATATTCTTTTTTATCAATTTCACCCTGTTCAGGAATTTTAATTACCTACTGACTTTTTTCATCCAAGAGATACACAATATTCCCCGCTAAACCCACACATTTGAAATATTAACAATATATTAATTAATATCTTTACCGCCGATCGTTATTTTTGTATGAACTTTTTCCGAGCGTATATTGTTCCGATTTTGACGTTTTGCAAGTTAAGTGAGTCAGAGAGAGAAGGGAACGGAAAAGGTGATCGCTTTTGTTAGTAGGCATTGAACACTTTTGAAAACGACGTAATATTCGTAAACTAAATTCGATATACGTACCTAGTATGCCCATGTTGTAGAACAGTGTAGAAAATATAAAATTGAGTTTTCGAAATATTTAGGTGCAAAAATGTTGAAAGAGAGATATTATAATATGCATTCGACGAAACTATTGATTGATTAGGTATCTTGTTTAATGACTTTACTTATTTACTGTTTTGCAGATTCGCATTCCATTCAACATGGCGATTCAACACGTTTTGTAGGTGTAAATGTCAACAAAAACAATTATGGTAAGCAAATAATATTTATTTCATTTCTCGTAGATTATTTTTTATCTACTTATTAACATAACATTAACTTTTTTTTAATAGTTTAGACGGATAGGTAACTTTAAACACTCCCTAAATACAAAACAGTTTGGCCTCTTTTCTATTGCAAGTACCTACTTGGTCGCCACATTGGGTTGGGATTTAGTTGAATTACTGGCTCCATCTAAAACTGATTTTTTTTTAAATTGATAACAAAATGTTTTTGTTTTCATCAACCAATTCGTTATCGAATCTTATTGTGTACTGCAAATACTTATCATAAGTCGGAAAGTCAAAATGGCATTACGACAAATATGCGGATACATAATGCTTTTCAAGTAAGGCCTCGAGTAGTAGTAGAAATGCGAAATTTTTTTCCTTAGTTATTTATTTAGTTGTATGTAGGTATTTAAGGGTAAATGTTTTAGAAAATATGTTTTTAACAACTCTGAACATGTATGACTCTTTGATATTCTGGATGTTTTTATTCATACCTCTCTCTGTTGATTCTTTAATCAAAGGTTTTAATTTCATTTATATTTTTCCACTCTTTTAAAAACACACATCCTCATAACTTCAAAATGCTTTGATAAAAAAGTTAACATTATGGTTTACACCGCTTTTGATTTACATGTTGTATTAACATATTATTTTCAAAACATTTGTTCATTAAAATGTGTTTTTAATACCTACAACAATCGTCAAGTTTAAAACAAAATAACTCGCTCTGAAAATTGTTTAACTAAATAAAATCCATGCTGTTATATAAAGTTCAAAATTTGTTACACAGAAAATACTTATACCAAAATGAACACTTTTAAGCATGTCAGCGGAGAGTTACGTTGCGGATAGTTGTAATTGGTGATAAACAAGGATGCTGAAGCTCTTTAACATTTTTTTAAAACTTTATGACCTGCGGAGTTTAAAAAAAGTGTGGTTTAAAATAATTTCCTATGGTTATTGTAGGTACAAAAGAGTAATATTATGCGGTGGCTTGGAAATAGGAAAGAGCTTACATACATAGTGTTTTACAGGGAAACCTTGACATACGATATTTATAAACAAACAATCGAATCAAGAACGAAGTCAGACACCCAGCAATGGAGGAGAAAGGGGCTCTGCAGTTCTGACAACAAATTTTTGACAATCACTTCTGTTTTCCCAAAGGGAGAATATTAAGCTTACCTTCATGAATCTGTTTTTTTTATTAGGAAGGGAGGAAGAAGGCGTAGCGAAAAAATAAAAAAAAAAATAAGTGAACCATTAAGTATTAGGTAGGTATTCTCTTCAATTATTGTGTTTTTTTTTTTTTTACAAAATGAATCTGTGCTCACTCAAAGTGAACACAAATACACTCCTTGACTCTTTCACAGTAAGCTACTGAAAGCTTGTGTCGTGAAAGAGGAAGATGGTCAGCACCTGGGATCGAACCACGACGTCCGCAGTACGAAAGCCGGCGTTGTAACCGCTGGGTCACCAACCACTTCTTTTATACAATATTGAGGTTTTTTTGCTGATACAAAACGCGGAATTGCAGAAGAGTTCCTGGCTGAAAGCGAATATCTTGAATGCGCGACGTAAGAGAATAGACTGGACTAGCAACGGTGGAGGATTTGTTTCGGCTGGCGTGTGACTCATGAGCCTTCGCAGAAGTGCATGGTTGTCAACCTCGGGGAGAGCGGATACGGCACAAGCAGTAGACGAAGCATTTTTACACAATTAATCTCACTCAAAAACATTCATAGAAAAAATTCTTTGAGATACGAACAATGTAAAAAGAAACGAACTGAACTCGCAGCTCGAAGCATTACTGTATTCAGAATAGAAATGTTGTGTGACCGAGTAAGAAATAAATTCGCCATATCATTCCCTTACAAAGGAGTGTTTTTCTCCTTGAATAATGCCCGAGTAAGTGATATAAAGTAGAAGATATCTCAGACTGGCGGAAATCAGAATGTCTTTGTCAACAAATTGAATAGACGAACATACATCAATTATAATTTATTTTTTCGCGCTGAACCACAAATAATTTACCAAATTGATTATTATTTTTATCTCTCATCTTTGTTACAAATGATCGTTTACTTATCACGTTTTGACGTATTACGCGTGACAAGGTTTCTTTCTTTGTTGAAAAAAAAAAGGTTTTGCCTATAACGCAGAAAAATATAACAATGCTTCTATCTTTGAGAATTCTAGTTTATATTATTTTTATTTCATCGCTTCATTATAACCATCAATATATTTCCATTTTTATATAAAGGAATTCCATCTTGACATATTTGGAGAACTTTTGTAAGGCCCTTTAAAGAGGTAGGCAGAGAGAATGTACCTCTCACATTTAAACTATTTGATGCAATCATTAAATCAATTCCGTCCTTTACATCTATGTTCATCCGTATCACCCTATCGCGTTTTCAAGTAAATAGGAAACGTATAATGGGTAGAATATCATCGATACTAATAATGAATTCAAAGATAACAAAGGTTTATTTAGGCATCTTCCCACACCGTACGCACCCTGTCCTAATGTTGCGTGATGTTATCGCAAATGTGCGTGTCTAAATATTTTGACAAACGGCTGACTTTTTGCTCCTGTTATTCTTTTCCTTAAGAAAAACGAACCTTTTATTTCGAAATAAAATGTTCTTTCATTTCGAAGAATGTAGTTTAAATACAGAAGATATATGAGAGCTCTACGAAGAATATCTGGAAATACTTTGTGGAATATGGAAATGAATGAGACTTTTAGGAAGGAATGTGGTTTGGAAGTTAGTGTTGTGACAAAGATGAAAGTATATAAATTGAGATGGTTTGGGCATTCATAAAGCTGAAAGGAAAGTTGTAAGAAAGCGTGGTAGATCGAGAATAACGTGGATCGAACACATCGATTCCGTCCTCTAGGGAGGCTAGGTCATAAGTGAGAGAAATAGGAGAGGTTGTATGAGAAATGCAATGTCGGTGGAAGAAGCGAAAGAAGTATTCTTGCATAGAAAAGAGTGGAGATCCGTTCTCTTTGCCCATGTACACCTTACGGGACATGGGGTGGTGGGAAAAAAAATTCATTTTGTGACGTTTTCCGTTTTCACATATAAAAAATGTCCTTGAACAAATAATTCAGACTGATCCTTTGAAAGGGATGCCTTTTAAGTACTGCCGTTTACATATTTTACCGGCAATTTTGAATTAAGAACTATTCAAAATTAAAATTTCTTGGAAATTCGATTCTCAAAACATGCGAAAGTGTTGACATTAATACTTTGGTTTAGTCACAGCGTTGATTTTGTTGTTCCAGGTTACACAAGAAAATAAAGAAAATTTCCGTGCAATAATTTTATACAACATTCGGAGTGGCTTAACATGGCTTCAATGTTCAAGGTCTTCCTGTTAGGCTTTTTCCCATCGGTATGCTATGGGGTGTAGTATCTGTGGAATTATAATATTATCATTAATATATTAGTAAAAAAAATTATTATAAACTCTAAAGTATCGAATTTTAGGATGAAGCTCACAAGATTTTGATATTATTAGCTACATTATTATTATCATACCATAAGTTTTGTGTAAAAGTGCTTGTTTATAAATTTAACTTCATTCAATGTTATTAAATTCTTTTATCTTTTAGTATAACAATGTTATTTACGATACTTGGAACATCTGGTTTAGTTTGAACAAAGAAGATATTGTGCTCGAAAATTAATAGAAATAAGATAAACATAGTCGCATAAAAAAGTTTCTTGATAAGATTATGTACCTACTTAAAAGGTACATTATTATTTTAAGGCATGCAATTAATAATTCAATATGTTTTGCGTGGTAGAAGTATGTAAATCACGTCTAATGGGTTTGTTTTAAACTTAAATGAAGTATTCCAAGTTAAGAATTAAGTCCAATCCAATCCAAACTCCCTTTAGACTCCACTTAGGGGCATAGGGAGGCAACAAGAGCTCTCCATTGCGCTCGATCTTGCGCAACGTTAATGACCTCCTCCCACACCATGCCCAGATTCCTCAGCTCTGCCTCGAAGGAGCGGAACACAGTATGAGAGGGTCTTCCTCGTCTCCGGGACCCTGGTGGGAGGAAGAACAGCGCTCTCCTCGGCCAACTGTCATTCGGCATCCTTAACACATGTCCCAGCCAAGTCCATCTCCTCCACATAATAGTAGAGGTGATGGGCTCCCGCTGGGTGCGCCGGCGTATAGCGTCGTTCGTGATGCGGTGGTACCATCTTATACCCAAAATTCTCCTGAGGCACTTCGTTTCGAATGCAGATACTTTTTGTGCCTGGGCCAGAGTCAGGTGCCAGGACTCACACCCATACAGGAGAATGGGCAACACACACGCATCAAACAGTTTACATTTCGTCTCGACACTAAACGCCGACCCCTTCCATATCTTGGTCATGTTGTTGAAGGCGCCACTTGCTATACCGATACGTACGTACAAGTTAATTATTATTTTAAATTAAGTACAGCGCTTTTTTGTCAAAATTTCTGCTATTGAACATAATCGAACGTCACTATGTTTCCCGTAGCAACCACATAGTGAAGATTAGCAGTCATTCCCTCTATCGGGCTTTTACGAAACGGTCTGAGTACGAACATTTCGTTTGGCAATTCTATTTTGACTCTATTTTTATAACCTCTCTCATAATATGAGCAATATTAATATAGTAATTTGGTACATTCTTTTAAATAATATTTCAAATAATGTGTTATTTTATACCATATATTGATACACAAAATAAACCAATAGGCAAAAAATTATTGCTGAAAAAACTATTTAATCATTTTGTTCACTTTTCAAATCTAAAAGAAAACGTTTTTGTTGTTAATCCTTTTTTATTTTTTTACATTCTTCTCACCCTGCTGTGGCACGGCTTACATCGTCGCGTAAATAGAACTCCTTGATTTTTTAAATATTTTTTTTTTTTTGGTCTCTTTTTCATTGTAATTTCTAATTCGTCCCTTTAACCCCATGTTTGATGTTAGTTTGGTAGTTACACTGTATTTCTTCACAAGATCATTAAATACCAGCTTTTTTAGTACATACCTTTTTTCCTTTGTGTTTGCAGTAGTATACCTAAAGCTTTGTACTCACCTGCGCCGCGCGCGGTAACGTTGCCTTGGTTCAGATGTGTAACTTGGTAACGTTGCATGTCACGTATCATGCAACGTTACAAATTTCCATAGTACGCAGTGGTTCGTGGCCAACAACCACAAACCACCGCGTACTATGAATTTGGTAACGTTGCATGATACGTGACAAATCGGTGTCTACCTAGTTTTCTGTCGGATCACTGCGTTCCGTTCGCGGTGGTTCGAGGCGAACCACTGCGAACAACCGCGTACTAAGGACATTACACACGCCGCGCGCGGCGCAGGTGAGTACACAGCTTACTGCAGTTTTAAAGATTCTGAAAATACGATAAATTTAAAAACTTTTCGCTTCACTTTTTCTTTATCCTTTTCTCTTACACCAAACTGCTCGCTTTTGACATTGGAGTTGTTTTTTCTAAGTCATCTTCAGGATTTTCTTTTGTTCAGGCTGGTTATCGGGGACTTGACGCTCAATACATATTTTGCTTCAATATTATGTTATGTAAAATTTTATTGCTGACCTTTAAAATTTTGTAGACAAAAAACATTTACTCATATTGTGAAATCCTGTTAACTAACATTTCTCAGAAAGAAAGCCTTATCTACCTCCATTCTTAAAACAACTACACACACACACACACACACACACATTCTACCCTACATTCTTATTTCTTAACAATGATAAAACATTTGTTTGTTAACGAACTACCTTAGACAGTGGTGGCTGTCTGTTTCCCGCTACTTTAATCAATTGTTGTGACAAGCAAAAGATTTATTGAGACAAGTGACACTCCTTCTCGCTGAAACCGTTATTCTTGCTTTGCGGGTGGCTTGGAATGTCACCTGATGTTTTCAAATTGAAAATGGAAGAGAATTTTTACAATCAGTTTGTGAATTAATGTCGTCAGCAAGAAAAAGATTAGTTGTTAGTCTCACCATCCTGTTTTTTTTTCCTTTCCCTTTTTTGATTTTTTCTATAGGGTCTCCTTTTAATTATTAGGTATATCGTAATAAATCTACCGCAAATAATAGAGTTAACTTAACCAAATGAACATAGAGCCAGAGCTGGAGGTAGATTATATTTTCTTGATCGTTGATATGGACACTAATCTAGTATCGCCCATTAATAATTATTAGTTCTTGCTTGTTATTGTTTTCCATGGTGTGCAATATCAACCATAAAAGAAAATATGCTCTGTTTCTAGATTCGGCTCTATGTTCGATAGATGTAAACGTACACTTACGAGTAAGAGGGGATCATCCAATTATTAGAATCGAATCGAATCTGTCATTTAAAATTTTAACGACAATATGGATTTTTTTATGAACATCTAACTAGTTGCTTGTATACGGAAATCCATTTAGTATAAAGATGCTCTTAGTTTAAGATACTAATATACGAGGATTTCACCTACATCTGATGTTTAAAAAGTGAGTAGGTATATTATTCATGACATTACTTTCAAATATATTATTTATCTTTTAATCGGAAAAAAAAGTATTTATTTATCTTTACATTAATTAATGCAGAACTATAATAAGTTAAAATTTTGGTCAAAATGAGTTGTCCAATATTATTATTACATGCAAAAATATCCCATTTAAAATTGTTTTTTAAATTCCTCATTGATAATGTGATCCTGTGGAAGTGGATGACATATGATACGTGATTTTTGATGCATAATGCTGCACTTACATGCTTTCCATGGTTTGGCAAACCACCACAAACACCAACGTGTAAACGGGGTGTTTGCCTTGCCTTGTGTGAGCTTGCTACAAGGGTCGGTTTTTACACAGATCAAAGGAATTTGCGGCAAATGTATGAAAATACCTACGCGCACGCCAACGTGTAAGCGGCGTCCAAGCGTTTGTGAAGGATTGGAGCTTGTGGTTGCTTGCCAAGCCATGGCAAGCGTGTAAGTGTAGCATCAAATATATTCTACAAAATTCATTCATTTGTGAATAATTTTACGTGAAATTTTCTCAACACAAGCCTAAATGAAGTATGTAGGTATGAAGTAAAATTGTGATTCTACTCATGAGACTACACTCATTAAGTTCTCATGATTTTTCAATGTTAAAGTACGGGATAATGACCATCATCTACTGATGATTACCCAGAAGACTGGATTAAGAGATCGATTTTAAGCTAACAACGTTTGTCATTAAGGGTTATTCGATTCCTTAAAACTCCTGAAATCCTTAATCATAGGAATCTTCGATATATTCAACACTTGGAAAAATGTCATGCCATCGGCAGGATTCGAACCCGCCTCCCTAGCAATCTCAAGCAAAGATGAGAGTGCTTGCAACTGGGCTGATTCTCTTTTCGTAGAGTTTGCTATTGTCAATAGAAGGTTTTCTTATAAGAAAACTTATCGTAGGAAACCTTCTTATGGTCACTTTCACCAACGGTTCTTAACTTTTACGTAGCTCTTAGCGTCCTCCACACCATATATAACGCTACGCTAAGAGCTACCTAAAAGCTAGGAACAGTTGGTGAAAGTCACCATTATTAGTGTTATACAATGTTTTATTTTTATTGGTGTTTGACAATTCGTTGGTTAATTGATAGTTGTTGCGATTTTCAGAATGTGCCTTGTCAATATTCTTCGGTCGAAATCATATTGATAATATGGAAATCATATTGATATTATAATTGATTTATCATTTTACAAATTTGAATTCACTTTTCATAATAAAGATAATACAACGTTTGTCAGGAAAGCTAATGTATAGTAAAATAGAGGATTTGTGCAATTATGTCCATTGCCTATAATTAAGAAAAAAATTAAATTATAGCCAGCAACGAACAAAATATTTCATTTTTTGATATTGTTAGTTGATACAATAAATATTATTGATAAAGAAATTTTTTGATACAAAAAATATTATTGATAAAGAAATTCTATGATAAAGAAATTTGTTGATACAAAAATATTATTGATAAAGAAATTCTAACAGGGTCAACCACGTTAATATCTACCGAAATTGTTATATTTAAGGCTTCTGTATTAAGATGAAGTATGAAACCACAACATATTCCGACATTATTAAGAGACCGAACATGTTTCAAGTGAAAATGTTTCAAGTTTCAAAGAAGGTGAACAGTCACCTTTCACCGGAGTTCTATCTTACGAAAGGTGTGAAGCAAGGGTGCGTCATGTCACCCTGGTTGTTCAATTTGTTCTTTGATTTTTGCGTCAGTGGGTTAAAAGATATAAATATAGGGGTTGAATTGAATGGTATAAAGGTATGTGCGCTTATGTATGCAGATGATTTAGTACTTATGGCTGAGTGTGAAAATGATTTGCAAGAACTTGTGTCAAGTGTGTTTGAAAATTGTGCAAAAAATGGTCTAAAAATGAATGTAAGCAAAACAAAGGTGTTGGTATTTGAAAGGGATGAAGCAAGAACGAATTGCAAAGTAACCGTAGAAAATGAATGTCTTGAGCAAGTGAATGAGTATGTGTATTTAGGAAGCATGTTTAGTCGGGATGGAAAGTGTGAAAAAGAAATCGAACGTAGGAAAGTTGCTGGTCGCAGGGTGGGCGGTGCATTAAGACCTATAATGAGAAACAACAACGTCTCACTACAAGCAAAGAAACTAGTGCATAACGCAATCCTGCTACCATCGATGATGTATGGTTGTGAAACGTGGACATGGACGAAAAAAGAAGAATGTAGTATAAATGCAGTAGAGATGAAATCTCTACGAAGAATATGTGGAAAAACTTTATGGGATATGGAAAGGAATGAAAATATTAGGAAAGAATGTGGTATGGAAGTAAGTGTTGTGACAAAGATGAAAGTTAATAAGTTGAGATGGTTTGGGCATGTGGAAAGAATGGATGCAAACAGAATGACAAAGAAAATTCATAAGGCTGAAAGGAATGGTGTAAGAAAGCGTGGGCGACCGAGAATGACGTGGATCGAACACATCGATTCCGTCCTCAAGGAAGGCCAGGTAAGAAGTAAGAGAAATAGGAGAAGCTGTATGAGAAATGGTATGTCGGTGGAAGAAGCGAAAGAAGTATGCTTGGATAGAAAAGAGTGGAGGTCCGTTCTCTCTGCCTACCCCTTACGGGACACGGCGTGATGGGTAAAAAAAAAAAAAAAAAAAAAAAAAAAAAAAAAAAAAAAAATGTTTCAACTTGGTCTGAATTTTGAATAAGCAGCAACATGTAAAACCGGAAGTACTTAACAATTGAAAAAAAATCCTATTTCGGGGTAGCTAGCTACTCATGGTTCTTTAACTGTCACTGCACATACTTAACATCAAGTGGATCCACCTTAGTGTGTGAAAATAAGAAATAATTTCTATTTAAGGTACCTATGTAGGTACCCATATTCAATGATGAGCGTAGCAACCGTATTTTAAACTAAATCAAGAATCTTTTAATTAATAGAAAGTGCATCTTGTAAATCTTCACACTTTTAAAGCAGAGAAAATTCATAAAATAATTACTTAAAATCTTCAAAAATATGTGTATAATGAATGGTATAAATGTATGTTAAATCTATTTACTTCTGACTCTAGATCTAGAAAGAATAGACTTGATAACTAGGTAGGTACAATGAGATAAATTTAACCACAGTACCTACCAAGGGTATGGACTAACCCTTTAAAAAAAATTAAATCACCTTTTATTAAATCCAATGATAGAAATTAAAACCACAAAGCTTTAAAAAAACTTTGACCAATAGCCCGTTAATAATAATTCATTTGGTTGAACGTGAGATGAATTTCAAACAATAATTTCATTGAAATTCATGTCGTGAAAAATAAATTAGAGCTTTTTTCTCATTCAATCTGCAGTTTGTATTTGAAATTTGTAATGAGGGTCTAAAGGAGAGGAGAATATTAACGGTGACTTGAAAATCGTTTTCGAACGTCTGCTTGTGAACTGTTTACACCCTTGATAGATTCTATAAAAACTGAGATGGGTGTTATTATAGTTTGGGCACGGATTCAGTGATGTCAGAAGCAAATTTCTCGTCATCTATTAGAATACATATTTTGCGTACTAAAAATATAGTGACTGAACAAAAAATGATATAATCATTGTTCACAGTAAGTTTCTGCTCTCAATACTGTGGCTAAAATAACAATTTGCATTCTCAGTTTGCTAAACTTAAAAACTATCAAGTTCTTCTCTCGTTTGGCCTTTTTTCTTATTCGGTCTATTGTGGTAGAACTAAATTAAGACTGCGTTTCATTTTAATTTAAAATGGACTACCGCAAAGCGCCTTCTGCCCAAATCATCTACAAAATATTATCTATTTCTACGGATGTGTTACCCAAATTACAACTATGTCTAAATAAAAAAAGGAGTCATATTTAAAGGCAGTTTTGACTTATCTTTTACACATTGAATTGGACCCTCCAATACCGTATTTTCAAGGAGTTAGATATTCTCTTGGTCAGTAACATGTGGCCACGACAGGACTCCAACGATTGGATTTTTTCTGCAAATAGGTATCTTCCACAACGTTCAAATAATCTGGATTCTTTCGCAGTACATAATAAATAATCATCTACATAAGTGATGCATCGTTGAATAAATAAGAATAGATACTACCTACAGTGCTATATAAACGTATAAAACAGTTTTTATCGTCGGTTTGGTTGGTCCACTATTCTGCTGGAGATGGCTAAGGATGCGGGTTCGAGTCCTGTAGATTGTTAAACAAGGACACGGGGGCATGACGAAGATTGCCATTTCAGAGATTTTGACGGTGGTGGTTTAAAAGGTTATCACTGTAAACGTCCGTCTTCTTATAAAAAATTCGTTAATCGTAAGATTACGGTTAACTCACTGATCAGTTTTGACTTCATTTACAAAAACAATATTTAATCTGCGTTTGTTATGTATGAAGATGACATTTCATACAAAATTTTGTAAACAAACAAAATACCTAGAAGCCGGGCAACGCGAGTGTTTACAACCAAAAGAAGAATATGCGCTATGTCAGATTTGAATGATTTCGAGTTATTGATGCAGAATTAATTTTAATAATTTTTTAATTATTTATTTTATATTATCAAAATATAGTTATAAAATGACAACATTATAAAATTATACGAAATCTTTATGTTTCAGGTAAAATGAACTAATTTTTGTTTGATCTCTTCAATTTTAATATTTGTACCTACTTAAAAAGTATTCATTGAATATTTTCTTCAAAACGTCGTTATATTTCTTATAAATTTAGTTGGTGCATCATGTTTGTAAGCCCTCGAATGAATACGGGAATGCATATTTGCTTTATTTGTTTAAATTTTCTATTATTACAGTGTATTTATTACAAAAAGCGTTCTAGTAGACTCGAAACAACTGTCAGTTGATGTTAAATCCAATATGGCGGGTCAAAATCTACAGAGGTCAGCTCACAATCAAGCGATATGCGTTAAACTATCTCGATGATAGCTTGATCGTAATATTTCCATCGCTGAGCTATCTTTTTCCACTGATCGTAGTTTTTAAATAAAGCAGAAAGTGATCACACATAGGCAGCCATTTTTACAGCAGTAGAAGATGGTCGCAAGCCCGTACTGAGAAGGTACTATTCGTATAGTGATTCCATCAAATAGTTGGTTATTTATGCATGTACCATAATCTTTTATGATAAATCACTGTTGATTTAAAAGCACAGCAAGTTCTGAATCTTTTGAAGTCATCTACTAACTGAAAGAATCATACATTGTGCAAAAAAAAAATCTATTACCATTTTCAGCCCAAGACGATTATGTTTGACACTCACTATACAATATTCACAACCCCGCATAGTTGTTTGCTCCAATACATTTCGCCTCGTTTTTTGTCAATAATATTATTGACGCGTTGTTTGATGAAACAGAAAATTGAAATCAAAATTCAACGCGTCTCATAATAAAAATGTATCCGACGTAATTGTGTTTCGGATTGAAAAAATAAACCATTCATTGTGATGAACAAAAAAACGAACTTGATTACATGAAATGGGAAATTTTCACAAAGAAAAGGCGAGAAGATGAGGAGTTTTTTTTTAGAGCGTTGAGGAAAGTGTGTTATGAATATGACTGTAACATTGGTTATTAGGAAGGATGGGATCGGCGGCTTCTGGGATGGAGAGAGAGAGAGAGGGTTGGAATCAATAAACAGGAGATTTTCGCTGCTTTTCGCATTCGTTTGGAATTAAATTTGCTCGGTCGTTTCCTTTTAGCCGCCATTTTTGCCGCAAATTAGATCGAAAATAACTGAAGAGAGTTGATATTTTATTCCGCTAAGTACACTGTGACTTGTTGAATCTTTACTCACAAACATTTTTTTCGAAGTTGATGATTATATTGATTTTTTTATAGAGTAACTTTATTATGAAATTACGTAAGAGACTACAACGAACAGTTTTATTCAGTGAGTATGTAATTATTCTTGCAGAAGGATATCCTCGTTTACCAATTAGGCTAGTGTAGCGCTATAATGATAGCTGCCCATTATATTCACGTTTAATTCAGCAATGTTTTGAAATGTTATATACTTTGCAACAGTGGTCATTGTCAAGAAGTCGACGGATTCGTAACAGAAGTGGTTGGTTGCCCAGCGGTTTAATCTACTGCATCACGAACCACATTATATTCATAATTGAAAGGATATAGAATGGCTGGGATTTGTGTGGGATTCAAATAACGGCCAAGGATAGCGATGTTTTTCCCCTTCAAGGTTGTGAAGAAGAGAAATTCCATCTCATACCGTGACCCTTTTCGTGAGAGAGGGACGTGAGAAACTGCACATAATATACAAGACCTTTTATTATATGTCACTAAGTGGGGTCCAAAGGGAGAAAAGATAAATAAAATAAATAATAAGATAAATAAACAAAAAAAAATGGTCATCAACTAGCCTGAAGAATGACATGTTCTCTTGTGGTTTTCATCTAATTACTTAGTCAACATTCTACCTGGTCTTCAGGTTTAGGGTCCTATGTCTTTGGACCTTTTGATATTATTTTCCTATGTCAGTCGCATAACATATTAGTACAATGATCCTCAGTTAGGTTTCTTCCTTCAATTGGATCGTCTTTGCATCTGCCACATTTATGGAAATTTTAAACCCAACTATCAGCTCAGAAATGATCAACAATCTCATTGGCATGCACGTCGTTGTTTTTAGGGCTCACCATTGCTTATTTTGCTTATTTTTATTGACATTTTCTTGCTTAATAAAGCATGCGTGTGTTTCCTCCTTCCTTATTTTTTTCTTTATTTTTTTCTTGTGCTTGTTAATTTACAACTACAAAAATATAACCTCTTGTGTCATAGACTCCCAACAATCCTTCCATCTTAAGGGTTGCTGTCATGAAGGTCCATTAGTAGGAAATGTTGTTTTCAGCCATTCTGATTATCTTCTTTTGATGAGATGAGATGAAAATTTAGTAATTCATCAACATTAAACAATTACACGTGTTTTATTATGTATTTTTAATCATTTCCTTAAAAAATAATGTTCTATAGTGTTGCCAAGTACCTAATTGAAAATAAGAAATTCCATAATATTTTTCCGTGAAGAGGCAAAAAGTGTTTTCATAGAATCAATAGACCTGATTATATTTTTGTTGCGGGTCCTGGCGTAGGTATATAAATCTGTCGATTTAAAACGAAAGGTAAAATAATACACAAATAAGCTCCGTGTCTGTGTGTAATACGGGCACTCAATATTTATTATCAAAGGGAATCAGGACAACAAACAGAGAAAAAAGAAAGGTTTAATGAGTAACGAGATTTTCTCATTCATCTCGACAGTTTTATTTTTCTACTAGCTGATTCTACGTCTTACGCGCTGCTTTCTCAAAAAAAAAAACACATTTTAATAATTAAAATGTGTTTTTTGCATTTTAATAATAAATTATTTATAACATTGTACATAATACTTCAAACAGTAAATTACATGTTGCATTCGTTGCGTCTTGTTAATACCTCCACTTTTCCTGGATTTGAACCTGGAAACATCCTATAATTTAACAGGTACCTACCAGGTAACCCCGGAAATAAAGTTTGTAGGTACCTGACTTACCTGAGAACCAACTTGCTTCAACGCGGATGCAAAGGAATAAAACATAACTTGTATCAGTATTGTCTCGGATATAATAAGCAATGTATATTTGGGATATTTATTGAAGTCATTTCACCCAAAAAAAATGGAGGTCAGTGCAGTTGGCTCTCAGATACAGCAATGTTTTTGGGAATAATACTTTTACTCTCGCCACCGTGCGACACCATCACAACTATCAGTGTGCGAACGCTTCAATTATATTGCTTTGAGGCAAGTTGTTTAACATTAAAATTATATTATAATTGAAACAATAATGTTGTGATGAAGACAGTAAAGAAGAGATCGGTGTAAGTCCTTTTTACCTTCCTCATCTTTCCTCATTGACATAGTTGTTTGCTTGCTTTACCCAACCGATTCAGATTCACTGAGTGGCATCAAACCGTTAGGAAACAGGAGATCGTTACTTCATCGAATCTTAACCGAAGATCGCGCCAGGCCATTTTTTTGTGTGAAAACACGTAGAATACCTATTACGATCGGCGCAAAGAATGTTATCTACGGTTTCGATCCATTTAAATGGACATGCCGGAAAGCGGGTTCCTGCTTTTGCTGTGCGTATCCCCAATCAAATGCATAGAAACATTGTTTGCGCCGGTCGGCATCGGCGTTTTACGTGTTTTCACCTCTGACACGGTTGCATATTGTCCAAGGTGGGTATTTCTCAACCCGCTAGCAATAGTTTAAATACAATTTTTAACAAAACAGACTTGTGAATATATTGCTTTTTACTTCAGAATTTGGTTATCAAATTATGCTTTAACAATAATACGTAATTATTGAAATTCTTTTCGAAGTTCAAACGGACAACTTATCATTTTAATATTAGTATAGATAGAGAAGACAAAAATAATAAAAGCAGTTAAATAATATTTTATTAAAAAAATAACACCTTAGTCTCTTATTTTTCACCGTCGATGATTTAAATTCCTTTTTAATAATTTCATATTTACATTTTAAAAATTATTATTCGACTTCTCTTATATAGGTAATTAAAAAAATGTCTTTCCAACAACGTTATGAATGAAAATTGAAAAAGTAATAAACCTAGCTTAAAATAAAAATAACTTTTTAATTTGTTTCGCTTTTTTATGTGACGAATCATAAAAAAAAAACCTTTTGGTTTTCATAATATTATATTTTAATGTTTATAAAAAAGTAATAAAAAGTTGTTCTTTTAAGTATTTAAGCACACTAAAACCACAACGAGTTTAAAAAAAAGTTGCTTTAAAGGAACAATGATAAAAAGGACACAATATTCCTTAGAAATTGGTGACTTCTAGGAAACAAGAGAGGTACCTACCTATCAAATTATTACTTTCGACAATTTGTGCATAACTTCATATTTTCACCTCCACCATAAAAAAATATTTTTCTGTAATAACTCCTGCACATATTTTATATAGGTGACCCGCATTTTAGGAAACAATTAATGTTATGGGAGCTGAGTTTTAAGGGAGGCTTTTAGGTATGTGGGGTGCGGTTACAAAAAAAAAATCAAAAGTATATTTTTGTACAGGCGAATGTAAATTTCCTCAAGCTTTGACTTTAAAGTGAAATATTGTTTACCTCTTGGATTTTTTTTCATTTCTGTAATTTTGCATTTCAAGATTTCCTTTTTTTTGTACGAAATATTTAATGTAACTTAATCTACCTTTGTATTCGCATGCATTTGACACTAATTAAAAGCATCTTCGGTAATGAATAATTTTGGAATCTTATAAAATAATTATATTTACCAATCTATGGGCCCTTATGAACACCTCTTATTGGTGTCAGATTAAAGCATACATAATAATATTATCATACACAAAAAAGACTCAATGGACATACAGAAGCTGGTAATAGACGACAATGTATACCTACCTACCAATAGAACAGTTTATGACATTTAGATTTTTGGATATGAATATCTCGAGCCTAAATGATCGGTTCTCTGAAAAGAAATAATGAATTAGGTACACGTCAAGACATAAAAATATGGAGAGATTTGATACATATTCAAAAAGACAAAAAAAATTGATCAATCAATATTAATAAATATGAGATATAACCATCACGTTAACCATAAAATATGAGAGGAATAATCAAAAAGGTTGATTAGTGTAATCTACCTACAGATCGTTTGTTATTGTATAATGTTCCCTATATTGAAGGTCATCATTTCAACTCTGATAATATGTCAAATTTTCTTTCCAATAACGGTGTAAAAAAATATTTGACTACTTACAGATTCAATAGAAACCATTTATTTATACAAAAAACTCAAGTATATAGACTAATTTATTATTGAATACGAAAATTACTTAAAAACAAAAATAATAAAAAAAAAAAAACACTTATAAATATAGAAAAATCTGTTATTAATATTTGATAAATTAAATTTACTCAAGAGTATTATCTCACCCTTTATCCTCATTTTTCAGTTTCATTTTTTTTTTTTAGGTAAATCTAAGTATCTACCTATTTTAATTAATTTTGCTGGCACCTCCGCACGCAATCCTCCCCAATTATCTGCTGTTACTCTCAGTACCTGGCTAACCTCCTGCTTCCTAAATAATAAACTAAGAAGTTTTTAAAAAACTTAAAAAAAAACTGTGGTTGTAAATTTCCTACACGTACTTGAAAGTAAGAAATCGATATTTTCATGTCGCCAAATGAAGACATTCGCCAAGAATGGGGAAGAATTAATATTATTACGTAAACAGGTAGGTACTGTGATAATATGTTTCAATTAAATTAAACTTTATTATAAAATTGTGGGTACTTTAAAAAACATACATAAACGAGACCTTTTGTAATAACATCATCCAGTACTTTAAATAATTTGTTTAAGGTTTGACTTTAATATCCAAAGCATGTTTGATAATATGTATATACGTATCACAGAGGCTTTTGTTTTTAAATTAATTAGTAAGATGAACGCTCGTTTGGTATTATTAACTTAGTAGCCCTGTACGCGCACATACTTGTATCGTTTTATTTGTTTTACGAGCCAACAACCATTTGGCAGTTGTTCTTTATTCAACCGCATATTTATGTATGTGCATTTTTTTTTCACGTGGCTGTAATTTGACTCAATATTTTGTTGAAACTCAAAAAAACTTTTGCGAAACGTACATATTTTGAACGCTTCTTGAATATTCTATTAAATTGGACGTTTATTTTCTTAGCTCTGGTTATGGAGGGTGCATCTGGAACCTGTAGAGACTCCACGTGATGTGGTGGATTTACTCGGTTCTTCCACACAAGTGGTAGAAGAGGACATAAGGTCGCTTGATAAAAAAACACTTGTTTCATCTGTGAGATGCAAATTCTGTTAAAAGAAGTCTTTTGAATCATCAAAAAGACGATTTAGGAGACTTTTTTCGGAGGAAAATATCTGGGAAGAGGCACTGTCACACTGCAAGAGGCTTCTGGAGATGAGACAGAACAAGAGGCAGTGCTCCATGAATGAACTAATTGTCACAATAGAACTATTTTGGTCGCATAAGTAACTCTGCATTTCAACCACAATACCGATCCAATTTCATAATTAGTAATGATGTCATTACCACACAATACATAGATTTTGGTTGCTATGGATGAAAATAATTCCACGTATTGCTCCAGTATCAGGTAGGTAATGCTTTGCGAAAAAGATGGTATAAATGAGGATATAATATACAAGTAGTATTTATATATTATTAAAAGCATTTACGGTCGACATTGAGATCAGGATTGAGTTTCAAGAGAACCCCCCAGCCTCTTGACCTTCATTGATAAAAAATCTCGGCTTTTTTTTCTTGTCCAGCTATCTCGTCATCTTTTAGGAGATGTTCGCGGTGGTTTACTTCCCTCACGTCTCGCGCATCACTATGTTCGACAGTCTTTTGATACCTGATGATAATAGCTAAACAAAGAATTCATTAAATTCTTTAACCTCGTCGAAAACAAGATACATTTTTGTACGTCAACGTTGGCATGTCGATTAAGCCTCCGCTATCCATTCACATCGTTCACGAGTCTTCTATTATAAAAAGGACCAACTCTTCCAAACAGCGGAACAAAATTTACATAACAAAGAACATGTTAATATTTTTTATACGACGGACGTTTTTTTTCAAGAAAAAAGTTATTATCTCATAAGACGGGTCTATTTTCTCAGAGAAATTTAACGAAACCTTTTTCGTTATGAAAAATAACTCAAACAAAACTAATACAAAAGAATATGAGAATGAATGAGTAATATGAAAATACCTCACTATTCTGAGCCATTGGTATCGATAATTTTATTAATTATGTAGGTACCTATGTTCAATTTATGACAGTAAATAATTTACTCACGTTTATTCCATGCCGCTGTATCGTTTCGTAAATTCAAGATCCGTGCAATCAATTTCCTAATATGTTAAAAATACTTTCATAAATACTTACTCATTACTAGAAGTTAGAAATAATGCATCACAGAATGGATATTTTCATTGATTTTAAAATAACAACAAGAGACAACCAAAAACTAGCTTACGGTGTTGATAAAATATAATAATATAACACTTTTCTATACAAAGGTGTCAGTATAGCCGGGGGAACTTATTGCCTGAGGCAATTTTTTCCAGTCAACCGGTCCCGTCCAATCTGAGACAGGCCAACCCCGGGTAGAAATTTCAAGTGAAAAACACTTAGAAAAACTCTGACCCGACCGGGAATCGAACCCGGGACCACGGATCTGATATGTATATTATATGTAGTTTTACAAATTAATTATAAGTTTGAGAAGAGTTCTGTCGAAAAGCTTTCATAATTTAATTTTGTTCAAAACCGTAATAATAAATATTTTAACTATAAATAGTAAAATAAATTTTTCTTGTACTTTTATCGACTGACTAGTGTTAACATAGACGCTGAATACATCAATATGACATAATAAAGCTCAGCTCAGACTAATGGGACAAGCTTCATAAGGAATGAAATGAAATTGCTCAACGTTAGATTTCACTCAAAGCAACATTCATTTGACTTTGTAGATAGAGTATTATTAACGTCAATCACTTGTGACAGAATTTATCAACGAAAGATGAAACACGCGATAATATTGATGAACATTATCTCTAAGACAGCAGCGGTTTTGTGGCTAAACCAGACAATGATGGGACATTCTATATCTGCATAGAAATACCTTAATAATAATAATATAAGGTTATATTGGAAAAGGCTCTATAGTTTATGTAGGTAATGTGATCATATTACAGGGATTAGAAAATCGTAATACATATTTTTTTATGGATATCGTTTTCTACACGTCTAAAAATTGTTAGCTCATGCCAATCCATTCTCTATCTCCGCATTCCTGACAATACCACCCCTTACTTTCTAGCAATGCGTCAATTTGTTGGCTATCGTTGAACTCTTTGACCCTGATCTTGTCCAGCCAAAGCATTGCAGCTATCCCTCGTATTCTTCTTAAACGAATTTGACTACTATGAAAAAACGAAACGATTTCCGCCTGGCAATGTACCCGATGAATCGGTGAAACTGTCCAACACAGAGAGCCAAGAGTCTTTCAAATCAACCCAATCTACGACTTGATTCTTCTTACAGTCCAAGACATCTGAGCATACGTCTCTAGTACCACATCTCAAACGCGCATATTATGCACTGCTTGTTCATATATCCACACTATAATAGAACTGTCAAATGACAATGTCAAGTGTAGTCAAGTAGATCAACATTGTAGTGCCAGTCTAACTACCGAACGGGTAAAAAACATTTGTGTCGTAGGGGATTCGAAGGGAAAGAATGAATTTCGTTACGGTAATCGTTAGCCAAATTCAAATTTCACATGCAAGAATGTCTCACACAACGAGCACAGAACAAATAACTTCGTCAAAGGCAACAGTAATATACGGTGTTTCTATTGCAATAAAACAGGGCATAAACAGGTAGATTGTTATAGCCGTCTCAATTCGGCAAAACTAAGAGGGAACGCAAATTTTACTGATTCCGAACGCGAAACGAAAGTTAGGAAGGATTCCCAAACCGATCGAGAGAAAGATCATATGGTTGAATAACTGGAAAGTCTTAGACTGTAAAATGTATAAAATTTTATTAGGTAAAATATATAAATATTTAAGATAAGCGTTAAGGTATAAGCGGTAAATTTAAGATAGTGAACTGGAATTTAAATAGGTGAAATAGAAGCAGGTAGTCACAAAATTCTCAAATATATGTCACCCAAGGGGGTGCATGGGGAAAGACTAGACCGCGAGGCAATTATAGATATGTAAAGACGCAGCAGGCGCCATGGGTCTACGTGAACGGTGAGGCCGTGTTATTGGGTAAAATTGAGAGAGGTCATGCTAAATGAAGAAGGTTACAGGGAAGTAGACGTGCGTTACACTTCGAGTGCAGTCTCGTTGAGGCAAGATAGATTAATACTTAGACATCACCAGAAAGCAGAGGGATAGGCTAGGTTGGTACGGACTAGGCTGAGGGTAAGTCAAATAAGAAATTATGTTTTCAACGTGATGGTATGTGAAGAGATATATAAGTGAATGGAAGTAAATGCATGGCCCGGGGATGAATGAGGAATTAGAATGAAAGAGGAAATAAAAGTTTGAAGGAAGAGTGTTGAACATATTGAAAATTTGTATGAATCCAAAGCTACGGCTGTCTAATTTGTCTGACTTTGTGAAAGGTAAAGATTGTCTAGTTAAATGTCTAGTATGAAAATATACACAGCGCAGTAGGCGTGTGTTACGGAGTAAATGATTATAGTATAATTCGAGCGGTAAGAGTGAAAAATAGAAGTGAGGTGAGTCTGCTTATAATGAGATTAAAACCGGTGTAAAATTCCCACCTGAACGTGTCGCACATACTGTGGCCGAGGGAATACAGTAAGAGTAGTTAAGAATTAAAGTCATAGTATAAAAAAAATTTATAGAAAAAAATAACATGTAGGTATAAATTAAAGCTATTTGTTTGAATTAAAAATTTTAAATTTAGACATTCCAGAGTCAATGCTTTTGTATCTAGTAAATGGATGAACCATGGTTACGCTTAAATATATTTAGGATCAAAATATTGTAATAAAATGTATAAAAATTTTTTTTCTTTGTATCTAGCAACGCCAGGCTGGCTTATTTAGGTACCTACTATCATTATTACGAAAAAAACATCATTCAAAATAATAAAATATTGCTGGCTATTTATAAAAAGACCAGACAAATCCAACACCATTCGATTCAGTTCAATTTGATCAAAACAAATATTCCCATCCCAATGATATAGGTATTTGAGGATTAAAACATGTTTTATTTGAATTCCTTCTAAAGAACACACATCTATGGACGCCGACTGTATCAAAATATAAAACGTTGCCATATTTCATAACTATTTTTTTTTAATTCCGGTTGGTATCGACAGTTTAAAAGCAGAATATCTATCTAATTAGCCATTTAATATATTTTATCTGTTGTAAACATTAAAAAAACTGGTTAAAAAAGTAGTTTGAAATCAAAAAAGGAACACATTCTTCTTAGCACAGACAGTGAATTTTTTTTAAACAAACATTTTCAATTAGATAGGTTAAAATTAAAATAAATAATGTTAGTCAGACCTAATTAAAAATGTTTTCTAACCCAACTCACTGCCGTACATTCTATTGTAAAAGTTATCGTAAGTAAGTATAATTTTTTATTTTTATTTTTAGTATAAAAGTTTAACATATGCGGTAAAATATTCCATTTCAAGGACAAATGGATTAAATATTTACACTTTAACCTTTTTATCATGTTTTTCAATAAGGAAATAATCTAAAATATAAAAAAAGTCGGGTTAGTGCAAATACTCATAACTGGAGATTAGCTGAACAGACTTTTATGATGCTTGGTTTATTGGATTCTTCTCCGCTCCGTATAATAGAATAACTATTAAAAAGTTAAAAAATGCATAACAAACAGTATAAAATATGATATTAAAATAAGTATGGAACGGATTTCCTGCGACGTCAGCGCCATCTATGTACAATTCTATAACAACAAAATTATTGTTTACCTGACAACCATTGATATTGAAAATATTCGTCGCAGATGTTTGATGAATTTTTTTCGAGCTTTCAGAAATAATTTTTTAACATTCAAACATATTGGAATCAATATTTATTTATAGTACTACAGGACAACGTCTGTCGGGAAAGCTAGTTAATAGATAAATATTTCTTTATCAATTATTTGGAAGCTGCCCGAGAGCGTTGTGGATTTGTCTTGTTCCTTCCTTATGCCCAAAGGGGGTACCTTAATTACTTCTTCAAATAAAAAGATAACACATTAAAATGTATTGAAATAATTATTATTATTGAAAACGTGTACAAAAACGATGTTTTTTTCTTGTCAAACCAATTTGAAATGCGATGTTTTAATTTGTTTTTCTACCGATAGAGATATAGTTTCAATCACGATATATGGCGTGAGTGCGATTACTTGGAAACTATATAGGTATAGGTAAGTGTGTGTATTTAGAAACGTCTGTTTTTACTCGGAGAAAATCTCGACCAACTAATTTCGAATTCCGTCCGCACGAAACCAATCAAAATAGGCAAAAACCATTTCAGGAAAAGGAATTATCCTTTTTTCTAAAACCCTGGGATAGTGGTAACATACGTCTATGTGTGGGAGGTAGCAGCATAATATGTAACCGTAATACTTACGTGTTACGTTGGATTCGTTCATTTCATATTTTTTGTGACGTGAAATCTATATTTTGAATAATGTTTTATTTTCTAAGGTCGATATTTTCCTTCTTCGACTTTCTGAGAAATCATGCATGTTATCATGCAACCTTATGAACAGACTTTTAAACGCATAAGTATGTTTGAAAACCCCAAGAAAATCTAAAAGGAATCTCATTTATCGTTATAACAATGATAAATTTACACTTAGGGACACGCGTTCTAAAAACACCATGGTCTGACTCAGTACCAATGTGTAAATCCTCTACAATTTATAATTGCTTTTTTTCAACATTTTCAAAGTATATAGTTTAATTTTTTTTACCCATTAGGCCTTGTCCCGTAAGGGGCAGGCAGATAGAACGGACTTCCACTCTTTTCTATCCATGCACACTTCTATCGTTTCTTCCTCCGACAAACCGTTTCTCATACAAGCTCTCCTATTTCTCTTACTTCTGACCTGGCCTTCCTTGAGAACGGAATCGATGAGTTCGATCCACGTCACACAACTCCTCCTTTTTCTTACACAACTCCTTTCAGCCTTATGAATTATCTTTGTCATTCTATTTGCATCCATTCTTTCCACATGCCCAAACCATCTCCACTTATTTACTTTCATCTTTGTCACAACGCTTACTTCCAAACCACACAACACCGCACGAAATTTAAATATTATTTAGTGAATTTTAGCTTAAAATGTCTTTTTTTAAGCTACAAATCACTTAACAAATCTATTAATAAATCATTACTACACACCTTACGTCGAGAGCGTAATATTATGTGAGACACGCTTTTTCGTGGACCTCTCGCAGGCGTAAGAAATCTGCATAAATACTATCCCGAATTTCCCAAAACTTTCATTTTTTTCTAAAATATGCTTCTTATTCGTTTGAATGCTGTGAAGGATATCATGAAGTTGAGGAAGATATTTTAAATATTTTTATATAGATATTTAAAGAAATGCACCACAAGCATATAGTTTTACTTACCGAGTGTTGATACAAATATTAAAATATTGTAATTTGCCTACCCTGTTGTATATATATATATATATATATATATATATATATATATATATAAAAATTATACGTTATACGTAATTATACGTTCTTTATAAGAACTATCAAAACAATCTTCAAGACATTCCACGTGGACTCCAAATATCCGGATAATCACCTTTTAAAAGAGTACATTTCTTTTAAAAAATGATCTAATATCCAACGACGTATAATAATGTCACAAAACAAAATTTATGTAAATAGAGTTGTATACGTACACCAACTTTTATTTTACGTTCGCACCTACATAAGGTATAGCGTAGCTAACATTTTTCTTGTTTCGACTTTTCATTTCTTTGTAAAAATTTACTTTTCCATTTATAAAACTTTTTCAATCTTTGTTTTATCCTCCGCAGTCGACGCCATCTGCTGAAGTAATTTTATATCCTAAATGTCGGCAAAAAATACAATAGTTGTCAGTAGTGTGCCATAATTTTATTTCGACATTATGAAAACGATACGAACCATCTTTCGTACCTATAGCGTATTCGAACGTTTTTATAACGTGTAGCAGGCGTATTTCATAAAAAAAAAAAAACTCAAAACTTTCCGTCAATGAAAAATCATAATGAAATAAATTTTCTACAATATTGCCAAGATTTTTTTCAGGAGAATGTGCAAATACAAATCAACTTTAACAATAAAAAAACTGTGTTGTTCTTTTGAGAGTTGTTTAAGTATTTATGCCTTCTAGTATCGGCGTTTTTTAAATTTGCGGTATAGTCTTGCTTATTATCATTTTTTTTCTCTTCTTGCAGTTTTGCAATACCTTACACTCCGTCCCCATTACGTCGAGTTTCGGATCCGATTTTTATTCGGATGTAGTCGCCTATGTATGTTCCAACATTTTCATTTGGGAACAATAATTATTATTCTAGATGAGAAGACGAAAAAAAAAAACGTTGTTGAATCACACGAATTTCAGCTTAAAGATGGGTAGTTAGCTAAATGAAACATTTACTCGTTTAATTTTTCTATAAAAACTTGATACACCTTCGTTTTCTCAGCCCCTTTGCTGCAGAAAATCGAGAGGGTGCGAGGGACTTTTCATCATCCGGCTAGCTCACCGATGCTGGTATAGTCCGCTCGCTGCATCAACAAACAATATAATCTCTCCCTCTTTCTATGGCTCCTCGGCTTTGCGACTTGTATGGGAAGGAACATGCATGATTTTAAAAACGCAAATTAATAAAATAATAAAATTTATTCATTTGAAACAAAGAAACATAATTTAGGGCAAATTCAAACAATGGCAAGGACGACGTTAAAATCAGTAAAATTCATACAAAAAAAATGAAATTAATTAATTGGCATGTCGTGTACGGATATGGTGAAATTTAATTATTCTACATTACAAAACAACACATCAAAAGGCTTAAATGTTAAAATAAAAATAAAAATACCTAAGTATAGCTTTGGGATGGCGGGTGGCACTGAACACTGTATCTTTTATTAGGCACTCACAGTCCATAAAGTCCATACACTAATTATATTGTCATTGTCTGTTCACTTTGTCCTCACTTTGTTCTCGTTCGAAGTCCTATCATCCGCATCCACTTCCTGAGTATCTCCACTTGCCGTGGCCGCGCAGGCAAGGAGTCCTCTCGTCCATTCTTCCCGGAGACCCTCTGTCGGGTTGTGTGCAGTCCCATCTCTGCATTCGCTTTGTCGGCGCCCTCCAGACCTCTGGCGAGACGCCCTCTCATTGATCCCCAGGCAGACTCCAACCTCACATCCATCGTCTGGCCTTCCGGCACTGTCAGATGTGTGGGCAGCACGCCGAGACGCTGCCCTTTAGACGAACGCGTCACTTGACCGTTACATACGATATTTTTCGAAACACTTGGATTCTGACAATCTTCTCTTTTTTTTCGTGACACCTCTCACTTCTTTGTTTTTCTCTCCTCTTCTGGCTGTCGAGTACCTGCTTTTATAGCAGGGTCTCTTGACCACTTCTACGTCCTGCTAAGGCGGACCGTTCACATCTCTTACTGGTTCGCATCCCTTCGTTAGGCCACGCCTCCTTCCTTGGACTTATGTTCCTACCATCCCACCATCGCCAAGTAATAATATTACAATAATTATTGTTTAAATTCTGTACCTACTAACCTAAACAATCATCCTTAATGAATCCACCATTGTTTAATCCGTACACGTTGCCTTTTCCATAATTTACTAACAATTAATTTGTCAATATTTTTATAGACAATATGGTATGGTTCACCTTAAATCAATCCGTACACGCTTGTAGGTACATGCCTTTACAAAAATCTTTTTTTGAGGATTACAGAAATTTATAGTTTGAAAATAATAATTAATTACATCAATGTTACATAGGTACCTGTTATCATAATTTGCAAATGTCATTTTAATTCGATTGTCCAATATTTATTTAAATCATAATTCTGAAAGTCTCTACATTATTACATACATTTTAAATTGAACAGCAAGAACCATGATTATTTTTCTTTTTCAATTACTGCTTGAAAAAAAACATGTTCGACGTCTCAAAGTGAGAGCCGCTTTCTAAACATCTATATTTTTATTTGACTTCTTTAGTTAACAATAGGTACAATATTTTTTTTCACGAGGATACGCTACACAGCCAAATTTACACATGTTGATATTTGGACGCACGTGTCAAATATCTGCGCCAAGATTCCTTCCCGTTATTTTATTTTTTTATAACCCCGGACCTTTTGAAGAAAGGACTCTATTCAAAATAATATTCGTTTCATTTATTTATTTATTTCTTTACAGAAAACAAAGAATCGTCCCTTGCCATTATTCGTAAAACATAATTTTTCAAGGCCCACTATAAGTCAAAGCATCCAAATACTCTTAACTTAACAAAAAAAATCGAACAATAAGCACTTTGGAGTTTTGCCGCCTACATATCGACTATATCAATCCACCCCAGGAACTTCGGCAAAACTCCAAACCTCATAATATTATCCTCAATACATCCCAATTACTAATCAATATGCAATTTCTTTTTCCCCTATTTTAATCAATTTACCCTCATTATCTACCTCGCCTTGATTCTGAGATAACCTGCTATCCGATAGGTATTGACAATCGAGATAAATTTCGCAGTGCCCGGCGCCGATCCATCTGTCCAAATCGTTTCTCGGTTATACTCCAAATGGATAAAAAATATAACTGGTGTACACAAGGTGTTAACTATTGTGTGGTTTATATGCAAATAATATTATCAGATTGTCAATCTACCCAGCTGCACACATCACTCGATTACTAATTATTTTACACTTTGCCGTCCTATACCCGAGAATGTAAGATACTACATAATAACCTACATGAAGTGCCCTAAATCATCTTCCTAACTATTATAGATACCTATTTGCTATTTTATTAAAGAAAAATACAATTTTAACACTAAACAAAGCCATACTACGAAGTCTGTCCAAAGGGTGAACTACGGAGCCTCCGGTGTGCCACCAAATATCTGTCCATCTACTTTATATGTTTCTTCCCGAGAACGTCTTCGCTAACTCTTTCGCTTCTATCCTCTCAAACTCTCTTCTTTCCTCCGCTTCAGCCGACTTGTTACCTCAGGCGCGTCAAATCCACCCTTAGATAAGACAGGAAGAGCGAGTCATTCCCTTGCCCTCGGCAACTCCTTCTGTCCTACTCTATACGTCTCTTCACGAGAACGTATTCTCTAACTTTCCCTTCTACCCTCTTAACTCTCATCTCGATCTCTCTTCTAAATGCCTTCCTACCCTCAATCTCAACCAGCCACGTTCCACCGCGTTAGCTGAATAGTTACCACGGGCGTGTCAAATCCACACTTAGACAAGACAGGAAGAGCGAGTCATTCCCTTGCCCTCTGCAACCTAGCACTCGCCCAGTGAACGGCTCGCAAGCACCTCTCTGTGCCGTTACCGATCCTAAACTCTCGCACATTCCTCAGCACAACTGTGCTTCCATACCCTCTCTCGCAATTTATCTCTTCGAAACAACACCTCGCTACCCTCTCAACTCTCACCTATAATATCTCTATTCAATGCTTTCCATCCGAAGAACACTCCCGGCATACACCCCAGCTTTTCCCCAGACGTATTCACAGATGGCTGATACATTTAAAACTACAAGCTATATAATTATTATCTACTTAGCTATCGAAATCTTCTACACATATACCTACTGACTCCTTATATTTAAACATTAAATCCTACCTAAGCTTCGGTGCTCGTCAGCACACTGTTGGTTTTTCGAATTTCTGCCTTCTACAGAACACTCGAAATTCAACTAAAAGAGTGGAGGTTATATTCTAAGGCCATAATCCTCTCGGCTCACAATAACCTATCTAAGTTTCCAACAAAACAACTACCCACTGTAATCAATTACCTATCTCTACATAACCCTTAATAGGGTAAACGATATAGTGATTGCCCACTTAAGGATACGCTCTCCAACAAATTGCTATATTTTTTTTAATTATTTAAATTAGCGAATACTTTATTTTTTCCTGCTTTCTATGAAGTTTGAGGATTTTAAATTTGATATCAAAATCAAAAAAACAGTTCATCAAAAATTATAAAAAAATACTTAACTCGAATGTTCAAAAATATATTGTCATGGCCCACCTCTATTCAGAGATGGCCCATTTCATATTACAGTCATGGCCCACTTGAAATTTTTAACAAAATCATATAGAAAAACAAAAAGATTGTTATAAAAATATATAAAAAACGATAGAATCACATCAATTATTACTCTTTATACCCGAAATAACCATTTCTCCACCATTTATAAATTGTAACACATACTTTTATTAATTTTGAAGTTAAATTTTGGCTGCCTAGTGGTTCAACGGTTGACTTTTATAAGTACTGGAAGTTGTGGATTCGATCTACAATGCTGGACATCTCTCTCTTTCATCTTAATAGCTTTGCTTTCAATGAAATATGTTTAAATGTTATTTTTGTATGCTTTTGTTGAGTCCAGATTCATTGAAAATATATCATTCGCTAAATGTTCTATGGTAAAATATGGCAGGTTAATTAAATAATGTGCTCATGCTCAGCTTCTATTGAATTGGAGAAGTGGTGAGAGGCTAAAATGCACTTATAGTGGGAGGTTTTTAGACATACAATAAGTAGGTACCTACTTTTTTAATGTTAACCCTTTCGTAGGTGAATAATAAAGAAATCCATCTTTTTCTGTTTTTTTTTCTTTTCAACTCCTGTTATGGTATTGTTTCTAGCTTTCACACACATTCTTCCAAATTTCCCTGTAGGTATGTCCAATGATGTTGCAAGTACTAGGTACCTATTCTTTTACAACTGTTTCCCTTGCTTTTGATATTTTTGGCCTAATTAAAATATTATTTAGGTGAATTATGTAGAAGACTTCGCTTTTTTCCGTAAACTTGAATTTTTTGATCCCATTCGCTGGATGTTCTAGGCATTAACAATCCTCCTCTTCTTCATTTGTTGTTATTGGTTGGAAATCGCCCAAGATGGCCGCTGGGTTTCATATGTATTTTTAATTGACCGATGTGTAGTGGGGAAGCTTTAACTTTTTTTGAAAATATATCCCATAGAACCACCATGTTCAGAAAGCAAGCAATATAAATATGTGAAAACATTAATCCTGCTGTATTGATCAATTCATTTTTATAATATTGACTGCCATTAAATATTAATTGAAGCATCAGACAGTCGTGGCCCATCAAAAATTTAGTGGTGGCCCACCCGGGCAACTACTGTTTAGAGTCATCAGAAAAAAAAATAAAAAAAACTGCAGTAAAAAGAAAGCATAATTTATGCGTTTATGTAAAAAAATTATGAAATTTTACAATTTCAAAAAAGTATAGTCATGGTCCACCCCGGGCAATCACAGAATGTGTGCACTTAAACATTACAGTGGTTGCCCACCCCACCTAACAAGTAAAATAATTCATATAATCATAATTTTCAAATTAAAATACAAACTTTGAATATTTAACAACTCAAATAAGTGATTAAAATGATTATTTAACATAAAAATTGTAGAAATATTAGCGTTTCAAATTAGCAATTTCCTTAAGAAAAACGTAAGAAATTTGGTGAAATTTCTAAAACGCGCCAAATTTGAACAAATACATCACCAAAAAAATTCTATAGCGACACATAGTAATGAATTGATGAACTTAGTAGGTAGAATAGGGTCCCAACTATTTGTTCTAATGTTCAAAATAATAAACATATGGCAGGTTTCCTTATTTTTGAAGATTATTTTTTAAGTGGGCAATCACTATAAGGTGGGCCGTTACTATATGGTTTACCCTATGTTGGCTAAAACTATACCTACCTTAGTTAATATTAAAAAAAAATCATAAACTCTACCGAAATTCGGTGCACACTAGCACGCTGTGTTGGTTTTTCGAATATCTGCCTTCTACAGAACACTCGAAATTCAACTAAAAGAGTGGAGGTTATATTCTAGGACCGTAATCCTCTCGGCTCACAATATGCATACCTGGCTAAGCATATTCCTAATCTACGAGTTATAAATTTAAAAATTCATGAGTCAATTATGTACCTAAATTTATTTCAAAATATCTTTAGATATACCTAACCAATAAAACACGTAAACTACCTACTTAATACACACGTAATTCCAGCCCGAACTACATTAGAATGCCCCGGCTTGTCATCACGAAATCATAATCATCACAATGCCCAATCGTAATCATTACATTGGCAACATTAACCCTCGGCGTCCATACATAATCACAACCTGACCTGAGACAATCAACTTCTAATTGAAGCATCGGTATTAACAGCAAAACATTTCACCTGATTTTTTAAAACAATTAAGTGGCATAAGTACATACTCTCGGGTCGTACTGGAACCCCATATCCCAGATGGTGCATGTGATACGCGAGTCGCATCCTTAGCGCTCGCTGAATAAATGTTAAAAAAAATTAATCCCCTGTTATCAGTTTAAACTGGTGTTCTCTAAACAAAACCCGACCGAACTTTTTTTATTGTCACCCACATAAGACAGTCCCTCAAATTACCACTATAAAATTATCCGCGAATTCTCAACTCAAAACACTACGTGGAACTTAACGGAATATAAATTCACACTCGTACCTCTATCGACGTACAAGTACCTGATATGATATACGACCGATGTCTCAAATACCAAAAAAAATCCACTGAAAATGTAAACCGTATCAAATCTGAATTAAAACAATCTAAAAATGATTCCTAACATATCGATAACTCCATTGAATTAAATTTTCCTAACTCATCTACATTTCTTAAACGGTTCTTTACGAATACCGTCCCTAAATAAGAATCAAGGCAAAGGCATATTAAAAATCAAAACTTGAAAGCCAATAAACAAAAGAAATTTCCCGTTGCATTCCTTCCCTGTCACATTTACGATGCCGGCCGAGAGAGAGAGATTAAAAACACGCATACAAGATGTACGCAACTGGGTTCGTGCTTGAACTAATATTACAAGCTAATGGGCTCGCGCATTTAAGCGAACTTGAGCTTGCTAGCTCAAGCAAACGCCCCACGTTGGGCGCCACTTTGATACACCTTCGTTTTCTCAGCCCCTTTGCTGCAGAAAATCGAGAGGGTGCGAGGGACTTTTCATCATCCGGCTAGCTCACCGATGCTGGTATAGTCCGCTCGCTGCATCAACAAACAATATAATCTCTCCCTCTTTCTATGGCTCCTCGGCTTTGCGACTTGTATGGGAAGGAACATGCATGATTTTAAAAACGCAAATTAATAAAATAATAAAATTTATTCATTTGAAACAAAGAAACATAATTTAGGGCAAATTCAAACAATGGCAAGGACGACGTTAAAATCAGTAAAATTCATACAAAAAAAATGAAATTAATTAATTGGCATGTCGTGTACGGATATGGTGAAATTTAATTATTCTACATTACAAAACAACACATCAAAAGGCTTAAATGTTAAAATAAAAATAAAAATACCTAAGTATAGCTTTGGGATGGCGGGTGGCACTGAACACTGTATCTTTTATTAGGCACTCACAGTCCATAAAGTCCATACACTAATTATATTGGCATTGTCTGTTCACTTTGTCCTCACTTTGTTCTCGTTCGAAGTCCTATCATCCGCATCCACTTCCTGAGTATCTCCACTTGCCGTGGCCGCGCAGGCAAGGAGTCCTCTCGTCCATTCTTCACGGAGACCCTCTGTCCGGTTGTGTGCAGTCCCATCTCTGCATTCGCTTTGTCGGCGCCCTCCAGACCTCTGGCGAGACGCCCTCTCATTGATCCCCAGGCAGACTCCAACCTCACATCCATCGTCTGGCCTTCCGGCACTGTCAGATGTGTGGGCAGCACGCCGAGACGCTGCCCTTTAGACGAACGCGTCACTTGACCGTTACATACGATATTTTTCGAAACACTTGGATTCTGACAATCTTCTCTTTTTTTTCGTGACACCTCTCACTTCTTTGTTTTTCTCTCCTCTTCTGGCTGTCGAGTACCTGCTTTTATAGCAGGGTCTCTTGACCACTTCTACGTCCTGCTAAGGCGGACCGTTCACATCTCTTACTGGTTCGCATCCCTTCGTTAGGCCACGCCTCCTTCCTTGGACTTATGTTCCTACCATCCCACCATCGCCAAGTAATAATATTACAATAATTATTGTTTAAATTCTGTACCTACTAACCTAAACAATCATCCTTAATGAATCCACCATTGTTTAATCCGTACACGTTGCCTTTTCCATAATTTACTAACAATTAATTTGTCAATATTTTTATAGACAATATGGTATGGTTCACCTTAAATCAATCCGTACACGCTTGTAGGTACATGCCTTTACAAAAATCTTTTTTTGAGGATTACAGAAATTTATAGTTTGAAAATAATAATTAATTACATCAATGTTACATAGGTACCTGTTATCATAATTTGCAAATGTCATTTTAATTCGATTGTCCAATATTTATTTAAATCATAATTCTGAAAGTCTCTACATTATTACATACATTTTAAATTGAACAGCAAGAACCATGATTATTTTTCTTTTTCAATTACTGCTTGAAAAAAAACATGTTCGACGTCTCAAAGTGAGAGCCGCTTTCTAAACATCTATATTTTTATTTGACTTCTTTAGTTAACAATAGGTACAATATTTTTTTTCACGAGGATACGCTACACAGCCAAATTTACACATGTTGATATTTGGACGCACGTGTCAAATATCTGCGCCAAGATTCCTTCCCGTTATTTTATTTTTTTATAACCCCGGACCTTTTGAAGAAAGGACTCTATTCAAAATAATATTCGTTTCATTTATTTATTTATTTCTTTACAGAAAACAAAGAATCGTCCCTTGCCATTATTCGTAAAACATAATTTTTCAAGGCCCACTATAAGTCAAAGCATCCAAATACTCTTAACTTAACAAAAAAAATCGAACAATAAGCACTTTGGAGTTTTGCCGCCTACATATCGACTATATCAAACTATTTCAATTATTTTTTCAAGGTTTCAATTGTTGAATAAAAAAATAAAACCAAATTGTTCTGGCATTGGATGGATGGATTTTGAGAAAAAAAAAATAGGATTATTTAAGGCCATTTTTGTAGGTAGAGTAGAGGCGATGCGCAGATATTTTTTAATAAAGGTTTAATAAGAAAAATTTGAAACAGAATAATGATATTTTGTTTAATCTCAAATGAATGGTTATAAAGAAGGTATTTCCATATTTCAAAAGTAGCAGGTAGGTACAAAAGTACTCAGAAGTTTTTCTTATTTTCAAAGTTCTTACTTACCGTAATATTATTTTGTTGTTTGTTTTCATAATATGAAATCTTTATTCTCGGAAATAAAAGAAACGAGTTTTGTTTACTCGGCTCTCTTTCGGGAACCAACAAAGACGTTTGCATTAGAATGGCCTGCTTTTTTTCATTTCTCTCGAGGAAACCACTGCGGATAAAAACTACCTGAAAGGAGACTTTACTTTGACTTCGAAATATGGTATTATATTTAATGAAGACTTAAAAATTTTTTCGTCATGATTTTAGACCATCCGTCTGAATGGAGCGATATCACTTAAAAAATATGACTGGGGATAATCAAATGGATGATGTGGAGTGACAGGGTGACTCTGATATCAACTGACTTTAAATTTTAAATACCTACCTACTGACATTTTTTAGTGACACTGATATACAGTATTTGTCTGAATTTTTAGTTTGTAATTAATTATTAGTGATGTAATTGATAACCATACGATAAATAAACGAATAATCATAATTGTATCACGAAAAAAAGATATAGGTATATACATAGATACGTAAACGAGGCACGAATTATAAATCAAAAGGTAAAAATATTGTTTGTATGTTTTTGGACATTTCGTAGTCACCTTTCAACTTGAAACGTTTAATTCCAAATTTCAGAAATCCGCGGCTAAATACCATCATAAATCATGAAATACACAATTCCCCAATCTTCATTCTAAAAGGGCGACAAGAGAATCCTTTTCAGGAGCATAATGGGCCCACATTTCGTCCGTGTGGTGAACTTATACGGCCTACAAAGGTACACACGTAATAATATTTTGATTGATGAAACGAAAATCCCATTCTGGTAATGCGAGGTATTCTCTCTCTCTGCGTCTCATCATTTTGAAGATATCCTCTAATTCCAGAATCCCATTATATAAGTTATTATCTCGCGTATCAAGAGTCCCTGATTCAACATAATTGTGAAAATAATTTGCTTTAAGGCAAAGTCTACTCTAGAAATTTTCAGTAGAGACCCACAATTATTATCATCTAAAGATAATATGACACGTTTGTGCTTGTCCTTGTCAAGTAAATGTTAAAGCATTTTGTTTCAAACAGCAAAATGGGTTTGAAACTTAACAAAATATTATTAATATAATAATTTATTAATAATAAAAACAGTTACTTTTCAATACAAATAGCAAATCAACGTCAATGAGTCTTTTACGTCATTTATATAGAGAGAGTATTTTATACGCGCACTCTCATACCGTATTTTACCCTTTCGAAGAAGAGCTGAGAGATTTGGACATGGTGTGGGAGGAGGTCATAAATATTACGAAAGATCGAGTGCAACAGAGAGCTCTTGTTGGCTCCCTTTGCCCCTTCTTCTTCTTCTTTCTGTGTCATGTCAAGTCGTCCCAATTTTGACTTTTACTCTGGAGAAAGCATCCCGGTCCTGTGTGGCACGAAATAGTTTCTCCACACTCGTGATCCCCGTCCACTCACGAATATTTCGGAGCCAGGATATCTGCCGTCAGCCCACCCCTCGTCGACCCTCTATTTTCCTTAATAATGAAGTGCAGCAAATAGTATTTTACCCCTCTAAGAACATGACCCAAGTAGGACACTTTACACTCCATCAACCCAAACCCTTTGCAGGACTCTTGTGTTGCTGACCATGCCTCTCCATTGTAAACGAACCATTCTCCGCTGTACCCACATCTCAAACGCTTCCAATCGGTTCATTGTACTAACATTGAGAGTCAAAGATTCCATAGAGTCCCCTAAGCAGGGTATAAACGAAGTTTGGATTGGATATATATAAATAGAAGTTTTGCATAAAAATGGCATTACGGACAATAAAATTCAGTACTGTAGAATATACAACCTCCGGACGAGAAGGTCAAACCCCAACACCCAAAAGAGAGTAAGGAGGGTGTATGGAAGGAGAAAACGACTTAAGATCAGTTTTCGATTTTCGAACACTATTTACACGCTAATAAGCGCTTATTATCGTGCACTTAGCTTTCGATCAAACTCGTTCTAGCCCCACTGTTAATAAGCTTCGCGATCTTGGCAAGTTTCACCAACTATGCAGCCTCCGGCATAATAAACCACTGTCTCAGATTCTTTAACGACTTATATCTCGCCTGCCCTCTAGATCTTTCCTTCCACAATTATCTATTCTAGGTATTCCAGAATTTAAGCATTGCGGTAGATATGGCCAAAATATGCGGCTATTCGTAATCTTTCAAAGTACATAATATTGTGTTTCTTTTTTTTCGAGATCTTTAAATTTCAAGAAAACTAAAATAATATCAATGAAGCCCTCTCTAAATATATATTGATTTGACGCACCTTAATAAAAAAGTAAATAGAGCTGATGTCATTGTTGATAGGATAAAAGTGTTTGGTTTGAGGTATTGCCAATTCACTGTCCTTTTAGAAATACTGGAAAAAATCGCTGTTTTCTGTTCCCAACGGCAGAAGTCACTATATTAAAAACTAGCTTTCCCGACAGACGTTGTCCTGTGGTTCTAGCCCAAAGTGGCCCGTTAATATGTACATGATGTGCACTGCGCCCCCCGTTAAACAATACAAAATTAATTCGATTGACGTAAGCTAATAAAATAATAACATTGAAATCTGAAACATCCCTATTTCATTCGTATTCAAAGCCCTGGCGGGAACAACTTGAGAAAAATGCGCTCGCGCACACACCCTACCTCGCCTATTACCAACACAAATGTGCCCGATAACATTGTTGACTTTGTATGAAAATTTTCTAAATCAATCGAAACGGTGCGGTAAGAGCGTATGCGAGAATGAGAGGGAACTACCCGCGATGTCGTGGCCGCGTCCCAGTAACCTTTCCATACAAACTTAAATATTGTATTTTACATAATTTTTTATCCATTTTTTTTACTTTTTATTAGTTATTCTGTTATCCGGAGCGGAGAAGAATCCAATGAATCAAACATCAGAAGAATCTGTTGAGCCAATCTCGAGCTATAAGTGTTCGCACTAACCCGACTTTAATTTATATAGTAGATAAAAAATTTGTAGAGTTTTCAAAGGATTCAATAGAGTTTGCATGAAGATGAACATTGATTTGTTTTCTACTTTACTGTTCGCACATTTAGGTCTTTGGTAAGAGAGTTGGCACTAGTTATGTCTTCCCCCATTTGTTCATTTTTCCTTCCTATATTCTCCTATCCTCCCCTTCTCTGTTCTTTTCCTTCTCTTCTTTTTCAAACCCTTTCACTTTGTTAAAAAATAATTGGTTAAATAAGTTATCGAGGATGTGAAACTAGATGTAATATACTGTACACGACATAATGAAGAAAAAAAAAATCTCTATAAAAATATCGTGAAATAATAATTCAAGTAAATAGAAGGTATATATTGCTACAAGTACCACCAGATTTATCGGTAAATGAAGGAAAATAATTTAACATTTTGAATAAATATTATTTTCAATTGGAAAACATACGCGAAAGCTCTCGAGTATGATTCGATGAACAAACAAAATATCTTATTTTCATTTAATTAGTACTCTATAATGTACTTGTGATTCATTTTGTTAATAGGTAAACACGACTGAATAAATAATATCGTTAATTAATTTGCGAAAATCATTGCCAGGTTCTAAAAATCTGTTGAGAAATTAACAGTTTCCAACTGCCTAAAAATTTAAGTGAATTTCGGGAAATTGAGGATCGTTATATCGGTTTCACTATTCACGTCATTTATCTTGTTCCTATTTCTCACATAGATGATGTTAAGATTCGATGATCGTTTTGATATTCGATCATCGAAAACTTATACTAGTGCTGCAGATGGTTTCCAAATTTCGATAGAAGTAGCAGTTAAAGAAGAAAAAGAAACATGTTTGATTGGGATTTGAACTGAGTGAAGAGTGCTCATTTTATAACATTACTTTGACTTTTTATTCAATTGATAAAGGATAAAAAAAATTACAAACGTCGCCTCGCAAAATCAAAAAAAAAAAAATTATAAGTGCAGTGTAGAGCCATCTATCGCTTAAAATATCTCAGTACAATAATTTTCTAGATGGGTGGTTGCTTAATAATAACTCACCTCGTAAACTTATGTTCATACAATGGAAGAACACAATACTATTCTCGACGTTTAAAATTTATTTCTTCTTGTATCGTTTTTTTTTCAAAGGTAATATGTTACTTTATCCCTCCTAGGACATTTCCACCCACTGATGGAGGATAGGGTTGGTATGATCTCGTAGATACCTGCTAGGAGACGTGACTGAAATACAGTCGGATCTGCTCTCTTGAACACTTGTTGTGGAACTCCTCCGTCCTCGCAGGTTCGTAATATTGTACTCGGTGTTTATTTCTATTGTTATTTTCCTTGCACGTTCGTGGTGGAGCAACTTTCGAGACACTCTTTTTATTAAACAGTACCCCTATTCTGTAGCAAGTGTAGGGTAGTCACTTGAAAACAGTGACTATTAGGCGATACATTTTGTATGAAAAACGTCTATACGTATCGAATGCGAAAATCGCATGTAGACGTTTTTCATATAAAATGTATCGCCTAATAGTCACTTTTTTTCAAGTGACTACCCTACACTTGCTACAGAATAGGGGTCCAGATCTGAATTTAAGAGAAATAGTTTCTTTTTACCTCTCTCTACAGTTTTTTATGTCGGATATTTTTTAAACTTTTTTTATGTAAATAATATTTTGAATTTTTCTCTTCCTGTTTTACTTTAAAAATAGAGTTTCTATCTACTTAATTGTCATTTTTTATAACTTATTTGTTTGTTTTTCAGCGTATACCTGAAATAATGAAACTCTAAATTTATCAAAGAATATGTAACAACTAATGACTAACAATTCATTACTAATGTTCGATTTTTAAATGAAACAAACCGCTACGGGCTTACGACCGTCTTCTACAGTTATTTCAAAGGCTGGCTTAGTGTGATTACTTTACGTTAACAACGTTCGCCATTAGGTGGTAATGTTCAAGTCTCCGAAACTTCTAATCTACCTATGAATACTTTCTGATTTAGTCCATTCAATACAAAAGGTACACTTTTTTTAAATGCGTCTATAAAAAGGACGCCGTTTTAGTCACTGTATAATATGCAAACTCCTGTGTTTGATACAAATTAGTTGTACCTATTTTTAAGTTATTTTTTTCTGGGATATTTTTATTTCGATAACTTTAAAAAGTTTCGTGCAATCCCATTTCGTATCATGCTTAGGTTTCGTAATACGAGTTTAGAACAACAATAATATGGAAATAGATAAGAATTGTTTTATAAATAAAACATATTATACTTACCTACTTTTTATATTTTTGTTCCAAATGGCAAGTGTAACTTAGTATTTTTTTTTATATAATTCTATACATAAATATAATTCGATGGTTATGACCAGGTATTTATGGTATTTTTTTCCGCGAATTCATAGATACTATTTTTGAAATGGAGAAAGTAATTACATAAGTTTTTCTCCAAATAACATGTCCTCGAGGACTGAAAATTACATTGTTTTTTTTATAAAATGATTTTTTCTTTTTCATTCTGTTTTATATTATTTTTTAGTGACAATGGAAAGATAGGTCTAAGTAAACAATGAGACCGCCACGAAATGGTAATGGTCGTCGTAAATGTGAAGAGCTCTTTAGCTTGAAAGAATAAGTGAGGGTTTTAACCTTTTATTACCGATTTTATTGAGGAACTGGTTTCCAAACAAAATGAGAAAAATTATATTACTTTGTGAACTTCCCTGACTTTTGGCGACACCATTGAATCGCTTCTCGCATACAAATATTTTTATTTACTCCAAGGAAAAATGCTAACAGAAACGTGTTGACATCGTTGTTTGTTACACGAAAAAGAGTTATTTTTTAACACTCGTTACCTGATTTCTAAAAATACTTTTAAATTATCATTGATTGCTATCATGATTATAAATCATATCGCTTTGGTCATATCTTAGAGAGAAATTGATATTGTGTTGCGTATAATTTAAATATTTTTATGGATCCCTCAACCAAACTTTCGTCACATTTAGATAGTAAGTGTCAAAAATAAGTTACAACCTTATGCTGAATTGAAAAGTTAAGTGTAAAACAAAATGTTAGAATAACATCATTAATCTAGCTTTCATCATTTCGTTTCTAGAATTGTCTGTTTTTAATATATTTTTTAAATTAAGTAATAGAACTATTTTTCCCAGATTATGGCTGCTGTGTTTATGGAAAAAAAAAACTAAAATAAAAAGGCCTTCAACTTTAAATTTTAAAAAATATCGTTAAAAGTGACCTACATACTACTAATCTGATTTTTTGTGAACATTTGAACTTTTTATAAATGGAATAATATTCTGCTATTTGTCAACAAAAACCAGGGCTTGTGCAAAAAAATAATACCTCTAAACTTAGGTACAATAACATTTTTAATGTAAATATTTTCACTATACAACTCAGAGTTTGTCCATTGTGTTAAAACAAACATTCACTTTATGTATACTTACTCGTACACCCTCATTGGATGACAAACAGCTGTTATAATAAAATGTAATAACGCGAAGGACATTTCGAAGGGAATTCTGTTCGAGGTTTTAAAGTTATAAAGCTTTGCGGCGCTAATATTCGTGGAGAGGAATGAAAAATGTGAAGGTTTATTGCAATTTAACAAGGGGATGTGCCGCTCGTAAATATCACTGCTCTCGTATGCGTGTAACTGAAATGTTGATCCTTTTAGCTTCCACCCATCCAGCGTCACCTTGTTCTGATTATCCTTAACTTAATAACACACTCAGTCGTACCTTTAAAATATTAGATATAATAATTGACAAAAAAAAACGTAGGTATGCATTGCTTCTTTTTAACCTTACCCTTTGCTTTAATAAACTAGAAAAATAGATGCCAAATAAAATTTGAGATACTATTATTTTATACACAATTCTATTAGATATTATTGATGATCGGCGATGAATTTCAACGACCTTCACTTCCATATCAATCTGGAACATGTAAGTCCCTGGTTTCGGCAACAAATGTTCGTGTTCATGAGGTTGGAGTTCAAAAAATTTTACAGGTTATATAATACTAGCTTATACCCGTCTTGCTTTACGTTTTTGATTCCGATTGTCAGGCTTGATCGGTAGGTAATTAAACAGATTCTAGTCTAGCATCCCATTGCTTAACATACCACTTTAACTGACATAAGCACAGAAAAAGAAGAATGACACTTTTACAATTTTTGTTTTACCGACCTCATAATATTATACGAACCTATTCAAACCACAGAGCTCTCTCTATGAAAACTTGCAAATTATGTCCACAGATAATATAAATATACTGATTATGTCGGTAGGTTCGTATAATATTTTATTTTTTTGGAGGTCTATAATAATAAAAAAAATATTATACGAACCTACCGACATAATTTGCAAGTTTTCATAGAGAGAGCTCTGTGGTTTGAATCTTAGCTACATACATTGCCTGCTTTGATATTAATTGGGCAACCCACCCATATGGTGATTTATATCTGTCAAACTTCAAAATCAAACTGCAAATTTTTTCATTAAATCTTTATTTATTGAGAATAATAAGCTTTTAATAACATTTATATGTATAACAAATCAATCTACAATTATTTTATTACATTTTCATACCGTAATACCAAGATCCCATTCAACGTTTACATGAGTAATTTTGTTTCCAAACGTCTTTTTGAGAAATTTGTATGAAGATCCTAAAAAATACAGTTTTTTTAAATAGCTCTAAATATATTAAAGTTAATGCAGCAAATTGTATTTAAGAACCTTCTCCAGCATTTTATACTTCTCTGGGCATATTAATATCTATCTTAGCATTTGTATTTTGAGCGTGATGTTCACATATACGGTTAAAGTATTGTCAAAGGCAAATAAAAAAACATTTCTAAATTATTATATAGATTAATGCCAATGCATAGAAAAATTGAATAAATAAATTGAAGACTGGAAATATGAACGTTAACTAAAATATATTGATTGAAAACAATTTTATTCAAAAATTGGTAAGCAATATCCCAAAAATATCTAAAATGTTGGTCACTTTCCCACTAGCTCCAGCGTCAGAAAAACATTATTGATCGTATTATGTATCATTCGTGTTATAACAAAGACATCTTGCGTTTTTATGAAATGAAAAACTAAGTAGGCAGGTAATTATACGCCGACCCTACTATCGTCAAGTGTGTAATATAATTATAAAGTTTATTACGCACTTCATTATTTATTTATGTCGCATATTTCACGGCTCGGCAAAACGTAAACTTTAATGATTACCACAATATCACACGTAGCAAATTATAGGCTAATAAAAACATCACCCTAATATTTTACAGCCAAACTTGAGGTAGGACCTTTTCTCCCGTGGGCTGAATTCTCATGGGTACTCGGACATGTCTCAGCATCTTGTTTCGAGCAACGAATGTTTGTTGAACCCTTGAACGTGTTAGTGGTAACATGTGTGTACTAGAAGATACCCATTTACAGGCGTTTGTCTCGTCCTTCAATAATTGAATTAATTTCCTCAAACTGTGACGAAGAACGGTCATGCTTAGAACTCACCTTTATAACTTATGGATTGATTGTACTAAAGTTTACTACAATACCCTTTGATTAATACAAGTGTAAGTATCTATTAAAAAAATATTTTTTTATCCATCACCATCCATCGCCGTGTCCCGTAAGGTGTAGGAAGAGAGAACAGACAGCCACTCTTTTCTATCCAAGAACACTTCTTGCCCTGCTTCTGTGAATGTGCCATTTCTCATACAACCTCTCCTATTTCTATGACTTCTGACCTTAACTTTCTTGATGGTGGAATTTATGTGTGCAATCCACACCATCCTCGATCGGCAACGCCTTTCATCCCAAATGACTGTTACAGTTTGTATTATATTTGTATGCATCTCGTATATCTTTTATGGCCACTGTAACTTAGGAAGCCAAAGGTTAAAAATGATAATTCCCTAATTCCCAAGTCTTATTTTTTATGAATGATTTTGCATAACAATATTTTTAGTATGTTATTTATTAAGGTTTTTTCAATGTTGACAGAAAATTTCCGTACAAATTAAGATTATAATATCATGTCATTTTATCATCATAAAGCCGAATCACTCGAAAACGAGTGCAGAGCTAAAAAAAATCATAATCGTATATCTTGAAGCTTTATTTAAATTTAATAAATCTCATTACATACACGCCAAACAAATACACTTTTCCTTTCAGCCTTTTAAAGTCTTTGTCATTCGTTCGCATCTATTCTTTCTACATGTCCCAACCATCTCAACTTATTGTTTTTCATTTTTGTCACAACGCCAATTTCAATACCACATTCCTTCCTCATATTCTCATCCCACAGTGTCTTCCCACATATTCTACGTAGAGCTTTCATCACTACTGCATTTAAACTAAATTTTTCTTTTTTCATCCATATCCATAAATCAGGATGGACACAGGATAATTTAATTGCTATTGATTATATGGCTACAAACAAGATCAATTTATAGTTTGAGATATGTTGTCAATAAAAATCTATTCTATAAAAAAAAAACATTATTCTTTTTTTTCAAAATTTTAAGTTTTAAGCTAAATTTTAAATTCTTACTCTTTTTTTACTGGAAGCTTCTAATCGAAACGTGTGTTGGTATTGCCAGTGTGTTTTCAAAACAAGGTTGAAAAAAGTTCAGTTACTTACAGACTGCTTCATACTACACACATCGATACACATCTCAAACGATGTCATATGGAAGCCACCATTATTATTTCCAAATCTTTCCATACCTGAAAAATTCAATGAATATCAAAGGGTTTAATGTAATATTTACGTTTTGTCTAAAACCTCTGAAAACCGATTTTAATTCGTATTCAAAGCGCCAGATGGTGTCGTTCTTATTGCAATATTTTAATAAGTTACACATTATGATGTTCACGTAAGTACATTTTGTATGAAGGTTTTTATTTTTTTTATGATTGTTGGTTTTGTGTGTTGTGTGTCTAAATATGTGATAATGTGTCTTTATTTATATTTTGTCACATGTGGTTGGAAGTTAAAGATTGCTTCGGCAATAGGGAGGCAACAAGAGCTCTCCATTGCGCTCGATCTTGCGCAATGTTTATGACCTCCTCCGACACCATGTCCAGATTCCTCAGTACTGCTTCGAAGGATTTATTTACATGATTGATACTATTCACTTCTTAATAATTACCTTTTAATTTTTATCACACAATACAGTTGTATTGTATTTTGTGTTGATTTGAACCGATGATCTGATATGGCACTCAAACTAAACAAAATAACCTTCAAAGATAGCAGGCTGTAATTGTATGTCTCATTGGGATGTCTCTAATAGGTTTTGTTTCTGAAACAAAAACTTAAAATTGTATCAAAATCGACAAATTAATGTCAAAGCCACTCATATGAGTTTTAAAATAATGTTTAAAACAAACTTTATCAATTATTATGTTTTGATAGGAAATTTCTAACGGCTAAACTTTCAATAACAGGTTTACGTTTCAAATTTAACGAAATAATATGATAAAGGATTATTTTAACAAAGTTTAGTTTATTAATATCCTTTATCACGTCACATACAGACAGACGGTTTGTAAACAACTTCATGATATGTGTGTGTGTGTGCATCTGACATTAACCTTTTTTACCTGTTTTTTATTTATACAAATTTTAAGGGAGGGGTTTTCAGTCAAAAAAAGAAACGAAAAGGATAGGTCCATTTTAAGTGACAGCATTCCGATTTTTTATCTCTCATAGAATGAAATAGGTATCGTTTTTAGAGAAACTACCTCCATTTTGCTTACATAAATAGGGCCTCTCCAAGTAGTTTCTACATCATATTTACATAGCTATTTTCATTTAAATTTCTCTAGCTCTATGACGTCTACCAGGATATCAACGTAGTCAAGTTCATTAAGGGTGTTGATGAACCAACCGAGAGAATAAGACCAAATATTGGAAAGTGGCAGTCGAGATGGCAGAGAAGATTTTTAAGGCATTTTAATTATTCGTCTTCTTGTTCATAAATTTCTTTCACCGAATGACGCAGCTCCACCTTATTACTTTCGTGAAAAAAGGTCATAAACCAATGTGTAATAGAGTTTTATCATTTTTTTCAAATACCGCTGTATGTAATAGGTATACCTACTCTATTTGAAATCTGAACGAGAATAGTCTTTTTGAATTCTGAATAAAAATGACCCGCATATACCTACTACTTAGAATGTCAGCAGTACCGACAGGGCAGGTAGCTACGCCTACATCTACACAATGGTGTATACGTATAAGATCTTATCCCACCAATACAAAAGTGATTCTCTTTAAAATTTCAAATGGAGTCTACATACCATAAATATACTTGAACAATTTTTTGGAAGGATATTTCATACTGTCTCTTAGCTCGAAGTTAAACGATATTTTTTTTTCAAATTATCTTTGATGTAATAAATATGTACGTGCATCACTTTAATTCGAAATGTATCCCTGCGAACAAACATTCTTTGGGACCCTTATGGAAGGTTTCGTGCATTAGTTAGGGAGATATTAAAACCTTATCATTATTCGCTTTATCATCCCTCTTCAAACATCATTAACCCCCAACAGCCCAGCGGTAGGTTCTTGCACTTCAATAAAATATTTTAATGTCCTCATTTCAGAATGCTTCGTACCTTTTTTAAAACGGGATCATTTTGGTTATCATACTTAATTATTTCTCCTATACTTATCATTTGTTTAAAATCTCTCAAGGGTTTTTGCTTTCCGTTGTTTTTATTCAAAACGATGATAATGAGTGCTTTATGAAGAGGATAAATATTTCGTTTGTAATCATTTCAATACTACTTACTGCTCGCCCGTCACCATGTTACGAAATTTTTATTTCGATTCGGCGCGTTGATGTTGGCTGAGGGAGTCTTGAGTTCTTGTCTATACAAAAATGACAACAGAACTAAGGCTGGAGTCAGAAAGATACTGTTCATTCAGTGTTTGGTAACAAATTTACAAAGTATAAATATGAATTCCCAATACATATTTGATCAGTCTATTGGGTGCTAATTATGTGTTGTCGTTATGTATCTTTTGATTTTTTAAGTGTTTTTGTACAGTGATATTGCCCTCTTTGTTGTTTTTTATCTAGGGTTTGTTGACGTTCGTTATTATTTTGCTCTGATAGAGATTACTGTATTTTGGTATATTTTCTGACTTTTTTTGTTATATCCTTGATAAAATATACACGTAAGTTTTCCTTTTGCTTTTATTTTAAACTAGAGGTCCGCCCCAGCTTCGCACGGGTAGATAGATACTTAAAAATAATTTAGTTTTCATACAGATCCCTAACTTTTTCAAAATATTTTATAGCATATGTTAATCTGGAATAATTATTGCATTGCAATGTATCGTGTCACGTCACTTTACCACCGTGACTACTTTGCGCGGTATTTCGACTAAACTTGACGTGAGTCCCCTCAGTCCCCTCCCCGCTCCCGTACGCACTCTGCATCGGATAAGTTGAGATGATAAGAGACTATGCTTTTTTTCCAATACTCACATTTTTAAACTCGTGATAACTTTCGAATGGAATGTCCGAATTGAATAATTCAAAAAGTTATACAAACATATTGAAGCAGACTTGAATATGAACTAATTTATTTTAATAAAGAGTAATACCAAGATACCAATAAAGAGCCTTTTCTAGAGGTGACATTTTATTGATTTTTTTAAAATAAAAAAAACACTTATTGTGGCATAACTATAATAGTTAGACATATGCTGTCGCGATACTTTTTGTAAATAATGATGTCTTCTACAAAATTGTGGTACATTGTTTTATTCTATCATCATTAGTTTTCACAGCGTTCGCGATAAAAAGAATATTTTAGGTAAATTTTTTACACCTTGGGTTACATTATTGAAGTTTTCGTAGGTTACCCAATTTTTTTTGGAAATTAAATATAGCCTATGTTCACCGCCGATATTGTAGCTTCCCAAAAGTGAAAGAATTTTTCAAATCGGTTCAGTAGTTTTGGAGCCTATTCGATGCAAACAAATAAACAAACAAAAAATCAAATCTTTCCTCTTTATATATTAGTAGGGGAAGGTCCCCTACCTTGGTCCTATTTTTATGTTTTTAGTGATATTCCAATTTTTACTTACTTAAACAAGATTTTATTAGTAAATATAGTTATTTACACATTTTATTCATCACGTAAGACTGGAATTGAGATTTTGTCATTGATGCTTCTATTGAAAAAAGCGAACCAAAAAAAAAGTGGCATTAGGACCGAGGTACAACACCAGTAGTGTACCTTGGTCCTATGGGTGCCGTACCTTGGTCCACATGTATGGTTTATATATAAAACAAAATATTTTTATTTATTATTTAAGTTTTATTACAAATGTGAGTGGTTTTAAGTAAATCAAAATACTGTATATAAACATAAACAAAATATAAACCAAAGTTAAACATAAAATGAAAAAGTTATTCGACATTATAGCGGGTCAATTCGATTTCAAAGAATAAATTTTGACGTTGTCGAGACGATCCTTCGACTAAAATTGGTTGTGGAAGCTTGAAAATTATATCACTCTTATCTAACTCATATATAGTCTCGTCCTCTCGAATAAACTTACGGGTTTCTGGGACTTTTTTAAGATACTTTACTTCCAAACGGTCATCTTTAACGGAAATAACATGAGCAACATAAAATTTCGATGTCTTCTTGGAAGAAAGTTTCACCAACACGAAAGATCCTTTTTCAATATTATCTTCCAAGTCTTCCACTTCCAGTTCAACTGACTCACAGTCGTATTCAGACTCTTCACATATTAATACATCTTCATTTTCTTCGTTTGAATCAGTGTCAGAGATATAAGTCAATTTTCTTTTTGTTTGTTTTTTTGTTGAAGTCTTGGTAGTTTTCTTTGGTTTGATCCTCTTCAACAGCCTTGCTTCTTTCTCTTTTGTAATTCGGTTCTTTTCTGGTGTGTCTGTTAAAATGCAAGATTTTCCCTTGGGTCTTCCTTGACGGTTTGGTTTACGGGGTTGAGCCTTTGGGTATGGTCTGATGACTTCAGGACTAACAATATGGCATGGTGATTGGGGAATTGTTGGACAAGATGAAGAAGATATGATTTCATGGCACTCTACACTCTCAGAATTTGTTACTCCAGCCTGAGGTTCTGTATCATTTAAGATTGGCATAGGTCGATCCGTAACATGGGATTGTAAAAACTCATTATCACAAAATATGTTTTCATTTAGTGGTTCTATACCGCACACCCGAAACCCATTGGCAATATTTGTAGGAGTAAATGCCAGTGGAAAAGCTTTGCCTATAAGTTCAGGTACATCATAAATTGTTGCTGGTTTTCCTACATTTCCTGGCCTAGTCATCCATTCATTCATTGCTGTATTGTAATAAGTTTTAAAAGGTCCAAATACTCCTCTATCCAAAGGCTGCATTTTGTGGCTGGTATGTGGATGAAATGTAACTAATTGTACACCTTTTTCTTTAGCTAGTTTAATAACAGGAACCGAAATGTGGCTTTCGTGATTATCCATTAATAAAATTGTCGGATTTTCCAAACTTGCTCGGCTGTATGTTATAAAGTGTTGAAAAAACAAGAAAAACAAATCCTCGTTGGACCAACCTGATGGATTAGCTCCACCTACGGTTCCTGTTGGAGCTCCTTTGACCATGAAATTTTTATAATTTTTTCTGGGAAAAACCAACATTGGAGGCATAAATCCTCCACCAGCATTCACAGCAGCTATCATCGTGACGTTCGTCCCTCTTTCCCCGCTGGTCATACTGCCAACTTGTTTTAGGCCTTTGGTGGCCAAAATTTTTGGAGGGACATGAACAGTGGACACTCCAGTCTCGTCACAGTTCCAGATGTTAAACGGTGTTATATTTGTATTTTTTGTTAAAGCTCTTTTGTAATTGTCGAAAAAATAACCAACAGTAACTCGGTTGAAGGATGTTGATCGAGCTAAGCTCGTCGCTTCCGGCTTCCTGAGCGCAATATCTTGCTGGTATCTTGCCCGAAAACACTGCAGCCATCTTTTTCCAGCCATTTTTTGGGTTTCCCAAGATTGATCATGTTTTTTGCCGTTCTCTTTGGCAAATTGATAGGCCAATATGCGAACATCTTTTAGTGTTAGTCCATAATGAAGATGGGCAGCTTTTTGAATATAGTGAACTAACATTGATTCTTCCTTCTCATTGAAAACTTTTTTGGTATCATTATTTTGTTTGTATGAATAATTTGTCGTACCTGAATTTTTGAAGACCTTTATATGCCTTAAGAGTGTTGTTTTCGATAATTCGAATTGCTTTGCAGCACCATAAACAGTCAAAGTCTTGTTAAGGACAGCTTCAACTGCTCTTTCCAGGTCTTCCTTCAATATGGGCTTCCTTTTTACTCCAGATTTGCTACGCGGCATAGTTAAAGATTTCTAAAAAAAACAGAAAAATGTAAATAAATGTCTACAGTTGCCCTATAAAAACAAAGAGGCACTGTACCTTGGACCGGTCCGAGGTACAGCACTTATCTTATGTCCGAGGTACGGGACACTGACTTTTCTAACACTTTTGAATCATACATTTTTTGAGGTTAGATTTTCACAGTTTAAAACTCGTATTAATTCACCATATTTAATAAGTTTTAATGCAAATATTTTAAATTGAGAAAAAGTTCAACACAGTAAGAGGTAAAAAAAAAAGAAAAAAAGTCAAAATACTTACTTTTTATGCAGATTTTTTTCAAAACAAATTATCTTCAAACTGACACAACCGCGCAAAGCACTGACAAGTTAAACAATACCCCTGGTGGGTAACCTTTGAACTACAATTAAGAATTTCACCTATACTTCAATAGGTGTCGAGAAATGACCATAGGTCCAAGGTACGAGTATATCCAAGGTACGGGACCTTCCCCTATAGATAAAATTAAAATTGATTCATGCTTTTTTATCATAAATTTAAATTTTTATTATTGTTTTAACTATGTTGTATGATTGTGTTCGATTTGTGTGATATTGTTGGTATTTTTGTTTGTTCACTTTGTTAATAAATAAATGACATGTAAAAGGCGTTAACGCCGTGGATGATTTAATAAATAAATGAATATGAGGTGCGCGAGAAACGCTTCGAGCATAGTCTAAAGCCACGGCTACACTATGGCCCATGCTGGTCCAGGATGGCCAAATACGGGCTCTGGCCAATCATTGGCAAGTAGCAACATTTGGCAAATACACTTGTACACCAGCATGGTTACTCTTGAAACTCGATTCCAATCCTAAAATCGTAAAATCCCAAAATGGTACTCTTGAAATGCGACGCTAGCGCACGATTGGATTCAAATCGAGTGGTGATTTGAAGAACATGTGAAATCGTGTAAAATTTGAAAATTGGTACTCTTGACGTCGTTTTGACAACTACTCGATTCCACGGAATTGTGTTGTAATCGTCTAACTGTCATTATTTACAAGATCGCAAGAAAGTAACATTTTTGAAATCGAGAAGACGTATTTTGATTATATAACTTAAAAAATGGCACGTCTTGCATAATTTTTAAACATTTTGGAAAACGCGCATCAAGTCGATATGCGTCAACGAAATAACTTGCGTAGAATAGCAAGATATTCGCAAAATGCGTTTAGCATGAGTAGTTGGGAATTTATTTATTGCAAATTATATCGAATATCAAAAGAGATGTTTGAAGAGTTGTGCAGGATTTTGGAACCTCATATGGCAAAACCTTGAAGACGAAGTGATATCTCAGTGCAAAACATGCAACTCGACATCATTACCATTGGAAGACATGATAATCTCGTATAACCATACCCACAGGACCAACAATTCTTTCTGCAGCTCATGACTGAAGCCAGACATGAGTTAGTTCATCAGCTGTGGAATTCACATCATAGGCGAATATGAATAATTTAAGAGAGCTTAAGAAATAACCATTTTATTATAAAAAGCTTCTGTATTGTAAATTCTATTACACGTTTCATGTATATAATAGTAGGTATATGTATGTAAATTGTCAAGGTTTGTAAAAATAACAAAATTGTAATATAATGTGATACATAATAATTTTATTAACTATTATTTTATACTAGATAATTAAATTATAAAAAATACAATATACAAAATAAAAAAACCTATTTTCTGTGTCTATATTGCCTTTGCAATCTCTCTCGAGGCTGCTGCCGCTTCAGCAGATCCTGAACGAATGGCAGCAATAGTTGCGATTAAAATTCGGCACGCTGCCCCAATTTTTCTGCAGCTTCTTTAAACGCTAATTATTGCTTTTAAGTGTTCTGCTTCCACCCGTTTTTCTTCCATTCATGTGAGACGCTCTCGTTCTTTCAACAAATTCAAAAAATATTTACGTTTTATTTTGATAAATCAGCAAATAAAATAATACTAGCACTTTAATAATTATAATTCTTCAATAAAATAATACTAGCACTTTAATAATTATAATTCTTTAATTAATTTTCGAAGTGGTTGATAGACCAGCGGTTACGACGCCGGCTTTCGCACTGTTTCGTGCGGAGGTCGTGGGTTCGAATCCCGGCCGTGTCGACCATTTCCGCTTTCACGAAACAAGCATTTGCTTAGTGTGAAAGATGTCAAAAGTGTATTTGTGTTCACTTCGAGTGAGCACAGATTCATTTTATTAAAAAAAAAAAAAAAAAAAAAAAAAAAAAAAAATATAAGTAAACAAACAACGCAATACTCTTACAGAAACGTCAAAAATTTTATTTGAAATATAAACGAGTGTTTCCATTTATAGAAAAAAAATCCTTAAATATTATAGCAACGTCAAATTATTATATTTGTAAAGTAGGACAGTTATTAGTAAATCAAATTCGACTTATTTTATGTTTAAAAAAAAGTATACCACTCACGGATGTCAGATTTACTTCCTTACGGTTTGTTTGAGAATAACGCGACATAACAACAATTATCAATTCCTAATTTACAGCGAAAATATTTTCATATTGCAATAACAAACTTGAAACGAAAACGTTTTCACGGCTTGGAACGCCAATCTCAAATCCGATTCCAATCGCACGGAATTTGGTTCAAGAGTACGGTTTTGAAATTGGAATCGAGATTGTGATTGAAATTGGAATTGGGTTCGAATCGAGTGTCGAGAGTAAGCCTGCAGGCTACACTATTGGCCCAACTTTGATAGCTGGTACGTGGTACGCACACCAAATTTTAGATTTTAGGTTATCGTGAACGCATCTTGAGCGTGTTTTGTGTATTAAAATAGACCAAAGTAAATATTTAATATATATTCTTTAGTTCAAAGTACAACAAAAGAAACAAATTAGTGATTTATTAAAAAATTATATGTTATTTTGCTCTTCTGTGACAAATCTTGTTTTATTTTGTTATTTTGTCAACATAAACCAATGGACGCATTATTTGGCAACACAATTTTAAACCTACTGTCTTTTTACGTATACTGTTTTATTTACATTGTTGTCTATTGTATTGATATCGATTGTAATTACTAGTTGTTTAAAAATAATGTACAAAACTCTGAAAATAACAACATGGAAGACATGACAGCTGTCAACATTGGCCCAATATTGGTGAATACTTGCGGACTCGATCGACAAGTAAACAAGTAACGGCCAATGTCAAATATTGGGCGATATTGGTCATTGGTGAAGCGGCCACACTACTTGACCATGATGGGCCAGAGCCTCTATTTGGCCAACATGGCCCATAGTCTAGCCGTGGCTTAAGTAGGTATTCTAACATTTCAATCATTTTTTTTATACCTAGTATAAAGTAGTGATGATGATGATGGTGTTGGATGATTTGTTTGGTGCCATTTAATGGATCTCCATCTCAAGGGCGTGCGGGAAACTCTGTGGGAAGAGCAGCGTCTTCAGTTTGCTTCTGAATGTGCTGATGGGCTGGTCCTTTCTTAGTTCTTCGGGAAGTCGGTTCCAGGTGACGGGTCCTGCTACACTGAAAGCCCTGTCGTGCAAGTTCAACTTGTTCCTCCTGTAGATCTCATTCAGCATGTTTGTAGATTTCATTGAACGTAGGTAAGGGTCTTGGTGCTGGTTCCTTGACGACACAGAGTTCAGATAGTGAATGAGGTGCCATGTTGCATAAGGCCTTGTATACCATGAGGCACAATTTGTTTTGTATCCTCTCACGTCATTTTAATATAAATTAATACTTAAAGTCTTCTGGGCTAGTTTAAGTTAGATAAAATTTAGCATTATTGTTTTGTTTAAGTTCACTCCTTGTCAATTCTTTCGTTATATATTTCACAATGAATTAGTTTCGCTTTTTAAATCGGATCCTCTACACGCGTCATGTTTCAGAATAAGAAAATCTTTGATTTGGTGGATCATGAAACATAGCACAGAATAAAAATCACTGCAAAGACTATATACCTACATTTTAAAATATTTTTTTAATCTAGTGCGCTTTCGGATAACCCACGTGTTATTACATAATATTGTCTCCTGAATAAGGAAAATGTTATGGAGGTTCAGTTGAATTTAGTGGAAGTGCAAAAAGTTTGGTAGCACCGCATCACGTACGAAGCTACACGCCGATTCAACCAATTGTACCATTATGGAGAGGAGATGGACTTGACTGGATCATGTGTTGAGAATGCCGAATGACAGCTGGCCGAGGAGAGCGCTGTTCTTCCTCTCTTCAGGGTCCCTAACAGGGTTGCCAGGACTTTTCCATAAAAATATCGAACCATTGTTGCCACTTGGTATCCGAAAAGATGAAAGTTCACCAAAAAAATTAATTTTCAAAATTTGCTATCCGGAGAAGGACTGGCTTCTTTTAGGAAGGCAATTTAATCGTAAAAAATACCGAACCGCCTATAGTTCGGTATTTTTGTCATACCGTACACGCTGCTAAAATACCGAACACCTGGCAACCCTGGTCCCGAAGATGAGGAAGGCCTTCTCATACCGTGTTCCGTTCCTTCGAGGCAGAGCTGAAGGAGTTGGACATGGCGTGGAAGGAGGTCATAAGCATTGCGTAAGATCGAGCGCAAAGGAGAGCTCTTGTTGCCTCCCTGTGCCCCTTAGTGGGGTGTAAAGGGAAGGAGAGAAAAAATTTAAACGTCAATAATAAAGTACGATGTTCATAATCAAAGTTCAACAATTTATGGAGATTTAATAATAAAAATTGTCGACGACTGAATTTTGACGGTAAACTTATATTTTCCATTTCCAGCAGAGGCCACAACAACTTTGTTTGCATAATTCCATAGTCCGTAATGAAGTGTTTTGTTTTAATTAAAAATCAGGTTTGTTATAATGCAGCTTAAGCACAAATATAAAATATCACAAATGATATAGTTTATTGAATAATTACCACAGCTTATGGATTAATAATAGGGGAAATATTCCTAACGCCGGCCATTCATCCATCATTTTTGTCACATATTGAAATATTTCAAACTCTACGTCATTATTACCGTCTCTGATAAAAAAAACACAATACACAACTATATAATATATAACTGTGTAACCCATTATGACGTACTGTATCGTGTCCAGAGGTGACACCACTGTATGATGAGGAATACCAGTAAATAGTAAGCAAGAGTAATGAAGACGAGGGTAAGAAAAGCATGCGAGGTCAAATATGTACGTATTAAGATGGGGTAACGAAGCACATTTAAGGAGAGTGTTCGTTCAGACATATTGCATTGCACTGATTCAATGACATATTATGTCTGGACAAGAAGACAGCTCCTTGGAAGGATAAGCGGACAGTTCTGATATAGTTTAATAAATAGATAAGACCGATTTTGGGTGTTCAACCTCCCCCAAATTATAAGTTTAGAAAAAGTCAAATGACACTACATACATACATACATTCTCCCTTTAAGACCTCCCGCACACCGCAAGCCAGCCCGGAGGAGACAAACCCGCAGCAAACCCGACCCGCATGAAACCAACCCTCTAGCTCGATTGAATCAATCAAAACCAAAAAAGCCGGCACCACACAAATCAAGCCCGCCGCAGATCCCCCACAAACCAACACGCATGCAGGAGGCCTAAGCCCCACTCAGGGGCATAGGGAGGCACCAAGAGCTCTCCATTGCGCTCGATGGCGTCCGAGGCTTATGGTGCCTTTTCTGACCGGTTGAGATTTAAGGACGTGAGGTGGTCAACCTCACGGTCCCGATCTGATTTTTCGATTTCCTGCCTCTTACAGGATGCTCGAAAAATCAGCAAAAAGAGCAGAGGTGCTCTTCTTAGCCGGCAACCCCACGGCAGGAAATGACACTATTAAATTTTATTTAGGAACAATATGTATGTAGAGAAAAAAGGGTGGTTAAAGACCTTCCCCTTTCAAAATAAATCCCTGGCTACTAACATATACCATAATAAGTCAGATGTTAACGGTAGGACTCGTTTATTAATTATACAATTAGGTATATCTTATATAAAATATAACAAATAAAAGTAGGTATGTCGTTGCATGTATATTTATTAAACGTGGGCGTCCGGTGCTAGACATAGTCCCCCATATACGTGTGTTCCATGTATTGTAATGCACTTTGATAAATCCCGGTAGTGGAATATTGGAATAAAAATAAACCAGGTCATATAGAGGCGCAAACTTGCCCAACAAAGCTCTAGGCTGTGCTTATTTCATTCCATATCGGAAATTGCATCTTCCTATTTTTATCCATATAGCAATTCCAGCATAGATATTTTCCTTTCCCGCACGGCTAAAGCTAAAAAGATTTTTAATCACAATTCTTAAAAATCATTGACACATCATATTATTTTCAGCACTTGAGTCAAATTTGAATTATTGGGATTTGAAGACTGCGTGGTTAAGTACCATACATGACAGCAGTCGCAGTCTTTAAATTTGGTTGCTCTCTTGTTCTCAATAATTTCCAACTTTTATCTCCATATTTTATGAATTATTAAATATCTAGATGTTGCATACATGAGATTTTTCGACATGTTGAGAATTCTGATGATTAGGAGTTTCGGAGACTTAAACATTACCACCTAATGGCGAACGTTGTTAACGTAAAGTGATCACACTAAGCCAGCCTTCGAAATAACAGTAGAAGACGGTCGTAAGCCCGTAGTGCTTTGCTCCATTTAAAAAACGAACATTAGTAATGAATTGTTAGAGTCATTAGTTGTTACATATTCTACTATATATTTTCACTTAATTAAAATACTACAAAGTGAGATGGGCCAACTTCTATTATAAGTATTTTTTATAAAGAAAGTCAAAGGACCGTATGCCCCTTGTGTCACCGGGAACAAAATAAAATCAATTGTGACATCCTTCAATTTATTCATTGAGCGCTTCCTCTTATTGTTCCTCATTGCAGAGTGACTGTGCTTCTTCCCGGCTCCTGACCTCCGCAAGAAGTCTCTTTAACCATATTTTTGATGCCCCCAAAATATAGGTCACAACAGGAATCACATCTCCAGGTTACAACAATTTTATTTGGTTATGTGACCCTATTTCCTCTTTGACCACTGATGCTGAAGTACCCATCAGGTCGTTATTAAAGAGGTGTTTGTTTATAGCTCCATAGCCAGCCACAATGAAAATAAACGTCCACCCCTACAGATTTTAGCATGTAGGGGTAAGGCAAAAAGTTACCCGGAGTTTGGCTGATATTAGGGAGCCTCCGTTAGCTACTAACCTACCCGTTTTTCTGACACCTTGGGTCATAAAAAGAAAAGGATATTCTAACATATTTGAAAAATAATATAGAAGAAAGTCGGGTTAGTGCGAAAATTTTTAACTCGAGATTGGCTGAACAGATTTTTATGATGCTTGGTTTATTGGATTCTTCAGAATAATTATTAAAAAATCACAAAATGGATATCAAATAGTATAAAATATTATATTAAAGTAAGTTTGGAACGGATTTACTGACAACAACGCAATCTGTAAAAAAATCCATAACAATGCAATTTTTATTTACCATTGAGGTTCAAACATTAGTATGCAGATTTTTGATAAAATTTGTTACGAGCATTCAAAAATATTTTTTTTACATTCAGACAAATTTTAAACGTATTTTTGTATAAATTACAAATTTGAAATAAATATTCATAGTAAGGACTACAGGACAAGGTTTGTCGGTAAAACTAGTAATTTATAAAAAAGACAGTCAAGATTGAAATAATCATGTCTCAGATTTTGAAGGCAACAACATTACAATAGTATTCAATTTTGCAGTAGACAAGCTTATTTCTACCAGTCCAAATCATAACATTTTTTTCATCATAATTTTATAAACCGATAAAGACAAAATCTCTATTTGATTGATGGACTTAAATTAAAAAAAAATGTTATCATTTTGGAACTTAGACGCTCAAAGCTGGCAGTGACCTACGAAAAGTTTGGAAAATTAATATGAATTAACGATATTCATGAAATCCATAATGTTTGTAGCTTCAGATTGCAGGTTTATGAGAAAAATAAATAGTAGATACCACAAATCACAAGGACGTTAAAACAACCAAAGTTGCTGAGTGTCTTAAAATATCTAGGGAATCTCGAGGGTGTAACCCTTTGTAGTTTTCATAAGAAAAATACACGCGTCAATGAATCAAGGAAATTGGATTCGGAATGGTTTTGAGAAAACTAATATTCAATATTCTATTGAAAATGATCTTTCCGTTCTTAAATGTTTTAGTGTTAACCTTGGTACTATTGATTATTCTGATCGCTTCAAGTTCTAAGTAAATATTGACCGGATAACAACTATGATTTGATTTTTGTTTCAATTTAGAGTGTTTAGATTTCCTGGCTACAAACTTTAGCAACACAAACACAAACTTTATAATGTTACGAATGTTGAACTAATATTATTTATTCACTAAAAATATCAAATTTATTGCTGAGGTTGAATAATGTAGAAAGCAGAAGAGGTCGGATGAAAATCATTTTCTGCGCTTTCTGATGTTTGCAACGAAACGTTATCCTGAAGACTAATTATTAACCCTGGATGATTTTATATTTAAAGTGATTCAGTAGAGCTAAAATGTTATGCTCCTTAACTATACCTACACTCATAAATATCAAATGCGGTAAACCAAACATGGATAAGATGGATTTCTACGATATCCACGAAAGGTTACAGGTTGAAAACGAAAATATTAAATTTCATTTACGAAGTTACCGAAGAATGTAGTATGTACTTGAATGAGACAATAAATGCCATTTTATCGTTTTTGTTTTTTGAGATTTTTGCAATAAATTATAGGAAATATTTTATTATTCTGCAAAAAAGCTGATAGTAAAATTAGTTACGTTTTTTACAGTTTGTAATAAAATAAATGTGAATTAAACTAATGATTTCCATTCCGAACTATATTGTGGTATTATTATTAATGCCTCTCTTTTGTTAGCCAAATTAGTTTAATAATTCAAGTTATTCTTCACCGCGCATACATAGACATATCCAAATATCAATTAACCGTGCTAAATTATCAAAATCATAATGTAACAATTTGTTATTTATTCAGAACAAATAATGTCAATATTTCTCTACACATTTAAGTAGGTATCGCAAGCGTAATAATATGATGGAATAGGCAGCGTCACGACGCGACGTTCAGGCTCTTTCGTGTTAATAATTTAACATTATTTCGGCAGAGCTGTATTAGATTCTACGTTAAATTTTGAAATATTTTGTCACAAAATTACGCTTTTCAAGACTTAAACAATCGTCGTCTTCTTCTTCTTTATTTAGATCTAGAATCTGCGCTTTTTCAGTAATTATTCCGGTTCTTGAGAAGCTGTTGGCTAGTTGTCTCTCCAGCTCCACTGGTCTCCCTGGTGGTCTATGCCCATCTAAATTTCTCATTTGGCATTCTAAGTCTTTGACTTTTTGCCCAGTTTTGTTTTCATTTCCTGCTCCTTCTTACAGCATCCGCCTTCGCTTCGATTCCGTAGGTCATTAGGTCTTTCGGACTATCTTTCTTTAACATTATTGTTAAGTACCTATTTATAAACCTTATTTCTATTTGAAAAATAATGTTTCGACAGGTACCGCAATCAATACAGCCTAAAACAAAATAATTTTATTTTTTTCCTAAGGTTCTTCTTCTTCTATTAATTATTGGCTTGCACCCAATCTTGGGTGATGCAGCCACAATGCTTTAAAAATGGTACATCGAAGTATATATCAGCAGGGTGCATAGGTATATCGATCAATGATCAACAGTATACAATTACAACTATTATGCGACTTTTCCTAAGGTTTGGCGTTGAAAACTGTTATTTCAGCGGCGAGATTTAGGTGCCCCTTAGCGGATTTAAGTGGTTGAGGAGCGAAGGTTTCTTGTGTAAACCAGAATCAACTTTGTTGCCATTCCGAATTACTATACTCATACTTTTTAGGTTTTGACTTCTTTCTGAATATGGTGGAAGGGCGATAATCCGGACTGTGATTGTGGAGCTGTGCAAACTATGAGATATTTGATTGCAAAATTTGAAGAAAGCCTTCATGAGATCCACGAGGTAAGTCCGGAAGCTGTGACCTGGCTTTCGACGCTGAACCCAAGGTTCTAGGTGCTGAAAACGAAATTAATGCATCCTGGACTACCAGTGACAAAAACGTCTTTTCGTCCGTCTAAAAATTTTTTTTTTTTCATTTTTGAATCTACACCCTCGAAAACGTCGAGAAAATTAATTTCAGCGAAATATATATATATTTTTTTTTGAAATCCGATCACAAGACTCATGTAGGTATATTCCATATACTATGAGTAAAATATTTTTTTTAAATACAAAAATGTTTGCGCACCCATAACTCATAGTAATTCTTATCCGATTTGATTGAAATTTGGTAGAACGGTTAGCCCCTCGATGTAGATGAGTCAGTAAAATGTTGAGATCTGTACCTTTAGGGGAACCCTCTTAAAGTATCCTAAGAAAATTTCACTTGTTCTAGAAAAAGGGATAAATAGAAAAAAAATCTTCGATCTTCATAAAATTTGGTATACGGGTTGGTCTTATGCACAAGCACGTAAAATTTGGGTCCGTAACTTCAGTGGGTCCCCCTTAAAGTACCGATTAATATTGAATATGTAGTTCTAAAGCAGATAATAAAAAGCTCCAATAGTCGATATCATTTTAAAGTTTCTATATAATAATTCCAAGGATAAATTCATTTTAATCGTAAAATTATGAATTTTTATGCAAAGATATGTTTTACACGAAAAGGCTGTTATAATATACTATGAGTTCTGGGCTACCCTAGGTTAGCAGCTTTTTTTTTTTGTTATCCAAAGTTATTCAAAAAATATTTATACAGCTACCTCAAATAAATAAAGAATGTAAACATTAATTATTAAAGCACGAAGAAACATCAACGCAATTTTTAATAACGCAAATATTTAGGGATAATTTAATTTTTATCATACCTACAGTAAATTTATACCTACTCATGTATACATATAATTTGTTGAAAGTATCATATAATAACATTCAGGTATGGCGATGTGAGCGGATTTTCCACGTAAACTTTAGACTGTTATTAATTTATTGTTGTCGTAGAAACCAGTTTCCAAGCAACGAATATGATAAAATCACATACGGATAAAACTGTATAAGATCTTACGTTGTTAACTCAAACGACATTCGTTTAACTGCAATAAAAGTGGCATATTTTTATATTATGCTCGAACCAACATTATATTATTATCAACAGTAGGTAGGTACACGTACACAATATTATTTGCGAAGGATCCCATTTTCCATTCTGTCAATTTACTCGTTCAATGTGTTATTTTTAGAAGGAAATAAGCACCGCAGTGTAGATACAGGCTTCAGTGGAAATTTATATCTTCAGGCAATCCAAAAAAACGTTTATCGAATCCATTGATGTATGTATGCGGTAGGTGGGATCAATCCAGGGATCTCCTTCAAAATGGAATTGAAAAAAGAATTCTTAAATTGTCATAAAAGGACGGAAGTAAAATATCTAGGACTAGGGTAGCATTCTATTAATTTTGTTTTCTAAACATAGGTTTGTATTGAACAGACTTGCCAAGAGTTCAATCCAAGTTGAATTGTTTACTATGTATACGTTTACTCTTATACATTGGGGTTTCTTTTCGACACTGAGGTTTGTCAAAAACGACAATGTAAGAACAGATTTTTCTTGTATTTAGAGAAATATTCATGAAAAGACAACTTTGTGATTAATCTTTCATGACGCTGTTGAAAAAAAAACAGCTGAATTATTCTGTTCACGATGTTGTGCCTTGAATAAACCTTGGAAGTAAAAGATGAGTCAAAATTCTTCGACATTTCGTCTAGTCGACTTCAAACACGAACTGCCTACACAATTTCTTCAAACAAAATACAGCCTACTACAATACACAATGCTAATGTTACTAATGTAAGGATGTGGAATGGAGGAGAAGCATTAATCTTCCTGTATTCATTATTGAGTAATAATGGTGGGTTCGTATTACAAAATTCCTGATATTATAAAATGTCTTGCACATTATTAATGTCTTTATTAGTATGTACAAATCATAAATATTGTCACAACACTTACTAGCCAAGTGGTATAGGCGTGGCATCAGGTCACGAGGTCCCGGGGTCGATTCCCGGTCGGTTCAGAGTTTTTCGCTTGAAATTTCTACTTGGGTTGGCCTGTCTCAGATTGGAGGGGACCTGTTGACTGGAAAAAAATATTGCTTTAGACAATAAGTTCCGCCGGCTATACTGACACCTTTGTATAGAAAAGTGTTAATTAATCTATTTATTTATGCTGTCAAAAGCAGTTCACCGCTGCAATATTTACTATTTGCATACTTCTGCATCACTATGTACTGAGATTGTAGTGGTTTCAAATGATTCAGAATTTACTTCCAATTTGTGAATAGTGATTGCGATTGAGCGCAGTGGAGACTTCTCGTTGCCTCTCTATGCCCCTAAGTGGCGTTTAAAAGAAGAATGGATAAATTCAAATAAAACAGTAAGTAGGTTCTCGGCCATAATTATTGGCATGACAGTAAATCGTTCTTTTTTATGAATCTGGGCTCACCCAAAGTGAACACAAAAATACACATAATAACTAAAACTACCAAACCACTTCGTTTTATTCCAATTTAAAAATAACTTCAACCAAAAATGTTCTTTATAAAACTGTACACTAATAATTATTATTATTTTCTTTTTCATCCTCTCATTTCGTTCTGCTGAACTTGCTTTTTTGCATTCTTCATTGCGTCTGGAATAAAAATATAAATTAAATTATAAAGAATTTGTTTGAGTGCTTCTTTAACTTTCTTTACTTTTTTTCGACACTAGAAGTCATAGAAAAGACCGTTATTATATAAATCTTATTGTCTAAAACAGTTATACAATTTCACCTTACCACGTTGAAAACTGCGGATAATTTGAATATTTTTTTCATAGAAAAGACCGTTATTATATAAATCCTATTGTCTAAAACAGTTATACAATTTCACCTTACCACGTTGAAAACTGCGGATAATTTGAATATTTTTTTCATAGAAAAGACCGTTATTATATAAATCCTATTGTCTAAAACAGTTATACAATTTCACCTTACCACGTTGAAAACTGCGGATAATTTGAATATTTTTTTCCTGTATAATCCGTAGGTAATTATTATACCTAATATAAAACGGGAACAATATTTTCTGCGTACGCGAGTTGATTGATTGTGATTATTTATTTATCGTGTCGAAACCCAGAAAACCAATTAAACTGTTCTCCAGTACTGTGCAAAGTGCACAGCATGCAAAGTGCACAACATGCAAAGATGCGTCAAATTTTATATCCTCCATTATTTAGTGCATGCAACAGGGCACAACGGACACTCCAGCAAGTGTGACATTGTCTGCGCCGTACCGCAGTTACTGGCACTCACCGGACTCGTCTTGTAGGAAGCCCCATTGTTGACATAAAAAGCTTTGTCATAGAAATATCCACCAACTTATCCACGACATAAAGTGTTATGAAGTATGAAAAATATTGCTATTTAAGATTGGATTTTTATATATTCATATATCTATTATTATTCAAATAAAATACCGAATCACAAACGAACTTCGTCATTGTATAAAGGATTTCTTTAAATATTTTTTTCCTGCTTCCTCACTTGCACTTACGCACATAACAGCTCCCATACACTTCACTGCTTCGTACGTGCGAGGTTCAACATAATTACACCACCTTATAACAAGTGCTTTTTAGATGGCCTCTCTTAAAGGAAAACAATAAAACCTTTTTGGCGAAATAAATCCTTCGCAAACATGGAATAAACATTGAACGTGTGGGTGAAACAGAACCAGGCTCCATCAACTTACATATGATTATACAGGTCAGAATAAAGCAAATTCAGCACATTTCGTTTTTAACTTTTTTGCAACTGAGCACAGCTTATCTTCCAGTACCTACTACAATAACAGGTATCTCCCGAGCATATGCCATAAGCCCAAACCATCTCAACTTTTGACCTTTCATTTGTAAAAACACTAACTTCCATACTAGATGCTTACTTAATATTCTTTCCGTAGCTATAAATATTTTACATTTTGGAATACGTAATTTAATAAAAATGAATTTTTGTTGTATTTGAAAGTTTACATTTTGATTAATTTTGAAACTATGGGATAAAATAAAAGAAACGGGCCTGCCCAAAAAACGATGTAACATTGCCATTATCGCTGTTGTGGGTAAATGGTGGCAAAAAAGTCCAAGATAGAGCGCAATGGAAGAGGACTATTTCCAGCAATGGAGATATTGCGGAGGAAGAAGAATGATAATTACCCTATAAAGAGTCAAGAACAAGAAAACATGAAAGTATGAAATCTGGTCTTTATGTTCCTTATGCAATTCGTAAATTAAAACATTAATATTGAAAATATTCATTCAAATTTATATACAAACTTTATAGGCATTAAGATTGAAAGAAATTAAGTTAGAGTGAGTTGTTCAGAAACATTTCCGGAATGTGGGGGGGGGGGAGTGAAATGATCTTTGGTCCGAGCGAGCAATGATACTTTCTGAGCAATACTAAAGGGGGTCTCAATTATTCAGGACGATGTGCTGTACATCGGTCGGAGCCGTAAAAGGACCGTTTGCTTTACCTTAAATATTTAATATTTTAATACGAACAGAAGCATCTCAGACAAATATTTCAATAAACAATGAATTATCAGAAAAACGAAACATTTTTTTCTTCGAAAAACAACTTCAAACGATTTTATTTATCCATAATTTTAATTTGTTTTAGAAACGACGCTTTTAAAAAATCGTTCTTGAAAATTCTTTAATCGACCTTTAAAAAGTTTCAATAAAATATTTTTAAAGCAGGGAAACGTTTATTGAATGATTGGAATTTGAACATTGAATAATTATAGATTTTTTTCGTTGTTTTGGGTCGAAGGTGCTGGGTGATGGTCCATTTCAAATATAAATGTAACGAGCATTATAGATAATTAAAGTTTTATCACAATTTTTTTAAGGTACAAAATAATGGTGTATGAAAACGTGGCCGACCGAGAATGACGTGGATTGAACACATCGATTCCGTCCTCAAGGAAGGCCAGGTAAGCAGTAAGAGAAATAGGAGAGGGTGTATGAGAAATGTTATGTCGGTGGAAGAAACGAAAGAAGTATGCTTGGATAGAACAGAGTGGAGGTCCATTCTCTCTGCCTACTCCTTACGGGACACGGCGTCATGGGTAAAAAAAAATAAAAAAAAAGAAGGAATTTCTACCACAAGGTTTCGAATGTTATTCACGAATGGTTATGCCGTTTTTCAGGACCACATCTTTTTTAACGCAATCTCTCTTTCACAGTAAGCTACTTAAAGCTTGCGTCGTGAAAGAGTAAGATGGTCGGCTGGGATCAAACCGATGACCTCCGAACAGTACGAAAGCCGGCGTCGTGAACGCCAGGCGACCAACCACTTCAAATATAGAACCAACTATTTTACGTTATCAAATAGTTTAAGAGGTAAATTTTTTTTAGACAAATTTGAACCACTACGGGCTTACAACAGTCTTTTATCCGTGTTTCGAAGGCTAGCTTAATCGGGGCTTACACGGGTCGATTTTCGTCGTGCGGCTAGGCGCTTTACAAATCGCCTCACCAAGCCGCAACGCTAACCTATTTACACAGGTGAAATCGCACGCGGCTCGGTCATTTCCTTCGACAATATTGAGAAGAATAGGTGTTCGTGTCGGAATTGAAATAGTTAGTTATTCAATTATTGCTCGAAGAACAACGAAAAAAAAGAAAGTAGAAAATGCAAGAAAACAAGTAGAATCGAGGTAGTGAAACAACGTGCACGAAACATGTGTACAATGTACATGCGGCGGGCGATAGCCTGCAACTGATCGTTTAAAATATTTATTTATTTATTTATTTATTTTATACTTTATGCATATTAAAAATAGTGTACAAAAAATAGTGTATAGACAAGTGGCAATGGCGGGATTATAGCCGTAGCAATCTCTAACATCCAACCACATATGATAAAAATAAAAATATAGATACATACATAATATATACACAAATACATACACACAATACATATAATCAACAAACACCAACAAAAAACAAAAAAAAAAAAAAAAATTCATACAAAATTTTATTTAGATATAGTACACCAAATGGGATAGTTTAGGGTGGAGTGGGAAAAAGGGGTAGGATAGGGGAAATAGAGTCTACGATGCACCAGAAGACAACAAATGTATCTTGACCATTTTTTTAAAACAATTTATATTATTGGCCAATCTAGCCGAGGACGGGAGATTATTCCAACAACGAGCACCGTGGACAGAGAAAGAATAGTCATAGAATGAAGTTCTGTGTGGAGGTATGGCAAGAAGACGCTCGTTGTTAGATCGTAATGGAAGACCATGAATTGCTAGGTATTGGAATTTGTCTTTTAAGTAATATGGAGAAGACTGTGAATATAGAGCTTTGTGAACAAGAGATATTGTGTGGAGCTCACGTCTTTTACGTATTGTAAGCCACCCAAGACTATTTCGGTAATTAGAAATGTGATCAAACTTTCTAAGGTCGAAGATAAAGCGAATTGCGAAATTTTGAAGCCTCTCTAGGACGTTGACCAGGTCTTCGTTGAGATCAATGTAGGCAACATCCGCATAATCAAAATAGTCGATTTTAGTCACCCGGTCGCCGTGCGGCCGAAGTCGGATACCTACCAACTTTGGGGCTTGCGGCTTTAGTCACTTGCGACCTAGTCGAATTGCCATTTAGACGATCGATTTTCACCGTGCGGCGGAAATCGTGCGGCATTACTCACCCGTGTAAACCTCGCTTTATGCAATGGGTTGCTAGAGAGCGGTCCCTCGTCAGACAAAACGGCCGCCCTGATAATTGCTACAATGCTTTTATCGCTACGGTAACAACATTATACAACGTCTGACTGACATCATTCATGCACTGATATTTATGGCCGCTTTATGGCAGTCCCGTGCTGTTGAAAAACATACCATTAGTGCGATCACTTTAAGTTAACAACTTTCGCCATTTCGGTGGTCAAATTCGTCGACATCCCCGAAATTCTAAATTATTATCAATAGGGTTTCCATTGACCCCTATTATATGCACTTGAAGATAATTTGGACGCATCTCCAAGATCTATTCAAAATTCTAGGTTTGACTAAACGCACGTATTTGAATAAAAATACACTTTGAATATTTTACAAAAATCAAATCTTCTGTAGAGGGAGATAGGCGGCACTGAAATGGATCCTTCGACCTCCATTTTTAATATGTGAATCATAAAAAAACCAGAGCAGTCCTTTTTAACAACAAACTAGGTACAAGAACTATTTTAGAACTTCGTATATGGAACAGCTTAAAAACTATTAATTACTTTGACGCAAATCTGTATAAAATCTGGTACGAACAATTCTAAGCACAGAACTAATTAACTAGAGGAAACGTCTGCGCTGCCGTATTGAAATAAGCTCGCAGGTGAGTTTGAAATATAATCGGAACAATATACACATAATAATATTATTTGTATTGTTCTGATTGTAAGCCAAGATGTGCGTAAATTTATGAATTATTCAGTTTATAATTAATTATTGGGCTTGACTTGAACGTAGACAATAATTATTATTATCGTTATAACAATTAAACAACAGTAAGTAACACAATTAACCGTCGCGAATGGTTTATTTAGACTAATTAAGATCATCGTTTACCTAAATAAATCAACAGATTATTAATAATAATTATTACAAGCTATTAACAACATGATGGTGACACATTATTTATGAACTGTGTGTATATATCGCCGATGCACACGAAATATGAGTTATTTGTAAATTTGAGGTGAGGCAAAATTAGACATAAGTGCAAAATATAAATGTGTTAAATCAACCCGGATAAAGACATAAAATGTTATAATAATAAGAATATCACTCTTTTAAAGCACTTGAAATAAATGTATCAACTTCAATAATGCAGCTGGTGTTGCATTTTAAAAAACAACTTGAAAATTCTTTGGTGATGCTTCAAAACTGAATTAAATTTCATGGCAGATATTATGACAAAATCCCTTTTCTTTGAGAATAGCCAATAATCAAGTATTTTGATTCGTAAAAAAATGAATTTTCTCTCATTGATTCATGGGGTGGGTATTTATATTTAAATTTACACTCTAAAATCATCTTAACGAAAATAATATCATTTTTGGTTATGGTATTTATTGATCAAACAACGTGTTTTTGTTGAACTATTTCAAAAATCTACTGAAAATAAAAAAGAGATTGTTAATTAAATAAAAGCTTCATCATTTATATACATCGAAAGATTATCAATATTCATTTATTAGTGTATTGCCAATAATTAAATTGTAATAAAAACGATTTGTTTTTCAGCAAGCTAAATATCTTACTCGTAGGCACATACATAAGTGAGCAAAAATAGAATGTTGACATCATAAACACTGAGCTTACCTTGTGTGAGCTTAAACACGAAGTACCTTAAGATTAAGATGAACAGAAGATTTGGGATGTATGTAGTTATTAATTCGGAAGTCCTGAAAAGAGCGGGATGTTGATAGAAATTGGCTGACTAACATCAAGATTCGTAAGATCTCATGATTCGCCAGGAAATCAGAAGCCTAAAATACTTCTGCAGCTGGAATCCAAATCGTCGATAAACTGATTCATGCCGCTAGTCACAGACAACGTCGAGAGGTCCTGACTGGAACTCCAATCCAACAGGAAAAAGCGGTCATTGTTTTATGCAGCTTGATAATGAAACGTCAGTTCCGTATATTATGGTTTATTTGAATGCTCTTTTGTCAGTCACATCGTCGCGTATGTATGCCCTGCAACATTTTGTAATATCTCCCAATAGTAGGCACATTGGAACATTCTGCATAGTATTTAAGCTTGCAAAACATCTCGAACGACAGATATCGAAAAGAGCCATTAATATAATAATTAATTATTGTTTACAAATTTCTTCCCGTATGTACAGTAGACCTGGTATTAGTTCGTTTCATCGTTTCAATATTCGATCATCGAAAGAGTTTCGAAAAAATTTCATACTAAAATGATCGAACGATTCGATCGTTTGATTTAAGAACACCAATTGCACGCAAATAAGCGCTTATTAGCGTGCAATTAGCTTTCGATAAAACTCGTACTAGCCCCACAGTTGTATTAAGGAACCTATATTTTAAGAATCACCGCAGTCAAATCAAATACTTATCGACATAACGACGAAAACTGAAAATAAAAAAAATAATATTTTCGTGGTTGATTGGTTGGTTTTGTCTTAAAAATAATACCAAACAGTGAAATAGTGTTTTATGTATAAATAATTACAAATAGTGAAATAAAAGCATACGACATTGAACATGCTATAAAAAATATTTTTACCATTTTTATCTTCTAAAAGATTAATTACAATAGTAATGTCAAAATTAAAACAAACGCTTCACTTTCTGTTGGAGTGAACATTCAAATATGTTAATTTACATTCATTGTTCAAAACTGACATTCTTTTTTATAAAACAAAGGTACGTCTACGTAACGTATCGTTTTATGTCCAAACTTTAGTTCGAAGTTTAAATGTTAGCCACAAGCTTTTATGATTCTAGAGTAGAAGTTTTGCCCTAACAGAATATTAGGTACTATGTTGTGTTAGAATTTTTTTATGATGATATGTAGACAAAGCTCAGTAGGTACAGCAATTCGAGTACATATTGCCGTAGGGTTGTATGAACAAACTTTTAGTGTTGCATATCGAACAAAAACTAGAAGTTTTTATTTCATTTCTTGTCAGCTAGTCGTATAAAGTCTTTTGAGCACTCAATTTTGTGTCGCTTGGCGAGGACGTCCTTCCACATTGGATCAACACTATCCATGGGTCAAAACTATCTCGACGTAGATTTTTATGTAGATTATACAGCATGGTTTCAATCATTTCGAGGACATCAAATCAAACCCCACGTAAAGCATGAACACCAAACAAGGGCATTTCACGATCCACACATTTCTATTTTATTCTTCTTAAGGCTTTGTGGTCTGTAATTCAATATGTGCGGTTAGCCTCCTGCAAGGTCGACTCCCAGCTGTCCATCCACTTCTTTGGTGGTCTGCCTGGGAGCCGCCTACCATGGGGTTGGCCGTGCAATACCACGTGAGGATGTCTGGCTGGATGCGCCGATTTTCATACATGCGATTTTATACCAGAACCTTATTTGTTGCATATTCCTTTCCCTACACTTATCTAAGGTTCTTCCTGGCTATGCACCTAATTGTTTTCAATGCTGAGTGCCTTTTTGGTATCAGACTCAATCATGGTGGATGTAAAAAAGTTTGCCTTTTTCCTACACTTTTAAGTTATTAAGTAAATATTATTTTATAAAAAAGGTTATTTTGGTTCCCCCTCGTATAGCTGTTTGTATTAATTTGAGCTATATGCTAACGTTTAAAGAGCATTACGAAATGAACCGCACCCTCTTGTATAATTATTATTATTCCAAGCCAAATGGTTTTAACAACAGAACAAACACATTCACACCTCTGTTGTTCATTTTAATGCATTTTACTTTCACAGTTTAATTATAAACTGTTATATTATATTCCCCAATGGTTTTCATTTGTTGAACTAACCAATCAAGAAGTAGCTGTACAAGAATAAGAGCCTCGATTGACCAATCGAGACATCCTTTCAATTTTTCATTCTCTTGTTCGAATTTTGAATGACGTTATTATGATTAATTTTCATTGTTTTAATGAATTTGTTTTTATATGTGTGAAATAAATATGTTTTTGTAATGCAATATTGGTAATAATTACACACATAACAAAACTAAATAAATTCATGTCATATAGCTTTGAATTTTTTATTAAAATAAGGATTCATTATTGAGTTTGACGGGTAAAAGTACGGTTAAAGACACTGTGACACGATATTTTCCATGTGAGATTACACCACTGTGTCTTCAACCCTAGTTTTCTTATATTCATGAGAAAGCGCGCTGTTTCGAGTTTATGCAATAAAAAGATCTTTTGTTGATAATCATCATAAATTCCCATTCGTTTCTATTGAACAGATTGGGTCAATCAACTCGTATATGAATATGGGCAAGATGAAAGAAAATTTAATGACTGACTAAGTATTAACACACACCGTTTGCTTAATAAAGGATAGTTAGTAATTGAATTTACAAAGTAGATACACATCATTCTCTCACTGATTTATTAGTACAAGTATGTAACTATATTATTATGTACCTACGCAAATTACTCAACCCTTTGAACACTTAATTTACTCGGATCATTAACCCACCCTTAAGCCCGCAGAGAGAAGAAAAACGAGGGACGATATTCAATTTTCTACAATTAATCAGGTATGTTGTGGGTATGAAGGAGACCTTGTTGGTAGAAAACCTTTGCATTTAATTTATTTTGTTTTGTTCTCTTAGCCCTAATCTCAGGAGTATTTTGTTGTAATGTCAATTAATTTTATTCCAAATATACCAAATGTTATTTTGAAACAAAATGCTTTTATGAAGTAAAAATGCAATTCTGAAAAATTTTCTTGATGAAATGCAATGTCATCCAGCTGTTCTGTCATAGAGCCACAACATTGTGTACCTACCTACATTCTGTTTGAATTATTTGTTAAACTAAACTCCTTAATAACAATTATATTTACTTATCAATTTAAAAAATATGTATTCTAATTGTAAACCAATGTATTGGAAAACAATCTCAATAGACAATGAGTCTATCAGATCTTGGACTACAGAGCTGAGGGCTTACAACCTCCTAGGCCAGGTTAAAAGCGCTTTCTATTCCTAGGAAACATTCGCTGTTCTCTGTTGCCAATTGTTATTTCGTTGAAACTTGTATATATACAGTGGGTAGGGAAATATTTCAATTTTTAACGATTTTCGAGGCTAGTGACATCTACTGGTGGATTGATACAATACTTGGACTGATTCTATAAGGCTTATTTACTAACTGGAGTTCTATCTGAATGCCATCTATTGTAATGTAGTGGAAACAAGTCGTCAACTGAGAATCCAATTTTTATTTCTATTTATCTTCAATAGGTGTTGTTGAATGTACCTACTTGATATTTTTTCGTTATCTGACGAGGATTTATTTTTCAAACACGTGGTGGTTATGAAAGCAAGTATCTTTTTATTAATCCCTCAAATAATCTTTCGATCAAATATTACTAGGAAAAATCCAGTTTTCAATCCGCGAAGATATAAACAAGATATAGTATAATTGTAATTGTGATATGGAAATAAAATTTTCATTCATACGAGCAACAATTTTCAAAGCACTGTTTACCTCTTTGGTTTTCATTTTCTTGACCTAGCCTTTCTTAAAGACGGATCAAAATCAATCTTTTTTTTTTAAATGAATCTGTGCTCACTCAAAGTGAATACAAATACACTGCTTGACTCTTTCACAGTAAGCTACTTAAAGCTTGTGTCGTGAAAGAGGAAGATGGTCGGCACCTGGGATTGAACCACGACGTCCGCACCAAACAGTACGAAAGCCGGCGTTGTAACCGCCAGTCTACCAAGCACCATCATTTTTTATCATTTCTTCTTTTATTTTACCTACCTACCATTTTATCCTCAACATAATATTATTACCTTAGTTTTATTTGCGCATTTTGATTCCATATCACATTCTTGATTAATATTTGCACGTCACATCAGCACATTTAAATTATTCTTGTTGTGTATATTATTCTTGTAATTATTCTCTATACGCTAAATATTTCAATAATGCAATAATTGTATGCAACATGCGACGATTGGGGCGAAATAAAGTAACTTATAAGTAAGTATTTAACTTTATACAAGTAATAAAAGACATTCCCAGCAAGTCCGCGTCAATCATTAACGAGTAATAAAATGGTTTTATTGCGTCTCGTGTAAACAAACCCTAAGATAGAAATCTTTATTATATTTAATCACGGAATGTCTCGAGGAAATAATTTGTCGTCTGAGTTCTAAATAAACCATAAATGGGATTAAAAATAATAGGTATTATGTGAATTGTAGTTGTGATGATAATATATTATTAAACTCAATTTCATATTTAGTCAGTTTAAAAATATAGTTTTTATTGTAATAGAAGTTTGAATTTGAAAGTGTTCCATTGTGTATTCAAATAACAAAAGACGCTATTTTCGTACTTGAATTTTTGTAGTGGATGGTTTTGTTATTTGTGTTATGCTAAATAAAGTTGTCCAATAATTAATTTAAGTTTTTTTTGATTTTCAATAATTTTTTCCAACAGATTTTTTCCACAATTTCTTTCTGGTCCACCGCTGAAATAGGGCATTCCCTAGCCTGATTTTAGGGAGGTAATTGGACAGTCGCTGAAAGTGACATCATATCACGAACAGAGAAGGCATGAAAGAAAATCATAGAGGCCTAGGTATGTACAGTAGTGGACCTGAAAGGCTGAAGAAGAAAAATACTTTATTGGGGGTTTAGCCCCAGTTACAAATATCGCTGATGATCGGTCGCCTAGAGCCTCGTTAGTTTTCTAGTACCATGTTCATTGTTCAGGTAAGGTTGACTTTGTGTTGGTCAGGAGTTTTTTCTTCATCACCCCTTAATTCCCCTCGCGATTGCTAATTATTAGTTTAAACCTATTTATTAATTTTCGTTAAAAAAATCAAACAGTAATTATTGGAAACAATATAAAGGTATCAAATATGTTAACATTGTGTGAAAAACAGTTAAAAAGAATAACATCAAGAATAATAAAGATCCTACCTCGTATGATTACCCACGTTCATTAATAATTTCAGCATATTTAATGTAAAAAATACTGTTCTGAAACCCACCCACCTCCTTGATCTGATTAATGCTAAAAACATTATTTCAGCCCTGAACACTGAAATGAGATTAAAATATTGATTTCTCATTATTTTTTCGCACATTCAATAAGCAACGCCCATCAGCATGTTGCTAAATATAGGTAGGTATAATAGTCCGTAATTTATTAGCCATCAGCAAAGGGGTATGATGTGGGTAGGTACTAGGTACAGTAGGTACATATCAAATATAAGGAATAGATAGTTCCTCTGATTCGTCAGTTACTTAGAAACACTCTAGCCTAGCCTCAAACATTTCATTTTAATACATTTTTTCATACGGAACTTCAACGTTAAACGAGCTTCAGGCATTCAAGATTTGGTTGTATATAGGAATGCTGCGCATCTTATGATGGGTTGACAAGTTCTCTTAAGATCGAGTCTTGGGTAAACATATTCCTTCCTACCACTCATCATTCGGAGAAATACCTACCTATTTAGGGTGGCCAACGTCTGTTAAGAGTAGCACACAAAGAAAAAGAAGAATATTCATAAAAAAAAGAATAATATTCAAATTATCAATCAATCAATCAATTCTCCCTTTTACACCCCACTCAGGGGCATAGGGAGGCAACAAGAGCTCTCCATTGCGCTCGATCTTGCACAATGTTTATGACCTCTTCCCACATCATGTCCATGTCCCTCAGCTCTGCTTCGAAGGAGCGGAACACAGTGTGAGAGGGTCTTCCTCGTCTTATAATTATATACCTACTCCCTTTATGGCCCCCGCACAATGCAAGACAGCCCGGAGAAGACCAACCCACAGCAAACCCAATCCGCACGAAACCGACCCCCCAGCTCGATCAAAGCAATCAAACTGAAAAGCCGGCCCCACACAAATCAAGCCCGCCGCGGATCCCCCCCAAACCAACCCACAATGCGGGAGGCCCAAGCCCCACTCAGGAGCATAGGGAGGCATCAAGAGCTCACCATTGCGCTCGAAGGCGTCCGAGGCTCATTGTGCCTTTTCTGACCGGTTGAGGTTTAAGGACATGAGGTGGTCAACCTCACGGTCCCGATCTGATTTTTCGATTTCCTGCCTCTTACAGGATGCTCGAAAAACCAGCAAAAAGAGCAGAGGTGCTATTCTTAGCCGGCGACCCCACGGCACCTTATAATTATACCGAATATTATATGAAACAAGTAGATAATATTATGTAGATGCGAGAACACAACATGACAATAAAGAAAGACACATTTTTAGTTCCGAGAATTTCCATAATGTGAGTGATGTACTAATGAAAGGAAAATATTATTTATGTAACAATAAAGCGGAGTTAAAAAAGTTTTAGGGGAAAAATGCGTGTGCTCAGACAATATGTTGACAAGTTATGAAAAGTTGTAGCAGATGCCGCATATTGGATTTCATTTAGCGAGATACTCCACCGCCTTCTTCATTTTGTCTGTCGCAACTTTGATTTGTCGCTGCTAAAAGCTTTCAACGAAGTAATGTTTTTTGTTCATCATTGAGAGTGATTTTTACGACATATTATGTCACCAATAATTATAACTGTTTTTGAAATTATTTTGGCAACGCAAATACTCAGAAAGGAGAGAAAGGGAGATCATATTGACTCTTCGTGTGGAACCATTATTTGGTGGCCATGCTCTGCACGGAGATTGATTTGATCTCAAGTACCTATCCAGTATCCACACCTCCTCGACATTGGTCTCTCGTGGAAACCATCCAATATATTATACGTCGGGTGATCAACTCCAGTGGAAAGTGTAGAACCATGTGCCAACGTGGAAGGACGTCCTCGCCAACCCGCTTGGCAACCGTGGTGTTGTATTTCCAACTACCCCTTCAAGTTCAATTCATAAAGGTCTGGATATAATATGCGAGGGAGGCCGTCATCCAGCAGTGGATGGTTAATGTTTAAAAAGAAAGAAATACTTAAATATACCTAATTTTTATTTTTGTACTCGTGTGATGCCTATCAATAGATAATAATTATTATAATTCATCATACGATCAACTTTCTCCAAAGATAAAATATTCTATGATCACACTAAGCCAGCCTTCGAAATAACAGTAGAAGACGGTCGTAAGCTCGTAGTGGTTTGTTCCATTTAAAAATTGAGCATCAGTAATGAATTGTTGGAGTCATAAGTTGTTACATATTCGATAAACTATTCTTCTTAGGAAGCCTTTTATGTATAAGGATAAAGTTGAAGTACTTAGGTACCAAAACCAATTCATACTTACAATGTTCGTCGCTAAGTCAGTGGTTTCTATGAGAAGAATAACAGAGGTTCTTCGAGAAGTATTGTTCCTACAAATCCATCAGTTTCTGTTTCTACAGGAAATACTGTCAAATATTATTGTCCTTTAATTAAATAAATCTGTGCTCACTCAATGTGAACACAAATACACTGTTTGACTCTTTCACAGTAAGCTACTTAAAGCTTGTGTCGTGAAAGAGGAGGATGTTTGGCACCTGGAATTGAACCGCTAAGCTACCAACCACTTCGACGTACATTATTATAAGACGCCAATTAATTATTCATAACCCTTTTCTTTGCCTGTCGTCCGACAGATTTTGCTGCAAGGTGCAAGTTTATTTATACTTAACATTTAAGTATTCAACTTTTTTCTGTTCATAATCTTTTTGGTCATTTTACTAGAAAAAAAAAAACAATCATAAAATACATATTCAGCGCCCATTTATTTTAAAAGATTAAAGGGAACTGATGTAATGTGGCTAAATTATATGCATAAACCTCCGTTTGCATCTGCAGTTTTTTATAACCTTGGCTTCAGACATCATACTTATTCAAAAAATGGCAAAATGGATAATTCGAGCAACTAAAAGGGTCTCAAAATATAATTTGCTTTCCAAAATGCTCAAAATAAGAGTATCTTAATTTATGTACCTACTAGCTCACCCATCGAACTTCGTCCCGCCTTAAAGTCAATAAAAAATTGCTGGGTAACATAACATGACTCCAAATCCAAACTCCCTTTAGACCCCACTTAGGGGCATAGGGAGGCAACAAGAGCTCATACATAACATGACTACAAACACGATAAAAATCTGTTCAACCGATCTCGAGTTATAAGTGTTGGCACTAACTCTATTTTCTTTTATATTATAGCTAGATGTTAACAAATTGTAAAAAAAGCTTGAAAAAGTACCATAAAAAATGTTCGTACGTATCAATATTTTTAATTTCAAGGGTGGTCACACTGGTCACATTTCCGCCATCTGTGGAAATATAGGGAAAACTTTGATCTATAGAATCTTTCTACCAAAATATCAATCTACCAGACATCTCCCTATTTCCCCAACAGATGACGGTAATGTCCCCAAAAGAAAAGCCGTTCCATACTAACTTTAATATTTTATTTTATCTCATTTTTAACCATTTATTCGACTTTTTATTGGTTATTCTGTTATCCGACTTTCATTTATATTAGAGATGTATATTAACAGGTGTACTTTTTTGTTTCAGATTAGGCGAAAACTGTGATAAACAAAAGCAGCTGTGGTTTTATGTTATCTCGTTAATACATTTGGCTAACCCGAGTGACTATAATATGGTGTGTCGTAAACAAGAACTAAATTTAAATTAAATCTCACTTTACACATTGCGCACATGTTACATTACAATAATAATAATACAAATACCCGCTCATTAAAGGTTCAACAAAATGAACAAAAGTGTTTGGTTTTATTATCATTTTGTCTCTACTAAAAATACTCACAAATTGAATTTAATGTAAGAAGTGAAATAATACATTTAACATTTCAGATGTTCATAATAATAATTGAACTTTGTCGTGTTTATCAATAATGAATAATAACATTTTACCTGAAATGTAGGTAGTGTGTAGGTAATTCTGTGAAATATTTTAACATCTGCGACACAAAATGGAGTTCTACACGACAGTAAGTACTCAATTAAGTTATCAAATTTGTACTTTAATTAATTGCTCCAACTCGTATTCTTCTTCTTCTTCTCCTCCTGACAGTTTCCCATTCCCTAAGTACAATCATTTTAACCAATTTTCCAAATTATTCTTGACGAACGCCGTCGGGTCATGCCAGCCCACGACAAGATTCGCTTTGCCTTTTGCATTATTTCCTTATTATTTTACAAACTTACGCTTTGGCTTTTATCGCAGTTGGAAGTTCAAAACAACTTTGACCTTTTTGGTTTAATTTGATAGGGGACACCGTATCTTTTATCTAAATGTACCTAAGTTTATCAAGTGTATTTTATCAGAATAGCGTTGTCCGATTCTTTATTCATTTCTATAAAACAAATGAATATTACATTTGACAAAAGAATCCTTTTTCTTTTATTCGAATATTTTTTTTTATTATATTATTTCGGTATATAAGAACTATTTTTAAGCAATTCGTTTAAATAGAAAATTATATAGTTTACCATGAAGGGCTTAGTTTTATGTGAATAGAGTTTCAATACTTTTCTGAACAATATTTAAAAAAAAAAATGAAATATAAAGGTTTCGGTACTTCTTTTTGTTTTTTTTTTCTCTCTATGTTTAATTATTATCTTGATTAGTTCAATTCGATTTTTATGGTCACATATTTTTATGTTTTCTTTTATGGTCACATCAAGCATTTTTATAGTCACAAAGGACACGCGGAAAACAAAATAAATCTTCTTATTTTCAACTTTGATTAGATACTCGAAAAAAATGCAGGTTTGATACGTAAATTATCTTTTGTTAGTTGTACTATTTAATTTACAACAAACCCAACAAATACAAAAATTGGATTGTAATACACAACGCTTGGTGTAAGGCAGAATTTTGGAAGAATTTCATCAAAATCTTAGAGCCTAATGTTAATAAACATCCAAAAAAATTATAAAATAATATGGTAGGCTCCACCGTACCTATTATAGCCATCGCAGATCGTTCTATTGAGAATATGGATATTGTGTTGTCCAATGAAAGTCAGTCGGTAACCTCTGTTCTTGCTGCCATCTAGGTACCGAAGACGAGAAAGATATCTAAATCTATTTCGCACTTCATCAGCAAACAAGCAAGTTAAAAGGTTTTGACATGGCTTAGGGTGAGGCAATTGACATTGCGTAAATTTGAAATCACTCCTCAAAATGTACTTTTTAATCTTGTATGTAGTACAAAATTAATAATTCAAATGTAATTTTTATCACAGTTTTTTGTGAGAAAATGTGCATGTGACAAGTCAGTAGGTACGTAGTCTGTTCGTTTATTAATGTGAAGGCACTGCTAACAAAATACACACTACACAGCGGATATTTACGTGTACAGACGTACATAATACAATTGCCTTTACACAGACTAAACATAACATAATATTATGCACAATGTATGTCATGAAGCTCTAGTTCAGGTATTTTAGCTAATTAGCTTTCAGTTGAGTTTTGTACATCTGCAGATGTAACTACGCTTTTAGGCAAAGCGAAGCTTTCTCGTGTACGATTTTACCGAACACATATTTCGAGGTAAAGTTCTTGTTCAAAATGTCAGACAATTCCTCTCATTGTGCTTTACTGTAGAAATTATAATAATATATTATGTTCCTGTATCATAATGATATTTTGGTGAACTGTATTGCATAATATATTCAAGTTGCTTATCCGAACAATTCTTCTTCGTTTTCTACAAAGTAATTTATGGAAAATTGTATTAAGTTTAAGAATCACAATCATAACTTTTTGTTTTAAGATTAAGAATCAAGAATGAAAAAAACAATATTCAAGGGGTAATCAACTTGCAGATCAGACCAATAACAGAACTTGTGAAGTATCAAAATGTAAGTTTGTCTGACAACAACCATGTAGAGCTCTCTGTGGGCGTTACTCTTCAATATCTGCAGCGGCAAACGGAAAATCGCCAAATATGGACCATTTGGGCACATAGTCCATGGCCAAAGCAAATAAGCTTATGATGTATACATATATCTACCTACTTCTTGATGTCTTGATAGATTTAAAAACAAAATAAAAGACACAAACTACATCGTATAACGCAAGTCTTCAAATTAAGTGCGCCCCATTAGTAGACACGCTTTTCTTCATAACATTACTCTTGACAATAATAAAAAACTTATCAAAATTTTCGTTGTCTGTTTTCGTCTGTTTTTCTCTTTTTTCACAAACTGAGAGAAAAATATTCTGAAATAATATTTAATCACCGGATGAACAAAACAAAAACAATATTCACCCCATTCACAACTTAAAGAAGAAAAACAAACTCGAAAAAAAAACAATGTTTGGAAAAACAAATTAAAGAAATGCTTTCTGAAATTAGCTCACAGATGGCCTCATCTTAAATATGTTTACGAAACCTTCTCAGAGCCGTATTTGTGCATTAACATTGCCAGCCAGTAGATTAAATTAATTTATTAAATAACACAATAATTTATCTTTCGCCCATTACTACTATGTGAAGTTTATTTTGTTGTTACCTTAATTTCCCATATTCATCATTTTCATATCTATACTAATATATAAAGAGGAAAGATTTGATTTTTTGTTTGTTTGTATGTTTGTTTGCATTGAATAGGCTCCGAAACTACTGAACCGATTTGAAAAATATAAATTGAACATAGGCTATATTGAATTTTCAAAAATATTTGGGATCCTCACTAAAACTCTAATAATGTAACCCAAGGTGTAAAAAAAATACCTAAAATATTCTTTAAATCGCGTATACGCTTTGAAAACTATAGATGATAGGAAAAATAATGTACTATGACTTTGAATAAGACACCATTATTTACAAAAAGTGTCGCGACAGCATATGTCTACACTATACTATACACTAACTATAGCTATTATAGTTATGCCACAATAAGTGTTCTTTTATTTAAATAAAAAAATGTAATTGAAATACGGCAGAGATACGACCCGAACGGGAGGGGACCATTAGAATGCTACATTATTTCAGATTAAAATAGCCAATAACAATATTTTGATAAAGTTAGGGATCTATAAAGAAAACTGTTTTTTTTTTTTAATACCTATCTACCCGTGCGAAGCTGGGACAGACCTCTAGCTCTTTACAAAAGATTTGTTTCAAAAAAAATCATAGATACACATTTAAAGTCTTTAAATAAAAAAAAACGTTTTAAGTTCACAATCTTTAAAAAACTTGTTGTTAGCTTTTATGTTGCCTTTAAAACAAGCATTCTTACTCGAGCATCGTTTACTAATTTGCTATACAACAAAGTACCTATAAGGTATATTTGCTAAGTCTAGTTTATTATTAACTTTCTTCTTTTTTATTTGTATATTCTTATTTTTGATCTCATAAAAATCAACAATAGTAAGTATGCTCTTTTCTATGATACACTTATTGCTTCTTTTATTTCCTTTAAGTGCACAATACAATGCAGACTTTAAAAAATGGAAGACTTAACTTTAAGTGCACTGGCGGGATTATTGACGTAGCTTATCTTTTCATTCTTAACAAGGAAAGCAAGAAAGAAAACTTTTCAGAATATTCGAGTCGTAAACAATGCAATGCTTTATACTTTCAGCCTTTTTACAATATTAAATCTGATTTGAACTGAGTAAGGCGAACAAAACTTAGACAAAAGATGAATAAAAGATGACAATTTCTTCCTCCTTTCTTACAACAGTTTTTTTTTTCATATTATTATTATTAGAATTTTCACTCAATTAATTCAAACAACAAATAATTACTATTCGTTGACACAGTAAGAGAGAATTGTAATTCTACAAAACTTTTACAAAAATGTCATTTAACCATCCATAATTTGAAAATAAAACAGAAACACAATTGAACTTTTTATAAACAAAAAATCTAGCTCACAAAGTATATCTATAATAGATTTTTCAGGACTATATCTCAACGAATACCCAATGCTTTAGAATTATTTAGAAGTTTTTTATTTTTTATTTTCTGTTTTTTTTTTTTGGTTAGCATCAGATTCAAGTTGTAGTTAATTAAAATTTTAAAGTAAAATGAAAACAAATCCCTTAGTTGTCACTTAATATTTTTGCGACTTAAGACTGATAAATAATATATTTTACAAGAATACATAAGGTCACCCGCATTTCAACGCTGTCTGAGTTTTTTGTATGATTTTTCAAGCTAATATTTTCCCGTCAAACCTGATAAAAATTCCCATTTTGATTACGCAAGCATAAGTTCATAGTTTCGCGTAAAGCTTGCTAACATAATCATTTGAACGTAAATAGAATGTAGTATAAGTTTGCAACATGGACGAAATGGCTTTGCCAATGATCAATTTTCAATGTTTTCAGACTGTCCATTTGCCCCCTATTTCCCCCCCCCCTCCCCTCCCCATAGCTCCACAATTGGCAGGTACATTGACACTCCATCGTTCTATTTCCAATCCATTTACGGGCGTGTGTGTCAATAATTGCGTTATGAACGCTTCAGCGAGAGACGAATGTTCAATCACAGAGTGCGGAAATTGAAAGTTTGCCTTGTTTTATTACCTAATGTATGCGGAGTTTTTTCACGATATAGTTCATAGCGTATGCAGGGGTGGACTGTGCTGTTGTATAAACGAAATCATCTTAACGATATTTCAAAATATGCAAATGCACCATTTTCTACAGATCTTAAATAACCAACACTTTTTTAGTAATGTAATATATTTGCTTTCTTGTACCAAAGTAACAATCATGTCAATATTCCTAACATTTAAATTACTTCAGGATAACTGGAAGAGATGCCTTTGGATAATTCCGCCATTTGGATCTTTTAAATTCTTTTGAATGTGTGAATTGTAAATAACAAATAGATAGATATTTTTTTTTTTTAATATTTTAATAATCACTCAGTTAATATTTTGCTGCAACGAGCAGAATATATATTGTACATTCTACTGTACCAATTTACTTATGACAAAGCATGGAATGCAAAAACTTGTAATGTTAGGTATTGTGGATGTCAAAAAATTAAGTGCTTACTGAGTTGGACTATACAAATAACGGAAAAAAGAAAGTATACGCTCATAAGAAGAAAACAAACGGATCATAATTTAACAGTGGGTCTGATTTTATACAAACACCATTCATGTTCTTTTTTGACGTATCTACCCTTAGAGCAAACTCTAAACATTACTTACCATCATTAAAACCCGCGGCTCCATCCGTTCATACCGGTTTTCCTGCCTACCCCATACACAAATATGAAAAAACAACATAGATTTTATAAACAAAATATTTGAAGTAGGCAGTCTCTACACAGGCTCTTAGAAATCTCGTTGTCATTGCACCTTTTGTCATTTTGATTTTCGTCGCTTTTTTCTTATCTCTTACCAATATGACATAATGAGTTGAGCCGATCCACATAAATTGACACCGGGCAAAAAAGATACTCAATGAGAAGAATTTAAAAGTAGAACGTAGGTAGGTATATAATATATCATTGTCAGAAATATAAGAAAATTCTTAACTAAATAAGAAAAATAGAATTAAGTATAGTTAGTTAGCCCTAATCTCCTTATCGGTTTAAAAATGCAGTTGCAATGTTGCTCTCAGGAGACGTTGTTATGTTATTATACTGATGTAACTTAAACGAACAACATTTTTAATAAAATATCGTCCGTTCTTTCTATCGCATAAAAAACAATAGAGAAAAGTCGTTTATGGGTATTAAATGACTGCGGTGTAAAAAAATGAAACGGTTTTAATAAAAAATATCCGACAAAAAATTCATAAATTAAAATAACGAAGATATCAACCGTATTCAAAGCTAAAACCGTAAGCAAAGTCGGGTAAGTATGAAAAATTTGTAGATTTGAATTCTTAAAAGTAGTATGGTTTACCATGTAGATACCACATTTTAACAGCAAATTCAAATCTGATTGATTGTTTTTGCTATTGTAAAAGGTCGGGAAAAAGTTTTCGTATTCTATACGGAAACCAAAAGGAGCATTTTTTGCAAACCTAATAATAATAACCTATTTTATTATTATATAGAATCGGATTAAAGTATAATTTTAATAAAAAAAAATATGACATGAATACAGGTTTTATAATGTATTTAGCGGAAATTTAACGAATACACTACGAAAATACAGAAAACCTGGAATTCATCTTTTGATTTTGTTTCTTACCGTGTGTCCTAACTGGAAAACCTTCGCGCGTCCGCACGACAAGTTTCATATTATATACTCAAACCAGGGTGTTACGTGTTCGGTGTTCGGTATGAAAAAATACCGAACTATAGAGTGTTCGGTATTTTTGGCCTTATATTGAATACCAAATTTTCGGAATGATTTTTTTTTCATTTTTTTAGTGAATTTATAACTTTCCGTACAGCATATTTCGAAAATGTTCTTTATTTTAGAGAAAAATTTTCAACTTTACGGGTAGCAAATTTTGATAACCTTTTTTATTTAGTGAAATTACAACTTTCCGGATAGCAAATTTTGTAAATGACCTTTTTTTGGGGACTTTCGTTTTTTCGGATACCAAGTGGGAACACTGGTTCGGTATTTTTTTTTGATAAAACTTGGCAACCCTGACTCAAACGCGGACGGATTGTTCGAATTGAGAACATTCTATGATCGCTCATCGCATGTTCGCGCGATAACTTTTCAGTTAGGTCGGGCCCTTCGTCTGATACATAGGAAATCAAATAATGATTTGTCTCTTTGAAAATGGTTCTTTACTTTGATGACCTCTACTATGCTATCGGATGGAGTAGGTTTTAAATATTTTTGATATTACGTACTTCACCATTCTTATCTCACGGCGCCCAACAATTGACCAAAAAAACAAATAACATTTTTTTGTTAAACGAAATCATTTAACTACTAAAATTATTATTAAAGCTCGTATAATTGGCTCCTAAACGTCATTCATTCACCATACAACGGACGTTCATGCGGTATCCAAGCTACGCGCAATTACACTACAGATACCTACTGTCATTATTTTACTACTGATAGTAAAAGAGATGAACATAGAAATCATTGTACTTTGTCTCAAATGTTCGTAATGTCACGGCCGCTTTTCTTTTCAAAAACATAGCATCAGTTTTTAATTTTATAACGATTTTCGAATTTCCATTTCACAAAAAAATAGTTGAAGTCTGGGAATAAGAGAGAGATAGATATATGTAATATAATAAATATGTCTATCCCCAGGGCTTTTACCCCTAAATTTTGTACCTTGAAATAATAGTTCCATAATGTAACCCTGACCTTACCTGTAGTTAAGGGAGAGTATCTTCCTGTCAAGATACAGTACCTACCCCATACTTTCACACACCTAACAAACGGTATGGAAGTATAAAACACGTTCGATGGTACAATTGAAGCTCAGGAACCGTGATATGTTCTGTACACCTGATTAGGTACCAACATTTCCTATCATTTACAGCCCCTAACGGCCATCCCCAGATACCTGCCTCACCTTTTAATACTAAGTAATAATAATACAGTAGTAATGGCCACATCACGTAGAGATCCAACCACTTACAAGGGAGGATATCGCTCCACTTAAATTATTTTTTTATATCTCAATTCAATTGACTGATAGTCTAGAAAATAAGTAATAAAACCAAATAAAGTTTCATAAAATTTTAACCAATATGTTTCTTAATAAAGTTTCTCTAGATCCTTGTACCATTTTTTCAGGACTCTTAACGAATACCTTACTTAATTTTACCTATCCACGTTCACTCCCAAGATGGAGCATGCGGTCTGCACAAGGTCCCTCCATGCACTTTTGTATTGTGCCAGACACTCAACTTCTTCCCAGGTTATACTCTGCAGGTCTGCGGTATACTCTGCAGGTCTGCGGTATACTCTGCAGGTCTGCGGTATACTCTGCAGGTCTGCGGTATACTCTGCAGGTCTGCGGTATACTCTGCAGGTCTGCGGTATAGGCTCGTACAATGGTAAGTCCCGGTCTTCCTCTCCTTCTTGCCCTGCCCGGGTTGTAAAATCAGCTGGCTTGGCCAACACTTTCGGAGGACATACATATTGTACCACCCGAGTCCCAAAATTTGTCGCAAGAATCTGTTTTCAACGCTGAGAAGTTTTCATTGCTGAGCCTTTGTCAAATGCCAGGACTCGCAGTAGTATAACAACATTGGCTTAATACATGCGTCTTTAATAAGTACATATTGAAAATTCTCATGATTGGGAGTTTGGTGGACATCACAACCTTAAGGTGAACATTATAGACATAAAGTGATCGCACTAAACCAGCATCCAAAATTAGAGAGGACGTTCGTAAGAACGATCTAAATTTTGGTTTTACTTTTTATTATATCTACGCGCACAATTTAGAGAATTAAACTAATCTGTGATCTGTTTCATCCCACATGCTCATGATAAATAAATAATAATAAATAAATAAATAACACTCTTCTATACATAGGTGTCAGTATAGCCGGCGGAACTTAATGCTTGAAACATTCTCTACCAGTCAACCGGTCCCGTCCAATCTGAGACAGGATTCCAACCCCGAGTAGAAATTTCAAGTGAAAAAACACATTGAAAATTTCTGACCCGACCGGGAATCGAACCCGGGACCTCTTGATCTAAAGTCGGAGCCTTTGCCACTAGGCTACCGAGGTCGGCATGCTCATGCTGGTGAGTCTATCCAGCCACGCCCATTTATGTTTGTTGCGATAAAGCCTGCTTCACACTCCGGTCGATTTAACACCATAATTATTCATAGCCATTTTATTTCCTGGTTCATTCTTTTGTTTTGTAATTAATTACTATTTAAATAGCAGCAAGTCAAAGGCGTTTAGGTATGCTGTGAATTACTTACAAATAATATAAAAATACCTTTTATAAAAACTCTTCTGGGTTTTTTTTCAATATTAGACAATGTACAGATTAAAGTATTCAGTTGTTTTTTAATAATGTGATTTTATTTTTACGCTGATCATACTTAAGATTTCATAAACAGTTTTTTTAGTTGTATCTCTATGCCAATGTAAACACACAAACTGGTTCCTTCTCAGGTCACTATTTCTAGCTCTTATCCTGTGAAGCAAACCTCGGCAGTCTTACAATTTAGATGCCTACTTCTGAACAAGAAATGCGTTCAATCTCTGCCCAGCTCGGCATTTCAATTACTAATAATATGAAATTAAAAAAAATCCATTTTCCACATTAAAATTCTTACCTAGTTTTCTTTCCGATTGTTCTGTAGTTTCTAGTAACAGTCAATGGCATTTATTATCTATGTATAGAAAAACAGCATTCAATCGTAAACATGGATAGGTGAATTTTTCCAATTTTTTTATTTGTATGTAAAAAATATAATTTCTGCTCATGAATATAGTGATAGGAAAATATTTTTTCGATTTGTATTTTGTTATATAGATACAAAAATCATAACATTTGCATTTATTTTTATTGGCCTTTGGTATTCATTCCCATAAATTCATGGATTCATAAAAAAATGTTACAACCTTTTTTGTAATCAGAATTACATATTGTTATTAACAACAAAATAAATAATGTCATCTGCCGTCAATTTTCTGCAAAATTGTTGTATATTTATTCAATCCTATATTCAATTTCCTTGAAATATTTTTTTACAAATTGTAAGCTTCATAAAAAAATGATACGTAATTAGAAATTAAAACCAAATTAACAAGTAACTTAGCTTTATAAGTTATCTTTGCAAAAATATATATTTGTGTTGAAGTTTCAGAGAAGCAGTAAGAAATTGAACAAACTAATCAAGAATCATGATTATTTTAAAGAGTTGAACATAGAATCATCACCAAATTGATGACTGACTAATACTGTTATTTCGTAGGCTGTCTTAGTGTGATCACTTTACGTTTAACAACGTTCGCCATAAGGTCGTAATATTCAAATTCCCGAATCCAATCCGGTCCAAATCCAAACTCCCTTTACGCCCCACTTAGGGGCATAGGGAGGCAACAAGAGCTCACCATTGCGCTCGATCTTGCGCATTGTTTATGACCTCCTCCGACACCATGTCCTCTAAGGAGCGTAATACAGTATGAGAGGATATTCATAGTCTTCGGGACCCTGATGGGAGGAAGAGCAGCGCTCTCCTCGGCCAAATGTCATTCGGCATCCTTAACACATGTCCCAGCCAATATTATGAGTAATTTCGACATGTTCAACATGTGGAAAATGCCCATGTCCCGGGCAGGATTCGAGCCTGCCTCCCTCGTCGTACCGTGCCGAGATGGGCCAACTGCCCCAACGCTAATTCCTTCATAATAAGTACGTGTATAATATAACGATTCGATGTTAATGAGGTAGGTATATGTAGTGCCATATAGGTACCTACTTATTGGAATTTTTTTGAGAACATGTAGGGCAATCAACTTTTTATAAACATCTACTTGTGTTATAAAATTGCCCCCAGGATAGAATATCCATTTTTGTTAATGTCTCATCTTATTAGTAAGTAAAGACTATACGAAATCTTAATCCACTGTTCAACTGACTGACCTCGACATTTGGGAATCTCGCAGTTGTTTGCGCCTCACCGGTTGCTTTCTTTATTATTTCATTATCTCCCATAGACGTGGCTTATTACTTTAAAACTCTCCCTTTTATACAATAGAAAAGTTTCTCTTCTGACTTCCTTCTGAGCCACAGCCCTGCTATCTGGTAGTGTCAGCAGTGTTCTGTTATCCGAAGATAACGAATTTTTCATTAAAGTGTTTACCTACCTTTTCTCTTTTCTTTTTTTTTTAACAAAACACCACATAATAATATTATCATATTGCTTTATACAGTACAAGCCAAATCGTTAACACAATCCACAAAAAAAAACTCTGCTTTCATATTATACTTTATTAGGGTTCATAAACAAAGAATATTACTTAGTTAACTGTACAAAATAAATTATTTTAATTTTGTAAAACATTAATATTATTTCAAGTATAACTAATTATTGCAAGGTTGTTTAACTTAGAACGTATTGTGACGTTGTTTAATTACAAGGTTTATCGATTATTATAATCGAACGTGAGCTCTGTGGATAATCCGTGATTTGATGACATAAGAATTATTATGAAAAATAGAGATTTTATCATATTTATTATTTATTTATTTCAAGTAAAATTCACCACTCACCATAACAGATTTCTCCTTTGCGATGAGTGATGATAATAATGATATACTTGAACAGTAATAAAATTCCACATACTTGAAATTCGATCGCGTCAAGCCATTCGTTCATCTTTCCAAACGGATCGTCAATGGGGAAACTCGAGTGGACGCGGTCAAAGTGGTCCCGTCACTGGTCAACAGTGTTAAAAACTTGGTCCAAATTTGTATCATTTTGAAATCATCTTTCTACCAGGGAACACGTACGTGTTAAATATAGTAAATTTTCATTATAATGCTTGAAAAAAAACTGGAATGTTTGATATCTGGTAAAATGGATGACATGAATGGGAAATTTTTTAAGATGTCATCTATTTGACATTTTTTTGATGTCATCCATTTGACAATGACAATGACAAAAAAATGGACGACATCCATTTGGAGTGATCGTGAATTGGCTTTAAAATGGCTTACGAACTTTTACAGGGTTCGTACGTTAGCAGGTAAGTCTACTTTGTATGAAATTATATATAGGTAGGTAAGTACCTAGATATTTTTTTAAATTTGCGTCTGGATGCGATTTTATGATGTAATATTTTTTACAGAAACGAAATTTGCGGCCAAGATAAAAGAATTAAATAAAAACAAAAGAGAAAACAAAACAAACTCATAAATTTACTTGACAGCATTTCTCTATCACGTAGTACAGTCGCTATAACTGGGTTTTTAACACGTTGAACTTATAAGCGTACAATAAAACAAAATAAAAAAAAATAAGTAGAATGTGGCTGACTTGAGAACTAACGGTCCTGAAACATCCGGAGAAAGGGGTGGGTACAGCCTTTATTCTTACAAAAAAAAAAAAAACAATTTGAAAATACGCCATTTGAATAATAAAAAATACACGTCCCTGTTATAGGAGGGATGAAGCGGTAGTTAGGGGTGATCTAGGAAATAAAGATTTAACACCTCTCCCTTGAGCTCTCGTTCAGCCACCTAGAGAACAGTATTTATTGTGCTCTAGTTAAATCAATAGATAACCTATCTAATTTTTTAATAAACAAATAAATCATATTCATGGTACATAAAATGTTGTATGATTATCTTAACATTTTTCGTACAGTAAACAACATTCACCCAGGGTTGCGATGTGTAGAATCAAAACGTTAATAACCAGATGCATGAATTTAATTTTTTTTGCGTTTTTTTTTTGTAAATATGTACCTAGGTACTTAATAATGAAACATTTTATAGTATTGTTACATATGTATACCTAGGTATGCGTTACTATATCGTTCAACTGAGAAATAAATTGGAATAAGGTAAATACAGGATGCCGGCATCGACTTAGATGAGTCGGTGAGGACTTCAGAGAACTTGTGGAGTCCATATGCTCCAACTACTAACTAGGGAGCGGTCATGGTCGAAGAAGAAGAATTACAGGATGACTATGTTCACCTAAATCAATATACTGTTTATCTACTTTAGTCCAATCACTCAAAACAACAAAGAATACGATACGTTGTTGTGAAACATTTGACAGGTAGGAAAATTTTATACTTAAAAACCCCTAAACTTATCGATATTTCGAAACAAAAATTATACAAATTTAAATTTTCTAATATGTTCCGCGTAACATTCTTATTTTTTCTTTCATAAGAACTTTCTCCTCACAATATCAAATACAACATAGAAAGAATTACCGAAATCAGTCCAGCCGTTTTCAAGTGATGTGATAACCACGTAAAAATAGGGCTCCATTTTTATATATTATGGAGACTAGGAATTATAACTTGTTGATTACTAGTTGAGCCAGTCATTTATCATCTCCAAAATGTACTTTTCTTATTATGTAATTGTATTATATTGTTTTTGTGACGAACTGGCTATAGGTACTATAAAAAAATCTCCAAGAAGGTACCTACATCTCAATCAGTGCAACTTGAAGTGCTTCGAGCTATTGGAGACCTGAAGTGATATTATTTATTTTGATCATAATATACTATTACTTGCTCTCGCTGGTAAACGGATTCAACGAAGCACTTTTCTCTCAAAAACCTCCACCATCACTGTTTTTAAAATCTGTGAAATATAAGTTTAGACATTAACTATAAATACAACAAGATTAACCTAACTTCGTTTTGAATAATTTCAACTGTACCGCTTCAACGGAATTAGGGAAAATAGTGTTGTAACGGAAAATTATTACGCTTGTGGCGGAGCTGATGCATCTAGAACGAATAAACCCACATACTGTATGTGGCAGCCAACCGGCATGCATTCCATTCTAGCAATTAACATTTGAATATCTACATACATACTTTGGAGTAATGTGCAATTAATTGTATTATAGCATTGGTTGTTGGCGAAAATGAAATTTAATTTCACAAGCATTTATACTAATGTTGCGGTCACCACACCTTTTCTATGAATTTTACTGGTTATGTTATTATAAGTCTCATCCCTGCGTTATACCTACATGTAGGTAACACATGTATTAGCCCGAACAGAACGAGCTATTTTTCAAACATTTAATTTCGCTTAAGCAATCGACTCGCGCTATATTCGGGGTTATATAGGCGCGAGTTGACCCTGTTAGAAAGTCAACGTTTACCTCTCTCTGTTTCCCCGTTATTAACATATCTTCAAGGACGGATCCTGCTTTGCCGCCAGGGGGGGGGGGGGTCCGGATAGTCGTGGTCAAGTCACCAGAAGTTATAATTTACTCACGTATAAGTACTGTACTTAAAAATAGACAAAAATGTATAAAAACATTATGTTTAACAATTTTAATTAGTGGTTCACCTAGACCTGGACCCAGTCCAGGGGGGTCATGACCCTGGATCCGCCCTTTGTGCAATTTGTTTTATTTTATTGCGCGAGACGTTAACAGTGAAATGAATTTAACCTATGTTTTTATTGATTGAATTTTACGTTTTTTTATAAAAATTAATTTGTTCGCTTGAACACAAATATACTTTTGACATCTTTCACACTAAAGAAATGCTTGTGTCGTGAGGTGGAAATGGTCGGCACCGGGATTCGAACTTACGATCTCCAGTAAGTATGCTGGACGTACGAAAGCCGGCGATTGTTACCACTGGACAACCAACCACCTCGTGATGTCGTTGCAGACTGCAGGGCTCTGGGGCCAAGGAACTTGAAGGTAGCATCCGGCGACAGGGAGGTTTGGAGAGGTTTCTTGGTGTCAACTAAGACCCATGCACCAAGGGTTGTAAAACTCAGGGCGATGATGATGACCAACCACCTCATATTTCATTTATGAGTATTTTTTTTAACAGACTCATTTGAAATAAACGCGTTAAAATCGGGGTCGCCTTATATTCGGGCTAATACGGTAAATCTATTTTCATTGGTATGTTAGATTCTATGTATGCAAAGAAATGGTGTTTGAGACATATACTTCGAATTTCCTTGGCTGTCAGAAGAAAATAAGACAATTCTGAGAGAATAGACAACCGACCTATCCTATTAACATACAAAACGCAAAAAACGTAGTCAAAGCAATAGTCCGATGAATCATGACTGTTTGCACAAAAAAGATCAATCAAAATCTAACCTAAAAATCATAGAATAGAAATATCTTCTTTCGTATTGTTACGTTTGTATACCAACACTCGTTAGTAGCTGTAATGTACTATTATTTTGATCGATCAGCTAATAAATATTAACGCCTATGAGGATGTTACGGAATCAGTACTTCTTGAAGTTCTCTGCTCTGATAATGATTGATCACCCCTCATCGACCTGCCACTCTGCGCTCATCGACGTTAAGGAGCACGATCATAGCGATATTTCACGCATTTCACCCTATTACTCCTGCTATATTAAGCCTATTATTATACATCTTACAAAATACATACTTCAAAACTATTCACCCTTGTCTCAGGGAAATTTAACACTACTTGAAAAAATCATGTAACAAAACACGTTGGTTTTTTGTGGAAAAATAGTCACTTATGAGAAACAGCAGTATCGTAGAAACAATAATTACAGATAGGTACTTATGTTATAACAGTAGAACCAACTACTATGATGCTCGCAATATATCATCGAACGTCCGATTTTCAAATGGTAAATTTGAATTTAAAAATTGAACATTTACTTCATTTTTGATGCCATAAAAAATTGTTATAGTTAGTAAAATGTATTGTTAAAACCTAGTCCTAGAAAAGGGCACAAGGCAATAAATATTTTTTTTACCCATCACGCCGTTTTCCGAAGGGGGTAGGCAGAGAGTACGGACTTTCATTCCTTCCTATCCATACAAACCTCTTTCGCTTCCTCCAAATGCATAACATTCCGCATACATGCTCTTCTATTCCTTTTGCTCCTGACTTGGCCCTCCTCTAAGACGGCTCTGTGCTATCGGTCTCTCAAGTCTAGAGTGTTTTAATAAAATATCTGATTAATCATTAGTAGTTCATAAAATTAAGAATACTTATATGCACCCACATATTATCTAGTATTAGAATTCTCCCAAATCTGTTCAATCTTTCAATTATTACTTTTTATCTGGTACAATTAGTTAAGATCACATTGTTTCTTTGCGAAATGATTTAGGTTTTTTTTTTGTATAAATTGATGTTATATTAACTCTTCCTGTGTCCAGTGATAGTTATAAAAGACATGCAAGTAATAATTGTATAATTATTTGTTTTCTTGAAAAGATAAAATTATTTTGTAAGCTATTGATAATAATCACTGCTCTATGGTAAGTATTATTTTAAAGCAACATATTATTATTAATTGTATGTTAAGTTTTTACATCTATGAATCTTAAAATTTGTGCATAATAATATTATGTAGTGTGTATGTAAATTGTCCTAACAATAATTTTTATAACCAGTGGTGTAACTACAGTTACGACGTGGAAACAGAAGGCGTTGCAAACCAACATTTTATTTATTTCACCACTTATGATTTGTAAATATGATATATTTTAACTTAGTTATGTAATTAGAAAGAGTATATTATTTAATTTAAGAAATTGGTCTGTTTTGTAGGTACAATCTGAAAATGTGTAATAGAAGTATAGCGGACACAATGTCTGTTTTTAATGATTACTCTATCAAAATGGTATCTTCTTTAAAAAAGATGTCTTATTAGAAGGACATATAGAAAATGTGTCTATGTCAGGGTCCTAAAGCTCCAGGGACACCACTGTTTGTAAGGGATTATTAACTAAGCTCACATTCTGTTGTCAATTTAACAAATTCACCATTTTATTATCTAGCTTCATTGTAATCGGTGCATCTATTGAAGCAAAAATATTCTTTTGCAAGAGTATCCCTGACGAGCATTCGTTAAAAAACTTTATCCCTACATTAGGTATGTAACAAAGAGGTACTGATCATAATCGAATGTGATAACTTTGCAACTTTGTTAGATTCCATCCAACAAATCTATATATGTACATTCTAGTCCAACAGAATTTGAATGTTTGTATAAATAATCATTGGATTAAATTGTGTTGTTTATATTGTTAATATTAAAATGCAGATTATAATAAAAATGTAAATATTATTTGATCCCAAACGGGAGAAAATTGATTTAAAAAAAAAAAAAAAAACATCTTGAAGAAGCGACTTTGAGCAAGTCAAAAAAAATATCTCGCCTCCAGGTTATCTGTATTTGCCAAGCTTACATCGTCCGTGCGTTCGGCGCAACTCGGTATTCTCCATAACATCCGAACAGAGGCGTTACTATCGCTCTGTCCACAACTGCTATACCACTAAACGCCCCGCGTTATTTATCCGTTACGCTGTACTCTCAAATAAAATCGTTTCATACTCTTTGAATATTTTCTTCAAAACGCCATTATATTTATCATAAAATTTAGTTGGTGCATCATAGTTGTAAGACCTCGATGATTACGGGAATGCAATATTTGCTTTATTTGTTTGAAATTTCTATTATCAAAATGATAAACCAAAACAAAATAGACGAAATATGAAGGGAGCAGCTAATTGGACGGGAAAACAACGTAAAACAGTATATTGATTACAGAAAGCGTTGTTGTACACTCGAAACCATTGTCAGTTGACATAAAATCCAACATGGCGGGCTAAAATCTACAGAGATCAGCTCTCAATCAATCGATATGGGTTAAACTACCTCGACGACGGCTTGATCGCAAATTTTCTACCTCTAAACTCTTTTTTTCCACTGATCAGAGTTTTTAAATAAAGCAGTAAATAATCATAATAAATTTCTTTATTCATAGCTGATAATAGCATTACAATAATTTTTACAAGTATTTGAATCCACCTAACTGAGCAAAGCCCGTACCAAGGTAGACCTGAATGATAACGCACCAGAAATATCTTTTATCGAATGAATTTTTGGTACCTACTTAGTGTTTTTTTTTTGTAATGAATCTGTGTCACTCAAAATGAACACAAATACACTCTTTGACGTTTTCACAGTAAGCTTCTTTCAGCTGGTGTCGTGAAAGAGGAAGATGGTCGGCACCTGGGATCGAACCCATGACCTCCGAACGAAACAGTACGAAAGCCGACTTTACCCAATGATCTTTTTTAGTTAATTTAAAGGCACCTTTCCGGATACCGAATTTTCGGAATGACCTTTTTAAGTTTTTTCCCGGGTCATAAACTTTACAAAGATATCAACACTGATAAATACAACTGGTTTTCGGTTGAAAATAAAAACAGAAAGATTTTTAATGTCACACTACTTTTTATAATAATAGTTGCTGACCCGTCGAACTTCATCCCGCCTTTAAGTCAATAAAATATTGCTGGGTAACATAACATAGCTAACATACATGACTACTCATTGTGAAAAAAAAAGTTATGTGGTTAAAATATTGTGAATCAGTTACTCACCCATTTATATATTAAATATCTATATTGAATTATCATCTGACTTATAAAAAACTCAGATAATAAGTCAAATGATACCTACTAAATTAATTCCACAATAAAACACCAGAAAAAGATTCATTAATTGGTTTAAAAATACAAAAATATGCTTGAATTGAAGACAAACATTACCACCTAATGGCGAACGTTGTTAACGTAAAGTGATCACACTAAGCCAGCTTTCGAAATAACACTAGAAGACGGTCGTAAGCCCGTAGTGGTTTGTTCCATTTAAAAATCGAACATTAGTAATGAATTGTTAGAGTCATTAGTTGTTATTTTTTCTTTAAGATCTAGTCCTGAAAAAAGGTCACGAGAATCTAGACATAATTAGAACGTTGTGCACCAACAAAGCCAATATGCAATAAATATGAGACAGTAACAAAAATGACAGCAGTCGCAGTCGCATGTCGGTAACAATAATAACAAAATAAATCATTACCATCTGTGGAAACATAGAGAAAACATTGATCTAAAGAATATTCCTATCAAAATATCAATCTACCAGACATCTACCTATTTCCCCAACAGATGGCGGTGGCAGTCAGTATCGTTGAAAATCCTTTCCACACTAATTTTAATATTATATTTTATATTATTTCTTATCCATTTATTCAACTTTTTATTAGTTTTTCTGTTATTCGGAGCGGAGAAGAATCCAATAAATCAAACATCGGAAGAATCTGTTCAGCCGATCTCGAGTTATAAGTGTTCGCACTAACCCGACTTTCATTTACATTAGAGGGCTTGATACGTATAATTATGTACGTATCACTTTATTATCCACACAATATAATATATCTTGACCTAAGCTTAATAAATAGTCCATTAATGATCCAATTAGAGATTATCTACAATAAATTGTTTGTGACAAATGCTAATCCCTGCTTTATTCTACTGTCTCTACCTAATACGTTTTGACCTTATAACTCATAACATTAATATTATAATCCAGTGGCTTACGTTTCGAATACAAACCAAAATAAAAAAAAAAATTGTATTGTAACACATAATATTTTATTAAGAACGATTCTTACCGGGGCATAATACTAATTTGGTATATTCTATATTAATATCACAAATCTATGAAATATACCTAAGCGATATTATTATTTTGAACACGCTTAAGCTCATTAATAAGTTTTTGTTCAAACAAAACTGGATTATTGAACAAAAAATCCACGGTAACCGTATTTTTTAACACATTGCAACAATAAACGAGAAAAAAAAAATATTTTTAGATTAAAAATACACGAAGCAATCTACAAGGAATCCCTTTATAAAAAGAATATTGACTTTCTTACTCATCGTCACCACCAAACCATTCTTCAAGTTGTGGAGCAGTCGAGTTTCTATTAGGTACCTACAATGATATTTTTATTTTCATTTGGCCCTGACAATTATACTTTTGCATAAATGACAATCAGACTTTACTAGGTGTTAGATTTTTTTTTAAGACAGTGGGAGTGGACTTTATCCTGTGGACGACGCACGATTGATGAATACATTTTTATCTGGGAAAAATATGGGATGAAAAAAAAATATAAAATGTCCTTAATAAAATGGCCTCCTATTATAGTAGGTATTGATAATAATGTAAATATTATGATAAGAGTAACTAATAACATTTGTTTCTTAGGAAGTCGTTTAGGTGATGTAAATTGGCATTCCAGAATTAGGAAGCGTCTAATTTATTTTCTATGTGGGTGGTGAAACCAAAATTTACGCTAGGCTTTACCGAAGAATTTTGGGGCAGTTCCTAACAGATAGGTAACGTTGGCAAAAGTCATCATCAGTCTCTTAAAGTTTTGCCGGCAATGGTCCTTTAATATCTTCAACTCGGATGCTCGTGACCGATGCCCATGTCTGCTCTTATTTTGTCATCATAAGTCATAACAGATCCTAAACACTGCACTTTGTAACTTCTCGGTTTACTTTCTTTTCTCGTTGTGAAATAGCTTTGATAAAATCTTTTAAGTAGGTAATGCTGGTTTTTATTAAAAAATATTAAAACCTCAATAAATCTCTTTTTCATGTAAAAATTCCAGTTTAACACCACAATCTTATCATCTACATTTGGTTAAAAAAATCTTCAATGAAACTTTTTGGCTTAATCCAAAAGTTTAAAGATTACATTTTGTATGCGGATAAAGTTATTTTCAATGATAAATCTTATAAGACGGATACCCCAAGCAGCATACATAAAAGGTCATTAATAGGTTGTAGAAATTTACAGAACCTATTGACTACCTTTATTAGTCTAGTGTGCGATTCGGGAAGTAGGCACTTCATTAAGTTTCCCCGTAACGTTCTCAACAATGTTTTCCAAGAAACGAATCTCCCAATATGTTAAGGCTCGTTTAGATCACAATCTCCGCTCTCCACTAAAGAAGCCTAAACTCAATGATTTATGGGAGGTCTGTCGAGTAAGTAGTTAACCGAAACTTAAAATAAACTACTAACGCGCGTTTGAGGGTTGGTGATCTCATATAGACCTACTCACGTACAAGACACCCTCATACATCCTCCCCGGCACAAAGAAGTTAAGAGGGTGTATCTGCCTGAAGAGAGAACTGTTCTAGGATAGTTTAATTCCCTCGTGAGACCTATAAGAGTATTCACAAGGACTAATTTGAGGATATTTTATTTCTTAAGCTATATTGTGTGTCGGTGAACAAGCGTACTAGAGTAAAACGAATTTGATCCTCAGTTTTATGAAGAATATTTTTCGAATATCGACATGCATAGAATAGGGCGATTAGTTTGTTGGTTTTGGTTTGTCCTAAAAATCAGTTATACTGTCCCTTGAAGGATACCGGGTTAAACTTCACCACGTTGGGGGGCGTCCATTTATCACGTGAGCTCAACAAGGGGGGTCTGGAAAAATCACGAAAGATCACGTAGGGGGAGGGTGGGGGTCAAGTAAGATAATCACGTGTATTTATTTTTGTTTTGAAGAATTTAAAGAAACATAGTTGCGTACACAGAAATGAAAAAAAAATGACATCTAATTTTATTACTTAATTATTTATACTTAAAAAAAGTGTACGTGATTTCTGGGGGGTGGGTGGGGGGGTATTCTGAAATATCACCAGGGGGAAGGGGAGTCTAAAAAGTTTCAAAAAAATATCACGTGATTAATGGACGCCCCCTTGGGGTCCGCGGACAAGTTTATCGAACATTTCCTTCCTTTTGCACCAGTTGTTTAAAGAAATCCCTGATAATAAGGTATTATGACAAAACCATATATATATACCTCACACATGAAGGGCGCTTCATAGGAAAATTTTAATAAGGTTATCATAAAAACGTTTAGAAGTGATTAAAATTGCGCACATTTTACCATGTCCAATTAAAAGTTTGAACCCTTTATGACAAACTGGATCATTATTATTAGAATAATGATTCTAGAATCGTTTGAAAATGAAATAAACAGTTGAAAATATGTAGATAGGTATGTTCTTATACGGTTAAGAAAATAAGTAGTACCCATAGATCATAACATAATCGTAGTGACCCGTTTAAGGTAATGTTCAATAAGTTTAATTTGAGCGTATTTGTCTCTTTCTCTTGAAAATGTCAACGCAAATTTGACGAAAAATCCATCTTACTGAAAAATATTCATAAAATTAACTTTTGCATCCTGAATACACAAACACTTACATATAATAATTTGGTCTAAAATCCAACAATGAAATTGTTGACGCTTCCCTTTTCAGCTTTCCTCTTCTCCCAACTGAGTATACATAAGTAGGTACCTACATATTATTATTATGTATGTTGATGTCTTTGTGCTGATGTAACCGAAACGCTTGACTCTCTCCAGACGGGTTCAATCCCTGAGGTATTTAAAAGCAGTTTACAAACATTAGAAACTTTATTCTTGCTTACAATCCTCAAAGGCCACTACATTTCCATTTATATTGGGCTGAGAGACATCCGACACGATATACCATACGCTCTCCTTTATAACTACACTATTATACACATCTACTTCAATTTTCTTCAGAAATAATACCACTTCAATAATATGATGGGGTTCATTTGAAATTTTTTATGGTTTTTATGCTTCGCATAAAAACGATTTGTATTTATATTGTCAAAGTGACAAACATCAAAACAGTTCTTTTCATATTTATTTATGATATACACGGCGTAGGCCTTTAACATACATTAGGTACATAATGTCGTACAACATTATAAAAAAATAAATAATATTACACCAATAACGGTTTTGTTAAAATATAAATTAGAGCATGTTTGAACAAAATGGTAGGTAATTGAACAATTAATTGTGATAAAATATTATACAAGGTTGAGTTCTTTCGTCAATCTCGAGTTGATATTTTGTTCTTACTTATTATGAAAATACAGAATGTTTAATTTACTGATGATGTATTGGCCTTCTCCAATATCAATCATTCTAAATACAAATTACTTCTTGAGAAAAAATACGGCTGACTTGTTAAACTAAACAGTCAATCATTACGTCCTATTTCATCATTCTTGGCTATTTTTGTGGTATATTAATTGTAATCAAAACTTTAAATTCGCTTTTATATGAATGGCGCTTTTTTTAATATATTGGAACTTCATGTAAGTTAATATTTTTTTATTTATATGTAAGTAGGTATTTATAAAAATATATATCTACATATTTAATGAGTGTTATTAAGTAGGTCGGTATAAGCTACAATGAAAGATATTCTGTTCATGAAATGTTTTACATAGGTATTAGAACAAATGCAAAACAATGGTAAACAATAAATTTATCCACAACTCTCATGAATGCAACACAGAATACACATCGACGTCTTTTAGGCCTGATCTTTTGACCATCCGTTAGTAAAATTTTGGCTAAATCCATTTTACCGATGAAACTTACACCAAAATTTTACTAACAGAACTTACCTACCGTCCGCCTATTCAGATTTTTTTGACAGGAGTTCTCTATTTTAAAATGCCATTTTAAAGAATCCTAAACTTGATTTCGTGTTCATATCTTATATTATGAACTTTAGTTAATAATGCGTTAGTTATCGCATTGTCAATACCCATGAATTGGTTGGTAGACTGGCGGTTACGACGCCGGCTTTCGTACTGTTTCGTTCGGAGGTCGTGGGTTCGATCCCAGCTGCCGACCATCTTCCTCTTTCACGATACAAGCTTTAAGTAGCTTACTGTCAAAGAGTCAAAGAATGTATTTGTGTTCACTTTGAGTGAGCACAGATTCATTTTTGTATAAAAAAAAATCGATGTGAAAAATGTGAATCATCTCAATATTTTGTTGATAATGTCAAATTTGATTATCTTATAGTTACGCACAATTTTCAACTATTCCATTCCACCTGTTGATTGAGAATACAATAGAAGTTACAATTATTTACATAGTTCGGTATCATTATCAGTGTAGCCAAGAACAGCTTTGATAGTTTAAAGTTTCAACAATCTCATGTCTTCAATGTGGATTTAATAATCCTTCAGACTTTCAGCTTTGTTTTATATAATAATTACCTATGTATTCGTCAACATAAAGTTTGACGCTGGATTTGACTTGGCTCGATAAGACATGGGATTTTCAGAAACCGAAATTATTACAGCGGCCTAAAATAGAGCTTATCAATTTGTTGGAACACAACCAGACATTCCTAAAATATCAAGTTTCACACAGAGTATTAATCATACGAAATTAATACAAGCGTTTCTTGATCCATTTCAGATTATTATATCAAAATACTTAAATAGTGATATGTACCCGTTGTTTTCAGCTATCAAATAGATTTTGTTACCAGTCATGAATCAAGTAAGGATACTATAATTATTAAAACAACGAAGTTTTGTCACAAATAAAACTATTATTTGCGGTATCTAGTACCGTATTAGCCCGAATATAACGAGACCCCGAATATAACTCGACCCCGAATTCAACGCGACTCTTTAACATTAATGAAGATTTCAGAAAAAAAATCTATCATGTGAGCTTTTATTTAGGTTATTAAGTATAAGTAAAAGAGGTCACATTAATTTCAGTATTAATGTCTTGCGTTATAAAACGAAAAAAAATGCGCAAGAGACCACAGTTAGCCGTAACATTGTATTGAGTATCGACTAGCGCTAAACCCCGAATGTACCAATAGTACCTATTTTTTTTTTAAATAAAAACTCAAAAAATAAATGTCGCATTAGGTATACTCGGGATAATACGGTAACTTGAAATATAACAACTTTTTATACTTTCAAATTAAGTACTTCTTCGTCTAAATTAGATGAAGTGAAAATCTCTCTATGTTCTATCGTTCATACCATTTACAAGTCACAGTGTAAATTATAATTGGTGTTAAAGCCATTGGCTCACAAAAACAAAATATATAAAGGATCCGTTATCTATCGTTCTAATTAGCTAAGGCGTCCTTTACTTTTGAGTATCTGTAATACAATAATGTAAATGCATTCCATTGCAATCTGTTTTTTTTTTTGCTTTATTACTCATAACCCCAGAACTACTTTACAAATTGTCTTATCATTTCATAACTTCTTATCTCCTTGATAAAGTGACAAAAAATTCCGTTCTTTCTGTGTACCAGTTATATTAGTTATAATGTTAAATGAATCAAAGCATATCTTACTCTATATTCTGGTTGGTAAGTATATTTAAATTGAACGTATAGCCTAACAAACGCAATTGTTCATGTTGGTTTGAGAAAGTATCCACATTTCAATACTTCAAAGCTATACCCTTAATTCTGTCCCATTTTTCTTCATTCGTAATCAGATCATTCATTATTATTATTATTTTATATGTATAGTAAACCTAATGAGTTTAGTGGTGTACTTGACATAAATTCACAGCTACTGCCTTTTTTTATCCATCACTCATATAACCTATAAGATTATGAAATTTTTTAAAACAACAAGCATAATGCTTCAATTAAAAGTTTTTTTTCATTTTCAGATTTTTTTTTACTTTTTTTTAAATTTGGTGGTCACGGTCGATTTCCATAAAAAGTTCCGATTTTATCAAGCAGCCAACGGGTAGGTACCTCACTACATGGGTCCATAATAATAACTGAAGACTGGGAGGGATGGAGGTAGTTGGTGAGAGTGCATGGCGGTCGCGATCTTCGGCATCGAGAGTCCGGCTGAAGAAAAAGAAAAAAAAACAAAGGTACGAAAATATGCCTTTACGAGACAACGTCTGTGACGGTAAAGCCAGATAAAAAAATCTACAGCTCAATGTTAGGTTTTCTTGAAAATCAAAAAAAATCGCGATAACCCTACTCAAACGTGTTTCTCGCCCAAGCTGTGGCGGCAAACTGATTACAAAATATATGCATATTTATGATAATTGTCACGATTCACGCCTCTTCTATCCGCTCTTCAGCTAACTGTTTAAAACTCGTCCACCTATGGATACTCTTTCAGAAGGTAGTTTTTTAGTAAATATGTTTAATTTATTTCAAAATAAAGTCGATGATTTGTGCTATCGTTGTAATATTTGGCTAATATAAATGGTTATTATCTGTATTTTGATTGTCTTTATGTGTGATTTTATTCCAAATTCAACCCTCACTGTACGGCCCCCTCATCGCATTATTCCCCTCAACCGAACCTCAAACGTATTGACCACCATTATCTCCGCCATTAGGTATACAGCCTTCCAATAGAGACGGATGCCCACCCATCAGGAGGTCGTTCATTTACAAACTCGCTCAAAGGAAAATACCCAGCATGTTATTTAACCTATAATTATACTCTGAGTCCATGTAGGTACTAAATAAAATAATATGATATTTTGCCAAATATATGACAGCAGTCGCAGTCTTTAAATTTGGTTGCTCTCTTGTTCTCAATAATTTCCAACTTTTCTTCTCTATTTTTCATTAATTATTAAATTTCTACTTGTTTCATACATGAGAGTTTTCGACATGTTGAACATGTTGAGAATTCTCATGATTAAGAGTTTCGGAGACAAACATTACCACCCAATGGCGAACGTTGTTAACGTAAAGTGATCACACTAAGCCAGCCTTCGAAATAACAGTAGAAGACGGTCGTAAGCCCGTAGTGGTTTGTTCCATTTAAAAATCGAATATTAGTAATGAATTTTTAGAGTCGTTAGTTGTTATTTTTTCTTCATGATATTTTGTGTTGGATTCGATAGCATATTATTATTATATAGTGCATTGTTCCATCAAGTCAGTTCAATAAATAAATCTCTCATCGAGACAACAAAAGCTCTCCATTGCGCAATCCTACCCCACACCATGTCCAACTCCCTCAACTCTACCTCGAAGGAACGATACACAGTTGAGGGTCTTCACGTCTTCGAGACCCTGATGGGAGGAAAAAGAGCGCTCTTCTCGGCCAACTGTCATTCGGCATCCTTAACACATATATCCCAGTCATGTCCATGTCCTCTACCAATACCAATGGTCATGTCGCTAACAACTTAATAACGCATACTGAAAGCAGTGGGCTTGAACTCCTTTGCAGATCATCTTCTTTCATGTTTGTTGTCCATGAAAGATGTCATAAGTCAATTCCTATCATTTGTGGTTGAGCCCGGATTCATTACAAGAATTTACTTCTTTTTCTTTCAAAGGATCCTGAAGATCTTTCTGTGTCGTTTTATTTTCTTCCTTCATACAAATTTATAGTTAGACATTCATTAAATAGAGCTTACGTATAATACATTTTTTATTAAAACAGTTTTATTACAACCCGTAACTCAGCTATAGTTAATTAAATATTTCGGTAAGTTCATACAATGGAATTAAAATAATACAAACATTATTCAACACTGTTTTCATTTAAACGAATTTTAATTAAAATCTATTGTATCCGTTCAAATTAATATTAAATTTTTACAATTTCGTTATTTTGGTGAACTTTTGGCACCTGTCATGTGTAACAATATTATTATTCTTTACATCATTTGTGATTTTTAAATCTGCGAAATTAAGTAGTTTGACTTTTTTATCTTTCCGATGGCTCTACAACCATATGGAGTCTTGGCTTCCAATAAACTTTTCCTCTGACGTTTTCTGTCTTCTTTTGAAGTCTTTCAACTGAGAATATTCATTGTCTGTGCAACATCTCTCCCAACTTTATCCTCACACAGACGTCTAGGCCTGCTAACTCTTCTTCTCTTGCCTGGCTGTGTTCTTTTTGATGTACGCGTCGATGGCATCCTCTGCACATGTTCTGGCCATCTAAACCTGTTCAATCTTACATACGCAGAGAGTGGTTTTTTTAAATATTATATAGTTCATTTAATCTTATTCTCCATGCTTTCCCTATCGAACACTGATCCCAAGATTCTACGCAAAACTTTTCTCTCAAATACATCCAGCAATTCTGCAGATTTGTGGACTTTTATTACATTTATTATTCATTTAATGTTAAAGCAACGGACATCAACATTAGGACACATAATGCACCCAAGTGTGAGAAATATTATTTCCTTAAGTTGGATCGGTTTTCTCAAATATTTTGCGTAGGTTTAAGTGTGCTTAACGGATAAATTTACCCAATAAGTATAGTTAATAGTAGGTACCTACATTTTTTAATATTCTTCTGCGGTTTTGAAAGCTGCACTTTTTCCTTTGCTTTAACCTTAGAAAGCTTACCTCCGTCGAATCGACGGCCATCGTAAAGTAATATCGCTGCATCGTTTTAACGATGCATCCGATCATCTTGGTTCGGCTGGTCAACTCAGTCGGCGATGAGGTTGTCGTAGTAGCGTAGTCGCCGATAAGGTAAGTGTCATGCTTTTTGACTATTTTTGAGATATGTAGCTGATGCCCGTCGTTTCGACGGATGGTTAGCTTTACCGTAAAAAAAATAAGGTTGATTAACATTTTTTTTTAAATCAACAAAACTCTTAAATAACTGTAATATAAAGAAATAAATACCCTAAGATTGCAACTTATTACAAAACAAATGGTTTTTCCAATACCCGTCGTTTAGGAGGATGGTTAGCTTAAACAGGGTACTCAAGAAGGTTAGCTATCTAGGGTAAAAGTATTTAAATTAACTGAATTCATATTCAACAATGTCAAAGATTAATTAAATAAATTGAATAAGACTTTTTTCAAGACGTAAAATGTTATTTTATTATGATTGTCAAAAAGAAAAAGTATCGAGATTCAATGAACAAGTTTAACATCGAATAAGAAAAGGTTTCTCGAAATAAAAATGATATTTTATCGCCTTTCTTAAGGGTATATAAAAAATCTTACAAAGCCTTTATGATTTAACGCGGCCCAGTGTTGACCCTATTATTGTATGAGAATAATGTAAGGTGTAGGTAACATTGCGACGTCGGCAACTATCACCCGATATGAATTCATTGTAGCGGGGTGAGGTATGGCTATCGCCGATGAAATATTACATCTTAATGCGAGCGAGGCTACTTTTTCGATATTTTATTTTATCGGGAACGAAAATTGAATTAGATATTATATTAGCCCGATCCCGATATTTCTATCACGTAGCTCTAACAACCAATCACTCTATATAATTTAATATACTGGCAGCGTATCAGCGTCTAAATAACACACACGCGATATTAAATTAAGTCGCTATGACTTATTGAGAAGCGACAGACAAAGATGATGAATAGCGCTAAGGAAATAAAAAAGGAAAAGTCGAAAGGAACTAATATTTTTATCCTGAAATGGCTCATGTTTTTACATAACATAGAGACTCCACACAAAAAATCATAGTGAGCTAGATATTACATTTCACGCTACTGTTTTATTTGTTTACACATGTAGCTAGGGGGTTGCTGAGTTTTATCTTTGGATATAATATTGTGAAATTGATTTCACTGCTTGCTGCTGGATCTTTCCCTTTCTGTCAAGGGTTTGATGAGTTCAATCTTTGAATATTGTGGAAGTGATTTTATTGCTTTCTGCTGGCTCTTCTCTCTTTCTGTCAATGGGTTAATGAGTTTAATCTTTGAATATTGTAAATAACCAAACACTCGTAATTCATACGCTTAGTATACGTAAAACACATAAAATTAAATTTGTCGATTAGGTAATAATAATACCTGTCTACCAACCCATCATAACGTAAATGATCAGTTGCTCTTGCTCTTTCTCAAGACGTTCTTTCCTTTCAAGTTTTTTCTTTGATAGTCCATTCATTAGCGCGCGAAAACAAACATATCAAATAGAAATGCTGATCTCAAGTAAACGCATACTTAAGCACTATTTACCTTTACTCGTATTAGTCTTACACACAGCATATAGATAGGATTCATTGTTATAAGTTTAACCAGATGGTGAAAGTATAATATGTAGCGGATCATATAAGACCTGTTGCTACATTATTTCCCTGGCTCGGGTTATTCATTGTCTAGGGGTAGATGGTGCATAATCCTTGTGTCGAAGAAATGACTAAGAATGCAGTTTATGGTAAAAATATCAAATTTATTTAAAACTTACATAATATAATTAAGACTAATGCCCAAAACTTACAACTAAACTTAAAATTTAAAAAACACATTAAAACTATTATTATAGTTATCCGAATCATTTATTTTCACGATCCGCGCGGTAACAGTCCATATTATTAATGTCCATTAAAATCACATAAGAGTCTTTGCGCAACACTAATTTAATAAATAACAATAGTTCTAAGATCGAAATCCACGCACACGCATATCAACTGTGGAGGAGGATAAATCCTCCTCTCTCCACCACCAAAAGGTAAGGGTCGTCACCCCATTGTTTGGCCGCTTTGAACTTCAAAAAATCAAATGAACTTCCTCGGGACGTAACCCAAAGCGATCTGTCCGACCTGCGCGTCACCGTTGCCCTCGGCCAGGCTTCCTATCCCGCGCATCCCTGTAACCACCCCTATTGATCTTGAGGGTGGCAGGTAGATGCGATATTGGGGCTGCAGTTTTTTCAGCACACAAAATTATCGTTACACTGTGTCCGCTCAATTATGTTGCCGGCATTGAGTCCATAATCCAGTGAAAGTACCTACTCAGAAATGTCGTTGGCCAAACCCTTCGAAAAAGAGTACTGGATGCGTAAATTCGAAGGCTATGCGAAGTTGAAGACATTTTCAGATGGGGAAGACAGAGAAGTAGGTTCTGAAATTAGCATGTGTTCAGGATGGCGGACACGACATCTGAAAAAGCAGCTAGAGATGGCATTCCACAATCTGGCAGGCTTCCAGGATGACCACCCAAAAAATGTAAGGAAAGTTGGGAATCCACGCCATAAGAGGCGAACACAGCAGAGACATAACAGGAAAACAAAAGAAGAAGAGAAAGTCTCATTTAAAAATGCAGTTACATGCAGTTACATTAAATGAAAAAGATCTGTAGGTCTCCAAGATTTTCATTGGTCGTTTATGAACAGATATTTCGTTTATATCTTATCGACTGTGCTCAGGTAAAAGGCTTCAATCCACATTTATAAAATTTTACACCAGAAACAAAAAACATATGCGAACCGATGTATTATTGAAAATGCAAAATAATTATATTTATCGTGTGTAAATATGCTTTCTTTACCACATTGAGCAATTTAAGACTAAAAAATTAATAAATAATCGAGATATTAGAAAAAACATGATTAAAAGGTGGTTTAAGTCCTTTTACATCACCACTGACATTTGTGTCCGTCATAAAAAAAACTATCGTTTTCATACATCATGCGTCATGTGGCTTAATGCCTTTTACCTGATCCAACTAGATTATTGTGGCTTAAGTCCTTTGACATGGTTGCGTTTTGCGTTTAAGTCCTTCTTTTTGCAATCATTTGCGTTTTTATGTAGGAAATAAGTGTTTGCGGCTTAAATCCTTTTACCGGAATGTGTCTGAGACACACATTATTAGTTTAAAATAATAAAACCAATTTTGTAAAAAATGTGGATTAAAGCCTTTTACCTGAGGACAGTCGTTATAATATAAAAGAATGTCGAGTTAGTGCAAAAACTTATAACTCGAGATCGGCTGAACAGTTTCTTACGATGTTTGGTTTATTGGAGTCCTAATAAAAATCGAAAATGGATAAGAAATAATATAAAGTATATAATGTAATATTAAAGTTAGTATGAAACGGATATACTGCCAACAACGCCATCCGTGAAAAATGCCTTAAGAACGCTATTTTTATTTATTTGACAACCATTGAGTTTCAAAACATTGGTACGCAGATTTTTTATATAATTTCTTTCAAATTTTCAAAAATATTTTTTTTGGCATCCAAATATGTTTAAACTTATTTTTGTATAAATTACAAGTTTAAACTATGTAACAAACTAACTCAGCTTATAAAATCTTATGATATAAATGAATGTCGGGTTATTGCAAACACGTATAACTCGAGTTCGGCTGAACATATTCATCCGATGTTAGATTTATTGGATTTTTTCCGCTCCGGGTAACAGAATAACTAATAAAAAGTTGAAAAATTGATCATAAATAATATAAAATATAATATTAAAGTTAGTATGGAACGGAGTTCCTGCGATGCCAAAGCCATCTATGAAAATATCTATAATAACGCAAAATTTATTTACTTAACAACCCTTGAGTTTCAAAACATTGGTACGCAGATTTTTAATATAATTTCTTTCAAGCTTTCAGAAATAATTTTTAAACATTGAAACATATTTTAAACGTATTTTTGTATTACAAAAATGTGAAATCAAAAATCATAGTAAGGACTACAGGACAACTTCTGTTGGGAAAGCTAGTTATTTATAAAAAGCAACATGAAAATAGAAAATATTTTGTTAGTGTAATCCTGTAATATAAAACAACTTATTAAAATGTTTAATGTAGCCTTTATAACTTCTCGAAAATAACTACTTACTTTAAAAGAGAAGTGTCAAGTGGGTGATGAGAAATTCTCCAGTGTTTGAAGAACTCTGCCAATGTGTAAACATTTTGTTTCACACGAACCATTCCGTTTACTTATAAATTCCTTTTTGTTAACTAAATCGTCTCTTTTACATAAAATGTTCTTACAAATTTTCTTGACAGCTTCACCATAATAAATCTTGGGCTCCTACTCTAACACCTTAAGCCCGGTCTATTTGAGCAAATCCACAAACCCTTTTAAGCCGTTTCGAAACAAAATATTTTCTTACCTGAAAAAAATTATTTAGCATTAAAGTTGAAATGAAATGATTTTATTTGAAGATAAATTGGATTTAACCCATTCACGATTTAAGCCTGAACTGATTTAAAGCTTTGATAAATTTTACTTTTGATCGATTTGTGAGAAAAGGTTCAAACAAGATTTGAATAGGCAAATTCCTTTCGTTTGTGTTGAAGTCTATTGAAAAATAAAGACCACAGTGTTAAACTTTACATTAACCCATTTCAAATTTGATTTTGACTTTTTATTTCTAAAAGTTCTTGAAAAACCTTCGCAGCATTCCTGATTTGGATATTAAAAAAATATATATAATGTATTGAGAAAAATATAGACCCCGTTTCTAAAACGCTCAGTCGCTTTTATTTATTTAGTTTGACTCAACTGATATAACCCTTACTCGCAGCTCCCTGGAGACATTTCTAAATGACGTCACTTGGGTAATGGGTATATAGGTTTAAGATTATGTTCTGCCTCGAAAACCATATCTTCAAAAAACTGCCTACATCTAAAAGCCATAGTATTGGACGCACATTTTCAAACATATTAAAATATATTCCCTTAGGCGCATTAAGATCCAATGATATTTATGAGATTATTCCTTTATCTAGAAGGAAAATATGTAAAGTCTTTTATATTTAGATTTCATAGTCGCTACTTATATCATTTTGTTATATCTGAAGATTTCCCTAGCATAAAAAAATAATATATCAAAGTGCGATGATTTCTGCATGGTACCTTTCGAACTAGAAAAAATATTAAATATACTTATATAGCTGGCAAAAGGCGAAACAATTTGTTTCAAAACAATAACCGAAAACAAAACAAATATGAAGCAATATCCCTATAAGATATTACTAATGAATCTTTCTAGAAGACGATTTGACTGGTTGATTTTGAAAGGTTGGACACCATCAGAATTGTCATGCTCTTGATACAGAAGATATTAGAGAACTAAAGAGAAGGAGAGAACCTTGGTTTTTATTATGACACCAAGAAACGGATATCAGAGCAGATTTACTTAATGGATGTTGAAATGAAAAGTAATCTGCAAAATAATGACGATGGATAGTACAATGAAGTCTTCTTACTTACTTACAATCCACGTTCGCTCCCAGTGTAGAGTATGTGAACGCCACGAAATTCCTCCAAGTCTCTCTGTCTTGCGCCAGTTGCACGCCATCATCCCAGCTTAATCCAGCCTCTTGTAGAACCGCAGTGAATGTTCGCTTATTGATTATTAATTTTGGCTTGCCTCGCCTTCATGTCCACAACCAGCTCAATTTGTGATTCTGGATTACTGAGGTGATTGGCTGTTGTGCTGTTCTGGCGCGTACGGTCTCATTTGATAGGTACATAGTGACACCACCTAATCCCCAAAATCTGACGCAAAAATGTGTTCTCAACTCAACACTAAGGATCTTCCTCTGTTGAGCCCTTGTCAGATGCCAGGATTCACAACAATAACAACACTGACAAAATGCACGGATAAAAGAGGCGACACTTGGTCTTGGTGGAGAAGTTAGTGGATTTCCACAGCTTCCTCGTGTTGTTAAAGGACGAACTCGCCATTGCAATTCTCATGGAGAGCTCCTTATCTATCCCGCCGTTTGGTGTCAAATAGACTCCCAGGTATTTGAAACTGTCGACAACTTCGACATCGTTTCTTTCCAAAGTGTTAGCTCCCTGGCTTTGGCTCAATGAAGTCTACATAACCTCTTAAATGAGGAGTTGAAGACTCAAGTTGAGGTAAATGGGTCATACTAAAATGGACGTTATGATTTTAAGACACTGACTAAAACAGTTTGCAGACATGCCAGAATAGGGATAAAGTGTCCTAATAGATCAATTTGGAACTACATAATCTTCTTTAGAGAGAAATATAATATGAATAAAAAATTTATTAAGAAAATGTTGTGGATGAGGCTTCACTTAAGGTTGATACTAAGTGACGGATCTTCAAAATGGAACATAATTCAATTTATTGTCATCCACGGTGATAATGTTTAAGATTAGTGAAAAGAGCCGTCCAGAGGGAAGGAAGCGCCGACCTTCCCGGGAACACATTTTCCTACAATACGTTGGGTGGGTTCGCTCCTAGTGTCTACTTTTGGGCTATTGTTTAGTTGGAATGGGAAGACCATCAACATAATGGAATATGCAATGAATATATTTCACTTTCTTATTATTTGCATAATAGATTTATTCAAGATTGAAAAAAACTATATTTGGGACGAAAAAAAATTCGTCTTTTATCTAATAATACACACAGTTCCCTTTTTTTGTCGAATCTTGTATAGTTGCATATGTATGAATTGAAGAAACTTGGTTGTTTGATTCTTAAGTCTCTTAAAGCCCAAATCACCACAGTCCAAAATGATAGTAATTCAACATGCAATCTTGGTAAAATTATTAAACTTAAACAATAAATTAATTTGTTGAAATGGCGTCTGCCTATGAAACTAGTCATAAAACATGTGGAAAACAATTTATAAAAATACGAAGAAGACAACAGGAAACCACTATGGTTGACTCGACTTTCCCAGAAAATCACCTTGGCGAGGATTCTGTCCTTTGCTGATCACGTCTGCAAATCTCTCTCTACCTATGCTACGCCGCTCGGAACAGCTCCTCTACACTTCGGATGCCGGTCCAGTCTCTAACGTTGCGCAGCCATGATGTTTGTCTTCGGCTAGGTCCTCGGCGTCCCTCAATGTTGCCCTTTAATATTAGAGGCAAGATGTGATTATTTCCCCCAGCAAAACATTGCCCAAGTATGAAATCTAGTTTACAGCAACTCTTTGTCTGCTCCAGCTCACCTTAGTACTTCGGCAATTGCTATCATATTTTGTCCAAGGTATTTTAAACATCCTACGATGGAGTTACAACTCAAATGCTTATAGTTTGTTTATAATATTGAATTTCATAATCCATGTTTCGCATTCGTACGAAATAACAGAACACACTTGATCAAACGTTGTCGGAGTTTCAAATTAATGTTACTTTTGTAAAAAAGGGTTCTCGTTTTATCAAATGCAGCATTTGCTGCCTCTATCCTACACTTAACTTCTATTTCCGTATTATGTGGGCATGCTGCCGAGGTGTCTAAACATCTTTACGCTGTCGATACGTTGGCCCCTTAATAAATTGCAACTGAGTACAAATTTGAAAAAAATGACAAACTTATAAAACTACTTTGTCTTTTCAGGAAATGTGGATGGCAAACTCTACCCCAACATTAGGCGTATACGTAGAGGACTCTGAGGAGGAAGCTGATACTGTCACGCTTCTGTCAGTGTTGCTTGTTGGTAAGTTACAATCCTAGCAAACTATTATTTTCATGACAAAATGCCATGTTAGGTGACAATATGTTTTTTTTATATATTAGGTATATAGTTCACATATCTTGGCTCCGTTGCCACTAACGATAATGATATGAGTGCGGAAATTGGGAGAAGAATATTTCAGCTAACCGTAGCTATTTCGGTCTCACTGGACAGTTAAAGTCACGCCTTATATCCAGGAAGACTAAAGCCACTCTATATAAGACACTAATTAGACCAGTCCTAACATATGCCTCAGAGACCTGGACACTGTCTAAGCATGACGAAAACAGGCTAGACGCGTTTGAAAGGAAAATCCTACGCAGAATATACGGCCCTATAAATGATTGTCAAACTTGGCGCAGAAGATACAACACTGAGCTCTATGATCTCTACCAGGATATCAGCGTAGTCAGGTTCATTAAGATTAACAGACTGCGCTGGCTAGGTCATTTGCACCGTATGGAGGATCTGGAGCTCCCAAAAAGGGTGTTGTTCAATAACCCAATCGGTAGAAGAAGCGTCGGAAGACCAAAACTAAGATGGCTGGATGGCGTTGTCGCGGACTGTCGGGCTCTGGGGCAGCAAAACTGGAGGGTGGCAGCCAGTGACAGATCGGGATGGAGAAGCTTTTTGGAGGCAGCTAAGACCCACCACGGGTTGTAACGCTGGAGATGATGATGATGATTAGGTATATAGTTCAGGTTAAATTTCCGTCCTTCAGTACGTATATTATTCAGAAGTAAAAGTTTTCTCTTTGAACAGCTAGCTAACGATGGAATTTTTCATATTGCATATCTCCTTCTTTTTTAAAAGCATTTGAATGAAACACGCTATAATACGTGACGATACATAAGTTTCTACATGCTCAATATGTTAAACTTATAGCAGCTTTTAAATTCATATTTTATTCATTTATTTTTTAAACTAACGTTATTTTTATCCAAGTCATTGAAAATTATTTTATACGACATTTCCAAAATACTTATATTCGTCAATCTTTCTCATTTCCAATTATTTTTTTATCGAAAGTAGATATATAAGACAGAAGGAAATCCTGAAACCTCATATTTTCCTACTTCACAGCCAATAAAATGAAATTAACTTCCTAGTATAAGAATAATATAAATTATATAAGTAATCATAAATTGAAAATATAATGTACTGGTAGAGGGTAAATAATGTACTCAGATGTCTTGGTAGCTTTTAGAAGAAAATCGACAATCTACATTACCGATATAATAATATTGAGCTCGTTCAACAATTTGACTTTACGATTATTTTCGCCTTTTTCCTTCCCCTTTTGTCGTTTTTCATTAGAACGGGCGACCCTGTATAAAACACGCCTTTTCACATTATGAATCGATCCGATCTTAAATGCGACCAATTTTACTTTTATAAAAAACCGTTTTATAGAAATAACAAACAGTTCAAAATCAATTTGTAAGCTTTTCAAAGGTAAATATTGAACTTTTAGTTGAAATGAAGGTCTTTTGTGAAGCTTAAAATGTTCGCATTACTGGAAATTATATTTTTTACTATTCTTATTTTACTTACCATTCTTTTTTCCTCTGCATTGTAATTAAATACCTACACTTATTATTCAATCATTCCACATTTTAGTAGAACTAGTGGTCGCCCAGTGGTCGAAATTCGACCACAATGAATTTAAATTACAATTCAAATACAAATATTTTACCTTTTTATAAATAAAACAAACTTTTCACTATTAGGTAGTATAGTATATAGGCGAGTGTTACAAATAATGTGTTTGAAAAATCAGATGTTTTATTGATAAATAAAAAAATATAAACATATGGCATATAATTAGAATAAACAAAGTTCTACATTTTTTTTATATACATACATTTTACCGCCAAAATTGAGAAGAGCTCGTACTGTGAGGGATTACTTATAGGGTTCATATTTACAATCAATAAATTCGACTAACTTTCCTACTTTATTCATTTTTTAAAAAAACATCAAAACTCGTTAATTTTATGACTTTGACTTTTTTGTTGCATTTTTGAAAGACATATACAGACAGAGATGATCCAAAAAAATTATTGCACTGTTTTAATGGTAAAAAAACATTAGTAAAAATTTTATTTCATTGTTTATAAAATTAATTTCATTTTTACGTAATATTTTTACATCGAGGATTGCCCAATCAATCTACGAAAATTGCTTGGAAGATTGGCTCAATCATATTATAAGAATATTCAGTGGTCTTTCTGGAAATAACTTAAGAGATATGAAAAACCAATATTTTTGGAAAATATATTTGCGGTATTTTCTTACGAATATAAAAGACAATCTTTGTAATTATAGTCCAAATAAAAAAATTCTTGGTCCATATTCCCAATACTACCATTTCAATTCCCTTTATTCCTGTCCCTCACAATGCCTTCATCCCTTTACCCCCAGATACGCCTGCATATATTGTGTCAATTTTTTGTCAGGTTTTTTTTATTGTGTTTCTTTTTTATTACCATTTGCGTGGGTATTTAGTTTACCGGTGTAAATTATATAATTTGTGAGATAATTTTTGTATCACAAATTATATCCTTCTAATAAAATAACGGACTTATCCCGAAGGATCTCCGCCATCCAACGCATCAGTAAAGAACTGCCGTAAAGAATCTTTAAACTCTATAATGCGTTATAATTCATCGAGGTAAGCTTCTTCGTCGTTTCCTCGTCTAAAATTATATCAGTGAAATCAGTCAAATTATTGCCACGTTGAATTAATAATTTATATGAAAAAAATCATATCGGTACAGGAGATGGACATGGCTGGGATATGTGTTAAGAATGTTGAATGACCGTTGGCTGTGAAATGCGCCGTTCTTCCGCCTATCAGGGTCCCTAAGACATGGATAATCCTCTTATACCGTGTTCCGCTCCTTCGAGCCAGAGTTGGGGGATTTGGTATGGGAGGAGTTCATAAGCATTGCGCAAATTCGAGAGTAATGGAGAGCTCTTGTTACCTCCGTATGCCGCTGAATGGGGTTCAAAGGAAGTTTTTATTTGCTTTGATTGATATCGGTACATACTCACATCTCAACTGATTTATCATCTTGATGTTGAAATTTAAGGTTTTCATCCAATCCACTTTTTTATAGCCCAACGTATTTATTGTAAAGTGAATAATTTATGTCCATTTTATTGTGCATCTTCTATTGCTTTTGCAATGTTCCAAATTCGGTGGTGAGTTTATGTTTCAGTAAAAATTATTCTCATAAAAAGATCAGGTTATTCAAATCTCATTAAAACTCCCTTAAAATATCCTATGACATCCACACAATATGTTCGATACCTTTGAAAATAAAAGTTGTTCTTCAGGTTCCCCAATCGTAGATATAAGAGCTCTTTGAAGAATATATGGGATATCGATATAGGAATAAGAATATTAGGCAAGAATATGGTATCGATATTAAAAATCAAAAAAGTATATCTGACAATAAAATATTTTTACTTCTGTTTCATTTATTTATTGTACAACAATTATTTTACAAAACATTATTTTCATTTTTTTTCCATTGTATTTTCATTACCTCATATAGAAGAAATAAAATTTCACGGTATTTCTGTATACCTAAAGACTATGTTATAATATTGGGCTCTTTTCATAATTTTTCGTAGTTTTGAAAATAATCTACTTTTCCTGGCCATTTGAATTTTGTTAATTTTACTCTAATTTTGTTAAGTCTACATCTCAATTAATTAATTTTAACATGTCATGCTTTTCTATAGAAAAAAAGCTTTATAAGGCCTAGTACTCACTTGCGCCGCGAACGTGTGACATTGCATCAATTTAATCGAAAGGTTGTGTAGGTATACGTGATTCGAAAAGCAAACGGGAGCGGAACACATTCATCCTTTTGAAAAAATCGATGATATGTAACGCGTTCGCGGCGCAAGTGAGTACTAGGCCTAAAATACACAGAATCTGCGTGACTTTATAATCATTCCCGTTATCTTTGTCCACTCCCTTATTCCTTTTGCGCATACAAACTCCACAAGCACTTACATTAAGTTAATATCCTTCGATGTTTTCATCGCTTTGACATACCTAGTTAGATATTATAGGTTCAAAGAGGCTACCAAAAATTGCAATCACCGAAATACCAGAAGAGCGTAGACGACCAGCAAGACCACCAAAGAGATGGAAGGAAATCAGATCATCGTATACCAAAACTCAGATTAATCCCTGAAAAAAGAACAGATCATTATTATCCCAGATCAAAATTAAGGAGAAATAGAAGAATTTCACAAGCTTCTTTACACCAATATAGTAATAAACTCCATCATGGTTTTCTCCATTAATTGTGTATATGTGGCCAATAACTGTGGTTATCCCCATTAACTGTGAAACACGTCGTCATTGAACGTAGCTTGCTGATTTTTTTGTTGGTTGCGTTGTTTAAAATTAAAACTGCCAAGAAAATTTTAGTTCCAAATATGTAGATAAGTAAACAAATTTTATTATGGGTATGAAAATATCTACCCCTGAAAACATATAACGAGATGAATACCTATAGTATTATCCTTTGAAAGGAGTTTCTTTCTTTATCAATGTCCGCTCCTTAGTTGGAGCATATGGATTTCACGAGGCCAAGCCATGCGGCCCTGTCATCCCAGTCCACACCAACGCTCTAAAGGTCAGCTTCGTAGAGCCTTTTAATTTTTTTTTGGGGCCTACCATGTCTCCAATTGCTTTCTGGATGGTAGTTAAAGCTAAGACAGGTTATGTTATGCCCTTCATAGGCTACCTGAGTACGGGGCGTAGCCAGGTCCTTCGGCGGAACCTTATAGTAGAAACAACGAATAATAATTGGTCTGTTAGGTTTCTAATGACTGTCTTCGGCATTGAAAGGAGTTTAAACGCACTTTAACCACCTTCTCATGGTTGTTAAACTGAAAGTGCCTTCTCATGGTTGTTAAACTGAAAGTGCCTTCTCATGGTTGTTAAACTGAAAATAAAAACCTAAATTAATATCATAAGCTTAGTTTGCACTAAGCTAGAAATCTATCGTACAAATATTTGAAACAATAAAATGACTAATGATTCCTAATGTTTTATTTTTTATGTTTACATATAATAATATCGTATTGCTTTGTTCAACAAGGACTTCAAACAACAAAATACATACTATGATCACAACGTTCTTGCTTTATTTCAGTTTAGTTTTGTTATTCTTTTATCATTCACATCTCGGAAAGTTTGTAGCAAAGAATAGAGACCAGCGAGTATCTACTAGTTTTATGTATATTGCATTTTGTATCGAACGAAAAAGAAAGATAATTTAATGGTTTCCCCCAGAGACTCTTACGAGCTGCATTTTCTATCTTTATTTTCAACTAAACCATCACAGTGTACATGCTACATAGCCCGACCATCAGGGATGTGCTCATAGAAAAGCTACCCTCTTCATCATAATATCGTATAATATGGCTTCTCATAACAATACCACAACAAACAAACTCTTCACGGCTTATCTATATGCATTGTCTTTTGTTATGTCAATTTTATAGTTGTTGACTTTAAAGATAACGCTTTATGTCAGGTTTATTGACACCTATAACAGTAAAATTCTTTAACTGATAGGGCCCATGATCACATTAAATATCCCCCCCCCCTTGTTCCGCTTGCAGTGATTATGTAATTTATTTTTTCATATGATCGTTCGTACGACCTCGGTAGCCTTCAGATCACGAGGTTTCGGTTCCCGATTCCCGATCGGGTCAGAGTTTTTCAGTTTTTTTTTCACTTGAAATTTCTACCCGGGTTTGGCCTGTCTCAGATTGGACGGGACCGGTTGAATGGAAAAAATTGCCTCAGGAAACAAGTTCCGCCGGCTATACTGACACGGTGTATAGAAAAGTGTTTATTATTTTTATTATCATTCAAGCATTTAAAACACAACGAACATTATGTTATCGTACGAAAATGATGCAATCACTGTTAGAAGACAATCATGTTTATGTGCGTTTGCATTTCTATATAAAGCCAAAGGAACATATTTTGAAGAAAAAAATTTTTTTTTTCATAGATAACTGATATTAATTAGTTTTTAATTCCATAACTACAAAATGCGTGTAGTTCGAAAAACATATCGCCAAAAAATTAAATTTGTCAACAAGGAGTTCTATATATTATAGAGTGGCTTACTTGCCTTGTATTTCATCAGTCCTCTATTTGGTCAATTAACCAAAATGTATTTTTTATGCAGTCTGTCCAGGACGTTGCTAGGTATCGCATCGTGTTGGCTACATAATAATTGCTTGAAATGCCCTAATGTTTGATAAGAAACTGCACCAATTGTAGAATAAAAATTAACAAAAGTGACAATATTGTATCTTTTAATCCTTAAAAACCATTTATTATATGTTTTTTTCATTAATAATATTTTCTACATATTTCAATATTACATGACACATCAATACCTCAATATGCAAATTAGATAATTCCAAAAAAGTAACTTTCCAGGATGCAATAAAACTACATAATTTTATTCATTACATTATTATTGTTAATTTAAAATATCGTTTACTGAAAGATTTGAAAATGAAGATAAATAATTAATATTACTTTTTGAGTGTTTGTTCACAGATTCCTTTAACAGTCAACGAGTGACAATTTTACTATAAGAGGCTCAGGCAATAGAAAGCTATTTACATAAGTTCATAGCTCACTAGAAGGCGCTAGTAGTACCATGTACATATAGAAATCGATATTTTGATATTTACAACAATTTGAATATAGGTTATTTTTATAGTAGATACCTATTAAAAATGAATATGTGCAGTAATTTCACAGTAAGCTACTAAAAGCTTGTGTCGTGAAAGAGGAGGTTGGTTGGCATCTGGGATCAATCCCACGATCTCTAGTATACGAAAGCTGGCCTCGTAACCCTTAAGTTACCAATCACAATGAAAGTACCTAACAGGAAAATTTTGTACATAGTCGTAAGAAAAAACTCAACTTTCCTTAAGTCATCTTCATATGCACCTTCCATCAAACTTATCAGATATAGAACAACTCTTCAAGTCATAATTTGCTTAAATCGTCGCCCTTTTGTTTTTTTTATTATTTTACTTCGCGATCCAAGGTTTGCTTTTTCTGTCTTATAATTATTTTCTGCCGATTATATTTCTCTTTTTTCTGGTTTAAATTTAAGGGTCCATGAAAATTTAACTACTACCTACATATTTTCCTTCTTTATATTTTCAAGATTGCTCTCAGTTTTCACCAGAATCTGAGTGTTCTGTTGATTTAATGTTCTTGCAATCTCTTACAACGTAACAATAAAAAAAACTTGATTATTCTGTGCTTGTAATGATATTCAATGAAACTATTGGTCTGGAGTATACAGAGAGTATGCCTAATTCACCAAGAATTTGTATTAAAATACAGCATTTTTATACCATCATTAGGCCACCGTCGTTTTGTAAAAAATGCAGATGTTGCATATCAATGTATCGACACTATAGCAACATAATAATAACATTTTTGCTTAGTGAACATTTTGTTTCTATAGTAAACAAATATCTACTGAAATATAAACAATGCACTAAGTAAAAAAGTTGAATTCCATTACATTCGCAGTATAAGTTATTTATATGGAAAATTAAAATTTTCTAAGTCATCGTTATGAATGTTTTCGGCGCATTAATTAAACACAATTGGAACATCACCCGCACACCTCCCGTCCCTCCCACCAAACTGGACACAAATTTAAAGTGAATTTTCTTCCTATTAGCCACTCTATATATAGAACTCTTTGTTTGTCAGCGTTTTTCTGGCTCACCTTGTATTATAATCATATTATGACTATTATGAGACTAAATATTAACACGCGCATATACATAATAATTACAGGATGGGTCAAAATAAATATACGTTGACCAAATTAAGATGTATTTTTTTTTAATGAAACAGTTTATGGGTTGGCTGGAAGAAATCTTCGGCATAAGTTTGATTTAAGACTCTTTTTATTTATTTAATAATCTGCAATGCCACTCACAACTGAGTTATTTATGTATATATCTCTTTTTATGTTTATTTAAAAAATCTCATTTTACTTATTTTTTTATTTTATGTATTTTATTACTAATCATTCAACTTATTTAATGGCTAAATACGACGATGGTGTAATTTCAATACCTACTTAATTTTTTCAAACCTAACAACAGTTGTTTCACACGATTAGTTACTATAGTAGAATTTTTTTACTGGGACAGTTCCAATAATAAACCGATTCTAACTCCCTATCTCTTTCGCACTTATTATATTTATGGCAGGTAAAAAGAGGTAGTGATGTTTATCATTAGATGACTGCATCGAGTGCATCGATGCATCGAGTCATTTCTATGAAAGAATCAAGGCGAAAGTAAAACAAAAGTTTAGATAGCAATATTTTTGTAATGTTTCTGAGGTAAAAGTAAAGAGCTATTGTTTAAATAATTATAAAGCCCATCTTATGACTAATCATATGGAAACTATGAAAAAATAAAAGGTACAATACCGAACCTTATCTTAGAAAAAAGCATTAGTAGGTAAGTATTTTTAAATGAAAAAATATTATTATAAGTTAAAGAATTAAGAAATGATTTCAAAAAAAAATATATACCTATATATTATTAAAAATATCGATGCTTTAGAATTTGAACATTTACCTAACCTATGCCAGGTAGAATGATTTATTGCTAGGACTGCCTCGCAAAATAAATACTACTTTAATCGTGTGAAATTCGCGTATTGAACACCGTCAGTGCAAATGCGAAAACTGTCATGCTGGTGGATGTTAGATAATATTGCAATTCAGTAAAATAAAATATGCAGAGGACCCTTCAAGTAGTTTTTGAAGGAGCTGCAGATCCCCCATAATAACAGAATTACCTATAAAATAAATCAAATTTGTTTAGAGTTAAACTAGAGGCATATTATTCTTTTGTATAAGTAAGTAGATACTACTTTTGTTAAACCAAATATTAAATATATTTAGCCAATTTCGTTTTTTCCCTTTCTCGTTTCCAAAAACATATCACGTATAAATACAATACTTTTTCACGTCGGATCCTTTTCATAGGCTAAAATATTCACAAAAAATGGAATAACAGGTAGCTATGATGTACAAGCAACCTCCCGTTTGAATAATGTTAGTTTTTTTTCATCATCACACGAGCAAAAATCATTTCTCCTCCTGAATTTCATACACATCATGAATACATTATTAGTTCTTACAATACTCACTACATTTTCTGTCGCATTATTCAAATTACGTTAGCCCGTGCTCTTATACGGTTTCTCACTCCTTTTAACGACGCTAATATTTTTCCCTGAACACATTTTTTATAAACTGCCAACATTGTCATGTCAGCTTTACATACTGCTAGATAATGATAGATTTTATAGATAAAATTTTACTTGGAACCGCTGAGCTTAATATTTTTCGACGCTGTTACGAATATTGGTTTTATGTCAAAAATTTTATAGTAGTCTCGTGCTTTTATGGAAATCTCTCACATACTCAACATTTCGAAATATCTCATCCCGCCAGGATTCTAACTGTAATAATATATAGGTGCGTTTCGAGACTCTGTAGTACATAATATATTGCAGTCTGCTTTACTTTCTCGGGCTATAATAGCCTGAAGGAAAACAGTTAGTCCCTGTCCTAGCTGGTCACATGATCGTGCGATTGCGATGATCGCATGAACACGGACGCTCTGTTCAAACATATACTTAACATTCTATGAACGTGTCCTAACTGGGCAGACGGACAGACGTAAAAATTCAATCGTCCGATGGGTGCCTTGTTTGATATGATCACTCGTCGCTTGTATTGCTCTGTTGTATCGATAATTAATACGACACCTACTTGCAACAAGTTCTTACTTACTAACATTCATATTTATTTGTGGACGCGCGATCATACGATGGCAGTTAGGACACACAATTTTTAATCCTGCGATCACAATTTTTTGTTTATGCGCTCATGCGATCATGCGCACGATCGTGCGATCACGCGACCAGCTAGCACAGGGCCTTAATATACGGTTTAACAATTAGGGACAGAGATTATGTATTGAGATTTTTCAATTTTTTTTTTTTATTTCCGTACTTCATGGTATTTTTTATATTTTTGTTGCATATTTAATTGATTTTATTTCATTTTCATAGAATTTTTAAGTTTGTTATATTTTTGACGATTTTTATTAGTTTTGTTTAATTCTTGACATCTTTTTATGACTATTTTTGAACCTGGATACCCGCAATATTGATTTTGGCATTATGAGGATTTGTTTCAATAGCTAAACTAGCCATTATTGTTTTATTATGATCTTGGATGATCTCATGTTTCTATAATCGATGCTTTTGTACAGTGTCGACAGACTGAAAATTCTTATGTTTACCTTACTTATATTCTACTGTAATTTGCTGATTCCATGAATTATAATTTTTATAATAAACTATTATTACTATAACACTGTACTTGTTTGTTTTTTGTTTCAATTTAATATGTTCTGTAAAAGCAACTTAGTTGCGTAGAATAAATAAATAAATAAATATATGAGAACCTAGGTAAAAATGCTTTTATATTATTTCTTTAAAGAACAAAAAAATATTTTTTACTACAGCAGAATTTATTTTCATCGGTGTTTATGTAAAATTATGTCTTGATTATTGTTTAAACACATTATTTAAAAATAAAAAAATTAAAAAAAAAACTAATTATTATGAAGTAGCTGTGTATTTTTAATCCCATTACGTACCCGTATAAATCTGTGAAATAAAACAAACATACAAAAAGGTTTAAACAAAGTCAAAACCAAAATACGCAAACAAGAACGTTACTTAATAATTATTATTTTTGCGAAGTAATTAAGTTACAAAAAAAACAACGGGTTTTGTTAACGTCGTCGCGACGCCAGCGGCTGCGGCGGGGCAAAGGAGGGTCACGTAGGAAAGAAGGTGATGAAATATCATCAAGGGCCATACAAAGATCTCCCTCCGCAATTTTGTTTTCCTCGTGGGAAAAAGTTAGTCGTCTGACCCTTTACGGTTAATTACCCTTTGACGACTACCACGAAAACTGCTAACAGGAATTTATGAGAAATGTGTCAAACTTTATAACTTGTCTTAATTAAGGGTAGGGGTGGGTATCGGGGCAAGTCCTTTGCGGTGCCAACTCTTTCATTAGTACTCGCTTTACATGTCCTCGCAACCCGCTTCTACCCCGCTAGCGCAATATGGAAGTTTCCACATTTATAAGTTTTCGGTTTTCCCCTGTGCTATATAAAACTGTCAATACAGCTCCGTGAAACACAACAAGACACAAAACTTTTATTCACCTTGTCTTGCTAATTAAAAACGAATATTTTTTAATTTATTTAATTATAAATTAAGTTAAATTAAATATTTCAAAATATGTGGAGCAAATTATTTGCGGAAGCACATTACAACATTTTATAATCTAAAACTTGAATGTTCTTCTTAATTGATTCACGAGTTGTCGTGTAGCTTTTGGTGGTATCTATCTGGAACCATCTGCCATGATGATGAACATTCAATATTTCTTGAGTAGGTAGGTCCAGATAATGCAATCCACCCCATATTATGTGTTAACCAGAGCCTTGTATGTTTATATCCATCACCATCTTTCTAAATCCTCCATCTCGCATATTTCCCTTACTCTCGTGTTTTTATAATTTACTTTCTGAAACTTTCAACACATTTTTGGTTCAGTGTTATCAGCCCTGGACTCAATACCGTACAGGGACTTATTTGAAACAATTTTTTAAATTTATTTTTATTATTCATTATTATTTCAGGATTTTTCCACATGATTTGTCCGGCCCATGCTTGGTTTGATTGCTTCGATCGAACTAGGGGGTCGGTTTCTTGCGGGTCTGGTTTGCTGCGGATTGGTCTCCTCCGGGCTAGCTTGCGGTGTTCCGGGGGGGGCCTTAAAGGCAGAATGTATATGTATCATCCACATGAAGATTCGAAACATAAGGATATTGAAAGAACCATTTTGATTTGTCCCATTATTTTTTCAGTCGTTAGATCAATATTCCCGCACAACCGCACTTTGTGGTTTTTGATTTTGGTAAACTGTTCCATGGAAACACTTTCCACAGATTGCTGCAATTAATTGGATATGCTGTATGCACTATATTGCAGATCCTACACAATATCAATGATTATTATTTCATCGTTTGTATAACAAACTAGATCCAACTTATCTTGTCCGTGAGTCAAGCATAAGGAGCACAAAAAGGATTACGTCTGTCTTCTATGCCATTCTGACAGATCCTGATGCTGCATTTGCATCGCACTCCCTCGTCTGGACCTTGCCTTCTCTGCATCTCGGTTCCCTGACTCGCGGCAACTACATACATATTATCTTCCACCACTCAGGCCTGTTTGTCGCTGTTTGTTCCCAGTCTGATTGCTTATTAGCACTCTTTAAAGCAGAATGTAGATTGTCCTTAAACCTCTTACGTTGAACTCCGTGATATCCTTTTTGTTCAATTCACTTGTTAAAGGATAATTTTGGGAATTACACTCCTAAGGAAGTTTTCCTTTGTATTTAGGTATACTTTATGCATCCCGTGCATTCTGGAAAATCAGCATCTCGTGCATTCTTTGAACTGAATGAGAAGGTCTTCAACAACCATGACCTTTGATAAACACCAGAGTATATAGATCTATAATCATTTGAACACTAAAATACGGTTGTGTAACTCGGGTGAACTATAGGCGCCACACAAAAAACCTTCATCAAAAATTCAGTATACCCTTGTTTCACAAAGAATAAAATTCAAATTACTTAGGTACTTAAAGAAGAAGAAGATGTCTAGTAAAATAAAATTGCGGGAAAAAAACTAAATGTTTTCATTCGTCTTGATAAAATGTCCCTAAATATTATGTTCCACCAAGTTGTTACGCTAGAAAAGACAAATTATCATAACTGTATAATATTGTTATCATTATTATTTACATCTGAAAAACTTCATGAAAAATATGTTTGAACAAATAACCTTTTTAATGCAGAAAACATTCAAATTTTTGAGATTTTATCATTGCTCTTAAATCTTTATGTCGTAATCTTAACTGTTCGCATGTAAATCAAATTTATTTTCTCCCTTTTTCGTCCCATCTTACTCGACTCAAATAAAAATGAATGATATGAGTTGGAAACGGAATCCAAAAAATAAGTAGCTTAAAAGATTTTTCAATTTAGTTTAATAGATTTATGTATAGTTTATTGAGTATTCTTTCTACTTGTTCGTTCATATGTCGTTTAGGAAGAACAAAAAAGAGAATAATACTACTGATAACAGAAGCAGTTTTCTATAATCTCTAAGAGAATTTATGTATATTAAAGATATTACATATTATTATTGTTTACTGAAGAAATATATATTAAATATATTACATATTATTACAGTTTGCTGAAACACACCGGATAAAATATTTTGTTTAGTGATTCCGTAAACATGTCATATTACCATAATGATAACTCGTGTTTTAATTTAACATCATACGTTTTTAAGAAATTCACAATTTCTCCGATATCTGATGTTTTGGATACTGTCCTTTTAACAACGACCGTCACGTTCAACCTTCTTGACAGAGCGATCAGGCAATCATAAACCAGTAGTGGATCAAATAATATTTAAAACAAATATTTAATACTATAGCTTTCCCGACAGACGTTGTTCTGTAGTCCTAACCAAAGGCGGTCCGTTCATATGTGCACTGCGCCCCCAGAAACATAAATACATAATTAATCCGATTGTTACGTTGCGTTGGCCCGTGGCAGGTAATCATTTCCATACTAACTTTAACATTATATTTTATATCATTTCTTTTCCATTTTTTTATTCAACTTTTTATTACTTATTCTGTTATCCGGAGTGGAGAAGAATGCAATAAATCAAACATCGAAAGAATCTGTTCAGCCGATCTCGAGTTATAAGTGTTCGCACTAACCCGACTTTCATTTATATTAGAGAGAACCCATAAAATATTTGTTTGAATGTAACAGTATTTAATGAAACAAGTTTTTTGAAAAACTACACGATGGTCCTTAAAATTGTAAAGCAAGATATAACCGGACCTTTGTAGCCATGCATGAGTATAGAAATCTATCAATAGATAGATATAAAATGATCATATTATTGTCATCAAAATCATAAAATCCGTAAGTACCTACCCATTTTCCATACGGAATCCAAGTGGAATAGAACCAACGTGTAATAATTTATCGTACCTAGTAGACATTACTTAAATACATGGTGAGCAGTGAGCAAGCATGTAATAATTTTATTGGCCCTCGCGAGGATATAAATAATATAACTCCACGAGCAGCCCGGGGCACTCGCCCGATAAATAAGTTAACTTATCCAATAATTTTTCACACATACAATAAATGCCACGAAAGCAAAACGATACAATTAGAGAAAAACAGAGAGTTATTAATAAATTTAGCCCACATCACCAACCCGAGGTTGCTGTTACCAGAAATAAACGACATATAGACTATTATTCTGAAATGAAAAACAGACGATTGAGTTGCGTGGTATCCAATTTTTATTGAGACTTTTGACATTTCTGTATTCTGAAAATGTTTTATCCAATACATTAGTTACGTAACTACTGGCAACCGATTAAGTTCTAAGCAAGAGCTTCTTGCGTTGAGTTGGAACGTGAATTTGAGAATACCAGTCATTTTATTGCAAAGCAATTTAATTGAAACAATTGATTTGTTTTTCCCCAAATGATTAAATAATTTTTGAAATAACAAATCAATTGTTTCATTTAAACTACTTTATTTAAATAATTCCACCAATAATGCATGTTCAATTCGTTTATTTCATATTTTTTTGTTTCGATGATGTTCAACATCACTTCTAAAATTTCCTCTATAACGCACTTTATCGGTAGACATCGTGTATATGGTGCCGTCTGATCAGTTAACCTATGTATAATAATATACATTATTTTACTAAGAGTATTTGTGTAGGTTTAAAAAAATAATGAAGTAATGGATCTGTCCAAAGCACAAAAAAGTTTTTTTTTTAATGGCGGTCCATCCAAAAAGAATGATAGAGCCATTGACACTAAATTGTGTGTCACGCAATTTTGAGTAAAATGAAAGTTTTAAACCATAAAGATGAGAAACCTCATACTGATTTTAGGTTAAGTTTTTATTTTCCATAACTGTTCAAGTGTTTCTAATGTTTTATATGTTTAATAAATTATCAGAATTCTAATGTTAAAGGCTTTAAAGCCGTAGAAATGTTGAATAAATAAATATCTCGAGCCTATTTCATATTTTACAAAACAATTAACTTACTTCATATCATATCATTAATTTTTTGATGAATTGCTATTTTTATTAAAAAAACAAAGAAGCACGAAACATTAGTTTGATAAAAAGTGCCGTCTACGAAAAAAAAAATAGTCCAGATAGAGAGGGAACATTTGTCACTAGCTATTTAGCTAGTGAAGTCTTTCATAACATGATCGAAAGTTTTCAATGCTTCCCATTTTTTTTTTTTTTTTATAAAATGAATCTGTGCTCACTCAAAGTGAACACAAATACACTCCTTGACTCTTTCACAGTAAGCTACTTAAAGCTTGTGTCGTGAAAGAGGAAGATGGTCGGCACCTGGGATCGAACCACGACGTCCGCAGTACGAAAGCCGGCGTTGTAACCGCTGGGTCACCAACCACTTCTATTCCATTTTACTACTGCAATTCGCCAATCTTTACCTAATAAAACATACTCGTTATTTTATTGTTTTTATTCAATTATTTATGTATTTTTGTTAAAAGTAAACAATGAAAAGGTGGAGGAGTTCGTTTATTGCAGTTTTAAATATGTTTTTTATTGTTTGGTAATTTATGTAATGGGTTTTGGATATACAAAAAAAAATAACACAACAATAATAATTACGCATAATTTCCCTCTCACAGACGCGTTTGTGATAATTTATGGCTCAACACAGCGAGGCAAATACGGAATAGCAGCGAGTCTAGTAAACAGTGAAGCTTTATATCCCTCGAGGTTTGCGGTCTACAACCCCTGATAGAAGGTGATTTATAATACATTTTATTATCCGCAAAACCACGGTACTGAAATCGTGAAAATTCAAGCGTAAAAGTGAAGAACAATGATATACGACGCTCTGTGCTTAATAGGGGCTCTTCGTCTTGTACAAGGGTTGAAAGTCGAACCAACATTTATTTATTACCATCTTATAGTACATAGGTATGTATTAACAAATGAATTATCGATATTCTAAGTAGATTGACAGGTCCTTTCTCATTTCTCTTACCCTTTTTTGAGTAATTACAAACCATTCTTCTTTTCTCATTTTAGAACTAAATTTAAATGATTGCATTTTTCAAATTAATATGGGGTGATGTGATTGGAATGGAAACCGAGAATTTTGTTAAAAGAACAAGAAGTGTTAGTTGCATTTATTACTAGAACTAACACTCATAGATTTAAATGATGGCACTGCCCGAGTGCCGTATCATTCTACGAGTACAAGGGACAACTCATTGCTGATCTATAAAAATAACAACCTTCTTGTGGATATCCAATGGGCTTTTTACATAATAAAACGACGGTGAGCTGACAATACCTGCTATCTGACAATTTTTGGGAAATGCGTTTTTTGGTTCCATTCGATTCTAAATCGAATTCCGCACATTCTGACATTATCAGATAAGTGAAAAAATGATTAAAACCTAGTGTTTTTTAATAAAAACAATAGCTGCCATATGGGCAGCTAATAAAAAGCATGACAATACCTGCTGTCAGTTCTCCTTGCAAATATATAGGGAAAAAGGCGTTCATTTTTCGTTCATTTAATTTTAGGCATTAAATGAAGCATCAGGTCACTATAATAAAGGAATTGGATATATTGAATATCGATGTTTACAAGGAAAACATAAAATCTGTCTATGATAAAAGTTCATTGACGTATTTCATGAATACCGTATGAAAATATTTTCACTGAAAAAATACTGATAATTATTTTGTAAGTAAAGTATGAAAATAATAACGCAAACGATGATTTTTGATTATGACACATAGGATACAATATTCCAGTTGATCTGGACACAAGATAGAACTAGAGAATTATAATTATAATCATCAATTCGTTTTTAATGGATTTACAAGCTGATTAGTCGACACCAACATCGAATGCCACAAAAATTTCGTCCACAATAATTAAATATGTGAATTGAAATTTTATTAATGATTACGAAAGAAGAATATAAAACAAGAAACAATAATTCTTGACAGAAATACATTTGTATAAAATAATATTCAACTTCATTTAAACTAACTGAAACGATTGGTAGCCTAGAGCTTCCGGGGCCAACTTTCTTACTGTACCGTATTAGAGGTCGTGGGTACAATCGCAGGTGCCATAAAAAAGGTAAACGAAAGTCACATATAAGTTTTGAACAAGATGAAGTAATGAGTTTCTGTTATTCAGCATGTGGTCAACGGAGTAAGAGGACGTTCCAACGAAATACCTACCCTCGTATCTTCATCAGAAATGTGAGATCATGCAATAAACTACCTCACTTCCTTAGTTAGGTTATTGAATATATTTAAAACACTCGGTAACACGCAAAGCGGTGAGACCTCGACCGAGGTGTATTATTTTAAATATCTTCATAAATATCTCAAGTATCTACTCCACCTTTTACGATATCCTTCACACCATTCAATCACAAAATTTCATGCAAAAAAATTAGATTTTTGGGAAAATTTAGATGGGTTTAATGACAATTTTCTATATCGGCGGTGAAGCCCTTATAGAGGCGTGTTACCGTGGTACACAGTTGTACACAATGGCGGTAACAGTCGTAATGTTGACATTGTGGTGAGCGGTTCTAGGACGATTTTTTTAAATATTGTAAATGTTATTATTTATTACTAACTTGAAGAAATTGCAGATTTTTTAAAATAAAAATAAATTTATGTGAATGTGGTAATATTCAAATAATACTGACATTTTATAAGCAAACATTATATTCATTGGAAAAAAAACTGTGAAAAGTGATTTCTAAAATGTAATCGGGCACTCGTAATACATTGTTTTAAATAAAAAAAAAATAACTATTTTCTATACATAGGGGTTATTATAGTCGGCGGAACTTGTTGACTGAGGCAATTTTTTCTAGTCAACCGGTCCCGTCCAATCTGAGACAGGCCAACCCCTGAGTAGAAATTTCAAGTAAAAAACACATTGAAATTTCTGACTCATCCGGGAACCGAATCCGGGACCTCTTGCTCTTAGGTCGAACCCTTTGCCACTAGGCTACCGAGGTCGCTATTGCCTTAATAGGTAAATAATTTTCGATGGACTAAATATGGGTAAATCCTGGAGAAGCAATTTGTGGATGCATTAATATTTCTAAACATACAATGTCAAAAAGATAAAAGATCAATAAAAGATAATCGCTGGTGCCAAACATCATAAAATCATGTCGCGCCGAAACAATACACGTCTCCTTTACCTGACACCGGCCCCGGAGACTAGTGTAATAAATGACGGGGACTCACATACAAGGCGTGTTACGAAGGTAGCTAACTGTTTGTCACACAGATAGGGTGTAATATTTATTGAAATTTCGACAAATTATAGATATGTACACAAAACTGTTGCATCTTATTTTAAAGTAGACACTTCAAGCTATAAATTGGTATAAAATAATTGCACTATATACTCTGCAAATGACAAATAGAAGCATTAATAAAAAGTCGAGGATTCACAGACATTGCGTGTTATCGCGGTCTTTTCTGAACGCGTGTTACCAAGTGTTAATAGGCACTTATACACAGTTCACTTTTGGAGTCTTTTAGCAAACTGTAATTTGTTGACCTAACTCTTTGAGCGTTTCTCATATTGCCTATACCTATAGTTGTGACAGTCAGAATTCTTCTTCGCCTTGTCGTGTCTTATGCATGTGTATATTATGTATTCTTTTTAAAAAAATCAAAATAAAATGGGATATTGTAAATATATAAGCAAATTTCAGGATTTCCCAAACATATTTACTGGTTAATGTAATGGTTTTCAATGTGCTGAAGGACTCTCTGAAAAAGTCTCTTTGACTTAAATTTGCCATTGCTCGAATTGCTCTTTTTGTGTTATAAATATCAGACCTTGTAATAGAAAGACAACTCGTCCGAAGTAAGTGTTAGGATTAAAGAAACTGACTCTTGTCACAAGGTCTACAATTGTGTCCAGCTTGATCGATTACCCGGAGCACTATTATATTGCAAAAAAAACTTCCTTTAGATTTAAATTCAAATGATTGTACAACTCATTGAATAATGTAATGACAAATGCATTTTTTAATTCTGCTTTTATGCATAAAATCGATGTATTTAAAAAGTAATGTGATTTAAGAGAGTTGAATTGATAAAAAATTGAAGTTTTATATAGGATTATTAATAACAATAGCTGCTAAGTGACCATTTTTCAGAAAGCAATATCAGCTATGTGCAGTATCCAGTATTTACAGTAATATTTATTACAAAATAGCAATTCAGATGTTCAAGTACACTAATTTAAGAATATTTGCATCATTACATTTTCGAAAAGTTGAGAAATGCGTATTCCAGGAAGTTTTTTGTCTCTCCTGAAAAATTTGCTAAAGTGGACTTAGCAGGTATTGTCAGCTCACCGTCGATAAGTATCATTAGTGGGTATGTATAAGTTTACATAAAAGTGCATTTGTTTAGGTTTTTTGTAGGTATTTTTTTATTTCCAAAACATACTAATATAATAATATATTCTTGTGTACAATGTATAAATTCAGATAAACATAATGGAATTTATCACCCCACTGGACAAAAGCCCGTGGTGAGGTGATACCAAGTATTTATTTTTTCTTGTTTTGTTTGGGTTCTGTTTTATTATACTGCGGATTAGTTTTTATTTCGAGTAATTTGGTGTATTATGATTAACTACTATTTACTGTAGTTTTGTGCAAGTAGACCTATACATTAACGAGACATAAAGACGAGCAAACGGTGTACAACAAAAACAAATACACACAAAAAAACAGCAAAGTGCTAACAACATTTGAAGTGGTTGGTGGCACAGCGGTTACAACGCCGGCTTTCGTACTGCGGACGTCGTGGTTCGATCCCAGGTGCCAGATTATTATGTACAGATTCATTTATATAAAAAAAAAAAAAAAACATACTCAACCTACCTTCTTAGTCGCAGTCCTCTCCCATCATTCAATGTAATACACGCGTCAACGCCAATTCCGAAGCTTCCCTTCCACACTGCATCAGCCAAATAATTGCTCCATGTTTGAGTTTCCCACATTTAACAAAGCTGAGATATCAAGTATGACCTAATTATACAGTCTAGGACCTAGGAAAGAGAAGTGCTTCTCTATTTTCTTATCCAGATTAATACGCTCTTTAGTCTTTATTATTAGAACTGCCAAATGATCAAAAAACAGTAGTAGACTTCAAAGTTTGAGCAAATAGTGCATTACAAAATTTGAGCTAATAGTGTATACGAAAAGAGAAAGTAGTAAAGGAAATATAAATAATACAAGACATGTCCCAATCAGAATTGTTTCTGATATCTTGGAGTTGAGATTAGCAGAAAAGGAGATCTTTACAACGAAACCCCCAAACAGAAGACTGCAGCTATATATCCGATTACCTTAGAAATTCAAAGTGGAGGAACAAACACGACATGGAGACAGAAAGTAAAATGAATATATATATATACAAAACATGTGTTAGACCAATAGCCGCACTTATGGCATTGAGGCACGGGCTGATACTATCAGAACAAAATCTCGGCTACGAACTTCATAAATGAAAACTCTCCGATTTATTACTGGAAACATGCTGCGTGACCGTATGAGAAATATTGAAATCCGATAAGTTGTAATACGGGAGACCAAGTAACATAGGCAGACAACGAAGACGATTCTGGAATTAACATGACGTTAACAGAATGTCATAGGATAGACTTCCACGTAAAGCTTTCAAGGAAACCCCGAAGGACGCAGACTCCCAGGCAGACCCCTAAGTGCCCTCCCATCAAGGGCGGATCCAGCCTTGGCACCATCAGGGGGGGGTCACAAAGTAAAAAATTTGGTATCTGGAAATTACACTTTTCCTAAAAAAAAATAAAAAAAAAGGTCATTTTCAAAATTTGGTATCTGGAAACTACACTTTTCCTAAAAAAAAAAAAAAATCATTTCCGAAATTTGTTATATGGTACTTTTGCTCCAGGGGGGGGTCATGGCCCACGGAAATTATAATTATGCTAGCAAAATAAAGATTTTATTAATAAATATCACTGCCCTACTTCAGATTACATAGCCTAGGGGGGGGTCATGTCCCCCGTGACCCCTCCCCTGGATCCGCCGTTGCCTCCCATACCCCTGGATGTTTCAGGAACCTAACAATATAGTTCTTATTTCATGCAGACTTATAAACCAAAACAATTTTTTTGGGAGATGACAGAACAGTGCAAGGCTTCATATAGAAGTCTGAGGGACTTCATCTGACGCGACACGAAAAAGAGAAGAAAGCCTTGTATAATAATGTTTTTAAGATAAAATTAAAAAATTTAATGATCATCAATTCTAATTGACGAGGAGAATAGAAGAACGTGGGTTGCGGAGATTTGTATTTATTCTGACTTTAAACAACCGTATGATTTTTCCTTATCTACACTATTACTAAACCAGTCTACAAGAAAGCGAGCATTTGTGGAAACATTTTAATGAAATACTACATAGTTGTTGAAACATCCGCGGAACTCTGCAAAATAATAAAATTTCCATGAGACACCGAATAACGCGGATAACGCCAGCATTCCACTCTTTCAAATTACTTCATTAAATTTTCAGGTGTGGTGCGTGAGATAAGTGATCGTCCAAATTGTAGACCCGGCTGTGTGGCTCGCCGTCCTTTCCGCCCGCATTTAAAATCAAAGATGTTAACCTAACCAATAAAAACTTTGTTATGATAATAATGTGTCAAAGATAAGAGAAAAGACAGGTTTTAACCTTAAAAATAAGTGTCAAAGACAACCCAACTTTTCTAGTGGGACAGCTAATTACAAAAATGTGTACCTAGGTACTAAGCTATATCCAAAACCAAAATTAAAGACATTTGTTAATATCTGTACAAGGAAAAAAATACACGTATACCCATTGCATTCAAGTGTCAAAAATGGCGTGAATCACTCAAGTATTGAAAATTCTTCTACAATACTGTTTTATAAAAGAAAAGATTTTACGAAGCTCCGCACGTTAACTTCAATCGTTATATCAAGGAACGAAATTTTGGTCATTTTTATTTTCTTATATATTAATTTATTCATTCTGTAGATTCTAAGTATAATGACAACTTACAAAAATTAACATAAAAATACATCACATAATCAAAATACAGAGGGCGAGCTTACCACAACGAAGTTGCTGGAGTTGAATTTCTCATCGCTTCAAATTTTAAAGATAGTCCAGTCTAATAGGTTATTATTGGCAAAGTCAAATGTGCTTTTTTTAAGGGGATGTTTTGCGGTCCGACCTGTAGTGATCTATTGTGCTTCCCCTACTTGCTAATGGTGTTTCCCAATTAGAGCTTCCCCACTAATCCCAGACGCTTCAGGTGCTTTCTAATGCATTTTATCCTCATCACGCCGTATACTAAATTTCAAAGGAGTCTTCTTATTTTCAATAAACCGCCTGTCCACTGCTGGATACAGGCTCCAGGATACAGGTATAACATTACTCGGATTAAATACTTTCCAATTTATTTGAGTTCTGACCTAGTCTTTGAGAATGGAATCGATTTACATCATTCAGGATCGATCTCGCCTTTTACACAATTTCTTTGAGCTTCGTACTTTCTCAAAATAATGTTTTACCATTTAGCACACATATCCGACATGCCTTATCCATCTCGACCGACAGGCTTTGCATTTTAAATGAATTAACAAATAATCGTATCACTAGAAAATACTTCTGTTCAAAAGAAGGGACATTCACTCAGAAGAAAACAAATCCTCCGTTTACCTTCTTGTTTTTTCAATAGGTATACATAATATTGCGAAACATGCCTTTGTTTTGTATGAATTGAGGAAAGATATAATAACTTATTCTATAATCCCTGGTAGATTAGATTCCTTTGCTAAAACACATTCATTAATTTTATCTGACCGAGTAGATAATATTAAAGATGTTTCAGTTGAGCTGAAAGAAGACTACACTAATTCTAGCCTCATTATCGAAAGCTTTTCGTTTGAGAAAATTTTCTAATGAAATTGTTCAATGAAGCTTTGAAGGATATCGTCGCTGACTAAATTAGTTTTTCCTTCAGAAACTTCGGTAATTAATATGTTTTTTATAATATTTGTATTATTCTCATAACATACAAAATCCTCTCATAGTATGATTCGATAAATATGGAAGTTAAAAAGTTAAATCTGATCTTTTGAATTATTCGGTATTCATAAAATATGGATCAAAACGAGTATAAGCTGACAACATGTAGAGTAACCTGCTAAAGTCTTTGATATTTTTTTTTAACATTATTATACAGAAAGTAAATAAACATCATACATTATAATATAGTGCATATACCAGTATGAAGTAAGTACCTATATACATTTTTATAGCTTATAAGAGATGAAAACACGCTAAGATATGTCTATTTACACATATGGTTATTTATGACAAGAAACCCAAACATAAAATATGTATGTATCCAATCCAATCCAAACTCCCTTAAGACCCCACTTAGGGGCATAGGGAGGCAACAAGAGCTCTCCAATGCGCTCGATCTTGCGCAACGTTAATGACCTCCTCCCTGTATCGTTATTAGTAAAGTTATCCTACATCTACACAAAAAATAAGTTAGTATTCTAGATGTTTTATTGATTGACTCTTATCTCATCAAAGTTTTCAATTACTATTTTCAGCTATCGAATTGAAAGTCTGGTAAAAAAAGGTCAACTCTTAACGGAAAAAAACTCGATAACATATTGTGTTTTACTCGAAAATGAAAATTTGTCTTTAGACATAATCGTCAGTATTTTCGAGTATTCCGAATTTCACCGCATTTCTTCGTTCATCATTGCATTTCACTCACCTTAAAATTCAATCAAATGTTTCACTGTAACCGTGCATTTATTGCACAAGAAAAAATTTACCAAATATATTCTTCTTGAATAAATATAATAAACAAGTAGAAGTTTCGCCGAAACATTGAGTTATTATTTATTTAAGCGGCTGAAATGGGAAATGAAGAAATTTGAATTTGCAAATAAACCGAAAGCCGATTAAATAAAAGATGAAACAGCTTCGGTATCTCTTTCTCTCTCTGCACCAACACACCCCTCTCTCATTTCCATGTAAACGTGTTGATTGTTTGTTTTTATTCCGGTGTCTTATACACATCTCCTTTACATTACAGGCTCCCTCTTCGTTGGTTGAATACTTCGTGTACGTGATGTTTCACTTCATAACTTGTTCCTACGTGGTGTCACCGACCTAGAAGAGTCAACTGTGTTTTCAAGTAAAAACTGGTTGAGTTTGTACAGTTACCGACTTGCTGTAACTGTAGGTTCGAGAACAAGGAATTTCAAAAGTCAAAATACAATTTATTACATGTTTAGATTTCTTTTTAGTATCGTGTAAAGAATACAAAAGAAACGACTGATGTGAAAATATTGTGAGAAACCAATACTGGAAATACTAAAGATATTTTGAGAGAAATGTTGGATTTTTTCGAAAGAAAGATACGAAGAATTGGTGGACCCTTGAAAGAAGAAGAGCAAAGGCGCACTCAGCGCTACGTAATGATGAGCTGTACAAAATATACAGACTCCCAAAACATCTCCTCGTATATCAAGCTGTTTGGATTGAGTAGGGTTGAATATGTACAGAAGATACTCGACTCGCGGGTCACTTAACGCATCATTACTGGACAGTGGACACCCGGGTGGAAAGAGATTGGTTGGAAGACCAAGGCTGAGGTGGGAAGAAAGAAGGGAAGAGGGATGCTGCACAACTGCTAGAAACGACCAACCGGGAGACGGCGGCCAGGGATCGGAACTCTTAGAGGGAGAAGATGGCGAAGGCCAAAGTTCAGTATGGGCTGTAGCGCCATCGGAGTGAGTGAGCGGAGAGGAAACACCAGATTCGAAAAAAGAGCGAAAGGAAATTCATAACTGTACATACTGATCATTTTCGTGTTTTGCGTATTCCAATAATACTCAAAGTTATCCTAGTTAACTCAAATTTTGACATGGAATCGGGTCATCGGGTATCGTGATAGAAATATAGGTAGGTACACGAACAAGGAAAACAATGTCGTCTGTTTATTCGAAGCAAAACTGAATATGTGGCAGGAGGCATTGACAATGCACATTAAGCGTATTGGAGAGTTCTTGTTATTTTCAAATACCCTTTAGTTGATTCATTGAAGAGTATGGTAAAGGTGCTAAAGTGAGATCACGATAACCAAAACCCTGAATGCCGACGAACGGAATGTGTAATTGTATAATCAAGACAATAATAATTGTGAGAACAAAGAGACAGTTTCAATAATTGAGAGGAATACAGTTACATTGAGATAATTCTAAACAAAGACAATATAAAAACAAACGTTACGATGAAACTTGTGAATACCTTTAGTTTATTATTTATTCTATATCTACGCATTGTTTGATAGCTTTTTCCTGGAAGCCTGCAACAAATGAAACTCAAGTACCTAGGTAGGTAATTTTGTAAGAAGCTACTTGATACGATCTCATATAAGTTAATACTACTCTTGTTTAGCTAAAATATCTAATGGAAAGAAAAAATGTAAATAAAGTGAGTATTAGCAAGAAGAAGGCCAGGGTACACTTTAATGAGGGTTTGCGGTATTTCCCCTTACACATTTTGAGTTAATGTCTTGTAACATATTTATTTATATTACCGAACAAACCATTATTCCTATCGTTTCGCATTGACAAAACTTATCTTTGGAACGAAAGCGAACAAATTTATACTGATTTTATTCCAGTCGTTGTTATCTACATACCTCTAACTGCTCTTGTTTATCTTATAGTTACTTTCGTCCTATACTTTTCCTTTTAATGCGAAGTGAGTTTTAACTTTTTAAATTTATTTTTGATTTAAAACTGTGATATTATATGTAGGTACCTACACTTGTACATTATTATTTTCTTCTTCTTCTTTAAGTGCCACTCCATCTGTGTCTGTGGCCTCTGCACACAAAACCACTATCTACCTCAGATTATTTAGCCACTAGGCTCTTTTACGGCCTATACCTCGCCTGCCCTCTTTATTTCCTTACACAATTAATTATTGTATTGTATATTTATCATTGCGTAAGATGTGGTCAAAGTACGTGACTTTTCGTCTTTTGACAGTGGTCAGCAGCTCTTTCTCATTATTCATAATTCTCAAGACCACCTCGTTGGTTACCTACGCGATTCCTCTACGAAATGTGGAGCATTATTATATTTTATTGATTGATCTCGGTAGCTCAGTTCCAAGAGAAGAATAAGCAAGCTCAGTATCAATTACCGGTCGTGACAAATTTTAGGATTTCTACCCAGTCTTAAGTTTGACTAAAAAAAATGCTTTGGAAACCATTCTGTTGAAATTTTGTCCAGGATATTAACATGGCGAGAAATTTGACCGATACCGTGTTAGATCATCGAGGTCGGGTTGACCCGATACAATATCTGAGATGAATCTGTTTTACTGATATTTGAATAGAAAAGTGTTTGAATAGAAAGTTGATATATTCGCTTAGTCCAGAATGAATTTAAAATGAAAATAAATACGAATTAAAAAAAAAACACACATTTGCACTACATATCACAAAACTCAATTGAACCTCGAAAACTTTCTTCAAACTCACATTGATAAGGCAGAGTGAGTTAAATGAAAGCGCTCTAGATTCAATTTAATTTTGTGAATATTGCACTGTGTTTTATTTTACTCATAATTAATACGAGTAATTGAAATAAAAACCGTAATATAATATATTTTAGTATTGAAATAAAAACCATAATATAATATATTTTCATACCTCGTTGAAAAAATACTATCATTCTATATCTGGTAAAACATATGAAGTAAAAACTTACTAAAATAATCTGTTTACTAATTTCGTTGCCTATCCTTAGAGGTACTTACTTGGGATTGTTTTGATAATATTTCGATCTACTTACACAAGGGTGAAATTGTTGTTGTGATATCAAATGTTAATTTATGTAAATCTTTCGCCGCCCTCTCTCTACAAATGTCATGGTGAGCTGGGCCGACGCAGTGGTCCCGGACCTACGATAGTGAAGTATGCAAATCCTTTAAAAGGATTTTTATCAGCAGACCAATGTAGGCGTGAAGGAGAATCCTCATCTCATTTTAGTTCGCAATAAATTATTCTATTCAAGATTGTATAGGAAAAGATTTATTCGTATTTTTTTAGAAATGTTTGTAAGCATTAGAGAAACTTACTGTAGCAGACTTGCTCTAATATACAAACAGCATCAGGCATGACGACATCGAATGCCAATAAGTGTATTCTATGAAAATAAATCGTAGAGAAAAGTTATACAGCCAGGATTGGCTTCGGGATAAAAATTCAATTTTATGGTTTTAAACTATAATATTTTATAATTTGACTTTTTTTTAAATTATTTTTTATTTTATTTATTGTGTGAAAATTTAGATTAAAGCGCCATTGACACCATATACCTATATAAAGGTAAGATTGTTGAATTGCTGGTTGACAGAGGTGTGGTTGAGATTGAGAAGTATGTGAGTTTGGTGTGATTGGTTGGTGTGATTGTGTAGAGTCTGTGCGCAAGTTTGCATGCAAGATGTTGTATCCTGTGCCTGATCAAATTTGTAATATTCTGGATCTTTTTCTTCTGATGACCTTCTTGTGATTTATGTTGTTGGCTTATTTACATGTTTATTTAGTTGTTTATTTTATGATTGCTTACATCTTATCACCATGACTTGAGCTTATGAAGCGGCGAACATAGATTAAACTTGTAATTGAGGACTTCATCAAATTCCAATTTATTTTGACTTTAATTAATATTTGTGTCTCGTTTGCATAGTAAATATTCTTTTTTATTCTTTTTTCCGTTGTTGATGGGTGAATGCTGCTGCTGTATAATGTTATTTTTATTACCGAAACTGTCGTTTATCTGTGTGACTTTCTTGTTTGTTTGCTTTGTTGTGTGTATAGCGTCTGTTGGCAAATTCTTTTTCTGTATATTGACTTCTGGCTTCTTATTGATTTATGTACCTATAATTAATATTTGTTTATCTGACTTTTGATTATATCTTATGTGTTTGTTACCACTTGATTGAATGTTTTTCATTCTTTATTCAATATTTTATGTTTTAATGTTTTTCATTAGTTTATTTAATTGTCAACCTCAATACAGGCTATGACTAGTGAGGTGGCAAAACAAAACCACTTTTGTATATTCTTTGTATGCTTTTATTTTGTTTCATTGTAAATGTTATAAAAATGAATAAACTTATTTATATATATATATATACAGCGAGACCCTCGATAATTTTCAATTCTCCAAACAAACAAAACAATGAAATTTGTAAGAAAATTGGAAATATTTATGAATAAAAATGAAGTTTCGTGTAGGTACATAAAATCAAAATGTATTCAATAGAAAGTCTGCTTTTAATGTAGTTTTTTTATATCACAAAATCCCCTAAACGATTTAAAATTATTTTATAAAACATCGAACGTTGTTGTCTGGTACCAAAGAGGATATTTTTCAATGGCTTAACAACAAAACAATTTGCATATTTTATAAACCGTAACTAAGGTTTTATTAAAATTCTGCTAAATTCAAACAAAGAATGTATTAAGAATGGAAATAGTATACGTAAACCGGGGAACTTCCCTGGGCGAGAGAGAGTTTGGTTTCCTAAACTACGATAATTAATTATTTGCGAATAAGGCGTTGGATATTGTTTTTTTATACAAAATACCCTAATATTTAAGATTTTTTTCAAAAGGCACAAGTAGGTATCATATAAGATTACTCGATCCAACAAACTCACACCCTTTTCAATTATTATTATCCAATTTAAGCCCCCGAAGATGTAAATTTTATTCAAATTTTCGGAACCTGGTTTTATTCGAAGCTGGGCTGCCACTATGCTATTATCATAATAATATTATTATACAACCTTCAATATTGTATGAGCTTTCATAATAACAAGGTAATTACGTTGGGGAAAAATGCGGTACAAATATTGCCCAAATATTATTATCTCTAACTGACTTTGTAATCTTAGACGTAAAAATAATTACGTTTTCATTTAAACGAAACAATATAAGTTGAATTCAGATTCAGGAATCACACAATTGCACATTTAATAAGTTAAGTTTTTATGTGTTAAAATCACACTCAATAAGTTCAATTTTTGAGCATCAACATTTGTTAAAAAAAATCAAAACTTTTCTTTACAAAGGTGTAACTACAGACGACGGCGGCAATTTTTTCTAGTCAATCAGGCCGGTCTAATCTGAGGCTGATAAGCCCCGGGTAGATTTTTTTCCAAGTGAAGAACACTATAAAAATTGGGTAATCGAAACTGATAAAGTCAGCGTCAACAGGACAAAGCTACCGAGGTCGGCTATTTCAATAAACTTTATACCGATATAGTGACATTTCATTGATTATTTTTCGAGAAATCAAGTTGTTGATTTTGGTTTCTTCTTCCCTCTCTTGATTCTAGCCGTTGGTGTTGGTTTTGTTGAAGTTAAACTCTTTGAATTTTTCTCTGGAACTCTTGCGTTGGATAACCATTCCAAAACCACCTTCATATACTCATTTTTCATTCGGATTCATTCTTAAAATAATTTCTCACTTTATAATAGTTCAAATTCAATAATTTTACAGCAAGTTCAATATGATACCACCAATAACACATAGAAGATGATGAGCCAAAATCAATTCAGGGAGCGAATAGCTGTGTCAAAACGCAGATGTGACAACATATAAAAATATTATCTCCCTCCATAACAATTTCGTAATGATCGAATATTATCATCTTAGGTACAAATCTGTACAAAATGTCTTCACATACTTGATAATCATGGGACTTTTTAAGTTCTACTACACTGCCATCTCTTGAAAATAAGTAAAAGTTAGACATTAAACAATTAATAATGCAATAGCTTATTATCTTAATTAAACTCTGTGGTTTATTGAATTAACATTAATTTAAATAATCGTCAACTGGGATAACCGGAAGCAGCATACAACGCCGTTACATACTATCAAAGATTATTTTTTCACATTTATCAGAAATATTTCGGCATAGTTATTCATTATTATTCTTTTTTATTCATTACTAGCTTTCCCGACAGACGTTGTCCTGTGGTTCTAGCCCGAAGTGGCCCGTTAATATGTACATGATGTGCACTGCGCCCTCGTTAAACAATACAAAATTAATTCGATTGAGATAAGCTAATAAAATATTAACATTAAACTGGAGTTGAAGTGGTTGGTGACCCAGCGGTTACAACGTCGGCTTTCGTACTGCGGACGTCGTGGTTCGATCCCAGGTGCCGACCATCTTCCTCTTTCACGACGCAAGCTTTCAGTAGCTTACTGTGAAAGAGTCAAGGAGTGTATTTGTGTTCACTTTGAGTGAGCACAGATTCATTAAAAAAAAAAAAAAAAACTATTCTGAAACAACTTGAGAAAAATGCGCTCGCGCACACACCCTACCTCGCCGATAATATTGTTGACTTTGTATGAAAATAAAGCTAAAACTATCGAAACGGTGCGGTGGAGTAAGTGGGACGGGCTACTGTAAGAGCGTATGCGAGAATGAGAGGGAACTACCCGCAATGTCGTGGGTGTGTCCCAGTAACCTTTCCATTCAAACTTAATTATTGTATTTTTACATCATTTGTTATCCATTTTTTTTACTTTTTATTGGTTATTCTGTTATCCGGAGCGGAGAAGAATCCAATAAATCAAACATCAGAAGAATCTGTTGAGCCGATCTCATGCCTCTCGGTTAGACAGCCATTTGATTAATGATCATGTTATATAAATTGCCAAATTTCTTCAAAATTTGCCAAAGACAGCATTTTCAAATTATATTCAATAAATCCAGAAAGAACAGAGATTAATTTTCTAGAAAGCTCATATAGCTAATGACACGTACGTGGAGTTTTCAAACTCATTTCCAAATGTAGTAAGACTTCTCTCATTACCATCAGATTAAAAGGTTGTTTGTACAAAATGAGAGTCTTTGTCGTTTTATTTTAATGCTGCGAAAATTACAGCGTTAAGCCCGTAATAAAACATTAAGACTTAATTTCAAGGTGAAGAAGTAGTGTTGGGTAAGATCTTCTTATCAAAATTTGTACGAAGAGAAAATGTGCAAAAAATGCTGAGTCGTGGTTTTTGAGTTTTTTAATTAAGATTTCTCTACTTTCAAATTAACTTTTGTCGTAACAACTACGAAATTACATATTAGAGTAGTACCGTGAACTTCTCAGAGCCGCGTATTAGTCATTTCAAAAGCGTACTTATCGAGCATTTCATTTTAATTTATTTACTTAATCATTTTAAATTTCTAAGGCTATAAAGCATTTTACGTAATATGATTTTTATAAATAATACACAATAGATTGCCAACTCTTACGAAAAACGCTAACTTAAACTAGGTATATATGAAGTTGTTCAAAAATCAAAGAGTAGGGCATGAGCTACGTTAGCGCCATGGTACAAGCCGATAGCGTGGCATCGATGTGTTGACAGATAACATAAATGGAGGAAACCTTTTAAGATAAAAACATATATGGAGTGATGACGTATAAAGCTCGGTACTCACTTGCGCCGCGAACATGTATCGTTTCATCAATTTTATCAAAAGGATGCATGTGTTCCGCTCACGTTCGCTTTTCGAATCACGTATACTTACACAGTATGCGAGGGTTTTCTTCGTCTTCGGGACATTCTTAACACATGTCCCAGCCAAGTCCATCTCCTCCACATAATGGTAGAAGTGATGGGCTCACGCTGGGTGCGCCGACGTATAGCGTCGTTCGTGATGCGGTGGTACCATCTTATACCCAAAATTCTCCTGAGGCACTTCGTTTCGAATGCAGATATTTTTTGTGCCTGGGCTAAAGCCCAGACTAAAGTCAGGTGCCAGGACTCACACCCATACAGGAGAATGGGCAACACACACGCATCAAATAGTTTACATTTCGTCTCGACACTAAACGCCGACGCCTTCCATATTTTGGTCATGTTGTTAAAGGCGCCACGTGCCATACCGATACGTATCGGGAGCTCAGCCCCGAGGTCACCAGTGGTGGTAATGGTTGCTCCCAGGTACTTAAACTTATCCACCCGAGAGACCTGGTGACCATCGATGGTTATAGGCAGTTGTTTATTGGGGCAGGCATTACTCGCCATGAGCTCCGTTTTACTGGCATTGACTCGAAGGCCAAACATGCAGTAGGTAAATCTGGAATTAGGGGACGTGGCTCGGCCTTAGAGCATCTGCCGGCTATATCTAGAATTATGAAAGTGACTCTTAATCAAGTTTGTTATGTTTCTGTTACTCTTTCTATTATTTTTTGTCTTGATGCCTTAATATTCGGAATTCTTCATGAATGGATGCTTTCATTAAACGATGTCAAATATTCAGACGGCAACATTCTGAATAACGCCGAATATTAAGACAAACGCTGAATCTAAAGAAATGCAGAAAAAATGCAAATAAAAAATGCAGATTGAGTTCACTCACGTTTTGTGAATTATGTAATCATCTTATAGATCCGTTTTTACTTATTTTGATTTTAAATAAAACATTGTTTTATTTAAAATCAAAATAATTTCAACATGGGATTTCACAGTGTTACCGCCGAAAAAAAAAATCAATAATCCATTTTTACGTTTTAAAGTAGGTAGGTACGTATTAAAAATTAATATTCCTTTGTTGGAATGTCTTGTCTTATTTCCAAAACTTAATAAGACAAAACAAGGAATTGCGATCCACAGAATTATTTATGAGCTCTCTTGGTAGACATTTCTCATTGTGTTAGGTGGGAGAACTTTGTGAAGGGAACTATTCACATCCAAATATAGCTTTGTACGACACCATCTGTGTCAAAAATACAACCGAAACGAGAAATAATCATTATATACTAGCGGTCGACCAGTGCTCGAAATTCGACCATAACTTATTTAGATTATAAGTTTGAACATTAGACTGAGCAAGTGCTATTTTACTATTTTCTTTCCAAAACTATGACATGGATACGTCAAATTTTAAATGTTGATATTATGTGTAAAGTTTTTTCAATTATTATTGAAGAAAAAAACAATATAAATCTATTCTCAAATTGACGCAATAAGTTTGAATATTCCGCTACTTTCAGCTCCACCTTCCATTTAAATATACCGCCTTCAAAAAGCTTTCTGCGCCCACTGCGTTGATCTTTATAAGTAGGTAGTGGAAGCGTGTGAGTATCAAATACGTAACATTACAGTAGTGTGTGTAGTGTTTTTATTATTGATTTAATCCATTTTATGCATAATTTTAAGAAAATATTAGCATTCGCCACCCCTTCTCTATATAGACTATAAGTGTGAAAAATTTCATTCACCTCTGTCCGCGCAATTTTCGTAAAAAGGGATATAAAGTTTTTGCCTCACGTATTAATATAAAGATTATGTCTTTCATATTACTAGGTTCATCCAATACAATACAATTATTATAAAAATATAATGTTGCGGCAATGATTCCACACATTACTACAACCATTCATCTTTGTTGCCGGGTGATACAGATATATTAATATCGGGTGCTTTGCCGTCTTAATAAAAAGAAGAAGAAGAAAGATACAGATATTCACCCACTCGCAGTGGCGTACCGACTGGTGGGTAGAGGGGTGGACCGCCCCGGGTGTCACTATTAGGAGGGCGGCAAAATATGCTTGCACTATAGATACTATACATTGCCAGATTATGAAAATCATAGTTTTTAGTTTATGAAGTTACAAAAATACCTATACTAGGTATATTATTGTTATGCTACAAGTCTGAAAAATAAAATAAAACAAATAGGTACCTTTTTATAATTTAATTACTATAGTATTTTTTTATACTTGGGTGTTATTTTCAATTTATATTCGGAGGTGGGGGACGCCAAATTTGCTTCTCACGGTACGCCACTGATGCCCACTCGTATTTTCACCATAAACTCGTATTTTTGTTTGTTTGTCCGGTAGAATTCTTTTTATGAATTATTTATAACTAACTTTCCTTCTTTTTCTTAATGTACCGCTCCTAACGAATGTTGGAGATTATCATTATATTACAACTTATCGACTCATGTGATGCGCAGTATTCTACTATATTATACTCGTAGTCACATCTGAAATGCCTTCCGCTAGTTAAATTTAAAAAAAATGACGTGCAATCAATAAAAGTACACGAAAACTTATAATTTTAATAAGTTTTCATAGTGCATTTATCTACACAGATATAAAAAATACCATAAGTCAAAAATTTGACATCTAGAATAATTTGAATACGCGAAAGAAAAATTTAAATATCCATAGAACTTTTATCATTTTTCTGGCAAGAAAAGAAAGTTTTACTGTCAGCTTAGGAGCTCAAACCCGTGTACTTCGACTCGATATCAGTGGAAGGAACCGCTTGGCTATCAAGCACTTAATAATAATAAATACACAAATAACACTCTTCTATACATAGGTATCAGTATAGCCGGCGGAACTTATTGCTTGAAGCATTCTCTACCAGTCAATCGGTCCCGTCCAATCCGAGATAGGATTTCAAACCCGAGTAGAAATTTCAAGTGAAAAAACACATTGAAAATTTCTGACCCGACCGGGAATCGAACCCGGGACCTCTTGATCTGAAGTCGGAGCCTTTGCCACTAGGCTACTGAGGTCGGTGCACTTCTCAGTATTTATTTAAGCATGCTTTTAAATAAAATTCATTCAAATAATTGAAAAGTTTCGAAATCCGATTCCAAAAAAAGGTGAATGAGGGTCCATAATCTGAATAAAACACGAACCGATACCCGAAGCTGACTATAAAACAAGCGTTAGTATGCGAGTCCACTCATAAGTTTGATAAAATATCCTCATCAGAAATTCATGAAAATCTAAGACATCCCCGTATCTGTGGCATAACTTATGTCCATCTTCATGTATCAATCCCACGGCTGGACTCCAGTTAACCTTCTGTAATATTCACGAATATCCAGCATCGTTACTCTCAAGGGAACCGCAAAGGTGTTTTCGTGATGAATAGATGCACCACATTGTGGCAGGCATTATGGTGGCCAAAACCACTACGTTTTTTGACTTAATATTATGAAGTCTGATGAAAAAATAACTGAAGATTATCTTTCAAGAGATGTCTCGTTTTTCTTATTATTTTTTAAAATAATGTCAATGATGAAATTGGATATTTTAATTAAAATTCCTGAATTATCTTCCGGTATTTATTTTTTTTTGTCTCGAGAACAAGTTTTGTCCTACACTTGACATAACACAACATTATTTTTAAGGCCTTAGTCCTTGAGATTTTATTAAATATAAGTGTCAAAAATTTCTTAAAGGTTTACTAAATAATTTCGATTTAAAAATAAGGTCAATTTCAGTGGGGTTAGTACGAGTTTTGTCGAATAATTATTGTGCAAATAATAGTGTTCTTTCATCAAATAATCGATTATCTTGTAAAGATTTTTTTCCCATAATCTTTCGATAATATTCAATTATTGAAAGCTTATTTACTAGGGGTACTAAAGTATAGTTGCTAGCCCAGCGGTTCCCGGCGCCGACTTTGGTGCTATTACGGAGGTTTTGGGTTCAATCCTTTTTCAGGACACATGCTTTAAATTGCTTACTGTGAAAGAATCAGTGAGTATTTTAGTGTTCACTTTGAGGATCACAGATTCATTTAGTTAAAAAACAACATACCTTTTAAGTAACTACTTGTACTTAACTGAAGAATTAAGAAATGAAATGGCTTTATTCCAAAATAATAATAATACACAGCATAATATTATGTTCTGCTCAAGAGAATCAGAACTACCATACCTGCCCAATGATCTCTAATAAGCACGGCAGGTATGTCATAGGATCATCAGAAAAACACAGACAAATTACTGCCACACTTTAGTGTTTCTGTGGGTGGATACGATTCTCTCCCGTCATTAGTATCTTCGGGGTTCCACAGGGTTCTCATCTGGGGCCCCTTCTGTTTTTGATCTATATAAACGATTTAGGATCCTGTCTGAAAAATCAGCACTTAATATATTCTGACGATCTCAAGATTTTTACCCAAACAAAAAATGCAAGTGACTGTGAGAGCCTACAGGAGGATCTCGATGTTCTGTCCCGGTGGTGTATTGCTAATAGAATCTCACTTATCGTTGATAAATGTCACGCAATAAGTTTCACTAGAAATAAAAACAAAATAAATTATCCTTGTACCATAAATAGCAAAGTTTAACGATATTATCAACTATCAAAGATCTGGGCGTCACACTGGATTCCGAACTAACATTTATTTTAAGAAACACTTTAACAACCTCGTGAATAAATCCCTCAAAACAATGGGTTTCAACCTCAGAATCACTAAACCGTTTAGCGATCTCCAATGCGTCATAACACTTTATGTTTCTATGGTTCGCAGTATACTTGAATACGCCTCCACAGTTTGGTCTACTCATTACATGGTTCATAGTGATGCAATAGAGCGTGTACAAAGATCTTTTACCAGAGCCCTTTCGCGTAGAGCCGGACACGTTCACGGCATCTGTTATACCGAGCGCCTACAGGCATTCCAGCTATGTAGATACATAGATTATCTGACAGGCGTTGCTTGGCCGACATGACTATTCTTTATAAAATAATGAACCACGGGATGGATACTTCAGTCTTGGAGCAAATAAATTTGTATGCTAACCTCAGGTTGAGAGTCCAGGGAATTTTTCGACTCCAAAATTACAAATCCAATGTTTATGCAAGGGCCGCTGCGATGGGCCGGTACCCGCGTACTGCACACTGTGTAGTGTGTATGTACGTGCTGGCTAAGGTAATTATAAGATAATGTGCCATGCATATTGCATATGCGACAGACACCTGTCATTAGAGCAAAAGATATAAATATGTGTTTGCATTTATGTATGTAAATTGCTTATATGCTGTCCTTTGTTCTGCTGGTGTCTTTTGAGAATAAATAAATAAATAGTTACGCCAACACGGTTAGCATTAGATTTGTGGCCAATGTTAAAGCTCCAAAGTTTTCACATTGGGTAATTTTTTCAGAGGATAAACAAAGGTACCTACTATAAAACCTACCATCACTATCTGCTTTATAATTGTCATAGAATTTTGTATCAATGATAGAAAGTTTAACAGGCAGACAATTTTCTGGCCAATTGCATTAGAATCTGCCCAACTGTTCAAGAAAAAAGCTTTCTCATTAGTAGAGCCTTAAAACATTACATACTTATGCAGACAAAAGCAATAAAAAAAAATTCAATATATTAACCGATTTGAAAACAGGGTTCGTTTAATGTTTTATAAAAAAAAATTATCACACAGACCGATTACTTTTTTTCCAATTCCAATAAACATGAACATTAATCAACATTATATTATCAAAATTCAAATGCCATTTCTCCTCCAGGCATGTCTGGTTTGATATTGAGCCAACATGTGAATACAATCATTCATAGAGGAAATCTCTGCCTTTTCATCCCGATAAATGTGTCATTGGAGATATTGAGATCCCTCGTGTGAATAATATCTTTGTACGTGACAAGCAAATTTTATTATAAAGCTGAAACAACCCTTAGTGTCCGACCTTTCGAATTGAATTTCTGCCATAAAACCGACAATTTGTACGTCTTCTTGTTTAAAAAAAACATAGACTTGGAGTCATTCAGGTCCTATTTTTATCTCATGGGAATAATAATATTATGTTCTTCTTATTTTTACATAAGTGTATGTACCTTAATAGTATTCCCCTTTATTAATTTATTTTATTTAGTCGTTATTTTAATATCTGTCATCAGTGTTGTTGCAATTTTCTATTAATTAATAATTATTCGAAATACATAGACACAAAGAACACGTAATTAACAATCAAATTCCAAATCTGTCACTCAAATTATTCGTACAGGACACGCACACAATCATACCTTCTCACCCTCTCACACACACAACCAACACTTCACCTCCCCACCCCCACCACACATACACACCCACAACAACACACTAGTGACGCGACACAATACATCAGTTTGTTTTAAATCACCACTGAAGATCGCCACATTGTGGTTGAAAATATTTTGGTTTTTATAAAAAATAGGAGTGATACTTGCAAAGTTGTGTTTTTTATTATCATTTTCAATAAGACATTTTTTGATCCATACGAGTGCCTATATTTATTTTATTGGTACCATGAATAAAATAAATATACTCGTATGAATCAAAAAATGTCTTATTAAATAAAAATCTTATACCCGAGCAACCCAAATTAACGATAGGTTCTTGTTTGATCGTAGCATACTAAACGTAAGGCCCGGTACTCACTTGCGCCGCGAACGTGAACGTTGCGGAACGCGTGCATCCTTTTGACAAAATTGATGCAACTTTACACTTTCGCGGCGCAAGTGAGTACCGGACCTTAACTGCCTGTCATGGTTCTTTTATAAACACATTTAAGTAGATTTTTTTTGTTCATATTTAATTAAATTTCATAATTTAACGTTTGACGTTGCGCAAGATCGAGCGCAGTGGAGGGCTCTTGTTGCCTCCCTATGCCCCTAAGTGGGGTCTAAAGGGAGTTTGGATTTGGATTTTGGAACGTTTGAAACAGTGATTCGTGATCAGACTTTGAGAAAACCCAATTTACTATAAGCTTAGCTTAGCTTTGTTTTTTTGGTATCTAATGTTGAAATTTGAAAGATAAAAAAGTTAAAAGATCATTATACCTACTTTATTATTGTTTTTCTTCCAGGTATCTTCCTCTCTGTTCTCATCTTCATGTCAGTAGCGGGCAACATTCTAGTCTGTATAGCAATCTACACAGATCGAGGCCTCAGAAGAATAGGCAACCTCTTCCTAGCTTCTTTGGCAATCGCTGACATGCTGGTTGCTGCCATGGTGATGACATTCGCAGGAGTCAACGATCTTCTAGGCTATTGGGTGTTTGGTGCCCAGTTCTGCGACACCTGGGTGGCCTGCGATGTCATGTGTTCAACTGCTTCAATTTTGAATTTATGCGCCATCTCACTGGACCGCTACATCCACATCAAAGATCCTTTCAGGTAAAAATGCATTCATTATTTTATACTAAGTATTTAAGTACAAACATGGCAAACAAGGCATTATAATACCAATAACTCTTAACGTAGGTACTTAATATTTTTTTAACACAGATCCGTTAAGAATAAAGGTACTAGACGGTATAGGTATGATTTGGATGCCCGTCTTTGATGGTCTCATTTCGTAACTTAACATTCTTAAAGGTCGCAAGACCTATCCGTTGGGCTATTACCTAAGTGTTTCAAATTGGCTTCATTGTACGCTTTTAAACTCTTATTAGCGTGAAAGAGTATTCTAACGTACATCGATCGAATCATTCGATCATTTTGTATGCAGTTTTCATCGTTCGTTCGATCAACGAAAAGGTCATCGAAAACTTTTACTAGTTTTACAGATATTGTGTTTCAATTATTTTCTTAAAGTACCTAACCTAAATAAGCTATCACTTCTTTCGCCACTTTTAGCGTAAAGTCACGTTTCGGATACCCCTAAAGTTAATCTTCATGGGCTATCTTTGGCGCACAATGATTAATGTGTCTACTTCTCAAAAGCTGTACCTAAAATCTGACACCTAACTCCAATATAGTTTTTTTTCCAATGTACATGCAAACACATTTGATACATTGGTGTTCAAATAAAAAAAATTAAAGAAGATTATTGCGTAAATTTATGTGGACAGAAAAGTATTATTGTGAAACAGACGTTTCGATAATTCAGAAACCATAATCATAATAAGGCAAAATACAAAAAACTTACGCTGAGAATTGTAGCCGTGACCATGAATATTGTTATATTTCATGATAAAATTTCGAAGGTCTTGTTTGAAAAAAAAATTCAGACACTCGGTAAACAAAATACGATAAATTATATCATAAGACTTGAAATAAAGATTACGTTATTTATGTAAGCTACGCAGCTCATACGGATAAAGTCAAGAAGCCGTATCGAGAAGTATCGATATGAGATTATCTTTTCTTCAAATATCCTGCTTCTTTAATATTTGTTTTATTTTAAGAGAAAAACGGCAGCTCAGACACCGAAAAAAATTGTGACGAAAAATGTTAATCTTCTTATGAGAAAATAATATGATAGCCTCGAGGTGTGACAGAAAAGTAACGTGATTGATTTTTTACTTCAGAAAGTTTTATTGTTTTCAAACCTCGATGTTATCTCTTTAAAAGCAGTTTCCTTAGGCAGCTACTTACCGATGGAGACGTTATTCCCATTGTTGTTAGCAGCATTGAAAGTCTTCAACTAACATGTTCGTTAACTCCTTTGTACGTTTTTTCAAGATCCCAAAATGTCCTTTGTGTTCATTTTTCCGTTAATGTAATAGATAAAGTTACAAGAACTGAGATAGTATGAAATAGAGAGTGGAAAACCACAGTTATGCTTTATTAGGTCTAAAAACATTGTTATAGAGAGGGCAGCTAATTGCCATGATGGTGTATCCATTTGTCTCCAATGTCAGGTCACACGCAAATGACACTTTTTCTGAGACTTTGAGGACTATTATGTATTGTTCAATGTTATTTTTCACTCAATATTTTTCGATGGTTTGAGCTCTAAGAATGTTCATACTTCGATATTTTCGTCGGTTTTCGAAGTAAAATGCCTTCCTAAATGGCGGCGTTCATCTTCAAGGTATTATTTTCCTTTCGAAATCGTGCCACCTAAAATTCGAGCCCAGTATAAATAATGTTCTCTAAAATAGGCCTTTTTTACTTATCCAACGTCGCACTTTCCAAATCTCTTAACAACTTAAACATTACCTACCACCTAATGGCGAACGTTGTTAACGTAAAGTGATCACACCACACTAAGCCAGCCTTCGAAATAACAGTAGAAGACGGTCGTAAGCCTGTAGTGGTTTGTTCCATTTAAAAATCGAACATCGGTAATGAATTGTTAGAGTCATTAGTTGTTACATATTCGACAAAACCTAATGTCATAATGCTGTTTCACATTCTGCTGTTCCATTTTCCGTAACGCGCAACCAACAATTTGAAGTGGTTGGTGACCCAGCGGTTACAACGCCGGCTTCCATACTGCGGACGTCGTGGTTCGATCCCAGGTGCCGACCATCTTCCTCTTTCACGACACAAGCTTTCAGTAGCTTACTGTGAAAGAGTCAAGGAGTGTATTTGTGTTCACTTTGAGTGAGCACAGATTCATTTATATAAAAAAAAAAAAACAAAAGGAACGGTTAAAAGTTAAAACTCACCTTGTACTAACTTACGCTCTATAAAGAGAAGCTACGCAGGACTGTTAGATCACTTGTCAGTGTCATTACTTTTCTGCCAGACTGTGTATTTGTTAAGTATATTTTTTCTACAATTGTATCAATAAAAGAGCATGAAAATAATCCTTGATCGAATATCCGATGTCCGGTACCGTCTAACCCGATTTTTGTGATATTTGAACAATTTCTTGATATTTCAGTCGTTTTGTTCCTTTTATGATTATTTGATAAACAATTCTATCTAGCACATACATCTCCGTTATACGTATTATTTATCTTCGTCCTGTGTTTTCCTTCCTTAAGCCAGCTGACCCAAGCAATATTTTTTGCTTAGGAAATAACAACCTTGTGTCCTTTCAGCGTTTTGAGGACGTTCTGGCTGTTTGTTTTCTAGCGATTTACCATCCTTAAACCCTTTCTTGATACAAAAACACTCTATAATTTCTTTTTTATACTGCAATCAACATTTTTTTATATATGTACATACCAACTTATAATGGATGATTTAGCATCAGTGTTCTGTAACTAAAGAAGCAAATTTGGTGAATTTAAATAAAAAGAAAACACCTTGAAAAACACCTATCATTTACTTTAGATTTTTATTTTCCAAAATATTTTCACCCGGAAAGTCATCATGAGAACGTTTATGAGTAGATAGTGTTAGTTAATTTGATCTTTTAGATTTCTTTATCCTCAACTCCTTTTAGTTCACCGCTGAACCTCTGGGCTTTTTGAGTTCTTTGCATTTCTCCCTATTGCCTGACAATTGCATTCACGGTTTAGGGACATTATTTCATGACCATGTTATGTCATTTGGATGAGGTATCTTTACTTTCAAACTTAAGCTTTTCAAATACTATCCGGCACAACCCAATTAATCTCAGTACTTCCATCTTCTGATTATCTTGACATACTTGAATTTAATGCTTCGAGTAAATTTACTCTTCAACTCTTTCTATGGTGCATGTCACTGTATATCTTTAAATTGTCAGCCATTCTCTCTCTTTCATTGCACGTTGGCCTCCCTTGGCATTCGCCTCTAATAAGTGCTGCCCTCTGCCCCTGTTTTCTAATCAGCTACGTGGATGATCTGCAGTGCATCTTCCCACCTTAGCCGAGGTCTACCGATTTGCCTCCGTCCTCCTGGATATCCACACAGGATTATTTTAGACACACATGAATCGGGCATTCGGTGTACGCCTAAATTATCTGAACTAATAATCTAAGACCTAATACAGGTATATCATCATAGCGCTAGGTTAGTATAAAGATATATAACTTCATGGTTCCCAACGGAAATAATGTGAGGTATGAAGCGACTATATTATACGTCCACGTAATATACGTCAACATAAAAGGTGTTGGTCTAACTGAAAATTGATTACTTTCCAATATGTATGAACCCACAGGGAAAAGTAAAGTGGAGAGTGTTCTACTACTTATCGTTATAAACTCACACTTACCTACTTCATATTATTATCTCAATGAATAGAAATATTTTAACTTTACAACGCGTGGTGTGGAGAATATTTCCAAAGGGGCTTTTGTTCTCATATTCTTTTTATTATTAATTTCATTACTTTTATGCCACACTAAAGTCAATGAGGGGACGCCCACGTCGAGAGTACCTGGAGGACCTGTTGGTGGACGTGCGATGCCAGTCATATGTGGATCTTAAAAGAGCCGCACAAGACAGGGAAGAATGGAGGAGAAGAATTGAGGGAATCGCTGCAAACCAATCCTAGGATAGAAACCAGAGAAGAGAAGAAGAAAGTCAAAATAACAAAAACATGGTTGATGAAGATGAAAATGAAATTGTTAAATGGAATGGATGTTGCATTTGCGTTACCAAATTATTACTTATCTTTGCAAAGCTTTGCTCAGAACATCTAAAAGACCTGCAATATAGAATACATTCTAAGATGGGGATGACAAGGAGACATTTATGGCCCGATCACGTTGCTAGGATTGACAACATCTAAGCCCCCAGTGGTGACAAACAATAATCATCGAGCAGTGGCCAACCCAGAAGACCTTCAAAAACAATGAAAGATAGCTGGAGACGGCATTTCAGTAAACTACACTGTGAGAACAGATCCGTTGATCTGTATTATAAACTGGATCTAACAAAGGAGTTGAATGCAACCTATTTACCGCGGTTTGACTAAATATTTGAAATAATTATTATATTTTGCAGGTATAGCCGATGGGTAACACGACGCGTGGCGATAGGCACCATTGCGACAATCTGGCTGCTGGCGGCCCTCATCAGCTTCGTGCCCATCTCGCTGGGCCTCCATCGTCCTCAAGGGGTAGCCGCCATGCCTCCTCAGCCAAGACCCACATGTGCCCTGGACCTCACGCCGACTTACGCCGTAGTTTCCAGTTGTATCAGTTTTTATGTTCCTTGTATAGTGATGATCAGTATATACTGCAGGTATGGACAAAATATTTTTTTCCTAAAATTCATTTACCATTACGACCATTATAACTTTTACGATGCCTCCGTTGGATGTCATCAATTTTTGACAGATGTGAAGCTGGAGCTTTTATCAATTAATACTTTGATATTTTACCACGTTACTAACAAATTGCTATTTTTTTAAATTAAAAACTATTAATTAAGTATCACTTTTAATTTTTATTTTATAAAGTTGTATTAAATCTGTTTATTATCTTCATACATAATATGTATTCATTTATTTTATAAAGTTATATAAAACCTACTTCTGTAATGTAAGTCTACTTCGGTCTTGAAAACCTTTTTTGCTTATTCCACATGAAATAGATATTCAAAAAAAATATATTTTAAATTCTAGGTTATATTGCTATGCGCAAAAGCACGTCAAATCTATAAGAGCTGTGACCAGGACTGTGCAGCTACCTGATAACCGAACCAAGAGTGTCAGGACTCGAGTACAGACGCACGTCCAGTCCTCGCCCTACCACGTGTCAGACCATAAGGCGGCCATCACTGTGGGAATCATCATGGGAGTCTTTTTGGTCTGCTGGGTGCCATTCTTCTGTGTCAATATTGTTGCTGCGTTTTGCAAAACTTGTATTCCAGGTGAGATGTTTTATATCTTAAAAATATCTTTTTTTTTCTTTTATCCTAAATGTATGATATCTTATACAGTTCTTATATATATTTAACGAACAGGAATAAATTGTTTTTTATTAATTATTTTATTAGACTTGTATTGTGATGTATCAGGGGGGTAACGATTTCATACATTCGGTATGATGAGTCGTATTTGTATATTGCAATGTGTTGTGATGGCTTCTGTGGGTTACATCAGGTGCAACATAGTGTGATCATGAGTCACTTTAGTCATTATTTTTAAATTTATTGAGGCCTTTCACCCGAATTCCAGTGATTTTGGACATAAGTCATTTAAATCTGCTGCAATAATATTACCGTAATTCAAATAAAAGATTCCTTGTCGATGTCTACTTTATTTAGATTTTTTTTAAAACCAAACCCATTGCAAACTACATTCAACTGATTAATCCACCGATATTTGTGATTTAGTTTTTATATATTTTTGAAGCATATTATATTGAAGATTTTTTGTTGATTTTTTAACCTTTGGGGCTTGTGACTCCCGTATTAATGGCTAGTTTAGAATAATCATTTTGCATTATTGAAGCAGTCAACCATTAGTGTCAATTCAAAGACATTTTAAACGTTATTTTAACTCTAATAATTTTTTTCCGAAGTGACCAAGATTAAAAGTTTTTAATAGCCTAAATGTTTTGAAAACGCATTCATAGTATGTATGTTTATATCGCGAGAGAAAAAATAATATGTATTTAAACTATTCGCCCCATTAAAAATAGGCTCTTCGTTGATTTTTTGTCAAATACATTTTGATCTTCGCAATATAAATTATTGTATTTTTTCCGATGATGAAAGGGTAAAGAAACCCCTAGAGCGTTATTGGTGAGTACCAAATGAGTGTAGGTATATCTGCGCGTAAAAAGTCATTCTCTCGAGAAATGGAGTAAAATAAATAAAATAAAATGTTCATATAATTAAGTCAACGCCCTCTTATGGTTCCATTAATTGATTTTAATGATTTCAGGTTTGGCATTTAAAATTCTATCGTGGCTCGGATATTCGAACTCAGCGTTTAATCCAATAATCTACTCAATATTCAACACCGAATTCAGGGAGGCTTTTAAGAGGATTCTCACATCCCGCTACCCCCCGTGCTGTGGCTACCAATCAGTTAGGGGGGTGAAAGAGGGGGTGAAGAATGACAACTTCGTCACTGACTATGGCACGAAATCTTTAGTGGTCCGGAAACATAGTGGATCTCTAAGAGAGTGTTCTTTTGCCGGTGCTACTCCAAGATCTTCAGTGGAGTCTGTTAGAAATCTAAAGGACAGTCAGATTTGACCTCATGAGGATGGAGTTCAGCATTCCAGTTATAGTGGTTTGTTGGACTCCGTTGATGTGGTTTAGTCAAACATCAAAATTTTCAAAGTCAGAAAGCCTACTTAAATTTGTATGTATATGTAAAATATTTCAACAAGAAGAATGATGATTGTAGTGTTTGAATGTCCTCTTTTCTTATAAATGAACTTGTGTTCTAATATTTTACATGAAAGTGCTGATTTTTATTAACTTTCATATTTGTAAAACAAACACATAAATTAAATGTCATCAAAATGAAAAGTCTTTAAACTAACAATTTGAACGTGCATTCTTGGTGAAATTATTTAAATGAAGTACCTAATTTAAATGAAAAAAAATGTGTTATTTGTTTTTTCCGCGAAGTATTTATGTAATACCCTGGCTAGTTTCACAGGCACAGGTCCTACATGGTCACAGGTGTCAAAGACAAAAGAAAGTGGTTAGCTTGTTTGGTCATCTGTGATCATGCAGGACTGTGCCTGCAAAACTAGTCAGGGTATTTAATAATTATTTATGGAATTAAAAATAATCTGTTTCATTCAAAAAACTTTATATAAAACCTTAATGTTATAAATTGGCGCATGCTATTCAACCTATTATACAAAAACAGAATATCTTTACCCAAAAGTGATCTTAATTGCTTTTGTTACAAAACATAAAAAGAATATACGAACATATTATAATAATATGACGACAATTTTCAAACATATCTAGACGTCCCAAATCTATTGAAAATCTAATAAATACCTATTTTTGTTAAATTCTTATAAATTTTAATCAACTGTATTAAAATGAGCTTTTTGAATAAATATAAGCATATCTGTCAAAATTTTAATATTTAAAAACAACCTAGTCTTTTAGTTTAAGAAAACTTATCTGCATATATTGTTTTAACATATTATTATTTTAATTTGAAGACTAAGTAGTTATATTTTTATGTAAAATAGGTAAGCACTTATATGATAAAGTATTAAAATATTTAAATACAAAAACCAAACTATAATTTCCCAAAAATGTCTTAGCTTGTCTGTTGATAGTTTTGTAAATTCTCCTTAGATACCTATAAATTCATATCATATAGTTATACATACTACTGAATCTAACATACCTTATAAGATATCATTATAATATATGAAAATCGTCAATAATTATTGTAAAAACAGAAATTTTCACACAAAACTTTTTAACATCAAAATTGTGAAAAGTGGAAAATAACTAGTTCTGTTTCAAACTAAGCTAGATTTTAAAATACTTGAACAGTACCTACCTACTTTATACTACTTAACCTATTTTCCTAAATGAAATTTAAAATATTATATTTTATATTATTATTATGTAAGCATGCCCGTGTAAATAAAATTGAAAAAGCAATAAATGTTGTAGTATTAAATAATATATGAAATGTAAATATGTTTTGTAATAAAATAGTTTAAATGGCCATCGCTCGATTTTATCGGGTTATTTTATTTATTAAGTTTGTGATGTAAAAAAAAAAATTTATATACATCATGCTTTATATTTAAAATCTGTTAATCTGTTTCAAATAAAAAAAAATACTAATGGCTGTTTGAACAAGCAAGCCAAATTCTAATTAGGATCTTATCTGAAGGCTTTATACAAAAAGTTATTTCTATATTAAATAATTCACAATTAATATATCTACCTATTATTATAGCTATTTTTATTCCTTCTGTGATATCATTATTTAGTCTTAAAATGTCCTTAAATATTTTATACTTAACATACCTAATATATAAATTTTGCTTCTTACATACCTATGTAGATTCAGTGCCAAATTTATTTTTCTAACTATAACACAGATTCTAGTCTTGAATAAACGTGTTTTAGATACGTATGTATCTGCATAAATGAAAGAATTATTATGTTCTGTTGTATTTTGAACCCAAAAACCTTTATAGTTTATTAAGTTTCAAACTCAAAAATATATAAAGGTAATCGCTCTTCCTGTAAAACTTGAGTTGATCAGATTCTCTGTCATAAATTCATATATTTTCTGTAAGTACCTGATAAATAAAAAAAAATCATATATCTAGAAGTAAATCATTACCTACCCGAATTTTCAAAAGTCCAGTTTGAACTTTGCCTGATATAAAAATGAGAATTATAATCGAAAAATTATAATTTGACAGCTAATAGTTGATTTATAATAACTTAACAAAAACACTTGAGCTGAAGCTGAGCTGTCAGAAATGAATCGCTATAATAATTTATTGATTGTATTATACATTTAAAACAATACGTATTTTTCTAACTCCTTTATTTAGCGAAAAATAAATCTTAGTAAAATTATTATTTGCAACAAGAATGTTATTTTGTATAAAAATATTCATTTCTCTATCCATAAGTTTTCAAATAAAAATAAAAAACATTTATAAAATATATCAAATGAAGATACCTACTCCACGATAGATATTTATTAAAAATTTATTGTACCTATTCTATCGATTTTTAAAGTAATATTTAGGTACCTACGTCAGATTATCAATAAAGATATTTTAATTATCGTGGACGCAGACTGTCTATAAAAAAATTCTTTACATATTACATAATATAAAAGATTAATAAATAAGGTGTACTCAATAAAAAAAACTATTAAATTTATTTTTAAGATGTGCAACTATAAATCTGTAAAATTATCAATAATAATTATTGGTAGATGTTACTATCATTAATACGAAAATAAATAAATCAAGTATGGAAAGATGTCACATTAGTTTTGGATGTATGAATATTACGTGAAAATAAATTTGTCTGCAAAGAATTTTTCAAATTGTTTTTCTATTAAAAAACATAATCTATTTCCCCTCGTGAGACATCTACATAAAATACTGAGAAACGATTCGGGAAGCTGAAAAGGGAAAAAATATATTAGGTGAGGTATCACCATATAGATATCTTGCCATCTATTGAATAAAAATGTAAGGAAGTAAATAAAAGGTTTCATGTGTTTCAGGCTCCCAGCCTCTGTTGTCAATGTAACAATTTATTCATTTTAATATTACTTTATTTGAACAGATGTCGTTTGTTGTTCACAATTATTATACAGTAACTAGAGTGAACATAGTAGCTTAGTTATCTTCTGACTGAATTTTCAACAAAAAGTTACGAGTTTGATCATTATTAATTTAATTAGTATCATAAAGATTGGCTCATTTTATGACGAGCAAGACAAGGCTGAATATCATACTAAAGTAATCTGTGGTTTATTTAGAAACTGGACTCGCAAGTTATGAAGACATGGGGATGCTACAAGCCCCTATTGAAATTTTCCGACGACCACAAGACAATCAATCAATATTCTGACTCTTTGAGAGGTCTGTAAATTAATCAACAATCTGTAAACCTACTTATTGGTATAATAGGGAGAAAACATGAGTATACTGCGTTCGAATAACTTCAAAGGCCACTCCATATCCAAATCCTTCAGCCTTGGGTAGTTAACTACTTCAAAGGAACGGAAAAAACCATGAGAGTATCTTTTTCGTCTTCAGGACCCTAATGGAAGTAATAACAGTGCTCTCCTCGACCAACTGCGGCATTCTTAACATCCTCGACTCATCTGACATCCTTTAAACATTTAAACAGAATAAGAACAGAGCAAATAATGGAGTAAAAGGTGTCAGGACTCATTCCTTTAATGTTGCTTTCTAACAGTGATAGAACATAATATTATGATATATTATACGTCAATTGGGATGAGAGAAAATTTCTCATTAAAAATAATATGTATATTGTATAATGAACCTACTCTTCTTGTGCAAGCTTACCCTTATCTGTATAGGTAGGTAGTTACTCTGCAGGTAAGATTCTAATTGCAACACAAAGCAACTAATTACGCAGAACAAAGAAAGAATTGTTGACATTATTATTCTCATCTAGCGAATATCTGTGTGGCTTCAGCGCCGGTGCGGCTACTTAAGAGATGCTTATTATATACAACAAAGTTGCGAAGGGTGGAACAGATGATAGGTACCTACTACCTAGCTAAACAATATATAGGTACCTTACCTCATCTTGCAAAAAATATATACCTATGGGTAAATACCAAAAGTTTAATATTAATATAATTTATTTGAACGCGCATTTTTCTTGGAGGAAGTAATTTAAATAATAAAAAAAGTCGGATTAGTGCGAACACTTATAACTCGAGATCGGCTGAACTGATTTGTATGCTTGGTTTATAGGATTTTTCTCTGCTCCGGATAACAGAACAACTAATAAAACATCGAAAAATATAATAAATAATAATATAGGGGCATTTGTTGTACCTTAGGACAAATATTTTATTTACACGTTCAATTTATTTTTCCTCTTAACGAAACGAGATTTTGGCATAATTCTTTTTTTTATAAGTAGCCTGAACATTTTTCGTATATGTATTTTTTTTGTCATTTCTTACATATTTATTTATTGATGAAATTTGCGTTTTACTAAAATCATACGTTTTTGTCCAAAGGTACAACTTGTCGTTATACCTTTGGACAGCTATGTGTGTACCTAAGGACAGAGAAGAATAGGGTGTGATTCAAAGAATTAATTTAGATTTAACCATTGATATCTGATCTGGGTTGAATCCTTTTAACACCTTTTTTACTACTTGGTAATACTACGTAGGTATGAATTATAGACAATTTATAAAATTATAATATCTACATAAATTCATTAAAAATAAGCTGTTCATTAATATTTTTAATATATTTATACTATTAGACAAAATATTTTTCTACCATCGATGACTATTCAAAAGGTTTTTGTACTTTTTGACGCGCCCAGAACACTGAGTACAAACATTAGTATGTCCAAAGGTACAACAGAATTGTCCAAAGGTACAACATGACAAAATATTTGACATTGACAGGAAATTTGGCGCGCAAAATAAATTGGGCTTATGATAGCGGTGAACCAACAATGTATTCACAAAGGTAAAACTTGTCAGATTTGAGATTCATATTGTCTACGCAACTCACAAATAAAACAACCAGAATAAGAGAAACAATGTAAATGAGTAAAAAATTTACTTTTTGATCAAAAAATCTTCAAAATCTCATCCCAGACGAATCCCTTCACTTATGTCGAAACAAACACGATTAAGTTGGCACATCACAAAAACATTATTTTTTTGTAAATTTACAGATTTTTATATCTATTGCAACCTATTCAAATTGCAACTGTCCAAAGGTACAACTGTCCTAAGGTACAACAAATGCCCCTAAAATTAGTATGGAACGGATTTACTGACAAAAATGCCATATGTGAAAATTCCATAACAACACTATTTTTATTTACAACCGTTGAGTTTCAAAACATTGGTATGCAGATTTTTTTGATAGAATTTCTTTCAAGCTTTTTGAGATAATTTTTTAACAATCTAACATATTTTAATCGTATTTTTGTATAAATTACAAACTCGAAATCAATATTTATATGTACTGATACTACACAGACCATTGGGACAACGTCTGTCATAAAAGAAATAAGGAAAATAAATATGAATTATTTCAATTGCATTTTCAATGCGAAGTGGTTGGTAGACTGGCGGTTACAACGCCGGCTTTCGTACTATTTGGTTCGGACGTCGTGGTTCGATCCCAGGTGCCGACCATCTTCCTCTTTCACGACACAAGCTTTGAGTAGCTTACTGTGAAAGAGTCAAGGAGTGTATTTGTGTTCACTTTGTGTGAACACAGATTCATTAAAAAAAATTGTTAATGAATTCTGTCATTACTTATTATTATTTATTCAATATTTTTATTGTATTCTCAGAATGTACCATACATTCATTCGGTGTCATAACATACACCTATATTATAGGTACTTTTTACTCTTTTATATTTAATCAGCCGAAAACCAATAATTTACTAACACACAACGTACTTATGGTGCGCCGCGCGCCGGCGCCGGTTTGCGGTAGGTGCATAGATGCAGAAGGCGCAAGATAGACAAGAGTGGAAAACCAAGGAAGAGGCTTTCGTTGGCTGAAGTGGGCGGTTCTATGCGGAGAAGGAGAATAGTACCGACAGTAGTCGCTGTGTGGGTTTGTTACAGGTAATCCTTCGTGTAAGAGTTCTTTCCCACTATTTCGTGTGAGTTAGCTTTAACAGGAATAGGTAGGTACCTATTACCTTTGGATCCGAATTTGAACCGGATGTCTTCGCCTCTATTCCTATTATCTTGTGTGGAAACGATTCTCGTCAGACGACAAAAATTCGTTGCCTGATACAATAATATGTGAACAGCTCCACATTATTATGTTCAGCCACGAAGGCAGACAACTCACGATGCAGGGGGTATTTTGTGTCACCACATTGTCAGGGAAAAAGTTCACAGTCCAGTCTCCGGACATAAAAAAAAAAAATAATAGCACATATAAACTTAAATTAAAAATCGATTTTCAACCTCTCACAACAAAGTAATAAGTAATTCAATGATGTACTGTGTTAATTATATTTCTCTTTTGTATCCGTTCATCTGACGTCAGTAACATTAATTTTGATCATTGTGCTAATTTCATAATAACATGTTCCGCAACACGCAACAGCAACCAACGCTGAATCCATTTCATTAAGAGTTCTACTATGTTAATAATATGCTTATATTAAAAACTTATCATCTACACCAGGATCAGAGGCGTCTCGTGCCTTGAATCACAGGAAATGTATACAATGTACCTAGCTACATCGATTTTTCTTCGTTTTCTACATGTGAAGAATATTTTTGTAAAGTAACATTTTCATAAACAAAGCTATTCTTATATTAAGACTTCGCAATCAATTATGTTCATTTTACTGTCTTTTCTTTTCGAAACACAAATATAATACCTATCTATAATATTATTATATCTATAATATCTATAATAATTAAATATAATATCTATAATATATAATAATAATCGTTTTGACTCGTTGATGTTGACGCAATAGTACCCCCTGTTCCAATTAAAATTAAGTGCACACTAAACTAAAATAAGAACGTTCCAATTTTAGTTAGCCGGATTGGTATTCGAGAAATTTTAGAACGTTCCTATTTGTTCTTAATTAGACTTTAGTTTGAAATTAGTTCATTTTGGTATTCGGATTTCGTATTTAAGTCAATTTTAGTGCGTTTATCTGTCAAAACGTTCCTAATCTTAGTTCACACCTAATTGTATGCGACTAAAAAGATATCTGATGATATTTTTATGATAAAAGTTTTTTTTTAAACAAATAATTATAAAACAATTTTATTTTTATTAAAAATATTTAAAAAGAAAGTAGGTAATTAAGTATAATCTACATAATAATGCAGTTATGTATGTATATTTATTTAAAAACCGCAGACTCTAGGTTTGATGTTAATCGTCGTGGATCCTTGCAGGTGCTTGTACATAATCATAGATATATTTTTTCCCAATTTCTCAAATATATTTAATGATATTTACAAATATCTAAAAACTTCTTCATACAAAAATTTCAATAATTGAGATAGTCATGTTTTATAAGTTAAATTATACGTGTAAATTTTGTTGATGTGAAGATGTGAAAAGGAGATTGAAAGAAGGAAACTTGCTGGTAGACGGGTTGGCGGTGCACTAAGACCTCTGATGAGAAATAAGAACGTATCTCTTGAATCCAAACAGCTGATGCACAATGCAATCCTGATACCATCCATGATGTATGTGAGTGAAACATGGACATGGACGAAAAATATGGAAGTTGGAATGAATGCTGTGGAAATGAGATCACTCCGTAGGATATGCGGGAAGAGACTGATTGATAAGGTGAGGAATGAGAATATTAGAAAGGAATGTGGAGTGGATGTTAGTGTAGTGACTAGAATGAAAGTTAATAAATTAAGGTGGTTTGGGCATGTAGAGAGAATGAACGAGGAAAGAATGACAAAAATGATATATAAATCTGAAAGAATGGGTGCACACAGACGAGGTCGACCTCGAATGACATGGTCCGATCATATCGGTTCAGTCTTAGAGGAGGGCCAAGTCAGGAGCAAAAGAAATAGGAGAGCATGTATGCGGAATGTTATGCGTTTGGAAGAAGCGAAAGAGGTTTGTTTGGATAGGAAAGAATGGAAATCCGTACTCTCTGCCTACCCATTCGGGAAACGGCGTGATGGGTAAAAAAAAAAAAAAATAAATAAAAAATTGTGTAGAACTTGTAGCATTACGGTATGACAATGTATAAAAACGATTGAAGTTTGAATTGAAATACAAAAAATGTAGGTACAAGTCTTATACGTCATTCTCATTTACTGCAGATTTTCACAAGACAATATAAAATACGTAGTACGCCATTAAAAGAGGATAAAACAGGAATATTTTTTAAGTAGTATTGTTGTCTATGGCTCGCTTTGAGAGAACCAGAGAGAATGTAGCACCTATCGCGAGCTCCAGCTAAGTAGGTCAAACTACATAACTATAAGTAGGTAGGAAGGTACCTATATTTTACATTCATACAGTATTATGAATCGAGGTAAAAAATGTTCGATCCATACATACATACATACATACTCCCGTTAAGGTCCCCCACTCTACGTAAGCTAGCCAGGAGGAGACCAATCCGCAGCAAACCCGACCCGCACGAAACCGACCCACCAGCTCGATCAAAGCAATCAAACCGAAAAGCCGGACCCACACAAATCAAGTCCGCCGCGGAAACCCCCAAACCAACCCACAATGCGGGAGGCCTAAGCCCCACTCAGGAGCATAGGGAGGCATCAAGAGCTCTTCATTGCGCTCGAAGGCGTCCAAGGCTCATTGTGCCTTTTCTGACCAGTTGAGGTTTAAGGACGTGAGGTTGTCAACTTCACGGTCCCGATCTGATTTTTCGATTTCCTGCTTCTTACAGGATGCTCAAAAAACCAGCAAAAAGAGCAGAGGTGCTATTCTTAGCCGGCAACCCCACGGCATAAAAAAATGTTCGATCCATAGACAATTATAATTTAAAAAAATATTTATGGTGAACTAATTTTAGTTTTTAGAACAAGGCATAATTCCGAATACGAATTTTAGTTCGAGTGAACTTAATTCTAGATCCTTCGTTCTTAATAAGAACGTTCCAAAATCGGAATAGGGGGTAATCAGACATCTGATAATTTTGTCATTTGAAGTGGTTGGTAGTCTAGCAGTTACGATGCCGGCTTTCGCACTGTTTCGTGCGGAGGTCGTGGGTTCGATCCCAGCCGCCGACCATCTTCGTCTTTCACGACACAAGCTTTAAGTAGCTTTCTGTGAAAGAGTGTGAGCACAGATTCATTAAAAAAAATACCTCCCATAGTAAGAGTCCCATAGTGTACCTCTGATCAACAATCACAAACATTATTATTTCGTCGAATTTATATTTTTCGAGGACACCAACTCATTATTATTATTAGACTAGCTTATACCCGTCTTGCTTTAAGTTTTTGATTCCGATTGTCAGGCTTGATCGGTAGGTAATTAAACAGGTTCTAGTCAAAGAACATTCCCATTGCTTAACAGACCTCTATACTATAACTGACATAGGTAAGCACAGAAAAAGAAGAATGACACTTTTAATGTTTATTGAAAAGAAAGAAGAAAAATTATAGTTTGCCACTCACATGAAAAAAAACTGCATGTATCATAATATGTTAGGTACATCTTGATTCAATTTCACTGTTCAATCGAACCTACCTACACAATATTATGCTAGTTTTACTCTCTCTACGGTTTGAATCTTAGCTACATCCCTCTATGTGTGGATTGGTACAAATTTTAGGTGATTGACTAATGACGAAGGCAGCTGTTTTACCGACACAAATAATATTATACGAACCTACCTACATAATTTGCAAGTTTTACTCTCTCTATGGTTTGAATCTTAGCTACATTCCCTACAACCTCTATGTGTGATAAAGGCAGCTGTTTTACCGACCTTATAATATATAATATATTATGTCACTAAAATATGTCAAACTTCAAAATGTAGGAATTATTTTGCAATTTTTTTCATTAAATCTTTATTTATTGAGAATTATAAGATTTGAATAACATTTATATGTCATTGTATAACAAATCAATCTACAATTATTTTATTACATTTTCATACCGTAATACCAAGATTACATTCAACGTTTACATGAGTAATTTTGTTTCCAAAAGATGGCTTACCTACTGTCTTTTTTGAAAAATTTGTATGAAGATCTTAAAAGATTAGAGTTTTTTAAATAGCTCTAAATATATTAAAGTTAATGCAGCAAATTGTATTTAAGAACCTTCTCCGGCATTTTGCACGGCTCTACGCAGATTCATATCTGACGTAGCATTTGTATTTTGAGCGTGATGCTCCCACATACGGTAAAAGGCAAACAAACATTTCTAAATTATTATGTAGAATAAGATTTATAAGAGATGTATTTCAAGCTTACCAAACACTAACGTATATATATCTTAGTGTTGTTATTATGATTTATCATATTATAAACGTAGATACTTGAAATTATTGTACGTTGCTTGGAATGTACGGCGTTCTCTGAATATTTCATTATGTTTCTGGAATAATGAATCGATAATGTGAATCAAGCGTGAAGTTTCCCGAGATAATATCAAGATAATAATATTATTAAGCTATCTTCAAGACGGCAGAATCTTCATATCAAGGGTATCTACGGCTAATCCTATTGACACGTTTGATACACAAGCGTATAAAATATTATCAAGATACTTCTATCTCCTTAAGCTCACTGATAATCCTAGAAATTCCGGAAACACAACTCTTGTACAAATCGATTTCTTATGTTATTTCAACACGTGGTTACACGCGTTTGCACAAGTATCTGTGATTCTTTTATTTACTTTTAGTATTGTTTTTTTTTTTAAATTTCATTCGCGGTTAAAGTATTATATCTACCCATCGGTAACTTGAAATGTTTACTTCAAAATAAGATCAAATAGTTTACCCCCTTCTTCTTTTCCTTTTCGTATGTCTTTGGTGTTTTTACTCTACCTGTCCTAGGCTAAAATTTTCAGTATCAACTGACCGTAAAGGCTTTCGAGATTTTATAGTTAACCTATAACAGTGCTATTTATTTCAAAAAAGTATATAAATAATGGTATACCTATATTACCAGTGAAGCTGAAAGTGTACCTATAATTTTCATGACGTGATTATTTTCAATTTATCATCTACATAGAATTGATGGCTTCGTGATATTGTTTATTTCATTATATTGCGAACAATCATAGTTGGTAATTAACCGCAAGCGTATTGTTTGCCGTACCATAAATATCTACCGTAAGTTTATCTCTTATTTGATTTACTTTTTTTCAATCCTTTATTATAGAACGCAACGGCTTCGATGTGAATACGTTTTTATTTAATAAAAAAAAGAATGCGATTGTTCAATTGCTTTTTCTTGTTGTTAACATTCATTTGTTATGTGAATTGTAAAAAGATAAAGGTAGGTTTCATTCTTAGTTAATTTTAACTAGCTTTCCCGACAGACGTTGTCCTGTAGTCCTAACCAGAGGCGGCCTGTTCATAATATGTGCACTGCGCCCCCAGAAACCAAAATACATAATTAATCCGATTAAGTTACTAATGAAATAATAATGTTAAAATATTTCTAAAACATCAATTTTTCGTTCGTTTTCAACGTGAAGATATATGCGCGCACACATTCTACCTCACTATGAAGTACCGACACGAATGTTCCCGATAATGTTGTTGACTTTGTATGAAAATTTTCTAAAACGCTCGAAACGGTGCGGTGGAGTAAGTGGGATGGGCTACTGCAAGAGCGGCAATCAGGTATGCGAGAATGAGAGGGAAACTCACGCGATGGCGCTGGCCCGTCGCAGGTGATCCGTTCCATACTTAAATATTATATTTTATATCATTTTTTACCCCCTTTTTTCAACTTTTTATTAGTTATTCTGTTATCCGGAGCGGAGAAGAAATTAATAAATCAAACATCGGAAGAATCTATTCAGCCGATCTCGAGTTATAAGTGTTCGCACTAAACCGACTTTAATTTATATTAGAGATTAGAGATTTCAACGAGTGTCCATCATTCATTCTTATCAAACACCTTTTCTTAGTCTTAGATGTGACGAATGCGATATACCTACTTGGATTTTTCTTTCTCCTTACAAATTTATTTAAGTACTTATGAAAATATACTAGTTCCTTACATAAAATACTTAATTAGGCAGTAATGTCAGAAATATTTATGTATGCCAGTGGTTCCTAACTAAAGCGTTGAAAAGATCTAAAATTAAAAAAAAAAAGTCAATTAAGGGGGCTTTGTGGACTTGACTACGCATCCATAAACAATGGAATTATTCAAAGCGAAGTATTTCGAACACTCAAGAGAGGCGCTTGCGTAGAATCTAAAAAAAACCCTTTCACTTGAAAGTGTAATCCAATTTCAACTTTTTTTAACGGAGCTTTTTGATAAAAAGGTTACAATCATCTGATATTTTTATACCTTACCTTACCAGTCGTCGTCCTCATTGCTGAGGGTCGTGGCCATCATGAACTCTCTCTCGCATCATTGCTCTCCAGGATGTTCTGTCCGCCGCCAGATGCACGGCTTAATTAAGTGTCGTCGCGTGGATATTTTGTTTTTGTTTTATTTTTTTGTGGATATTTTTATATGTATCTATTTATTAAAAAAATGATTTTATTTTTACAGGCAAAATATACAATTAATTACAACTCAGTTGTGAAAACTTGCGATGGAGCCCCAAATGAATACATCGAAACAAAGGACCTGAAATCCACAAGATACAATGAGACCATTGCGGTGTTGGATGGCCCTTTTACTTTGAAGAAGGGTTGGACTTCCCCAACGAAGGTGAACATTGTTTTTCCAAACGTGCATCTCCAGTTATTTTTTCTATCCATATTGCATAAATTTATCATATTCCGTTATCATTTTAAAAGGTTTTATTTTATCAAGACATTTTGTTTTTTTTTTCGTCATCGCATAGAACTGAAAATAGTCACTTACTTATAGTCGCATACTAAAATGCGAGTTTTGAAGTACTTTATCTGCCGTCTAGTAAAACAATTCAGATAACCCAAAAAGATGCAATGTTTTAACTTTTGGATTATAAAAAAACAACGATTTAAATAAATTCGACGCCTTCTTTTACGAACCCGTACGTCCTTTTCATTCATTGAGTATAATATAGGTACTATATTATCATACAAAGTATGCCTATGTGAAGACATTAAAGAATTGTTGTCTATGGTCAGTAATGGCGCGTTGATAATATTTTTCGCGGAAGCTAATATTTACAAAACTTTGCCGCAAACCACTTAATCATGTCAAATTGCGAGTTAATTGAATTAAAGAAGTCAATAGATGAGGATATGAAGTCTTTTTACGAAAGATTGGAATGTCTTCAGAAAAGTGAACAAGTCATCGAACTCCAAGAACAGTTCAAAAGTTTTCAAGCCATCACGAAAGCCAAGTTAACAGCTCTGGAAAACCGAATGATCGAGATGGAAGTCAGAATTGAACGTCTGGAGACTAAAGAGAGAGGCTCTTCACTTCTGATTCATGGCCTACAGCAAGAGGATCACAGCAAGAGTTTGAACTCTGTAGTGGAGGAGTTTCTTAAGAAGGAGGTGGGGATCACTTCACCCAGGGTCAGATACACACATCGACTGGGAAGGAAAACTCCAGGAAAAGAAAAACCGATTGTTGTCGAATTCGCCAATCCGGAGGCTCGTTTAGAGGTGCTCAGGAGCCGCAAAAAACTCAAGGGTACATCTTTCCTTGTGACGGAGTTTCTTACCAAAGGCAAACAAAATCTGCTCCATGAGGCTAGAAAACTGGCTGGTAGAGACGCGTGGGCATATAATGGTAGGATCCTAGTACGAGTAAATGACAGAGTACTTACGGTTGGTTCTATCGCTTCCCTGGAGGATATCAGAAAGGAGTTAAGGGGTGCAGAAACTGTTCCTGAGATACCACAGAAATTGGAGAAGCCAGTGAGTAAGAGCACCACTATCAAACTGAGGTCCCAAGCAACCAAAAAGTGAGCTCAAGGGCCACCAGGCTATAGTTGGATCATAACTGTACATGTAAACACTATTTTATGTTTTTTTTAATGTTTTTTCACCAGTTTCACTTTAACCACTGCGCGTCACACCCCAACAAAATGTATGCAGGACTTCTAAGACACTATTTATTCACTATAACAATATTTATTCCCTGCCATAACCCTAACGCCTTGCACATTATGTAGATTAATCATTGTTTATTTTGGTTACACTGACAGTTGGTCTCAAATGGTATTCCTACCCGCGTTCAGTGCATATTGTCACATATTCATATTTTTTCAAACCAACCACAGTTTTGAAGTGTCCATAGATAAGAATCAATATCTCGTATTAAATGTTTTATTGCCAGTCGTATTAATCTATTATTATTGTTTACATAATAATATTTTACATATAACATTGATTGTTTTGGAATGCCTGATTGAGAAAAGAAAAAATCATTGATATTTTTTTTTTTTTTTTTTTTGTTTATTGGTACGCAAAATCGTATGTACACAGGGTGTACCGGCGTGGGTCTGTCATGGGTTGTGGGTGGTGATATTGAAATTATTTAATTTTCTTTAATAATTCAACACTATTCTTTTCAATTATTACTGTTTTTTTTTTCTTTACTATTATTTTCTTTTTTTGTAGCATTGGCTTTCGTTTATTACGACCGTTCTATTTTTTATTAGTTTTTTTTTTTTTTTTTTTATATTTTCTGCGCTAATTGCATTTTAGTTTTCTTTTATAGTGTAATATTTACTTATTTATTTATTTTATATATTTTTTTATTATGTACTCCTCTAGTGATGATTCCTTCCACTCCCTTTCTCCATCCCCTCCCCCCTCTCCCAATTCCTCCGTTGCTTCTTTCTACTCCAACAACTCGTCGAATGAGTCTGACGATCTCAACACCTCAGGGAACAATCCCACGTTAAGAGACAATCTACTATCGGTCTTCCAAAGAAACTCCAAAGACTTACATATGGCTCATATTAATGCACAGAGCATTCCTGCACATTATGACGACCTTCTCATCAACTTCTCCAACGTCAACCTACACGCCCTGCTGGTGAGTGAGTCGTGGCTGAAGCCCTCCCTGCCCTCGTCACAGTTCGCCTTGCCGGGCTACCAACTCATTCGTAATGACAGGACTGGCAGGGGAGCGGGCGGTGTGTGCGTATACCTACGCGACAATATTCCATACGATATTGTAGAACAATCTCCCTCTAACTACGCAGACGGCCCTGAGTATATATTTCTCAAAGTACGTATTCATGAATCTTCCATTTTACTCGGAGTTATGTATTGCCCACCTTGCATCAATTATTTTGAAAAGTTGGAGAAAATTCTTGAGGATCATCTTCCAAACTTCAAAGATGTTATCATCATGGGAGATTTCAACACGAATCTCCTTAGTAACGACGCCCGCAGCTCCAAACTAAAACACTTAATCCATTCCTCCAACTTAAACACTGTGTCACATTCACCCACTCATCATACTAGTACCTCTTCAACTTTGCTGGACTTAACCCTACTATCTGAAAACCTAAAAGTGAAAAATCATGGTCAGTTTTCCGCTCCGGCTTTCTCCCACCATGACCTCATATTTGTGAGGTACATGGTCAAGTGCCCTAAGCCTAAACCTAAGGTAATCCCACTTAGAAGCTATCGAAGGATAGATGTTGGTGAGCTGCAAATTGATTGTGCAAATATAAATTGGAACGAGATCTTCTTAGCTACTACAATTGACAAAAAGGTAGAATTACTCAACACCTTTCTTAGAGAGCTATGCGACAAACACGCCCCACTAAAACTCGTCCGTATCAAACACCCAGCAGCACCTTGGCTCACAGTGGAGATTCAAACTCTCATGAAAAAACGTGACAGAGCCAAGGTTAAGTATAATAAATATGGTACATCTTATCATTGGGAAAAATATCGAACTCTCCGAAACCACTGCAATAAATTGTGTAGAAACTCAAAGCGAGCGCACTTTAAACACTTATTCGTTGATCGGCCATCGGTCGATATCTGGAGGAGCCTGAATGCCACGGGTTTGAATAGTAAGGCCTCGTCAGATAAAACTACGCACTACGACCCCAATGTTCTAAATCGACACTTTGCAGCTGCGCCCTGCGACTTTGATAGAAATATTAAAAGTGCTACTTTATCCGGCTTTCAAAATTTACCTCCCCTGCACACACCAACATTCACCCTCAGACATGTCTCCAATTCCACAGTCCAGCGACATATTAATTCTGTTCAATCCAAGTCGGTCGGTACTGATGGCCTAAGTATTATTTTCGTCAAACTTATAATCGAGCATATCTCACCTGTCCTAACACACATAATTAATTTCTCGTTTGACTCAGGTATCTTTCCGACTCCCTGGAAGGAAGCTTATGTCATTCCACTTCCTAAAAAAACATCACCATCATCAGTGAAAGATTATCGTCCAATATCAATACTACCCATTTTCTCTAAAGTTATTGAGAAGGTTGTGCATGAGCAACTGTCCGCGCACCTGACATCCCACAATATTTTGTCTCAGTACCAGTCCGGATTCCGAACCGGCCACAGCACTACAACGGCTCTTGTCAAGGTCACGGATGATGTACGAGGAGCTATGGAGGATAAAAAACTCACACTCCTTGCTCTGCTTGACTTCAGTAGTGCTTTCAACTCAGTCGATTTTGACATACTACTCGCTAGACTAAAGTACTATAAACTCTCAGACATCTCTCTTATGTGGTTCGACTCCTACCTAAGAGACAGGCGACAGTGCATTAGAACTGCCAACAGCGCCACTTCCGACTGGGTGTCGTTGGAGTCGGGAGTCCCCCAAGGTAGCATCCTTTCACCCCTCCTTTTTTCACTTTTTATTAACCCAGTGGTCGAACATGTGAATGCACATTACCACCTCTACGCTGATGACCTTCAGGTATATTCGCACTTTAACCCGGATCAAGCGATGCCTGCAATCGAACACATGAATGGTGTACTGAATCGCATATCCCGCTGGTCACGGCAAAATGGTTTGGTTCTCAATCCATCTAAAACCCAAGCCATCTTGATGGGTAGCTCTAGATTACTCTCCAAGGTCAAGACCAACTCCTCACCTGCCATAACACTCGACGGTACTATTATTCCTCTCTCCAAGAAAGTAAAAAATCTTGGCATATACCTCGATCAATTCCTATCATGGGGCCCCCAGATCGGTGAAGTCTGTCGCAAATTCTTTTATAGCCTGCATTCACTTAAACGCCACCAGAACTTTCTGCCCAAATCAACCAAAATTTTGCTGTCTCAAACTTTGTTACTTCCACTTTTGGACTATGCGGATGTATCGTACATTGACGCTACAAAGGAGCAAATAATGAAACTTGAACGTCTCCAAAACATTTGTATCCGTTTCGTATACGGTCTACGTAAGTTCGACCGTATCTCACAATTTAGGAAAGAACTCAAGTGGCTAACAATCTCGCAACGTCGCAACCTCCACGTCCTTTGTCTTCTCTACAATGTCTTGAACAGTCCATCCACACCAAATTATTTGAGGTCAAATTTCGTTCCTCTGGCATCTCACGGCCTGCCTCTACGCTCGGGAGCCCAACGCACCCTAATGATCCCAGCGCACCGTACAACTTTTTTTACGACTTCGTTTTCCGCACAGGCAGCTCGTTTGTGGAATGGCCTCCCAATAAATATCAGACTCTCACCTTCAATTTCCACCTTCAAATGTAGATTGAAGCAACACTACCTTAACAATCCCTGATCACCCCCCCCTACCCCCACCCCCCAACCCCCACCCCCTCCCGAACTCCCTCTTATCTCATAACTAGTTTATATATTATTATTACTATTACTATACTCTTGCTTATTTATGTATATTATGTATTTTTTTATATATCTGTGTATTATGTTTTTTTTTTTATATTGTATTGTTTTTAATGGATAAAGTCCATTAGTTTGTAAGCTTTTAATGCGATATGTTTAAAATTAGATAACTGTTTTTCTTCACCTAGGGTTGGTTGGAAGAAATTGCCGTTCGGCAATAAGCCCGCCCTTTCCACAATAATATATTATATTTGTTATATTTTGTGCGCAATAAAGTATATTTTATTTATTTATTTATTTATTAAAGAAAGACAAAAAGATACGATGATTGGCCTATACCTCAGAGCTATTAACTTTCCAGATGAATGTCCTGTCCCTGCGGTAAGCACGTTAATATTAATATATATACAAGAGATAGCTAGCCTATAATGATTCCATTGTCGGCTTTCGTATTAACGTACCTACCTACTACAAAAATGTATACCTATACATTTTATGATAAATGCTTAAATCATATACGTAATTTATCATCGAAAATATATTTCGTCTCTACTATGTAGAATTTGCTTAAAAAATATGGTATCAAAATCTCTAATGAATTTTTAGGGTGACTACAGAATCGACAACATGGTTGCCGACACATCAGAGATTCCTGTGAAGGCGTCTTTAGAAGGACAGTATCAGATAAAGTTTGAATTTTCCAGTCCAAATCAAGACACTGGCCCAATTGGCGGACTCGTTACACCCAAAGATGCTTGTATCCTGTTTCGTGTAAGCGTTGATAGGGTTACATAAACTCAATATACTGCATTCCGTTTAATAAATGAGTTTACTTGAATTTCCCTTAATCTCTTGCTGGACTGCGTCATACTGTTTTTATTTATATAATGTGGTACCGAAAGGCGTTTTGCGAAAAAGTAAGAAAATATAAAGGTAGGCAAAGGAATTCGTCAAGGTATCTACAAAATCGATATCCACACACCATCTTTATCTGCTACGAAAACTCGAAGGTATATCAAATCCTCCACCTGTCGTCCCCTCATAAAACATTAATATCCTGTATTGGTAAATCTTCAGTAGTTATTAGAAAGCTTTTAGGTAGTTCTCAAAAACCGAAAATGCTGTCGAAGAGAGAGGAAATATTTGTTTATTTGGGCTGATATTATTTACATAATATAAAGGTGAGTTTTTTGACTCTTGAATTATTTATCTACTAAAACGGCATCTTTTGCTAAAATGTGACTATCATTCTTAAGTCAAAATCTTTAGAAAATACAAATCAAAGTTTATTATTTGCTACCCTTTTTATTATACTCTTTATCGTCGACCTCGACTCTTTTCTATCAAACCACACTTCTTCCATTTCTCATATAACCTCATATATTTCTCTTACTTCTGACCTGGCCTCCCTTGAGAACGGTACCGATGTGTTCGATCCACGTCATTCTTGGTCGGCCACACCTTCATACACATTTCTTTTTAGCTTTATTTATTATCTGTGTCATTCTTTCAACATACCCAAACCATCTCAACTTGTAAACTTTCATATTTCTCACAACACTAACTTCCATATCAGATTCTCATTCCTTTCCATACCCCAGAGTCATTCCACATATTCTTCGTAGAGCTCTCATCTCTACTACATAATATTTACTTGATTTATACTACATACGTTCTTCTTTTTTACATCCATACATCATTGATGACAACATCAGAATAAACCGATCGAATAACCAAACCTTCGCCGTATAGTTTAATGACATCAAATTTTGTCATTTTTATTGCCGAAGGCCGCTTATTATATACAAAAATACTGCTAGCATTAACAAATGATTTGATCATCTTGACAAACAAGTTATCAGGGGGTAGGTACCCCTTTCACTGATTCCATATACATCGTCTCAACAAACTTCGGAACATGGAAACAATACCTATTTGAAAGAATTATATGTTCCAGCTTCCAATGAGGAATGAAGTCAGCGCTACAATAGACCAAAAAAAAAAAATAAAACAAAAGACGTCTGTATCGCACCACGGCCTTTGAAGTTTCTCTCATCTATCTACACAGTGTGTTATTTATTTATAACTTGATGCCCTAGTATTGTAAGTGCACACCTCGGTCGGTAAATAAAGGAAATACGGAAAATAATGTATATCGTCTGACCGGGTGTGTGTACGTAGAGTTTACCTATTTGATTTAAAATACTTACTAAAATAATAATATTATGCATAGTGATTATATCTACCTACATATGTATGTACTTATAGTTATATTTTGTATTACGCTGGGCGGCCGGCCTGTGTGCGGTGCGCCCCAGCCTGGCTACTTATTGTGACCTTGTAAAGAGAGAGAGAGAGAAACGCGCGTAGCGCGGTTCGAGCGCGCGTAGCGTGCGTTTATTTGGTCAAAATCGTGTTGAGTTTACTTGAATGTGTTGCTTGAGTGTTGAAAATTTTCCGCGGACTGGGCCCGTGCCATTATACGGATTTCTACTTGTGGTTGTGATTTCATGTGGTATGTATTGAGTGTGTATGCGCGATACAAGTGTGTTCGTGGGAGAAGCTACGTTAGTGTATGTGTCGTGAGGTGTGTGGTGATGTGATAGTCTGTTTGTGAGTTGTAAGTGCAGAGTGTGGTGTGTGAGTGAGGTGTGTTTGTCTGGACGCGTTTTCGTCGGCTGGTCGGACACCCTTCTGATGTCCTCTGTGTAGTGGTCTCCATCCTTCTGATGGTCCTTGAAGATCGTTGCTGGCCGTGCCTCTGCCCAAGTGTGACCGAGAAGAAGGCGTTGGACTGAAATAATAAACGGTTAAGCAAAAAACAAAACAAAAGCGAGACATGAATGAAATTGCAATCTGCGAGAGGTTGTGTTAACGCGAAGTTAATTTAGGTATGCAAGTGAAGTTACTCGCGACTTTGGTACCACCATATTCATATAAAAGGCCCCCTTCAGGGATTTTTCTTATGCCCCACTGCTGGTAAAAAGCCCCACGGCATAAAAACCCAGCAGCGGCGCTAACTTAAGATAGGCTAATACAATATATTTTGCGGTCGGGTTATGCCCGGCCGCGGCTCTTAAGTTATTTGAAAATTAATAACAATCTGAAATAAGAAATGATTAGGCTGAAAGTGAAAGGTTAGTGTTACCTGAAAAGAATTTTGATTAATACGACAACTTACTCAAGGCTGTCCATGAGCTCTAGTATGACGAGAGCCTTCTCCATCTTGTTTTTGCATGCAGCCAGCCTGGGTTTGATCTCCATGATCAACCTGACGAGCTGGAGCAGTTCGCTGGGGTCCTCTTCGGCCGCTTGTCTCCTCTCTGCAGGTACGGGCGCTGCTCTGGCCGCGGGCGCGGCGGCTGGGGGGGGCGCTGTCGTCTGGGCGGTGGGTGGCTGCGGGGCGCGTCTAGACGGCCCTCTCACCACATCACTCCAGTTCCTGGTCGTCTTCTTCGGAATGGATGCCACGTACTCCTGTCTCTTCGGGCACCGGCTGAAGTTGGCTGGGTGTGGGCCCCCACAGTTACAGCACACTGCGGGCTCCTCTCTTGTCTTCTTGGGGCACTCACTTGTGACGTGAGCCCCCTGGCATTTCACGCACCTCACAGCGTGATTGCAGTGCTTCGCTGCATGGCCGAAGGACTGGCACCTGAAGCACTGGGTCCCGGCTCGGCCTCTCGGTCTGTATTTCTCCACTTGCACCCTGCAGTGGCAGATCACCTTCAATGAGTCTTTCACGAGACCCATCTGTTGGTCGTGGGGGAAGTATGCGATGTACATCGCACTTCCCTGTGACCGGGTCGTCATTCTGACGACCTTGGTGACGTTGAGGTCCTGGGCCCTCAAGTCCTCTTCAATTTCGGACACGTCCAGTGGCGGCAGACCCCGGATGACCGTCTTCTTCAGCTTCTCCGCCTCCGTGGAGAAGGTGTGGAAGGGGAAATTCCTTTCCCTCAGCGCCTTGAGCAGCGACTCCCTGTCGGCCGCTGTGGTGAGGTTCACGGAGGCCCTCCCTCCGGAAATATACTTCATCGTAAACGATGAAGTAGGCGACGTGTTTTCCTTGATGAGTCCCATCACCTGGTTGTGGGTCATCTCACCAAGCCTTACGATGACGGGCGGGAGTCTACTCGTCCGTGGTGACGGCCTCGCCCCTTCGCGCACCTCAGGTAGTGCGCTGAATTTGTTCGCCAGCGGTGTCGCGTTCGCTGGGCCCTCAGCTTTCTTCTTCTTGGCGGGGCTCTTCGGCACCTGCCACTCGGCCATCTCTGCTGCCGCCTTGCCCTTCGGTCTCCCCCTCGTGCCGGTCTTGGAGGTGCTGGGCTGGGTCTTGGAGGTGCTGGGCTGAGCCGGGGGGGACGCTTTCCTCTTCGTAGGCGTCGGTGGTGCGGCCGCCGCCATCTCGATGTAGCGACACTCGTCCTCAGGGAGCAGGGTCGCTGGTGGCCCGTTGTTCGCCAGGTACTGGGCCGCTTCGTTGTCGTCTATGGGCTCCAGGCCCGAGGCCCTGACAATGGTACCGTCGGGGAGCCTGATGCGCATCCTGAAATTAAAAAAGAAAAACACAAGAATATAAAATTAAGAATTTCTTACTCAGTCCGCTCTGTGAGTCAGCTTTCGCTGTCCTGTGGTTGTGGCTTCAGTCCGCTCTGTGGGTTTGGGCCGCAGCTCGATGTTCCGGGTGGTGCGGGACAGCTCTCGCTGTCCGCCTTCTGTGGTTGTGGATCTGCAACAGAGAGACAGTATTATCTGTTCCGGCTGGCGTGCGTGAAACGTTTTGCTCTGAAAAGAGCACTTTGAAGCGTGTGGAAACGTTATGCCCACTCAGTTCTGAAAAGAACAAGTAGGCCTGTAGATATGTAGTCAGCTGGCGTAGCAGGTAGTCGTCCCAGGAGTCGCCTCGGTGGTCCGTCTAGCAAGCAGCAGATCCTGATCTTACGGATCAGATGATGAAGGTGGCCAATGCCCTGATGGGCAAGCTGAGGAAGTTCCCACCAATGGAGAAGAAGGCTACAGATATGTTTCGCAAGTTTTCGGCGCTCCTACAAAACATGGTAGTAACACTTAGTGACGTATCGCCGGGCCTGCTAGACAACGCGGATCTGTTAGCTGAAGCAGTCGACAAACTTCCAGAGTGGCAGCTTGCGCAGTGGTGGATTGAAGTGCGGGAATACAGAAAAGCGAGTGTTCGATTTAATTTCAAACAATTCGTGGCATTTTATAAAAGTGTTTGCGACGGGTTAACGACGGGCGGGATACGACAAAAAAAAGGACATCAAGTGTTCGCGGTCGAAATTGAAACATCCCCGCCGCCGAAGTTCCACACAACGAAAAGTGAAAGTGACGGCGGCCTCCACAGTGAGGGCCTCACTCCCCGTAGTGGCACGTGTATCAAATGTGGACGAACTGCGGAGGGCCGAGGAGGTATGGCTACAGCGGTCGCAGAAGATAGCCTTTTCGGCTGAAATCAACGATCTCCGACATAATAAAAGCCTGAACAAAAATAGTCGCTTGGCAGAGTGGTCACCAACATTGTTATCAAACGGGACACTAGTGTCAGTTACCCGACTGACAAACTTATCCGATGTTCCGGGGTACCATGTTAGACCACCCATACTGGACAGCAAGGGGCAGTACGGTGAATTGATTATTCGTCACATCCACATCACTACAGGTCACCAGGGTGTAGAGAAGACTATTGCTGAGGTGCGCCGAGACTTCGCAGCAATCGGATTGAGGTCAGCTGTCAGATCGATAATCCACAGATGCCAGCCATGCCGACTCGCCAGCAGCAAAGCCAAGCCGCCCATGATGGGAGCGCTACCTGAAGGACGTCTAGCTCACCACCAAAGGCCCTTTACGCACTGTGGGGTAGATTTTTTTGGTCCTATGGAAGTAGTGATTGGAAGACGAAGAGAAAAGCGCTACGGGGCCCTCTTCACTTGTCTAACAACCAGGGCAGTCCATTTAGAGCTTGCTCATCAATTAAGTGCAGACTCCTTCATCCTGGCGCTAAGAAGAATGTCAGCAAGAAGAGGGTACCCCAGTATTATGTACAGTGACAACGGTACCAACTTCCATGGTGCCAACAGAGAGATGAGTGAGGCAGTGAAGAAGATGAAGAGCGACCCAGAGTGCCAAGAGAAGCTTTCCTCTTGGAGAGTCGAGTGGAGGTTCCTTCCTCCAGCTTCCCCTTACATGGGGGGAGCGTGGGAGCGCCTAGTGCGCTCAGTCAAGAGGGCTCTAGGTTCTACCTTAAAGAACCGAGCCCTCAAAGAGGAAACTCTGCTTACCGCTTTGGCGGAAGCAGAACATGTAGTCAACAGCAGACCACTGACTCATGTTGGAGTGGCTCCTGAAGATGAGGAGCCGCTCACCCCCAATCATTTTTTGATTGGCCAAGCGAGTGGCAGACCGCTACTCGCGAACTTCCCAAAGGAGATGGAGGAGGTATGTGTGAGGAAGCAGTGGCGCCTCGCACAACAATTGGGGGACCTGTTCTGGCGGAGATGGCTTCGGGAGTATCTTCCCACGCTGGCAAATCGGCAGAAGTGGCGAGAGAAGGCTGAACCCCTACAAGTGGACGACCTGGTGGTCATCACTGACGCAGCACTTCCCCGCAACAGCTGGCCCAGAGGACGGGTAGTATCAGTCAACACCGGAGCAGACGGCCAGGTGCGGTCCGTGAACATCAAGACTGCGACAGGGGAGTACCACCGCCCAGCGACGAAGATTGCCAAACTGTTCGTGGAGCCGTCGGTGCGGGCCCTTCAGTGAGGAATACCTCACGGGGGGAGTGTATCGCACCACGGCCTTTGAAGTTTCTCTCATCTATCTACACAGTGTGTTATTTATTTATAACTTGATGCCCTAGTATTGTAAGTGCACACCTCGGTCGGTAAATAAAGGAAATACGGAAAATAATGTATATCGTCTGACCGGGTGTGTGTACGTAGAGTTTACCTATTTGATTTAAAATACTTACTAAAATAATAATATTATGCATAGTGATTATATCTACCTACATATGTATGTACTTATAGTTATATTTTGTATTACGCTGGGCGGCCGGCCTGTGTGCGGTGCGCCCCAGCCTGGCTACTTATTGTGACCTTGTAAATCGTGTCGCCGTCTTAAACGAGGGATGCAGTGCGCATGTACACACACCGCTAACACAGCCCCCTCCGATGCCGCGAGCGCGCATCGTTTAATTTATATTAGAGTGCATTTTCCTAATAAAGTATAGATCAGATCTTGCTGCTTGCTAGACGGACCACCGAGGCGACTCCTGGGACGACTACCTGCTACGCCAGCTGACTACATATCTACAGGCCTACTTGTTCTTTTCAGAACTGAGTGGGCATAACGTTTCCACACGCTTCAAAGTGCTCTTTTCAGAGCAAAACGTTTCACGCACGCCAGCCGGAACAGATAATACTGTCTCTCTGTTGCAGACCCACAACCACAGAAGGCGGACAGCGAGAGCTGTCCCGCACCACCCGGAACATCGAGCTGCGGCCCAAACCCACAGAGCGGACTGAAGCCACAACCACAGGACAGGACAGCGAAAGCTGACTCACAGAGCGGACTGAGTAAGAAATTCTTAATTTTATATTCTTGTGTTTTTCTTTTTTTAATTTCAGGATGCGCATCAGGCTCCCCGACGGTACCATTGTCAGGGCCTCGGGCCTGGAGCCCATAGACGACACCGAAGCGGCCCAGTACCTGGCGAACAACGGGCCACCAGCGACCCTGCTCCCTGAGGACGAGTGTCGCTACATCGAGATGGCGGCGGCCGCACCACCGACGCCTACGAAGAGGAAAGCGTCCCCCCCGGCTCAGCCCAGCACCTCCAAGACCCAGCCCAGCACCTCCAAGACCGGCACGAGGGGGAGACCGAAGGGCAAGGCGGCAGCAGAGATGGCCGAGTGGCAGGTGCCGAAGAGCCCCGCCAAGAAGAAGAAAGCTGAGGGCCCAGCGAACGCGACACCGCTGGCGAACAAATTCAGCGCACTACCTGAGGTGCGCGAAGGGGCGAGGCCGTCACCACGGACGAGTAGACTCCCGCCCGTCATCGTAAGGCTTGGTGAGATGACCCACAACCAGGTGATGGGACTCATCAAGGAAAATACGTCGCCTACTTCATCGTTTACGATGAAGTATATTTCCGGAGGGAGGGCCTCCGTGAACCTCACCACAGCGGCCGACAGGGAGTCGCTGCTCAAGGCGCTGAGGGAAAGGAATTTCCCCTTCCACACCTTCTCCACGGAGGCGGAGAAGCTGAAGAAGACGGTCATCCGGGGTCTGCCGCCACTGGACGTGTCCGAAATTGAAGAGGACTTGAGGGCCCAGGACCTCAACGTCACCAAGGTCGTCAGAATGACGACCCGGTCACAGGGAAGTGCGATGTACATCGCATACTTCCCCCACGACCAACAGATGGGTCTCGTGAAAGACTCACTGAAGGTGATCTGCCACTGCAGGGTGCAAGTGGAGAAATACAGACCGAGAGGCCGAGCCGGGACCCAGTGCTTCAGGTGCCAGTCCTTCGGCCATGCAGCGAAGCACTGCAATCACGCTGTGAGGTGCGTGAAATGCCAGGGGGCTCACGTCACAAGTGAGTGCCCCAAGAAGACAAGAGAGGAGCCCGCAGTGTGCTGTAACTGTGGGGGCCCACACCCAGCCAACTTCAGCCGGTGCCCGAAGAGACAGGAGTACGTGGCATCCATTCCGAAGAAGACGACCAGGAACTGGAGTGATGTGGTGAGAGGGCCGTCTAGACGCGCCCCGCAGCCACCCACCGCCCAGACGACAGCGCCCCCCCCAGCCGCCGCGCCCGCGGCCAGAGCAGCGCCCGTACCTGCAGAGAGGAGACAAGCGGCCGAAGAGGACCCCAGCGAACTGCTCCAGCTCGTCAGGTTGATCATGGAGATCAAACCCAGGCTGGCTGCATGCAAAAACAAGATGGAGAAGGCTCTCGTCATACTAGAGCTCATGGACAGCCTTGAGTAAGTTGTCGTATTAATCAAAATTCTTTTCAGGTAACACTAACCTTTCACTTTCAGCCTAATCATTTCTTATTTCAGATTGTTATTAATTTTCAAATAACTTAAGAGCCGCGGCCGGGCATAACCCGACCGCAAAATATATTGTATTAGCCTATCTTAAGTTAGCGCCGCTGCTGGGTTTTTATGCCGTGGGGCTTTTTACCAGCAGTGGGGCATAAGAAAAATCCCTGAAGGGGGCCTTTTATATGAATATGGTGGTACCAAAGTCGCGAGTAACTTCACTTGCATACCTAAATTAACTTCGCGTTAACACAACCTCTCGCAGATTGCAATTTCATTCATGTCTCGCTTTTGTTTTTTTGCTTAACCGTTTATTATTTCAGTCCAACGCCTTCTTCTCGGTCACACTTGGGCAGAGGCACGGCCAGCAACAATCTTCAAGGACCATCAGAAGGATGGAGACCACTACACAGAGGACATCAGAAGGGTGTCCGACCAGCCGACGAAAACGCGTCCAGACAAACACACCTCACTCACACACCACACTCTGCACTTACAACTCACAAACAGACTATCACATCACCACACACCTCACGACACATACACTAACGTAGCTTCTCCCACGAACACACTTGTATCGCGCATACACACTCAATACATACCACATGAAATCACAACCACAAGTAGAAATCCGTATAATGGCACGGGCCCAGTCCGCGGAAAATTTTCAACACTCAAGCAACACATTCAAGTAAACTCAACACGATTTTGACCAAATAAACGCACGCTACGCGCGCTCGAACCGCGCTACGCGCGTTTCTCTCTCTCTCTCTTAATAAAGTATATTCAACTGTTCTGACTTCGTTTACTTATCCTCAACACCTGCTCGACTCTCTGGATCTCTACTTGGAAATATTGGACTACTGCTTGCTTCACTGGACTGGACTGGACTACTACATTGGACACCCACGACCACGGATTTCACCTGGACCTTGCTAGTGCTCATCAGAAGGCGCTCTGTACCGGCTCTTGTCTGAGCCCCCTGTTAAGAACGTTTCTCGCTATACTTAATTGTAACGTTTCGCTCCACTGCTTTCGATTCTAGTGAAACGTTTTGCGCACAAGCTTTCGACGGTCCTTTTCAAGACCTACACTCATCGCTCTAGCAGACCTGCGGAAGACCAGCACCTACATCTGACTCCTCACCACCTTGGAGACACAGTTTTTCTGTACCGGCGCACCTTTGAGTCAACTGGTGCCGTACAGTTTGGTCCTTCGACGAACCGGATATTCTGCAGGACTACAAGATGCCGATGGGTCTACGATCTGGAACCAGCGCTGCACAGGATGGAGCCTCTGACGCAGGATCATCACGTACGCAGACGGAGGACATGCTGAACCAGATCACGCAAGAAAATAGAGAGTTCCTGAAAGAGAACCGCGAGCTGAGGATGAAGTTGGATGAGGTGTTGCGGCGATTTCAAGTTTCGGAGACGGCGGTACCCGTTCCAGGCACAGAAGTCCCAACACCAGCCATTGCAGCCGCAGCGGCAGTTCCTGTGAATACCACACCATTGCCCGCAGCCGTCGGGACGACGATGCCGTCAGCATCACCTGTAATTCCTGCCTACCCGTGTGTTGGATCTGCGCAGCCGTCGCAGTACACCGTTGATTGGCTGAACCACCAGGGCAACATTTCTCCACCGATGGCAGAGGATCGGCGTTTGGAGCTGTTGCTAGCGAGGCAGGGCTGCTCGAAGGAGTTACCTAGCTTCGATGGAAACCCCCTGGACTGGGAAACGTTCAGAGGACAATATGAAGAATCCACCAGGCTCTTCGGGATGACACCGTGTGAGAACAGGCTCCGCCTTCAACGGGCGTTGAAGGGGCCCGCCTTAGAAGCTGTTGCTGCGCTGCTGCGACACACTGCCAGTGATTCTACAATGCAAGTGATGGAGCTACTAGCAGACACTTTTGGGGAACCCGAGAAGGTGGCCAATGCCCTGATGGGCAAGCTGAGGAAGTTCCCACCAATGGAGAAGAAGGCTACAGATATGTTTCGCAAGTTTTCGGCGCTCCTACAAAACATGGTAGTAACACTTAGTGACGTATCGCCGGGCCTGCTAGACAACGCGGATCTGTTAGCTGAAGCAGTCGACAAACTTCCAGAGTGGCAGCTTGCGCAGTGGTGGATTGAAGTGCGGGAATACAGAAAAGCGAGTGTTCGATTTAATTTCAAACAATTCGTGGCATTTTATAAAAGTGTTTGCGACGGGTTAACGACGGGCGGGATACGACAAAAAAAAGGACATCAAGTGTTCGCGGTCGAAATTGAAACATCCCCGCCGCCGAAGTTCCACACAACGAAAAGTGAAAGTGACGGCGGCCTCCACAGTGAGGGCCTCACTCCCCGTAGTGGCACGTGTATCAAATGTGGACGAACTGCGGAGGGCCGAGGAGGTATGGCTACAGCGGTCGCAGAAGATAGCCTTTTCGGCTGAAATCAACGATCTCCGACATAATAAAAGCCTGAACAAAAATAGTCGCTTGGCAGAGTGGTCACCAACATTGTTATCAAACGGGACACTAGTGTCAGTTACCCGACTGACAAACTTATCCGATGTTCCGGGGTACCATGTTAGACCACCCATACTGGACAGCAAGGGGCAGTACGGTGAATTGATTATTCGTCACATCCACATCACTACAGGTCACCAGGGTGTAGAGAAGACTATTGCTGAGGTGCGCCGAGACTTCGCAGCAATCGGATTGAGGTCAGCTGTCAGATCGATAATCCACAGATGCCAGCCATGCCGACTCGCCAGCAGCAAAGCCAAGCCGCCCATGATGGGAGCGCTACCTGAAGGACGTCTAGCTCACCACCAAAGGCCCTTTACGCACTGTGGGGTAGATTTTTTTGGTCCTATGGAAGTAGTGATTGGAAGACGAAGAGAAAAGCGCTACGGGGCCCTCTTCACTTGTCTAACAACCAGGGCAGTCCATTTAGAGCTTGCTCATCAATTAAGTGCAGACTCCTTCATCCTGGCGCTAAGAAGAATGTCAGCAAGAAGAGGGTACCCCAGTATTATGTACAGTGACAACGGTACCAACTTCCATGGTGCCAACAGAGAGATGAGTGAGGCAGTGAAGAAGATGAAGAGCGACCCAGAGTGCCAAGAGAAGCTTTCCTCTTGGAGAGTCGAGTGGAGGTTCCTTCCTCCAGCTTCCCCTTACATGGGGGGAGCGTGGGAGCGCCTAGTGCGCTCAGTCAAGAGGGCTCTAGGTTCTACCTTAAAGAACCGAGCCCTCAAAGAGGAAACTCTGCTTACCGCTTTGGCGGAAGCAGAACATGTAGTCAACAGCAGACCACTGACTCATGTTGGAGTGGCTCCTGAAGATGAGGAGCCGCTCACCCCCAATCATTTTTTGATTGGCCAAGCGAGTGGCAGACCGCTACTCGCGAACTTCCCAAAGGAGATGGAGGAGGTATGTGTGAGGAAGCAGTGGCGCCTCGCACAACAATTGGGGGACCTGTTCTGGCGGAGATGGCTTCGGGAGTATCTTCCCACGCTGGCAAATCGGCAGAAGTGGCGAGAGAAGGCTGAACCCCTACAAGTGGACGACCTGGTGGTCATCACTGACGCAGCACTTCCCCGCAACAGCTGGCCCAGAGGACGGGTAGTATCAGTCAACACCGGAGCAGACGGCCAGGTGCGGTCCGTGAACATCAAGACTGCGACAGGGGAGTACCACCGCCCAGCGACGAAGATTGCCAAACTGTTCGTGGAGCCGTCGGTGCGGGCCCTTCAGTGAGGAATACCTCACGGGGGGAGTGTATCGCACCACGGCCTTTGAAGTTTCTCTCATCTATCTACACAGTGTGTTATTTATTTATAACTTGATGCCCTAGTATTGTAAGTGCACACCTCGGTCGGTAAATAAAGGAAATACGGAAAATAATGTATATCGTCTGACCGGGTGTGTGTACGTAGAGTTTACCTATTTGATTTAAAATACTTACTAAAATAATAATATTATGCATAGTGATTATATCTACCTACATATGTATGTACTTATAGTTATATTTTGTATTACGCTGGGCGGCCGGCCTGTGTGCGGTGCGCCCCAGCCTGGCTACTTATTGTGACCTTGTAAATCGTGTCGCCGTCTTAAACGAGGGATGCAGTGCGCATGTACACACACCGCTAACACAGCCCCCTCCGATGCCGCGAGCGCGCATCGTTTAATTTATATTAGAGTGCATTTTCCTAATAAAGTATATTCAACTGTTCTGACTTCGTTTACTTATCCTCAACACCTGCTCGACTCTCTGGATCTCTACTTGGAAATATTGGACTACTGCTTGCTTCACTGGACTGGACTGGACTACTACATTGGACACCCACGACCACGGATTTCACCTGGACCTTGCTAGTGCTCATCAGAAGGCGCTCTGTACCGGCTCTTGTCTGAGCCCCCTGTTAAGAACGTTTCTCGCTATACTTAATTGTAACGTTTACTCCACTGCTTTCGATTCTAGTGAAACGTTTTGCGCACAAGCTTTCGACGGTCCTTTTCAAGACCTACACTCATCGCTCTAGCAGACCTGCGGAAGACCAGCACCTACATCTGACTCCTCACCACCTTGGAGACACAGTTTTTCTGTACCGGCGCACCTTTGAGTCAACTGGTGCCGTACAACGTCTGTAAACTTTTGTTTATAAGATATGATTGAACAAAACATTTCACACGAAAAAATGAATCATATTTTTTTCCCAAAATTGCCTTACATCTTTTGATAACTTTTGTCATTATTTTACATTTATGTTTTATTATTTCTACAAACATTTTACTGAAGTATTAAAACCGACTTTAAAAGTTTCATATTGAAATATTTTAATGACAATGACTCGCTTAACAATCACAGTTCATTATGGAAACAATACGGAAAATAACTTTAGAGAAAATAATATTTTGGTACATTTTATCGGATATTTTCATTAAACATTTTAAGTTCAAAAAATAAAAACAAAAGAAAAGAAAATTAAAACATTTTACTTTATGTCTATAAATTTCAGTAACATTATTTATTTGCTGACGGAACTTACCGACCGTCTGATTGTCAGTTAAACACTAAGTGTTTATTTGAGAGATCTATTTTCGTACCAATTTATGCTATTTGGGCAATGTCTTCTTCTAGTTATATCGAGAGTAATTTTTTAAATCTTATTTACTGTTCATTGTCCTAAGACTCGTCAAAAGCAGCAATAAAAGAACAATACTAGTCAAATTGGTCAAAATCTCGACAGCATACTTTGGAATATGTCTCCAACAAAACTAGTTAAAGGTTGCGAAAACATGCATAAAATTATTATACATATAATGCTACCAGCTGTCCTTAAAACTTTACTTATGTACGAATATTTAAAAGATTCTATAACCGCTATACGCCGGCGCACCCAGCGTGGACCCATCACCTCTACTATTATGTGAAGGAGATGGACTTGGCTGGGACATGTGTTAAGGATGCCGAATGACAGTTGGCCGAGGAGAGCGCTGTTCTTCCTCCCGTCAGGGTCCCGGAGACGAGGAAGACCCTATCATACTGTGTTCCGCTCCTTCGAAGCAGAGCTGAGGAATCTGGACATGGTGTGGGAGGAGGTCATTAACGTTGCGCAAGATCGAGCGCAATGGAGAGCTCTTGTTGCCTCCCTATGCCCCTAAGTGGGGTCTGAAGGGAGTTTGGATTGGATTGAATAACCGGTGTCAGAGAAACGGGTCTAATGTTGACTTTCACCAACGGTTCCTACCTTTTAGATAGCTCTTAGCGTAGCGTTTTATATGGTGTGGAGAACGCTAAGTGCTACCTAAAAGTTAGGAACCGTTTGTGGAAGTGAAAATCAGTCTCCCTCTCTCATCTGTAACTAGTGGTCGGCCAATGCTCGAAAATCGACCATTACTAATTTAGATTATAAGTTTGAACATTATTAAGATTGCTTTGTCAAAGACTGAGTGAGCGCTATTTCACAATTTTCTTTCAAAAATAATGACATGGATACGTCAAATTTGAAATTTTGATAGGTATGTACAATTTTTTTTTCTCATGTTATTTTAATCAAAAAAAAATATTAATATATTGTCAATTCGACAAAGATAAACAAAAGATCTGTGTCAAATAACGTCAAATTGTGTACGAGTATGAAATACATAACATTACAGTAGTGTTTTTTTATTGATTTAATCTATTTTTATGCATAATTTAAAAAAAAATATTAGCATTCGCCACCCCTTCTCTATATAAACTATAAATGTGCGAAATTTCATACCTCCGTCTGCGCAATTATCGTAAAAATAGTCACCAAGTTTTTCCTTCACGTATTAACATAAAGATAATCTGTTGAAAAGAGTGGGTCACTCTTAAGCTATGTCCACACTGTGCCTTTTTCGTTCAACAAGGGCATGCGGCATAGCGCAGTCAACAGCGCACGTGAGGCATGCTAGAGCGCGCTGCGACGCGCGCGTTCCCGCGGTCCGTGGGTTTCTGTGCAGCATAGCGTTCAACATCAAGGTGGCGGACAATATTACTTTACAGTTTATTGAAGACTACAGACATTTTCCACAACTTTGGGACCAAAATAACAAACTTTACAAAAATAAAATAAAAAGAAATGATGGTCTGCAAGTTTTGGCTACGAAATACAACTTGGACTTTTCTTATAATCAAGTAGGCCGCACATAGTAGAATCATCTCGGTGCACATGTTGTTATACTGAAGGATAATTAACGATTCCGGTCGGATGACGCACGGACATGATGCATTCAACAGTTGCTTGTCCTAAAGGAAAGTTGAATAGAATGATGAAGGGAAAGTTGAAGATGAAAGGGGCACGTGTGGACATAGCTTTACAGAATCAAATCCTGTACAGTAAGTATATAGAAGTTCTATTGTCACTCCCTTTTCATGCTTTCAAATAATAGTACCTACCTCAAAAACAAGTTATTGATTTGAATCGTCTTACTCTAACATAAAAAATATATAGAACGGACCATAGAACAAATGATTCTCGTGTTTTCGGGAGATAAAATATAAAAATATTATATAACCATTAATTTGTAACAACCAACCTCATTTTTTAATAAAATAAAGCAGGTCTTTAAACAAACTCAAAAAAGGTTCCAAATCTTATTGCAAAAAAATATGCTTACACGCTTTAAATTTACTTCAATAAACTTCTCTTAGAACTATATGATCTAGGAAAGGTCTCTTTGGATTGTTGACATAGGATGTGACCATGAAAACAAACGTACGCCCGTGTTTTGACAGTGTTCCCTACTTCAGAAAACTTAATCTTTCTGGGTATCTATCTTGTCATGTTACTTTTTAGATGGCGGACGTACCTACTATAGACGTTGACGTACATGGTATTGTATGCTTCAAATGACGTTCTAAAAGTTATCCAATATTTTACGTAATTATTTTTCATATCGCTTATGTACTTATCAATTATAAAAATATTTATAATGCAGTTTTCCTTCTGTATTATTAGTATTCCTAATAAATGACTTAGCCCCATACACAAGTTTCTAACTTCAATGGGGCATATAAAATTGACTTTTTCATTTGATATATTTGTTAATGTACCTATATGTTTTGTACTTGAATATATTTTTTGATTAATAAATTTAAAAAAAAAATATATCCCTAATACAAATTTTATAAACCGTACATTTGAAAGTAAAATTGTCTTCTGAAGTATTTTTCTTGCACTTGATATCTTTCCCATAGACAATTTGAAATTGGCATTCGTCTACTTACGAAGATTTTGTCAATGTTAAGTGAGAAATAAATGAACTTTCCACTGGAGTATAATTTTTATGAACAATTATTTAAACCAAACAAAGACACTTATATAAAAGTATAAAAGTTGACAGTTAATTTTCTTCCTACTACCTCTACATCGTCGAAAAATACGTTTGTAGTTGTTTGCTTAATTGTCTAGGACCAACCTCGATAGCCTAGTGGCAAAGGCTCCGACTTCAGATCAAGAGGTTGTGGGTTCGAGACTCGGTCGGGTCAGAAATTTGCAATGTGTTTTTTCACATGAAATTTCTACTCGGGGTTGGAATCCTGTCTAATATTGGACGGGACCGGTTGACTGGTAGAGAATGTTTCAAGCATCAAGTTCCGCCGGCTGTACTGACACCTATGTATAGAAGAGTAGGTATACTTTTTTTAGGACCCCTTATCTACTTGCAACGAATCGCTAAGTTCTAAAAGGATCAAGTTCTGTCAAAGGCTGTTAGAGTTAGAGTTAGAGAAGTTAAAAATATGCCACCCAAAAGACAAGGTGCAAGTTTACTCACAGAGGCATCCGTCGAATCCGATAATTGCATATACCTACCAACCTAAAAAAGTTGAGTAGGGATTCTAAAACCGGAAAAATATAACGGGATGCCAAAATAATGACATTCAAGCATTCAAACCCAACTATGAATGAACTCCGAGAACTCTGTTTCAGATTATCGTGCTTAGTTTCCTGTGCTTTAAGTGGAACATCGCAAAATTGTTAAATCAACCAGATAAAAGTTTAAAAATTTATTCAAACCTTAGTTTGTGAAAGGGTTCAAATATCTCAAAGGCTTATTTCACAAACCATTAAGCAATGATATATTCAGTTAGCAATTCAGCATATGATTTTTAGAAAAGAAGACTGTAGAAAAAGTTTATCCAAGTCCTATAATGGTATTTTATCGTACCTATGTATTTAACCACTGCCAAACAAAAAGAGGATTTCAGCAAAAAAAAAAGATTTTTTCCAAACATCAGGCTTTGAATTGTGGGCCATTTTGATGGAAAATTCGCCAGGATTACCGGCAGTATTTCCTTCTATGTCCTTTGTGAATATCTTTGTTTGCATAAAATATAAAAACGAAGAGAAACAGAAAACATAATATTGATCGAGTAGTAAGAAGAAAAACACACAAATGGTGATTTTTATTAAAAAAATTGTAGAGATTTACACCTCTCAGGAAAATGAATGGCTGATGATAAAGATGGCGAGCTTTTAAGAAATGCCTCAAACATCATTTTAGTATTTTTTATTAGTCCCATTTTATTTTAAATCTAAATCTTAAGAAAAACTTTTCAAGAAAAACAATGTAAATCGTACACAATATTCTTTCTTTACTATGAATTTTAAATTCGAATTGGTTATTTAATCAATATACCAACATGCATTGTTCCGACCGATGCATAATATTTTTTATACACAATTTTGCAGCGCGCTTTCTGTCAATCGCGCTAACTATCAAACAACTTATGTAAACTCCAAAAGTTTTAATTAGAAAAATTTACGTAAGTTATTAAAAAAAAAAATCATCATGATGGGTAGGTTTTCATCAATTACACTTTACAATAACAAATACCTACAACAAGAAATAGTAAGGGATACGATGACCATGCTAAATAGATTTCGATTTTTTTTATATAAAGAGATAGGTATTGATTACAAGACAAACATTGTCAAAAATTCAATATTATGACGCCTAACATAATACCACTATTAACACATAGCTACCCCATTAATAGGTTAATACCTACATACTTCCTTCATACATCGTATTATGACTAACCTCACGGCATATATTCGCGACAGGAACATTTCCACTATAATAATTCTGGCGTTAGGTTCAGGCGTAGGGATGGGCCAAACTAGTATATCATTGTAACAGGTATAACTCAAACTGTTACCAAGAAGTATCTGTTATTTTAAAATGTTATTTTTTTACCTACTTATATTACCCCCCCCCCCTCTCATAAATCAAATAACTCTTTATATTATGCTATTGGTAGGTATAGATAAAAAGTGGCTAGATAATTTTGTTCAACCCTACTTGTATCCAAAGATAATATAAATAATATACTGTAATAAGATAAGCGTCTCCCCACCACTTTTTGCGTAATTCTAAAAAATGGCCGCCAACAGTATACTACTACTGCGCCTCTAGCGTCGTTTTCATGTAACTACAGCACCACCCACCCACCAAAATTTGTATCCCACCCACTCGCACAATTCAACATATTCTAATTGGATTTTTCTTATACACCTTATTATTATGTCAGCAGAAGAAACAAAGTGTTTGCATTTTCCATGGTGTTCCAGATAGCGATATGACGCAAAGGTATTTAGCGCTTCGAGTGTAAGATTCGGGAACTACAACTTTGTACAAAGAAAAAAATATATATGAAGTTTCCTCACCCTGCTTGTATCCATGTATTTCATCATATAAATAAAATGTATCAAGTAAAAGCGTGAATTACTCAAAAGGGACTAATAATCATGCTCACTGTATACAAAATTGATAACTAATAATACATCATTTTGACTACGTGTCATTATATTGCCATGTAGGTATACAATATTAGTTCGAATGAATACACACTATACACCGCGTAGACGGCTTCAATGTAGAAAAAATCTTGATAGCAATAATACCACTTAAACAAAGTGGCCATTAGTAATGTATGGGACATACTTTATTACAATATTATTGTTTAATACCTTTTTTTAAATGGGCCTATATAACTTTACTTTTTAATGATTTTATTTCGGTTGAAACAGGTAAAATTTTAACAGTTAAGGACGATAACAGGATAACAGGGTTGAGAATTGTACTGGGTAACAAGTACTGTAACAGTTAGTGGATATCGGTTATCGATGGCGGTCTAGTAACATTATCTTTAACAGATAAAATTTTAACAGGTATCGGAGAATGCAATAACAGTTACGTAAACTAGTATGTGCTAAACCGATATTTGGTAACTGTTAAATATTTACCTACACAACACTATTCAGGCGGCTTCAGTTTACAAGCGACTCTCGTGTGGGGTGGTTGTGTTCGTTGCTCGGAACGCCGATACAAGTAATTTATCATTCATAATATTATTATCTTAATGGTTGTTTTTCTTTGTTATTGACAAACTACCGGTTCATTTGGAATTAAAATAAAGACACTACTGTGGTTTATTTTCAACAAAAGTTCAACTGAATGTCAGGTAAACAATGAAAATATTACGTATATTTTTTTTTTCAATGTTTAATACTTATCTTTTTTGTTTTGTTGTGACTTTTGTGAATTTTTCATAAGAATTGATTGTACATTTTCTCTTTTATGTAACAAAATGTTTTATGCAAATTCAACGAATTAATATTTAAAATTATTCCAGGTGCCTTGAATTACATAGGTATTTCATCTTTTTTATATCAGTTTGTACCTTACGTTTTACATCTTTAATACTTTCTCTTAATTTAAAAGTACCGTGTTAAAACATTTTTGTATCGCGTTCTTGGATAATGAAAAGTTTCAAGGATTTTTCTGGATAACACTTTAGATTATCTTTTTTGAATTTATTGTTTTTTTTTTTTAATTAACTTTTGCAAGAAAAGCGCATGGATAACTTTTGTTTTAATATGAACGCGTCTTTGTAGATGAAATAACCTTTTTCGCCTTTTTTAGAATTTATAGGTTATTTTTATTTTTTATTACTTTCTGGCCTGCTAAATGTCTTCTTTCGTTTCATTTAATATATCAACTATTAATAAAATAGTATCAAAATAGCTATGAAGGTTTCATTGGAAAAGTTTATATTTGGTCGTAAGAATTTTTTCAAATTTTCTAATATTCCACGCAACTTTCGTTATTACTTTTTTCTAAATACTTTCTCCTGACAATAGCATAGACAATAAAAACATAATCAGCGAAATTGGTTGCAAAACAAATGGAATTATGGCTCTTTTTTATATAAAGATATTGATTAATGTTCTAAAATAACAAAAAAATATAAAGTTATTATTAAGAAATACCTATAATATTTTGAAATTTAATAATATTTCAATTACACACAAGGCGTTTTTAATCAAATTAGATGGTTTTGAATACACTCCTTGATTCTTTCACAGTATGATACTATTAAAGCTTATGTCCTGAAAGAGGAAGATGGTCGGCACCTGGGATCTACCCACGACCTCCAATACGAAACCATTTGCCTTGAACACTAACTCACTGACTGATGTCATTAACGCCGATAGATGGCGCGCCACTCGCAACTTAAGACAATTTTTTTTCTTGTTCTAATAATATAATATGGCTGACAGCAGTGACAGCTGACAGTAACATAATAACATTATTATGCCTGGTGGCTGAGAACTTTTTTTTTAAAGGTCTTGATGTGGAGAAAAACAATTTTTCGGGTTATTTAAAAACTCACATGCAAAGTCATTCAGAAAGCAAAGTGTAGATACCAAATCGGGAAACTTTTACGCACATCGGGACTTCATAATGAAGAAAAGCCTTACTAATGCAATGTGTGCAGTAAAAAGTTTGCGGACTCGGCGGTAATTTAAACTAATTTAAAGAATGACATGCGAACTCATAGCGGAGAAAAACAAAACGAATGCAAAAATTGCAATAAAAAGTTTAATCAATCAAATAATAACTCATGGTAAAAGCGATTTGAATAGAAAATTTGTTATAAAAAATTTAAGTTGTTTTTAGTTTTCATAAAGAGTTGAATCAACCAAGTATTTTGAAGTCTCACATGTGAATTCAGCTATGAAAAAGCAAAGTTCGCAAGAAAAGGTCATAGGTAGGCGCCACGGGCGCCTATAAAAAACAAGTAGTAGGTAAATAGTCAGCAACGGGAATCTAACTCACGAATTACTATGAACCTAGAAGACCAAAGCTACGGCGTAGCCACCATTTGAAACTTTTGAGTAATTCTGACTTTTTCGATTCTAGTAGAACCAATGCTATGTTTATGACGTCTGACATTGCATACCGTTCTTAGAATGGCACTGTGAGCATATTATTATAAGTAAGATCTTCAGCACTGATAAATAAGCCTTCTGGCTGAGGGATCTTGGACATTTTTTGGCATGCCTGAGTCTGCAAACGTTATTCACAGATGGAAAAACAAGAAGTCACCAACCTAATTGACCTCCAAAAGAGAATATTATAAGAACAACGGCAGCTTACGTGTTTATACGTAGATCTTATTGAAGACTTAAAAAAAGAAGAAGCATTGTTTTGTAGAAGAAAGGTTGAAACAATAATTTAAAAAGAACGGTTAAGTACAGCTTAAAGGCATATAAAATGGTCTGTAGTAAAAAATTTACATTCAATTGTTAAAAGGGTAGAATGCGAGCATTTTACCTGATTATATCTTTGTAGGCTTTAACTGGGGTACAAACGAGACGTGACACCGCCGGAGTGTGTCTGACATGTCAGGCAGTTCAGGAGACGATCTCCAGCTTTTTAAATTTTCTAAACGTCGTTTTGGCCCATTGTATATTTCTTTGTTGTGTCGTTTAAACAAATGCTTTGAGTAAACATACGAGTAAGGACGCCTTTTGCTTTCGAGCTTGCTAAAAAGTCTCTTTGATGTTTCTTCTACTACTCTTAGAGAGTAGAACATCTCTGTTACCAGTTTAATTAAATCGTAAGATTCTTATGTTAATAACGTTGATATGAACATTTTTCACGTCTACTTCTTGAAAAAAAAAAATTTTTAACACAATATTACGTCGTATCCTTAATTTAATTACTTACTTACAACTCCGGCAGAGTTTTGGCCTCCTGAACAATGTTTTTCCAAGCCGTCCTATCAGGCGCAATGGACTCCCACTGATCTCCCACACCCAGCACGTCCAGGTCCCAGGCAACGTTGTCGAAAAGCCGTTGCCTTGGTCTTCCAGGTGAATTGAATTGTCTGAGGAAATCTTTATAATACCCACACAAAACTAACTTGCTTATAATAAAGCTGCAGAAACGAGAGAAGATTGCTGACATGATAACTGTAGGTTGGTAGTCTAGTTTTTAAGTCGCCGACCTTTCTTCTGAAGGCTGTGAGTTTGATCCCAGGTAGGAACCATCTTTCTTTTTCACGATGTCACTATACCGACAGGCCAACGCCAACAAGGTCGGTGGGATGTTATAGATTATAGACATAGACAACTCGGATATTTATTTATTTATATATTACAACCATCCCCCGTTTCCATTGATAAAACTGATTGAGTATTGAATCAACTTCTTTATTTACCTTTTCTTCTTCTTCTTTCGTGTGTATGCGACCATGTTATCTTGGAGTTTCAGCTCACGTCAATGTTTTTAAGATACTTTCTGCCCTAGGCGTCACCAACACCACCTATATAAGAAAGCCTTAGCGTTGAGAGTGTGACGCCGCATTGTAAGGCCCAGTATGCACATGCCTTATATCTGTATGTACTTACCTGAGCTCTATCTGCTTAATTTAAAAAACCAAGATCAGTGGAAAAAAAATCTCAGCGATAGAAAATATAACGATCAAGCTGTATCGAGATAGTTTAACGTAAATCGCTTGATTGTGAGCTGATCTCTGTATATTTTGACCCTCCATGTTGGATTTTACGTCAACTGACAGCTGTTTCCAGTATACAAGAACGCTTTCTGTAATAAATGCACTGTATTTGAGTTTTTTTCCCTTCCAATTATGTGGAATGTTCCATATTTAGGTCCATTGTATTTTGGTTTATCATATCAATAATAGAAAATTTAAACATATAAATCAAATATGCATTTCCGTTATCATTCGAGGGCTTAAAACCATGATGCATCAACTAAAATTATAAGAAATATAATGACATTTTGAAGAAAATACTCAAAGAATATTATTTAAGTACATAGGTACAAATATTAAAATTAAAGTGATCAAACATGAATTGGTTCATTTTGGCTGAAACATAAAGGTTTCGTAAATCGTCCCTCAAGGGATGGGATGCCATAAACATAATAATAATAAAGGTTTCGTATGATTTACCTAATAAGGACTTAACTATATTTCGATATAAAATAAATAATTAAAAAATATCTGACATAGCGAATATTGGCAGTTACCACTTCCGTTGCCCGGCTACTATTTGTTTGTTTACAAAATTTTGTATGAAATGTCATCTTCATACATAACAAACGCGGATTAAATATTTTTTTAATCATAAGGTTGTGAATTCTAGAATCTTTCCATGATAAGTTTTCTTCTCTTATCGAATTTCTGTAACACTTCTTCCAAATTAACACTCATTCTCATCTTTGTGATGCAATGCGACTGCATAGTTTCAAAAACATCTCGAATTCCTTTTTAGATCACTTGAAACATCTTAAACTATTCACAGTTCGCTCTGAGCGATTAGCTTTTAAGATATTCTGAGACGCGAATTTCTAACAAAAGAAAGAACCAAAACTAACATTCTTATCTCCTTTAAACAATTTTAAATTTCTTATCTAAACCAAAACAGAACTAAAATCAAAAGCTCTAAAAGTATATATTATTGACAAGATCACAACTGTTTTTGATACATTTTATTATTATATCAAATCATTTATTCATTAAATCACAATATATCATATGAAGTATACATCATTGTAAAAAAAAATTAATAAAAATAAATTAAAATTGAATACAATGCTATATACTAAATATAAAAATATCGGTATTATCTCTCATGATACATCACGATGTAATGTAATCATGAGAGATCTTCGAACTACAGAGAAAGGAACCTTCTTAACATCCTACATGAGGACAACAGAACTGCCTTTTGGATGGCATATCTGAGACCACAACAGATGCCAAGTTTCCCTAGATTGTCTTTAAGAGACTTAGGAATAACTCCATTCGTCGATATCACTATAGGTATTATGTGGGTGCATGGTTGGTGTATGCCACATATCCTTGATTTCGTGAGCAAGATCAAGATATTTAATTATCTTATCCTGCTCGGCTTTTTTCAAATTTTCGTCATACGGTATAGTGATATCCACGAGATACGTTATCCCGTTCCTACGATCAACCAATACAATGTCCGGACGATTTGCGTTAATCGTTCGGTCAGTTTGTATTGGTATATCCCAATACAACTTTGTATTACTGTTTTGCATTACCGAAATTGGGGTGTACCTATAATAAGGTACTTCAAGATCGAGCAAACCATATTTCAAGGCAAGTTTTTGATGAACTATTTTAGCCACATCGTTATGTCTGTGCAAATACTCAGAACCACACAGGAGAGAACACCCAGACAAAATATGTCTGAGTGTTTCTCCTGTTTGGCCACATGCACGACATTTATCAATTATATCAGGTGTTTTAATAATATATTTTTTATAATTATTAGTGACGATGATCTGGTCTTGTATTGCACAGACAAAACCTTCTGTTTCGCTAAATAGTTCACCAAACCTCAACCATCCAGTCGAATCTTCAAGACTTACATGTGATGAATTTAAAGTTTCGAAGAATCGACCGTGGAGAGACTTGCCTTTCCATATATCAACCCGATCTTGTACCCCAATTATCGGTGGTGAAACAGGATTTGATAAATTTAAGGGCGTGTACTTCAAATCACACGCAATGAGGTCTTCATAACCCAATTTATTCCTTGATGAGATAAAGTAAGATTGGAGGAGGTTTATCTCTTTGTTATTCATGTTTTTGATGTTTAACATGCCTCTACCACCAATCTTCCTTGGTAAATATAATCTCATCAAGGAACATCTTGGATGATGCATCCTATATTGTGTGAGCAAACTACGTACCTTTAAATCCATCTTGTCTAGTTCCGTTTGGTTCCACTTAATGATTCCAAAAGAATACAAAATTTTCGGTACAACCCATGAATTAATGGCCATAATTTTATTTCTCCCGGAGAGAAAACTTTTCAAAACTTTTTTTAATCGTTTAATAAATTCATTTTTAATGTTATTTTTAATAATTTTGTGGTCAAAAACTAGATTTTGTTGAAAGCCAAGATATTTGTAATTTTGATTATCTAAAAGAGGAATGTCTGTAACAGATGAAGAACTATTTTGATGATTGTTTCGGATTATTCCTTTTTGAACATTAATTTTTGCACATTTTTCTAAGCCAAATTCCATTTTTATATCATCACTAAATTTTTTTGTAATTTTGATTAATTTTTCTAATTCAACTAAATTTTTACCAAATAATTTTAAATCGTCCATATAAAGTAAATGACTAAATTTAATACCAGACCTTTTTAATTCATAGCCACAATTTGAGGATTCCAATAATTTACTCAGTGGATTTAGAGCTAAGCAGAACCAAAGCGGACTTAGACTATCTCCTTGAAAAATACCTCTATTGATATGGATTGAATCGGTAATATATTTTCCAGAAGGTTGAGAAACAGATATTTTTGTTCTCCATTTTGACATCAAAAATTTTAGAAATTCTACGAGTTCGTTGTTAATTTTATATATTTCCAAAACTTTTATTAGCCAAGAATGTGGGACTGAATCATATGCTTTTTTGTAATCAATCCATGCCATAGAGATATTTTTCTTTTTGTGTTTCACCTGCTCACAAATAATACTGTCTATTAAGAGCAATTCCTTTGTCCCACGAGATCCCATTTTACATCCATTTTGTCTGACAGATAAAATATCATTTTCAATTAAGTATGAATGAATTTTGTTTGAAATTATAGATGTCAAAAGTTTATAAATTGTTGGTAGGCATGTAATTGGTCTAAAGTTATTTGGAGTTGAAGCATTATTGATTTTTGGGATCACGTGGGTTAATCCTTCTGTTAAGAATTCTGGAAAGTTCAAATTTTCAATTGCAGATTGAAACTGTCTTGCCAATATTATATGTGAATTTGTAAATTTTTTAATCCAAAAGTTTTGTAGCCCATCTTTTCCCGGAGATTTCCAATTTTGTATTTTTTTTAATGCAGTTTTAACGTCAATCAAATTTATACTAAAATTTTGCATTTCTGGATGTTCAGAATTAATTTCTTCTAACCAATCACTATTAGTGTTATGGGATATAGAATTCGACCAAAGATTTTTCCAAAAAGTTTCCATATCATCTTTATTAGGTAAATTATCTGTTTTGAAATTTGAATCTTCCAGATTGGTAAAACATTTTTTTTGATTAAAGGAGAAGAGATGGTTCTGTTTTTTCCTTTGAACCCTTTCTTTAAATCTTCTTATCCGTTTAGCTAACGCCAAGACTCGTTGTTTAAAAAAGTCAATTTTTTCTATTATTTTTAAATTAAAGTTATCAATTGAATATATATTTTCGATATCAAAAATTTTCTCAACAAACAATTTTAATCTTGGTCTATGGTTTCCAGAATTAAATGATGTAAGTTTTCCAATTATTGAGCGAAATTTAGTTATTCTATTTTCTATTCTTTTTTTGCCAACGGGGGGTACTTGAATGGTCAATGATGTTTTGATTTCGACTTCGATTAAATTTAATATTAGCCATATTTATGCAAGTAGCCGCTGCACAATAAAGAATAGAATGAACGTCTTGTAAATTTTGACAGGAGTTTAAATCATCTAAAATAATATTATTAACACGACAAATAATTTTTTCAATAATGGGAAAACTTTTGAATTTTGGCAATAAAGGTCGAAGAAAGGGTTCTTGATTACGAAACAACAAAAGCATCTCTTCATATTTGCTCTTAATAGAGTCATAATCAGGGATATTGAAATATTCAAAGTTCTCGTTTGAAGCATCATTAGAATTTATAATATTTATATTATGAATGTCATCAGAGCTTGTGTTGTGATGATTAAGTTGTGAATTTATGTCCAAAATTGTGTTATGATGATTCATCGGAGAACTTAAATATTCCGATCTAAGAACGTCTAGTTCAGATTCCGATAATAATTTGTTTCTAATTATTACCCGAACCTGATCGGACAATCTTTGGGTACTAACATTTATCGTGGGCTCCAGAAGAAGCCATTCCTGGGACAGCCTTTGTCTGTAGCCAGTCAAGAAACTGCCCCCCTCTTATTATTATTTCAAATCATTTATTCATTAAATCACAATATATCATATGAAGTATACATCATTGTAAAAAAAAATTAATAAAAATAAATTAAAATTGAATACAATGCTATATACTAAATATAAAAATATCGGTATTATCTCTCATGATACATCACGATGTAATGTAATCATGAGAGATCTTCGAACTACAGAGAAAGGAACCTTCTTAACATCCTACATGAGGACAACAGAATATTATTATTATTATTATGTTAATGGCATCCCATACCTTGAGGGACGATTTGTGCCAGTTTCAAATATTTGATGTTTTGCAAAACAAAAATATTACGCTTTAATTTATTATTTTTCTATTATTTTATATAAAGATTTACTATTTTTACATTCACACACGCCCTTACATACATTCTCGCATTTATATAAAAATATTTGATACATTTTACATAGGTACTTAAAACAGCCAATTGGCGAGTTCTAAAATATGTTTCAAGTTATATCATCTAAAATTTATATACATTGAAGTAATCCTTTTTGAAAGAAAGGGTGAGAATTTCGAATGATTAACGGAGAGAAATTATTTTGTGTGTAGGTATGTATGTTTCTCCATGATTATTAAATTGTTGTATCGCACGATTGCGAATCAATTGAGATATGTTCGGAATAATGTCTCGAAATTGACAGAAGTTGGAAAAAGTCCCGGGTATCTAGATGCTTGCTTACTTATATATTATGTAACATAACTGACATATGCGGGTGTGACAGGGAGAAACATATTTCCCACAGGAACACACAGGATGTGGGTACATAATTTTGTCTACAGGTATATTATAAATATTATTATTCGATGTGTATCTACCTATAATCGACGGTTCATCTTCAAGTATGGTTGTAAACATGGAAAATGTTATTGTTCACGTATAGAATAAAAATTCATATGATTTTTTTCCTATAATGGTAACATTTTAACGATTTCATTTATTATTAAATTTCTACTTGTTGCATACATGAGATTTTCGACATGTTGAACATGATGAGAATTCTCATGATTAGGAGTTTCGGAGACTTAAACATTACCACCTAATGGCGAACGTTGTTAACGTAAGTGTTCACACTATGCCGGCCTTCGAAGTAACAGTAGAAGACGGTCGTAAGCCCGTAGTGGTTTGTTCCAATTAAAAATCGAACATTAGTAATGAATTGTTAGAGTCATTAGTTGTTATTTTTTCTTTAAGTCATTATTGTTGATCAGCATTTTTGTGTCAGAAATGGGATGTTTTTTTTTTCCTTTTTGTGCCACCAGAGGCGCCCTTGCTAACCCGGTCTAATGTCAAATTCAGTGTTGCCAACGTGGGCGATTTACCACCATTTGGGCTATTCGGAACGAGAATCGGCGAGGAAAAAATCTAAAAGGCGACAGGTAGCAACTTGGGCTACTTACCTTTTAGCGAATTTTCACCTTTCCGGATACTAAATGACCTTTTTTGTGAACTCCCACCTCTCTACGGATACTAAAATTTTCGGAATGACCTTTTTTTGGCGACATTTCATCTTTCCGCATATCAAATTTTCAGTTGGGCTTCTTTGCGTTTGAAAATCGGCGACATTAGGAAAAGTGCCGTTGGCCACACTGGTCAAATTAACGATTATAACCTCAATCATATGAATGTGCGTGTGTGTTGTGGTCGGTTTGGTGGCTTTCTTAAATAAACATCTACTTTAAATTTTTTTGTTTATATTTTGTGTTACAGTAAAAATGAATAAACAACTTATCATTCTAGTTTATTTCAAATTAAACAACTTATATATTATCATACATGATAACTTGCAATAGGTTTATAGTAATCATTGTACATTTCTTTTTACATACTATTACAAATAAAATTGTTTATCTTATTTATTTTTTATATACCTACATAAATACAAATGAAAAAATACCATAACAGAAAACAATAAAACAAGAAGATACAGAGCAGCACCACTGAGATTTATTCTCAAAGAACAGCACTGGAAATCCACCCTTGAAGACAAATACATAGTGCTTTTGTTTGTGTGTGGTGTAAAAGGACACACTATGGTTTTACTCCTTGAAAAGGCCACTTTTGCAATCATCAAAAAATTAAAACGTTAAATTGTTTAATTGAGATAACAAAAAAGAGAGGAGACATATTAGCATAATATTATTCACCAGTCAATGCTAGATGGTATGTTTGACAGCTGTCATAATATTTAGACCTGATAAGAAGTGCTGCCACCTAGTGTGTAAGCTCCCCAGAAAACATCCCATTAAAAGCATTTGGTAAGTTCGTCCGTAACTCATTTTAACCCCACGCCAAATATATGACTAAACAAATCTTACTACGGGAAATAATAATAACTAAACAAAGAAAAAAAAATATACGCCAAATATCGTTGACAAATTGTCGTGCTTATGGTGAGACGTGAAAGACAACTAGGCATATTATTTTTTCAGGGTGTTTTCTCCTGTTGTTTCTTTTTCTGAGTATCTACACAGACACACAAAATTCAATACAATAATCTTTAATCCCGAAGCCCAAGCATTACAACTTTTGACAGTTTGCTTCCCAAAATTACGTGATACGGCGTATATTTATTTGTTTTTTTCCTCGTGCTTTTTATAACAAATCGTATTTTTACTTTGAAATAAGTGCAATTTGATCATTTTTAAGTTTCTTTATAACTGTTATCATCATTTTTTCTCCTACTGTTGAGAAAAATATGTTGAATTCCCGTGTACACCTTGATGGGTCTTTCGCCACTTCCACCAATTCAGAGTCGTCACAGTATATACATGCAATGTCTGGTCCCATTTGCACTTTTCCCATGGTCTCATTCACAACCCTCCACATCTGCTTGGGATTACTGTTAGATTCCGCAACTTTTCTGCCAAAAAAAGAATGTTTATTTTTTCTAATCAATTTTGTGAGGTCATTTCTGAACCTTCTATATTCGCTAATTAGCTGTGTATTAGAGGGATTCTTACAAAGTAGTCTGTAAAGCTCTTGACGTCGCCTTATAGACTTGACCAATGATGGAGTAATCCATGGTACCAAAGTGCGATGCCCAGCCTTCCTTCTCACCATCCTCTTGGCGATAGCGTTATTCATCAAGTCCCCAATGGTTCTCTCGAATCTCAATGAGCAGGCCTCCGCCTCATCCAGTTGCATAACTTCTGACCAATCCATGGATTCCGCGCTTTCCATCAATTTATCATATTGGAGACACTTCTTTATAGCATTTTTTTACATATGTATGGCTTTTCAACGCTACAAATTCACATGAAAATCTTTAAAAAATTACTCTAGGTGTGTAAACTTTTTATTGAAAACATGACATTCGTATGGTTTTTCTCCGCTATGATCTCGTGTGTGTGGATTAAAGATTCGTGATTTGGTAAACTTTTTCATGGAAACTTTGTATTTAAATGGCTTTTATCATGATTTATCATTTGATTGATTAAACTTTTTATCGCAATGGTTGCATTCGTATGGCTTTTCTGCGCTAGTGTGCAAAATTTTTATTTCAAACATTGCATTAGCAAGGCTTTTTCTCTATGATATCGTGTCTATGGGATAAATTTAAGATTTAGTAAAATTTTCATGCAAATTTTCATATGTCAGACTTTAAACCACTTGATAATAGAACTCAAAGAAAATTTTAAAAAAACTTGTACTTTTTATAACAAACGTTGCATATGAATGGCTTTTCAACGCTACAAATTCACATGAAAATCTTTAAAAAATTACTCTAGGTGTGTAAACTTTTTATTGAAAACATGGCATTCGTATGGTTTTTCTCCGCTATGATCTCGTGTGTGTGGATTAAAGATTCGTGATTTGGTAAACTTTTTCATGGAAACTTTGTTTTCTTATGGCCGAATTCATTTGTGTGACTGTAAAGCACTCGATGATAGATTATAACTATTCATGATACTTTAACTATTTATAAAAATGCAAAAAAAAAACTTTTTATTACACACTTTGCATTAGTAAGAGTTTTCTTGGCAATGAAATCGCGTCTGTGATTTAAAGATCTGATTTGGTAAACTTTTTCATACAAACTAGATATGCTTTCTTTTGACCGAATTCATATGTAAGACTTAAACAAATTTTGAACTTTTTCTAACAAAATATGCATTTAAATGGCTTTTATCATTATTTTATCATTTGATTGATTAAACTTTTTATCGCAATGGTTGCATTCGTATGGCTTTTCTCCGCTATGAGTTCACAAACTTTTTATTGCACACATTGTATTAGTAAAGCGAAGTCCGGCTGTGCGTAAAAGTTTCCTGATTTGTCAATTTTTTGGCCGAATTCGCAAGTGATACTTTACAGCACACGGTTGATTGAACTATTTATGCAAACTTAAAAACGAAATTAAACTTTTTATTGCAAACTTACCATTCAAATAGCTTTTAGCATGTCATTGGTTGTATAAATTATTTGATTGATTGAACTTTTTATTGCAATTATTGCATTCGTATGGCTTTTCTCCGCTATGAGTTCGCATGTCATTCTTAAATTACTTGAAACTGCAAACTTTTTATTGCACTCATGGCATTAATAAGGCTTTTCATCACTATGAAGTCCCGCTGTGCGTAAAAGTTTCCTAATTTTATACACTTTGCTTTCTTATGGCTGACTTCGCATGTGAGTTTTTTAATAACCCAAAAATTGTTTTCTCTACGTCAAGACCTTTAAAAAAAGTGCTCAGCCACCAGGCATAATAAAAATAATATCATTATGTTACTGTCAGTTGTCACTGCTGTCAGCCATATTGTATTAGAAGAACAATATTATTTTGTCTTTAGTTTCGAGTGGCGCGCCATCTAGCAGCGTTAATGACATCAGTCAGGCAGTCAGTCAGTCAGTGTTCAAGGCAAATATTATATAGATAACTGTCCCAGAACGGATTTTTAATATAGTGGGGCAGTAAATTCCAGGAACGATTTTGAAGTTGTAATGAATTTTTATTCATGCTATAATTAATTATTATGCTGTTATATCTTGAAAATAAATTTCATTCATACAACAAAACTTAGTAAGAACAAAAAAGACATGTCAAAATATCTTTAAATACAGTTTGTTGTTATATTAAAATAAAATCCGCTATTTTCCGAAAAACACTCCATGGTTTAGTAAAAAGGGAAACTTTTTCATTTTTTTTTTGTTGTTTTAATACCTCAAAGTTTTTCAAATACAAAAAAAAAACAGAAAACAGCAAAGCTCTCTCAATAAAAAAACCAAAATTGCAAACCGAATGCTATCAGTGCAATAACATTAAAAATATTTTTTGCGGAATTGAGTTTGTTTAAGCCGGTAAATGGAAATTCAGATGGCAATAAAAATACATTATTATGAACGGCATTAACATAAATAAATTGGTTTTTGAAATAGATTTCAATCAAAATGACGACAGCTCAAATACGCTTAGGTACATATTATATAGATACCTATAATTGTAGGTACCTACTTATAGATAATATTGATTTTTTGGAATGTGAAATTCGTAGAAATTTTTTTGTCGTAGGTTATATAAAAATTATTATATATTTATTTATTTAGCGTATGGCCATTTCATCACAATTTATATATAATTCAATTAATAAGTATATTTTTGTTTTTCTTGTTAAGTAGTCAAATCGAAAATTCCATTATCTTGACTTGTATCGCTTTGTACTTGGATGTAAAAATAAACAATCTATAATACAAAAGGAAGTCGGGTTAGTGCGAACACTTTTAACTCGAGATCGGCTGACCAGATTTTTATGACGCTTGGTTTATTGGATTCTTCTCCGTTCCGGATAACAGAATAATATTATTAAAAACTCGAAAAATGGATCTCAAGTAATATAATATTAAAGTAAGTACGGAATAGATTTACTGACAACAACGCCATCTGTGAAAAATTCCATAACAACACAAATAATTGTATTTACTTGACAAACACTGAGTTTCAAAACAATATTACGCAGATTTTTTATATAATTTTTTTTAGCATTCAAACATATTTTTTTTTTAAATGAATCTGTGCACACTCAAAGTGAACACATATACACTCCTTGACTCTTTCACAGTAAGCTACCGAAAGCTTGTGTCGTGAAAGAGGAAGATGGTCGGCACCTGGGATCGAACCACGACGTCCGCACCAAACAGTACGAAAGCCGACGTTGTTACCGCTGGGTCACCAACCACTTCACTTCACCAATATTTTTGTATAAATTACAAATTCAAAATCAATATTCATAATAAGGACTACAGGACAACGTCCGTCGGGAAAGCTAGTATTTATAATAAAGTATTTATTTTCAATAACATATAAGTTCAATTGTCGATTTTTTCACTTGTTTTTTTTTTCATTTATTAGGTTAGTCTCTTAATTAACTACTTGATCTAAACGACGAAATCGATCAGGAACGTAAAGTTGATTACGAAATTGCAACTAAGTAGATTCTATAAATCGAATTGAACTAGAACTATCCCAATACGCAAACCCTTCTTGTGAAAAAATAATAAGTAGTTGTAAAGTATGCAAGTTACTTTCTTATACAATAAATAAAATAAATATTTAATTTCAAAGACCTCAACAGAGTAATGGACGTCGCATAAACAAGCACGCACACACATAATATATAATACGAACTCAAAGGATCTCCAATGCTCTAATGACATGCGTCTAACTTCTCATAATGGCATTGAATCTATAAAAAAACATTTCTTTGAAACATAATGAATATAGAATAAAGAAAGAAGAAAGTGGTAGTATTATTAATGTGCTTTCAAAATCGATGTGCAAGAAGTCAAAATTATAAAAAAATAAGTTTTTTTTCGCTCTTTTACAGTAACTTCGTAAAACATGTGTCGTGAAAGAGGAAGATGATCGACACCTGGGATCGAACCTGCAACCTCCAATACGAAACAGTACGAAAGCCAGCGTTGTAACTGCCAGGCTACCAACTTCTTCCATAATAATATTAATAAACGTTGAATAAACGAACCACAAATTCTCAAAACGCATCACCAGTATTATTTTTTCAAGTATCGATACTTGAAGACCTCGTAGTTCTGATTCTGAAAATTCATTATATTAACAATATATTATTTAGAAGTTATGCATTTTAATGAATTATTCGTGCTGTTTAAGCGATATCAAAATAAAGAATTTCATTAAATCTTATACATAATAATTGAACACGCGTAGAGAGACACCATACCGATTCCCTTTCTGTATTCATATAATGGAAAATAAATACTCGAGGCAAATCCTTCGAAGAATATATTTAACCTTGCCTAATATTATTATTCCAATTCGAATATCGTTGAGTTTGAAACGATCGAATCATCGGGGAAAGTTTATTATGCAAATCGACGATTTTTATCAGCGACTTAATGTTATTTTTTTTTTACTAAAAATTTTCATTTTTCAAGCATTGTTAGCATTATCGTACCATTAAAATATATTTTTTAAGACACCTTATCTAGATATTTACTTAATGTTAGAATTTAAAAATCTCTAATTTAGGCTTAAGATTGTCATTAACAAATATTGCAATAAGGGATGCTGTCTAGTGCTTCGCTTTACATCAGAGTAAATACTTACACAAGGTTTTTTATTTATTTATTTCTTATTCTCACGATAGCAAGATATAGTCAGATTAACTTTTTTTTATAAAAAAATGAAACTGTGCTCACCCAAAGTGAACACAAATACACTTTCGACATCTTTCACATAAAGCAAAGCTTGTGTTTGTGAAAGTGGAAATGGTCGACTCCGGGATTCGAACCCACGACCTCCAATACGCTGTACGTATGAAAGTCGTCGACTGATACCACTGGTCTACATCTACTGGTCTACAAATTTATTTATATTAAAACAATGTTCTGGGGTGGCATAGTGAACATAATATCCTCGATGCGTTTTGAACCTGTTAGGCTAGATATATACACTTGTTCAGATTTAGCCTTGTCCACTTCCCATTATGCGAATGCGATGATGAAACCTTTTATCATGTTTTTGTAATGTTCACTGAAGAACTCTTTGTTATTTATTGACGGTTCCATCGCACAGAATATCTATGAGTTGTAGAAACACTTAATACACAATCTTCTGATAATAATTGAAAGTATATATTTGGTATTTTTAAATTGATAACATGGCCAAACCATCTCCGTTGTGAATGGAATGCCAAAAAAGGAGAAAAAAAATAATAATAACTTAGGTACATATCTGCAGTATTTTCAATGTATTAAGCAGGATCCGAACCTGCGTCACAAGAACTCGCAGAACTATACGCTTATACTATAAGCAAATACAGAAACGTATTTCGCCACAAGAGAATTGAAACAACCTAAAACAATCTTGTTTCCTTAATTAAATTAGTGGGTACAAAGAAAACAAATTACCGCTAATCTAATGAGAAAGTTTACTTTAGGCTAAGGCAATGGAAAATCGGTAAACGATTTTTATCATCCAATACAGACATGGCCAGTCAAGTCATTGTAAAGTATTTCATTAACTCACTCATAAACTTCTTAAACAACACCAAACTTCTCCACACTTCATTGAATTAAGCTCTGTAGACTTTATACTTTACTTTCCCGATATCTCCATCGAAAGTAATTAATCACAAGAAAATACCAACAAAAACGATTCAGTATATTTTCTTCAGTTGGGAGTTATGCTCCGGAGTTTCCAAACTTTAATGTGGCCCGTTGAAATATCATTTGCTTACAAATTTGTTTCTCACTTTATGTGAAGTTACTGTTTTAATGAATCAACGTTTTTGGGAAGCTTCTTCTACGCTTATTCTACATAATGTAGATACAATAATTTGACCAAATTGTAGTTGTGGAATAGGAAATTGGCGGAGCCGGTAACAAACCGAATATAACCGAAACTTTCTACAAGAAAATTGAGAACTGAACCGCCAGAAGACCCTCATTTTTGTAAATGGTCAACACCTTACAATGAAAAAAAAAAGCATCCGCTTCTTCCAAAAACTGGTTTATACTGAATAATTACGAACAAAATGATATTCATTAAGAACAAAAACTCATAGGAATATTAATATGAGAATATTAAAAATATCGCAGAAAGCTCTTTAAATCTTTCTATGAATATTTTCAAACTCCATTGTATTAATCCATAATCCTCAGCGATGGTGAATTAAAATCCTTCTAATCCTTTAAGTTCTTTAGTTTTCACCACGTTCATGTACCATACACCTACTTGAATCTCATAATATATTTTTAATATATAGGAATCAGTGCATGCAACATTAAGAAAATTATTCATTTTGAACCGAATGGCATATGGATACAGTGGAGCTAGAAATATCGTTGTGCGGAGCTAGAAATTCAACATACTTCAAATTTTTCCTCTTCTTTCTATAGATCCTGGAGATCTGTTTGTGCCTCCGCCTATTCCTCTAGTGATGTCGACTGCCAGCTGTCATTCTACTTCTTTGGGGATCTGCCTGCATGGAAGGCTGCGTCCTTTGCGATACGTGGAAGTCTGTCCTCTTGACATTCTATTTACACGTTCATTCCATTATCGCCTTCGTTGTCGTCCCCATCTCATTATGCCTTACGTCTCACACGTGCTCCGGATATCAGGATGTCCAACATTTCTTTCGCAATCGCGGAGAGTTTTCATCTCGGAAGTTTGTCGGATTTTGTTCTTTAAATATCAGCCCTTGCCTCAATTGCATAAGTGGCTATTGGTTGAACACATGTTTTGTATATCTTCATCTTACTTTCTTTTTCATGTGTTTGTTCATCCACAGTGAATTTCTAAGGCATCCGAATATAGCTGCAGCCTTATTGATCTTTGATGATGTTTATTGATGTTTCGTTGTAAAGATCTCCTTTGCTGTTATACTCAACTCCAAGACACTTAAATTCCATCACTTATTGGTCAATAATGGGCTTGTTATCCACGACAAGTTTGCATCTTTTTCAATTGTCAGTTGTCATTTCCATTTTATAATTTTTGTGTGTAAAGCGAAACCTAAAAAGCATTATTTGGAGGTCGTCTTCGGATACTGCCATTATAACGGCGTCATCAGTGCTGCAGACACTGCTGATTCTTTCCTCTCCCTATCCGTAGCCCAGGTTCATAATAATTAGCTACCTTCTTTATCAATTCATCTATCTCCTTCTCTGATTCCGATCGGAGTAAGAACTGAATCGTTAAATTCTCCATTAACATGAAGTCCAACCGTCAAATTAATATGAATTTTATTGGAATTTACCTATATCTTGCTCAATGAAAGTAGAATAATTATTGACTCACTTCTCAGAACAGCCTAGAACTTCTAAACTTGCCGATAGAAATGAGCCCTATGAATTGATTTGAATTTTGTTTTCTCTAGTTCATTTGATTAAACCACAATAAATCGTATTTAACCACTTGATGTAGGTTTAAGTAAATTCTTATTAATATAATTTTAAAAAGAAAAACTTTGTATGTTCTACTTTTTATTTTGAAATATATAAGGTTAAAACGTTTTCGGACTATAATATATGTATATATATATATATATATATATATATATATAGTTTAGGTTACTGATGATGGACGGTAGTCCGAAAACGTTTTAACCTTATATATTCAAAATAAAAAGTAGAACATACAAAGTTTTTCTTTTTTTTAATTATTTCAAAATGTTCTACAACGTTACTCACGATAACAAATTTGAAGATTTTGTTATTAATACTTTGAACCTTATCCATTACTCAAATTAAAATATTAATACTAAACAACCCTTTGAAATGTTTCATTTTCGAAAACTTAACAACAGAAACGAAAATTTATTTATTTATTTAACTTCACATTCCAATCAAAGGACACATTTGACAATAAAATGTTGTCAAGAGCTCCTGTAGTCTATAAAGAGTAAAGATTTGATTTTTTGTTTGTTTGTTTGCATCGAATAGGCTCCAAAATTACTGAACCAATTTGAAAAATTCTTTCACTTTTGGGAAGCTACACTATCCCCGGTGAACATAGGCCTTATTAAACTTCCAAACAAAATTGGGTAACCTACGAAAACTCCAAGAATGTAACCCAAGGTGTAAAAAATTTACCTAAAATATTATTTTTATCACGAACGCTGTGAAAACTATTGATAATAGAATAAAATAATGTACTACAATTTTGTAGAAGACATCATTATTTACAAAAAGTATCGCGACAGCATATGTCCAACAATTATAGTTTTGCCACAATAAGTGTTATTTTTTATTGGTACCTTGGTATTAGGTACTCCTTATTATAATAAATTCAAGAATGCTTCAATATGTTTGTATAACTTTTTGAATTATTCAATTCGGACATTCCATTCGAAAGTTATCACGAGTTTCACAATGTTAGTATTGGCAAAAAAAGCATAGGCAACATTTAAAAGTACCCAGGAGAGAAGAATATGTATAACCTAGCGTTTATAATTATTTACTTGGACGATAAACGATCATCTGTATAATAGGAAAATAATAGTAGCTCTGGAGAAAAATGGTAAATGTAGTCTCTTGCGTATTTTCAGTGGCGTTTTTAACGCTGTATTATGACGGCACTGCTGTTCAAGAAAATCAGAGCTGTAGAGCTTTGAGATCATTTGAATCCTTCAGTGTTCAAATCTTTTACAATAACAAATCTATTTATCAGCATTTTTTTTATTTTGAAAACACTCTACATTAAAGCGTAATGCGAAAACATCTTGATTTGGGGGATTTAAATAGCGCAAACATCGCAGTCACGAAAGTGTATCGTTCTATGCGCATATTATTATGATACGCTTACGTTATTGTGACATTTGCGAAGGGCTTTAGTTTCCTCGGACGTACAAATATTATTATTAATTTATCAATAGTGCTGGTCCAGACTGGATAAATCTTATAAGATTAATTATTATGGGTTTTGTTTGACTAACATGAACTATGTTCATACATCCGGTCTCCAAACAGTGCTGTGTACATATTTATACAAAACGAGCGTGTGGGTGACACAGTACTGCTGGAGACATTATATTATTGTTTGCGGTCAGATTTGCACAATGCGATAACCAAGTTCAGTACTGGGGCAACAGGTTTGTTTGGTTTGCGGTTAGGTTTACTCAATACTCTGCTGGCTAGAGCGAGCGAGGATTAAATCAATATTTATTTTATTTTATGTACTAGCTTATACCCGTCTTGCTTTACGTTTTTGATTCCGATTGTCAGGCTTGATCGGTTAAAGGCAATTAAACAGGTTCTAGTCTAGCTTCCCATTGCTTTGTAGACCTCTATAACTGACATAAGCACAGAAAAAGAAGAATGACACTTTTAATGTTTATTAAAATTTTGTATGAAGATCCTAAAAAATAGGGTTTTTAAATAGCTCTAAATATATTAAAGTTTATGCAGCAAATTGTATTATAGAACTTTCTCCGGCATTTTGCACGGCTCTGTGCAGATTCATATCTGACGTAGCATTTGTATTTTGAGCGTGATGCTATGACATACGGTAAAAAGCAAAATAAATAAAAAAACATTTCTGAATTATTATGTAGATAGAGAAGGAGGGACTAATGCGAGTTTTATTTAATTTCCCAATTTACCACGCAACTTTCTTAATTTTTTCTTTCATAAGAACCTTCTACTGATAAAAGCCAACACGACAAAAAAAAGAATTAGTGAAATCGGTTCAGCCGTTTAGGCGTGATGCTCACATATACGGTAAAGCAACGACAAAAGGCAAATAAAAAAACATTTCTGAATTATTATATGGATAATCTACGTAACGTTTGTCAAGAATCACGATTTTAATTGGTGAGTTACTCATAAAACCGGCTTGTATCTATGAAAAATAGAATAACTGTGAAAGACATGTGAGTCAAATTCGTAGTGTGGTGATATATTCTCTACACCTACCCCACAATTGACATTTAATAGAATGCTTGAAATACTTGTAGTGAACTATAAGCTCATAATACAATGCTGCGTCTGGCACAAATCGTCCCTCTAGGGATGGGATGCCATAAACATAATAATAATAATGCTGCCCTTATGCTTTGCAACGACAAAAGTAAAAACTGTAACGCAACGTCTTTTCTCTGGTCATAATCCTATGAATAGTTGGCAGCAATGTTTACCACTCTTTCTCTCCAGCTATATCTATAGATTCCTTATATTTAAAAAAAACTATTCAAGTAGGTGCATAATTGAAATAATAAAATATCCTGTATATGAAATATTGACTACAGGTACTTATTTCATTTCCATATCTGGATATATCAAACTCAAAATAATCGCCGCAAATTGTTGAAAGAGTTCTGCATCTAACTTGACATCAATGGTTGGTGTGTTATAACGTCAGGTTGCAAGTAACAACATCTAGTAGATTATTACAGAGCGGATAAAAATCAACTTGATTATGCAAATAAACTCACCTTCATAGTTTAACAATACTCTCTATTTTGGTGGTTCAACTTAGCCCATAGTAGGATTCGAAACCTACTGAGATACTCACTTGACGTCAATAGACGTTGTATTATTATTATGTTATTTATAGGTGAAAAATTATGTGGCAATTAGGCAAAACTATTTAGTGTCATTTTGAGAAAGGCATTGGAATCAAAACAAAACTACACCACTACAATATAATTTTAAAAAATATATGAAGTTACCTATAAGGAAATTTTCAATGGATCAATGGAGGTATATCAATATCAAATCTAGGTATTTCTTCTTATCCTTATTGATAAATGCCATTCTCTATTAAAATTTAAAAAAAATTGAACAAAAATGTACATAGGAAAGAAATTCAAATGTAAGTTATTGCCTTCTGAAAAATGTCAAGTTGTTCAACGTAGAACCATTTAAATAGTAATATTATTTATGGGTATGAATAAATGAATGAAAGAATTTTTGTTTATTTTTTGTCCAATCATTATTTAATTCATAAAACATAAAATCAACAATTGAAACATAATATGTATAATCTCAAAGTTTTTTGTTAGATCTAGCAGAGTAAAAAAATATTCTCTTAAACAAATGGAAACCAGAAAAGATATTCCGACCCACCGTTATAAAAAAAACTATTAGTTATTCACTTCTTAACCCAAAAGTATTAGGTATATCATTTTTATTCCATAACCGAAATAAAAAAATTAAAGTTTAATTAAATCTGATGCTAGAACACAGAAATCCATACAATAACCTAGAATCCCGACTCGCGTTCAAAAGTGAAGCCTAAATATTGCAACTTTTGACAGTTTGGTTCCCAAAAGAATGTGGTACAGCGTATATTTATTCAGTAGTTTTCTCGTGTTTTTTACAATAAAACATATTTTTACATTGAAATAAGTGAAATTAGATCATTTTTAAGTTTCTTTATAAATGTACTGTCAAAATTGCTGGCCAAATCGGCTTCACTTTTTTACTACGAAGAATATATGAAAATCTATGTGCTAGAAACACACTATTGTGTCAGCTTGTGTTGTGTCGAGCCAGAAGCATTATCATTTTTATATTTATTTATTTATTTTCTGTCAAAATTAAGCATTGCTCACCATTACAGAGTAATCCTTTGCGGTAATAGTGGTTAATAATATGGTTTAAGATACATTTAGGCTCTATATGAAGCTGATATGCTTCTAACGGGTTGAGAACTTATTTATAGTGATATGTGGTAAAATTGATAAAATCGCTGGCATCCGCAAGACACTGTTATTGATTATGGTCAATCTTCTTTACATCCCATAAGCAGCCATTGAATATTTTTTCAATATAATTGTTTCCCTTCTCAAATGGGAAATTTAAATGAGCTCTCTAACATGGATCTGCAATATAAAGTTTCTGATTTTAAAATACACATAAAGAAATCCAAGAAACATAATTAATGAAATTCTTACATAGGTAGCTTACCATTTTGGTATATTTACAATATTATTATATTGTCTTGCAAAAATTAAACCTTTGAATTTCTTTGTTAGAAATGCACTTTTATCAATCAATTTGATCCTTAGAAGTATGTACTTAATTGCTATGTCAAAAAGGTGGGATGAAAGCAATTAGTCTCGTTGAAAACACGTTTGCCTCAGGAACCTGAAAAAAATATCAACAAAATAAATTAATTTTGTGATTTCGGTAACACACTAATTCCCGCCTTATAACATTATAACCTTATAATTGTTTTAGCAACGCATAAATGTTTTAAGTTACGGCATAGGCTTACAGATATTTTAATCAATTTGACTTACCAGTTTTATTTTCATTAAACTCAATTGAAAATAAGGTAATTATATTTTTCATAATCGACGATATCAATCCGAACCTTTTGTTTGACAACAAAATATGACGTATAGTGAAGTATTAACCATCCATGGATAACCAAAGATAATAATATAATTCAACACAGTTAGGTACTATTAAATTATTTTATGATGTATATTTTTGATTTACTTATATAATGGTCTCTTAAAATATTTAGACTTATTAAAAAAAAAATTTTTCACACAAAAAACCACTTTAAATGTGAAGAAGAATTATTAAAAAAATCATTCTTATTTTGTTTTCATATTATGAAGCTAAGACAAAAAATTACATATTAAAAAGTTCGTCTATGGTAACCTACTGTCAATTATTGTTATTCTGACAGCCAAACAAAAACAACAGGAATTCTATTTTCAAAAATTTTGTAAGTTTTTTAATATATTGAAATATTTTTGTAAGTAGGTACCTAAGCTATATTTAATTATTAAGATTTTTACCTATCATAAAGTTTTTAGTTGTGAATTGTAAAAATATGGGTATATAAAATATGATACTTTGAAATTGCTGTCCCTCCTGTAACTAAACTTTAGACAGATTTTGATGTTTGTTTTGTAATATTGTTTTCTAGGCATGGAGTTGCAGTCTATCTGAAATAATAATACCTGATACATTATGCAGTCTAAATGGATTTAATGAAGATCTTAAAAAGGTATAAAAGCTACACTTTTAAACAAATAATACTATGAAAGATTCCAAATGAAGGTTTTATGCAGAGCATATCATATCAAATATGTATCTAGCAGTTGATTGTTTTATTCTAATTTGAAGTTCATAAGTAGTTTGATATACTTTCTAAATCCTTAATATTGATTCTAATCAAATTCTCATAACATGTATTTTTAAAACAAATCCCTGAAAAAGCAAAATTTTCTAATGTCGTCTTATATATTTGCAACCATGGCCATGTAATCACTGTATTTTGCTTTCATATATTAATAGAATTGGTTTTTTTTAGGTCAGAACACTCAGAACCTTGCAGGGATTTTGGATATATCAAGAAATATTTACCGAATGCTTCAACATACAACATGCTGTGTTTTTTAAAATATTACCCACCTTGTTTTGTGATGAATATAACATTAAATAAAATAAATTAAAGGTAAGAGAACATAAGTTTGCATTTATCTACATAAGAAATTTGCGTTCGATACAGTTTTGTGAATACATATTGTGGATAAATCAAGTGAATTTTACTTTACCAAAATACCTACATATCTGATTCTTTTCCAGAATAAACAGGAAGTATTACTTAATTATTATGATGTGTGTAAAACCAAATATATTTTTTGACTATAAACATACACACATACCTGACAAATCCATTATAATCTTGTAAAATAGGAACGTCATCACTTCCTGTCAGATTGGCTTTCTTTCAACGTTCTGTTTTACCGACCAAATCTACTAAAGAATATTCATACTCATTTCAATTTTCAAATATCATTTTTTCTCTAAAATCTTTATGAAAGAACAATTTTTAGATTGAAATGTATTATGAATTTAATTTAATGTATCTTTATTATTTTTTACCAACATTTAATATGATTTTATCAGGTATGTAGCTACATAATTACTCATCTATCTGGCTACGACAGTTTGACACAAAATGTGGCCATAAATTTTTTAAAATGTGTCAAATAACAAAATGGAGGAAATATTTTTCCAAAATCTTTCTTTAAATCTTTATTTATTGAGAATAATAAGATTTGAATAACATTTATATGTATAACATATCAATCTCCAATTATTTTATTACATTTTCATACCGTAATACCAAGATTCCATTCAACGTTTACATGAGTAATTTTGTTTCCAAAAGATGGCATCTGTCTTTTTTGAAAACGTTGTATGAAGATCCTAAAAAAATAAGAGTTTTTTAAATAGCTTTAAATATATCAAAGCTCATGTGGTTAAATATATTTAAGAACGCTCTCTGGCATTTTGCACGGCTCTGGGCATATTAATATCTGATCTTTATATATGTTTTCTACGATTGATGATGTTTCAAAAATATAAATAAACGGACTAAAATATTATGTAGATATGACCATGTAACTCAATCCTATCACACCTACATTAGAAATCATGTGTTTCAGTTACCTCAAGACATAATATGTATCATCCAGCTTCAAACCTAACCACTACTTATTAACTCTAGTCATATTATAATAGAGAATGCTGCTTGTTATTATCATAGTTTCTTACTATTTTCAAAGAAATATTTCTACATAATTAAAACTTTTATCATTTTCCAATAGACGGTTTATTTGTATACCTACGGTATTTTTTTTTTGTAAAAATTAATCTGTCTTTATTCTTAAAATATTTCCATAGGCCCTTACGGGCACTCGAAATAGTCCACAACACAAAAAAATATAGCAAAATGTAAACAATAATAACAATAATGAAATCTAACAAAACAAAACAAGCATGTACATTGTACATAGATTCTCAGAACATAATCCATAGTAGTTGTGTAAAAGTGTGTAAAAAGACAGAAATCAGTTCATGCATGGTGTAAATGGCCATATAGCATTCGTCAAGCAAAGATTTCATAAGGGATCCTGTGTGGTGTAAATTGCCACATTGCGTTCATCTGATGAGATTAAACAAAAACTATCCCGTGGTACCACTCTACTGAGGAGTATCCGCTGTAGATTAATTCTTAATGTCCTTACTCAAAGTGAACAAAAAAACACTCTTTCACAGTAAGCAACTAATAGAAAAATGACCGCCAACTGTATCGGTCAGCTGGTGTTCACATGGTAACAACGTAAAAAGCTATAATTGGAATTTTGTTACCATGGGAACACTGACTGAACGATACCGTTGGCGACCATTTTATTGACTTGACTTCAGCCCTAAGGATTGAACCTGCAACCTCCGCACGAAACAATATGAAAGCCGAAAGCACTCAGGGCTGGTGTGCTATTTCAAGGGTTAGTAGTCAACGTGAAAGTTATCAATGTCCAAACAAGCAATGGCGTACCGTGGGTTTTCACCTTTGGCACCCCCCCCCCTCCCCAATAGGTATAAATTGAAAGAAAAAACTGCCCGAAAATAGTGGGACAGCTGCAGACCTACCGCATGGGAGTGCTATTTTTTTAAAGACCTCCACCCGCGATTAAATATTTTTTTATTATTTTATCAATCTATTCGTGTATAGTAATAGCGCAAGCAAATTTTGCCGCCCTGCTAATAGAGGCGCCCGGGGCCGTCCACCCCCTCGGCACGCCACTGCTAAACAAGAAATCCGAAAATAAAAGAAAATTTATGTTGAATGAAAATTTCCCATAATTTGTAACATACTTTCAGGTAACTTAAATGAGATGCTGAAAGCTGTGATGTATGCGGTGGCATCTAATTTACTTGCTTTAATTCAACAAAACCCATTATTTATTTACAGGTAGGTAGTAAATTCCCTGTGAGACATCACACCCTATCTATGTGTCTTGTAGTGTTTCAGGCCGTTCTCAATTTTCCGCTCGCTTAAATGACAAGCAAAAATGAATTGCCGTTTTCTTATCATTAGTCTTCGTGAACTTCTATCGTTTATAGAATTTTAATTAATCTGAACCTACCTATGAGTTTGCGAATTAAAAAAAACTATCGTAAGGTCTAGCGAGAATGTAAGATACTGTAAATTAACATATTAAGAGGACCAAAATCGTTATAGTGGACCGATGTGAGCTGCTTTAGAGGCAAAATGACAATTCATTCAATACCTAGGGAGCAACAAGAGCTATCACTATTCACTGCACAGGAGCTGCTGCTGCGACCTTTTGCAGTTCGAATCACCACTTCCAATACCGTTTTCATTTTCCTCTGTTTCGAAAGAACTGAACATAAATACTATGGGATTCTTGTCTACGGAATGAACGACAGGCCTTTCATCGGCTAACTGTCATTCGACATCTCAATACCTACATGTTCCAGCCATCTCTACCTTTCCCCATAAATAATATTTATCTATGATTCAATATGCTCCTCTAAACATTCAGTTAAAATGAATATCTTGGTACTGTGAATCCTTATACATAAAATAAAATGGAGCCCCGTTTTCCGTGCTCATCACATCACGAGTGAACAGCTGGATAAATTTCGCCATTCTTTTTATTTTTTTGTTTTTGCTATTGTCAGGAGAGGGTTCTGATGAATGATCAATGATGCATCGGTCGGAACACATGAGTTTAAAAGTTATAGATTTATTAATATAAGTACAATTTTAAATTCAAATTCATAGATAGGACTACAAAACGACGTCGGTCGTGAAAGCTAGTTTAAAATAAAAAAGTAAAATAAAGTAAAGTACCTATTCAAAAATAATATTAAATTTCTCACATAGGTATAAAACATACAATACAGTGCTAACATAAATTATAAAAAATGTAGGATTTAGATTCAACGAAATCCCTAAAGTAACTAAACAAAAAAATCTATAATTTATCTAATTATAACAAGTAAATATTTTCCTTTAAAACAAAAATGAAATATTTTCCGCAATATGAATCCCGATTAGACACGTATGCAATCAGTATACATATACGGAAAAAGCTTCTTATATTATTAAATTTTGGAAAAATAATATTCTTTTGTCACGTTATGTAAAGACATTGACTGTCTTTATAATAAGAGACGTGACATGAAGCAATCCATTTAGTATAGACGTAGGATTTAAATGAAAATTTACGTTGATAAACTGCTCAAAGAGATGAGACATTCTCTGAATATAACGAAACACGGTACTTACTATTAACATTCAAACGTAGTTACAAAATATAATGTGTTTTGTCAAACTTGTCGGCAATACACATTGCATAAACAAATGTCATAGTTACTTATGATGAAGATAGCCAGGAAAAAAAATTTAAGTCCTTGATAGTGTTTATTCACAAAACACAAAAATAATATTTTTGGTGTAGTGCGGATCGCAATTTATCGAGAAGCTTTCTTATTTTATTCTTCTTTTTTGCACATCTCCACTAAATTCGCATCCATATATCATTAATGGTAACAGGATTGTTTTATGCGCTAGTTTCTTGTTTTGGTTTTATTGAGACCATTCACATGTCATTATTTTTTACAATCAATTTTTTTTTAGAAATTAAAATTTATTTTTCATGGAGTTGAGGTACAAAGATATACTATTAAAAGCAGGTTTAATTTTCAAAAGTTAGCAGGTATGATAAAACAAAACACATCCAAAAATAATGAATATTCAGGCCCAACCCGTGTGAGATTTATTCATAGTCGTACTTCTGTAATGGGTTTGGTATTAGCAGATACATAATATATTATCTAAATCCATTAGCTTGTGAAGCTGAATCAACACCCTAATTCGGGCATTCTGTCGTGCTTAGAGGAACTTTTAACGACTCGACATATCCTACGCTCAAATCCTCTTCCTGCGAAAGTATCTTCCGATGCTTCTTAATAAATGGATTACCAACGAAACATTAAAACTTCAAAGATTAAACATAATTAGCTCTTAATCCCAGATAGTTACTTAATCTGTTAATTATTGAAATTAAAAAGTTGAGAATGTATAATCTGAAACAACTTCTTTGTCTATGGAATAACAGTAGATAATATGAGACTATGGCATTCAGATTTGTTGAATCTGATCCATAAGATGAGATGAGATTGAGATGAAGAAGGAGTACTGATTTCTTTTCTCAAGGTCAAAAGATATTGGGGAAAAATGGTCTTTATCAGAAGATGAGAAACTCTCTTATGAGTTTTGGCAGGATTAAGAATATCTGGAGTACTCACCAAGTTTCACTATTTCTTTATGAACTAGATTAAACAGTAAAGGAGGAACTCGACTAACTACCAAAAAGAAACTCGATTTTATATTATGAAAAACACAAACACTATATTAGAGAATTCAAATAAAGTATCACAGAAAAATATATTTTAACTTAAAAACTAATTACAATAATATGCACTGGTAGGTTCTGAAGGAAAGAGTGATAAAATTGTATACTGAAAAAGCTTTTATACTAGGGTTATTCACGCAAGCTCTTTTTTCCAAAATAGGTGGTGTGTTCTCCCTCTGGTGTGAAATATCCTAAGTTAGTTGACTTGGTACAGACGGTGATGAATCTACCTTGTTGATAAAATACGAGATGTATTCGTCGTATTCCGCTAGATGGCTCTTTATTCTGGATGGTTCTATATACACGTTGACATCAGATAGAAAAATAAAATGTTGCTGAAAGTTCACTGCCACACAGCCTCCCGCAAGAATTTATGGCATGCTATAAATTCTGATGTGGATCTGGTGATGGAGTGTGGAATGGAACTCTGCAGTCCTCTGGTTGAGCGGTTTGTAGGATGGTACGTCTTAGATGATGACTTGGCTCGACTGGGCTGGTCGTTGTAGCGACTGGAACTTAATAGAAGTTGGACAGAGTGTTCACGACGTTAGTGCGGTTGCACTGGGGTAATATGATGGCTAAAATCGGTTAAAACAGCGTTGATGTGTTTTACCATATGAAGCGGCGATGTTGATTTGCGCTCGGCCATTAATGCAGCAGCGATGGTGGGTGTGCTGTAGTAACTGGTTGATCCATGAAGTCTGTTGACGAGCAAGGAAAAATGCATCAGTTGTTTTCAGTGGGGTGTAATCGTGGTGTGATGTACATCTGCCACTGTGGAGGAGAACAGTAGTGGGGCAAAATTCGTTAGAGAAGTTTGGCCTCCGAGCTACGAAGTCTGTGAGACAGCTCGTGTAGTCTGCTTCTGATAAGTACCGCAGGTGAAGATTGCTATCGTAGGCTTCCATCAATTGGATTGTGGTGAAGTCCAGCGTTGGTTGAGTAGTGTCGTGATGAGATAATATGCAACATATAGAATAAACAAAAAAAATTTACAATAGAATTGGTATAAGTATATTTGTTTTAGGGTGGTTCTTGAATCTAAAAGATTGTGAAGTAAATTTTAAATTTTGATTTGGAATTAAGAATTTATTTGAGTATATTATAAACAAATGTTGATTTTGAAAAAATTTGCAAGTTATATTTTACTAAGATAAATGTTCTAGGAAAAAATTTTCTAAGTGTAGTGTTTCAATGTTATCTTTTGTTCAATATTCAAAATAAAGTTAGGAAAAATTATTAAAAAAATGGTATTGGATAGTTATGATACACAATTGGTATATGTTTTAATACTATGAGTGAAGTTACTATGTGAGATCCTTTATATTTAATAAAATTTGTTACCAATCTGGTATTAGCAATATACAGTTGGTGGTTTTGTATTGGGATCTGTAATCATTTTGTAAAAATACATATTAGAATTTTTATACAATAAAATAAGTAAAAAGTAGTGGGTAGACATAGTAATATAGTTGTACATAGTGTGTTTGAATTAAAAAATTTTATAATGTTTTATTTTGTCAATGTATGTGTGTCAATAATGTTAAATAAATGTTACTGATCTGGGAAAATTAGTATGACACTTTTAGAATTTTGTTTTCAATGGTCTTTTGTATGAATGTAAATACATTAATTGTCTTTTTCTTAACTCGTTGAGTTGTATATTTGATGGTAGTAGGTTATACGTATGACGCTGTTGTCATGTGTGTATAATATGGACAATACGAATGACGCTGTGGTCATGTGTGTATGCCTTTGGTAGACTATACGTATGATGCTATGATCATGTGTGTATGTCTGTTGCTCAGTCACTACAAGAAAGCTTTTGAGATGAGTATCTCTGCTCTTGTGTGTATGTAGTTAGCCGACGAAATGGGAATTTCGGTCTGAAAATGCGCGCTGCATTGTACTAGACGTGGCGTGAAATACATAGAGCTTTTTTTAGTACATGTGTATGAGTACATGTGTATAAGTATTAGGCCGTATTTGCATATGTAAGTTGACCTCGAATTGAATTCGGACTGAGATTCTTGAGACAGAATTTCTCTAGTCGCGGAAAACGTTAATAGCAATTGGCTAGTAGATGGTAATATAAGATGGTAATATAATTGTTTTACATTGACAATTTAGATAGAATATATTTATAGACCATTGAAATGTTTGTATCGTTGATAAGTTGATACATAATTAATAATTTATTGACCAGAATAAAATAAGAATTGGTAAAATATGACTGAAATGTTGGTAAGATATTGACTATAGGAGTCTGAATGTCCTTTTGTGTGTTTACCAAATATCAATATGACAATATACAAATGTATGTGAAAAATGCGATTTAAATTTCTTGTTTTTCTTTAAAATGCAATAATGCGCTATGAAAATCTAATAAAAATGTAGGTATTTGTTTCGCTTGTTGTTTATGTAAAATATAAAAAGGGTTACCTCAAAGTTTGGCAACATGATAATAATGTACTTGTGAATCTGCAATCAGATAATCAAAGGTTACTATTTTGTAAAAAATTCATTTAAAATTTGCAATTCAGCATGCGATTATAAATAGCTAATGTATTAAATTAAGTTTTATAAGTATTTAAAGACATGAAAAGTTTTATGAAAAAATCTCGATGTGACATTGTATCGTGAAAAAAATTTAACCTACAAATTAATGTTCACAAATTTTAAGTTTTTTTCTTTTTTTGAAGATTTTAATATCGTTTTTACAAGGTTTAGGCATTATTGATTAAATGTTTGTAATAATAAATAGAAGGCAGAAAAACAAGAGGCTTTTAAATAATCCGATGGGTTGAAATTGTTTGGAAAAAAAAATATGGGCTGAATGCCGTTTTACAATGTTATTTTTAAAGATTTTACTTGCCTGTGACCCATCGGATGACTCATCCCTTCAGAACCAGTTGAATTTTAGAGTTTGCACAAGATTTTACCCTATATTTATATATTTTGTCTAAAATTTGAATATATTTATCGCGAACAAAGCGGCTTGTAATGTTATTTTGACATTTGTACTCGCAGTGGAGTGAAGTTTGCGTCGAATGGTAAATGTGAGAGACGCGCTTAAAATTTGAATGTATTATGTGAGATGAAAATTTTAGATTGTGGGACAATATTATTTAGATGGCTTTGTGAAAGAAATAATTTGGAATGAATGTATAGGGTGTTAAATATTCGAGGTAGATTAGTGGACGAAGGGTGTACATGTGACAATTTTGTTAGAATGATTGTTGAGAAAAATTTGTTTAAGAATGTTAATGGATTGTTGGAGATTATTGGAAAATGATGGATTAAGTAGATAATTGAAGGGTGTTCGAAAGTCGCGGGGTCACCAATTTATTATGGTAATTGATAGAAGGGTGTTCGAACGTCGTAGGGTCACCAATTTATGGTGTTCAAGATTGGTTAGATCTGATCCATAAGATGAGATGAGATTGAGATGAAGAAGGAGTACTGATTTCTTTTCTCAAGGTCAAAAGATATTGGGGAAAAATGGTCTTTATCAGAAGATGAGAAACTCTCTTATGAGTTTTGGCAGGATTAAGAATATCTGGAGTACTCACCAAGTTTCACTATTTCTTTATGAACTAGATTAAACAGTAAAGGAGGAACTCGACTAACTACCAAAAAGAAACTCGATTTTATATTATGAAAAACACAAACACTATATTAGAGAATTCAAATAAAGTATCACAGAAAAATATATTTTAACTTAAAAACTAATTACAATAATATGCACTGGTAGGTTCTGAAGGAAAGAGTGATAAAATTGTATACTGAAAAAGCTTTTATACTAGGGTTATTCACGCAAGCTCTTTTTTCCAAAATAGGTGGTGTGTTCTCCCTCTGGTGTGAAATATCCTAAGTTAGTTGACTTGGTACAGACGGTGATGAATCTACCTTGTTGATAAAATACGAGATGTATTCGTCGTATTCCGCTAGATGGCTCTTTATTCTGGATGGTTCTATATACACGTTGACATCAGATAGAAAAATAAAATGTTGCTGAAAGTTCACTGCCACAAGACGTTTAATAATTTTCTTTTTACTTTATCCACGTTCACCCCTTGGAGTAGCAAGGAAGGCTACAAAGCCCCGCCAAACATCTAGATGCAGAGCGTGATGCTTATTTAATTCGGCATCCTGAAGGTCTACGTCGTACGCTCTCTTGATGATGAGTCTTGATCTGCCACGTCTTCTTGTACTACTTAGCATCCAAAATCTATGGACTGGGGGTACATAGGTAGGACCTGAAGGTGCCAGCCCTGGGCCCTAATGGTCTATTTTCCTCGGAATACGATGCTGCTATAAACAACTGTGAATGTGTCAGTGTAGAACATTGTCAATAATTATTGTTAGTTTAACAACACAAAACATTGTCGAACTATTCAATGACAGCTGTCTTCTCAGACGAAGCGACGCACCGTTCCCTAGGACCCAGTGCATGAGCCAAGTGTAATTAAAGTGCCGCAAGCTGTTACAAAGGACACGACGTAAAAAGCTGTGGTTTGAACGTTTATTTTATTACACTTGGCTTAGACCCCAGACGGTTTCATTAAACACAAAATCTAACCATCTTATCTCCAGGACAGTGGCGGATTTACCAGCAGGCTGAGTAGGCTTGAGCCTAGGGCGGCGGATTTTTGAGGGCGGCAAATTTTCCCCAAAAAAAAATATTGTCTTACAGAAATAAAAAATAAATAAATACCTAAATGTTATAAGATTTCACCACTTAACTTAACCTGTCAAATTGAGGAATTTGACGTTTGTCAATCTGCTAATACTTTTTTTATTTGGAGCGCGGTGCGGGAACGAATGGGATAACCATCCGTTAAGAGCGCCTGGCCGAAAACGCCTACGCCTTCATGGCACCATCTGATCGTTTAATATTGATTATTTTCCAAAACTGTAGTAAATTGGAAAACATTCATACGTTTTCGAAAGGCTTATTAATTGGGGAAGTTTTTCTTGTATTTTATACGCCAAGTATATTATCCTTTTTTGGAGCAATTCCTTTAGAGAAGTCGAAATAAAAAAATTTACTTGTGATTTAAAAACGTTGTATTTCTGAGAATCTTTTAATTTTCTTCTTGATTTTTTATTTCAACCACTCCTTTATTCTTCAATTATAGAAAAATGTATTTTTACTTTCCTAAATGGAATACCTACTTTGTTACAATTTCCAATTTTATCTCAAAAAACTGTAAAAAGTTAAATAACTCGAAAACCACTGGCATTTTACCCCTGGTTAATGGGAACAAAATTGTTGCAAATTTGCTCTAGTATAACCCCTTCAAGGAATGTATCGAATTACCAGTCACCCTGTATATAATTAAAAAAAAGAGAATCATGTTGTAGTCTTAATTCTAAAATATTTCCTTCCACCTTCTTTTATCCGTGTTGGGTATCGAAGGTTAGAAGGGGCGGCAAAATTTGAACAGCCTAGCCTACTGGCGGCAAATGCGTAAATCCGCCACTGCTCCAGGATTCCTCCAAGGAATATTTCTATAGATCGTCCCCAGGATTTATATAGGGAATTTGTTTTCAATACATGGTTTGGCGGGTACAGATCCTTCGGGATCAGTCCTCCCTTTGATTCTTTTTATGTTTATTTCAAAATTATAAAAAGACTTTTCAATAAAGGGTTATTTATTATTAAGTATAAGTTTGCAAAAAAAAATATTTCGGTTTACTTATTTTTAGATATCTTCTTGCACTCATTCTTCATAAAACCACAGTAAAATATATGTGACTTTGCAAATAATTTTCGTGTCTATATTGAATTTCCACAGATAACGTTAATCTGTGTACCTAAATAAGACCTGCCAGTAGCTATATTAAATAAAAATATTATTGTTATCAGTTTGACCACAAACCAATTTTTTATTATGTAATGAATGACTCTTGAAATGTTGTTGGATCATAATAATAACAATATGTTTTCTCTTGCATTATCTACGTTATTACAATCCTGTGATAGTCAGGAACTATGGTGATAAGGTGAACAAGCAAATGACTGAAGCGAATATTTACTTCAAAAAAAAAGAATTTGATATTTTATATTGGACATAAAAGTTTTTTGAGAAGTTATCGCATGGCACATTGAGCAACAAGTGATATAATATAACAAAATTGTATCTATAAGTAATGTATATTATAGTATAATAAGCCTTTTATAACTTACCTTCACACGAAGTAAAATTGACGATATTTTGTGCCTACGTACAATAAATAAAAATAACACATTCATTGTATAAACATTCAGATAATTCCTAAAATGTAATTGATTATGTATGGAATAGCTGGTCGCTAGTTCGAGTCGAACCAGAAGTGATATATTTTCGGCATATTAAATAAATTGGTTGAAAGTTTGAAATTTGACTAGATTATGGCAAAAAAAATTGGCGTCAAAGATATTTAATTAAGACACTTCTGAATGAATAGTCGAAGACGATCATAAACCCGTACTAGTCCAAATCAACCACCAAAAATTTAAACATGATTGAACACAATTTTTTATCAACCGATTCATCAAGCATTCCTTGGGTACAAATTTCAAATAAAATGCTAGACAAAAAAATCGAACAATACTTTGTTTTAAAAAGTGGTCACGAGTCGGCAAATGTCCTTACGGTTACAAAACGATTTCGGAGAAGAATAAATGATTATTCAGCCGATAAATAAATTAGTCCTCGCAGTCAAACCGTACAAAGCGCCCGCACTTTTCTTTGATCTTCGAATTTCATTCCATTAGGAGAAGTTGTAAGGCTGACAAAACGCTTGCAAAAAGTTCAAAGACTTGTAAATTTCTTACGAGTACTTTTTTTTTATTCAGTGGCTTCACACATATATAAACTCACACATACACGCACATAATAAAAGAAAAAAGAAGGAATTGAAGCCTACCGGTGTGAGCGGTTTATTTGTGTATTTTCTTGGTACATTATTAACTTTATAGGGGGTCTCGTTTTACATTTTTTATGAACTCGTTTACCGCGCACATCGTTGATAAAAAATTCTTTTTAGTATAGAAAACACATCCCACTCGCTTCAACAATCATTTCATTGAGTGATAGAATTGAAAGTGTTTTTTCATGATTCATAAACCTGTTGATTCGCAATTCGACTTAAATATTTGCAGGAGTAATAATACCTACGTTATACTTGTTGGTAGTCAAATAGGACTACATCAAAGCAAACTTATATTTGTTTTGTACCTACCTACAAAAGTTTTTTCATAAATTATTTCTATACAGGACTCTTTCATTCACTACGCGTTTTTTAAGGCATCTTTATATACTTACCCCCTTCCCTGAAATCACGTGTGCCTATATAAAAATAAAAAAAAAAACAAAATAATTATTTAAAAAATGACCAAGGCTTTGTTGATGAAACCTGTATTGTTCCCTTTTTTATTTATATAAAACATTTACTTACGCGAAATTGTCGATTGACCGAAGGCTTTTATAGGATTACGATAAATTCGTTCCAAAGCACCCAAATATATTAACTTTTTAATATTTTTGTTGTTGAGGATGTTCCGATCATCAAATTAATAACAAATTGTCATTATATTTAAAAAAAAGTTTTCACAGCTCATCATTCATCGCTATATTGAACTCTTTTCATTCAGTTCATTTATTTATTAGAATCTCTAGTGCTCCCAATAACAGGTATCACCCGCAAAGCAATTGCACTTTAGTAAGGAAGGTGCAATCAACGTCTGCTGAACATTCAAACCATCTAAAAAAAACAATTTAATAAAAATAGAAACAAAACAAAAAAGGAAGGAAAAATCAAACAGAAAAAAATTACATCGACCCATCACGTTTTTAAAAATAAAAATAGAATATAAATCAACGGTCATATTTTACTACATTTTTGTATATATTTTATCTTCTCTTTATATGATAACAAGCTTTCCCGACAGACGTTGTCTTGTGGTTCTAGCCCGAAGTGGCACGTTAATATGTACATAATGTGCACTGCGCCCCCGTAAAACAATTCAAAATTAATTCGATTGTGTTAAGCTAATAAAATAATAACACTAAACTATTTCTGAAACATCCATATTTCATTCGTATTCAAAGCTCTGGCGGGAAGAACCTGAGAATAATGCGCTCGCGCACACATCCTATCTCGCCTATTACCAACACGAATGTGCCCGATAATATTGTTGACTTTGTATGAAAATTTTCTAACGCTCGAATCGGTGCGTTGGTGGAGTAAGTGGGATGTGCTACTGTAGGAGCATATGCGAGAATGAGAGGGAACTACCCGCGATGGCGTGGGCGCGTCATAGGTAACCGTTCCATACAAACTTAAATATAGTATTTTACATCATTTCTTATCCAGTTTTTAAACATTTTATAAGTTATTCTGTTATCCGGAGCGGAGAAGAATCCAATAAATCAAACATCAGAAGATTCTGTTGAGCCGATCTCGAGTTATAAGTGTTCCAGAAGATTCTGTTGAGCCGATCTCGAGTTATAAGTGTTCGTACTAACCAGACTTTAATTTATATAGTAGATTCCAAGAAATCTCCACGTTTTTTCTCTTTTTACATCCCATCTACGCTTTTCTTTTAATATCTATCTCTTCTTGAATTTCAGTAGATAAAAGTTGGATAATTACAAAAAATCTGTTATTCAAAGTAACAGGCGTTATCAAATAATAATAATAATATAACACTTTTCTATACAAAGGTGTAAGTATAGCCGGCGGAACTTATTGCCTGAGGCAATTTTTTCCAGTCAACCGGTCCGTCCAATCTGAGACAGGCCAACCCCGGTTAGAAATTTCTACTGAAAAAACACTTAGAAAAACTCTCACCCGACCGGGAATCCTACCCGGGACCCCGGATCTGAAGTCCACGCTAGTACAACTAGGCTACCGGGGTCGGTAAAAAGACGTGGAATGCAAGTCAAAAGTAATTGAAACAGAAGACAGTCTGTGAGAAAAAGTTTGTCGCTGGAAACATCAAAGTGTTTAAAATAGGTAGGTACTAAAAGAGTTGAGTTCCGATCTCCTTACACACGATAAGCAAAAATAATAATCACGGCGTTACTTCACCATTGAAAATGATGTAACATACGTAGGTACTCCTAGCTCGTATTCCACAGGTTCGTATGAAATCTTGTGGTATCAAAAATCTTCTCATTTGAAAAAATAACAACTAATGACTCTAATAATTCATGACTAATGTTCGATTTTTAAATGGAGCAAACCACTACGGGCTTACGACCGTCTTCTACTGTTATTTCGAAGGCTGGCTTAGTGTGATCACTTTACGTTAACAACGTTCGCCATTAGGTGGTAATATTTGTTTCCGAAACTCTTAATCATAAGAATTCTCAACATGTTCAACATGTCGAAAAATCTCATGTATGTAACAAGTAGAAATTTAATAATTAATGAAACATAGAGAAAAAAAGTTGGAAATTATTGAGAACAAGAGAGCAACCAAATTTAAAGACTGCGACTGCTGTCATATATTTGGCGCCAGGATATGACTATATCCATTTTTGTTACTGTCTCATATTTATTGCCTATTGGCTTTGATGGTGCACAACGTTCTAATCTTGTCTAGATTCTTGTGACCTTATTTCAGGACTAGATCTTACAGAAAAAATAACAATTCTTCTCATTTGAATTAAATCCAACAGTCGCACTATTTAACTTTGAATAAAACAAATATGGTTTTATTTGAGAAATATTTGATGTTGTTAATTACTACTTTTACCTCTATGGAGAATTAAAACAAACTCAAACACACAATATAACTTCTTGTGTGCTGTGAATATTATCCTTTAAACAATATACGTAAATAAACACTCCTCTCTTGTATAGTTAGAGCAAGAAACACAATGACTGAATCAATCCAAAGCTGGTCGTAAAGAATCTTGTTGTTTATTTACCTCAGAGTTCCAAAATCTTTCTTGGAACTCTGAGGTAAAAAGGTTCTTATCTCTTATCCCTGTCTAATTTCGATCTTCAGCAACCTCCATGTTTGTTTTTGCCGACCTATTTATGTCTCTCAATTTTGACATCATTATCAATGATTGCAGTACGTGTCACTTTTGGCACGACCCAGAAATAAGTTCAGAAATAACCCGCCGACCTCGGTAGCCTAGTGGCAAAGGCTCCGACTGCAGATCAAGAGGTCCCGGGTTCGATTCCCGGTCGGGTCAGAAATTTTCAATGTGTTTTTCACTTGAAATTTCTACTCGGGGTTGGAATCCTGTCTCAGATTGGACGGGACCGGTTGACTGGTAGACAATGCTTCAAGCATTAAGTTCCGTCGGCTATACTGACACCTATGTATAGAAGAGTGTTATTTATTTATTTATTTATTTATAAGTTTTTTCAATTAAATAAAAAAATATGGGATACGTAAATAATTAATTTAAATGTACTTAGGAATAATATTATCTAAAATATAAATAAGGTAAACTTTAAGTAAAATTATTAAATATTCTTTTTTTTTTAAGTTAAATAATTTTATTTCTTTTCTTACCTTCCTATGCCCCTGAAGGGTTCAAAGGTAGTTTTGATTAATTGATTTGAAATAATTTAAATTCTGATGTGAGTGAAAGCCCAGGCACAACTAGTATCCACCACATAGTGAAAGATGCTATACGCCGGCGCAGGGTCCGATAACGAGGAGTATCCACTCACACTTTGTTCAGTTCCTTGGAAGCACAGGTGAGGTATTTGGACACGATATGGACAGAGATCATAAAACACTTTAGGCTAAAAAATGAAGAATGAATAAATGAAGAACTAAAAAGTGGGATTAACGAATCAAAAATATGAAAAAGAAGCTTTAATCTAAATTAAGCCAATTTTCATTCATATTTCTGGTACCTCGAAACCTGAGAGTTAATGAAGTATTAGCTTTCATACATATAAAGAAAGAATCATAATGGCTTGAACAAAAAACCACATATTATATAAGTAATAGATTTTTATGAATAATCAATTGCGATTTTGTATGTTTAAATGGTTTTTCGAGCATCCTGTAAGAGGCAGGAAATCGAAAAATCAGATCGGGACCGTGAGGTTGACCACCTCACGTCCTTAAACCTCAACCGGTCAGAAATGGCACAATGAGTCTCGGACGCCTTCGAGCGCAATGGAGAGCTCTTGATGCCTCCCTATGCTCCTGAGTGGGGCTTAGGCTTCCCGCATTGTGGGTTGGTTTGGGGGAGATCCGCGGCGGGCTTGATTTGTGTGGGCCGGATTTTCAGTTTGATTGCTTTGATCGAGCTGGGGGGTCGGTTTCGTGCGGGTCGGGTTTGCTGTGGATTGGTCTCCTCCGGGCTGGCTTGCGTTGTGCGGGGGCCATAAAGGGAGTATGTGTGTATGTTTAAATTATGTGGAGCTGGCACGTGTCCTGTTTTGCGCGCACTCAATAATTTACACTTAACTTAAATATTGTTTAGGTACGTAAAATGCTGATAAACTAGAACAGTACAGGCTATTGAAAATTGCTAAAAAAAACATCGAGGAAAAAGTTAATACTTACTTACTTACTTAATCCACGTTCGCTCCCAGTGTGGAGCATGTGGACGCCACGAAGTTCCTCCAAGCCTCTCTATCTTGCGCCAGTTGCACAGCTTCATCCCAGCTTAGTCCAGCATCTTGTAGAATCGCAGTGAATGCCCGCTTGATTGTTAATTTCGGCCTGCCTCGCCTTCTTGTCCCATCCGGATTGTAGAAAAGACTTGCATATTCAAGTCTCTCGGGGGACATGCGGAGAACATGGCCAAGCCAACTCAATCTGCGATTCTGGATCACTGAGGTGATTGGCTGTTGTGCTGTTCTGGCGCGTACGGTCTCATTTGAGACATAGTGGTACCACCTTATCCCCAAAATCTGTCGCAAAAATCTGTTCTCAACACTGAGAATTTTCCTCTGTTGAGCCTTCGTCAGATGCCAGGATTCACAACCATATAACAACACTGGCATAATGCATGCGTTAAACAGGCGACACTTAGTCTTGGTGGAGAAGTTGGTGGATTTCCACAGTTTTCTCATGTTAATACTGTATTCAAATTCCTTTTGAAAAAAAAAACAATTTAAATATCTCGCACTTTTTTCTTAACAAAAGAAAACAACTTCCGAAGAAATAACTAAAAGAAAAGAATTTTAATCAATTAGATTAAAATTATCAAAAAAGTTTGAAATGAAAATTCCACATTGATTTATGAAGAAAAGAATCAAGATAGGTGTCTGTCCCTGGGGAAATCTAGATTGATTTTTTACAAGATTTGTGTTCTGAGTCAGAGAAGACTTTCTTCCCGAATTAATAATGAACTCACAAATATATTATGATGAAATGAAAATTAATTTGATATAGATCATAGGACGAGATATTGTATGAAACATCTTTTTTTCGTGACACTGAATTTTTTATTTCAAATAAAACATAATATTATATTTGTAATCCCGGATTTTGAATTAAATCCTCTCCATTTTAATTTCGTCCCATTCACAATTGTCTTTATACGCCGATCCTTCCAGGAAAATCTTTTCTTGCATTTTATGGAATATAAAAAACCATTTTATTCCATTACTTTAATTTATACGTGCTTGTAAATTTTATAATTTAAGTAGGTACAATATTTTTAGATCGCATATTGGGAAAATATGTATGTCGAAACATAAATGGAATGATTTTTCGTGACACGAGTCGCATTTTATGCCATATTGGCACTTAAAACTTAATTTCGCAGCTGCACAAAAAATGAAATGGAATAAAAATTGTGGATTTAGAAGGTAACGGAAAACTATTTGGGTTGAATGTTCTCCATTATGCCTATCGAGAAATGAAATAAGCGGGACCCTTCTCGTCCGATAAGGATCATGGTTGCATTAAGGCATTCTTGAATAAAAATTACATTTCTTCATTTAAATAAGTTATTGGTGAATTTCATAAAGTATTATTGATGGATGATGTCGTCATATGAAACATATGGCAGACTTTTTTTTTAAATTTGACTGCTTAATTTAAAAAATCTGATCAGTGGAAAAAAAGAGTTCAGCGGTAGAAAATTTGCGTTCAAGCCGTCGCGTCGTCGAGGTAGTTTAACTCATATAAATTGATTACGAGCTGATCTCTGTAGATTTTAGCCCGCCATGTTGGATTTTATGTCAACTGTCAATAGTTTCGAAGTGTACAACAACTCTTTCTGTAATCAATATACTGTTTTTAAGTTTTTTTTCCCGTCCAATTAGGTGCTCCCTTCATATTTTGGTCCATTTTGTTTTAGTTTATCATTTTGATAATAGAAATTTTAAACAAATAAAGCAAATATTGCATTCCCGTAATCATCGAGGTCTTACAACCATGATGCACCAACTACATTTATGATAAAAAATATAATGACGTTTTGAAGAAAATATTCAAAGAGTACCTACTTTTAAAGTAGGTACAAATATTAAAATTAACATAAATTAGTTCATTTTGGCCAAAACATAAAGGTTTCGTGTGATTTTATAAGGACTTAACAATATTTTGATAATATAAAATAAGATCTGGCACCTATTCTGCACCTACTCGAAATCATTCAAATCTGACATAGCGCATCTCGGCTGTAAGCACTCCCGTTGCCGGGCTACTATTTTGTTTGTTTACAAAATTTCGTGTGAAATGTCATCTTCATACAATAAACACGGATCAAATATTTTTTTAACAATAAAGTAAAAACTGATCAGTGAATTATATGTAATCTAACGAGTAACGATTTTTTTATAATTCAGACGGTGAGTGTTTAAAAACACTGAGCTCTTTCGATTGAGCTTATCAAAAGGAAAATGAAAAAGAAACATAGTCGTTTAGTCTACATTAACGATATCAAAGAAATAAATAAGAAGTCTAAAACGTAATCAGAATTTATCGTCTTCCTGAGTGGTGGTCTATAATTTATCGAAGAAGCGTCGACAGGTTAATATCAAGATTGGAAAAACACAGAAAACATATATGTAAGTGGCAGCAAATTGATGCTCATATGAATTTGGAACCAGTAGTGGACAACGAATACAAATACCTAACTTAGTAATTTTTTCAAAGTCATCATGACAAATTATACCCAAATGGGTATAATTGTATAATTGGTTTGTTAAGCCTGGCTGAATTTTTCAAGTTGTACCAAGTTAATCAAATACTATGGAAGAGCAATGTTTATTCACTTGGGAATTTAGTATGATGTCTATGGTTGCGTGACAAGTGAAATCCTTTAAAACATTTTCAATATGTTTGTTCTTTACGAAATAAAATAACAAACAATTCAATAAAAGTCTTTCTTCTTGCCTAGAGATGAACGGGGAATTATTTATTCTGCAAAATTTATATTAGTTTATACAATATTGTCCGATATATGACACATAACATGGGAAAACGTTGATTATTACGTACTGTAAATAATTTTAAAATAAATTAATATGCATATTCAACGTCTTATCATGCGATGCGTCGTATATTACGAATGTGATGGCGTGTTTTTTAAAAAAGGTCTTATGTTTTATGTATAAATTGTAATATCTTTGGCTCCACTTTGGTATCTGGCTGATTTTAATGACATAAATAAAGTGTAAACTTATAGCTACATAGAAAATAAACGGAGTTTGGCAGGGAAATGCCGCATCTGACATAATATAGTTCTAACCTTAAGATTTCGTTTTCTTTAAGCAGTGTCAGGCTTATTTCAAAAGAGATCTACATAAACTACTTGTCGCAGTTTTTTTATCAGAAATTGCAAGGCCAACAACATCACTACCATGACTTAATATAAAACTTTATAATATGTAATTTAATTTGGAAAAAAAAGGTTTTCATATAAAATACGAAAAACGTTTTTCTCCGACCTATTTTGTTATCTTTTTCATATGGTTGCGGGGTAGACAGAAGTGTTTGTTCGCCACGCCTCACGATTTTGATACTACAGAACTGACAATATATTTTGCATAGATATTCATGCAATGAATTATACCATGGTTATGCCATGTTGGTTAGGAGTTAACAGCCCACTTTCCATGTGAAAGGCCTTCAAAGAATTTTTGAACACACCTGTTTCCATATAACAGGTTACAACCATTTTGGGATTTACTGCGATAGAGAGTAGAGAAATAAGGTATATACCTAATCCCGATATAAAATCCATCTTCAAGGTAAATAAAGTTTAAATATGTTAGCTTAATAGTCGCATAAAATTACGAGGCGGTCTTTCCCAGTCACCCTATGAATTTAAATGAACACGTATATCCAGTAGAGCACTATGGGATGACATGTAGGTACGTTCATTTACTACATGGAAACATTTTTATTTCTTGCTGTCTGTTTGAAATTTCCGTACGGTACGGTGAATTCTACCGATGTCAATAAAAGTTGAATTTGGTTTGTTATGAATACTATTATTTTCACCCTTTATTTTCCATTCCAAACATTTTTTTTTTCAAGCTTAATCCGAAGAATATCAGAACTCTATTGTTGCTAGTGTAAGAACTAAATCCAGTTGGTTTGGTTTCTCCAAATCCAGAGATCAATAAAGAGAAAATATTATAATCAATGGTTTTTACACTGTTATTTCGAACACAACATACACCATTATGATATACCTAATACATTTTTCTAAACTAATGTGTGCGATCATAATGGCCAAATACCGTCATATTTTTACTATGAAATCCACATTACCTTAACGTAAACCGATTCGAGGACAAGTGGTTTAATAATGATTAGCTTCATCGAAAAACCGGTAACCATCGATTCTACCGACACTGGACCCGAAGCTATACCCACCATATAATCTGAAATGTTTATTTCTTTAAATGAAAAATGAGTATCACCACATTTTATGTTACTAAAAAAGTTAAACCTAATTATTCAACAACAAAAACATAAGTCATATTGATTTAGTTTTTTTAAAAAATAGCACCATCCAGCATAACAGGTTTACACCCTTTGCGCTGGACAGTGAGATATATAATAATTAAAATTACATGTCCCACGTCAAAAGACTTTGGGTGTTCTAAGGAAATCACAGCTTGATAAAATACGGGGGCTATAATATTGTTCTTTAAAAATAAAATAGAAATAGATTTATGAAAAAAGGACAACCTATGGTGTAACAAATAGATACCATCACCAAAAAACTCCTTAGGCACGTACCTTGGTATTGTCTTTGTACCTTTTATCAATAATTCTTTCGAACTTGAAACAAGAAACAAGGCACCCGAACCTTTGCTCCAAATAGAAAGCTGTGATATGCCTCCGATGAATATTGGGTAGATAGTTTAGAACGCAACTCAAAGAAACTCGATCTTTGAACAGCATAATATCACCACCAATATCTTATTAAAATCACCAATCAACTGGGAGAGCTATCAGTATAGGAGGTCCACAAAAGACATAACCTATCTCAGCCTCAACTTATGAATTTGAAATGTGATTACCCTGAGGCGAGGTAGCAATCAATAGAAAACGAGGTAAACTCCTCAGTAGCATAGTTTCTTAGGCCCCGACTTCTGATCAAAAGTTCTCGGGTTTGATTCTTAATACTGAACCAGTTGGCTGATGAAAAAAGATCAGTACCTGCATAAGTATAGCTAGTATCAATAGGTTTTGAAACTTTCTGAAAGCCTTTGATTTACGTAGGATGAACTCGGTAATCAAATTGTCACAGGAGTTCTCGAATAAAGTTGTACCAACTAAACAAATTTAAAATATATTAATTACTCGACGTTGGTAATAGAATCCCGACCAAATCATGATCAGTTCAGAGTTGGACCAATTCGAGAACCCCAATTTGGTATTATAAAATTAATTATACCCCAAAGTTCGCCTGTTCGTTTGGAAAGTTTGTCCTCGCCTATTTTGTTTAGATTTTAGACGATGTTATGTAAACTCAAACTGAATTTCTAATTTGATAATTTGGAATAAGCTTCAATAAATATTTTATTAAGTAGCTACTCCATTTTTTTTTATTAAATACGTTAGTAACTTGTTTTATCGGTTAATGGAAATTATTTCATTTGCATTTACTTATATTTTTTATTGAAAATCTTATAAATACCGAATAATTAAATCACTTATATATATTTTTTTTAATTAATGTTTTTCCAGTCTACCGAAAGCGACAGCAAACAAGTAGTTATTTCTATAACTCTTATTAAGGTTATAGCGTATATTAAGGTATATATTCAAGTACCTATAGGTGGTGTGTTTACCACACCATGGAAATTGCCAAAAATTTGAACACCAGTATAAAAAGCTAACCTAGCCCAGAACTCATAGTATATTATAACAGCCTTTTCGTGTAAAACATATCTTTGCATAAAAATTCATAATTTTACATACGATTAAAATGAATTTATCCTTGGAATTATTATAGAAACTTTAAAATGATATCGACTATTGGAGCTTTTTATTATCTGCTTTAGAACTACATATTCAATATTAATCGGTACTTTAAGGGGGGGCCACTGAAGTTACGGACCTCAAATTTTACGTGCTTATGTAGGAGCATAAGACCAACCCGTATACCAAATTTTATGAAAATCTAAGAAATTTTTTTTAGCCCTTTTCCTAGAACAAGTGAAATTTTCTTTGGATACTGTAAGAGGGTTCCCCTGAAGGTACAGATCTCAACATTTTACTGACTCATCTACATCGAGGGGCTAACCGTTCTACCAAATTTCAATCAAATCGGATAAGAATTACTATGAGTTATGGGTGCGCACACATTTTTGGCGTACGGGTACGGGTACGCGGAAATTTTTAAATAATTTTTGTTTGTATTTTTGGAATCTACACCCTCGAAAACGTCGAGAATATTAATTTCAACGAAATATATATTTTTTTTTTAAATCAGTTCACAAGACTCATGTATATTCCATATACTATGAGTAATATGCCGATTGCAGTTAATTGCACATATTATTATACTTTCTTTTTTTTTTCAATTTTATAAAATGAATCCACATTTAGAGAGAAAATGGTATTATTCATCATATACTTTATTTATTTCCCAAAATACAAACAATAGGTATAAACATTTTACATAATATAGGTATGTAATACCTATTTTGTGTGAGCGGTTTATTGCCTCACAAGACGAGATTCTGTGCTGGGGCAATAATACTATTTAATCTTAAAAAATGGTGTAACTATAAAGCATCGAATTTTTACTATATAAAAATCTTCGTTTACACACAAAAGAAAACACACTTTATGTCTGTTTAAAAAAAATCACACCTCTACAGCAAAATAATAACCTCCATCAGCGGTTTAGTCTACTCAGTTGTAAAATAATACGCTCCGGTCTGGTTTCAAAGTTCACATACCACTTCAAAAACACGCACAACAATTCCTTGGTTATGTGTGTTTTCTAATAAAACACTACACTTTGCACGAGAGATTGCTTTTCAAAGAAGTATGGAAATTTAAAAGTACTTACGGTCCAACCATGGATCTGCCAATCTGCCGAACCTACTGCTGCCTTCATTTTGCATTTTATGAGAAAATACCGCATCCAGTACTTTTTAGAAAATCATTCAATGGATTTATGCTTTTTCGCTTCAAACCTTCGTGCAAAATATGTGGGCTGGCACGTTCCTTTCCTCCTGGCACAAACAATAATTATTATGAATTGTATGATAGTCAAAAGCCTCACATACTCATCCCACGAGGGATGGGCTAATAAAATATATTGAAATAAAATTTAAAAATGTATAACTTAATGAAGAGGCTTCGTTCTTTGAAGCTCAAATTGTGAGCTACCATAAGCAGAAAACTTCAAATAATAATAATTTGAACCTACTCCAAAAAATATTATTATTATTGTTAGTTCAGTAGCTAGTTTAAGACAAAACATAGAAGTAATTACTTATTTAAATGATAAAACAAACAGTGAAACAGTCGATACTTATATTGAAGATTGCCTTAAAATAATGATAATATAACGGATAATCTCACCCTTAGGATTTGAAAGTTTACCTATATTGGTTAGATAGACATAATAAATAACAACAGCTAGCAACCTTTCAGTTGGATGGATCCCTGGGAGTGATTTCATTACGAGCTGAGATTCTATAAAGCCTCCTCTCCACACTTCCTTCACAAAGCTGCGACCTTCGTTACAATCCCTCAGAGATTGATGATAGAAAATCAAGACAGCTTTTTGTCAGGTAGCATTAGAGACGACGATGTGCTGTCTAGATATTAATAGCTCAGCGCAAACGGTGGTACCCGAGTATCTAACAATATAAGGGGCCACCACCAAAAAGGTTACTTTGTACTTTGAAATAAGCCTAAACTGACAGTGTTTATTTAAAGCGATTTTAATATTTTGTTTTTAAATGAAATAGTCTAATACTTGAAATAGTGTAGGTAAAATAAATTATTGTTTATCTACTTAATTTTATCAATTTGATGTTGTATTTGGGAGCACGGAGAGGCAAACAATGACCATCTTTAACATTATGGTCATTATCTATATTCCTCGGTTCAGTAAAATTGGCGTCGGTGAAAGACTCTCGGCTCTCTGCATAGGGCAAGTTTTCCGAGTCTTTGGGCACATTGCTGGTGGGACTTCAGCAGCACCAGTAGGCAAAATGTTGTGAAAAAGAGGTCTTGGCCAAATCAGGGCTAAATTGGGTTAACGATAGCCGACGCGATACAATGGTCGCTTTGTCAGGAGGATTGGACAGACATTGTCAGGGATGCGGAGACTATATTGGCATTTGGTCAAAACTTTCAGACATAAAGAAGACTACCAAAAAAGGAACTTAAACGCAAACTTTTTCTTTACCGAAGGCAAAGATTTATTCGACAAGTTTAAAGTATAAAAAACCGAATCACTGGAAAACGAATGCAGAGCAAAAAAAAAGATAAAAATTAAACGAAGCCAGAACGTCCATGTATTACTTGATGTGTCCTCATGCACTCTGACAACACCTTAGGTCCTTTATCGGTTTTAGAGCATTACTCGAGATATCTATGAAATTATATGCTATTTAAGTGACACTCGAATATTATGTTGTGAGGATACGTTTGTCGCTTAGTTTTGAATTAGACGTGATGGGAATATGGAGAATGCGTCCCCCGGAGAGGACGTGTTGGCTATGAATAATCATTAAAGCGATGATAGTTGCGGCTAAATGATTAGTAAAATTACCTTCCAATGTTATTTTTTTATACTCCCATTGATATAGATAGATCATACTACGGATTATGGAAAATCATCAGGTTGCGTTATAACTTGATCGAACAACGAAAAGGTTCAATACATTGTAATACGGCAAGATTAAACCAGTATGTCTAGATCAAACAACGAAAAGGTTCAATACATTGTAACACAGCAAGACCGACCTCGGTAGCCAAGTGGCAAAGGCTCCTACTTCGGATCAAGAGGTCTCGGGATCGATTCCCGATCGGGTCAGAGATTCTCAATGTGTTTTTTCACTTGAAATTTCTACTCGGGGTTGAAATCCTGTCTCAGATTGGACGGGAATGGTTGACTGGTAGAGAATGCTTCAAGCATTAAGTTTCGCTGGTTATACTGACACCTATGTATAGAAGAGTGTTATTTATTTATTATTATCATACCGTGTTCCTTCCGGGCAGAGCTGAGGGAAATGGACTTGGTGTGGGAGGAGGTCATAAGCATTGTGCAAGATCAAGAGCAATGGAGAGCTCTTGTTGCCTCCCTATGCTCCTATGTGGAGTTCAGAGGGAGTTTTGATTTTGATTGATTTATTATTAAACTAATATGTCTAGATCGAACAAGGAATAAACCTACTTTCCGAGTCCGGATCGTCAGACCAAGAATCTCCAGTGGCCACATGCATGGCCCTCTCATTGGCATCAGAAAGGTCCTTCCGTGTGCACTCCTCTCCAATATTTGGGCAAGACGAAAAAACATTTTGTTTTTGACGAAAATACTCATTACTTAATGATACAATTGGATCGTCCCACGAAAATATTAATATACAGCTAAATTGATCAAACAACGAAAAGATTAATTACTTTTTAATAAGAAATTTATATATAAGAAGGTGACATGGGGTCATCAATGGTTAAAAATCTGTCTGAATTCTTAAAATAACTAAAAGAAATACATTCCTATAAGAAGTATAGGAATTATTTACATAAATTCATTTGATAACTTATTAAAAAGTCTCCGTATAAACAAAATTCTGTTTTCTTGAATAATATTTAGAATCGCGATATTTTTAATTGAATCCAAAATGAGTGGGGTGAAATCGTTTCGCCATTAAAATGTTTTTTTACAACATAAATATTTTAAAAAGCTCCTCGAGAATATTTGTAGAAAATGATTCTTAATAAACTTAACTCTTTTATATATTTTTTTTTTTTCAAGAAACAAATTTGCTCGAGCGAAATTCAATTATTGGTCTACGCTTTTTACACGAATTATTAAGTACATTTGGCGGCAATTTGAGCAGAAAATCGTTTCGGAAATCGGAGAATCATTCGGTAAAAAGTATTATTTTTTTTACATATTTACTAAGGAAATGAGCTATAAACACCAGATGTTTCCAGTGAAAATCACGCATAACCTCATCTTTTCAAAACAATATTTACCTCAACGGAATTTCCACGCCATATTACCCTTTTTCATAACAAACGCTTCTAACATTTACATTCATATTACTGATGTTTTAATATACATAAAATTTATTGAAAATTTTCATGTTGATATATTATAAAATCATTGGTTTGACTAAAATATTGTTGTTGTATTTGTACAGCACACGTGTATCTCCCTGTTGAAGATTCATTGGTTTTGAAAAAAAAAAATCAAAGGATCATCTCTTTAAAAAGTGTATCATTAAAACGTTAAATCTGTCTAAATGGAGTGATATCACTCCAAAATATTACCGTTAGTGGAGAAAATCAAATGAATTATGTGGAGTGATAGGATAAAGCCCGTGATTTACGATCACTCCATCTAACCAAATTATGTGATGTCACTCCAAAATATTACCGTGAGTAAGGAAAATCAAATGGATGATGTGGAGTGGTAGGATAAAGACCACCATTCATGATCACTCCAAAAGTGAAACTTGTTATTTGTTTCACTCATTTTAACGAAATTTCAATGCAGTTATACACGCATTTTGCTATTTTTATATTGAAAACAGAAACACGCATATCTCGGTAGAAGTATAAAGACAAAATGAGATGAATTGAGACCAAGTTTTTAACACTGACGATGAAGTAACGCGACGACTTGAATAACGGTTATTCAAGTTTATCCATTGACGATCTGTTTGGAGTGATGGACGAATGGCTTGACGCGATTGGATTTTGGACTTACCTATAGAATATTTTGTCTCAGTTGACATCATTCTTTTATTGATATTTTAATGTATCTAATAATAGCAAAATTAGAATTATTAAAGTAGGGAAATTGCGTTATAATGATTAAAAAAAAACTCAAGTTTCACAACTGTCACAAAGATGACATCCATTTAATTGCGTCCATTTGGAGTGATAGTGAATGGCGCACTTAAGAAATTTATTTTTAAAACGATTTTTTTTTCGTAGAAACAATATTATGAAGTTGATTAACCCTATATATATACTTGCGATAAATGTTTGTTTTTAATAAGCAAATTAATGTTGATATTAGGTAGAAACCATCTTGTTGAGTAGGTGTTATTTTTACTACGAGTAATATTAATTTGAAGAACAAAATGGTTGAAGAACCTTTGGTTAGTTATCTAGTATATTTTTCATCGTGAACATGCAATGCAATTAATTTTTGTTTGAAAGTCAATATTTCCTTATTTATGTTTTTTTTTTCAAACAAGCCCGTCAACTGTAACACGTTATCGGGTAAATGTGTTATACCTACTTAATAAAATAAGCACCTATTCATAAATTATTATGAGCACTAATATTTATAATAATTTATGTATGAGGCAACATAAAAAGTGTGGGGTGCGATACTGGTCAATAGGAGTTTATATCTCAATGAATCATCTAAAGCTATGTTCGACGTAAAATAAACATAATATATATCTTACTCTAATATGCTTGTTATTTCTACAACGATGTTTTCCTATAAACTTGTGTCTTCAACGATTTCATCCAAAACTGTCAGATTCCTTCAAGCGCTCAGGGGTATTTTACCCTGTTAAACCTCGACTATCCTTCTATCTTGCCAATTCGTTTACAAGGACGAGTCTCGTGCTGCTGTTTTTACAAAATACGAAACATTCTTCAAAATCCCACTTGGATACATATATCAACAAGTCCTCTCCACTCGCGCTCAATCTTGCGCAGTTGAGATGAACTCCTCTCACTCGATTCCTCAGCTCTGCTTCGGAGGAGCGGAACACGTTGTGTGAAACTCTTCGGGGTCCTAATGTGAGGTATAAAGTGCTCTCCTCAGTCAACTTTCATTCGACATCCTTAACGCATTTCCCAGCTATTTGTCCACCTTCTCTTCATAATAGTAGAAGTGACGGTCCTACGCCAAGTGTGCCCGACCATTTCTTGCGCATTAGCAAATAGCGTCGTTTGTGGTGCGGTTTCAACATATTTTACCTGAAATTCTTGTGAGGTACTTTGTTTCAAAGGCGGATACTTTCTTGTTTGACATCCGTTCGTGCTCCGCACAAATAAAGTTTTATCGTCACCGCCTATAGATAATAATATTATCTTAAACCTGCATCAGTTCGAAATCCCAGCCCTACATACTGTGGCCGGTCGTTGTGTTTCTTCAAGTGTTAAGTATTTCATATATCTAGAGATAGTAAAAAGAGTGTAATATTATTACAGTACCATTTATTTGTGCATCCTCCTCGTGATCTATTGTTCCCAAAAGTTTTAACCCTACAACTTAGAGTACAGTTCCCGAATACCTTTGGTCAGGTGGAACGAGCGTTGGAGAAAAGGAAGTTAGGAGAAACAGGAAGCGAAATGAATGGATTAGAGAAAGGACTGTTAGCGACGTGACTAAAAAAATATCGTTACTCAAGCGGAACTTGGCAGGCCATATAGTAAGAACAACACATGATAGATGCACTAAGAAAACCGTGGAGACCAAGAACTGGTCATAGAAACCAGAGGTAGTTTGACGATATTATGGGAGAGCCCCGGCAATTAATGGCATAGGTAAGAGACATAGAATCGTGGGAGTCTGGAAGGGCGGCCTATGTCCAATACTAGACGTGTGAAGACAGATAATGATTATTTAAATGCGTTCATACTGTTCCATTGTTCAAAGATTCCAAACTCTATCCTTGTAATTTTGTAAAATATCTACCATTTAACTCAACAAATAATATTCTATCATAAAAAATCCAACCGATTATAAAGTAGTTGATTGTACCTACTTAAAATACGGACTCTCCAATATGCAGTTCTCGGGAATGTTTTTCGTTGAGATAATAACCACTTTAGTCTTCTGTAGAAAGCAATTTTTCATAATAATATTTATTTTATATCTAGAGTATAACGACTAATGGCTGCTGTAACACAATTCTAAAACAATCTCACTCCTTCATATCAAACTCGCTTCTCTTTATTTTCCATTTAAATCCATTAAGGTCGGTTCTCGCAACGCGGGATCGCAGAGAGGTGGGAGATTTTATAATATTTTCCTTGTGAACGAGTACAATGGGTTTTGTTTGTGCCTTCCTAACCAATCATAAAATAGTATAAACAGACTTTCCGCTTTGAACCCCGTTTTGTGTACCTACCTACTCCAATATTACCCCTAAATGGTTACAGGAAGATGTTCAGTATAATAATTACCATAGACTTATCGGCAAAAAGTCTGCCTCATATTATATTTTCTTGTTTTCAAATCGTCTTGATATATTTTTTTCTTCTTCTTTTTTATGTACATAGATCTAGAATCTTTACATTTTCGACAGTCTCTTTATCTCCCTTCCAAACCCCACGTATCCTTATTTTAATCCACCAATTTTCCTATCGCTCATCTTTTTCTTTGCCTATCTTAGCGGCATTAACACTTTCCTCTACTTCAATCGTCACAGTTAGGTGTGCCGTTGAATACGGTGCTGGAAAGTGGTCATGGTTTTATTAATTCTTAACTATCTCATTGCACAGCTTCACATACCACCGATGAAGGAGATGTTCATTTACCTACAGAAATTAATTTGGTTTTTTAGATCGAGTATAGTAGTTCTATTCATACTGTGTCCACCGCCACCCTAGCCTCGATTCCGTAGGTCATCACATGTCCAACGCACGTTTTTTTTTTAAATGAGAACCTGACCCCATACTACGATGATGATTAAGATTCACAATATGATCCAAATTTTCGTATATTTATTTGTTTTGTAATTTATTGAGTCATTGCTTGTCAAATTTTGACAGAAGATTCAATAAAAAATTGTGGTTGGATGTTAGGGATTGCTTCGGCTATAATCCCGCCATTGCCACTTGTTTATACACTATTTTTTGTACACTATTTTTAATATGCATAAAGAATAAAATAAATAAATAAAATATTATATAATGTTATATAGCTGAGGGATTTGAGCATGGTGTGGGAGGAGGTCATAAACATTGCTCAAGATCGATCGTAATGGAGAGCTCTTGTTGTCTCCCTATGCCCCTAAGTGGGATGTAAAAGGGAGTATTGTATTGTATTGTTATATACGTTATGTCAATTAATTTTGAAGTCTGATATAGGTGGGTAACTTGATGATTTTATTGATAACTAGCTTTCCCGACAGACATTGTCCTGTGCTCCTAACTGTGAATATTGAATTCGAATTTGTATGTTGATGAGTTAATTATCATTTGGCCAATGTAATTCCGACTTATGCATCTGTTTTAAACCATGCATATTCCATTCGTATTCTGTCAATTACACCAACTATTTAACAGCTGACAGTTCCTGTCAAAATTTCAAAATTGGAATAAAAATTGTATGGTAATATACTAATAAAATTTCCTACGTAGAGTTTTCTTTAATTTTCTTTGAATTTTTCTTAATTTTTTCTTCTAAAACAACCATCGCCTGATAAAAACCTACACGACAAAAAAATAATAAGCGAAATCGGTCCAGCCGTTTAGGCGTGATACGATGACATCGGGAAATAGCTCTCCATTTTTATATATAAGATAACGATATTTTTGTTCATCTATTTACAAACATAAAATTTTGGTCTGCGATGTTCCGAAGGCCTTTGAGAGAAATAATTATCTCTATTCAACTCTTCATTTAATTCAATGTTAAACTTGTTACAGGATTGGTTGAACTTATCTGCGTGTTACATTAAGCTACTGGAAGCCTCTTCAAAAAGGTAAAACACAAAATTTTAATAAAAACTTCTAACAAATTGTATTTTTTCCCTGTACAGCTGACCACCCCCTGTCACTGATCACCCGTATAAATTCTCCCCATACCAATCATGTGGTAATAAAGTGTCTAGTTCAACCACGAAACATTCCCCGTTTAGGTCACTACAATCCCTTTCCACCAATTTAACATTTTATACAAGAATCTCACTTTTTTAATTAATGTACAAACATTTTGACAACCTTTGAATATTTTAATGGGTATTTCATATTCTACAACCTACTAGATTGAATTAATAAATTTGTTCAAAATTTTTGACGTTGTGCTAAAATTATTCATGAAGTTTGTCAATACAATAATTTACCTCGTACACTGTCGAAGTTTTAAGATTATTATTTTTGAGAACGTTTATACAATATGGTAGATACTTACATACAACAAAATCTACACTTTTAATATGAGAAGATTTTTTGTCATATGAAAACAATACCAGTTGTCGGCATAAAATGACAGAAAAGTGTGATTACTCTTTTCTAACTTAATATGTGTAGATTTTATGATGAAGAAATGGATTAATAAAGCCATGACAAATTTTAAAAATAACTCACCCAAGAGCTCCTTACTTTGTAAATATTATTGAATTCACTCAAATGTTAATAAGTTACTGAAACAAATAAACAGACAATATAAAAATCAAATACTTAAAACTTATTGTTTATGGGTTAAAACCAACTTTTATGCGAATTTATTTCTGCCGTTCTCACTAATTCTAGCGTCGGATCCAACTTTTATTCGGATCGTCCATGTGTTTCTACAATCTACAGTCTCGTTTGAGAACAAAAATCTTTATCGGATACGTGTGAATAGAGCTACATATAAAATGTTCAGCCACCAATTCACACGACATTTTATCGGACCCGATACGCTACAAGTGGGAACAGCAGTAATTTGCCGTGACGGGTCACATACTTTACATTTATTGATAGAAAAAATCTAAAATATGTCATAATAAATTGAAATTTTAAACAATAATATTCTTAGAAGAGACAGCTGTTTTCGTAATAAGAAAAAAAGCTGCTAACCTAGGGTAGCCCAGAACTCATAGTATATTATAACAGCCAGAAGACAATAATTATTATCTTCTCTAGAACAACATATTCAATATTAATCGGTACTTTAAGGGGGGGGCACTGAAGTTACGGACCTCAATTTTTACGTGCTTGTCGAAAAAAATTTTTTTAGCCCTTTTTCTAGAACAAGTGAAATTTTCTTTGGATACTGTAAGAGGGTTCCCCTGAAGGAACAGATCTCAACATTTTACTGACTCATCTACATCGAGGGGCTAACCGTTCTACCAAATTTCAATCAAATCGGATAAGAATTACTATGAGTTATGGGTGCGCACACATTTTTGGCGTACGCGTACGGGTACGGGTACGCGGAAATTTTCTTCCTCTTCTAAAAAATTTTTTTTTGCATTTTTGGAATCTACACCCTCGAAAATGTCGAGAAAACTAATTTCAGCAAAATCTATTTTTTTTTGAAATCCGATCACAAGACTCATGTATAATATACATGGAATATTATTCCATATACTATGAGTAAAATCTACTTGATAATCAAATTCAAACATCCTTCACATAAACTTTAGCTTATAAACATCGAATCATCTAAAATTTAGTTATGAAATATTTCTACCCACAGCAATAATTCCGCGGCAAGGCATGGTAAATATAAGAAGAGTTGGATGCTTTGAATTGCAAATACCCACACCGATCTATAATGATTATTCTGTATAGGTAGGTAACTATACGTTCCATCAACAAAACTATCGAGAAGCTATACGTGCAAAATACGATCTGACCCGTCTGAATATTCAAATATTTTCTTAGCGAAATTGGAAAACTTTTTCCAGCTCTCGTCCCGGGATTACATTTTTGTTGACGAAGGACGAAATGGAGGAATTTCTTCATTCGATAAAACGGTTCAAATATATTATTTATTAATTTGTTTAAACAACTCCATTATAATTGTACAAAGCTATTTTTACTAGTAATCGACCAGTGCTCGAAATTCGAACATAACTTATTTAAATTATAAGTTCGAACATGATTAAGGTTCTATTGTCAAAGATTGAGCAACTTCCGAGAAAATGGTCACAAAGTTTTTCCTTCACGTATTAATCTCAATTTGGGTCATACCTACATACAATGAGTTTGATTATCCCTTCATTTCCAGCTCCTCCTTTCATTTGAATATACCGCCTTCAAAAAGTTTTCTGATCTTATGAGGCGCTTTTCATACATTTTGTTTCTATGAAGTTGATGATCTTTATAAGTAATCTGTGGAAGTGTGTGTGAGTATCAAATACATAACATTATCGTAGTGTTTGTAATTTTTTTTTATTTAATATATTTTTACGCATAAGTAATTTAAAAAAAATATTAGCATTCGCCACTCCTTCTCTACTATAAGTGTGCGAAATTTTATACTCCTCCGTCCGCGTAATCTTACTCTTCTCCTTCACGTATTAATATATAGATTTCTGCTTAATGGAATCGTGATGTTTTTGTTTTCGTTTGTTTTTCCAAACATTCTTATAGCACTTTGCTCTAAGGACTTTCAATCTTAATCAATGAAAATTAAAAAGTAAGTACATTTTTACTTGAATTTTCTGAAGTTTCTCTTGAAAGGATATAGGTATACCTATATCACCGGACTAGTTTACTAGTTTACATGCTGTCAATAAAAAATATACCTGCGGAACATTTTATTCTGTTTGTAACTATGATGTATCTATGTTTGTAATGGTCTTGCGTGAGATTGGCATTAATTCGTGTTTCACAGTATACCTACACGGTTGGTACCTACATATATTTTTTTTATTTTTTTTAATATTCATTTAAACAATAAATTTATGCGTACAATATTCTCATAAAATAAATAACATACACTAAAATAAACAATATTACCTATTATTCTCCCACTAAAGCTAAGCTTGTGTGTAGGAAAAGTTTTTAGTTATAGGTAGGTACTTACGATAATGCAAGAAAAAAACAAACAATAATTTTGAAGTAGTTGGTAGACCAGTGGTATCAGTCGGCGTACGTACAGCGTATTGGAGGTCCCTGTGCCGACCATTTCCACTTTCACAACACAAGACAGTGTATTTGTATACACTTTGGGTGAACACAGATTCATTTTTATAAAAAAAAAATTGTTATAATTCTACAAAAATATCTTAACAATGACCTATACTAAACTATAACTACGAATAAAAATGCACACATACACTAACTTGTTTTATTGTAATGCATTCACACAGTCTTAACAGGTGAGTAGGTACATTTACATCAATTTCTTCATCAGGGTAGGTACCTTCCCATTTAGTGCACCGCCGCCCGGTAGTCATGTAGAAAATATAATGGGTACCTACTTTTCGATTGCTTATTAAGTTAGCGCAAATCTTTCGTCTATCATCTATACTTGAACAACCCATTACACTGTCTGACTAATCGACTAACGCCGCTTGCCTGAATGTAGCGATATCCGTGAGCCACTCATACACGTATCCATGCAATGGTGCGTGAATTCTTTTGTTTGAAACCGGCGAATACACACATATCGCATACAGATACAACGTCAGTTTATTATCAGTTTTGGGTGGAAAACAACTTTTGATACCTACAGCCATCATTTACGAATCGAATCGAAATTAAAATTACGATATGGTGACGTATGAATCTTAGTCTAAGAATACTCGTATAACAAAATTGGTTGTACAAACTCCAATATATCACAAGTTTTCCGGTGCAGTAAGCCTAGACAAATAGTATTTGGCGATCGACTACAAACGAAATCTTCGACAATGTAGAGTAGGAAGAAAATGAACTGTCCACTTTTTATAGGTATTTTTATACAAGTGTCATTGTTTGGTTTACATAATTGTTTATATGTTCCAGTGCACAGTAAATTTTTTCGCACTATACATTGGCGAAATCTTCGTTTGTAGTCGAACGCCAATTTGAATTATTTGTTTACGGGGGCAGGAGCCTTATTCCCGTAATCAATCGCATTTAAAGATCACTTAACGATAAGATTAAGACATGATCGCAATCAGGTCGCCCTTGAATTTGACGTTTGTAAGATAGTTACGGGAATGCCGATTACATAGAATTTCATACTAATATTTCAAACATAACGAATTTTTAAGATATCTGCTAGATATCTTGTTTTGTGAATACCAATCCGCCATTTTAATATTGTCAATCAAGATAGGAGCGTATTAAGACCGCTACGAGAATAACCCTACAGATGATTGTCGAGATGGGTAGGTGCTTGAATTTAAATCGAATACCGACCGTATCAGCAGCGCATTCACCTTAATGGGAAGTTTTCTGGGGAGCTTCCGACAATACCATGGATGTAAGAAGTAAGGACAATACACACTAGGTGGCAGAACTTCTAATCAGGTCTGTTGTCAAATTCAGTGCTGCCAACGTAGAGATGCTTTTTTCAGTGATGCCAACGTTGGGAAGTTTGTTTTCCATTGTGTTGCTAAGAAGTTGTTGATTTTGTTGCGCATAAATTTGAGAATAAATCTCAGGGGTGCTGTTCTGTATTTTTTAATTTGTATTTAGGTAGGTATATATAAAAAAAGATGAACAATTTTATTTGTAATAGTATGTAAAAAATGTACAATGATTACTCTAAACCTATTGTAAGTTATCATGTATAATAATATATAAGTTGTTTAATTTGAAATAAACTAGAATGATATTTTGGAGGTTAGATTGTGAGCGACCATAAGAAGAAGAAGAAGTAAATCGCCCCCGTTGGCAACACTGAATTTGACAATAGACCGGATTAGCAAGGGCGCCTCTAGCGGCACAAAAAGGAAAAAAAAACATCCCATTGCTTTGAAATTTCATTTGAAATCAACAACACACGAAAGATTTCATCAATAAACATTTGCAAATACAAATGAATTACCCAATGAACTGGTTATTTGACGTAAATTATCCGAGTAGCTAAGTAAAACTAATAGACGCGAATTGCTTTCACCCGCTCAATTTCCGTTGTTCAACTGTTCTCCATCAAATTGCCCGGTGTAAATCTAGAGATGGGGGCAATTAATTCAGATAATTGCTCTCGGAATGCTGTATAGAGCATAAGGCACGAATCACGCACTCGCTTATACTGACCTTAACCTTTTATTTAATCGTTTTATTAATGCGTTTCTCTGAAAGGGATGAAAAATATATTGATTTATACGGCACTTTCAATAACTGTACTATTTTTTTATTTTGGCCTAGAATTTTATAATTATATCTACTTTTGATATAACCTATACCTACTCGTATAAGCATCGTTTTTTTTTACCTGAGTAGTCGCAATACTGAAAAGGCATAATAATATGTCACAAGTGGTGTGTCCAGTGTATCTATATGTTAATACATGAAGCAAAAACTTCGTGAACATTTTAACGAAAATTGCGAGGATGGAGGATGAAATTTCGTACATTTATAGTTTATTATTATAGAGAAGGAGTGGTGAATACTATATTTTTTAATCATGAATAAAAATCATTATATCACCAATAAAAACATTACAAACACTACTGTAATGTTATGTATTTGATACTCGCACACACTTCGATGTATCTACATATTTGACATTGACACAGACGCATATATTCTTTTGTTTATCTGTGGTCAAATTGAGAATAGTTTAATATTGTTCGTCTTTAATAATAATAGAAAAAACTCTGTACATTATTTCAACATTTCAAATTTGACGTAGGTATCCATGTCATTGTTTTTGAAAGAAAATTGTGAAATAGCGCTCGCTCAGTCTTTGACAATGGAACCTAAATAATCTAAATTAGTTATGGTCGAATTTCGAGCACTGGTCGACCACAAGTTTTGATAATTTTGTTTTTCAGTGTTCTGTTGGTGTCTCTATTAAATATATAATTACTTGTTACCAAACCTTCCTGTTGTATCAAATATTTTTGTTTCTCATTAATAGCTCTCTCGTGTTGCATATAGTCTAAAAGTTCGCCAGTTCCGTACAACTTACTTACTTCAGTCGTCTTCTTGTATCCAGTATTAAACAAAGGCCACCCTCTTGGACTCTTTTCCAGTTTATATCATCGGACTATTAGGTATTCTGTGATTTAGGCCTTCAGTTTAGTATGTTATTTGACCATCTACCATCAGACATAATATGCGCCACATAATTTACGCAGTTTTATTTTTTATGGACGGTTCTTTACATCTCATCTGCTACCTTTGTCTTTTCGTATCCCTATAGAAAGAGTGTTTAAATAAAGTTTCCCTAAAATATGTTCGTTTGGTGAAAAACAAGCAAGAATATTCCTACATTATAATTCATAATTTTGATTGCTTTATTGGACCCAATAACGGTTAGATTCCTTGATAACCTGCCGAAATTATCCATTCGTTAAGGTATCTCAAAGATTACAAGTAGGTTTTCCTGAAATAACACAGATTCCTACCTTACCTAGGTGCGTTAATACCAAGTGAACATATAGCCAGAGCTGGAAAACAAAGTATATTTTCTTGATCGTTGATATGTTCACCAACGAAATAACAACGAGAAAGAACTGGCAAACATCGCCCATTAATTAGTTGTTGTTTCTAATGTGTCCAGTATAACGACAAAAAAAATACTCGACATCTATCTCTGGCACTATGTTCGATTTATTTAATTAAAATGCACCCTTCAGTATGTATGTAGAGCCAGCGAGTAAGTTCGTTTACTCCCCACTACATTTCAGCCCCTTGCCTTCTCCTTTGCCATTATTAATTGACTCTGGAGTTGCCTATATGGTCTCAAAAGGTTTTTTTCTGAATAGCGGTATATTTTTTTGTAAATAAAATAAGCAATTACTCAAATTGACATCACATTATGGCAGCACTCATAGTGGGCTAGTAGTTGTTATTCATTTTTAACTTCTTTCTTACATATTATTTTCATAACGCTTTTCGAACGTTCATTGATCAAACAGGGGCTAGTACGAGTTTCATCGAAAGATAATTGCACGCAAATAAGCGTTTATTAGCGTGCAAATAGTGTTCTTAAATCAAACGATCGAATCATTCGATCATTTTAGTATGAAAATTTTTCGAAACTCTTTCGATGATCGTTTCGATATTCGATCATCGACTAGGGCTACAGGCAACCATTAAACAAATTCCCAGATGATTTATTTAAAGGTTCAAAAGAATTATTTATTTGAAAAAAATTGTTTAATAAAAAATGATTATTTTACTACCTACGGTTATTCTTCGAATTAATTTGATTACACTTCGAAATGATTCAATGGAATGTGTAGGAAATAAATTTTTAGTAAAAATATTTTTTTTGTTTTAAAACGAAAACAATAAAGCGCTACACAATTTACAAAACAAGTATTTATGTTTTTTTTCGTCCAGTGTAAAAAAAAAAGATTTAATTTAAATTTAAATTAAAGAACCAAAAGAAACCTTAGTTAAATTATTCAAATCAAATTATAAAATTACTCGTGTAGTAATAAAATTAAGTGGAAAATTAAATTTGAGGTTTAGAAAACTGACAGAAAGCACTCATCAAATCCCTCGTCAGTGGCGGACACTTAATTGTCGAGAACATTATTATCAAAAAGATCAAACGAAAATATTTCCTTCCACGGAGAAATATTTTATTTCTAAATGTTATCTGGCCCAAAATGTTCAACGATGTGAATGTATAGACCACACCTTACCTATAATCCCTTACATGAAGAAGGTTTTCTAATCTATAATAAAAATAATAATATAATATAATAATAATATAATTCCTTTATTGATAATTACCCGAGTATAATATAATCAATCAATCAATCAATAAATTCTCCCTTTTCCACCCCACTCAGGGGCATAGGGAGGCAACAAGAGCTCTCCATTGCGCTCGATCTTGCGCAATGTTTATGACCTCCTCCCACACCATGTCCATGTCCCTCAGCTCTGCTTCGAAGGAGCGGAACACAGTGTGAGAGGGTCTTCCTCGTCTTCGGGACCCTGATATAATATAATATAATACAAAATAAAAAAAAATTGAGACAAAATCGCTATTAAGTATTGAAATTCTCCCCGAAAATGAGTAAAACTCGTGCTTCGGGGAGGAGAAATAGGATATAAAGAAGGCAACTTATATTTTTAAACAGGTCAATAATGTTTTTGAGGAAGATAAATATTTATTTTTATGTTCATTTATACGGCAACAATATTGCCTTACAAAAAACAATAAAAGTCAATGATAAAATCAACAAACCATTTAAAAATGAAATTAATGCAAAAAAAATATAAATTATCTTAGTATAGTGTGTTAACAAATCTCTAATATAAATTAAAGTCGGGTTAGTGCGAACACATTTAACTCGAGATCGGCTGAACAGATTCTTTCAATGTTTGATTTATTGGATTCTTCTCCGCCCGGATAACAGAATAACTAATAAAAAGTTGAACAATGGATAATGGTTCGTTTAAAATATAATATTAAAGTTAGTATGGAACCGATTTCCTGCGACGCCATAACAACAAAATTATGATGGTAGTTCCCTCTCATTCTCGCAAACGTAATTGTCGCTCTTACAGTAGCCCATCCCACTTACTCCAATTTTCATACAAAGTCAACATCGGTCACATAGAGGTGGAATGTCTGCGCGCGCATATTGTATTCTCACGTTGTTCCCGCCTGAGTTTTGAATACGAATGAAATAGGTATTGATGTTTTGGAAATATTTTAATGTTAATATTTTATTAGTTTAACTCAATCGAATTAATTATGTATATTTTATGGGGGGCGCAGTGCACATTATGTACATTTATATATACATATTATGCCTCGGGTCAGAATCACAGGACAACGTCTGTCGGGAAAGCTAGTTTAGAATAAAAGCACACACTGCGTTTGTCCGCGGTATTTTTTACTAAACGCGGGTGACCATGTTTTAATGAAATCTTTTTTTCACGGATTGAGGCAATCTGGGCCTAAGCCTAAGCTTAGACTCTATGGAATCTCCAAAAAAATAAAGAACATTATATAAGTCAAACAATTATTGTGTAAGATCATCTACAAAATATATCTTATTCGTTTCGTAGAACACTTACGAAACCTATATTATATGATCTATACTAATATATAAAGAGGAAAGATTTGATTTTTTGTTTGTTTGTTTGTTTGTTTGCATCGAATAGGCTCCAAAACTACTGAACCGATTTGAAAAATTCTTTCACTTTTAGGAAGCTACACTATCTCCGGTGAACATAGGCTATATTGAATTTCCAAAAAAATGGGTAAACAACGAAAACTCCAATAATGTAACCCAAGGTGTAAAAAATTTACCTAAAATATTATTTTTATTGCGAACGCTGTGAAAACTAATGATGATAGAATAAAATAATGTAGTACAATTTTGTAGAAGACATCATTATTTACAAAAATATCGCGACAACATATGTCTAACTATTATAGTTATGCCACAATGAGTGTTTTTTTTTATTTAAAAAAATTCAATAAAATGTCACCACTAGAAAAGGCTCTTTATTGGTATCTTGGTATTACTCCTTATTAAAATAAATTAGTTCATATTCAAGTCTGCTTTAATATGTTTGTATAACTTTTTGAATTATTAACAATTCGGACATTCCATTCGAAAGTTATCACGAGTTTAAAAATGTGAGTATTGGAAAAAAACCATAGTCTCTTATCATCTCAACTTATCCGATGTAGAGTGCGTACGGGAGCAGGGAGGGGACTGAGGGGAGTCATGTCAAGTTTAGTAAAAATACCGCGCAAAGTAGTCACGGTGGTAAAGTGACGTGACACGATACATTGCAATGCAATTATTCCAGATTAACATATGCTATAAAATATTTTGAAAAAGTTAGGGATCTGTATGAAAACTAAATTATTTTTAAGTATATAAATATCTACCCGTGCGAAGCTGGGGCGGACCTCTAGTATAGTATATAATATAGGTTAGCTTCCTACTTTAATAAGTAGTTTTATCCACTTTATGATGGTAAGTAGGCCTATTCTTTATCAAGACCATAAAACAAATATCAGAATATAAAACATTACGTAATTAAGGACCTTTATGTTAATAAATAAAACTCCTTTTTTGTTTGATTCTATCTTATACCTACTGTAATTAGAGATGGGACTAACGGCTTAAATTCAAAAACGTTATAGCCATTTCGTTAATTGAAAATAACGTTAATATTAAAAGCTGAAAGCTATTTTAAAATATTTGGTATTTTTCCTAAAAAAAAAAAGGTCGTTTTCAAAATTTTGTATCTTGAATCTCTACTTTCCCTAAAAAAAAATCAATTGAATCATCATTGAATCGCTCAGTTCCATAATATTACCTGACATATACATAATAGGGGTAGACTATTATTTTCATTCAACTATTTCAACTATTATTTATAAATAACGTTTAATATTAATAACGTTAGATACGTTATTTTTATTTAACTATTATTATTATCAGCTGTCGTTATAATGCCCATCTCTAACTGTAATACATTTTTGCGCTTAGTAAAAAATGACATTTTGGTTATTTTTTTGTCGTCAAAGGTACGAATACTTTGCTCTATATTCAATTTTAATGAGAATCAGTGAAGAGCCTAAAATTAGATATTAAATAAATAATATCAAAAAGTTTTAACATTTTTTTTGGTTGGTAACTATGGGTCCAAATGCTAGCTATGGACTTGGACAACATGCCGCCCTGTGGAGTTAAAGCTCTAAAAAATACCAAAATAATTATTTAATGCTTTTTTTCGCAACTTTGGCAACGTTTCACAGTTTTTAGTTAAATTATTAAATACTTAGTTCGCAGTCGACATGTTACATATTATAACTGTGCTAGTATTGTTCTTTTATTGCTGTATTAACAAGTCTGAGTAGGTACCTCAATGATAATAAATTAAACCATAAACAAACATTTACTCCATATCTCTATAGGAGAAGAAATTGCTCAATATGTAAAATTTGGTACTAAAACAGAGAACTGTCAAACAAACTATCAATTGACTAATGGCTAACTGACATTCAGGCGATCGGTATGTTCCGTTAGTAAAATGTAACCGAAATTTGATTAACGGGCGCTTTTGTTCCCGAAAATGATTTAATTCGAGTCCAATAAAAATATTTCTTTTATAACTAGCATTATTATATTTTTTTCATTTTTAAGTCGACTATAAGAAAACGAGCGATCAGAATAAAAATAATATGTATACCTATATCTTCAGATAAAATTTTTTTTGTTTCTTTTGAGAAAACGTATTTAATGTATTAAATTTGTTTTCGTTTAGGTACTTATTATCCACACAAAGATTTCTTTTTGGAAATCGACAACTCTAGAAAAAAAACAAATCTTGCGTTGAAGTTGGAACGAATTATTAATTAAAAGAATGTACAAAATGAAAGGTACCTAATTAATGCATCATTTCTGCGAAAATACAAAAGTCAACAAATCAAAATGTCTTTATGAAAACAAGACGAGTTCTATTTGAACATTGATTTAATATTTTGTTATTTTTAGAATCATTATTTTATAACGAAAGGTATGTAATAAAATAATAAATCCTTCGGTGCATTTTGTAACTATAATCGCACAAATCAAAAAAATGTATTAGGTATACTTAATTATTATACTACCAGTATTTGAAAGGCACCCGTGACGCCTACTTTTAGCTTTTCCTTGCAAACTTTGCTTTCGTGTCGCTGAATTCGCATGTGAGTCATTAAAGCACTTGGTTGATTGAAAACTTGAAACAATTTAAACTTTTTATTACAAACTTGGCATTTGAATGCCTTTAAAAATTTATTTGATTGATTAAACCAGTAAATTCCAAATATTGCATGAATTCGCATGTGAGACTTTAAAGCACTTGGTTGATTGAACTCTTTATTGAAAACTTAAAAAACAATTTAAACTTTTTATTACAAACTTAGAATTCGAATGGCTTTGAATATTCATTTGGATAAATACACGCTATGATCCTTTGATTTTCAATTTGAGGCGTAAATGATGGTTGAATGTGCCTAAAGAAGTACTCTTCATTCAAATTCACTGCATTAGTTCACTTTTTGCAATCGGGGCTACTATTGTGTGCGTGTGTATCCGCTCGCTACAGACAACAGGAAAAACGAAACTCTACAAAGATAAGTGCATGTGTGGCTAACGTGATCAGTGTTCTGGATAACTATAATATGAGATTGTTATGATGAATAATGTAGATTCTACGTCTCGAAAAATTTTGACAAAAAATATAAAATTTCTTTTGAAACAACAATATGCCGTAAAAGTTTGGTGAAAAAGAGGGTTGGATTAGAACCAACTCCATTATACCATCAGGAAAGTTTAAGATCCACAACATATATATATGAGTGAACTCGAAAAACATATATGAGTGAACTCGAAAAACGTTTTCTGCTTTTTGTTGGAGTATTTTAGTTTATCTTATACCATTAAATATTGAACCAACAAATTTTCTAAAGCAAGCAAATTTAACCGCTGGGAATTAGTTTTAAATTTTCCTGAAAACATTTTCCCATGTTTTTATTCCAGATTGAAAAACCACACTTGTTAATAAAAAACCGTATAGGTAGGTATACTATATACCTACTCAAACTATCAAAATAAAACGATGCTGACGGCCCATACCTATGTAGACAACTGTGAATAGCATCCTATGTAAAACCGAATCTACATTTCACTTAATTTGCAGGAAAATTATATGAATACTTAATCAAAATTGTTTTATGTATTTCGGCACTTAATAAGTTAGAATTATTTATTTAGGTAAACAGACAGTCATTAACAATACATAAAAATTAAAACAAGTATGATAACAATAAGTGGACCAATTATAGGAAAATTGCCAATTTTGAGTTTATGCATGTTTTTGTCTGTGCGTAAAATTAATAGTCCTATTTCACTTAGTTTAAAAAAAATCATATTCGATACATGGCAACAAACAATCTCCATTGCGCTCAATTTTGTGCAATGTTTATAACCTCCTTCCACAATGTATCCAAACCCCTCAACTTTGCTTCGAAAGAGCGAAAGACGGTACAAGAGGGTTTATCTCGTCTTCGAGGAAGAACAACGCTCTCCTCAGGAATGAACAACACACACGCATAAAACAGTTTACATTTCATCCCGACACTAAACGCCGACGCTTTCCATGCCTTGGTCATGTTAATTAAAGCTTACATAGTCTACATTTGGATAATTTATATAAAATATATTTAAATTACCAATTTTATTAGTTTTCAAGGATGACACACTACAAAATGACACTCACGTAGGTCAAGATTAGTAGTTCTCTTATTATTTTAATCCTAATAAATGGCGTCAATGTTTTAAAACGTTTAAGCGCTTCAACATATTAAAAACAAGCCTTTTAACTAACATGCGAAATCAGCCATACAAAAGCAAAGTTTACAAGAAAAGGTCATAAATGGGCGCCACGGGCGCCTTTAAAATACTAGTAAATATATATTTGTGCTACCTAATAACTAGATGAGAATTATTTAAAACTTTCAAAAAGTCGAATTAATTTGAAAATGACTTTTAATAAAAAAAAAAAACATTTTTTTTTGTCGTGGTCTATATTTTCATAACTGTATACAGATGTGATGCAAACCACCACAAACACCAACGTGTAAACGGGGTGTTTGCCTTGCCTTGTGTGAGCTTGCCAACGCTTGCGACAAGCGTCGGTTTTTACAGAGATCAAAGGAATTTGCGGCAAATGTTGAAAATACCGACGCGCACGCCAACGTGTAAACGGCGTCCAAGCGTTTGTGAAGGCTTGGAGCTTGTGGTGGTGTTGGTGCTTGGGGCAAGCGTGTAATTGTAGCATGATATTGTTTACGACGAAGCTTTAAGCTTGTATAGGTACATGAACTCACCATTATATGGAGAGATGATAGTATGTATGTACATTGTACATACAATAATGGTGGTAGTCTGCCGTGGGCTAGCATCGATCATTGTAAACAGAGGGCATATTATTTAGCTTGAAACATTTTTTTTTCTAAATGACAAAAAAACTACGAGTCTTTCGTATTTTTTTTATAATTTGTTTACCATTTATACTGAAAAATGAAAATCAACAGAATGCAATGGCGGATCCAGGGGGGTCACGGGGGTCATGACCCCCCCTGGGCTGAACCAGGCCCTATATTTTTAAGTACAGTACTTACATTTATTTATTAATAAAATACCAACTTTTCTATTATGATCATAACAAAATTATGATTTGTTGTGGGTCTTGCCCCCCCCCCTGGGTTATGGAAATGACCTTTTTTTAGGAAAAGTTTAGTTTACAGATAGCAAATTTTGGAAATGACCTTTTTTGCTATGTGACCCCCCCCCTGGCGTCAACGCTGGATTCGCCCTTGATAGAATAGTTAGCATCAATAAGTTAATAACTAATCATTTCATAAGATTTAGTCCTGTAAAAGACACAATCTAAAGATATCAAAAGAAGGTTGGGTTAGTCACATCAGCTATAACTTGAGAACGGCTGAACCGATTTGTATGATATTAACTTTGTTGAAATCGTCTCCGCTACGGATAACAGAATAATTAAAACGTCAAAAAAAGTCATAACTTGAAAAGTTAATTATAATACTACCCAATTACTCTATCGTGTGCAAAAAAATGTACTTAAATGATTTGAAAATACTAGAGTGATTGTTTTCTTTTTTTGTACTATGGTTATATTCAATAATTTATTATGACGAAACACTTACAGGGCTCTTTACACCCTTTTAGTATTGAAAAGAGTAAGATGTATTTGATGTTATTGTTTTCTTTTTTTTATTGTAATTGTGATGTGAACCCAAGTGTCTCAAATGAAACCCATGGGGAATAAGAAATTAATAAAATTATTGTGGTCCATCTATATTATGATCCTCAATATTTTTTTTCCGAAAAATACAAGTGTTTATTAAAATATTCCATCATTCTGGCAATAATAGTAACGCTTTGTCGATCATCTGCATTATAAGTAATCCAACTGTTTACTGATGCCTCTAGTACTTCTCTAATCTAGATAAATCTTCTTTTAAATTCATCCAAAGATTTATCACTAGCAGAAAAATCCGTCAGTCGACAGACTAATCAAAGGATCATTAATTATTTGATTCTCCTATAAATCAGTTATTTCCTCGCTTACCAATTTTTAACACTGCGGACAATTTGATATTTTTCATTCCTTTTCAAGAGTTTTATGTAAGGATCTTGAATCAAGTATCAGATTCATAGAGAAATATTTGCCGCGGGCATTTTTATAATCATAGCAAAGAACATTGCCTTACGTGAACCTATGTAAAAATAAGGTACCCTGTGGGGTTAGAGGGTTTCAAGGAAAATGCCGTTACGGATGAACTCACAAATTAATTAAAATATAAGATCGTAGTTCGACTAATAGTTTAACGTTCAATACAAAGTAGTCACCTTATCTTAAACCTAGATAGCAAAGTTCTAGTGGCATTGTGTGTATTGTAAGACATTGCCTAGAACAATGCTCTCTCGTGTTACGCCGTAATGGAATACTGTTGTCTCTAGCTGTTATGACCATTAATAGTGTGCGTCCTTGTGATATACCTACTAACTTTCTCCGCTTTATCAAAATACAGAAGATGGTATGTACCTCTTATAGCGTAAATACCAGCTATTATGAACTTACAAAAATTACATGTTTTATAACTTAATATTACAATATTATCTTACTTATACTATACAGATTTATACCTCACCTTATTACAATATCCACATTAATCTATGCTTATCACTACGCTTTGGATATTCACGACATTTCACACGAAAGATCGCAAACGTAGCCGCGCTCCTGAGTTCCGCCGGCAGGTCGTTGAACAGCCTAAACCCCCTTGTAGAAGAGACTGTTCTCAGTACCTGCGAGCCTAGCCCCCCGAAGCCTAAACGCATCGCGACCCCCCGTGGGATAGTCGTGTACCTCATAATTATATTTAACATTATTTGATAAATAGCATGGCATCATTCCATTTTTAATTTTATTAACGAAAACATTTGAATATATCTGCTGCTTCCAAAAAATTTAACCTGTCCAACATTTTTCTAATCCGAGCGTCCTAACCCATCCCAAGACAGCCCTCATGGTTCTATTCTGGATTATTTGGAGACTGTTTAATTCTCTCTCTGTGGTCAAAACAAGTTGGTAGAGTAGACTAGTTGAGATGAGGCAACACAATCGAACTATAAACTAACTTTTTAGTGCCCATATCCAGGTTATTCCTTATACGATATAAGAAACCATTATTTTTACTAATCTTCTTTAAATTATACATAATCGATATTATCTCTTAACTTTAGCATATTGTCCAGAACAACAACACATTTTTTTAGATACAACAGCTAGGTATATAATATTTTTTACAGTCACAATTTTATAATATTTTTTACATCGCCAATTAATGTATCTTATCTAAATGTCTAAGAAAATGAAAAGAGGAAAAGGACGGGAATGGGTAGGGGAAGAGAGGAAGGGACACCAATGCCCGCATTTAAAATTAGTTTCAACAAGGACAAGTTCTGAATATGAAGAAAGCACAGAGGATCTGACTTTTCTCGTCTTAAATCAATCTTATATTGATCGAAATGCGCCCATAATTTATTATTCTATACTCAGAAATACTCGATATTTTTATATAGGCCACCAAAAACTTCGAGAAGGAAAAAATTAGGTTGGGATTTCACCTTTTAAAGCACAAAAGCTTTTTGTTAATAAAATAGGTACAACCTTTCCATGACGAACAACAATGAATCATCTATCACACAACGTTGACAACATAACAGTATTTAATAATAATCATAAATCAAAATGAATTTACTACAGTGGCTACTCAAATATTTCAAACAGAATTGGTAAAGAGTTAATTTGTAAATGCATGTATGCTGGATGATCCATTTCATAAATTAAAATATATTATGTTCCATGAACATAAAATATATACTTACCTACATTCAAGCATTGTTTTACCTTCATATTTGAATCAAGCCGTTGACCTTTTTGTGTATAAAAAGTAATTAGGTATTTTTAACATTTCGACATCCTTCTGCTTTCTGAAGGTCGAGTCCACACTGATGGGCTGCTGTTGTCTCGCGAACCAACAATCTCCAAACGCCGCCGTCCTCAGCTCGCCTCAATGCCGTGCTCACTTCTCATGGGGAGACCGGTGATTGGTTGTTTCAAAATGGAGATTTTATCTGAAAAAAAAAACAAAAGCAAACGGAAGTATTCTTAAATCTTTGATTATCGTTTGCGATCACCTATTGTGCTCACTCAAAATCAACACAAATACATTATGTGCCTCTTTCAAAGTGGAATACTGTACACTTCTGTCGTGAAAGAGGAAGATATTATTTGGGATCGAATCCACGACCTCCAGTACCAAATAGTATGAAATCCTGCGTCTTTAACGCTACATACGTTACCAACCACTTCACATTATGTGCTTGATGAGCGGATTTTCTTCTGCATATTATGTATACTTGCTCGTATTTTTCTCGTTCTACGCCCCTATGATGACACGTCAACGTGACGCTGCCGAGTGTGGAGGACTTTTAAAGTACTCAGTACTGCACACGGAAGAAGGTATGTACGCGCTTGAAGAGACACATGTCAATGCACCAGTGCTTCGATTTGCTAGAAAAGCGAAGTTGGTTTATTAGCGGCTGTAATATTACAGATGCCAAAACCACGCAATTTGGTTTACACAAACAAAGTTTGAATTAACATCACGCCCCGCTTTATTATGGCCTCCATACGACAGGGCCACTTTCCTAGAAAACCATTGGCTTTTCCTCAATAAATCTTTTAGATAAAATATAATACTTATGTGTTTGGTATCAAATGTTGTTTCAAACATATCAAAATAATTGATCTTTAGACGAACACTCCTCCAATAAATTGTGACGTATCATCGGCTGATATAGGTACGTAATTTTCATTATAAGCGATGACTTGGTAATATGATTTATAGATTGAATCCTCGACCGACATCTAATGGAAAACTTATTTATATTAGGTATTATACCACGACCCATGATTACAGAATACAACATTGAAAATATTTAATTTTTTGTTTTGTTATTATAGTAAACTGTATGTTCATAACTTCCCTCCTATAATTTTATAAGATTGTTATTTAGAATGATGAACCCAAGAGTCCTGTGAAGGACCTACGGGAGATATTGTAAATAAATAAATAAAATAAATAAATTACACAATACGGATCAAGAAGATGTAATAATACGATAGACGTTGTATGTTTTGTTAAAGTTCTTTTTTCCCTTATGTAATTACATTTACTTTGTAACCGTGAGCCTAAACTATTTTATTGTTTTCGAAGACCCTTATAGAATAGATTTAATCAATTTCTTAAGCTAATTATTTCTGTATCTAGAAGATATTGAAACAAAACGTATCAAACTTAACGAAGCGATTGTTTGTGGGTTATTTTAATAAGAATAGACCGTTGGTTTCGAAAAAAAAAATGTTTTTTCAACAATGAAGCGTCCATTAGTGTGATTAAAAAGATGTCATTTTTTATTATACAAGGGATTTCTCAGCAGAAACTGGTGGTTACATCAAGATGCGAGCTATTATTGCCAAGCATTTTGATCATTTATTGAAGTTCTATTGTATTGTTGTTTAGAAACCGTCTAACCATTAAGCATGTGTCAAGTATAACTGATTTTTGGAGATGTATGTAAGCGTTTTTATTGCTATTCGGTAGCTTAAATGAGGTGTGTAAGGCCCTGTTCTAATTGAAAAGCGATCGCGCGTCCGAGCGTCGAGCGACCATACAATGTTCTCAATTTGAACGATTCGTCCGCATTGAATTTATGAAACCCGTCGCGCGAAAGCTTTCCAATTAGGGCACACACTAATGATGATTTTGGTATTATTCCAGTTGGAATATTGTTATTGGTACTATTTTTACTGTGTTTTGGTGCCACATCTTCTTGATCTTGTCGGCAAGCGGAATCTTTTCGTTATTTTTCTTCTGTAGATTCTCCGTCAGCGAAATTGGTTCAGAATTTCACACGTGCCCTATATCCGTCATAGGACTCTATTTTGAATTTAAACCCTCTTGAATAGAATTCTGAAAAGCTAAGGCATAAATATTTCAGCGATCTTGAAAACAACTGTTTTGATTCCGGGAATATTTGGCACAGATGTGCCAACAATAAGGATTAAGTAAATGAAGCTTAAACTGTTACGTCGAAATTACACGATGTTGACAAAGTAATCAGTGAGAATAACTAATTACCTCTAATATTATATCCAAACAGGTTAGACATAGGGCTTTTGTGTGCCGTCATAATTAGACCCCGAGTTTGATAGCGGGGGCTGAAATGGGGTCAGGATTAATATAACATTGTGTTTTCGAGGTAGAAAATAAATAAAAACACATAATGTCGTAATATGATATGAGGTCAGTAAGAGGTAATAAATCATTACAAGGATTTTTTCGCATGAATTAACAACCCTCGAGAAGAGGGTGGGTTTTGTTAATAATACTCGGTGGTCCCTGTGTGTGACGCGTGCTGTTTGTTCAATTTCAATAAAACAAACGGGAGGGTAGCAATAAGAGGTTTTATTCATTATGAGCTTTGGAAAATATTGAAAACCATAACCATTCCCATTAATACGGTTAACCTATGATATATTTATTAGGAAACAACATCATCAGAGTAATGTTCTATATTACGAAAATGGAGAGCTATTTTGGCTGGACCGATTTCGCTAATTCTTTTTTTGGCGTGTTGTTGTTTTGAAGGTTCTTATGAACGAAAAAATTAAGAAAGTTGCGTGGATAATTAGAAAATCAAAGAAAACTCTAAGTAGGTGACCTTCTTTGTACTTTTAACAAATAAATAAATATAATTTTTATTCCGAAATTGAAAAATTGAAATTAAATTAAAATTTGACAGGAACTGTTAGTTGGTGCGATGGACAGTATGTCGATGGAAAATATATGGTTTGAAACAGATGCATCGAACTAAATTACATTAGTTTAAAGGTAATAAGCTTATCATTATACAAATTCAAACACAATATTCATGGTAAGCAACACAGGACCACGTCTGTCGGGAAAGCTAGTATTATAATAAACAAACTGAACGTGCATAATATGTCGGAATATTTCAAAAATTAGGTCTGTGGAATTGAGTACATAATCTCGTAAAAAGGAAGTAGATTGTACAGTAACATTCATATATCTACATAATATTTTAGTCCGTTTATTTATTTATTTATATTTTTGAATGCGCATCAATCGTAGAAAACAGACGTTAAGGTCAGATATTAATATGCGAAAAGCCGCGCAAAATTCCGTAGAGCGTTCTTAAATACTCTTTGATATATTAACTTTAATATATTTAGCGCTATTTAAAAAACTTTATTTTTTTAAGATCTTCATACAAATTTTTCAAAAAAGACAGTAAGCCATCTTTTGGAAACAAAATTACCCATGTAAACGTAGAATGGAATCTTGGTATTACTGTATGAAAATGTAATAAAATAATTGGAGATTGATTTGTTATACATATAAATGTTATTCAAATCTTATTATTCTCAATAAATAAAGATTTAATGAAAGATTTTGGAAAAATATTTCCTCCATTTTGAATATTGACACATTTAAAAAAATTTATGGCCACATTTTGTGTCAAACTGTCGTAGCCAGATAGATGAGTAATTATGTAGCTACATAACTGATAAAATCATATTAAATGTTGGTAAAAAATAATAAAGATACATTAAATTAAATTCATAATACATTTCAATCTAAAAATTGTTGTTTCATAAAGATTTTAGAGAAAAAATGATATTTGAAAATTGAAATGAGTATGAATATTCTTTAGTAGATTTGGTCGGTAAAACAGAACGCTGAAAGAAAGCCAATCTGACAGGAAGTGATGACGTTCCTATTTTACAAGATTATAATGGATTTGTCAGGTATGTGTGTATGTTTATAGTCAAAAAATATATTTGGTTTTACACACATCATAATAATTAAGTAAACTTCCTGTTTATTTTGGAAAAGAATCAGATATGTAGGTATTTTGGTAAAGTAAAATTCACTTGATTTATCCACAATATGTATTCACAAAACTGTATCGAACTCAAATTATTTGATATGATATGCTCTGCATAAAACCTTCATTTGGAATCTTTCATAGTATTATTTGTTTAAAAGTGTAGCTTTTATACCTTTTTAAGATCTTCATTAAATCCATTTAGACTGCATAATGTATCAGGTATTATTATTTCAGATAGACTGCAACTCCATGCCTAGAAAACAATATTACAAAACAAACATCAAAATCTGTCTAAAGTTTAGTTACAGGAGGGACAGCAATTTCAAAGTATCATATTTTATATACCCATATTTTTACAATTCACAACTAAAAACTTCATGATAGGTAAAAATCTTAATAATTAAATATAGCTTAGGTACCTACTTACAAAAATATTTCAATATATTAAAAAACTTACAAAATTTTTGAAAATAGAATTCCTGTTGTTTTTGTTTGGCTGTCAGAATAACAATAATTGACAGTAGGTTACCATAGACGAACTTTTTAATATGTAATTTTTTGTCTTAGCTTCATAATATGAAAACAAAATAAGAATGATTTTTTTAATAATTCTTCTTCACATTTAAAGTGGTTTTTTGTGTGAAAAAAATTTTTTTTAATAAGTCTAAATATTTTAAGAGACCATTATATAAGTAAATCAAAAATATACATCATAAAATAATTTAATAGTACCTAACTGTGTTGAATTATATTATTATCTTTGGTTATCCATGGATGGTTAATACTTCACTATACGTCATATTTTGTTGTCAAACAAAAGGTTCGGATTGATATCGTCGATTATGAAAAATATAATTACCTTATTTTCAATTGAGTTTAATGAAAATAAAACTGGTAAGTCAAATTGATTAAAATATCTGTAAGCCTATGCCGTAACTTAAAACATTTATGCGTTGCTAAAACAATTGCAAATGTTATAAGGCGGGAATTAGTGTGTTACCGAAATCACAAAATTAATTTATTTTGTTGATATTTTTTTCAGGTTCCTGAGGCAAACGTGTTTTCAACGAGACTAATTGCTTTCATCCCACCTTTTTGACATAGCAATTAAGTACATACTTCTAAGGATCAAATTGATTGATAAAAGTGCATTTCTAACAAAGAAATTCAAAGGTTTAATTTTTGCAAGACAATATAATAATATTGTAAATATACCAAAATGGTAAGCTACCTATGTAAGAATTTCATTAATTATGTTTCTTGGATTTCTTTATGTGTATTTTAAAATCAGAAACTTTATATTGCAGATCCATGTTAGAGAGCTCATTTAAATTTCCCATTTGAGAAGGGAAACAATTATATTGATAAAATATTCAATAGCTGCTTATGGGATGTAAAGAAGATTGACCATAATCAATAACAGTGTCTTGCGGATGCCAGCGATTTTATCAATTTTACCACATATCACTATAAATAAGTTCTCAACCCGTTAGAAGCATATCAGCTTCATATAGAGCCTAAATGTATCTTAAACCATATTATTAACCACTATTACCGCAAAGGATTACTCTGTAATGGTGAGCAATGCTTAATTTTGACAGAAAATAAATAAATAAATATAAAAACGATAATGCTTCTGGCTCGACACAACACAAGCTGACACAATAGTGTGTTTCTAGCACATAATTTTCATATATTCTTCGTAGTAAAAAAGTGAAGCCGATTTGGCCGGCAATTTTGACAGTACATTTATAAAGAAACTTAAAAATGATCTAATTTCACTTATTTCAATGTAAAAATATGTTTTATTGTAAAAAACACGAGAAAACTACTGAATAAATATACGCTGTACCACATTCTTTTGGGAACCAAACTGTCAAAAGTTGCAATATTTAGGCTTCACTTTTGAACGCGAGTCGGGATTCTAGGTTATTGTATGGATTTCTGTGTTCTAGCATCAGATTTAATTAAACTTTAAATTTTTTATTTCGGTTATGGAATAAAAATGATATACCTAATACTTTTGGGTTAAGAAGTGAATAACTAATAGTTTTTTTTATAACGGTGGGTCAGAATATCTTTTCTGGTTTCCATTTGTTTAGAATATTTTTTTACTCTGCTAGATCTAACAAAAAACTTTGAGATTATACATATTATGTTTCAATTGTTGATTTTATGTTTTATGAATTAAATAATGATTGGACAAAAAATAAACAAAAATTCTTTCATTCATTTATTCATACCCATAAATAATATTACTATTTAAATGGTTCTACGTTGAACAACTTGACATTTTTCAGAAGGCAATAACTTACATTTGAATTTCTTTCCTATGTACATTTTGGTTCAATTTTTTTTAAATTTTAATAGAGAATGGCATTTATCAATAAGGATAAGAAGAAATACCTAGATTTGATATTGATATACCTGCATTGATCCATTGAAAATTTCCTTATAGGTAACTTCATATATTTTTTAAAATTATATTGTAGTGGTGTAGTTTTGTTTTGATTCCAATGCCTTTCTCAAAATGACACTAAATAGTTTTGCCTAATTGCCACATAATTTTTCACCTATAAATAACATAATAATAATACAACGTCTATTGACGTCAAGTGAGTATCTCAGTAGGTTTCGAATCCTACTATGGGCTAAGTTGAACCACCAAAATAGAGAGTATTGTTAAACTATGAAGGTGAGTTTATTTGCATAATCAAGTTGATTTTTATCCGCTCTGTAATAATCTACTAGATGTTGTTACTTGCAACCTGACGTTATAACACACCAACCATTGATGTCAAGTTAGATGCAGAACTCTTCAACAATTTGCGGCGATTATTTTGAGTTTGATATATCCAGATATGGAAATGAAATAAGTACCTGTAGTCAATATTTCATATACAGGATATTTTATTATTTCAATTATGCACCTACTTGAATAGTTTTTTTTAAATATAAGGAATCTATAGATATAGCTGGAGAGAAAGAGTGGTAAACATTGCTGCCAACTATTCCTAGGATTATGACCAGAGAAAAGACGTTGCGTTACAGTTTTTACTTTTGTCGTTGCAAAGCATAAGGGCAGCATTGTTATTATTATTATTATGTTTATGGCATCCCATCCCTAGAGGGACGATTTGTGCCAGACGCAGCATTGTATTATGAGCTTATAGTTCACTACAAGTATTTCAAGCATTCTATTAAATGTCAATTGTGGGGTAGGTGTAGAGAATATATCACCACACTACGAATTTGACTCACATGTCTTTCACAGTTATTCTATTTTTCATAGATACAAGCCGGTTTTATGAGTAACTCACCAATTAAAATCGTGATTCATGACAAACGTTACGTAGATTATCTATATAATAATTCAGAAATGTTTTTTTATTTGCCTTTTGTCGTTGCTTTACCGTATATGTGAGCATCACGCCTAAACGGCTGAACCGATTTCACTAATTCTTTTTTTTGTCGTGTTGGCTTATGAAAGAAAAAATTAAGAAAGTTGCGTGGTAAATTGGGAAATTAAATAAAACTCGCATTAGTCCCTCCTTCTCTATCTACATAATAATTCAGAAATGTTTTTTTATTTATTTTTTCTTTTTACCGTATGTCATAGCATCACGCTCAAAATACAAATGCTACGTCAGATATGAATCTGCACAGAGCCGTGCAAAATGCCGGAGAAAGTTCTTTAATACAATTTGCTGCATAAACTTTAATATATTTAGAGCTATTTAAAAACCCTATTTTTTAGGATCTTCATACAAAATTTTAATAAACATTAAAAGTGTCATTCTTCTTTTTCTGTGCTTATGTCAGTTATAGAGGTCTACAAAGCAATGGGAAGCTAGACTAGAACCTGTTTAATTGCCTTTAACCGATCAAGCCTGACAATCGGAATCAAAAACGTAAAGCAAGACGGGTATAAGCTAGTGTAACATATCTCTTTTTTTACCTCGAAAATCATTTTAATATTTATTTTTTATTAAGTTAAAATTAAATAAAAAAATCTTCTCTAACTTATAACTAAAATTAAATTTTATTCTTACTTACTTTTATGTTTCGATTCCAACTTTCCCAAATTTTAAATTCATACGTGTTGTTATGACACCCATTCATGAAAAGGTTTTTTTTTTTTCTGAAAAATATGTTTTGCACCCATCACGAACATAAAGCCGTAGGCCTAGACAAATTGCATTTGGCGATCGACTACAAACGAATTCTTCGACAATGTAGAGTAGGAAGAAAATTAACAGTACACTATTATTTATATTTTTATATAAGTGTCTTTGTTTGGTGTACATAATTGTTTACACTTTCCAGTGGACAACTAATTTTTTCGCACTATACATCGGCGAAATCTTCGTTTGTGGTCGAACGCCAATTTGAATTTGTCTAGACCGGCAGTGCTGAAAAATAGAGTTTAATGTTTTCTTGATCGTTGGTATGGCCAACAAGGATATAACAACTAGAAAGAACTGTCGTCGCTCATTAATTATTATTAGTTGTTATCTCAGTGAAGTCCAGTATAACGATAAAAGAAAGTATACTCTACTTCCAGCTTCCGCCATCCTTGAAAAAATCTACCAACAAAATTATTGTCTACTGCACCTGCACCATCTCATTCTGGCATACGTAATTACCGCACTTACAGAAGCCCATCCCACTTTCTCCACCGTTTCGAGCTTTTTTACAAAATTTTCATACAATCAACAAAATCGCGCGCATTTTAACTTGAACTTTGAATACGAATGAAATATGGACGGTTTAGAAATATTTTAATATTATTATTTTATTTTTGTTTCTGGGGGCGTAGTGTAGCCTCTGGTTAGGACCACAGGGTCCACAGGACAACGTCTGTCGGAAAAGCTAGTTTTAAATAAAGTTACATAAATCAATTTTGTTGAAAAATTGAAACAAGACAAGCGCCACCTGACATTCTGTTACGAAATATTTAAGGAAAACAGATCGGCTTTGAAAATAATACGATAAGTATTTTTTTCTATCGACTTCGGTTGGATAAATAAAACTTTGGAGATTAACCTTCGGTAGAATTTATAGTTCTTTAAAAGTTCCGTGAGTTAAACGAAGATTTTTTTTTATTCTTAAAAATAAACTAAACAAACAAGGCATTAGAAATAAATGTCATTTAAAAAAAAAACTTACACGTAAATAGTTTGAAAAGAATTGATAAATAGGCGCCTAACTTTAACACAAAAACTTTGGGAACTTTGAATAGAAAAACAACATATTGAACGGTTTTTTTAACCAAAATGAACAAAGTTCGTTTTTGAAAAAAGCCACCGCGATACAAAACTTATATCAAAGTGTTTAGGCTAAAAATATTATTTACATTCTAGCCAAAACAATTTTAAATACCTACCCCAATACCTCAAGTTTTTCAAATCAGAAAAAAATTCTGAAGGGTGGCAAAATATTTTATAACACTTCTTCTTCTTTCGTATGCACGCGACCTTGATTGGAGTTATAGCTCCGCGTCAATATTTTTGATATTACATTATATTCTACTGCCCTAAGCGTCACCCTGCTGATTTCTTCTAGTGATCCCTCGAATTTTTTAATGGGACAGCTCAGCACAATGTGTCCAACAGTCTCGATCTGATTACATAATAATAATATTTGATCTAAGACCTAAGTAACATTATTTGACTATTTTCAATCAAGCCAGACTTCTTGGGTAGCCCCTACAACACAAAATAATTATTTTTTATATAATGTTTGTATATATATTTTACGAAAAACAGTAAATTGAAAGTAAGTACGCCATATTTAATTAACGAGATTAATTTAAATTGTATATAGGACGACACAGATTTTTTTCCATTTCCCACGCTGTCATCATATTTCAATGATTTAAATTTCTATAACAGTACCTTCCAGGTAGCTGAGCCGCATTTATTAGAACCTTTCAATTGAATTACATTTTGTTCGTGTCCTCCGCGTAGAAGTCAGCTGAAAAATATAAAAAATTATCTTCTGTCTCAGTGAATTGAAACACAAAAAGCTATTCATTAAAAAAAATGCAAAACAGCAAAGACGTGTCACTGTTTCAAAAAAAAAGTGAGTGATGTTGGTTCTTTTCATTGTTGTAAAGTTTATTTTGGTCGCTTAACAATGACACTCCGTCAGAAGCAGGCGTGCGATCAAAATAATGTTTTGTTTGTTGTATCATAATAATATGAAATACATTGGTAAATAAAAGTCGTTGAAAAATTTACTTTGTTACGTTACCATATTTACCTTACTTTGGGTACTTCTACGGTAAAGATAATATATACCATTCCATGAACTGGTTACTTGCATATCTTATTCCTTTTCTTTGTCTGTTTGTGAACATCAACCAGTTCTACTTATTCTGAAATCATTAAATAATAATTCGAATCCATTTTTTCTGTAGTGTGATATAACGTGTAAAAGGTAAGCATCAATTAATTCTGACGTATGTTAATATAAATTAAATTCGGGTTAGTGCGAACACTTACGGCCGGTTTCATAAAAAATAAAGCAGACTTTAAACTCCCTTTAAAAATAACGGATTTCATAACAACAAAACGACATTTAAAACCGACTTTTAACTAAAGTACCGTTATTGATTATTATTTTTAGTTAAAGTCGACTTTAGGTAGTTCAAATTTTTACCACCGGAGTTCATAGAAAATTTCGTGGCGCTTTCTCTGTCACAAAGATAAACATTTTGTATGCGGTGACACTGTGGACAAAAATGACTAAAATAGGGCGGAAAACATACCAAAACGGGAAGAATATTATTGTTTACAGATTTTGTTTACTAATTCATAAACCATAATAATAAATTAACACAAATAACGACACTTTGATGCTCTATTGAGAAATGAAATTGACAGATCAACAGAAATTCCGCGAAAATATTAGTAAACAATCTATGTTTTCCATAGATTTCTATGGTAACACTACCAACTGCTACCAACTTTAAAATATTTTTTCGACATTTCAAATTTTACCTGGAATAGTTTTTATGAAACGCGTCGCTTAAAGGAGTCTTTAAATTTTAAAAGGAACTTTAACTAAAGTGTTCTTTTGAAGCTTTTTATAAAACCGGCTGTTAGAGGCAGTAATATCTTATTGCTTGACAATATTTTTATGAATATAAATGCCCGCCGAAATCTCTTTCATACTATTTTACACAGCACTTATCATACGAAAAAAAGAACATTTCATATTATTTTCTTCCTGTTTTTTCTGGTAGTACCTACCTTGTCGGTCTTCCCCACGTTTGCGATCACCCTGGCGAGCCCTCGCAGTCCTGCTTCGTCTACTCTTTCCTCAGTCCAGTGTGAACTTTCAGCAAACACGTTGCCTGTATTGTGCCAGATCCTTATGCTATTCAGACAAAAACGAACACCTTTCAATATACGTATATTTTATGTATACTCAGCACCCAAGTTCTACATCACTCACTAATGAGTTAGGGCATAAAAAATACCTCGGTAAAAAAACAGGAGTTTTTGGTCCTCTAATTTTGATTGCCATTGAGCCTCAACGATACATCTACAACTTTGAAAACCCATTATTGAGTTTTTGGTCCTTTAATTTTGATTGCCATTAAGCCTCAACGATACACCCATTATTGAAAAGTAGCAAATTTAAACCTTTTCATCCAGACTTTCAAAGGTAACCTCTCCGTTTCTGATTTTTATTATTTTACTTCTCCTTGAACCTATATCAAAACATTCGACATTTAAATATTGTTTTGCAATTTGGTATTATTCAAATAAAATCAAAAACAGTTTTACATATTTTATGTAGCAATTTCAAACTACTCTTCTCCAACTCTTCTTCAAGCCATTTATCTGCAAGATGGAATTAAAACATTTTTATTTCGTATGAATTGGCAAACGCTCCAAATCGATTTCAAATTACACTATGACGGAAAAAAATATCGTAAATCAAACTGGGCATCCCTCATTGAATTGAGTTTTTGTTAAAACTCTTGTCGAAAGAAATGACTGTCGAATATGTTTTACACGCTTACCTTCTCAAAAACCAATCCTCTATATTCTAACCCTCTGAAAAAGGTTTCGATTTGAAGCCACATTCGAATCAAAAAATTTCAAAAAAAAAACGAAATTATTTGACGGTGTGATCAATTCTATCCATTCATCCATTCAAGGAGACCATTATCAAGTAAATAATAATAATATTTTTAACGAGACGTTTGTATTCTTCTCAGTGCTTTAAAAATGCAATTCAGTCTTGTTTACTTTATGTCGTAGATGGATAATGGATTCTTTAAAAATTGTGGATAAATGTATACAGTCTTTGAGAAGAGGGAGAACAAAAGAATCTCCCAGTTAAATAAACGTCAATATTTACATCCATTTCCATTCACTATATTATTAAGTATAATTTTATCGTGCAGTGGTATATGATTCAGAGACATTTAATATTAAAATGTTTCAAAACTCCATCTCGGAGGAATTAAACTCCATCCTTTGGTTTATCCACTGTTTTCCCCATGAGAGCTTACAAAATGGATTGTTCCGAGCATTTCTCTGTTGCTAAATTATTTGATTTAATGAGTAGAAAACTCAACATCACATTTCAGATATGTTTTATAAATATGACGATAATCGATTAAAGTACTAAAGATAAGTTAGAAATATAGAAATGCAGTTTGATGTAATCATTGATGACAACACACTTAGTTTAACATTTTTTTTCATGCCTTAACATTTTGTACAAAATTCTCATTTTAAAATAAAATTGATGCAAATATTGGTAACATTTTGATGACTTTATCTAGCTTACTATATATTCTTATATATGTATGATGGAAGTTTTTCAATATTTGAAGCCAATATTGAAGATAGACTAGTTGGATTTGAAACCATCAGGGCTTATGACCCTCGTAATAGCGGCTGGTGTAGAATGATCATTTTACACTATAGAAACTATTCACCATTAGATTCCATTTATCCAGGTTTTTAACTCTCCAGCAATGTCGGGGGCAGGCCCCATTCTCTATGATATCGTGGTCAATTAGCACCATGCGGCCTGCTCAGAATTCTAAGATCTTTGGTTATTTTGTATAATGTTTGTATAATGTCTGGACGTTATATGGTACCACCGCGTCACGCATGACGCTATACGCCGGCGCACCCAGCGTGAGCCCATCACCTCTACCATTGTGGGGAGGAGATGGACTTGGCTGGGACATGTGTTAAGGATGCCGAATGACAGTTGGCCAAGTAGAGCGCTGTTCTTCCTCCCATCAGGGTCCCGAAGACGAGGAATACCCTCTCACACTGTGTTCCGCTCCTCGAAGCATAGCTGAGGGACATGGACATGATGTGGGAGGAGGTCATAAACATTGCGCAAGATCGAGTGCAATGGAGAGCTCTTGTTGCCTCCCTATGCCTCTGAGTGGGGTGTAAAAGGGAGTGTTGTTGTTGTTGTAGATTACTTTTCAAAACAACCCTTTTAAAAAACAATTAGTTTTTTTCCAGGAGTAAACGAACTATGGATAATATAGTTCTCCACTAAAGAACGCAAACTCTAGGAAAAAACGGGTTATGCAATAAATCTTGTGACCTTTTCTCTATGATATTAAAAAATTCCCAACGTTTCCCAGATCCCATCCCCCCTTGTCGATCCCTTCTGGCAATACTTGCGTTATTTATATTCTAAGCTTTAAATAAAACAACCAAATTCCATCGTTCACGCTAATATACGATCCACCACAAAATCTATTTTATAAGAAAATACCTAATATTATTTCAAGATAGATATTTTCCCCTATTATCATAATACGGAACATTCTGATATTCACGTCTTGGCATTTAGATGAATGATAAATATTAGGTAACCCTTTCGCCACTAGAATTTTCAATAAATCTCATTTTCACGAAGCAACGTTGACATTTCACCCGAGAAGTGCTTCTATTATTTATGAAAACAATGTAGAATAAAATAATTGAAAACCCATTTAAGGTACTTGACTGATTCCATACAAATCATGGCCATACACGTATAATATGTTTGAAATTAACTTCAAATTAAAATTTAAAATTAAAATACGATTAACCACTGTTTTATTTTTTATCCGTGCACTCTATTCCTTTTCCAGGGCCATTGCTACTTCTATATCATGGCCCTAAAATACAATTATTCTGAAACCAGCTTAAGCTATCGGTGATTCGATAAAAAAAAGTATTATTTCATTTGAATATATTTTTTATTTACAGTTTAGATAAGCGTCTTATTCTATTTTATTTTATAACACTTCTCTATACAAAGGTGTCAGTATAGCCGGCGGAACTTACTATACGGAATCTCTTCCAGTCAACCAGTACCTACCCTCCATTCGAAGACAGGCCAACCCCGGAAAGAAATTACTACAAGTTAAAAAACACTTCTTGGCCTTGGACCTCTTAATCTGAAATTTACGCCTCTACCACTAGGCTACCGAGTCGTTTCTTTGGTGATCTGCCTGAGAGTCTTCTTTCAATAACTAAATCATATCTATTTTACTATTTTTTGTTTCTTTACAAAAAACATTACCCTTCCAATAGGCTCTGTAATAAATTTTGATACGGGGATGGTCAAAGGAAAACTACGGCGCTGCTCTGAGGATGACCAAAATCTTGCCTTTTACAGCTAAAATTATGTTGAGGTACAATAATATGAATGACTTCATTGCTTTAAAATATTACAATACATTTAGCTTCATCATGTAAAAATTATGCTGAAAAATGCAGTAGGTTTAAAATCCTGAAAAAAATCATATCCAATTGAGCTTCTATGAATTTTGAATGTTTCAAAAAAGAAATTTGCGTCAGAAACTCGGGTCGTCTTAATTGGATTTCGATTGAAACAGCTGCAGGGTCTGACCTTCATCAGTCATAGTCAGTTATCTCTATCACAAAATAAACGGGTAAATTTTCTACACTGAACACACAATGTATGTTTATATCAAATAGCTTTGGGAACATCATACAGGATAAACAATTTATTATCTCACATTTTTTCGGAATACCCAAAGATCTATAGTTTTATAACATTTTTTCATCGAAGCAATGAAAGCTCAATACAATTCACATACAATCTTATGTAAGACAATGACAATAAGAGTTATAATTTTGATTGGCTAACGTAAGAACTTTCAAGATAGTTTTTGTTTCAAAACTTCAATAATTGTAGCTTTTCGACCATTAATTATATTTTTTTTATAGCTGGTAATAGGTACAATTTTGTTTAATTACCTATTTGAAAAAGAAACTTCTTTCTGTTCATCTCAGCCAATAATAGCTATAATAATATATAGATTAACCTTAACAGTTTGGTGATGTTAGAGCATCTTAGAGTCTGGAGATTAAGATTAAAAGAAAAACAATTTATCTTCGGTAACTTCTTTATAAAGAAGAAAATAAAATCTTTGTTGAAATAGCGTAGCTTCGGCGATCGATTGAGACGATCGTATCAAAATCTCATTAGAGGTGTTTTTTTTGGGTTGTTGATTTATTTCGTTGAGATGTTATTTGTTTGTTTTCTACGGATATCCTAAAAGTATTTTGTGGAAAAAGTAGGGAACAATCTAAAGAGAAGAATTTTATTTTATATCAAGAAATTGAATGAAGAATCAAAGGAAAATAGTTAAGAAAATAATAAAAATGACGATACTAATTATTATTATCATCATTTCGATGATTTAATCGTCTTGAACATTAATTTTATTTTATACTAGCTGACCCGTCGAACTTCGTATCGAAATAAATAATAAAGGAAGTGAAAACCCAAGATTTGTCACGAAATGCATGTGAACAACATGCACATCGAAAGACAAAAAGGGGATAATCAGCTTTTCACAGGGAACAATATGAAGATGGAAGGTTTACTCCTTTACGCTGTGATGAATTTGGCAGAGACTATGCTACTGCACTTGCATATGGGACGAGACTGTGCCCATCACCCGAATATGCTATTGGATTCGTCAAAAAGATGAAGTGTTTCGACATTGTGCGCATGTGTCTCATCAGGACCATCTCTCAAAATGGCCTACACATCGTAGAATCCGATGAAAGCGGGGAGTGTCACATGAATGGAAGTGAAAACCCAAGATTTGTCACGAAATGCATGCGAACAACATGCACCTCGAAAGACAAAAAAGGGATAAACAGTTGAAATTCGGTATTTAGTTATACCTACAACACGGATGACCATTTACTGGCATTAGAAAAACCTGCATACTAAGCCGCAATCATTGTGTCTGAGTTAATTTTTACATAAAAAAATCTTAACCTATGTAAAATGTAAAAAAATAATATAGGTCATTATTTTCGATATTTTAATAGTTTTTCTGATGAGTTAAAATGATATAGATTGATCGAATATAGTGGAAATAATTAAAAAGCTTACTTAAAGCAGTACCTATCATTTTTTTTCATAAATATCTTAACTATTACTAAGTAAATTAAGTTCTTATCTAACGCCAATTTGAGAAATTCACATTTGGAATAAAAATTATATTTTAAAGTATTAAAAATGTTACCTACTTAGAGTTATCTTTAATTTTCTAATATTTCACGCAATATTCCAACAAAAATCTATGAAAACAACCTTCTCCTGATAAAAGCATACACGACCAAAAAAGAATTAACGAAATCGGTCTAGCCGTTTAGGCGTGATGCGATGACATCGAAGATAAAGCTCTCCAATTTTATTGTTTTCTTAAATTTTCTAATTTTCCATGAATTTTATTTATTTTTTTCTTCTAAAAGGACATTCTCCTGATAAAAGCCTACACGACAAAAATAAATTAGCGAAATCGGTCTAGCCGTTTAGGCGTGATGCGATGACATCGAAGATATAGCTCTCCATTTTTATGGTTACCTATCTTAAATTTTCTAATTTTCCATGCATTTTCTTAATTTTTTTCTTCTAAAAGAACACTCTCCTGATAAAAGCCTACACGACAAAAAAAGAATTAGCGAAATCAGCCCAGCCGTTTAGGCGTGATGCGATGACATCGGGAAATAGCTCTCCATTTTTATATATAAGACTAGCTGATGCCTTAAACGCAAAGCTCGGCCATATAAATTATTTAGTTTATTTTTTTATTCCCTTAGGCATGAATCATATATAAAGACGCGCATGTCTCGACACTCTATGGCCAAAAACATGAGTGAAAAATATTGCGTTGCGCGTCGTTTGGTTTTTCTTTGTAAAGAATTAACCAATAATGTCCCTAAGAGTCGTACCGTGATGTATAAGCCTAAAGCCTGCAATGGGAGGTAAAATTAAAAGATTTTATCGGTGGATAGTTTCTGCGATCAAAGCGTTCAAATATAAAACGGTTTCAATCATAATATTATAGAATTTAGCAACACCATAATATTCTTTTGCTCTTTGACAATACAATATTTACTTTTTTTTAGAAAAAAACAACTAGTGTAATTCTCATGCTCGCAGAGTCCAGGATTATTCTACTTCATATAGAAAAGTAGAAAACACAGTTTTCTCGATCATTGAAAGTTTACGCGGGATTGTTGAAAAATATTTGTCGTTTAATAAAACGTGAATTAAGTGCAATGACGATATCGTCATAGGTAATATATTATTTAAACAAAAGAATTGTCCTCACATTCACAGCTTTCCAACAGTCACGAATTGCTTTTATTATTATTTTATTGATTTTTACGCCCACCGCCTCTTGTTTTCAACTAAAACAGCCTCCACGATGTGTCATAGAGCCTTCGACCCCCGCGGCGGACATTTCACCTAATTTTTATTAGACCCTCTCAAATGTCACATCCTCTACAGCTGAATTACGTGAAAATCATAGAACGTCACATCATATTACACCCAATCAGTGAAACAAAACCAAATGATGAATTAGCTGAGATTTTGAAAGCGTAGATTTTGTTTCATCTGTTGTATTTACACTGCTAAAAACTATCCAATAGAAAAGACGACTATTTAACAGACAATTATTGTTAAATTTTTGGCTTTATACGTTAGAGTTTTAAGTTTATTAATATTTTTATCTATTATTTACTTACTTTTATCCATTCAATAGTATAAAAATTGCCCTCGAATACCTATAAAGCTCTGTCCTAGCTGGTCGCATGATTTTGTTTGCGTTGTCACACAATTTTTCATCATGCGATCACAAATTTGTTTTTGCGTTCATGCGATCATCGCAATCGCACGATCGTGCGATCATGCGACCAGCTAGGGCAGGGCCTAATAGTTTGCCTAAATGCATTTCCTTATTCCCAAAAAAAGTATAGGTATTATTATAACTACTAACATTCTTTTATAGAAGTTTACTTTGCTGAGCCTTTATCAAATGCCAAGACTCGCAGCCATATAACAATAATGTATCTTGATACATGCGTTCATAAGGCGACATTTGGTTCTGTTGGAGATACTTATTGTTGAACTTCCAAATCTTTTTCAAACATTATTTTTGTACAGTATAATAATTCCGTCGACCTTGTTTAAAATTATTTACCACATTATAATATTCATCCATTATAATATAATGTGTTTCCTGCTCTTGAGATATTAAACCTAGATATAAAATATGAAACAGACAATACGTCTACCTGTCTTCACAAATGTACACAGTTGTTGTTTTCTCGGATGTCGGAGCTCACTGGCACAACTTTTCATATAAAACTTGCCTCATTTAAAAGTACCTCCAAAGAGTAAAATTATTTCCTTTTCCTTGCGCCAACACGTATACCCATCCCGATCAACGTCACACTCTTTTAACAAAATGATATCATGCTTCCTTTTAATAACTAGTTTTCCCGGCAGACGTTGTCCTGTCTTTAAAATGAATTTGAATTCGAATCTGTGTAGTAATAAATCAATCACCTTTGACCCTGCTTATTACCCTACTTATTAGAAACACAGAATACTGAACAACACTTTCAAAACATATCATGAAACAATATCATAGAATATTCAATTCTCCAATAACAAGTTTCTCCCACTTAGCTTTTTTTAATTAATTTACTTTTAAGAATTCAAGAGTTACAAAGTACATAAGTTGCAATAAAACATATCACAAAACCATACATTTTAATAGAATACCTAATAAGTACTCTGTCGAATAGTCCTGGTAGATCAAATCTCGTGTTCGACAGCGGAACACAAAACTCGCGCAACATTCACACTTATACCTACCAATATTAACACCAGTCAGATACTCGTAGATTTAAAGCAACAACACATTTCAGAAAAACTACGTTTACATGACACATTCTAACAATCGCACCGACTATCAATCAACAGTTTATCGAACGCCGAGCAAAATTCAAAAATAGAAAAGTCTCTATTGTTAAGTACTAAGAAGGTACCCTACGTTTTTCTTACATTTACTACTGTTTCGCGCAACTTGCTCAATTTTTTTCTTTCACGAGAACCTTCTCTTGACAATCGCAAAACACAACACAAAAGAATTAGGTATTGGTCTAGCCGTTCACATATTGTGATGCGATGACCAAGAGAAATAGGGCCTCATTTTTATATATTATAGAGATAGATGTTAACATATAATAAAAACATTCCGCTATAAACGTACGATTATTTTATGCTCTCTCATAAAACGCCTCAACTGTTTTCACCCTTATTATTTCTTATTTGAATACAAAGGATAATTCCGAGAACCCCGGCTGCTTCATATTACCTCCAAACTTAGCCATCTCAGTCTTTTACTTATTAAAAATAATGACATCATTTTTCAGCGAAATACGCGAATTTCTATAATTGGACGGAGTGTGTGTAGGTAATGTTTTCTTTGTTTCAAACCGTTCGCATAATTTATAGCGCTTGTATAAAATGAGGGTCGTCTTCCCTTAGCGATTTGCGTAGACATTATCCCACACATACTCGTACTGTACCTACTGACTTTTGCTTCAACAATAAACGATACGTTGATACATCATTCAATATTGATTAAATTTCAACCAACCATATTTTTTACATGATAGGTATTTACAATACCTACGTTATTTTGACTCTTTGTTTCGTTATTTTGAACCCACTATGGGTGAGGCCTCCGCGATTGGCTGTGGCTCATTTATCGAGGCCTCCGCGATCGGCTGTCGCTCGTTTGTATCGAAAGAGACAGCCAGTCCGGGAGGCCTCGCTATGTGTCCGTAAGGGCCCATAGATTGGAAAATATAATTTTCATTAATGAAGAGGCGTTAGAAGTCCATTTCTGCGATGGTTAATGAGGTGGAAATGATGGTTAATCACAAACCAAGACTCTGGGGCAAAGGGACTGAAGGATAACAGCCGTCGACGGGGAGACTTGAAGAAATTTATTGGAGGCAGCTTAAATCCACTGCAGGACTGCGACGCTGAGGACGTCGTATGAATTAATGTATGAAATTCATTTAGAAATACCTACTAATCATTGAATACCTACCCTTTTTAAACTCTAAGACGAAAATCATAGATTTCCAGCACAGATGCATTGTATGCACATGAACTAAACCCGAACTTCAAATTTCCTTAACTGAGGATTTATTTATTTCATATTTAAAACGGTAGATTTTATAAAGATAGTGGCCTATATTTTTTTGCTGTAGGTAGGTACCTACGTAAAACTGGTAAAATTAAAAAAAATATCAAAATATTTTCGCTTTTAATAATCTATTCGCTATTATTATTATTTCGTCGAAGTCAATTTTGTTTTTTTTACGAACGATCCCAGGTGGTTAATACTGCGAACCTTCTTCTAAAACTGCCAACATCCAAGATTAATGATTGGGAAACGATAGAGTGAATAATAAAAATAAGTATCATTTTTTTTTTATAATACCTACTTTTAATTTTATTTTTTGTCCTTCGAATATTTTCTATTTGGTGTAACATATTTTAAAATTTAAAACTTGCAAAATTACGATTTTTTTTTTTAATCCGAAATATATTTTATGAGTTACTTTTAAAATTAACATCGTTAACTTGGTCCTTTCTCTTATCCGTTTAATTCGCTTCCTGTCTTTCAGACTAATGTTTAACCTCCTTCTCTTCATCGAGTTTTTGTATTTATCGTTTCGTAAAGGTGGTATAGTTTTAAAACCAAATGTCAATACTGAAAGGATTCACAATTATGCCCATATCAAATACCTTTTCCTTGGAAGGTTTGCGAATGGACTTAAGTAAATAGGACAGTTTACTAAAAGCAGCCCATGCCCAAGCCTCTTCTACAATCAATTCGAAAGCCTGAAATTTATTTGTCTATTGGCACTAAAACTGAAGATTTTTCTTCAAAAAGTACCAAATAACCAAAAATGATATTGACGGGTCCCATTGCAAATTAACTTCTTGAATAATTATCATAACATTCATCAGAAGTGTTTCTTTCGCACATTCGATATTGCTGAAATTGATAAAAATTATGAAGATTTGAAACAATTTAAAACAATACAATATATCTTTAAACGTTTGAAAGTCGTCGTAAATTATTATTAAACAACTTCAGCATTACTGAGAAACTTAATAGAATTATTATAAAGGAATACAAATTCGCGCAGCAAACAATATTAAAATATTTCAAAGGGAAATCATAAGGACATTCAGTACAGAAATAAATACAGTCGAATAAAAAAGAATAACACTACAGATAGTGAAAAACAGTGAGATATCTAAATGTAAATAATAATCATGCACCCCATATCAGTACTCCCTCTCCAAACACAAGTTTTTTCTTTATTGGAGAGGTAGGTTTACGATGTTTATATGTTTAAGAAACACTAAGTTTATATAAAAGTGTATTTAGATAAGTGTCTTATGACATTATATAGTAAAAAATATTTTAAATAAATAAAAAAATATATATTATTCAAATCGTGAACAAAGTCAAATATTTTTTTGTTTGTTGATCGTCTCATTTAGTATTCAAAAGATGTTGCGGCATGTATCAAAATATGTGTATAAAAAATCTAATGTAATAATGCGATATGGTGTGTAATATTTCACGTGATATTATTTTATATCAAAATCTTTTATTGTTGCTACCATCGGTACTCAAACTGTTTTTTTTTTTGTGCGCCCCGGCACAATTTTTATTCGAAATTTGATTTTAAAAATTGAAATCATGTACATTCCATGAAACCTGAAGAGGATTGCCATTACAAACCATCTAAAATATAGGGTCTTTTGCACTCTTTCATCCACTAGTGAGTGTATAGACCGCGTAAAATAAGCAAATGTTGGTCGAACGGGATACCTACCGCTTTAGATAAAATATTTTTTTTATTTTACAAAATTACAATATAACACCATCAGCATGACAGCTTTCGCCTTTGCGCTGATGGTGTTCAAATACAATATGCACGTATTGTCAGTTTTATTTTATATTCTTCAAATTTGGCAATGTAGGTAAATAGTAGGTATAAATGATAGCAAATTTGATGTATGTATTTCACTTTAACTGTTAAACTACGGACGTTCCGATTGAAAAACCCTTGTGCATACGCTAATCCTCGATTTCGGGCATACCTCACTTGCTTAACTAAATTAATACTACAATCAACTATTTGTTGCTAACCCAGTGTGCATTTTTATAAAATTCAAATATTATGAGGTATTGGGGAAGGGGGGGGGGGCACATGGCTTTTAAAATAAGTATGTGGCCCAACGAAAAAAAAGGTTGAGTACCATTGGTTGCTACATATATGAATTAATTTTGTATACCTACTTGTCCGTAGGTTACATATAGGTACGTTTGATTAAGCGATACATATTAGTCACATGAATTTGTAGCTTTTCCGCAAAATTCGGTATTTTTATTTTAACTAAGCAATAAACACAAAACAGATGGTCTCTACCAATAATAAAATTGGTATGAAAAATATGAAAAATTTATTTTACTCATGAAAAAAAGAAAATAAATGGGTAGGTAAATACTTATCGATTGAACTTATGAATAATATTATACCTTAAAGAATATGTAAAAACTAATGACTCTAAAAATGTATTACTTATGTCCGATTTTTGAATGGAACAAACCACTACGGGATTACGACCGTCTTCTACTGTTATTTCGAAGGCTGGCTTAGTATGATCACTTTACGTTAACAACGTTCGCCATTAGGTGGTAATGTTTAAGTCTCCAAAATTCTAATCATGAGAATTCTCAACATGTTCAACATGTCGAATAATCTCACGTATGCAACAAGTAGATATTTATAATAACCAATGAAATATAGAGATAAGGGTTGGAAATTATTGAGAACAAGAGAGCAACCAAATTTAGTGGTTTGTTCCATTCAAAAATCGAACATCATTATTGAATTTTTAGAATCATTAGTTGTTGTTACATATTCTTTAAGATCAAGTCCTGAAAAATGGTCACAAGAATCTAGACATAACTTTGTGAATATTACATATACCTGCTTACTGGTTTTTTCTATTCATGTGTATTATGTTTTGTTGACTTGTCATTTTGGTGTAAGTACAATGTAGGTACTTGTACACTTATTCTGTATTTTAAACACTGTTTGGCGCAAAGGCTTTTTACCGTCATGCTAAACAGTGGCATTTTTTAAAAATAAATAATGTTGTAGTATGCACAGAATTCATAGTTGGTAGCCTAGCGGTTAAGACGCAGGCTTTTGTACTGTTCCGTGCGAAAGTCGTGGGTTCGATCCCAGGTGCAGACCATCTTCCACTTTGACGATACAACCTTCCAGTAGCTTAATGTGAAAGAGTCAAATTAGTAAGTATATTTGTGTTCACTTTGAGCGAGCAATGACTAATTTTTTTTTAAATCATTCCTTATCAAACACTGTAAGTGAAGTACACACATCCAAAAATATTAAATACAATGCTCGTTTTTATGAAACGGTATACATTCATATTCAATAAAACACGGTAGGGATAATCTCTGAAAAGTTATTGATAATTTGCTCACGAAACGAAAATTGGTGGTTGTAAGAAAAAATAAATCCACGTTTCAAATTGAAAAGGCTATAAACGTCTTATAACCCACCTGGAATTTAGCAACGAGATTTGAAAACGCTCTAACCTATGCTTGGGGTGAATTTATCTTTGGATATAAAGCATATTTTAAGCATTTATATTGATTTTTTCACTATTTCTATTTCTATTTTTCATTTTATTATTAAATATCTACTCATTTTATTACATTAGATTTTTCGAAATTTTGAACATGTTGAGAATTCTCATGATTAGGAGTTTCGGAGACAAACATTACCACCAAATGGTGAACGTTGTTAATGTTAAGTGATCACACTAAGCCAGCCTTCTAAATAACAGTAGAAGACGGACGTAAGCCCTTAGTGGTTTGTTCCATTTATTTTAAAAATCGAACATCAGTAATTAATTATTGTTAGGGTCATTAGTTGTTACGACATATTCATAAAGTTTATTCAATGATTATGTAGAAAATAATATGTAATATTATTACTATCTATGCATACAAATAATTATTTAAATTCAATTTCTTACTCCACCCACATTCATATTTTAAAATCTGAAAATTAACCAATCTCGAGCAAATGTATGAAAAACATAACTTATCTGTATTGTTATTATCTACTCTGGGTTGGCTGAAAGAGGGTTTTCGGGATAAGTTCGCCCTTTGATTCCTTTGTAAATTGATTTCAATGAAGTGTTATTTCTTTATTTACCCTGTTATAAAACTTTATCTTTTTCACTTTATTTACCCTGTTATAAAACTTTATCTTTTTCACTTTATTTACCCTGTTATAAAACTTTATCTTTTTCATATTGTTGTTGGAAGCCTAGCCGTTACCTACGCTGACTTTTGTAGTATTCCGTACTGCAGGTCGTGGGTTCATTCCCAGGTGCCGACATCTTCCTCTTTTACGACAAAAGCTTTAAGTACCTTACTGTGAAAGAGTTATATTTGTGTTCATTATGGGTGAGCAAGAATGTATATAAGTAACTAATTTCCCTGATAGACGTTGCCCTATCTTTACTATGAAGATTGAATTCTTATTTATAAATTGATAACTTTTTTAACCATTATTCGTCTGTTATAAACGATATTCACAGGACACATACTGACAATCGCACCAACCATCAACATTTTGCTAGATTTCAAACCCCAATGTTATTTCAAAATAAGAATTAAAATATAATGTAAAAAGCACTAAGAAGGTTACCTATGAACTATAAATTTTCTAATGTTCCACGAAATTGGTCCCGTCGAACACGCGTGACGTGATCACCACGGAAAATAGGGTACAATGTTTATGAAAATTATTACAGAAATTACATAAAATATGCTCCGCACAATAAATCCAACTGAAAACATGTGTAGGTTTAAGGAAAATTTGAAAATCTGCCTTGAAGCAATTATGTATGCCTATAATCTTTAAGGCTTACATCGTCATTCTCTTTAATACGTGTTTTATCAGTTTGATGTGCATTCAAAAATTATATGTTATTTTATTTAGCTTTTGCCAGTCACATTTATTACAATTTTACAGGAAAGGATTAATACAAATAAGGAAGAGAGCAGCACAGGGTCAATTTTCCTACTTGTCAGAGGTTCATGTCTAAGTTATCAATAAATGCTATCGCTCCGTCGGTTAAGGTGAGGAAATCTGAGAAACTGCCTTGATATACTCTTCTATCACACTCTGTAACTATGTGATTTATGGTCTGTCTCTCAGCTCAATTATATTATGTTTATTTCAACGCACGAGTATGTCAAGTCAAAGACTCCTCGATAAGTGCTGTTTGCATATTTTACAAGTCAAATTAACATTGTGAATGAACTGTTCCTTTATTTGGTCAGCTCTATCAACTATGCAATGCTGTGATACTACCTGGAGACTAGAACAAAGCTGATACTTTCGACAACGTCAGATAGTAATTGTTACTAGAATCCCATTGAAACGTCAAGCGCACGACGCTTCTTTGTTTTCGCAGCCAGAATGGGAGACATTGAAACGTTTGGAATGGGGTTCAATTTTTTTATAATTATTTTATCCTGATACTGACGTTGTTTAAAAAATTAAAAAAAAAATAATTTAAAAGATCGTAAATGTTATGTATGTAGGTAGTTTTTACTTCTTACAAAACAAAAAATATATTTACAGAACATTCCAATGAAAAAAAACCCTTGGGAATTTCCGAAACGATATTAAAAAATGAAGTTGTTATGATGCGGTGCCTACTTGGAAAAAATGGATCGACCCAGCTCACTCCATTCAGAGCCTCGGTGACTGTCTCATTCGGATAATTAAATTAATTTTGTTTTCAAATGTTTTTTTTTTTTTTAATACGAATGAAGATTATCGTTTATATCTAGATGGATCTATAATTTAATTTCTTATTTAAGGTTGTACAGTTGAAATATAATCGAGATTATATAGTTTGAATTTTCTTCGGTGAAGAATTTCGAAAGCCATTTTCTATTTTTTAAATGACTGTTGAAAATTTATTAATAACTCTTAAATTTGAAAAAAAAATAACCAACACACTTGCTGATTTCAAAATTTTAACCATACGGCGTTTAAACACGTTCAAGTGTATCCATCAAGCCTGTAGCCGAATTATTGGAGCTACCACCATTTCACTACATCCATATACTACACCACTCACGTTCAAATTCGCCATCAAGTATGCATGTTTCCGCACCAATAGAAACCGTGTAGTAACCGATGACGATTTGACCGTTATAGGATAATTGCTCTCAATAAAGAAAACAGAAAGGAATGGTCGTCGGGTGCAAAAACTTGTTATTGAGACGAAAAAAATTATCTACGTTTCAGTTTCTGAAAGAATTCTAGATTTCTTTAAAATGTAGCCGGCAGAATTTCCGTCAGTTAGCATGTCGAGCAGGCTTGTTCTACCAATGTAGCCAAACACCATCAAATTCAACTGACACCGCTTCAAACCCTCTGTAGGATTGATGACAGGGTTGTTGGTGTATGGTCGGCGAAAGAAAAAAATTAACCATAAGTATTCTTAAATGCAAGTATAACTACACCGCATTCGGGGGCCTGTCATGGCTGTCCTGAGAAAGAAACAATGCGGCTTTGTACCTGGCAAGTCCTGCACGGACCTAATTTTCTGTGCCAGGTGCTCCAATCGCTTGTTGCTTCGTAGATTTTGAAAAGGCCTTCGACAGCCCACATAGACCATCGATATGGAAAATTTTAGCTCTTTCGAAGATATTTAAAATGGTGCAGTCCCTGTACGAAGACTCCGAGTGTAGCGGTTACATCACCGGCTTTCGAACTGTTTCGTGCGGAGTTCGTGGGTTCGATCCCGAACATCTTCCTCTTTCACGACACAAGCTTTGAGTACCTTTCTGTGAAAGAATCGAAGAGTGTATTTGTGTTCGCTTTGAGTGAGCACAGATTCGTTTAAAAAAAGTCAATGCCAGTAATGCGGTGTTCATACGAGGCGATTAAAGGCCAGACGATTTCGCTTGAATAAAAAAATATCGCTCAGTCGCCCCATGATCGTGTAATGTGTTCACACGAGTCCACCGATATACATTCAATCTAGAGTCAAGTGCGCTGATTTTGACGTAGTTTTAAAAATGGCGGACGTCGAGGTAGAAGTTACGGAGTGTTTGGAGTTAGTTGAAAATGTTGTTTGAGACGATATAAGGACACTCCTAATTAAGGAAAAATAAAAAAAACGCAGATATTGGGTGCGGAATTGGATTCTAAGGAGACATAAATTTGGAGCAGTGCTGTCATCTGTCAAGAAACACAACATACGGACGCCGCGCATATCTGCGCATGCGTGCATCGTTCCACCAGATACAAAAGTTGAAAGGTAGTCAACTTGAGGCAATATCGCTTTCAATCATTTTTATCGCTTCAGATTTATCGACAATTTGTTCACACGGTTCCATTGGCTGGCGATATTTTGGTGTCCTGGCGATATTCGCCTCGTGTGAACACCGCATAAGATGGAGCTCATGGCGAATAATGCCTGCCCCGATAAACAACTACCGATAACCATCGATGGTCAGCAGGTCTCCCAGGTGGATAAATTTCAGTACCTGGGAGCAACCATAACCACCTCTGGTGACCTCGGGGCTAAGCTCCAGATACATAACGGTATGACAAGTGGCACCTTTAACAACATGACCAAAATATGGAAAGCATCTGCGTTTATAGTTTCGAGACGAAATGTAAACTATTTGATGCGTGTGTGTTGCCTATTCTCCTGTATGGGTGTGAGTCCTGGCACCTGACCAAAGCCCAGACACTTTCAGCTTTCGAAATGAAGTGCCTCAGGAGAATTTTGGGTGTAATATGGTACCACCATATCATGAACGACGCTATGCGATGGCGCATCCAGCAGGAGCCCATCACTTCTACCATTATGGGGAGGAGATGGACTTGGCTGGGACATGTGTTAAGATGCCGACAGTTGGCTGAGAAGAGCGCTGTTCTTCCTCCCATCAGAGTCCCGAAGACGAGGAAGACCCTCTCATACTGTGTTCCGCTCCTTCGAAGCAGTGCTGAGGAATCTGGACATGGTGTGGGAAGAAGTCATAGACATTGCGCAAGATCGAGCGTAATAGAGAGCTCTTGTTGCCTCCCTTTGCCCCAAAGTTGGGCGTAAAGGAAATTTGGATTGGATTCTTAAATAAACGTCAATTAATTTATTCTATCGTAATTGTGCGAAGATTAATTATTGTGTAACCACAATCAGTCAGGCTATTTTCAAAATGCTGATAAAATAACAACTAGCTGAGAATAGCTTATTGATCAGTCAGGCTATTTCAGGTTATTATAGCTTATTGGTCAGTCAGGCTATTTTCAAAATGCTGATAAAATAACAACTAGCTGAGAATAGCTTATTGATTAAAAATCTTCAAAATAGCACAGATATTTGACACTTAAAAATACAGCGATATTGGTTTTTTATTCAATATAGGTATGTGATCAGTCAGATCAGTCAGGCTATTTCGATATAGGTATGTGATCAGTCAGATCAGTCTTTCGATTTCAATATAGATCTTTCGATTTCAATATATAGTCTTTCGATTTCAATATAGATCGATTTCAATATAGGTATGTGATCAGTCAGATCAGTCAGGCTATATTAGTCAGATCAGTCAGGCTATTATAGCTTATTGATCAGTCAGGCTATTTTCAAAATGCTGATAAAATAACAACTAGCTGAGAATAGCTTATTGATTAAAAATCTTCAAAATAGCACAGATATTTGACACTTAAAAATACAGCGATATTGGTTTTTTATTCAATATAGGTATGTGATCACTGATATAGGATCTCGTTTTACATTTTTTATTTTATGTACCTAACTTGTTTCACCAAAACTCATTACAGTAGGTACATTGCGTCGTAAAAACTGGGGTAGGTACCTATGTATTCTTAGTATCTATCACTAATGTCTAAACATCATACAAAATGAGTTTGAATTTATATGATCCAGATAAGCAAAGGATGCCTGTACAATTATTTATAAAAGCTTTTCAAGACACACAATCGTTAATATTACTCTTAGAGATATGCGATAGGTACCTACTCTTGATGGAAGGAGACTTTTTTTTATAAAAAACAGCATTTATAAGAGAATTTTTTTAGATTTTTTATTCAATTTGAATATTTTTTTTTAAACTAAGTGGTAGTTGTCTGGATAAAAAAAACTTTGCATACTTTAGCAGCGTTGAATCCTTTCGAAGGCTGGCTAAGTGTGATCACTTTACGTTTTAATGTTGGAAATTATTGAGAGCTAGAGAGCAATCAAATTTAAAGACTGCGACTGCTGTAAATTATTTGGCGCAGAATATGAATATATCCATTTTTGTTGATGTCTCAAAAATTATTGTATGAGTGTTTTTCGCTATTTACCACCTGTAACAATGGCTCAATACTGTTTTTTTTTCATTTTGTTGACTTTCACGGAAAGCAAATTCCCTAATCAACATTCACCCTGTCTTGTCAAAATTCGCTCACATACTTCGTTTTGCCTAAAAGTACTAGAAAAGTTTTAAAATATCTTAAAGTTCCATGTTCGAGAAAGGCGGCGTATTGTCTTCTTCCTTCTTGCAGAAAAGGGTAGGTAATCAGAAACATTTATGGGGTTGAGATAATTGAATCAAACGGTAAAACATCCCTTCATTTCACCGCTTACTAATTAGATTTTATCAAAGACGACCGAAAATTTTTCTCTAGAAAGCTGTTCGAATTCAAGTTAAAATCAAAATATCATAGTATATAATTAAAATTCATCAACTTAAAGGGTTTGGAAGATAATAAAAGAGTAAGTAACCGCAATTAGAAGGCTTTTTGTGGGGAAATTCTGTAATTATTGAATTCGTCATGATGGCGTGGAACAGGCAAAGCGAGAAGGGCTTATAATTCGTTTACTCGAACCCAGAAGGTGGATAAAAAATATGGCACGTACTTTATTATAATACAGTTATGGAAAATTACCATCAAACGGTATATTTATCAACCTCTTAAATTCTGAACTGATTCCTGAACTCATATAATCTAGGTACCTAATATTATTATACCTGCATGATACTCAAATAATAATAAAACGTTGTCTGTTTTGAAAAACATAGGGAATAAATTATTACATTTACTAAGCGCCTGTTTAAATTAAACAACAAACATTTTAAAACTTATCATTGCTGTAGGGAAGTTTTCCAAACAATTTTTTAAATTAGAATAGCTCACACCACCAACCCTAGAGAAACGATACCCACGATATACGGTGCTGTCTATGTATGTAGTGGTGTGTGTTTTATGTTGTTTGAAATGGGCGAATACACCTCATACACACGCATGTACCACGTGTGTTCTGTTGTCAATTTCGTGTAGTTAAGAACTTTGGGAAGGTACCTACCTTCAGTCATCATTAATTTACGCGTCGAATGTGTTATAGTGAGCCCGAAACAAAAAAAAAATGTTTTTTGTATCACTTGTCCTCTGCATCAACTTATGTTATTTTTTCTTAGGCTTCTTAGAAAAACTCTTATCATTCATTTTTGAAGGAACGCGAGATGTACATTAATAAAATTTCATTTTTGTTATTTAGCTCTAAAAGCCTTTTCCGTAACACTTTTCAACTTCAAAGACCTATAAAACTTATCTTTTTAAATTGAAATTTATTATTACGTTCGTCTCAATGATGTTTTATTCCTTAAGCCCGGTAATAAATTGTTATTTATTACATGTTGTAAACAAAAATATAGGAATAAACTCTACCTATTTTTTAGTCCGATCATGAGATACTACAAGGCCGCCACCATGGAGGAGATTAAAGGGTTTGATCTCTCCCCCCCCCCCCCCCCCCTAGAGATTAAAAAATGTAGCCAATTTATATTTTCCTCATCCTCCATTATATAGGGTATAGAGAATAGACTATGAATGGGTCAAATTGAGCCCCGGGCTGGCGACGACCTTGCTCTTTTGTATCGATAATTAATACGACACCTACTTGCCAAAATTCTTACTTACTAACATTCATATTTTTATTTGTTTGCGTTGTGAGGACACACAATTTTTCATCGTGCGATCATGTGACCAGCTAGGACAGGGCCTAAGACTTATAACCAGCATCGCTCGTTCCATTGCTTTTTGAGCCACCCTTAATTTCTCAGCACTTCTTTGGGTTAATATGATGGTTTCGAACCCATAAGTAAGTACTGGTAAGACACAAGCATTATAGACCTAGATATTTGATACACATTTTGGAAAGCAGCCCATCCCAAGTCAGTTCTTCAGACTATTTCTGCGGTTTGATTAGCTTTATCCAGCATCATTGTGTGTCCCTGATAGACATAAGACGTATTGTCTATCATGACACGTATTGGTGTTTGCGCCATAACCTTTGTCTTTTTCAGATTCATACATAGATATTTCATTAGTAAAATTACCAATGCAACTGCAGTTACATACGATGCAACTTTTTATGTTTTTCTACTGTTCCACTTAGTGACTAAACTACCTCCTCCGAAATAGATTTTCCGTCTACGGCCTTGATGAGATACTATGAAATATACTCTGAATATTAAAAAGAACCTCTGAGAAAGGAGTCTGAGTTGAGACTCTTTGTATTTTTCGGTCGTTTCTGTTTTCCTTTTTTTTACAGAAGGTAGTGTAAACAAAAGGAGTCGTTTAGTTTCACGTCTGACAGCGTCTATTGTCAAAGGTGAAGATGTGCTTACGATTGATGTACTCTAAGATTCGTCCTGCGGGTCCCTCGAGATCTTAAATATTAAATCCTACCTGCAATGTAAATTATTACACTTTGTATACAATATAAATTCTTTCTTTTTTTTTCATAAAAAAATATTTTGGCGTATTTTCTTTAGTTGAATTTTTTATGCGGCAAGCCGACATCATCCGTTCTGAGAATATTTTGATAGTGTGTTTTTGATAGTATCTCTCACAAAAGCCCGTAATAGAATACGTCTTATAATGTATTCATATCCCAGATTTGTATGGGCGAGAGCACTTGACTTGACTCGAATAAATTTGTTCACAATTTAAAGGCTCAGGAAAGGAACCACTCCTTTGTCATCCGCTTTGACTCAAACAATAAAATAAATCCTTCACCTACTTTTATAATATTAAACTCAGAATAAACCGTATCAGAATTTATTCAATCGTTTACATTGGAATTTTGACATTTTGTATATTACAAAAATGAAAACAAGATTTTATACACTTGTATAGTGGAAATAAAATACGCACTAAACGCCAAAAACTTCATTTTGAGATAAACTAATAAAACTGATTTTTCCCCCATACAGACATAGTACTATGATGATTTTTAGATATGTTTTTTACGCCTTTAGATCATCGATATGGACTTAGTGAAATATTTAGGCTATAGACAATGGTTTATAGAACATTTCCTCATACTCAACTCATTTTTTTCATTTTTGGCGTTTAGTGCGTATTTTATTTCCACTATACATTGATATAAATGAAAACACAGTAGCACTTTCACAAAATTGTATACTATGTATACCTATCGAATTTTTACCGGTGCGTACTTGTTAAATAACACATTTTTAACAAATTTGTGATAATGTATATTTATATTTATCTACGCATTTTTAATCATTGTACACAATATTTTGTGATATGAAAAATATACAGTCCGTTTAGCCCAAATCGTTAAATTCACCAGTGATATTTTTTTTTAATAAAAACTTAAAGGTTCTCTCTTATGGAAGAGCCTTCATACACCCCTCCCCAGAGGATGCTCTTGAAACCACCGCTAAGGACTTACCTTTGAACCACTCTGTAGCCTATTCACGTTAGCGGATCCTGTAAATATTTAAGTTTACTTTCTAAGAAACTTTTTGAATTTTTATCAAAGTGATTGAATTCTTTCAAATCATTTATAAAAATCTTATACATTTACTAGAATTTTTTTCAATAATCTTTATGATTTCAGTAAATTTCTCAATATTGACGTCATTGCATAGATACTTTGATAAGCATGCTCGAGGTCTACGGGAGGAATTAGACACTGAAAGAAGACCTTCCATGTCAAACGAACCTTCTTGCCAAAGTTCTGGTAAAATAAAACTCTGAAGGTGCAAGACTGGCCCCGATCCGATGCGACCTCACGCCTCGAGCAGGTATTAAAGAAGGAATCAGATATAGTGTATATAGACAACTGAAAAAGGTTCCTGATGGTGTACAGGCTACAGAGGCTGGAAGCTATATTTTAACTACCTAGCTCTTGACTCTAAATACCTAAACGTACTTCCAGCAGAGACTCTAAATACAGGATTTTACAACGCGAAAAATGTGCCACGGCTAGCTACAGTCAAACAACGATCCTGCCTATTAAAAATTTTACTGTCTACTAATTATTATCGATCTCACTATCAAAATAAACGAGCAATAACTTTATCGACGAACTAATCAACCATCTAGTTGAATTACGTACGGGCTGTCATTAAACCGCAAGTCCTTCCTCATTGGAATTCCAATCGCTCAACTGCTTCGGTCTTTGCGCTCGACCTTTTTGCCAGGGAACCTCATGAACTGAGCTGAAAAGCGTCCAAACCAGCAATAGCCCATTCTCCTGGACAGTCATGTGAGGTATATCTTCAGTCCATAGTCCTCCTGACAAGTAGTAGGTAACATACCATTATTATAACTCCTGACAAGTAGTAACATACCATTACTATACGGGCTCCGTAAATTTAACTTTAATAGATTTACAAAGGGCGCGGGCGAAACGCATAGTCTATCTTATGCGCGGGCAATAACAAGCTCAGAATATCATAATATCGCGACCGGATATTCATAAAAAAAATTACTCTCTCGGGGAACACACCGGTGTACCTACTTTTACAAAGGAAAATTCTACATTAAGCTTTCTAGAAGGTTCTAAATATGAAATTCCTAACCGGATTCAAATATAAACATTAAAGATAGGTCACACCACTGATATCGGAAAATGGGTAACCCGCGAATGATATATAGTAATTCGCGACGTGTGCTTGATATATGACGTGTGAAAACAATACACAGAGGTACATGCTGCAATACAATAAGCCAAATGGCATACAGAGATCATAAATATTCATAAATATGCCGTAGCGCGTCGGCCATATATCTCTCATCTAAAACCACATCGATCAACTTGATCATAAGCATGCTTGGCGGGGCTACCAAGCAACAAATCAAATACTACATCGAAACATATCTATGTGCCCGATCATAGTCCTGGGTAACTGCCAGCGAAGGAACAAAATACACTATTAAAAATATGGACACTCACCCGGAATTCAGCATACCTTCAAAATAAAAGCACAACGCCACATTCACACATATGAGTTACGGTATGTCACTAGTTCCCTCTCCAAACCTCGTACGTCGCCACCCCCTGATTGGTAAATCTTCAATAAATAATAAGCCATAATAATTAAACGGAAACCAAATACAAAATTTTGCACCTGACGATGAGGGTCTGATCCTCCCGAAACCAGTCGTGCTTTATTTTATAATCAATTGTTAACACTTTTACAAAGTTACAATAAAAATATTTCTTACTCAGTTAAAATGAAGTGTTACAAAGTTACTGCAAAATACCTTAGTGATAATTTATTTTATAATTATAATTAACAACTTTACTTTCACCTAGTTTAAGGACACTGGTCTTATATTATATTTGTGAATCATATTATTTATTGTACTGTTGTCCATTACTTATAATGTATTAAGTGTTAAAAAGGCTTTTACGCCGTTATGTTTAAATAAATAAATAACGAGAGAGCAGTTTAAAAATGAATTAAATAAAACACAACATTAGTAAGAATGTAAGTGGACAAAAATAATGTCTACGATCTGAAGTTGTTGGTAGCCTAGCGGTTACGATATCGTCTTTCGTACTGTTTCGAACTGGAGGTCGTGGGTTCGATCCCAGATACCAGCCACCTTCCACTTTCACGGCACAAGCTTTATGTAGCTCACTGTGAATGAGTCAAAGATTGCTGTGTTCACTTTGAGTGAGCTCAATAGCATCAAAAATCTGTGATTCTTGAACGAGTGCGTTTGGGAATACAGTTTAATTAATAACAATATATTAATCCTGATACCTCTCGTATTTTAATTAAAAAGCAAGGTCGGCCGATCACAGGTGAAACTGCGCTAAAACTATCCTCATCGTGGGATAATCTCTTCACTACTTAAGCGTCTTAATTAAATCCTTATATGTTTAGGGCGCCTTTATTCTCATCATCCCCTCGATGAAAACAGTTCATTTAATAAAAATATCACCCCTTTTATTAATTCTTTCGGTATCTTGTTACTTATTCAACGGCTTCGTGTGTCAGCAGTGTAATTCACGATAATGTTTAGTAATAGCACGATAAACTAGTCAAATATTATTTAAAATAAGGGCCTTTTCTCCAAAATAGTCGTAATTGTCACAACAATCGATTAGGTACACCTAATTTCATACGGAATTTAAATTTACGTTTTTCACTGTAGAATGAACTTGAATTTAGCAGTTTAGCTAATTTAGTTCCGGACAAAAATGGGACAATAAATTTTAATAAGGATGGAAATTTTTTTCATTCATCTAAGAAGATTTTCATTAAGGAAACAGCACCTTAAGTAAATAATTAAGTTTAGTTCAAACTAAACTTTTTCGTGAATATGGAGGATGTTTCGGATCATTAAAATTCACAATTTAACATAACATTTTTAAAACAGCAAAAAGGCTCACTACTAACCTGTCGAGTTATTGCAGTTTACCTTTATCTTTTGCGTGCCGCATTTTATTGTACGGATTAAACAGGAAAAATAAGAATAGAGTTTTTCATTTCTAAAATCTGAAATACAATGACAGTAAAATTCACTTTAAGTTGAAAATGCCCTGCATTATCTTTTGGTCAATTTCTGCTAATTGTATTGGTTAACGGCTCTTACTAATGCTACTTATACATACACGTGCTTAGCTAAATGTGTTAGCCTGACTTATTATTAGAATAGCCCAGAACACTGACCGATTGAATTATCGACTAAGGCGGCCTACCCAGTGACCCTCCGCGGGCCACACATACACACACATCTTTGTAGTGGTTCATGAGTTCTGTTTTTTTTAAACTGCTGTATTCACAGACATATCCCATACAGGTACCGCGTCGGTTATAAGTTATCGTTTTGTGTAGACAAGAACTTTAGTTACCTACAGCCATTTGTGGGTGGCACCCTGGCAACGACAGAATGTTATAACAAAGCATGCTATCTAAAACTAACGCTCCTACTAACATATTATGTGTGTAGTCAAGAACTTTATTAACCTGCTGCAGCCATCGAATCGAAAATCAACGTAAAAACGTCACATGGTGACGGGTGATCCAGTGTACCCGTCAACACGTTTAAACATTGCCAACATCTGCATTTGACTGCAGCATTTTGCAGTAGAAAATACGTAACCAAGGCGTGTTATTGATTGTATTAGTGTCCAGCTGTCACTTCAACAGTTGTTTCTCACTTCTCTTTCTATTATTCTCCGATATCACTATTTATCTTCTAAATAATATATATTATATTATAAGAACATAATTTTGCTGATTAAGTATAAAGCTTAAGACATTACCTGGCATCCCAAATAGGGCCTTAAATTCGGCGAATTTTCAGAGAGAGGTGAAATTGTTTTTGTTGGATAAGTTATTCTACACAATTGACGAAATAATGACTGAAATGTAACATCCATATCATAATGGATTAACTCTTCTATTGACTTGTACCGTTTGTTGGTCTTGTAAGACTTGTTAAAGTTACACTCCGTAGTTGTTTTCAAGCTGAATCACTAATTTACGAAGCGTTATTGCGCACTTGCTGGGATTAACATGGATAGATGTATAAGAAGAGATGTCCTATTGCGTTATGCTTGCCCCAATTTATATTTTGTATTGTCAAAAAATATTAATTTTAATTATTGTTCTGCTGCTTTTGACAAGTATCTACTGAATGTTAATAGAAGGTTATTGAAATAAATCATTTCAGTATAAACCAATGATTTAAACAGGCACATTGATTTAAACAAACATTTGAAACAAAATTTTCAAAAATAATCACACATTTTTATGAGGTACAGAGTTAAAGAGACTTTGAAGGGAAGGAAATGTATTATCAATGTTAAAAAATAAACATCTTAAATAGTCTTAATTACTATAATGTTAACACGTAATGAAGAATAATATATGTTTGCTCTTGTCATATTGTATACCTATCAAAATATTTCTCATGAGTGTTTCAACGAATAAACCAAGTTTAGACGAACTTTTGAACTTTAATAAAAGACAAAAAATGTATATTGTTTGTATGTTTAAATATTTTTATGCTATGAAATACACTCTTTTTACTGTTTTATAAAATTTTATTTTCTTTATTCAATCAGAGTTGAATGTTATAAAGTTAGTGCAAAATCTCTCATCTTGTTACAACAAAAAGTAACTGAAATAATTATACAAAAAAAACAAATGCAACCTTGAGGTTAATTAACAATGAACTTTTGTTTCAGATCCCATGAAAAACAAATCAAAGATGTGAGAGCCTGAAGTGTGGCTGTACTACACGAGTCTGACTTTACGACGTCTGCCCGTAATATTTTTCCAATTAATTAAGGCTGATGCCTGAATAAACACGATGGGCGCCAACCAATCTGGTAGGGAGGGGTTCTATGTAGCCGACAAGGACGGTACGTATGATGTTATTATAATAGTTGTATACAATTTATTAAAGAAGTATGGCTACATAACTTATGATTAATTAGACTTAATTATAATAAGTCCCACCATGTAAGAATCTCGTATTTGTTTTCTACTGAAATTTACAATATTTCAATCAATACTTCTTTTGTCACAATATTAGAATAATCACAAATCACTCGCCAAACGGGTGAAGTGCATAAATGAATTCAATTTTAGAATAATAGGGAAGCAACAAGCTCTCCACTGGGAGTATCAACAATCTCGTTTCATACCATCTCCAAATCCATCAGCTCTGCTTGGAAGGAGAAGAGAACATTATGAGAGGCTCTTTCTCGTCTTTGGCAAGTAGAGCTGTTATTCGACATCCTCAACACACGCTTCTGCCATTTCCATCTTCTCTCCATAATGGTAAAAGTGATTGACTTTCGCTATGACGTATTATCAATTTCTATGTAAATTTCTTTGCTTTATTTATTTTTCTCAAGAAAGCGCTCATTCACCTACCGTTTATTTTATATAGATTTGTTTTATTCTCGTACCGTTGCCGTGTTATTTCTATAATTCTTGTTTTTCTTTTCTTTTTGCAATTAAATAGAATTTGTTCCCCGATGTGAATTATCGAAGAAAAATAAATAATAACGAATATTCATTGCTTCGACTTCGGTTTTCCCTGTATAAATGTGTGACATTGATTTTTATATTTATTTTTACTATAATCTAAAATGCATTGTGGTACTTACCTACTTTATATTGTGTATCAAGTAGATTTATTAATTATTTAACTGAAAGATTTGTTGTTGTTAATTTAACAAGTTTTACAATGGCGACTGTAAGCCAACAAAAAAAAACAGTTTAATTGAAATGTCAAGAAATTACTGTTATTAAATTGTTGTTAATTTTATTCGAAAATTAGCAATAATGACATATTATGTATATACTCGAGAATTTTGTTGAGATTTAAAAGACGAGAATCTATGTTTAGAATGTTTGGAATGTTTGAATGTTTAGAAAATCACCAAGAAATGTTTCATTGATAGAAATATATGTAGGATGTAATATTATAATGGAGAAATTGGCACGTAATTCCCATAATTATTATGATAATGGCAGATAATGGGACCAGTTGTTTCAGCCAGAAGGCAAAGTGTTTTATTTATGACCTTAATAAAGTTAAGATAGCAGTAATTATGCTTTAAACGTTAGAAATATCTTAAATTTTAGAGATTTCTTCGCCTTTACGGTTGAGGTCTTTATAAATAATTAGGTTTAACGATTTTTTCACAAACATAACGGTCGTTTAAAATATACAGGCTTGTCTTGATACCCGAGGGGTAAAAAAAAACTATCTTCTACAATTATATTTACCTCTCAAAATACTCGGTAAACTTGCTTTCGTTTTCTTTTTTCCTGGTTAAAATAAATTTTGAACTTGATACCAAAGCCGACGACATATTTATATTGATAACTAGCTTCCCCTACAGACGTTATCCTGTGTTCCTAACTATGCATATTGAATTCGAATTTGTATGATGATGAATTAATTATCATTTGACCAATATGATTCCGAACGATGCGTCTGTTTTAAGCCATGTATATTCCATCCGCATACTGTCAATCGCACCAATTGACAATTTATGTCAAAATTTCAAAATTGGAATGAAAATTATAAGGTAAAAAGTACTAATAAGGTTGTGTACGTAAAGTTTTCTTTAATTTTATTATTTTCCATGCATTTTTCTTGATTTTTTTCTTCTAAAAGGACATTCTCCCGATAAAAGCCTACACTACAAAAAATATGCGATGACATCGGGAAATAGCTCTCCATTTTTATATATAAGATAGAAAGGAGGAGCGGTACTTACAAAGATGCCGAATATAACGTAAACTTTTCTGTATTGAGGTAGGTATAGCCTGTATTCACTGTGTCCTGTGGAATCTCTGAGTCAATTCACAATCTAGGACGGTACTAAAAAATGATGTCATTTTCAAAATCTAAAAAGGTATTTTTTACTACCTACATTTAGTGTCTTCATAATAATATATCAAATGCAGAGAGAAGCAACGCAGTGGATGGCCCCACGTGAAGGCATCAGTACGGGTGAACACCTACCGTACTCTTTATGGACTGCCCTCAATAGACTTATGGTTGGTGTCGCCAGATGTAGGAAAAACTTACATAGATGGGGCTACCTCTCTGCTGACGAAACAGATTGTGAAAGTGGTGAGCTCCAGGACAACAACCACCTCTTGACCTTATCCTTGCGAACGACAAGGCAATGACTGTCGCTGCTTACTGGTGTGGCAAAGTGTAACCGAAAACGCAAAGTAAGTAAGTAAATATATCAAAAACTACTAAAGTTAGATGCCTACTTATTCAAACAAAGAAAATATAACACCAAATCGTTTTGTAAACATAACATACCAGGACCTATGTGGATAACCTTAAAAACTAATATTCGACGAATTTGATCAACGTAATGAAAACAAAAAGTTAATTGTGTACAGTGTAGGTATACGAAGAAACTTTGATTGAAGTAAAGTTTATTTCAAACTTTAAAGTACAATGCAAATCTTTCATAGGTGATGATGATTATCTGTCAGCTACTCCAACCCTCACGAGCTACCCGACAACGATGTGTCAGTTACAAACATGCCGTATGTTTCAGATTGAAGCTGGAGTAGGTACCACCTATCTCTCCCTCGACAGACATTTAAAGCAGACATTAATAAACAAACAGGTGTATCAAGGCTACGTTTATTCGCGTGATGAAATAGTTAATAATTAATTCCAGTGTATGGAAGGTAGAAGCTGGTTTATTAGTTCGTGTCTTGTGTAATGATCCGAATAACATTAAACGCCGCCGTGAAGCGAGGTGTAATCAAAAGGCAGTACGACAGCGTCCCACACGACCAAATAACATTCGACTTAATAACACCATACATTTTCTAGTACCCCATTACAAAGTCTAAGATTTCCCATTTCAAAATCTGGGATCAATAGAGAACAATGTCGCATTAGGTTGTTTGAGAAGCTCTTGTTGATATTGTGGAAATTCATTGGTTTTAAAGTTTGGGTAATAAACACGGAGGTTTTTTTCTCTTGGAGATTTTGTGCAGTACAAAGAATCCTGTACTTTTGTGATGGTAGCCAGCGTCAAGGATATCTTCCATGACATTTTTAAAAAGATGATTTACCAAAAACTGCAATGCCGGCAGCTATCATCATTATCAATAAACGTTTGCCCACTGCAAAACATCGGCATCTTTCTCCACTACTCTCGTCTAGGTGTGATTCCCATCCACTGGGATCCAGCGAACCTCTTTTTTAGTCATCCATCCATCTGGTAGGTGGCCGCCCCTGTGGTCTTTTATTACAGCTATCGTCTCAACTAGGTACATCAGTCACTTAAGCCGTCAGCTATAAATAGTCATCACAAAATTTAAAAAAAATGTGAAAAAAAGTAAGAATATTCAATCAATCAAGTTTGCCTTACATTTTATCAGTCCTCTTCCTCATTACTGAGGGTCGCGACCATCGTAAATTCTCCCTCGAACCATAACCTAGCTACTGTCAAATGTAGGCATCTATGAGCTGTCAATGTGTGATTGACGAAACGGTGAAGGAACAAAATAATTTTTAAAATTTAGAAGTAAATAACGAATCCGTCATACATCATTCACCATGCGAAGTAGGTATATTTAGTTTTTAGGTATAATAATTTGGTCATCTCGTGTTAATACTTTGATTCCCCAGACTAACCTTGACGAGTAACGCTGAATTTTACTACACCAACGCCGTTACATTTTTCTTAAATACATAATGAGCTCGTAAAACCACTTACTTATTATAGGTACACGATTCTTTGATGTCCCTGAGCCACGTAGCGTGCAGAGATCTCGCTCTGCTTCAAGATATTCGCACCCCAGAATAAATGAGATTCAACCCAAATCCACTTAGTAATGGATTATATCAAAAACCCGAAATTTTGTGGGGTAGTAATGTTTAAATGCTTTGAGCTTTGTCAAATTCAATTCAATTTAAGTATTCTCTTCTAGTGAAGTTCCTTTTTTCATTGTTCTTGAATATCATACATAATAATTATTAAACTTTTCTAATTAAGGTGAAATTTTCTTAGGAGCACTTCTCTTGTCTTGAAAGCAATTTTCCGGCTATGCGCTTTGTTAACCGTACCAAACTTTTCAATTACTTTGATAGATATGTTAAAACTTAGATACATGCTTTTACGGTTACGGCCTTAGAAGTGTGTTATTACTTCTTATAATAATCCCATTAGTTTTAGTCTCTATATTATTACAGTACAGTAGGTACAGTACAGTACAGTACCTACTACTTGTCTAAGATTTGAATATGTTTGAGGAGTTTTGTATCCACAAACCTTTCAACTGTCTTTTACATGTTTTTAAGCCTTCACTCGTTTGCGTTTATCTCGTATTTTTTTTATATCACAATTTTGCCTTAAATAATAAAAATCGTTTTCTTTGCACAAAATTAACAACTTGTTACATATCATGCTACTTATAAGAATGACTAACATAAATTTTGATCATAGAAACAATTCGATAACTCCTTACCCTCGTTTACTGGAAGTTTTTCTGGAATTATGAGACAATGATGTGCTTATAAAAATTCCATCATTTTTTAACGTTTGTTTAAGTTAACTTTTATGACGCCTTTACATTATTTTTTTGAGAATTAATTATTATGAACACTTTGTTAACATTTCTTTAATATACGTACCTATTCTGGTGAGTCTATTGCAAACATTACAATTGGTTTTGGATCAATTTAAAACTAACTAGATTTTTTCATTACTTACATAGGTACATACTTAAATATAATTTCTGCTGTATATTCCGTTTTTCCGTGGGGTTGCCGGCTAAGAGTAGCACCTCTGCTTTTTGCTGGTTTTTCGATCATTCTGTAAGAGACTGGAAAACAAAAAACAGATCATGAAGTTGACTACCTCACGTTCTTCAACCTCAACAGGTCAGAAAAGGCAAATGAAATGAACCTCGGAAGCCTGGATCCCATCAGGGGGAAGGTTCAGGCAGGCAGGATCAGCACAATCGAGAGCTCTTGATGCCTACCTATGCTCCTATGTGGTGTTTAGATCCTTCGCATTTCGGGTTAGTTTGAGGGGGTGGTTGAAACGAAAGACTTTAGCCACAAGCTGGACAGCGCCAATGAAACGTGAAACTTCATGGACCTTTCCTCTAATCTTCTTCTGCTCACTCTCGGCTCTGCTAACAGCTCCAACACCTACCTTTCTGTATATATATATATATATATATATATATATATATATGCGTATGGTGTCAATGGTGCTTTAATCTAAATTTTCACACAATAAATAAAATAAAAAAGAATTTAAAAAAAATGTCAAATTATAAAATACTAGCTGACCCGTCGAACTTCGTATCGAAATAAATAATATGGGTACTCTAGGTTTTATGCAACAGAGCTCAAATTCGTTTTTTTTTAGTTATTTAACACGAATGACTATTTACTGGCATTAGCAAAACATGCATACCACGCTGCATTCATTGGGTCTGAGTTTATTTTTACACCAAAAACTTATAACCTAGGTATGTTAATATGACGTGGGAAGAGGTCATCAGGTGCGCAAGATCGAGTGCAATGGAGAGCTCTTATTGCCTCACATTGCTCCTGAGTGGAGTTCAAAGGGAGTTTTAATTTTGATTGATTTGATGTTAATACCTATGTAAAAAAAAAGATTTTAGGTATGTCATTAGATTCGATATTTTAATAGTTATTTTGCTCAGTCAAAATAAATTGATTGATTAATCAAAGTACGATAAAGAACATCTCCGTACCGATTCAAAATACCCATTGAGGTGTCAATACTTTTTTTGCCCATCATCGCTAGGCAGAGATTATGGACTTCCATTCTTTCCAATCCAAACTCATTCGCTTCCTCCAAACGCATAACATTCCGCATACATGCTCTTCCTTTTGCTCTGACTTGGCCCTCCTGTAAGACGGCACCGTTATGGTCGGTCTATGTCATTCCAGGTCGGCCTTGTCTGCGTACACCTATTCTTTCAGATTTATATATCCTTTTAGTCATTCTCTCTTCGTTCATTTTCTTTACATGCCCAAACATTCTTTCTTTATTCACTTTCATTCTAGTCACTACACTAACATCCACTCCACATGCCTTTCTTATATTATCATTCCTCACTAAGTCTCTTTCCGCATATCCTACGCAGTGATCTCATTTCCACAGCATTTATTCCAACTTCCAAATTTTTCGTCCATGTCCAAGTTTCACTCCCATAAATCATGGATGGTATCAGGATTGCATTGTGCATCAACTATCGATTTCAGAGATATCTTCTCAGAGGTCTAATTGCACCGCCAACCGTTCTCCCAGCCAATTTCCTTCTTTCAATCTCTTTTCACACCTTGCATATCTTCTAAATAAATTACCTAAATAGACATACTTCCAAGTTCTCGACATTCACTTTCACACAACATTGCTTTCTTCTCTTTCAAAACAGTGGAAATAATATTTAAAAGCTCATTTAATGCAGTATCTGTGATTTTTTTCTAACTTCTATTACAACATGGTGAAAGTGTAGCAATTTTTATTTTCAAAAAAGAAACAAATGCTAGGTCATTAGCAAATAATATCCAGCTTTTTTTAAATATTAACGATGCAGATTATATTTACGTTATATGTATGTACTCATCCTCTCTAAAAATCAGCCCATAAACGAAGAATTGATTTTCAAACAAACAAAAAAAATATTCTACTTGTTCTTCAATATAATCATGTATTCCATGTGTTAAAACTTATCAAAACTCCTTATAAAATGAACTTCAATTAAGTATAACTCCTTATTAGCAACGTTATATATACGATTCTGTTTGCTGGCGGTTTTAAAAATCTCTGTAAATAAATAAAGTTTTCAAAATTCCTTACACTTCATTACAATAATGTATTCCTTGTATTAAAACTTACCAAAACTCCTTATAAAAATTTTCTTTACATGCCCAAACCTTCTTTCTTTATTCACTTTATTCTAGTCACTACACTAACATTCACTTCACATTCCTTTCTTATATTATCAATTCTCACGTTCTCAATAAGTCTCTTTCCGCATAACCTACGCAGTGATTTCATTTCCACAGCATTTATTCCAACTTCCAAATTTTTCGTCCATGTCCAAGTTTTACTCCCATAAATCATGGATGGTATCAGGATTGCATTGTGCATCAACTGTCGATTTCAGAGATATCTTCTTAGAGGTCTAAGTTCACCGCCAACCCTTCTCCCAGCCAACTTCCTTTTTTCAATCTCTTTTTCACACCTTGCATCTCTTCTAAGTAAATTACCTAAATAGACATACTTCCAAGTTCCTGACATTCACTTTCACACAACATTGCGTTCTTAGATATTCTCTTTCAAAACAGTGGAAATAATTAAAAATCTCATTTAATGCAGTATCTGTGATTTTTTTTCTAACTTCTATTACAACATGGTGGAAGCGTAGCAATTTTTATTTTCAATAAAGATACAAATGCTAGGTCATTAGCAAATAATATCCAGCTTTTTATACATATTAACGATGCAGATTATATTTACGTTATATGTATGTAGTCATCCTCTCTAAAAATCAGCCTATAAACGAAGAATTAATTTTCAAACAAACGAAAAAAAAAATCTTCTTGTTCTTCAATATAATCATGTATTCCTTGTGTTAAAACTTACCTAAACTCCTTATAAAATGAACTTCAATTAAGTACAACTCCGTAATAGCAATGTTATATCTACGATTCTATTTGCTGGCGGTTTTAAAAATCTCTGTAAATAAAGAAAGTTTTCAAAACTCCTTACACTTCAATACAGTAATGTATTCCTTGTATTAAAACTTACCAAAACTCCTTATAAAAATTAACTGCAATGAAAATTATATGACTTATCCAATCAATCTATTTCATACGATATATTTTACATTCGCATTCTATCAATTGCAAAACAATCCATCCACTGACAGTTCTTTCAAATGTCAATTAATAAAAATTCAAAAGTAGAACAAAATGTTATTGTAAAAAGTACTAAAAAGATTACCTACTCTCTGTGTTTTTTTAAATTTCCTAATTTTCCATGAATTTTTCTTAATTTTTTTCTTCTAATACAAACTTCTTCTGATAAGAGCCTACACGGCAATAAAAGAATTAGCGAAATCGGTCCAGCCATTTAGGCGCGATGCGATAACACCGGGAAATAGCTCTCCATTTTTATAGTGTTCTTAAATTTTCTAATTTTCCATGCATTTTTCTTAATTTTTTTCTTCTAAATCAACCTTCTCCCGATAAAAGACTACACGTCAAAAAAGAATTAGCGAAATCGGTCTAGCCGTTTAGGCGTGATGCGATGATATCGGGAAATAAATCTCCATTTTTATAGTTTTCTTAAATTTTCTAATTTCACATGCATTTTTCTTAAATTTTTTGTTCTAAAAGTACACTCTCCTGATAAAAGCCTACATGACCAAAAAAGAATTAGCGAAATCAGTCCAGCCGTTTAGGCGTCATGCGATGATATCGGGAAATAAATCTCCATTTTTATAGTTTTCTTAAATTTTCTAATTTCCTATGCATTTTTCTTAATTTTTTTGTTCTAAAAGGACACTCTCCTGATAAAAGCCTACACGACAAAAAAAGAATTAGCGAAATCGGTCCAGCCGTTTAGGCGCCATCCGATGACAACGCGAAATAGCTCTCCATTTTTATATATAAGACTAGCTGACCCGTCGAACTTCGTATCGAAATAAATAATACGGGTACTCTAGGTTTTATGTAACAGAGCTCAAATTCGTTTTTTATATTTATTCAACACGAATGACTATTTACTGGCATTAGCAAAACTTGCATACCATGCTGCATTCATTGGGTCTGAGTTTGTTTTTACATTAAAAATTTATAACCTAATGTAAATATGTGGGAAGAGGTCATCATTGCGCAAGATCGAGTGCAATGGAGAGCTCTTATTGCCTCACTTTGCTCCTGATTGGAGTTCAAAGGGAGTTTTAATTTTGATTGATTTGATGTTAATACCTATGTAGGTTGAGTGTGTTGTTGGCGCTTAGCTGATTGTTTTTGTTTGTTTGTGTACCTTTCTGTTGTGCACCGTTTGCTCGTCTTTGTGTCTCGTTAATGTTAGGTCTACTTGCACAAAACTACAGTAAATAGTTACTCATAATAATACACCAAATACTCTAATACTCGGAATAAAAACTAATGCGCAGTATAAATAGTTAGTATCACCTCAGCACGGGCTTTTGTCTAGTGGGGTGATAAATTCCATTATGTTAATCTAAATTTATATTTATGTACATATTAATGTATTATATTAATATATTGGGAAATAAAAAAATGTAAAAAAAAAAGAATTTAGGTATGTCATTATATTCGATATTTTAATAGTTATTTTGTTCAGTTAAAATAATATTGATTGATTAATCAAAGTACGATATGGAACAGCTCCGTACCGATTCAAAATACGCATTGAGGTGTCAATACTTTTTTTACCCATCACGCTGATTCCCGAAGGGGGTAGGCAGAGAGTATATGGACTTCCATTCTTTCCAAACCAAACTCATTCGCTTCCTCCAAACGCATAACATTCCGCATACATGCTCTTATATTCCTTTTGCTCCTGACTTGGCCCATATGTCATTTCAGGTCGGCCCTTTAGTCATTCTCTCTTCGTTCATTTTCTTTACATGCCCAAACCTTCTTTCTTTATTCACTTTATTCTAGTCACTACACTAACATTCACTTCACATTCCTTTCTTATATTATCAATTCTCACGTTCTCAATAAGTCTCTTTCCGCATAACCTACGCAGTGATTTCATTTCCACAGCATTTATTCCAACTTCCAAATTTTTCGTCCATGTCCAAGTTTTACTCCCATAAATCATGGATGGTATCAGGATTGCATTGTGCATCAACTGTCGATTTCAGAGATATCTTCTTAGAGGTCTAAGTTCACCGCCAACCCTTCTCCCAGCCAACTTCCTTTTTTCAATCTCTTTTTCACACCTTGCATCTCTTCTAAGTAAATTACCTAAATAGACATACTTCCAAGTTCCTGACATTCACTTTCACACAACATTGCGTTCTTAGATATTCTCTTTCAAAACAGTGGAAATAATTAAAAATCTCATTTAATGCAGTATCTGTGATTTTTTTTCTAACTTCTATTACAACATGGTGGAAGCGTAGCAATTTTTATTTTCAATAAAGATACAAATGCTAGGTCATTAGCAAATAATATCCAGCTTTTTATACATATTAACGATGCAGATTATATTTACGTTATATGTATGTAGTCATCCTCTCTAAAAATCAGCCTATAAACGAAGAATTAATTTTCAAACAAACGAAAAAAAAAATCTTCTTGTTCTTCAATATAATCATGTATTCCTTGTGTTAAAACTTACCTAAACTCCTTATAAAATGAACTTCAATTAAGTACAACTCCGTAATAGCAATGTTATATCTACGATTCTATTTGCTGGCGGTTTTAAAAATCTCTGTAAATAAAGAAAGTTTTCAAAACTCCTTACACTTCAATACAGTAATGTATTCCTTGTATTAAAACTTACCAAAACTCCTTATAAAAATTAACTGCAATGAAAATTATATGACTTATCCAATCAATCTATTTCATACGACATATTTTACATTCGCATTGTATCAATTGCAACAACAATCAAACCACTGACAGTTCTTTCAAATGTCAATTAATTAAAATTCAAAAGTAGAACAAAATTATATTGTAAAAAGTACTATAAAGATTGCCTACTTAGAGTTTCTTTAATTTTCTAATTATCCACGCAATTTCCATATTTTTTTTTCCCATACAAACTTCTTCTGATAAAAGCCTACATGACCAAAAAATAATTAGCGAAATCGGTCCAGCCGTTTAGGTGCGATGCGATGACATCGGGAAATAGCTCTCCATTTTTATAGTGTTCTTAAATTTTATAATTTTCCATGCATTTTTATTAATTTTTTTCTTCTAAATCAACCTTTTCCCGATAAAAGCCTACACGACAAAGAAAGAATTTGCGAAATCGGTCCAGCCGTTTAGGCGTGATGGGATGATATAGGGAAATAAATCTCCATTTTTATAGTGTTCTTAAATTTTCTAATTTTCCATGCATTTTTCTTAATTTTTTTCTTCTAAATCAACCTTCTCCCGATAAAAGACTACACGTCAAAAAAGAATTAGCGAAATCGGTCTAGCCGTTTAGGCGTGATGCGATGATATCGGGAAATAAATCTCCATTTTTATAGTTTTCTTAAATTTTCTAATTTCACATGCATTTTTCTTAAATTTTTTGTTCTAAAAGTACACTCTCCTGATAAAAGCCTACATGACCAAAAAAGAATTAGCGAAATCAGTCCAGCCGTTTAGGCGTCATGCGATGATATCGGGAAATAAATCTCCATTTTTATAGTTTTCTTAAATTTTCTAATTTCCTATGCATTTTTCTTAATTTTTTTGTTCTAAAAGGACACTCTCCTGATAAAAGCCTACACGACAAAAAAAGAATTAGCGAAATCGGTCCAGCCGTTTAGGCGCCATCCGATGACAACGCGAAATAGCTCTCCATTTTTATATATAAGACTAGCTGACCCGTCGAACTTCGTATCGAAATAAATAATACGGGTACTCTAGGTTTTATGTAACAGAGCTCAAATTCGTTTTTTATATTTATTCAACACGAATGACTATTTACTGGCATTAGCAAAACTTGCATACCATGCTGCATTCATTGGGTCTGAGTTTGTTTTTACATTAAAAATTTATAACCTAATGTAAATATGTGGGAAGAGGTCATCATTGCGCAAGATCGAGTGCAATGGAGAGCTCTTATTGCCTCACTTTGCTCCTGATTGGAGTTCAAAGGGAGTTTTAATTTTGATTGATTTGATGTTAATACCTATGTAGGTTGAGTGTGTTGTTGGCGCTTAGCTGATTGTTTTTGTTTGTTTGTGTACCTTTCTGTTGTGCACCGTTTGCTCGTCTTTGTGTCTCGTTAATGTTAGGTCTACTTGCACAAAACTACAGTAAATAGTTACTCATAATAATACACCAAATACTCTAATACTCGGAATAAAAACTAATGCGCAGTATAAATAGTTAGTATCACCTCAGCACGGGCTTTTGTCTAGTGGGGTGATAAATTCCATTATGTTAATCTAAATTTATATTTATGTACATATTAATGTATTATATTAATATATTGGGAAATAAAAAAATGTAAAAAAAAAAAGAATTTAGGTATGTCATTATATTCGATATTTTAATAGTTATTTTGTTCAGTTAAAATAATATTGATTGATTAATCAAAGTACGATATGGAACATCTCCGTACCGATTCAAAATACGCATTGAGGTGTCAATACTTTTTTTACCCATCACGCTGATTCCCGAAGGGGGTAGGCAGAGAGTATATGGACTTCCATTCTTTCCAAACCAAACTCATTCGCTTCCTCCAAACGCATAACATTCCGCATACATGCTCTTATATTCCTTTTGCTCCTGACTTGGCCCATATGTCATTTCAGGTCGGCCCTTTAGTCATTCTCTCTTCGTTCATTTTCTTTACATGCCCAAACCTTCTTTCTTTATTCACTTTATTCTAGTCACTACACTAACATTCAATTCACATTCCTTTCTTATATTATCAATTCTCACGTTCTCAATAAGTCTCTTTCCGCATAACCTACGCAGTGATTTCATTTCCACAGCATTTATTCCAACTTCCAAATTTTTCGTCCATGTCCAAGTTTTACTCCCATAAATCATGGATGGTATCAGGATTGCATTGTGCATCAACTGTCGATTTCAGAGATATCTTCTTAGAGGTCTAAGTTCACCGCCAACCCTTCTCCCAGCCAACTTCCTTTTTTCAATCTCTTTTTCACACCTTGCATCTCTTCTAAGTAAATTACCTAAATAGACATACTTCCAAGTTCCTGACATTCACTTTTACACAACATTGCGTTCTTAGATATTCTCTTTCAAAACAGTGGAAATAATTAAAAATCTCATTTAATGCAGTATCTGTGATTTTTTTTCTAACTTCTATTACAACATGGTGGAAGCGTAGCAATTTTTATTTTCAATAAAGATACAAATGCTAGGTCATTAGCAAATAATATCCAGCTTTTTATACATATTAACGATGCAGATTATATTTACGTTATATGTATGTAGTCATCCTCTCTAAAAATCAGCCTATAAACGAAGAATTAATTTTCAAACAAACGAAAAAAAAAATCTTCTTGTTCTTCAATATAATCATGTATTCCTTGTGTTAAAACTTACCTAAACTCCTTATAAAATGAACTTCAATTAAGTACAACTCCGTAATAGCAATGTTATATCTACGATTCTATTTGCTGGCGGTTTTAAAAATCTCTGTAAATAAAGAAAGTTTTCAAAACTCCTTACACTTCAATACAGTAATGTATTCCTTGTATTAAAACTTACCAAAACTCCTTATAAAAATTAACTGCAATGAAAATTATATGACTTATCCAATCAATCTATTTCATACGATATATTTTACATTCGCATTCTATCAATTGCAAAACAATCCATCCACTGACAGTTCTTTCAAATGTCAATTAATAAAAATTCAAAAGTAGAACAAAATGTTATTGTAAAAAGTACTAAAAAGATTACCTACTCTCTGTGTTTTTTTAAATTTCCTAATTTTCCATGAATTTTTCTTAATTTTTTTCTTCTAATACAAACTTCTTCTGATAAGAGCCTACACGGCAATAAAAGAATTAGCGAAATCGGTCCAGCCATTTAGGCGCGATGCGATAACACCGGGAAATAGCTCTCCATTTTTATAGTGTTCTTAAATTTTCTAATTTTCCATGCATTTTTCTTAATTTTTTTCTTCTAAATCAACCTTCTCCCGATAAAAGACTACACGTCAAAAAAGAATTAGCGAAATCGGTCTAGCCGTTTAGGCGTGATGCGATGATATCGGGAAATAAATCTCCATTTTTATAGTTTTCTTAAATTTTCTAATTTCACATGCATTTTTCTTAAATTTTTTGTTCTAAAAGTACACTCTCCTGATAAAAGCCTACATGACCAAAAAAGAATTAGCGAAATCAGTCCAGCCGTTTAGGCGTCATGCGATGATATCGGGAAATAAATCTCCATTTTTATAGTTTTCTTAAATTTTCTAATTTCCTATGCATTTTTCTTAATTTTTTTGTTCTAAAAGGACACTCTCCTGATAAAAGCCTACACGACAAAAAAAGAATTAGCGAAATCGGTCCAGCCGTTTAGGCGCCATCCGATGACAACGCGAAATAGCTCTCCATTTTTATATATAAGACTAGCTGACCCGTCGAACTTCGTATCGAAATAAATAATACGGGTACTCTAGGTTTTATGTAACAGAGCTCAAATTCGTTTTTTATAGTTATTCAACACGAATGACTATTTACTGGCATTAGCAAAACTTGCATACCATGCTGCATTCATTGGGTCTGAGTTTGTTTTTACATTAAAAATTTATAACCTAATGTAAATATGTGGGAAGAGGTCATCATTGCGCAAGATCGAGTGCAATGGAGAGCTCTTATTGCCTCACTTTGCTCCTGATTGGAGTTCAAAGGGAGTTTTAATTTTGATTGATTTGATGTTAATACCTATGTAGGTTGAGTGTGTTGTTGGCGCTTAGCTGATTGTTTTTGTTTGTTTGTGTACCTTTCTGTTGTGCACCGTTTGCTCGTCTTTGTGTCTCGTTAATGTTAGGTCTACTTGCACAAAACTACAGTAAATAGTTACTCATAATAATACACCAAATACTCTAATACTCGGAATAAAAACTAATGCGCAGTATAAATAGTTAGTATCACCTCAGCACGGGCTTTTGTCTAGTGGGGTGATAAATTCCATTATGTTAATCTAAATTTATATTTATGTACATATTAATGTATTATATTAATATATTGGGAAATAAAAAAATGTAAAAAAAAAAAGAATTTAGGTATGTCATTATATTCGATATTTTAATAGTTATTTTGTTCAGTTAAAATAATATTGATTGATTAATCAAAGTACGATATGGAACATCTCCGTACCGATTCAAAATACGCATTGAGGTGTCAATACTTTTTTTACCCATCACGCTGATTCCCGAAGGGGGTAGGCAGAGAGTATATGGACTTCCATTCTTTCCAAACCAAACTCATTCGCTTCCTCCAAACGCATAACATTCCGCATACATGCTCTTATATTCCTTTTGCTCCTGACTTGGCCCATATGTCATTTCAGGTCGGCCCTTTAGTCATTCTCTCTTCGTTCATTTTCTTTACATGCCCAAACCTTCTTTCTTTATTCACTTTATTCTAGTCACTACACTAACATTCAATTCACATTCCTTTCTTATATTATCAATTCTCACGTTCTCAATAAGTCTCTTTCCGCATAACCTACGCAGTGATTTCATTTCCACAGCATTTATTCCAACTTCCAAATTTTTCGTCCATGTCCAAGTTTTACTCCCATAAATCATGGATGGTATCAGGATTGCATTGTGCATCAACTGTCGATTTCAGAGATATCTTCTTAGAGGTCTAAGTTCACCGCCAACCCTTCTCCCAGCCAACTTCCTTTTTTCAATCTCTTTTTCACACCTTGCATCTCTTCTAAGTAAATTACCTAAATAGACATACTTCCAAGTTCCTGACATTCACTTTCACACAACATTGCGTTCTTAGATATTCTCTTTCAAAACAGTGGAAATAATTAAAAATCTCATTTAATGCAGTATCTGTGATTTTTTTTCTAACTTCTATTACAACATGGTGGAAGCGTAGCAATTTTTATTTTCAATAAAGATACAAATGCTAGGTCATTAGCAAATAATATCCAGCTTTTTATACATATTAACGATGCAGATTATATTTACGTTATATGTATGTAGTCATCCTCTCTAAAAATCAGCCTATAAACGAAGAATTAATTTTCAAACAAACGAAAAAAAAAATCTTCTTGTTCTTCAATATAATCATGTATTCCTTGTGTTAAAACTTACCTAAACTCCTTATAAAATGAACTTCAATTAAGTACAACTCCGTAATAGCAATGTTATATCTACGATTCTATTTGCTGGCGGTTTTAAAAATCTCTGTAAATAAAGAAAGTTTTCAAAACTCCTTACACTTCAATACAGTAATGTATTCCTTGTATTAAAACTTACCAAAACTCCTTATAAAAATTAACTGCAATGAAAATTATATGACTTATCCAATCAATCTATTTCATACGATATATTTTACATTCGCATTCTATCAATTGCAAAACAATCCATCCACTGACAGTTCTTTCAAATGTCAATTAATAAAAATTCAAAAGTAGAACAAAATGTTATTGTAAAAAGTACTAAAAAGATTACCTACTCTCTGTGTTTTTTTAAATTTCCTAATTTTCCATGAATTTTTCTTAATTTTTTTCTTCTAATACAAACTTCTTCTGATAAGAGCCTACACGGCAATAAAAGAATTAGCGAAATCGGTCCAGCCATTTAGGCGCGATGCGATAACACCGGGAAATAGCTCTCCATTTTTATAGTGTTCTTAAATTTTCTAATTTTCCATGCATTTTTCTTAATTTTTTTCTTCTAAATCAACCTTCTCCCGATAAAAGACTACACGTCAAAAAAGAATTAGCGAAATCGGTCTAGCCGTTTAGGCGTGATGCGATGATATCGGGAAATAAATCTCCATTTTTATAGTTTTCTTAAATTTTCTAATTTCACATGCATTTTTCTTAAATTTTTTGTTCTAAAAGTACACTCTCCTGATAAAAGCCTACATGACCAAAAAAGAATTAGCGAAATCAGTCCAGCCGTTTAGGCGTCATGCGATGATATCGGGAAATAAATCTCCATTTTTATAGTTTTCTTAAATTTTCTAATTTCCTATGCATTTTTCTTAATTTTTTTGTTCTAAAAGGACACTCTCCTGATAAAAGCCTACACGACAAAAAAAGAATTAGCGAAATCGGTCCAGCCGTTTAGGCGCCATCCGATGACAACGCGAAATAGCTCTCCATTTTTATATATAAGACTAGCTGACCCGTCGAACTTCGTATCGAAATAAATAATACGGGTACTCTAGGTTTTATGTAACAGAGCTCAAATTCGTTTTTTATAGTTATTCAACACGAATGACTATTTACTGGCATTAGCAAAACTTGCATACCATGCTGCATTCATTGGGTCTGAGTTTGTTTTTACATTAAAAATTTATAACCTAATGTAAATATGTGGGAAGAGGTCATCATTGCGCAAGATCGAGTGCAATGGAGAGCTCTTATTGCCTCACTTTGCTCCTGATTGGAGTTCAAAGGGAGTTTTAATTTTGATTGATTTGATGTTAATACCTATGTAGGTTGAGTGTGTTGTTGGCGCTTAGCTGATTGTTTTTGTTTGTTTGTGTACCTTTCTGTTGTGCACCGTTTGCTCGTCTTTGTGTCTCGTTAATGTTAGGTCTACTTGCACAAAACTACAGTAAATAGTTACTCATAATAATACACCAAATACTCTAATACTCGGAATAAAAACTAATGCGCAGTATAAATAGTTAGTATCACCTCAGCACGGGCTTTTGTCTAGTGGGGTGATAAATTCCATTATGTTAATCTAAATTTATATTTATGTACATATTAATGTATTATATTAATATATTGGGAAATAAAAAAATGTAAAAAAAAAAAGAATTTAGGTATGTCATTATATTCGATATTTTAATAGTTATTTTGTTCAGTTAAAATAATATTGATTGATTAATCAAAGTACGATATGGAACAGCTCCGTACCGATTCAAAATACGCATTGAGGTGTCAATACTTTTTTTACCCATCACGCTGATTCCCGAAGGGGGTAGGCAGAGAGTATATGGACTTCCATTCTTTCCAAACCAAACTCATTCGCTTCCTCCAAACGCATAACATTCCGCATACATGCTCTTATATTCCTTTTGCTCCTGACTTGGCCCATATGTCATTTCAGGTCGGCCTGAAAATGAACGAAGAGAGAATGACTAAAGAGTCATTCTCTCTTCGTTCATTTTCTTTACATGCCCAAACCTTCTTTCTTTATTCACTTTATTCTAGTCACTACACTAACATTCACTTCACATTCCTTTCTTATATTATCAATTCTCACGTTCTCAATAAGTCTCTTTCCGCATAACCTACGCAGTGATTTCATTTCCACAGCATTTATTCCAACTTCCAAATTTTTCGTCCATGTCCAAGTTTTACTCCCATAAATCATGGATGGTATCAGGATTGCATTGTGCATCAACTGTCGATTTCAGAGATATCTTCTTAGAGGTCTAAGTTCACCGCCAACCCTTCTCCCAGCCAACTTCCTTTTTTCAATCTCTTTTTCACACCTTGCATCTCTTCTAAGTAAATTACCTAAATAGACATACTTCCAAGTTCCTGACATTCACTTTCACACAACATTGCGTTCTTAGATATTCTCTTTCAAAACAGTGGAAATAATTAAAAATCTCATTTAATGCAGTATCTGTGATTTTTTTTCTAACTTCTATTACAACATGGTGGAAGCGTAGCAATTTTTATTTTCAATAAAGATACAAATGCTAGGTCATTAGCAAATAATATCCAGCTTTTTATACATATTAACGATGCAGATTATATTTACGTTATATGTATGTAGTCATCCTCTCTAAAAATCAGCCTATAAACGAAGAATTAATTTTCAAACAAACGAAAAAAAAAATCTTCTTGTTCTTCAATATAATCATGTATTCCTTGTGTTAAAACTTACCTAAACTCCTTATAAAATGAACTTCAATTAAGTACAACTCCGTAATAGCAATGTTATATCTACGATTCTATTTGCTGGCGGTTTTAAAAATCTCTGTAAATAAAGAAAGTTTTCAAAACTCCTTACACTTCAATACAGTAATGTATTCCTTGTATTAAAACTTACCAAAACTCCTTATAAAAATTAACTGCAATGAAAATTATATGACTTATCCAATCAATCTATTTCATACGATATATTTTACATTCGCATTCTATCAATTGCAAAACAATCCATCCACTGACAGTTCTTTCAAATGTCAATTAATAAAAATTCAAAAGTAGAACAAAATGTTATTGTAAAAAGTACTAAAAAGATTACCTACTCTCTGTGTTTTTTTAAATTTCCTAATTTTCCATGAATTTTTCTTAATTTTTTTCTTCTAATACAAACTTCTTCTGATAAGAGCCTACACGGCAATAAAAGAATTAGCGAAATCGGTCCAGCCATTTAGGCGCGATGCGATAACACCGGGAAATAGCTCTCCATTTTTATAGTGTTCTTAAATTTTCTAATTTTCCATGCATTTTTCTTAATTTTTTTCTTCTAAATCAACCTTCTCCCGATAAAAGACTACACGTCAAAAAAGAATTAGCGAAATCGGTCTAGCCGTTTAGGCGTGATGCGATGATATCGGGAAATAAATCTCCATTTTTATAGTTTTCTTAAATTTTCTAATTTCACATGCATTTTTCTTAAATTTTTTGTTCTAAAAGTACACTCTCCTGATAAAAGCCTACATGACCAAAAAAGAATTAGCGAAATCAGTCCAGCCGTTTAGGCGTCATGCGATGATATCGGGAAATAAATCTCCATTTTTATAGTTTTCTTAAATTTTCTAATTTCCTATGCATTTTTCTTAATTTTTTTGTTCTAAAAGGACACTCTCCTGATAAAAGCCTACACGACAAAAAAAGAATTAGCGAAATCGGTCCAGCCGTTTAGGCGCCATCCGATGACAACGCGAAATAGCTCTCCATTTTTATATATAAGACTAGCTGACCCGTCGAACTTCGTATCGAAATAAATAATACGGGTACTCTAGGTTTTATGTAACAGAGCTCAAATTCGTTTTTTATAGTTATTCAACACGAATGACTATTTACTGGCATTAGCAAAACTTGCATACCATGCTGCATTCATTGGGTCTGAGTTTGTTTTTACATTAAAAATTTATAACCTAATGTAAATATGTGGGAAGAGGTCATCATTGCGCAAGATCGAGTGCAATGGAGAGCTCTTATTGCCTCACTTTGCTCCTGATTGGAGTTCAAAGGGAGTTTTAATTTTGATTGATTTGATGTTAATACCTATGTAGGTTGAGTGTGTTGTTGGCGCTTAGCTGATTGTTTTTGTTTGTTTGTGTACCTTTCTGTTGTGCACCGTTTGCTCGTCTTTGTGTCTCGTTAATGTTAGGTCTACTTGCACAAAACTACAGTAAATAGTTACTCATAATAATACACCAAATACTCTAATACTCGGAATAAAAACTAATGCGCAGTATAAATAGTTAGTATCACCTCAGCACGGGCTTTTGTCTAGTGGGGTGATAAATTCCATTATGTTAATCTAAATTTATATTTATGTACATATTAATGTATTATATTAATATATTGGGAAATAAAAAAATGTAAAAAAAAAAAGAATTTAGGTATGTCATTATATTCGATATTTTAATAGTTATTTTGTTCAGTTAAAATAATATTGATTGATTAATCAAAGTACGATATGGAACATCTCCGTACCGATTCAAAATACGCATTGAGGTGTCAATACTTTTTTTACCCATCACGCTGATTCCCGAAGGGGGTAGGCAGAGAGTATATGGACTTCCATTCTTTCCAAACCAAACTCATTCGCTTCCTCCAAACGCATAACATTCCGCATACATGCTCTTATATTCCTTTTGCTCCTGACTTGGCCCATATGTCATTTCAGGTCGGCCCTTTAGTCATTCTCTCTTCGTTCATTTTCTTTACATGCCCAAACCTTCTTTCTTTATTCACTTTATTCTAGTCACTACACTAACATTCAATTCACATTCCTTTCTTATATTATCAATTCTCACGTTCTCAATAAGTCTCTTTCCGCATAACCTACGCAGTGATTTCATTTCCACAGCATTTATTCCAACTTCCAAATTTTTCGTCCATGTCCAAGTTTTACTCCCATAAATCATGGATGGTATCAGGATTGCATTGTGCATCAACTGTCGATTTCAGAGATATCTTCTTAGAGGTCTAAGTTCACCGCCAACCCTTCTCCCAGCCAACTTCCTTTTTTCAATCTCTTTTTCACACCTTGCATCTCTTCTAAGTAAATTACCTAAATAGACATACTTCCAAGTTCCTGACATTCACTTTCACACAACATTGCGTTCTTAGATATTCTCTTTCAAAACAGTGGAAATAATTAAAAATCTCATTTAATGCAGTATCTGTGATTTTTTTTCTAACTTCTATTACAACATGGTGGAAGCGTAGCAATTTTTATTTTCAATAAAGATACAAATGCTAGGTCATTAGCAAATAATATCCAGCTTTTTATACATATTAACGATGCAGATTATATTTACGTTATATGTATGTAGTCATCCTCTCTAAAAATCAGCCTATAAACGAAGAATTAATTTTCAAACAAACGAAAAAAAAAATCTTCTTGTTCTTCAATATAATCATGTATTCCTTGTGTTAAAACTTACCTAAACTCCTTATAAAATGAACTTCAATTAAGTACAACTCCGTAATAGCAATGTTATATCTACGATTCTATTTGCTGGCGGTTTTAAAAATCTCTGTAAATAAAGAAAGTTTTCAAAACTCCTTACACTTCAATACAGTAATGTATTCCTTGTATTAAAACTTACCAAAACTCCTTATAAAAATTAACTGCAATGAAAATTATATGACTTATCCAATCAATCTATTTCATACGATATATTTTACATTCGCATTCTATCAATTGCAAAACAATCCATCCACTGACAGTTCTTTCAAATGTCAATTAATAAAAATTCAAAAGTAGAACAAAATGTTATTGTAAAAAGTACTAAAAAGATTACCTACTCTCTGTGTTTTTTTAAATTTCCTAATTTTCCATGAATTTTTCTTAATTTTTTTCTTCTAATACAAACTTCTTCTGATAAGAGCCTACACGGCAATAAAAGAATTAGCGAAATCGGTCCAGCCATTTAGGCGCGATGCGATAACACCGGGAAATAGCTCTCCATTTTTATAGTGTTCTTAAATTTTCTAATTTTCCATGCATTTTTCTTAATTTTTTTCTTCTAAATCAACCTTCTCCCGATAAAAGACTACACGTCAAAAAAGAATTAGCGAAATCGGTCTAGCCGTTTAGGCGTGATGCGATGATATCGGGAAATAAATCTCCATTTTTATAGTTTTCTTAAATTTTCTAATTTCACATGCATTTTTCTTAAATTTTTTGTTCTAAAAGTACACTCTCCTGATAAAAGCCTACATGACCAAAAAAGAATTAGCGAAATCAGTCCAGCCGTTTAGGCGTCATGCGATGATATCGGGAAATAAATCTCCATTTTTATAGTTTTCTTAAATTTTCTAATTTCCTATGCATTTTTCTTAATTTTTTTGTTCTAAAAGGACACTCTCCTGATAAAAGCCTACACGACAAAAAAAGAATTAGCGAAATCGGTCCAGCCGTTTAGGCGCCATCCGATGACAACGCGAAATAGCTCTCCATTTTTATATATAAGACTAGCTGACCCGTCGAACTTCGTATCGAAATAAATAATACGGGTACTCTAGGTTTTATGTAACAGAGCTCAAATTCGTTTTTTATAGTTATTCAACACGAATGACTATTTACTGGCATTAGCAAAACTTGCATACCATGCTGCATTCATTGGGTCTGAGTTTGTTTTTACATTAAAAATTTATAACCTAATGTAAATATGTGGGAAGAGGTCATCATTGCGCAAGATCGAGTGCAATGGAGAGCTCTTATTGCCTCACTTTGCTCCTGATTGGAGTTCAAAGGGAGTTTTAATTTTGATTGATTTGATGTTAATACCTATGTAGGTTGAGTGTGTTGTTGGCGCTTAGCTGATTGTTTTTGTTTGTTTGTGTACCTTTCTGTTGTGCACCGTTTGCTCGTCTTTGTGTCTCGTTAATGTTAGGTCTACTTGCACAAAACTACAGTAAATAGTTACTCATAATAATACACCAAATACTCTAATACTCGGAATAAAAACTAATGCGCAGTATAAATAGTTAGTATCACCTCAGCACGGGCTTTTGTCTAGTGGGGTGATAAATTCCATTATGTTAATCTAAATTTATATTTATGTACATATTAATGTATTATATTAATATATTGGGAAATAAAAAAATGTAAAAAAAAAAAGAATTTAGGTATGTCATTATATTCGATATTTTAATAGTTATTTTGTTCAGTTAAAATAATATTGATTGATTAATCAAAGTACGATATGGAACATCTCCGTACCGATTCAAAATACGCATTGAGGTGTCAATACTTTTTTTACCCATCACGCTGATTCCCGAAGGGGGTAGGCAGAGAGTATATGGACTTCCATTCTTTCCAAACCAAACTCATTCGCTTCCTCCAAACGCATAACATTCCGCATACATGCTCTTATATTCCTTTTGCTCCTGACTTGGCCCATATGTCATTTCAGGTCGGCCCTTTAGTCATTCTCTCTTCGTTCATTTTCTTTACATGCCCAAACCTTCTTTCTTTATTCACTTTATTCTAGTCACTACACTAACATTCACTTCACATTCCTTTCTTATATTATCAATTCTCACGTTCTCAATAAGTCTCTTTCCGCATAACCTACGCAGTGATTTCATTTCCACAGCATTTATTCCAACTTCCAAATTTTTCGTCCATGTCCAAGTTTTACTCCCATAAATCATGGATGGTATCAGGATTGCATTGTGCATCAACTGTCGATTTCAGAGATATCTTCTTAGAGGTCTAAGTTCACCGCCAACCCTTCTCCCAGCCAACTTCCTTTTTTCAATCTCTTTTTCACACCTTGCATCTCTTCTAAGTAAATTACCTAAATAGACATACTTCCAAGTTCCTGACATTCACTTTCACACAACATTGCGTTCTTAGATATTCTCTTTCAAAACAGTGGAAATAATTAAAAATCTCATTTAATGCAGTATCTGTGATTTTTTTTCTAACTTCTATTACAACATGGTGGAAGCGTAGCAATTTTTATTTTCAATAAAGATACAAATGCTAGGTCATTAGCAAATAATATCCAGCTTTTTATACATATTAACGATGCAGATTATATTTACGTTATATGTATGTAGTCATCCTCTCTAAAAATCAGCCTATAAACGAAGAATTAATTTTCAAACAAACGAAAAAAAAAATCTTCTTGTTCTTCAATATAATCATGTATTCCTTGTGTTAAAACTTACCTAAACTCCTTATAAAATGAACTTCAATTAAGTACAACTCCGTAATAGCAATGTTATATCTACGATTCTATTTGCTGGCGGTTTTAAAAATCTCTGTAAATAAAGAAAGTTTTCAAAACTCCTTACACTTCAATACAGTAATGTATTCCTTGTATTAAAACTTACCAAAACTCCTTATAAAAATTAACTGCAATGAATAATATATGTTATTTATCTTATCCAATCAATCTATTTCATACGACATATTTTACATTCGCATTGTATCAATTGCAACAACAATCAAACCACTGACAGTTCTTTCAAATGTCAATTAATTAAAATTCAAAAGTAGAACAAAATTATATTGTAAAAAGTACTATAAAGATTGCCTACTTAGAGTTTCTTTAATTTTCTAATTATCCACGCAATTTCCATATTTTTTTTTCCCATACAAACTTCTTCTGATAAAAGCCTACATGACCAAAAAATAATTAGCGAAATCGGTCCAGCCGTTTAGGTGCGATGCGATGACATCGGGAAATAGCTCTCCATTTTTATAGTGTTCTTAAATTTTATAATTTTCCATGCATTTTTATTAATTTTTTTCTTCTAAATCAACCTTTTCCCGATAAAAGCCTACACGACAAAGAAAGAATTTGCGAAATCGGTCCAGCCGTTTAGGCGTGATGGGATGATATAGGGAAATAAATCTCCATTTTTATAGTGTTCTTAAATTTTCTAATTTTCCACGCATTTTTTTAATTTTTTTCTTCTAAATCAACCTTCTCCCGATAAAAACCTACACGACAAAAAAGAATTAGCGAAATCGGTCCAGCCGTTTTGGCATAATGCAATGATATCGGGAAATAAATCTCCATTTTTATAGTTTTCTTAAATTTTCTAATTTCCTATGCATTTTTCTTAATTTTTTTGTTCTAAAAGGACACTCTCCTGATAAAAGCCTACACGACAAAAAAAGAATTAGCGAAATCGGTCCAGCCGTTTAGGCGCCATCCGATGACAACGCGAAATAGCTCTCCATTTTTATATATAAGATTATAGTTTAAAATCATAAAATTGAATTTTTATCCCGAAGCCAATCCTTAGCTTCGGTCGTCTGAATTTTAAAAAGTTCATCCAGTGCTCCATCGAACCTATGTATTGGGCACTCGGTGATTATGTGGTTGAATGTTTGGACAGGGGCGCCGCATTCGCAGCGGGGTTCAGCTATATAGCCCCATTTGTGGAGTTCTGAAGCGCTTTTGGAGCAGCCTGTTCTTACACGATTAAGTGTCGTCCATTGCTTTAGCTCCAGCTGGAACCCACAGACCTCCTTAGACGGATCTTCAACAAGGTGTTTGTTTTTCACGTCTGCGTTCCGCCACTCCTCAGTCCATGTCTTTCCGTAGAATAGACGTCACCTCCATACTCTCAACCCTTGTATTTGCCACGGCTCGTTCAATCGGTTGGAGAGACGTGAGTACAGACTTCGCAGTCTCAGATTGGGTGAAGTTCGTGAGAAGAATCAGAAAACCATTAAAGAAGAGATCGTTTATTCACTAATCACATATTATATACGGTGTTTTAAAGATGATGCGCAGAACATGTTTTCTAAAACCTAATAATTGTTCTAATACAGTGTATACCTTATCATAGTATGACAATTTAATAATCTACTATTTTTGGCACGTTTTCTAGATAGTTTCAAATTATCATTAATCTTTATAAAATCACTTATAACACATTATCACAATATTATAGTCCGTCTTATTACACTTTTAAAATAAATTATTAATTACAAATTTAACTGAATCACTGGCCCACGGTCCGAGGCCGTTGACCCTACTCAATCAGCTGCGAATTCCAACTGCCGAGAAACAAACTGCTCTCCTGCCGGGACCTCAAAGAACAAACCCCCACTCCAGAAATTGGTTCCGTCCCATCTTCTTTCTTCTTCTTCTTCCTCAGCCATCTCTCCACTGTTGGATATAGGCCTCTTCCATTCCTTTCCACTCTCCTCTATTCTGGACTTTTCTTATCCACCCTCTGCCCGCGACTGGGATAATATCATCGGCCCATCTTTTTTGGGGTCGGCCCACTCCTCTTCTTTTATCCCATGGTCTCCATTTCAGGATTCTGGGTGCCCATCGCTTCGTTCCCTGTCTGGCGACATGTCCCGCCCACTGCCCTTTCTGTTTAGCAACAAGGTCCATGATGTCTATGACTTTAGTTCTGCGTCTTATTTCATCGTTTCTTATTTTGTCTTTTAGACTCACGCCTAACATTTGTCTTTCCATGGACCTTTGTGTGCATTTTAATTTATGTACAGTATTGGCAGTGAGCGTAATGGTTTCCAGGCCATAGGTGATTACGTGATTTTTTTTTTCGTCCCATATCGATCATTATTGGTCGATTTTTTTGGCATGCATCTTGAATTTCCTTCCAATGGATTAAATTGGTGAACAACCAATCAACTATCAATTCTTTAGGGCACGCCTTTTCCATGTTCTTTGGACATACTCTACTGTTCACGTGAACAGCGCGTGTTAAACCCGTGATAAACCTGTGTTAAACGCGTGGCTCTATACTAAGCTACCTCGTGATCCTATACTAAGCCATCGCGTGATTTTTCAATTAAAATTATCACGTACTTATCTATTTTAAATAAAAATTGTAAACCAAAACATCAACCCCAAACTCATTACATGGTACGCGGTGGGCTTGATTTGTATGGGGCCGAATTTTTGGTTTGGCGCGTCGTTGAAGAATGGGGCATTGTTTCGTGCGGGTTTGGTTTGCTGCGGATAGATCTCCTCCAGTCTGGCTTGCGGTGTGCGAGGGGCCTTAAAAGGAGAATGTATGTATGAATGTGCACAGAAATATAATTTCAGCTTTGAGCCGTATATTCAAATCCAAATTCAATTCATTTACAGTAAATTTTGTTTCTTTTTATGAAGATTTGAAGATTCACAGTGTTCTGAAATGAAACATTTCTATGAATTTAAGGTGTTGCACACAAAATTTAATTCAAATCTCGAACCCTTTCTTCAACTAACGTAGACATCGTCAAGTGACTAAAACAAAAAAATCTGTATCGTTACTTCGTAAGTAAGTCGGAAGCGTTCCATATTCAAATAAAGTTTTGTGAAAGTGTAATTACTGTATTTCCTTAAATTCATTACTAGGTATATGAACTTTCGCTACGTATATCGATGGGAGCCAATTTAGTAAAAACATACCTACTATTATTGTCAAACGTCACCTGATGTGTTTGATCGAAACAAGTGAATAAAAAAATGGTAAATAAACCTGTGTCAGGCCAATCATGACTCTTGGAATCCAATACAGAGCCGGCAAAAGTTGAGCTAAAACACTGCTGAGAACCGCGGTGGTGAAAACCTTACGTGCTATCATGATATTATACGAAACACCATCATACGTGAGTTCTGCTACACTGAAGACATCATCAGGTGGGACAGGACAAGAAGGTGCTTTTGGTGCGACCACGTTGATAGGATGGACGGAGATAGACTTCCACAAGTAGCGGTCCACAACGAAATCGTCAACCGGGAAGACCAAGATGGAGAGACAGTTGGAGTTTGGTGTCCCAGCAAACCTCTCTTCAACTAAAAATGTAATCAGATCTGTTCAAAGAGTGTAACACTGCAGTAAGGGAACTGTTTCCAGCGTGCATATAAAAACTAATGTCTGCCTTTATTCAAAAACGATTTACTTAAGTGTAGTGCTCTCTTTGTACCTAGTTAAAAAGTCGTTTAAAATTATTACATCTAATTAGGAACATTGTCGCCTTTGTATTCTGAACAACGGTGGGAAGCATTGATTATTATTAACAAAACAAAAGGTTGATTTGGAAACAAAAGGTGTTGATTAACTGCCGCGCATTTTGTTTCAAATATTTTCATTGTTGCGAAAATTTACAATGGAATCTTGTGAAATATTCACCATACATTTTCTATTATAGATTCCACTATGCAACAAAAGCAGAGGTACATTAATGTTTATAATTAGCAACTTAATAAGGTAAAATAATTTCGAAAGACCTTTAAGTACCTACAGTCATCATTAACCCCTCGAATCGAAAATGAAAAGACTTTACATATTATAGTTTACTATGATTGTATAACCAAAAAACGGTTGACGACGTCACGTGGGGAAGGGTCCCTTGTTAACAAAATAATAAAAATTGAAATGTGAATGTGTTGCGTGTAGAATCAATTGAATTGAAGTGTGGTTAGTTTGTAAGGGCGTGATTGTAAGTATGTAAGGCCGTGTGTGAATGTAAAAATAGTAAGTCTTTATATAAAATAATAGAAAAATAATAAATTAAAGCGTAATATTTTTGTTTTGCAAACATCAAATATTTGAAACTGGCACAAATCGTCCCTCAAGGGATGGGATGCCATAAACATAATAATAATAATAGTTTAGTACTACCTCCTTAGCATTTTTATTAAGGGTATTTTATCATAACACGTCTATGAATAATAGGTACATCAGTATAACTGCGCTTATTTAACTGGAAAATTTGTCAACAATTATATCGCGTGGTTTTAGCACACCCGACATTATTTGCATTTAGTGAGGTAAATTAAGTACATACCAACATGGAATTTATGTATCACGAGGAGAGTTGGTAATGTACACAAAAACACATCTCTTGAATAAACGAAGCTTAATCGTTATTTATTCTTAATCATAGTTTAATTAGGATGATACACATATTCATAATATCAACAAATCGTGTAGACATTGCTGCTAGGGAAAGAAAAATAACACTTTGAGACTTCTAAGAATTGTGTAATATCGTTATTTCATATGTTTACCTCTTTTGTTTGATACTTGTATTTACACATAATCATTCGCTCAAATGTTTGAACAAAGCATATCTACGAGAACTTTAGTATTATCCTCACAAAGCTTTGATTAATATAAAAGAGATTATAAAGGAGATTGTTGAACCTATTCATGTTTATTTTATTTGATTTATAAATACAAACACACAAAACATTTAATATCATGAATTTTACGAAAAAAAAAAAGGTACAGACCTATGTTGAGACAAGCCTTCATGATCACAAAAAGAAGGTATCACACAATGAATTAAAAAAAAAGCTTAAGTACTCAAAAATATAAAATAATAATTATTATAAAACCTATAGGTACTAAACATAATCATAAGTTGGATCATTCCTCCAAAATTCTGAGATGTTAGAGGGAATATAATATCTTAATCAATCATTTTTCTTACAAATATAATTGAAAACTGAAGAATAATTTATTTTATATTTTTTTCTTTGATAAAAACAACATATATTTTTATCATTTTCTTTCTTCTTTTTTTCAGTAAACTTTGATCACTTCCACATTCTTAGAGCAATTGGGAAAGGAAGTTTTGGGAAGGTAAGCTTCTTTGAAAATATACAAATAAATAAACAGGACCACTCATTTATTCCCTTTGCTCTTATCTAACTGTGCATGAATATATTTTGAAATATGAAAAAAAAAAGGATTTAATTTTTTTTAAGTAGGTATTTAGTTTTGTTTATTTTTTTTAATCTGTTCACCCGAAATTTCTCCCTGGGGTTGACCGCTCTCAGATTGGACAGTGCCGATTGACTGGAAAAGAGTTCTGCCAACTATATTTACTCTCGCGGGCCGCGGTTTGGCCACATCTGAAATAAACGATCGGCAGCTTACGCTGGAAAACGTAACATTTTAACAAGCGTATTCGTTCGCCCCATCGATCAAGTAATATTTTATTTCCAACAGTGTGTATGTATTTTAATAGGCCACCTGATCCCTCGATGAATTATAATATTTATTTATTTATTTATTTTAACTCTCATCCTTAGGCATCTTTAAAGCACTTGGATTCGTCAATGTTTGTAGATCTTTTTAAAATATTTGGCATAAAAATGATAAAAAAAAAATACAAAAGGAAGCAAAACAAAACAAAATCAAAAGACAGAGCAAAGCAATGAATCAAAAGCAAAACAGAACAAATTCAAAATCAATCGGCGAGGCTGAAAAGGTGTAAAGGGCCCTTTCAGCCTCCTGTCAGCAAATAGGTAATATGGAGGACAGGCAAGAGAAGCAGCCATACCGATTTTCAATAGCCATGCGAGGTGCATTTAAAGAAGATCACCGTTGTAAAATTACATAGACAAAAAAAAATAATAAAAAGACACCATTAATCGCAATAATTTAAGAAATAGTTATCCGAGAATCTGATTCCCTACTGAATGAATAGGCCACCAATACTCAAAAAGTTCAAACTTACTCATTCCATCTTAACACGTCTCTCAGCCTTTGAATTTCGTCAGTATACTGAGAAGGTTTTTGAATGACGAAACTGAATTTTATCAAAAAATGAATTACTGTTTATAGTGCCTACCTTCTATATATATAGGTATTTGTAAATACTACGCACGCTATAATTTATACACGAATCCATCAATTATTAGGCTTATTGCAACAATACAAATACGATAATCCCTTATTGACCCCATTTAGGGGCATAGGAAAGTAACACGAGCCCTCCACCGCGCTCAATCTTGGCGGCTTAAATGACCTCATCCCATATATATCTAAAAAATAAGTTATTAAAACTTTTGTCGTCGGAGTTTCAATTTATTATCAGAATCTTTTATTTGATTAATAAAATGGTTGAGGTTTTCTTTTCGTTGAAAATAAAGTAAAAAAAAATGAATGAAGATACGGTCCAGGGTTTCTTTCTTACTGTAACAATGATGTATGTAATGTAATTTCTTTTCATAAGATACCAGGGACTTACCGCTTTTTATATTCCTTATGCTCACACTAACAGTGTATTGTTTTGCATTGTAAACCATCCAGTAAATATGATTCAGTACCGCCATCGAAAATTGATGATGGACCATGCATTTATCCCAACGTAGGGGCATAGGGAGACAACAAGAGCTTATCATTGCGCTAAAGATCTTGCGCCATCACAGGGAGGATACCAGCTACCTGAATTCCCCTCCTGATGGACTCCAGGCGTCCGAGACATACTCATTGCGCCTATTTTATCAATGAGGGTTTAAGAACTTGAGATGGTCAACCTCAAAGTCCCGATAAGATTTTTCGATTTCCTGCCTCTTACAGGACGCCTTGAAAACGGAAAGAGCATAGGGCTGTTCTCTGCAGGCAACCCCACGGCTTTTGAGAATAAATTTGTGTTTTTATTTTTAAGTTCAAAGAGCGATTTCTAAACTTAAAAACAGCTCGTTGCCACATGAAGAATGTCTTGACTCTTAATTTTTTTTTATGTTGTCTATTTTCTTTTGGATTTGTGTTTTACTTGGACCAATGTTTTAACATGTTAAAGGCATTGACCGTGTTCAGTAAATAAATAATTAACTACAATAAGGTACATACACATACATATATATTTTTTATACCTAGATTTTTTTTTAATTTATAATATATCTTGTACAAAAAAGTAAATACACAAAATCGTGTGAGGGTAGAGAAATTCGGAAACCTATCAATGTTAGTTGGGGGAGGTAAAAGGTTGACAAAAAAACATCATTTTGATGACGAACCCTTATTCTTACCTACTAAATATTAAGGAGGTACGTACATTTTTGTCATTCCCAAAGGATAGGCGGGTAATAATATTGAAATACAATATAGAACAAAGTAATGGAAACAAAAAACATGAATCTGAAATATTCGCTGATTTTAATAAAAACAGTGAATCACGAGTAAGGAAGAGATATATTTTGTTATAGAGAGATTGTGCTTTGAAGCGCGAAATACATTGAATATTTTCGTATGAAATATTATTCGTGATATCCTGACATACTAACATACTTATAATAACATTATTAACTCGAATATAGACGACAATTTATTGCCTCTTTCATGTCTATGCATGGGTTTCTCTATAGAAACCCACATTACTTCTTTGAGGTGACATTTCTTTATGTCAAAGCTTTTCAAAGAATCGACCTTTAAGCCTATTAAATATTTTTGGTGGTAAATGTTACAATAAAAATTCTTATAAATTATGTAGATTTGAGGTGCCTATATTAAACACAAACAGACTATAATAATATGTAATTCATAGAAGAGTATTGACACCTTTTCATCAAGAGAATTATTTTTTTACCAAAATTACGACTAAAAAAATAATAAATTGAAAAAATTAATGCTAACTTTAAGAAAGAATACGATGTTTGCATACCAAAAAACCCAAACATAAAAAATATAAAATTCTTTGTATTTTTGTGAAATCAATAAATATTCCATTTATGAAAAGTTACAACATGGTTATAGCTGGATCCTGCATCCACTGTCGACAATAGATTCTTGCGATATCCCTCCTATAGGTAGTTAAGGACAACTAGGATTCTTAATTATTTTGTTGTAGTTCTAGGGGGCCAGCACGAGGTGTTCGACAAGCATGTTCTATATCTGAATTGATTTGATTTTTTATTTCAGGGTTTATGTAATAGTTTCAAACCCACAAGTTAATTCCAATTAAGTAGTAGGGGCAAGCTGTGTTCCTCTGGAAATTTCCCAATTTTTGATGAACTTTGTTTTTTTTAATATAATATAATCATTATTTCATCAAAATTTTTAGGTAACATTAAGCTCAATTAAACATTTTATTGGATTATATTTTTTATTTCGGCAAAATTGCTTTTTTACGGAATAATAACATTTTTATTAAAACTGCAATTTTGTCCAGAGGAACATGGATAGAATGTTCCTCTGGACATTAGGTTTTGTTCCTCTGGACAATTATAATAAAATCTGTATTCGTTCATTAACAATGAATTTTTGTAACAGAAAAAAACCAAGAACATATACACTTGCATTTAATAAGAAAGTACACAATTTATAGAAAACTTCACAACTTCAAATCTCCACATCATCAATATTTTCCGTTTTTTTTTTTATTTTGCATAGTATGCAATTGATTGATATGCAATGATTGATAATTTTGTGATTGCGTATTTTTCCGCCGCTTTCCTTATACTCAAAGCTAAAACAAATTATTTTTAAACCAAAAATTTTAATAAAAAATACTATGTAATTATATTACAGGCTATATACTATGTAGGTACCTATATTAAATTATTAAGAAAATTTACCACTCAAAATATCACTAACAGCATATTAAGCACATCTTGATCAACTTAGTGACACCTAGTTTTTCCAGTTTTGCTGCGTGACACAGAAATATTAAGAAAACAAAATATTAAGATGATAAAAATACTATGGTTTATTCCTCTGGACGTGTCCAAAGGAACAAGCGAATCAGTGTTCGGAGGAACATGTTAATTTAACAGCATTTCAAATGAACATACTCCGATGTATTATTGAAATCTCTTATATAAATTAAAGTCGGGTTAGTGCGAACACTTATAACTCGAGATTGGCTCAACAGATTCTTCCGATCTGTGATTTATTTGATTCTTCTCCACTCCGGAAAACAGAATAACTAATAAAAAGTTGAAAAATGGATAAGAAATAATATAAAATATGATATTAAAATTTGTATGGAACGAATATGATGCGACGCCATCTTTGAAGTAATCTAACAACAAAATTATTGTCTTCTGCACCTGCACCCTCTCATTCTCGCATACGTAATTGTCCATCCTTACAGTACCCCATTTCACTTACTCCACCGTTTCTGGCGTTTTAGAAATTTTTCATACAAAGTCAACCAAATTGCGCGCATATAATTATATTCTCGCGTTTATCCCGTCTGAGCTTTGAATACGAATGAAATATGGACGTTTTAGAATTAATATTTTAATGTTATTATTTAATTAGTTTATTTTTGTTTCTGGAGGCGCAGTGCACAATGAACGGGCGGCCTCTGCTTAGGACCAAAGGGTCCACAGGACAACGTCTGTCGGGAAAGCTAGTTATTTATACAAATTGATTTTTTATAACAAAAAAATGACTGAAAAAAAATGAAAATAATTACTTTTTAGTAAATTTTTTTTCAAAAGCCGCTCCACACTTACACTTTGAACGAAAATGACAGTTCTCAAATTAGTGTTGCATGATGTACAAATATGTATTTAAATGTGTTGCAATTTCAAAATAAAAATGTTTATTTTAAGGAAATATTTAACTGTCCAGAGGAACAAGTGTCCAAGGGAACACAACTTGCCCGTAATTAATATATTTAAAAAAAAACTAAAGTTGAACATTAAACTTCTGATTTTTCAAAAGACGAATATTAATTTCAAAGAGTTTCGGTTTACTGTTTGCTAAAAATAACAACCCTCTCTCTAAAATTTCATTAAATGAAAATTTAGACCGCTCAATTACAAATCTGTCATTATTAACATCTGGTGCCTCGTTCAAAGAAAGTTTTTCTAATTGTTACGCCATTTTTGTAATTGAAATTGAAAATATAATTATAATTTACGGGCCTCGGAACAGCTAATTTCATCATTTTGTTTATTGTTATTAGTTTTGATGAAAGGATTTGCGCGCAACAGGCCAGCTTTTGTCCATATGTAACAGACGAATACGCCACGAACTTCATAACTCATTTAAACATGTTTTACAAAACTTTGTCCCAATGCGCGTTTTATTTTTTTAAAAGCTTAGTGTCGTGTTTTTATAAGGAATGAAAATACAAAAGTTATATGGCTTTTCCAACTTTCAAACACTCTGTTTATTTGGGTTAAACTCTCGTAAAACATTGTCTATGTGAAACCTGACCATGGTTTGTTGTTGGTTTAAATTCTACCTCTTTTCATTTTTTTTGTACCACGTTGAATATTCTTTATTTTTTTTACTATGACAGTATATTTGTGACTACATAACAATAATTATTCAACCCTTTTTGAAATAATATGTATTACTCAACCCACCTAACAAAATGTTGTGGAATATCTTTTTTAGGTGAATATGGTATCCTATAAAGTAAATACAAATACAGACATTTCTAACATTAGAAAGCTTTGCGACACGGCAGACAGAAGAGTGGATGCTCGTCACGCGATATTCAGGATCTATCGACCAAGTCAAACCATTAAATTATATATACCTTTGATATCAAATTTTTATGTAAATTTCCAATTATTACAATGGTATTATTTGACTGCAAACTTATGATAGTCTTTAAATACTAATTTAAGGCTGGAAAATGTGGAAACCATTGCGTCATCGACGTTCATCATATAAGATGATCAGACTACAAATCTCCCACCCAGCAGTGAGCAGTGACAAGTCGAAAAAAACTTGCAACCGACAGTATTATAACTTTAAAGTTGCGTCTAAAAAGGTTAGCCATCAAGCCAACGCCTAAAGGTGAAATTCCTTACGCAAAGGGAATCGGTTTCAAATTTTAACATACGAATCAGTATGAGATCAGCTGGAGTCACTACAGTCGTCGCTTAGGAATTCCACCTTTATGCGTAAAACTACGAAAATTAATTTTATTAAATAAGAAAATACTTACTTGAGATATCTGTCGAAAATTGTGAGAATTTGTGTAAAATTACACTATGAAAATTATGTTTCGTTAAGATTGAAGTTCAGCCACCTGTAGAACATAACATTATAATCAGTGAATGGGAAAAAAATGTCTATGCAAATTAAAATAGAATTTTACTGAAGTTTGTAAACAAAATATAATACTTATTATATTTAAACGATTCTCAGTATCAAAACAAACTCAACGAATACTTTTTATTGTATACTTTACAGGGGTCTAATGACTGTGTAATAAGGAAATATTTTCATTATCTTGATGAGATATATTTTCATTTGCCTTGTTTTGTTTTCCTCGATTTCGTTTATATTGTTCTCTTCGTATTATTGGGAACAAGAACATACTCGAAACAACTTGAATAGATTTTACGTAGAAATATATCCATCGAATCACAATAATAATTACTCGAGAGAATATCCATTATGAATTAATTTCCAAAATTATTCAATATTGATTTAAAATAAATAACTTTATTCGTTCAAATAAAACTCCATTCTTATCTTTTTTGGCACACTTCTTTTTCTTCTACCAACGGCATAATATGAAAGAGAAAAAAGCGGGAAGCTGTAATAAAAAAAACTGGGCACCTATAGGAAGGAACGGTTGTGGGTTGTCCAAAGAGCGATGAAACGTACCATGCTGGGAATCAGTCTCAGGGATAGAATTCCTATTAGGCCCAGAACAGGAGTGCAGGACATCGTAGAAACAGTTGCCACACTTAAATGGCACTAGGCTGGTCAACAAACATTGCCCGCAGCCCAAACAACAAATGGACAAAACTCCGCTTGTGTAGGGGCCCTAGAGAGAAAGCCCGGACAACCCCAACTTTCATGGAGATATGACCTGGTGAGGTTTGTGGGTGAAACATGGATGCAGAAGACCCAAGATAAACAGGAGTGGAAGAATATGGAGGAGGCCTACGTTCAGGAGTGGACGATTCAAAGCTGAGAAGAAGAATAAGAAGGACTTTTTCTATTCTTTGTCAGTCGTCCCTCCACTGCTATTCTAAAGTTTTTCCAACATATTTTATTTTGCGCTGTTCTCGACCAGCAAACTACTCGCACCGGAATTATATCATTTTTTTGGGGTCTCCCGCAATTGGCCTGTTATTCTCAAAAGATCGCCATTTTAAAATTCTTGGGACCCATCTTTCATTTCCCTGTCTCACCACATGTTCAATCATTTCCATTTTTGTTTCGCGACACGTTCTATTCTATCTGCGACTCTTCCGTACTCTTGTGTATTCATTTCTTATTTTTTTTTTTCAAATTTTAATTTTTTTATTTTTCAAATTTTCGCAAACATACAGTTTTTTAACAAATAATAACAAATATATGAAAAGTACAACACATAAACCAGCAAAGACGTACCTATACTTAAGGGTCTGTACAGATCTGATCACGCGCGGTAACGTAACCAATGTAACGTAACCAATGCAACGTATCAAATTTCCATAGTACGCTGTGGTTCGCGGCGTTTTTTTACGAACCGCGTACTATGGACATTTGATACGTTGCATTGGTTACGTTACCGCGCGTGATCAGATGTGTGCACTGTAGAGGCCATACGGTTTGTCGCTCCGTAGCCCTTTGTGCGCATTTTAATTTGTGTCTTGTGTTGGCTGTGAGCGGCATTGTTTCCATTCCGTATGTCATTCCTGGAAGGATACATGTTTTGAAGACTTAGAAGAATAGAAAGGTGTTTATTGAGAAACAAAAATGAAACTTTCACTGGTAACACAAATACACAATATATATATATATATATATATATATATATATATATATATATATATATATATATATATATATAATTCAGTAGAATGATTAGAAAGTGTCCGAGAGCTGGCCAGAGGAAGAAAATGAAATTGCCTCTGTCTTATCCTGCATTAGAAACGCAAGGGTGCTTAAAATGGCTCTCCTTTGAATAGACATGTTTTTACGAATAAATATAAAAACCCTCATATTTATTTTTTTATAGTACGATTCTTTTAATCTTTCTTTATAAAAATAATCCAATGGGGTAGAAAGTAGGTGGAGAGCGTAAGTACTATAAAGACACTAAGTAGTAAGAAAATGTATTCTTGTGAAATGTTTTATAATGAAATCAACCCTCTTTCAGGTATGTATTGTGCAGAAAAAGGACACCAAACAAATGTTTGCTATGAAGTACATGAACAAAGCTGCCTGTATAGAGCGAGACGCCCTACGCAACGTCTTGAGGGAAGTGGAACTACTGACACAACTAGAACACCCCCTGCTAGTCAACATATGGTTCAGCTTCCAAGGTGAGTAGGTGCCTACTTCCTCCCTTACACACGGTTCCTAAAATACCTCTCGGTAAGCCGCACTACAATCAACTTCAAACACACAACATTATCATATTAAGTTCGATTTGTTTGGAATATCCTTGACTCAGCCGACACAAGCTAAAATTGCTTCCGTCTCTCTTCACAGTATCCTTTAAAAATCACTTTATTTTTACGAGGAAACCTCGATAAAAAAACTCAATCGAAATGGCTATATATAAAGCAGATATCAAACAAAATATAGTCTACTTTTACTCTACATATCTTTTTTCTCACGAAACTCTATTTTTAGTAGACCGTATATGTTATTTGAGTCGTTTACTATATAGCATGTAGCTTTATGTATAAGTGTTTTAATTGGTGTGAGCATATTCCTGCTTAGGTCCTTATAAGAAAAAGATTAATGAATTAATACTCAATTAGGTATAACACATAATATAATCACAGATAACAACAGTTGCAATAATGAACTTTTCAACGAATTAATAAAAATAATACAAGAGTTTGTTTATCTAAATTAGTTTAAAATCACAACATTATCTCAACAATGAAATACTTGGAATATTCCCGCAAGGCAAAGCCTTAATCAAAGTCAAACAAGTGAAGAATTATTGAAGCTTTTTTTTATTAATTCAATATAGACCCCGTTTCTAAAACGAAAAGACGCTTGTGTGAAACGCTTGCTTTTAAAATACATTTTTCTCGAAATTTCCTATGTTTTTCCATCCACTTTGAAATATTTATAATTATGCAAAAAACATTTTATACCTTTACGTTTCATTATAAAGTTAACATCCATCTTTATCATGCTGTTAAAATTTAATGATATAAAGAAAATAATATACACTTTTTGTATACCTACATTAATTAAATTCCTTGAAACATTCATTGAAAATCTAGAGGCTTACAACAATCTTAGAAAATATTCCACACGCTTTTCTAGTTAAGTGATCATAATAATTTCAGAGATGAAGACGGCTTGAAATTATCATTTTATTAAGCCCGCTATTATTCGTTATTATAACTAGTGGGTTTTTGAATAGTACAATTATATAAATAATGATGTCGGCGAGATTGCGTCGTTTTTAACCCAACAGACTTAATTTGCCTATTTTATACAAATGCGGTTCAAATGGGTTTCGTTTTCGGTCACTATCGACAAATAATTAATATTTTACATTTTTCGGTGGTGACCGAAAAAGAACCGTTAACAAAACCGAACCGAATGCATATGGATAAAATAGGCCACAATTGTTTCAAAGAAAACGAAAAATTACAGCTTTTTAGAATACCTGAATGAAACCAGTAACATGTAAAAACCGAATTGAACCCAATGTATTATGTGAAAATGGTGAAACGAAACCTTAATTTGTTTGTTAAAGATGACAGCAAACTTCTTGGCACAGTCAGGAGTGATAAATTAACGGTTTGTGCAAGTACTCTGACAGGTTAAATAATTTTAAACGAAGATTAGTTTCATAACGTTTTATACGTTTTTCGCTAAGAAATTTGCCTCACACTAAATATTTCTTCACATTTGTCGAAAGGAACCGAAAAGAACCGACAACCTCGGTGAACCGAATGGAACCGCATATGTGTGAAACAGGGCTTAATTTGCCTGTTCGTATTATGTGCACGGGGTTGGATAATAATGAGCTGGGTAAGTGTTGGAGATTGCCTTGAGCTTCTTCTTACAACGAGGACATTTGACGCAGACTCCCAACAGCGTCTCGCTACGATGTTATATTTTAAACACATACACCCTCCATAGGGCCATATTAATTTTAATGTTTAAAATACAAGATACTTACTAGTTGTATCTATCCAGTTTCGGTATCTTAGGACTATGTCTACGTTTTCTTTGTTTTTAACTAATAAGTTGATTCTTCTTCTTCTTCCTAGCCTTCCCTCCATTGCTGGATGCGGGCCTCTTCCATTTGTCTCCACTTCTCTCTGTCCCGGGCCGCTTCAACCCATTTTTTCCTGGCGACCGCAACAATATCCTCGACCCGTCTCTTCTGTGGCCGACCGACTCCCCTTTTGTTTTCCCATGGTCTCCATTTTAAGACTCTGGGAGTCCATCTTGAATTTGGCTGTCTGGCTACGTGTCCTGCCCATTGCCATTTTAATTTTGCGATAAGTTGATGACTACGTTGTCTTCCGTAAAGACAGGAGCTTCGAACGAACGAAAAAGCGGGAGGGCGGTGGCGTCTTGGTTGCTGTGTCGCATGAATTTAACTGTCTTCATGAACCTGAGTGGGAGACTACGTGTGAGGACCTGTTTGTTGCACTTTCTTTGTCTTCTGGGAGGCACAATAAGATTAATGTTATCCTTGGTGTGGTATACATTCCCCCATCATCTCCTGTATGCGACTATGAACTGCACTTAAACAAAATATCAGATAAATTTATACTAACGAATCGAAGCAGTCATATTTGCGTCATAGGTGACTACAACATTCCATCTATAAAATGGACTAGCCATGACCGTCTCCCGTTTGCAATAATGGAGTCCCGCAGTGGTGTCACGGCTCAGACTCTCACCGAGGCAATGGCTTTTTTGAATCTGAATCAATATAACCTTATATACAATGGGAACAATATTTTGTTGGATCTGGTGTTGTCTGATTTAACCTGTTGTGTGGCTAGATGCGACTTTCCCTTGGTGCCTGAGGATGGACATCATCCTTCTCTACTAATCGATATTCCTATTGTAGTAGAATCAACACTTCATAAAAACAGTAAGCCTAAATATAATTATTTAAAATCTGACTTCAACGAAATAAATAAAAAACTTGCCGAAATAGATTGGAACCTAGTTCTCGAGAATAAGGACGTGAATAACGCAACAGATACTTTTTACAGTATCTTTTTATCGATCATTGATCAATTTACTCCCAAAAAGGTTTCTAAAACTAATAAATTCCCAATTTGGTACAAGACTTCGACAATTACGCTAGCAAAATCGAAAAACAAATATTGGAGTCTTTGGAAAAAATTCAAAAACCAACACGATTATGCTGTCTTTTCAAACTATAGAGCGGAGCTCAAAACGGCACAAAAAAATGACCATCGCAATTATTTAAACAACGTTGAACAGTCACTCCAGAAAAATATCAAACCTTTTTTCGCCTATGTAAACAATCTGAAATCATCCAATAACTATCCGAAAAACATGCACTACAACGGTACTTGTTCAAGTGACCCCGAGATAATTGTAGATCTTTTCATTAATTTCTTCCAGTCTGTGTTCAATGAAGTCTCGCTTGCTAACTCTACGACGGAAGATTGTACCCAATTTGGTCAATCATCCTCTTTGTGCACTCTCAACATCAATGATTAATCCTGTAAATATTACTATAGACGAGGAAGGTTTGGAAAATGTCTCGGCGTTCACTTATCTTGGTAGCACTGTCACCTGCAACTCATCACTCGACGAGGAAATAAACACCAGGATTCAGAACGCCTCTTCAGCTATAGCCAAGCTCGGTGATAGAGTTTTTAATAACCGAGACATTTTTCCTCTCACAAAATTAACTGTCTATAGGGCAGTTGTGCTGCCTATACTGTTATACGGTTCTGAGGCCTGGGTTCCCTACCGTAGACATGTGAGAGCACTCGAGCTATTCCATCAGAGATTCCTGAGACGTGTACTGCGAGTGCATTGGAGCGATCACATCACTAACGTTTCCGTACTTCAGAAATCTGGATGTAGATCCATTGAGGATATGATGGTGGAAATTCGGCTGCGATGGGTGGGGCACGTTATTAGGATGGAAGACCATAGACTGCCTAAGAGACTTCTATATGGTGAAGTCAATGGAAGGCGACACGTGGGAGGTCAAAGAAAACGTTACAAGGACAATCTCCGCGAATCCCTTAAGCTCTGTGGGGCCCCCGATGATTGGGAACGGTTGGCTCATGACAGGCCTGCCTGGCGTGATGTTTGTTTGCGATCCCGGGGAGTCTCAGAGGCAAGGAAGCTTCAAAACCGCCACAGAGCGGATGCCCAACGGCAGAGAGAGAGGGATCGCGGAGAGATCTTCGCGTGTCCGGAGTGCGGTCGGGTCTGCGCATCCAGGTTAGGTCTTTACGCACATTCAAGAATACACCAAAGGCGGTGAGTGTTATGGGATCCTCGAACTCGAGGCCCGGCAAAGAAGAAGAAGAAGCACTCTCAACATAATGAGTTCAGAAATTTACAATAAACTTTATAATCTGGATGTCAACAAGGGCACTGGCCCTGACGCACTGTCACCACTAGTTCTCAAGCGTTGTGCCCCCCATCTGACGGAGCCACTGCGCATTATCTTTAATAAAAGCATTAAGGAGGGTCGCTTTCCCACTACTTGGAAGACGGCAAATATCACACCTATTCATAAGTCGGGCAGTAGGGCGGATATTAATAATTACCGACCCATTTCCATACTGTCACCTATCTCGAAGGTGTTCGAGGCAATACTTAAGGACCACTTATTACACTTTTTAGAACCATTTTTCCTCCCCGAGCAGCACGGCTTTGTAAGACGAAAATCGACCTTGACTAATTTATTAATCTACTCTGACTTTTTGTTTGACTCTATGGACGGTCGTCTGCAAGTTGACTCAATTTACACGGACTTTAAAAAGGCCTTTGATAAAGTTGATCATAATATACTACTACACAAATTGGCCCTATACGGCGTTCATGGTGACCTCCTGAGACTAATAGAGTCTTACTTGACTGACAGATTAATGACGGTGACTTTAAATGGTTACAACTCAAAATATGCGAAGGTAACGTCGGGGGTGCCGCAGGGATCCGTTCTCGGTCCCTTGTTGTTCGCCATATTTATTAACGACATAAATAGCTGTTTTCTACACTCTAATTTCTTACTATTTGCAGACGATTTGAAGATTTTCCGTCGAATAGAGAATGAGGCCGACGCTGTTAAACTGAACGAGGACTTGACTAGAGTTTACGACTATTGCATCAGAAATAAACTTGAGCTAAATTTGAAAAAGTGTAACTCTATTACGTTCACCAAGAACAAAAAAATCATCAAACATACATATGTAATAGATGGTTACGAATTGGCTCACCTGTCTCAAATTAGGGACCTGGGGGTGATATTTGACTGTAAATTGCATTTTGACGTACATATAGAAGATTTAATAAAAAATTGTAACGCGACCTTAGGCTTTATCCTAAGAACATCTTCCGACTTCAGAAATCACGAATCATTGTTGCAACTGTTTGTCACTCTAATACGATCAAGGCTGGAGTACTGCTCACCCATTTGGAATCCATTTTATGACAGATATATATCCATGATTGAAAATTTTCAGAGTAAGTTCGTTCGTATTGGCGAGCGTAAATTTCGCGGATTTGTATCGACAGGTTTGATGAGCCCCTATAAGAGACGTGAACTCATCGATGCTTGTATGCTGCATAAGATTTGTACATCTGTTGTAGACGTGCCCACATTGTTGGCCGATGTCGGTCTGTGCGTGCCGTCACAAAGACGGTATTTTAGACCGTTCCAAATAAACCGACACTTAACTAATGCTGGTTGTAGGAATCCACTGCATAGAATGAAGCGCAACTACAATGATAAGTACTCTGACATTGACATATTTGCGGCTACACCACATAGTTTTAAGAATTCTGTTCTCAGTGTTCTCAACGAATGATCTGTTTTACAATAATTTTAATTTTAATATCAATAAATTGTCACCCTTTTCCCTTCCTCTCCCTCTCCCTTCCTCTATCCCTTCTTTGTGATTGATGCTTTGTTTATTTCTTTGATTTGTACCTTGTACTTTTTATTATTTTTTTTTATTATTTTTTGACATTTTTTTTATAGGTTAAGTTATTATTATTTATATAGAGAAATTTTATTTGAGACGATTATTGTTATTTATATTGAGACATTTTATTATAGACTGTTATATTTTTTATTTTGAGAGATTTTATTTTAGACTATTATTATTATTTAAATTGAGAATTTTTTACTATTATTATTGTTATTATTTTTTTTTTTTTTATTAATATTTGACTTTTGAAACATTCTTATATCAATCATTGTTATTAATATGTGCACACATTTAAGTGGGGCATAACATAAATTTTATCTTTTCATTCGTTTGTCTTTTATAGCCTAGATGTATATGTTTTGTCTGTTTGTTGTGCCATGAGGAAATAAATAAATAAAATAAATTATATAGTCACAATGGCGGACATTCAAATTGATAATAATTTAGATTTTACAAATCTTGACCATCCTGGATAAAGCGATACGCTCTTTGATTTTTACGCCAGTATAATTCATTCCTAAATATCGAATCAAAAAATCCCAAATCGAATATTGTTAGTAAAATTATCAGTCATTGTTCAATATATTATTAAATTAGTTAATATAATATGTAATCTATTTACTCTATTACAATTAGGTACTATTCGAATCAAATGTTTAAAAAAACAATAATCGGGGCGATACATTCATTCGTTTTTAAATTTTGCCGACGGCTTATTTCACCTCAAATTGCAAATTTATTTGGTAATTTAATAGAAAACACGTTAATTTTATCAAGATATGAACGATGATTTTCGAAATCGACATAGAAGTAATAAAATGATGAAGTTTTTTTAAGTATGTAGGTACGAATGTTTATTAGTTGAAAAATCTGAATTATCTGTAAATTATTGTAAATTGATCAAAATTTAAATGGATACAAGTTGGGCTTTTATGGATATTTTTTATGTTTTTTTAATATTTTTTTAATAACTAAGATAGTTCTGAGAGTCATATTTTCAAATCTCGACCATTCTTTCATTCGCGGCACTATATTTACTTAATTATTTGCAATATGTAGGTATTTATATTCGCGTAATTTGAGCATGGATCAATATTTGTAAACAAAAGACCAATCTGGGCAGCATTTCGATTTTTTTCGAACTCGATATCCCCTCTAGATTATTCAAGACCTCAAAAAAATTACCTTAGGCTTTTTGGTTCAGTGAAACTTTTCCGAACTTGAAAAAAGTTAAATAAGAGTAGCTTTACAGTAGGTAAGTAATAAACAAAAATTGTTGTAAAGAGTTATAAATTAAAATTTAGACGTAATCTCGAGGTATTTTCTTAAAAAGAGACCTTTTTCGTTATACCTATCATAAAACTTCCGGACCAAGTGGCTGTCAAAAAGTTTTGTTACAAACCAACCCATCTGGTCAGTATATTTTGTTGGCTTGAAGCCAACTTGTGGAAAATAAATTTTATGAAATTTGAAGGCCTTATATTTATGGTCCACAGATAACACTAAATGTCATCTATAACCACTTGACATGCTTCAAACCATAGCGCTATTTTGATGGGTATTTTTATTATAAGAATTTTAGGGTTTTTTTATTTGTTATCATTATATGCATATGCAATATGCATAGTTATTAAACATAATATTATAGCTGTCGCATTTCAATAAATTACAGCAATTAATGGAAAAGCTAAACACTTGAGACTTATTAGGTCTGTTGCCTCACTATATGATATCGTTCCATCAGCAAAAGAGATTAAGTAGTCTTAAGGTGAATTTAGATTAAGCAAACAAAGAGCCAGAGCTGGAATATAGAAGGTTTATTATCGTTGACATTTAGTGTTGGCGAAAAAAATATCAGCGAGCAAGGATGAAACCTAAAACTAGATTATTTATGGGACACGTCATCTAGACATTAAACAGTCTTATTTATAAAAAAATCGTTAATGGAACGTATGACTCACTGATCAGTTTTTGCTTTATTTATAAAAAAAATATTTGATACGCGTCTGTTATGTATGAAGATGCATTTCACACCAAACTTTGTAAACAAACAAAATAGTAGCCGGGCAACGCGAGTGTTTACAACCATGATGTCAGATTTGAATGAATTCAAGTTGTTGATGCAGAATAAGTACTTTTTTAATGATTTATTGTCTATTAAGTCCTGATTTTTATTTCAGAAAATAAAGAGTTGCATTAAGTAAATCATACGAAACCTTTATGTTCCAGCCAAAATAAACTAAATCATGTTTGGTCACTTCTATTTTAATTATCTACTTTTTGCGTAAGAAAAAATCAGTATGGAGTTTATTTTCTATAAAATTTATAATAAAGAGTAACGACGCTTAAATATTTCGATGGTGTTAGGTCAAAACACGTTAACTGTGTATGAGTTTCTAAAGCAGATAACATGTTTTGACCTAATACCATCGATTTGTTATAAGATATATATAAATATAATTTTTATGAGATAAATAAATACATTTTTATATAACTTTATAAAATTAATAAATAAAACCGCCAAATACTGTCACAGCAACTCACGGCATACATGGAGTAACAAAATATATCCAGATCAGTTCAGAATCCGTTTTTTTTTCTATAAATATTTTTTTATTCATTCATTCTTTACTGTATATTGAAAAGTATAATAAACAACACACAAGATTTACCATAAAAAAAAGACATCACAGAATCAACATACATCAACATTCGAAGTGGTTTATTCGCCGACCATCTTTCTTAAGGGCGTTGCGTTGGTTCGATCACCGGTGCGAACCATCTTCCTCTTTTACATACAAACATTACTATCTATGAAAGCTGTAAAAATATACATATATTTACTCTGGATATGCCTTTATTTATTTATCAAAAAAATATATCACCAATAATTGATATTGATGACACATCATCTTGAAGTTCAAATACTACTTATTGTTGTAGAGTAAATAACATACGGGGAGTGATACGTCTCTGTCAATGTGGATGGTATTTTATTTACTTTTAATGATGTGGGCGGAATATATCATGTACATTAACTTCCCTCAAATATATTCGCTTGTAACCTTGATACAAATCTGACAACTTGGAACGTGTAAAATGAAAACTTTTAACCCGAGATATTTTTTCAATCCTCAAACTTTCTATTTTAAGACAATATTTTTTCTGTCGACATAGCGACCAGCGAGTGTGCAAGTCAAACAAATTATAGAAACTCAAAATATTACGCACTCTGTGTTCACAAGTTCTGTGATTAATGAACCCACCCAATATTGATGATCTATATACTTTTTTTAAGTGTTGACTAGAAGAGATTCTTCAGGATAAGTCAGCTTTTTAAATATTTTCTATTTATTTTCAGTAAAATAAACACCACTCACCAAAACAGCTTTCGCCTTTGCGATGAGTGATGTCATGTAGTTTTTTAACTGAATTCTTTATTCTTTCTTATAGCTTCGTAGCTTCATCTACATTTTTTATTTATCTAACCCAAATTTCGAGTAAAAAAAACTACGCACAAAAGTAAAAAAAAAAATAGAGGTAAATATAAAATGAGAAAACTTCAATATATTTCTTCAAATAATGCTAAACGGAATTAATGACTTTCATTTTTTAGGTTAATGTTAAAATTCTAATGGTTAAAAATACATAAAATATTTTTAACTATTTGGGATTCGTACTTTATACAAAAATATCAATAGTATATTTTATAAATCTTTTTTCAATATATCATGTCATTCTTCAAATTTTATTTTAAAATTTACGGGTTCAACCTATACCATTTTGTTCTTGTCAAATAATATTTACTGTTAATGGTTTAAAAGCCTTCACTCCTTTAGAAAGTTGTATGTGAACAGCTTGTTGTTAAGTACTAAACTATATGAAACTTTACAGACGAAGAAGACCTTTTCATGGTGTCGGACTTGCTGCTAGGTGGGGACCTGCGCTACCATATTCAACACCAAGTTACGTTTTCCAAGAACTCTGTAATTCTCATGGTGTACGAAATTGCTTCAGCACTGGACTATTTGCATGGCAAGAGAATATTACACAGGTGAGTACAGAATATAATATTAATTATTACCGTTCAAAGGCGGACACAAGCTTAAGATCATTTAAGTACCTTACTCCGTCTTTAACTAAATATTATTATGTAAAGTTGTACCTAGTAGTAGTAAAGTTTAGAGTTTTAATAAGCTGTGTTTATCATTCTCGAGTATATCCAATCCAATTCCAACTCCCTTTACATCCCACTTAAGGGCATAGGGAGGCAACAAGAGCTCTTTATTGCGCTGGATCTTGCGCAATGTTTATGACCTCCTCCCGCACCTTGTCCAAATCTCTCAGCTCTGCTTCGAAGGAGCGGAACGCGAGTATATACGTAGGTATAAATTATTTTAAAAGACAGTCATCATAAATGTGCAATTATTTATTTTTTAAAAATTACGATTTTTTTAGTTTTTTTTATTCCTTGTTGTTTGTCTTCCTTAAAATAAAGCCTCTCTCGTACATCCTAATTCAATTATTAAAAACATTCAACTTTAGCAATATTGTAAATTTTATGGTGCTTTATTAAGAATCTACGTTATAAAAAATATACCTATTTAAAACATAAAGTTTTGAACGCTCACAGAACCTCCTTTTTAAGTTCTTATTAATCGAAAAGCTTACTTTTTAAAGTGGTTTAACCGAAAATGAAAACGAAAATAAAAGTAATAAAATTCTGGCTTAAGATGTTTTCAATTTTGTTAACTATTCTCAAATTAGGGGTGTTTTACACTCGTCATTTTTGTAATGTTTTGGGTAAAGAAGCCTCTTAAAAGATACCATTGTATAGGGGACATCATGTTTGTACCTACATGTATTTTTCTTAGGGGTGACATTTTGAGTAAGAGTTTTGGTGGAGGAGTAAAAGATATAGGAGTAAATTTAACTTTTTGTGAGGTCTTCTTAAATCCTTCAAGATTGGTTTATTAAGTTTAACAGCGATGTACGAAGTGAGGCGAGAGAATGACAAAGAACTAGGTCTTGCTTCAGAATTTTTAATGTTTATTGTCCCTCCGTCCGTCAAATTGGTGAAAAACGTATATATGGAAGGTTAACTGCTTTATCGGCTGAGTTGAATTAATATTTTTTTACACAGCTGCGAATTCCTGTCAATTAAAATATGCCTGATTGTTGTCGTCAAAATGCATATTTTAATGACATGTAGGTAAGAGAGATGTATGATGTATTAGAGGTTTGAGGTAAATGCATTTGCACCTTGGCCTATAGATAAAAATTCATTGTCCCAAGAATTCTATAACCAACGTAATGTCTAATACTATACAGTACCGAGCAATAAAAAATACGTTTTATGGCTTCATACTTAATGTCAAATTCTAAAAATATCTTTAATAAACACAGTTTTATTAAAGCGGATATAAACATATTATTATCGTCGTTCAAGAACAAAATATTTCATAGGGTAAAAACATCCCCACCTCTACAAAAACAAAATATAGGTCGTGATATGTGTATTTTTCTTCTAAATGAATTTTAACTCAATCAAAGTAAAAAAATACGTGTATGTGTCATATTTTAAAAAAAATCTCATTAAATAGTATAAGCAAAATACTGACAATAGGAATACATACTTAAATACTAAATATTACGGGTAACCTCTGTCGACAACTATTACACGTGTCACGTGTTAGGGCTACACTACACCGGCAAAAATACACTACAAGCTCTTTATGTTGATTTGTTTGATAGCTGGGTAGAATACAAGTACTGGCTGATGTCGATGATACAACATGGAGAATACGCATAATTTAAAGAGTTTTACGTGGTAGAACAAGAAGAGGCTCCCGGACCTCTTAGAAAAATACCAAAATATAGTAGCTGATTCGAAGCCAGCAGGTAGAAAAACTCCAATCAGAGCATTTGCGAAATAATAATTGATGATCCACTTCCCAGCAAGATAAAAACAATAAGACATGACAGATTTTTCAGATGATAAAATTTAAAGTTGATACCAAAAATTATTTATTTTCGATTACTATTTTTCTCAGTTCATTAGGTACTTACAAAAAATAAGAGATTAATTTTTTTATTAGGTAACACAATTAAAAAGTTGCCAGTGTAGAGCCGCCCTTATGATTCGCCGCAGGGGATGTAATGCCGTTGTCTCTTGTGCCGCAAAATTTAATGTTTGGGAATATGTATACAATATTATCCGCCGAAGAACATTGAAGGTATATGATGTATTTAGTAGGTACTCTCCAAGCTCGCTCAATAATTAACTCCGTATGAATATAAACAGCGCGTTGTCAGCTCATTATATTTCGCCACTAATAAGTTGAAACAATGAATTTGCTTGTAGAGGCTGGGTAGACGCGCCTTGTTAGTCGCTCTACAGTGCATCATGTTTGGTGTTCTGTAATGAAGCCTGTTTGTTGCAAGACTATTTTTCCTAATTAGAGGTTCTTATATTTAAAACCTTGCAAATATTCGTTGTAGTTTTTGATATAAAAAGTAAACGCATTTATTATTTTCACCCCAGTTTATAATAAGCATAAACTAGCCGTGCTTACTTTGTTTTTGCTTGAGTAGTTTTGTGATCAATTTTACATACATTCAGGCGTAAACCACTCGAAAACGACCACTTTTTTTATTTCAAATTGGACATTTTTCAAATCAAAGTAAACATTTTTCAAATAAAATATGACTTTATCCAAAACACTGTGGATGCAGTGTTGTTTTTATTTTATTAATTTATTATTTTTATTTAATTTTCTTGCGGAATTTATTATTTTTCTTCCTCCTCTTTTCGAAGACTCGAGTCTGGAAAACCACCGGAAAAGGCTCAAATTATATACTTTAGGTTATCTAAGGCGCAATACTAATAATTATCGAGAGGTCCCGGGTTCAAAATTTTGTTGTTAGAAGTTAAACAGAGGTATTGGAGATTTCCTTATCATAAGAACATGTCGTGCCCCTTTTATTCAAGTAAAAAGATATAGCTAATGATATTTATTAAAATTAGTAAAATATTAACATAGCTATTCTTTTCGTTTTATGGGGTTCAGATTATCATCTGATCCATAGTTTTTCAGGAGATCTGATATTCTATCAATAAGGTATTTCCATTGAAAAGAAAAGAAGTTTCTTCAAAGTAGGTGAGTGGCAAGAAGACGGAGAACTTAGGTAGGCAGACTCTCTTGTGAGTTGATTCCAAATTGAATAGGAAAATAATTTCTGATTCTATACTCACCAGCTGATAAACTCTTTATAAATAGTACTGATAGAACAAAGAGGTACAAATCACTAATAAATGAAAAACTTTTTTCAACTTATAACACAATTATATTAATACTTTTAACAATTATCACATAAATATTTTCAACTTAAAAACTAATACATGAACTGCATCGTAAGGTTCTGAAAGGAGGAGTGAAATTTTATGTTGGAGATTCAAATTTATGTTCAATTCATTCTTACAATTATCTGGGGAAAAATCGTGACAACGGCTCCCTCTGGTGTATATAATTATAATAATGAAGTTATGATTTTACAGGAATCGCTTTTGTTGTAATTTGGTACTTGCTTCTGGTGCATTTAGTTAGATGGCGTTTTGTATCTTATAAAAATTGCTGGAAGATAAATTAGCTGCCACAATTTTTTAAGACTTAGGTATCTAGTATTTTCTTTAGTATTTTGTACAATAATACCTAAAGTCGATGAGAAAAGGCATAAAAAATATATTCCAATTCGTACAAAGGTAAAATAATACCATCTGAAACCGTTGAGAGCGCATTCGATAATGATTGTTTCGTAATGAATTTTCTTTATTCTAATAAGTAGTAACACTTTTGAAAAAATTAAACTGATATTTCATTCGAAAATTTAAAAAGATTCCTTTCTAAGTATAACGGCAATTAACTTTTATAAATAAGTATTGTTTACGGGTGCAAGTATTACAGCCCAGATCACTGATCGACTCATGGTCTTTTTTTTTGGAATACTGTACTGCTATGATCAGCGGTGAATGCTATATTATTACCGTAGTAACAAAGAACGCACGTAAAGCTGCTTAGGTTGAGATGGGCTGGACACGTAGAGCGAATGCCCGATACACATGTCCCGAAAAGAATCTTAAGTGGACATCCAGGAGGCGGGAGACAAGTCGGCAGACCTCGGCTCAGGTGGGAAGGGATGCAGCACAAATCGTCCAGGTGGCGAGTTGGAGGACGGTAGCAGAGAAGAGGACTTGTTGAAGGCGAATGCTAAGGGAGGCCAAGGTTCCATTTGGGCTGTAGCGCATCTATGTAGTGAATCGTGAGTTCGGATGTTGTTTGAAAGGGGTGGACACACACGTGCCCCATACAAGTATCGCGTCAGTTCTTTTGTCAATTTTGTGTAGACAAGACCAACTTTAAACACAGAGCATAAATAACTCCAAATTTACTTATCAATAATGCGAATTAGCCAATCCTATAACACACTTGCTATATACCTACATTATTGTTTGCTATAACTGCGCAACCGTCAGGACGGGCGAAGAAGCAATTTTATATAAATATATAATATTTTTAGCTACTTACACGAATCTACGTAAGAATATTAAATTTATATATATACGTATTAAGTCCCCCACGACTGCATTTCTCAAGCTGACTTCCGATGCTAAATTAAAATACGAAAAATATTAATTTCCTGACAAACGTTGAAGAATTTGAAGAAAACAAAAACTACACGATATTAAAAAGGAAGCGATTCTCTAATTTATAAACGCCGGTTTGTTGAATCGCTTTTGAATCTGTTTTCTTTCAAATTATTCATTATTCCTAAAAAAAAGTAATTTTCTTTTATAAATGAAAACCTTTAATAACTTACTGATCCGGAAAACAATGTTCTGCCATATACCTAATTAATTTCTTTATTTACTATTTACGTTTATTTTTTGACACTTCGTCTGTGAGAATAAACGTATCTTGTGATTTTTCTTCGTAATGAATTTACAAAAATAATGTCTCTAATAGTCGTAACGTGATTTTAAAACCTTCTCTAAGAAATAGAATATCAAAATGCAAAAAGATTTTTATACATTCGATGGAAAGTTTCTGAGATCATGGCATTAAAACATAAAACGGTTTCAGCTTTATCTATTAGTATAAAATATAAAATAAACTGTTCTTTTCAGTTTTAAAAGCGTTCAAATGAAGTCTTTTTATTTTCTTAGCTCAGGTACATTTTTCTAAAATGTGAAATAATTTGCTCGCCAAATGCAATAATTGAAATGAAGTTTCCTTTCACAGCAAAAAGAGTAAGATATTTTTTGTTTGTTGTTTAGACAAATTGCAAAAAAAAACTTTTCTCATTATATATCTATATATTTTTTTCATTTTATTGTGTTAACTGTGATGATTTTATTCAATGCATTTATATACAAACGCTGATGTATGAAAACGTTGTGTTCAAATTTGTTGCGAAAATTTGAAAGTAGTACAAAAGACTTCAATTAATAATCGGACAACATTATTTAACATCTCATCATCGACAACAAAATACAAGAAGAAAAATAGCCTCTTTTGTTACACAATGGAACATTTTCAAATTCAAATTTCTATTACAACAATAACTATGACCATGCATTAACTAAGTAGGCACCCTATTTTTCTCAACAAAATTAACAGCAAAAACTGTCTGATAACAGGCATAGAAAAGGGTTATTAGTTTTTTTATTATCTTATCAATTTTACTTTACCACTCTGGAAACTGCGGATAATTTGAAATATCTACCCGTAGAAACATTCGTAGCTAGGAATCTCTGGTCAAGTAACACGTAGGTATTATTTCGTCGATAAAATATATCCCGGGACCTCTATGATTGTCAGTTATGTCGAATATCGACATAATGTAGGTATATTTCCCGTTGTTGGATTACCGACTGCCAGCTGTTCTATATAGGTCTTCCGTCTGCCAAGTCTTCTGCCTTGTGGATTACCTTCAACTACCGCCTTGGCTATACGGTCTTTCCCATTTCATTGACATCATCCATCCAGTGCCTTCATCTGCTTCTGCCTCGTTTAGATATAGTGAAGAGTTCTCATCTCATTTGACTTGGTTCGGTTCCGAGTTTCAATTGCGTAATTCAAAACAGACCTGATTCATGTTTTTAATACCTACTTAAAAATCGCGAATCTTCCCCGGTGAAGACTTGAGAACGACGCAAGCAGTACGGGTACGTACATTATCATACAAGTCTGCATAATATGAAGCGGGGACGATGCAACGCTTCGTGTGCGGAGGGCCTAAGGTGCTACCATCAGTAGAGTTAAAAATAAACCCGTGTTGGTAGTAAAGTTTAGATAAATTTTCATAGAGAAACTATCTTATGTAGTAATGTAATGCGGACATACAGTATTATTATTTTGTCTTAAGTATTCAATCTTCTTGTAATGTAAATAATAATATTTTACCTAGGTATACTCGAGAACGTATCAAATATTCTATCTAAGGGGGTAAGACTTGTCTTTGTTACTCGACATTAAGTCTGACTAATCCTTACCGTATTTTATATGACTCTTATATTTCACTTAACAAACAGACAGTTATTATAATCATATAAACATATCATTATTATTTTGTGTGGGTACAATAATAACTGTAAAATATTAAGCCCGCCATTCGCAACCACTTTAAACGAATGTCATTCATTGTGACAGATGTGAAACATGAGGTTTTTTTCAATCATTATAACGAAATTTTACTAAGTTAAAACACGTATTTTGCTATTAAATTTAAAACAGCCCCGTTTTTAACACTGACAATTAAGTGACGTGTCGACTTGGACCATGTCTACTCAAGTTTCTCCATTGACGATCCGTTTGGAGTGATGGATGAATGGCTTGAGGCGATTGAATTTAGGACTGATGGATATCCTACTCGCCCTATCACTCCACAACATCCATTCAGTTTTCCCCACTCATGATCATTTTTTGGAGTGACATCGCTCGATTTGGACGGATGGAGTGATCATGAATGGCGGCATTTCGCCTATATACACAACAACAATATAGTTTCAGATATGAAAATCGTACTTTTTGTTTACCCCTTTCATATTTTTCTGATGCATATTTTCCATTTATTGGTAGTTTCAAACAATTATGTACTTTTAATTATCTTTTTGAATATTTTCAGGGACATCAAACCGGACAACATTTTACTTGATGAAGAGGGTAAGTTTTTCAAGTATTTCAAAAATAAGCATTAATGTTGTAAGACTTAACATTCACTCGCATACCTACTCAGTGGGCTGTAGTTAAAGTTTTGCCCGTAAACATTATTCAAAGAGGCAGATAATTTAGTCAGTGATGACTGACAGATGGCAACCATCATTCGTAAAGAACGGAAATAATTAATAGTAGGTGCTCCACCGCGCACCGGCCCACCGCTGAGCACGGAATCATGTTCAAATCATCTTGTATTAATAATAATTATGCAATTTGATTTTTGAACAAGTTCAAAATGCCGTAAAACTCCATAACCCAGCATAATCCGAACTTACGTCCCTAACTGTGTCCAGCCAAGAAAGATAGTCTCTATGCCAATCATTTAATACCTACCTGAAATTTTTAATATCTCATAGATTCGGATAGGTATGCTAATTTCGTGCGTTTCTCGTCATTGTATTCTTAACTCGAATTATTGGGTGATCTTTTAATCTAAGCTATAATTCTTTCACACAAAAAAGACCTCAAACTTATTAATGAAGCCTTTTACAATATTATAAACAACCTTTATTCGTTTATCAAAAATAAAAATAATGTTTTTGTGTAGATGTCATAGAGCGCTCCGCAATTTTTCAAATATGGGTGTTTTTTTTTAAGCTATTGTATAAAACCTGAGATCAATTTTCTTGACAAAGGGGCCGATCTTTATAAATTTATTTTGAACGAAATATGCCTGGCTTAAGAAATTTCTTCAGTTTTAAACGGATACACCGCAGGGAAGGAAAAATATAAAGATGATTGATAGCGTGGCATTATTGAGAATATTGATGAGCTATTATACTCACCCACAAGGTTGAAATAGTTACTATCTCTTACTTGCCTACATATTATTATTTTAAAGGCTGTTTGTACCTAAATACAGAGTATCTTGGTACTTACCTAAATACAGAGAATAATAGGTGAAAAAAAATATTATTAACTTCACTTTTTCTGATTCCTCTTTTTGAACCCCCCTGTGTAGACTTGCTAAATGATAACTTGATATTGATGAGATCCTGAGTCGGTTTTATGAAGGATTTTGGATTCGAATCCAAAGTCGCCGGCAAATAAAAAGAGAAAACAATCTTATCAGTTGGTAGATCTATGTAAGTTCGAAATTGATTCAAGATTAGTGTCTAAATGTAATATACAAATGTATTGCTAAACATTTCAGAAACCAAGTAAATTTTGAGACTATATTATCTTTAAATAAGGGGAGGAGGCTAAATTTGGCTTAAGAGAGCGCATAATCGACTTCTGCTTCCCTCTGCAAGAATTAATAGGTAATAATTGTCAAAGTGGATATTTTGAATGTGAATCATATAGGGTTTCGAGTTCGATTCCACGGCGGGTATTTTTCACATAAAATATATTATGTACCCGTGGTCGGCGGTAGGAGTTCTTACCTTTGCACAGAAAAGGTTAAGTTTGTTTTAAACATTTTTTTTATATTTTTATCCACAGGCCACGCTCACGTCACGGACTTCAACATAGCAGTGCAGTTAGGAGAAACAGAATTGGCGACCAGCATGTCGGGCACTAAGCCCTACATGAGTCCAGAAATATTCGAGTGTGCGGCCGACATCTGTGTGGGATACAGGTAACTACACACTTCGCCGTTATTACCTCGGATCGCAACTTAGGGAGAGAAAAGCCCTTGAAACTTCAACAAAACTTTGTTACATATTTGTTATGAGAAAGTTTCAGTAATTTTACTCATAGGTACTAGACGAAGTGTCGCTATATGAAGTACAAAGATGAAAAGTGTCGCATTTATACCGGGTTAGTAATTCGATATATTCCTTGTAAGGATTTATACTAGAGAAAAATTGCAATAATTTTCTTCCCATTTATCAGAGGTAAAATGCCAGTGGTTTTCGAGTTATTTGAGTTTTTACATTTTTACCTTTTCTGCAAGCTTATTAATTGGGGAAGTTTTTCCTGTGGTTTGTACGCCAAGTATAAATTTTTGGAATAACTCCCTTAGAAAAACCGAAATTAAAACTGAAAAAAACTGATTTGTGATTTAGAAACGTTATATTCTGAGGATTTAGGAATTTTCTTCCTGACTTTTTACTTCAACCATTCCTTTATTCTTCAACTATTAGAAAAATGTATTTTTACTTTCCTAAATGGAGTAGGTACTTTGTTCACAATTTTCAATTTTATGTCAAAAGGTGAATATTTGAAAAAAACTCTAAAAAGTTAAATAACTCGAAAACCACTGGCATTTTACCCCTGGTTAATGGGAACAAAATTGTTGCAAAATTTTCTCTAGTACAACCCCTTACAAGGAATGTATCGAATTACCGGTCACCCTGTATACTTTATAAATTATGTATATAATCTAATTTGATTACAGGCTTACCGCACTACTTGTAATATAAACGTACCTACGTACCTACCTGAAAATGGGATAAAAACTTACGAGTTGCTCCCATACCGTTTCGTGGCATGTCCCCACTTGTCCACCGCGTCACAACCTCTCTTGATGTCCGTTTCATCGCCCACACTATGCGAGGTGAAAAAAAGTCATATCACAAAAGTTATTCAAATCTTTATTCAACAATTTGTTTTACATAAGAACACACGATATTCCATAAAACATCACATAGGCATTTGTATTTTCTTCGTGGTGCAGCAAACTAGTAAAGTATTAGGTAGGTACCACATCGATACAAATCAATCAAAATCTATGACGATTTAAAGAAATTATACCTACCTATATTTTTAACCATCGATGGTCACCAGGTCTCCCGGGTGGATAAATTTAAGTACCTGGGAGCAACCATTACCACCACTGGTGACCTCGGGGCTGAGCTCCCGATACGTATCGGTATGGCAAGTGGCGCCTTCAACAACATGACCAAGATATGGAAGGCGTCGGCGTTTAGTGTCGAGACGAAATGTAAACTGTTTGATGCGTGTGTGTTGCCCATTCTCCTGTATGGGTGTGAGTCCTGGCACCTGACTCTGGCCCAGGCACAAAAAGTATCTGCATTCGAAACGAAGTGCCTCAGGAGAATTTTGGGTATAAGATGGTACCACCGCATCACGAACGACGCTATACGCCGGCGCACCCAGCGTGAGCCCATCACCTCTACTATTATGTGGAGGAGATGGACTTGGCTGGGACATGTGTTAAGGATGCCGAATGACAGTTGGCCGAGGAGAGCGCTGTTCTTCCTCCCATCAGGGTCCCGGAGACGAGGAAGACCCTCTCATACTGTGTTCCGCTCCTTCGAGGCAGAGCTGAGGAATCTGGACATGGTGTGGGAGGAGGTCATTAACGTTGCGCAAGATCGAGCGCAATGGAGAGCTCTTGTTGCCTCCCTATACCCCTAAGTGGGGTCTAAAGGGAGTTTGGATTGGATTGGATATTTTTAACATCAACTAGGTATTACGTTTGTCCGAAAATTAATACAACGAAATATTCTTTTAAGCCCAATGTAAGATAAGCAGGTATCTACTCGTACTAATGATTGACTTGACATTTTCGTCGATGTTTTAGTTCATAAAAAAATTTAGCGACTTTTATACAAATAAACCAAATGACACAAAATAAAAAAGAGCCCGTGTAAATGAATTCTTGTAAAACATTTATTTTCCCCTTGAGATCACCTGGGAGGTAGGCACCCTTCATTCTACATACAAATAATGCCACCTTTTAAAAAAGAACTCGGGATATTACGTAAAATTGTTTAGAAAAAATGTTAATAGGTACATACCGAGTTCTAATGTAACGAGTAGGTACCATTATGTAATTAGGTAGATATCTAGGTATTACAAAATACTTCTAGGGCCAGAATGATTCTAATTTTGTTTTAATTTATGCAAAACACCGTTTTTTTTTTTCAGTATAAAAAAGAAACGCAGGTGATATCGTAATTAATTTTTAAAGCTAGCTTTTCTTTTTAGTTAATGTTGCAATTTGCATAAAGTGTCTCATTGTTCACAAACATGAAGGGTGGTAGCCCTGATTCTAGCTCGCTCTTTGTCCTTTCACAAAATCTTAAGGGATTTGTACACAGTCCATTACAATGTTGTTACAAACGATAAATTATGAGGCTATGTTCATGTGGTAAAGAACATGTATGGACCTACCTAAAAGTGGTAACATCTACCCCATGAATTCCCAAACTGTGTAATCGTAGCTTAGGGGAGCCACAAGATTAGTTTCCCAATTTCTAAATTAACAAATGTTTGAAGATATTACTGAAATAATTTATCTTTTTTGCAGTTATCCAGTGGATTGGTGGTCTCTTGGTATTGTGGCATATGAAGCCATGTTCGGTGAGAGACCTTACGATATCCATTCCCACACTGGTATCGCCGAAGTCAGGCAACTCTTTACTTTCCCACTGAGTCTTCCACATGGAGTGGACAAGCAGCTTGTTGAACTTCTCAAAAGGGTTAAAAATGTTCCATATTTTCACCAAACACTTTTTACAATTTCAAAGTCAATACTCAATTTTTAAACACGGGTTTTATATTTCAAAAATTCAACCTCCTCTCAAAGAAGAGGGACCTTAAACAGTATACCGAAGATCTTCAACAAACTTAGGTACTGCTCTTGAAGTCAATAATAGGGGTATTTGGTGGGTTTCTCTAATCTTTCTTTCTTATCCCTGTCTTTCCTTTCTTGTGTTTCTTTTTCTTCTTAAATTTCACTCACAACTGTACCGTGAAGATACTCACAAGTTACTGTTTCGTAATTTTTAATCTGAAGCATTCTTTCTTATTTAAAACCAACTAAAATGTATAAAATTACCTTATTTTATATATTTCGTCTTCTCGCATTAAAACTGTATAATCTCAAAACTTACTAATTTTACAGGAGAGCATTTTTAAGGTTCAACGTATAATATTTTTAATAAAAATGATCTTTTCAACATTTTTTTTTTAATTTTTAGCTAGTTACATTATCTGTCTTTCAAAGTGAGATAAACTTATAAATTAATTTTGATATATAGTAGCCGAAAAATAGGTAAAAAAAATAATCGTTTTGAGTTTAAATACTTTTCTAGATAAAATGTTGCTTAATTTTTACGATTTAATTACAACATAACTATTTAATTTATTAAATACGATTAAATTTAAGGAATTTTTCTCAGTAAAACAATAATATTTTTAGAAATATTTTTTTTTCAGTACAATTATGAAATTAATATACTAAATATGAACTAAAACTTATACAACTAAAACAAAATGGTTCGAAAAATAATATTATTATAAAATAAAATTAAGTGGTTGATTAAACCACGTTAGTCACTAAGTAACATGGCACTAAGTTAGGAATTTGTTAACAAAAGTATTTCATTCTGTGGGTTTCTCGATCGTTAGTAATAGCAAAGCGTTAGCAATAGCAAAGTAATATAGTAACTTTTTAGTCATTAAAAATTACATTTTATCGTTATTTTGAATGATGAAAAAATGTTTTTAAGCATTGTGATGTTGTTATGCATGTTACTAATCGGTTACCATCTAATTTGACATTCCTTACGATCGAGTAACACCTGAGCCCCAATTCTCTGTTTTATCGGAAGGTAGTCACGTTAAAAACGTCTATACGTATCGAATGCGAGAATCGCATTTGTTTCTAGAAAATTTCTGTGGCGGCGCTATACACGTTTCCCATACAAAATGTATCGTGTAGTACTCACTTTACACCGTGACTACCTTCCGATAAAACAGAGAATAGGGGTACTGATAGTAAAGTATTAGCATTCGCGGCGTCGAACACCCACCCTTGTGATTATGTAATCTAAGTTTAAGATCTAGGTATAAAAGTACTATTTTTTTGATTATTAGGAACCTTATCCAGTCTTTTGAGTAGGTACATACCTATCTATTAATAGTTTATATAAAATATTGAAAACTGTAGGTAAGTGTTAATTTAAAAAAATGCAAAAAAATAAACTAAAACATAAATAAATAAAAAAAGAATACAAGTACATAATTAATCTATTTAATCTGTATTTTGTTTTATTTTAAATGATCGTCTATATTTCATAAAGATTACATATTTTCATAAAATGGACGATAATATTCGGGAATAGTTTTCTTATTAAGTAACTCAACCTTGTTTTTTTCTGATCGGAAATTTTAATTGGCGCGTTATGTACCGATTTAAAAAGCTGGGTAAAGCTTTGTATAGAAAATTGTTATATTATTATTTCAAATCCCATACGAATTCCCATACAAATGTAATTCGGTTTTTTGTTTAAAAAATTTTTAACCACAAACGACGTTTCAAAGATGTTTTTTGTCCCTGTTTGTTTCCATTACAATGATTAGAATTAATCCTATTTTTTTGGTCTCTCTATGAAACACGTTTTTTGGAACTGATTCCATACAAAATGTATGGTGGATTGGAGCGCGAAGCTGTCAAATGACGTCACACTTTACACACGTAATAGAGAGGAACGCACGGTAACAGTGCCGTCTATTAAAACATAACCAAACGCGTTGAAAAAAGTCCTGTATGTTTCAGAATCACACAGAAATCATACATAGTAAAATAGGCAATATTAATGAATATGAAAATAATATAACATTATTAATTAAAAAGTAAACATTTTCGGAATTAAACTACTTTTGACGTCAGATTTATGATAAAAAGTAGACAATTTTAAATTTAAACATAACTTTTTATAAAAAAATATCTGAAACAGTATACAATTTAGAAAAAACGTAGTTTTAATGATAAAGATCAGGACACTATTATTCATATTTTATCACAAAAACTGTACAATTACATAATTATACAATTTTAAAGGGAGTATTGATTGAAACTTTCCTACACATTTATAGCAATAAGTGTATAATTTTGAGATTGTATAATACTAATGAAAAAGAATGCTTACCTTAGAGTCAAATTTTCGGACAGTTTGAACGTTACTAGATTTTATATAGTATTCGCGCGAAACAAGTTCTCACTTCGACCAATTTAAAACTAACCAATGCGCGATCTAGCAAGTGTATGTTGAAGTAGGGTCTTTTGTCAGTATTTAGGAGAAAGATACTGGTGATACCAAATGTTTCCGCATATTAACTCAATTTCGACTATTTTTGGATTTTGTACACTTTTAATGCGAAAAGGCGATTTATTTAGTACAGTAGCTTATACATCACCGTATGCGTTAAATTCGGTAGTTCCGATTTTTTGCAGACTTGTTTATGATGTTGGCCTGATGAATAATCCAAGTTTGTGACCTCGAGCGCGGAACGCAACTTTGTCAAAAATTGAAAAACCCTGAAGGACTATTTTTTGGAAAAAACCTTTTCAGGACGTTTTTAAAGTTGACTGAATTTGCTACAATATGATACTAGAATTAATTGTCTCTGTAAACCCAATAGTTTCCGAGATTCCTTAGAATAATAATATTATCTTCATCCCGCTAGAATTATTCGAGTGACATCTAAAATATTGCAAAAAATCGCCAAGTTCGAAAAAAATGATAAACTTTGAAAGGCTTAATCTCAAACTTGGATTATTCATCAGGCCAACATCATAAACAAGTCTGCAAAAAATCAGAACAACTTACCGGATTTACCTAACGCATAGGGCCCCATATATTCAGGCGACAAAGTTATTGTATTTCATTCATCTGTATACATGTTGGGTCCACACTTTTTCAAAATCAAAATATAACTACTACACAGGTGTAGAGATACTGATAGTTATGTTTATTTACCAAGTTTATGGTTTCTAATTTAAAACTTTAATTTATTATTCTTTACAGTTGCTTTGCGTCAGTCCAGGTGGCAGATGCTCATCTTTAGACGAATTGAAAAAGATTCCTGCAATGAATATCTACGATCACGATATGGTGTTTCAAAAGAGGTACAAACCAGATTTTTGTCCACCAAAAGATCATCTCAATTGTGACCCTACATTTGAATTAGAAGAAATGATTGTAGAATCGAAACCTTTGCATAAAAAGAAGAAAAGGTTAGCAAAACAAAAATCTATGAGAGAAATGCATATTGGTAGCGTGGACTTGGTAAGTTTTCCCATATTGCAAATCATTTTATTGGTATTTATTATATGTAAAAAGAGGAAGTATTGAAGGTATCATTTGTCTTCCAGGAATCACAAAATTCTCCAACTTTAGAACCAACTATCACGAATATAATTCCGCAATTCATCACTTACAATAGATATAAAGAGCTTGAAAGAAGAGAAATAGAAAGAATCAAACTAGAGAGGCAGATAAAAGAAGAAGAATGGGAAAAAGAGTTGGTGAATGCAATGGGAGAAAGTGCTCTGAGTGATAAACACGAAGAAACAGGGAATGATGCGGTAAAAAAAGAAAGAAGTCAAGATGGCTGTGATATATTAGAAGTAAAAGAAGTACAGTATTTAAGTAAATCCAAGAGTGAAGATAATAAATGTTGTTCTGAAAAATGTCTCGAAGACAATAGTGTAAAGCTCTGTGGTTGCAGTGGGACTTCGAGGAAGCAGGGTGGTGAAAATATAGAAAGTAAAAAACTTGATATTTCTAACAGTTACATTATAGAAATGAAGAAAAAACATAGCAAATTATTTTTTGACTTAGGTATGTTCAATTTAAAACCAAAATCTAGATCCTTTTTACGAACGAGTAGTTTAAGAGTCTCCTCGAACAAAGATATTCCAGAAATAGGGAACAATGGGAGGCAAAAAGAAGACACAAACATCTCCGACAATAGTAGAATATCCCATACTTCACAAATAAATAATATTACCATAGATAATTTAGAAACAAATTATACAGGAACCCCACATTAATCTCTAACACATCCTAATGCAAAGTTATTATCGAGCTGCCATAGAAATATGTAATGAATACACATTATTTTAAATGTCAATTACCTACTTCATGCAATATAATCATAATATCTCACATTATCAATTCAATAGTCTTAATTATTTAACCAAATCAGTATGTTATCACTATAGTGACATATCATTATTTTACTTAATAAGTGTACATATTACATTGTGGGATTAATTAGTATTTATTATATTATTATTTACAGCATACCATATTACTATGAATTTCTATATTAACATTACAATGACATAGTTACTAGTATTATTTTTATGAGATAACATACCTACCACCATGATTATTTTTATATACATTGAGCGCTTCTATTTCAATTTTACTCTGCAATAAGAGTAACAAGAGAAGGAGTCTTAACATCCATCTGGGGGTGAAGTCAAGTGCAATAAAATGGCTGCCAACGTTATAGTTTAGTCGGTGTTCCCAGGGTAACAACATACAAACTGCAGCTTTTTACAATGTTGAAATGGGAACACCGACTAAACAATACCATTGGCGGCCATTTTATTACACTTGACTCCAGCCAGTGATATGTCAACAAATAACAAAGACTTGTCTTTGAAATGCAAAGTTCTTTACCTATTTTGTGGTTATTCAGCCAGATCTCATGAAGCTCAATGAAGATAAGAAAGATTACGATAATCATATTAAAACAACTTACGTTTGGAGCAAGTTCAAGTCGATTATAGGACCTAAGACCTTGTTTTTGATTATCATAATTATAGTCTTCTTTTCCCTCAGAAGTCACAAAAAAATTCAGAATTCTCTTGTGCTATAATAATAAAACGGTGATAGGAAATTTATCCAGGCCTGTGGGAAAACGATCTTTCAATGTTTGATTTTCTTGATATTTGCCCCATCACTTTGGCAGAAATATCAATCCCGTAATCTCATCACAGGCGAAAGCCCAGCGAGATGCTGAACTATGTTTTGTTCTAATTTGTTTATTTTATAACTGTACAATCATTGTTAATGCACTTATTAATTTTGAATAAATTTATTATATTATTAATCTATCACTCAAACAACAGACGTCACTTTGGCAGCCAATGTTCTTAAAAGCCATGCTGAAGAAACCCACCACAAAGATGGGAAAAATACCAAGAACATCAGACAGAACTTCTAGAAGAAGTCAGCACCTAAACATTTTGGCAACCAAAGAGAATCTCAATCCATGGATCCTCAATCCAGTTTTTTAGCTAGAGAATAAAATGTTATTTTCTAGACACGTTATTCATTAATCCATATCCAAATGTATTGTTTATTTTCAATATTATCATTTTATATGGGTATTTCAAATAAATTATTGTATTGTATAATTGTTTTCATTTCTTTAAATCTAATATTGGTGAATTAATTGTCCCTTGTCAAAGATAAACATAATCAGATTTCTCTAGATAAAACATGGTTTTCTCAGAAGGTTTTTTTAAAACCAATCCAAGGTATGCCAAAAAGAGAAGATTACCATATTATTATATAATTATAAAACTTCAATGTTACAAGATACAACAGCAAAGTGGAGGCAAATTCTCCAGTTCAAAACAATGTGTTTTAGGTTTTGATTTATTGATGGAAAGAAACGAGGTCTTTTGAGAAGGTTTATCAATTGCAACTACTGTCATGGAGCATAGAGTAATAAGTATAAGGATTCCCTGGTTTAAACTACTTATACTCATCTGGAATTTTAGTCAGCAACCTCAATATGGAAATCTGTGACAATGCTGGCTTAATTTAAAATTATTTTGTACAAAAAAAATGTTAGTTATTTGGGCTTGGCAACGCTTTATCTATGTACAATAAGAAAAAAATATGTGCTCACTTTTCACCGCTGAAGTCAGTAATGTTAATAATAGGGCGTTATGATAGAAAAAAATCATATAATTAAGTATGAGAATAAAGCAAAATGATTTTCTGAAATTAAAAAACAAATGTATTTTTTGCAAGTTTTTATTGTAATAAAAAATAATCAAGATCCTATTTATTATTTTATAACCAAAATAAACCAAAGATAATTATAATCAATCACAAGTTATACTGGATTGAAATAATTACAATCTCATAGAGTTGAATCATGCAAAATATAAGCATAGCTTTATAAATGGATCAAACATGAGGAATGTTTCATCAATTCCAAAGAGACTGGATGGAAACCACATGAACCTGCACTACAAACATCCAGAATGGAATGTGGAACTGGAGGAGTTCCAGTAATAGTCAGGGTGCAACTTCAACAACCTGGGCCCACACTACACTCATCCAAACTAAAACTAATGCACACCATCTTAAAAATACATAGAATCTAGAATTATTAAAGGGCAGTCTTTGTCATTAAAGTAAGACCTTCCCAGACAACAAAAATACAACATTCAGTCATCACAACAAACCTTAAAAGCAACAACTAGGAATAAACATCAAAGTCACCAATTTCCAATTGGAAGATAATAATATACAAAGTCATACGAGTCAAACTTTGGCATGCCAAAATTTAACACCATATACATTTTAATGTATAAAGTATCTCTAAACATCCAATAAAAACAATTTCAAGCTCCAACAAAAATAAACTTATGAAATAATAAATCAATAAAGAAAAATTAATGTGATGTGGATTTTTTTCTTTTTTTTTTATAGATACCATGGGGGGAACATTACTTCATTGAGAGTAATAAAGCAATAGACCCTCCGAACTATATGGCTTTTCTTCAAAGAGATACAAAATAATCTTTGGTATCCATGACACTTAATAATTTTCCGTAATATCTAGAATAATATTATAATATATAAAATATTATGTACATTCAATGGCACATAACCCACTCAAAGTAAATATTCAACTTCTCAATCACTACTAGGGTAATATAACATAGGCATAAGACACTATATTGCACATAACATTTAAAAAAAAAAACATTTTCTTGAACAAAAAAATTCAGTAAGCCAACAAAACTAGTTTTTTTTTTTTAATATTTTGAATTTGAAACTACATCTTTACATTACTATTTTATTATGAACTTTTTTTTATCAATTATTATTAAGATTTCTGTACAATACACATATTAATATGCACATTATAAGCACCATAGTTTTACATGAAATTTGTTATTAAGGTTATTATTTACTGCCTTTGAAAGTTTAGAATTAAAATGAATAGGAAAATATTTTTTCTTGTCAAAATGTTAAGCTGAAATTGGTATTATTTGTATGAGAACACTGTATAGAATGGAGTTGTGATACATAAAAACAATATGTACATAAATAGGTAGGTAATGATGGAAATCATTAAAAGGAAATATTATAAGAATATCCGTGCCCTTGCAATGAGCACTTGCAAGCGTTTAGTTGTCCTGTGGTGGAAAATTGAAATTTCAATATTTAAATCAGACATTTTATAATCAAATAGGGTTAAAAACAAAAGTTATTTAAATAGAAGGAATGTCTTGCAAATAAATATTGATATGTTTCATTTTTTAATAATCAATATGTACACCACAGCAAAACCTAGACTACCAACTAATTTAGAAAATCTCATACGGCTGTCTGCTCCACGGGCTCGATCCTGGTGAGCGGTTTGGCCAGCTGCACAATTATTTTATTGGGTGGAGAATTATTATCTGCATTAATTTTGGATTGTTCCGATGCATACAGCGTAAGATTGGCCAGCGATTCTAAAATTGAGTCAGGTCCAGTTTTCGGAGACTCGGCTTCAATCTAAAATACAATCAGTTTTATAGAGTTGAGATAAAATATTCCTTTTACCACAAAGTATCAAACATATAAAGGCCCCCATTCACTATCACTCCATCCGTTCAAATGGAGTGATGTCACTCCAAAAAAATGACATTCTGTGGGGAAAACAATATGGATGGTGTGGAGTGATACGGTGAGTCGGATATCCATCAGTCCAAAACTCAATTGCGTCAAGCCATTTGTCCATCGCTCCAAATGGATCGTCGATTGGGAAAATCTAGTGATCCAAGTAGTTAGGTCAAATGATTCAGTGTTAAAAGCTTGGTACAAATTGGTCACATTTTGTCATATTTCTTCCACCAAGTTGCTGTTTTTAATATAATAGCAAAATGCATGTATTGACGAGTGAACTTTCGTTATAATGATTGAAAAAAAACTCAAGTTTCACATTTGTAAAAATGGAGTGACATTGCTGGAGTGATAATGAATGGAGGGTTTCAGACTCAATATGAACCTCACATGCATAAAGTTAGATAAACTCACCTCGAGAGGTTTGGTGAAATGCAGGTAACAAAATCCTCTGTAGCCCTGTGAACAAAATATTACAATATTGTTAAAACTATCAATTTTACACGGTATGTTATCCTCATAAATGGTATTTTCAATAAACCAGACGTACCTTCCACGTAATATGAACAGGCTTGACGCTTCTTTCCTGAAGAGCAGTTTTCAAATCACGCATTCTCATATTCCTCTGTATGTTGGTCAACTAAAATGGAAAATAAATTGCCATTGAAATATTATAGAGAAGGTTGTGTAGAAAAAAAAGCACTGAATTTACCAAAGTGGAAACACTGGCCAGATTCTGAGTAAGCCGTAATACAATATAGAATTTAAATGAACAACAAAACAAATAATCTTAATTTTTTTCTTAAAGTATTATCTAACAACTAATGACTCTAAAAATTCACTACTGATGTTCGATTTTTGAATGGAACAAACCACCACGGGCTTACGACCGTCTTCTACTGTTGTTTCAAAGCCTGGCTTAGTGTGATCACTTTACGTTAACAACGTTCGCCATTAGGTGGTAATGTTTGAGTCTTAAATTTTTTCAACAAGTTTCTACGTTTTCTAACAACTTTGGTGTATGACATACTAAGGATGAAGAGATTCTATACACAACCTAGGTATATTCGACTGTGAAAAATAAATTCACACACAGTTTTTTGATAGTTCTTCTTTATTTTATGATATCTCGTCAACATAAAAATTATTATTTGTTATGGCAACACTCACAAAGATTGCAGGCAGCACATGGATGAGAGAGGTTCGGGACAGGAATGATTGGAAGGAGAGGGGGAAGGCCTATGTTCAGCAATGGACGGAGACAGGCTGAAGAAGAAGATGGCAACACTTACCTTAATTGAGAAGTCTATGGGCTGCTTATTTTTGCGTGCCTGCTGTTTCCTTCTTTTGTTGGTTGTGGTGTCCGGGGACATGTTTCCACTCTCCGCACCATTATCCACATCACCTGACGTAACACACATTACACATATTAATTACAACACATACTTTAGCAACTTAATAGTCAGAACATACAATCATAAAGTACTATGTAACTCATTATGCTCTAGTGTTACCAGTAATAAAATCACATGAAAAATGGCAAGGTTATAGAATCATTTGGGATGAATTAATTGAGATGTATCAAAAAAATAAGTAAAGAAATGAATGCAACTTCTATGGACAAATATCAAAAAGCATGTTCACCTCTGCCACTGTTAGATCTGTAGTGACGCATGTAACGTTTTGGTCTATAGTTGCCACGCTGTCTGTCTCCCGACTCGCATTCGACAGCCTGAAAATTTTCCATAGAAAATCATATTTTTTTATTTTATTTAATTTATTATTTGTACAGAAATAATAGAAATCACATTATGAACATTAAAAGTAACAATAGAAAAAAATAAACGTTGCTTCTCTCCCGATAAAGTCGAAGACTCGTGTTCGAGAGATATAAATTACTTGCATGTCAAATTGGTTTAAATGCGTAATATGCTTTAGTGCAAATCACTTACGTCATTGTGTTCACTTTCACTCAAATAGTTATTCCTACTGCGCTGCCTCTGATTGGGATCGTCTTTCCGTAATTCACAAGTTTGTCCTTGTCTGGAATTAAAAAAAATAATAATTGTGATCTTCAGGGTTAATCAAACAATTAATCGATTCTTGAAAAAACACAAATACACTAATGAAGTTTACTGAACTATTTATTTCGATACTTGAAAAAACACAAATACACTAATGAAGTTTACTGAACTATTTATTTAACTTCAAAAGTTCAACTTACTCTATTAATTTTTCTCTGTACTGAGACAATATTGGCATCATCTTGAGTTGCCTTTCATGTATCAAATTCCACATGATACCACTGGGTCTAGGTCTGGGGCCTGGCTCAATGGTGTGCAACTTGCTGCCTGTGACTATAACATCCACAGGAATATCTTGCTCAGAGAAGAGGTCAGAAGGGAACGTTTCAAACACCTGGAACAGTTTTAACAATAATCTCATCAAGTGTTATAAAAATGTACTTGGTGTATCTAAAATAAAGGTTCTATTCTCACTTGGTAATCGTGCACGGCTGTAATGATTGGGGTTTCTGCTGTGATAGAATTCATCTCTCTGAGGATGGCATAAGTCAGATCAGCATGCCCGTTGCCCTTACCAATACGATAGCCCTCCTTTGAAACGGCAACAGATCCAACAACAACCAAGTCCACGGTGAAAGGTTCATTCATATCTACAAAATTAAGGCAGCACATTTATTTATTGAGAATGAAGCTAATAATTTATTTTATTAATTTGGTTTATGGTCCAAGAAGTAAGAAAAGTGGAGTTCAACTATAGGTAGTGCATCAATCAATCTTGATGAGATAACCTGCCTCAAAGCCTTCTTAGATCCCGACACCCCTACTGGTTAGCAGCTGCACTAGTGCCAATTGCTCGATTGGAGGCAATCATGGCTAGAACCTAGTAGCTGACCCGACAAAACAACTGACTGGCTAAACACAACCCAGATGACATGCAGGCAACTGAATAAGATGTGATCTAAGTTTTACCACTTTAAATGGACATGGATGGACTCACGGAAGAGAATGTGTAGGTTTACAGGCAACAATCAAATGTGCATCACTTACCCATCTTGTGTCCGTACTCCTCCATACCCTGTCGGGTGGCCAAATACTTCAGCTCTGGTCTGTTCTCTCCTTCAGGGACGTCCACTCTCAAAACCAACATTTTCCACAGGCGAGCCATTAGTACATACATTTTTTTGCCATCTTCCAGACATGCTAATCTATAAGAGAAATTTTGAAAATTCATTTTTATAACTTATAAATCAACCACAAATAACACATGAAAAATAATGACAACTAATAAAAACCTCAAAGCATCATGTGTTTTATCCATATTGACAAGAATGGAATTGGCATTTTTGTACATATCATGTTGGCGTAACAGTTGAACAGCATCCTCCACCCCCTTGTAGCCTGGTATCCTGTTATATGGACTACGGGGCGTAGTAACAACATGATTTTTCTGCAACAACTGCCAGGCTTTATTGCGGAATGAATGTTTTGTGATGGCCCCTGAAAATATAAAGTTTCATTTTGTAAGAAAAATAGAAATATTTTGACAATCTATAGAACTAACTATGTAAGTATTTGATGGAATCATTAAAGTGTTTTTTTAAGAAGTAAATCATTCAAATTTGAGCTAATTTCAAATTATGACAGATTAGTGTGATCACTTTACTTTAACATTAGTCATTTAGGTGGTCAAATTAATAGAAAAACCTGTAATTTCAAATCAAGGGAACTTGCAACACGTTGAACATGCAAAACTCGAACCTGCAACCCTAGCCATCTTGGGCCAACCAACCTGACGCTTAAGTTCTTGTAATATGTTTTAGGCATTAATTGTATTCTTTATTAACCCTTAATACGGAGATATCTGTTGGAAAGTGCCAAGAATATTTTTATCCACCAAATTTTATTAGCAACTGCTAATCAGTAGATGGTGACAGGATATTAACTATGCCCATTTTAAGTTGTCTCTATTTATTGCCCTATTGACAACATTCAAATATTGATGGATTCATGCAAGCCTTCAAAATTGAAAAGCTTATTTATTATGAAATAGTTCAGTTTCCTCACCATCGTTTTGGGGAATGTTCCTCCTATAATTATTGTAGTTTCTTCTGTAAAACATCCGGCGTCTTCTCATTGGAGGTTTCTCACCGTTGCCAGTGCCCTATCAATGAGACAACAGAATTAATTGATTATGTCATTTGTATAGCACATATGTTATAGTAGGAATAAAATGAACGTCATCATACATCGTGTTGTTCACTCTCGCTCTGAGTGAGCCCGTTCTGGTGTGGTCTCCTGTTCCTGTTGATGCGTCCTCTGAAAAATCTATTGGGCCTTCTGTATGCTCTTTCATCGTCACTCTCTGCTTCAGACTCCAGCTCTTTCAAAGTGCACTCTTTACCGGCTCTAAGCAAAAACATTCAGATAAAAGCATATTATTTTTAGACTGAAGGCAGTGAATTGGGCAAGAACATTTAAGTTCGACTATTCCTTTATTATTCACAAGTGTGACTTACTCAGTTTCTTTTTGCCGGAAAGTTGATAAAAGCGGCATAGTCTTCAGCCTTCTCTCGGATATGAGGTTCCACATGACACCCTCGGGTCTCTGCAGAGTTCTAGGTGTACGTATCACTTTAGTAGGTGTAATTATAATGTCTATGGGGAAATCATACATCTCCATGATGTCAGGTGATATGTCTAAAACCTAAAATGTTTTAAAAAAATAACGTAAGTAAAATCAAATTTAAGATCAATGATATTATCAACTAAAAAAATACTTAAAAGTGGTACGGGAAATTGGATCAAAAAAGGTATTTAAAATTTAAGTAGGAAAAAGTGGAGCCCGTATTTATGTCATTTTTCAACCGATATTTTTATTTACCTGTGAATCGTGGACAGTTGTAACTATCAAAGTTTCTGGTTTGAGGAAATTCAACTGTTTTAACAAGGCCAAACTTAGATCCACAACATCTGAAAACATTCCAAATAAACATAGATGTGTATGCAATTCCAAAATAAAGATTGTATAGGAGTTTAGCACTTCCAAGTTGTTCAAGTTGCGTAAAGTCACTCACTATGTCCTTGTCCTATGCGGTAGCCCTCTGAAGAAACAGCCACTGAACCAACTACAACTAAATCCAGGGAAACATTGTCCTCAAGGCCTGAAAAATCACAATACCTTTAGAAAACATAAGAAATCAAATCCCAATATGAAATCAACCGTTATTGTTAATACATTTTAGGCAGGAAACATTCAACTCGTCTTTTATAGGCCAACAGTGCTGTGCAGGAAATGACAATAGTAGTATTTTTTTATAATACTGTTGTAGAGATGCAAGCTACTTGAAATGGCGGGGTCAGAAGGGGGTATTATTGCGTATTATGAATTGGTAACGGCTACCTGTCTGAAACAAAATATTTCAAATTGAATGCAGAGATCGAGCATATTGCAGAACTTTGTTTCATTTCTGTAACCGCTTGATACCGATTCCATCTTGGTGCTTTCCCCGAGTTACATTAATAATACTTTTTCATTCAAAATTGATTTTTTCCTACATTTTCATTTTAAAAAAATTATTTAATAGTTTCGTAAAAATTCATCTACCATATAAGGTCAAAAATACTGTGGCTTTATTATGCAATTTGGCAAAAACATGAGTATAGCAACATTCTGTGAAACATGGTGAGAAATAGGGCAGTTAAGAAATGAGAAAACTAGAAATGAACATGTTGATATAGCTTTGACATCAACAGACCAATCTTGCAAATAACATTAGTACAAACTTATATCTTTTAGGAGGAAAAAATCAAAGACACGCTTACCAATATGGGTGCCTTGTTCTTCCAGCCCTTTGACCGTGAGAGCAGTTTGGAACTCTTCATCGCTAGCCCCTTCAGCCTTGTTCACTTTGGTCATAAGATACTTCCTAAGGCGTGGTGGCTGCACAAACAGTGTCTTACCAGATTGTAGACAAGCCATCCTAAAGACATGGTACAATTAGTAACAATAATGACGCATCCCCAAATGTGAGTCTGGAAATGATGTTAAGTCCACACAACAGCCAAGTAACACAATGGGAAAGCAGCTTTTGAAGAATACGACATAATATATCTGGACATAGAATTAAATTGGGGAAAGAAAACCATACAGGGGAAATACCTAGAAGAATCAGATTGGGCTGAACAGCTTTCAGAAAACTGGACAAAATCCTTAAAAAAAAAGTCTTCGAAACATGCATCCTTCCAGTAATGACATGTGGAATGGAAACAATGTCACTCACAGGCAACACAATATACAAATTATTGTGCGCACACAAGAACTATGGAGCGGCAAATGTTAGGAATAAATCTTAGAGACAAAATAGGAAATGAAGAGATCAAAAGATAAACAAGAGTCACAGTATAATACACCGTGTCATGGTAGGACATGGGGCGAGACAGGGAAATGAAAAATGAGCCCCAGAATTTTAAAATAACGACCTTATGAGAATGAGAGGTTAACTGGGAGACCCCAAAAAAGATGGGTTGACGATGTGATTCCAGTCGCAGAGAGAAACTGGTAGAGAGCAGCGCAACATAAAAGAAGGTGGAAAACTTAAGAGACCTATATCCAGCAGTGAAGGGACATCTGACAAAGAAGAAGAAGTAAAAAAAATTAATAATGGACACTTAATATGCATAAGCAAAATAAAATACAAACCTCAAGGCATCTTGGGCCTTGTCTGGATTCACCAAAATATTTGTAGCATTCTTGAATTCAGGCAAATCCTTAAACAAGATGGCGGTCTCTTCGGCATTTACCAAACGTGGTACACGATACGGCGTATATTCCGGATTGACCACCAGATTATTTGTCTGCATATCGTGCCACACATCATTTCGTATGGTCTTCTTATTCAACTCTCGACCTGTATTTGGAAATAATACAAATCCATTACTGAATTAGTTATAAACAACCAGGTATTAAGACAGTATTGCTGCTCCTAAAGAAACATCACAGTCCGAGATTCCCATTTGTGAGTTATTTTCACCAAAGATTGTAAAATATGAGTGTGAAAGTGACATAAGTGTAATTCATCTGGTGTATGAAACGGAATCGGACAGAGGATAAGTGCTGATTTTTTTTTGTGTTATGTGTCTACTCTCATACTGTGTTCCGCTCCTTAGAAGCAGAGCTGAGGAATCTGGACATGGTGTGGGAGGAGGTCATTAACGTTGTGCAAGATCGAGCGCAATGGAGAGCTCTTGTTGCCTCCCTATGCCCCTAAGTGGGGTCTAAAGGGAGTTTGGATTTGGATTGGATGTGTCTACTAATAGTACTATTCTTTAGGATATCAAGTTAATACCATAAAGGCACAATTGGAAATATGACATTTTTCTTCCTTAAATTCTGCTTGAGTCTATAATATACCAATTAATGACTTCCTACTCTCAGAATTTAAAACTTACTCTGAGATATTTTAAGCGTCCAATATATAGAAGTTTAAAGTTTTACAAAAAATTAAAGTAAGACGTTTTTCTTCGGAATCAGAGATTATCTATGTATGTTAAATATATTCCTAGTAAATTAGGAACACTCAGTGTAAATTTATTTTAATTTAACATGATTTAATAAAATATTGTTAGTATTGTTGCATGTTTTAGTTCCGGCAATAAGTACTTTATGTAGCCCTTAAAATGCATTACATCGTTTGAATAAATTTCAGCAATAAGAGAAAAGCTTAAAAATCATCCTTCAGTGTCACTTTAGTATAAAGACAACATCTACCTACAAATTAATTTCAACAATACTTTTCGAAAAAATTGCAGGATAAGATAAAAACATGGGTTTATCAAATAATTACACCATATTAACACAAAGATTGTCAACTTAAAGAAAAATCATGAAGAGATAGAAAATTATCAAAGCCCTTTAATTCATTTAGTTTATAGTTAAGTACCAATATAAAAATGTGACAATAAATGGTTCAGGACATTCTCAATTTAAAGTTATTTATGACATGAAGTAAAAAAGCACTGAAAACAAATGATTGTCAAAAATGTTGCTTCAGCCATGTCCGCCAAATTGTAAATAATATAACCTTAAATCATCCCGCGAATTATGATTGAAAAATAATAAACGCTCGATTATTGCATGATGGTTGACATTTATGAATCTTAAATGTGCATTTAGTATTTATTTTAAATCTCATAGGTTGGCATTAACGCCTACATGCGGCTAACACGACGCGCATTACCTTCGCCTTATGAACACATTTTGCACGAGATACAAAATAGGAGTGCAAATAAAACATGCAATTTCAATCTAAACTTCAATGATTAATCAAAAAATATATAGGGCACAAATAATCAATGATTGTAAAATAATATTAACACCTCTAAAGTGGCGAAAGATTAATGAAGCAACACGTAAATTAACATTATAATGTAAATAAAATAATACTCACTGCTTGATTCCACTACTTCTCCGTTCATGATGTTTTCCGTTTTATTATCACCGTCAAGGAAAGTTTTATCCAAACCGTATTTGACAACGACCAGCCGCGAATGACTAAATTACGCCGGCAACCGGATTTTATTATTGAAACACAAAATGTAGGTACCAACTGACAACGCAATATCTAGAAACGAACAATCAAGGTGCAGCACTGCACGATTCGCAATGCCAAGAAGTTAGGTGCAGGACGTACGAACTATATAAGTAGGTGTACATCGTACATCAAAATGTACTGCATAGATAATATAATATACTGATGTACTGTATAAAGCACCTTGAGACATCCAATCATATTGACGATTTTATTATTGTATAACATTTTCCGGTTTTCCATAACATTATGTACCTAAAACTAAGCTTTTACCAATTTTACTTTCATTTTTACCAAATTTCTTATAAAATATTATAATTACCTATTCTTCTTTTTAAAAAAAGTTTTTAAAGACCATCTCAGCAAAGTATCAAATCAAAACTCCCTTTGAACTCCACTCAGGAGCATAAGGAGGCAACAAGAGCTCTCCACTGCGCTCGATCTTGCGCAATGCTTATGACCTTCTCCCACACCAAGTCCATTTCCCTCAGCTCTGCCTCGAAGGAACGGAACACGGTTTGAGAGGGTCTTCCACGTCTTCGAGACCTGATGGGAGGAAAAACAGCGCTCTCCTCGGCCAACTGTCATTCGGCATCCTCAACACATGTCCCAGCCATGCCCATCTCCTTTCCGTAATGGTGGAAGTGATGGCCCTGCGCTGGGTGCGCCGATGTATAGCGTCATTCGTGATGCGGTGGTACCATCTTATACCCAAAATTCTCCTGAGACACTTCGTTTCGAATGCAGATACTTTTTGTGCCTAGGCTTTAGTTATTCAGCAAAGTATAGCGCAAAAATATTGTTAAAAATCCTGTGCTGTGAGCATGATGCGGTGGAAAATTTTTTAAAGTAAGATCCTAGTATATTTTGACGATTTGAGATTAGGTCTCTTTCCTTAATCTCTGTGTTATTTCATGATTATATCATTGGGTAAATAGTAGCCTTAGCTACACAGAAACTCACCAACCAAGAAACTTGTCTACTCCACAAATTTCACAGCACATTTACGATTGGAGGGAAACCCGATTGATAGTTAGAAATGTTGAAATTAATTTAAAATAATAATTAACACAAACCAAAATAATAAAATTCTAACCAAGCATAAAAAATGGGTTTTTGCCTAAGTTTTTTGTAGTCCAAGAAGAGTTTTCTTATTACAAACAAAAAAAAACACTTATAACATTTTTTTTTCAAAATAATTAATTAACACAATCTAAACAAAGTGAATTATAGAGAAGAAAGCTTTTTGCTTCTGAAAACCTATTTATATTATAAATTAATCATCATAAATACCTATAAGAATTTATTTTATTTGTAAGGATGCTCGACCAAGAAGTAAGGGCATGAAATAAAATTTCATAATTTTCTTGTTTATATATTATTAATGTATAATAACACAGTAGGTATATGTATATAAGTAAAATCACAGCATAAAAATCATCATCGAACAGTCTGGGACATGTGGAGTGGAGTCAACATCAGTTCAAAAGTCGCGTCTTTCAAATTAGCACCTCTTAAATTGGCTTCTTGTAAATCACTCCCAGAAAGATCACAGTTCTGAAATATTTTGTACAATCATATAACAGTAAATATTTCATTAATTTCTTATTTAGTGTAGTGAATATTCCTCATTGGTTACCTCTAAATCAGCTCCAGCCATTATCGCAGCTCTAAGATCACAGTTTTGTAAATTAGCATTTTTAAGAGTAGCAACACGTAAATTTACACCAGCCATATTGCTTCCTTCCATGTTAGCTCCTACAAAATACCACAAATTACCTATTAGTTTAGAAATTGTAATTCATAAAAATATTTTACTATTTTTTATTTAGGAAAATAGGCCAACCTTTTAAATTGACTCCCTCTAAAACAGCCTTGGTACCCACAGGATCTTCTAAATTGCAACTTCGTAAATTTGTTCCTGAAAATGTACAAACCATTAATAATAATGCAATATTTTAATAAAATACTGATTATTTTTTTATAAAAAGAGAGACAAAGACTAAAAATTATTTCAATTAAACTATTAAGAAATAAAAAACTCCCGAGTAGGTATAACTAAGAGACTGGATTTTCTTGCCGAGATCTGGCATTGCCTGTACAGCTAGTTACTCAATATTTTCATTTGAGGATCTATCCATTACTAGGAAAAATCCAATCTCTTGTCCGATAAGATGAACTATAATCTCATGCTTTGTTTTCCTAGGAAAGTAAAAGCGGCCGTAACATTACGAACGCAGTATTCTTTGAGACAAGTAGAAAGCATTCTATGTTTATATTTCACTGCTGGCAGTAAAATGATAAGAGTACGAAAGAGACAGTGTAAACCGTATATCTCTAGTCTCATTGTGCTTTTCTTGGATACCACAGCAAGCAATATGCACATTGAAATAAAACTATATTTTTCTATGTATTACGGCCGTTGAATACCGGGTCTGCAAACCATTGCAATACTTAAGAGTGAATGAATATACTTTCATTTTTTTTATTTATTTATTTTATTTATCAATGTAAATAAACAGTCATTCACAAAACATAACAAAACTCCAAAAATTACATTAACATTCATACATACAAAAGCATAACAACAAGTCTATGTATATTTGCAATGAAAATACGAGGGGTAATCATTAAGTAATAAAAACTAAAAGTGGTGTGATAAAACAAGGACATAAGGACTTTTAAATAACTTGAATGAATTTGCAAACCTTCCATGTTGGCACACAATGCCTTGACACTTAGCAACTGAGCTCCTTCAAGGTTTGCGTAAGACAAATCAGCTCTTTCTAAGCAGCAGTGAGATAAATTTGCACCAACCAAATTACATCGAGACAAGCATGCATACTGTAATTTACAAAATCACATTTATGTTATATTAATATAGAAAGAAAATCAACACATAGAATAAGGTACGTCAACACTTTATCATTCTCAACAAGTGTTGAAACTTATTATTCATATTGAATTATTTTATTGCTTATTTTTCGTGCATTACCTTAATTTATTCTTTTTAATGATATGCGCTCACTCAATAGAATATATACCTTTAGACTATTTTTTAGATAGTCAGAATTGGGATTCGAGCCCACGAGTTTCAGTATGTAAGTCGATGAACGAACCACAAGGCTAAAACTACTTCAATTATAGTGCAAGCATTGAATATACATATTAATAAAACATATTAAAATTTGTGAGCAAAAATTCAAGTTCTCTCTCTACAATTATTAAAATTATGGAAATAATAAGCTTTGAAGAGAGTGAACAGTGAGAACCAGTCTTGCAGTAAACATTGACAGTTCCTTTAAACAAACATACTTTTCTAAATCACTCAATGATGAGTGGAAGGCTAATAAAAAAACTAACATATGATAAGAAGTTAAGAAAAATATTACAATAAAAACATGCCTTAAAATTAATATTTCTAAGATCCAGCCTATTGAGATCAGCACCAGCCAAATTAACACCTTGAAATCTCAAATCTTGGACGGTAGTTGTTGATATCAATGCCTTTATAACTTCTTGTCTAGTTAGAGGAGCATTGTCGTTACATTTGGCAGTCTCAATTTTAATATAGTTTTCTAATTGTGGAATCATTGTTTCTATACCTTAAAATGCATTGAAATTAAATATAGGTACATAGAGATATTCGATTAATTATACATTTGTTTTCTTTTAAAAAATAATTTATTCATTTCATAGAAACAAAAGGTACCTACCATAAAATTTGGCTTCTCCTAGGACTCCTTCAGGATTGACCCCTGCATCTATAATGACTTCACCATTTCTTAAATAATTTAAAATTGGTTCGAAGTAAAGTGGGCTTCTATCTATCAAATAAGCCCCTGTTGAATCCTTTATACTAGGATTCATTAAGAACTTGTCATTTTCCTCTGCAAACATTCTTGCCAACATGGAAAACGGTTCTTTCTCGGTAATATTTGCCTTAGTTGTAGTAAAATGTCTTCCTCCTACGTTTAATGTTATCCAGCCATTAGAGGACATCGAGCTGTCTGGAGGCACAAAATCTTCTCCTCCAGAAATATAGATAATGTCATTATCTCTAATTAAACTTATATCATCTATTTCCCCTCCAGTTTGTAGAAAAATACGATTTCCGATCATTTCTAACTTTGCACTAGCATATTCTAAGAAATCTTTCAATGTTTCTGGAAGTAAAATCACTTTTCCTCCAGTCGTCAAACCATTTCTGTAAATAGTTATACGTTTAGACATATTTTTGCTGGAAGACGTTTTTGAAAAATAGTTCATGTTGATTTTAAAAAATCATATCATTTCGCTTAAGTAAACTTACTAATAGATAAATAAAACGCTAACATTTATTATGTTTTCAATTTAGCGATTTTTTGACATTTACATTATGTCTGTCATTAATTTTTCGATTTTCTATTTCTATCTATGGGTAAGAACACGTAGAAAGCCGATTCCGATAGGGTATTTGACTAATTTCCAGAAACCGTTTTAAATTATTCTACGATACATTATAAGCACATTCTCTTTATATTTTCTGAAGATATGCCATATTTTATATGAAAATCATGTTTAAAGTTTAAATATCCAAAATCGCGCGTAAAACGCTGTCTTGTATAATGGCGCTGGTCACGTGGTGCATTTTACGTCACACTTCTGTATTGGTATGAGATTGATGACTATCATTTACCATGGGGTGACGTCACCTTGACGTCACGGGGACCACAACTAATCACAAGGCGTTTTCATCGGTGACTAGTTCCATAGAAATATTTGGATTTTTATTACGTGTTTTTATAAAAAATAAGCCTATTTAAGTTGTAAAATAAAAGAAATAAGCTTTCTTGGACCATTTTCAAACAGGATGACCACAATCTGTATCTTATTTTTCATAGTGTCAAATACCCTATTCGCGCCGACCGGCTCATAGATTGTTGTCTATGGTTTCAATATATTTACAAAGCGGGTTCCTGCTTTATCTGTGGGTGTCCCCGTTCAAATGCATAGTAACATTCTTTGCGTAGGTCGGCGCGAATCGGAATCGGCTTTCTACGTGTTCTTACCCTATGTCTAAATTTTGCATCTCTGGTTTAGTGTTCGCAAAGGTTTCCAATTTTTGTAAAACATTTTATTTTGGAAGTGCCTCTAGAGCCGTAGCCGGATCCCGTACCCGCGTCCGTAGATTTGTGTGTTGCCATATCATTACAGTTCATACTATGGTAACACTCAAATGACAGTTAATGTCAAAGCGTGAATTGGCGCGAATTTCGTATTAGTACCAAATGACAGTTTGAATTTTCGTGCGAATCTCATTGGGGATACATGGGATACTATTAGTATCCGGAAATAATAATTAAACATCTATATTATTCAAAATTTGAATTTTTATTTGCATGTCTTTAAATAAAGCTTAGTCTTTTTTTACTAATTTTTAATTTTATTTCTTTGTGACTTTTTTTAATAATTTTTTTTAGTAATATATTTTTGAATACGTGAAATGAATTTGTGTTTAAAGCCGAAAGCCGTTTATATTAAGTAAATTAAAAAAAAATATCAAAAATATGGCGGATTACCTTATTCTAGGAATCCCAAATTTATGTCTCAATACTTGGCAATTTTGCATGGTTGATAGTGAAGTGTTAATATTAATCAATTATTCAAAAATGAAAGTTGGTGATACAAAGATTTCCCAAATGTTTTGGCTGATAAATATAATAGACGCGAGGAGTGTTGAAAATCAAATAAAGTGGCATCATACAGAAAATGATGCTAAGGAGTCTTTAAAATACTATTATGCAACATTAAGTTGTATAAGAGGTGGCAAGAAATACCACTCAAAAAGTGAAAACTCCACAAGAAATATTTTGTCACAGATTGTCCCGCTTCCATCCACCTTCATAGTAAAAATGTGGACAATTCTTTACTGTGACAACTGTATAACCATGCAAGCTTATATTTTAATGCATTAAAATGCAATAAAAAAACGGATTCTTTTTTCTCTGAGATATAAAAAATGTCTAATTTCTACTTTATTGGTCTTTTGACCCGCCCGTCGAACTTCGACCTAACCCAGAATAAAAAAATGTACTCATTACATGAATTAAATACGGTTTACGACATAAAAACTGAATTAATATAATTTATTGCTTAATGTAATAATTATTGTTGATTCGGATGCGGGATGTTAGACGGGTCATAAGTTTGTAATAAAAATTCGTCTATCGTTGCATAAATTTAAAAGAATCCAAGAGATGGCGGTGTAGTAGGAAATAAGTCACATATAAAACATGTTACGTTATTGTATATGTTTCTTCAAGAATACCCTCCGCTAAAACCAAATTTTATCGATTATTATGGTAAGATATCCATATTGTCTCGGCTGCAACAGAATCGTGGTGCAAATATTGCATTAACAAAAGTTTTGAAAAGCAGTCGAAGTAAACTTTAATGTGGTCGAGTTAGTTTAAAAGTTGTTGACTATTTTTGACGTATAAATTTCTAGATCCCGGTCCCGTCCAACCTGCGACAGGCCAACCCCAGATAAAAATTTCATATGAAATACACTTAAATAAATTCTGATCCAACAAGGAATCGAACCTGGGATCTCGTAATCAGAAGTACACGCCTATTCCACTAGGTTAATGCTCGGCTACAAAAAAAAGATTGAGTGAAATTGGTCCAACATCTCACACGTGATGCAGTAGCCACGAGAAATTAGGATCCATTTTTATAAATGTAGATTTCTGTATTCTGATAAACTCTTCTGATACTTTCTTGAAATTCTCTTTGCTAATTATTAGGGTTTCTTCATACTGATTTATTATATGCAGCTTTGAAATTGATAAAAAATTAAATGGTCTCGATATTAATTCCCAGAGTGTTCCTGTAAACAGCTTCAGGATCAGAAACCACTCAAAATCCAACCCAAATATAGTAAAACAACCAAATATTATAAGTATTAATTTTATTAGGAAGTCACATTATGATGCGATAATTTAACATAAATATTTACGAACCAATTATGTAATTTAATAAATAAATAACTAACCTAAATACTAAGTTACCTTCAAAAATAGATAACAGGTAATCTGTCAAAATGATGAATTTAAATATACTTAATTAAAACAGTACAAGATGTGGCAATACTAATAAAATATTAATTTATATTTTAAGCCACAAAAGTTTTTTTTAAATAAACACTGGGTTTTTAAACCGAATATTGGGAAAAATTTCTGCAGATAGACTCAATATCTGTCGAAATTATTTCACTTATTTCACGTAACTTTAGTTTGATTATCTAGTATTCTAAGTAATTAGAAAAAATCCGGTCTTTTGAGAATTTTTACGTGTATTAGCAGAGTCAATGTTATATTCCACTCAAATTGTTTAAATTGATCTTATGAATACAATTATACGAGAAAATGTTCTTCAAATACATCAATAAAATTCCAGAGATCAACTACTAATAATATTGAATTAATAGGTCTATTTAAAAAAAAAACTGACAAAAGCAATCTTCCGTCACATAGGTAAAATAAAAATTAAGTTTGACAATTTTTTTCCTTAAAACAAAATCATTATTCTCTAGCGATTCTGGGCAAACATTGCCATTATATGATTATGTGTCATCTAGTGACAATGTTGAACTACAAGTGCACTACTGGATTTCGTTTCAAAATGTTTTTTGAGGTAGGTAGTAATTTAACCAATTAAAATTTCTCATAAATAATCAAATTTCAAAATACAGAAATATTCAAAATAATTGTTTCACAACCAATATTCTCTATTTGAATACATCCAATGTTCTAAAGAAAAATCTATTCATTGTGAAAAATATTACTGTAGCTATTATACACAGATACTTGCAATTTTAAAATCAAGACTCGTTGCGTCTGTATAGATAGGAATGAATAAAGTAGAATAATATTAATTTTGGATGAAACTGGGTTAGATTGTTAGGATAGTGTAAGTGTTGACTTACTAAATTATGTACAATATATCATTGCTTTAAATTATTAATAAAGTGTTTTGGATTTCTTTTCAATACTGCAAATTCATTGCATAAAATTAAAATTCACATTGTTTAAATATATATTATAAGGCTTAAAAAAAAAGATTCACACTGAAATCTCCCAAGGTCCCTATAAAAAAATATAACTTCGTATTCCTTATATTATTATATATACATTTACCGCAAATATCATTAAACAGTAATAAATTCTTTGTCATAAGAAAATAAACCAAATTTTCTTTGTCTGCAATTTCAAAAAATAAATCGGTATTTATAAGTTGCATCAATCCAAATTATTGTACAGCATTAAGATCACCGATAAAATAAATAAAACTGAACTTACATAAGTATAAAAAATCTTTCCGTGTAAGGTAATAAAATTTCAGCAGGCATGTTGAAAAGATATCAACAAACTATTCCAAGTTATATAGGTAGATAACAAAACCAAATCTACTAAACTTATTATTGGAAAAATTAATCAAGAAATGGAAACTTTGGTATTAAAAAAAAGCAATCTGCAAAACGATGTAAGAGGAATCACACAAGACGTTGCTCGGAAGCAGCAAATATAGAAGCATCCGATTGTGCATTGTTACTCGAAACAGTTTCAGCATTGTTAGCTCTATTTAACAGTCTATTTCCATATAAATTTAAATTTTCTTCGTTGTAGTCTAAAATCTTCCTGGTTGAATGCCTAACATACAATTTTTGTTTATGATAAATATTTAAGGCTCCTTTGACTACTACAAAAGTCAGCCCGCCTAATATTGATCTATGGAAATTATTTTTGACAGATCCAAACAACAGGCTACCCACGACTGTGGATATGGTAGGAAGTATGAGGGCGCCACAGAGTATTCTAGTAGGTGAAGTATATCTATCGTAGATTTGTAATTGATTATTTACATCGGAGTTGTTGGCTGTCTGCTGCTGTTCATTTGAGGCTCTTTGCAATATTCTTTCCCCTTCAGCTCTGGAAAACATCAATAAAATAACTTTGTTATTTCAACCTCTTTATACCTATTAGTATCAAAATTTCCAGTATGATTCTAAAATATTTCATATCAAAATCATCTCAACATAATAATTCAAAAAAGTTGGTTTAAATGGGTTCAATTCTTTCGACGTATGTATACAATAGGTAAACATACATCACATGCGATGTACTTCCTACTACACCGCCATCTTTTGATTTTTTTTAAAAAGTAAAGCAATAATAGAGGAATTGTTTTGATTTCAAACTTATGACCCTTCGAATTTCATCCTGCATCCGAATCAACGATAACTCTTACATAATGCAATGAATTACCTATTAGCTAAAATTTATTAAGGTTCTACATCGTAAATTGCATTTTATTCATGTAATAAGCCAAAATTATTTTTTTAATTGGGTTAGGTCGAAGGTCGACGGGCGGGACAGCTAGTTACATATAAAGTTAACTCAACATTTACATGAATGCACAATCACAAACATGATGACACTTTTTTTACTATAAAAAATGTCGGGTTAGTGCGAACACTTATAACTCGACATTGGCTCAACACATTTTTATCATTTTTGGTTTATTTGATTCTTCTCCGCTCCGGATAACAGAATAACTAATAAAACTTCGAAAAATGGATAGCAAATAATATAAAATATAATATTAAAGTTAGTATGGAACGATTAACTGAAAACAACGCCATCTGAAAAATTACATAGCATCACAATTTTTATTTACTTTACAACAATTGAGTTTCAAAACAGTGGTATGCAGATTTTTGATAGAATTTCTTTCAAGCTTTCAGAAATAATTTTTTTACATTCAAACATATATTAAATGTATTTTTGTATAAATTACAAAATTTGAAATCAATACATGACAACGTCTGTCGGGAAAGCTAGTAGAAAAATAAAATGATAATTGTAACATTTGGTAGCATTCACCAGAAGGGGACATTTTTCAACATGTTGAAGATTTTTGTGATTTCAACAAGTTTGACCACCTAAATGGTAAACTTTGTTAACGTAAAGTGATCACACTAATCCAGCCTTCGAAACAGCAGTAGAAGAGGGTCATAAGCCCATAGAAGTTTAAATTTGTATAAAATTTACCTCTTAAAATCGCACATCAATTGATGTAATGATTAGCATCAAACAGTTGGTTCTATATGTTTGGTTAACATGTTGAAAACATCCATAATGTGAATTTGACCACCTTGCTGTGAATGTTGCTAACATGAAGTGATCGCACTAAGCCAATTTAAAAATGAAGATGTTTGTAGCCCTACAGTCTTCCAAATTAACCATTAAGTTGGTGTAATAGTAACATCAAATGCTTTTTAATTTTTTATTTCATTTATGAGCTCCATCGTTTGGGGATTGATTTGTACATCAAAATGTTGGTTACTTATCAGTTTTTTTTAAGTAATAAACACAATGTAGGTATATAATTATTTTCAAGTAGGATAGTGTAAATAGATTTTCCAATAAGCATCTAGGTAAAGCGTGTATGGTGATATCAGAGCAAAGAAAAGATAATGAAACAGATTAGATAAAGACTCACTCTCCAAATGGAAGAAATGTACCAAGGGCTGGTATCTTCCTACAGGATGTCCTAAGTACGGACAGCAAAGCATCCTCCCACCGCAGAGCTCTGCCGCAAATAAGTAAAACAGGAACAGCTGGCAGCAGGATCATCAGTGCTATTGGATCTGCACCTTCAAACATTTCCATTCCCTCTTCATGCCCTACAACCTGCAATTATAGCACTTCATTCATAATACTACCTAGGGAGACAACAGCACGAAGTACATTTATCTATATTTATATGTATTTTTTAAACAACTATAATATTGTTATTGCATCAGGAATAGGAATCAGCTCCACCAGCTCTCAAATAGGTATCCTAACTGCGTGGCATACAGGCAGTCTTACAACAATTACAAAAATGTCCTTCATAAACTAGTTCGTAGTGCCAGAAACAATTATTACAGGGAGAAGATAGCTGAGGCTGGCAGGGATACAAAGAGGTTATGGCGGGTGATACAGGAGTGCTCCGGTGCGAATACAGAGAGGGTGGAAGTGAAAGAGGTCAGGATTGATGGATGGTAACTACCGACCTATTTCTCTGCTCAGCAACCTTTCCAAGATTTTGGAAAAGGCTGTTAAAAATCGTCTTGTTGGATTCCTTGATAGCACCTGCTTTTTCTCCGAAAATCAATATGGATTTAGAAAAGGGATGGGAACTCAGGATGCTCTTGATGCTTTCGTAGGCGGCGTGACCCAGAGCTTGGATAATGGAGATAAGTGCCTGGCTATATTCCTGAACTTGTCTAAGGCTTTCGACACGGTGTCGCATGCGATCCTTCTGAGGAAGCTGGAGCTTGCTGGGATCAGGGGTTTGCCTCATCAGTTTTTTGTAAGTTGTTAAAATATCAGCCAGAACAAGAATGAAATATCATAACCATCTTCTCACACAACACAACCTTTGCAGCGTGAAAAATGTCAAGTGTATATTTAATTGTTCACTTTTGAGCCCAGATTAAAAAAAAAATGGATAGCAATATTTTATACATAGGTGTCAGTAATTATGATTAAAGCATTCTCTACCAGTCAACCATTCCTGTCAAAGCTGAGACAGGATGCAAACCCCAAGTAGAAATTTTAAGTGAATGTATGATCCAATCGGCATCGAACCCGGAACTTCTTGATCAGAAGTTGACACAAGGCTACCAAGATCGGCTTAGTTGATAATTGATTCTTTTCAGATAAGATAATTTCCTTTTCGAAAAAAAAATGAAATACTTAATGCTCAAGAACAGATAATAAATTGAAAAATGTATTAAGACATTACGGTCACCTGCATTACAGTCACAGCACCATACGTGATTGCAGTCCAATAGAGGGAGCCTAGCATGACCCCTCCAACTATGAAGGGGCACATTTTGTGGGTTATTTCCTCCAAAGTATCCAGAGCAGATACTAATGGACCCATCGCTGGAAATATCAGGATGTATTCCGTCTTGCATTGTGGACAGGTCACTCTGCGGGAAGGGTTTCCTTTCTGCATCTCGTCTACCCACCGCAGTAAGCAAGCCTGGTGAACCTAAAACAGACACAAAATTTAGCAAGTCGTCGACAAAGTAGCTGTATATATGGAAAGGTAAGACATGGTCACAAAATAAGGCTAATTAGCACAAGTTATCTTCAATTGTTTCCTTAAATTGGCATTCCAAATTACAACAAATTGCTTAATTGAATAAGATCTCAAAGTCAAAATTATGATGATAATGAAGCATCTCATTGAGCAATTCGAATTTTCTGAACAAGCTAGATTCCATAGGCCATAAGGCTGTAGAAAGAAGCAAAATATGTTATCATAATTGCATAATATTCACCCATTTGCTTGTTCCTTTGCAGTTGCATGGCTGGACCCAAGAGGCAAGAGTGTCATCAGATTCTGTGCCATAACAAACCCAACAACATTTAGGAATTATGCCACTATCCGATCTAATATTGTCTTCATTAGTAGTAGAACTGTCAGTCTCAGACATTCTTATAAAGTTTTCAATACACTGTTTATATTCATCAAAATTTCGATAAGCTTAATACAACAATAATTAACACATTTCGCACATAATCATCCACAAACATTAAAACATCATTAAAAAAGAACACATTACACGTAGGTAAGTTAGTGACGTACGTCAGACTAAGAAAGGTCACAGATTACTGCATACTGCACGTTTCGCTATAATATAGTATTTTATTGCATAGGTTTTAATCCAACGCCTAATTATGAACTCCAAAACCACTTATTAAATTCCTATTCCACATTCCAAACTTCGCGTTTTTTAGTTCCCACGATAGAAGAGTGCGGAGAATTCCTTATATTCTATGAGTTGGAAAGAAATGAAAAGTAAAATAAAACAACAGCAGCTTCTGTCAAATAATCGAAAGAATGCGGCGATTTTGTCAAAAATACAGACTGAAGCTAGCAGCACTAGCTCCTATTTGAGCCAACGGACATGCTCGCATTGTTCGCCGGAAACTGCCGAACCAACCCGAAGTGTAACGAAGAAGACTGTATGATTGCATTAGTGTTCAATAATATTTTTTTTTTATTTAAATAAATTCGGGGTAAATCTGAAAAGATATGGGGGGCGGAGCCCCCCAAACCCCCTCTATTGATATAACCTAACTCAACCCAATCGTATAAAATAGTAGAAAGCTTGCTAAAACGCTAAAACGTAAAATAAAATTGAACACACAATCATACAGTCGTCTTCGTTACACTTCGGGTTGGTTCGGCAGTTTCCGGCGACCATGTCCGTTGGTTCATATAGGAGCTCGGTGGGAGCTCGTAGCAGCAAGACGTAAACCAAAACATTGCCAGGTGGTTAAATATAGTTCAAAAGATTATTGTGCTTTATTTATATTTTAAAATAGACCATTAAATGATGACGTCATCTGACTTTAGGCTGGAGGCACAATGGCGGCCATGGCGACACACACACACACCACACAATGACATGCATAAACCATAGTGATGGGTAACAAAATATCATTTTGCATAGCGACCCGAACTGTCCGAATCAATAGTGATCGGAATCAGTTCAGCAGCCCGATTCACGGAAAAGTTTAAGTCTAAGTTCGAACGAAGTTCGATTCAAACTTTTGTGAATAGGGCTGCTGGTAATAATAATTATTGTAGGCGGCGACTATCTACAGTCTATGTACCTATTCACGGAGGGTTTGAATCGAACTTCGTTCGAACTTCGAACTAAACTTACACTTAAACTTTTCCGTGAATCGGGCTGCTGGTTCACTTTAGTTAGTTTTGTGATACTTTCGAGGACTAAAACAAAAGTATATATTATTTTTCTTGTAAAATACAGAAATTTTGTATTGTTCATATTAATTATTAATAGATATCTAATAATTACCTACAAATTAAAATATTTTATTCTATATTAATATTATCAATGATTCTTCTCGGCCATAATAATTGTTTTTTATAATTTTATTTATCAAACCCATATTTTTTTGTCATCTGGAAATTGATTTTTGTGTCTAATTGTTCAATTTGACGATTATTTAATTATATCTACTAGTTATTTACTTAGGATACTTATATGTTTTGTAAAAGCAACGTTGCTGTTGCGTAGAATTCATTATTTTATTAATCTATCATAATTAAAATTTATGTGAATTTTTGGTTTCTTATTATGTTAAGCAATGATATTTGTGAAATGTTATCCAAAATAAAAAGTAAATATGATAAATAGTATATAATATATCATTGCTTTTTTCTCAAATTTTGACATTTATTTATTTATCTCATACTCTAATTGACTCGTAACATCTGTAGATTCACTCTATCCGTGACCCGATAAACACACTCATACCAACTCTAAATTTTTTGTATGCCGCCCGGCTAATGTCAAAATCCACGTTGCCGTTAATGGTCTATTAGTGATTCTGAATTTCACTCTAAATATAGGTACCTAATTACCTTTCGCCATTAGGTGGGTACTTTATTAGGAGCGGGTTGTTAATTCGATCGTTAGTAATAGCAAAGTAAAAGCAACTTTTTAATCATTAAAAAAGTCATTTTATCATAATTTTGCATGATGAAAAAATGTTTTAAGCATTGTGATGTTGTGATGCATGTTACTAATCGGTTACCATTTAATTTGACATTCCTTGCGATCGAGGAACACCTGATAGTAAAGTATTGTGCAAATACTTTACTATTACCTACTCGCGGCGCGGCGTCGAACAACCCACCCTAGATCAAATTTGTTTTAGGTTAGTTACTTAATCTTCAGGTACCTAGGTATCATTATTTTGTGTGATCCCACATGCACCTGGAACTTTTAATTTTGTATCGTGCAGAAAACTCCCATAAGTAAGAATGATTTCTTTTATTAATATATAGGGCTATAATAATCTTACTTATTTCTATTGGTGAAAATTATAATTTGCGTCTGATTACTGCACCTGTGTAGAAATGTAAAATATTTATGGATACCTAATCTTCAACATGACTCTCTTTCATGTATCCCCAAACAAAGATAATATAATAATACTGTAAACTGTAATCCGCCTGATGTGGCCTCTGACGGCCTGTAGTTCGCTCAACTCAATGTCTTCCCACATGCAAATAATTTTATATTCTCTGTTCTTTTTTTTTTCTTCTTTTAAACACGGATACCATATTTCAATATAAATCTCTACTAAAAATATTATTATTGTGTAGTAGGTACATATAAAAAAGAAAATATTTTGTTGCTGCGCTAACATCTGAAATTATCATTTTTTAAAGAATTCTGTTTTAATTTTTTTCAATACTTAAGATTTTTTTAAATATTATAAGTATTATAATATTAGTATCAATTCTTCAAAAATCGTTTCATCCTTTCATTTTGATTGCGATGAAACTTATTTATTTTTTTGTAATTTTACGGCGCATGTGTACCTACCTACACCTCGGACAGCGGGCAAAATGCAAGCTGCACTTTACTTTTGCAGTTTATTGTACATGTACTTTTCCTTTACATAACATAAAGTTACAGTGAACCTAGGTATCATTTCTGCGGGAGCAAAGCATGGGTTACCAGCTTTTAAAGCTAAATATCAGGTTGAATACATTTATGTTGAATGTAGGTTTGGTTTTATCCAACTGGCGACCATTTCCACTTACACGACACCAGCAGCCCGATTCACGGAAAAGTTTAAGTCTAAGTTTAGTTCGAAGTTCGATTCAAACTTTTCCGTGAATAGGGCTGCTGGTAATAATAATTGTAGGCGGCGACTATCTACAGTCTATGTACCTATTCACGGAGGGTTTGAATCGAACTTCGTTCGAACTTCGAACTAAACTTAGACTTAAACTTTTCCGTGAATCGGGCTGCAGGGTCCCGTTCCACCATCATTCTTTGCACATTGCATTGTGCGAAAATCGGCTACCGCGAAACAATCTTGTTCCATAAAAAAAAAATCGCTTGGCGGCCTCTAGATAATTTGAAAATTCTTTTCAATTGTACAGTGGTATCTAGGGTGCTGCGTGTTGAAATATAACGTAAAATTGAGACGTCAAAATAGTTTTTTTCAATAGATTCGCAAAGTCGTAATGTTTTTTTAAATGAATAGTGTCTATGGTGAAACAAAACTGTTTGTCCTCTAGAACAAAAACGATGCTATACTTTGAAAAACTGGAAAGTTGGGAGGTATGATGGAAGAACGGAGCCCAGAGATAATATTATAATAATAGGTAATACTGTAATATGTCCAAACAGCCATGTTTCAGCATAGTCTCATGTGAACCTAACAGAGGAGTTAGGGTGTTTTAGATCAATTAAATATAATATAGTGCTGTCTTATAAACACACGGAGGCAATAATACGATCCAGTATTCAGCACTTTTTCATAATAGAAATTCCTAAAAATATAAAACTATTGATAGATTGGATATGGATATTTTCAAAATAAAAGCATCAGTATTTAAATTATTATTGAAAGATTTTTAATATCTTACAATATCTTAGTTTATTGAAGAAATCCAATAATATAATTTGATTCATAAGAAAGAAATAGACAGACGGAACAATCAAATATGTTTACCAGTGGCGTAGCTAAAACTTGGCAAATTATTATGCTATCATTTCCTGTTTAATTTTATAATTTTCACCTAATTATTTGAGAGTTTTTGATTGGATTTTACCTTGTTGTCTGTCATATTTGAATGACATCAATTTATTATTAATATAATTTATTATTTCAGTCCATATAAAATTTTGGCATAGTTTTTCTCTGATTCATCCCGATGATAAAAATGATATCACTTTAAGTTTAAAACAACACACAAAGCCAATCTTTGAAAACGCAATATAAGTCAGTTGACTACTTACATTTCATTATAATGGTAAGGTACAAAATTTGGCCCACAATAAACTCTATCTCTTTTACTTAGAAGTTCGTTGCTAATAACTATTCTGCACTGAAGTCTATTTTATTGTAACTACGCCACTGATATTAACAATATTATCAATAGGTATAGTATTTATATCACATTTAAAGTTTAATTAAGAAATGCCCTCCCTTAGGTAAAAATCCTATATAACAATCATCGGTTTTAAATGAAAATTGTGACTAAACTAATAGGTACCTAAGTAATGAAATTTTTTTCATGAATGCATAATTATAATATATTTATTATAACTCAAACTTTTTAGTGCTTTTTTAAATGAAAATTATGCTTAGATAGTGTTTATTTCTGTTATTTCACCTTTTTTATTATTCCTTAACTAAGACAGAAAAAGTAAATAGATAATTTGAAACTGGAGTGGAGTTACGTTGACAAAGAGAAGCCAGATGAAAGAAACAAAACATCATATCGAAAGTCCTTGAAGTTTTCATTATCTATACAGAGCATTCGCCACATCGTGGAGTAGGTACAGTGTAGAAATTGGATCGTATTGTTCGGATATATAAGTTAATAAATAACACACAGATATATTATGCAAAGGGTCCATGCAGCCCCAAATTTTTCACATTTCTTTTACTTGAGATATCTGGCACGAAAAATTTAGTCACCTCGAAGTATGTCTATCTCACCATAAGATGAGACAAAAAATAGAGATATCCCAAATGAAGACTAAGGTATTTCTATTGAGCTATGTGTTATTGAATAAGTTTAGTTTGCGGTATATATTATTATTTGTGTCATAGCAATCAGTGGGTGCATATAATGTTAGAAAAATACAATTTTCTTAACAAAAGTCGTTCGCGTATTGTACAATAACATAAGTTTCACAACCTTTGAAGACAAAAAAGATATTTTTTCACATATTATCTATTGCTAGTTAATGAAAAAAGACAAATAGAACCATTTTTATTTCTTATTATATATTTTTTAGTAATATTCAGGTTTAAAAATGTTAAAAGAAAGATATACGAGGGGGTGATATTACTTTTAAATCTAAATATTTTTTTTAAATAAAAGGTACTTAATATGTACTCGCTTCCTAATTAAATAAATAATAACAATAATCGTAAAACAACATAATAATATATTATTGCAACAATAAAATAATAATATGTAACATTTTATAATAATAATTGTGTATATTTTCTCATAAATAATAAATAAACAAATAAATTAATAAAAAATGTATCAAGACTAGTGTTTTTCTATTTGGTACATTGCAGCACATTTTCACAATTATTTCAAAAGGAATGTATGTACTTATTATTTTTATATAATTAATACACCGATCGAACGGAAATGCATATTTTAATACATCGGTAAATTTTTTTAAAACATGGTTTAATACATACTTAAACACACACTTCATCCACTATAAACTACATAATATAACTACATCACACGGTTTTAAATATTTTACCCATTTTGAATATTCCTAGTTCTCATCATTCTACGTAATGCTTTTCTAATATTACATTAATCAGATGACTATATTATTATTATTTTAATTAATAATAATTACATTATTCAATTTTCAGAGTATTTAATCTATAACATTACTTATCACAGATTTTTTAGTTAACATTTATTTTTACACTTTTAGCACAGAAATATTCAAATTATAATTCATAACTGTTTGGCCATTTTATAAGAAATAGTAATTTTATTAATTCGATTGATTGAATAAATATATTATTTCAATTAAAGAAAAACTATTTCATTGTTTGTCATTGGCACACAATAATAATATCATCATAATACAATTTTTGTTCAGTGTGGCTGTCCTTAATTTACAAAAATGTAAATAAATTTAAACAATAAATAAATAAATGCTGATTAATTATTGTTAATTTATGTAAAACAAATAATATTTTATTCTCATGCATTGATTCTGGTTTTAGATATTCAAGTACTCATTTGAATTGAAATTTTCTTTGTGGTTAGTATTTTTTCAAACGAATACGTCTTAGAAGGGGATAATATATTCTTTGGAGAGAATGATTAAAAAAATATACGAAAATGAAACATTTTTGGGCCATTAAAGCCTTACCATTGCGCTTTCATCCAACAAAAATGCTTGTCAGTCTGATGTCAATGCTAAAATAAGTTTTAAATTTGTATGTATACTTTTTGATCATTCTCTGCAGAAATATATAGATGTTTAGGTATGTACTTAAATACATATATGTACTGAAATTTTAAAACAATATTTCATTCTTTTTCTGACACCTGCCACACTTTGAATTTTACTAAATATTCTTCTAAGGCATGGTCAAATATTATATACTGAAAAATCTTAACTATATTTCAATTTTTGTCTAAAACCAATCTCTAATTTTTGTGGGTAATAAAATAATTTAAATAAATTGGATGTAGACATTTTCCCTACTCTATGCTCAACAACCCAAACTTATATTGCTATCAGTAAAAATTACAGAGCTGATTGACAGGTAAATTATCTGAAATCACTATGGAAAACTATCCTGATATCGTCCGAAAATATGGATAGGTAATTATAGTTTAAAATATTATATTGTTTGGACCAAAGGTGGTATTTTTTCATTACATTAGAAATGAAAAAACAAGTCTAAATTTTGTGTTCTCTTCATATATCTACTCATTTTTATGTATTTGTATACCTACTTGTGTCAAAATCTCATTATTTGTATTTAGTCTTATTCCACCGAAAACCAGTTAGTGGTTATTAAAAGCTGCTAACCTAGGGTAGCCCAGAACTCATAGTATATTATAACAGCCTTTTCGTGTAAAACATATCTTTGCATAAAAATTCATAATTTTACGATTAAAATTAATTTATCCTTGGAATTATTATACAAACTTTAAAATGATATCGACTATTGGAGCTTTTTATTATCTGCTTTAGAACTACATATTCAATATTAATCGGTACTTTAAGGGGGACCCACTGAAGTTACGGTGCTCAAATTTTACGTGCTTGTGTAGGAGCATAAGACCGACCCGTATACCAAATTTTATGAAAATCGAAGAAATTTTTTTTTCTTTTTTAGCCCTTTTTCTAGAACAAGTGAAATTTTCTTTGGATACTTTAAGAGGGTTCCCCTGAAGGTACAGATCTCAACATTTTACTGACTCATCTACATCGAGGGGCTAACAGTTCTACCAAATTTCAATCAAATCGGATAAGAATTACTATGAGTTATGAGTTACACATTTTTGGGGTACGCGTATGGGTACGGGGAAATTAAAAAAAAATTTTTTTTTGCATTTTTGGAATATACACCCTTGAAAACGTCGAGAAAATTAATTTCAGCGAAATCTATTTTTTTTGCAATCCGATCACAAGACTCATGTATATTCCATACTATGAGTAAAAATAAAACGTAGTATTAGAACATTTTGACTCGTTTTTTTATTTCAAATATAGTTTAAAATTCTTAGAACCAAACATTTCTTATTCTTCACTATTACCGGCAAAACCAAATGTATCGTTTGAAATATATTAATTTTATCTTTTTAGAGAAAAATGTAAGTTTTTTTTTTTATTTCACTAAAATAAATATGAATTAAGTTGAACATCACAAAAAAACTACATTTAAAGACTTGCATAGTCCTTATTTATTTTTGTGCACGTGTAAATCATTTCATACTTTTTACCATCAAAAATATCTCATAATAGAAATTTTGATTGCTTTTATATAAACAGCATCCATAGGATTGTTCTCGGGGAAGTCATCATGACCGATTGCTATGTAGTTTGGTTTACATAATAACAATCATGTCTACCTGAAATCGTCACAACAGCTCACATAGTTTACTTTTATGCTTTTGAGGTTTGTTGGGTTTTGTTGGCACAGGAAGTGGCATGGGCTTGGTTTCCTGTGGAGTTGAGGTTTCTTCTAGGATTGTGGCGCTAGTTGATATTTCAGCGGCTGAGTGACGTCTTTCAGATGAGGTGTTATATAATGATCTGCACAATATACAAACTTAATAAGTATTATTTAAACAAGATATAACATGAACAATTTTTGCTTTCAGAGAACATTTCCAAATGTTATAAAAATAGCCTCCTAGCGTTTAACACTAAAATTTGACAATATTTTGATGGAATAAGACCTTATATGCATTCATATTGAAGGGTGCAAACTAGCTGCTCTCAAGTGATTTTGTTGTTTCATTTTATAATTTTCAAATTATTGTAACGTGTGGATTTATGTTATGATTTATGTTTTAGTCTTGAAAAGAGTGTGCATTGATTTCTTCTAGAAATGACAAAAATATTCTCTGCAAATGCGAACCCTCACGTAAAAATTTCGGAAAGCATCACTGCTTATATATAAGGTTACCGACAACTAGGCTACCGACCTCGGTAGCCTAGTTGTACTGTGGACTTCAGATCCGAGGTCCCGGGTTCGATTCCCGGTCGGGTCAGAGTTTTTCGTGTTTTTTCACTTGAAATTTCTACCCGGTGGCCTGTTTCAGATTGGACGGGACCGGTTGACCTGAAAAAATTGCCTCAGGCAATAATAAGTCCCGCCGGCTATACTGACACCTTTGTATAGAAAAGTGTTCTATGATTATTATATTAAGGTTGCCTCAGGCAATAAGTTCCGCTGGCTATACTGATACATTTGTATAGAAAAATGTTAACTAAAAGTTGGAAGAAAAGTCGTAAAGAGAAATGGTGTATCAAAAATGACGAAGATCGATGACACCAAGGACAGTCAGCCACAAGTATATGGAATGCAGGAAGCTTTATTGTGGATGCCAAATTGGTAGGTATATTAAAGTAAGAAAGTAATTTTGGGTAGAAAAGGTCGACAAAAATACTCACAAAATGATTCGGTATTTTGAGACTTTCCTGGACCTACATAAAAAATTTGCAATTACAAATCGGAAACAAAAATATTCACCTTGATAGTCTGGATCTGACAGCCTTTCCAAGAGCTTTTCCTTTTCGCAATGAATGAAATCTGGGTCTCATTGAGCCTTCACCTATGTTTTCTTTATCAGTCTGGTCAACTGAATGGGAGCAGTTCAAGGTTGTGACAGTGAACTCTAAATCTCTTATAACTTCGGATGAAGCTGAAACCAAAATGTCCATTAGAATGTACATACATAGGTAAGTATGTTAAACATTCTATTCGCTTCATAAGATTAAAAATATTAAACTTACTAGAGAATTCTTCAATAGGCTTATCAATGGTATCATGATCAATCCAAGTAAGACCCATTTCGACCTTTTCAGCCAAGTCCTGCCATCGCTGGCGATTGTCCATAGTGCCTTGGTAAAGTGGCATTATCCAGGGGAAGGAATCTGACAGAACTTTGTACAAGGGCATGCAGATGACATCAATAAACCCTACCTGCATCTGTGGCAGTTCATCTTTTCTTTCCCTGAAATTTGAAAATAGTAATAAAATAAGTAGGTAGGTACATACATAAAAACCAACAACACACCAATGTACCTACGCCATATTGTTTGTGGTCATATTAAAAATAACCCGAGCCGATCAAGATGACCTTCATATCTTGATGGATTAGTAAAAATATTCCATGCTCCCTTCAGAATTTAAGCCCGAATTCCTATAAGTACTTTATGTCTTATATCTAGACGCTAGCCAATGTGCCAATATTGTCCAATTCCTTGTTGTCAGACTTACCTACATATTTAGTAAGTAGGTAGATAATATTTTACTTTAATTGAAACGTTATGATAAACATAGCCAATAACCATTATATTTATTTAGACAGGTTAAAATTGGTATAACTAGCACAATCTACAGTTAGTGGTTGCTAACCAAAATCGGTAGCTTGATATTAGGATCACCACTTTCTAAGAGAGTTCGTCATTTTTTGTATAAAATATGATTTCTAGCCAGTTTCCAACTACATTCTACTACTTGAAGTATGAGAAAAATTTCTAAAACTATAAACATCTATAATCTATAATATAAAAGAAAGACGAGTTAGTGCGAACACTTATAGCTTGAGATCGGCTAAACATAATTTTTATGGTTCTTGGTTTATTAGATTCTTCTCCGCTCCGGATAACAGAATAATTATTAAAAATTTGAAAAATGGATGGCAAATCATATAAAATATAATATTAAAGTTAGTATGGAACGGATTTATTGACAACAACGCCATCTTGAAAAATTCTGTAACAACACGATTTTTATTTCCATTGAGTTTCAACACATATTGGAACGCAGATTTGAGATAGAATTTCTTTCACGCTTTCAGAAATAATTTTTAAACATTCTAACACAATTTAAACGAAGGTGTTTTTGTATAAATTACAAATTTGACATCAATATTCATAGTATGAACTACAGGACAACGTCCGTCGGGAAAGCTAGTTCATATTACAAAAACAATAACATAAAACAAATTACCTATCCATCATTGCTATGGGCTGTTGGTTTAGTTGTAGCTTTTCCAAATCACCTTGATCAAAAAATTCATCGGCGACTAGTTTCGCAACCTTGTGTTGCACCTCCCATGGCTTGGCAATGGCTGACACATCACAGGCTGTCATCATCATGCCACACAGAACTGTTAAATGGAAAACCAGGTGTAAATTATGTTGCTGCATTGATTACCACCACTCGGATGGATCATTTTTGGAATTTCATAAATTACCTATGTTTGAAAGCAACCATTACCTACCACCAATGATTATACTCTTGTATTCAAGAGTATGTTCAAAATATAGAAAGTAGGTAAATAAGTAAAATACGAAAGTGTTCACCCGATTTGGATGAGTCTATACTAAGGTCACAACAAAGAGGTGAACGGGGCCATAAAATTAGGGATCAAGAGTATGTTCAAAATATAGAAAGTAGGTAAATAAGTAAAATACGAAAGTGTTCACCCGATTTGGATGAGTCTATACTAAGGTCACAACAAAGAGGTGAACGGGGCCATAAAATTAGGGATCCTAATCATTTTTCAATCGATGTAAATAATAGGTACCATTCGATTATGCCTCTTTGTAAGGATCATAAAGTCATAGAAATGGTTGATTACCCCGTTTGCCTGTTCACTTTGGCGATACCTACTTAAATTTTTTATCTTTGACTAATTATTCTCGGAAATAAAAAGTTTTATAAGCTTTGATGATAGGTACTATTATTATGATATAGGGCATTTCTTGGCAATGTTTTAGAAATAATACACGAAAACGTATCTATACTCCACAAGTTATTCTTTAAAAGCGGCACTTTATACCTAATCATCAATATTCTACTTAGTATAATCATTTTACTTTCCTTTCAGATAACAGCCTATTTTCTTCAAATTAAGGCCTACTGTCCACGACAGCGTACCGTATGCAGCGCGTAGGTACTCGTATTTTGTTGCATCGTATACGATTGCGTGCAGCTGCACATACAACACAATGGGGGTTATTCTGAACATCCGACCCGATCGAGTTGCATCGGATACGATACAAATAGCTTGACGGACAAAAATAATAATTTTAAAATATTCCACTATATTTTTTACATAAAAAACGCGCCTATTTTAATTGACAATACTAATAATTTGTTATTTCTATCAATGATTATTTTTTCTTACACTTAATTATTTTTTTAACCGCAAAATGTAAGCAATCTTTTACATGATATCTATACTCTTAGATAGAACTTTTCTAAAGAATTTTCATTAAAATTCTTCCAAATTTTTACCAAATAATTAATTTTTGTGCCATTTTTTACACTTAAATTAATATAAGATGATTAAACACTAGTAAAGACTTGGTTGGATCGCAAGCGACAGCGAAATGGGCGTTGAGTAGACATCCGATAGTGTTGCGACGAATGCAACCGGTTATCCGATGTTTCATTCGAATGTGACTTGTAAATAGTAAGAGCCTGTACAAAAAGTTGGATCCTACGCGACACTATCGGGACGCACACAACTCGATAGGGTCGGATGTTCAGAATAACCCCCAATGAGACTGTGTGTCCACGATGCAGCAGCGACGCGCTATCGTCGCGTTGTGTAGGATGCATGCATCCGTATTGCATGTTATACGTCTGGGCGTAGGTATAGCGAGTTGACGTGTTTATTTTTGGTCAGATATTAGTATATAAGTGTCTGTATTTGTACAAAAAATAATGCCATCCGGTAATTATTATGATTTGTCATTTTAAAGAAATGAAAAATATACGAATTACCTACTTGAAATTGTTTTTTTTTATGGAAAATGTATGGATGTAGTACTTTGAATTACGCGTCGTGGACACACTTCAGCATGCTGGGCAGCAAATGCTGCAGGCGTACTTTACCGCGTCGCCTACGCTACGCCGCCGTGGACAGTAGGCCTAACTTTACATATTTCGCATTTCATCGATAAATTCGCACATTTTTTCGTTTGATCAAGTGTCGAGATAACACATTGTGTTCCATATCAGTTAGTCTAAAGTTCTACATAACACCCTCCATATAGTTTGGAAATTTTAACAAAATAACAACTTTATAAAATCGTTTTTTTCAAAACAGCGCTACCTTATCACAAGTGTTTTTTTTTTCATAGAAGACGAGAACAAAAACTCATTTCAATATTTAAGAAATAGTTATCGATATCTTACGCTCTTTCTTATCCTCGCTTTGCCAATCAAATTCTCCGTCATCAGTTAGTTGTAAGAATTGACTTCTTTTTTTGAAATACATAGCTAAATCTGTGGACAAGATGGCCGTCTCCACCACCTTCATCACCTGTTTATAGTCACTAGTAGACAACGCCTAAAAAAAACAAAAAATACACACCCTAGAATTTAATAAATAAAATCACAGCAGCATCTGATATTATATTTTGTCGATCTTTCAGTGTAACCTCTTATATGTCATTTTTTGCAAATTTCAACGAATCAAGGAACCAGTTTTATACTCAAACTATACTTATTTATGAATCAAAACAATATTGTATCCAATCCACACCAATCCAAACTCCCTTTACGCCCTACTTAGGGGCATAGGGAGGCAACGAGAGCTGTCCATTGCGCTCGATCTTGCGCAATGTTTATGACCTTGGCTGGTCCGAGATGTACTGGGCTGGGACATGTGTTAAGGATGCCGTATGACAGTTGGCCGAGGAGAAGGCTGTTTACCTCCCATCAGGGTCCCGAAGACGAGAAAGACCCTCTCATACTGTGTTCCGCTCCTTTGAAACAGAGCTGAAGAAACTGGACATAATAAGGGAGGAAGTCATAAACATATTGTATACACAGTATGGAAATGTATTTATGTAACATCACGGTTTAAGAATATTAAAATTTAAAGTTAATAAGTTGAGATGGTTTGGGCATGTGGAAAGAATGGATGCAAACAGAATGACAAAGAGAATTGATAAGGCTGAAAGGAAAGGTGTAGGAAAGCGTGGCCGGCCGAGAATGACGTGGATCGAACACATCGATTCCGTCCTCAAGGAAGGCCAGGTAAGAAGTGAGAGAAATAGGAGAGGGTGTATGAGAAATGTTATGTCACGTTATTTTAGAAATTTGGACATAACTACCCATATGGTGGGAGAGGGTCATCTTCCAACAGTTGATGGATAAGATTAAGCAATTTTCTTATTGTCTCTGATGGCTTTTTATTTGATGAACACATAGGAAGTTTCGCAGAATGATCGACAATCAAACTATCACAATATAATATTTAGAAGAGAAATGAATGAATAATACAGGTAGGTACGATACCTGAAAAATATTATTACTTTCGCTGTTAAGTATCATGACACATTGGTCGAAATGGTGATGCTCCATGGTGGACGTGGTGTAGAGGATGGCCAGGGGACTCTCTGTCTTAGTTTGGAAGGCGTTGTTGGTGCCCCTGTGGTCCAAATCATGGCACAAGCAAGCTACTAGCAGCCCCAAGATTTCTAGGTCTGTCATGAACCTTGAAAAACAAAAATACTTAATATATTAACGAACCTACCTTTTGTATATTAGGTACGATCTTTATTAGTAATAGCTATACTAAAATAACGTTAAAAACTCTCTTAGCGATCTCATAATGTTTGTATAATATGGACATTGGACATGCCCGCATAAGGTTGTTATGTATACTAATAAAAATAATAATAAAAACAATATATGTAGTAAAAATAGTTTGTACCTAAGTATATGCATATCAACTATAAATATAGTACACATAGATGGTGTAGGTAGGTATATGTACATCTCCTACACCAAGTTGTATTGTCATAACCGATGTTGGTAAAATACGTTTGGCGCGTTGCCCGATATCGATTCGCCTTCATATTATTTCCAGGCTTCCTTTTTTGTGGTCGAATTGCTTTTCATATTTTGGCCGTATTGTTTCATTATTTTCGTACGATTCACCTACATTATTGTCATAATTGAGACCTTTCTAGCAGGGATAGTTTTTTCCAATCATTGTCTCATCCAATCTGAATACCAACTCGAATCAAGTTCAACCAATTTTATACCAACACTAAGTACTCGATTTTTTTAAGGTTCGCGCATAAGCATACCTAAGTTTAAGATGTTTGCACTGTTTTTATAGTCTTTGGGAATGATTTGTTATGAATATACAATTTTGAGATGGTTATTTAAAAGAAATGTTATTGATAGTGGATTTGCCAGCTCAGAATAGCATCTCTTTTTGCTCCGCTGGTTTAACTGGTGGCATGCAGGAAATCAAAAAATCAGATCGGGACCGTGAGGATGACAATCTCATGTCCTCAAACCCCGAAAGATCAGACAATGCACAAGAAATAAACCTCAAACGCTTGGTCCCCATCAGGGGAGATTCGGGCAGCGATTGTCCCCCCCCCCCCCCTATGATGGAGCAAAATCAAGCGCAAAGTAGAGTTATTGTTGCCTCCCAGTGCCCCCATAGTGGGGTTTAAGGAGAGAATAAATGAATGAATTCAAAAGATAAACTATTTTTTGTGCCATTTTCTAGTATACCCGATGTAGGTACTAATATTTATTTCAATATACTGTAAAAGCAACTTATGTGCGTGGAAATAAAGAAATAAAATAAGCGGAGTGTACAAAATTTCAATGCCACTAATTTTTTTTTCATAAACTCGGAAACAGTTATCTTTTTCTGTAACAAAAAGACAAATGCTCTAAAATCGAGTACACGGTGAGATGGAGCTCAAAAAAGGCGTTTCTGTAGAAATTATTTCTAAAGATGTATGTAGGTTCCCGAATATCTAAAACGGAAATTTGAGGATTTCAGATGGACGCAAAACCACTTGAGAATTGAATAGAGATTAGGTATCATCGATCTATGACAACGAATATTTTTTTATAATTCAATTGATTTTTAATTAAAATGCATTCCACCCTCAAAGAGACAACGAATAATGACTTTCAATAATAAAGAAAGAGGAAGAAGAAATACAGCATATTGTCGTAAATCTGCTGTTTGAATGTCACGATTTAACAACAGTGAGAGAAGAGAATTGAATACAAACTAAATAATACCTAATAATGACATTTCCATATAAATCTACAGCCCTTTCTAGATCAAAATAATCCCCATATAGTGTCAGATTTCAAAGAAAAGTGTTTTTTTTTTTCACACGAAACGACATTAATATATTTTTTAGTGGAATTCTGAATAGTTCGATATTCAATAGTATGAAGATTGATACGGCAAAACAGAGTTCATAGAAAATTTCCGAATACAAGTTCTGGCGTAGGACTAATGCAGCTTCTTGTTTGCCGTTTCGAGAGGATAAGGCTAATTCACCGCCCGTATTTTAGGTTGAACTCTTTCGTAGGGAAAAAAATTGACTTGAAGAACTACTACTACGAAAACCAGACAGTAAAGTAGGTAAATAACGATGGGTTAATGGCGGAAGCTAGTCCGCGAAATTAACAAAGAATAAGCCGCATGTTCTTCGATCTACCTACAATATTAGCCCATTTCCACCAAATCACTTTAATTAAAAATCTCGAAAAATAGACGACTCGTGTAAAAATAGATGCCTACTGAACTGCAGAGATCAGTGCGTGTCGAAGCCTGATTTCCCTTGTTAAATTGTTAAAGCGGTATAGAAATGGGATTTTGGATAAAGTAACATTTTATACCCAAATAGTAGAACTACAGTAAACTCGATCCTCACCTTTCTGTGATAATTGCCGGAAGGTAGATGTATGTTAAATAGATAACTAGGTAGTTAAGTAGGTACTTAATCCTGTTATCAAAATACTTAATAGACCTTTAGTTACATAATAATTACATTGTATAAAGACAATAGTGGAGTAGATAACAAATTATTTTCAAATCATGTGGGTTTGGACTCCTTAAATAACTAATTATTCGTAGACTATTAACCTTTATTTAAGTCTAGTCGTCTTTTATGGTTTACCGATTTTGGTATAGGTAATATCAATCTTGATAACATAATATACAGTTTGTAATAGGTACTCCAATCTTATCTTTTTTCTCATAACGTGTTGTATGACATTTTTAAAGTCAAAGCCCCAATCTTATAAATTTCAGTTACATTTTGCTGGCGGAACCTATCGACAGATTAAAGTTGTCAGTTAGCCATTCGTGAAAGGGTAGCCTAGTATGTACAGGGAACCAGATTCGCGCTAAGAATTCAAATGGCGTCAACAATTCAAATGCGCCTAAAATTCAAATATATTCGGTTTGCAGAGGGTAAAATGGATTCGGGGGTGTGTGCGAAGATGTATGGGGGGATCTGCCCCCCAAACCCCCCTAAATAATTATGTTCTAACCTAACCTAACCTATTTTCATGACTGTTAGTCATGAAAATAGGCTAACGAACCTATTTTTTTATGAATTTGGCTCAGCCAAAGTGAACACAAATACACTTTAGACATCTTTCACAGAAAAAAAACGGATAAATAGAAAAAAAAAAACGAAAAAAAAGGTCCGCCCCCACTGGGATTCGAACCAACAACCATCAATACCAACGGCGGCAACTATAACCGTAGGACCATTGTGAACTTGATAGCGATGCCGAAAAACTTTAATATCTACTGTTAGTGTCACGCATGCGCACTTTATGCAAGGATTCTATTGGTGCGAATCTGGTTCCCCGTACATACTAGGTTACCCATTCGTGAAAAGATACTTTGTTTGACAGTTCTCTGTTCTTGTTCTAATTATAGCTTATTGAGCAATTTTCCTTCTAGTAATAGCTATGGATTATTTATTTTATTTATCGTCTATTCACCTTCATTTACATACAACATAAAGATCCGAAAAATCTGCGGAGTAGATGAAGTGTTCATATGGGGGCGACAGCGGTGCCAATATTGGTACCAGAAAAGTCTTAAGATCTCAAGAATGCCACATTTGGCATTGCATGGTTGACCGAATGGACAGCGACAGCCGAAAAGGCCTCAGAGAGCTGAAATTCAGCATCCCAAGGGGTTACTCCTCAAATGAACAAACTCGAACAAACGATAAAAAAGATGAAGACATTCATTTAGGTAGGTAGGTACCTACTCAGACCAGACTCCTTCAATGCAAAAATAAAAGAACAATAGTTCTAGTTTCTAGTCGTGCTATTGACATAATGTCCACATGAAATATTACCCCCAAAAAAACAGTTGAAAAGTTACGAATATAGAGAAAAGAGGCATACATTTTTTAAACAATTTTTAGAGCTTTTATTCCGTAGTGCGGCGTGCTTTACAAATCCAAAGTTAAAATTTGGAATTTAAAACAAATTGAGAATATATAAATATTGTTTTTCTTTATAATATTAGAAAAAAACTTTGTACATATCAACATTTCAAAACAGACGTATCCATGTCATTGTTTTTGAAAGAAAAATAATTTTAAATAGCGTTCGCTTAGTCTTGACAATGGAACCTTAATAATGTTCTCATAATTTTTAATAAGTTATGGTCGAATTTCGAGTACTGATCGACAACTAGTTTAATTAGTTTCATTTATAGCCAAAAAAGAAAAAAAAATATAGAAGAAGGCTGATATCTTGGCTGCGTTCTTATGGTTATTCCGGATAGCGCAAGCTGCGCAGGACAGAGAAGCCTTACGCCGAAGTGATCGCCAACATCGTGGTGATCGAAGAAGAGTTTACTCGTGTTTCTACGAAACTAGACAATTGTCAGACTTTAGAATCTGCTAATCTTTAAATTGTGTCTATCTACCAATAGATATTTTGACTATATGGTCGAGTCACATGGTCGAGTCCTCGTGGTTATATCAGATACGGTGGTTGGTATAGAAAGTAGTTACTCACCTCTCCATCTTCCCAGTCTTGAGCATGGCAAACATGGTTTGGGCAACATTCAGAGCATGTCGCCAGTTGTGGTACTTCACGGGGCGGTAGTTCTTCTTCACACTCAAAATCCACCTGCACAATACCTGTTCCCAACAATTAAAATAGTTATAGACTCTTTACAATGACACTTGAAAATCTGCAAATACGCTTTAAAAGTAATACACATCCAAATCAAACGGTTAATAACTGCATACATTGAAATGGCGTAGAAGTACGTGATATTGAAGATCTGACGCTAATACAAACATCTTAGTGCGAAAGAGACAAAATGTATCGAAATTTTTGTAATAACTTTCTAGCAAAACCTAAAAATTAATAGGTATGCGTGTTTTTTTTTTCTTCCGTGTGTGTAGGTATGTCTTATAAATGATTCTATTCTTCGAAGTGCCTGGATAGATTAGAGCCTTTAAAAACAATGAAGCCTTAACGCAATTGGAATTTAGCTCTGCCCAAAAAATTCACGAAAAAAAAAATTGTTCGAAGTCAACTTAATGTTTTACTTAAGGTGTCGTTTCTTTAAAAAATCTTTGTAGGTGAATGAAAAAAATTCCAATAATTATTTAGATTTATTTTCATATTTTCCTCAACTAAACTAGCTAAACTGTTCAATCAAAGTTCGTTCTACTCGTACAGTAAACGTAAATTTCAGGTTCGTATGCATGTTGTTACCTCGCAGTAATCTCGGAATTATTAGATACTAAAGTAAAATCGATTAAGAAAAAGTGCCGAAAACGGCTATTTTGAGAGAATGGGCCCTTAATTTACAAATAGGTATTTGACTTGTTCTAAACATAAACTTTTTCGTGAATTTTTCTGTTGGTTAGGAAACGGAAATAGACTTTATAAATATACTTTATAAATAACGTTCTTCTGATATAATAATACTGATTTAGTGAACTTTGAACACAGACATGGCAACACTTAAGACGCGCCTGTCTCGACACTCTAAAACAGGGAAACTTATACACAAGGCTTTGAACATTTCCAAAACCAATATACAAGTTATTATCATTCCTACTAATATACCGTTTTTTTGTACACTGTACTGTATATACGTATAAATTTAACACTCGTTGGTTACCTTTGGGAAATCATTCAAAAAACGTCGTATCGCGTAGTTGTTGCTATCTCGACTGTGTTCGCATACTTAGTAATGAAAGGGGTGTGCTGGAGAAGGCATCTGTGCGTCGGATATGTTTTATGACGGAGGGAGGGTTTGAGGCTGGCTTCTGCTGTGTACCTGTTACAATAATAACTTAAAATGCCTTCACACTGGCGCAACTGCCACCAAATGAGACAGGGTGGTAAGCTTTTTAGATTGAGGGCCAAATTCAAGTGGATGGTAGCTCAGCGGTTACGACGCCGGCTTTTTCAAGGTTTCGTTCGGAGGCCGTGGTTCGATTTCTGGTGCCGACCATCTTCCTCTGTCACCACACAAGCTTTAAGTAGCTTACTGTGAAAGAGTCGATTATTTTGTGTTCACTTAGAGTGAGCACAGATTCATTTTTATAAAAAAAATTAACAATGAGTAATGGGCCGCAATTAAAATACTTTTTTTTGTAAATGGTCTATAAATAATTTTTTGTATGTTTTAATAAACTTTATTCTTAAATTTGTTTTATTAAAAGTTTTCAAAAAGAACTCTGGGTGTATCTTATAGACGGGAACATTAATTTATTTTAATAAAAGTATACAAATAAGATACCTACTACTTAATACAATATTAATTTTACTAGGTTTCTGTTTAACTTTGTTGCTCTGATTTTTTTTTTTTTTTAGATATTTTATGGATTTCAAATTAAGTTCGTTTTAATGAAATAGGTCGCTTACCTATTTGAAGAGAAAACTAATACAAAAAAACCAAAGGAATATTTTTATATTTCAAAAAAATTAATGAGCCTCTATAAAAGAAAGAAATAATCTATTAAAACATCGCATATTATGCATTTAGCACATTCCGTTTGATCAATAGGCGAGATGACACATTGCGTAATTTGATAAAAAAAACTTTCAAATAAATTTATTGTATAATATTCAAGTCAGTCGAATATATCTGAATTGGTACAATAAAGGGTATGATGAGATTTTTTGAAAGGACCCTTTGCCCCACGTCACTTCAGTTACGCCATTGCTCTATTAGTGCTGAAAGCTGGGAAAGGCATAACAATGCTACACGCTGTTTTATACCAATGCGCCACACTACTGTATTGGGACAATGGATACTTGCTTTGTATGTTGCGGCGGTAACCACACCAGTAGTAGACTAAGGTACAATAAGCGGATGAACAGGTAGACAAAAGGATAAAAAAAAGCACAAAAATCTTCAAGAGAAAGAGAAAATCACAGTACAATACTAGCCTTAAGGTAACAAGAAAGTAAATAATTGATAAAATGGCTAAGGATAAAAGAAAAAAAGGAGTGTTGGAGAAATATTTTTGCCTCAAAGAGACAAAAGAATTTGCTCAAATGATCGCCGTCGCTGTTAAGATCTAGAATGCCACAGAGGAAGAAGAATGGGTTCCCACCAGGAGTTCCTATCCGCGTATTACGCCACTTCGTTTCTATAAAGCAGAGTTGAGAGAAATACGCAAAATCTATGTATGTAGGTATATCGCCGTGATCATCCTAGTTATGATGGATACCTTGAATTTGATTTGATTCCGATTCTTACTTTCAATTATAGGTATATGTATCTAAACAAAATGTTAACTCACATCATACGGGATATGAAACTGTTCCACGAGGTTGCACTGTAAGAACATCCTTATTGTAGCTCTGCAAGTGTCATCATCGGAGAGGTCGAAATCTGTCAATAAAACAAAAAACTAATCAGAATATTATTTATTTATTTACAGTAAAATAAACACCACCCATCATAACAGATTTCGCCATTGCGATGAGTGATTACAACACAAACAATACAATAAAACAAAAATCAACTTATAAAATAGATAAAAACTAGAAAACAATACTAATTAATATATTAAATAGACCATACGTTTTTTTATGATTGATAAAAACTAAGAAATTTTCATTATTCCACATTACTAGTGAAAGAATTAGATCGAAAAGTATGTCTCTCTTCCGCCTAGGGTTAAAAATATAAAGCTAGAGGTTACCCATAAACATAATATGACGGAATTACGGATGTAAGTAGCCAAAGTTACACAAAAATATGGTGAGAATTTATTGTAAAGAACTTTTAATGAAAATTTCTTGTTTTATACCTTCCTTGCTTGTTTATTACAACAATGACATTCTCTCGTTGCCAACCATAGATTGACAACTTATTGATGCGGCACCTGTATGGGTTTATTAACCCTTGGCACTCGTTATCGAGTAATTTGGGGAGCTGTATGGGGTTTTTGTGTGTGTTTTGAAGCAACAGAACCCATACACCACTAAGAAGATGTATGCCTTTATTATGTGTAGCGAGCGGAGAATCACTGGGTGGGCGGTGTTAGTCGGTAATTCAATCAATCAGTAAGTGTTCTGAACGTAATATAGATTGATATAATATTGGTTATACCGTGAAATGTGAAACTAAAGAGATTGTAGTTCTCAGCTGATGGTATGAAGTCCTTAGATAATTTCCCTGTGTCGTCAATAGATGCTGTCGCGTGGTATGACAGGCACTCCAACGCCACCTGGGGATTCAATTTCAAATCGAATATAAATAAATATTCTTAGATAGGAAATATACAAATAAAATGGTAAAGAAAAAGGTTTTCTGGAGGCTATGAATAATGGAGGCCAAGGCTCTAATCGTACAGTATCGCCATAGGACTTAATTATTTATAGAATATGCTTGAAAACTCCTATAACCAGCAGTGGTTAAAAGTTAGAGAACAAAATTTATTAAAATAAAATTATTCATAAATTTGGGATCTGCAAAGTCCTTTGAATTGAAAATTAAGCCACTTGTTAAAAATTTTACCCCGTCTTTAAAAATTCCTGTCGAATGAGACTGGATCCCCAATACTAGGAAAAGATGTTTCAATAATCGGCTAATTTTCTAAAAGAAAGTTTTCTTTACATTTTAAACTTCCTTCCTCTCCAACTGCTTTTCATTCGAAATTGTGGGAATGAAAAAAAGAAAGCTTTTAAATCTTACCTTCTGTTTGGCCATAAGTTTGCAAGCATTCTCGTACATCTGTGTGTTGTGTATTCCCAGTCCACAAAATATAGCAAATGCTTCGAATATAGACACGTCACTTTCCGTAAATTGGTTGCCATTTCCCTGGTTGGCGGAAAAAAAAGTATGTTGTATAAGAAATTATATATATCGACATTATAAACATTTGGTTGTGGGAGTCTTTGCCAAATTGTTTTGTTCACTATGAATACGAGAATGATGGTTAAGAAAAAAGTCCTTTCGCATTTTATTCAAAAACCAAAACCATTTTTTTTCGAAATTTATTCATAAATAACTACTGATAGTATTATATTATGTCATTTTGCTCAAAGACCTTTTGTCCATCTTTTAGGTACAATGTAATCCCGTTGCTTTAGAAACTTTGGGATTTGTGTTAAAAAAAACCTTGCAAGTAGTTTTGGCAGTCATCTATCGATGTATGCCTGAAACAGTATAAAGAATTCTGAAGGGACCGAATCAGATAGAAATCTAAAAGTGGACAAGGTCAGGACTATATCATGATGGATTGAATAACAATTTCCAGCAAGACTCCCTTACTTTTTACTGCGTGGCTTAAAATGTGTGCGGTAACGTGATGAAAGGCCACACCCTTTCGATTGATGTATTCCGGGCGCTTTCTCTCATCGATTGATGGCAGTAGATATTCGAATCAATGGTTCTGTCCAGTGGCAAATCTCAATTTCAATAATGGCCTTCGAATTTCACCAAAACACATATTTCTTATACATGAGTTAACCCGGGCTTTGCCACAGTCTGTGAAGCCTGACCGATCTATGGTGGTTAGTAGCCTACCGGTTACAACGCCGGCTTTCGTACTGTATCGTTCGGAGGTCGTGGGTTCGATCCCAGGTGTCGACCATCTTCCTCTTTCACGACACAAGTTTTAAGTAGCTTACTGTAAAAGAGTCATAGAGTGTATTCGTGCTCACTTTGAGTGAACACAGATTCATTTTTATATACAAAAAACTTTTTAGCACATTCTTGTCAAACGTGACCTTGTCGATACATTTTCCAACTCAGTATTTTCAAATGTATCGTATTCCTTCGTAAGATTCACTCTCATTTTGCAGGAAAGAAAAACAAACGAAAAAAAGCTGCGAAACATTGAATTAATGCAGTGGTTCTTTTTTTTTAAATGTTAACTTTTAGGTAAGTATAAAAAAATAATGCCATCAAAGTCAACAAACAATACAACTGTAATAGTTGACACTGTTACAGTATCCGAAATATATAATACTTATGCGAAAAGACTTTTTTCCGACCTAATAGAATACAAATTTTATTGAATAAAAATAATTACTCATTCTACAATTAAAAAATAACACAGAGGAAAATATTGTTTTGGTTGCAAAAAAAACATTGCGTTATATCTTGATTGGGGCGTCAATAATTAAACTTTTGTTGTCAGCTTCGTGAAATATAAATACAATGAGAAAATGTAATAAAAGGACAAGAATGCGGCTGCTTTCGATGGAAGAAAAAACTTGAGCGCTGTTAAACTGCCTTCCTCGAAATATTTGCCGCAATATTATATTGAATTTAGCGGGTGCCTCCCTTATTTCGGACAACTTGTCACTGTAAGATCCGGACAATGATATCGTAACAAAAGCGGTTTTAATTTTCATTTTTATGGCAAATTTAAAAAATAAATACAATGCTTATTAAAAAGTTTTTAAATACTTATTCTATCTTACACAAATATTTGGTATTGTAATATGATATTTTTATTAGAAAATTTCTTGAATAGAAAAACAAACACTTCTCAATAAGAGAGAAAAGTTTCCAAACTTCCAAAGTATCTAGATTTATTGACCTTTCTCTCAACGAAGAATATTCCATTAGCTTCCTTGCACGAGATTATACTTTTATTGTTTATATTCGAGAATTTCGGCCCGAGTATTTTGTTTTGATTACTTTTACTAGTATCAGAGCCCCAAAAAAACATCTTATCGGCTACTACAATAAAAAGTATGCAAGAAATTTTGATAAAAACCTCCGTAAAAAGCACTGCCTAGTGCCTACTTCAAAAGAAAAGTTAAAAAAAAAACAGAACGGTAATATTGTATAGTATCTTGTTCAACATGTGCCTAAAGATGATTCGGGAATTACAAATTTGAACGCCTATCGGCGGACTTTGTAAACATAAAGGCCGGTCCAAACGCTATGTTTTCTACAACCTTTTGTCTGCACAGTCTTAAGACGGAATGAAAACGGTGCAATTAATAGAGCGTCCACATGGTGCAGTGATGTCTGTATATTTCGCTCAGTTTTGTGGATACCTTCATGTAGGAGGTACTGCAGTGATCAACTTTGGCATAGTGTCTTGTAAAAAAAAAATTGGAACGTGTCCGAAGTACCCGGCGTTCAAAGTGGTCGCGGAAATGGGTTCTTAAAAGGCACTCCTATTCCCATATTAGATTGCTGCGTGAATTACGTAATGAACCTAATGATTGGCGGAACTATTTGAGAATGGACATAGAAACGTAATAAATTCTGAAAGAAACTCACAAGAACATTGCTGTGAGTCATTGTTGTCTGACGAATTGAAATTGAGGAACAAAATGAATCGGAAAACGGTGATACTGTCCACATGCACCGACATGTCTGAACAGGTCACAGACATCTATGCTCTTTTGCTCAGTTATTGCTGCTCCTGTATAGTCTTGGCGCGGGATTCAAAACTGCGAAACTGCGCAGTTTTCCAGTCTACACGCAACATTTTTATCTGCAACGTTTTGAACTGTGCAGACATAAAGGTTGCACAAAACGTAGCGTCAGACCGGCCTTAAAGTTGATCAAGCTCTACCCTTAAAGCAACGTTTGAACAGTTGCAAGCCTGCAGCGGTCCAAATAAAATTTAAAAAATCACGAGAAACTAACCTTGTTGATAAGTTGAGCAACCCCAATGACATCCTTCTGTCCATTGACTATTGGCATACATAGAATGGTTCGGGTGGTTTCTTCACTGCTGGTCCTAGGTTTATCCCCCAGCCAAGCTTGCATATCTCCAATGTTGAGGATCTGACCAGTAGATGCTACATAAACGGCCAACTGAGCTAGGGATGATCTACGAAGTTCATCCATAGTCGGTCTTGAAACTACGGCGTTTTGTTCCGAGCCACCTAACTCGAAAAGCATTGTGAATCGAATTTTCCCACACTGAAAAAGTTAAACAATATTATTTAACCTTCCAAGAGGCTAAATTGCTAAACACCTTTAGCAGTTGTCTTCCGGGAGACTTTTTTGACACAAGATGGTGATCCTAATCGGATGAGTGATCAAATCAACGGATTATCTGTTTGTAGGTATATTATTTTCCTATGAGGAAGTCAACACACGTATTTAGCTTATATAAACCAGCAACATGTTTACTCTGGTGATGAAAAAATGACTCAAAATTGGACCACTTTTTTAGCACTGACAATCAAGTGACATGACAACTTAGATCACGTCCACTCGAGTTTCAGCATCGACGACCCGTTTAGAGTTATGGACAAATGGCTTGATGCTATTGAATTTTTTTTAATAATGGCATTACATCCATGAAGAATAATGAAGCCAATGACGCTATTCCATTATGAGTCTATTGAAATTTGTACTGATGGATATCCGACTCACCCTATCACTCCACACCATCCATTTGGTTTTCCCCACTCACTGTCATTTTTTGGAGTGATATCGATCCATTTGGTCGGATACGGATGGCGTGATCGAGAATGGGGGGCTTTACATTGACTCGATAAAAAATAAAAAAAAAACAACTAGGCACTTAAAGTTTGTTTAAATTAATTTGTCCTCTGTAAAAATCATTGAGGGTACCTAATACGAATAAAAAGCCAAAAAAATGTTTTCACATTGATTGGCTTGGTTACACCGGCAACGACTTTGGTGTCTAGTACCTTTATAAAAAAAATCAATAGGTATTTGTGACCATTTTTCAGGACTAGATCTTAAAGAATATGTAACAACTAATGACTCTAACAATTCATTACTAATGTTCGATTTATAAATGGAACAGACCACTACGGGCTCACGACCGTCTTCACGAAGTCTCCGAAACTCCTAATCATGAATTAATGAAATATAGAGAAGATATTTGATAATTAATGAAATATCAAATATCTACTTGTTGTATACATGGGATTTTTCCACATGTTGAGAATTCTCATGATGAGGAATTTCGGAGACATAAACACTACCACCTAATGGCGAACGTTGTTAACGTGAAGTGATCACACTAAGCCAGCCTTCGAAATAACAGTAGAAGACGGTCGTAAGCCCGTAGTGGTTTGTTCCATTTAAAAATCGAACATTAGTAATGAATTGTTAGAGTCATTAGTTGTTACATATTCTTCAATAGGTATTAGATGTGTGCAACAAACTTATAACCTGTTGCTCCAATATCTCGTCTATGTCAACATTGTTACTCTGTCTACGACACAAGGGTCTGTGCTCCTTCAACACTCTGCCAGGCCTCTCCACAATCTTCTCCAAGTGACTCTGTGGACACAACAAGAATATTATGTCACATTAACAATTCATCCATTCCAGCATATCGAAATAACCATTTTACTTTTTTCTAAATCTCAAAAACTCTCATAAAACGTTTAAAACTTTCATTTTTGTGTTTACATATATCTCATAAAATTATATTGGTAAGTATGATTTTGAAAAAGTAAACAGAAATGGCACAGGGTGGGTAATTTTTTCAGTCAAAGAACAGAGGGATGGATATTCAGAATTCTTAAATAAAATACGTAGGATAAAAAAGAGGATTGGGTCAGCTCCAAAAAAAGATGAGCTGGTGATATTATTCCAGACGCGGGTAGAGATTAGACAAGGAAAACCCACCATACAAAAGGTAAGAGATAATAGAAGACCTAAGAATGCCACAAACATGTCTGTATCATATGAAAGAGATATGAAGGTTTTTATTTGTAGTAAGATAGGTTCTAAGAATTTTCTGGAAGGACCATGACAAAAATTCCAAGGTTCTCAGAAGAGTCGAAGAAGGAAGGTATGTAGGTACCTATGTAACTACTAAAAACTATTTCTAAAAGACGTGATCGATGAATTGGTAACATCGTGAGCCACTAGAGCTCTTACATTATTTTAGGAGATACGGTAGAGGAGAAAAACCATACGCATTCGAGGACATGAACTGCGCGAGATAATAATTATGTTTTTTTTTTAAAAAAAAGGGCGGCTATTTCATTGCATTTGACACTAGCCCCTGATCTGTTTGACAATTATCTATGGTTAGAGTAATAACACAAACCCGAAATAGACCGTGGCTAAATGGCCTGAATACAGAATAAATAACGACGAATAGTCATGATGAAAAAAAAATCAAGTCGACACTTTATATAAACGAAAATATAACAAACTATGGTGGAATTTCAACCTACTATAAAATGAATTATTAGTGTAGTAAATCCTCAAAGAGTTTAATCTGTATACCTACTCATATTTTTTCCTTTTATCGCTTTAACCCCATTGATATACCATACACAAGCTTTGCTTTTGGGATATTTATTTTGTATATTCAACATTTCATTGCGATTGGTCACTAATTAGAATTGGAACTTGTTCGTATTTCAAATGTTAAACAAAAATGTTTTGTCATGTTTTTGTTTTTATGTTAATTTCCATCTCAAGGCTTTTTATCAAGCAATGATTGATGTTTTAAAAGTAAATAGAAATGAAAATTACTCAGTCTCTAACAAACGATGTCATAGTAAAAATTCACATTTTAAATTAAGTACTTAAATGTAATTTTTTTCTTGCGAGTAGCAACACTGAAATTTGTCAACTATGTTTTTTTTTTTATTTTATATTCCGCACAAAAACACTCTATAATATAATACAGAATACTATATAATCGACAATAATATTAATCATATACCAGTATTACACAATAATGGAATTTTTCACCATACTAGACGACGGCCTGTGTTGAGGTGATACTAATATTTTGTACATAAAGCGGTAAGGAACTGTGTAAAGGACAGAATAACGATTAGTCACTACCAGACCCAGAATAATCGTTTATTCTAGTTGAGGATGTTAATTTAGATAATAATTAATAATGGTACGATTTTTAATAATCGCACGAATTAACAAAAATTTATAAACATTTATTTCAAAAACAGAGATAAACTCTGACCACTCCCAAACTACGCGGATTTTAATTCCGCAAAGGAGCACCTTGGTTTTCAACCACTGTCAACAAAATTGAAGAGACTGATAAAAAAAAGTAGGGGTGATGTCTTGAAAAAATTGCTGCTATAAACTGGAGTGTCACCAAAAATATTCATTCGGCATCGTTATCAACAATTGAAATTCCTCGATGCAAAACTCATCGAAAAAAATCCATAGAAAATAATCGAACAATTCGATCGTTTGAACTTAGAACACTATTATTTGCACACTAATAAGCTCTTACTAGCGTGCAAATAGCTTTCGATAAAACTCGTACTAGCCCCACTGATATCAGAGCCGCTCATTTTCTTAATCGGAACATGTCTATTTTAATTACAAATTAAATATTACAACCCTCTTAAAAATATATGTATTTATTATATATAAAATGTAAAATTGCACTCTTAAGTTTACTTGGTGTCAACCGCCAACAAAGAATGCTTTATCTAGTTCTAGCTCAATATTTGTTTGGTGTAAGCCGCCAAGAAAGAATGCTTTTAATTCTAGTTCAATGTTTTTTGGTGTAAGCCGCCAAGAAAGAATGCTTTATCTAGTTCTAGCTCAAGGTTTGTTTGGTGTAAGCCGCCAAGAAAGAATGCTTTATCTAGTTCTAGCTCAATGTTTGTTTGGTGTAAGCTGCCAAGAAAGAATGCTTTATCTAGTTCTAGCTCAATGTTTGTTTGGTGTAAACCGCCAAAAAAGAATGCTTTATCTAGTTCTAGCTCAATGTTTGTTTGGTGTAAACGCACCAGGATGTGACACCCTATAGAACGAAAATCAGAAAGCAGTGAGCAACTGGTCGACGGACCTAATTAGTGTAAAATTCAAACAACAAGGAATGAAAAAGAAACATTTAGATATTTTACCGATTCACAGCAATCCGCATCCAGTAAATAGACGGAACATCGCTCGCATTTTAGTAAATCTCTGGCCTCCGTCATTATTTTAGTTACCAAGCATTCCAAGTTGTTCTGAAATCATGTCAAAAGATATTAAAACTTCAAGAACAAAAAAAAATAATCGATTATTCATTGAAATTGACCTAAAACTAAAACAACGTCTGTAACATTTTACTGAAGCTTGTTTTTGAATTAACCAATCAAAAAAAATAGAAATCATATTGAAATTACAATAAAAAAAAACGCAAGGTAAAAGATCAATGTTATAAATAATATGAAAAAGAACAGACTGAAATTGTGTCGTTGGGGGATTTGTTGTAACTTTATAACACATCACTAATCAATCAACGCTCCCTTTATGGCCCAACTAAAGGGCATAGCAGAGCGAAACTTCATTTTAACTTAAAGAAATTTGATAAAACTTTTTCTTTATAAATAAAAAAAATATATTTTGACGATTATTGGACTATTACTCAAGATTTTTCTATTATTGAATTTAAGTTATAACAAATAACTAAAAAATTATTATTGGTTAGGATTTTTATGAGCAAACATCTAAATTACGTCTATGTTAAACTGCTTACCTGTTCTTCTAAATTACGTCTATGTTAAACTGCTTACCTGTTCTTCTAAATTACGTCTATGTTAAACTACTTACCTGTTCTTCAAATATGCTTCTCGCTAGATTCAAAAGAATTTGATTCCTTCGATATTCCAATACTGACATTTCAAAAAGTTGCGCATTTTGTATCCCTATTCCGCAAAAGGTCAAATATCTTCGAAAAACTTCCACATCGTGATCCGTAAATTCCATAGAACCTGAAACAATGAAATATTAATCCCATTAAAATAACTAATTAACACTTTTTGGGCTTACAAGATCAAATCATCGCCGAAATTCAAGAAATAACGTTATCTTGACATTAGTCCTCTTAAAAACAAAATTCAACGACAACTAATAGGTACAAACAGGAAAATTATTCAGCACTATTTTGAGGGTTCCGTTGAGCAACGTTGCAACGTGGCTGCGCCAGGATTTTTTACTCAATTTGGCGTTTATGTCTTCAAGAAACTCTCTAATGTAGGTCGTTCATAACCTTTACCGACCTAGGGTCCGTGTCACGTGAGCGTGACGTGAACAACTGTCTACCGTAAATAAAAAAGCGTCAAATTACCGAAAATGAGTTTTTATTGTAGCTAAAAAAGTAAACGTCATTTTGAAAAATATAACAGCTCTTTTGTTTATAATACACAACACACTATATTATTGAGACTTAAATAGAGGCAATCCTCCACAATAACGTCCCTGAGATAACAAAATTGCTTTTTACATTCAAAAACCAAAATGTACAAATTTTGTTATCTCGTTCAGTATTAAATATGTGGGACGCTTTGGAAGAAAGCCTCCAAAAATAATTTAAAAAATTAAACAAATATTCGAGACACTCAGGAGATAATTACGAATTGGACAAAATTGGTATACCAGGGATTCGAACCCAAGATCTCTCAATCAGGTGTCGGTGCGATGCATATTATAGCAATATTACGGATACATTACGAAAATTTATTAGGGATACATTTGAGACGCTATCGTGTCAATAAATTAATAATGGTTCTCAGGTTAATTTCATCTTATTTTGATGTCTAATGTCGAAAAAAAAACGTGTTGATCTCCGCCATTTTCACACTATTCGTAAAAAATTAAGCATTTAAATGTGTCACTTTGGCCCTTTCATAGAATAATATTTTTGATGGCATCTAACCCAAAAGTAATTTTTAAGCTTTGTCAATTTCAGGTGCTCCTAAAATAGACACGTAATTTCTTTAAGCTATACTGAGAAGTATGGGCAAATAAAAATATAATATATTCTACCAATTGGTGAAATAAAATCGACATCAATTTTTCTAACACTTAGGCCTTTTATTTATTTCGCAGTCATTTTGTTAGACCTGACTTAAGACCCTGAGATAACTGAATTAGTTTGCGATTAAAATAATCCATCTTTTTTCAATTGACTGGAAAAAATAGCTCGTAAGTCTGTCTAAAACTTTGATAAAGAATAATTATTGAAGTATAATATTATAAATATCCTTAGATGCTATATCAATTTTGTCTTCTTTACTCTTTGTTGGATATGGTATTTCGTATATTGATACGTATTAAAATTACGTCAATACTGGTTATTATTGGACACTTCAGGGCTGTTGTTATGAGGGTGTACTTTAAGAAAGTTCAAGAGGGATGTCGGAGGGGGAGATTCTGTAACATCTTCTTAAGATAGTTGATATTATTATGAACTGAGACAACATTGTGCTCAATATAAGAACAACATTATACGCACAGTTTGTATTGGATTTTTTTTTTGCTTTTGTTTTATTGCTTATTAATCATCGGTATCATTTTTGTGTACACATTTCAATCACCGACTCATGAATGATACAACACCATTTTCGTTTTGTATCATTTATTTATTATGTAAAAAAATGTGGACATAAAATTTCTTAATATTTTATTTTTTTAAAGTATGTAACATTGTAATTGGTGTTTTTCGCCGTATATTGTAAAAAATAAATAAATAATTATCAATTTATCTAAACAGCTTTTTGTATCATTTACAAAAATAAACATGTAAATAAAACTGAGAGAGATTATAGTGGTCGCCCAGTGGTCTAAATTTGACCATACCTAATTAAAATTATAAGTTTGATCAATTTTCTTACAAAAAACAATTACATGGAGATTTACAAAGTTTTTTCTAGAAACCTTATTAGTCTTTGGTTTTAATGTGTTTTTTATGCATAATTTAAAAAAAAATATTAGTATTCGCTACTCCTTCTGTGTGCGAAATTTCATACTCCTCCGTCAGCGCAATTTTCGTAAAATGGGGTAAAAGTTGGAAATTCTCTTACCCCGCGCAAACTATTTAACAAAATGTACAATGTACATAATATGACCAAACAATACATCTACGGAAAGTGTTTTTCATTCTTATATTATTCTCTATAAGTCGAAAGTCACCATGACAATAATTAATAATAACATGTGTCCGCGGGAAGTGCTATAACAAAGAAGTATGTGATACTCGATCAGAGGTTCCTACATTTACCAAACGGTTGCTACGGGATTGAATAAAAAAATAAGAGAAATGCGAGCACGTACATAGCACTAATTCAACATTATTTAATTACAAATAAAGGTAAATTGGAAGGATTTATTTAGATTTGAAAGACTGGTACAATCTGCTCAATTTTAAATTAATTATTCGTGGCGAAAGTAGTTTTAATGTTTCTGAAAATGTCGTTTATTATATTGTTCAATATCTTCAAAGTACATACAAAGGTCTATTGTTTCCGCTCCATCAGATAATTTATTTATCAACAATAAAACGATATTACAGCGCCATAATCCCTTTTTATTTCTTAATTAAATATTCCGAAAGACGATTCCAATGAATAAACGCGTTTATGTTTAATGTCGACCCAAATATTGTTATTTGGATAATAAAATTGCTTGATCAAATAGAAGAGACTTTAATCCTAGTTTTAAAATCGCATTAATAATAATATTATTACTTAAAGGTTTCGGATAAAATCTCTCGAATAAAAGGATGTACCCTTTGACAGTTAATTTTAACTTTAATGGTTATTGCTTGACGTCATTAAAAATGATAAATTTAACGAGTTTAAATATATATGAAAATACAGGGGACACAAATAGCCTTGTATCTATCGAAAATTTAAAGCTGAAAACTTAGCGGAGCGGATAATTCGCATTATTGATGGTCGAATGTGGAAAAATATTAGGAAGGGCAATAAAATAAGGCAACGGTAAAACGAATCGTCGGTAAATTTACGTTAAGGTTTCTCCATAGTCGATCGCCAAATTGTCTACGTAACACATATCGCTTCCTCCTCGTGTCTTTCGATAAATTTAAAAACTTTTAATGGTCTTTCTTTTCTGTTAAACTTAATTTACAACGCGCAAGTTTATAGCAGGGAATGCATTATTATTACCTTTATTCGATCTAATAATATTATTTATGCGAAATATTATTCACAAAGTAAGCACTAGGTAGGTACTCTTAGCTCATAAAAAACAAAATACCTATTAATGTAGGATTTTTTTTATTTTCATTGAAATTTTTGAAGACTCTTAACTAAATGTAAAAAAAAAATCATGATTAGTTACATAACTATTACAACAAACTTAAAAAAAGAAAGCAAAAGTACAAATAAGTGTTTCTATAACTAGAAATTGAAAAGAAAGTTAAAGACCCGTCATTATAAGAAATGGAAAATATGTAGGCACATAAAATAAAGTATGCACCTACGTAGTAAACAAATAAAACAGAAATAGTTTTACAAAGAAGGTATACGAAATAGACCCAAAAACACTGAAACTCTGATGAACAAAAATATACTAAATAGGAAAACATATTTCACATTTAAACAAGACACATTGATAGCAAAAACAGATATAGAACAAAAAAATCATGTAATGGATAAAAATAGTACCCTATTCTATGATAATGTTCTTCAAAGCATGGTCCGTTACAGTTATGGTTTCTTGTCTGCTTGTAAGAACGTTGAGCTGGATTCTGGCCTGATTCTTTCGCGTTCTCATTATCGGATAACGATAAAGTAGGATAGCACTTAGGATGATGGGAAGTGAAATTTACATTTTCCACTCGAATGGATTAATTACCATATTCTAAAGATTTAACAACTCCGCCTAACAACATTAAATTCGAAACAAAACATGACGCTAGTAAGTACGTTAAAATATAAAAATGTTAATATAATCTTAATAAAACGAAATGCTTAAATCTCCCCTAGGGGGTTTAGAAGGATGGCTCCTACCCCCCTCGCCGGTGTTTTTTTTTTCAAGTGTGTTTTTAATTTAACAAGACACTCTTTTACTCTGAATAACCGTACCTATTTAAAAATTCATTCTTTGTATACCTATTATACATATTTTTTTCTTTTTCCCTCTAAACCAAATTACACGCAAGGAAAAATAAAAGGAGCGTATTTATTTTACACGAAAAAAATTACTCGTTACTGTTTATTCAGACCTATGTATATTTTATGTTTTTATATTGGACTAGCTGACCAATAGAACTTCGTCCCGCCTTAAAGTCAATAAAATATTGCTGAGTAACATAACATAGCTAACATACATGACTACTCTTTGTGAAAAAATCAAAAGTTATATGGTTATAATATTATTCATCAGTTATTTCAAAAGCACCCATTTATATATTAGATACCGATATTGAATCTTCATCACATGACTTATAAAAAAGTCAGCTAATACAGAGTATCTGACTTATAAAAAAGTCAGATAATAGAGACTAATAAGATAAGTCAGATGATACTAAATTAATTGCACAACTAAAACACCAGAAAAAGGTTTATTAATAATAATAATAATATAACACTTTATTGGTAAAATATAAAAGAATAATGAACCAAAATTGGCGGGCTTATTGCCTGGGGCAATTTCTTCCAACCAACCTATAATATTTATTCATTGGTTTAAAAATACAAAAACATGTTTAAAATATGTATGAATGTTAAAAAAATATTTCTGAAAGCTTGAAAGAAATTTTATCAATAATCTGCGTACCAATGCGCAATGTTTTGAAACTCGAGGTAAATAAAAATTGCGTTGTTATGGGATTTTTCACAGATGGCGTTGCTGTTGTTAGGAAACCCATTCCATACTCACTTTAGTATTATATTATTTCAAGCTATTTTCCATCCATTTTTCGATTTTTTAATAGTTATTCTGTTATTCGAAGTGGAGAAATCTAATAAACTAAAACACGATAAAAATCTGTGCATCCGATCTCGAGTTATAAGTGCCCGACTTTCATTTATATTAGAGATTATAAACAATCGCGTCTGATGTAGAATTTCATAAGTCTGCTTTTATCGGAGTATTCAGATGAAAAACTTAATTTGCTAAACTTTACAAAACATAAAATAGCCTTTTTTGTTGTTTCAATAATACACGTCTCACCGGACTGTTTAAATTTGCACTTTTTTTTAATTTTTAAAACAGCCCGCAACGTATTATATTTTTGCTCTAAGGAAACGCCATTTTTGATACAACTTACAAACTTGACAAAAACTACACTTATTTAAGCGAACCAGTGGCAAGTGACGGATGGTGGGGGTGCTAACTTAACTACCGACTAACCTACTTGACAAAATTTGGATGTTCAAGCACGTCTAGTTACGAAATTACTCGCTACTTGACTAAATTACTAAAGTAATGTGAATTAGGCATTATAATTAGTCTATTTTCATGATTTTTTTTTCGAATACACGTTGTTTTCTATTTATACATATAATTTATTTACTCTTTGAAAAATTATTCAAAATTAATTGTAGTTTCGGTAAAGAGAAAATTAGTAAAAAAAAAATTGAAAATGGTTTGAATTTGCGTCATCCTTCGTGGAATTTTTCCAATGTCCCGTCGACTTGATATTGTTGACAGGAAGGATTAAAGGGCGCCCTTCATTAGGAACTTGGTGATTTGACGGCTTCTGTTCGAATCAACGTAACCAAAATAGAACGGACGGCCGGGGGAACAAATATCACCAGCTGTCAAATATATTTGATAGGAGTGACCCTGTCCTAATCCCTCGTCTGTGTACTTCGCGGCTTTGTGGTTCATTTCACATGGATTAATCTTACATATTATCACCTTTGAACGGAAAGCTTTCACCAAAGGACCGATCGAAAGTTCCCCATTATTTATAGCAGTTTTCTATTTTACACTATTATTATTTTTATTAATCTCACAATACAGAACCAACAATTTGATGACATCATTAAATCAATAATAACACAATCACTTTTTAGCCATTTATACAGGTGGTCAAATACGTTGGAGTCCCCGAAATTCCAAATTAAAATCATCCCCATTTGCGTATGTTTGAAGCAATACGACCTAATTTTTTGGCGCAAAAATTCAATGATGTACACCATACCTTCTTCTTTCTCTTTAAATAGGTCTGGTGACCTGTTTTTATTGTAGAGGGGTTTCATGGGACACCGAACTCCAACTGTCTAGCTATTTCTTGGAGGATCTTCCCGGTTGGCGATTTCCCATTAGAATGTTGTAGGCTGCTACCTGAGGAAGTCTATCACCGTCCATTCTGTCAAAGTGGTCGCGGCAAAACGCCTTCTTGTCCTGCCCCACCTGACGATGTCTTCAGTGTTGCATGCAGGACTCACGTATGGCGGTGTTCCATATTCTATCCCTCAGTGTTTTACCCAGAATAGCACACAAGGTCGTCATCTCCGCGGTTCTCAGCAGTGCTTTAATCCAGCCTGTGTCGGCTTTGGATTCTAGTTCATAGGGCGTTATTGACCTGATACAGGTTTTGTATAGACGCACATTGCTATCTACCCGTAACCATATATATCATACCGATCTTGCTTAAGTGTAGAGTGGGGTAGTTTTTTGCCGGATCATCTATTAGGTTCTGATTAATTACTGACGATGACTCTCAAATTTGTCTTCCAAAAGCATGTTAAGATTTTAGATATTTATATATATAGACAGTAGGTACATAGGTATTTATATCAAGATTACCGTAAGGTACGTTTTTGATGCATCAAGAAAGCATCTTCTCGTCTAATGTGAGGGTGCTATGTTAAGTAAGCACCCATAACCATGGCACAGGAATTGGGTTTGGATCTTAGCTAACGACTCTCATTGTTTCGTGCAATCAAATGTCGTGTGCAGTTTTAGACTGAGTAGCAATTTTCTGATTCCGCAATCCAAACAACTACACCGATGCTGACGAATTTATAGGTTTCAATTACCTCCCTTAAAACTAGGTACTTAAGTTCATAGTTAATTTCATAGATTTTAGTACGGATTCAGCTCCGTTCAGTGCTTTCTGCTAAGAAAGAATCTTTCGTTTTTTTTAGTTGGTACCGTTATGTTTAAGTTCTGCTTATGCCTTAAAAAAAGCTAAATATTATGTAGAGTTTTAATAAAGTTGCAACTGCAAACGCCTTAATCTCTCTACAAACTCTAATCTACAATACAAACACAAGTCATATCATATATTTCTGTATAAGTATATAGTTTTTAATTTGTTCTATTATTGTTCATCTTTCTAACTTTAAACATTGATTGGAGTTCGTGGGTTCGATCCCATGTCCCGACGATCTTCTTCTTTCACGACACAAGCTTTAAGTAGCTTACTGTGAAAGAATCGAAAGTGTATTTGTGTTCACTTTGAGTGAGCACAGATTCATTTAAGAAGACGCTTATATTAAAAATATAAAAAGTAGACAGTTAGTTTTCTTCCCACTCTGCATTGTCGAAAAATTCGTGTGTAGTCAATCGCCAAATACAATTTGTCTAGGGCTGCTCGGCTGTTGTTGCAAAAAAGCCAGCCAACATCTGTTCTGGAATCTATAATCTTTAGACGGAATGATGGTGATTGATTTATCAATCTTTAACAGTTAACTGGGAGATATTGTTTCAGGCAATAAGTTACGCCGGCTATAATACTGATACCTTTGTACACGCGGTGGTTTAAAATAAAATAAAAAAATATATAAATAAGCGTTTTGTTTAAGTTTTCTGCATTATGCCTTCACGTGATTTACTAATTTCCCATTACTAAAATAAAAATAATATATTTTACAGAGTTTTCACAAAGATGCAACTGCAAACACATTTATATCCCTATACATACAAACACAATACATATTTTTCTATATAGGGTGTAACATCGGCACTAGATAACCCGAAGCAGGGTGGTAGAGGACCTCAATCGATTCAACCCCGATATATGTGCAGCGATATTGGGTGGTTAAAAAATATTTAAGTTTTTGTGATCCGGATTTTATTCAAAATTCACAAAAACGTAAATAACCTTTGAACCACCCGATAACGCTGAACATACAGGGGGGATAAATCGATAGGTATTGAGGTGCTCTACCTCCCTGCTTCGGGTTATCCGAGTACGTATTTCTTTTTTAATTTGTTACACTGTTTTTCATAATTTATACTTAAAACATTGATTTGTATGTATCGACGATAAACAAGAATTCGTATTAAATTTTTTTTATTATAGTATATGTATGTACGTACATATTATCTTCTATAATAATATAAAAGTCGGGTTTATGCGAACCCTTATAACTCGAGATCGGCTGAACAGATTTTCATGATGCTTGGTTTGTTGGATTCTTCTTCGCTCCGGATACCAAAAAAATTGGTAAAAATTCGAAAAATGAAAATAAAATATAAAATTAAAGTTATTACGGAACGTATTTACTGACAACAACGTCATTAATTTGTGAAAAATTCCATAACAATACAATTTTTGTTTAAGTACTTGACAACCATTGAGAGGCAAAACATTGGTGGGCAGATTTTTGATAGATATTCTTTCAAGCTTTCAGAAATATTTTTCTAACATTCAAACATATTTTAAGCATGTTTTTGTATTTTTAAACCAATGAATAAATCTTTTTCTGGTGTTTTAGTTGTGCAATTAATTTAGTATCATCTGACTTATCTTATTAGTCTCTATTATCTGACTTTTTTATAAGTCAGATACTCTGTATTAGCTGACTTTTTTATAAGTCATATGATGAAGATTCAATATAGGTAGGTATCTATGTAATATATAAATGGGTGCTTTTGAAATAACTGATGAATAATATTATAACCATATAACTTTTGAATCAAACATTTATTTTAAACGTATTTTTTATAAATTACAAATTTGAAATCAATATTCATAGAAAGGACTACACGACAAGGTCTGTCGGGAAAGCTAGTAAAACTAAATACATAACATAGGCCTAAACACTGAATTTAAACAAGATGATAAAGAGGAAAGATTTGATTGTTTGTTTGTTTGCATTGAATAGGCTCCAAAACTACTGAACCGATTTGAAAAATTCTTTCACTTTTGGGAAGCCACTATCCCCGGTGAACGTAGGCTATATTGAATTTTCAAAAAAATTTGGGATCTATACTAAAACTCCAATAATGTAACCCAAGGTGTACAAAAATCACCTTAAACATTCTTTATATCGCGTGCGCTGTGATAACTAATGATCATAGAATAAAATAATGTACAACAACTTTGTAGAAGACATCATTATTTACAAAAAGTGTCGCGACAGCATATTTTTATTTTTTTATTTTTATACAATCGAAAAATCATTACTCAGCATAACAGGCACAAACCCTTTGCGCTGAGCAATGAGAGACAAGTTTAACTATTATAGTTATGCCACAATAATTGTTCTTTTATTTTAAAAATTTAATTGAAATGCCACTTCTAGAAAAGGCTCTTTATTGGTATCTTGGTATCACTCCTTATCAAAATAAATTACTTCATATTCAAGACTGCTTCAATACGTTTATAAAACATTTAGAATTTTTCAATTCGGACATTCAGTAAGTAAGTACCTATATTAGAAAAAAAAGAGTAGTCGCCGCTCACCAACACCACCTACATAATATATAAGAAGGCCTTGGTGCTGCGTCACATCGTGAGGCCCACCGTTCGCTTGTCTATATCTGCATGTACTTACCACACTATGATATCTGTCTACACGCCGGCGGCCGTGACAGGAGAGGCCAAAAATGGCCGCCAGCACTAAGGCCTTCTTATATAAGTGGTGTTGCCGCTCACCGTGGTTCATCTAGCTAGGCAGCGATATAGGGCGTCACTGGTCACTGGGGTTCGAGCCGTACGGGAGGGGACCATTAGAATGCTACATTATTCCAGATTAAAAGGCTATAAAATATTTTGAAAAAAAAATAGGGATCTTCATGAAAATTTATTTTTTTAAATAGGTAGGTACCTATTTCCCGTGCGAAGCTGGGGCAGACCGCTAGTAACATATAACTCAACGATTTTATTATCATTTTAAATATTAACTCTTAATAAAGTCTTTTACTTTTGTGAAATACTTTGTAAGTAATATACCTAATGAAAATGAAATATGAAAGAAGATAGTTGAAGTTTGTCAAGAAAGTGTGATTAACTGGAGCGTTCCATTAGCGTCACATTGTATTATCAAGAGACAGAGAAAGAATCTTAACACTACAGTAAAGGGGTAATGAGCGAGAAATAGCTGTGCCCTCCACTGAGAAAGAGTTTCACACAAAAGTGGTTTAGTGAGTCTTTGCGCTTGTTCACTCACTCCTTTTGAAACAATCCTTTTGAGAAGGTATACACACTCTGGAACGGAGCCCGCTTCGTTTGCGATGGAAGGCAGGACAAAGGCAATGCACATATTTATCCTGCAAGAATAATTACCTACCTATAATATTATGTTTCACTGCAGAATACAGAATACAATTTCAAATACAGAATCTTTGTCAGATCATCAGGGTGAAAGTAATTTATGAATCCTATAGCTGTCTAGGCACATACTTATGATATATAGGTCCCGAGTTCGGTTTCCGACTGAGTCAAACTTTAATAGGTGTGTTTATGTTATGATATCTACCGTGCTTGCTATCATGTCTTAGATTGGACGGCTAGAAAAAAATGGAATATGGCGAGTTCCGCTGGCTTTACGCGCACATTTGTATAGCAAAGTATATACATAGAAATAAATGTATTATTTGGTAGTACTTAGTAATTTTATGCAAACTAATAAAATTCGGTTTTCATTTTATGACATTTGTGTAGAACAATTTACTAAGCGCAGAATAAAGCACTTTGATACGCAGGTTGAGTAAAACGGATTCATCTACTTAGATGATTTAACTTTGGTTTCATTAAAAAAAAAAATTAGGTAAGTATACCTACCTACTTATATCATAAACTTTTCTGTTTGATAACCTAACAAATACATATTCTACAATTCGCCCGTTAAGAAAAGTTTGTGTATTGAAAAAGGAAGATGGTTGGAAAAAGGAATCGATTTCGTGACTATCAGTATCTTATACGGGTAACTGAAATATAAGGCATTGAATGAATGTATTAACATAATATTGCAATATATTGTGACATATAAATAATAAAGAACATCGGTAAAAGATGTAAATGAACTTATGAAATTAAAAAAAAAAGAATTTGGAGTGAATAACTTTGGTAAAATGTACACAGAAAAAACTCAAAGTCATTTGGAATGAAAGTTTGACAATGGGTGAGCTTGAAATAAAGGAGAAATGCGTTACAACGTTCATTACTTCTAGTCGGAAAGCTAACGGGGGAGGGAGCTTAGCGCAGCGGCTCTTGAGAGCAGGGGATGAAGGCGGTTCAAGTGTCAGCAGCACAGATACAACAGCTCGCGAGAAAACCGAGACGCGCTTCAGACATCGTTTCAATCTCCGCATAATGATATATCAAACGGGAATCCACAATACGATCTTATCAAGAAGCTATGCCGTAGAGGAATTAAACTATTTCTTAAGCTTTCATTTAAATCTATATATGTGATAATATAATAATGGAGGGGGCGTAGTTACGCGTGAAAGTCGCTAGCACCCCGCGATTTTAAAACAGAACCCAAACAAATACGTGAAGGAAATTTTTTTTGTGACCATTTTTACGATAATTGCGCGGAGAAGGAGTATGAAATTTCGCACACTTATAGTTTATATAGAGAAAGAGTGGCGAATGTTTTTTTTTAAATTATGCATAAAAAATGGACTAACTCAATAAAAAAATATTACAAACACTACTGTAATGTTATGTATTTGATACTCGCACACACTTCGATGTATTTGACATTGACACAAACGCATACATTCTTTTGTATATATGTGGTCAAATTGAGAATAGATTGATATTGTTTGTCTTTAATAATATATAATAATAGAAAAAACTTTTTACATATCAACATTTCAAATTTGACGTATTCGTTTCATTGTTTATTTTTAAGAAAATTTTGTAATAGCACTCGCTCAGTCTTTGACAATGGAACCTTAATAATGTTCAAACTTATAATATAAATAAGTTATGGTTGAATTTCGAGTACTGGTCGACTACTAGTTAAATATAAAACAAACATTAGAAGATTAGACATTAGAACAACACAAAACCGTTTAACTTAACATGGGAAATTTATTTTTAATTTAAATTCTTGATTTTTTTAGTACAGTTTTAATTATTATATGGTATCGTTCACGATTCATATTTTTTGCACTTTCAGGATACTTGTAAAATAAAGAGAAATGGAGACCAAAAATGAGGATTTAGCTTTTGTGAACAGAAAAAGAAAGCGAAGAATGCAGAATATAAGACGTTTTGAGGGCCTATGGAGGGAATAACTTCTTCATATAATAAGAACATTAAAAAAGGCATTAAAAAACTTCGAGATGTCGGCATGAAACAGGGAAGTATGCGAAAGACTGAGCTTTCGGCCAAGGACTTGTGTAAGTGATTCTAAAAAGGGAAGAGAATTAGATGGATATAAGTCAGCATAACCCACTGAAATGTTGAATCAATAAATACATTATTAAAAATTAAAAGGACTTGAGTATCACTAGCTTAGAAAATACATAAGATGCTTAAAAGAAGTAAGTACCTACATTTTTATATAAAAATCAACATTTCTGCCAAAGATAAAACCAAGGCGTGCTTTAGAGTCATCAGTCTGAAATAGACAACGTAAAGTAATCTAAAGAACTTTTTTACAGCGAAATTTCCCAGTCTTGAAACAAAATATTTTATGCATGCCTTCAGTTTAGGGGGAAAAAAACGCCAAAAATAGACCATAAGCAAGCTACGTGCAGTGCAGAGACTATAAATGGACAACGTGGCATGCATAAAACTCTGATACACGTCGATGATTTCAACCATTTTATTAAGACATTTTGGGGGATTGTAGACAAACGGTAGAAATTGGCGGCACAAGGTGAGATGAGGACCACAAACATACTTCTTTATCTTCATCTTTTTCAACCCTACATGTTTCAGCATAGCTTGCCTCCTCCAACTATTCCTACATTTTTTATGAGGCCGTCCTGGAGATCTGATGATTTGGCTACTGCCGTCTTTCGGCATACGTACGGTAGCTACAATATAAGATAGCATTTGTGTCCGCATTCTGAATATGTGTTCGATCCATTGATTTAGATGTATTCGGCATCCGGAACAAAATAATATTATGGCACATTGTTTTTTATGACGTACGGATGTAAAAGAGATGTTCGAGAGGAAGGAAAAAGAGTGACAACTTCAAAAAATCATCGCAGATAGCCTTAATTACAAATAATTACTACGTTAGGCAAGTGCGCTTTCGTTGCGAACAAAAATATATGAATTTGAATGTTTTTTTTATTATTCGATTTTTTTTCATCGTGTGATGTTAAATGATTGTTCAAAGTAAGACTTTTGAAAAAGTTTTTTTTATTTATTTTCTGCAATTCCACTCACAATTGAGTGAAAAAAAGGTTTAGGGAACGAAAAAGTGGATTCTTACATACATTTGAAAACTCTACGATCTTTTATCAAACGAAGACTATTGCTTGGGTGACATCTAGTCGACTTTTTTTCCATTGGCTCATTTTATTAAGAGTTGCCGCTTTTAGTAGGTACGTATGTATTGCATGATAATTCAATGGCTCGTTCCAGAATCTTCTTCTAACAAATATACTGACGTAATAAAATTAAATCATTTGATAGTAATTTAGTAACTGGTCCCTGTTCCACCATCATACTTTGCACATGGCAACATTGCATTGTGCGAAAATCGCCTAGCGCGAAACATTCTTGTTCGATAAAAACAAAATATTCGCTTGGCGGCGTCTAGATTATTTGAAAACTCTTTCCAATTGTACACTGGTATCTAGGGTGGTGCGTGTTGAACTTTATAACAAAGAGTTCTATAATATAAGCAAATTGGAAACGTCAAAATAGTTTTTTCAATTGATTGGAAAAGTTGTAGGTAATGTTTTTTTAATGAATAGTGTCTATGGTGAAACAAAACTGTTTGTCCTCTAGAACAAAAACGATGCTATAATTTGAAAAAAAACGCAAAGTTGCGAAGTATGATGTAGGAACGGACCCCTGGATTTGTTTAACGTCTAGGAAGCGCAAAGTCTAGTAGGTAAGCAATTAAGATGTCACGAAGGCACGTCAAAGCGAATGAAATATTTTTATTCCGATTTCTGAGTTTCATACACAAAAAAGAGAAATACCATACTTATTATTATGAGGAGGCAATTATTATTACAGATTTCAATGACACAAAACATTTAAAAAAAAAAAAAAGTTAAAAAAAAACCCGTCTGTCATCAAGTCAAGGAGAGAGAGAGTCGTCGAGCTTAAAAATATACGTAGGTACCCAGGGCCGCGGTTGGTAAAGAAATTAACCACCCACTTCACCAGATTCTTTTATGAAATGTCAGAAAAATTTCAAACAAATTGTGTATGATTCTTAAAAATAAATAAGTTGTTGATGAGAAGAGAGCGTGTAGGTTCAGGTTATATAATCCCCAACACGTGCAGGTAGGTGGTAGGTACTTACTCACATACAAATAATTCGTGAAAAAATAATTATAAAATAAAGAATTTTTAATATTCAAGCATTTTTTTTTAAATTACTCAAAAAAATGCTTCTCGGTATTTATTTATATTGAAACATTATTTACATAGTAGGAGAGTATTGTCGTAGCTTTTCAAAATTTTTTTAAGCTGATATAAAAAAAACTTTTATGTTAATATGGATAGACACATTCTGATTTAAATACCAAAATTTATTCCTGCAATAAAAATACAGTGGTGAACTTCTGCATTCTCCATTATGTCATTAGCTGAGTTCACACTAATTTAGTATTTTAGTCGAGTAAAGAGTTATTTAGTAACTAGTAACTAGCTTTCCCGACAGACGTTGTCTGTAGTCCGTACTATGAATATTGATTTCAAATTTGTAATTTATACAAAAACACGTTTAAAATATGTTTCAATGTTAATTAAAAAAATATGTCTGAAAGCTTGAAAGAAATTCTATCAATAATCCTCGTTCCTACCGGTGTTTTGAAATTCAATGGTGGTCAGGTAAATAAATTTTTTGTTGTTGTGGCATTTTCATAGATGGCGTTTGTTGTTAAGAAGTCCGTTCCATACTAACTTTAATATTATATTTCATATTAATTGCTATTCATTTTTTGATGTTTTATAAGTTCTTCTGTTATCTGGAGCGGAGAAGAATCCAATAAATCAAGCATCATAAATATCTGTGTAGGCTATCTCGAGTTATAAGTGTTCGCACTAACCTGACTTTCTTTTATAATTATAGACTAGCTTTGCCGACAAACGTTGTCCTGTGGACCTTTTGGTCCTAACCAGAGGCGGCCCGTTCATTGTGCACTGCGCCTCCAGAAACAAAAACAAACTAATTAAATAATAACATTAAAATATTAATTCTAAAACGTCCATATTTCATTCGTATTCAAAGTCGAACAAAAAATCGGATATAATAATTATATGCGCGTAATTTGGTTGACTTTGTATGAGAAATTTCTAAAACAAACCCGAAACGGCGGAGTAAGTGAAATGGGCTGCTGTAAGAGTGGCAATTACGTATGCGATAATGAAAGGGTGCAGGTGCAGAAGACAATCATAATTTTGTTGTTAGATTTGTTCAAGGATGGCGTCGGATAACATTCGTTCCATACTAATTTTAATATTAAATTATTTCTTATCCATTTTTCAACTTTTTATTAGTTATTCTGTTATTATTATTATCATCATAGCGGAATAAATCAGACATCGGAAGAATTTGTTGAGCCAATCTCGAGTTATAAGTGTTCGCACTAACCCGACTTTAATTTATATTAGTCATATGTAGGTCGATAACTGAAAAAGGGATTCAGCGAGTTTTAAACGGTTGTACATTTATAAAGAGGTAGGTAGAAAGGGCGTGATCCGGGACAAATAGCCAATACCGTATACCTGTGTATTTTGAAACCAGTTTTATCGCCACGCCTTGGGCGAGGAAGACGTTTGAGCAGGATTTTTTCTGAGCGAGAAGGGTCCTCTACAACTAGCTACTAGCTCACTTGCTAAACGTGTATGACCCTGTAGATTTAGTCTAGTTCATTAGTTACAATAAAAATAGCAATCACAAGAGCGAATAGCGAAACTGTATTGTTTGCGGACCGTGAACATGTAATTAGCTAGTAAATTACCTACCAGCCTGCTACTTGACTTAGTGCAGGAGTCGGCAGGCGCGGTTTTTTGCCCAGAGGTTTGGTTAGTCTCTAAATATGGAAATGAATGCCAATAATATTCGACTCTCTGGTTCCTTAGATAAGCCATATCGAAGAAAATTGAGCTCTTCTCACTTGACAAAATGCCAACCTTTGGGCAAGTGTTAACAAAGCTTTAACTCATATTTATTTATCAATTAATTTAAAAGGACTCCAACAGAACATTGCAACATAAGGTGTATTCAGCATTATAGGTGTATTCAGCATGTATTTTTATCATCATCATCATCCACGGCGCTACAACCCATTGTGGGTCTTGGCCTCCTCAAGTAGTCGTCGCCACTCCGCCCTGTCAGCCGTCCTGCGACGCCAGTTCCTCACTCCCAGGGACTGCAGGTCTCCAGTCACGCAGTCGAGCCATCTCAGCCTTGGTCTGCCAATACTTCTTCTGCCAGTCGGGCTTTCACTCCAGAGTTTCTTGAGGGTAGTGTGTTCGTCCATTCTCTCTATGTGTCCCAGCCAGCGGAGACGGCATATTTTGATGAACTTGCTGATATTAATGTCATCATACAATCCGAAATATATATACGGTCAAAATGAATTTAAGCAAATCTCCAGAAGTGCACCTACCAGACTTACACTCTTTAATGTAAATTTTTAGTTTTTATATGATTTAAGTTAATGGTTATTTTAAAGACAATAATGGTTAATGTAAAAGTTTATACGAATAGAAATATGACAATCAGCTTATACAAAATATAAGCAGTCGGGACGTGATGTGAAATTGCCTACTAAGGCCTTCCTCAAGAAACGGATATCAAAAAATTTCAAACCCGTTGGTGTATTCAAAGAGTTTTGTACATTAATATTATACTAGTGGTCGCCCAGTGCTCGAAATTCGACCATAACTAATTTAGATTATATGAGCGAGTGCTATTACAATTTTCTTTCCAAAACAATGATATGGATACGTCAAATTTTAAATGTTTTTTCCTATTATTATTAAAAAAAAAAACAATATTATTCTATTCTCAATTTGACGCAATGAATTTGAATATCCCGCTATTTTCAGCACCACCTTCCATTTAAATATACCGCCTTCAAAAAACTTTATGCGCCCATAATGAGGCGCTTTACATTTTTTTCTATGAAGTTGATCTTCTTTATAAGTAGTCTGTGGAAGTGTGTGTGATTATCAAATACATAACATTACAGTAGTGTTTGTAATGTTTTTTTTATTGATATTATCTATTTTTTATGAATAATTTAAAGAAAATATTAGCATTCGCCACCCCTCCTCTATATAAACTATAAGTGTGCGAAATTTCATACTCCTCCGTCCGCGCGTTTTCAGTAAAAATAGTAACAAAGTTTTTCCTTCGCGTATTAATATACATAATATATATAGATGCCGCAGTCATTGACTTTCATTTTTCATATAAAACACAATTAACTGAAAATTTATTTAATTTATTGTCGTCGTATTTTGAGCTATTAAAAAAAGTGTCTAGCTACTTGATAAGTTAAAAACCGATTCCAAAATTCACCCGGACAACAAAAACGTGCTCCAGTTTTTCATGGGTGGGTACGAAAATAAAAACACAAAAGGTAAAATGCGAGAGTGTAAAAATGATTAAATTAAGTAGAATCCATTTAAAATGAAATAATGAAATTAAACGATATGGAGCGCCCGCGGATGTTATTAATATGTTCGTAGAAATGAGTTTATCTCACACGAGCTGAGAATATAATACGAGGAAGGCTTCAGCTAGATTCGCTTATTTTAATTTGTTCCTCGCCGACATCTTATGAAATGTTACGCTGTTGCTAGGATAATAAAGCTGTCGTGAGTGAAGCCAGGGACGTATTGAACAGTGGTGATGTTTAGCAAGTGGCTGCCATCAGAGAGGACTTAATACTAGTTGACAGGTCGAGTGTGGGCGGTTGTAATGTAGGTACTCGCCTATATTGCGTACCGATTCCTTTTATATTGAAGGAAATATCTTTTGACAAAACCCACATTCCTTAAATTATATAATTCCCACTTTAATAAATTAACACTTTCATTCATTTTAAGATATCGTATAAAAACTCGGGGTAATTTTTTTTAACAAATTTGGGTGCTTAACGATTATTTAGAATACGCACATCCAACAATTATGACGTTTTCACTGTATAAATAAATGTTCGATTTTTAAATTGTACAAAAAATTGACGTTCGATTTTCAAACTGTAGGTAGGCACAGTTTAAAAATCGAACATCTATTTTTGGGCATGGATCCGACAAAAATAAATCTGTGCTATATATATATATGCGTATGGTATTGGCGCAAATTAAATTCTAAAAAAATAAAAACTATTTACAATGGTGGATTATAAATAATTATTGTCAAAATTTAAAATCATTAGTACTTAATAAAAACATTAAAATACAATAAAAAAAAACATAAATAAACGGTCATGGTTTTAAAATTACTTTAAAAACTTATATTAAGTGGCTAAAATCCTGAAGCCAGTTTCTAGCTCCAGTCGTCAACAAATTGATGTCCTCCAAGGTTCCATCGAAAGCATAAAGTGGACACTCGCCGACAACATGCTGTAACGTCTGGGATGGGCAGCCGCAGTCACAATGAGGATCGGCAATGTGCCCCCATCTGTGACGATCTGCTGCGCATCTACTAGTCCCCGATCTTATTCTATTAAGTGCTACCCATTGTCTCCGCTCGAGCTCAAAACCTGAAACCCTCGATGTCGGATCCACGACAAGTTCCCTATTTTTAGTGTCCGTGCCATTATTCCACTCCATCGTCCAGGCTTGCGCAACCGTAAAACCCTCGCTCTCCGAGGCCTGCGCTCTAGTCCAGAAAGGCTTTCTTGATTTGAGCCTGGTCGCCGGAATGTTATCAAGAGTTGATTTTAGCAAGGAGTTAGAAGATTTTGCTCTATTCCACTCTCTCAGGGTTGATGCCTCCCTGCGTATATGAGGCGGAGCTATGTTTGCAAGGACCGGCAGCCACTGACACTGGGTAGGTTTAAGTGTTCCAGTGATTGTTCTCATTGTAGCTCTTAGTTGGGCGTCTACATTTTTAGCATATGAGCTACCACTCCATACAGGGGCACAGTACTCAGCTGCGGAGTAAACAAGAGACAAAGCCGCAGTTCGCAGCGTTTCTGGTCGTGCTCCCCATCCAGAACCCGTCAACTTCTGTATAACGTTGTTCCTCGTCTTCAATTTAGCGCACAAAATATCAGTTTGCCTTTTGAAGGAAAGAGTTCTGTCTAGGGTAATGCCAAGATATTTCGGGTGTTCCGTTTGATGTAACTGGACGCCCTCAAAATGAACACTGATTTCTTTTTTGGCTTGTTGGTTGCATAGGTGGAATGTAGTAACCTCTGTTTTAGATGGGTTTGGCTTCAATCTCCAGTCTTTAAAATATGATGACAGATGTTGTAAGTCCCGTTCCAACATCCGAGCACTCGCATCCAAATCTCTTCCACCGGCCAGGAGTGCAATGTCGTCCGCGTACTGGTACATCGCAGATTCCGTTTTGGGGATGTCATAAATATACAGGTTGAACAAAATTGGAGCCAACACTGATCCCTGCGGTAGACCATCATTCAATACCCTGCTGCGGCTCATTTTTCCATCAAGCGATACCCCAATATATCGACAAGACAGCATGGAGTTGACAATGTTAAGAATTTTCCGGCAGGGTATAATCGCACACAACTTCAACAGGAGTCCCTGGCGCCATACAGTGTCGTATGCCGCGGACAGGTCGACGAAAGCAGCCGAAAACTTCTCCCCCCTCTGGTATCCTGCTTCTATGCTGCTTGTCAGCGCCAAGACCTGCTCGCAGCAGTCCCTGCCAGCCCGGAAACCAGCCTGTTCCACAGGGACTACTGCGTCTATGGTGGTAGCAAGGCGCTGTAAGATGAGTCTCTCTAACAATTTATAAGCGATACATAGCAACGAGATGGGTCTATAGTGGTTAGGTTCTGATCCGTCTTTTCCCGGTTTGGTAATGGCCACGATCATCGAGTGTTTCCAGATTCTGGGTAATCGTCCCGACCTCATTGTCAGATTCATGAATTCAAGCAGCCATTTTTTCGCATCTAGGCCCATATACTTCATGAATTCAGGGTATATACCGTCCAAGCCAGCTGCTTTGCCGCATTTTATGTTTCTCATTGCCGAGCTTAACTCTGCAAGAGAAAAATCTCTGGAGAAGGTGGGATTTTCCGGAAGTTCCGATTTGACTTTTCGCAGCTTGTAGCTGACCTCTCTTGTTCTCTCCTTGCTGACTTTAATTTTAGAGACAGATACCATGTGATTAAGAATTCGCTCCGGCGTTACAGTGGAAGAAGGGCTAGCCGTCGGGCTTGGGAGCTTGGGTGGGGCAGCTCCCAGCTTCCGTAGTGTGTTCCAAGCCTTGCGGCTGGAGTGTTGGAAGTCCATTCCTTCGACAGATTCGCTCCATCTTTCCTGTCGGCTCTGATTTAATTCTTCTAGGAGATCTCCAGCAATCTTACTATCATGAGACTCCTGGTATCTTTTGTAGAGTTGGTCGCATTTCCTGTTCCATGTTGGGATATATTCTTTTCGGTATCCGCGTGGGATATGCTTCTTGGCTGTGGCTATCACTGCTCCAACAAACCTGTTGTAGCAATCAAGCCGGCAAGGTATGTGTTGTACGATATTGTCTAGGTCCCGTGAAAAAGATTCCCAGTTGGCTTTTCTGAAATTCCATCTTGGCAATGGGATTGTATTTATCAATGGGACGCGAATACCGTATTTTACTACGATAGGCCGATGTTGCGAGTGTGGGAAATCATCGAGTACTATGCGGGTGGCCTTGTCGTTCACATGTATGTCTGGACTTGTTACAAAGCTTAGGTCGGGAGTATAATCCTTCCTCCAACGCGCAGATCGAAATGTTCCCTTGTCTTTCGCGCAGTATAAAAGATGTATTGAGTTTAATTGGGCCCATTCGGCAATAACGTCTCCGTTGGGATTTGGGTGGTCATAGCCCCATGATTGATGGTGACTGTTGAAATCTCCTACGTATATTGCGGGATGTTGGTAGCATGGCATGGGTGGTGAGGGCCATGTTTCATTTGGGGGTTTATATACATTGGTTATTTTTATGTCGTTAAGTTCGATGGTTATGGAGGAAATGTTGTGTGCGGTGCTGCAATTCAGGACCTTCACGTTATCCAGATCCGATCTGACGTAGGTAGCTACGCCGTACACACTACTATGCACGGCTGCTATTAGCGAGAAGCCAGGTATTCGTCCTCGGTTGTATATATCTTCATCGCTCCTAGTGTGCGTTTCTTGGAGAGCTATTATATCGATGTTATATTTCGTCAGTAATCGTCCCAAATATTCGCATTTCGCGAGTGAGATGCCCTCTATATTGAGGTGGCACACATTTAAGCAACTTTCTAGGTCGCGTGTCTTGTAGTCCTTAGAAGGACTTTTGGCATTATTCGCATTCTTCTTGTAATCTGTGCTTTGGTGGCTAAACATTTTATAAAAAACTGTTCACATTTGTCAGACATTTTTTTGAGTCCGACAAGAATTATTGTTTCTACGCGACACAGATAAGAACAGAGGCCTACACATCCGATTTAAAGAAGAACCCGACACATGACACAATGGGAACGAGCTCATAGTGTGACTCGAACCCGCATCCCTGGCAGGCCTATGCAAGGAAGGTAGTCACTAGGCCAACTGCCCGGCGATGCTTTCACCTTCGATAATTTATGAAGATAGGAAATAAAAAAAAAAGATTGATGCAAAGACAACGACCAAATATAATAAGCAACTGTGATGGCGCCAGGGAATTGACTATATCCATTTTTAGTTGTTTACTAGCTTTCCCCGACAGAGGCTTTCCTGTCTTTACAATGAACATGCAATTAGAATTTGTATAACGATAAAACAAACAACTTATTTAAGCAATGTAATTCCAATTAATGAGTTTATTTAAAACGACGTTTACAGGGCACATTCTGATAATTGTTTGCACCAATTATCAATCAACTGACAATAAAAAACACAACAACAAAAGAATTAGCGAAATCGGTCCAGCCGTTCTCCCGTGATGCGATGACCAAGGGAAAAGGGGCTCCATTTTCATTGCCATTTGCTTACTTTTATAAAAAAAACATACCTAGTACCTATCTACCTTTCGTTGTTTCTCTAATGCACTGGCTGATTATTTTGTCTAGATGCCTCGAGGCGTCAGACAAAGAATTACTCAAGCTATTTTTAAGGGTCTCTGCGTCTTTGCAATGTGTCTGATGTTTTGCTCGGAAAGTAGATAGTATATATGAAAATCTTCGTTTGCGTCTTTTCCATTTAAAATGTGTTATTTCGACACTCGATCAAAGGAAATATGCAAAATAAACAAAAAACTATGAAAATGCGAAAATGCGAAAATTTTAAGGAAAATCTCTTCATTTTATTTTATAGGGGCCTGCTTTTGTTCCAACTGTGGGCGGAAAATACGCAAAGGTATAAGAAAGTAATTGCGTTGTTCTCGTCAACTTTGGTGATGAATATCATGAGATTGAAAAGTGAAAAAAAATTAAATATTAATTAGTGTAAAAAATATAATCCATAGAAAAAATAAGTGTATGAATGAATGACCTAATCAACAAGATTAGCCCTTAAAATATTATTATTTTCACAAATTTTCAATTAGGTATTTCAATATTATTTCCGTTATCCAAGTTCCATTTTGATACATATCGTATTTTTTATTTATTTTCATAGATAGTTGGACTTTTTGGCTTTCAAAATAAGATAAATTTAAGGAAAATATGCTACTTACATACTTAAAGAGAAAATTAAAAAAAAACACGATGTGTGATTTATTCAATTTCACAATTTTCGAGTGCACCTATAGAAGAAAAATAAGAAATTTTCCCAAAAAAAATAAAAAAAAATATCGTTGCAATTTGTTTGATCAAGTGTGCAAATATCACATTTTATTATGGAGGTTAAATTTATAGAAAAAGATTAATGTGATATCTGAGAAAAATAATGTAAAAACACAACAACATGAAAATAAGATTGGGTATTTTGTAAACCGGTGTACTCCTGAAAAGGACGTTTGTTAGCTATGAGAGAAGCCGATTCTCGCCCGATCTCTTAGATCTCTTCGTTCATCATTGCCTTTTGAAAAAGGTTTTCAATTCAATTCCGAACTAGACTCTTTTTACATTGAACTAAAATAGCGCAGCGTAGGTACTTTATTTAAAGACTAGCATCAAAACACGTCGGACGACAGGCATAGGAAAGGGTACTTAATTGCATGATTATCATATAAATTAGATACATCAACCTTTAAAAGGTCCAATTTTGCATTATCGCGTTGGGGATTGCGGACAATTTGAAATTCCTTCCGCAGCAACAGCTGTATGCTGGAAGCTCTTATCAAGTATCGCATATTTCATCGATATAGGTAATAATTTTTCCCGCGTACACCTATATACCGACGAATAATACAGGGTGGGGCAGAACGGACTCCCTAGTTTCAAACACTCGCTGTAGAGCGCGCTGATGGGTTTAGAGGATTGGGAGTAGTAACGTTAGGTGGGGGAAGCAACGCCATTTTCATCTCAAATATTCGTCATGCAGTGGTCCGGTGAGCATCGGGGCTTTGTCGTAGAAACCTTATTTAAAAACAAGGATAGCCTACGAAAAGCCCTCTGCGTTGCCACCACACTATCATTGTTTTTAACGAACGTTTCTACGACAAACCCTCGATGCTCATCGAACCACTGCATGTGACTACTAAATAAAAATGGCGTCGCTTTCCCCACCTTACTTTTCTACTCCCACTCCGCTAAGCCACCTGTGCGTTCTACAGTGAGTGTTTGAAACTATAGGGAGTTCATTCTGCCCCATCCTGTATAAGTTTGACTAATTTCTCGTAGTTGAATTGGTTTGGTCATACATACATACATACTCCCTTTATGGCCTCCCGCACCACGTAAGCCAGCCCGGAGAAGACCAATCCACAGCAAACCCGACCCGCACGAAACTGACCCCCCAGCTCGATCAAAGCAATTAAAACGAAAAGCCAGCCCCACACAAATCAAGTCCGCCGCGGATCCCCCCAAACCAACCCACAGAGGGAGGCCTAAGCCCCACTCAGGAGCATAGGGAGGCATCAAGAGCTCTCTATTGCGCTCGAAGGCATCCGAAGCTCATTGTGCCTTTTCTGACCGGTTGAGGTTTAAGGACGTGCGGTGGTCAACCTCACGATCCCGATCTGATTTTTCGATCTCCTGCCTCTTACAGGATGCTCGAAAAACCAGCAAAAAGAGCAGAGGTGCTATTCTTAGCCGGCAACCTCACGGCTGGTTTGGTCATAAGTATGAAAAATATTTTGCGAGTTACGTACAAACTTGACCAATTATAATATTGGATCGATGAAAGTAATTTTCTATGATATAATTCAAAATAAATGTTTATCCGTCCATTCTATTCTATTCATGGAGAGACGTAACATAAACTTTGTAGATGAAAACGAAAACCTTCTCAAATAGGCTAGGTAGGTAGGTAGGTATTATTAATACAATTTTCTTCAATATTGATGCAGAGATATCGACGAGAAGATTAAGATTATTATTAATTATTATTTTATAACAGTTAAAAGATGAATAAATTACACCTTCGTATAGAAAACTAATGTAAAAAATTATATAATATTTTATACTTACTAGCTTTTTTATGATCAACTAGCTTTCCCGACAGACGTTGTCCTGTGGTTCTAGCCCGAAGTGGCCCGTTAATATGTACATGATGTGCACTGCGCCCCCGTTAAACAATACAAAATTAATTCGATTGAGATAAGCTAATAAAATAATATCATTAAACTATTTCTGAAACATCCATATTCAAAGCTCTGGCGGGAAGAACTTGAGAATAATGCGCTCGCGCACACACCCTACCTCGCCTATTGCCAACACGAATGTGCCCGACTTTGTGTGAAAATTTTCTAACGCTCGAATCGGTGCGTTGGTGGAGTAAGTGGGATGGGCTACTGTAGGAGCGTATGCGAGAATGAGTTCTTATCCAGTTTTTAAACATTTTATTAGTTATTCTGTTATCCGGAGCGTAGGAAAATCCAATAAATCAAACATCAGAAGATTCTGTTGAGCCAATCTCGAGTTATAAGTGTTCGCACTAACCCGACTTTAATTTATATAGTAGAAGATGTATAGAGATTATGTAAATATTTTGTAAATAATAACCAAACAGTGTTTATCAGAGGATTCATACAACTTATTGGTTTTCAAAAGGCGATGTTTTTGACAGAATCAAACCGCCATACAAGCATTTGAATACGTTCGAATGACGTACGAGTAGGTAGTATATTCGTATGAAAATTAATAGTTCTGTTTATAGTGTTTATGTCATTAATTTTATCACAATACCTATATTTATTGAGCTTTGACAATAAAATACAAACGTCTGTTATCGATTTGTGTCAAAAAAACTAACATTAATTTCATAGTTAGTAAATTATTTTGTGAAAATTTAATGGACATAAAAGAGGTCGAATTCTTTGCTAAGAATTTTTATTAGTATGGCCTGCGATAAGAAAACCAGCTTGAAATGATTAGTAAATAGATACTCCATTAACCGTCGAATATCCTCAAGAACCGCATCATTTGAAGAAAATTAATAAAATAGTTCCACGTAGGTCTATATTAAATCCAGTACCTATCTCTTGAACGACTTATACGATAAAAAATGGTATAAACAAGGATTTATACAAGTATCTATAAGTACTAGTGGTCGGCCAGTGCTCGAAATTCGACCATAACTATTTTAGATTATAAAGTTTGAACATTATTGAGATTACTTTGTCGACTTTGTCAAGACTGAGCGAGCGCTATTTCACTTTTTTTTCAAAAACAATGACATGAGTAGAAATGTTGATATTGACTGGTATTCTCAAATTCACGTTCCAACTCAACTCAAGAAGCTCTTGTTTAGAACTTAATCGGTTGCCAGTAGTTACGTAACTAATGTATTGGATAAAACATTTTCAGAATACAGAAATGTCAAAAGTCTCAATAAAAATTGGATACGACGCAACTCAATCGTGTGTTTTTCATTTCAGAATAATAGTCATTATATTCAAATTATTTTCTATGGTTATTTAATATAAAATTTATTAATCTATTCTCAATTCGACCACAGATAAACAAAAGATCTATGTCAAATAATGTCAAATACATCGAAGTATGGGTGAGTATGAAATACATAATATAACAGTAGTGTGCGTAGTGCTTTTCCTTCACGTATTTATTTTTTTTTATTTATCGTATGGTCATCACATCTTAGAGTTAAAAATTACGATCACTATCCATTTAACATACTTTGATAAAATTAGCACGAGCAAGCTCGATTGTCAGATGTTTAAGTCTAAGTTTAAAATGTATTCTGTTGCCAATTCATTTAACAAAAAGAAATCGGTGTAGTCCCCTCCATACGCTCTCAACCTGCACTCGGACACAATGTGCTTCACAGTCTGTCTCTCCGCCCCACAGTCGCATTCTGCGGACTCCAGTAGACCACACTTGTAGAAAAAGTCCGCACATCTACCGTGTCCCGTGCGGATTCGATTCAATGCGGTCCAGATTTTACGTGGGTGACCAAAACCAGGCGGTTTCATAGATATACAGGGCAGACCATGTCCCATCATGCCCGATGCTTCTTCCCATCCAGCCCTCCACGCATCCGTAACGTCGAAGCCGTTACGGATGCGTGGAGGGCTGGATGGGATCCTTCACGTATTAATATATAGATTAGATATTGACGGTCGATATTGAGATTGGAATTGAGTTTCAAGAGAAACCCCCCCGATTTCTCCCGCAAAGCTTTTGTATTGTAGAGGTTGGTACAATCAACATCTCCTAATTTCACCTAAACGAATGTGATATATAAATGGTTATGAGCGCGTGTAACTCGGTATTTTCGTCGAAAAACTCTAACCCAACGGGAAACATACGAGTATTTTCATACAAATGACGAAACCAATCCAACTATGGGAAATATCTTTCATACTTATAATTTTCGTATGTAAATAGATAGCTCCTATGACGACAATAGTGTCCGCGAGAACTAATACGTCGATGAAATATGTAACACCTGATCTAAGGTTCCTACAGACAACTGAAGAAATACATTTTCCGCAGATCACAACGTGATAAAATAAAATTGAGAACTTTTAAAGGACGATATAACTCAGCGACTTGTTATAGTTATGCGAGCTTAGAAAAGAAACCTCTTGGCGAAAGAAAAGAGTTTTTTTTGCAGTTACAACATCAGACCTTTATAAAAATAACACCATTATCATTATCTATACTTTGTCGATGTAATGACGTCCGAAAATAAAGTGATAGAGTATAGGTACCTAATAGATTGTGGTTCCAGAATATTACATGTACCGTGGTGTCCCGACCATTATCACATAAAAGAGAGAAGATATTGAAAATAATTATGTGTGTTGGAGGAAGGAGGTATAGGTTCTATCGCAGTCCATTAATATCTATAAATAATAATAAGATGAGGGTAAATTGTGGAGCAGGGGTAGTCAACCTGATGGGCCGAACCGCCCACTAGTAAACTGACAACATTCATAGTGGGCGGTGTGAATGAAAAAGTTATTCGTCAAAGACTGGTGGACAAAGGTTTGTGTGATTATAATATCAAAAGCAAAAAGGGTGAGGAAAACTATTTTTTTTTCCAGAACCAATTTGACGACACGATGTTCGCCCGACGTTTGACAAGATTCTACTAATCTTTAGGTTAAGGGAGTAAACCGCATCTGTTTTAAACGATGTTTATAGAGAGTAATTTAACTATCAACATTTGAAAGAAAATAGAAATGTTTATATTCTCAAAGCGCCGTCAAGGTTAAGTTTTCTTACATTTTCTATTGTTTCGCGTATCCTTGTTATTTTTTTCTTTCAAAAGTACCTACCTTCTTCTGACAATAGCAATCAAAACAGAATAATCGAAATCGGTCCAGCCGTTCTTGCGTGATGCGATGACCAAAGGAAACTGGGCTCCATCTACTATATAAATTAAAGTCGGGTTAGTGCGAACACTTATAACTCGAGATTGGCTCAACAGATTCTTATGAGGTTTGATTTATTGGATTCTTCTCCACTCCGGATAACAGAATAACTAATAAAAAGTTAAAAAAATGAATAACAAATGATGTAAATACAATATTTAAGTTTGTATGGAAAGGTTACTGGGACGCGCCCACGACATAGCGGGTAGTTCCCTCTCATTCTCGCATACGCTCTTACAGTAAGTAGCCCATCCCACTTACCCCACCGCACCGTTTCGATAGTTTTAGAAAATTTCCATACAAAGTCAACAATATTATTATCGGGCACATTTGGGCACAATATTCACAGTAAGGACTACAGGACAACGTCTGTCGGGAAATCTAGTAACTAAATACATAACATAGGCCTAAACACTAAATTTAAACAAGATATTGTATTACTTTAAACAATGACATTACGATGAAATCAGTGGGCGGTATGAAATTATACACTTATCAGGAAAATAGCAGTGGGCCGACTACCAGTATTGTAAAGGAAAAAAGCTGCCCTTTCCGATTTTCGAAATATCGTAAATATACGACGACTACGAAAAGCAAAACATGGATAAGCTGGAACACACTCACCTATGATGCCTCTACGGCACGTAGCTACCTTAACGTGGGCAAATTGAATTAATTCGAGCTTTTTCCTTTTAAAGGCCGAAATTTTTGTCATCAAGTTACAACTTTCCGTTTTAGAAATAATGTCGGTTGGTGTCTGGGGACTTGTCACCGATTTAATTCTATCATTGAAATATTTTACCTGCTTTTTTGAAAAAAATAAATATTTGTAAATTTAACGAAATATTTAGTTGAAGAAGTGGTTGTAGCTGTTCAGTCAACAGCTGTCGTTTCGCAGATCATATGTTCGATATCCAGTGCCGACAATTTTCTTTTTCACAAAAAAACTTTCCTTTCTATGAAGTAAGACAAAAGCTTAATTTGTGGTAACTTGGAGAAGCCTCAAGTATACAAAAAGGCCAATATTATTTCAGATAGCTATGAGATACCGTCTTAGAGCGTTTCCTTTATTTTTGTTAATTTAGAATTAGGTATCACATAGAAATCGAGTAGTCGAAATGTCCAAAAACTCTCTATAATATCATTATATAATGTTATCATATCTTCAAACTGAAAGTGGATGTAATAAATCAAATACATATTCAATCCGTTATTAATTTTTCACAATATGATATTTTCTACTTGAAGATTGTGTCCCAGATTGGAAACATCCGTTTGACTAAAAAAACGCAGTTCCACTAGCTAGATTAAAGTATGAGAAATAAATAAAACATTTTTATATTTCTTCAGCACTTTATTTTATATTCCAAAGGTGTTGTATGATTTTTCATTATGGTTTTAATGAAAGAAACTATTTCAGAAAAAAAAGGTAAAAAATGGGATAATCTTTTATAAAAGTTCTTTGAAGTGCAGCAAAGTCGCACAAAGAAGTCTCACTGAATCCGAATACAGCTCGAACACAAAGAGAAATCGCTTAAACTTAGCTGTATAAGGGGTTCGCCTAGGAACAAAAGGTTGGGTACTCGACTCAAAATAAAGGAAGAGGTTATAAACCGGTGACGTAGAATCAATATTTGCTTTTTGTCAATAGAGGGCCGTAGGTTATTGTCAATACAATACAACTTCAACCTTGCATTTTCAAACACTACCTGCGTGATAGATGTGTGCATAGATTCATATAAACGACACCTCACAATTCGAAAAAGTTTTTTTTTGTGAATTGGATGGCAGTATATGTATGTAGGTACCTACCTTTTAGTTTTAAATGTACCATTATAAATCTTAAACTATTTTAGAAAACTCAAAATTTGAACACTCGGTGGTCTAACTCAAATTTCTGGGATCGAAATGGGGTTGAGTTGCAATTCAATTTATTATTCTTATTGCACATAGATCCTATACCCATATACAGGGTGTTATGTAGAACGTTAGCCAAACTGGTAGGTTATATAGAGGGGACCATTTCCAACATCGTTTCTTTACATCAAAATGTATACAGGGTGTTACTTTTTTTTCTAGGATTTTTTAAATTTTTTTTGGAAAAATTACAAAATTTTACCTTTTAGTGTGTATAACTTTTTTATTAATCGACCAATCAGATTCATTTCAATTTTAATATTAACGTTCTACATAACACCCTGTATACAATTATTGCTTAATCTTGTGTTGATAAAAGACTTTTCAAAATAACGAAATATGAAAATGAACAAGAAGAGTTTTGATCTCTGGCTCTGTGGATATCTCAATGCTGATTTTACAGTTATTAAAATCAAAGTCCTATAGGTAACGGTTGTCAATACATTTCTGAAACCATTTTTTATGTGCTCACACAAAATTTGATTTATTAATAGTGGTCGTTATTTTATAATATGGGTATTATGTATACATACGACTTATGCGTAGGTTCATATCTATACAAAAACCTACGAAAACAATTTTAACATTAGAAGAAGGTTAGCTTATCAACCCTGTCAAAAATCAGAATGGGTAGGTAGCTACCCTCTTGTCTATTACATTTATTTACTTACATAGGAAAATGTTGTTCTATTAGCCGTCGGTTTTTATGATTCGTGTAATTATGATCTATCTATCTATCTATCTGTGCCGTAAAACACAGTTTTTACTAGCTTACTGCACACATAAGAATTTTATTGTAATTGTTATGAATAAATGTAATAAAATATTATAAAATGTTACAGATGAAATAAATAAATGAAATGAAATGAAATCTCTAAAATAAGCATACAAACTCCTAAACTCGGTAAAAGGATATTATAATGTTCACTTCTAATATCCTGGAAACGTAGTGCTAAGTAAGTCAGTATATCAAAAAATATAATAAAATTTAAAATCCCAATTGGCACTCTAAGCTTCAATACGAGCAAGGTAGATAATTTCATTCCATACAAAGTTTGACGGAAATAAAGGACTCTGTTGAAAGTACTTAGCAGGTATACAAGCACCGCCAATAGATACCAACTTTTCCTATCAGCCTTCTGAACACAAAATATTACGAATACTTTCATTCCCCCGAGAGGAAAAACTGCAATTTAAACTTAGCAGAGAACACTGTATGCCATTAATGTATTAAAAACTTGTATTTTAAACGCGCAACGGTACTTTACGTGAATTTTTTGTCGTCCATTTTTCAGAAACACCAATTAACGGACATTGTTGTCGTGTAATAGTTTGAAAGACGTCATGAGTTGAATACAATATTTACACGATTATTTGTTATTAGCAACGTGCTTTCTACAACTTTTGATAAAAATGTGAAAACTATTTAGACCCATAGGTAAACACTTAACAAAATCTCAAGGGTTACAGAGAAATGGAATTGATAATTTATAAGAAAACTACATACGAGTTTTACTCAAATTATCACTAGCAATGTTTGTAAAATTAGTCGGACTTTGTAAGAATGACGTGGGGTGTTCAAAGTATTCTCAGTATGTATGTGAAAGACTAAACTAAAAAAAATGTAAGAACATACAATAACAGTCGTCAAATGCAATGTGCAGTGTCTCTTAATCCTGTCCCTCGCCCTTAGGCTATATTATTCAGAATCGCATTTTCCCTCAGGTTCATAGCAACTAACCAAGGTTTGGTTTCTATAAATACATACGTGGTCAAAAAAAACCCGGTTGGAATATTCAACACAAAGCTTCAAAATCTCTACAAAGGTGCCGGATTTTGGTGATTAATTTTGCGTCAGAAATTTTGTTACACTTAAATCACGATTGGAAACTAACAAAATATTATATTTGTCACCTTGAATAATGTTGTAAGCGACCGTATAAAGAAAATGCACAAATTTCAAACCAATAGAGAATACTTTGAACTCCCCTCGTATGTTGGTATGACATAGCTGTAAGACAAACATCCCATTAATAATGCAACAGAAATGTTTAGAAGCGCTTTCTGTGCATATGAGATGGAAGTACACAGGCGATAAATATTTTAAGATCCAAGTCTTAGTTTGTATAAAATTACCAAATTTATCTCACCGTTTGTTTTGTTGATGATCTGAGCCACTCCGATGACGTCTCCTTCATAGTTACAAATCGGCATCGACAGGATCAGATTCGTCTTATATCCGGTCTTCATGTCGATTTCACTGTTGAATCTTGGATCTTCGTAGGCGTTTCTTATGTTGATGGTTTCTTTGGACTGTGCGACGTAGCCTGCGATACCCACGCCGAATGGTATTATGATCTCTTCGGCTTTCGCCTTACTGATTGCGTCATCCAATTCTGAGAAAAAGGAAAAAAATCACAATTATTCCACGTTAATCAAGAGGTTTTTAAAGTACCTTGTGTGAACAATAAAAGTTAAAAAGAAATTGAAATAGGTATAAAAATATCTTTTTTAATAACACAATGACTAGCTGAACCGTTGAACTTTGTCCCGCCGCACAGGAAGGGTATTCTAAAGCAATATTAATACGTTCAAGTTGCGATCTGGTTCGACCATTTGAAAACATTTATTTTAAACAAAATATTTTTTTAGAGAATCACTTCTGGATGTTCACTAAACCAGAAATAGAATTAAAGTGGTATAAAATATAGGTACCTATCTACATAAATGTCTTTTTATTTGTTGGCTTAATAATTATTTTAGCAAATTTACAATAATGTGTTTGAAGAATTATTTAAGATTTTTTTTAAGAATGCGTTACATTTTAAAGCAATTTGTAGAGCAGAGACTCCACGTATTAGCAACCGATATAATTAGTTGAAACGATCCTGTAACTAAACTATATTTTCTTAATATTGATAGTGGAATGAGTAAGGTTATAAAAAAATCTGTATAGGGACACCCTAAACAACAAGCGGTATGAAACACACTTTACGACCTATTCTCATACCTATCAAATATTCATAAAAGAAATCAAAAATCGGTCAAGCCGTTTCGGAGGACTACGGTACAAACACCGTGACATGCAATATTTATATATTAGATTATAACCTGACATGTTTCAAAGGTACACGCTATTCATAGAGAAATCTATTTCCAATTCCCCTGGGAACATAAAGTACCTACCTACTTGCCCAAGTAAACAAACTTTTGTTAACCATACAGGGGATTAAGAAAAGAGCCCCACTTTGTAAATCCACAGATTATTTAAGGTGTGGGTGTTACAACCTACCCAAAATAAAACAAAATGCGGTACAGCAAGGATTTTTTATAAAATGAAGTAAGGTTATTCAAATACAGCTTTATTTACCTCTTGTGTGGCCCCGAGTTAAAACAAGCTAATAATGCTAAAGCTAGATTTCCAACATAAAATATTAATATTATTTTCTCTTTTTTAAGCCGCTTTTATGTCATTTTGAAACTCGTTTGCGCTATATAGAACTAGACCATATTTATTGATAAAAATAAGATAAAATTAATTGTTTAGGTATACGTATCGCGAATATTATGTGGTGGTAATTTATTTTCCATCAAACCGACGGATTTGACTACACGATTTTACCCAACTCATATTATACGGTTTTTGTGAAGTGTATTAGCATTTAATTGATTTATCTTTTCAAAAATATAATATATATATATATGATGAAAATAAGTGCCTCCCTATTATTTAATATTACCATTTATTTTGTCAGTATTACACTCTTACTCGTAGGTTGTCAGTTTATGTCATAGATATGCAAAGCCTTATCAATCCCAAACGTCAAATAAAAATAAAAATACCGGTAAAATCCGAGAACAACTTTTTTACTTTTAAAGGCTGTTGTTCAAAAGCAATTTTTTAATTTTTATCTGAATATTTTGTTGACAAAAGTTATCATGGCTTAAAAAATATTTAAGTATGTTTTGAAGATAAATAATATCATACAATTTTATGAAATCCTAACGTGTTTCATCTATATTTTGATGCATTGAATAGGCTCCGAAACTACTGAACCGATTTGGAAAATTCTTTCACTTTTGGGAAGCTACACTGTTCCCGGGAAACATAGGCTATATTGTATTTTCGAAAAAAAAAATGGAATCCTTACTAAATACTCCGATATTGAAACCCAAGGTGTAAAAAATTACCTAAAATATTATTTTTATCGCGTGGGCTGTGAAAACTAATGATGGTAGAATTAAGTAATGAACTAAAACTTTGTAGATGAAATCATTATTTACAAAAAAAAGTCACGAAAGCATATGTCTAACTATTATAGTCATGCCACAATAAGTGTTCTTTTATTTTAAAAATTTAATTGAAATGCTACCTCTAGAAAAGCCTCTTTATTGGATCTTGGTATTACTGCTTATCAAAATAAATTAGTTCTTATTCAAGACTGCTTCAATACGTTTATAAAACTTTTTGAATTATTCAAATCGGACATTCCAATCGAAAGATACCACAAGTTTATAAATGTAAATACCTATTAGAAAAAAAGATTGGTCTCCGCTCACCGTGGCTCACTCCCCTCATCTAGCTAGGCAGCGATATATGGCGTCACTGGGGTACGAGCCGTACGGGAGGGGACTATTAGAATGCTACATTATTCCAGATTAAAAGGCTGTAGAGTATTTTGAAAAAAAAAAATAGGGATCTTCATGAAAACTATTTTTTTAAATAGGTAGGAACCTATTTCTCGTGCGAAGCTGGGGCAGACCGCTACTGTAATATAAACTCAAACTTTAGCATGTGTAAAATAGAAGGAAAAAACCTTCTTATTTGTTTTTTTTATCAAACTGGCAAGCAATGCCTGTCGGATGACAAATGTTTACAACTTTTTATTTTTTTCCGTATCAACAGTGTTGCACCTCTGATCAAATATTACATTATTTCGTCGATATTATATTTTCCGAGGACACCTTTAATTGTTATTATTGTCAAAACAACGAATATGTGAGTGTGAATATTTCCAGCAAATGGATTGGTTTTGTCATAAGTATGAGAATATTATGTTTTCTGAATGAGGCGTTGCTTGTTACACAAAATATCAAAATCGCGATTCAAAAATATCACAATCGCGAAATCAATTTGGAATATTATGTAATCTAACGATTGACGATTTTTTTATTAATCAGACGGTAAAGGTTGTAGCAGAAACGTTAAGCCCTGATAAACTTACAAAATCGAAATTTGCATAGAGAAATCTTAAACATTGTTCAAATAATAACCCTTGGGAATTGGCTTTAAAGTTTTATGTTGACTTTACCGTGGCAGCTTTGCTTAATTAATCGTCAGCCGTCACTCGTCCAGAATTGGACATAGGCCTTCGTTCCCGACTTATGTGCCATTAATTGCTGGCCACTATCCTAATATCTTCAGACCACCTCAGCTGACCTGTTCAGTGTTCGTGGGTTCATGGGACCGTTTCATAAAGGTGGTAGTTTCAAAACCATAATATGTCAAACTACCTCAATAAAAAGGTATTTGATATGGATGCACATAACAAATACCTTTTTCTTGGGGTTATTTTACGAAACTTTAGGGCCCAACGCATCACTGTGTAGATAAATGTTCTTGGTAGCCATCTATAAGATGAAGTTGTGTAGTGATTGGTTATGTTGTGATGAAAAGAATCTGACGGCCGCATCAATTGAAAACTATCCAATAGATGGATACCAAGAAGATTACAGTGTTGCTATAGCTACTGAAATCTATTGATATCCATGGAAATTTCTATGGATTAGCTTTTTCGCGCCAGATTTGATGTCAGATGATGTCTTGTTTTGACAATAATTAATGCATATTGAATCAGATATTTAGGTTAGGTTCTAATGTCGTTTTATACTTTCACATAATATTATGGTTTTGTAATATTATTTCTAAAACTTGAAATTTTACAATGATTTAACAGAAAGTTTGAGAATATAACAACATTTCGATCACATTTTAGATTTTTTATTCCCGATCGTTTATCTTTTGTGAATCGAGATTGAAAAAATATGTTTTGCTTCAAAATGATAATTCATTATAATAATATGTATATTTTCTCATTGTGTTTAATGAAGATGTATAACTTATATGTAGGTTTATAGGAAAAACAAGTCGAAATACCTTAAAGAAAGGCCTTCCTTTAAGATAAATTTATCTATCTACTGATTGCTGTGCCGAAACGTTAACCTCCAGACCACCAGCTGACAAGGAAATGAATGAAAATGTAAGAAAAGAGTTCCCTATGAAAGTAAGTAAATACAACTTCAAGGTCTTTTAAATTATTTTGTAAGGACTTTTGAAAGACTGCCTGCTAGTTATATGTCCCCTAACAATACAGTTGAAAAATAAAAAGTGGGTAGTTGGTAGCCTAGTGGTATCAGTCAACGACTTTCGTACTGTAGGTCGTGGATTGGAATCCCGGTGCCGACCATTTACACTTCCACAACACAAACTTTGCTTTATGTGAAAAGTGTATTTGTGTTCACTTTGGCATCGCCCAGATTCATTTTATAAAAAAGGGGTTGTCGGCAAAAAATGACGTGGATCAGTCAAATGAATTCTACTTAAAAATAGTGTATCAGGAAAAACCGATGTTTTTATGGAAGAAAATGTCTAAATTGAAAAAAAAGTTGAGTTCCGATATCTACATTCCCTCAAGGGACAGAGCGCGCAAAATATGATAATTTCCGCACTTTATATTATTTTAATATTTTAACACTAATAAAATCAATCACCTTTATAATAGTATGTAATTTGATTTGCCGACGCTAGCATAAGTACAAGCGCGCAAAAAAAATAGGTGCTACCATGACCATTTTTCTCTCAAGAGTAATAAAATATTTACTCAATTTACTGCCACCCCATTTTTCAAATCATGTTTGTTCACTCTTAAGAGGAATTCTCTCTGTCTTTATCGTGAAAAAATATCCGGATATTTACTCTAGTATTCTGAAATAAAATGATTGCTGGTGGCACAAATGAAATGTAAATAATAAGCTGGGGAGGAAATAATATGAAAAAAAAATCGAAAAATTTCATAAGTCTAGACACCTGTATTCTTAAATATCTTTGTATTCCTAAGTATACTTTTAATAGTTTTGTACATGATTAATGAAATACAATGGGTCTATCAGATTGGCGCAGATGCGAAGTTACAAGTGGCCAATAAGAAAGATGGACTTTTGGGTCTGAAGATTCATCAAAGATGGTGAAAATCAATTCAAAATATTAAAAAGATAGTCCTTAAGTATTATTATCTAAAAAATATCTTACCATTATTTTCATGTTCACGTTTTTACTGTCTAACATTATTACTCTGTTCACCATTATTAAAGTTTGCTTTCATGGTGTTTAGCATTATTATCCTTTTCTCCTTTTTGCTGTCCACCATTATTCCCTGGTCACCGTTTTGACATTCGCTTTCATGATGTTTACTATTATTATCCTTTTCTCCTTTTTGCTGTCCACCATTATTCCCTGGTCACCGTTTTGACATTCGCTTTCATGATGTTTACAGTTATTTATATTATTATGTTATTTGTAATAGGTTGGTTGGAAGAAATTGCCCCAGGCAATAAGCCCGCCAATTTTGGTTTGTTATTTTTGTATATTCATGCCAATAAAGTGTTTATTATTATTATTATTATTATTATTATATAGTCGTTCACCTTTATGCTGTCCACCAAAAATCATTACCCTGTTGACCATTACCTATATTGTCAACCATTATTAACGTTCACCATTATTAACCTGTTTACAGTTATTTTAACTATTATTATTCATTTGCCATTTTATGATGTTTTTTTTTTCTATAAAATTATAATAATTATTAAGACTTTAAAATCAGAAGGTTGAAAGAAAAAACTTCTGAAAATGAGGTATTATAAAAATGAAAGGATCAGGAAAGAATGTTGGATTAAAGATGTAAAAGTGCTATGACAGCTAACAAGTTGGAAAGACATTCTGAGAAAACTTTTTATCTTCTAGGCAAATTCATAATCCTATGACGATAGCTCGAAGATGACATTGTATTGATAAAAAGTTTAAAGTCATTATAAATGTGATAAGTTGCATGCCATTAGTTTTATGATGCGAATAAAAAAGATTAAAAAATAAACTGTCTTCTAGCGATGAGGATCATGTTGTGAAAAAGCTTTGGATTAGGTAGTTGTGATTTTATGATTGTTTGACATGATCAACTCAATAACCACAAAAATGATAATAAAACTTTTTGATGAGTGACAAATCAGTATATTTGTGTTAAAGTCAAATATGCTCAACATAATTTTTAGTGGTTACATCATGTTCGCGTGTTTAATTTTTTAAATGAGGAACATCAGTTGAATGATTTCCGAGTCTTTAACTGACATATAAACACTTTTTTTTTTTTATAGACAGCGATTTTTTGGTTGAAGCAAATGAAAACCCTATTCTTCAATCAATCACACTCCGAAAAAGAATGATCAAGTGCTATTTGTGGTCTATTCTATTGTACAGATGCGAAACATGGACGTTGAAAGACAATACCATGAACAGATTAGAGACATTTCAAATGTGGGATCTTTAAAATACCCTGGATAAGCAGGATAACATATGCCGAAGTCCTAAGGCGAGCTGGAAGAGACAGAGGGTAACTGTCAACTATCAAAGTTCGCAAGATTTCATACTTAAGGCCAGGTACTGCGCGGGGGAAATAATTATCACCTTCTGCGTCTGATATTGAAGGGCAAAATTGAGGGACGCCGAGGACCTGGCCGGAGACAGCCATGATGGCTGCGCAACATAAGAGACTCGACCGGCATCCAAAGTGTGGAGGAGCTGTTCCAACGGCGCAGGATTGATAAAGATTCGCCGAAGTTGGGCCAACGTTTGGGAGGTCCGACAGAACATTTAAAGAAGATGTGGATTAGATGACAGTTAATGGGTACACGTGTTGCTGACATTCATCATAGAGAATTCTCCAACTATCATATCACTTGACAGCTGATTATACATAAAATCATAGAGCAATTATTATTATCTTAACAAATGTACTCTATGACTGTTTCTCATGTTTGTTTCTTATAGGACTAAATCTCAAAGCTTGAATAAAATATAATAGTATGCGCTCAGTTACCACCCTCTAATACTAATACACAGTATTTTTCACATTCCTACAGTTATTCGTGTTTGCGTTTTATCGAATTCCTTTCTCCGTGTGGTAATATTTATTTTGTAGTCTCGCCTACATACACAACTTACGTGATCGATCGCTTCCAAGAGAATGGATAAATTTTCGCTGTTTTTTTTCTGAAAATATACTCTCAAAGGAGGGTAACTCTGATAATTTTGATTTTATAGCAAAATAATGATACCGATAACAAGGAATGTTTTATATTTAACGATGTTTTTTTAACATATTATACGAGTATCGAGGCCTTTTCAAGGGCGTCGCATAAACGAAGCTGACATATTTTTTTGATCGATGACAGAATCTGTCTATTATTATAATTATGAAGATAACAAAATATAAAAATTGCTAACAACGTTTTGGAAAAAACTTTTAACCTTTTAAGCAGTTTAAATCTTGTTGATCTGGAAATAAATACTCTGAAATGTAGAGAAAAATGTTATTTTTCTAATATACGAGTTTTCTCGTAATTACGTGAATGGTTATTTGTTATTGATACTCGTATATCAAAAAATATCCGCCATTCGAAATAAAATGGGTACTCTATTTTAAACTACCTCATATAATATTATATACTTTTAACTAATGATGTATCCTAAATGGGAACTAACCTAGAATCTCAAAAACGATTCGTGATTTCCAGGTTTCCCAAAATTTGTGATTTTCTGTACAAAGAAATCTCTGTCGTTTAGAAACAAAGTAGAAGAGGGCTGCTTTCTATGGGTAGGTCGTAGGTCCCATCTAGAATGTCTAACTGAGGTAAAAATTTCAAGTGAAAATATTGTTTTCTTGATTAAAATAATTTGTCGTTTTCAACAACTAGGCTACAGCGATGTTGTCTATGGTTTAAATGCATTTAAATGGGCATTCCGGAAAGCGGGTTTCTGCTTTTGCTGAGCGTATGCTCATTCAAATGCATAGAAACATGCCGATCGGCGACGGTCGGAATCGGCGTTCTTTGTGTTTTTCCCTAACAAAGCGAGGCCGACCGAGAATCGCGTGGATCGAACACATCGATTCCGTTCTCAAGGAAACCAGAAGTTAGAGAAATAGGAGAGGTTATAATGAGAAATGGTATGTCAGTGGAAGAAGCGAAAGAAGTATGCTTGGATAGAAGAGTGGAGGTCCGTTCTCTCTGCCTATACCCCTTACGTGATGGTTAAAAAAAGGAGAATGTTGCGCTTTGGCGAGATTATCGTTAGGTACCATCCAACTATCTATATGTACCATCCAACCAACAAGCCTGGTATGAGAAATATAAAACAAACATAGTCTGCATACTTCCGGAGGATATGAGGATGGAGGGTATTTTAAATAATATACACACACACACACACACTCTCCCTTTAAGGCTCCCCGCACACCTTAAGCTAGCCCGGAGAAGACCAATCCGCAGCAAACCCGATCCGCACGAAACCTACCCCCCAGCTCGATCGAAGCAATCAAACCAAAAAGCCGGCCCCGGACAAATCAAGCCCGCCGCGAATCACCCCCAAACCAACCCACAATGCGGGGGGCCTAAGCCCCAATCGGGAGCATAGGGAGGCATCAAAGCTCTCCTTTGCGCTCGAAGGCGTCCGAGGCTCATTGTGACCGAGTTGAGATTTAAGGACGTGAGGTGGTCAACCTCACGGTCCTGATCTGATTTTTCGATTTCCTGCCTCTTACAGGATGCTCGAAAAACCAGTAAAAAGAGCAGAGGAGCATGCTATTCTTAGCCGGCAACCCCACGGCAGAAATAATATAAGCAAGCTTTAAATAATATAAGCAAGAGAAAAAATATAATAAAAGATATAAAATATTCAAATACTTATATTTAATTTCAATCTACCATTTTTGCTTTATTTACACGAGATTTAATATTAAAATTGAGTAATAAGTTATTATATTCTGAATTTTATTTATTTGCGTAGACGAATTACAAACAGAAAGTGTAATCACTGAAGATTTTACAGAATTATTACTGGGATTTATTTCATTCCGAGAATCATATTCTGTATTTAGTGATTTGATTTTTTTATACAAAGAAAAGATACGTAGCTACATAATACTTATTAACCCATATCAGCCCAACCTAGTATTATACATAAATATAGTACCTAGGTCACTTTGAGAATTCGTATTATTTTGATATTATTATATTGAGTAAAAAATGGAACCTTTTCATCATTTTTAGTAGCAATTGGAGAAAGCTAACTTCAAAATAATGTATGTTATTCCTCAGTTTGTCGAGTATTGTCGCGAAGTCAGGAATTCTCATTAACAGGTCACCGGCGATCTGATATAAATGAATGTCTCAATTCTGGTATTCTTCATCCCTTCAAAAGGATCTCGACCAAACATTCTTCTTTGTTTTTTTGTCTACTCCATCTTACAAAGTCGTTGACATTTCGGGTTATGCTCATCTCAAAATCAGAAACTCTTCGGGTCATCCAGCTTCGATCTGCAATGTCTCCAATTGGGCACTTTATGATGCTTAATAACAGATTTTCTGATGGCACAAGCTAAGAGAGTGCATCGACAACAAAGCTGTAGACTGTAGAGTAGCTGTTACGAACAGCAAAGGGCAGTAGAGAGTTAGCAAAAGTGTCAATAGAAGTAAAGAAAAAGAAAAAGCTTTTTATCCTCACTATGACAACTTTAGTAGTTGACATGTTAACATTTATTTATTTGTTATAGTCCCGAAAACGAACCTTATTTTTTAATCCAATAGATTCCTATCGTATCAGACATTGGCTGATTGGTGTCTGACGAGAATGATCGTCTGTCCACCTCTACATATAATGGGTGATGGGTAGGTACTCTGCAGTAATGAATAGACCAAGACAAGCATCCGGTACTCTCGCATCACTGGCACATAAGGCCATTGTGTACCACTTTGAATTAATTTCAAATAAATATATAGAGCGCTAGATTACTTACTTCTATACTGGACGAAATACAGTGGGCCAACGTCCAAAATTACTGGACTCATATTCGTTTGTTTAAATACTTAACTTTATTCGTATTTTTTTTTTGCAAACATATTATTAAAACACCAATCAGTTTAGAATTAAAGTATGTCATCACCAATCGTACATAAATTATTTTCTTCGACCGGTTTATTATAAACTAGCTTTCCCGACAGACGTTGTTCTGTAGTCCTTACTATGAATATTGTTTTCAAATTTGTAATTTATACAAAAATACGCTTAAAATACGTTGGAATGTTAAAAACAAATATTTATGAAAGGTCGAAAAAAACTCCATTAAAAATCTGCGTACGAATATTTTTAATGTGAATAATAATAATAATAATAATAAGTTTATTCATTTTTATAACATTTACAATGAAACATAATAAAAGCATCAAAGAATATACAAAAGTGGTTTTGTTTTGCCACCTCACTAGGCATAGCCTGTATCGAGGTTGGCAATTAAATAAACTAATGAAAAACATTAAAACATAAAATATTGAATAAATAATGAAAAACATTCAATCAAGTGGTAACAAAACACATAAGATATAATCAAAAGTCTAAAGAATGAAAAACATTCAATCAAGTGGTAACAAAAACATAAGATACCTATAATCAAAATTCAGATAAACAAATATTAATTATAGGTAAGTACATAAATCAATAAGAAGCCAGAAGTCAATATACAGAAAAAGAATTTGCCAACAGACGCTATACACACACCAAAGCAAACAAACAAGAAAGTCTCACAGATAAACGACAGTTTCGGTAATAAAAATAACATTATACTGCAGCAGCATTCACCCATCAACAACGAAAAAAAGAATAAAAAAGAATATGTACTATGCAAACGAGACACAAATATTAATTAAAATTAAAATAAATTGGAATTCGATGAAGTCCTCAATTACAAGTTTAATATATGTTCGTCGCTTCATAAGCTCAAGTCATGGTGATAAGATGTAAGCAATCATAAAATAAACAACTAAATAAATATGTAAATAAGCCAACAACATAAATCACAAGAAGGTCATCAGAAGAAAAAGTTCTAGTATATTACAAATTTGATCAGGCACAGGATAGAACATCTTGCATGCAAACTTGCGCACAGGCTCTACACAATCACACCAACCGTTCACTCACATACTTCTCAATCTCAACCACACCTCTGTCAACCAGCAATTCAACAATCTTACCTTTATGTGCTCCCTCGCCATTATTTATCTGCGGCATAATAATATTGCATAATTTAGGGCCGAGGTAGGCCAAAAACCGTTGTTGGAAGCTAGTGTTGCAGCGTGGTACATTCATCCTACCTCCTCTAGTCATCCCATTACCCCGACATCTCTCAGCAGTCCCCTCCTTCATAACTCTTATCACAACCCTTAAAACATACATCTGTCTTACACTCAGGTAACGGTTATTCTTAAACAGTTCGATGGTCGGATACGTATATTTCAGATTGTACATGGTCTTTATGACGATTTTTTGGGCCCTGTACACAGGGTCCAAAATTGACTTGGCTACGCCGCCCCAAGCTAACTGACCATAGTTGATAAGGGAGTGACAAAGAGCGTAATAAACAACTTTAAGATGTTCCGCAGTGGTAACGTCTCTCAGCTGTCCAAAAATATATGTAAGCTTTCTAACTCTGCTAGTGAGATGCACCATATGTTCACGCCATGATAAATTCTCATCCACATGCACGCCCAGGTACTTGGTTGTACTGCATCTTTCCAATGGTTCACATTTACATATTATATGAGATGTGTTTTTAGGCAATTCAATGTTGAAACATTCGTGGCAAACCAAATTAGCTGTCCCAGGTTTTGGTCCACCATTCTTATAAATTGAGAAACACATATAATTCGTCTTTTCGGTATTTAATGTTAGTAGGTTCATATTCAACCAGTGAACCACCCGATCAAGACCCAACTGACACACCTGAAAAACTTCGTTCCAATCCTTGTCTCGAAACAACACAACAGTGTCATCAGCAAAACTTAGAATCTGCCCACTCGGTAGTATCATGTCGCACAGGTCGTTCATATATATCAGAAACAGTATTGGTCCGAGCACACTTCCCTGTGGAACCCCGTAGCTTGTTGTAATTGGTTCACTATATATGCCCTCGTAACCAACAATCTGTCTCCTGCCCACAAGATAGCTTTCAAACCACGAATTCATCGATCCTCTCACGCCTATTTGATACATTTTATGAAGTAAAACCCTGTGTGGAACCGTATCAAAGGCTTTAGCCAAGTCCATAAAAACTCCAACACACTTACGACCCTCATCCAAGTTCGATGAAACAAATTCCATTAACCTCAAAATCGCCTCCTCAGTGTTTCTTTTATATCGAAAGCCATACTGATTCGTTGAGAGCATTTTAAATTCTTCAAGAAAGGCCAGTAATCGTGATTTCATTAGTTTTTCCAATATTTTTGATAAAGTAGTCAATAAGGATATTGGTCTGTAGTTAGATATATCACTTGAATCTCCCTTTTTATATATTGGCATCAAGGTTGCAATCTTAGCTTTATCTGGGAAAATTCCCTGCTCCAAACTCAGATTAAATATATATGAAACAGGAAGCGATACGCTTTTTTTAGCCGTTTGGAAAATTTCCGTTGAGATACCATCAAAACCTGGTGAAGTAGACCCATTTAATTTCATAATGACCCTCTCAACCTCCTCCGGCTCCGCCGGTGTTGCGAAGAAAGACGAAGCGGGACCGTTACTCAACTTCACCCGCCTCACAATTTCCTCCACATTCGTGTCCATTTTTTTCAATCTCTCATTAGCCAAATTCTGTCCCAAACTTCCAAAATGGCCATTGATTCTCTTGAGACTTTTCTTTGTGTCCAAGCCATCCATCTTGATAATGTTACGTATCCCCTTTGTAGCCTTTTGTGTATTCAAGTACTCTTTTATTGTCTTCCAACACTGCCTCGGACTCTGTTTGCAGTTCTGTATTTTATCCCTATAAAAATCTTCCTTTGTCTTCTTCACTAACATGGTGCAGTGGTTTCTATACTGTCTGTAGTATATATTCAGCGCTTCGTTAAAGGGTTGCCTTAGTGCTTTTCTATGTAATTTGTCTCTCTTCTTAAGACACTTCATAATTCCAAAGGTAATCCATTCTTTAAGTTTCTTCCCTCCCCCTCCCCTGCCGACCCGTACTGATCTGCATTCACTTATGTGATTTTGAAAAACTAAGTTAAATGCATCAAAAGCCATGTTCACATCTCTCTCCTCATACACGCACCTCCAAGTCTCATCGTTGATCCTTCGAGTAAATTGGTCATTGTCAAATCTTGTAAATTGCTTCCTCTCTTCTTCAACCATTGGGTCACTGCTTACAATACCCGCCATCACTGGATAGTGATCTGTAATAGCGGTTTGACACACCGCCGCGAGGATTTCCTGCTTTGTTTTAATCATTATGTGGTCTAGACAAGCGTTCCCTCTAGTCGGCTTGGCAATAGCTGAAATGAAGCCCATCATTGACATCATGTTTAGGTATTCATGTGACGCATTCGAGTCATGGTTCAGTATGTCTATATTTATGTCTCCTGCAAAAATTGTTGTTGCATGTGTTCCTATCTCAAGAAACGGTAGTAGGGAGTTTATTAATGGGAACGGATTCTGAAAAGATGGAGGTCTATATACAGCAATTACTCTGATATTGTTATCTAATGTTGCTATCAGACAATTGCAATCCCTTATCTCACGAGGTTCTTCCACTCTTACAGCAAAACAACTTCTTATGTACAAAACAATCCCATCATTTTGGTTATGGTGATTGCCCGTTTTAAAGCTCACATATCCATCGATCGCTTTTGGGATACTGGCTTCATTTAACCAGCATTCCGTTAATATTATTACATCAAAATTGACCGCTAGGCTTTGTAACAATACTTCAAGCATACTAAAGTTTTTATTTATGCTTCTAATATTAATGTTCAACACTTTGGGGGTTAGGCCTGCATGCATATACTGTCCACAATTTTTAGGGTCTTCATACTCCTTAGTGTCAACACTCAACATAACGTCTAATTCAGAGTAGAATTCTTGGTCACCTATTTCAACATTTCTGCTCCAGACAAGCTCCATAATCTGTCTGCATTCTTAATCTCCTATCTATACCCTTCCAAATAGGACAGTCATGACTAGTGGCACGATGATCAGAATTGGAATTCTTGCCATGACAATTGGCACAAACTGGGCTCAAGTTTTTGTACATTTTATCACATGCATCCAACTCATGGATTGTCAGGTAAACAATAATATTGTTGTTATAAAAATTTTCATAGATGGCGTTGGCGTCGCAGGAAATCCGTTCCATACTAACTTTAATATTATATTTTAAATTATTTCTTATGCATTTTTTTACTTTTTAATAGTTATTCTGCTATCCGTAGCAGAGAAAAATCCATCGAACCAAGCATAAAATCAATCAAGCAATCATAAAAATCTGTTCAGCCGATCTCGAGTTATAAGTGTTCGCACTAACCCGACTTTAATTTGTATTAGAGATGTGCTATGAATACCGTACAAAACATTTTTTTCTAACATAAACACTTATTACTTAGAGAATGCATGTCAGTTTGTTAATTTAATTTAATTATCTGTTTAACATAACAATAAGAAGTAGGTATGTACTTGGGAGAAGATTCAGACATTGAATGCACAAGTTGAATTCCTATTATACTAATATAGGTAATTGATTTGTAAATATTAACACTTTTGTAATCTGCCTTCAACACGTATACCTACTAATTAATCATTTAAATGAATCTATCTTATTATTTAGGTACCTACCTACTTCATTTTAATCTCGCGGTATCTCAATTGTTTATCAATTGTTAATTCTTTATTTTATATCTCGTAGATTATTCTTCTATAAAAATGTATCAAGATATAATCCAACTGTCAAAGTATCAATAATATTCGCCTGAAGATTAAATAACATATACAGAGGCTTCAATATGTCACCGAAGTACAATCTTTACAGCGTACGGGCATAAACACTAAGTACCTTATGTGTTTTATGTTCGTATTTCTTATTTACATTCTCCTTCCTTATGTTTACGTTTCACAGCAAAGTTATGCATTTTATCATCCACAGCCTTATTTTATTTTGGCTAGTTTTAAAGAGGTCACTTGGGCCTTTAATCTGTTGGATTCCTGTTGCTCCACGTGCTATGGCATTCCATTATTTGCCATATTATTTCAAACAGCATTGAGCCTATCCACGCGAAAGCCCTGGGTAAAACAAATTTTATTTTGTTTGTAGTATAGTCCAGAAATTCACATGCGAACTCATAGCTGAGAAAAGCCAAAGGAATGCAATATTTGCAATAAAAAGTTTAATCAGTTTTCAAATAAATCTTAAAAAATAACTCTTAACTAAGTTTTATTTTTATTTCATCCTTGATTTTCATTGCAACCGAGCGAGCAACAGGAAATTTTGGCTAAGAGACTTCATAGCGGGGAAAAGCCATACGAATGCAATATTTTCAATAAGAAGTTAAATGAACACCCATATGCTAAATCATTGCGTAGAAAAGCCATTAAATGCCAAGTTTGTAATAAAAAGTTTTAGTTGTTTTTTTTTTAAATCTTATATATAAAAATGGAGAGCTATTTCACGATGTCATCGCATCACACCTAAACGGCTGGCCTGCGAATGTCCTTTTAGAAGAAAAAAATTTAGAAAAATGCATGGATAATTAGAAAAATTAAAGAAAACTCTATGTAGACAACCTTATTAGTACTTTTTACATTATAATTTTTATTCCAATTTGGAAATTTTGACAGAAATTGTCAGTTGTTGCGATTGACAGAATGCGGATGGAATATACATGGCTTAAAACAGACGCATCGTTCGGAATCACTTTCGACAAATGATAATTAATTCAATATTCATAGTTAGGAACACAGGACAACGTCTGTCGGGAAAGCTAGTTTACAATAAATTTAAAAGCGGTTTCGAGTTAGTGAGCGCCTTTCAAAAACTAGTTATTTAATAAATTGCACATCTGGTTTAAACCAAAACTGGAATGATCAAAATTACAAGTATTATGGGGGGTGGGCTGATTAAATCCTTGCCTTGGGCGCCTAAAAAGCACGCGACGGCCCTAAGCCTACCCTAACTAGCTTTCCCTAAAGAAATCCGATTGGAATCAGCTTATTCAGATCAACATTAGGTCCGTGCCATACGCCGCTATTCGCGACCCCACGAAGGAGATAGATCAAATCTTTTCATCGAATCTGAGACCCCAGGTCTTTGAAGGAGAAATGTATATTTTTTATTTGAATGCATATACCTAACTCCGATCATATTACTACCATCTTTATTATTCAACTTAAGTTTCAAAGTTTTGCCTAGCCTTGTCCTTTACGTTAAAGATGTTCGCCAGAAGATAGTCAAATTATAAGTTCCGGATCCATCAGGAGTTTTTCAACAATGAAATGTCAGACATGTTGAAAACACCCATTCCCCTAGTGAAATTCGAAACTATGATCCTCAATGCCATGCCGAAGCGCTAACCTACAAATCATCATTTGGGGTTACGAAAGTGTAGTTTGCAAAGGTAGGTATAAGATTGGGGAAACCAATGGAGAAACCTCGAGCTCTGAAGGTTTTTTTCAAAAGCTCAGAACGAGCCCTAAATGTAATTAAGAATAGAAGAAACAGCAATGGTTTGAGGGTACAGGCTGACTTAACTCTAATGCAAAGGGATGAGCTAAATGCAATTCGTGACGAGCTGACTCGGAGAAGAAGTTGTGGTGAAGATTCACTATTTATACGGTACATAAATGGTAGGCCCACAATCGCCAAAAATGGGGGTTATGGTGGTTCAAAAAACTCGGTATCTACTATCAAAACGCCAGGGGAATTAAGACCAAGACTGAGTCACTCAGACTCAGTGGTCTAATGCAGCAATATGATGTTTTAATTGTTAGCGAAACTTGGCTTGACAGTAGCATTACTGATGCCTCATTGGGCGTATGTAATTACTCAGTATACAGACAGGATAGAAGTGTGAAAACTAGTGATAAGTCAAGAGGTGGTGGAGTTCTTATAGCAGTGAAAAAGGACTTCAAATCTAAACAACTGAAAATTTATCACGATAATGTTGAAATATTGCTTGTTCTTCTTAACTTGGGCAGAGGTAAAAAACTTGTTTTGGGATGTGGATACATACCACCATCATCTGATATCAACATTTCTTGAGGAGGTGGACGTTTCAAAGGGCGCTGGTCCTGATGGTATACCCTCTTCGCTAGTGAAATCGTGTGCAACCTGCTTTGCCGAACCCTTGACTTTTCTTTTTAACAGGTCGTTGAGAAGTGGAGTTTTCCCAGATTTATGGAAGACTAGTTATCTTACGCCCATCTTCAAGAAGGGAGATAGGTCCAATGTAGAGAACTATCGACCAATATGCGTGCAATCCGTATTTGCAAAATTATTTGAGAAGGTCGTTTTATACTACTTGAATCCCTATATTACTCCCCTAATATCGTCTCGACAGCACGGTTTTGTCGCCGGTAGATCTACCCTTTCTAATCTTCTGTTGTACAGCGACTACATTGGTGACGCTTTTTCTATGGGCCTTCAGGTCGACTGTGTCTATACCGACTTTTCGAAGGCCTTTGACACGGTCGATCATGGGGTCCTCCTAAGGAAGATTGAACTTGTTGGGGTTAGCAATAGTTTGCTGGGTTGGTTTGGTAGCTACCTGTCTTTTAGGAAATTACGCGTCAGAGTGGATGGAGCTTGCTCGGAAAGCTTTGTTCCTACATCGGGAGTTCCTCAGGGGTCTCATTTGGGACCGGTCTTGTTTATTTTGTTCATTAACAATATAGCAGACAACTTTGGTGACGTACAGTACCTGCTTTATGCTGACGACCTCAAATTGTTTAGGGTGGTGAAAGACGAGACGGACTGTCGAATTCTGCAGGATAACGTAGATCTCTTACACACCTGGTGTGTTGAAAATAGTTTAAAATTGAACTCTAGTAAGTGTAACATTATTTCGTTTTCCCGTAAGAGAAGTAAAGTCATCGGTGACTACTGTCTTAATGGAGACCCACTGATCAGGATTTCTGAGATCAACGACCTTGGAGTCATCTTTGATGATAAACTTGCATTTGTTTCTCACGTGTACAGTTTGATGGACAAGGCTAACAGAATGCTTGGTGTTGTTAAAAGGGTCTGCGCGGATTTTCAATATATTTCCACCATGAGAACATTATTCATGACCATGGTCAGAAGCCAGTTGGAGTATGTTTCTCCTGTTTGGTCTCCTTACTATAAAAACCACAGCGATGCATTGGAGGTAATTCAGAATAGGTTTCTTCGTTATATTAATTATCGTCTGGGTCTTTCTTGGGAGGACCTGAACTATGACCAACTGCGTTTGCAGCTGGGATTGTGTAGGCTCTCGGATCGACGAGTTGCGACAGATTTGTTAGTGCTGAAAAGAATTATTGTAGGTGGAATTAGCTGTCCCGAATTGCTAGAACTTATTGGTTTCCATTTTCCAAACAGACCGACTAGACAGCGTGTACTTTTCAGTTTGTCTAATGCCACGACTAATTACAGTCAGTTCTCGGCGATAAGAAGATTCCATATGGTGGGCAATCGGTTCAATGACTTGATTGATATATTTTTTGACAGCGATCAAGTCATAAAGTCCAAATTATTTCAACACTTTATGTCCAGCTTTAACAAATCTTGAAAGATGCTTTTACTTTAATCTTCTTATTATTTTTTTTTTTAATTTTATTTGCTATTGACTTACCTATAAATTTTACCCTATCACTCTTATACCACAGTGCATGAATAAGTACACATAGCTTACATGGACAGTTGATGCATGATGCTTTTTTGTTTTATTTTTGACTTTGTTTTTTTTATGACTGATGATGATATTTTTTTAATTTAATACTTTGTTTTATATTTTATTTTTTTTATTTGACTGATGATGATATTTTTGCTGATTTGTTATTTTGTTTTTTGTACAATTGAAGAGGATATTTGTTGATTCAATACTTTGTTTTATATATATATATTTTGTATATTATGACTGATGAGAATATTTTTTGCTTTGTTTTATATTTTGTTTTTTTATTTGACTGATAAGGATATTTATTAACTTATTGGTTTGTTTATATTTTATTTTTTATATGATTCATGAGGGACTTTATTAATTTAATACTTTGTTTTATTATTTATATTTTATTGTTTTACATATTATGACTGATGAGGATATTTATTGCTTTTTTATATATTTTGTTTTTTATATGACTGATTGGAATATTTATTATCTTGATAGTTTGTTTTATTTTTGATATGGTTGATGAGGATGTTTACTAATTTAATACTTTGTTTTATATTTTATTTTTTGTATGACTGATGTGGATATTTATTGGTTTAATGCTTTATTTTATATTTGTCTTTTTTTATCTATGACTGATGAGAATATTTATTGTTTAATACCTACTTTGTTTTATATTTTATTTGACTGATGATGATAGGTATTTATTGTTTTTTTATTATTATTATAGATGGGGATATTTGTTGATTGATTACTTTGTTTTATAATTTATTTTTTTGAATATTATGACTGATGGGGATGTTTATTGCTTTGTTTTATATTTTGTGTAAGTAGTAAGGATATTTATTGACCTTGTAGGTTGTTTATATATTTTTTTTTTATATGAATGGTTTCATGCTTTGTTTTATGTTTCATTTTTTTATACATGACTGATGAGAATATTTGTTGTTTAATACTTTGTTTTATATTTAATTTTTTATACGACTGATGAGAATTTTTATTAATTGAATACTTTTTTGTACTTTTTTTATATGGCTGATGATGATGTTTATTGATTTGATACTTTGTTTTATTTTTTATCTTTTGTATGACTGATGAGGATGTTTTTTTTGATTTGATACTTGGTTTTGTATTTTTTGTATTTTGTGTTTTATGTGGCTGATGATGATATTATTTGAATTGCTTATTGTTTTATAAAGGCATTTGCCGTACATTTTCGAAAATAAAATAAAATAAGTATATTCAATTAGGAATTACGAAAACCATTTTTGATCAGTTATCACTGATGATTCCAGGTTATTGACAAATATGTACAATTTTCGTGGTCTCTGTTCGATGACTTTTTGGCTTGATAGAGCAGAATATAGAACTAGATCAATTTAAAGTAAAATATATACATAACGCAAAAGAAATCAGAAAACAGCGGTGTTAAAAATATGTAAATATGGAAGTAAGTATATTATAAAGATCTTTGCTTCTGATTTTTCCAAATAAGATAATATCGCAAAACTTCCTGTTTTAAATTGTCCTCTGGCTTTCCCTGGGCTCAATATAATAATATATCAACGTCAATACCGAGCGATTGAGAATCAAAACGAACCTTTCCACTGCCTTATAAATATCGACCCATAGGAACAATGTAAGGAGGTCGTAGCTACGTACGTCTTCATCTCTGTAACATTATTATTATCATCGTTCATTTTGGCCGAATGATGGATTTTCTTCAGAAATATAACGATGTTTTATTTATTAGGTAATATTATTTTTACGGGCATCTTAAATGAAATAGAAATAACATTAGGTACAAATCAGAATCAGAAAGTGGGGTAGATGAAAACACAGAAAACGAGCTCAATAAGAAGTGTCGTGTGCGTGCGTATGCGGTTAATTATCACTTGAGCCATATTTAGTAGGAGGATCACGTCCCGCCCGCAGAATCTTATGGATCGATTTGTGTACATGCCGGTGTCTAGATGCGGCTATGCCTGCCTGCTAACACCGTTCTGCCATATCTAGCCTAATCGACTCGTCATTATAAAACACATTGACATCATAATGTCCCCATGAACGTTACAGTGTTCTTTTGCGAGTTCCTGTGTGTGTGGGTATTACGTAGCTAGACAATATAGACACCTCGTCTTTTAAGAAGCAAACGGATTTTTTATTCCCAACACGCCGTATCCTTTAAGCAGTGAAAACGGACCTCAATTCTTTTTTCTATCTACTAGTGGTCGACCAGTGCTCGAAATTCGACCATAAATTATTTAAATTATAAGATTGAACATTATTAAGGTTCCATTGTCAAAGACTGAGCGAACGCTGTTTCAAAGTTTTCTTTCAAAAACAATGACATGGATGGATACGTCAAATTTGAAATGTTGATATGTACAAAGTTTTCTCTATTATTATTCAAGACAAACAATATTAATCAATTCTTAATTTGACCACAGATAAACAAAAGAATATACGCGTCTGTGTCAATGTCAAATACGTCGAAGTGTGTAAGAGTATCAAAAACATAACATTACAGTAGTGTTTGTAATTTTTTTCATTGATTTAATCTATTTTTTTACATAATTTTTAAAAATAATTAGCATTCCCACTCCTTCTCTATATGAACTATAAGAAGTGTGCGAAATTTCATACTCCTGCGTCGCGTCGGCGCAATTTTCGTTAAAATACTAACAAAGTTTTTCCTTGACGTATTAATATATAGATATAAGCACACTTCTATCGCTTCTTCCACCGACATACCATTTCTCAGACAACCTATCATAATTCTGACTTTACGTGAGGAAGGAACGATGTGATGATCCACGTAATTCTCGGTCGACCACGTCGTCTTATACCTTTCATTCAGTCTTACAAATCATATTTGCATCCATTCTTTCAATATGACCAAACCATATTAACTTTCATCTTAGTAAAACCCCTAACTTCCATATCGAATTCCTTCCTAATATTCTCATTTCTTTCCATGTCCCACAAAATCTGTCCTAATAAAAAAGTAAAGTTCTCATCTCTCGTAAAAGTAAAGTAGGTACTCATTCGTAAAGTTCACATCTCTACCGCATTTAAGAAAATTAACAGAATGTACTAAATTATTATTTTTTTAAATAACTGCTGTAGCGGAACACTATTGTTTGATGAATTTATTAAGAAAACAATCTATCAAAAAAATGGTGTATAAACTACCATTAAAACAAAATTTTATCAACTTAATATTGCATACATTATGGATGTTAAACGTATTATATCTTATTTATGTTTATTAATGTTTTAAATACTGTCATTTTGTGAAATTAATGAGACTGCTTACGCGAAAAATATTTATTAAAATCAAGCAAGTATATGATGTACTTACCATGGACAACAATAATTAGCAAAAAATAACAGCATGTATGTAATTTCAAACGGTACCATATTCTACCAGCAGGTAGGTACTTACTTTAAAAGTAATGCAATGAATATTATAATATGAAATCAGTACAACGTTAATCTCAAAACATAAAAGTTTTTTTTTCGTTCATTCTTCACTTTGCTTTTGTTCGGTTTATCATTAAAATTTCTCAATTCTAATACTTATATTGAGTTCCATACTACTTGTTAAGAATGTGGTTTAATCCAAGCCGATGTGGATATTTCAAAAGTTTCATCAATACCGGCTTAAGTTCGAAGCAAAGGGAAAATTTCTAAGAGGGTTTTATTAAATTTCGCAAAATCAAACTACACTACAAAACTTCCCACAAATAAAATGAAATTCATTGCTTGCGACAGGAAGATTTCATTATAATATTAGGATGGCGGAAGATAAAGGAAATGTGAATGTATCTGACAGGGATTTAGTCTCGTAAATTCTCCTAAAATTTATCGCTTCTTCCTGACATATCAATGTAATCATGAAGGAATCTTTAACGTATTAGACTAGGTTCTATGGAGGTACCTATACTCCCCTTTTGAACAGAGAGTGCTGTTACGTTTTTTAATCTGCCCCATCTACAGAAAACAGTCGTAAGTACGATAAACGATCCCAGGACGTTGTGTAGAAAGGTCAAATTGCTTCAGAGTATACAAGTTCGAGATCATTGTCAATGACTACGCAATTTAGAACTTCGATTCGATCAATTTGTATGCAAATATACTAAACTTTTCAATTTATTTTGAAATAAATATAGAAAGAACCTATTGACAAGGCTTGCAAAAGTCTTAACAGGGATTGTATTGTATCGTTTGTCTATTATTTTATTGAATAAAGATACTTAATATAAAAAAAAAACATAATCTTCGAAATGAAAAAAGTGTCAAGAAAGTTTCATAACGCTTTTACCCCCTTTAAAGTCCTTTCTGTAAACTGGTTTAGATAGTATGATATCTTTTCAGATAGGTAACTAAAATAAGTTCGAAATCCAGATGATACAAGTTAGTCAAAATATGATCATTCAAGTATCAAGCCGTAGCAAACTATGCATGAAGTTAGACAACAAACCAATAGGTAAATCAGTTTTCACAATTGAAATACTATACAAATCATAATACACGGTGTAACTTTGGTAGTGGATAAACCGAAGCAAGGACGTAGAGGACCTCAATACCTATCGATTTGACCCCTATGAATGTTCAGCGATATTGGGTGCTTCAAAAGTTATTTACCTTTTTGTGAAATTTGAATAAAAACCGGATTTCTGACTAAACTACGTAACTGTGGCTAAACTATTTAGATTACGATCATGATTTTTTTTCTGGAAATAGTCCGATAGTGACCCTTACGCAAGGTTTTATTGCTATGAGTCAGCACCCGATAGCTTTTGTTCAAAAAACTTTTTTTCAAGAAATTTTTTCCAAGCAGATATTTTTTAAAATCTTTCAAAGACCCTCGACAAAAATTAAACGAAACATTTTTTTCTACAAACCATCTTAAAAACTTCCACTATTCATGGAGAATCATTCCTGCAAATTTCATTTGGCTGGTATAATGGGATCATGCTAAAACGCTCTCATTACTTGTGTAATTATGAATAATCAACATTTTTTCATTAACACACAGCCTTGTTATATGGGTGGTAAAAGCCAGTATTTAAATTATTTGTGGTACCTAAATGCATAATTTCGTGGGAAATTTAAATGTTATTATTTATTGAAATAAATATAAAAAAATATTGTTATACACTCTAAAACTGTAATTAAAATTGTAGTAAGTACTTTAGAATAAACTGTAGGCCTAGACAAAATGCATTTGGCGATCAACTACAAACGAATTCTTCGACAATGTAGTACGAAGAAAATTAACTGTGCACTTTTTATATAAGTGTATTTGTTTGGTTTAAATAATTGTTTATATGTTCCAGTGCACAGTAACTTTTTTCGCACTATACATTAACGAAATCTTCGTTTGAAGTCGAACGCCAATTTGAATTGTCTACGGGGGCAGATGGTTCCTTTGTTTAGCCTGAAACCAATATTTCCCGTTACTGTTCAATAATACTTATCAGGTATTTATTTTTATAAAATAGCTTTTAATAAGAATTTCCAAAAAGCGAAAGTCCATCGGATTTAAGCTGGGGACCTTAGGGGCTAGCTTTTGGACCCCCATGGCCACTCTATCGTCGTGGGTAAATTATGTCGCAAAATGTTCTGACTTAATAGTGCCCAATGTGGTCCCTTTGAATCATTAGGGGACTCTAAAATCATTCAGGGGGTCCATAGGAAATCAAAATCGTTTTTGGGATTCCTTAAAAACGTTAGAGGGTCCATACAGAGGGCCAACAAATTATCATGTGCATGTTTCTTTTACCACTAGGACCCTCAGCAATAAAAATTTGCTTGGTGTAAATGTCAGCCTTCTTCTTCTTCTTTTTAGCCTTCATTTATCCACTGCTGGACGTAGGCCTTTTCCATATTCTTCCATCTCTTCCAAATTGTCGTTATTTGCAGCCAGTTTTCCCCCCACAGCAGCTTTGTCATCGGACCATCTTTTTTAAAGTCTTCCGACGCCTCTCTTATTCTCCCAGGGTCTCCATTTCAAAATCTTGTCGTGTCAATGTCAGTAATAAAGAGAAAATGTTCTTGACCAAGAATTTGTACTGAACAGCATTTGTACTGATTACTACTGTAATTTTTACTTGTATTTTTTCCAAAATGTTTACTTCGAGAGTCGTTTCTTACAATAAAATCTTAATACCAATCCTCTTGAACCTAATAGAATCTAACCGTACAAGTATAATTTGTGTGAATGTGCTCAAGAACAATGGCCAATCAAGATTAATAAAGAGCAACTGTAATAACGATATACCTACAGCGAAGTTGACAATAGTGAATTAATCGAGACCATTGTATTGAATGGCAATCGGTTTCACTAATTGGTTCAATCAACAATCATTATAATAATCCGATAAGCAAATGTACCAGGCGTGTGCCCCTTTATGTCAAACGGGAGATTCCAAGTAAACTCTTAACCTGCACAAACATAGGAGCACCAAATACTTCAAGAAAATACTCAAAATAGATTTCTTGGAAACATGTAATTACTGAATTTTCTAGGAGAACATTGAGAATTTAAGTATAATATATCTCTCGAATTTCAGTAGATTAAATAGTCTTTAAAATAGGTAGGTAATTGATATTTTACGTAAATATATTTGAGTTAGCGTATTTTTCATAGTGTATGTTAGTTTGTTATTAAGGATAACTTTTGCCTTTTATAGTAAGTGTTCAAAATTAAAACACACGTCATTGTATTTGTACAAAATTGATACCTATATAACTTTGAGGCGAGATTTATAAACACACCAATAATATGTTTACGTAATAATATGTTTAGGATAATATGATAAATAACTACTTGATTTAATTATTTGGAAACCATATTATTATTTTCTAAACAACAATAGTATAATAACTGCAAGATGTCGTCATAATATTATAAAGAGTATTCATTTTTCCATTAAACCCCACTGGAGCATAGAGAGGCAACAAGAACTCTCCATTGCGCTCGACCTTGCGATATCAAAGGGTACACACCGCACCAGCTGCCTGAATCCCCTACCCTCTGATGGGTCCAGGCGATCGAGGATTATACTTGCCCAAGTGAGTACGAAAATAATTTTTACTGTCTACTATCATCAAATCCAGATAAATACATTTAAAATATAAGTACATAGGTACCAAAAAAAGAAGATTTCAATTTTGTCAATTATTTTCATTTCTATGCCCATTCCGTCAGGGCAATTTGCAACATACATGCATCAAGCATGCCGATTCAAAAAAAAATTCTTTCTATGGTTAATAAAAAAAAAAAAATTACCTGTATCTTGAGTAACGTCAAAGAGTTTGGCCACGAGATATCTAGATTCGGATGGTCCTCTGGCCAGAAACAAACTGCCTCGATCAGCGTGAGTCAACAGACCCACGTTGACTAGAATCTTGTGACACAGCACGTCTATATCCAGTTCGTTGGCCACATCTCTGATCAACTCCATAAAGAGTTCCCCTTCATCTAGTTGGCGTAAATGTTGCCGGGATATCGTACCAGAGGGAGTTCTGCCTCTTGAGCTCGGGGATCTGGACCTCTGAAACAATTGTAAAAAGGAATTCATTGAATTAATTGTTTCCGAGAGAAAATGCTAACTATGTTCACAATTAAATCATATTCACTTGAACGATGTTGCAATAATGGGGACTAAATGATAACGAAAATATGTTTAAGGCTAAAAGGAAGGTGTAAGAAGACATGGTTGAACAAAGATGACGTGGATCCAGATCATCAATTCCGTCCTCAGGGCCTCAGGGTGAAAGGTAAATTGATTAGGTGCACAACAGCCGTTTATGTTCGACTAACACAAACCGCCTACCCGAAAAGTTCCCCATGGGTCACACATATACATCTATGTAGGGGTGGGTGAGTCATTATGTACCTAAATAAAATAAAATGAATTTCTAAGTATTAGTTTAAACTATATTTGGTAGATCGGTAAAGGGCTACATTGTTATGAACAGTTAAATTATATTTCGGATACCTTTTTTTTTAAAAAAAGAAGCTTCAAGTTCTTTGTTCAAGTTCCGAAAAATTTAACACTGTTCATTATCTTTTACAAGAGTTTCTAATTATCCTGTAACCTAAAAAGGTGTGTCCCTTCGAAACATGTCAGGTAAAATAAATATGGGGAAGCGCTAAAAAGTTTTTTTTATTTAAATTATATTATTTAACCACCTAGAAATCCACCAAAAAATTTGCATTTTCAACCATTAATTATTTATTTTATTTCTGAAAAATTGTATATGGCAATCTTCTTCATGTGTAACTAGTAGTCAAAATTAGAAGAAACAAATGGTGAAATCTTTTAAAAAAAATCTATTGACATTCGTAATTTATTTTTTCAGTCTACACACACTCCCTTTAAGGCCCCCCGCACACTGCAAGCCAGCCCGTAGGAGACAAATCCGCAACAAACCTGACCCGCACGAAACCAACCCCCCAGCTCGATCGAAGCAATCAAACCAGAAAGCCAGCCCCACACAAATCAAGCCCGCCGCGGATCCCCCCAAACCAATTCGCAATGCGAGGGGCCTAAACCCCACTTAGGGGCATAGGGAGGCATCAAGAGCTCTCCATTGCGCTCGAAGGCGTCCGTGGCTCATTAGGCCTTTTCTGACCGATTGAGATTTAAGGACGTGAGGTGGTCAACCTCACGATCCCGATCTGATTTTTCGATTTCCTGCCTCTTACAGGATGCTCGAAAAACCAGCAAAAAGAGCAGAGGTGCTATTCTTAGCCGGCAACCCCACGGCAATTTTTTCAGTCTATGAATCATAATAAAAGAAAAGAAAAGAAATGAAGATTCTAATGATAATATTGTTATGACAAAATGAACAATATTTAATACAATGCGAATGAAATTCAAAAGGTAATGAAAAGAATGAAAACAAATTGGGTAGAGATGTAATAATGATAGAGTGGACTGGGGAAGTAGATTGGGGAAGAAACAGACCCTGTATTTAGCAATAATGAGAATTTCCCAATGATGAAATCACATGAAGAGATTCTTAAGAGACGTAGGTATACCGCATACAATAGCCGTAAAATCATGATATTATGATTTTCATTTTATATAAAGACTAGCTTTCCCGACAAACGTTGTCCTGTGGTCTAAACTATGAATATTCAATAATAATTTAAAAGAATGATAAAAAATAGTTTTAAACCACATATTTTCCTTCTGAATTCTGTCAATCGCACTAATTATTAAACAACTGACAGTTTGTATCAAACGACAATTTGGTTTCAAAATTAGATTTAATTTATAAAAAAATGCGCTTCAAAGAGGACGCAGGCATAATGTAAACGATGTTTGTCCTACCTTTGGGAGGGGAGAACAAAATATGAGATCGTGAAAGCCCATGGCTATCCGAAACAAACAATTGTTAAGATCTGCAAGAAGGAAGGGATTGTGAACAATTACAAAATGAGCTTATAGAAGAGCCTGCAGGTGTAATCGGGTCTTCTCATCTTTAGTGTAGAGTAATTGAGACAATCCATGACAATATTTTTAATGTCAATGGTTGTCAGGTAAATAAAATTGTGTTTCTCTAGAATTTTTCACAGATCGCGTTGTTGTATCGAAAACCGTTCCCTACTAACATTAATATTATATTTTATATTATGCACCACTATCCATTTTCGATTTTTATTAGTTATTCTGTTATACGGAGTGGAGAAGAATCAAATAAACCAAAAAATTATAAAAATCTGTTCAGCCGATCTCGAGTCATAAGTGCTCGCACTCACCCGACTTTCTTTTATATATTTACATAGGTACAACAACCTTCATAGGGAGATTCATTTTCCAATATTTTATTCTACCAATACTTTAGTAGGTATGTACCTACTGAAAATGCTATCTGTATACATAAAATGGATCCTTTTTTTGAGCCCTATTATGCTGTGTATTGCTTTTGTCAGAAGGTTCGTATGAAAGAAAAATTAATAAATTTGCCTTTTAGAAAATTTCAGACAACTTTAACCGTAGCTGATAGGTTACCTTTTTAATAAAATGGATCGTAGCCTAGTGGTTACGGTTTTCTCACTGTTTCGAACTGTAAGAGTTCGATCCCAAGTGCTTACCATCTTCCGCTTCCGTGACACAAGCTTTAAGTAGCTTTCTAATGAAGGGTCAGATAATTAATTTATGATCACATTGAGTGGGCTCAGATTCATTACTTTTGAAATTTAACACGTTCCTTAACTAAAACCTACTTCACAAGCCTGAACTGCCGAATCAAAAATATTAAGCATAACGAGTAGTAGGTACAAAAAATAAGGTAAACCAGATTTGTTTTATATAGGTGGTCACGGATACGGAAGTGTTTTTTTCGCAAACCATAGAGAACATCAGATAGTGTCAAGACAAGTCAAGCGTCGTCTCCCTGGAGAGCTGAGAGCAAACGGTCGCCTTAAAAGAACAAATCTTATGTGACATAAATTATTATTGTGTAAGAATAATGTGTGGTCTGGATGACACTCTGTTTAACCCTTCTCTCCACAAATCATTTTTTATTTCTTTTTTTATTATAATTGCCAGTGGAAAAAAGGAATCGATTTTTTTATGTCTCTTTCAGTTTAAATTGCCTAGGGTGAGTCTTCTTTTTCTACCTCTGTATAAAAGGGCCTGGCAATGAATAACTTACACAAATCAAGCCAGGGCATCCTAAACGAGAACCTAATTTGCCTTAGGGCTCTCATCTATCCTTGAAACTCATGGATTTTTTTATGGAAAATTTTACAACCATTCTTACAACGGATAAAGATTTCGATCGAAAATTCTATTGAAATACTTTGGGAAGGTATTTAAGGCAGGCAAAAAATAACTGATTTACTTTTCACATCTTTTCTTTCAGACTTATACATTATTTTACATTCTTTCAGAATGCCCACACCATCTCAACTTATGAACATTAATCTCGTTACAAAACTTACTTTCGTACCTTTCTTACATACATATATCCATTTCCTAATGTCAAAATTATAATAATATGTGATTGATAATAAGTTGATACATAAATACGTAATGGTATTTGATATAAAAAAAAGTTATTTTATTCGCGTTTTCGCCATTTTCTCCCCTGTGTCACACGACACGTACTTGCCATAGAAAAGGCAATTTTGTCTATGAAAGTAAACAAGAAACCTTTTTACCATTCGAGCAATACATTCGACCTGCGATCAATAATTAATCCAATTTACTCTATTCCTTTCATGCTAACTTTGTTAGTCGATAAATAAGCCCAGGCCTCTTCTATAGATACAGCTCTATGTACCTACCAAGTGGGAAGGTACCTATACGCATGTTATTTATTGATTGTCAGCTGAAACTCGCAGGCCAGTGTTCAGACATTTTCGTCACGATATCCCCAAATTTTCTTGCTTACTTAAATTCAAACCAAATATTTATATAATTTACTGTTTCATATTTTTCTATGTTTCACTAATTCTTATATATCACAGGTTTTCAAATTTCACATCCGTGGATTTAAAATTATAAGTCAATTAAACACATCATCATCAGCCCTCCTCGGTCCAGTATTGGACATAGGCCTCCCTTCCCGACTGCCATTGCTTATTAAACACGTTCGCTCTCAATTATTATGGTTTAATAAAAAGCCTTGCATTTTTGCAAGAGAAATAACATTAAAGCCTTGCATATGCTTGTCTTACACAAGTATGGTGAAAATAAAAATCTATTCAAAGGAATTCTTAATTCGAATTCCTAAATTAGTTAACTTTTCTACAAACGACACCGGGGCTTTAGTTTTATGTAGTTATAATATTCTCTCGTTACCAGGGTGGTTTCCAGCTACTAAATTGACACAAAACTGACGCAGTACCTTTATGAAGTTACCTATGTGTGTAATTTCAAACAGTAGATCTCACGCACCACTAGATTTTTCCTAATTAAAACCATATTTTCACGTACAAAACATTAAGTATCAATTTATAAAAACCTACGTCTTTTTTCTTCAATAGTAGACATAGGTAATCTATAGTACTATATCAACAATATTCGAATAAGAATTAGAGCGGAAAATTGTTTCACTTCTAAGTAAATCCCCTAATCGGATACTTCTGTACCTGGAAGTACCTACTTATAGGTAGGTATACAATACAGATACTCGGGTAGTTCGAGTGACAAATAGCTCGCCTTGAAGGTGTCTGTGGTGAAGAGCACTCCATTGTAAGATCACTTGTGGGGACTCGTCAAATATTTTGGTCACGTACTACAGCGAGAAGAAAGATTTGCATATTTTTAGAATATCAATAGCACTTACTACGAGTGAATCGAATAAGCTATCGTCAATGAAATAAATACCCACATCTTCCAAGTATTTTTCTTTTGGTGTGACCTTAGTAAAACACCAAAAACAACTTCTTGTTATACATAATTTGGTTACATAATGCTCAACTGTGAGCTGTGAAATATATAAATATATGAAAATACATTTTAAGTGACTTTTTTACAGTAAAATCTAATGTCAAGGTTAATGTACTTCCTTTGCCGCTATATTTCTGTTAATCGGATCCGTAATCCTTTCCGGATTAGGGATTACGAATCATCAGCATGATGCCTGCTTCTTAAAGAACCTCTCGGGATGTCAAATCATCATCTTCACCCGTGGTGGGTCTTAGCTGCCTCTAAAAAGCTTCTCCATCCTGATGTGTCTGAGCCATATGTTAAGACTGGTCTAATCTGGTCTTATCTTTTATACAGAGTGGCTTTATGTTTTCTGCATATAAGGCACGATTTTATGGCGACGGGATGTCAAATGATTAATTTAATTTTGAACCATTATCATCGGAATTTCTACCGTATTTCGTAGTCTGACTTAGTATGATCACTTTTACGTTAACAATGTTCGCCATTAGGTGGTCAAGAATCCCACAATGAGCGGCTACATCATATTAAAAATTAACGCAGGTGTAGCCCAAGTATTAGAATAAAATAAATCAAAACACGGGGTTGAAGAAATGTTGGCAGGCCCCAGGCCAGATGGACGGAAGACGGCGACGTCGCAAAGAGCAATGTTCAGGAATGCACGGAAACAGGCTGATGAAGAAGAAGAAAAAAACAAAACATTAACGAATATTAATGTACATATATGACATTCTAAAATAACGATTCTCTTAGCGTCCTAGATAATTAATTAAGAATTAAGGTAGGTACTAATTAATTCTAACTTAACAAATAAAAAACACAAAGATAAAAAGAGAGAAAAAGCTCATATGCAAGCTTTAAAAAGAATAGCTAATAGGAAACTTATTTAAAATCCATGTGCAAGAGTGCATATATAAACGAATAATTATTTTAACCCACTAATGATGCGGAAAAGATGAAAGTGTTTTAAATATTTTGTATCGATGTATTTAAAATACCTACCTACTAGTACCTACCCATCAGTTTTCAATATCGGTGGCGAATATATTTTTTTTAATTACTTTTGTGAGCTCATGCATTAAATTATCATCCATTACAGGTCGTTTGAAGTTATTAAACAATTTTAAAATGCCTCAATTCATCTTTTTAACTCAAATTTGTAATATATAAAGTTTTTTTCTTAGCTCATCAATAAAAAATACCTATCGTTCATGATTTTTTTTTTAAAATGTATTTGTGTTCACTAAAAGTGAACACTTTTTGACTCTTTCACAGTAAATAAGCTACTTAAAGCTTGTGTCGTGAAAGAGGAAGATGGTTGGCACCTGGGATCGAACCCACGACCCCCGCACGAATAAACAGTGCGAAAGGCGGGGTCGTAACTGCTAGTCTACCAACCACTTCAAATATTATCTTTTTTTAAATGTAATCGTTTTAAAAAGCAAACCATTCAAATCAAATTGACAATTTTATAGCACACCTGGATTCAAATAACAACTACTGATGGTTATCCCTCAATTCTTGATTTCCTTACTTTATGTATAATCTTGTAGATTTTTTAATGCTCTTTAAGACAAAAAAAGAATTATTTCATTCCGACGTATATATCAGTTGGAATATTAAAAAAAAGATGAAAAACGACGTTTGCTATTTTTATTTTCTACAAGAAACTATACTAGATATCAAAAAACGGCTCTGAGGCCGCCTTCATTAAAGTCTAATTTATGTTATATATTTTTTTCATCGAAATCCGACAGTAGATAACGCCGGAAAATGGATTGAAAAATCATTAAAATCACCCCTTTGGCGACTCTAACAGCCTTAAAGATGAAAATATAATAGAATTTATTTCTATGATAACATAACACAGGAAGACTGGAAATAGGTACGTAACAAAACAACATACTTGTAGTTCACATTCTACATAATATTTTGTAGTTGGCTAAGAGAAATACCTTCGTTAGATCTGCTAACTATTCCTTTACAAGGAACAATAAACTTTAGAAGCGAGAGGAACTCTCTGGAAGACGAAGGATTAATTCGTACCTACTGTGTATTAGAATTCCAGAAATCCGTACAATGCAGCTTTGAAACTCAAAGTATGGTAAACAGTTAATAATTAACTTCTCAAAGTGTTAAGGGATATTGGAACAGGCAGGTGAACAGTTAAGGCATATAAAACACCCCAACCCCTAAACTTTCTAATTATTAATTTCAACACTGTATATTATTATCTTCACCAATGTAAATATTTCCACCCTTTTAATAAGCAGTATAATATCTAACATGCCACGCAAGGATGACACTATGACCTCTAAATAAAAATGTATGTAAAAAATAACAAATATGCAAAAAAATATGTAATTTAAATGTCAAACGCAGTCACTGAAAAGAGTTCAAATGTAAATTTTTGACAGAGTAAACGTAAGTTATGTAAATGAAATATGATCTCTCTCGTGCTTTTTTTACCGACAGCGCCAGCGATGTGAAATAAAGTCTAAAAAATCACACCAAGTAAAATAGACTTACGGTTGTGAATAGTACGAGTAATAATACGACTGTTCTGATATATTTCTTTAAAAAAATTGGTTCGAAGAATTGAATTCCCCGTCTTTCTATCAGTCTGTTTATGTCAATGATTCTTCTTGTTAACAATTTTGATAAGTGAAATGTTCGAGACTTAAGGGTGCGTTGCACGTGTGTTTTTCACTTTTTCTTTATCCATTTAACTCGATGATTCCGCTAGTCCTCAACATACGAAACTGAAATTTGTGTTTTCTCGTAGAATGAATATTACTGAAACAGCTAAGCTGGCTTAGGATGGTTTTCAGTAGGTACTTTTTTTCTGGAACCATAACTTAAAAAATTTAATAATTTTAGAATCACAAAATGCGGAAAAATGTGAAAAATAATTCTTAATCATAATCCTCATTTACATAAAAATTATTTCATAAAGAATAATATGTAACAACTAACGACTCTAACAATTCATTACTGATGTTCGATTTTTAAATGGAAAACACCACTACGGGGTTACGACCGTCTTCTACTGTTATTTCGAAGGCTGGCTTAGTGTGATCACTTTACGTTAACAACGTTCGCCATTAGGTGGTAATGTTTGTCTCCGAAACTCCTAATCATGAGAATTCTCAATAATATGTTCAACATGTCGAAAAATTCCATGTATGCAACAAGTAGAAATTTAATAATAAATGAAATATAGAGATAAAAGTTGGAAATTATTGAGAACAAGAGAGCAACCAAATTTAAAGACTGCGACTGCTGTATTTTTAGCGTTATGATGACCCTTAAGTAAAAGACTGAGTTTTTGAGCTGAACTTTTTCGTGAATACCTATACTGAAAATGAAATCGTATTAACGCTTAAGTTCTCATGAGATTGACCTCAAAACAGGACATTTATCTGATGATAAATTTAGGGGATAAAAACTGCATAGCGTTCAGGTACTTACTTGTACCTATATATATTTTTTGGTTAATTAAAATTCTGTCTGATATTGTTTTAATTATGTAGTTAGTCTCTTAAATTTCTTGTCCATTAGCCTGCCATTCAGTTTAATTGTATTTCAATTAAAAGTTGCTGTGTTTCTGATAGACTAAACGTTTCGTTTGGTTCAAAAACCTTCAATAGCAAACAATTAATTAAAGTGATAATGTCGGTGCGTGTACGCCAGGTATGAAGATAGGCTTACTACATCTGAACAAACATTGAAAAACAATATGTCGGGAGGCTACCTACATCGAGGGGGAATATTCAACACAAAACTTTTAGTCTGTTTACTTTCAAAGTCCTTGTCAAAAGACAAACAAATTAACACGACATACTTTTTTTATGAAAAACGATATCGCCACTTTATTTACTACCAAAAAAATGCCTTTTAAGCTACCCTTTATTTTTCAATAATAATATTGAATGTGAAACATGTTTACTCAATTTCCTTTATTGATGGTAAAATTTACTGAAGCGGTGAAAATTAAAAACTGAACGCTGATGTTCATGGTACCACTGCATCACGAACGACGCTATACGCTGGCGCACCCAGCGCGGGCCCATCATTTCCACTATTACGGTGGGGAGATGGGCATGGCTGGGACATGTGTTGAGGATGCGGAATGACAGTTGGCCGAGGAGAGCGCTGTTTTTCCTCTTACCAGGGTCTCGAAGACGTGGAAGACCCTCTCATACCGTGTTCCGTTCCTTCGAGGCAGATCTGAGGGATTGGACGTGGTGTGGGTATAATCAATCTACATAAACATTGTGCAAGATAGAGCGCAATGGAGAGCTCTTGTTGCCTCCCTATGCTCCTGGTCCTGAGTGGAGTTCAAAGGGAGTTTTGATTTGATTGATGTTCATAACGTTTTGCAAACTTGGCCAGAAAACGCCTCGAGGATTTTATTTTCATGAATTTGTTAATGTCTAGCTAGAATGAGGAACCTTTGATTTTTTTACAGGAAGCGGAAGTTGTACATGCCTACGTGTTTCATACATAAAGCATGTAAGTGACGGGTTCTTTAATTTTCTAGGGCTGCTTGCCTGTAGCTATATGAGTGGTTAGTCTTATCCACTAGATATCTGGGTTGAACGGAAGAGATCGCTCGGGCTAAAATCACCCTTTGATTATAACATTTTTGATAAAATAATCAGAAAGGGTAGGTACCTATAATTTTAATTTCATGTAAAAACAACATTTCCAGGCTATCATCTCTTCAATGATGTGTGAAAGTAAATTATACCGATCCAGCAAAAAGAACATGAATATCTATTAATATGCATAAAAGAGCAATATTTTTCCCTCCAAAATGACGTGTATCTTATTGTTTTGGTAAGATGGTATGAAAAAGACAATTTTTGTTCAATGAACGTTTAGAAATTGGTATGAAAAAGACAATTATTTTTATTCAATGAACGCTTAGAAATTTGTATGAGAGACAATTTTTATTCAATGAGCGTTTAGAAATTGGTATTAAAAAGACAATTTTTGTTCAATGAATGAACAGATATTAGTACTATGATAAATTAGGATGTTCTTCGTTTGGAGTTTGGACGACTTTTTATTAATTTATTTATAACAAAACACATACTCAACAGACGCGTATACAGCTAGTCATTTTTTTTTTTTCTAGATTACCGGCGACTCATTCATTTGCGAACATATTGCGCCGTGGTTACAGCTAGTCATATCGTTTCTCAAATTCACGTAAGAAATTTAATCGATTTGAACGAACTCTCATGCACGCAATATTCATACTCGTAATTAGTAAGGTAGCTGCCTCCTGAATCATGCAAGGAAATAATAAAACGTGTTTCCCTCAAGGGATGACGAATATTAAACTCGAACTTCAATTAAATAATTACCTTAACAGCCTGTTAACTACCTAACTACTATCTGGGTATACGAGTATCTACATAGTGTATGAGGGTACGGGGCACATCCATGTGGAGTGTGAACCCTTGGGTATAGGGAGTGGTATAGTGGGCATGAAAAGTTATCGTGTTCAAATCTACCAGTACAAATTTGAAATCAGCAGGGTAATTCACAAAAAAGTTTATGTTTAGAACTAGTCGAATATTTGAGACTTAAGGGCACTATGCACCACAATACCCGTTTTTGTCACTTTTACTCATTAGATTACTCCGTAAGTTCTTAACAAACGAAACTGAAATTTCTGTTTTAGAGTGGAATGAACTTTAATGCAATAATTTAGCTGCTTTGAGTATTATTTTCGTCGTCTATGAATTTTTTCTCGAAAAAATTAATATTTATTTCTATAATAAGACGAGGAATATCTGAATTTAATATTAAAAATAATTGGAGTTCATCTCATTTACCTTAAAAATAATTGTTTATGCGTTATAACGACCCTTAAGTAAAAGAACAAGTTAAGTTCGAACTAAACTTTTGCGTTAATAACCATACATCATTACATTTTATTCAAAACAATTGACTCACCTTCACTGGTGAAGAAGCCAGCCAAAGTTGAAAGAGTTCCGAAGTAACTGAAGTCCTCTTCGACCCGTTGTTGTTAAGCAATGGAGGCTCCGATACCGCGTGCACTCTACGGAGAATCTCTGGACTAGCTCTCTCTCTCAACCATTTCTCCAATATATCTGGATTGCTTGTTACAGTTCTATTAAAGGCATCCATTTCCTCGTCTGATATATCCGAGATGGGAAAATGAGATGAATCGACCGGACTGTTTGAGCAGTGCCTGTAGGAAGTTATTTGGAAAGAAGTCGGACTCAATGGGGCGCCACTCCTATTTGGTACTATGGCCGTCGAACAAGAACTGGACACGCTATTCCTGTCGGAGATGTTACTATTACTGTTGGAGAGCGCATCCTTGCCACCGGATGTTGCGTCAGACGAAGACATGTTCAGGAACCTGCCGTTGTTAGTTCGTTGCATTTGACTCTCGTGATTGGAGTGAAGGTCTCCACACTCGGTTACGCTAATTGTATGACTACCATTATTTATATTTAAATTATTGGACTCCTTTGAATCGTGGTTAGGGCCTTCGACATCCCCGTCACTAAGAAATACAGAATCAGTCAAATCCACAGCCTCGCCGCATGACATATGTTTCAGTCTTAAAGTTTTATTAGTGGAGACAGCCTCGCCGGGACAGCTGGTGTTATTTACAACCCTTTCTCCCGCCTTCTTATCTTCGGAATTGCTTTTACTCCTGTTCGTGACATTAGATATATTTCTTACGCTTTCTTCCTGATTTTCTTTCTTGTCACTCCTATTCTCATTAAAGTCCACAGGTAATTCATACACCATCCTAAGGAGATCATCACTGCGTCTGCTTTTCGCGTTCACCTTTTCGGTTTTATTTGTGTCTTTGGTACCCTCTGGTTCTTCAGAGAGAGATTTTTTCATTTCCTCCGTATTGGTTTGCTCAAGACATTGCGATACTTCCGGAACCAAGCTCATTGTTCACATGTTAGAACTATCCACGTTTGATCCCCGAGTGCGGCGATTTCCGAGACCGTAAACATCTGTGAAAAAAAAAACAATACTTTAATTAGTTTACATTCCATTACACTGTTTAATAAACAGAAGAAATAATTAAAATTTTGAGCAAATAAAAACAAGTGAAGACCATCTGCACGTAGGATCAAACATCTCTCGACATCGGCTCGAAAATTGCTGAACAATGGAAAAACGTAATAATATTTTTTTTTATTTACTCATTAAAAAGTATCAAATTGTTTTTAATGTTTTGAGCAAACACTGGAAATTTTCGGATGAATAAAAAATAACTAGGTACATACACTTCAGTACCCCTATTCTGAATTTCCGTGACATTTACGCAGGCGTGAAGTAACAAAATTTTGTATGGAAACGTCCTTCAGAACAAAATCTCTCGCCCAGTACTCACTAACGCTAGTGAGTGAGTAATATTCAGAACAGGGGTACTGTACTCATCAATATGTGATTTCACTCCACTTCTGAGTTGAACCACAAAATAATTTGTTCAACCTATTTCAAACCGTTAAGAGAAGTAGGTACCCACCGTAACCTCAATACAAGAAGAAAAAAGATTAAAGAGCGTCACAGCAAATAGATTTCGATTAAGTTTTTGTAGGTATTTAATGATGACAGATCGAATATTATATAAAGTTGTTTATAAGGCTTTATAATATGAAATGTTTTGTTGATTTTCTAATTTATCCCGAAATATTACTAAAGTTCTATTCAGAGTGAATTATTATTGATTGATGAATGGTGTAAATAGTAGATGCTACATAACAATACAATAGGAATGTACATGTAGAGGGATGTTTTCATTATATTTCTCCAGAGGCCATCCATCATTTTGTTAATGTCTGCTTATCATCAAGGTGGTTGGTATTCAACACATTCTCCTGAAATATCAAGCAAATCCACTTAACATTCCCTCTTGGCTCCTGAATATTTCATTACAGATTAATGCGCCCTATTTCAGGTATACGGGATAATAACATCATTGAGTTTCGCGTTTTCTAAACTGTTAATTAAAAATCATTCTACCATTGAGGCATAATAGAAAAACACTTAGCAATTTTTTTTTTAATTTTCATACTATTTTAGAATGTGTTCTTATGCGCATTAAAAAATATATATTGAGCTGTACTTTCACACATATTGTATCTCATAGGACAAAATACATATCTTCAATTTTGAGTTTTGAAATGTTAACGGGACACCCCGTTCTTCAGTTCTACAATGAAAAAATGGAAATCCAATTTTCTCAGAATTTTAAAACACAGCTTAGGGGTCGCTACTAGCTGTTGAAAATTAGTAAAGGCAACGTATGGAGACGGAATTTAAACTGGAAATTTACCTCATCATTTTTTTTATAATTAGTATATCGTAATTTTTTATCTCAAAGTTCTTTTTTTTGACCTTACATGAAGCACCTTTAATTGTTCATTTTATGCTTTAGTACTACATACCCCGAAATTGCGCTGAAGCGGAATATAAAAAATTATGATTATAATAAAACCCATCAACCCAAATCACTCGACAACGACTGCAAAGGGTTAATAAAATAGTACCCATCAGGTAGGTATATTTACACTAACGTCTCAACTAAATAAAAACACACCCATCAATGCTATTTCTACCCCTTTCTATTTCTACATCTCCGGCGAAAAAAAACCACCAAAACGAAAAAATATGCAGACCAACTGAACAATAACCAGAAACGTTTTTCTCATAAGACGCCATTGTTCATTCTCAGAAGCTCTCAAACGCGAAACATTTATATAAAGGCATTCAGCGATTCATCAATTCGCTAACATACTCATACGAATCAACCACGAACTTTTCTAACAGAAACTCTTTCACGGTTCATGCATTCATAATTGCTCTTATCTGAACAATTGTATTAGATTACTTTCATCTGTTGGTGAAAGATGAACAAGATATGACTTCTTACATTTTCTTTAAAAAAGCAATTTCACGTCTTCATAAGCCCTATTCATCAACTCGATTAACGCAACTTTAAGAGGGAGGCGAAGACGTATCTCGTCGCAAAATCTTATTATAGTATTGCGAAATGTTGAGTGATCATAATATTATGGATCCTGTTTAGCGAAAGTTTGACGAGTTTCTTTTGTTATCCACCTCTAATCTATGTGTGCCATTATTTATTTTCCATTTATGACAAGCTTATACGGCGCACATCTTGTCTGTAATCTACTTTTATTATGATGACGAGCTTATACGGTGAAACCCCATATATTTTGTATATGCCTACCTGTGTACATGTTTGTCTATAATTGTCTTGCCAAGACTTTACATTTTGTTTTGTGAATTTTGTGATTTGACAAGTCCAAGTGGCCTAAGGGGCCTACGGACAATGAAATAAATAAATAAAAAAACTACTGGATGGTGGACTCTCTCGTATAGCGAGGTGAGGCTAAAAACTGTGCTTGGCAAGCGGGTTGGTGAGGACGTTTTTTCACCTTGGCCCACGGTCAACATTATTTTTTTTTTTTTTTTTTTTTATAAAATGAATCTGTGCTCACTCAAAGTGAACACAAATACACTCCTTGACTCTTTCACAGTAAGCTACTTAAAGCTTGTGTCGTGAAAGAGGAAGATGGTCGGCACCTGGGATCGAACCACGACGTCCGCAGTACGAAAGCCGGCGTTGTAACCGCTGGGTCACCAACCACTTCAATCCACCGAGATTGATTATCAATCAATCAATTCTCCCTTTTACATCCCATTCAGGAGCATAGAGAGGAAACAAGAGCTCTCCACTGCGCTCAATCTTGCGCAATGTTTATGTAGATTGATTATACGATGTCTTAAAAATATTCCATGATTTTTAGGAGAGACAAATGTCGAGGCAGTTTAAATAGGTATCTACTTGAGAACAAATATATGGGTCGGTACTCACTTGCGCCACGAACGTGTATCGTTACATAAATTTTATCAAAAGGATGCATGTATTCCGCTCGCGTTCACTTTTCGAATCACGTATACACTTTTTTTTATTAGCCATCCACTCATTATCAAGTGATTTAGGCACTATACACTTAAACTTTCGATGAAATTGATGCAATGTCACACGTTCGCGGAGCAAGTGAGTAATGGGCCGTACTCCCTTAGGTCCGCATGGAAACCCAAAATTAGGTGTATTTCGCGTCAAACAGAAAACCAATTATATTATACTCCAATTTTCTCATACACTAGGAAATATAATATTGATTTTGATATTCTTAGTAAATTATATCTTCGAAGAGTTCTAATATCGTCGGTTTTTGATTCGATGGTGATTGGATTGGTCACTTTTTAAAATAATGTATAGATAATTTACAATAGAGACCACATTTATAATGCGCTTAAGCTGATGTATGAAACGAAGATACCGAATTAAATAACATTGAAATAATCATAAAATCTATAATTGTTATTTACGCTGCGATAATCTAGTAAATAAATATTTTTGAAGTTGTCAATCTCATTGTTTGGATTCGCGAACGGAAACAATTATACTGTACAGATATAAAATGGTAAGGCTTTAATTGGAAATGTTAACAAATCCTCGACTAACGGATCGGACAGATGTCACTTTGGTGTCATTTAAACGTCAGAGCTGTCTAGTATCATATTATGAAGGACATATCTACTCTCATGCTGATATAGAAAAAAGGCGAGAAGGCTCAAATGATTTGCTCTTTAATTTTCATAGGTAAACCGCAGAACTCTCTGGGTGTTGAAGGCGTGTCCTTATATTGCTGCTTAAAATATTGTAATGTCTGTATGTACTTGTTGTTTTTGTTTTGATTGCACTTGGGGGGTGCGGTGCGTCTTTCTTCGCTTGGCACAGACCTTTCATCCATTGGATCGCAAATATATTAAATTGTAAAATGTTTATTTCTTGCTTGTTTTATTTGTTTTCCATTTAATAAGTTACGCTATGTTATGTGTTGTAATATTTTATACTAGCATTTGTTAATACCTAGTACTGCTTCAGAACAGCCCATGTCTAGTGAGGCAGTACAATTTCCAACTATTTTGTAACCATTTATATATTTATTCTAATGTAATAAGGAAATAAAATTTTCATTCATTCATTTGTAAAATTTCAAAATATGTATTGTATTTAAATCATATAATGAGAAGCACTGTTTTCCTCCCATAAGGGTCCCGAGCACAATGAAGCTCCTTTCAATATGAATTCTGTTCCTTCGAAGCAGATGTGAAGGGTTTGGACTTGTTGTAGATGTAGAGTAGAATGAAGAAGAAATTAGACGCCTAACAAAATTAGGTGTACCCCTATTCTAAGTTTCCGTGATACTGGAGAGGATGATTGTGGTGGGGATGGTCGAGGGCAGGAGGGGAAGAGGACGATTGCCCACGAAATGGTCCGATCTTGTTAGGCGGGCAACGGGGACCACACAGCATGGGTCCATAAAAATGGCTGAAGACCGGGAGGGATGGATGGAGTTGGTGGGGATGCATGGCGGTCACGATCCTCGGCATCGAGGGACCGACTGAAGAAGAAAATAATGGTCTTATAATATGTACTGTCACTTTTCATGTAAGTTGTTGTATCATAATATATTATTACATGGTAATCAACCTGGGTGGGTACTTAGTGTTAACTACGCGGAAGGTCGTTCTCGCCAACCTGCTTGGCAAACGTTGAAATATCATTTGAACGGTCAGTTCAGAAATATCTGTATTGCAGTAGATGGTTAAGACTCAAAAGAAGGGATACGAATGAACTCTCACAAACGATATTTTTTGTTCAAACTAATGAAAAAATGTAGGTTAAACCATATTCGCTCGAATCGTTTGCCGCTTGTCAAAGCATTTTTAACCTTATTTATTTTCCAATCGGATATTCGTAAAAACAATAGAAAAGTATAAAAACGGCTTCGCAAAAACAAATCAATAAAAAATAAGAATAACACGAACGTAAACAACGTGACAAACACAAAATAAGGTCTAAAGGACGTAAGAGGTACCTATTATACTTTTTGCTGTCTCATTCGCTATTGAGTCTTGACTGGATTGAATAAGTAGGTATCCATACAGTATTCAGTTTTGTCAACAAGTTTATTATTTAAGCTTAATCGGTTTTTTTAGATTGATCCTGTTTCTGTAAAAGTAGAATTCTTATCACCATATTTCGTAAAAATTATGAAACGAACCTGCATTATATTGTGGCGATTATTAAAATTATGACATTAACAATAATTTATGTGATTTTTCACAAGTACCTATACCAGTAGGAACCTATCCTGAGTTTCACACACACACACATCCTATATGGTTGAGTTTTTATCAAAGGACTCTAAATAATACTATAGGGATTTTTTTAATATGAAACTGTGCTCACTAAAAGTTAACACAAACCAAACACAAACACAAGCTCGGACCCTTTCACTATAAGCTACTTGAGTCGTGAAAGAGGAAGATGGTCGGCACCTGGACTCGAACCCACGACCTCCAGTACGATAAGCACATTCCCTCCTCCTGATGAGGTCTATGCGAGGATTAAGAGGTTTATCAAAAACACAGACCGTCTGATTTATAAAAAAAAATCGTTAATCGTTAGATTACATATAATTCACTTTTCAGTTTTTACTTTATTGTAAAAAAATATTTCCGCGTTTGTTTATGAAGATGACATTTCACACGAAATTTTGTAAACAAACATATGTATAATAGTAGCCCGGCAACGCGACTGCTTACAGCCGAGATGCGCTATGTCAGATTTGAATGATTTCGAGTAGGTGCGGAATTTTTTTTAATTTTTTTATATTATCAAAATATCGTTAAGTCCTTATAAAATCACACGAAACCTTTATGTTTTGGCCAAAATAAACTACTTTTATGTTAATTTTAATATTTGTACCTACTTTAAAAGTACTCTTTGAATATTTTCTTCAAAACGTCATTGTATTTATCATAAATTTAGTTGGTGCATCATGGTTGTAAGACCTAGATGATTACGGGAATGCAATATTTGCTTTATTTGTTTAAAATTTCTATAACAAAATGATAAACCAAAACAAAATAATCAATCGATATGGGTTAAACTGCCTCGACGGCTTGATCGCAAATTTTCTACCGCTGAACTTTTTTTTCCACTGATCAGTTTTTAATTAAAGCAGAGAGAGATCCGAAGTATTGTCATTTAGGCGATTTCAATTCAAATTCAAAAGAAACTTTATTTACAGAAAGATGTTACATAATTATTACAAATATCAAGTCATTAAACATAGGTATATTTTCCCTTTTGTATAAAACCTCTCCAATAGAGCATGGCGCTTTTGAAATTGTCGAGAAATTGTAACCGTTTATACACGTAGAAAAAACATCCAAAATCCTATATCCGAATATTTTCAAATATTGCTATCGGTAACATTACATTCAACACGATAAATTTATCATATATTTTTTAATAATAAAGTATTTTTTCCCTTTGAGTGTATTTTTAATATGTAGGTAGTAGTCATAAAAGAATTTAAATATAATGCACACTAATGTGGGGAAAGTACCTACTTGAATAAATACTTATCATACAATTTTTTTCGCAAATAGACCAATCGTGGAACATCGCTGTTAAATAAAAAAAATATATGTAGATTAAAAGGCGGCACCTTTCTTCAGTTATTCACTTTCCTCTTTAATTTTCCCTATGACTCCTCTACATCCAGTAGAAAGGTATTGTTTTGTCTAAACATTACGATTATGCGCGCAACACTCAAAAATCTCTGTCTTAAAATAACAGAGATCTTTCTTAAGCCAAGAACTAGATATAAAATGTATTATTTTATTATATAATCTTATAACCGTCGCCTCACTTGTACCATTCTGCTTAAATTTTATCTCTGATTTTGTGGGGTCAAGTTATTGCGATCATAAAGAGGTTTCTTCATGCACGGGCTTACTTTTAGGGCCTTAGTGGGTCGACCACCCACGACCAGGCGGCACCTTACCCAAATATATTATGACCTCATAACTTCTGAAACCCCCTTTACATATAGTCAGCCGTCTTATTTTTATGCATTTAGCTTCGCTAAGAGAGTTGAAAATGAGAAATTAAAAACTTGAGGAAATTAAATTTACAACAACTGAAATATTCGCAAAGCATTTTATTCAGAAAGGATTGTGAACATTACAAAAGAAGAGAGTTTTATTAGATCTCAATTCCCCTTCTGCAGAGATAAATAAAACCTGCGAAAATCTCACGGAATCGAGTACAATGAAAGTAAGAAAATAGACTGTGATTTTTAGGTGCTTATTTATGAATATTCCAGGCGCATCCCGCATACTGGAAAATACCTTTTTTCAGACATCATCAAATCAAATTACATCAAAAGAAACATTCGTGTAAATTTACCTATAAAGGTGTCTATACTGCCTATATTCAAATTTCGATCATAAATTGATATATTATACTTTAAGAAAGGGAAATACGAATATAAATGTACATTTCATCTATATGTAATACTATATTTGGTTTAAAAGCTGAAAATTTTAAAGCAGATGAGATGCAAAGACATAACGTTTTAAAATTATGAAATCGAAACAAATTCAAGACGCTATAACACAATTAGGTATACTTACAAAATGTTAAATTTTATATTTATACTAACTAAAGACATTTTTTTAACTCTAAATTTAACTTTTTTAATTAAAACTATTAAGTAGATAACTTATAAGTCTTCAGTAAATGTTTGTTTTACGAGTAGACCTGACAAAATCTCAAAGTATATAGGTCTATTCCTTTTCAAAATGGATAGTTCATTTTGATTTAGTTTTTACTAAGCAGATTCATAAGAAAAAAGCTAAATATGGCCAACAAAGGCGTTTTCTGTTTTCGATAAAATAACATTGCAACACACTTAAGGTATTTTACAAAATAATATGATAGAAATATTAACAGAGACAACAGAAAATTACGCACCATCTACGAACTAACAACAATAATATTATGAAAATAATCCATTCTAAGAATGTATAATAACAACATTGTGAGATGGGGAATATTATTTCGGCTAAATTAGTATATCTTGCTTCAACTCTCACCAGAGCATTCGTCTGATTGCTGTTGGAGGAGTCTGGAAAATTATTATTGCCTACAGCAGAATTTGTAATGAAGACAAAACCCCTTTGCGCGTGTAACAATGAGAAAATACATTTAATAATATCGAAGAAATAATGTGATCAGAGGTTCCTACATATAACTTTTGCTACGGGAAAAATAAAATAATGTTTTCATTCATGAGACGGGATATTAATACGTTCAAGCACGTGAATTGATTTCGTTACCAAATATGTAAAGTACAAATTTAAAAATATACAGTGGAACGTATGACAAGAAACAATTAGCATAACGAGCAAAAAATGTGAAAAAGTAGCTTCTTGCCGTTCAAAATTTCGCATAGCTAACATATTTAAATATTTATAAGTAAGTTTAACTATATTACGCACAATAGCTGTGCGGGGAATATCTGTTATTGTAGCACTGAAGATTCTATAGTTTTTTCCACGTTTATTACTCATAAGTATATGGAATATACACGAGTCTTGTGATCGGATTTCAAAAAAAATAGATTTCACGGAAATTAATTTTCTCGACGTTTTCGAGGGTGTAGATTCCAAAAATGCAAAAAAAAATATTTTTCCGCGTACCCGTACGCATGCGCGTACGCCAAAAATGTGTGCGCACCCATAACTCACAGTAATTCGTATCCGATTTGATTGAAATTTGGTAGAACGGTTAGCCCCTCGATGTAGATGAGTCAGTAAAATGTTGAGATCTGTACCTTCAAGGGAACCCTCTTAAAGTATCCAAAGAAAATTTCACTTGTTCTAGAAAAAGGGCTAAAAAAGAAAAAAAAAATCTTCGATTTTCATAAAATTTGGTATATGGGTCGGTCTTATGCTCCTACACAAGCACGTAAAATTTGAGGTCCGTAACTTCAGTGGGTCCCCCTTAAAGTACCGATTAATATTGAATATGTAGTTCTAAAGCAGATAATAAAAAGCTCCAATAGTCGATATCATTTTAAAGTTTGTATAATAATTCCAAGGATAAATTCATTTTAATCGTAAAATTATGAATTTTTATGCAAAGATATGTATTACACGAAAAGGCTGTTATAATATTATACTATGAGTTCTGGGCTATACCCTAGGTTAGCAGCTTTTTTTGTATATATTCTGATAGAGTCTTTAATTGATAACTAAATAGGTATACTATCTCTAATATAAATAAAAGTCGGGTTAGTGCGAACACTTATAACTCGAGATCGGCTGAACAGATTCTTCCGATGTTTGATTTATTGGATTCTTCTCCGCTCCGGATAACAGAATAACAAATAAAACATTGAAAAATGGATAGCAAATAATATTATTATTTTATTTATAGTTTCGTCATAATATGTACATCACATGTTTACATGTAGAAACAATACAGAAAATTATATTAAAATATATTACAAACATCAGTTGCAATGGCTTGCAGTTTCTTGTCTCTGTGGTGTGATGTACGCCAGGAGATTGATGTTAATTGTCTGGCGACCTAATAATATAAAATAATATGAAATATAATATGAAAGTTTGTATGGAACCGTCGGAACACCGCCATCTGTGAAAATAATTCCATAACAACAATTTTTTTATTTACCTGACAACCATTGAGTTTCAAAACATCGCGGCACCGGCACGAAGATTAATGAAAAATTTTCTTTCAAGTTATCAGAAATAATTTATTGACATTCAAACATTTTTAAACGTTTTTTTTTTGTATAAATTACAATTTCCAAATCTATATTTGTATTAAGGACTACAGGACAACGTCCTGTAATTGACTGTGATATAATATGCAAGGAAAGGTTAACAATTGCGTTACACTAATAGAAAAATTTCAATCTTAAAAATAATGTAAAAAAGTAAAAATCAATAGCTGATGGGTGTGTATTTTTTATGCATTAGCTAATGAAATGGTTGTGTTGAACAGTGGTGCATTGCCTGCTAAAATAGCTGCAGTATTCGGTAACATTATGATGGGGCGGGGCAACTCTGCTACGTACAATAATGTACAATACTAATCCATTTTACTACTCGTTTGTATCTACGTATGCGGTTCAATGTAGTCTTTCTTGATACCTGGCAACTTTTTTGCTAGGAATTTGTATACTTTTTTTATTTTTTTATTTCATAGAGACACCAACAGAACACTGAACAACACAAACAAAAAAAAACATGAAACAAACACATAGAATATCCAGAGCACAGGTATCTCCCGCATAGCTATTGTACATAGTTAGGTGGGTACAATCAACGTCTGAACATTTAAATAAAACTCATAAAAAAAACCTTTCACTGCGGAGGCATTTAGTTAAGAGAAAATTAAAGAAATAAAATATATATGCAATGTGCATACCTAAGCATGTAGGTGTATTTCTTTACATTAGTTTATTCTCAAAAGAAAAAAAGACAACAAAAAAATAATTAAAACGATGATTTAAAAATGGTTAATGTTTATGGTTCTCTTATAACATTATTCATTATGGTAATTTTTAAATTTCAAGATTAAGATCGGGACTAGATCGTATTTAGATAATTTCAAGAATACCCCTCCGGGTCTTAATTTAAAAAAAAATCACAAATCGAAAAATCAAAACGCCCTTAACACCCCACTCAGGGTCAAAGGAGGCAACATGGGCTCTCAGCATATAATTAATTTATTTATTACTTTATTCATTACTTATCAAAAAAATTCACATGTACCTAATTCATTATTTGCATTCCACACTTTTCTATCCAAACACACTTCTTTTGCTTCTTTTTCATACAATCTCTCATAATTCTGTTGCTTTTGACCAGGCCTTCCTTGAGGACGTCGGATCCACGTTATTCTCGGTCGACCACGCATTCTTACACCTTTCTCAGGCAGAAATTTAGAGAGGTACCATCATTTTTATAAATCAAATTATAATTGAGTCACGTATTTAAAAATACTAGTGGTCGGCCAGTGCTCGGAATTCGACCATAACTAATTTAGATTATAAGTTTGAACATTATTCAGATTCCTTTGTCAAAGACTGAGCGAGCGCTATTTCACAATTTTCTTTCAAAATCATCACATGGATACGTCAAATTTGAATGTTGATATGGTTGTTTACTTAATACAAAAAAATATTAATCTCTTCTCAATTAGACCACAGATAAACAAAAGAACTGTGTCAAATAATGTCAAATACATCGAATTGTGTGTGAGTATGAAATACATAACATTACAGTAGTGTGCGTAGTGTTTTTTAATGATTTAATCTATTTTTATACATAATTTAAAAAAAATATTAGCATTTGCCACTCCGTGTGCGAAATTTCATACTCCTCCGTCCGCGCAATTATCGTGAAATTAATCACAAATTTATTCCTTCACGTATTAATATATAGATTTAATCCGAGCGATTCAATAAGCTTTTTATCTTTTCAAATCACCCTATGGTGGAAAGCAGACACAAGATTTTAGAAACGTTAGATGGCTTCAAGTTAAATGGTCCATGATATCAAAACTTAAGCAAACAGAATCACACAAGATATTTTATAGAGAAGAGAGTTTCCATGTTTATGCACCATTCGACACGAACAAACGATTCTCCTAACTACCAAAGTATCAAACTAGACTAGAAAAGGTTGGCAGAAGGTTCTGAATTCCTTTCCAGAACCTATTGTATTGTTCGGGTCGTTAGGCAGGGCGTTAATACCACTGCAGTGGATTACGGAGGGTATTTCAAGTGAACGTATGTTTGTGTATTCTGAACTAACTGCATAGTCTACCCAGTAACCGCTTAATGTTTCAGAAAATAAATTATTTCATTTTTAAGTATTGCAACTTGATCTCATTCTAATGGTAAAGTTCAACCGTAAATCGACATTTCGTTGAAACACTCTAAGCCCACGCGAAATATTTTACATACCTACCTACATTTTTTTTTCGTAAATTTAAGGGAACACTCCTGTTTTTTAGTCTATATTCTATGCAATAATTTAATCCTACAGATTTATTTTTCAGAATTTTTCAACAACATTTAGAGGTCGCCACCACTTAAAGACAATTTTATATATCTACATACCTATACTAAAAAAATAAATAATCAAGGCCTACAACAACTTTAACCCTGGATAGCTAACCTTCTCGAGTACCCTGTTAAAGCTAACCATCCGCCTAAACGACGGGCATTAGAAAAACTATTTTTTTTTGTAATAAGTTGAAATCTTAGGATATTTATTTCTTTATATTACGGTTATTTAATAGGTTTCTTAATTTAAGAATAAAAATTAATTGAATATTTTTATTTATTTTTCAAATTATAACGGTTTTTCTTAGACCTCTAAAGAAAAATACACATTTTTTCATCAAAATGTTTATAATGCTCAAGTTACAATTTTTTTTTAAAAAATAATCAGTTTTCTGGCGTTGCATGGCACATGGAAACATAAAACTTTATTTTTTAATACAAAATGAACTGTTTTATATAGCACATGTGACACAAAAAATAACTTAATGTTCACCACATATTGCTACCTTAGAAATACTTACTGTTATCAACTTTTTCTTCCCAAAAGTATTTTTTTAAACGTTTTTTTCTCTGTAATGACTCTTTTTCATTTTCTTAAACTTGAAGAGAACCTTGACCCGAAGGTTGCTGCTCTTGACTGGTGGATAGCTGCCCTAAGAGATCGCTCTCGATCTTTTCTTTGATTTGCGTTGGCATCATTGTTTTAGCCAGTCTTACCATAGAATATGATACTGCTTTGTGAGGTTTCTGAAGGAGCAGCATCCGAGGCCAACCCGCTGACAAGCGTGGCCTTGTATTACCAACTATCCCACGCATATATCAAGTTCAATTCAGAAATGGTCGGATATAATATACGAGGGAGGCCGTCATCCAGCAGTGGAAGCTTAAGGTTGAAAAGAAGAGGAAGAAGAAGACAACATTCTTTCACCGTCTAAATGTATGAGATAGTGGACTCAAATGTCTTTCTTCAGAGACTGATGGTTCATAATTTTCGTCTAAAGAGACATCTAAAGAGATGTCCAAAAGGACACCATCTTCCGCCAAAATATCTTCGGTTTCACTTTCAGAATCGACATTCAGATCATTGTCACTGTACTCCTGGCTTATCACAATAGTTATCGTATCTTCACTTACATAAAAACATTGAAAAAATAAAAAAAGAAACAGTTTACAATTAAAATATGCACGCGTAGTGAAACTAAAATACTAACGTTAAAGCTAACCATCCGTCGAAACGACGGGCATCAGCTACATATACCTCAAAAAAGTAAAAAAGTATGCCACCTACCCTATCGGCGAGTATGCTATTAGGACAACCTCATCGCCGGCTGAGTTGACTAGCCGAACCAAGATGATCGGATGCATCGTTAAAAAGAGACAGCGATATTACTATGCGATGCCCGTCGATTCGACGGAGGTTAGCTATCCAGGGTTAAGATATAAAAAAATATTCATAGTTACTATATAAGTATACACGGTGTAACAGCGATAGTGGATAAACCCAAGCAGGGAGGCAGAGTTCCTATCTCAATTAATATGTATCGATTTTAACCCTATATATGTGCATCAATATTAGGTGGTTCAAAAGTTATTTACGTTTTTGTGATTTTTTAATAAATTCCAAATTTCAGACTAAAATACAGAACTGTGGCCAAACCATTAATTTTACGATCGTGATTTTTTTCTGAGAATGGTCCGATAGTGGTACTAATGATAAGTTATTTCTTTGTAAGTCAGTAGGTTCCCGATAGATTTTGTTTAAACAATTTCTTTTGTTAATTTTTTCCACAAACTTTCAAGGGCTCTAAGAGCAAATTAAAACATAACTTTTTTTCTGCAACTCATCTTAAAAGCTGCTACTATTCATGGAAAACTATCCCTGAAAATTTCATTCGGATGGGTTAATGGGATCATTCTGAAACGGTCTCATAACTACTTGTGCAAGTATACATATTCCACATTTTTCATTTAGACACTGCATTTCTATATGGGTGGTAAAGCCAGTTCTTTTATTATTTGTGGTACCCAACTGCATGATTTGTTGTAATGTTTAAATAAATTATACCTATTTTTTGTTAAAATAAAGATAAAACAAATTTTTTATACGCTCTTAAAACTATTATTAAAATTGTTGTGCTTAAGAATAAACAAATGGCTCCTTTGTTAAGCCTAAGACAAATATTTCCCTTTATTGTTGTTAAAAGACTATTGGTAAAAATTGTCACATTCAAAATGTCGACAAATTGCATGTAGGGTTCAAACCTAGATTGTATACTATGAATCAAATTAAACTGGGAAAGGCACTGCCGAACTCTGAAAGACATGACTAATCGCATCTAGACACTTTGTGAGTTACATAACACACATTTGCCCTTGAGAACGAGTAATGATTCACCAATAGATAGACCTATTTCTGTTGCTGTGACACAATGGTCACTTGACCTTCACTGAAACAGAAACTTATCCTCATTTATAAAACCTAAATTTCATAATTAAGAAGATGTTATTAGAGGATTTCTCATTAGGTTTTCCTAACACTACTTACAGTTTTGACTACACAAATTTTAAAGTCAATCAATCATTCGGTTTAAATATCTCTTTTTTTTTTACTAAACCATAATTAATTCTTATCGAGGGTAATTAATTAGATTAGTAACACACATATCCAAAAACCGTTCTCCTTTTATCAATCAACATTGTTATTATTTCATGAATGTCATTCTCATTGTATTAAATTGTTACATATTAGATTAACACTATACTGTAGTAGGTATGTTTTCTAGGTAGGAACTCCATCCATATCAACACGATACCCAATGTATGGCTCGTGCATGCTTATTACCGCAGGTTGCGGCTTTGTGGTCTTTTGATGGTTTTTTACATCAAAAAAATATCTTGTATACTTACTTGTATGTTAATGGCCTAAATAAATAAATAAAATATTTGAAATTCACCTCATTTGAACAATTTAACATCGCTAGATCATAAAACGACTAGAATTAATATTATATTTTGTCTGATCAAAATGGTTTAGTATCAAATTTCCGAATTATCATCAGAATTACATCATAAAGAAAAAAATAACAACTAATGAATCTAAAAATTCATTATTAATGTTCGATTTTTAAATGGAACAAACCAATACGGGCTTACGACCGTCTTCTACTGTTATTTCGAAGGCTGGCTTAGTGTGATCACTTTACGTTAACAACGTTCGCCATTAGGTGGTAATGTTTGTCTCCGAAACTCCTAATCATGAGAATTCTCAACATGTTCAACATGTCGAAAAATCTCATGTATGCAACAAGTAGAAATTTAATAATAAAATGAAAAATAGAGATAAAAGTTGGAAATTGTTGAGAACAAGAGAGCAACCAAATTTAAAGACTGCGACTGCTGTCATGTATTAGGCGCCAGGATATGACTATATCCATTTTTGTTAATGTCTCATATTTATTGCCTATTGGCTTTGTTGGTGCACAACGTTCTAATTATGTTTAGATTCTTGTGACCTTTTCAGGACTAGATCTTAAAGGAAAAATAACAACTAGAACAACTAGAATTACATCATTTCCAAAAAATGCCAAGCCCCTTGCAGAATTTGAACCTTTCCCAATACAGAAAATACAAAACTACTTCGAGATATGACAATATTCATGTTTCGTTTGCTTAAATTTATTTACGTATCATGCCGGTAACTTCTACGCTACGATTCTCAGGCAGCTTAGATTTTTTGAAGTACCTACCACTTAAAATGTTCTTCCCGGGTTGTCCTCTCTAAGATTGAACGCGACGGGTTGGCTAGAAAAAATTACCCCAGGCAAAAAATTCGCCAGTTTTACTGAAAATGAGAGCGGGATGCTTTGCCGCCTTCAAATTTTGATTTGAATCTTGTCAAGTTCCTTACACCATTGTTTATTTTTTTCATTGGTTTAACTCTAAAATTTCTGGAATTGGTAGGTTTACCTTGAAGACAAGTATGCTTTCTATTTTATATATTTTTATATTGATGAAATTCTCTTGACAGTATCAAAAGTGATCACACTCTGTCAGCCTTCAAAACAGCGGGTTAAAGACATTTTTAATATAGATTACAAAATATGATGTCTTTATTAGTGCAGTGAGATCTCACTTCTATAACAATAGCTATTAATCATCTTTCATACATTACTTAGCACGACTAATCTACCAGGAAAACACCTATTCATTCAATCCAGTTCTGAGTAGATTATCTCCTTTCATACTATAAATGTGTAATGGGGTCAATATTTCCATGAAGTTTGTATGTTTTGTTGTTTTTACACAATTACTACGATAGACGTTGTCCTGTCTTACTATGACAATATTGAATTCCAACTATAAGTAATAATATAATTCCGATCGATACATCTATTTTAAAGGATGTTTACAGGTATAGGATAAAGCAGGACATAGTTTGAACAAGACTTTTACAAGCGTAAATTCAAAGACAACAACGAATTTTTTTTACAAAGACAAAAAAATCACATGGATCGTGGATGACTGTTTTTTGTTTAGATTTAGGAAGTAATTGCAAGTAAATAAGACTTATTTTTGCAATTGTCTTTATTTAATTTATGAAGAATTTTAAAATGTCGATAAATGTTTAGTTAGAAATTAATTTAGTTGATTAATAATAAATATAAATTATTATTTGACTGATTTGGCGTTTTGTTTATTTTTAATAACAAGATATATTATAGTAATAATAAAAAAATGCTTGATTTATATAAACAATTTTTGTCGAACCTATTAATACTGAGACTCTCAATAATGTAGGGCGTATGGTGTCCGGCTTTTTTATCGAAACGTCCGGCCAAACTGGCTAGTCAGTTCGGCTATTAGGTTTGACGACCTGGCAACCCTATTTACAGGACACATTCTGACTTATAGCACCAACTATCACTCAACTGATAACTTGAACTCGCGGCTCTCAGTATGCTACACAAAAATCATCGAGTGAACTGCTAAGCCGCCAACTCATTTCGGAACGTCAAATTTAAGATAGAAACTCTTGTCAATGCTTAGAAATCTAGACAAATCGTCAATAGTTCAAGTAGGTTTACAACGGAAAATGCAAGTTACTCGGTCTAATGGACACTGTCCTTGTAAGACGATACGGGAAAAGTCCTTCGTCTCAGAAGAAAACAAAACCGCATTGTTTCCTCATTGTTATTTCCAATGAAAGGAAAAACTGTATATGAAATAATAATATGTATCTCTCATTAGCCGTGGGGTTGCCGGCTTAGAATAGCACCTCTGCTCTTTTTGCTGGTTTTTCGAGCATCCTGTAAGAGGCAGGAGATCGAAAAATCAGATCGGGACCGTGGGGTTGACCACCTCACGTCCTTAAAAACAATCGGTCAGCAACAGAATTAAGCCTCGGACGCCTGGACCCCATCTGGGGGGGGTTCAGGCAGCTGGTGTCCCCCCTGTTTTGACCACGGCTCGATTTAGGAACAAGAGCTTAAAAATCGGGACTCTGAATGTCCGCACTCTGAGGGCGGGCGGGGAGCTTGTTGCTGCCAAGTTGGCGGGAGATTATGGACTGGATATCCTGGGGCTGAGTGAGGCACGCGTCCTAGGTTCGGGGCAGAGTGACGCTGGCAATTATGTCATGCTTCACTCTGGCCACCGGACTGCACCCACTTCCTGATGAGAAAGTCCATGCAAGGAGCAAGAGGTATACCGATAACACAGAGAGATGGTCTAATGGGCGAACTGTGCGCGGACGACCTAGCGTTGTTCAGTACGACAGTGGAGGAATTACAGCGCAGTGTTTCAAGACTCTGCGACGAAACAGCACGCCTCGGCCTTCGAGTCAATGCCAGTAAGACGGAGCTCATGGCGAGTAATGCCTGCCCCGATAAACAGCTACCGATAACCATCGACGGTCACCAGGTCTCCCGGGTGGATAAATTTAAGTACCTGGGAGCAACCATTACCACCTCTGGTGACCTCGGGGCTGAGCTCCCGATACGTATCGGTATGGCAAGTGGCGCCTTTAACAACATGACCAAGATTTGGAAAGCGTCGGCGTTTAGTGTCGAGACGAAATGTAAACTGTTTGATGCGTGTGTGTTGCCCATTCTCCTCTATGGGTGTGAGTCCTGGCACCTGACCAAAGCCCAGGCACAAAAAGTCTCAGCTTTTGAAATGAAGTGCCTAAGGAGAATTCTGGGCGTAAGATGGTACCACCGCATCACGAACGACGCTATACGCCGGCGCACCCAGCGTGAGCCCATCACCTCTACCATTGTGGGGAGGAGATGGACTTGGCTGGGACATGTGTTAAGGATGCCGAATGACAGTTGGCTGAGGAGAGCGCTGTTCTTCCTCCCATCAGGGTCCCGAAGACGAGGAAGACCCTCTCACACTATGTTCCGCTCCTTCGAAGCAGAGCTGAGGGACATGGACATGGTGTGGGAGGAGGTCATAAACATTGCGCAGGATCGAGCGCAATGGAGAGCTCTTGTTGCCTCCCTATGCCCCTGAGTGGGGTGTAAAAGGGAGTGTGTGTGTGTATCTCTCAATAGTGGTCAGTAAGGTTGAAAGCAAATTTTGCAAATTTTAAACGTTTATCAATTAATGATGAAGATTGGGTAGATATATTTGCAGCCAATTGATAATGTATAATGTTTGATATTACGTTAAAAAATTTCGATTTCAAAGTTAACAGAAATAATATGTGTACAATAATAATATTATCATCAAAACACATTTTAACAATAATACAAATAATATGATATTTTACACTCGGGTTTGGTTTCACACGCTTAATCTTTAATCCTTTTGGATCCAGGTATTAACACTGTAGATAGGGGTGGTTGTTCTATTTTTCCAAGAAACGTTAAAATATTAAATTACACCTCTATAATAATAATATAACTTTGATACAAAATAATATTAGATATCTAAGTAAGTAAATTTTAAAATTCAAACATAGAACAGAATACAATATTTTATTCTAAATTTAAAATTATACTCACACATTTCCGTAAATAAAAAATGTTCATCTTCTATTTACAAAACATCTTTTGTCCATAGGCTTCCTGAATCTTTTAATTTAAAACTCTTTGTTTGTATTTTGAGACACAATATTATTATAGTAAGAAAACTAAACAATGGAAATGCGGAATAATTGAAAATTGGCCACTATTTGGCTAAGACAAATCCAGGATGAAAACAATAGCCAAAGAGAAGAACACCACAAGAGAAACAACAATGGTTCTATAAATTGTCAACTATTTACTTTAACACAATAATAAAACAACCATGAATGCTCACAACTCACTAATTAACAACCTATTATACATGAAATCTCACACTTTTATTGAAATAATTAACTTTTTTTTAATATTTATAAATGAGTAATCCCTTATAGTATTTTAGTTTGCGATGTGTTTGCCCGCCCTCCTGAAGAGCGACACGACCACCCAGACAACAACCTCGGAGCTTAGTGTTCGGTGTGTTATGTGTACGATACGCTGAACGTACCAGCGCCAGCGTAGACGTAGCGCCAGAACATTTTCGACGGCCAACGTGGAAAGCTACGGCGTAGGATCATTTATCAGTAACGGGTGTTCCGCTACGAGCAACCAGCAGAAATGTTCACGAAAATGTTTAGTTCGAAACATAATTATTTTCTTAAATGGCATTTAAAACTAAAATTTTCTTTTCTTAAAAAAAACATGTTTAGGTAAAGATGAGACATTTTCCAATTATAATTAATGTTCAAAATTTCCGCAACTTATGTATCTTTAAGAAAATCCAGAAAAACGAAAATTACTCAAAAAACATGCTTAACATCCTAAAATATTAACGTAAATTTTAGTTTCGTATTTTAAGTACTTGCAAGGTTAAATAAATCGATAATTTATAAAATTAGTGTAAGATTGCTTTCAAGAATAATTTACAATATATTATGTTAAAAATAGGTCAATTATATATTTTTACGACTAGTCTTGTTCATTCAATGAGACAAACCGTAACACCCAAGTATTAAAGTGATAGAGAATTTCTTTTAATTTTTACTAATTATACACTCACAAAAGACTACAACGAATTATCGAAATATGAAAACATAAGACGTACAACTGACTTGGTATATCTTTACAAGATAGTGAACGGTTTTGTTGACTCGGAATCCTTGGTAATCTGGCATTTAGTTGTCCCTCCCGTCCCACTCGATCGCCATACACTTTTAGGCTCCCTATCTGTAGAACCTGGACCTGGACTCTGAGGGCCCAAGAAAGACGGAGAATTGATGCGTTTGAGATGTGGTGCTGGAGACGTCTGCTCCGTGTTCACTGGTCGGAATACAGGAATAATGATTCAATACGCAGAGAACTCGGCGTGCTCTCTCATTTATCCACAGAATGTGAGCGGCGCATCCTTCACTTTTTTGGGCACATAACTCGAAGAGGGCCGGACTCCCTGGAGAGGAGGATTATGGTGGGGATGGTCGGGGATGGTCGGGGGCAGGAGGGGAAGAGGACGATTGGCCACGAAATGGTCTGACCTTATTAGGCGTACAACGGGGACCACACTGCATGGGTCCATAAGAATGACTGAAGATCGGGAGGGATGGAGGGAGTTGGTGGGGATGCATGGCGGTCACGATCCTCGGCATCGAGGGACCGACTGAAGAAGAAGAAGATCTGTAGAACCAATTATACACAAAACTCATTATTTTCAGAGAGCATGCGGCAACTACAATATATTTTATAAAAGTGTAGATATATCTCAACATTCCATTAGAGCCTTTAAGGCAAAAAATCTTGGAAATTTTGAACTTTGCAATAAATTTCTTACTTTTTTATTTATTTTTGTAAATTATTACTTTCACGAGCCATAATGCTGCTTTCTTTTTCTTTTGATGTTTTTTTTATAATTTTGTTATTTTGTAAATGTGTCTCGCATCCGTTGGCTTGCATTTAACGTGCTTGCCAACTATGCATATACCCGCAAACTGAAATGGTTTCTTATTTTTATTCAATGAAATTAATTTGTAATATTTTATTTAATGACTGTAAGTTTGTTTGAATAAAAAAAAATTGCCCCACCCTCCAACAGCCGAGTCTACGATATTTTGTTAAGGTGTGATACAAGTTTTCGGCCTGCCTCAAATACCTGACAAAAATATTGTAACATGCAGCCCTCGGGCTAGACCCCCTGCATACAATGTTGTCTAAAATGTCTACGTTTATTCCCAAGTACACGATTCGCTCTCACACATTCTCCCAGCACTCCCGCGTGTCGCGCCGTTCCCGACCCGCTGGCTCCCACCCCCTGGTTCCCACCCCCCGGCCCGTGCGGAATTACATTCATTGTAAGCTGGGAGCCATGAGGACAATGATTTTTCCTCATGTGTCTCTTCTCTCTTTATAATTACATACTAATATTTCGCTACACCTCTTTTCACTTACACTTAGGGCTTTTTTCTCGCGTTTAGACGCTAATTTATTCAGTAACGGACGAGGCAGTTGACTTAAAGGATTTGTGATGGTGTTTGCGATTTTACAAATCAAAGACAAAGGCATTTTATTTATTATCTCTGTTAAAATAAACACACAAAATACTTGTAGCGGGTAGACTTTTCATCAAAAAAATTATAACTGAGAATAAAGTTACAAGTAACATTAAAGTAATGAATCATGACTCATATGAACAAAACGCCATTGTATGTACTGTACTGCAACAAAATGTACTGCCATTCTTAAATTGACTCCTTATGAGTTAGTAAATGCAATTTGCACATTGTAAAAGTTGATAGATTAAATATAATTATACGAATTGTTCAAATACTCTATTTACGAAAAAAAACATTATTTTATTATTATTTCTTTTAATGAATCTGTCTTCATTCAAATTGAACACAAATACACTCTTTGACTCTTTCACAGTAAGCTACTTGTGTCGTGAAAGAGGAATATGGTCGGCACCTGGGATCGAACACACGACCTCCGCACGAAACAGTGCGAAAGCCGGCGTCGTAACCGCTAGTCTACCAACCACTTCTAAATATTTCAAATATCTACGAATGGTGATTGTGCACCTCACAATTTCTTGAAAAACAATCGTTCGAACACACATTTGACAGAAATCTTAAGGATTTGAATTTTTATGTCATGTCTTCCGTCGTTATCACTTTTTTATGTTTTAATGAAATCAATTATAATTAAATATGATTCATGAAAATTATTATGTACTTTTTTCAATAACTTTATTATTTTTTGAGACAAAAGCACATTTATAATTCTCAATTTGACAGGAAAAACGTGAAGTAGTTAAAATTTTAACATTTGTAATTTCTGTCAAATTTGTATTCGAACAATTGTTTGTCGAACAATTTTCCTGTCACCGTGTTCAATATAGTTCTGACGTCAACCAATACATTAGTTGGATGTTGGATGAGGTGGACGAGAATAGCAACAGGGCCACCAATGGTCACTCGTTGTCAAGAAAAGCGTATGTCCTCGCGTCTAAGGCTAACTTGGACAAAGTATGCATTTTAATGTTACTTAATTACCGTTACTTACATAGATACCTCATAACCAATACAGTTTCCACATGACGTATGTGATGTTTTACGAATAGTTTTTTTTTTTACTTATCTCGTCTAGTTCCGTAAAGGGTAGGAGGAGGGAACAAACTTCCACATTTTCAGAACTCCCTCATCCCAGACGTCATAACATTTTCAAAATATTTCTCCTGTTTCTTTTACTTGTGCATGTTTTACCCTTCCTTGAGAACCTTTTCAATGTTCGATGTGAGCAATGCACATCATTTTTAGTTGACAAAATTTTCCTATATCTATTCTTTCATCCAAATGCCTTGTAGTAAAACACTTTGTTATTTCGTGCAGTTACCGAATTTTATTTATCTAGCTAGTTTCTTAGTTGAGTTTCTGTGTCACATGTGTCTTTATAGAACTTGTGTATAAGAAACAATTCGATGGAGATAAAAATAAGTGTCTACGTGAGTATGTAAAATTACTAAAAAAAACTTTATTAGACCCACACTACGTCTTCCCGTTCTCGACGTATGTCCAGAACTTTCTTTAAAATTACCTTATTTTCTATTCGCAAGCCGTCCTCCAACAATTCAAAGCAACAAGTTTTTTTTTTATTTAATAATTTGGGTTCGCTGTAAAGGTTCTCTAGTTGTGGGTAAGTTCCTCTAAGTCCTGTTCCTCTGTGGCGTAACTATAGGATGGCAGGAGTGGCCAAATGCCACGGGCCCCCGACCCGAGAAGGCCCCGTACCACAAGCTCAGAAATATTTAAACATGTCCTGAATTTTTGTTTTTTTTATTATCATTTTGTGTTTATTTTATGTTGTCACGTCTAAAGACTTTATATAAATTCAAATTAACAAATTGATTTTAACACATATTATTCAAAACAAAAGATGACGATTTATTGGTCGGGGAATACCCTTATTATTTTAACTAAAAAAGCTCTCTATAGTGGGGCCTAGGGGATCCCATCGTGACAATATTTTATGAGGTGCCCATCCCCATTGTCACGGGCCGCAAATGGTATGGTTAGTTACGCCACTGATGTTCTTCCAATTTCCATTTTCAAAAAAAGGACAAGAAATTTTTCTTAACACTTTTCTTTCTCTGAGTATTTTTGTCTTTTCAGCTAACTTGACTCCAAATGTACTACAATGTTTATTTTTCATCGCCTCGCTTATTGTTTTTTATCAAAACGATGCAAACAAGTAAGTAATCTCGAGCATAAAGTGTCCATTTCAAGGAATGTATGAAGCGAAGAAAGGGTAATAGATATCAGAGAACTTCACTAGAAAGACGAGGATGGAGATAAGGAACCATACAAATAATATTTCACAACAAAAAGGCACTGAACTCCGTAGTCAGTTTTAATACAATGATTGTCGTTTATAAAAAGGTTTCCTTAGAACATAACCTACTCGAAAACAATGGAGTTAAACATTCACAACATACAATAAATGTATTGAAAAAAATAATATATTAACCAATATTTTAAACGTTTAAATTTTTAAAACTACCTATAAATATCGGATTCAAAATCAACTAGAATATAAAATGTATACCTAATACATATTTATTTACGAATCTGGGCTCACTCAAAGTGAACACAAATATACTTCTGAAATCTTTCGTGTTGCGAAGATGGTCGATACCAAGGATCGAATCCACATAGAAGAAAATAATATTGAATAATATATACCTACTGAAATAAATATTAATGGTGTGCATCACTCCGATTGCATGTAAATTTTGTTTGGTGAATGATATAGGTTAATCGAGAATAATTCAAATATCGTATTCTTGAACTCAAAGTTCCGACATATACCTCCTTATATCGAAATCCATTAATATTTGACGTTAAGTACCTATTCGGTGCTATTTATAAGTAGGTAATTAATACTTTTGTGTCAACGCTCTGTCGGGACGTCGCCGTAAGGACTCCCTTTTTACTCCGAACGCCAAATTCCCCTTCTCTCGGCTACCTTGATAATCTAATAAGTTCTCCCCAGGACCCAGCAATATTGATCCACTTCCTCGCTAGACTTTCCCGCATTTTGTTTAATTCCAACGAAACCTGAATCGAACCAACTTATAATCAGCTGATCTTAATGTCATCTGAAATTTGTATGAATAATATTTGTACGCCTGGTTGTATGTAACATCATAGGCATGGTGGACACAACACGTCGACGTTTCATAACGGGAACTCTGAAAACATATTTCCTATGTTTACGATAAATTAATGATTTGCTGTGCGTATGTCTCGCTAAGACTCGAGAACGGCTGTACTGATTACTTGTTCATGAAATTTTTAAACGTTTAAATATTTTTAATCATGTAGGGGTTCCCCAAAGTGTTACAAGAGCTATCAAAACCCAAGATATATGAAATTGACTAGGTTATTTTATTATTATCGCGAAAAATGATAAGGTCATACTACATTTGAATCTCTTCTTAATCTTTGTACTTATGTGTCATGTTATTTTTACTATCTGACTCGGCAAAGATTGTTCTGCCGTATAAATTATTTTTACTGCAGTCGCATGACGTTTATCTTCCATAACTATGCCAATCTCTAAAGATCACCTTGTTCGATTCTTTTTATCGCAAATATTACCTAAGTGCACATTTATTTATCTTTTCACGTAAGCGTGAATCATAAAGCAACGTTCAATCCTGCATTTTGTGTAGTTATTATCTTAAATTGCATAAGTGTATTTCGACTGCCTTGTTATTCAAATTTTATTTTAACATATCTCTACATACAAATAATCTTTTAAATATTTTTGACTTCACTATTGTTATTTGAATTATCTTAGGAACCGATTTTATCAGGTTATAATAAAACAAAATATCATAACGTGTAGCTGTTTTTTTTTATAGTTCTTATGAATTTTTTTAAATATTATCTTGGCATTGAATCCTATTAAAGTTTAAACATTTTCGATACACATTTAACATTTTATGGCATGCTGTTTAATCTTAATATTATAAATTACATGACTTGGTTTAATTGTGTATATTTACTTATTTAATTAATAATTATTATTTTAAGCATGCATTACCTGATTGATGTAATAATTTGTTTTAATGCGAGGTTAAATAAATTTCAAAATGTTATTGTGTGTGAAGGCAAAAAGCCATTTATATTGTGTACATAAACAAAATTAATTCAAGAAGTGCATGTCTGGGCACACTCTTGTCTATGGCCACAAACGTTAGGTAATTAATACGTGTGTTTTGCTATCCACTCTTCCATACATTTTGTATGGAAACAGTTACATAAAAAAAAATAGTATTATTGCTAATGATTGTACTGAAAACAAACAGGGGCAAAAAAACTTCTTAAAAACGTTGTTTATACTTAAAATAAAAATTAAACAAAAAAACCCAATTTCATTAGTAATAAGTAGGTATGTGAATCTGTATGGGATTTGAAATGTCAGATAGCTTCGTGGAGCGCGGCAGTAGATGTCTCTATACATTGACTTTACACCCGTATTGCACGTCGTTTGATTTTTCTTCATAATGAAGATTCATTATGAAGAAAAATATTTCTAAATAGTTTCTCTTAAAGGCGTAATGTAAATTTGAGTAGGCTAAGCCCTTCTCCGGGAAATAGAATATTATCAAATGCAAAACAATTTCTTTAATTCCGATTGATAGTTTCTGATGGATCAAATGGTTCAAACATTAAGCGGTTTCATCTTTCTAATAATGGATTGATGAGTCAGAAAATTAAACACATTGACATTACTTCAAAGTATTATATTAGGGCAGTGATTATACATTTGGAAAGATCACAATATATTTTCTGATAAAAAAAATTCAATTTAAACCAAACCTTGTTACGGTTTTTGCAACTTGCAGTCATACACCGCTGCGTTAGTTTCTGTGTACATTAGCGTGCACACTGCAGCATTGTTCTCCCAGGTCATTTCAGGCACTTTCATTTCAGGATTAACAGAAACTTTGAGCGTGTACATCCCGGGGCTTAGCTCTGAAATATCAACCCACTGACAGTCGAGGCTGAACTTGTATATGTCTGAACAGTTCACAGATATGCCTGAAATATAAATGATAGAGACCATTTACTACAAATATTATTAGAGAGCTTTCGTGGATGTACAGAACCGAAAATTGGTCCCTATATCTAGTAGTCACGTGACTGAAGATACATTTTTAAAAAAATTTAATTTTCATTCAGTGGCGTACCGTGGCCGTACCGGGCTTTAGCCGCCCGGAGTGGAAGCCAAATTGCATACTTATTTAATTTATTTTTCATGCTTAAGTTAAGAATTCAATTTCCGGGCAGAGTGGAACAGAGCTAAATTCTGACCCAAAGATATCTCACCCTGCGGACTGTTGTAAAATAAATGTTGTTTTCGATAAAACTAAAAACTCTGATTTTATCAATCTGATCGTGAATATTATAGCGCAAGCAAAGATTGCGCCGTCCCCGCCGTTGTGGTCTGCCCCCCCCCCCCTCGGTGCGTTACTGTTTTCATTACATGCGTAAAAAATAAAATCTCTTCGTTTAACTAATTATATGAATAAAACATAAAATATCTCTGTGTTAACGCTAAAATATTCAATATAAAAACCCGAGTCTCTCAAACCAATACCTACAAACGTCACAGTTTGTATGAGTTTAACAACAGTCATGTGGTACGTGTTGGAACAATGCGCAGTAGCACATTATCTCTCTAGTATTATTTCTTCCCAAAGGTAGAGACGCTTGTTAGTTGTGGTTTAATTAACTCAAATCAAAAAACCACAATCAAGAATACCAAATTATTGTTGAATGTTGACAATCACCTTGATCCCCGTAATTGGCACAAGCGTATTTGGGTTGTATGCCTGGTTGGCAAGTATTATCCTCCAGACAGAAACTGGCCTTATGTCCCTCTGCCACTCTAATCCCACGATGATCCATAATATCAAAGGTAGCGAACACTTCCATGCTGTGATAATGCCTGCAAATGTATCCAATAATATTAAAAAATGTCTGATCAGTTTATTTTGAAGTAACATGTTATAAATGAGTACAGATTAAAATTTAGCGGGCACCGTGTGGCGATAGAAGTATAGATTTTTATATATAACTACCTAGATGGAGTACTCCTATATCTCTTATAATAAAAAAGTGAAGCCGATTTGGACGGCAATTTTGACAGTACGGTGGTCAAAACGGAACGTAAAAAATGATGTTAACATTTATAAAGAAACTTAAAAATGATCTAATTTCACTTATTTCAACGTAAAAATGCGAATTTATTGTAAAAACACGAGAAAACAGCTGAATAAATATACGGCGTACCGCGATCTTTTTGCGACCGAACTGTAAAAAGCTGCAATATTTCGGCTTCACTTTTGAATGCGAGTCGGGATTCTAGGTTATTGTATAGAATTCTGTGGATAGAAGGTGCGTGTTCTCTGTATGCAGACTGGTTGGTGACTGATGGTTGTGCGGCTTTGTAAGATGTGGCAGGCTGCTACCGGATGACGACATCATGGAGAAACGCTATTGGTGGATGATGTCGTCATGCGAAACATGGCCGCTAAATACAATGTACCTACATATATGCCGTTTCTTTATAATTTGCATTATTTGGTAAGAGTTTTATGATAATTGGGTTCAAGTTTGACAAAATTGAGTTAAAATCTTGTACAGAATCTTCTTCATCTTTGACAGAATGCGGATATGAGTAGTATATAACTTATTCCAACATTATTGGAGCTCGGGTGGAGGTCTTTGAAAAAGAAATACATACCAAGAATGAGAGGATGAGAAAATGGTTAAAAATCTCCATTTTGATTTAGCTTCTCAGCCATAAAAATAGCAAGACTCACTCCCCAAAAAAATAGTAGACATTATAAGTAGGTAGGTGTTTAATTACGACACAAATCATTACAAATTTTTTTCCTTTCGACTTTTGCAAGTTCCAAATCCCTCAACAAAGTGTTTACCAGTATGCCATCAACCTGTATATTATTATTATCTACGAAAACGCCGGTTTATTTAAATTTTGCAATCTTGTTTATGTTGTATGGTGGTTATGGGGTGGCTATTCCGGTCTAGAAATAAATTATTCAAAAAACGAAGCTTCTACATTCTACACTCACGCAGGAATAGATCTGGGACTTTATTATTGCGTACAACATAAATGGACAAACACAGAGCAAAGAGTTAAGATTTCTATACGAATTCGGAATTAGGTACAAACACGGCGCAAACAACTTTTGATATTCTCTTCAATATAAATGTAAAAACATTGAGTAAAGAGCTAATAATTATTATATAGGTACGATAATGACGGACAAACATGGAGCAAATTAGTTCTAGTTGCATTATAAATGTACCTAAAAACATGGAGTAAAGAACAGGGCGTGGCTAACGCAATATTTGCTGTAAGTTAGAACCACTGAAAGAAGTTTTCCGGAATTAAAACTGATTATAAAATAAATATTTTCGAACTTCTATAGAACAGGAAAGGCTTCAGATTTGTAATTAATGTTTATAGAGATAGAAAATCAAGAAAAACTGAAATCGTATTCAGATATGGATGATTTGATAAATGAGATGAAAAAGGGCGAGAAATGTGAAATTCAACTTGTTTGTCTAACTGAGCTCCTATAGGAGCATTTAATATAAATAGTAAAAAACCTTCTCCTGGCGAAAGTAAACACTACAAAAAATCTCAAAATTGGTCTTGCCTTTCACGGGTGATGCGATAACAGAGGGAAATAAGACTCCAATTTTATACATAGAGATATGTATAAATGAACAAGCATAATTGGCAAGCATGGAGAAAAATAGTTACATTTGTGTAGATATTAACATCGATATTAATGGACTAGTATGGAGCAAAAAATATACGTAATTGTAAAATATTCTTACATGTGGCACATATGCCATTCCCATAAATGTTTAGGCACAGCAGGTCTGAAGTCAGCGGTTCCAGCATTCAAAACACTAGCAGTGAATTTCAGTAACCTCCTAGTTTCAGAAAACCAGTGGCTGTTTTCGTTTTGGATCACGTAAGCCTGACTCCCAACACAATTTTCTTCCATAGCGCACTGTAACGCCATCAAGGATCTATCTTCCAAATGAGCTGTTCTCATTAGTTCATAATGATCAAACACTAAATCAGCCATTTCCTTAACACAAATTACACCCGCCAAGTTGTTTCTGTCACCAGGACACGTCACATTGCCCAGTTCATCGTGCAAACAAGAAGACAAGGATTCTTCGGTTCCATTACATTGCAGACCACTCAAGACAATAGTGGAGTTATTTCCCCCGAAAAAACTGGATTGAGAGGCCGTCATGGCGAATCCCATTCCGGTGCTTTTGCAGAAAACATTTGCTTCCACCAAGGACCAACCGTCTCCACAAACAGTTCCCCAAGAATCACCAAACAGCACCTGCAAACAAAACAAGGCAACTTGGTATTTCGTACAGAGTACAAGCAAAAAACAAGCAAGTAAATCAAAGTAAATTTGTTATTCATTTAATAATATTACCATATTCTATAGTTACGCATTCTTAGACCAGAGGCGTACGGTCTCTTTCAGATTTCATAAAAGAAAATGTAAACCCCTTAACTAAAGTACTAGAAAAATTAAGGACGAAAGTGTCTGATTAATCTATGACAAGAAAGTTAAAATTTCAATTTCATAAAAACAGTTCAAAAAGTTGGTATTTATTCAGATGACTCTTAAAGAAATTGAGCTACACCTAATCATATTACATAAAAACCTGATAAGCATGTATCTATATTGTTTGAAATATTTTTAATTTTCAATAATTCAGAGTCGTAAGAAAAGTCAGACTTATTGTCTCGTATGGCTGCACGCCTCTGTCTTCCCTCTCCCCTCCCTCCTTTATTTTTAAATAGTTTTTTACTTCCTTTTTGGAATTTCATCTACAAGGGGGATGGTTTGGCCATATTTTTAAATAAGTCTCACCAAAAAATATACCTGAAGACGAAATGTTTTTAAAAGTGTTTTTTGAGAAAATTTGTATCATCGTATTAAAAAGGTGTGAAATGAAATTACTTACCTCGATCCTTCCCTCCGTTGCGGATCGCCCACCTTGCAATCTGACGGAGATGTTTTTTCCGTACGACTCGAGAATCATCGTCTTTTTCCTCTGTTTTTCTTCCTTTCTTCTTATCTTTTCCAAGTTTTCTGGTGAAGGTCCTTCGTTTAGATCCTTGCACACAACCCCAGCTGCCTCTTCAGGTACGCAATCACTTGTTCCCCATCCATCGAATCGGCAATCACTCAAAAGTGATTCACTTCCGTCACAATATAAATTGTCCATCCAATATTTTCCTTAAAGTGGAAAAAATATTATAGGTAGGTACACTATATATATTTTTTTTATAATTCGGTTATTTTGTTGATGTTAATCATCCAGAAATAGTTGCAAACAATCGAGATTGTGCTGAAAATTCGAGAATTAATACAGGAGGAACAGTCATTTTAACTCAAGGGAAGCAATAATTATATGAGAGGTACTTTGATGCGTATCAAACATAGTAGGTAAAAATAATCTACTTTGCAGCACTGTCTTTTTTTATTATTATTATAGGCTTCCACTCATTATTGAGTGATATAGGCCAGCACTGTATTTAAACGATTAAGAAAGAAGAGTAAAGCGTCATAAAAGTTTCAATAACATGTTAAAAGTTAAGTCCATGGACTATACAACGACCTCCGAAGTGGATTTCAATCGTCCCGTACTAAGTGTGTTTCGAGACTCGGGGAAAATGTATCAATCTTCCCGCACATCCCCTGATAGATATTATAGTTTTGACAGTTTCGAAGGAAGGAAGCAGTTTTGCTATACCACAAATCCTCGTATAATCAAAGCACTGGATTTCTTTACTGGATGGAGAATTGAAAACCACACTTAGCCGCGAAATAATATTTTAAACACCACCAAAAAGTCGTTGCTGAGAGCCGCACAGACCAAATAAAGTCCTCCAGTTTTAGTAGGAACAACAATAATTAACAAAAAAAATTATGTGTTAGGATATACAAAGTTCAATAATAGGCATTCTGAAAACAAAACTTACTGGTAGCGATTCCATATTTGGCGCTGTGCGTTTGCTTTATGGGAGGGCCAAAACCCAGCTGCTTACAGACCACGATTGCTTCTTCTTTACCCCACTCGTCATCACATATACTTCCCCATTTATTGTTATGAAAAATTTCAACGTTACCTGGACACAATAATTATTTTACAATTAGGTAAACATCCAACCCTGAACATTTTTTTTTAAATCAATTCTAAATCCTCACCTTCGAATTGAGTTTTGCCCCCAACCAATCTAACATGACCTTCCGCCTTGCGGTACTTCTTCAATAACTGTTGAATCAGATTAGCCTTCCTCCGTCTTTCATCATCACTCACTTTCCTAGCATCACAACTAACTAAACATACGCAAACCAACACCACGAATAAAGCAAGGACTTTGGACAGCCATTCGGTTCTTATCACAGCCATTTCCTGAGAAAACTAGCACAAAGTGACATGCATCACTACAGAAAATAATTTTGCTGTTCCAGGGTCGTAAATCAATTGTACGGGTCTACTTTATACTAAAAATACTAGGGATCTAACATAACATTGTACGTGTAATGGATCACATAGTCTCACTGAGCAACAGCGTCAAGATGTTCATATGCGCTACAAATGGTTTAATTACTCTGTCTTCTACCACCACGCGCTATGTAGATCTACATTCATTATACTTCACTGGATATTTTCATGATAGACAAATTAACAAAAAAAAATATGTCCTAGCATAATATAATAATAGTAATAATCAATTATTAGCTTAATAAAATTGAAAAACTCATCTCTTTCATATTATGTGAAATAGGCCCAGGATTGGCTCATCTCAAGTTGGACGGGCAACGGAAAAAGGCAGAAATTCCGCTGGCTACAAGAAGTAATGACACTTTTGTATTGAAAAAAAGTGTTAAATTTAAAAAGAAGAGAAAAATGTAAGTAGGTAGGTACGGAATGTTGATAAAAGAGAAAAGGCACATTACGCCCGATTCTATTTCAATTTTAGTGCGCACTAACTAAAATAAGAATGTTCCAATTTTAATTAGTGGACATTGGTATTCTGTAAAAATTAAGAACGTTCCTATTAGACTAATATTCAAATTAGTTCATTAGTTCATCTTAAATTTTGGAACGTTCTTATTTTAGTTCGAACCAAAACCAGTATAGGGGGTATTATGGGTTAATCCATTATGCATCTTCTCACTATAATAATAGCAGTATTATTATTTATGCCTAATGTATGATTTAAAATATCTAAAATTCCAATGTATTTGTATTAATATCAATTCAATTAAACCGCTGAACAACATTCTGGCTAAAGATTGCCACAAATTGATTAGTTAATGTAGAATGTACCCATTATTTAAATGAGCGCAGCGGCACGGCTAACATTCTTCAGTAGGAACAGTCGTACTCTACTATGCGGAAACATATTATTGCTTTAGTAGCTGGTATCTGTCATTTCATATTAAGGTGTGTACTCACTAGCGAGCTGTGACTGTTCCAAGTTCAAACTAATTCAGTAGGTATTAAGTAGAGTAGCTAGTAATTTAGTTACTAAACGAGTCGATCCACTTTGTTCTATTTTTTTAGGCAAGTCCCCCATCTCGTATCACTGGCGGCTTGCTCATAATATGCTAATGTGTGTTAATATCATTATTTTAAAGAGTTCATTAGTTGCAGCAAATTTGGCGTAGCGAAATTATGTTATTACGTAGAAACGTATTTATTATTTATTATGATTCAGGTATACTATGCATTGGTTTTATTACATTAATACAAAACAATTATCTAAATTCTAAGCAACTGAATTACAGAATGAGAGTTTATTGATGGACAGCGTGACAGGGATGTCTTCCAACTTACCCCTATATTGTATTGCGGGTCGTTCATTTTAGAATCCCTCCCCTCTAATGATCTACACACTAATATTGTCTGAATTAATTTTGGTAAGTACCTAACGAGTAGGTACATAGCTCCTCTATCTAATGTGAACTAGGCTTACCGTGTGTCCACTGGAAAGCATTCGCGCATCCACGCGACGAGTTTCATAATAATATACTCAAACGTGGACGGATCGTTCAAATTGAGAACATTGTATGATTGCTCATCGCATGGTCGCGCGATCACTTTTCAGTTGGGCCATAGCCTCACCCGTTACTTTGTACCATTAGGTACCAAAAATCATAGGGTGAACGTGTTTCGCAAACCTTCCGTAGCTTGCAGCGAGCAGACATCAACTAGGTACCTTTACCTACTCAGCGAAGGCTTTCTTTTGGTGGACCGTTGATTTAAAGTACCTACACATTAACAATGTTCTAATGGAAGCTGAAGCTACAGCTCGATAGTGGATTCAAGGCTTAACTCGTCTACTTATTCAAATAAATATAATGAATGACATTATCATCGAACATTAAGGCCGAATTCACAACATCGCGACACTTGCAATATATCTAGAGGATGTACGTACCTTTGTATGGGCAGGGTCATACCATCAATGTATTGCCAACGTCCCGTAACATCAATTAATTATTTAGCCATCTTAGTTCGTCCGACGAAAAGGCTACTATAATATATTGCACATTCATTAGAGCAGCGTAGAAAATCTATAAAACAGCAGTAAGTATACACATCATGGATGCAGCATAATGCGTGCATAACCTATAGTTTCCTTGTAACTCAAATAGACAAAAAAATAGGGGATAAATTCAGGAATACCAAACCAAATATCGTATTCTGACTGAAAATAATAGGTATTAAATTACTTGTCTTTATAATCATATTAAAAAAACTAATAACTTCACTAAACTACATAAAAAATACATTGTTTTTTTTTACTTCTCTGGTAGTGCTAGAACTAGTGTTCTCCTATATTACCTACCTATACTTAGTGCAAATTTTTCACTATTGATTTTATATTAAAGCAACAACAAAAAAATAATGTTTTCGTAATATTTAACCTAAGTATTAGCTACTCATCAAGGGAGGTCGGTTTCGTGCGGTACGGGTTTGCTGCGGATTGGTCTCCTCCGGGCTGGCTTGCGTAGAGTGGGGGGCCTTAACGGGAGTATGTATTACCTACTTCTTGTGTTTGTAAACACAATTCATTTTACAATTTTACCTTAATTACAGGGACATTATTTTCCTATTTTGCTCTCTTGATTCACAATAGTAAGCATTTTTATATTCCTATCCATTGTTCCAGGATAAAAATCCTCAGTCGCTCTATTTGCATAGGATGTCAATGCCCTGCTTAGTTCCAGAGGCCTAGAAAAACACTCCTGGTTTCTTGGCTACATGCCATGTATATTATTTATTTAATTTATTATTTTTATAAAGTTAAATGAAAATCTTTTTATATATCTTTTAACAATAATTATCTTGGCCAAACAAAGTTGATTTAGATTTCAATTATAGAATTTTTTTAATTATATCCCAGAAGAAAAGATTCTTATTTTTTCCTGTTCACTATTTGTTGATATTCCATGTGTAATGTATTTTTTCATGTATCTCCATGTTTCACATCCAAAAATCATTTGCTGAGAATGTAGTATAAACGCAGTAGAAATGAGAGCTCCACAAAGAATTTGTGGGAAGACTCTATAGGACATGGAAAGCAGTGAGAATATTAGGAAGTTGTGGCATGAAAAATAGCTAGTAACAAAGACAAATGTTAATAAGTTGGGATGATTTCGGCATGCGTAAAGAATGGATATAAACAAACAATAAAGAGAAGTCATAAGGCTGAAAGGAAAGGTATAAGAAGGCATGTTCGACCGAGAATGATGTCTATCGAACACATCGATTCCGCCATCAAGGAAGCGCAGGTCAGTAGCAAAAGTAGGAGAGGTTGTATGAGAAATGGTATGTCGGTGGAAGAAGCAAAAGAAGTATGCTTGGATAGAAAGGATCGGAGGTGTGTTGTCTGCCTATGCCTTACAGTACACGGCATGATGGGTAGAAAGAAATGTATAAGAAGCTTGTATAGTATGTAGGTTCTTGGCTTAAGTAGCATTTAATTGCATCTTCACAATCTGATTAGTTTAACAGACACTTGAAATAATATGTAGGTATGTATCATATATGGAGGGAACTACTATAGAATATTGGCTATCACATTCCTCAGCACTGGGAGAATGATGAAGATTCAGCTGTGTTCACCTATGTTTAAAGATCTCGACATATATTAATATAGGTGCCTAACTGTCCTCAATACTCAGGGTTGGTGTCACCAGGTGTAAGAAAAACTTTCATAGCTACCTACCTGCAGGTGAGACTGAATGTGAGTATGGTGAACTGCAAGATAACGACCACCTCGATGGCATGCCCATTCATTGGGGAATGTTGAAAACTACAAGATCGTATCCTAGAACACTACAAGGAGATGGCTGTTGCTGCTTACAACCTACATCATGAAAAAATAAAAAGCTTGATGCCATATCAAGCAAGTTGAGATCACAGTTATAAAGGTTCAACCATACAAGCCATACACTTTCGGATAGCCGTTAAAGGTATAGGGAGGAATGCTCATACAATGACATGTAGAGTTTATTTTTCTAAGTAAGTTACACTTATACATGCTTCTGAAAATTATCCTTGTATACTGTTACATTAAAGATGACCAATTGTTGAGCGAGTGCTTACAAGATAACATGAAAAATGGTCAGTGAATTGAAAATACATATTGTATAAATTAAAAGCATAACAAATTTCTTTAAATATTAATTTATTAAATTTTCAAGATGGCTCCTACATACCTACTATTATCGCTGTGATATACACAAACCAACAAAATTACATTACATTACTTTCAGAGTTAAGCATTGACAAGATTAGTTTTATAATGCGAATACTTAATCTTTCCAATAATCTCTAGGTTTCATACTTGTGAGCGGGAATTCTTCTCTGGTGTTGTAAGGCTCATAAGGGTTATCAACCCAATATTTTGGTTTTTTCCAATATTTGGTGACCATTTGATCCAATAGATTGCTTTGGGTTCCATTAGTAAATACGTGTTGTCGTAATCTCCTTTTGCGGTTTTGTGACTTGCGCCATAATCTTCTATGTCTTCCTGCTTTTGTCCTAATCCACATTCCCCAATGTAGTCTATAAAATCTTTTGATGACAGCTTTTACAGTTTTCCTCTTTCCTTTGGATAATGTGAATTTCGTTACAGTTCGAGACTGTTGCTTAATTATGTTATGAAATTTTGAATCTAATAGTACACTCTTTTGCAAGTAACCGTAGGCAGCTGGGGAAGTCTGTGTATTATGGGGAGTTTTAAAAATATTGCTGTAATTTCTCGCGTTTTGAAATTTGTTAAATAGCCGAGGTGCATTCAAAAGTGGCACATCTTTAAAAACTGCCGCAGCGGTATACCGAAACCCTGAAATATATAAATGAAATCATATTTATTTTTTAAATATTTTATAATGAAAATTTACCTACAGCTCAGCATTTATAAATCCAAATAAATTAAATTTCATTTACCATTTAAACATAACCTCAACATCCTTATTATTGTACAACTGACCGATTATGACATTAGTGTTTCTTGGATTCTATGGTTCTGACCATAGATAATATAATATACTGTGTTCTGACTGAGACATAGAAAAATCATTGGAGTAAAATTCTTCTTCTTCTTCTTTTTTTTCCGGCAATGCACCCGATCTCGAGTGATTTATGCCCTAATTGATTCATAAAAAAACCAACAAAAAAATACATATTAAGGCTAGGGGGTAAGCCAATGACCTTGGGGTAATGGGCGTGTCTATATCCTTTGTCCCCCTCTTCTCCTGCACTTACCTCAATTTAAATCTCCTAACACTAAAAAGTAAGAAAACTTGCAGTCTGTCAAGAAATTGGCAAACTAATTGAGGGCGCTGTTATCGCTCATGGTAACACATTAACAATGACTGTGCTAAAATAAAACACTGTAACGGAAATATTGAATATTTATAATGAAAAAAAATATTTTAAAAATGTCTCTATCGTGACTTTTCAAGAAGATTTATGCATATACTTCGAGACCTAGAGATGTAATTACTTTTCTAATCGAAGCTGATTTTCAATTTCTAGTGCAAATACGTAGTATAATCAAGTTTTAAATTGTAATTATTTTTTGAAAACTGAAAAATAAATAATAAAGATAAATGATAGTTTTGTGTTTGAACAATTATTTTTTGTTCCCTTGATTTATTGTTCCTTTAGCAGGTTTTTTCTCTGAAATAACTTGCCAATTTTTTTACATATTTTGGACTTCGGGATATGAAAAATAAAAATCCATAATTAAAATAAAGTGATGTTTAATGAATTAATTGAAGTTAAATAAAGTATAGACAAACTGTAATATTCTTTTAAGCTTTCATCTATATAAACTATATTTTTTGGAGTTCTTTTGGCAACATCCTGTGATCCATGATTATTTTAAGACAATTTTCTCTTTTAGCCGCAATATTTTGTGTCTACATCAATACTTTCCTATTTGAATTGCATTTTTGTACGAAAACCCTTTATTAAAGTTTTTCGTAGAAGTTCGTAGCTCCCATCTTGTAACAAGCTTCTCAAACTGGGTATTGCTTTTTTTACTGTATAAAAATGAACTTTTTGCCTTACGGCACAGCGGTCGAATCCTCCAATCCTTTTTTTGGACGCCCTTTTCTATGTTTACCTGGCGTGGTAAATTTGCATTGATTTGAATTCTCTTCTATTACAATTATCCTAATAGAACGCACATATTAAAACCTGAAAAAAATAAAGATTAATTATTGGATATGAAAGTTTTACTGTATAAAAACAATGAGCTGACACTGTCGAAAACATATTTACTATTTTCGATTGATTTATTAATATTAGTATTATAATTTAATAAGTATATATATATATATATATATATATATATATATATATATATATATATATCTCGCTTACTATAGGGCGTCCATACATTGCGAAATATCTATGTTTAGGGCGTCACAGGCAATAGAGCGTCCGTATATGGACGCCCTATTGAAACCCCATGTTAAATTTTTTTTGGGTGGTTCGGAGCCCCTATTAAGACGATACACAACTTTTTTTTTTGACGCCGCATAATACACGGTGTGAAAGATTGCGAATATAGATCGTATATTTTTAGTTCAGCCATTTGCCGTTAGGATCGTTAATATAGTATACAGGCCGTATATTTTAGTTTTATCCACCGCATGAATCGGCGCTTGGTTCGTATGTTAACTTTTAATAATCGCACTATCAAGCGTCTTCATCTGGCAACGTCGCACCACCGTCCACTAAGTGACCAGAGTGCGCTTAGATATTTTGTCATACAAGACTCGTAAATCATGTTCATCAATCACTAAACATTTTTTATCATTTTTATGCTTGACATACCTAATTTGTCTTGTTGATCACTAATATTTTTTTATAACCTTCACTGGTTTGTGAGTTTTGTAGATCACTAAACATTATTATTCTATCATTTTTATGCTTGACTTGTGGTTTTATCATACGCTTTCATATTCATGTCATTTGGTTATATTTTTATTATAGTGTTAATTACTTCTTGGTGTTTAAATTTTTTGACTACCCAATTGCATCAAAACTTTTTATATGAATTTGAAATATCGAAATATTTAAAACCATGTCAGCCAAAACAATAAGCCCATGTTTAACATTGGACGCAGGAAGACTGAGATGATGATGAAGGTGAAAAATGAAGATTTTTTTGTTTTTTTATTTTATTTTATTGGCTCATCTACAGGTTATTTACAAATTTTTATATGAATATATATAGATATATTTTTTTTATATCCAATCCATACTTCCTTAAGGCCCCACTTAGGGGCAGAGGGAGGCAACAAGAGCTCTCCATTGCGCTCGATTTTGCGCAACGTTTATGACCTCCTCCCACACCATGTCCAGATTCCTCAGCTCTGCTTCGAAGGAGCGGAACACTCAGAAGACAAAACATGATTAGTCTCAGCACATTATAACACACTGGATAAGCAAAAGCAAAAAGGAAACCCAGAGACTAAGCCGCTCAAGCATTCCATGTCACAAAATGTTTTTTCACTTCCATTTTAAATTTTTTCGTCTCTGATATTTTTATTTAAGTTCTCTGTTATTTTTGTAGTTTGTTAAATTCCTTTATGCCCAAATACCGAAAGTGGTGTTGGGCAGCTGCTGAGTTGCATCTCGGGATGGTAAGCACCCCATCATATCTGATGCTATTGAGTGTTTCCGTTTTGTAATTCTTGAAAATTGCCAAAATAGCGTTTATATTAAAAATAGTTTCAAGTGGTTGAACTTTTAGTTCCTTATAAATAAATTCTGTTGGTTAGCCTCTGGGCTTGATCAGGATGATTTTAATAATTAACTTCTGAACAACAAGTGGTCTAAGAGTGCACGAGTAATCTCCTCCCCACCCCACTATACCATATTGTAGAATTGACTGTGCCAAGGCAAAATAAACAGATCTCAATTCATTAAAACTATAAGAACACCTCTCAATGCCAAAAATACATAAATCAATTTTCTCAATCTTTTTGTTGTTTTATCAATTAAAGTTATGAATTTCATGTCATCATCTATTATAATTCCCAAATATTTGGTATTATGAACTTTTTCCAATCTTTTACATTTCAGATGACAGTTATCATTTGAGCAACCCCTTTCGTGGATAATTATGTTACCAAAATTATAATTTTATCTAGTTAAGCTTAATTCCATGAAAACAGTTTTTTCGGTATTTAAGCTCAAGAGCTGGGAGTCAAGATACTTTTTTAAAACAGTCATATCAGCATTAGCATGAGAGACAGCATCTTCTTATGTATCCCCAACCACAACCAGCACGGTGTCATCGGCATATGCGACAATTTCACTTCTTAGTGGCAAGTTAAACATGCTATTGACGTAAATTATAAATAATAGTGGTCCTATAACCGTACCTTGTGGCACACCGTATTGGCTCGTTAATGGCTCACTTCTATCATCTCGAAGTCTTCGAGTCTTGCTGCTCTCTATCTTCAAGGTAGCTCATGAACCATGACAATATTTTACCGCCTACACCCATTGCTCGAATTTGTGCAACCAATTTTACGTGTGAGATACTGTCAAACGCCTTTCTAAGATCTATAAAAAATCCCAAACATTTTTTCCCCTTGTCTAGATTAGAAATAATCAATGATGTAACCTTAGCTATGGCATCATTCGTTCCCACGTGGTTCCTAAAACCGAATTGATTCGACCCGAGTAGTTTGTAGTTCTCTAGGTAATTTAATATCTGTTTTTTGACAATTTTTTCAATGATTTTTGAAATATTTGATATCAAGGATATCGGACGGTAATTTGCAATCAATTCAGGATCATCTCCCTTGTACACTGGTACAATTATTGCCTTTTTTTAGGATACGGGGAAAATTACCAGCTTTTAAACTGGTATTAATTACATGGGACAGCGGTTTCAGCACGAAATCGATATATTCATTTAAAATACTTGCGGTTATGCCTTCGTGTCCAGGAGATGTACCCGTTTTCAGATTTTTTATTATTTCGCGTATTTCCTGTTCCAAAGGCAAGATAAAATCTACAAATGTTTCGGAGTTATAAGCTTCCCGATTATCCGCAAGAGATTGCAAATCCTCACATATTATGTTTAAAGCTAAACTTTCTCCTACAGAAGTAAAGAAATTATTAAAAATATCGGCACAGCGTTTAGGCTCAACCTCCGAGCTAATACGATTACCACTGTCCACTATGTAAAAAAATCTTAACAACCTCGGGGCTTCTGAGAGGTTTAGTCGTGATGCCTTGGACACATTTTTTTTCGTAACAGCTACGAAATGTCATTCTATCATCAATTACAATTCCCAAATCTTTGACTTCATCGACCTTTTTCAACTCTGATTCGGCAAGATTGTAATGAAACTCGATGGGATTTTTACCTCTTGTGAATCTGATCAAAACACACTTAGATACATTCAAATATAAACAGTTTACTTTGCAGTAGGCAGTCAATTGGTCAAGGTCACGCTGAAATCGTATACAATCATCGATCAATCGAACGTGCGAGTAAACCTTCATATCATCTGCATACAAAATAAATTTACAAAAATTAAAACATGTGTTGATGTCGTTTATATAGATATTGAATAAAGTGGGGCCCAAAATAGAGCCTTGTGGCACTCCAGAAGGGACACCCATCCATTCTAATCTGTGTCCACTGACAACAACTGCCTGTCTTCTATTAATAATATACGAAGAGAACCATCTGAATAAGTCCCCACATATGCCCAAATTTTCCAGCTTTGCTAACAGAATCGAGTGGTTCACCTTATCGAATGCCTTACTATAATCAGTATAAGAGGCGTCCACTTGGCCACCCCGCTTCATTCCATCAACCACATAATCTGTAGTAAAAAGAATGAGATTTGTAGTGTACCTCGCACAAATCCATGTTGTGTCGCTAAATTCCTAACTTTTACTAAAAATACTCTATCTGAGATGACCTTCACTATAGTTCCGTAGACCCAATTTCGTTGATTTATCGGCCTAAATTCTCTCACCAAAAATTCTCTCCCTTATCATTAGTGATATTTTCTTATTTTTTTAATAACTTCACTTTGTGATTTTTATGTCTTCAAGTCCTCTTCTTGATTGCGCCATGTAATATTCCAGTGTTCTCAAATTTGTTAATATTAGAAAAGAAACAAGTTATTATAATTTATAATTCTATTCTTAAATTACTAGCTTATACCCGTCATGCTTTACGTTTTTGATTCCGATTGTCAGGCTTGATCGGTAGGTAATTAAACAGGTTCTAGTCTAGCTTCCCATTGCTTAGCAGACCTCTATAACTGACATAAGCACAGAAAAAGAAGAATGACACTTTTACAATATTTGTTTTACCGACCTCATAATATTATACGAACCTACCGACATAATTTGCAAGTTTTCATAGAGAGAGAGAGAGCTCTGTGGTTTGAATCTTAGCTACATTCCCTAATGTGTGATAATTAATTAGGCTCTCCACCCATAGAGGGTGATTTGCGCTATCTGTCAAACTTCAAAATGGAGGAATCATTTTGCAATTTTTTTCATTAAATCTTTATTTATTGATAATAATAAGATTTGAATAACATTTATATGTATAACAAATCAATCTACAATTATTTTATTACATTTTCATACCGTAATACCAAGATTCTATTCAACGTTTACACGAGTAATTTTGTTTCCAAGAGATGGCTTACTGTCTTTTTGAGAAATTTGTATGAAGATCCTAAAAAAATAGAGTTTTTTAAATAGCTCTAAATATATTAAAGTTAATGCAGCAAATTGTATTTAAGAACCTTCTCAAGCAAATTGCACCGCTCTGCGCAGATTCATATCTGACGTAGCATTTGTATTTTGAGCGTGATATTCACATATACGATGGAAAGCACACAAACATTTCTGAATTATTATGTAGACTAGCTTATACCCGTCTTGCTTTACGTTTTTGATTCCGATTGTCAGGCTTGATCGGTAGGTAATTAAACAGGTTCTAGTCTAGCTTCCCATTGCTTTGTAGACCTCTATAACTGACATAAGCACAGAAAATATATATATATATATATATATATATATATATATATATATATATATATATATATATATATATATATATATATATATATATATATATATATATGTTAATATGTTAATATAAAGCTTTTCGCGACGCGGAATATGTAAATTATTATTTCGGATACAGTCGCGTTGTGAGTTGTTCCCGATGTTGTTTGGAACATGATTAAAGGTGTTAGTTTGTTGGTTTGATGGTATATATTTCGGAGCCATCAGAGACTCCATCTTCAGCCTTTCGTCGTATTACAGAAGTAATAACGCCGAAAATTAATCTGCAGTCACAAGACAAGGATGTTATTCGTTGACTCGCTAAGCAGATTATGACGTATTTTGTCTCGTGGAACGCGCGCTATTACGAGATGTGTTTGTAGTAGGTATACTGTCTGTTAGGGTACTTGTGGATGGATTTGAGTCAGTGGCGGAACTTGTAGTTGAATTGGAGGTTGTGGTGTTTGATTGGAGATGTGTTTGTGGGGTGTGGGTGGTGGTTTTTGTATGTGTGCGGTGGGTGGGTGTGATTTGGTCTAAGAGGTGGAGGTAGGAGGGGTTAAGTTTAATCGTTTCATCTCTTTCGTTCAGTGTATGATCTCGTTTGGCAATGTTAATTGCTTCGAGCAAGGTGCGGTGTAGTTCCCGATTTGACTTGTGTAGTGTTTTTGTGTTTTCGAAGTCTATTTTGTGGCCTTCAGTCATTGTGTGTAGCGCGAGGGTGGATGAGGGTTTTTTGTTTTTGACGTCATTTTTGTGTTCTTCGGCTCTGACCGAGACTTTTCTATTCGTTTTACCTATGTATACTTTGGATATATATATATATATATATATATATATATATATATATATATATATATATATATATATATATATATACATCTTGCTATTAATGCGGCTTCATTAAACCAAACCATGATAGGGCGCCATATGGGTATTTTTTTCACTCTAGTAACTATCCAAAGTCCTTTTATTCTACAATCATCAAGCGCTCTCAATATACAAACTCGTTTTATACTACGTACTCTCAGGCGTCTTACAACGTTGCCTTTTTTTTTTCATACAAATTAAGATACCTACATCGTATATTATATTTTTATCCCTCAGATTTTACGGCGTCGGTGTAGTAGGTATGTAAAATATTGATATTGTACCTTTTCTTTTGGGATATTGTGTTTAATTGTATAGAGAGCTCTTGGAATGAGCGTAGACCGGCGTAGACATATTTTTTTGACATGTGATTATTTTATAATATCATCGTAAATAATTTAATAATAGAATTATAAATTATAATAACTTGTTTCTTTTCTAATATTAACAAATTTGAAAACACTGGAATATTACTTGACTTGAAGACATAAAAATCACAAAGTGCAGTTATTAAGAAAATATCACTAATGATAAGGGAGAGAATTTTTGGTGAGAGAATTTAGGCTGATAAATCAACGAAATTGGGTCTACGGAACTATAGTGAAGGTCATCTCAGATAGAGTATTTTTAGTAAAAGTTAGGAATTTAGCGACACAACATGGATTTGTGCGAGGTACACTACAAATCTCATTCTCTTTACTACAGATTATGTGGTTGATGGAATGGAGCGGGATAGCCAAGTGGACGCCTCTTATACTGATTATAGTAAGGCATTCGATAAGGTGAACCACTCGATTCTGTTAACAAAGCTGGAAAATTTGGGCATATGTTGGGACTTATTCAGATGGTTCTCTTCGTATATTATTAATAGAAGACAGGCAGTTGTTGTCGGTGGACACAGATTAGAATGGATGGGTGTCCCTTCTGGAGTGCCACAAGGCTCTATTTTGGGCCCCACTTTATTCAATATCTATATAAACGACATCAACACATGTTTTAATTTTTGTAAATTTATTTTGTATGCAGATGCTATGAAGGTTTACTCGCGCGTTCGATCGATCGATGATTGTATACGATTTCAGCGTGACCTTGACCAATTGACTGCCTACTGCAAAGTAAACTGTTTATATTTGAATGTATCTAAGTGTGTTTTGATCAGATTCACAAGAGGTAAAAATCCCATCGAGTTTCATTACAATCTTGGCGAATCAGAGTTGAAAAAGGTTGATGAAGTCAAAGATTTGGGAATTGTAATTGATGATAGAATGACATTTCGTAGCTGTTACGAAAAAAAATGTGTCCAAGGCATCACGACTAAACCTCTCAGAAGCCCCGAGGTTGTTAAGATTTTTTTATATAAGTCTTCCTTAAGAAGTATTCTTGAGTAATGTTCATCTGTGTGGCGTCCCAGCTTTGGGATACAACAAGACAGAATTGACAAAAATCCAACACAGGACTTTGAGGATGCTAAACTATTTCAGTTTTAAAAAAAATGATATCTATAAGGATGCTGAACGGTGTCATAGCCTGCAGTCTCTATCCGTTAGACGTAGAATAGCTGACCAGGTATTATTAATGTGAAGTTCACTACATAGTGGACAGTGGTAATCGTATTAGCTCGGAGGTTGAGCCTAAACGCTGTGCCGATATTTTAAATAATTTCTTTACTTCTGTAGGAGAAAGTTTAGCTTTAAACATAATAGGTGAGGATTTCCAATCTCTTGCGGATAATCGGGAAGCTTATAACTCCGAAACATTTGTAGATTTTATCTTGCCTTTGGAACAGGAAATACGCGAAATAATAAAAAATCTGAAAACGGGTACATCTCCTGGACACGATGGCATAACCGCAAGTATTTTAAATGAATATATCGATTTCGTGCTGAAACCGCTGTCCCATGTAATTAATACCAGCTTAAAAGCTTGTAATTTTCCCCGTTTCCCCTAAAAAAAAGGCAATAATTGTACCAGTGTACAAGGGAGATGATCCTGAATTGATTACAAATTACCGTCCGATATCCTTGATATCAAATATTTCAAAAATCATTGAAAAAATTGTCAAAAAACAGATATTAAATTACCTAGAGAACTACAAACTACTCGGGTCGAATCAATTCGGATTTAGGAACCACGTGGGAACGAATGATGCCATAGCTAAGGTTACATCATTGATTATTTCTAATCTAGACAAGGGGAAAAAATGTTTGGGAATTTTTATAGATCTTAGAAAGGCGTTTGACAGTATCTCACACGTAAAATTGGTTGCACAAATTCGAGCAATGGGTGTAGGCGGTAAAATATTTTCATGGTTCATGAGCTACCTTGAAGATAGAGAGCAGCAAGTAAGACTTCGAGATGATAGAAGTGAGCCATTAACGAGCCAATACGGTGTGCCACAAGGTACGGTTATAGGACCACTATTATTTATAATTTACGTCAATAGCATGTTTACCTTGCCACTAAGAAGTGAAATTGTCGCATATGCCGATGACACCGTGTTGGCTGTGGATGGGGATACATTAGAAGATGCTGTCTCTCATGCTAATGCTGATATGACTGTTTTAAAAAAGTATCTTGACTCCCAGCTGTTGAGCTTAAATACCGAAAAAATTAAGCTAAACTAGATAAAATTATAATTTTGGTAACATAATTATCCACGAAAGGGGTTGCTCAAATGATAGCTGTGACAACTGTCATCTGAAATGTAAAAGATTGGAAAAAGTTCATAATACCAAATATTTGGGAATTATAATAGATGATGACATGAAAATCATAACTTTAATTGATAAAACAACAAAAAGATTGAGAAAATTGATTTATGTATTTTTGGCATTGAGAGGTGTTCTTAGTTTTAATGAATTGAGATCTGTTTATTTTGCCTTGGCTCAGTCAATTCTACAATATGGTATAGTGGGGTGGGGAGGAGTTTACTCGTCCACTCTTAGACCACTTGTTGTTCAGAAGTTAATTATTAAAATCATCCTGACCAAGCCCAGAGACTAACCAACAGAATTTATTTATAAGGAACTAAAAGTTCAACCACTTGAAACTATTTTTCATATAAACGCTATTTTGGCAATTTTCAAGAATTACAAAACGGAAACACTCAATAGCATCAGATATGATGGGGTGCTTACCATCCCGAGATGCAACTCAGCAGCTGCCCAACACCACTTTCGGTATTTGGGCATAAAGGAATTTAACAAACTACAAAAATAACAGAGAACTTAAATAAAAATATCAGAGACGAAAAAATTTAAAATGGAAGTGAAAAACATTTTGTGACATGGAATGCTTGAGCGGCTTAGTCTCTGGGTTTCCTTTTTGCTTTTGCTTATCCAGTGTGTTATAATGTGCTGAGACTAATCATGTTTTGTCTTCTGAGTGCAGTGTAGATAATGAGAGACACAAATTAATATTATTAACTGTTTTCTTTTGGAACATTGTATATGTTATTCCTCCTCTTGTTGTTTGCATTTGTTTTATTGGTAAATTATTTCTTTGAAATTTTCGGTGGATTCTCGACCATAGTTTACTCAAAAAAATTGAATTATAATATAATTAAAAAAAAAAATGTTGTTTAGTATCATTGAAGAACATTCTGGTAAAGATTGTAATAGTGTAAAAAATGTAATATGAGGCACTGTTTATAATAAACTAACTTATATGTATATAGTAGGGATGTTGCGGACATTCGCATACGCATCCGCAACAGCGGAGCATCCGCATCAATATACACATTCTCATCTGCATCCGCATTAATTAATGCGAATGTTGATGCGGATGCGGATGTACCGCTAGAGCAAGTCACGACACGAAATTAAGATATGTAATTGCGTTCTTATCTCAAAAGGTATGGCCTTGAAGTTTGAGAGAGAAAGAAGATGCATGCCACGTGCAAGTAAAAGGCATGGAGAGCGTTAACTACTGAGCTTTGTTATCAAGTGCCATATAAGAAAGTGTTAATTCTTGTCCATCCGCATCCGCAGATGTCAAAAAACCTGCATCCGCAACATCACTAGTATAAAGAAGATGTTTTCTAAAAAAATATTGTACTTCTATTTTGTTTACTGAATAGTTGATAAGAATACTTTATTATGTTATATGCATAGGGTAATGTTCGAAAATGATATGTATTACCTACTTAGAGTTATGTATCTATTCACCTTCACACAAATGCCTATGCATTTTTGAAGGGGGGAATATTATATTTAATAAAATAAAATAAAATTACATAAAATCGTCAATTCATCAATCGATTGGCAGGCTCTAAATCAACTGGTGAACTATCATGTGCCTAGAGTTACAGCCCGACATCTGCGGACGGTACATATTGCAAGATTTGAAACGATAAGCTGCGTATAGACAGAGATGTTCCGAGTACAGGCAAAAAATACTCGAGTACTAAGTACAAGTACTACGCACAAATGTACTCGAGTATGGAGTACAAGTACTCAGTGAGAAGTACTCGAGTACAAAGTACCGAGTACAAGTACCGAGTACATTAGTGATTAATGAAACGCAAAATCTTGTACAAACCCAAAGAGTTCTATATATTATAAACCTTTATTTGCCCTCCGCATGTTTCAACCATGGGGTCACCACATGAAAATATCACGCGCATCCTCTATGCACGTGATTCAGTCATGGGGCCAAAACATATTATTATAAGCATCGTACAAGGTATTGTATCATGGGTACCCGTAGAAAAACTTCTAAGGAGGGGCAAAATATTTTTCACACTTTTTTCACCACATTTGTGCCAACACTAGGTGCATGTTTTAAAATAAAAGTAACGTTATTTGACTATTTTCAATCAATCTACCTGATTACTAGACGCATTTTTTTTCACAAGACACATCAAAGGTGACCTCCATAAGTAGTTTGGTATTCCTTAAAAAAATATAGAACTAGAACTAACAAAACAAATATTTTGGGAGTATCAATTTATAAGATACTTCAGTTTTTACGTTAAAAACAATAGCAGAGTTGGTTTTCAGACTACACACCATAAAAATGACAATTCCATCAAAAACCTCCTTTTGAAAAAATAATGACTTATTTAGTTTTTGAAATAACCAATTCAATTATAATATATGGGTTTTAAAAAAATTACTTCACCAATACTCTAGAATTAAAAACGAGAACCATACATCCACACTTTACCATTACATATTATCACGAAATAAAAAATACATATGACCTACGCAGCGTAGTAGGTTTAACGTACTCGACTAAATCCAATGATGTACTTGAGGACATAAAATGTACTCGTGTACTTGTTAAGCACAAAAAACGCGTCGAATACAAGTACAAGTACAGATTTGAGAAATTACTCGTGGACTGAGTACCGAGTACACCAAAAGTACTCACAGTACAATCTACGAGTACTTGTACTTGTACATTTGTGCATAGTACTTGTACTTAGTACTCGAGTATTTTTTGCCTGTACTCGGAACAGCTCTGGATTGAATTGATTGCGGTAGATTTGTAGTGGGATGGGTGTTTAAATCCTTTGAGAGATTTTCTTACCTACTTTCCTTTTTCCTTCCTCCTATAAGCCACTAATAGTTTTCATTATTGGTTAATTTTAAGTAATATTATTTTTTAGATATACTTATTTCTTTCTCTTTGATATTGGAGTACAAATGTGCCATCTGTAAATGGGTTTATTTTATATCTATATCACGAACAACGCTATACGTCGGCGCATCCAGCGTGAGCCCATCACCTCTACCATTATGTGGAGGAGATGGACTTGGCTGGGACATGTGTTAAGGATGCCGAATGACAGTTAGCCGAGGAGAGCGCTGTTCTTCCTCCCATCAGGGTCCCGAAGACCCTCTCATACTGTGTTCCGCTCCTTTGAAGCAGAGCTGAGGAATCTGGACATGTTGTGGGAGGAGGTCATAAACGTTGCGCAAAATCGAGCGCAATGGAGAGCTCTTGTTGCCTCCCTCTGCCCCTAAGTGGGGCCTTAAGGAAGTATGGATTGGATATAAAAAAAAAATCTATATATATATTCATATAAAAATTTGTAAATAACCTGTAGATGAGCCAATAAAATAAAATAAAAAAAACAAAAAAATCTTCATTTTTCACCTTCATCATCATCTCAGTCTTCCTGCGTCCAATGTTAACATGGGCTTATTGTTTTGGCTGACATGTTTTTAAATATTTCGATACTTCAAATTCATATAAAAAGTTTTGATGCAATTGGGTAGTCAAAAAATTTAAATGTTTAGTGATCTACAAAACTCACAAACCAGTGAAGGTTATAAAAAAATATTAGTGATCAACAAGACAAATTAGGTATGTCAAGCATAAAAATGATAAAAAATGTTTAGTGATGAACATGATTTACGAGTCTTGTATGACAAAATATCTAAGCGCGCTCGAACGAATGAAATAAAACTGGGATTTTCCTAACCTCTGGTCACTTAATGGACAGTGGTGCGACGTTGCCAGATGAAGACGCTTGATAATGCGATTATTAAAAGTTAATATACGAACCAAGCGCCGATTCATGCGGTGGATAAAACTAAAATATACGGCCTGTATACTATATTAACGATCCTAACGGCAAATGGCTGAACTAAAAATATACGATCTATATTCGCAATCTTTCACACCGTGTATTATGCGGCGTCAAAAAAAAAGTTGTGTATCGTCTTAATAGGGGCTCCGAACCACCCAAAAAAAATTTAACATGGGGTTTCAATAGGGCGTCCATATACGGACGCTCTATTGCCTATGACGCCCTAAACATAGATATTTCGCAATGTATGGACGCCCTATAGTAAGCGAGATGTATATATATATATATATATATATATATATATATATATATATATGTTAATATAAAGCTTTTCGCGACGCGGAATATGTAAATTATTATTTCGGATACAGTCGCGTTGTGAGTTGTTCCCGATGTTGTTTGGAACATGATTAAAGGTGTTAGTTTGTTGGTTTGATGGTATATATTTCGGAGCCATCAGAGACTCCATCTTCAGCCTTTCGTCGTATTACAGAAGTAATAACGCCGAAAATTAATCTGCAGTCACAAGACAAGGATGTTATTCGTTGACTCGCTAAGCAGATTATGACGTATTTTGTCTCGTGGAACGCGCGCTATTACGAGATGTGTTTGTAGTAGGTATACTGTCTGTTAGGGTACTTGTGGATGGATTTGAGTCAGTGGCGGAACTTGTAGTTGAATTGGAGGTTGTGGTGTTTGATTGGAGATGTGTTTGTGGGGTGTGGGTGGTGGTTTTTGTATGTGTGCGGTGGGTGGGTGTGATTTGGTCTTAATTTTCGGCGTTATTACTTCTGTAATACGACGAAAGGCTGAAGATGGAGTCTCTGATGGCTCCGAAATATATACCATCAAACCAACAAACTAACACCTTTAATCATGTTCCAAACAACATCGGGAACAACTCACAACGCGACTGTATCCGAAATAATAATTTACATATATATATATGAACATTATTTTATATAAAAAAGTAAAGTATTATTTTAATTGAAAAAGTAAAAATAATCAACTTTAAATAAAGAATGGGATAGGAAAATAATACCATTATTGTATTTTAATAGAAATATTATTTTAGTAAAAATAAATGAAAATTTTCCATCTTAAAATGGGATAAGAAATCGAAATATTATAATGATAAAATGGTAACAATATAGTATTGCAATTCAACAAACATTATTTTCTATACCGTGTTTTGTTTTTCGATCGTCAAAACAAACTGTCCTGTGATCTTTCATTGACAGATATTTTTAAAACAAATAAAGTATCCTTAAATGAGCTCTAACTAACTTCTTATACTTGAAAATGTTAGAATTAATCATTAAAAAGTATTTTATCTACAAAAAACACAGTATTTACCAATCAATTGAGATGTTAGTTAGAAAACATTAGTAGACAGTTCTCCGGCTTTAATTCCACCAAACATTCCGAATACGTGGCGAATACACACGTATAATGATATTTCTTGATCCACCACGTATTGTATTGTTCATTTTAATGTCCAAACACAAAACTATTTTTGATCATGAAATACAAACAAGATTACGATATCTTATATACAAATGTCACTGTCAATTATAAACAAAATATAAAAAAAGTCCAAATAAGTAAAGTTTAAGTTCAAAACGAATAAATTATAATAAAAATATATTGTCCAAGCACACAAAACTATCATTTTTATCATGAAATAAGCATAAAACAATCCAAATGTCAAAACAGGCAGAAGAACACAGCGCCCGCTCCGAGATAAACTCTTCATGTGACGCCCCACACCCCGAAGCTCTTCTCTTACCTGTAATCTTCTATAAAATAAACCATAGACAATAAAAAATTAATACAATTTGTAGTTTTTCAGTTTTTAAAAAAAAAATACAATTTAAAACTTAATTATGCTACGTATTTGCACTAGAAATTAAAAATCTCCTTCGATTAGAAAAATAATTACATTTCTAGGTCTTGTAGTTAATGCATAAATCTTCTTGAAAAGTCACGGTAGAGACATTTTTAAAATATTTTTTTTCATTATAAATATTCAATATTTTTAAGATATTGAAAGTGTTTGCACTAGAAGAAAGATTGAAGAACATCGAAATATTTTTTTCAAGAAGCTATCTTTAACAACAACGATAAAAAATTGCATGAAAAAACACCAAAAAACAGCGATTACCCTACCCCAGACCCTTAAACAAATTAGTAGGGAAGGACCACATACCTCAGTAAAAAAAAAACAAATCCACCAAAAATTATATACACATAATGTAACATAAATTCCAGGCTAATGTCAAAATCCACGTGGCTGTTAATGGTCTATTATATATTATTATTATACCCAGTGGCGGATTATCCTTTAGGTGGACTAGGCGGCCGCCTAGGGGCGCCAGTGTCGAAGGCGCGCCGCGCAACCCGTGCTTGTTGCGTGTGAAGCAAATAGCATTAGATTGAAACTGAAGCTATTAGAAACGGCTTTTATGACCGAGTTTTGGGGTTTCATTTTGTGCGTTTCGACTGGTAAAACCAACTGCAGCAGCGGTGAGCGGAGCTTTTCTTGTATAAAGAGAGTGAAAAACTACCTTCGTTAAACGATGTCAGATAACCGATTTAATTCGCTTGGAATGCTTGAATCAAAGTTAGTGGTTTCTTTGGTTTATGATGATATCATTAACAGTTTTGCAAGACAGAAACGTAGACGGCGAGATTTTTAAAATGTGTACATAATAAATACTAACCTCCTTGAAACGTTTTTTATTTATACAAAAATTTGAGTTTTGTTTCAAATTTCATTGTTGCAAAATCGCCCAGATACATATTAGTAACCTTAGAGCAAGAGAATAATATATTCTATAGTATTCTCTTGCTCTAAGTTAGTAACCTACTCCTCAACTATAATTGTGCTCAGAGGGGCGTCAAACGCTCTTTGCCTAGAGCGCTGTTGACAGTTAATCCGCCACTGATTATACCTAAAATGAAATTTTTAATTATTTATTGCATTTTGAGACAATCTTACTCAGACGGGCAAAAAGCCCCAGAATATCAATTTCCTACTGCTTATCTTTAAGTTTTCCTTCCTACTTTAAGTAATATTAAATTATTATATTTTTCTGCTATATAAATATGTGTCTAATGTTAATCAATAACTAATTCATTTGTGTGTTAAATATTTCGATTCTCGGACTTTAGCGAATTCAAAGCAAAATTTTTATTGATTAAAAATGTGATTGTGAAATTTGGAGAAATTTCTGACTGATTACCGATATCTATGTATTATCTATGAATCTGACAATAGTTGCATAGAATAAGTACTGATTAGTTGTTGATTTTGACCTGACGGATGGATATTTTTATGTCATTTTTATTGACAATTTAAACATCGTATAATATTGAGCCGATATTTTATTTTATTCTTGTATTATTATAGTGTGAAAATTTTGATTATCTTTTTTTTAAATTTGAAGCAATGATCCCGAAGCGTCCCTCTGGCAGAAAGCGTTGGAATATTCACGGTTTGATTTAACTTCTGTCATCTGAATAAGATTTGTATCACTTGATTTTACAAGCGTTTATATTTTGCTTAATATTCTGTAAATTATTTACAGATGGACCAAGAGGATCGCTTAATCGGCTCAGGAATCAGTTGGCTGAAGATGGCTGTGTGGAATCTCAAGTACAGTTAGCAAAACAGCTTTTAGAAGAAAGATGTGGTAATGTCAATCAAAACTTTAAAATATGAATTAAATATGAATATCTCACGTAGGCTACTCCTAAGAGTATTTAAAAAATATAAAGTTAGGTATATGCATTAAATTTAAAAAAAACAACAAAATAATGATTTTAATAAATTATGAATGATAATAACATAATACACTTAGGTATAAATTTAAAATCATTGAGGTGAAGTTCATGAAATATTTGTAGACAGATCGCAGTAAATGTAACATAATTATAAATATATGCATTACCGGCTAAGTGTTAAAATTATGATTAAAAAAAACTATTTTTAAAAGAAATTGAGTGAATGTCATAATATCAACCTTCTGCACTTCATACAAACCACTGCTGTTACTTGTATGTATATCATAGTGATAAACCTTTTAACAATGTATAGGTTATATATTATTATTATATAATTCAAATATAAATATTATTTTTTCAAGTCCTAGAAGCAGACCGCTTGTCAAATTTTGAACAGGCAATGGAATGGCTGATATGTGCTACTGAACAAGGCCATAAGGAAGGAAGATCAATGCTAGGACGGTAAGACATTGATCATTTTTTACAAATAATGTAACATTAGAGATTTATTTTTCAACATAAATATATGCATTTATTCTAGATGCCTCCAGAGTGGCATCCTGTCCTCACAAACTGCAGTGGTGGTGAGGGCTCGTTCTTGCTTGGCTGCCAGTCAGCAAGAAACTGTTGCAAGAAAAGCTGCTCGGGAACTCTTTGCCAGGTATTTCAACATTTTTATTCTATTTGTTAGTATCTTCATCACCAAACAGCAGGGTAATTCATGAAAAAGTTTAAGTTTGGAACTAGTCAATTACTTACAACATAATGAATGTACACTGAATTTTTATTTGGCTTTAGGATGCTTTTTGACTTTTTTTCTGGAACGTCTCTCAAATTTTTTCTAATCCATAAATTGTGGAGAAATCTTGCTTAAATGTAAACGAGGTCACATTTGCGACGTTTTTTTTTTTAATTTAAACCAATGGAATGCAACATGTATCATTTTGAGATGTGTCATTGTTTTTGATTTTTGACATAAAATTTCTTCATATTGTATTTTTTTTATGTATCTTCTCTTCTTCTTCTTCTTCGTGAGCCTGTCTCCGTCCATTGCTGAACATAGGCCTCCCCTCTCTCCTTCCAATCATTCCTGTCCTGAACCTCTCTCATCCATGTGTGGCCTGCAATCTTTGTGATGTCGTCCGCCCATCTGGCCTGGGGTCTGCCGACATTTCTTCTGCCTTGTCTAGGCTGCCACTCCACTACTCTTTTGGTCTATCTGTCGTCCTGGCATCTGGCCACATGGCCCGTCCATCCCCACTTCAGGGTGGTAACTCTCTCCACTACATCAACAACCTTGGTCTTCTCTCGTATCCTTGTGTTTGTTCTCCTGTCTCTTAAAGAAATACCCAACATCTTCCTCTCCATGGCTCTTTGTGTTACTGCCAGTTTATGTATTATCCTTTTGGTCAGTACAGTTGTTTCCGCCGCCCAGGCGAGACCACGTCTTCTTTCTATCTCTGCCTCTCGATTTTCCCTGCCTAACTTTATCTTGTGGCCTAGGTACACATAACTATCAGCCTTTTCAATAAGTTTGTCATCCACTTTGATATCGTGTTGTCGGGCTGAGTTGCTCATGTATTTGGTTTTGGCTTTATTCATTTTTAGACCATTCTTTTGTGCCGCTTTATCCAGCTCGTTGAGCATGTCGTCCAATTCTGTTTCATCATTGGCAAATATTACGATATTGTCAGCAAACCTCAAATTACTGAGCATCTCTCCATTTATGTTAATACCCTTGGTGGTCCAATCAAGCAGGGCCCCCACATGCCCGGTGCTACCGATGCTACGGCAACGGGGCCCGTGGGCAAGGGGGCCCGTAAGAACGGGGGAATAAATTAAAAAGTAGAACATTTTTAATAAATCATAGAAATAAAACCAAAATAAAATCACTAGGACTAAATTTATGTGTATCAATGCTTATAATTTAGAACATGGTGATTAATTGTGAGGCGGTACGAAGTGTGTGCATGGTCAGTTCATTAATAAATAAATATAACCATGGTTCGTAATGTATGGTTAGGTATTAATCCATGGTTTATAATGTAACCACCAATTTCCTACGACAGTTATTATTTTATATGTGTGAATAATCAAGCAAACAAAAATATTTAAGATTTTATTTGTTCAACTATGTTTTTACCAGTATTTAAAATAAATTTACGATGTGTTTTAAATATGTGTTTGATTTGATGAAAAATAATTGTAATAAAAGTTGAAAAATGTATATTGTAAAAAAGGGTCGAAAATTCTTTTTTTGGTAGTGAGAGGGGGGCCCATCATGACTTAGCAACGGGGCCCAGGAAATAATGTGGGGGGCCTGCAATCAAGACGTCTTCGAGAACCAGTGTGAATAGTTTAGGGGATATAGCGTCACCCTGTCGTACACCTCTTTTTAGCTTGAATTTATCGGATTGTTCTTGGAGCTGGATATAGGATGTTGCGTTGCTGTAGATGTTTTTAATAAGTTGAGAGTATCTAGAATCTACTCGGCAGTTTTCAAGTCCATTCATCACTGCCCACGTCTCCACTGTATCGAAGGCCTTTTCGAAGTCAGTAAACTCTAGGGCTAGAGGCATGTTGTATTCATTGTGCCTCTTTATGATACCTTTAAGAGTCTGTAGGTGATCATTCATACTATACCCCTTCCTAAAACCCGCTTGCTCTGTTGGTTATTCATCCATTTTATTTGTGAGCCTGTTGTTTATTATTCTTGTAAACAATTTGTTCAGGTGGGGAAGCAGACTAATCGTTCTATAGTTTTCCAACTTTTTCTGGTCACCTTTTTGAATAGAAGTTTTTATGTATGTATGTGTTAAATTGGCATTTTTCGCCATATATTTTAAAAATAAATAACTCGAAAAATTTAATTGTTATAGAAACGTGAAATGCTGAAAAATGTGATATCAATCTTAATAATGATTGGAATTTGTCTCAATCACCTAAAAATGATTTCTTTTCAGTGACCTAAAAGAACATAAGACACCTAAAAGAAGAAGTTTAATTCAAACTAAACTTTTTCGTGAATATCCATGCAGATGTTTAAAGAATGAAGTTGGATTATAAGGGGTGTCCTATTGCGAAATTTGAATTACACCACCATTCTTGCAGTAAAGTGTTGGCGACTTTTTTAACATCTCAAAAATTTTGTACAAAATATGGTCAAAATAGTGATCTAACTTTGTCCTCCTTACATGTTACGACCATCAATTTTCTAAAAAGTTTCCTAGATTGTGTAATTACACAATCGTAAACGTATTTACACAATTCCTAGTAAACTATGGTTTTCTTTTTTATGGGTTTATTAATATTTACCTGTATTGTACAAAATACACAATTAAATATAAAAAACATGGTTACATATAATTATCACTAAGTCCTTATCATCATCATCATTGGCACTACAGCCCATCGTGAGCCTCGGCCTCCTCCAGAATGCTCTGCCATTCTCCCCTGTCCATGTCCGGCCTCCTCCAGTTAGTCACCCCCATCGCCCGGAGATCCTCCTCCACGCCATCCATCCTTATCAGTCCCTCCCAAAAATGAGTTAATACTCCTGCTTCGGGAGGGAGAGTCAGATTATTCGAAATCAGATGTCTCTACTGAAGAGCTCGCAATAAGCGCGCATTGAGAAGAAAATTCAATGCTCAATCCATGAAATTTGGCCACATGAATATGACAAAGTTTTACAGCAAATGATCACAAAACACTGTGAGCTTATAGAAATGCTTTTAATTATATTTATTCCGTAGCAGATTTTTATACACACATTTAGCAATTATTATGCCATTTTTATAGATCAAAGAATATTTATATTACAACATTTTTTAACATTTGAATATTTCTTGAATTCAGTCTTTCAAATGGAGAAGAATACATCACACCTGCGCAGTTGGAGAAAAGAATGAGAGAAATTTGGAACCTACAAAGCTGGGAAGATGAAAGCAGTTCTTCATCCAGTGACAATAATACTAATGAAGAAAACAGATCTGATGATGAGATACAAGATAATGATTTTGATGACAATGCTCTTCAGCCTATAATGAATGATTTCCACAATGAGAATTTACCCAATGGCTTTATATCTGGAGATCAGTTACAAAATGGTTAGTTTAGCATTCTTTCAACACTCCTTAAATTAACTTTTTATACTCACACACACAAACTAGGTATGTGTAATCTCTAGATTTTTCCAATAAATTTAAACTTGTATGTTAATTTCTTGTCTAAATTTACTGTGTAAAATAATGATTATATTAATAGTTCAAGCTTCTCTAAGTCACTTCAGTTTTTTTGTTCTTCTATTTTCAGAAATACAACCACCGTCGCAAAATGTTCAAAATATTACAGAAGACCATCTCATATCGGCCGCAGTTAACTATTGCAATGGTCAGCTTCCCATTGTCAGTCGAGCCATGACTCTGACTGACCCCAACATCACAGCCCTCGACCAAATCCCTTACATGCACAGAGCATTTCTTCATCCTATTTTATTCTTCCAAATAATTTACGTGAAACTCCTCTCATATTTTTCTAATTGTTCCTATCGCCTAACTAATGTGCAAATTATATTTTTGTTTTTCATTCACTCCATCTGCGGAACTGAGAATATATTTTTATTTTTCCCATTGATATTCTATTATCTTAGTTTTGTTTTGATGATTATAAACACATTTAAAATGCTACACACTAAGAGAGAGTTTATAGACTTTCGGAAGTGGTCGGGCTTGTTCCTCAAATACAGTGAAGGTAATTTAGATTCAGACGAATCCGAACAACAGTTTGTGAAAAAAAATGTAAGACCTTATATTTACTTTTTCCTGTCGCTCTTAGTCCATCTCAGTTTCTACCCAATTGTTTCTGCTCATTGGATACCACTTTCGGAGTTCACCGTTGTAGCATTTTGTTTAACATTTTTTACATTGTTCACTTTTTCCACAAATAACTCCTACAGTCGATTTCCCGACTGGCTGGCGTTTCTTTCTTTTGGAATTAATGTCTTAGCTAAATACCCTTACGAGAAAGACACTGTGGTCAGTCAAGGATGGAGATTTTTAGATTTACACATACAAAATTTTCCGTCCTATGTTGTTGGAAGTAGTGTTGAGTTTTGCTGTAATTCAAGAGTACTGTTTTATTTAATGATACCTGGAATATTACTGCAAATGGCTCGACGAGAGAGATGGCAGGGCAGTTACAAATATGCTATTCCACACTGTGTGGTTTTAAGTTGGCTGCAAATATTCATCATCAGTTCCCAAGGAGCAACTATGTATGGCCTGATGCGAGCCACTCTGGCCTTAGTGGGAATGTTCCTGTTCCTCCCTATAATGGGTGTCACCACTATATTCTTGCCAGTTCTTGCAGTCGTGAGGTTAATTACTGTGTCTGATGTTGTCTACACTGTAAGTCTAGTATCTGGCGTACTCTTTGTTCTGCTCATTACCTGTATATTGGCCAAAAGCAACCTGATGAAAAAATATGTTACACCTTTCCAGGTAAAAAAAGATATTCTAAGATCTTTGAATTTGAAATACAAAAAAATTGACTCTTGTTGATTCATTCTTATATGTTTCAGTTATTTGCGGCATTGATTACATTTTACATATTATTTGCACCACAAATTAAGCAAGTGCATGAAAATTTTATAAATAACAGAAATATCCTCAGTATGTTGAACGAAGAAAAGTCTGAAGACCCTGATCAGTATTACGGTAAATTCACCAAGGAAATGTTCAATATTGAAGGAAGCGAAGAGGAGAGATTTCATTTGTTCTGGGACGAATATTACAGGTACTGCCATTCTTTCTCTTGGGAAAAGACGAATGCGGCAGACACTCAGTTGAAATGTATGTTACTGGATGGTGTCAAGGTCAACTGGAATGCTTATGTTGTCAACGTTAGGATTACCCAAATCCATAATTCATGGAATAAAATCATAGAAAAGGTGCCCTCCTTCTTTGGAGATATGCTCAAATGCTTTTTCGGAGAGAAGAACACTTTTGATTGTGATAACGAGGGGCCGGAAAACCAAAAAGAATGCAGATTTTTAGAAAACATTGTTAAAAAGGAAGGCAAAGATTGTCATCTCAATAATTATGATAAGTATGACTTTTTTATATTTTATATCTATCCAATTTACAAAAATACGTAATGATTTATTCACTAAACGATTTCGATATTTTCAGGTACGAGCATGAAATCATTGTGAAAATGGAATCGGGCATTTTGTTGAAAAAAGGAGTTGAGATCACTTTGCGAGCGCCGCATCATTTTACCAATTTCAGCAGAAAAATAAGGCAGAACGATAAGATTGGATTCAAAGGTATTTTGGATATGAGAAATTTTCCATCTGAGAAGTGTGACGGATATGTCACTCCAATAATCAATGTTTACGAGTTGAGCTGCGTTGGATGTCAAGACTATACTTTAAAGGATACGAAATTGCCAACAGAGAGCCAGGGAAAACTTGTTTTGTCTACGCTTTACAAAAGTCTGATCAACGATGTTTACATCTCATTAAAGTATATCTTAAACTTTGTCCTTAATCCCATTGTCGTATTTAAGTAAGTTGTCATGATTTCTTTTATGGAGCGCTCCCGATGTTGTGTGCAAACTAGCTCATTAGTTGTAATGATTTATGTTTAAATTTTTTTTTATAAGTGTGAATTTTTTCTACCTGATTTATTTTGTAAGAAATTTAACTGTCTGGATTAATAATTAATTTCTAAGTTATTAAAAACTTACAGCTTTCACTAATTCAATGATATATTTTTCTCGAATTAATTAACAATTTTAAATTGTCTTAAGTTATTTTGTTTTAATTCAATGCCCAGTGATTTTTCTGTTGAATTCAAATTCTCAATTTAAGTAAAATTCTTTTGTCGTCTTAGTTTATTTACCTACCAGTTGGAATGTGTTGAATAGTCTTTCATATCTTAACAAAATAATCTATTTTCTATATAAAATCATTCCATGAAACTGTGATTGAGTGGATTCAGATTGAATGATTTTGTTTCTTTATTGAAAATATAATTTTTCTTTTGATCTCCTTTGATTTGGGTTAATGCAGTTTATTTCATAATTACAATAGCTGCAATATAAGTAGATAATTAATATTATAAAGCTTCCTACTTGAACAACCCCAACTACTATATTATTACCTATTTACCTCATACTGTGTTATTCATTATTTTATTTTGAAGAGTGTTGAATTGATGTTCTATATAAATCACTAATATATGTACCTATTTTTTAAAACTTAATTATATTTTAATGTTGAAGCGAATTTGACTCTTATTTTCATTTACTCAGGCCTCAAAAGTTCTCCTTCTATTTTTTATACTACAATACCTACATAATATATTCCTTTATCAATACTGATTTATTTGATCAAATTTGTCAACTTTAAGAAAACCACAAATGCACAACAAAATAAATCTATTTACACTTTTCTATGCAAGGCGTCAGTATGGCTGGTGAAACTTATGCCCGAGGCGATTTTTTCTAGCCAACTCATCTTTGGTAGGTTAATTAGCCAATCTGACACGCCAACTCTGTGTAGAAATTTCAACTTGTCGCGTTTTCATTGGTGGCCATGTTAACGATCAATAAAATATATTTTCAGTTCTGGCCCTATGTTCGTTTGGTGTAAACGCACCCTAAGAAAGATGTAAAAAGAGTTTTTAATTCACCACAACCTCTTCAGATCTTATACCCCAATTGTAGCAGTTTTTGTTGTATCCTGTCACACTCCCAGACAGCGCTTTCTATGTGCAGTTGGGTAGAAGATGTGTCAACCCTGAAGCCACAGAATGCCTCCTGCAGTACTGATTATTCCAGCTTTCCTGAGGAGCCCTACCTGACTGTATGGTATTCTCAATGGAGAGAAAGATGATAAAAATAGATTACAAAGAAGTCACAGAGAAGTAAAAACAACATCAATAGCTTAAAAGGTTTATTAAATAAATACATAGTAATTCATTATTTGAACACAAAATTTAATATAAAAATCATAAGAAACAAAAAAAACATTCATTTAATTTAATGATATATATTATTATAATAATATGTATTATGGATTTACATAATAATGTGTATGAGATATTGCTGTACCATACTAACTATAATATATTAATATGAAGAGGACAACATTGAACAGTATCGCTATGGGGACTACATAATTCACTCTATGTATTTAGTAGGTAGGTATATTATCGCTACACAGCATTGTCTTATTATTCAGAATATTATTAATGATCAAAATGACTTTTAGAAGACGATCAGGAGGAATTACGACCTAAGTATTATTAAAATTACTGATGAAAATGTGAATGTTACCACTATCATTTCTTTAAATTATTAACCATGACTACTATTCAAAACAATACCACATCTACAACTTACGGACCACAACGACTATGGAGCATGATATTTACATTTTTTTTCATTTATATAATAAAAACTGGATCATGAAATATAGACACAACATAAAATGTAACCAGAAACATTTTTTCTACGTTGTATATTGTTGTTATTACTGAAATATATTATAAGATCATATAAAAATCATAAACTTATTGTTAACGCTAAAAAAACTTATCAGAAAAGTCTTTTTAATTAAATGCGTATGAGGTCCCAAAGAATGAGTTACATTAAATCAGTATTTCCCAACCTTGAATAGGTGCTAGGGCGTTAGGCATTTAGAAAAATCAGGTAGAGTATTATATACGTCAAAAATAAATTTGTGGCAATTTTACCTATTCTTACGCACATTTTATAGCAACATTAAAATAAATAAAAATATTTAAAAAATTGACTTATTATGTTTTAAGTCCTTTGGTTCTCTGTGATGAAAAACGTTCAAAGCAAATTCACAAAAATTTTAGAGGACAATGCAGTGAGTTTTATTCTAGGAACAGAACAAACTGTCCACTGCAGCCATAAATGTCAACGAAGTCTAATCCCTTTAGTGAAGGAGTGCGGTTATCTCAAGCATCGAGTGTCGATGATTCATTAGTCTAGCGAAACCCAACGAATCATTCTAACAAAGATTATTTATACACAATGAAAGTTCCGAAAACAATAGACAATAGCAGGCGGGCTGATAATATTTTTTTACCCTTATGTTCATTGTCCTAAAATATTTGAATAGATATTTTTATTCCGTGAAGTAGGAGAGTTCAATGAAAAGATGAAAGTGACACAGACGAGTCGGAGGAAGAAGTTTAAAAATATTTATTTTTAACGTTTTTTTTTTAATTTTATTTGGGCCTTCCACCCGAAATGGAGTGATTTAACATATGTTTATATTATAAGTGTCTTTGTTTGGTTTAAATAATAATGTGTGTATAATAATTAATGTAATGCAATGCTTAAAGCAAATATAATTATAAAAAATAAAAATACATTTTTGTTTATTTTTAATTATTTGTAAATTATTTACTCTGTTCTTGGAAATAAAATTCTATGAATATATATTATAATGTTGACATCACTATGTCTCTCCGAAAGAAGAATGAAAGAGATAAAAATGATTTATGGCTGCAGTGGACAGTTTGTATCAATAACTACTTTAGTACATATGAAAATTGTAATTTTTTACATGACTTTCCCTAAACACTATATACCTCATAGCTCAAAGAAGTGTTGATATTTATATATAAATTGGAATAAAAATATTAGAATATATTACACATCTTCAGAGGCATTTTTTGATTAATAATATGTGATTAATAATTTTATTTTTCATTCTAAAAATAACCAAAAAATATAGATACATATTTAGTATTTTTATAAATAAGAAATATTTTGTATGATTGAAAAAAATAATAATGGTAGCAAATAATTGTAATAATTTAATATTATATTGCAAATAAGCAAGATTTAAATTGTTTAATGGATGTAATATGTCGTACTAGCAATGACTATATAAAAGATTGGAAAGTTGATAATTGAATATTTTTTTAGGATAAATGGAAGATTAAATGCTGTAAGAATATACCATAATTATCTAAATTATGTGTCTATGCTTATGTCGCTGATTATTATTTTCTATTAGGCTAAAAATGTCCAGCATTGTGCACTACATTACATTACGCTATTCAGTAAAAAAAATCTTAAACTTATAAACAAATTACTGAAAAAAATGATGTTCATTGTACTAAACAAAAATGCATATTTATAATATTAACATCACTTAATGCAATGATCAAGAGGCAAACTATATAAATATTGACATAATGTAACAACACAGTTGAAAGTTTGAAAAGCACCCAACGACTTATTGGATAAAAGAGATTTGGAAAATTGTGCCATTACATTAGACTATTGAAGATTACATCATATATGATAAGTTTTACTATATAATAATATAATGAGTATATAATTCAATATTGCGTTAAAATTATAAGTTGAAAATCTATTTTTCTATTGAAACTAAATACACTAGAAATATGAATATAATATTACATGACATCACATACAGAAAGATCACTTATGAGCACTAGTTTGAGCATTTCAAGAATTGTGAAGTGTGTACGAGTTGGTTGTTGATACAAAGTACGGTACTAGACCAGAATAATTATTATTATTGCTATTGACTATATACTATATGTAGGTATATTAATCTAATGCATAGATGAAATTTGGGTGGAATAAATTTCAATGTTGCGACACAAAAAAAAACAATGCAAACTGAAAAAAAAATAACAATATTTTTCAAAATAATGAATCCTTTTTTACACACAAATTAAAATAAATTTAGTAAAAATACTAAAAACATACACTCCATTTTACTATAGTTTGAGTGGTTCTTAAATGAGAAAACTAAAAAACGAATTAGATTAAAAAAAAAACTATGCACAAGAATCAGTAGTAAATAGTTTGCGCAGGTGACCAAGTTATATATTTAAATCAAACAGAGGGATTTTTTTTTAATATCTGACAACCCTCATTAGGTGTTAAGAAACGCCAATCTTTGGATTGTCAATGATCACATGAATAGTCAATAAGCGGGCACCATTTTGCAGAACTACGTTATTCATATAATCACCTACAGATATACATAACAACTATTGAAATCACTAAGAAAATGGCAGGTATTCAACTGTTGTTCATCATACATGGTCAAAAACCTTATATAAATACAAAAAGTAACAAAAACCATTGTGGAAAACTGAAATTATCATCTTCTCCTGTTCAATTCTACCTATTAATCATATCGCTAAAGCTAACTTATAAATTCTATACAATACTAATGATAATAAAATCTGAAATGATAAATTAATCAATATTCAACTAATGAAAATAACAGTTGGCAACAATATTCCTTGCGAGAAGTTGATTTACATTAATTAATAATATAAATTCAACAGTTATACACTCAATACATTACCAAATATGTATATAGTAATACTAGGAGGTGTAAATTTCACAAATTGATTAGTTCCAATATCAACATAAAATAACATAAGTCGAGTTTACAAGAACTTGCAATTTTTTTTTACTCTCTTATCCTTTCAAAACGAGTCAACTTCGAGACCCTTAATAATTAGAGAAATCTATAATTCTATATAATAAAATAAACTTAAAAGACAAAATATTACATTAATTTATAATATTTTTTTATGAATTTATCCTCACTATCCGTTAAAATGTAACATTAATAAGAGTGTTGCTTCAAATGTCAACATTTTTACAAATTTTGATAATTAAGATAAAATGATATCAGATGTATTTATGCATATAATATATAAAAGTATTTTAGCTCTTAATATCAGATTTATAAAAAAATGTGCCAATTCGGATTTTCAGTTCATTGGACGCAACAAGTGCGCAATATTACTTATACATATTTTATTATATGAATATCTTAAATAATTATCATCTTTATAGGTAGGTGTTTCTGCAAATAACTTACTGTAAACACATAAATCAAGTTTATGTTTAAAATGATGACTTGATTTTTTAAACAAAAAAAATTTAGTTCCATCATCTGTGGATGGGTACAGATTGACTTACACTAATGTAGCAGTTTACATTTCCACGTATTATTTTGGACGTTAAGACTAGAAAATACTGATAATTTGTAACAGATGGCAGTAATTAAACAATTACAAGCCGAGGATATGACGAAACTAACACATTACAGTATGTTGTAAAAAAATTCAAGTTTTCCAAATGACTTGACGCAAACCACTGTTGCGCTTACACGAGCCTATCACAAGAATAAATAATTCAACAAGTGACCAGTAACAATTAGACTAAATCACCGCAAAATAAGAACAAGTTACAAAAAAAAAAACATACACCACGCCTAATATTACAATTCATCCACTTTCGGGGATGTGCGTAAAATTCGATTCCAAAGATAGAGCTTAAACGCTTATAAATTATATAGGTATAAATAAAATATATTCATAAATTCAAATTTCTACAATACATCCAAACGGGTGTATCATTTTTTGGCCTTTTTCATGGGAAACGTGCTGAATGATAGGGCATATTTGTCTCGTAATATCTATCAGGTTTATACAACTTCTTGAGTCAAAATGGGGCGATGTCATTCATACTGGAAAACTGTGTGAGATTTCTATCAGCTGGGCGGATCCGACCCTTGAGTGTCCCCTTGATTGTGCTCTGAAGTGTTGCAAGTTAAGAGTGACTGGTTAAATGGAATTTGGCGCATACGCGCAGATATTTTTTTCTGAAACAGATAAATAGAAAACATATAGTCAATAGTTAAATACCAAAGGATTAGAATTTTTTTTATATAAAATTATCCTTCAGGATTAATAGATATTCCTGTGATACAAATCTTTAGACAGATAATCTTTCAAAGATGAAAAATAGCTGGGAAAAATTAAATGTAAAGAAATTTAAAATAGAAATATAGACTTGTATGTCCCAAATCTAATAGACTTATATGTCGAGATTACTTTCCAATACCTAAGAGTTGAGGTTACTTTTGCCAGAAATATTAAGTTTAAATCGTAGGCAAAGAGAAAAATAAATTGTCTACAAGCATCCATTCTTTCGCTTCTTCAAGCATTTTTTCGCTTCTTCAACTCACAAACCATTTCTCATCAAAACTCTTCTATTTCTCTTGCTTCTGATCTGGCGGTCCTTGCGGAAGGAATTGATGTGTTCAATCCATGTCATTCTCAGTTGACCACACCTTCTTGCACCTTTTCTTTCAGCCTTATAAATTCTCTCTGTTATGCTATTCGCATACATTCTTTCAACTTGCTCAAACTATATAAACTTATTAACTTTCACCTTTGTAGCGACCCTAACTTCCTCAAGGAAAAAAATATTAAGCTCAAAAGCTATATTTTATTTACCTTCCTCTTGAATGGAAAACATCCAGTGTCTTCTGCGGGTGGTTCAGGAAGAACGACAAGATCGGGCGTTGCAGACTCATTGTCCCCCCATCTATTCAGCTCTGCAAAACATTCTGTCTCTATCATTTCATTTTGCCACGGTATAGACACAGAGCCCGTGTTAAACCTCGAGTAAAAACTATCATCGGTTGCATCTAAATTTACTCCTTTAACGGTTGAAAATTGTTCAATATCCAAGACATCTTTGGCATATACAGCGTGAGGCTAAAAAAGAAATGGAAATAATTTAGAAATAGAACAATTGGTTTATGAAACTAATAATTTAAAAATAGAATGATTGGTTTATGGAAATAATTTAGAAATGGAATAATTTATATATGAAACTAATAATTTACAAATAGAACAATAATTGGTTTATGGAAGGAAATTAAAATACCAGTCTGACTTACATCTGGAATAAAAGGCGCCTCTACCATCCCAGCTTCTAACCGCCTCCAATTCACAGACCTAAGAACGACACAAATTTGAAATGTAGACTATGAGTAGCATATTTCTACCTATATGAAAACCAGAAGTACAAAAGAGAAATGTCGGTCTTCAGTAAATGGTTGATACGAGGATAACTTTCAGTTTATTAGAACTAAGTCTTTAGTCTTTCAAATAACCTGAAAGTTTTGTCTGTTGAATACCACGAACAAAACAAGGGGCTCACTAAATATTGCTTGGTTTAGATTTTATAAAAAATCTAACAGTTAGTTAATCAATATTAAATAATTCCTATCACATCTCTCATCAATATACAGTAAAAACTCGATATAAGAGACTAATTGGGCGGAAGGCATGTCTAGTTAAGTGTCTAGTGTGCTAAGTGGCATGTCTAGTAGAAAAAGGTTGAAAATAAATATTGTTTGTCGTAGAAAAATGTAAAATGTATTTACTGCGTTACTCTAAATGTGTCCATTCACTTCGAGTGGGTAAACAAGTTAAACTGCTGTATGCATGAATCCCAGGCCAACACCTGTGTGTTGCTATTACACATTTGATTTCATATCAGGCAACAAGAGCTCTCCATTGCGCTCGATCTTGCGCAATGTTTATGACCTCCTCCCACACCATGTCCATGTCCCTCAGCTCTGCTTCGAAGGAGCGGAACACAGTGTGAGAGGGTCTTCCTCGTCTTCGGGACCCTGATGGGAGGAAGAACAGCGCTCTCCTCGGCCAACTGTCATTCGGCATCCTTAACACATGTCCCAGCCATTTCCATCTCCTCCCCACAATGGTAGAGGTGATGGGCTCACGCTGGGTGCGCCGGCGTATAGCGTCGTTCGTGATGCGGTGGTACCATCTTACACCCAGAATTCTCCTTAGGCACTTAATTTCAAAAGCTGAGACTTTTTGTGCCTGGGCTTTGGTCAGGTGCCAGGACTCACACCCATAGAGGAGAATGGGCAACACACACGCATCAAACAGTTTACATTTCGTCTCGACACTAAACGCCGACGCTTTCCAAATCTTGGTCATGTTGTTAAAGGCGCCACTTGCCATACCGATACGTATCGGGAGCTCAGCCCCGAGGTCACCAGAGGTGGTAATGGTTGCTCCCAGGTATTTAAATTTATCCACCCGGGAGACCTGGCGACCATCGATGGTTATCGGTAGCTGTTTATCGGGGCAGGCATTACTCGCCATGAGCTCCGTCTTACTGGCATTGACTCGAAGGCCAAGGCGTGCTGTTTCGTCGCAGAGTCTTGAAACACTGCGCTGTAATTCCTCCACTGTCGTACTGAACAACGCTAGGTCGTCCGCATACTCCAGATCGCACAGTTCGCCCATTAAAGCTAAGCTACTACGCCTCAAATTCTAGTGCTAGACTATGATGTGATAATCATGATTTTTTTGTAGTTATAATAATATTCCAAGTTTGTTTAATAGAGGTATGTCATATCATATTGAGGTTTTACTGTAAAAAAATGTAAATCACCATAGAGGAAATGTAATTGAAATGATTATCCATTACAAACTACTAAGGGGGCGTTCAAGTATTACGTAACGCAATTTTTGAAGATTTTTGACCCCCCCTCCCCCCCATGTAACGCGCCGTAACGTTTTTCTGTACCCCCCCCTCCCCCCCCCCTAAATGTTACGTAACACCCAAGTTACGTAACATTTAGGGGGGGGGGGACTATTTTTTTACTGAACTCTCGTAAAAAAATAAAAAGGTTTCAAAGGGTTCCTTTGCTAACTTCGGAGAAAAAAAAATACTATTTATATGTTCCATAAATTTATCTTTATTTTTTCTTTTGCTGTTTTCCAAATTTTGGCATAGCTGCGTTGGCAAGTCCAGTTGATGATGTAAATCCCCCCTTTTGACCACTAACGAATGCTGACAACGAAAATAAAATAAAAATGACGTAAGTATAATACAGTCGAGGGATTCCCCGTAAAAAATAAACGAAAAGGATTGCCCAACTTGGAAGATTTTTTTCCCAATTTTTTTTATTTAAGAAAAAAAATACCGTTACGTAACGAGTTGTTCAAACCCCCCCTCCCGCCCTCGTAACGCACAGTAACGTTTTGCAAGACCCCCCCTCCCCCCCAAATTGCGTTACGTAATACTTGAACGCCCCCTAACAACAAAAAGCCTGTAGTTTTGCTTTTTATGACATTGAGTATAAAAAAATATAGGTAGGCACCTGAAAAAAGGTTGTTGTTTTATTTGAGCAGCTCCTCTCCTCCCGGCCCTACAGCCTAACCTCTGCTGCCATCTTTTAGCCAATAGCTGTTGGCATAAGGATTTACCTGCCTCGCAAAACTTGGTGGAATATTTCTCTTGTTCTTCCTACAAAATAGATAGCCATATGATTACGGCACATGATTTAGTGATTAAGTTTAACAAGGAGTTTTGGAGTGGACTTGATTAGGAAGACCCATCTCCAACTGAAATACTGGGCTAAATCAACAAGACTACCTCAATATCAGGATGTCTTAGAGACTCTATTATGAAAGAATCCTGATATGAAAATAAACAACAATTGTATAATAATAATTAATAGAATATGCTACCAAAAATGCGCTGAGTTTCAGAAATGAAAACTCTTAGGAACATACATGGCTAGGAAGATCCTCAGAGATATTTTAAATACAAAGGTAGGAAAGCAACGAAGAAGGTTCTGGTATGCAAATGCGAGGGAATGGAATCATCCAGACTCCCCGACATGGCATTGCATGGCCAAGAAGAGGTGCAAAAAAGAGAGCTGGAAATCAATCTAGCAAGGGGGCCAACCTCAGCTCTTGAACTAGAGGCCATAAGGTCCAAATTAAGAAGTGGCAAAAAAAAAAACAAACCTTGACCCTCCTGTCCACTTCTTCTCTTTTAACCTTTTCTTTCCTCGCTCGAAACGGTGCCTGTCCTTCGATCATTTCATACAACAAACATCCAAAGGAAAACCAATCTGGTGAAAACGCGTACTTCTCGTTGTCAATCACTTCTGGAGCTGCAAAATAAAACACGAGAGATTTATATTTAAATTTATATTATCAATGCGCCAGACCAGATTATTACAATGAAATTATGAAATAATTTTTATTATGAGTGAAATTACCCATATATCCAACAGTGCCAACTCTCCCTCGCACCATCTCTCCGTCGGGTATTTCCACAGCCAAACCTAAATCGCTGATTCTAACATGGCCCGCGTCATCTAACAAAATATTCTCCGGTTTGCAATCACTAGAATGAGATCAACACATATAATTTAATGCATATTGGGGTCAATCCATTTCAAATCACCCAAAATGAATAAAATATGTTGCTCGACTTTTTTAATTTTCCTGATTTTTTTATCATGAGTCCTCTATAAGTAGGTAAGCACAAAACACACATTAAATTTTTTTTAAACTTCATAGTTTTTTTTTGGCGGCCATTTTGAAATTGGAGTCTGAGCAAATTTCGTACAAAACGTGGTTTACGGAAATTTTATTTGCTAAGCTATTTTTTAAGATATCGAAATGATTTGAAAACCTTTGTGATCAGCATAAAATGAACTTTTAAAACACATTTTAGTAATTCTTTAAAGTTAGAAAGTTGGTCAATTTTTTGCTGAAAAAATTTGAAAAAAAATCATAAATAGCTAATTTTTAAGACCATTAAATTCAATGAAGGAATAGAGACTCACTGTATTTTTTTTATATCCATGTATTGTTTACATTTAGGATTATATACAGTATAAATTTAAGTTCTGAGAATATACTCCTTTTTTGTCTAGAGCTTTTCAAAACTGCCCGAAAATCTAAAAATCTCAATTTTTCAAGGTCAATATCTAAAAAGGGACTGAATGAAATCAAATGAAAATTTTACTGAATGTTCTTCACCTAAATAGAAATACCTCATAAAAAAATGACGACTGAGACTCAACTATATTTTTGGCCCACCTTTGTGCGCTAGCTTTTTAAATTATTCCGATATCTTAAAAAATAGCTTAGCAAATAAAATTTCCGTAAACCACGTTTTGTACGAAATTTGCTCAGACTCCAATTTCAAAATGGCCGCCAAAAAATAACTATGAGGTTTAAAAAAAATTTAATGTGTGTTTTGTGCTTACCTACCTATAGAGACCTTGTGTTAAAAAAATCAGGAAAATTAAAAAAGTCGAGCAACAGGGCCTGGGTGATTTGAAATGGATTGACCCATTGATATTTTATTTATATGGTAGTTAGAAGCATTACAAAGCACTAACCGATAAACGATTCCCTGCAGATGTAAATGCTCCAATCCGCAAACAACTTCTGCTGCATAAAACTTTGCACGATTTAGTTCCAAGCCAGGTGCCGGTCCTCCCATATTATAAATGTGAAATTTTAAATCGCCACCTTGAAATAAGGAATAATTAAATGTCAAATTCATTCAAGGAACACATTAATGTTATAACTATTAGGACTGCTCACCATTCATGATAGTTAAAACTAAGCACAGGGCATCTTTAGTTTCGTAGGCGTATGCTAAACTGACCACGAATCTTGAATTAATCTTTTGTAATATTTGTTTCTCTATCAACACCATGGCCTCCCCCTTTCTCTTCTTGATTCGCTTCTTTTCTAGTTTTTTGCACGCGTACATTTTACCGGTCGCTCGAACCTGAAATAAACAATCTCTTTTATATATCACAGTATTATTAACAAATGATATTTAGCTCAATCAGTTCAAATAAAGAAAAGTTTAGCATGTAAATCTCACAGCAAAGTTTGATTTACGATTATTTAAGCTGGATCATTAACAACAACTAACAAAAAAATTAATACAAAGGTAGTAAGTTTATTGTGATAAATACCTACAATAGATATTGTAATTTCATTTGATATATTCATGCTTCAACACAAAGTCATATCACAGTCAAAACACAACTCTGATGTCCAACCTATGCTATTTTTCATCTAACACCAGTGTATTGCATCAGATCATGGATCAGTGCTGGTAACTTCTTAATAAAATTGGTTATTATTGCAGTGAAAGTGTTAAAACTTCAAAAAAGTAAAAAGGATGGATTACCTGACAAGCGCAAACCTCTCCAAACCCTCCCTTGCCCAGCACTCTGTACATTCTAAATGTCTTATAGGTGACTGGTTGACCTTCCAACCATTTCCATTGAAGATATCTATGGAAATACATGGAATTTTGAAACTCGCAGAATGGTGTTCCGGCCAGGAAGGACTTGACGGTGTTCACACACCCAGAGAAGACGTCTTTTGGAGCACCTGTTGATAGCAGAAATGTGTTGATATAATATCTGGACAATCTTATATGAAGAGAGACTAAGCCCACTGTGTTTTCGGGGTAAAAACAAGGATAGTTGATGATAATAATATTGAAAATTAACGTTCATATCATTTAAGACTAAATTACTCCATAGTAGCTATCTCATATTTGCCTCGACGGCCTCAGATATCCTGAAAATTTCGTTACTTTAGTATTTTTTTCAAATGACAATTTGACAAGAAAACTTTTTTGATTGTAACATACCTCGTAAAATGTATTAAAAATATAACTTATAAAAGAGCTCTAATTCAACTTAATTTTGAAAAAGTGCAACTGTTTCAAGAAGTGAACCACATGAACCATAAAAAACATTGTTATCAATATTCATAAAAGCTTCAAATTTGTCCAAGAAACGGGTGAAATTTCTCATGATTTGTATTGAATTGTAATGAGATGAAAGATAAATTACATAATAATAATCATACGCAGTTTTTCACAGGTAGTACAAATATGCTTTGATAAAAAAAAATGTGTATTGTAAATACAAAATCTTAGTAAATATCTGTTTCATAAGTCACACACATACAAGATAAAGAACTGAATTCGCTCCAGGGCCATAAAGATATTTACAAAATTGATAAGATACGTCATCTCAAATATCAGCCAAAGATAAAAATATTTAACTGATATATTAACGACCTATAAAACAATTTCATTGATAAAATATTGTTCACCTCGAGAATACAATTGATACTAATGTCATTGATATTCAGCCAATGACCCAACAAATGAACTTCCATTCACATCATACATAGTCCGTGATAAACAAATACATTATTATTTAGTGACGGCATGTACCAGCACTTTATATGGAGTGGTCAAACAATTTCAACAGTTAAAATGTACAATCCGAGACTCTCATATAAAATCATGATATTCTTAACCTATTTGATGGTGGCCATTTTATACAAAGAGCAACACCCCATGATTGCACGGAAACCGGGAGCGTAATGTGCAATCTTGAAGTTGTTGCTCATGAGACAGTCGTGGGCAGAATTAACTGTTGTATACAAGCGGTTTAACAATTATGATAAAAAAACTGTTTTCCGCATAAGGATGCCTGAGATGTTTGTATTCTGGGCTATCAAAACACTAGCTAGTACAAAAAAACAAGAATATTATGAGAAATGAATCACCTATGACTTTTATCCGGCATCCTTCGATTAGATCTTTGTCCAAAATATCTAGAACATTATTATCTATGGTATCTTCTTCTTTGCTGTCATTCTCCACGTCACCATTGCTCTTTCCGATTTCTCCATCTTCTAAACTGATTTTTAAAAACTTGTGAGTGACATCATTAGCTAGTTCTGATCTGGATTCATCTGGTTCTAGTTCATAGCGCTCCACCTAACATAAACCCATTATTATTTAGTAGTTTTATAAGAATGTTCTTTTCTGCAAAATCTTTTCTAAATAAAACAAACATTTGTATGTGTATTTTAATCTTAAATATTAGTGACTTTTTAATTGTTCATTGTACATAAAATGTTTAGTGTAATGATAAGATTTAATCTCATCAATCTATGCAACTATTATTTTCAATCAAAATAGAATGGATTTTGAGGAAACACTTACTGCATCTAGGAAATTAATGTATCTATGGTAGTCCGGTTTGGATTTTTCACAAAACTGCCGAAACAACAGCCGTCCGATGGGCTGTTGGTCCACAATGTAGTTATAGCTCACATCTGAAATAATACAATTAGATATTTGAATTCATCAATATATTTTCTAAAAGTTTATTTTCAGAACAAAATGAGATCATGTTGAAACACCATCCAGATAACATTGGAATGAAAGCAGAGATTATTGTGACAACCAAACCAAATTCTTCTCTAATTAATACACAACGTTCTAAGTTTGTCTAGATTCTTGCGTCCATATTTCAGGACTAGATCTTAAAGATATATCAACAACTGATTACCGTTTAATTAAATGGTATGAACAAACCACTACGGGCTTACGACCTTCTTCTACTGTTATTTCGAAGGCTGGCTTAGTGTGATCACTTTATGTTAGCAACGTTCGCCATTAGGTGGTAATCCAGTGCTGGATAACATGAATCTACTAAATCATTTATTGGCACTTTCTTGATCACATGAATCTACTGGCTCATTCACTGGTACTTTATTGACATTTTCAAGCAAAAACAATTTTACCAAATTAAAATGTCAAAGATCCTTTAAGCAGTATTGACCAACTTACTGATGAGGCTATCAACTCGCTTCACACAAGTCCTCTTTCACGACACAAGCTGTAAGTAGCTTACTGTGAAAGAGTCAAAGAATGTAGTAAGAAAAATAAATTTTTACCTATTTTATTTTTAATATCTACACACTGGGAAATATGAGGGAACTGCAATATTTTTCGCCATTTTTTACTTTTTCCTTTATTACTGTCAGAGCCACCTGAAACACAAAAAAATACAACATTATAATAAGTTTATCAGTTAACTCAAATGAAATAAAACCTGTACTAACATAAAAGAAATTTGAAGTGGTTGGATAGCCTGGCGATTACGACGCCGGCTTTCCTATTGTTTCGTACTGGAGTTTGTAGGTTCGCTCCCAGGATTCAACGGTTTTCCTCTTTCACGACACGAGCTTTAAGTAGCTTACTGTGAAAGAGTCAAAGACTTTATTTTTGTTCACTTTAATTCATTAAAAAAAAAGTCCTAAGAGGTCAATTTCAACTTTGAAACAACGTGAGGTACCTAATTTCACAAGTATGTAGTCCTAAATGGTTACAATCTATCTCTGCTTAGCCAAATTTGAACAGATATTTCTGAATAGCAAAATATACTCTGAATTGAAATGCAAAATCATTCCAACCCAGCCATCAGGATACTGATCAACCCTGATGTTGAATCTTTAATCTATTCACAATAACAACTCAATGTTTTAAATATATCAAGAAGGATCTTAGAACTTATCACAAAGATGAATTCTTGTAAATGTGATTTCGTCAATATTAGTCAACACAAACTATGTTATCAGTACTGGGACGCAGCACAAATCAGCTGCTGGACTGGTAGCTTAGTACAGGACGCAGGAAGTGCGGGTAAGCCCCAGACAAGATGGTCGGACGTTGTTAAAAAAGTAGTGGGCCTTCGCTGGAAGAGAGTGGCGTTAGAGAGATTTATGGAAGTCCAAAAGGGAGCCCTGTGTTCAATACTGGACACAAGAAGAAGGCTCAAGTAAGTAAGCATAAATCAGAAAATAGAAATTCTATCAACTCTTTAGACAGGTTATTACCTTAAAATGCCATTTTTTTTTAATCATTATTAGGTTTAAATTCTGATAGTAATAAATATAATCCAACACTAGTGGTATTGTATAACCATATTCCGGATACTTATCAGCTCGTACGTCAGAGCACAATCAAACGTGACCACAGTACCACACGTATGACCACATATATTGTAATCGCCATATTCATTAAATTAAAAAATATATAAAGTTAAATATAACTACGCAAGTAAGTTTAAGAAAACCTATATCTTGTATCAAATTTTATAAGCAGAAAAAATATTGAGCACCGGTACTCTTCTAGGAGAAATGTCCGATTTATCACAGTTTGCTAAAGTATTAGAGTAGTTTACTAAAAATGTGCGTTGGGTGCATGCATTGTAGAGCTTTGGTTATCTCCAGTCTTCCTCTAAATCTTCCTCTTTCACAACACAAGCTTATTTGCTCACTGTGAAAGACTCCAAGAGTGTATTTGTGTTCACTTTGTGTGAACTCGGATTCATTTTTGAAAAAAAAATAAAAAAGTATCTATATCTAACCGATCTGCATCCATAATAGTTAAGAAGTGTGATAACGCACAGCTGACAGAGTTTTTTGTTTATTTTTCTAAGCACAAAACAGAGAAAGTAATAAAAACGAAAAAGCGGTGAAGTTTACTGCAGCCTCAACAGTCATATCGCGCATAAAACAATAATGTTGCAGCCCATAGATACCTATTACTGTAATAATATTTTTTACAGAACATGATGAAATATGATTGAGACATACATATTTCATAAATCAAATAAGTACAATACACTTCAATCAAAATAACAAAACAAATTTCATTGGATTGACTTGACTAATACTTGATGATAGCTTCTATTAAGTCTTTTAGGGGTCCCCCTTGTAAACCGTTATGGGCCATGTATCATTAAATTTTTACAAACAACCTTTAAAAAAAAATTGAAATCAAAATCAAGATATCAGTTGTTGTAGGGAGGACTTCATGAATGCAAGGTGATTTATAACAAAAAAAGCATTTTAGCATTTTTCAACAGGTTTATTTTTCCTATCAAATGACAACTACCTAACTACTTGGGGGGTGAATATCACAACAAAAATAGATAAGAGGATAGATCCCAAATTAATTTGAGAATTTATAGAAATTCAATGAAACATACCAAAAAAAAAACTATCCCTATGACCTAATTTAAATGTTACAGATCAAAAACAAAAATTAATAATAATTATTATTATTTTAATTTTCGCAAATTTCTTGTAAAAATATTTTATTCGAAGTTTGCGTTAGATATTGTTACTTTTAATTATTTTCTTAAATAGGTCGACTTTATAGCTTTCAAATGAGGTTAATTTATTTATTCTATCAATCATACACGGCCCTTTTTTTTTTAATTGTAAGAACCAATTTTAATATAATACTTTCCTGCCATTCACAAGTATATTAAAATTAACATTTGATTTTTAATAACAAGCAAAAAAATATTAACTCAATTATCTACATAACCACTCTTAATTGGATATTATAATACCTACATTACAAGAGAACCTATAGCTTTCAGTATTGTAATGGAAGAAGAAAAAATCACATTCACAAGTACATCAACAACAAAAAATCTTATACTCGTATTAAATAGAAATAGGAGAAAAGGCATTTCGGAATTGCAACAATTATCTACAGTTGCAATACACTGTCTTATGCCATCAACATGACATTTATACACATTATAATGTCAACACTCAACAAGCATTGCAAACAAACAATTAAAGAAATATCAAATATTAAAAAGTTTATCAATAAATTAGATACCTACATACAAAAAGAAGAAATCAATGTGCACAATCAAAGAGTTCTATATATAGAGTGGCTAATAGGAAGAAAATTCACTTTAAATTTATGTCCAGTTTGGTTTGGAGGGACGGGAGGTGTGCGGGTGATGTTCCAATTGTGTTTAAATAATGCGCCGAAAACATTCATAACGATGACTTAGAAAATTTTAATTTACCATTTAAATAGCTTATACTGCGAATGTAATGAAATTCAACCTTTTTACTTAGTGCATTGTTTATATTTCAGTAGATATTTGTTTACTATAGTAACCAAATGTTCACTAAGCAACAATGTTATTATTATGAAGTCAACACGATGCGTTAGCTAGCAACGTCTGTGACAGACTGAATTCATAAAAAATACATTTGGTCAATTGACCAAATGGAGGACTGATAAAATACAAGGCAAGTAAGCCACTCTAGTGCACAATAGAATAGAATAAAAAAAAAAACCTGAAGAATGCAGACCGCTAAACAAGAGAAAATAAATACATACAAAAAGTACGAATTTATTAATTTCAAAAAGTTTAAGGGCCCTTCTAGAAAAAGAAAGAGCTCATCCAAAATATTTCGCATATTTTATCGATAAATAATCGCACATTTCGTTTGATCAAATGCCCAGAAAACACATTACAGCTTCTCTTTTGATTGTAAAATATACGTAAAGAATTTCATAAATAAACTACTAATTTCATAGACAAACGTTGTCCTGTCTTTAGTATGAATATTGAATTATTCATTACTAACTTAATCAATAGACATCGATGCATCCGTTTTGAACGATATTAACCGGGCACATTCTGACAATCGCATTAATCATCAAACAACTAAACGGTAATTGAAAATCCAAAATAGAAACGTTTATGTTACATTTAAAAAATCACTGACGGGAATATAATGCCCTACTCCAAATTTAAAGAGGATCCCCCCTCCCACCTTCCCTAGTTTTTATTATTTTTTCTTTTTAAATTTATTTCTTTAAAACAACATATACACAACAATATGAGAATGGACAAAATTAAAATTATAATCAAAATATAATTATATTATTCCTCCTTATAGAGACAAGTCTCGTGTAAAGGAGTTTTTATAAAAATTGTTTTATTTTTCATTACACAATAAAGCTTTATTTATTTATTTATGTTGTCAAAAACTCTAAGAAGTTTACCTACTAAGTTTTCTGAATTTCCTAATGTTGCGCGCAACGCAACTGTCTTTACTTTTATCTCGTAACCGTACACGCGTGAGCCGATGACAGATGGAAATAGCGTACCATTTTCATTCATAGAGATAAATAAGTACACTATAGAAAAATAATATTTGTGTTGCTCATTCAAAAAGTTGAATTACAGAAAACTTTGGAATGAAATTCAAAAAATACAACAGATCAGATTGAAGGAACTTTCTGGCCGCACTCCAGTATAGGACGTCCATTTTGTGTAGTAAAATTTATAATACTAAAGTATATTTTACCGCATAAACTTTTAATAACCTTTATTAAAGGCACTTCCAACTTCCTTCCATTTTCATAGACGATTGCCCACGTTTATAGAGTTTTGAAGAATAACTTTTATTAACTGGTCACAAATGAAATTATGTACGAATACTTTGTGGTAGTCAAACTTAGTCTAACTCTGCATTATCTAACTTATTTGTTACAACTATTGGCTGGAATTTGACCATAACTAGGTAATTTAAATTATAAGTTTGAACATTATTGAGGTTTCATTGTCAAAGACTGAGCGAGCGCTATTTAGCATAATTTTCTTTCAAAAACAATGACATGGATACGTCAAATTTGAAATATTGATTTGTACAAAGTTTTTTCTAAGGTATTATTAAAGACAAACAATATTAATCTATTCTCAATTTGACCACAGATAAACATAAGAATATATTTTGCGTTCACCACTCCTTCGCTACCTATATAAAACTATAAGTGTGCGAAATTTCATACACCCCCCTCCACGCAATATCTGTAAAAATGGTCACAAAGTTTTTGCTTCACGTATTCATAATATAGATTATCCGAGTGGTTCTCATCCGGGGTTATCGCTATCGACCATTCTTGGGGTTTGTAACCATTTCAATAAATACAGGAAACGTTTTTTCATCGCATCGAAACTGAAAAATCGCCCGGGAGTTATAATTTTGTACTTTGAAAACCACACTAATGATGAAGTCGTGATGACAAATTATTGTTCTATTCGTTTTTAAATATCTATTCAAACACAAAACAGAAGTCACGGACATTGCTCTTGCTCAAGATCGAGCGCAGCGGAGGACTCCTTTTGCTTATTACGCCCTAATGTGGGGTCACAAAAGTAGAATAATAATACCCATATCAAAATATGTTCGGGCAAACATATTTACGAGAGCGGAGAAAAACAATATATTATGTAATATGTTTAAACAGTAAGTTACAAAATACCTATAGAAAATATAAAGAGAAGGACATGTTATTATAAAAAGCCAAGTAAAAATTCAGTCTACTGTAAACGGTAAAATACCTTTTATAAGTCGTAAACTTTAGGTATTATATTCCTTTCAACTGTTTTACGGCCGAATACACACATAAAAATGCGATTCTATTCGATTCAGTTATTTTAAGGTCCATGTCGGCAAGTGAACCGAACCGCATATGTATGTGTGAAACAGGCCTAACTATTTCACAATACCTATAATGATTATTAGCTACACAAAACTTCTTTTATTTGATTGTAATCATCGACTATTATTTGAGAAAACACAAGTTGGATATGAGGCGACAGCTAATGAGTGCTAATTGTTTGAAAAAACTAAAGCTGATGAAGTTATAAGCGATGCGATATTATCATAAATAAACTCTTCGTGAGACAACACGACTATTTACAATTAGATTCACATTGCTCTATTAGTCAAGTAAATAAATATTATATACTAATGTACGAAAAATCGGTCACAGTTTTCGAGGACTGGGTGACCTGGTATCAAACGTCGCCGTATCGCCTACATACATCCTAAATTCCCCCATTCACGATAACTTAAAATGAATGTCATCCAAAAAAATAGTCCCATTCTCGATCACTCCAAATGGATATCATTCATTTTAACAAAATTTCACTACGCATTTTGCTATGATTAAATTTAAAACGGCAGCACGTGTGTACCCTGGTGGAAGGATCATGACAAAATGAGACAAATCTGGACCAGGTTTTTAACACTGAAAATCAAGTGACGTGACTACTTGGACCACGTCCACTCGAGTTTGCCCATTAACGATCCGTTTGGACTGATCGGCTTAAGGCAATTGAATTTTGGACATCACATGGATATCCGACTCACCATATCACTCCACATCATCCACATTGGGTATTCTCCACACACAATCATTTTTCGGAGCGGTATTTGGATTTAGCCGGATGGAGTGATTGTGAATGGGGAAAGGGGGGAGGAATAAGCCTATGTATTACAATAATTCCATTAGTTCACAACCATCCACAAATAACAAAAAAAAACGGTCCTTTTGTGACATATTTGACTGGTAGTAACACCTTGTATAAGAAAACGTAATTGTTGGTTTTTTTTTTCTTTTTTTCTCGCATTTATTCATTGTTGATTGTTGGCGTTGGAAAATGCCGATTCAGATTAATATCGAAGGCTTACGATGCGTTATTCCTTTCATTTGCAATACTTTATCATCCTTTATAAATTTGGGTACCTATAATGAAAAATGAGGAAAAGAAAATCAAGGAACGAAAGAGAAAGCTGTGGCTAAAAAATCAGCAGAGTCTGTGTTATGGCTGGCCATCATGAGGATTTCAAAGATAAGAAGATGATCATATTATATTCTTCAGATCCGCGACCCGCTGTCAATGTGCTGACCCATCGATTCTAAAGTTACACACGAGCTAGCACTCAAAAAATCATTTCAACAACATCACAAAAAGGTTGGCAATCACTGTTCTAAGTCAACGATGCCGATAAATAATAGAATGAAGGCTTGCCAAAAATATAATTTTAATCAAAATATCGAAAGGCTTAAGGCGAGTGCTCGGCCATAAGGTTTAAACTCATCACTCTCTCGGGCGAGTAACATTTTACTGTCTCGCCCGTTTACTCGGCACGTGTGACCAAGGCATTAGGTTCGATGTCGGGTGCAGTGGAGAAATAAAATCAATTTTTCGCGGTACCTACCGATTTATTTTTTGGCTATCGGTTTCGGAGACTAACATCTTCAGACCAAATTTAAACAGAAGTAGTAGTAGTAGTAGATGACTATAAAGAAACAGTAAAACAGGTGATTCAAACTCATAACAATGTTAGAGAACGGTTTTCTATTAAATTTTGAAACTATGAAATCCACATAATAATTCACTTACATTTTAATGTATGTAGTTATTTTCTTATAAATGTCGTAGCAACCGCAGACTAGGCGTTCGATTTTAATCATCGCTGGACGTTACAATAATAATAATTGTAGTAATATTAAGATAAAAATTATTGCATATTCTCGAATATATTTAAAAAGATTTTAATACATTTATAAAATGATAGGAACATTATTTATCGGGTTACGTATGAATATGATGTGTGAGTTTAATTACCTCCCAAAATATCCGCAAATTTAATGGTAGGTATATGTCAGTATATTAATAGAACTGGAGGTTATTTGACACTCGTAGTTTAGTTGTTGAAGAGAGTGTCGCGCCTCGACGCATATCAAAACAGCCTCCTTCAATTCCGGACACGTACTCTGCGTTATGTACTTCCGTGTGTACATCTATACATCAGACTATATCGTGGAGAAGAAGTCAGTATACAGGGTGACAGGTAATTCAATACATTCCTTGTAAGGGGTTATACTAGAGAAAATTTGCAACAATTTTGTTCCCATTAACCAGGGGTAAAATACCAGTGGTTTTCGAGTTATTTAACTTTTTAGTTTTTTTTCAATTTTCACCTTTGGACATGAAAATCAAAATTGTGAACAAAGTACTTCATTTAGGAAAGTAAAAATAAATTTTTCTAATAGTTAAAGAATAAAAAAATGGTCGAAGTAAAAAATCAAGAAGAAAATTTCAAAATCCTCATAAATATGACGTTTTTAAATCACAAGTCAGTTTTTTTCAGATTTAATTTCGATTTTTCTAAGCTAGTTTCTCCAAAAAAGTATAATATACTGTGTAAACCACAGGAAAAACTTCCCCAATTAATAGCTTTGCAAAAAGGTAAAAATGTTTACCAATTTACTACAGTTTTGGAAAATAATCAATATTATACGATCAGATGGTGCTATGAAACCGTAGGCGTTTTCATACAATCGACTTTACTTCAACATGAATAAAATTCAAAGCTGCGCTTCGCTATGATTATCTACACTAGGTAGTCCAGCATTAGTATGGCGAAGTTGAACTGATTCTGCGCCTTCTAATCGTTTAATAAGATTTATTTTCCGAAACTGTGGTAAAATAGAAAACATTCATACGCTTTCTGAAAGCTTATTAATTGGGGAAGTTATTCTTGTGTTTTGTACGCCAAGTGTTTTATAATTTTTTGGAGCAAGTCCGTTAGACAAATTGAAATAAAAAATAAAAAACACCGAATTGTGACTTTAAAACGTTGTATTTCTGAGGTTTTTAAGATTTTCTTCTTGATTTTTTACATCAGCCTTTCCATTATTCTTCAGCTATTGGAAAATCATATTTTTACTTTTCTAAATGGAGTAGTTTGTTCACAATTTTAAATTTTAGGTCAAAAGGTGGAAAATTGAAAAAACTCTAAAAAGTTAAATAACTCGAAAACCACTGGTATTTTACCCCTGGTTAATGGGAACAAAATTGTTGCAATTTTTCTCTAGTATAACCCCTTACAAGGAATGTATTGAATTACCAGTCACCCTGTATATATTTTGACTCCTAACCCATTAAGAATGCAAGAGACATGATCACCGGGGACGCGGAGATGGAGGGCATTGCATACTAACGCCACGCTCTTCATCGACGCGAATGAGTTAAGAAGATAACTCGCTCTCAACATTAAAACAAAACACTCGAGATATCAACACCACTGTAAGGTCAAATCTCGTAATTTATAACAAACATAATCTTAATTTTTCATCCAAATCTCCAATTAATTTTTACAAGACATTATGTCATTGTCATATCGTTGGCCCATCTTTTCTGTGGTCGAAAATCTTCTCTACCGTCCCCAATGTACCCGCTTGACCTTTTTTGTTAAACAACACAGCCCACGATGTCTTCGACTTTAGTTTCGTGCCTTACCTCATTCTAGTCTTAGTTTCTGAAACACAGCTGAAACTTGTCTTCGAATAGATCTTGTGAATATGAGAGAAACTCACCAGACCTTCCATAACAGTGATGCCAAAGTAACCAAGTCAGCAAAAAGAAAATTAAATTGCGTCCCCGAAAATATTCCGCACGAAATTTAGCAGAGCATGATTGTTCGTTACCTATCTCGTTTGAACGAAATATTTTTGTGAAATAAAGCAAGTATGTCGTAAGTGTAGGTAATTTAATTTTTCAACGCGTAAGGTTTAGCGGAATATTTTTTCTTCTATACAGGGTACGAAAATTTATGAACACAGTTTTAAGTGTCCGTAGGTACATCTGAATTGTTTTTTTTTCTTTGAGTTCCGTAATTTCTTCTTCTAATAATTTCTCACGACATTGTGAATATTTACGTACAATCTCACGTCATGTAAAACTTAACAAAAATGATCCCCAAAAACCTGAATCAGTAATGAACAAATTTGGCATTTGTGCCTCACCAATCAAGAATGTATACGCCAACAACGCTGATAGGCGTTCCACAAATTTCGTTTCCATGAAATTTGACCTTTACCATGAAGCTAGTGTTTCTCTAGCTATACTTAGTAATATTAAACAGGTGACGCCACACATAGTTTAATTACTGAAAATTGTTCATTATGCTAAAGGGGTAAAGAAAAGTTTATACTAAGCTAACGATTATTTTATTACTAGCGTTCGCTAATAAACAAGAAACATTCTACGCAATCACATGATCTTGGCATGGGCGCTTTCCTCTTATCGAAATAAGGTTATTATAGCCACGAATATTTATTTACATACATAGTACGAAAGAGTTTTATGTAAATACGGCAATAAAAACGACTGGACTGGAAGGTTAAAGAAATCGTTAAATAATAATAATAATGTTCGCGAAATCCTAAAAAGTAGGCAACACTTCAAATTAACACACGCCGAATATTCAAATTACGTACATACGTAAAAAACAATGTACGTGTACGTATCTATTTCGTCGCATTTGGCTAACTAGCGAGAATATATTTTTAAAGCTCAGATAGATCGATAACAGTATAACATTTCATTAACTATATTTAAAAATATATTGTGGTTGATTGGTTCATGGTGGCTTAGTCGACGACTTACGCACGGTGTGCTAAAAGGTCATGGGTTCAAGCTCCGGTGCCGACCATATTCACGATTACGGCACAAACTTAGCTAGTGTCAAACATTTCACATAGGATGAAGTTACATTGATAAAAAGACGACGATGCAACTAGGGTAGTATACTTAAATTTGGCGATATTAACTGACGATTTAATTATATTTATCAAAGCGAAAGGTATCTTCGTTGATCCTTATTTGCCACTATTATTGTTCTCAGTCCTTCGTAAATTTCCAATATTTGTGTAGCCGTTGAATAATGTATAATTTTCCTAAAACTTTTTCAATCGTACTTGAGAAATGTGAAATAAGTAGAGACTACAGATCATCATTTCGATTAGCATTTTGACTGCTCCTATTTTGATCAGCTTAATTCAGCGTACCGCTCTTTGGAAACACCCACAGCTGAAGTCGAAGCATATTTTGAAAACCCATCCAGGATGTCATAATTGGGGAAATTGTCCATAACTCATTACAGTAGTATGAAATTGTGTTTTGGGCGTAATCGTGTCTCGAGCATCCGCCGATACTAAGTTTACTTTGACCCGCATAATTTAATACAATCCGTGTATAAAGAGCAGTCGAGCTTTGTGGGAAAGATTGAATGTAAATTTCAAGCAACCCGTGATCCGTGTCCAATACGGTAGTCGCCTGTGTAAGTTACTCCCACTCATATCAAGAGCCCCGCTTCCTGACCTGACTCCACAAAAAGCCAAACGAAACGAGTCTTCAGATGAATGAAAATTGCTTTCCTCTTGTCTCCATAATAAGAAATATCGCGAAAATCAATTACCTACTTACTTATTTAATTATTACTTTAGCTTTTTTTTTACAATTTATGTTTCAATCAACTCATTCTTAAACCGCGCGCTTCTTAAGACAGCCATATTTCGAAAAATAAAATATGTAGGTATAATATTGCCTACTGGTTTATTCATTTTTTTTTGTTAATTAAGTGAAAAAAAAATTTACAGTTTTTTTTCGAATGTCTGGGCTTATCCAAAGCGAACATAAATGCACTTTTGAAATCCTCTACAGAAAACTAAGCGCGTGTCGTGAAAGAGAAAATATGGTCGACACCGGGGATCGAATCCAAGAACTTTATTACGAAAGCCAGCGTCTAAACTAAACCACCTTAGGCTAACGTTATAACCAATTTTCCCTTGTAAGTCTAACTTTGATTGCCTACTTGAAAAGATTAAATTGTATTATAGCCATCATGGAGTAACGAATTTCTTCTCTTTAAGTAAGTCATGAATTTATTATATCGTTTGTTTTTATGTTTTCTCTGTGTTTTTTGTAGTAAAAATCAAAATAAGTAAACAAGAAAACGAAATTTCACATAAAGACACGAGCGCATTATGCAACTACACAAAATATTATTTATTTATTATTGAATTTCACTCTCTTATGTTGAAATTTTTAACACGACATTATAGTTAGGTACATGTCTAGTCTACCTAAATGCATTTCTCTAAACTTCATACCTAGTTATGTAAACGTTTTAATGGACAAATTACCTACTTAGATTTATCCGTCAATTTTTTTCGTTGGTAATATAGCAATTAATACGCGTACGCTAAAGCTTACGTTAATGTAAGTAAAATTTTATAATTTTCATGAATTCATGTCATCCTATGTGCATATAACTGGGGAGTTCGTCCGTAGCTCGATATTTGGGATGAAACACTCAAACCCTAGCCCTAGGCAAAAAATGGCATACGACAAAACCCCATCCAGTTACAGGAAATATATATTTTTTTATATTTTAATTTTCGTCGATAAGTTTATGGTAGGTAGTGGAAATTTAATTTATTCAAAACGTCCGCATTTCGCAAAGCGGTAAAGTGAAATTGGGACCCTTTAAGGGACGATTGATGATTTATAGATGGACAAACAAACAATTTGAAAAATGTTATTATAATGGACTCTATATTCTTTCAATAACATAAAGGTACAATAACGTAACATGTTTCATATGCGAATTATTTCCTACTACACCGCCATCTCTTGGATTTTTTGTTTCAAACAAGTTTTGTCAGGCAACTATAGAGAAATTTTGGTTATTACAAACTAATTTATTTATTTTATTAAATTTATATAAAAATTAATAAAATAAATAAATAAAAATGTTTTTATGACCTGTCCACCTTCATCCCGCATCCGATCAACAATAATTATAACATAATGCAATAAATTATTAGCTAAACTTAATTCAGTTTTTATGTCGTAAAACTACTGTGTTTAATCTTACCATAATAATTAGATAAAATTTGATTTGATTGAATAGCACCAATTCTTTCGATGATATATATATTTTTTTAATTTTAAATGTGTACGATAATGTAACATGTATATCACATGTGACTTATTTCCTGCTACGCCGCCATCTCTTGGATTTTTCAAAAAGTTGCGCAATTATAGAGGACCGATTTGTTTTTATTACAAACATAATAAATATGACCAATCGAACTACATCCCGCATCCGAATCAACAATAATTATTACATTATGCAAACAATTATAAGCTTAATTTAATTCAATTTTTAAGTCGTAATCTGCATTTAATTCATTAATTAGTCAAAATTATTTTTTATTCTGGGTTAGGAAGTTCGACAGGCGGGTCGGCTAGTTCATGTAGTATATATTTTTTTTTATTCTGAGTTAGGTCGAAGTTCGACGGGCAGGTCAGCTAGTATATTATAATTTGACACATGAAGTCTAGGCCCATAGAGGAAGATATGTTTTTCAATCGATTTTTATAATACTGTTGACACTTGTAATGTGTTTTGCTTAATTACATATATAAGTAAAATAACCATAGAGGTTTTTATCATTATTTTTTTAATCAAAAAAAAATATATAAGTGACCTGACAAAATATTTACACAAAAACCACGGGTACAAACATCAGTACTAGAGGTGGGACTCGCGGCTTAATTTCAAAAACGTTATAGCAATTTCGTTAATTGAAAATAACGTTAATATTAAAAGCTTAAAGCTATTTTATTTTACAAGCCTAAATGAGCATTTGGTATCTAGAAACATAACTTTTCCTAAAAAAAAGGTCATTTCTTTTTCCTATAATATTTTCATTAAACTAATATTGCCTGTCCCATAAAATAGGGGTATTCACCTGACTATTATTTTTATTCAACTATTTATAAATATCGTTAAATATTAATAACGTTAGAGGCGTTATTTTTATTTATCTAATATTTTTATCAGCTATCGTTATAACGCCCATCTCTAATCAGGACAAAGATTTATTTATACAGTGTTAGGTATTGCACGCATTTGAGTCTCTTTCAGGTATGTGTGAGGTCAAAGCGGTGTCCATTATTCAATCAATTAGACTAGGTTAGGGCAAATGTCAGGGTACTAACAATGCTGCTACTTGAAACATACCTACCTACACAAACTGTGCCAGTAGCCATATATATTATTATCACACCATAGGAAATCAAACGATATCGTACCTGATTCACACACCTACATAAAAAAGATCTATAATAATGTAAAGATATAAAATAAAGTCGGGTTAGTGCGTACACTTATAACTCGAGATCGGCTGAACAGATTTTTATGATGCTTGGTTTATTGGATTCTTCCCCGCTCCGGATAAAAGAATAACTAATAAAAATCGAAAAATATATTGAAATTAATATAAAATACATATATTAAAATTAAGTATGGAACGAAATTCGATGCAACAACGCCATCTGTGAAAAGTCTATAGAAACCAAATTTTAATTTACCTGACAACCATTGACATTAATATTGGAACGCACATTTTTTAACGATTTTTTTTCTAATTTATTATTAACGTCGAAGTGCATTTTTATAAATTAAAACGCGAAAAGGGAATAAACATGACACAGTCAGTTGTTTGATAGTTAGTGTAATTTACAGAATGTGCATGGATGGAAAAAATGTGGTTTAAAACAGATGTATCGGTCGGAATGACATTGGTTATGTCATTTTTATCATTCTTTTAAATTCAAATTCAATATTCATACCTAATTAGATCACAGGACAACGTCTGTCGGGAAAGCTATTAAAGTAATAGGTAAATCATATAAAAAGTGTTTCCCTTCCCAGATATTTTCCCATCCAAATCAAAGTTGAGCCTCATAGAGAATGGATCAACTACTTTGGTTACTAAATATCCATATTAAAAGCTACAAGAATTTTAGCCTGCCTACCCCCTTCGGGTTACGACGTGATGGGTAAAAATTTAAAAATAAAATTATAATCCCCAATTCTATCAATCAATCAAAACTTCCTTTGTAAGCCCAAAAAGGCATAGGGAGGAAAATAGAGTCAATGACCTCCCTTCACACCATGCCCAAAAACCTTAAATCTGCATCGAAGGAACGGAACACAATATGAGTCTTCCACATGTTCGGAGCCATGACAGAAGCAAGAAAAGCTTACACAAGTAAAAAAATAAGTGAGCTGTTAAATTATAAACAGAATAACTCTCTTCACACGAAGTTTGATTCACGAGTGATGTGCAAGTTTATAGAATTTATACTAGGTAAATTTTAATTCCATAAATTTTCACAAATTGATTGATTGACCCACTAATAATAAGAAAATTACTTCTCAGTTTCACACCCATAAAAACTTCCACAAAGGTTCTAAAATGTTAAAATTCATTAATGAGAAAAAAATATATTATTGTAAATATGTAAAGTTTGGTAGAATCCTCTATTTACAATGACTGGACTGGTACAAGAAATACGCAATGTAAAACAATACTACATGTGTCAATAATTTTGTTATAGAATAATTTTGTTCTTTTCGCATCAGGATTTTTTAACAAATAATATGAATCTGGGACCCTATTCTTGAATATTGATTATCTAATAAAATTTGTATGACTTTCAAACTTTATCTTAAAGGACTCGTACGAAAATCATAAAAATTCTATTTGAAAACCTATCAATCGACATTCGAGAATAGGGTCCCTGGGCGCACCCAAAATGAACACATGTGATGTGAAAGTGGAAATGGTCGGCACCCACGATCTTCAGCTGTATATATGCGATACATACGAAAGCCATCGACTGGTTCCACTGGGCTACCAACCACTTCTAAGAGGAGATTCTGAAGACATGGAAGATCCTCTTACTTTGATACCTAGGTATATTACTTGAAAGCAGAGTTTAAAAAATATTTGGATATAATGAAGAAGAAGAGCATTGAAGTTGCGGAAAATCTATCAGTGCTCTATTTATTGGAAAGAGTAATGAGAAGTTTCTGAATCTTTCAATAGATTCAAGGGATCAGTCTGTACCATTGTAGCTCTGACTGGGATGTCGAACGCCAACTATCCTGTATTTTGGAGGTCAACCGGGAGTTTTCTGATGTTCCTGAAAGACCGATACATGGAAGACTATTTACTTCTGAATTTACACGTACACACACATGGATGCTCTTTGTGCCAGGTTAGGGGTTTGTATTTGGAAAAAAATTGCCTCAGGCAATAAGTTCCGCCGGCTATACTGACACCTTTGTATATAAAAGTGTTATATTATTATATTAACATAATATTATCAAATAGCTGGTAGTAAATATTAAAACTAAATAAGAAATTAATAGGAACGGACAGATGAAACGCTATCCTAGAAATATTATGCTCTATAATGCTGGACAGTTCGGGTTGTCTGGGCAAAACCTAAAAATGTATGGGTTGCATCTGAATTAGACTGCCTCATCAATTCATTGTCAACTAAATAAGTTATCTATGGTTTATAGTTTAATAATTGAACGTTATTAGCTGTGTTTAGTGCATTGTTGCGAGTTCTATGCTTGTTCTGGGACTGCAAAGATTATTTTGATTTTCCTACCCTTTCGGTAAAATTGAAAAAAACACTACCAAATTTAATAGTGAATGGCTGCAATTTACCTACTTACTGAATGTTTAAATGACCAAGATATGTTAAGGAAGACAATATTATGACAAACTGTTGAATTTGTAATTTAGGGTTCTGATTTTAAATCGTCATAAGGAGGAGGTCATAAACATTGCGCAAGATCGAGGGCAATGGAGAGCTCTTGTTGCCTCCCTATGCCTCTAAGTGGGGCATAAAGGGAGTTTGGATTGAATTGGATTTTAAATCGTATAACTCAAATGTCCAGGTCATAGATTTTCCAAAGTTGGCCACACTGAAAGAACCTTATACAAAAGCACCATTTCATCAATTATTGCCTGCATTGTATAACTGTTATCTTTCTCTGACCCTTTAGAAAAATTTCATCCCAGATTTACCTAGTTCATAACATTCTAACTTGTTTTGATAAGTATGGTTCGCTATATTACAGTCCTAGCTCTGCTTTTTTGAACACTGCCAGGATTAAGTCCGTCATTCATTTGCCCCAACAAATTACACTTACAGTCCTTCATCAACTTTAGAGTTAAATAGATTTGTCATTAGGTCCTATATTTTGAATCTTCAGTGTGCATTGTTGGGGACCGTTCAAGTATTACGTAACGCATTTTTTTTACATTATTGACCCCCCCCCCCAAGATGCATCGTAACGCTCTTTGTTACCCCTCTTCCCATTATCTAAACGTTGCCTAATGCACATATTACAACTAAGTATGTATGCTTCAAATCACAATTATTACTGGAAATTCACTAAATACCTTTGTTGTGGCACCGGTAATACAATAATAACGTTTTACAAGAAAACCCCCCCTCCCCCCCATATTGCGTTACGTAATACTTGAACGCTCCCTTATCCATAGGTCAAAGATCTTTCCTACCAATATAACCCTGCTAACTCAATACATATCAACAGGTAAGTCATTTCACATCAATGAGCACAGTGAATAGCCTATATATAGTATCAGGTACCCAGTTGTAAATCAAGAGGAGACTGAAGAAAAACGTATAAGCACCAGATAATAATTGAAAGTATGATGTGTGGCATCTATGAGGAGATGAAGAGTTTGAGCTCTCCAAGTCTTGATAGCCATTTTGTTTAATTCTATTTTTACAGTTCTCTGCTAAAATTTAAATACAAGAATAAAATGTTACTTTCATTCCAAATCATTCAAAATTAAATATGTAATATACCTATTTCCTAATAGCTTGAAGAAAAGTTTACATAGTTCTCGTAAACTGTTAAGTGAGACTGAGACTAAGATGTTCGTAGTATCGTAACTTAATTTTAGATATTTTTTGTTTAAATTATCAATTAGTAGCGTAAAGCCAAAAAGTTGTTTAAAAGTCTTTTCGTTCAAGCCATCGTATATAACAAATCACAAATAAAACTTAACGTACATAAAAAAAACTGGAATATTTTCAAGGGTTATAAAAAAGTCTATATTTCATAAATCATTATGCAGGTGGGTGCCAGACAAAATAGCCTACATAGTGGCAGAGGGTTGGATAATAATTAATTTGTGTATTATCAGTATATTGGTGGATCCTTGAAAGGCATACGCACACATAATTTGATGAGGATGATGGCACGCAGCATCTGTAGCTAACAGTAGCAAAGGTCAAAGAAATTTGGGCATACTGAGTTGACCGAGGCTGGATGTGAGCAACAGAGAATCAAGTTCTGTCTTTTAATCAGCTAATATAGTAATCATCTGATTGGCTCTACTGTCTGATGCTTTTTTCATTCTTTCTCAATCCTCTGCTGAACAAAGCCCATCTCCAGGGGCACTCTTCTATAGAATTCTGCGTTGAAACATCAATATTCATGAGCGGTAGTTAGCATTACAACAGCATGCTTGCCACACGGGTTATGGAGGATATCCTTTCAAGTGGCCCATGGGTAAAAACTATTTACTGAAGTTGTTTATTGGAACTTTGATATATTATATCCCATGGATTACTAATAAAATACCATTAATCTGTAGGGTCCACCACAACATTCTCTACAGATATGGTATGATCTTAGCCTATTATTGAAAAGTGAAAAATAAAGCATCAATAATTTACAGATACCTACTTAGATGAATTTAAATTCAATACAAGAGATACAATACCATATGCAAGACAGTTCTGACCTAATGGGGAGATTAATCACAGACACTAAACAATAAATACCTAAATGATTTAAAAAAAGCCTTACAAGTTGAAACTATCATCATATATTTCAATAGCATCGATACAATATGCATAAGATTGTTTTTTATATCACATTGTCAAATTACTGTTCTGCATTATGAACGACATAAACAAATAAAACTCACCTTCTCTGGCTTTTAAATATACTGTGTTGGCGACGATATTCTCCAATTCCATTAGTTCCAGTGTGCCGGTTTAAAGAGAACTTTAAGTGAGTAGAAATGGGAGCTGGGCTCCAGGTTACAAGCAGCTCCTCAATACAACTGCTGGAACTCGTAGGAGAGTGTACTTTGGAATGAAAGCCCATTAAAAAATCTTCACCGCCAAAAATACACGAATATTAACAAGCACACACATCAAAATACTTCAATTTAAAAGTAAACTAATCACTGCGATGATAAAATTAAGATTTAAGAAGCACTCTCACAAAACAGGTGTAAATTTTAACAATCCAAAAAGCAAGCAAGGAGACTAGTATACTTCCGGTTCAGAGGCCTAAATTTAGCAGATATCGGTGAACTGTTGACGATTATTGATGTTTAATTCATTTATGTTAATAATTCATAAAAATACACTTGACACAACATTTATTTATGCCCTTAGAATATTGACAGTCGGAACACCGAATACAGTGCGGTATGAATTGGTATATTTTAAGTTATACAGACAAACGCCTAACTATAAGAAGTATATTTTTAAGCAAACTGGATGCTAGTGTAAAATTTATAAATACAAAACACAAGCATACGAATACTAGCAGGGGTGTGGTTGCAAAAATTGACAAATCTCGAGACCAACCCTCACACGGCGCACTTCGAATTGACAATGGCGCTTATGCGTACTTGATACATAGATATTAGAAAACTTTTCGTAAAATCATAGATAAATAAAGTAAACGAAACTTGACGAAACGACCTAACATTTTTAAAATAATATTAGGTATTCTCTCCTTATTTTAAACAGTTCTGTTAATTTCACAAAATACAATTTCGAATAGATGTAATTAATGGAAAATAATATTTTCTATAATATACCTATTATATAAACTTTAATCTATATACAATTATAATAAAAACTTACATGGATAGCTCACTGGAGTGTATCTTGGACGAAAATTTGACAAGAATTAATCATTATTTTGGTAAACATGGATAATATTATGTGATATATTATTAATTTTAGGCATTAGGTATGTTTCATAGATTACTTATAAGAATTTATTGACTCTCATAAACTACCACTAGACGTGGTAATGGTCTATCCACTGACTTCCGGTAGACCTGGTAACCATGAATGGTTATCAAAAGCTGTTTATCGGGGCAGGCATTATTTGCCATGAGCACCTTCTTACTGGCATGGCATTGACTTTAAGGCCAAGGCATGCTATTTCATGGCAGTCTTGAAACACTGCGCTGTAATTCCTCCACTGTCGTACTGAAAACCTTGGTCGTCTGCGTACTCCAGATCGCACATTAGACCACCTCTCTGGGTTATTGGAATACCTCTAGTTCTTTGCATGAACTTTCTGAATTCTGATATCTTACAGAAAAATATTGATGCTGTGCTGGACCTAACAAATCTAAAAAACAAATCGGTCAGAAAAGGTACCAATTTATTCTAACTATTACATTACAATAAATTTGTTAAAATGAGCCTCTTCTGATATCGTAAGATCAAACTTTATTGATATAAAGTTTTGGATGAACCATATTGTTTTTACTATTGATTGATTGTCTTTATGCTGCATTTTATACTGTTTTTTTATTACACGCTTACCCAAATGGAATTAACAATAAAAAATAGTTTTTATTTTTTAATTAATCTGTACCACTCAAGGTGAGCACAAATACACACTTTAACAGTAAGCTACTTAAAGCTTGTGTTGTGAAGGAGGAAGATGGTCGGCACCTGGGATCGAACCCACGACCTCCGTATGAAACAGTACGAATGTCGCCGTCGTAACCGCTAGGCTACCAACCACTTCAAAAGTTTTTACAAGATTATATTCTTTTTATGCTTAATATTGGAGCTCTCAACTCTTTTGTTATATGTAAAGAAAATTCAGATTTCAGCAATAAGAGAAAGGAATTTCTTTTTCAGCTTGGCAAAGTGTTATGTAAAAACCATTGCAAACGTCGTTTGTATGATAGTTCTATATCAACTTCACTAAAAAGTTAAATCTCAGAGGTATTCAACTTACCTTGGACACCAAATGAAGGGAGTGTAACAACCTCAAATAACTCCAAATGTTTGCCCATTAAAGAAGAACAGAAAAATTGTGACAAAACACACAACATGCAAAGCACACATTTGTAAAGAATTTGCGATTTGTGCGCTTCTACAAAGTTTGGGAATGGTACGTGTTAAAGAAAAATCAAGATTGAGATTCACTGTACTCTGTAAAAATATTGACAGCAAATTTATTCCTTCAATATTCTAGTTACAACCATAAATTAATCTACATTAAGTATGGATTACACATCAATACATTTATAATGGGTTATATTTTATTGGAAAACGATAATAATGAACCAAAATATATCTAATGAATTTGGTTCTAGATTTTAGAATTTTATAACAATTTTTTGTAAAAATATACACCTGAATCTTCACAGAAAATATAATATACTTCGAGATCTTTCAAATATTTAAAAATTTTACTACAATTTATTTCAAAAGACATAAACAAGTCAATTAAATAACGAAAACATATGTTTTGAATATTTCACTGGATTATAATGAAATTTATATCGCAGGAAAATAGAGCTAACTAAATAAATTGTCTATTATATTTTTATACTAGCTCATACCCGTCTTGCTTTACGTTTTTGATTCCGATTGTCAGGCTTGATCGGTAGGTAATTAAACAGGTTCTAGTCTAGCTTCCCATTGCTTAACAGACCTCTATATTGTAGCTGTTTTACCGACCTCATAATATTATACGAACCTACCGACATAATTTGCAAGTTTTCATAGAGAGAGAGCTTTGTGGTTTGAATCTTAGCTACATTCCCTACACCCTGTGATAATTAATTAGGCATTCCACCCATAGAGGGTGATTTGTGCTATGTGTGATAAATGCAGCTGTCAAACTTCAAAATGGAGGAACTATTTTGCATTTTTTTTTCATGAAATCTTTATTTATTGAGAATAATAAGATTTGAATAACATTTATATGTATAACAAATCAATCTACAATTATTTTATTACATTTTCATACCATAGTACCAAGATTCCATTCAACTTTTACATGAGTAATTTTGTTTCCAAAAGATGGCTTACTGTCTTTTTTGAGAAAGTTGTATGAAGTTCCTAAAAAAATAGAGTTTTTTAAATAGCTCTAAATATATTAAAGTTAATGCAGCAAATTGTATTTAAGAACCTTCTACAGCATTTTGTACGGCTCTGGGCATATTAATATCTGACCTTAACGTCTGTTTTCTACGATTGATGCGCATTCAAAAATATAAACGGACTAAAATATTATGTAGATACTATCGATAAATTCTTGAATATTATTTACACATATCTGTTTTATTTTTATACACAATAATATTGATTAAACATATTTAAATATGTGTATATCGTAACTTATTTTATAAATAATATAATAATTTCAATAAACAATATTTATTATTCTCATGAGAATTTTATTCCCTTTACACATTTTAAAAAATTGTATCAAAACATTGAAAAATTGCATGGCGTTTATCAACAAAGAATTATTGTATTGAATAAAGTAAAATATCATGATTTAATAAAAATTATTATAAAAAAATTATCCGTAGCGAGTTAGATGATTTTCTTCTTTTACTATTTGAGATAAATCTATGTTTACCAGCGATTTTGCCTTCGAAAAAAAGCAAGTATTTCTGATGGTTTGAATATTGGCTCGAACGGTAACAGCCATTAGAATGTTTCCGTAAAAAACGTAGTAAGTTTTACCTTAAATTTCGAAACATATTCTTTGGCACAAGATTTTGATGTAAAAAAAATATTGAGCACAAAATACGAATATATTTTAATCTTAGATATTCCACTCCTGGATTATAAATAAACAAGGAAGTACCTATTCACAATTTGAAAGAATTCTTGGAAAACAGTTGAAAGGAAGTCGTTGAAATAGCGAAGGGGACAAGTGCAGTTGCTTCCAAATACCCTACCAAAGAAGAGCATTGATTGATCCATTTGCATAAAGTAGTATTTAATACATAGGTAGATTGGAATGGGATAGATGTTAAAAATGAAACCATATTCAAAGAGATCAGGTAGAATTTTTCAGAATCTACAATAACTGAACGAGTTTGAAACATCTCATGACTCTATTACTACTTTCGGTTGAGGATACTTGGTATTAACTGATGTGGGCACTAAGTGCTCTAATTGGTAACCTATGATACAAGATTCAAAGGAGCACCTGTTTTGGTGCTCTGCTTTGGTGCAGGAGTATTTCAGAAAACTTGTCTATCTGATTACTGCCATCAGTCGACAGTCGCCATCAAGGTATGAGTGAAGTCAGACAAAAAATTAAACTAAAACAATTTGAGCCCTTAATTACTAATTCTTAACGTTCTTACAAAAGAATAAAAAAATGAAAATAACCGTATGTATAAAATAAAATTTGTTTTCAGACTTAAAACGATTCTTACTGAAATAAAAGAAAAATATTTGGTAATTAAACAATAAAATACTTCGGAAATGAGTTTTTTTTTTTTTCAATTAAGTAATCTTAATTTTGCTTTCTTAAAAAGTAAAAAAATAATAAACTAAGGTTGGAATGAGATTTCCATTAAGACGATGGCAGCATATACAGAATTAAGAATATTTGTTTTATAGTCTAAAATAATCCAATGAAAATTGAAAAAATGTCACGAAATGTATTAATGTGTCTTTTTAGGTTAAAATTCTATTAGTAATTATCAATGAGCATTTCATAATTAATCATAAAGTTACAAATTTTCTATTTAATAAAATTCAATGCGTATATTTAAAAATTCAACTAAAAAATGTGAATTTAACTTAATTTAAAATATTTTTGAAATACATAGTCATAATAACTATATTCTAAAAATTAAAATTTAGAAACTCTTTTGAGTCATTTATAGATACATTTTTTATCTTAAACATTTAACAATTATTATTGAATATTTAAATCACAGAGAAAAGAAGTCAAAGACGATAAAATTGAGTTAGTTTATCAGACTAATTTTCTAAACTGATAAAACGCATGTTAAACCAGTAGTCAAAACAGCACTTAAGTTATATTATATAATGTAGTGTTCTTAAGCATGAACATACGATACACGATTACATTTACTTCATGCTGGTCGGAGATAATATTGTTCACACTAAGGGTACTTATTAATATTTAGTAAAGGTTTGAGATAATTACAGAGAAAATGACAGCTTAAAATAAATTCAGCAGCTTTGCAAGCTAACATGCCCATATTATGTGATTTTGGATGATACCTGAGATGGTTTTTACGGAATCAAATTTTGTGCAATGGGATGGGCAAAATCATTTAAATTCCAACCATATCATCATATCAATGAAGTTATATTTTATCCGTAAATGTGAGATTTTCATTTCGATGGTTTGATAGATTTATCATACGAATTCAGAGCATTAATTATGGGACAGTTTTATGTATGATTTATAAGTGCAGTTTTTTTAAAAACAGGTTTGATGTGAATGGTTATGTACAACCTACAAGTTTTGATAAAATGATTGCATAAAGCGCAGATGGTTACAAAATTACAACAGTATCTATTGTGTAAAAGATAGAGTACAGTGGTACCTCGACATACGAGTGCCCCAACATACGAGTTTTTCGAGATACGAGCGAGCGATTTTTGTTTCGATATACGAGCAAAATCCGATATACGAGCAATCGATTTAGCCGGTTCGGCTGACTAAGACTGGCATTCACTCCGTCGTCAGGCATGGTGAGGCAGCAAGGTCTGATATGTAGGCAGCTGAGGATCACCTTAGGGGGCGTTCAAGTATTACGTAACGCAATTTTTAAAGATTTTTTACCCCCCCCCCCTCCCCCTCGTGTAACGCGCCGTAACGTTTATCTGTACCCCCCCCTCCCCCCCTAAATGTTACGTAACACCCAAGAGACTATTTTTTTACTGAACTCTCGTAAAAAATAAAAGGGTTTCAAAGGGTTCCTTTGCTAACTTCGGAGAAAAAAAAACAAAAATGATGTAAAGTACAATTGAGGGATTCCCCGTAAAACATAAACGAAAAGGATTGCCCAACTTGGAAAATTTATTTCCCAATTTTTTTTATTTAAGAAAAAAAATACCGTTACGTAACGAGTTGTTCGAACCCCCCCTCCCGCTCTTGTAACGCACAGTAACGTTTTGCAAGACCCCCCCCTCCCCCAAATTGCGTTACGTAATACTTGAACGCCCCCTTAAAACGTTTCTGAACTGATAAAAGCCCAAGGATATATCCCCCAGCAAGTCTTCAACTGTGACGAGACAGGTATCTTCTGGAAAAAGATGCTGAATAGGACATACATAACGGCAGAGGATTCTCCAAGAGTTCAAATTTATAAAGGTTCGCTACATCACCCAACACCACTCCTATCCTGCAGCCCATGGATCGTCAGGTGATTTCTAATTTTAAGAAGCTATACACCAAAAATACCTGGGAGCAACCATTACCACCTCTGGTGACCTCGGGGCTGAGCTCCCGATACGTATCGGTATGGCAAGTGGCGCCTTTAACAACATGACCAAGATTTGGAAAGCGGCGGCGTTTAGTGTCGAGACGAAATGTAAACTGTTTGATGCGTGTGTGTTGCCCATTCTCCTCTATGGGTGTGAGTCCTGGCACCTGACCAAAGCCCAGGCACAAAAAGTCTCAGCTTTTGAAATGAAGTGCCTAAGGAGAATTCTGGGTGTAAGATGGTACCACCGCATCACGAACGACGCTATACGCCGGCGCACCCAGCGTGAGCCCATCACCTCTACCATTGTGGGGAGGAGATGGACTTGGCTGGGACATGTGTTAAGGATGCCGAATGACAGTTGGCCGAGGAGAGCGCTGTTCTTCCTCCCATCAGGGTCCCGAAGACGAGGAAGACCCTCTCACACTGTGTTCCGCTCCTTCGAAGCAGAGCTGAGGGACATGGACATGGTGTGGGAGGAGGTCATACACATTGCGCAAGATCGAGCGCAATGGAGAGCTCTTGTTGCCTCCCTATGCCCCTGAGTGGGGTGTAAAAGGGAGAATTGATTGATTGATTGATACACCAAGCACCTGTTTTGGCGCTGTTTTGAAGTAACGAAGAACACAAACCTCACCCTTCGAGAGTTCTGGAAGGACCAATTTAATATCGTGGTTTGCCTAAAAATTATCGATCAGGCCTGGCTGGGTGTTGAGGACCTTGACCTCTGTATGGAATAAGCTGTGGCCTGAAGCTGTAGCGGAAAGGATCTACGAAGAATTGGAACCCGGTGTCAGTAGAGGAGATTGTGTCTCTGGGTAAATCCATGGGTCTGGAGGTGGATGAGAGAGAGACGTGAACGTGCTCGTCGAAGAGCACACCCAGGAACTGACAACTGAGGAGTTACAAGAGTTGCAGTCACAGCAGGATACGGAGGTTTTGCTAGAAATAGGTTTCGAGGAGTCAGAGGAGGAATTGTTTCCACAAGTGAGATAAAGGACATCTTGGAAATGTGGGAGAGAGTTTCACAGTTTATGGAAAAGAATCACCCTGAAAAGGTTGAAACAAGTCGTGCGTCGGAGCTGTATAATGACACATGCCTTACTCATTTCCGGAACATTCTGAGAGGGAGGAAGGAACAAACCTCCTTGGACATGTTTTTTTCTAAACGGCCTGCCTACAGGTGAAAGCGAGAAAAGTGTTGTGAAAAAAGCAAAGACCAGTGAAGAGAAAAGTAGTGATGAAAATTAAGCTGAAACACTTCTTTGCATTCTCTTTTTTTGTTGTTTTTTTTTTTACAATAAATATTTGAAATTTATAAATACCTACATTTTTATTATTAAAAAAAAAACACGTAATAAAAATATCTGGGGTGACATTTTGGGGGCTGGAACGGATTAATGCCAAATCAATTGATTTCTATGGGGAAAATTGCTTCGAGATACGAGCAAGGTTGCGGAACGAATTAAAATCGTATGTCGAGGTACCACTGTACTCAAATTTCTAATGGAATTTAACATTATTAATACTGACAGTATGATAGCATTTCAAATTAAACAAAACAAAAACCAGAACAGTTAAAATATACATTTTATTACAATTACAAGCTTGTATCTGGACCAGTAACCTAAAGCAAAACATCAGATAAGATAAAGTAGGAGCTTTTTGAAAAACCGTAACTTCCTCAAATTCACAAATTGAGTATCCATTCTTGGTGGAACTATTTAAATGAAACATTTATTTGCCTCTTTATATTTTATTAGATTCATGGCTAAGTTTTAGGATACATCTCCCTGGATATACGAGTCTCCAAGTGGGGATACACTCCTATAGAACTAGTCAGAAACACAATAAAATGTCCAATGGTAAATAAACATTTGATTCCAATATTATGATCACTTTATATGACAATATATTTCTACCATACTTATATTCCATGTACATAGCACACATTTATAAATCGTACACACATTGGTCAAAATCACCGAATAAATAAAATAAATATAAATTGTCAGTCTAGCACATCTATAAGTTTGACACTTTATTTAAATTTTGTCCTAAAATATTGAGAGAAAACTTTTAAAGAAGTTGTACACGGGATACACTACTAGAGTCGTTCCAGTGGACAACGATACGCCTTCTCAATATATCTCACGTGTGCCATCTTGCCTTTTGTAATTCTATTTGGCCTTCTAGTGTCTTTGCAAGATAAATAACCAACAGTTGCGAGAGAGCAACTCCCAAAGCCACTCCAGCAATTGTATATAAATTTCTCTCTGCCCACGAACGAACAATCTCAATACATCCTGAAGTCCAAACCTTTTTGCTTGCCTCTGCAACCTGCAAGAATACAGGTTAAGCCACATTATAAGATTAGTAAAGAGAGTAGTTCACGATGGTCAAGCATTTTAGTTGAGTAGCGAGTAATTTAGTAATAAAACATGTCTGTACAACTTAAATATAGTCAATTAGTCTAGCCGGCAGTTTAGTACAGTTCATCCATTTTGTTAAAAAAAAATTGGGTGAGTTGTGTCCCCCCCCACCATGGGTCACGGGCTGCTGATGGGGTAGATATGTGTGAACCTATATTTCAGTCGAGTTTATTAGTTGCAATAAAAATGGTTTTTTGCTAGACTGAAACTATAATAATTATGATGTATTATTTTGTACTTAACATTGGTTATTAAATCAACACAAAATAATGATCTTTGTGTACTACAGTGTTTTTCAACTAGCCTATACATTACTTCCCTACAATAAACTATATTCGAATATAGTATGAACAATTTTTAGTTATAATATACTATCTAAATAACACGCTACTCGACCTAGTGTGAACTAGGTTTCAGGAGATTCAATATGTATACTCACAGTTAGATTTTGTGCTCCATAGCCACACATTATATTGACTAGCCCAGAGGATATATCAGTTGCGTTCACACAACATGAGTATGGGACTCCACATCGCTCTACAGAAGGAGATGAACAGTTGAAATATTCATTCTTTGACCAGTCCATGTAACCATCTGATGATAGCCCACAACAGTGGAACTGTGAAGCAAAAGTTGGCAATTTATTTTTTTATTTGTTACAAACTGCTAGCGAAGTAGTGATTCTGAAGTATCTAACTGATAGTAGGAAGATCCCATTGAAACTGCACAAGATTCAGTAAAATGGAGAGTTCTTTTTGCCTCTAAGTGACGTCACAAAGGGAGTATAGATAGATGAAGAATGTGTCTCGTTACAAACATGTGTGCAGCATTGATTGATTGATTGCAGCAAGAGGTGGTTGGTAGGCCAGTGGTATCAATAAAAAATCACAGATTCATATAAAAAAAATTGTTGGAGTATCATTTAAGATGATAAGGTCTACCCGCAAGATTGGTAATATGGATTATGCAGGATTTTTTGTAATCATGGGGTTGATCAAACAAGAATGGAATGGAACAATCACAATGATTAAATCCTCAATAAATCCCAGGTCAGAAGTTAAAAAAACAGAAGAAGCTGTCATAAAAGGGGGCTCTATGATAGCTGCCTAAAACTCATTAGTATTGGAAGGAAACCCACTTACATCTCTTTGAGCATAATCAATAATATTCTGCAAGTCTGGATCTTCTCTGTAGTTGTGCACAACTCGGTCCGTCAATGACTCCCTCAGCAAGCCTCTGGCGGCTCTCGGAGAAACAAATCCAAATACCGCTACACCCATTTCAATTAAAAACAAAACCAAAAGGCAAAAGGAGTACTGAAAAATTAAAATATAAGGAAGTTAAATCATTTTAAAATCAGTTTACTATTGAAAAAAATTATTAATTTATTTTGTTAAACTTAACTATAATCAGAATTAGTTACAAATGAAATTCAGCTCATTTGAAATGTTTTCAGGTAAAAATGAAATCACACACATTTTGAGTGCTCTTTTCTTTATTTAATTTGACCTCTAAAGAGTTATATAATTCAATAAATAACTCATGCATGCTGAGCAAATTGATATCACATTATATTTTTTTATTCAACAATAAATAAAAAGTTACTTACAAATTTTAAAAGGCATGTATTTTCTCTCAATGCACCAATGCAGCCAGCAAAACTAACAATAAATACCAAAGCACCTCCCAATACCAGGACCAGGGAGACATTTAATACTACGTCAAATACTGTATCCAGCTAAAAAAAAATGGAAAAAGTTATTAAAATGTAAAGAAAAGCAGTATTATCTATAACTAAAAATTCGTAATATTATTTTTATTTTACAATGAAAGTACCAAATCATAACATTCTTAAATTTTCATAAGTTCCTTTATTTTTTTTTATAGGAAATGAAAAATCGTTGAAAGTTATTTATTAATAAAGTTTTGCTTCAAACTAGTGCATAATTAACACAATGGTGTAAAGCTCCCATTTAACACAACAGAATGCAATTAACTGGAATAATCTAAATAACAAACCTTAACTAAGCCTGTAGCTTGCCATTTATCAACAAACGCATATAGACCAATAGCAATGAGCAAACTGCCAAATAGCTGTAAGAAAGGAAGTAGATATAAAATTAACTGGATGAATCATAAGGTCTAACATAACATACAATGTGTGTTTACGATTATGGCATATATATATAAGTAAAATAAATAAAAACTTTGATTACCCAAAATATGAAATTTAGAAAGAAAATCATATATTTTACACAAGAACTGACATATGTAAAATTATTTGTTCGTCTTCTATTCATTTTCGTAGAAATATATTTTGGACCACTCCTACAAAATTTATTGCACTATTCGAAACTTCAAACAAAAGCACAAAGCAATTTGTCATGAAAACAGCTGTTAAGAGCTATATTGTATTAAAATAAACACTGTCGAGGTTTCATATCTACAATAAATAAAACGGAAACAAAATTAGCCCGACACCAAAAAGCAATCGAGAGAAAAACAATTCCGGAGACAATAACACACAGAGCACTCAAAAATGTTACGGGCTAAATCGTTAATTAACGTAAATATGTTAATATAATACGTATAGTAATATTATTAATGGATGCGGGTATTTTATGCATTCATGATATTTCCTTTGTTTATTTTAATGTTTTCGTATAGGAATGAAAAAAAAATCCAACATAGCACACTCGCTCCCTTGTACAAACTTTTCACTGTAAAAAAAACGAATGATCGGTGTTGATGATAGCAGTTTTAGAAACAGCTTTATCTATGATTTTAATATTTCATAGATAAATTTCAGATAATAATTGACAGTCATAGATAATTATTGAAGATTTTATATGTTTTACATTTTTATGATGAGTTATATATTTATAAGATTTATATAGATCTCTGAGTGATACCAACTTTAGTAAAACAAGAAACCGTAAAATATCACATTAAATATTAGCTAATTTTAAATTACACATATTGTTTTAAATACAAATTAAATTTTATTATATTATGTAATTTGTTCAATGGCAATAGTCGATCTGTCATTATTCTGAACTGTCTTCGCCATTTTGCAATAATGTAAGCCAAATCATCAGGTAGCTTCTGTTCTTGGTGATTTCATTAATTGACACTTGTTTTCTTTTGTTTTACATTTGATAGGCGACATATTTATAGTAAACATGGATAAATACATTAGTATGTGGAAGGTTCGTGAGTTTGCGGACAAAGTGTAAGTATTGTGTTGCATAGTTCGGCAAATCGTGTTCTTCCATCTGGCATTTTGCTATGACATCATTTAATATTATTTTCCAAAGTTTGTTCCTCGGCTCTATTATACTACCTTTAAATGAAATGTTATAGATATGTATTATGAACTGATGTTCAAACTTTAATATTTTTTGTTCATATCTGCCACTGACTGTAACAATAATTCTGATATTTTAACACCAAAATGTGAATGTCTGTAGACATTGGTTTTCATTTGGAATCCTGACATTTCTTACTCCCCTTATTCGAGCTTATTAACTGCTATTCGTGTAATCAATAGTTGTATGTCCCAGGATTTTTATTTGAAGTACTTATTCTACTTTGGGAAAAGTCCCAAGGATAAAAGCAAATTACCACCTTTTCAACATTCAAGTGTTGTAAGAAATAGTTAATAACTTGTGCGAATTCTCATAAGCTGGATGGCAGACGAGCTTTTATTGAACTTTTATGTATCATGGCCATCATAAAAAAATACTTATGTCTTTATAATAAATTACTTATTTCTTTGGTAGCAAAAGAACTTACTTTGACCATTGCATACTAGAAGTGGCATCTTGTTCTAAAGTATGTCTATGAAAAGGAAGCCATTTTAGGCACCCTTGCATTTAATATGCATCGGTCTGTGTTAGGTAAAAGTTTGATGTGCTTTCTAATTATTTTTTTTTTTATATTTTTATCTAGATTCTTTTAGAATTAAAACGACCGCGTCTATTAATTTATTTGTGACCGGAGACAGGAATTAATTAAATAATTATCCTTGTGAAAAAAGATTTCTTGCCTTCATCACTCATCCTTCCTCTCAACATCTCTTCTGTATCACAAACCAAAATATGGAATAAAATGTTAACATTTTTGTTCCGAATGCCATTCTATCTGTTTTATGTATTAACAAAAAATACACAATTTTTCTTGTTACTTTAAATTTTCCTAGAGTTCACGATATTATGCTTCTCAAGGATTTTATTTTGAATTCTTTGTGCATATAATATAAAAATTGTATGGAAATTGTTAAGTGAATACACAACCTATACCAAAGTCGGTGACAGAAGTGCTAGCCTATCAACACTTTATTCGAAATTTCTTTCACATAAAGCAATTGAAAGCTGAGTATTGTGGTTATGGACCAACCATTTGAAATATATTTCTGATTAGGTTAATCATTATTATAGCACAAATGTGGTTATGAACTATACAGAAGTAGAGGGCAAAGTAAGAGAGGCAACAAATGAAGAAGCCTGGGGTCCCACTGGACAGTTGATGCAGGAGTTAGCCCTGGCTACATTTACATACGAACATTTTCCCGAAGTTATGTCCATGTTATGGCGAAGAATGCTGCAAGATAATAAATTCAGATGGAGAAGAACGTATAAGGTAAAAAGTATTCACTTACTCCTGTATTCACCAAGAAAAACTGAGTGTAAGATCAGCTAAGCGAAAGATAAGCCTAATGTCTCCCTCAATGCTTATAGCTATTCATCAACGAAAACTTACAAAATTTAGGTGAGCCTAGACTGATCGTGTGTATCCATAGATAAAACTGTCATTTATTTACGGAAGCAGTCAATAAAGTAACTAAAATGTATGTTTTTGATTATTCATATAAATAATTTTTATATATTAAAAAAATTTATATAATATAATTATGATTTCTTATTTTGTTTAATTCAATGATAACAATAATTTTTATAAACAAAATCCCAACGCGTTCTTTTCAGATGCCATTAGCTGTCAGGCTCGATCAACGCCATCTATCAATAATAGGCCAAAGCTAAATGAAGTAGATAGTACTTTCTTACATTTATACTGTTAAAAAGTTAAAATACTTATATGTACATAAGCATTGTAACATGGAGAAAAAAAGACAGCAGAACTTTTCGGTTATTGATAAGTGTCGATTTGTCGAGCTGATTAATTTACATATAAAATTATTACATGCCTGCTTACAAATATTGAATAAATTACAAAAAATTGGAAGAAGGCGGCAACAAGTATGGCGGACGCTATAGAATAATTTTGACAGATGGACGCTTAGCGTAATGTAAGCCAGCTCTATAGCCGATTAAAATTTGAGGGAAAGGTTCACTCAAATCACGCTGAGGGAGTGTATAATATTTTGGTGAATACCAATTTTGACTTAGATCGTAATTTGAGTTGATAGTACGCTCAGTTTATCTTGGTGAATACAGGCGTTAATTGACTATTCACAATGAACTAAAATAGTTGACGTGTAGAAAGCACTAGAGGGTTAAAAAAAAACTGATCTGCCCGTCGAACTTCGACCCACCCTAAAATAGAAAATGTTGTGTTAACTTCCCTTCCATTTTCCGACATCTAAAGTAAGGAAATCACAAAAATAATAAATCCATTTACAGCATTATTTACATTTCCTGGTATCCCAGTAGACGATGATTTATATAAACTTAATAAAACACAAAATTTTATTCAGCTAATAAGTCAACATGACAATTTTTGATTCTGAGGCGGTACAAAGTTCGACGGGTTAGCTACGATTTCATAACTTGAAAAAAATTTAAGAGATAGCGGTGTAGTAAAAAATATTTCACATTTATCATGAAGTATGCTAATAAGTTATATTAAAGTTTAATTATGGTGATTTTTCTTCTTTGAATGCTCTATTGGGCTATCTCACGTTGGTAATCACCACAGCAAAGGCCTTTTCCCCTCCTGAGAAAAGGTTAATCCAGAGTATTTTCTTGTTGCCTTTTCTGGTGGATTCTGTGGGTTTTCTTCACTTAGCTTATTGGCCTTAGTTTAGGGGAGTATGGCAGTCTCCTTTCATCCTCTCTTTATATGTTATGATGCAAGGAATGTGTCCACATTGCCCAGGGTTAGCGACGGATACGTTAACGATTCAGACTAGCCAGTAGTATTACTGGTCTCATGCAACTTATCATTTCAAATTGTCCCTAGTTGCGAGGATCGTGACCGGGTTTGTCCGCATTGGATTAACGAAACCGATGACGATCCACATTAAAAAAATATTTTGCGTGGGTTAGTGTTTTAATGAAATCACCGAGTTACACTTACCAATTTAGGTATTATAAATGATAATGTTCTGAAATGTTGTGGTGACAAAATTTTTATATCTTATTAAACTACAATTTCGTTTTAGTGTCTTCTGTTATTGAGTTATTTGGTACGAAATGGCTCTGAAAGAGTGGTTACTTCAGCTAGAGAACACATTTATGATTTGAGGTCTCTGGAGCACTACACACATGTAGATGAGAATGGAAAAGATCAGGTATCAACATCAATTATTCTGATCAATATTCTTAACAAAAGTATTGATATGTATAATTTCACTTCACTTTGACTTTTAATGCTGATACTGTTACAGGATCAGTTTTGCTTGAATTAATACTGTTGAGAGTTTTTGTAAATTATATTGTCTCATTATTTTCACAGGGTGTTAATGTGAGGCACAAAGTTAGGGAACTTATCGATTTCATTCAAGATGATGATAAACTTAGGGAAGAGAGAAAAAAGGCTAAGAAAAACAAAGATAAATATATAGGTTTGTACGTTTGCTTCAATCATTACTTTTTTTATATAATGAATCTGTGCTCACTCAAAGTGAACACAAATACACTCGTTGACTCTTTCACAATAAGCTACTTAAAGCTTGTGTCGTGAAAGAGAGAGATGGTTGGCACCTGGGATCGAACCCACGACCTCCACATGAAACAGTAGGAAAGCCAGCATCGTAACCGCCAGGCTACCATACTTATTATTATTTGAATTGCCGGCGGGAGGCAATAAGTTCCGCCGGCTTTACCGACACCTTTGTATAGAAAAGTGTTATATTATTGTTATGAAGACTAATCAAGATATCTTTATTTCTTCTGTAACTCAATAATGAAGCTTTTTGAGACTTGTCAGACATTACATTACTAGAGCTGAGACTTGTCAGACATTACATTACTAGTGATGAGAGTCAGCAAATCAGTATGAATGAACTTATGAATGCGCTTAAAAAAGCAAAAAATGGGAAAGCGTCAGGTTGCGATAGGGTAGCAACGGAGCTTATCAGGTATGGCGGCCGAGTGACGCTGCAGTGGTGCCTGGAGCTTTTCAACTTGTGCTGGACGGAAGGCCGTACCCCAGGTGACTGGAGGAAAGCCATTATCTGCCCTCTGTACAAGGGGAAGGGCTCCCGGTTGGACTGTGGCAACTATCGTGCAATCAGCTTGTTGAGCAACGTGGGTAAATTATACAGTAGAATTTTAGTAGAAAGGGTTAGAACAATAACTGAAAATAAAGTTTGGGATGCACAAGGGGCTTTTATGAATGGGAGGGGGTGTGCCGAACAGATCTTCACTCTGCGGATGATTACGGAGAAGCTTTTGAGTAAACATCAGAAGCTTTTCTGTGCATTCGTAGATTTGGAAAAGGCATATGATAGGGTAGACAGGGGTAAATTATGGGAAGTTCTATCAATTTATGGAGTGAATAACCGGTTGATTCGTGCCATTGCTTCGCTATATTCGGAAAGTACTGCGTGTGTGAAGGTGAACAGTCACCTTTCACCGGAGTTCTATCTTACGAAAGGTGTGAAGCAAGGGTGCGTCATGTCACCCTGGTTGTTTAATTTGTTCTTTGATTTTTGCGTCAGTGGGTTAAAAGATATAAATATAGGGGTTGAACTAAATGGAATAAAGGTATGTGCGCTTATGTATGCAGATGATTTAGTACTTATGGCTGAGTGTGAAAATGATTTGCAAGAACTTATGTCAAGTGTGTTTGAAAATTGTTCAAAAAATGGTCTAAAAATGATTGTAAGCAAAACAAAGGTTTTGGTATTTGAAAGGGATGAAGCAAGAACGAATTGCAAAGTAACCGTAGAAAATGAATGTCTTGAGCAAGTGAATGAGTATGTGTATTTAGGAAGCATGTTTAGTCGTGATGGAAAGTGTGAAAAAGAAATCGAACGTAGGAAAGTTGCTGGATGCAGGGTGGGCGGTGCACTAAGACCTATAATGAGAAACAACAACGTCTCACTACAAGCAAAGAAACTAGTGCATAACGCAATCCTGCTACCATCGATGATGTATGGTTGTGAAACGTGGACATGGACGAAAAAAGAAGAATGTAGTATAAATGCAGTAGAGATAAAATCTCTACGAAGAATATGTGGAAAAACTTTATGGGATATGGAAAGGAATGAAAATATTAGGAAAGAATGTGGTATGGAAGTAAGTGTTGTGACAAAGATGAAAGTTAATAAGTTGAGATGGTTTGGGCATGTGGAAAGAATGGATGCAAACAGAATGACAAAGATAATTCATAAGGCTGAAAGGAAAGGTGTAAGAAAGCGTGGGCGACCGAGAATGACGTGGATCGAACACATCGATTCCGTCCTCAAGGAAGGCCAGGTAAGAAGTATGAGAAATAGGAGAAGCTGTATGAGAAATAGTATGTCGGTGGAAGAAGCGAAAGAAGTATGCTTGGAAGGGAAAGAGTGGAGGTCCGTTCTCTCTGCCTACCCCTTACGGGACACGGCGTGATGGGTAAAAAAAAAAAAAAAAAAAATTACTAAAACTAATTTTTGTTGTTAATCCTACTCAAGTTGAAATATTTTTTATTCATTTAAAAAACAAAGAACCATGGAGTTGTATGTTAACACCTGGAAGTTGAAATAGATTTTTCCTAACTTAAAAGTATGGTTTTTGCAACACTCTAGGAATGTCATCAGAAGCTATGGGAGGAAGTGGTCGACCTGGAGACTACTCGGATCAGTCATGGGATACAGCCAGAACACCGCCACAATGGGGTAACTACTTTCATTATTTTGAATGAAATAGTTCAATAGATTTAAAATATTGAAATATAAATTTCATGGATTGTCTGAGTACCTAATGTTTTTTTTTTAGGATCGGGATATTCTGAAGAAGATCAATATGATGCTGAACGAGAAGACTCCGATGAAGATGGCCATAGAACGGGAAGAAATAAGTAATTTTTGTAGATTATTATTTTTCTGAAATGCGTTTTACAGTATAGAGCAGAGAGATAAGAGGGACTGGGATATTTGTCACAGCCAATTTAAAAATAATCAATTCAATAATTCACCTTTGCACATTGTAACTCATATTGATTGCAAATCAGCATCATGTTTATGCAAATCGGCAACATGTGATCGTCTTCCTCTTTCATTAGACACAAATTATAAGTAGCGTAGTGTAAAAGAATCAAAGAGTGCATTTGTGTTCACTTTGAGTTAGCACAAATTCATTTCAAAAAAAATGTGGTCTAGGTATTAAGTATCCTAGTCTATGATTCCCACACACAGTGATATGTACTATATATATATATATATATATATATGTTAATATAAAGCTTTTCGCGACGCGGAATATGTAAATTATTATTTCGGATACAGTCGCGTTGTGAGTTGTTCCCGATGTTGTTTGGAACATGATTAAAGGTGTTAGTTTGTTGGTTTGATGGTATATATTTCGGAGCCATCAGAGACTCCATCTTCAGCCTTTCGTCGTATTACAGAAGTAATAACGCCGAAAATTAATCTACAGTAACAAGGCAAGGATGTTATTCGTTGACTCGCTAAGCAGATTATGACGTATTTTGTCTCGTGGAACGCGCGCTATTACGAGATGTGTTTGTAGTAGGTATACTGTCTGTTAGGGTACTTGTGGATGGATTTGAGTCAGTGGCGGAACTTGTAGTTGAATTGGAGGTTGTGGTGTTTGATTGGAGATGTGTTTGTGGGGTGTGGGTGGTGGTTTTTGTATGTGTGGGGTGGGTAGGTGTGATTTGGTCTAAGAGGTGGAGGTAGGAGGGGTTAAGTTTAATCGTTTCATCTCTTTCGTTCAGTGTATGATCTCGTTTGGCAATGTTAATTGCTTCGAGCAAGGTGCGGTGTAGTTCTCGATTTGACTTGTGTAGTGTTTTTGTGTTTTCGAAGTCTATTTTGTGGCCTTCAGTCATTGTGTGTAGCGCGAGGGTGGATGAGGGTTTTTTGTTTTTGACGTCATTTTTTTTTGTGTTCTTCGGCTCTGACCGAGACTTTTCTATTCGTTTTACCTATGTATACTTTGGGACAGTCTTTGCAAGGGATTTGGTATACACCTTGGTGTTCGTTGGGGATCTTATCAGTAGGTAGAAGTAAGGTTGTGCAAACTTTTTTGTTTGCTGAGAAGACAGGGCGAATATGTTTTTTCTTGAGTAAGCGGCCGATCTTTTCAGATACGCCTCTGACATAAGGGATATTGCAAGTGCCGAGGTACCTGTCGTTAGGTGGTGTTGACAGATTAGGGGTGGATGCGTGTGATTTAGCTGCACTCAGCTGTTTGTTGGAGTACCCATTTTGTTTTAGGATTTTGGTAAGAACGCGTTCTTCATCTTCTCTTTGTGTGTTATCTGTCAGGGATACAGTCCTGTGGAACAAAGATGTGGCGACCGCTTGCAGTTGGGAGGGGTGATGATGAGAGTCTGCTTGGAGGTATCTCGAAGTGGAGGTTGCTTTTCGGTAGATTTTATGTCCTAGTGTGCCGTCAGGGTTTCTGCGAATGAGTGTGTCGAGGAAGGGGAGTTGGCAGTCGGTCTCTATTTCCATCGTGAATTTGATGGTTGGATGTAGGTTGTTTAGGTAGATTAAGAATTCATCTAACTTTTCTTTACCATGGGACCAGATGACAAAGGTGTCATCTACGTATCGTTTGTATAGGGTCGGCTTATATTGAGCTTGGTTTAGTGCTCGTTCTTCGAAGTCTAGTAAGAACAAGTCGGCAAGTATTGGGGATAGGGATGAACCCATACTGGCACCTGATACTTGTTTGTATATTGTGCTTTTGTATGAGAAGAAAGTGTTGGACATGCAATGGGCTATCATGTCAATAAACATTTTAGGTATTTTGAAGCGATCTTTTAAGATTGTAAGTGTCTCATCTATGGGAATGTTTGTGAAGAGGGATACGATGTCAAAGCTTACTAACAGGTCTGTTTCGTTGGTTTTTATTGTTTTGATTAACTCTATGAAGTCAAAGGAGTTTTTTATGTATGAGTCGCGTTGTATAGAATCGGGATAAAGAAAGTTTGATAGGTATTTAGAGAGGTTGTATGTTGGGGTGCTTAGTTGTGAGACAATGGGTCTTAGAGTTAATGGATTTTTGTGGATTTTGGGAAGTGCGTAGAACTTGGCTATCACCGAGGATTTTTCTCTCGGAATTAGGCGTTTCTTTACTTCATTGGAAAGGGTAGACTTAGTGATGATTGCTTTCGTGGTTTTTTCTAGGTATGTGGTGGGGTTTGTCGGATGGACTTTGTACACGGAGTCGTCTTGCAACAGGACTTGAACCATGTTGTCGTATTCAGTCGAGTTCATTACCACGGTGGCATTGCCTTTATCGGCTGGGAGGATGACAATGTTGGGGTTTTGTTTAAGTTTTTTGAGGGCTTCACGCTCAGCGTGCGTGGTGTTAGACTTGGGGGCCTTGGATTTACGTAGTATAGTGCAGACTTCCTGTCTGATTTCTTCAGCTGTCTTGTCTGGGATAGTTTGCAAGGAAGTTTCTAGGTTGACTATGATTTTCTCTTTCGGTATGTGTGAGGGAGATATGGCAAAGTTGAAGCCTTTCGACAGGATTGAGAGGGCATTTTTGTCAAGGGTTTCATTGGATAAGTTGTGCACTGTGTGTGCGAGTGCAGGGAGGGGGTTTTGGTTGTTGCTGTTTGGTGTATGTGATCGTGGTTGTAGGTGTTTAGTGAGATTATTGAACTTCCTGATGTGTGTATTTTTAATGGTTGTGTTTTCTGTGTCGAGTCGTTCTTGTATTATGTCATCAAACTGATTCCATAATAGAGGGTGAATGAGGGAAGACAGTTTAAGATGTTGGTAGTATAAGTTTTCACTTATCTGATCTAGTAGGCGGCGTTTCTCAGCAATCTCCGCTCGCACCAGTCCTAGGCTTGCTTTGTGTAGAATACGATTGGTATGTGTATTCTGCTTGTAATACCTGAGACGGAACGATGTCGGTATCACTTTATTGTCACGGCACCTCACTAAGAACGTAATATCGTTCAAACACTTCACTCGTTTTAGCTTGCAATTCTCGAAACGGTCAAGATCTTGTTTGACGCCACTCCCGTAAAGTGATATTATGTTAATATAAAGCTTTTCGCGACGCGGAATATGTAAATTATTATTTCGGATACAGTCGCGTTGTGAGTTGTTCCCGATGTTGTTTGGAACATGATTAAAGGTGTTAGTTTGTTGGTTTGATGGTATATATTTCGGAGCCATCAGAGACTCCATCTTCAGCCTTTCGTCGTATTACAGAAGTAATAACGCCGAAAATTAATCTACAGTAACAAGGCAAGGATGTTATTCGTTGACTCGCTAAGCAGATTATGACGTATTTTGTCTCGTGGAACGCGCGCTATTACGAGATGTGTTTGTAGTAGGTATACTGTCTGTTAGGGTACTTGTGGATGGATTTGAGTCAGTGGCGGAACTTGTAGTTGAATTGGAGGTTGTGGTGTTTGATTGGAGATGTGTTTGTGGGGTGTGGGTGGTGGTTTTTGTATGTGTGGGGTGGGTAGGTGTGATTTGGTCTAAGAGGTGGAGGTAGGAGGGGTTAAGTTTAATCGTTTCATCTCTTTCGTTCAGTGTATGATCTCGTTTGGCAATGTTAATTGCTTCGAGCAAGGTGCGGTGTAGTTCTCGATTTGACTTGTGTAGTGTTTTTGTGTTTTCGAAGTCTATTTTGTGGCCTTCAGTCATTGTGTGTAGCGCGAGGGTGGATGAGGGTTTTTTGTTTTTGACGTCATTTTTTTTTGTGTTCTTCGGCTCTGACCGAGACTTTTCTATTCGTTTTACCTATGTATACTTTGGGACAGTCTTTGCAAGGGATTTGGTATACACCTTGGTGTTCGTTGGGGATCTTATCAGTAGGTAGAAGTAAGGTTGTGCAAACTTTTTTGTTTGCTGAGAAGACAGGGCGAATATGTTTTTTCTTGAGTAAGCGGCCGATCTTTTCAGATACGCCTCTGACATAAGGGATATTGCAAGTGCCGAGGTACCTGTCGTTAGGTGGTGTTGACAGATTAGGGGTGGATGCGTGTGATTTAGCTGCACTCAGCTGTTTGTTGGAGTACCCATTTTGTTTTAGGATTTTGGTAAGAACGCGTTCTTCATCTTCTCTTTGTGTGTTATCTGTCAGGGATACAGTCCTGTGGAACAAAGATGTGGCGACCGCTTGCAGTTGGGAGGGGTGATGATGAGAGTCTGCTTGGAGGTATCTCGAAGTGGAGGTTGCTTTTCGGTAGATTTTACGTCCTAGTGTGCCGTCAGGGTTTCTGCGAATGAGTGTGTCGAGGAAGGGGAGTTGGCAGTCGGTCTCTATTTCCATCGTGAATTTGATGGTTGGATGTAGGTTGTTTAGGTAGATTAAGAATTCATCTAACTTTTCTTTACCATGGGACCAGATGACAAAGGTGTCATCTACGTATCGTTTGTATAGGGTCGGCTTATATTGAGCTTGGTTTAGTGCTCGTTCTTCGAAGTCTAGTAAGAACAAGTCGGCAAGTATTGGGGATAGGGATGAACCCATACTGGCACCTGATACTTGTTTGTATATTGTGCTTTTGTATGAGAAGAAAGTGTTGGACATGCAATGGGCTATCATGTCAATAAACATTTTAGGTATTTTGAAGCGATCTTTTAAGATTGTAAGTGTCTCATCTATGGGAATGTTTGTGAAGAGGGATACGATGTCAAAGCTTACTAACAGGTCTGTTTCGTTGGTTTTTATTGTTTTGATTAACTCTATGAAGTCAAAGGAGTTTTTTATGTATGAGTCGCGTTGTATAGAATCGGGATAAAGAAAGTTTGATAGGTATTTAGAGAGGTTGTATGTTGGGGTGCTTAGTTGTGAGACAATGGGTCTTAGAGTTAATGGATTTTTGTGGATTTTGGGAAGTGCGTAGAACTTGGCTATCACCGAGGATTTTTCTCTCGGAATTAGGCGTTTCTTTACTTCATTGGAAAGGGTAGACTTAGTGATGATTGCTTTCGTGGTTTTTTCTAGGTATGTGGTGGGGTTTGTCGGATGGACTTTGTACACGGAGTCGTCTTGCAACAGGACTTGAACCATGTTGTCGTATTCAGTCGAGTTCATTACCACGGTGGCATTGCCTTTATCGGCTGGGAGGATGACAATGTTGGGGTTTTGTTTAAGTTTTTTGAGGGCTTCACGCTCAGCGTGCGTGGTGTTAGACTTGGGGGCCTTGGATTTACGTAGTATAGTGCAGACTTCCTGTCTGATTTCTTCAGCTGTCTTGTCTGGGATAGTTTGCAAGGAAGTTTCTAGGTTGACTATGATTTTCTCTTTCGGTATGTGTGAGGGAGATATGGCAAAGTTGAAGCCTTTCGACAGGATTGAGAGGGCATTTTTGTCAAGGGTTTCATTGGATAAGTTGTGCACTGTGTGTGCGAGTGCAGGGAGGGGGTTTTGGTTGTTGCTGTTTGGTGTATGTGATCGTGGTTGTAGGTGTTTAGTGAGATTATTGAACTTCCTGATGTGTGTATTTTTAATGGTTGTGTTTTCTGTGTCGAGTCGTTCTTGTATTATGTCATCAAACTGATTCCATAATAGAGGGTGAATGAGGGAAGACAGTTTAAGATGTTGGTAGTATAAGTTTTCACTTATCTGATCTAGTAGGCGGCGTTTCTCAGCAATCTCCGCTCGCACCAGTCCTAGGCTTGCTTTGTGTAGAATACGATTGGTATGTGTATTCTGCTTGTAATACCTGAGACGGAACGATGTCGGTATCACTTTATTGTCACGGCACCTCACTAAGAACGTAATATCGTTCAAACACTTCACTCGTTTTAGCTTGCAATTCTCGAAACGGTCAAGATCTTGTTTGACGCCACTCCCGTAAAGTGATATTATGTTAATATAAAGCTTTTCGCGACGCGGAATATGTAAATTATTATTTCGGATACAGTCGCGTTGTGAGTTGTTCCCGATGTTGTTTGGAACATGATTAAAGGTGTTAGTTTGTTGGTTTGATGGTATATATTTCGGAGCCATCAGAGACTCCATCTTCAGCCTTTCGTCGTATTACAGAAGTAATAACGCCGAAAATTAATCTACAGTAACAAGGCAAGGATGTTATTCGTTGACTCGCTAAGCAGATTATGACGTATTTTGTCTCGTGGAACGCGCGCTATTACGAGATGTGTTTGTAGTAGGTATACTGTCTGTTAGGGTACTTGTGGATGGATTTGAGTCAGTGGCGGAACTTGTAGTTGAATTGGAGGTTGTGGTGTTTGATTGGAGATGTGTTTGTGGGGTGTGGGTGGTGGTTTTTGTATGTGTGGGGTGGGTAGGTGTGATTTGGTCTAAGAGGTGGAGGTAGGAGGGGTTAAGTTTAATCGTTTCATCTCTTTCGTTCAGTGTATGATCTCGTTTGGCAATGTTAATTGCTTCGAGCAAGGTGCGGTGTAGTTCTCGATTTGACTTGTGTAGTGTTTTTGTGTTTTCGAAGTCTATTTTGTGGCCTTCAGTCATTGTGTGTAGCGCGAGGGTGGATGAGGGTTTTTTGTTTTTGACGTCATTTTTTTGTGTTCTTCGGCTCTGACCGAGACTTTTCTATTCGTTTTACCTATGTATACTTTGGGACAGTCTTTGCAAGGGATTTGGTATACACCTTGGTGTTCGTTGGGGATCTTATCAGTAGGTAGAAGTAAGGTTGTGCAAACTTTTTTGTTTGCTGAGAAGACAGGGCGAATATGTTTTTTCTTGAGTAAGCGGCCGATCTTTTCAGATACGCCTCTGACATAAGGGATATTGCAAGTGCCGAGGTACCTATCGTTAGGTGGTGTTGACAGATTAGGGGTGGATGCGTGTGATTTAGCTGCACTCAGCTGTTTGTTGGAGTACCCATTTTGTTTTAGGATTTTGGTAAGAACGCGTTCTTCATCTTCTCTTTGTGTGTTATCTGTCAGGGATACAGTCCTGTGGAACAAAGATGTGGCGACCGCTTGCAGTTGGGAGGGGTGATGATGAGAGTCTGCTTGGAGGTATCTCGAAGTGGAGGTTGCTTTTCGGTAGATTTTATGTCCTAGTGTGCCGTCAGGGTTTCTGCGAATGAGTGTGTCGAGGAAGGGGAGTTGGCAGTCGGTCTCTATTTCCATCGTGAATTTGATGGTTGGATGTAGGTTGTTTAGGTAGATTAAGAATTCATCTAACTTTTCTTTACCATGGGACCAGATGACAAAGGTGTCATCTACGTATCGTTTGTATAGGGTCGGCTTATATTGAGCTTGGTTTAGTGCTCGTTCTTCGAAGTCTAGTAAGAACAAGTCGGCAAGTATTGGGGATAGGGATGAACCCATACTGGCACCTGATACTTGTTTGTATATTGTGCTTTTGTATGAGAAGAAAGTGTTGGACATGCAATGGGCTATCATGTCAATAAACATTTTAGGTATTTTGAAGCGATCTTTTAAGATTGTAAGTGTCTCATCTATGGGAATGTTTGTGAAGAGGGATACGATGTCAAAGCTTACTAACAGGTCTGTTTCGTTGGTTTTTATTGTTTTGATTAACTCTATGAAGTCAAAGGAGTTTTTTATGTATGAGTCGCGTTGTATAGAATCGGGATAAAGAAAGTTTGATAGGTATTTAGAGAGGTTGTATGTTGGGGTGCTTAGTTGTGAGACAATGGGTCTTAGAGTTAATGGATTTTTGTGGATTTTGGGAAGTGCGTAGAACTTGGCTATCACCGAGGATTTTTCTCTCGGAATTAGGCGTTTCTTTACTTCATTGGAAAGGGTAGACTTAGTGATGATTGCTTTCGTGGTTTTTTCTAGGTATGTGGTGGGGTTTGTCGGATGGACTTTGTACACGGAGTCGTCTTGCAACAGGACTTGAACCATGTTGTCGTATTCAGTCGAGTTCATTACCACGGTGGCATTGCCTTTATCGGCTGGGAGGATGACAATGTTGGGGTTTTGTTTAAGTTTTTTGAGGGCTTCACGCTCAGCGTGCGTGGTGTTAGACTTGGGGGCCTTGGATTTACCAACTTATCCAATGAAACCCTTGACAAAAATGCCCTCTCAATCCTGTCGAAAGGCTTCAACTTTGCCATATCTCCCTCACACATACCGAAAGAGAAAATCATAGTCAACCTAGAAACTTCCTTGCAAACTATCCCAGACAAGACAGCTGAAGAAATCAGACAGGAAGTCTGCACTATACTACGTAAATCCAAGGCCCCCAAGTCTAACACCACGCACGCTGAGCGTGAAGCCCTCAAAAAACTTAAACAAAACCCCAACATTGTCATCCTCCCAGCCGATAAAGGCAATGCCACCGTGGTAATGAACTCGACTGAATACGACAACATGGTTCAAGTCCTGTTGCAAGACGACTCCGTGTACAAAGTCCATCCGACAAACCCCACCACATACCTAGAAAAAACCACGAAAGCAATCATCACTAAGTCTACCCTTTCCAATGAAGTAAAGAAACGCCTAATTCCGAGAGAAAAATCCTCGGTGATAGCCAAGTTCTACGCACTTCCCAAAATCCACAAAAATCCATTAACTCTAAGACCCATTGTCTCACAACTAAGCACCCCAACATACAACCTCTCTAAATACCTATCAAACTTTCTTTATCCCGATTCTATACAACGCGACTCATACATAAAAAACTCCTTTGACTTCATAGAGTTAATCAAAACAATAAAAACCAACGAAACAGACCTGTTAGTAAGCTTTGACATCGTATCCCTCTTCACAAACATTCCCATAGATGAGACACTTACAATCTTAAAAGATCGCTTCAAAATACCTAAAATGTTTATTGACATGATAGCCCATTGCATGTCCAACACTTTCTTCTCATACAAAAGCACAATATACAAACAAGTATCAGGTGCCAGTATGGGTTCATCCCTATCCCCAATACTTGCCGACTTGTTCTTACTAGACTTCGAAGAACGAGCACTAAACCAAGCTCAATATAAGCCGACCCTATACAAACGATACGTAGATGACACCTTTGTCATCTGGTCCCATGGTAAAGAAAAGTTAGATGAATTCTTAATCTACCTAAACAACCTACATCCAACCATCAAATTCACGATGGAAATAGAGACCGACTGCCAACTCCCCTTCCTCGACACACTCATTCGCAGAAACCCTGACGGCACACTAGGACATAAAATCTACCGAAAAGCAACCTCCACTTCGAGATACCTCCAAGCAGACTCTCATCATCACCCCTCCCAACTGCAAGCGGTCGCCACATCTTTGTTCCACAGGACTGTATCCCTGACAGATAACACACAAAGAGAAGATGAAGAACGCGTTCTTACCAAAATCCTAAAACAAAATGGGTACTCCAACAAACAGCTGAGTGCAGCTAAATCACACGCATCCACCCCTAATCTGTCAACACCACCTAACGACAGGTACCTCGGCACTTGCAATATCCCTTATGTCAGAGGCGTATCTGAAAAGATCGGCCGCTTACTCAAGAAAAAACATATTCGCCCTGTCTTCTCAGCAAACAAAAAAGTTTGCACAACCTTACTTCTACCTACTGATAAGATCCCCAACGAACACCAAGGTGTATACCAAATCCCTTGCAAAGACTGTCCCAAAGTATACATAGGTAAAACGAATAGAAAAGTCTCGGTCAGAGCCGAAGAACACAAAAAAATGACGTCAAAAACAAAAAACCCTCATCCACCCTCGCGCTACACACAATGACTGAAGGCCACAAAATAGACTTCGAAAACACAAAAACACTACACAAGTCAAATCGAGAACTACACCGCACCTTGCTCGAAGCAATTAACATTGCCAAACGAGATCATACACTGAACGAAAGAGATGAAACGATTAAACTTAACCCCTCCTACCTCCACCTCTTAGACCAAATCACACCTACCCACCCCACACATACAAAAACCACCACCCACACCCCACAAACACATCTCCAATCAAACACCACAACCTCCAATTCAACTACAAGTTCCGCCACTGACTCAAATCCATCCACAAGTACCCTAACAGACAGTATACCTACTACAAACACATCTCGTAATAGCGCGCGTTCCACGAGACAAAATACGTCATAATCTGCTTAGCGAGTCAACGAATAACATCCTTGCCTTGTTACTGTAGATTAATTTTCGGCGTTATTACTTCTGTAATACGACGAAAGGCTGAAGATGGAGTCTCTGATGGCTCCGAAATATATACCATCAAACCAACAAACTAACACCTTTAATCATGTTCCAAACAACATCGGGAACAACTCACAACGCGACTGTATCCGAAATAATAATTTACATATTCCGCGTCGCGAAAAGCTTTATATTAACATAATATCACTTTACGGGAGTGGCGTCAAACAAGATCTTGACCGTTTCGAGAATTGCAAGCTAAAACGAGTGAAGTGTTTGAACGATATTACGTTCTTAGTGAGGTGCCGTGACAATAAAGTGATACCGACATCGTTCCGTCTCAGGTATTACAAGCAGAATACACATACCAATCGTATTCTACACAAAGCAAGCCTAGGACTGGTGCGAGCGGAGATTGCTGAGAAACGCCGCCTACTAGATCAGATAAGTGAAAACTTATACTACCAACATCTTAAACTGTCTTCCCTCATTCACCCTCTATTATGGAATCAGTTTGATGACATAATACAAGAACGACTCGACACAGAAAACACAACCATTAAAAATACACACATCAGGAAGTTCAATAATCTCACTAAACACCTACAACCACGATCACATACACCAAACAGCAACAACCAAAACCCCCTCCCTGCACTCGCACACACAGTGCACAACTTATCCAATGAAACCCTTGACAAAAATGCCCTCTCAATCCTGTCGAAAGGCTTCAACTTTGCCATATCTCCCTCACACATACCGAAAGAGAAAATCATAGTCAACCTAGAAACTTCCTTGCAAACTATCCCAGACAAGACAGCTGAAGAAATCAGACAGGAAGTCTGCACTATACTACGTAAATCCAAGGCCCCCAAGTCTAACACCACGCACGCTGAGCGTGAAGCCCTCAAAAAACTTAAACAAAACCCCAACATTGTCATCCTCCCAGCCGATAAAGGCAATGCCACCGTGGTAATGAACTCGACTGAATACGACAACATGGTTCAAGTCCTGTTGCAAGACGACTCCGTGTACAAAGTCCATCCGACAAACCCCACCACATACCTAGAAAAAACCACGAAAGCAATCATCACTAAGTCTACCCTTTCCAATGAAGTAAAGAAACGCCTAATTCCGAGAGAAAAATCCTCGGTGATAGCCAAGTTCTACGCACTTCCCAAAATCCACAAAAATCCATTAACTCTAAGACCCATTGTCTCACAACTAAGCACCCCAACATACAACCTCTCTAAATACCTATCAAACTTTCTTTATCCCGATTCTATACAACGCGACTCATACATAAAAAACTCCTTTGACTTCATAGAGTTAATCAAAACAATAAAAACCAACGAAACAGACCTGTTAGTAAGCTTTGACATCGTATCCCTCTTCACAAACATTCCCATAGATGAGACACTTACAATCTTAAAAGATCGCTTCAAAATACCTAAAATGTTTATTGACATGATAGCCCATTGCATGTCCAACACTTTCTTCTCATACAAAAGCACAATATACAAACAAGTATCAGGTGCCAGTATGGGTTCATCCCTATCCCCAATACTTGCCGACTTGTTCTTACTAGACTTCGAAGAACGAGCACTAAACCAAGCTCAATATAAGCCGACCCTATACAAACGATACGTAGATGACACCTTTGTCATCTGGTCCCATGGTAAAGAAAAGTTAGATGAATTCTTAATCTACCTAAACAACCTACATCCAACCATCAAATTCACGATGGAAATAGAGACCGACTGCCAACTCCCCTTCCTCGACACACTCATTCGCAGAAACCCTGACGGCACACTAGGACATAAAATCTACCGAAAAGCAACCTCCACTTCGAGATACCTCCAAGCAGACTCTCATCATCACCCCTCCCAACTGCAAGCGGTCGCCACATCTTTGTTCCACAGGACTGTATCCCTGACAGATAACACACAAAGAGAAGATGAAGAACGCGTTCTTACCAAAATCCTAAAACAAAATGGGTACTCCAACAAACAGCTGAGTGCAGCTAAATCACACGCATCCACCCCTAATCTGTCAACACCACCTAACGACAGGTACCTCGGCACTTGCAATATCCCTTATGTCAGAGGCGTATCTGAAAAGATCGGCCGCTTACTCAAGAAAAAACATATTCGCCCTGTCTTCTCAGCAAACAAAAAAGTTTGCACAACCTTACTTCTACCTACTGATAAGATCCCCAACGAACACCAAGGTGTATACCAAATCCCTTGCAAAGACTGTCCCAAAGTATACATAGGTAAAACGAATAGAAAAGTCTCGGTCAGAGCCGAAGAACACAAAAAAATGACGTCAAAAACAAAAAACCCTCATCCACCCTCGCGCTACACACAATGACTGAAGGCCACAAAATAGACTTCGAAAACACAAAAACACTACACAAGTCAAATCGAGAACTACACCGCACCTTGCTCGAAGCAATTAACATTGCCAAACGAGATCATACACTGAACGAAAGAGATGAAACGATTAAACTTAACCCCTCCTACCTCCACCTCTTAGACCAAATCACACCTACCCACCCCACACATACAAAAACCACCACCCACACCCCACAAACACATCTCCAATCAAACACCACAACCTCCAATTCAACTACAAGTTCCGCCACTGACTCAAATCCATCCACAAGTACCCTAACAGACAGTATACCTACTACAAACACATCTCGTAATAGCGCGCGTTCCACGAGACAAAATACGTCATAATCTGCTTAGCGAGTCAACGAATAACATCCTTGCCTTGTTACTGTAGATTAATTTTCGGCGTTATTACTTCTGTAATACGACGAAAGGCTGAAGATGGAGTCTCTGATGGCTCCGAAATATATACCATCAAACCAACAAACTAACACCTTTAATCATGTTCCAAACAACATCGGGAACAACTCACAACGCGACTGTATCCGAAATAATAATTTACATATTCCGCGTCGCGAAAAGCTTTATATTAACATAATATCACTTTACGGGAGTGGCGTCAAACAAGATCTTGACCGTTTCGAGAATTGCAAGCTAAAACGAGTGAAGTGTTTGAACGATATTACGTTCTTAGTGAGGTGCCGTGACAATAAAGTGATACCGACATCGTTCCGTCTCAGGTATTACAAGCAGAATACACATACCAATCGTATTCTACACAAAGCAAGCCTAGGACTGGTGCGAGCGGAGATTGCTGAGAAACGCCGCCTACTAGATCAGATAAGTGAAAACTTATACTACCAACATCTTAAACTGTCTTCCCTCATTCACCCTCTATTATGGAATCAGTTTGATGACATAATACAAGAACGACTCGACACAGAAAACACAACCATTAAAAATACACACATCAGGAAGTTCAATAATCTCACTAAACACCTACAACCACGATCACATACACCAAACAGCAACAACCAAAACCCCCTCCCTGCACTCGCACACACAGTGCACAACTTATCCAATGAAACCCTTGACAAAAATGCCCTCTCAATCCTGTCGAAAGGCTTCAACTTTGCCATATCTCCCTCACACATACCGAAAGAGAAAATCATAGTCAACCTAGAAACTTCCTTGCAAACTATCCCAGACAAGACAGCTGAAGAAATCAGACAGGAAGTCTGCACTATACTACGTAAATCCAAGGCCCCCAAGTCTAACACCACGCACGCTGAGCGTGAAGCCCTCAAAAAACTTAAACAAAACCCCAACATTGTCATCCTCCCAGCCGATAAAGGCAATGCCACCGTGGTAATGAACTCGACTGAATACGACAACATGGTTCAAGTCCTGTTGCAAGACGACTCCGTGTACAAAGTCCATCCGACAAACCCCACCACATACCTAGAAAAAACCACGAAAGCAATCATCACTAAGTCTACCCTTTCCAATGAAGTAAAGAAACGCCTAATTCCGAGAGAAAAATCCTCGGTGATAGCCAAGTTCTACGCACTTCCCAAAATCCACAAAAATCCATTAACTCTAAGACCCATTGTCTCACAACTAAGCACCCCAACATACAACCTCTCTAAATACCTATCAAACTTTCTTTATCCCGATTCTATACAACGCGACTCATACATAAAAAACTCCTTTGACTTCATAGAGTTAATCAAAACAATAAAAACCAACGAAACAGACCTGTTAGTAAGCTTTGACATCGTATCCCTCTTCACAAACATTCCCATAGATGAGACACTTACAATCTTAAAAGATCGCTTCAAAATACCTAAAATGTTTATTGACATGATAGCCCATTGCATGTCCAACACTTTCTTCTCATACAAAAGCACAATATACAAACAAGTATCAGGTGCCAGTATGGGTTCATCCCTATCCCCAATACTTGCCGACTTGTTCTTACTAGACTTCGAAGAACGAGCACTAAACCAAGCTCAATATAAGCCGACCCTATACAAACGATACGTAGATGACACCTTTGTCATCTGGTCCCATGGTAAAGAAAAGTTAGATGAATTCTTAATCTACCTAAACAACCTACATCCAACCATCAAATTCACGATGGAAATAGAGACCGACTGCCAACTCCCCTTCCTCGACACACTCATTCGCAGAAACCCTGACGGCACACTAGGACATAAAATCTACCGAAAAGCAACCTCCACTTCGAGATACCTCCAAGCAGACTCTCATCATCACCCCTCCCAACTGCAAGCGGTCGCCACATCTTTGTTCCACAGGACTGTATCCCTGACAGATAACACACAAAGAGAAGATGAAGAACGCGTTCTTACCAAAATCCTAAAACAAAATGGGTACTCCAACAAACAGCTGAGTGCAGCTAAATCACACGCATCCACCCCTAATCTGTCAACACCACCTAACGACAGGTACCTCGGCACTTGCAATATCCCTTATGTCAGAGGCGTATCTGAAAAGATCGGCCGCTTACTCAAGAAAAAACATATTCGCCCTGTCTTCTCAGCAAACAAAAAAGTTTGCACAACCTTACTTCTACCTACTGATAAGATCCCCAACGAACACCAAGGTGTATACCAAATCCCTTGCAAAGACTGTCCCAAAGTATACATAGGTAAAACGAATAGAAAAGTCTCGGTCAGAGCCGAAGAACACAAAAAAATGACGTCAAAAACAAAAAACCCTCATCCACCCTCGCGCTACACACAATGACTGAAGGCCACAAAATAGACTTCGAAAACACAAAAACACTACACAAGTCAAATCGAGAACTACACCGCACCTTGCTCGAAGCAATTAACATTGCCAAACGAGATCATACACTGAACGAAAGAGATGAAACGATTAAACTTAACCCCTCCTACCTCCACCTCTTAGACCAAATCACACCTACCCACCCCACACATACAAAAACCACCACCCACACCCCACAAACACATCTCCAATCAAACACCACAACCTCCAATTCAACTACAAGTTCCGCCACTGACTCAAATCCATCCACAAGTACCCTAACAGACAGTATACCTACTACAAACACATCTCGTAATAGCGCGCGTTCCACGAGACAAAATACGTCATAATCTGCTTAGCGAGTCAACGAATAACATCCTTGCCTTGTTACTGTAGATTAATTTTCGGCGTTATTACTTCTGTAATACGACGAAAGGCTGAAGATGGAGTCTCTGATGGCTCCGAAATATATACCATCAAACCAACAAACTAACACCTTTAATCATGTTCCAAACAACATCGGGAACAACTCACAACGCGACTGTATCCGAAATAATAATTTACATATATATATATATATATATATATATATATATATATATATATATATATATTTATGTCAGACGGCATATGTTGGCTCATCTGATTTTAACACACCAAAGTTGATCAACCTTTTACCTGGAATATATAATTACCTGGTTGATACATAAATTTGAATGTAACACCCCCGCGTTACGATTATATTTAGCTTCCTATATACTCTATTCTCCACTTATATATTCAATTATTTACTGTCTATTTTTAAAGAACACTAGTTGATCAAGAGTTGTTAGCTCTTACAACGTTGCCAAATCGATCTCACTAACACACTCACGATAGCATAATACATCTCCTATTGTAGACGTAGAATTGGTAGGTAGGTTTCTATATCTGATCGTAATATTCACACATCGCTGTTGGTTTCATATTTTCCGTATTATTGAGGACCTATATGTACCTACCTACCTACTTTATTTTTGTTGTGATTTAGACTCGTATATTTTTTTACTTGGCTAGCGTTTATGACAATATTTTTTTAAAGTATTTTAGAGTAGGTATTTAGATTTTTTCTATCGAGAAGTTTATGAGAATAGCGTTTATTATAAATTGATGAGAAGAAATAAATCATAAAGGCTTTAACTTGGAATCTATTTGGTCTACAGAGACAAATCTAGTTATCATATTGTAGCATATTTACTCTTCTTTAAAAACGCGCTAAAATGTTTTCTTCAAAAAATAGTGCTTTACGGTTATATTCGCCAAATAATAAAAACATAGCGATTTTTTCGCGGTTTTTCGATTTTTGACAAAGGTGCATTCGGCGCTCGAGGTCAAAAACTTGGATTATTCATCAGACCAACATCATCCCGAAGACGACTAAGACCCTCCTACACCGTGTTTCTTTCCTTCGAAGCAGAGCTGAGGGATTTGGACATGACGTGGGTGGAGGTCTTGTCCAAATGCCCCCCTATGCCCCCAAGTGGGGTCACAAATGGAGTATTGATTGATTGATTATAGTTCATCCAACACCAGAGTCGAGATATTTAGAAATTTGATATTACAAGTTTGCAAAAAAACATAACTACCTTATTTGACGCATTCTGTATTAATCAAATCTTATTTATCGGACATAATACTCTAAAAGTTACACTTTTCAATTTACAATTTCATTCATGAATAAAATATATATATTTTTTTAAATTTTGCGTGATGTTCATCCAACACCAAAGTTGAGATTTTTTTAAATTGATATTGCATTTAAAACAACGCTGTTAGGCGTCCCTAATGTATTTTTTATTATTTTTAGCAAAGAGATAAGCCTTTAATACTATAATTCATAGTAAATAACCGCAATATAGGTACAAACGCGAATTAAATATACCTACCAGCTAATTTGTGTTTCATTGATAATAGGATGAGCTGATTCGGGACCTTGGCGGTTTGTGTCTGATGATCACTTGATCAATCAATCAATACTCCCTTTATGACCCCACTTGGGGGCATAGGGAGGCAACAAGTGCCCTCCACTGCGCTCTATCTCTAGCAGTTTCAATGACCTCCTCCCACGTCATGTCCAAATCCCTCAGCTCTGCTTCGAAGGAACGAAACACGGTGTGGGAGGGTCTTCCTCGTCTTCGGGACCCTGATGGGAGGAAGAAAGTTCGTGATGCGGTGGTACCATCTAATATTCATGATTCTTCTGAGGCACATTGTCTCAAAGGCAGATACTTTTTGTGCCTGGGCTTTGGTCAGGTGCCATGACACACACCCATATAAAAGAATAGGCAACACACACGCATTAAACAGTTTACATTTCGTCTCAACACTAAACGCCGACGCCTTCCATATCTTGGTAATGTTGTTGAAGGCACCACTTGCCATATCGATAGGTACTTATCGGGAGCTCAGCCCCGAGGTCACCAGTGGTGGTAATGGTTGCTCCCAGGTATTTAAATTTATCCACCCGGGAGACCTGGCGACCATAAATGGTTATCGGTAGCTGTTTATCGGGGCAGGCTTTATTTGCCATGAGCTTCGTCTTACTGGCATTGACTCGAAGGCCAAGGCGTGCTGTTTAATTGCAGAGTCTCGAAACACTGCGCTGTAGTTCCTCCACTGTCGTATTGAACAACGCTAGGTCGTCCGCGTACTCCAGATCGCACATTTCGCCCACGGGACCATCTGTAGGATTCCTCTGTGTTATTGGTATACCTCTTGCTCCTCGCATGGACTTTCTCAAGAGGAAGTCAAGCTATCAAGCGGTGGCGCCTTGAGACATGAGACACAACTGCATCCAGACTGTCGTAAAAACAGTCCTTAGCTGCAGCATCCGTATCCTCAGTGGGGGCATAATCACTTGATAGTCAATGTTATATCTATATTTGGAAGAATTTCGCGTGTAACAATAATAATTATTCAGAACCCCGTATCGTAACCATTCAATGGTTAAAAGGGAGTGCGACAGGCATTATATTATATTCTCACCCGACCACTTCAACCTCTACATACATACACTTCACGAGAAGAGCCCAGGATGGCTGGCATAGATGGGCCACAATAGAAAATAAAATACCTACAATCTACGATTTGCTGATGACACCTCCTTGGTCGCGTCAAGTGTACGAATGCTGGCAGGGCTATTCCACCAAGAAAAGATGGAATGTTGAGATTGCTCAGAGAAGGACCGAGCAAAGGACTAAGTCAATCCTCATATAGTTGAACATCTCCATGCGGCTCTCAGAATTGTGCTGGCGGCGTGTTTTCGATATTTCGGTCACATCGAAAAAAAGGAGTCTGTGAACTTGAAAAAATCGATAATCACCGGGTCAATGGAGAAGAAATGCGGAAGGGATTAGCGCCTTTAAGATGGAGCGATCTGATCAAGAGTACCATGGGGATTTCGCTGCATGGGGCTATGCATATGGCGGAGGACCACACAGAGCGTAGGTAGACGGATGGTCAATGGAATGAGGCATGGCAGTCACGATCCTTAAAACTGAAGGGTAAGATAAGAGACAAACTTAAATATGTTATATTATAAATTCACAATATAGCTTATAATTAATTGTTTTTTTTTAAGTAGATAGGGATCTATAGGTATGTGAGTAGATAATATTTTGATATACCTAAATTTACAATAAAAAATGATTTAGTCTAAAAGTAAACTCATATAATCAATTCAAACAATGTCGATTCCTTTGAGAATAAAATAATACGTAAGTATAAAAATCTTTTTTAATAAACCATATTATTCATTTGGACTAAAAAATTGAAAATCTTCTTTATGGTCGAGAGTGGATTGCCGCATTGGAAAGAGAAGAAGAGTATTGTAGATGTTAAAATATCAAACTGTCATCCAAAGCAAGCAAGTATACAAAATGTCAGTAAAATAAGATGATAAAAAGTGATTTAAAAATCGATTTCTGTAAGCTGTGCATAAAGAATTAAATAAATTAAAGGGAGATGTACCTACTCGTATGTGTAGATTTTCTCGCTTTAAGTGAAGAAGCTTGTGCTCAACGCAATTTTTATACCATCTAAGTATAATGTATGGTAATGAGACATGGACGTAGACCAAGAAGGAAGAAATTAGTATGAATGCGGTAGAAATGAGAATGTTGCGTAGGAAGTGCGCTATTAATGCTGAAGATGAGATCGGAAACGGAATGATAGATGAGGAAATAATGAGAGATAAAAAAATAGTGTAGTAACAAGAATGAATGTAAACAAAGTGTGGTGTTTGGAGAGTTTGGACATATAGAGAGGATGAATGAAAATAGAGTGACTTTTTACCTGCCTGAAAGGATAGGTGGAAGATCGACATGGGTAGAATATATCGATATGTGATCTTAAAGAAATGCAACGTCTAGAATAAAAGAAATAGGATACATGCATGCGGAATAGTATGATAGTGAAAAAAAGTATGTGGATAGGAAAGAGTGGAAGTCTCTTCTCTCTGCTTACCCCTATAAGGACACGGCGTAAAAGTTAATAAATTGATAACTTTACATTTGGTCCAAAGTTTATTCGTTTTCTTACTACCTGTACCTTACTTTCCTTCATGGGTTGGGCTGATCACGTAACTTGCATACTTTATAATAATCTTTGGGTTAGTTAGAGACCACAACGAAGTTGTGGTTAGCTCGTATGTTGATTATGTGATGTCTTTTTTATGTCAAATCTAATGTGTTGTTAGTTTTATTTATTATAGAATTAATAAATATATAAAAAACTTCCATCATACTACCATGTGGGTTGGCTGGAATAGATTTTTCGGGATACGTCCGCCGTTTGACTCTGAATGTACATATACTATATCATATGTGTAATTTATTTCAATAATGTTTTATTTATTTATTTACCTGATCGACTCTATATATAACTCTCATTAGGGTTGGAGGTGTCATAGTGAGAGGTGGAGTGTACCTACATAGTATAAATTTAATTTGATAACAAATAATTAACACAATTGAGATCAAATATTGGTCACAAAACGATATCACATATAGGGATGGGCAAAAAATATCGATATATAAAAATATCGATTTTTTTTTGAAAATAATCGATATTTTTCGTCGATTTTTTTAATTTTATTTATTTATTTATCATTCTCATCCCTAGGCCTTTTCAGGCACTTGGAGTTGTCAAAATCATACAAAATATTACATTAATGAATTCAAACAAAAATGATACAAAATAATAGGAAAACAAACAAGAATCGCACATGAAACAATCTTCAAAAGTACACAACGAAATAGACAAATGAATACGTAGGCGAGGCTGAAAAGGTGTAAATGGCCCTCTCAGTCTCCTGTCAGCAGATGTAATTAAAAATAAATAGGTATATTATGTAAACATCTTGAAAGTCACAAAAATCTCACAAGGGTGATATTTTATATTACAGAAAAATGCATATAAATAGAAAAATACATAAGTGGGCGAGGCTGAAAAGGTGTAAAGAGCCTTTCAGTCTCCTGTCAGTAAATGCAGTAAAAAAAAATACAATCAATAAAAAAAAAAAAAATACCATAATAGCGCGAGAGTCACCGAGATTAAAAGGTTGTTTGACTGACAACAAATGAGAGCACTCTACCAAGGGGCCATCCCAACGAGAATTCAATGTGGACTAATGGATAAACGGAAAGTTCAAGGGCAAACCCAGTCGCAAACAAGTGTAGTTCAACCCTGTGATAATAAAAAAAAAAAAAGGCTAAGTTTGATTTAACACCTCGTCAATAGAATAATAGCATTGTTCAACCAGATACTTCTTTATCTCTCTCTGAAAGGTATCATCATCCATGCATTTAAATGGTTCAGGTAATTTATTATAAGTGCGCACACTATGGCATATGAAGCTCTTGGAGACTTTCGCCAGGCGATGCTTGATGGGGCGCACATTATTACCCGATCTAGTCATGTGATCATGGTGGTCCGAGTTTAGGGGTGTGTTCGGCAGATTCCTCCTAGCGAAAAGAAGACATTCCCGGATATATGCACCCGCCAATGTGAGAATACCTTGTTCTTTAAATGCATTTCGGCAAGTCTCCCGCGGTTGCATACCCAGTAGCGTCCTCAGAGCTCGTTTCTGCAAAATTGATACTCTTGAGAAATCCGCCCCTCCACCCCAAACCATCACACCATAGATCATGATTGAGTGGAAGTACGCAAAGTAATCTGGAAATATCGATATTCGATTTTTATTTCTGAATATCAGAGTCGATATTCTTTTAAGCGCTTTAATAAATTTTATATAAAAATTCATATTTTTATATAAATTATGAACGCATCCAAAAACTTTTTTTCTACGGCCCTGTCTGGCATTTACAAAACATATGAAAATACGACAATAAAACAGGTATACATTCAGCTAACAAAATATTTTGTAACGATTTAGAAATTATTCGTAGCGATATATTCAAAATTTCTGCAATTTTTCACTATTTCAGCACGATCTTCCAATAGTGGAAATAAAGCCAAAAAATAATAATCATTTCAACTTGAAATACACGTGTTCCACACAGATTTTTTTTCAATTAAAAGTAATCTTATTAGGTCATAATCACACGTTTGACAGAACAGATTTATGTATTTTTAGTTGTAATGAGTCTTAGCAAAATACCTATATATTGCCGCTTTTAAATATCACTTTTTAGCAATAAAGGTAGATGGAGCTGAAATTTGTAAAAAAACTGCACAAAATTTGAATATCGCCGACCTGTGGGTGCGTTTCGCCTTATAAGACAAACTTCTTGGCACAATAATTATTAAGCGAGACAAAAAATCGATTTTTAAGATAAATGTGTAGGTACCTACATGCTTAATTTAATTTCTTGCTTTAGTCATATTTTAAATATTTATTGTTTTTCTAAATTAACAGTTTGATTACAAGTTTTTTTTGCAATTTACGTTTGTCCCAAGAAGTTTGCCAGCATCTGTATTTATTTTATTTTTTTTATATACGAATAATAAATCCAATAAAACTATGTATCTACCAAATATGTGTTGATTTCTTTTAATTTTTAAATGTTTTGATGGTATAGGTACGATGGATAGAGGTAGTTACAATTTGGGCTAAAAATATCGATATATCGAAATATCGATATTTATTCCTCTTCATACATCGATACTTTTTAAAACTATCGAAACGATATATACCTATCGATATATTTTTTTTGATTTGCCCATCCCTATCACATAATATTGATCAACCTTCTCGTATCCCATTCAAAACAATAATAATCAAGTGCGTAAATACGATTCATTCATAAAATCGTAATATTGAAAAAATAAGTTGTAAGAATGTAAATCATGCGTATTTATTAAAATGTTCAATCATTTGTACGACTCTCATACGTGTTTTTAATTGTTTATATTCGCATTTTGATAAAATCCCCCCAAGCCTAGCGATGTTTAAGTGTAATAGTATTGGTAATGTCTTCGTTACGCAACTGAGCCAAACAAAATATGCGCATTCAACAAAAGGTTCGCGCGTTCGTATAGGCGTTGTTTCTGATCTTAATACAAATGTTATCACATTTTTACAAATGTGGGGACTTGCTACATTAATTTATTTACTTTCGTGGATGGCATTGATACAGTAATATGATTTGGCAACGTTGCAATTTTTGATCGATTATTGTTGTTTAATAAATTGTCAAAATGATTTCCTAAGTGAGAATGTATATTTCAGATAAAAAGGTATATCGGAGTGTATATATGGTCACACAAAATGTCAAATATTGGCTCAAAATGAGTTATAGGCAGGAATCGGCTCAGGATCACGTGGTGATACCGAAAATGTAAAAATCTCATTTTGACTCTGATCAAGTATGTGACAAAAGAGCCAACAAGTAGAAATGAGCCAACATCCCCGGTAATTAACAGACGGTTTGAGCCACGAAGTGCAAGTTGACAAACATATATACATATGTACTCAAAATTAGGCAATCCAAAGGTGTTTGGCTTGTATAATTACACTCTCATATTCCATGTTGCAAAATGCAGTACATAAATGCAATATTATTGTTGTTCCGTTATAAAACTACCTACTTTTAGAGAGCCTGTATAAATACTCCACTTGGGAACTCTTAACAATATGTTTAGATTATTAATTTGGTCAGGATGTTAGGGTAATTTTTCAGCCATTGCAGAGAAATTAAACTTTTTTGACCCATTGATCTATTCTTATAAATACACTGTTGTTATTTCTAGAGTGGAAGCGTACAGAGACACCATAGAAACTCCTCCGTCAAGATCATCCACTGACGTTAGAGATACTAGCAGTGTTGGGTCATTATCGCGCTCTACCAGTCAGATTGCTTCGTCACAAAAAGTTACTGTGCCTGTTGGAAAATCTCCAAACAAATCCAATCCAAAAGGAGCAAAGAAGATTGATTTAGGTATGTCATTAGGCGTGTCCAGACAGACCGAGCGCGGCTCGCGAGCAATGCTCAGACTTTAGTTTGATACAACTTTATGGAAGTTTCAAAATGCAAAATGTGTAGTTTCTAACTATGTGTAACAAAGAAACTACTGACCATAGAAATTATTATTAATATAGAATGATAGGCAGAAAGTATAATAAATAGGGATATGCGTATTGAGTATGGTCTTTGGTCAGTAGTAAGATGTCTGTTTAGTCTATAACTCAATTACATCTTTATTTTTTTTACTTACAGGAGCGGCGGCCCAATTTGCCAAGGCTGCAGAAATTACAGTCAAGACTTCGGAGTCCAATGTAGATATGTTCCAAACATGCGCCCCCCCATCTCCTCAAGATGATGATTTTAATCCAAGGTATTGAGACTCTACCTCTATACTATTTGATAGACTATTTATTTTAGAGCTATAACATATTTTCATGATCACAAATTGTCTGTTTTCAGAGGTGACGAATCTTCCAAGAAACAATCAGAATTTGGAGATTTCACGAATGCATTCAAGACTCCTCCACCAGCAACCTCTGACGAATTTGCCGATTTCAGTAGCGCATTTACAAGCCCTCCCAATAGTATCTCTGGTAAGACTGATGAGCAACATTAGCACACTGTATGTTTATTAAAGAAGGGTTAGTTAATAATTTTGATTTGTAGGTATCCAACAACCCCAACCTTCAGTGGACTTGTTGGGGGATTCTACCAACACAAAGCCTTCCTCCGGACTCTTGGATCTTTCCTTAGATCGATCACCACAGATGAATTTGAGTCATTCCAATAATATTCCACTCATCAGTCAAATGTCCTCGTTGTCGCTGAACCCTATTGATGGTAAGTCAACTCAAATATTTTATGATAAAAAATAATTTTATGTGAAGAGTTAAAACTTAGGGACACAGTGAGTACTATTGGGATTTCAGGAGAAGCTGGGAATTCAGATCCGCATGGAAAGCTGGATGTTTACACAACATTGTGTCTCGCTACAGAAAGGACAATGCGCACATTGGAATCCATAACATGTATTAAATCACAAAAGAATGCATCCGAGGTGGTGGCTGAGTTGAAGAAGTTACTCTGTTTACTTCCTGGACCCATCACCAAGGAGAGACTTAGCGGACAAGACAAGTCATCCATTGATTGGTCCATCTATGCCCAGTTATCATATTCTCCTCTGATTGCTAATCTCTTGCAAAAATTTACGTACAACTGGCCAATGACGGGAGATAATTTTGATAAAGACATTGCATCCTTATTTTTAATAGAAGATTGTTTTGAGTTCAGTTTTGAATCATTGTTAGCTATCTGTAAACAGTTGAAAACTTGCGATAAATCTCATTTAAAAGCTGTCGTAAAGCTTCTTTTGTTATATCTAAAGAGTGATTGTTTATTTGTGGCTATTGTAAAAGTATCTCAAATGGAGCCTGACGTGTCTTTAGACGTGAAATCTGTGACCACATTGCCGCAGTGGAACTCTTATGTCCAACTGCTGATATCTCTGCCTGAAAGAGTCGCAAATAGATTGAAAACTGAAATCCCCCTTGAATTCATTCCTAAAAACTATTGTTCTTATATGATCTTTCATCTTGTTCGAGCCATAGACTTCATGTCTGATTCTTGTTACTTTGTGGATACTCCGTACAGTCTTAAATTTCTATCGTACTTAATCAGTAAAATCATTTCACATTTCAACGAATCCTGCACCTCTGCAGCTCTGTTGGACATGATCGACATATTTGTGTCGTGGACATTAATAAAACAAATGGATGTTTGTCTGTATTTTCGAAAAAGAATGATTCAAAATGTCTTGGAAAATTTATCTAAACAGGCTGCGGAAACATTTGCTGTGATGGCCTTCAAGAACATAGCCATAGATTACAACCTGAACTCTTATTTACACTTTCCTCTTTGCAACATTTTGGGCAAAGCCGTTCTCTTTAACAAGGATTGGGAGTATGTACTGTGCACCAAGCTACCTCTAATGAGCAATTCCTCACCTGATTGTACATTGCTGCTGGAAAATTTAATGCTTTATTTATCTCTTTGTATCGAAGATGCAACTAAAAAAAATTTACTATCATCTTTGGTCATTAAGTTGTCATCTGTTTGGGCTAGTAAGAGTGTTTTCAATCACTCTTCACTCAATGAACGAATGAATGTCACCAAAGCTTTGATTATTTCTTTAAACTATTTGACATACGTGTGCAATTGTAACGTTCCATCGGAAATTACTACAAAGGTTAAAGAAAGTCTTTTCGAGGGTGTTCCCATGCATTTAGAATCTCTAGATATACGTTTTAGAACCATAGGCATGAGCACTGCAGAAATCTGTTTGAAAATACTATCATTGAATAATTCGGACAGTAAGGGTAAATCAATCCTAAGTTTTGATTATAGTGATATAAAAGGCAGTGAAGCAATGGCATTAAAGGAGAAGCTTTTTGCGTGCAGTGAGATATGTGCTCTAAACCCTAAATATATACCAGACCCTGAGAAATGCAATGTGCAATATAAAGATGGATACCAAATACTGACATCAATTGGTGAAAGTTTATACCAAGATACTAAAATCAATACACAAAATGATATGTTAATTATTAAAAATTCAGTTAACTTGGAAAACAGTAATGAAAGAAAAGATGGAGGGCAAGAGAATGTACCTATAAAATCTGATAGTGGTCCTGGTTTGGATTCAGACGACGATATGGAACCATATGACATGTCTGCAGACTTGCCATTAGCCAAAAGTTCCAAACCAGTTTTTATAAGAGATCTCAGAGAGTGCCTGTTGGAAACTACTGATCCTGATATGTTTCAGGAATGTTTAAAAGTCGCTGAAGATCTGATCCAGGAACAATTGCCAAGCGATGACTACCAGTTTGCTATAGAAATTCTTGATTTGTTTATGCACTTGGAAAATAAATTTGGTTTGGACGAATTTGACAAAATACGCATATCTATATGCGTAACCATAGTTTGTATTCATCCCGTGCAATGTGCTGAACACATTTGCAGAGAATTTCACACTCCCGTAGGCAAGTATTCCGTGATGACTAAGCTAATGTTCTTGGACATAATATGTGAATCTGCGTGTCAATTATCTCAATTGGAATTTGGAATGCACAAACAGGAAAACAAGCAACCTATTGAGAACAAAAAGGTCATTAAGACAAAAGTTTGTTCTGATGAAATAGTTGTAAAAAGTAACACAGAAATAATTATGGAAAGGATCAGATCTAAAACAAAATATTTTCATTCAAAGTCAAAGCATCCTTTTGCCAAAGCAAAGAAAAATAAATTTTCGCCGTACGCTAAACACTTTTTCTTTCCTTTATTGTACGGGTTTGGGAAAAATAATTTGTCCTACTATGGCTCTGAACAAAACTGGAGAGACCCCGATTTAGTCCTCTTACAACATTACTTGAGTGTTGTGGCCATGCTTCTTATAGCCAGCAAGAATTGTCCAGACGCTCCCAAATTTTGTCAAGACTCACTAGAGCTTGTTTCGGCTCTGAGATATCACAGTATGCCACAAATAAAAATTGCCGCAATATCTATTATGGTGTCGGTGCTACTGAGTGTTCCCTGTCAAATCATGAAAGACACCTGCCTAGCCCAACTGGTTGAACTCAGAATTTGGTTGGTGGACTGTGCTTCGGTTAATCTCTCAAATTCCTCTGCATCTGAAGTGATGACTGCATCTAGGTCTGCGCTGAATCTTTTGAACAAATATTTGATTGATATTAAGCCTGATGAACCGTTGTGAATTTTCTGTGTACATTTGAAATGTAAAAGCCATGAAGAAATCATATTTTAAGCATTGTATAGCTTCAAAATGACACAAGTTATCTCTGTGACTGCCTGAAAACTCCATTAACTCTCAAAATCTGATAGATAGAAATTTTTGTCTTTATTCTGAATCGGTCAAAATAATTTTAACTAAAATTATAAAGAACTATTTCAGATGTACATTAATTAATTAAGTACGTATCATTTGTGTGAGACATTCATTATTTCTTATACTTATTTCTTCACCCATATGGCTCATCCCGAAACTTGAGAATGTCGAAACAGAGGCAAAAATTTGAGTCCTTAACTTATACAATAATTTGGTTTCGTTGGATAGGCACCTTTAACCCAAAATCACTCAATTACACAAATAAAAACAAACAAATCCGTAAGAAAAGGACAATTATAGCTTGTATTTATAAGGGATATTTTTTGATGGATCACTTATAACATAAGAAAAATCTCTTTTATGTATCACCCCTAAATGGGGAGTGTATGATAAAGATATAAAAGTGAATATTCCCTTGTCTGCTTCAAGGACAACATTCAACTTCATTTCAAGTAAATCATTTCTGGGTTACCTGTACAAAATGTATATCCATTACAATATGAATGTTGGGTTTATCGTAGATGTTTGAGAGGATGGAAATTCCAATATTAGGTAGATGCAAATTATTCAATTCAATGTTTTTTTTTTTTATGTAAAGTAGTTTTTTTTCAGACTGAAGTTTTGAGAATTTTTTATGCTTTTATATTTTGAACTAATTGGCAGTTAGTAATATGCGAATGTCTAAATTCATATTTTTTGTAGAAATTTGCATATTATTATTGTCTGAAAATGGATGTAATTTAGCACTTTTTAACTTTGACAAGAATAAAAAACTTACGCATTTAAATAATGTTTATTATTAAATCCTTTACATTATTTTCTTTTGTTATACCAACAACTAAATTTTAATAGTTTGTGTTTTGTTGATAAAAGAATACACATTTTGTTTTTATTAAAAAACAATAAACATAGTATTCTCTAACGGCTCGCTTACACTAAATCCGATATTTACCCGTACATTGCCGTACGGGCAAATTAATAATTTGACAACTCAGTTTTATTTACTCACCAAGCAACCAATATTGAGTTTCAAAACAATATGTAGGTACGCTCTGTTTTAATTCTATTCTATTTTTAGTTACGCCCGTACGTGCGACTTCCAATAAATCTGAACAAATTCGGATTCCACGGTTGAACGTTGGGAGAGTGTAGCCGCTCTCCTTTTACCCACTCGTACAATACCGGACAATGACTGACGTGTTTGTGTTCGCAGTATCTTTCTTTCAAAGTATTCGATCAATTGTACGTTGCCGTACGGGCAAATATCGGATTTAGTGTAAGCGAGCCATAAGAATAAAGCAAGATGTGTGTAAAAATGATATAACAAATTACTAAATGTGTTATCATTTCAGATATGCTACACAATGAAGTCCCGTTGCAACCGCAGAGTGTCTTACCAGTTTCCACATTAGACAGTTCGTCCAGCTCTAATCAAACATCCAAATTGCCCGTTGGTTCCACCTGGGCCGATGAGAGCGCTAAAGTGAATATTAATTTGGACGATCTATTTGGAACAAAAACTCCTAAATCCGGTCCACCACCATCAATGAATCAGCTGAAAAGTAATCCGTCGAGTCCCATACACAACGCTAACATTCCAACTAAACAACCACCGACTATGATAAATTTAAACATTAGGCAGCCACTTTTCAATCAAGGCAATGTGATCAATCAACCATTAGGAAGTAATGCTTTTGCGCAGATGCCCTCACCAACAGGTATCTCGGCCAATAACTTTTCAAACAACAACAACGGCAATTTAGTTTCTCCCATGAACAACATGAACGTCAATTTAATGAGTGGATTCAATAACTTTGGAAGTCAGCCTAGCCAGCAGCCCTTCTTTCAAGCCCAATTTAAATGATACAAGCCCATCTTGTGGATAGACTAGCAATTGCAATCTATTTCACAAACATAGTGTGTCACGACTATAACAAATGAACATTCATTTTTAATATAAGTGTGTGTGTATCCTTGCTCAAGAGCTCAGAGGTTGAATATCTACTAACGGGATTTTGCGAGTTCATTGACAATTTTCAGAAAAAAATCGCAAATCTCACGAACATTAGGGGATTAATCCTCTCTCCTTCAGGTGCTAATGTGACCCTAAATTATTAAGTTTGATGTAACTGTTATTTTATTAATATTCAAAATGTAATTCATACAATTCGCAAATGTGTTTTGTAGGAAAAATTTACGTGATTGAAACGGGGTAAATAAAGGGTGTCCCATCAACTGTTATTATTATTTCTATAAAGGTAAAACCAGACATATCAAAATTGAGTGTCAAATTGTCATTTATTGTAAAGTTTATCAAATTGTCCCCCAATAATTTATAGGATGGAAATATAATGAAAATTCTTTGTTTCGATTTGATTATTGTTTTTTTTTTGCAACATTTCACTTTGTAAATATAATTGTCTTTTTTTGGATTTAGACTAAAATAAAATATGTGCAGGGTATTCTGTAGACGGAACGGATATGCCGCCTCTGTGCTCTAAGCTAAGGATACTAACGGGTCAATGCTGACTGTAAATTTAAAATATAGTAACATTATCAATTATTCATAAGCAAAACAATATAGTATCCTGTTAGGTTTGTTTATATCAAAGGTATTTGTATATAAATTTTTATGTGTCATGTACATAAACCATAATATATATATATATATTGAAACAGAATATTTCAATATTAAATAATTAAACTTTGGTTTTGTTAAATGTCCACGTTGCCATTATTTTTCAACCAATATTTAGTTTATACTGCAATTTACAGTTTTCTTTTATGTTTGTTTAAACTGTTATTTGAAATATTTCAAATAAAGACACCATATCAAAAAATATATTAATATTTAATAATAAATTGACCTGCCAATATTTTGTCAAATCTTTCATGTTTTTTTTATGAAATATCTTAGAAGTAAATTTCCGTGTTGAAAACATATTGTCGTTTGTACGGAATAAGAAAAAATAAAAAAATAGATGGGAATTCTCTAATGTTGCAAAATCTATTGAAAATGAAGAATAAAATAAGTACCCTTGTTTAGTACGGAACTGACATAGTCCTCGAAGCACACTTGTGAGTTTCATGCATGGAATACTTTAAAGCAAAATTTTTGTGTCAATGTAAATGTGAAAATGTATTTTTGTCTTTGAAGATAATGAATGTAAAAATCTAGGATTACTTCAAAAATAGTTTAGAGACAAATTGATTTGAAATAGCAAGAGATGGAAGTTAGAGAAGGTAGCTAATTAAAGACGTAATGGCATTTGGGATCATTGTTTTAAAAGACCGTTACAATAAATAGATTAAGATACCAAACTTATTTCGTGGTCTGACAGTACCAAATAGATGTAAAATGTTAAAAATAATGTAGTGAAATTTGGTTTCCTATTTTATTAGAAATTCAGCAGATGAAAGATCGCGATTTTTGTCCTCATGACCTCCCATCAAACTTGTGTCAATACTTCCGAAAACAAATACACTATTAAAGTAAGGTACTTACCACATTTTTTTATATTTGACAGTACCAGCAGGTTAGTAATTGTTATGGTTTATTCCCATATTTAAAACATAGTCCGATTCCTTTTGTTATTTGTGAATGAATTATTTAATTATATCGAGAAAATATCAATCTTAGAATTTGAAGTATTAGAGGTAGATATTAATATTATTAGTTAATTCAATACCAATGATGTTTTAATCTGTAATTGAAGAAGATTTATAAACATTTCTTGGACTTAATACAATATAACTTATAGCAATAAGATACGATATTAATTAATTTAAGGAACGATATTCAATTTATTCACAAAATTATCAGTAATATAATAAATTGTTATCTTAAAAAATATATATATTAATGTATGTGAGTTGTTATAAAAATGTATAAATAAATTATAATAATATATTATCAATCTTTTATATATCTAATAACAATATATGTGAATGTATGTATTAAATATTATTTGTATGTCAAATTATAGAGTTTAGTTAGTTTATTTCGTAGAAAGGTGCAATAATACCACATATTGTAAAGTACACTGACTGTCATGAAGGTAATGTATACAGCCAGGCAAAATTCATACTCCAATAAATGAATTTTAGCAAGTTAAACATTTGTATAGTGGAAATAAAATACGCACTAAAAATGAGTTGAGTATGAGGAAATGTTCTATAAACCATTGTCAATAGCCTAAATATTGCACAAGGTGCATATCGATGATCTAAAGGCGTAAAAAAACAGATCAAAAAATCATCATAGTACTATGTCTGTATGGGGGAAAAATCAGTTTTATTAGATTATCTCAAAATGAAGTTTTTGGCGTTTAGTGCATATTTTATTTCCACTATACATTTATGGATTAATTTTGGGATCTGGGATTTCCCTTTGTTTTCAAACATCCATACGTGACAACGGACAGTAATTCATGATGGGGGAACTGATAGTATTTTCTCTAAAAAGACCGAGAGCAACTAAATATGTATTATTTCAGTATTGCAATGTGGTTATATTTTTAACTAAGTTTCTTCATTTATTTCTACGTATCTTATAAAAAAGCAATATACCGATATAAATCAGAATACATTATACTTTTTAGATTATTATATTTTAATTTATATATTAACGCAGCACAAGATGATTCTGTTCATAGATTCTTACACATTCCTGTTTTTATAAAATCTGTACATAATTTATATATCTAGGGCATTTTTCTTTTAAAACAAATTATTTAAGTTTTTAATGTAAAAGTAACTCAATGTATTCAAGTCTTCAATACGTCTTACCTACATCCTGTGCATATTCTTCAATCATTCCTAACTCTTTTTGTTTTGCAAAATGATTTGTAAAACTAGAGATCCCAGATTCTATCAACGGTAGGGTAGATCTTTTTGATTTCAGGTTGGATTGGAAAAAAAAATAAAATTCACTAGCTGAAAATTAGATTGAAAAGATTGATCCACTCTTTCAAAGTATCTTAGACTCTACTCTCCTAGTTTGTAGTAAAATTATTTGAGCTTATGTGTGAAATTCTGTCATTATCGGAAATAAACTTTCTGCCATGTTATAACTCTGTTGGTTGTTTGGTTACATTCACATTGTGTCAACGAAATGTTTTATTATCTCATGAATATGTATCTGTTAAAATGATTTTAAAACATTTAGTACTATATTATTGTGAGATTAATGTACTAGTAGTACTAAGTTACAAATACAGTGCAGTGTATCATTGAATATTATTAATATAAAACATTATCGAAATCAATAGATGTGAAATTGTTGTAATTATTCTTATTCTTGTGAATCATCGTATTCCCTAAACTAGGTGTTTTCTATTATCCTATTTTCTTCTTTACGATACGTGTATCCGACTCTTGTGAAATAAGAATATTATGTTAGATTTACCATAAAAATGTTATCTAGTACTAATATTTGAAGGAAATAGAATTTAATCCCTTAGTATTTCATTTTATATATTATATTATCTATTAATTGTTTTCTTTTTATAATGTAAAATGCTCATGAGGTGCTGGGAACCATTTCTCTTTGATTGGGTATTTGTATTGTAAATTACAAATAAAAAAAACTACTTATTTTCATTTATTTTTCAATCTAATTTTACCCTCAACTTGTTTCAAAGATAATAATTAAAGTGAGATGTCAAAGATAAAAAGTTGCTTAAACACATGGAATGAGGTGGTTGGACCTTAGCGATTCAGTCACCAATTATCGTTCAGAAGGTAGTAGGTACGATTCACAGTTATTAGATAAAAATTGTAAAAAGTATATACCATATGATCGTAGAGAAAGCCACGGTCAAAGGTCAAGACCGTTAGAGCTCATTTATTGAGGTGCTTCAAGTGAAAAGCTGTGAATGTCCACCATGGTGTCCCTGAACTCGGTTATTTGAGATTCTTGAACAATGTGATTCACAGACTCTTTATCTCTCCACCAGCACAGTAATGGTGGTCACGCTTGCCCTATCTGTGGAAGAGAAGACCACATCTTCCATTGTAAGAAGTTGTTGGTAGCCTAAAAGTTCTGCCGCTGACTTTCATGTTGACATAGTTACGGTCATGGGTTCGAGCTCTGCAGCGGAACATGGCTCTACAAGATTTGATCTTCAGTTTGAAAAAGATTGGGAACCCCTGGTGTAATTATTAAAAGATGACAATAGAAATAAAAAAATACTCCATGAGTTTGTGTTGCCTGTGCCTTTGAAGTAGAGCTGAGGGATTTGGACATGATGTGGGAGGTCATTGAAGCCGTGCAAGATTGAGGACTCTTCTTGCCTCTAGCTATATCTAGTGGGGTAACAAAAGAAGTATTGTATTGTATTCTATATAAGTGCAAGTTAGCATTTGAATGACGTCCAGGAAATTTGCTGTTCTTCCTCCCACCAGGGTTTCAAATCTGAGGAAGACCTTCTCATACTGTGTTCTGTTCCTTTGAAGATGAGCTAAGTAGTTTAGAAATGATAATGAGCCTTCATTAGACTATTTCACAGTAAGCTACGTAAAAAGACGAAAGACGGCGTCGTAACCGCCAGGCTACCAACCACCTCATAATATGTGTTTATGAAGTTGGGGTAGCCAGATGTTGAAATGATAGCAAATATATTTTTAACCATTTTATTTCAGTACTAAAAATTAAAAATTTTACTTCACAATATTCAAAATATAAAATTAGGCACTATATATTTCAATCAGTAGTATGTACATTAAATTATCTTGATATTCTCAGGTTCAAGGTTATTTAAACCTGAGAATACATAGTCATTCCTCTGGCAAACTCTCTTAACTAACATTTTTGGCGAATTTGAGTTTTAGATGCAAATTTTATTTTTTACCTTTAATCTACACTATGGCAAAGTATGGGATCTGTAACTCTCTCCAAATAGCTAAAAATCGATATGTTTTTTTCACGTATCTGCTTTTTAGGCTTTTTTAGCCTCTTGCAAAATAGAGTATCTGAATGTCGCGAGTTTGCTAAAGGGGGCGTTCAAGTATTACGTAACGCAATTTGGGGGAGGGGGGGGGGTCTTGCAAAACGTTACTGTGCGTTACAAGGGCGGGAGGGGGGGTTCGAACAACTCGTTACGTAATGGTATTTTTTTTCTTAAATAAAGTTAGCAAAGGAACCCTTTTCGACAATGTTTTACGGGAAGTCCCTCGATTGTACCGTACATCATTTTTATTTTGTTCTCCGATGTTAAAGCTTTTGGTGGAAACACGTAGAATGCCGATTCCGACCCGCGCCAAGAATGTTTCTATGCAGTTGAATGGGGATACGCACAGCAAAAGCAGAAACCTGCTTTCCGGCATGCCCATTTAAATGCATTGAAACCATAGACAACATTCTTTGCGCTCTTGGGTGTTACGTAACATTTAGGGGGGGGGAGGGGGGGTACAGAAAAACGTTACGGCGCGTTACATGGGGGGGAGGGGGGGTAAAAAATCTTCAAACATTGCGTTACGTAATACTTGAACGCCCCCAAAGTCATCATTAACATGTCAACCACCACCTACAAAGGCAAAGTAGTGCAAGTTGCAGAGATAGGTGAGTTTGCCGTAGTGACTAAGGAATACATTGTTAATCAGTGTAGCAAACATTTCGCGTATTTAAATAGGTATTATATTCTCACGACGGCAAAGTAGCGTATATAGTGTAGATTCGATGGTTTGCCTTAATACTAACGTAAGTAGGTATTATTTTTTCACTCTAGCAAAGTAGCGAATTGTAGATACGCTACTTTGCTTCAATGCTAAAACGCAAGTAGGTACTATTTTTTCTCATGGCAAAGTAACGAAAGTGTTTTTATTATTTTAATTATGGAAAAAATTACCCCAGTTCGTAAATACATTTATATTTTTTTCTAAATTAATTCAAATTAGTTAAGGAGAAATTAACAATGGCATATGACCGGCTTTTAAAGATTGTCAAATCTTGTTTTTGCTCTTCTGTAAAATTTCATTTATGCAGTTACGCGAGTTTGCCTCAGAGGTGACGACATCACCTACTTTAAAGAAAAGCAGTTTTGCCAATTATTAAAGTAATATAGAGATCAATTTTCGATAGTAAGAAAATAGTCTGTACTAAATGCAAACCATTAAAAGATAATGCGAGATACACATTTATTTAGCAATAATGAGATTTACTAAAAATTGATGCATTTTAAAATTACGACTATTAAAACTTAATAGTTCATTTTGATAAATATAATGTAATAGTGTAAAATGAGCTTTTTGCATTAGTTTTATGTCTTGAATTTTATGTTATGTTAAGGGATGACATAATCAAGAAGTTTTTCTTAAACTATTAGATAATGCCTTAAATTAATTGTCATGAGAGCAATATGGTTTTTACTGAGGAATCTAAAACTACTCGTACCACTGTAGATTGGAAAATGTCAGTAAATACTATGTCGATATAGCCAACATATTCAACTTTTTTTTTCTAGATTACCGGCGACTCTTTCTATTGGGAACGTATTGCGCCGTGGTTATATTCAACTTAGGATTAAAAAAAAGATGCCATCCTCGTCTGCTTTAATAGGGAAAGGCATGAAGATTTAAAATGAATGCTTCAAAACAATTCAAGTTTGTGGTATAATTTAAATCAATTTGTCATGTCAAGTGTTATTAAATCTCTCTTAAAAACTATTGAATAAAAAACATTTGAGTATAATAGAAACTTGCTCGTATAAATATCACATTTCTTAATACTTAAGTAATATAACACAGAAGGCTAAGTTCTTGCACTAAAATGCAACGCAGTTTATTATTAGGAATGTTAATAAAAACCCAAGAATACAAAATATATTCCTCCATCACAATATTTGTCAGGTGTGCTTTTTCTTATGACATGCCCATTGCCCACCCCTGTCTTTCACTGCATTCTAATATTAGCTAAGCATTTATTTACTATCTGTAAACAACTTGCAGGTAATTTATGTTAATAAAAAAATAGCTTTAGAAATCATTGGAACATGCAGTTTGAAATCATAAATGTCAGAATTGTAATAATGGATACTTATTAAACAACACTATAAGGCACGTCAGATAAACTTCATTTTCAAGAAACCTAAAACAAAACGCCTTAGACAAAAAGAACTAAATAATGAGTTAACAAGACACATTACATCATAATATTTTAAACAGTAACAAGAGAGAGCAAAAAATATGGCCAGGAGAAATATTGTGGTGAAAATAAAAGAAAATGATGCAATGAAGTTATTTGCAAAAAAGTATTCCTGATAAAAGAAAATAATGCGACAATCAAGCCAAATGTTTATGTCAATACAAAACTAACATTACAATATGTAAAAATAATGTATTAATGATAAAAAAGTTTACACTAGGTATTCATAAAAAATAGTCATTGAAAATAATTACTAATGAATTTCGTCTAAAATAAACTTACTTCAAAATAAAATTAAAAAAAAATCAATTTTCACTGTACATATTTATTTAACAAATCAGAAAGATAATTAATTATGTGCAGTAAAATTAATTCTTTTTTTTTAACTCTATTTTTTGATTCCACTAAGAAAGAACATTCAGTTCGTTTTATTATTTCAGTCAACTGGTGTCATCCAATCTGAGACATGGTACCAAAACCCTGACTATCCTTAAATTATTACTCGGAGAAAGCAATACCGCCTAAAAGATGAGAAATCTTTACCTCTAGAAAACCATGGACGGTATGTTATGGAGTACATTAAAATAATATATAAAAATAATTCAGTCTAAATCATGAAAAAAAAGAATAAGATGGATGAAATAAAAAATTATAAACGCTGAAATGATGGTGACTGGACAGAGCAGTGCAACCATTTACACTAGTTTGTTGTGATTCTCAACATCTAATAATTATGTGTTGTAAAAATATACTCGTGGTTTCATACTCTTTGTGCTACTATTGTTCTACACACCACCCAACAATTTATCCATCCCAAAATAATGAAACAGTTTATAAATTAGCATAAAATCAATAACGGATTCATTTTGTTTATATTTTCAACGTGGGTATATCATGCAGAGCGTATAGTGTACTTGTGGGTGTTTTGAAGGCAACATTATATCCACGATTTTTCAAAAACAGTTCTACACTATTCTTGTTTCTTCCGACGATTTCAATCACAGATATATGAACCTAAAACAAAAACATCAAAAGTTGATAATGCTGTTTTGTTATTGATAAAAGGCAAATAGAGAGATAATGAGGCTCTCACTTTATCAGCAGGTAGAGAAGACAGTACGGCCAGCTCACACCCACCACAAGCCAAAGACAAAAAGTCCGCATTCTGGGCTCGAGCTGCCAACAGGATGGAATACAACGGGAAACATTTCACTCTGTCGGTGAAATCTTCTGCCGGAGATCCCAGTGGCATAACACCAACATCCGGATTTGAGCTCTCTTGGTAAGTTATCTGAAATTATATTTTATTTAGAACACACTTCGTAAATTTTGAAAAAAAGGAAGCTAAGACATTACTTAAGTTTGACAACTAGTGTAACCTGAATCATTCAAGATATTGGGAGAACAATGGTAAAGGATGTTTGATTTTCATCCAACGTAATTATAAAAACTAACGAGTACCTCTTTAGGATGAGTTGATGTGCTTAGACACGCTTGCATTGCGGAGGTTCCCGGAGAATTCCTTCTCCCTCTCAACCTAAAATAGTCTCTGATGTTCGGAGTCAAAAGTACACCCTTCCAAAACAGGGTTTCTTCTAACCATTCAGTCCTAGATCCGCCGCCGCTGTGAAGCCCATACGCACCAGCTTCCACAAATAGGCCATTTCGCTATAAATCATATTCAGAAACAATTATTATTCTCATCATAAAAATAAAAAAAAAAATACCGCATTTTTTAAAGCAATACTTTTCCCCATACATGAAGCATTTTCTGGAGAGACTGAATTTAAAATATCAGATCATAATATAATCATTTCAGGTTGGAGTGTAAAAATATTACGGTTTGTTTTTAAGAATAATCTAAAAATTAAATAACTACTTGGAAACTATCAGTTCCAAACAGTTTAAAAGTGTTCTGTCATTAGTGGGAATTTACACCCAACGAACATAGAGCCGGAGCTAGAAACAGAGTATACTTTCTTTTACACTTCATATTGGACACCATGGAAATAACGACAAGCAAGAAATAATGGGCAATGACAGATTAGTGTCCATATCAACCATCTACTTCCAGCTCTGGTATTATGCTCCTTTGGTTTAAATGCACCCTTACATAGGTCATGCATGTACAAAATATTTCCAAAGAACTACATCTGTGCAAAAGCACTAAAACACTATTTTCAACTACTCAAAAGAAGCTGAAGTGCGACAGTGGATTTTTAAATAAAGATATCTTGAAATTGAACTAATAGTGAAGCATATCAGTACAGAAGAACACACCTTAAAATTAAGCAGTTGAGCCACTTTGGTTTCTGTCTGTGTTGGCTGTGGATGGTCCACAATGACGGAGTGGTCCTTGTGAGTGGCGTAGGGTGGGAAAGGACTTGCGCAGCTCTTCAACTGAAACACTCGTATGTATTCAACTAGCAGTGCGGCATCCTGAGACACTTCCATCTCGTATTCTCGCGACATGTTCAACCTGAACTGCTTGTGGCGCATCACTGGAAATATAACAGACATTTATACATTAAAATACAAAAATTTCTAAAAACGCTGTATTCACACATGTTGGCAATGTTACACAATATTAATGGTCTTGAAATTATGAACTGTATTTTTCTAGAGTTGAAGCATTAATGTACACTTTATATTTTTGAATATGGAAAATTGTTTCATAATCCAAGCACGATTCTGGGACAGTTAAGGATAATTATGAGAGTATCTATGGTAAATATATTAACAATGCCTTACAGCCAGCAGAACCTGCTATCCTTCAGCAGAAAAAACCTCCATATCATCAAAAGATCCCTAATGGGGTACTGGGTAGTCTTACGCTAATTTGGTAAGCATGAGTACCATCAGGATCCTGCACTCTAAAGGATGTGTGGGAAGTCAATAGAGACCCCCTTGCCCTCCTTTGTGAGTGCCTGCCAATAACGCAAAATAGACACAAAAATCTGGGAAAAAAATTTAATGTGCTCAGATGAAATCAAAGAGATAAACACCAGTAAAATCCTCCAACTTTTTCAGGAGCCTGGACTGCGCAATGAGCTCTAAATGTAAGGCTAGTCACAATAGTTCCATTATGGGACGCAGTTACCGTTAACTCCTAGGAGGACGTTAGCCTAACAATAATCAACAAATACAGTCAGCAGAGCTTAGGGTTCTTGGCATTTCTACCAATCAACAGATCCCGTCCAATCCGAGACAGTATGCCAAACTTTAAACTAAAAAAATGACTATTTATTATTTATATTACTATATTAAATGTTGCTTATTAAATAAAATAGTACTAAGTAGATAATAAAACTCTTATCCAATGGCCAAACCATCCCCCTTGTTGATGAAATGCCAAACAGGAGAAGAAAAAAAAATAAACTAGTATTTCGTCTCGAAAATGATGTTCACACACCTGTGGTATCCATATATATCAGGAGCACGGTCATAACAGTAAAGAAAGTGAAAAAAAATAAAGCAGCAGGCAACAGTTTCTTGGAAACATCTTGTCTAGGAGATGTACAGGAGGATGTGACAGCAACTGCGGGTACAGCCGTTGGAGCTGCCGGCTGTCCGTTAATAGAAGCTGGTGGGATGGTCATCTGAGTAATCACCTGCAATCAGTACCACTAGTTTAGAAGTTATAAAAACACATTGAAAAAATTCCTCTTGAAAAAGGTAACTTCTATGCTCTGCACTCTTTATTTGTTCAAAAGGATTGTAATATTCTGATAGTCATTTTTAGGTTAATCTACTTTCAAATGTATTATTTTTTTATTTTATTTATTTAGGTAAACAGACAGTCATTAACAATACATAAAAATTAAAACAAGTATGATAACAATAAGTGGACCAATTAAGACATGTACATTGTACAAGCATTTATCACTCTCACTAAATTATGTACAAGCATTTATCACTCTCACTAAAGAACAAACATTAGAGAGATGCACTGTATGCATTGATAAAGTAATTTGAAGTTATAAAAATTATCAGCTACTCGATTCTAAGAGTGGAAGAAACCCCGTCGACAGTTGGCAGAATACTCAATCCTTATCTTTTTGGAAGAAATGTATAAAGATTTGAAACTAAAATATTGTTTTCTTCAGATTAGTGAATCACTTTTGACATTATGGAAGCATCATACAAATAATATGTTACTATTATTAACATATTATGTTATGCTATCAGAGAATACAAATTACAATAATTTGGGATTGATTTTCAAAAACATTGTTGAGTCCAGAGATCTTAACCTTTACTGTTGCACTACCTACTCAAATTGAAAATAATTATAAAGAAATTGGGTTTTCATTTTGACAAGATACCAAATGGTAAGGATTAAATAATCACCAATAGTGTAAAATAAATTAACGAAGCTTACTTTATTATCTTTTTCCATAGAACATTGCTTAGAGAACAACGAATGCAGAAATTTCAACTTAAATTTTTCCATTTGCAAATTACCGAAAATACAACATAAATAAAGGCTGTTTCTTTTATAGATTGAATAAATATTACGTTTTATTCAGATATGGGTCAACAACTACAAAAACTGCGTATTTTAAATAATATTAATGTCACTAGATTGTTTGTAGAAAAATAACAACACCGATCCCCAAAGCTCTAAAATATGGAGTTCACCATAGAAAGAATTCAAGTGATAGAAAAATATTAATGTTTTAAAATGTCACGTTCTATGGTATTGCTTATGGTTAGTCACTTTGAGCACTTTGATTATTTATTTTTCTACCGATAAAAACATGATAAAAACACTCCTAAAATAAAATAGTCTTTTAGGCATTTGATGGATATGCCATTAGTTAAAAAAGATAATAAAATAAACCAACCAATTTTGTCTAAAAAATTTTTTATATAGAACTCTTTGCACTGGACTCAAAATTTTACTGTCTTTTATTAACCTCACCTTTTCTGTGAACTTGAAGAAAGCGAACAGACTACTATATTATTATCTCACCCACTCTTCACTTGTTAAATAAATAAATCATAGAGTATAATACTATTACTTAAATAAATTCAACATTTTTTGTTTTATTCAAACCACACATTTTTTTCTTAAATCTTTAACACCAGCCATTTTTGGATTGAATCATGAAAATGACCTCAAACTAATGTTCAAAGAAGAAAATTGTGTGATTTTAAAACGGAAAAAGCGAGACACCCATGGGGGAGAGGTGGGGTTTTAATTTTATTTAAACCTCAATATTTGAGGGGTGGAGAAGAGCCATCAAAAAATATTTTTCTTTTTCTGTACAGACATCAGTATAGACAGGGAAACTTAGGGACCGTTCAAGTATTACGTAACGTATTTTTTTAACATTATTGACCCCCCCCCCCCCCCCGAGATGCACCGTAACGCTCTTTGTTACCCCTCTTCCCATTATCTAAACGTTGCCTAACGCACATATTACAACAACTATGTATGCCTCAAATCACAATTATTCCTGGAAATTCACTAAATACCTTTGTTGTGGCGCCGGTAATACAATAGTAACGTTTTACAAGAAAACCCCCCCTCCCCCCCATATTGCGTTACGTAATACTTGAACGCTCCCTTATAGTTTCAGGAAATTTTTTCAATCAATCGGTCCCGTCCAATCTGAGATATGCCAACCCCAAGTAGAAAAGTGTTAGTGTGCAACAAAACTTTTATGACGTAATCATATTTAGAATAATTACATTTTTAATTAAAATATTAGCACAATAATTTACTTGTGTAATAATAATCAATTAAAAAAATATATCTGTAAAGCATTATTTTAATCTTTCATAAAATGTATGGAGTTCGTCTTCATATTATTTAAAAAAAGCGGAACATCTTCAAAACGACACCAAAAAGCGGGACATCTTGTCACCTTATTATAATAGCCTGGAGTTCCAAAGAAAGTCTGCTGTTCAAGAGTTCTGTTGGAATACTGAAATCATAGGTTTGGCTCACGGGGCCTCCACATAGTACTTCAAAGTCCAAATAATGATGGTGATGTCAATAAAAAATATAAGCACATTCCATAATATTTTATTGGAACTAATTTTAACATTGAATATCAAAAATATATTTCAGATAAGATCTAAACGTAAACAAGAATACAAAAAAAACATGTTGCAAATTACGAGCACCTAATGTCAATAATAATATTAAAAAATAAAGAGAATCGTAAAGAAGTATAATAGGTTATTAAAAGTAAAATATATTACTAAGATCTGTAGACAATCAATGTCTAGGTCAAGATAATATAAAACAATGAGGTAAGTATTGAAATTTTATATCTGTACCCCTATTCTAAAGTTTCAATTACATTTGCGCTTGTGCGAAGTAACACAATTTTGTATGGAAACTTGTATAGTAGAATACTTCCAAAAGCTCCGCAGCTCAGAGTTTCTCATTTACGTTAGTGAGTAATATTCAAAATAGGGATACTGTATTAACCTCCCAGATTTTACACTTGTAGAAATTGTTGGGTGTTTGAAATTTCAATTGAAACACCCAAGAGGTTAATACCATACTTAAAAATAAATTATAATAAGTCAAAATGTAGTAATATTATAGAAAATTTTGACAGAATTATTATAACATTATGATATAAAATAAAAAAAAAGATAAAATTTGAACATTTATACCCTGCAAAGATTCATAGTATAATAATTATTACATTGTGATTAAAATAATAAAAATAGTCCTTATGGATCAGTGTTATTGGCGATTTTACACAAAATTTGAGTATCATCAACAAATAATTGCAAAACAAAATAATATTAGTGCCTTAGAGCAATGCAAGCAAATGTAGAATCTCATCAGAAAGTAGTAAAGGGTCCAGGAATATGAACCAAGCACATTATTATTTAGCTTTGCAAGGCTGGACATTAAGAGAATCACAAATTGCATATTTAATGGGGAAGTTTTCGATAGATAAGTTGAGCAATTACAAGTTGCAAAGTAAAATATTTGTATCAACTAATAATTTCTTTAATTTAAAATTTTACTATTTGATAAATGATCACCATTGGAGGTATTAAAAGGACAAAAACAATTATTATATAAATCAAGAAATACTGACTATATTTTTTATCTACCCCATTAACACATTCACTACCATATAAGCAACCAAATTAAGTAAAAAAAAATGCTGGAAAACTTTCATAAAAAAGGATATTAATATAACAAGTAAAAAATAGGTACATATTTTAGAAACTAACCACAAAGTAATTGAGAATGAACATTCTAGTAAAAGATCCAGGCACAAACACAATATTTTACAACAGTGCCTTAGTCAAAAGGACAAATTTATATTTCGAAGTAAAAACACGGATCTGTGTAGTTGGCAGTGAATGTGTTAAGGCAGAATACCAGCCTCCCTAAAAATATGTACATACATGACCCTAATGAAAATCAGTAATTTCATTTGAATAATTACAATATTTTTTATTTGAAATTTAAAACTTAATGAGTGAAGTAGAAAACTATTGTTTATTTTCTACAGAGATCGTAGCCTGGCAAAACTATTCTAAGCGCAGCTTTCAGATTATCATTTGGTAAAAGTTCTTCTTTAGAAAGATTGGTTCTGCAGTACGGACAATTGTTTGACCCGGTGTTTTTGAATGCTAATTTCAGGCATGGCTGGAAAAAAATCGTCAAAGTATTTAATTATAACAATACTATATTTTACATGTGGTCACATGATGAGAGTTTCTGCATTTCCAATAAAAAGGCCAACCGGCTAATAAAAGGAAAGCTACCACACAGAAGAATCCATCAGAGTAAGCGACAGTTATTATTCTAGATAAATCTTTCATGGAAAGGAATTTGGCTTAACTTTTTGACCACCATAGAAGAAGAATTTGTTTTACCAAAATAATAATACTTACCAAACAAAAATTATGAGAACAGCCAGTAGTAACAGGATTGGCGACCACTTCTTGACATATTATACATAGGAAGAGTTCTGTCACCTTTTCAACAAGACCCTGAAAATGAGAACATCTTGAAGTTAAAATAGAGAAAAAAATTACATTTACACATTATTACTATGCCTGCTACTTTCTAGGAAGTTGCAGTCACTGCTTCCCATTATGGAACTATTGTGATTGTCCTTGCATTATAGAATGTCATTTAGTACAGCCTCCTGGGATGAAGGATTTTGTTGGCGTTCAACAGATTTTTTATGGGCACATTAGGAACACAAAAGTCCAGGACCCTGGGGAACATGTGCTTGTTGTGCCTGAGAACCAGGAAAATTCATAGGGTTTTCCTGCACATTTCGTTGAACAGGCCCTGGGTGGAGCGTTCCATTCAAATTCTTTTCAAGCTTATCGGCCTTTTCATTGCCTGCATCATGTCCTCATGGCCCGGTACTCAAAGAAGAATTGTAAAATAAATGACATTTACATATGAAAAATCTTTAGGTCCAGTCAGTGTTACATTTTGTGAAGTAAATTTTGGTTAACTGAATAAAAATTTGCCTGCGGGATATCACCAAAACATTTATTACCTTTTTCCCGTCAGATTCCAATGTTGCCAAACATTCATCCCATAGTTTTTTGTTGCACTCATCTTTCTCAATAACCTCTTTATCATCTTTTGACAATACATCAGTTCCCCCACAGTTGCCTTTGGTTTCAACATTAGTTTTGGATTTTTTCGCAGCCAGCGTGAATGGGTTAACCATGGTAGGGCTGGTTATTTTTTCGGTTTTCTCAACTAAAAAGTAATGTGCTGTTACATATGGTATAATTTTGTAAAATTAATAGCTTTAATTAGAGTCATAACAATTGTGTTTACCAGATTTTTTTCTTTTCGGAGTGAGCTTAGGTTTAACATCTTCCACTTTCTCATCACATAGAGATGATCTTGTTCTCATTTTCTTTGCTGGGGGAGCGGAGGATTCTGATCCTTTCTTGTTTGGAGTAGGTTCTGTGTCACTTCCATCCTGATTGTCTTTGCCATTTTGATTGCTTTCCCTCAATGGTCGTTTTCTTCCTTTACTTGGTGTTTTTTTCATTTTTTCCCTTTCTTTTTGCGCTTGTTTTTCAGCCTCCGCTTCCAAATATCCATCAGGGTACTAAAACATTTGAATGATTGAATGTTTTATTCCTTGATTCAGTAAAAACGAATGAATAAAATGGTTAAACAAGAAGTTCAACATACAATGATGGGAAACTCTTTGGCACCCTTTTCCCATGGAGCTGGGTTAGGATCATCCCGTCTCAGTAAATATTTCCACACTCGAAAACCAGATTTCCCCACTTCGGGATAATACTTTACAACTTTGTAAATGCCATCGTACCTACGAATTAAATTATAAAAGTTAACACATCAGGTGACGATATAATCTCATTACATACGATATACAAATTGGTTTGTGTGAAATTTGAAGGAATGAATGAAAAAATAAAAGAAGAAGAAAACTGAAGAAGATATTTACCTGATGCCTTCTTTGGGGGCATACTGTGGAAAATGTTTCAACATTTTATATGACCTTACTACTCTGACAGGCTTCCCTTCCCTCCATTTATCTTTGCTGTCTGCGCCTTCTTCACTAATTACTTTCACAGCGCAATTTCTCGCCAGGGCTCTGTAAATAATCGACTCATTAATGGAACATTTGTAGCCTATGAAAATTGAGAAAGATTAGTGCTAATTGGTGAAAACCAATAAGGAAAAAATGCTATTTTAGCTCAAATTCAGTAGCTAAAGAAACCCATACATACAGTGGGTGATATTCGTAAACAGATTGGACTACAAACACTTTTGTGAAAGTATTTTATTTTTGTATTTTGTACAAATTAATCATTATTAATAACAAGTCTTCTGTTAACAATTCATGTGACGCAATCTTGTATTTTAATATGTCATAATGGATATTAACTTCAAATAAAAATTATGTAAGTTATTTTTTTTATAGGAGGCAGCTAAGACCCACCACGGGTTGTAACGCTGAAGATGATGATGATGATTTTTTTTATAGAAATACAAAGGTAGTAAAGTAATAATAAACAAATCATGTAAGATTCATACAGGAATAAAACTTTTTAAGGGAGCTCAAATGATGAGTATGAGATGCATGACCTGATATCTTGCAAGAGATAGAATGAGGAACACAAAAATTAGAAGAGTATGTAGTTTGGGAGACATAGGAAGTAAGGCCAGACAAGGTTATATGCATGTGTCAATAGAATTCTGAATTGAAAGGAAACTCAGAAAAAAAATCACTACAATGGCTGGGAGTGTACAAACCCATTGTAAGCAAAGATTAAGACACATACTTGTTTTCTCTAGTCAGCGTTTGGTCACTGGATTGGTCCGCAGTTCTTTTGTTACCAGACAAATCCCTTCCACCACTGCCCGTGTAAGTAAATTCATTGCCATCATCATAATCATCCTCATAGCCACCTACAACAAAACCAACACGACATTTTACAAAACACTTGATCCATTTGACAAATGAGTTCTTTTTATTTGAAGCTATTATGTAGGTATATTACCGGACAATACAATGCTGTAAGCTCCTTCCACATCTCTGCCGTGGATTCCCGACACAGGGGGTCGGTGTATGCCAGATTCAGAGAGCTGGATTCTAAACCGCCATGTCATGCCCACTTCTGTTCCAGGGATGGGACCAAAATGATTGGCAGGCATGGCACTTGTTTGAGTTTTGCCTATAAACATTGTTGGTTAGTTTGAACTTCACTTGTAATAAATACCAAAGATATGAAAAACATTTCATCAAGCATTTCTTACCGACACAGGCCATTCCTCTGCCCCAATCTCTCCCTTTTTGTCCTTGATTTGGTTTTCTTTGTTGTTTCTTGGCTCCCGGAGCAATAACCTCATTGGTGTCCCTTTTGCAGCCTGAGCAATACCAGTCATCTTCCGGGACCTTGTCTAAAGGTGATTCGAGACAGGACATGTGGTACCCTTGGTTGCACTCGTCACACAAAATTATCTGCAATTTTTAAGTCAAATCAACAAGTATATATACAATACAATACTCCATTTGTGACTTCACTTAGGGGCATAGGGAGGCAACACGAGCCCTTCACTGCGATCGATCTTGCGCGGTTTCAATAACCAATATTCTTAAATAATTAAGATTATTTGTTTTCAGTTTTTTTTTATTTATTTCAAATAATAAACAAATAAATACTTTGTTGGATAACAAAACGTTACCCAATTGGTGGGCTTATTGCCATAAGTAATTTCTTTCAACCAACCAAATATTAAAAGTACAGAGGATAACATTTTTAGTAAAACCCATACACAATGAAAATCAACATAAAAACATGTCATTGTGACCTCCGAATTTCATAACAATTGCAACAAGAAAAAACAATACCAATTCAGGTTGATTTTTTCCAGCACATATTCCACATCCGCAATCTTTGCATGACACGTCAGGTTTGTCCCGGCATTTTGTACAATTCAATGGACTAGCACCTGAAAATGGAACAAAATTAAATGATAAATTGGTCATAAGAGTCAGTAATTACATTCCAATACAAATGAAAACTTTATTGTTACGTTTTTCAGTTGCTGTTGTCATAACTTCATCATCGGCGGGGGTTCTCTTGCTCAATGGAATGACTGACTCAATGGCAAATATCTTGTCGCGTACTACAACCTTCACATTGTCCAAAGGCACATCCTTTCCGTGATAAAGAGTTCCAATCAACTCTACATTCTTTCGATTCTTTTTTATTTCGTTTATGGTAAAGTCATACCTAAAAATCAAATGATACCAAATATATATACATTAACAATATAAATATTGGTGATTGGTAGACCAGCTGTATCAGTCGACTGCTTTCGTATATGTAAATATAAATAAATATAACTTTTGTTTACAAAGGTGTCAGTATAGCCGGCGGAACTTATTGCCTGAGGCAATCTTTTCTAGTCAACCGGTCTCGTCCAATCTGAGACAGGCTAATCCCGGGAAGAAATTTCAAGTGAACACTTATAAAAACTTTGACCTGACTGGGAATCGAACCCAGGACCTCGGATCTGAAGTCCACGCCAGTACAACTAGGCTACCAAGGTCGGTGCATATCTACAGTGTATTGAAGGTCTTGGGTTCAAATCCCGGTGCCAACCATTTCCACTTTAACAACACAAGGTTTGCTTTATGATTCATTTTTTTTTTATTTTTAATGGATGTTTTCGGTAATGAAATAGTTTGTAACATCTTCAAATAGACCTTTAAAACATTGCATTTTAATTTGGTTGAGATCAGATGATACTTTCAGCCGAATGTACCTAAGCCCCAAAATTTGGCTAAATATTGATAGTTTTGCCATTGCATGCTATATTAAGACTATCATGAATATCCACGAAGAATTCGATGAATAAGTTGTTCAACTGAGATCCGCACAACTGTTCAGAAACCACAGCCATGTCACATAAAATTGTAAATGTATTGGTATTGATTTGATATGAAAAATGTATTAGGTACATAAAACAAATCATATCAGAGCAAATTGAAAATATATAGGTAAGTAACCATCGGGCTTATCATTATATTGTTATGTGTTTGTGTCTAGTAGTGACACAGTGGAAGTATATTCAAGGAACAATTCCGTATTTATGGGGTCTGCTTTTAAAGATAAAGATAGGGGCCAGGTGTTCATTGTCAGCCCGGAATACCAACTAAAATAACACAGATTGCCCAGTTATCCTTACACTACTCAGCAAGGAAACTTATAGCTTACATAGCTTATAGAATAAATAATATAATATAATAAAAACTTACCAAAAGCCAATCTCATGAGGTTCTTCAGTGTTGTAATTGACCATTACAGTCTGGCCCACCGTGAGGTCATCTGTGCTTATCTCTTTCCTTGATCGTGGTCTTATCTCGGAGAGTTTACAATACTGGGCAGTATCCTCATCTTCGCTGCAACAATAAAATTATAAGTCAGATTTGCTTTCTTTAAACTTACAAAGGGGATCCTCCCGTACTGTATTCCATTTATTCCAAGTAGTAATTAGTAATTTGGACACTGTGGATGTGGATCTCTTGTTGCCTTCCCTATGCCCCTGAGTGGGGTGTAAAAGGGAGTGTTGTTGTGGATGGAGGCCATTAATATTGAACACAATCGATCACAGTGGAGGGCTCTTATTGCCTCCTTATGTTCCTAAGTGGGAGTGCAGAGAGATGATTGATACTAACCACTCCATCCCAAATAAAAAAATGAATATATTATACTATACAACAACTTACTCAATAAATTGTATTTTGTATAAGAGTCCAACTTCATCACAGTCATCTGCCTTGTCAGAACTTTTGGGTGGTGCTTCATTTTTGTCATCAACTTTACTAGAGCTGCTGCTCTTTTTTTCACTCACTTCAACTATCTTGGCCTCTTTTTCCCGTTTGGTGTTTCCTTTCATAAAATAATCTTTTATCCCTCTCTTTGGAGTTTGACTTTTACCGGCAGGAGAGGCAGCACTTTCTGGTTTTGCCACCTGGCTGGAATGATCATCGGATTCAGGAACATTCTCCTTAACCGAGCTTGAATTATCATCTTTTGAAGGTGAAATCTTATTTTTTGTGTCGTCCACTTCTTGTGACTTTGAATCAGTTTGCTGATCAATTTCCGGCTTAGATTCCAATTTCTGTTCAGGGTCTACAACAATCTGAATAATTTTTCCTTCGAACCAAGCATTGTGAACTCTTTCACGAACATCTACCAAATCTCCAATTTTGTAAAGTTTACTTTCGGCATCTAGAACGAAAAAAAATATTTTTATAAAAAATTAATTTGGGCTCACTCAAAGTGAACACAAATACATTTTTGACATCCTTCACACTATGCAGACTTGTGTCGATGAAGTGGAAAAGGTCGGCACTGGGATTCGAACCCATGACGCGCTATTCAGTACGCTATGAAATGAAATATTTGCATGAAAGCCATCGACTAAATCGCTGGGCTACTTACCACCAGGGGAGCTCTATTGTAATGGTCCATGTGGTATTCCCTACTTACTCCTGGTGAAGCCTAACAATGAGATATATTGATTTCAATGCACTTCAAACAGGAACATATTAAGTGCAAGCAAGCTAATCACCTTAATGTAACAGCTGTGTATAACTAACTTTGGATTCATAAATAGTACTTGCATTCAAAATTTAAAAAAAAAACAATGATTTCATTTCTTCTCTTCGATCGATAACATATTGAAATTATCAATTAGTTTTTATACATACCTATATATGTAATTTTTGGCAAAGTCGGTTCTTGAATATCCTTTGATTCAACAGGTTTTGAATTAGAATTTTCCAAAGGTATGGATGCTTTCTGCATTAATTGAATAACGTCATTTAGTTTAATATTGTAATCATGAAAGGAATATCCATTTTCTAGCTGGAATACAATACAATAATTACTTCGGTACCTTATAAATTTGGATAGTATAATCTCGTAATCAAATTGTTTAGTTTCATCTGTAATTACTGAGTTCGCAGGCTGATTCGATTTTTGACGAATCTCTCTAAATGAATAACTTTTAACCAAAACCGAGTGTAGTGTTATCACTTGGGAAGGTGTCTAAAAAGGTAGGGGGGATACAGCTTTTAAACTGCATAGCTTTCTAGAGGTTATTGTAAAATAATTATACCTAAATGCCTTAAAAGATTCTGTTGCCGTATTTAGGCAATCTCAATCAGACAGTTTAAAAGATGATAAAGGAAGTACAGTTAAGGAAAAAAAAAATCGGAGTAGGTAATATATTCAAAGCGTTTAAAACATACCCTTAGATTTGAAAAATTGGAAAAACCATTATTTTTATTCGGGGCTTACCATTTTACCTCCATAAAGTAATCGTTGGGAGTCTGGGTCTATACCAAATTTATCCTCTATAAGTTGCTTAAACTTTTCGATTTTTGTTAGCTTAGACGGCACGACCACAATACATTCAGGTTTTCCTGCTAGCCTCACTCTTACGTGCATTTTAATAATAATAAAAAAAAGCGATTCACTACAGAACTATTTCAAATAGACACTTCCTCAACAAGCAGCTATTATAAGCTTTCCAATCTTAATTTAATGCTTAACTTGCCCCGTTACCGGCTATCGAATTATCGCATTGTTGACAAATGACACAATAAACGGCGCGAAATTTTTGTGGACATGGTAATGTTGACCTTGTATTAAAAGTATTGTAAAATTCCTTTTTTTAAATTTTAATTTACTGGCAACACAATAGTTAAGTATGGTAGGTATTATTAATTTTATTATTTGAGTGCTCAAAAAATAATCATGTGAATTTCTACATTTTACTGCATTTTTTTCTGTAAATAAAAAATGATAGCATGACTGCATCATAATGAAAAGATATGTGACTATGATGTGAAAATGCATTACATAGATCTATTATATTAAACTACTTGTAGAACATTTTTAGAATGCCTAAAAAATACTTTTTAGGACTATCTCGATGACTACAACAGAACTCAGTGAGTAATAAAAATGACAATCGGTGGAAAGGTATGTATTCTAAAGTAATGTATTTTCATAACATGGGTAGTGAGTACGTAACTTTTGCTATAGCACGACTAATCACACATCAATCTAACTACTCATTTAACCACGGCTTAACTACATAATAACCACGCTGAAACGCACAACTAACTACATTTGTAACGTTACGTACTCGCGCTAACTACACTAGGAAGTAATTAGTCGTGCTATAGCCCTTACGTACTCACCCCCCTGAAATTATTGTTTTTTTTGCGAATCAATCGACAACGAAAAATTTTTTTTTGTAGTCATAAGAACTCGTAAATTAAGATTTTATTCTAGCAACACTATATAATGGTTGCATGGGAATGTCAAAATTGTATTCAAAGATGGGTGGACTGTGTTCTTGATTTGTGTTATATTTTGAAAGAAATTACAGAATAAATACGAGAACACTCACTCGATTGTGAGGGGATACGGGTTCCGAGGAATGGCTAGTCATAAAACCGGCCAACCAATGAGGAAGAAAGTCCAAGTCTCATTTGTTATTCGAGATGAAGTGGAAAGGCGACATCGAGCTGGTGTCAGCGCTTTGCAGTTGGATCCCATACAAGGGAGGCTGTATTCTGCGGGCCGAGACAGCATTATTCGAGTGTGGCACACCTCGAATAATCCTTCTGATAGATATATTCAAAGTATGGAACATCACACCGATTGGGTAAACGACATAGTTTTGTGTTGTGGAGGGAAGAACTTGATTAGTGCATCTAGTGATACGACAGTTAAAGTGTGGAATGCCCATAAAGGCTTCTGTATGTCAACTTTACGCACTCACAAAGATTATGTCCGTGCGTTGGCCTATGCTAAAGATAAAGAACAAGTCGCTAGTGCTGGTCTGGACAGAGCTATATTTTTATGGGATGTAAATACTTTAACAGCTCTGACAGCAAGCAATAATACTGTGACGACATCTAGTTTAAGTGGTAATTTAGAATCAATCTACAGTTTGGCGATGAATCCTCCTGGAACTGTTTTAGTTAGTGGATCAACTGAAAAGCTTCTGAGGGTTTGGGATCCTCGAACATGCACGAAACTTATGCTATTGAAAGGACACGCTGATAATGTGAAAGCTCTAGTTGTTAGTCAAGATGGAAGTCACTGTGTGTCGGGAAGCTCAGACGGAACAATTAAATTATGGTCATTAGGAAGCCAAAGATGTGTCACAACAATAAAGGTTCATTCCGAGGCAATATGGGCATTATTGGCAACTGATAATTTTACACATATCATATCTGGTGGCAGAGATAAGCAAGTTATAATGACTGAACTGAGGAATCCGGATAATTTCATTGTTGTTTGTGAAGAATCTGCTCCTATTTTGAAATTATGTTTCACAGCTGACAATCAGGGTGTGTGGGTGGCTACTTCTGATTCCGATATCAAATGCTGGAAGCTGCCTCCAGTGAATTCTCTAAATCCTGAAGTGGCAGGCTTCCAGCCGTACTACTCCCTGAACCCTGGTGGACCCATTTCCCAAATTTCTGGTGGAGCGGCCATCAGACATTATGCAGTGCTCAATGACAAACGCCACATATTAACTAAAGATACGGACAATAAAGTAGCGCTCTACGATGTTCTTAAAGCAATTCAGGTGGAAGATTTAGGGGAAGTAGATTTTGAAGAAGAATTTAAAAAGAAATATAAAATGATATACGTACCAAACTGGTTCAATGTTGATTTAAAAACAGGAATGTTGACCATACACTTAGGACAAGACGAAGTTGATTGTTTGGGTGCTTGGGTGAGTGCTAAAGAAGCGGGACTAACCACTGACAGAGATCAAAAAGTCAATTATGGTAATTTGTTGTTGCAAGCATTATTAGAACATTGGAACCATCCGCAGAGAGTCACCACTAACCCGGAGACTGGTGCTAAAATGGTGGGGAATAGTTATTTTAATGTCCCACTACACACTCCACTTATATTCAGTGAAGTTGGTGGTAGAACTCTCTACAGACTCGGTGTTGGTGATGCGGGCGGAGAGACAGAAGGCTCCTTATTGAACGAAACAGTGCCGCAGTGGGTTGTGGATGTTGCTATTGATATGGCAACACCTAAGCTAGTTAAATTGCCATTTTATTTACTGCCACATGCCAGTTGCCAAACAAAACAGGATAGGCAAAAAAAGGTAAACACAACTCAATACGGTGTAATGAATATGACATATCTACTTAGTTTAATTATGTTAAAACTCAATATGGTGTAATGAATATGACATATCTACTTAGTTTAATTATGTTAAAACTCAATATGGTTTTTGAAATTCATTTTAGGACCGCTTGGTAGCCAATGACTTCATACAGTGTAGAAAGATAGCGGAACACGTAGCTGAAAAGATTTTAGGTGGATTGGATGGCAGCAACACTGCACCAAACAACAACTCGACTGGTGGTAGTGGCTCAGGAACTCCCAACAACACTCAGGGTAGCACAGGGAGCAACACCAACAATAATAACAACAACGGGACCACTGGCTCAACCAGCAGTGGCCAGAGTGGTTCACAGAAAACCACCAACGGAAATGGGGACTCTGCTGCGCCAGAGGATAAGATTGAATTGCTTTGCTGTGATCAGGTATATTTCTTTCAGACTTAATAAGGTTCAATTTAAATTGATTAATCGAAGTATTTTTCACAATGCTTTACTTTGTGTTGTAGGTTTTGGACCCTAGCTGGGATCTCCGGACTGTACGACATTTTATATGGAAGTCAAATGCTGATGTCATCTTACATTACAGGACTCTCAAGTAACGCTTGGTATAAACCCTCTTCACATCCCGCTTGTGTCGAGGAGAGCGTTTGGTAAATATTTAGAGAGGTTTGTTATTGCCAGAAAATATTCAGTTTGTTTGAAATATACCTATTATGCAAAGTAAAATTCCATGATTTTGAATGAAATTGATAAATGGTACCTATCGAGGCAAAACTTTAGGAAAAATTACTATGTACATATACAAATTTAAATAAATACGTACAACTTTGCAGGATCACAACGTACAGGAGATCCAGAAGTTGACTTTTGTTTATTTATTTGAAGTTGTATAATGGCAAAGTATTACAAAGTCACTAATGATCTGTTTGAAGATTTGAAAATTATTTATTTGTTAGATTAGTAGTCATCAATAATTATTATAGGTAGGTTGTGTGATGTTGACAATCTGCAAAGGCAATTGAACTCTAAAAAGTATTTACCATTTATTTATTTTTATTTGTTGAAAACGATGCCTACGAACGGAGTTTTATAAAAATACATAATTTTTCACTGGCAAATTTTTTTAGCTTTCTGTTTGAAAAAAAATCTTCCTTTATGGTTTGCATTCCACTCGCCCTGATTGGTTGAACATTTATTTTTACATTCCGACCATACGTAACACACATATCAGTTTCCTCAAAGGAAAGAGGTAGTCAATTGTTAGACAAGTCAATTGACTTACTATTTTATTTCGAGGTTTGTTTTATCTTATATTATGTTTCAGTAGTTCATTTCATTTATTTTTGTATTGTACTTTTCTTTAACCGGCAGAATCTTTTGCCATATTGATCAACGGTACCTGACTAATTGAAGAGATTATAGCTTCATTAAGAAAATGTTGAAATCTTACACAACCAGTGATCAAACTTGGTTATTTTCATTTATTTTGAACTTCTAGATAATAATTGAGTTCAAATGATTTTTCTCCATATTGTTCATATTCTATTAAGTTTACAAATTGTTCTAGTGCCTTAATATTAGTTTGTTATTTGCTCAGATTTTAGATTAGAAATAGGTATTTTCATGTACTATTTATATTATTGTGTCCAATCCAAACTCCCTTTAGACCCCACTTAGGGCCATAGGGAGCCAACAAGAGCTCTCCATTGCGCTCGATCTTGCGCAACGTTAATAATATTATTGTGTACTGCCTTTTAATTATTAATACTGTTTATAGATGCTTTTGATTTTGCAACCATTGAAGTTCTTATTCGAATATCTTCCGAAGAAAAGTTTCGTGGGTTTAGAATAGCATTTCAGAGTCATTTCATGGTTATACTTACATTAACGCAAAAAAAACTTTTAAGTACCTACCTACTTCAATGCAGATGAATGTTGAAAAAAATTCTCACTGAATATCGGAATTTTTTCTTCCTCTTGTTAAAGGCCTTGGCTTATTTATGCTAGTTGTTTTGCCAGCTGTCGACCAGCAGTTACTCCAATTCTTTGGTGGTCTTCCTCTCGTTCGGTCACCCTTAGGAATATCTAAGGACACAATCGTGGATTTTGTTATCTGCCATTCTACACTTCAATGTAATCTACATTTCGCTGTCTTCTTATTTAATTATCCTGGTGGTATCGGCTTTAACTTTGACGATGTAGATTATTATGGGTCTGATAGAGGTTATGTATAATATGCTGGCTTTACTATCTGCGTAGATGTGCTTGTTCCAAACAGTGTTCCCACAACGGGCTATTATGGCTGCTTTTTATTGTATTCTATGACTTTTTAGAATGAGATAGGTACTTGTTCTTCCATCCATCATAATTTACCTACAGTTCAAAATTCACAGGACCATGAAAATTCTCCAAAAATTTGATATGGGAGATAATTTTGATTATGGGAGATAATTTTGATTTTAAAAGTACTGTCTCATACCCACATATTGCTTAAACATAGGAGAAAAATAAAATTAGTTTTTCCCATGACGAATGAAACAAATTCAATTGAGACAAAATATGTATCGTATTTGTTAGTACATTTTGTATGAAGCATTTTAAGGGACAGATTGAAGTTTGTTACGCTGATAATTTCATATTTTTGGCTTGTCGTAAAGAGATTTGACTGTATATTATTCTGTTTAGGTGGGCTTAGATCAAATGAAATAATGCTCATACTATTAGATTAAATTTAAACCTTCTGTAAACAGAGATAGATCAATTTCTCGTTGCCCTACCCTTGTTCGCTAATATTGTATGGAATGTGTTAAAGGGAATTTATACCAAACGAACATATAACCAGAGCTGAAAAATACAGTATATTATTTTCTTGATCGTTGATATGGTCACCAAGGAAATAACAATGAGAAAGAACTGCCATCGCACATTAATTAGTTGTTTCTATGGTATCCAGTATAAAGATAAGAGAAAGTATACTCTACTTCCAGCTCTGGCACTATGTTCGTTTGGTTTAAATGCACCCTAAGAATGCTTGTTCGTTTGAAATAAACCGTGTAAAACTTGCAATTTTAATTTTAGTCTCAGGATCAGACATATTGTACTACTGACCACATACACTTGGAGAATTATTAAAAATTTACACTCATAATCAACATATCTAGAGCATTGCCCCAGAACTTAAGTTCTTGCTTTTCAATGAATATTTGTTTACACTAAAAGATCAAGAATGAATATTCTCACGCTGCTTCTTCACTTATTTAGTTTAAATATTGTGAAAAATAATTGCAGTTAGACTACACAACAAGATTATTTGTTGGATTAACAGGTACAGGCGGTGTAATCATTGCAGCAGTGTGATAAGAATGTCTTGAGGAGAGACAGTAAACCAGATAAGCTTCTTTTATCTCTGACTTGTTTGAATCTAAATTTTTGTCACTTTTAATCTCTTTATTCAACGATTGGTGTCAAAAATATTTTTTTTTCTGAATAATCTTTACCGTAATGATTCAACTTTATGTGGATCTCCCTTGCATTGTCTGTATGTTAAACACACATTGATATTTCATTTGCTTACTGTCATGCAATCCGTGAATGAATTTGCATACTTGTATTCCAACATTGTACATAACAATAAACATACTTACATGCCAAGAACATTAGATTAAAGCAGTGATTCTTAACCTGTTGTACAAGTCACAATATACCTATTCTGGTCGCAGTGACACAAAGGGTACCTTGGTCCCTTAACCCTCTCTCAAAAAAAAACCTGTTGTACTATGATTTCTTTTAATTTGTGAGGGGAGTTCATATAGTATTTTTCGTATATGTCAACTTTTTGCTAGCAATGATAGAGTTTTTTAGTTTGTCTGTTGTTTGTCTCTGTATGTTGTTACCATGAAAACACCAACTAAGTTTCTCTAACATTTAATAACAAAATTTTGTATGAAAATATGTATAGTGCCCCTACAGATTACTTCGGAAAAGTCTACAGCCTACATATACAAAATTCCCGCGAGTTTCTCACTTACGTTATTGAGTAATATTCGGAATAGGGATACTGAGCTATACCGTTTTCGGCCATTTTATTGCACTCGACTCTAGCCCCTGATTCGTTTGTGATAATATTCTATTTTTATATGATGTGGAGTAAGTGAGATGGGCTACTGTACTGCAATCACGTAAAGAGAATGAGAGGGAACTACCCGCGATGACGTGGGCGCGACGCAGGTTACCGCTCCATACTAACTTAAATATTGTAATTTACATCATTTCTTAACCATTTTTTCAACTTTTTATTAGTTATTCTGTTATCCGGAGAAGAATCCAATAAATCAAACATCAGAAGAATCTGTTGAGCCAATCTCGAGTTATAAGTGTTGGCACTAACCCGACTTTAATTTATATTAGAGCTAATATAATATTTAGTGGTTTTAAGAGTGTCCACTGTACTAACTTTTCTCTTGAAAAATATACATTTGGCATGATCTGGGAGAAGGAAAATGCTAAAGTTCCTGATTCTGTTGAGTTTTGTGTTCAATAATATTTTTTGCAATTCAACTGCGAAGGGTTCTTTGCTTTTGTCACAAATGCTTCCATTTTCATGTTTTTGTCCCTCATGCAATGCCTTCACAATTTATTCTGAATCTAATCAATTCCAAAAGTAGTAAGGTTCCTAAGTTTTACATAAATAATGATAGTTTTATTTGGAATAGTCCAAATTTGAAAAAGGCATAATTATCGGAGTGGCATATATTCTATCTAGTGTTAAATTGTAGGTACCTATATTTTTTAAATAGTGTCACTCAGGGCGATTGTGTGATTTTTGTATATTTTTAGACAGTAAATAATTGTGTTTGCCTGCCTAACCAAGGAGTAGTAGAAGTTTTAATGTAATTATGTAAATATAAAATTATTATTAATTATCTATTGTCATTGCAATAAAATATTATTCATTTTTACATGTGTTTTGATCAATTCTTTTTCTTGTCGCTCTTATCAGGCACTGGCACCTATTAGATTAAACTCTTTTGGTGACTTTCACCAACGGTACCTAACTTTTAGGTAGCTCTTAGCGTAGCGTTTTATATGATGTAGAGAATGCTAAGAGCATCCTAAAAGTTAGGAGCCGTTGGTGAAAGTGACCATTTGTGTTTCTGGGTGCTGCAACCGATACTCCAAACCACTGTTGCTGCTGTCCTTTTTACTTTTTCTTCTTTCAAGAGTTGAAGGAGGGCATGTGACCAAAAGGTGAAGCTTTGCATCAACGAAGGTCAGATTCAAGGCTCTCTGCAAACTGCAGATTAATCAGTATGAAATGTAATGGTTTCAGTGTGCCTACTCGCATATATATTCATTCTGATTAAGTTTGTTGCCAATGAACCTGCAGTGGGAGCCTTACTGTTTGTGATTGTTTTTGAACATGAATGTCAGTATATTTAAATTTGGAAGCTTTTAATAGTCAATTATTTTCGTCCTAGTTTAATCATATTTATATTATTCTTAATAATATAAGAAGTGGTTGGTAGCCAAGCGGTTACGACGCCGGCTTTCATACTATTTCGTTAGAAGGTTGTGGATTCGATCCCAGGTGCCGACCATCTTCCTCTTTCATGACACAAGCTTTAAGTAGCTTTCTGTGAGAGAGTCAAAGGGTGTATTTGTGTTCACTTTGAGTGGGCACAGATTAATTAATTTATTAAAAAAAAATGCACATACGAACAAACAGGATATACAAATAAGCAACAGTGATGAAAGTGCTGTGCAATCCAACCATTATACAGACATAGAAATAAATAGCTATAGTCTGTAGAATATTACACTCACACGTATGAGGGAAAGAGGAAATTGGATGGGAAAAGATGGGATAACAAGGACTTACGTTGCATTTGAGGACAACAAGTGCTTTCTGTAATTTCTTGAAGAAATGCAGTGAATCTTAAAGTCTATTCATCTGTCCAAGATTTGGAAAACATCCTGGGTGACTGCCGAATGACAAAAGGTTGAGAAACTCAATTAAGAGCCGGACACTCAAATCACCGAACTGAGTTTTGTCCCCGCTTCGAAGTTAAGCGAAGTTAATGCTTGAAGCGTTTTCTACCAATCAATCGGTCCCGTCCAATCTAAGACAAGATTCAAACCCCGAATAGAGGTTGGCTTCGTTTTAGTTAATTTTGTTTTTATTTTTTGTGTAACATAAAAACTTTTTTGTTCATATAATATTGTAGGTATGTAGGTATATATTTTCGCTATTTTGTTGATGATAGGTTCTTTGACTTAGGTACCGATTAAAGTAAAAAATTATGTGAAAAAAAAAACGATTATACCTAATTAAGATATTACGTTTAAAAAAATTACGTCAAGACGTAATTCTATAATATCATTTTATGAAAAAAAGGATTATGTATTTAAAAATATTTGTAAAGCAAAAAATATAAAAGGGAAAAAAAACATGTAAAAAAATAAAGTATATAAAATTTTTGACATCCATGGATTCTCATAAATATTGCATTTAGCCCCAAATGACCAACATTAGAAAGTGGAAGGTTTCTGCAGAAAAAAACTACAGAGCAAAGAGCGACACGTCCGCCCGCCACAAAGTTCTCTCACGAATGAGAAATATTCGATTTGTATGGAGCCTATACAGTTTTTATTTCTAAAGGAAAAGGTCCTAAGCGCCCAATCACTTTTTACCGATTAATTAATAAACTATGTTACATAGAAATAAAAAAAAGGCAATGGATTTAAAGAAAATTAAAAGATACACATTTTGGTATATTTTAAAGCGTTGTTTATTGAGTAGATTGCCTACACCATTATGATTTATAAAAATATAGAGCAAACTTTGAAATTTTTTTTTACCGAGCTAAATTTGTAAAATATAAATTTTAAACTAAGACTTGATAGCCAAAGCTCTAACTTAAAGCACACTTACTTTTTTGTTGTGCTACGATACCTATTAAGGGAACAACGTTTATATAAAAACAGCCATTTTCGAGTGTCCGGCTCTTAATGGAAGATCGCATTCTTTTGAACCTTATATTGGCAAACAGCAAGGTATCGTCAGCTGTCGCTTTAATATTATTAGCTGTTTATTTATTGTTAAAATATGGCAGAAATTATTTCAACTGTTCAAACAATAAGTACATATTATTGTAATTCACTTACATAGAAGTGTTTGAGTAAAAAATTAAAATTAAAAGGCTATTTTTAATATTAAATTGTCTGAAAATAGATATCACAATCCTAAGATCATAGATTTTTTTTAATTTATCAATATACACTACATTAGATGTACATAATATGTGCAACAATTTTTACCTTAGAACATGGGCGGAACATATTCACATCCTATACTTATTATAATTGGTAAAAATCGTCCGTAACTCGGTATTTTCTTTGTAACTAACCCCTGATGAAATATTCTTCATACATGTGACAAAACCAATCCAGCCACGGGAAATATTTTTAATACTTATATTATTTGTCTGTAAGTAGATATCTTTTCGTTGCTATGACAAAAATAGTGTCCATGGGAAATATACCAACTGTATGGAATACTTCTCAAACATTATTTACCAGGGAATGATACAACTTTTGCATGTTACATTATCTCCATTCTATAGAAATCCTAGAGGGGAATAAAATTGCATTTGAATCCCAAAAACCAAGAAAGTCTTTTCTTGTTTGGGCACACCACACAAAGTGGGCCGGATTCCCTGGAGAGGAGGAATATGTTGGGGATGGTTGGAGGCAGAAAGGAAAGGGGCCGATTGCCCATAAAATGGTCTGATCATATCAAGCGGGCAACTAGGAACACACTTCATGGGTCCATAATAATGATTGAGGCCTGGGAGAGACGAAGAGAGTTGGTGAGAATGCATAGTGGTCGCGATCCGATCCTCGGCATCGAGGAAACGACTGTAGAAGGAGTCTTACCGGCTTTGCTGCTAGTTGCATTATACTGAACCGTGAATACCTATATGTATTATGTTCATGATAGGTAATTTTGAATAACCTTAAATCAAAATGTAGATAGTGATCTGCTGATAAAATATATAGCATATTTTTATCTATACTCATTACTCATTTTGTAACCCACTGATTAGTTGTGATTGTGTTTTGCTGAATGAAACATCTGTGTACATTGATTTCCTGTCAGTTCTGCTTGGACCATGATTGTTATCAGAAAAAACAATAAGCATTCTTAATCTGCAAAGTTTTGAACTATTTCGCAATTTCAAAGATTTTCTGTCTTCGTTTTTTGGGGGTTTACCGGATTCAAATTCAATTAAAAAAGTAAGTGTATAGTAAGTGTATAAGATTGTATCTATTTCCTTATGGAACATGTTTTTTATGTTTTATTTTCGTGTAATTTAGATAGGTATTTATTGTATTGTGTTTTAATTGATTGTAAAAGTGAATCACGATAAAAAACTACATAAAAGTTACATAGTTTTTATCAACAAAAATACATGACTTTAATTATCTATCTACTTAGAGATATGCCCAGTTCATTATATTCCTTTCTTTGTCTATTCAATTAGTTTTCTTTGGAGGAGTATCAACAAATTTACAAAAGACTTGGTAAATTAGTACTAGATGAAATTATTTTTACTATATCACTAAGGATTTTTGCAGTAACTTTGTAACACTAAAACAACTGTTGCAGATCAAACGCCGACTTCCGACTCCAAATTCATTTCATTGTTCTTCTCACGCACCTAGATACTTCCCACTCACCCACAGACCAAACAAACACACATTTTTACAAATAAGATATACCTATTCTCCTTGTTCAAATTCCTTTAAATAGTAGTAGACATCTTAGAGATATTTAGTATTAAGTTTGCACCTGATGATGAGAGGTCTGATCCTCCCGAAACCGGTCGTGCTTTATTTTATTCTCAATTGTTAACACTTTTACAAAGTTATAATAAAGATAATTTTTACTCAGTTGAAATTATTTTTGTCTATCAATCAATCAATCAATCAATTCTCCCTTTTACACCCCACTCAGGGGCATAGGGAGGCAACAAGAGCTCTCCATTGCGCTCGATCTTGCGCAATGTTTATGACCTCCTCTCACACCATGTCCATGTCCCTCAGCTCTGCTTCGAAGGAGCAGTCTATACTCATCGTAATCCCTCTCTTATTAAACCTATATAATTTGTAACACTATAAAAAATATCTAACTCAACAGGATAGATAAGTTAATTAAGTTAAAATGTGTTATTAGTGTAAATTTTAAGGGATAAAATTGAAGTAAAAGATTTTTCTGTTAAACCACATACTCACCTATTTTTATTTTTCTAGCCTGCATTGTTAAAAAAGTAGAAACAAGTTGGGAAAACAAAATTATGATGTGTAACAAAAAATATTTTATTTAAACTTAGAACAGAACAGCAGTCACAGTCTTTAAATTTTGTTGCTCTCTTGTTCTCAATAATTTCCAACTTTTGTCTCTATATTTAATTTATTATTGAATATCTACTTGTTGTATACATGGGATTTTTTGACATGTTGAACATGTCGAGAATTCTCATGATTAGGAGTTTCGGAGACTTAGACATTACCACCTAATGGTGAACGTTGTTAACGTAAAGTGATCACACTAAGCCAGCCTTCGAAATAACAGTAGAAGACAGTCGTAAGCCCGTAGTGGTTTGTTCCATTTAAAAATCGAACATCAGTAATGAATTGTTAGAGTCATTAGTTGTTACATATTCGTTAAGAACTGTATTTTCTTTCCTCTACTCCTTCATCTGTTTCCTGATCCTTGCCATTTCCTCACTATCTTCTTTATTATGATTGTGTATGACATGTTATTATGTTTTAGTTTATTCCCTAAGACAAAATTCCTTTGTTTATCTTTCTTTCTGTTATATTTTATTTGTCTGTATATGTACCAACAATTTTTTTTCTCGTCTTGTATTACCCACAAGCAAGAAATGAAATGATTCCTCTACATTTGTTGGTTGGAAGTTTTTTTAACCAATAAAGTGTTCATTTATTAAACTGTATGTGAAATGAATATATTGTTAGTATAAGACTAGGGGGTCAGACATCTTATGCTTAGGTGCCGAAACAGGTTGTGCAGCTAGTGGTATACCTTCTTCCATAACTCCTTTTCCTCAGCACTTCCATCACCTCAAAAGCTGTATAACTATGTGTGTTTTGTCTTCTCGTTCATTGTGTTTCAATTTTTCCAAGTATTCTTTGGAAGTGAATTTCCTCCAGGTATAAATGAGATTTGATAGGAGGACCGGAATTACCAACTACGTAACTGAGAAAACAACTTTAAATATTTTATAAACTTTATTATTATTATTATTTATTTTATTATAGACCTCCACCCGGACTTGAGTGATTTTGAAACTTTATCTTGTGAAACATATTTTACTGAACAATAAACATATTTTACTTTTTTAAAATCAATAATTCCTCCCAAATGTTGTGTATCATGGACTATGAAATAATTATACTGAAAGATTTATTTTAATTTATATTTTATCGATTTTTTTCTATATTATATTTCAGATTTGAACTCTATCCTCTCCAAGTCAAATGGATTATAAAAAAATTAAATTATTTATTATCATGATCATATCTTGTTTGGGATATATATTTATCATACAAATGTTTTCGTTTGACCTAACCAGTCTTCCATACTACAACAGTGTTCATCAGGGCAAAATATTGTTAGAAAGGAATCATTTTATAAACATGACGAATTCTAGTCCAAGTAAACTTATTGAAAGTTCAATCAACACTGCACTTGAAAAAAATTCTAACGGCTTAAGTGAAAATGAAAGTAAATCAACTGAAACGGAGGGTCGAGAACTGCAAGAAAAGAGCCATAAAACAGCGAAGACACAAATTTCTACTCAAGAAAAAAAAATGAATGAATCTATGTCCAATAATAATCGGCTATATCCAAAATATCTGGATGATGTTAAGGTCGAAGATATTTATTCATCTGGTTTTTTAAATCCACAGCCTAAGGTGTGTCCATTTCTGGGAAGAGGTATTAAAGTGCTGATATTAGTGCCGACAGCCCCCAATCATTTTGAGCAGCGGAATGCTATACGGGAGACATGGGGGAATCCAAAGTATTTTGACAACTTTTATTCATTTGCCTTTTTTGTGGGTGTAACAAAAAATACAACAGTCAATGATAAATTGGCTACAGAAATGGAAAATCATTGCGATATTATTCAAGGCACTTTTGACGAAGGTTTTTACGAGTTGACTTTAAAAACAGTTGCAATGTTGGAGTGGGCTTCTGTCTACTGCCCACTGGCGAGGTATTTGCTGAAAGTGGATGACGATATGTTTGTTAACTTAGCCAACTTACAGAACGTGATGGAACGTATTTTGAAGAAACGTGATGCTATATTTGGTTCATTAGCGAGAAAATGGAAACCGGTGCGGGATTTAAAGAGCAAATATTACGTTTCAAAAAATATGTATTCCAATGATATTTTACCAGACTTTGTCACAGGACCATCATATCTTTTACCTATTTCTGTGGCTGAAAATATGTACTATGAATCTTTGAAATCAAAATATTTACTATTGGAAGATGTATTTTTAACAGGATTGATAGCCAATAAGCTTAATATAAAGAGATACTCATTGAATGAATTTAGAAATAGTAGAAGTCCACCCAAAAAAGTATGTATGTGGAAAAAATTTGCCACTATTCATACTGTGGCACCCAAGAAATTACAACAGGCTTGGAAGCAACTTGAATTCAGGTGTAAATACAAACCATATAAATCTCTGGGTAATGATTCACCAAATTGCACATCTAAAAGCTAGTACCAACACTCAAGGTAGAATCGAATTTGAAAAGTTCAATGAATGAACAGAGCGTTCACCATAAGAACCAGTAATGCATGAAATAAATTACTGCAAGCTGTTTTTCTTCTTAGAAAAAGAACAGGTACAGCCATATGAGATAGGGAAAGAATTGATTTGATATCATAATGTGTCAAAAATATTCTATGAATGAAATGTGAACATGTACCAATCATAGTCTTCTTGACTAAAATAATATAGAACCAATTTAGTCACCTAAATGGTGAACGTTGTTAATGTAAAGCGGTCACACAAAACTGGCCTTCAATGCAGAATTAGCAGATAGTCGTATGTCGGCAGTGGTTCAAGTTGGAAACGTTTTGCTTCGTCAAATTGAACACTGATTTATTTAAATGATTATTGATTACATCAAGTAGTGGGTTCTATGATACTACGATAGATGAATCTCCGTCTGTAGATATAATATGTAATTGAAACAATATAATTTTACTTGAAATTAAAAATTTATTGTAAAAGTTTCAATGTTTTGCCTAATACAATGATTGGAGTATTAATATAAAAGACATGTTTTAAAATAAAACAAAAGAAATTGAAATTAATTGTATTATATTATTGTAAGAAGTTTTGTATATTTTTATACTGAATTGGAAGAAATAAGCTACGTCATTAATTTAGAAAAACGAATTGAATCTGCCAATGAAAATTCATCACCGGAAGAAACTGTAATAGACATTGTCAATTTTTTTTTACAAAACAATTCAGTTATGTACCTACTTTTTTTTACAGAAACCACAGACTATGTTCGATTTTAAATCATCGCTTAACCTTGCAATTATAATTTTAGTAATGTTAGATACAAATTTTTCCATTTTGAATATATTAAATGTTTTTAATAATTTTCTAAATTGGTAGGATCTTCATAACAAAATTTCAATTAAGGAGATAACCATCTTTTGAAGATATAAATCTAAAAGGGGTATCAAACATATTATTATCAATACTTTTTTTAAAAGTTGGGACATTTTCTGTGCTCTAAGTATATCTATTTTATTTTAATATTAGGGGTCCAACCATTGATAGGTGATTAGTGCCTAATATAAATGATTTATAATAGAGAAACTTTTATTACAAATAGGGTTTAAATCATTTCAATCATATACCTAATAATATCACCTAAGAAATAAATAAAAAAAATATAGTTTATTTTATACCTTATCACAAATGTCTACCAGGACCTCTTATTATAAACCAAACAATACTCACATAGACTTTGCAAATTCACACACTTCATACTCATTCCAACTACAAAAAATCAGTCTTTATTTAATAAATTATTTACATCAAATACATGTAGGTAGACTTTTTTATTTCAGAAAAAAAATTTTAAAGATACAAATACATTTTTAGGAAAGGAAATTATCAAGATAAAAAACACATGAAAAAGCTAAAAAATCAAATCTAACTTACAAAATTTTTGGATGAAAAATCACCAGAATAAAAATCATTAGTCTGTTGTTTTTTTACATCTACATTGAGATCATTCTAAATTTTAAAAGCACCAATAGCATTTTTTTTCAATTTTTTTTTGCAACGGAAATATTTTTTTATTTCATTAGAAAATCGAGTATAAAATTTATATTTTTACAATACCTAGTCAATGAAATATTTTGAAAATAATAAATTAAATTTTATTTATATAAAGAACACAGTAGTTATTTCATACTTTACTATGTGGTTCTATTTGTACAACGAGTAATTTACAAGTACACCCAATACTCATAGCTTACCTACTTGATTATTTAAAATTATTATACTTACATTATTATTTTATTTCAATCGAAGTATTATATACATCATAATTTAAACAAATAAAAGTTATGAGGAAATGTAATAATATATTTAATGTGCTATCTATTTTTTTTCTCATTATGTGTGTATTTATAGCATAATTTTATTTTTGCGGTCATTCGGAGCATGGTGAGAAGTGAACAATCTAGTCCTTGGATTTAGTTATTGATTTTTCTAGTGCTTTTTATGTAATTATTTCCATTGTCGTACCTTTTGTGATATTGAACTCGACATGTTTCTGAAATTAAAATGAAATTGTTATACTTATGTCATTTTATTTTAATGTATTTGGGTTCACCCAAAAATGAACACAAATACACTTTTGACATCTTTCAAGCAAAGGCTTATGTCCTGAAAAAGGAAGATGGTCGGCTCTGGGGATTGTACACAAGGTTATGAGCAATTAACACTAGATTTCTTCAGATTTTTATATTTATTGGGTTCATATTTAGAAAACATGTAATGTTTAAAACTTTTTATATATACCTATACCTACGTGTAGGTACATGTATATATTTAATTGAATATCTGTGTTACACTTCTCTACAAGGGTAATAAAATTTTATTTTTTTCTAATAGACATTTTTGCTAGAAAATGTACCTAATCATATTTTTCGGTGAAGAGATGTTCAGGGAGAGAAATATATGAAGCGTGTAAGAAAGGTTTTGGGTACTCTTTGTACCGAGGTTGGTTCTGCAAAGAGCCTTGGTCGCCCGACGTTTCAGCAGGACTCCACCAATCATAATCATATTTGTATACACTACAAAAGTAACTGAATAAATTAACACATTTTATTTAAAAAATAAAACATATTTCCTGAATAGATAAAAGTCACCCAAACTCTGCGATCTATGATTGTTTTTCTCCAATAAAAATAATCTAGTTCCAGTATCACATTTTTATAAATAATTGCTTCATACTGTTATATTTCTTTGATTTTTATTTTGACCATGTGCCAGTTAATAACCAGATATTTCTTTGCTCTGAGGGCTTATTCAAGTTATCCATTATTCTTCTTGCATATTTTAGGTATACTCCTTGCGGCAGATTGGTTACTATTGAAATCACTCCTTGACGTTGCAGGTAAACGCCCAGATAAAAGAGGAAGGAACTCCTTGCCTTGTCCCATGTATAAATACCTCTTCCTATCCTTGTCCTCTCTTCTTTCCGTTACAAACCGGACTTCTACTCTAGGACTGTATTATTGATGGCTCCTGTCGTTTCATAAGTCATTGGCCAAGCTGCTGTGGATCCTCTGCTGGAAGTCTGACCGGCTCAGTATGGATAGGTATTATATGAAAGAAAGCTTGGCATGAAAATTCGGTAGTTGAGTAGGTACTTCATTTCTAAAAAATCAAATTTTTTCCTTATCAACAGTAGGTATATGGGTGTCCATTTTGTTAACTCATTGTTAAGTAAAAGTCAACTGTTTGGACAAACAGGTACCTACATCAATTGGCTTAAGCGGTTAATTGTCAATGGGATGTTTTTTCCCCATTTTGTGCCGCTAGAGGCGCCCTAGCTAATCCGGTCTATTGTCAAATTCAGTGTTGCCAAAGGGGGCGATTTACTGCCGTTTGGGCTATTTGGAACGAGAATAGGCGACGAAAAAATCTAAAAGGCGACAGGTAGCCACTTGGGTTACTTCCCTTTTAGCGAATTTTCACATTTCCGGATACTAAATGACCTACCAAATTTTCAGTTGGGCTACTTTGCGTTTGATAAACGGCGTTGGAAACACTGGTCGAATTAACGTTTGACGTTTATAACCTCAACCACGTGAATGTCCGTGTGTCACTGTGTTATGGTCGGTTTTGTCTTTCGTAAATAAATAGGTACTTTAAACTTTTTGTTTATATTTTGTGTTACAGTAAAAATGAAAAAACAATTTATCATTCTAGTTTATTTCAAATTAAACAACTTATAAGATAACTTACAATATGTTTAGAATAATCATTGTACATTTCTTTTTACATACTATTACAAATAAAATTGTTTATCTTATTTTATTTTTTATATACATACACACTATGGTTTACCTCCTAGAAAAAGCCACTTTTGCAATCATCAATAATTAAAACGTTAAATTGTTTAATTGAGAAAACAAAAAAGAGAGGAGATATATTAGCATAATATTCATCAGTCAATGCTAGATGGTATGTTTGACAGCTGTTATAATTTGACAATAGACCGGATTAGAAGCGCTGCCACCTAGTGTGTATTGTCGGAAGCTCCCCAGAAAACCTCCCATTGTGACAAACAAGGACGTCGCCAAGGGGGGGGGGGTAGGGGGGGGGGCAGCTGCCCCCCCCAGACATTTAAATATGTAGGCAATTCATATTTTCCTCATCCTCCATGTAGAAAATAGCCTATGAATGGGTCAAATTGCCCCCCCCTAGGCTCCGGGCTGGCGACGACCTTGGTGACAAACATTGTAATTGGTAATTATAAATTCTCTAAAGCTGACAAAAAGTACCATTGAAGTACAGCGGGTCATGGATGTCCACCAGTGTTACATAAACTTAAAAAAACTTTAAAAAAGGCCACTCCAAAAATTTGGTATCCGGAATGGTATAATTTCCCTAAAAAATAAAAAAGAGGTCAATTAGTAAAGATACGACCCGGACACGTTGCGAGACTTGGACAGCTGGCAACACTGATTCTGTTAGCTAGGTAGGTATCAACACCACCTATATAAGAAGGCCTAACAGCTGGCGGCCATCTTGACTGTGACGTCACACCCTTAAGGCTCAGGCCGCCGGCACTGTAAATGTTTTTTCTCTATGAGCCTAGTACTTGTTGATCACATGCTTGCGCCCACGCTGGCAGGTTGTTGTTGATTATAAAGAGTATCAGTTTAATTCAAGAAAAATGGTTAATAAGTGTTCCGTACCTAATTGCCGTGGTAATTATCGTGGAGAGAAAAAATCTCGTGTGTTTTCTTTTCCTAAAGACGAGAATCTTCGAAAAAAATGGATTTCAGCTATACGTCGTCATGATTTTCAACCTGCCACATATTCAAGAGTAAGTTCATGTTAATTTATGTTGATATCACTAATAGTTAATGTAAAATAATGTATTATATTATAAACTATTTTTACAGTAAATATTCTAAGTATTGTTTATGAGTTTTCTAAGTTTATGTACTGCATCAAAATACATAACCTAAAATTGAATCGTATCTGTTCCTTTGTTTAGGGTTTTTTTTTCGACAAAACATTCATGTGGAAATAAGTGGATAGTATTATGTAGTTATTTATCAGTGAATTAAAGCTTTTGTTTTAATTGCAGGTGTGCGAACAACACTTCAGTGAAAGTGATTTTTTGTATGAAGAAGAAGCCTGGGATTCATATAACAACAAGATTGTTAAGTTAACATTAACTCTTCCGAGACTTAAAGAAGGTGTGGTGCCTTCAATATTACCCAACTGCCCATCATACTTATCAAAACCATCCACGTCAAGGGAGAGTGCAGACGAACGGAGAAGTCGCTTGGAGAGACAACAGTTGATGCAAGCAATTAGGAACAGCAACGAATCTCAAGCAAGATACGAACAAGATAACTCATTTTCTTCATGGGATCAATTTTTAAACTGGCTTGAAAAGGCAAAAGTTCCAGAGTGTTGGACAGTCGTGAGAAAAGAGTCTGTCGTTCTTTTCCTTAATTTAGATATTGACCATGTGCCAGTGATTAAGTGTAGTGTTATTATAAATAGAGATTTAAAAGTGAGAATATTTAGAGATAAGTTAGAAATAAGAAAAATTGGAAAAATAAGTGTATCAACTGAAGGTATTTCTACTGCACAAACTTTGTTTAAATATTTGGATAATTTGCATTTACTATGCACTGATAGTAATGTATCATCTAGCGGTTCCACGTCAAACGATATAATTATAAATATAGAAGATTTGTTGCAACAATTGGTAGATAAAATCGACAAAGACAATGTAAATGTTATAGACTTTGTTAAAGAACAACTGAATCTTTTAATATGCGAGCCATTTAAGCATAGGTATTCGACCAATTTCATGATTTTTTGTAGTTTACTTTATACAATTTCTCCACATAGTTACAAATTTTTAAGAAATGCCAAGTATGTAATATTACCACACCCGCAGACAGTTGCAAAAATCTGCTCTCGTCATGATACGAGTCCTGTCAATGAAACCATTTCAAAAAACTTTTTGTCATATGTAAAAAAACAATTTCCATTTCTCAAACCTTCAGATCATACTGTATCGCTAATGCTTGACGAGATATATATAAAACCCTTTTTAGACTTCAAAGGTGGTAATATTATTGGTTCTTCACATAGTAGCGAAATTTTAGCAAAATCTGCATTCGTATTTATGTTACAGAGTATTCAGTCTTCCTTCAAGGAAGTAGTTCATATACTTCCCGTTTCCAAAATTAATGCATTAGAATTATTTGAAGTTATAAAGAGAGTTATCATTGGATTAGAAGAGATAGGTTTTCATGTTATATGTATCGTAACGGATAATAATCCTGTTAATAAGTCAGCAATAGGTCGTCTCAAGTCACCTCCTGGCTTGAGCATAGTGTATCAAAATCCTGCTCATCCAGAAAAACCCTTATTTTACTTATTCGATTCAGTTCATCTTCTTAAATGTATTAGAAATAATTGGATCAATCAAAAAGATTCAAACCAGTCGTTGAAATATCCTTCGTTTGATCAATGCCAACAGATATGTAATGCTTCATTTGCCGACTTGAAAAAAATGCATGCGTATGAACAAAATAATTTGTTACAGTTTTCAAGAGGATTAAATTTGAAATCTTTATACCCGTCTACTTTTGAAAGACAGAATGTGAAGTTGGCTTTAAATATATTTAATGAAAATGTGATACAAGGACTCTTGACTTTAGAAAACGAGTGTAGTTTAACAAATGCGAAACAAACGGCAGACTTTATTCAAATTATTTGTAACTGGTGGAGTGTTGTAAATGTGAAAACTATTTTCAAAGGCTTACATTCTAGGGATATTCTTAAAAATCCACTATCTGTGTCTGGGGAAAATTTTGAATATTTGGAAAAATTTTTAAATTGGTTAGATCGCTGGGAGTCGTCAGATATAACTAACAGGCTATCTCGAGAGACGCATCTAGCACTATCTCACTCGACTTATTGCCTTATTGAACTGACAAAATATTGCTTGGATGAGAAGCATTTGACGTATATATTGCCCGGTAAATTTCAAACCGATGGTTTAGAAGATAGGTTTGGTAAATATAGAACTTTAGCTGGGAGTCAATACCTTATATCTCTCCGTCAGTTGTACGAAGTTGAAAATAAACTTCGGTTACAAAATTATCTCCCGATGCTCACACTTAATTCATCATTATTTGGTTCTATAAATGTAAATTTAAATGAATCTTCCAGCAATAGTGTGGAAGACATCTTTCCTTGTAGTTCATCTTCTAATGAAGATAATCAGTTTGTAGATGTGGAGTTTGAATTCTCTGAAATTGATTTCTTAAATTTAGATGAAATATTACCCGTCATCACTTACATTTCAGGATATTGTGTTAGAGGTGTAATATGTAAACTAAAATGCAAGGAGTGTTCTGACAATTTAGTAATAAATAAAGACCTTGAATTACCCACTAACTTTAGTCTTTTGAGAAACTTGGATCGTGGTGGTTTATCTTATCCGATACCAGATATTGTTAATGTGGTAGTTTTTAATTACCTCACATTAAATAAACTAATAAGTAACACTTTGGAAAAGAAATTCATTACTAGTTCAGATCAAAAACATGTCCTGATTAATATTACTGAAAAAATCATTATGAATGCAGACTTTTTTATGAATGATCTGATTTCTTGTAAAATTCATAGCAAGAGTCATATTTTAAGATTAATTTTGAAGACTTCATCCAATATTCTTTTGAATAATTATGTTAAATTAAGGAATAATTCATTTAGTGAAACCAAAAAAAGGAAATTGCAAACTTTGCAATCATAATTTAAAACGCCCACAGTTCACATTTCTATTCTAGGTTAAGTTTTGATTTTTTATGTGATTGACACAAATCTGTATTATATTTTCTTTTTAATAAATTTTATCCTACAATTAAATTGATGTTTTATTCATTTATTTCGTTTTATAAAGCGTTTTCCCTCCTTAATAATTCATATAGTGAAGCCTAAAGAAAGGAAATTGCTACTTTACAATCATAATTTGAAACACCCACAGTTCACATTTCTATTCTAGGTTATGTTAAATTAGGAATATTTCATTTAGTTAAACCAAAAAAAGGAAATTGCATACTTTGCAATCATAATTTAAAACACCCACAGTTTACATTTCTATTCTAGGTTAAATTTTGATTTTTTTATGTGATTGACACAAATCTGTAGTATATTTTCTTTTTAATAAATTTTATCCTACAATTAAATTGATGTTTTATTCATTTATTTCGTTTTATTAAGCGTTTTCCCTCCTGAATAATTCATTTAGTGAAGCCTAAAAAAAGGAAATTGCATACTTATCAATCATAATTTGAAAAACCCACAGTTCACATTTATATTCTAGGTTAAGTTTTGATTTTTTATGTGATTGACACAAATCTGTATTACATTTTCTTTTTAATAAATTTTATCCTACTTATAAACTGATGTTTTATTCATTTATTTCGTTTTTATAAAGCGCTTTTCCCTCCTACAATCATTTCATAAATCGACACACCACCATACTATGACAGATAGAGTATTGAATGAAATGCCAAATGGTATTGAATAGTAATAATATACAGATAGGTAAGTACATACTGGGCCTTCGCAAGTGACGTCACAGACCCAGCACTAAGGCCTTCTTATATAGGTGGTGTTGGGTAGGTATGTACTTTATAAAATAACGCGTAATTCATATGATCTAATATAACTTATCTAAGAGAATATTATTATTGCTCTATAAAATTTGTAGCAAAAAAATATTGTTTTTAGGAAACTTACCGTGAAAAATTGATTTAAAGAATTTACAAACGCTTGGTGGAAAATAACCGCCGCGCCGTCAAGTTCAAATTTCATTGCCCAATCATTATTGACAAATTAGTTACAGTATTTCAAATGTCGTAAAATCATAGATGAATTCGTTTTGTACTAAAATATACATTATTGCTAACAAAATCATATGTAGGACACGCAAACGTTTTGTACTAAAATATACATTATTGCTAACAAAATCATATGTAGGACACGCAAACGTTTTGTACTAAAATATACATTATTGCTAACAAAATCATATGTAGGACACGCAAACGTTTTGTACTAAAATATACATTATTGCTAACAAAATCATATGTAGGACACGCAAACGTTTTGTACTAAAATATACATTATTGCTAACAAAATCATATGTAGGACACGCAAACGTTTTGTACTAAAATATACATTATTGCTAACAAAATCATATGTAGGACACGCAAACGTTTTGTACTAAAATATACATTATTGCTAACAAAATCATATGTAGGACACGCAAACGTTTTGGTGATGCGTCGTGTAGTCCTCTACCTACACTTGAACTCCGACGTGAGCTGCAGAAATTTTGTACTCTGGAATTCGATTCTCCCGAATTTCTATCTATCCTCGATTTCCGTATTCGGACCTCAACCAGATCAATTGATATTTTTCGGCTGTCTACACCGAGTACAAAGGTAGGTTTAAGAGGCCTCTGTATCGTATGTCCAGAGGTTATGATTTTCTGCAATGTTCTTTTGATACACATACTTGGCAGTCCTTCAAGAAACCAATTTCCAGAGTTATTTTGAGCAATTTAACTAATTGGCGATAGTTTGTTGGTTGGTTTATACCCACATCCCTTCCTTTCCTTCCATTTATTTTTCTTCTTGCACTCTCTTTTCGTGTTTGTTTATTTTTCTTTCCTTTTAGTAGTATAGGTACATGTGACAAATCTCGATGGGGGACAATTTAGTTAGCCATTAGATTCTATTGTTTTTATTAGGTACTAGCTGACCCGTCGAACTTCGTATCGAAATAAATAATATGGGTACTCTAGGTTTTATGCAACAGAGCTCAAATTCGTTTTTTAGTTATTTAACACGAATGACTATTAGCAAAACCTGCATACCACGCAGCATTCATTGGGTCTGAGTTTATTTTTACATCAAAAACTTATAACCTATGTTAATATGATGTGGGAAGAGGTCATCATTGCGCAAGATCGAGTGCAATGGAGAGCTCTTAAGCCTCACTTTGCTCCTGAGTGGAGTTCAAAGGGAGGTTTAATTTTGATTGATTTGATGTTAATATGTAAAAAAAAGAATTTAGGTATGTCATTATATTCGATATTTTAATAGTTTTTTTGCTCAGTTAAAATAATATTGATTGATTAATCAAAGTACGATAAGGAACATCTCCGTACCGATTCAAAATACGCATTGAGGTGTCAATACTTTTTTTGCCCATCACGCTGATTCGCGAAGGGGGTAGGCAGAGAGTATGGACTTCCATTCTTTCCAATCCAAACTTAATCTCTTCCTCCAAACGCATAACATTCCGCATACATGCTCTTATATTCCTTTTGCTCCTGACTTGGCCCTCACGTAAGACGGCACCGATATGGTCGGTCTATGTCATTGCAGGTCGGCCTCGTCTGCGTGCACCAATTCTTTCAGATTTATATATCCTTTTAGTCATTCTCACATCCCCAAACCTTCTTTCTTTATTCACTTTCATTCTAGTCACTACACTAACATCCACTCCACATTCCTTTCTAATATTATCATTCCTCACCTTATCAATTATTCTCTTTCCGCATATCCTACGCAGTGATCTCATTTCCACAGAATTTATTCCAACTTCCAAATTTATCTTCCATGTCCAATTGTCCAAGTTTCACCCTCATAAATCACGGATAGTATCAGGATGGCATTGTGCATCAACTGTCGATTTCAGAGATATCTTCTTAGAGGTCTTAATGCACCGCCAACCCTTCTCCCAGCCAATTTCCTTCTTTCAATCTCTTTTTCACACCTTGCATCTCTTCTAAATAAATTACCTAAATAGACATACGTCCAAGTTCTCGACATTCACTTTCACACAAAATTGCGTTCTTAAATCTTCTCTTTCAAAACATTGGAAATAAATAAAAAGCACATTTAATGCAGTATCTGTGATTTTTGTTCTATCTTCTATTACAACATGGTGGAAGTTAGAATTGTAGCAATTTTTATTTTCAATAAAGAAACAAATGCTAGGTCTTAGCAAATAATATCCAGCTTTTTTTTACATATTAACGATGCAGATTATATTTACGTTATATGTAGGTATGTACTCATCCTCTGTAAAACTCAGCCCATAAACGAAGAATTGATTTTCAAACAAACAAAAAAAATATTCTACTTGTTCTTCAATATAATCATGTATTCCTTGTGTTAAAACTTATCAAAACTCCTTATAAAATGAATTTCAATTAAGTATAACTCCTTAATAGCAATGTTATATTATACGATTCTGTTTGCTGGCGGTTTTAAAATGTCTGTAAATAAAGAAAGTTTTCAAAACTCCATACACTTCATTACAATAATGTATTCCTTGTATTTAAACTTACCAAAACACCTTATAAAAAATAACTGCAATGAATATTATATGACTTATCCAATCAATCTATTTCATACGATATATTTTACATTCACACTCTATCAGTTGCAACAACAATCAATTCACTGACAGTTCTTTCAAATGTCAATTAATAAAAATTCAAAAGTAGAACAAAATTATATTGTAAAAAGTACTAAAAAGATTACCTAGTTTCTGTGTTTTTTTAAATTTCCTAATTTTCCATGAATTTTTCTTAATTTTTTTCTTCTAATACAACCTTTTTCTGATAATAAAGAGCCTACACGCCAATAAAAGAATTAGCGAAATCGGTCCAGCCATTTAGGCGCGATGCGATAACACCGGGAAATAGCTCTCCATTTTTATAGTGTTCTTAAATTTTCTAATTTTCCATGCATTTTTCTTAATTTTTTTCTTCTAAATCAACCTTCTCCCGATAAAAGCCTACACGACAAAAAAGAATTAGCGAAATCGGTCCAGCCGTTTAGGCGTGATGCGATGATATCGGGAAATAAATCTCCATTTTTTTAGTTTTCTTAAATTTTCTAATTTCACATGCATTTTTCTTAAATTTTTTGTTCTAAAAGTACACTCTCCTGATAAAAGCCTACACGACAAAAAAAGAATTATCGAAATCAGTCTAGCCGTTTAGGCGTGATGCGATGATATCGGGAAATAAATCTCCATTTTTATGGTGTTCTTAAATTTTCTTATTTCCTATGCATTTTTCTTAATTTTTTTGTTCTAAAAGGACACTCTCCTGATAAAAGCCTACACGACAAAAAAAGAATTAGCGAAATCGGTCCAGCCGTTTAGGCGCCATCCGATGACAACGCGAAATAGCTCTCCATTTTTATATATAAGATAAACTAGCTTTCCCAACGGACGTTGTTCTGTAGTCCTCACTTGAATATTGATTTCAAATTTGTAATTTATACAAAAATAATTTTAAGATATTGTTTGAATGTTAAAAAATTATTTCTGAAAGCTTCATCAAAAATCTGCGTACCAATACTTTTAATATCAATGGTTGTCGGGTAAACAATAATTTTGTTGCTATAGAATTTTTCATAGATGGCTTTGGCATCGCAGGAAATCCGTTCTATACTAACTTTGATAATATATTTTAGGTATATTATTTCTTATGCATTTTTCAACTTTTTAATAGTTATTCTGTTATCCGGAGCGGAGAAGAATCCAATAAATCAAACATCGGAAGAAACTGTTCAGCCGATCTCGAGTTATAAGTACCTACCTAGTGTTCGTACTAACCCGATTTTTATTTATATTATAGAAGATGTAGAGTTGCCTTCTGTAATGTGTTTTGTAAAATGCACAAAATTAATACCGGATACAATATTAGGTATATTTTGTCGATTATGCGTTTAAAAGTTAATAACATTGAAATCTGACTGATGAGCGTTTGTATCGGACGAAAGTCTAAAGACCTACCCCAAAACTGCGCAGAATCATTTCAAAAAAAAATTTTTTTTCAGCTGTTCCCCCGGGAAATACTATATAAAACACCATGTACCCATCTGTGTACAGAAAGTTTTTTTAATTATCTGCAATTCCACTCACAATTGAGTGATTTATGGAAGTTAAGTAAAATAAAATAATGAAGGAAAAAAACAAAATGGAAGTCTTTCGCAATGTATTTTTACGTAGATTTTTTATCTTTATGGATTGATAACATTTACCTATTTGTTAATGACCGCAATAAATAATTGAAAAGTTAAGAGTATCTGTGCATAGTAAGATAAAGGTTAAGAAGTACTGGACTTACTGTTTTGTTTGGCAATGGAAATTGTACCAGATTTTAGACTATCACTATCATCAGTATCAGAACCCATTTGAAAACTGGTTTCTGAAAAAAATAGAAGCAGTTTTTTATATTGTGTGAACCTTGATGAGGAGGATGTGAGATTAGTCTTCCTCAGCAGCCAGTTGACTATAGTGGGCTAGTCGGTTTTTTTTTATTTTCAGTTTCATGTTGATTATTTATCATAAATACCTACACACAATAGATACAATGTGCTATTTCGACAATTGATCAAACAAAGAGTGCGAATAATGGACAAAAAAATTATCGATGAAAAGGTGAAAAAAAAAAATATATTTCACAAATTTTCAATACTAGGTATATTATTTTACATTGGATTTTTCGACATGTCGAGAATACTCATGATTAGGATTTTTTGGAGACTTAAACATTACCACATAATGGCGAACGTTGTTAACGTAAGGTGTTGACACTAAGCCAGCCTTCGAAATAACAGTTGAAGACGTTCGTAAGCCCGTAGTGGTTTGTTCCATTTAAAAATCGAACCTCAGTAATGAATTGTTGGAGTCATTAGTTGTTACACATTCGATATTATTTTTTACCATGTTTCCATTTGACATCCTAACTTTAATTTATTTTCGTAAATAGGTTTAGATTTTTTGGCTTTAATGAGATTAATCAAAAGACAATATACCGCTTACCAAGAGAGAATATAAATAAAAACACAATATATGAATATTTCAATTTCAAAAAGTTCAAGTGTGCGAATAAAAGAAGAAATTTTCCCAAAATTTTTCGCATTTTCATTGATAAATTTTTGTCTTTTATTCGCACACTTCGTTTGATCAATTGTCGAAATAATACATTGTATTATTATATAGGTATTACAATTTAAAATTGTTATATTAATTTAAAAAAATAAATACGGTTGCAGGGTGTTTGCTAGAAAATCTGATACTGTAGTGTAAATAGTTGAAACCATTTGGAACACTAAATGGGTAGTTACTCTTACAGTCACTTAAAAAAAATTTTTTTTTAGAAATGTAAATATAAAAAACCTAAAATTACTTAATTCATTATGCAGTATACCCTTACATACCTACAATGTTAGATTTTTCTATTGAAAATGGTTCATTTCAGATAGCGTCTTGATTTTTATTTTATTAGGTAGGTATGGTATAGAAACACACATTCTGTGACCCGTTGGAAAAATGATATTTTAGAGTTTTTTTTTAATTTGAAAAAAAAAAGTCATTTGTTAAAAAGTGACTTAAAAATTAACTTTTTTTCGATCGCTCTTTGGACTTTATTGGGACATATTTTTTTTTAACGCCACTTTCAAGGCCAATCTGTTCTTTTTTCAATTTGTATACGTTTGAGATAAACAAACTAAATTTAATTGGATTTTATTAATTATTGGTAAATAGTTATAGAGGTCATCAATAAAATTTTGGGATTTCTCATTTTTTAAATATCCTTCAAAAAATGAGATAGGTACTAATGGACATTCTGAATATCCACAAGATGTTCCAATAAATTGTCTTGGTCTCTTGTGTGTCAATTGTCTTATCAGTTTGTCTAACGTTTTACCAATTCATCTGTATAAATTGCTTCCAAAATAATACCTGTACTAAATATTCCTTGCTTTCCTTTGACATACCCTGTTCTGTCAAGATTGTCAGCGTGCTTAAATGTTTGAAAACCCATACTGCATTGAGCATATGGACTAATTTCGAACATATCTGAAAAATAATAATGAGGATTAAGATTATAATGTATGAATTGAGAAGTGCGAGTCTAAATTCATTTATTGAAATAGTAATAACCTGAATTGCTTATACTAGTTTTTCTATTAGCTAATGGAGAAGTGTAGTGTCTTTGCGGAAGAGGTGGACAGTTATGCGGAAGCGGAAGAGGCCTCTGTATGGATAACTGTTGACTGCTCCTCTCTCTGGATATATTTTCTGACGAGGTGCCACACAATGCTCGATGCCTGGAAGGATTGCAATTAATTAAATATTTACGTGTTTTATTCCGGTATAGTTTTGTACAGACAAAGTGTAAGAAGTGCTTACCTATGTTTCTGTATAGCTACGAATATACAAACTAGTACACATAGCAGTAGTAGAACACAACTGCATCCCATCACTAGAATGTTGATGTCTAATGGATCGAAAGGAGGGCCAATGATATCTGCAACGAATTAAATACTAGAATTAACCACTTAAACCAGTCATACAGAAGTCGTTATACTATATCGAGGCGGCGGCCATATTGATTTTCATTTGTCAAATTTATTTTCAAAAATGCCTATATCCGGAGCAGTAATAATCAAAACGGGTCAAATCCATTGCAAAATAACAAAACTGGTCAAATACAAATGTATAATTGTAATTGTATATTCTGCTCAATAAAAATTTTAAATTAAAAAAGTCATTTAGCGTAATTCTAATTTATGTTTTATACTTTAGAGTAACAGATTTCAACATCATATTTCATGGCGTTAATCACTTTTGTTACTCTTCGACACGTCATTTTACACCATTGTATATTAAGTGGCTTTTGAGTTATTATAATTTGATTCCTTATCACTTGCAGGAATAATGTAACGTATAATTTAAATGAATTAATCTATTGATTTTACACATTTTTATCTACATATCTACTGTAAAACGGCGCTCATTCTTTTTTTACGATAAAATATGACTAAGCACCTCCTTCTTCGTTGCGTGTAGCAATTGTATATAGAGCTGACACTGGCCCAGCAAGATTTGTTGCAGTCACTCTCAATTGATACCATTTTGCTGCTTGCAGGCCTCCAATAACGAGGTTGTGTCCATTTTCAGACTGAAATTTTTTTAAATACACATAATATCAAAAAATATTTATTATAAAAGCCAGGATGTGTACCTAGGTATCTAAGCCATTAAATAAAAGTTAAAATATCAAACGAAAAGTTAATAAAAAATAAAATTTTATTAGAAATTTATGTAAAAAACCGTTTGACTTTTTGTTTTTGATCTGTAACATTCAAATTAGGCGATTGAGGTAGTAAAATGCTTTTTTTTGTATGTTCTATTAAATTTCATAATATATTCATAAGTACCTATAGTAAAAATTCTCAATGTTAACTAACGGGTGTAAGTATCTCTTTTCTGTGATGTTCAGCGTCAAAGTAGATGAGAATTTCTCATCAACTCGAATAGGTATGAATTAGGTGTTATTTAACTTCAAAAAAAAAATTAAATAAAAAATAAAGCGCCCATATCAACGAAATTTTCCAAAAAATAGCATTGATATCGGTAATATTTTGAAAAAGTTTGTTCATTTCCTTTGATTAAGTGTTGTAAAAACACATTGTATATACACCCTGTTCTAATTGAAAAAAGATCGCGCGTCCGAGCGTCGAGCGATCATACAATGTTCTCAATTTGAACGATCCGTCCGCGTTTGAGTACATGAAACTCACGCGGGAACGCTTTCCAATTAGGACATGCACACACTAATAAACAATATTTTACATACCGGTAAGATGTTGGACTGTAGCCATAGTCTAGTAGATATTGGTCTATAGTCCACAGTCCACTTCACCGGACCACAATCTCCGTCAAGCCAAGTGTCCAGTTGTAAAGACATATGACTGGAATTGCTCCAGATCCACTCTGTACCCAAAGGTGCCACCATAACTACAATTATATTAAATTATAAAATAAATCATATGAAGTCTGAATACAAGGAATATTTTTCATAAAGCTATTTAATATTAGAAAATACACATTCTTAGCAAAATATCAAAGAATAATGATTTTTTCTTTAACCATGAAATAGGTTAGACTGGTTAGAGTCTCTGCCCACTACAACGTACCATACCATTGATATCGTACGCGTATCATTTGGGTTGCATACGAGCATCAAACCCCTTGCATATGGGTATCATACGCGTTGCATACGGGTATCATACCCGTTGCATACCTACGGGTATAGAATGCCGTGGATCCGTTTCAGTGGGCATGGTAGAGCGCAGAAGTTGTAGTAGTGGGCAAAGACCTTAGTAAAACCTTTTTAAGTATAATAAATTGTTGAATCAAATTCACCTGATCCCAAAGTAGTTGAGAATGCTATTGCTGGACTTGAAGGCCCCATAGTTCCATGAGCAATCAATTTTACTTCATATTGCTTGCCACATCCCAAATCCTCTAATTTTTTTGTCACCGTAGTTCCACCAGTAATATCTTCAAATATCCAGTCTCCATTTTCTTCTCTCCAGCTTAGTGTATAACCTGAAATAAACCCACCATTCTCGTTCAAATTTTACAATTTTTTTCTTTTAATTAATATATATTTTAAGCGAAGAATACCTAAAATAGGGGTCGTGTGATTTGGAGGGGCCCAGTGAAGAATCAGCCCCCTTCGGTCTGGTGATGCCCTCAATCTAGGAGGGGGCGGAGGGCTAATTACACTTATAATATAAGACACACTGTCCCATCCAAAAAGGTTTTTGGCAACACACGTATAGTTGCCTTCTAGAGACGGTGTTATTTCTGTAATTATGAAAGTAAAAGTATAATATGTAATTGTCTATACAACATAATACTCTCCAGCTGTTATTATTGTACAAAACCATACCATTAATGAAAAGACTATTGTCTGCATTAAGGGAAAAACTTGGATGGTGTGTTATGACTCTAGAATTGTGATGCCAGACAGTTCTAGGCTGTGGATTTCCTAACGCCTCGCAGTAAAGCTTTAAGCTGGCAGACCGGCCTATAACAATCTGTCTGCCGAGAGAAGACACACTCGCCACAACTACTAAAAATAATGGAACATTTAGTTACAAATGAATACTTAATCTGATGATGGAACGTGCATTATTATAAGACACAAACCCCTATCCGTTGGTTCTGCCATCACATTGCGTGTTGGTTCTCCTTCTCCGAGTATTGTGGCAGCGGTCACCCAAGCTTCGTATTTTCTGCCTTGCTCTAGTCCTCTCACTGAATGGGACATCGTTTTTTGATTCCCAAGATCTTCGTTTAATTCTTGTTTTATCTTATACGTCTGTACTGCTCCGCCCCTTAAAATAATATTTCGATAAATCACCAACCATATACTAGCTGATACCTGTCTTTCTTTGCATCTCCAAAGATGAATTATTTTCAAAAATAATTCTCTATTTTGCTGAAATTACTTTGAAGTTCCTGTCATTTCAGAAATTCTTTGTATCTAACATTAGTAAAATTATAATTGCAAGGTTCAACGATGAATAAAATAGAACGTAGTCTCATGGAACAAGAAAATAACTTCTTAGCTGTTAATTTGTTTGATATATCTCGGCACGTCATGCTTACCCGTGTGAGGCTTTCAAATACACTGTGTAGTGAAGAATTTTCCCATTAGGATGGAGTGGAGGAAGCCAACTTATTACCAGTGAATTTGATGTTGCAACCAATACTTTGATATCAGCCGGAGCGCTTGGCACTGAAAAGAAAAAGGAATATTTTGTTAAATTATCTTTAAATATTAAAATTTAGCTATGGCGTTTTGGAATATTTTTCATACAATCTTCCATTGTGGTACAGAGCAGTGAATTTGAGACCGGTCCTTGTCCGATCCGACTATACCCCGTCACCCAAATTGTATAGTTTGTGTATTTGTTAAGGCCATCCATTTGTACTGAACTATGTACCGAAGTTATATTTCTATTGATTCCATCTAGAAAGAAAATTCAGGAATTTAGTTTAAAATTGCTTTTTTAATTATCAGAATCTTAATAGCCAATAAAATAATACCTGCGCCAATGTAATGTATTGTATATCCTAGCATTGCACCTCCTTGAAGATGATGAGGAAGTGGTTTCCAGGCAACTCTTAGGCTGCTACTACTAATAGCGGAACATTCTACTTCTTCAGGAGCAATTTCAGGGGCTGAAGGGATGAAAAATAAACTTTAATTTGATATTGTATGGAAACTATAAATACAAGAGAAGAGAGAGCAAATTTGGTATCCACAGGAGATGTGTCATGACGCAGGCAAATGAAACTCACAGTGACCTCTCCTGAACAAAATCTATTTTCCCTACAACCGATATGAGAACATTTGGTTCAATTGCGGGTAAAACCATAAGAGACAGAGTTAGAAACAGCACTGTTAGGGAAAGATGCAATGATCTGACGTTGTGCGATGGGACAGAAGCAGGCGAAGGCACTATTAGTAGAAAGGGAAATGATCGTATATCCAAGGTGACAGCTGATGGTATACGACAAGGAAGAACATCAAAGAGGTAGGACAGCTTGCCGTTACCTGATCAGAGAAAATCCAAGATCTAAACGAAGATTAAAAATAGTACCTCCTTCAGGCGTATCCCGAAACAATAATTGTGAGGGTGGACCTATTCCAGCCCCATTGTAACAGCTAACGGTGACGGAGTATCTCGTACTCTTCAACAGTCCTTTTAAAATTGTGTGATCAACAGTCGGCCCTACTTTGGTGGTGGTGGCTCTCTCTTCTGAAATTCACAAATCAAGTCATTTTTTTAAATCTAATAATTAACGGTTAAGTTAGAGTGTAGTGATAATATGAGACTTTTGAGTGCATTTTATTGTTGTTAAATGGTTCACGACAATGGGTATTCACGACAACGGTCTTAATACGATCTATTTGCAATCTAATTCAAATCTTAGCCTAACTACTAAATCGTATTTAGACCATTTCATGAAAACCCCTTGTTTATTGTTTGAAATTGAATTCAAAGGATTGCGAACATACCAGAATGGTGACTAACTTGAGGTGTCACTTTTATGAGGTAGCCCAATAGTACTCCGTTAAATGTATGGGCTGGAGGTGGTAGCCAGGAGATTTGTAATTCACCAGGCCCTGGACCTGATACCACTTGAACATTTAGCGGAGCTGATGAAGGTACTGAAAAAAAAATAATAGTGTAGAGAATTATACATTTTGAGCGTTTTCAACCCATTAATATATAATAGCCTACCTTCTTCGAGTGTTGTAAATGATATTGGTCTCGTAAAGCTACTGGATCCAGCAGATCCTATTGATAAAATGCGGACGGAATAAGAAGTAGCTGGATGTAAATCTATTATTTTTGCCATTTGTCTAGATTGAGATGACACACTGAAAAATAATGAATAATAATTTTTGAACTACTTATTACCACAAAAATCTCAAACCTATATACGTAAAATCGTGTCTTACTGTGACACATTGAATATGGTGGCTGTATCCCAGTGCAAATGTCTGTGAGGTGTATATTGTATGGAGTAGACAAGAGGAAGTATGATGGGTGCTCTCCATCCTATTTTGGCAAAGCGTTCTTTCACTTCCTCTACAGCCAAATCCGAAGGTGGCCCAGGTGGTTCTAAAGAAACCAAACATGTTAGAGTTATACAAGCAGTTATATTCTAACTCATAAGAGCAATATCCAAAGCATTGAAAAAAAAACAACCTTGGACGGTAAGAAACGTAGAATGCTGAGCACTTCCATGAGCATTGCTGGCTTCGCATAACCACTGCCCAGAATATTCCACATCCGCCTTTCCTATTAATACTTGGCTTGTTGCACCTTGATTCGTTTGCAGACTCGTAACTTGTATTCTGTAAGATGGCTAGATTTAAGTGATATGACTATCAAGACTACAAGACTTAGTAATAACCAGGATATTATCGAAGAGTCAAACCTGTCAGAATGATGGTATCTCAGAGCTCTACCATTATGGCTCCATGATATTTTGATTGGGTGATCTCCAAAGGCTTCACAAATAACCGAGACAGCTTTGTTTATATTTGTGGTCACATTGCTGTGTGAAGATTTGAAGGTCACAGGTCCTGAAAATTTTAAATTCATTTATTTGGGTTGTCGTTTCCTTTAATAAATTCTTCAATATTTTGTAAAACATCATTTTAATTTTATCTGAATATATCCTTGCATAGTTTGTTTATGATTTGATACTTACTATATACTGTGATGAAAATATATTTTTGTAGCGGATTTCCAATTCCGTTTTCCACTTGGCAAGAGTACTGCCCTCCATCATTTGTAGTGACATCGTCAAGAACCAGGGTACCATTAGGAAGACTCAATATACCACTACCGCGCAATTCAAGAACGGGACGCCAATTGTTTCCTGAAATAGTGCGAATGCAGGCAAATCACAATAATTGAGAGGCTTCTCGAGATCTTCAAGCATTTTATGTACACTACCTTGTTTTTTCATCCAATGGACCTGGGGCTGCGGATACCCAGTGGCACTGCATCTAATAATTCCTTGTCTCCTCATCACCAGTGAAGTATTTTGAGGCTCTTCCATCCATTTTGGTGCAACTATCATACAAAACAATACCTTGTTTTTGTTATTAATATATTTTTTTTTCATTCCACGTACATAAGGCAGTATGTAAGTTCCCACTTCATTTAGGTAGATGAACAATGCCTATTATTTATTTATCGTATGGTCATATGTACATCACATGTTCACATGTAGAAACAATACAGATGATTCCTATTTATTGCAAGAGATAACAACTGTTACTTTACTTGGTTTAACGTGACGCATTAAGTAACTTGACGAAAGCATTTGAAAGTGTTAAACGTAAAATGTTACGTTAATTAACAAACTGTGTTACAAAAAATGTTAATTAACAAACTTGAACTTCGACATCGATAAGAAAAGAGGGCAAATTTTTGAAATTAAAATATAATACATTATATGGATAAAGGAAACAAATAATAAACATAAAAAACGCGATCGAAGTAAAATTTGGAGATCCTTGTGGATCTATTTTCGGACCACCTTTATTTCTGACGACTATTCATGTTAAAACTTCACAAAAGTTTCGCTGAAAATGTTTGATTATCGGGTATGCAAAAGGAAGGAGGATAGATTTCATTAAATGGAATTTAAATGTATGCTTATGCTACTCGTATATCCATTTTGATAAAAATAATAATTTGAAGAAGTTTTTTATCTATATATTTCAATGACGCTTTTTACAATGTTCTAGGTTCCGTGTTAAACAATGATGACTATAACACCTTACAATAAGAGTGTAGATGTGAGATTTAATTATTGGACAAATAATGCTGGTTATTAAAAGCTATGCTCAATCGTGCAACTGTGATTTTCTGTACAATTGACCCTCTGAGCTGAGATAAGCTGAAATTCTATTCATTCGACTAATAACTCGTTCGTAGGCTTAATTTAAACTCACTTCAAAAGCTATATTCAAATCACGTGAAGGTACTTACATATTTTCATCTAAAAGTGTCGGTGTTAATTACCACCTCTGGTGACCTTGGTCACCAGGTCTCCAGGTCTCCCGGGTGGATAAGTTTAAGTACCTAAGAGCAACCGTTACCACCACTGGTGACCTCGGGGCTGAGCTCCCAATACGTATCGGTATGGCAAGTGGCCCCTTTAACAACATGACCAAAATATGGAAGGCGTCGGCGTTTAATGTCGAGACGAAATGTAAACTGTTTGATGCGTGTGTGTTGCCCATTCTCCTATATGGGTGTGAGTCCTGGCACCTGACCAAAGCCCAGGCACAAAAAGTCTCAGCTTTTGAAATGAAGTGCCTCAGGAGAATTCTGAGCGTAAGATGGTACCACCGCATCACGAACGACGCTAAACGCAGGCGCACCCAGCGTGAGCCCATCACTTCTACCATTATGGGGAGGAGATGGACTTGGTTGGGACATGTGTTAAGGATGCCGAATGACAGTTGGCCGAGGAGAGCGCTATTCTTCCTCCCATCAGGGTCCCGAAGACGAGTAAGACCCTCCCATACTGTGTTTCGCTCCTTCGATGCAGAGCTGAGAAATTTGGACATGGTGTGGGAGGAGGTTATAAACATTGCGCAAGATCGAGCGCAATGGAGAGCTCTTGTTGCCTCCCTATGCCCTTAAGTGGGGCGTAAAGGGAGTTTGGATTTGGATTGGAAAAGTGTCGGAATGAATTTTCACATGAAATAAAGGGCCGTAGATTTGCTTACCTTTGATGTAAAGTTCAGTGGAAGCATTCACTTTGGCGATGTGGTTGCTGGCTAAACATGTGTACACACCGCAGTGCTGAAGGCCCACATCCTTAAATAAAAGCACGGTGTAGAATTCAGACTTTTTCTCTTCTGCCTGTGAATCGGAAAAAAAATCATATTTAATATAATATCACCAGTCATTATTCCGGATGGAGTTAACCTTTCTACTCAAATACCCCCAATCAAAGGTATCATTTGATCCGTGCCGAAAGATGCCTGACTAACTGGTACGTTAATAAATAACGAAGTCTCACTATTACTAGGCAACCTCAGAGAGACTTAAAGCCTTAGCTCTACTGCGGGGCTTTGTAGGGGCGGACTTTCTATTTCCCTAGCACAGGCTATGGAGAATTCACCTGATGGTATACTCTAACATAACGGTTAGAACTTAAACAACGAGTTCTTGTTGCAGTTATGTCCTTCTTGGACGCATGTTTGTTACTGACAGCGTATAAAATACAAAAAAGCAAGACGTGGTACAGTAATGTATCTGTACTCATACAACGCATCTAGGACCTAGTAGAATTACGCACGCACTGGGATTGTGTGCCTAAAACGTGAGCAGCTTAACAAAAGCGCAAAACGCAAAACTGTTGGTACACAAGTTGAATGACTCAAAAATGAAATTCAATTTAAAAAATAAAGGTTTATAATATAGTTTGCTTACCTTCAAGCTCACAGGAATAGGCTGTCCGTCTTTTAGCCAATGAAAGAAAATAGGTCCGTCTCCGCTTTTAACACTACAAATGATTTTAGCTATTTCCCCTTCTTGGACATTGGATGGATTTAAAAGTTCATCCAGCACTGGCGGTCGCATCACCTGAATTTCGAAAGATCGCTTTGCCATTTCGTTGTTGGGGCTAGTCACAGTGCACGTGTAGGTTGCGCCATTTTCCGAGCTGCCCACATTAGGGATGGTGAGTTTACCCTCGTTGTCGTCTGTGAAAGATCTCCGCTCCCTTCGATTCAAAAATCTTTTGACTAACTTTTGGTTTCTTTCGTAGTGTATCGGAGGAACGTTAGATCTTTCCCATTTGATTTTGCTGTAAACAAAATAAACTTTTTCAAATTAGAGAAAAATTATGAGTTAGGTTGTATGAAGGTATATTGTTGGAGAGACCAGAGTCACAGGTTATGTTCGTGAGAGATCAGGTATTGAAGTACCTTGGGAGATTGTTTATGAATGTTTTCCATTGCATCGTTAACCACTTTTTGCGGTAACATAGAAAATATCAATCAAATCAGGAATTATTTTAAACTGTTGATAAAAAAAAAACCTTTCAAAGTCTTTCATACCTGATGGGATATCCGTAATAAGGACAACGAATGATTGCTGTGGTTCCGAATACAATCTTAATTGGCCCAAGGCTTCTTATGTATGGTGGCCCTGGAACATATTTCAACATAGGGTTACGTTATAACTACTTTTTAGTCGTCTTTAAGCAGAATTGAATTTAATCTAAGACGTTTTACTTATGGACCTAAATATTCATAATGATCTTATATTTATCAAAATTACGGGTATTCGAAAGGCGAGAATGTAAAAAGTCTTACCGTAAGTATCCACACGAGCTTCGTGTATGACAGACTCGTTATTCCTAGAGACGGCTTCACATGCGTACAAGCCCGCGTCTTCAGGAACCACTCTGGAGATGTTGTATGATGAACGGACCATCATGGCAGGCTCTCCGAGGCTCAGATGTGAAGAGGACTCTCTTGGATCCACATGGAGAGGACTGCCGTCACGAAACCAGTTTATACGTAAAGCGCCCCGCACGGAACACCATAGCTCCACTGTTGCTCCTGGATTCACAACCTGCCCCGGGAAGTGTTCTAAAAACACCATATCGTGACGTTTCCGACGGATGTGAACTGTGGGACCTGAAATAAAAAACGTGATTTGATTGATTGGAATTATAATAGTATTCAGATGTGGGAGATAAAATTGGTAAGCTCAAATGGAGGTGGGTTATATAGAAATTATGTATATACCTAGTTACATTTTTAATGATTATAATTGACGCAATATGAAAACAGTTAAAATATTATCGGTCTGGGAGTGTGAAGGCGTTGTTCTCGCTAGATGTCTATAAAATTTAATCGGGCGCCTAAAATTTTCAAGATTATCGGCCAAGAGACATTAAAGCAAGCATTGCACCAAAATATTATAACGAAGTTGTAAGTAACGAATTTTTAATTTAGTTTAATTGTTTTCTCGTTCGCGGTGCCGATCATTCAACAACTTTTTCTTTCTGTTAAATACCTACATAGGATATCAAAAGTGTCTTTGTGTTCACTTGAATGAACCCAGAATCATAAAAAAATGTTTGTCTGTTAACTGCGTCAAAATAAATTTCAATTTACACACTATTTCCACCATACAAAAAGTATTACTCGATACAAACGTGAAAATAAAACGGCGTTTTAACGCCAAAGAAAAATGGTCGTAGCGTTAAATGCAAAGAATAAGATGAAAGCGGTTTATCTTTTTGGTCGGTTTATTTCTTTTCTCACCGCGTACTTATCTTTAACCCTTTCTCCCTGGAAATATGGTTTCCAGGTATTTTGTTTAAATTGAATAAAGATACACATGTAGCGCCCCACTGCCTCAACCCCGCACCCCTTTGCTTGTTGTCTACTAAATTCTGCCAGGAATTACGGCGCTATACGAGGCTTAAGTTATTCGTGCTTTTCAAAGAACTCGGGAAGTAAACGTGTTCAGGGGTTGGATCGGGTTTTCTTTTAAGTAGTACCTAGGTATTCAATCATTTAATTTTTTATGTAAAACTCGTATTTCTTTATTTTAATAATAATAATATCACACTTTTCTATACAAAGGTGTCAGTATAGCCGGCGGAACTTATTGTCTGAGGCAATTTTTTCCAGTCAACCGGTCCCGTCCAATCTGAGACAGGCCAACCCCGGGTAGAAATTTCAAGTGAAAAAACACTTAGAAAAACTCTGACCCGACCGGGAATCGAACCCGGGACCTCGGATCTGAAGTCCACGAGGTCGGTAGCCTAGTTGTACTAGTTGAACTGCCTTAAAAAAAATATTTTTCTATCGAAATATCGAATAAAGCAGTTACTGCATTATTTAAAAACTCCGAATAAAGCAGTATAATGACGTTTTGAAAAAAAAATATTCAAAGAATACTTTTTAAGTAGGTTCAAATATTAAAATTGAAGTGATCAAACATAAATTAGTTCATTTTGGCTGAAACATAAAGGTTTCGTATGATTTAATAAGGACTTAACTATATTTTGATATAAAATAAATAATTAAAAAATAAGGTACCTATTCTGCATCAATAACTCGAAATCATTCAAATCTGACATAGCGCGTCTTGGTTGTAAACACTCGCGTTGCCCGGCTACTATTTTGTATGTTTACAATTTTTTTTTCATACATAACAAACGTGGATTAAATATTTTTTTATAAATAAAGTAAAAATTGATCAGTGAGTTATACGTAATATTACGATTAACGATCAAAATCATGGGTTCGATTCTTGATCGGGACAGAAACCTAGAAACCCAAATTTTCTTGTCTCAGTTTCAAAGACAACAGTTGACTAGGATATGAGTCTCATAACATAGATCACGTCGGAAATATTGATATATTTGCATGGAAAATGGGTTGATTTATTTATTAAAACTCGTAAGCCTTGGGCAAGGCAAGCCTTGCCAAAAGAACATACCTTTGCTTAAATCTATTTGTGATCGATTCTAATTTTTTTTCTATGCTAATCCTGTGTGGTGAAAAAAGGATCATGTCACATGTCATCGGGACAGGGTAATGACAGTGAAGGGTCTCACAAGCTTAGTTACCAAACTTGAAATAGAAAATATCTTTTAACAATCTCGTTAAAAACGTAAAAAAATACAGTATTGTTGGATGTTTGGCTCGATTCTGTATCTGTCCAGATGGTGTTTGAGAAAGTTTAGAAGCTGTGGACAGGTGGAACTCTGACGTTGTCATCTTCTCGTTTTAAACTGTGAGAAAAGAACACGCGTAGCAGCTGATAGCAGACAGCTGGAAAAGTGCAGATCAACTTTTATTTAAGCCTTTAAAAATATTCTGTATCATTCATAATATGAAGTGTCTTCGAGTAAAGAAATATATGAGTATGTACCAATGTACAAATATATATATATAGTATGTACAAATATATGAGTATGTACCAATGCTTTAAAATAAGGTTCTAATGCAGTGGCTTTCTAAATAAATGATTCGCAATTTAACGGCCATAATACATAAAAAATCAAAATTTTAAAATAGGTAACTAATATTGAGAAATATTTAGAATTTGAACTTTTGAATTTTATTTCAGTGAACGTCTTGTTTACTGCGGTATCAAGCTTTACGCATAGTGACACTTAACGTCAAGCTTGCACTGTCTCTTTCGCGCTTCCATTATTTTAGTGTCGGCAGTGAACGATTTAAAAATAGAACGCTATACTTACTTGTCTGTAAGAATACTGCGTTCGTAGCGTCACGACCTCTATTTTTTTTCTAGGAAAAGAGCATAGATTCAAAAAGTTAATTGCTTAACACGTGGAAAAAAAACATAAACTTCAATTAATAGACAAAACGAAAAAAATACCTGTGTAGGTTCTGGAGTGCTGAATCTGGTACCGTATACTCCGTAAGTGAGTGACTGGCGAAGTTGCTTATTTCAACTGACCAACATCTTATCTACTATATAAATTAAAGTCGAGTTAGTGCGAACACTTATAACTCGGGATTGGCTCAACAGATTCTTCCTATGTGTAATTTATTGGATTCTTCTCCACTCCGGATAACAGAATAATTAATAAAAAGTTGAAAAATGGATATGAAATAATATAAAATATGATGTTAAAGTTAGTATGGAACGAATGTCATGCGACGCCATCTTTGAAAAAATCTAACAACAAAATTATTATTGTCTTCATCACACCTGCGCCCTCTCATTCTCGCAAACGTAATAATTGCCACTCTTACAGTAGCCCATTTCACTTACTCTACCGTTTCGGGCGTTTTAGAAATTTTTCATACAAAGTCAACCAAATTGCGTGCATATAAATATATTCTCGCATTGATCCCGTCTGAGCTTTGAATACGAATGAAATATGGGCGTTTTAGAATTAATATTTTAATTGTTAGTTTATTTATGTTTCTAGAGGCGCAGTGCACTTAAAACGGGCCGCCTCTGGCTAGGACCAAAGGGTCCACAGGACAACGTCTGTCGGGAAAGCTAGTATAATATAAATGAACGTCGGGTTAGTGCGAACACTTATAACTCAAGATCGGCTGAACAGATTCTTCCGATGTTTGATTTATTGGATTCTTCTCCGCTCCGGATAACAGAATAACTAATAAAAAGTTGAACAAATGGATAAGAAATGATATTAAATATAATATTAAAGTAATTATGGAACGGATTTTCTGTTGGGAACATTACCGCCATCTGTTTTGGAAATAGGGAGATGTCTGGTAGATTGATATTTTGGTAGAAAGATTCTATAGATCAATGTTTTCCCTAAGTTTCCACAGATGGCGGTAATATGACAACAAAATAATGATACATAGGTCAGATGAAAATTCAATCTAATATATAAATGGGTGAGTTTTAGTGCTTTTGAAATAACTGATTCATAATATTATAACCACATAGCTTTTGATTTTTTCACGATGAGTATATAGTCATGTATGTTAGCTACATATCTTATGTTACCCGGCAATTTTTTATAGACCTAAGGCGGGACGAAGTTCAATGGGTCTGCTTGTTTTATAATATACATGAAAGTCGGGTTAGTGTGAACACTTATAACTCGAGATCGGCTGAACAGATTATTTCGATGTTTGATTTATTGGATTCTTCACATTATGTACATATGAACGGGCCTCTTCGGGTTAGAAGTACAGGACAACGTCTGTCGGGAAAGCTAGTTTATGATAGGTATATACAAGGTTTCTAGACAAGAGTCTCAGGCCCTGTGCCTAGCTGCGATGATCCCATGAACGCATAAACAAATTTGTGATCGCCCGATGAAACATTGTGTGTCCTAACTACCATCGTATGATCACGCGTCCACTTTTCTTGACAACGCAAACAAATAAATATGAATGTTAGTATAAGTAAGAACTTTTTGCAAGTAGGTGTCGTATTAATTATTATCGATACAACAGAGCAATACAAGTGATCATTTCAAACAAGGCACCGATCGGACGATCGAATTTACGTCTGTCCGTCTGCCCAGTTAGCACACGTTCATACAATGTTATATATTATTTTTGCCTTTACGCGCTGCAAACGAATTACAGAATTTTACGAGTAAGATTTTTCAATAACTTATTAAGGTAGTAACTTTGAAATTCGGACAAAAATATAGAACGAATCATCATGTATAAAACAAAAATAGAATTTAAAAAAAAACAAAGACTGGTATTCTCAAATTCACGTTCCGACTCAACGCAAGAAGCTCTTGCTTATATCTTAATCGGTTGCCAGTAGTTACGCAACTAATGTATTGGATATAACTTTTTCAGAATACAGAAATCTTAAAAGTCTCAATAAAAATTGGATACGACGCAACTCAATAGTCTGTTTTTCGTTTCAGAATAATAGTCAATATTATTATGTGTCCAAACACTTGTTATGATAGAAATTCATATTTATTACTAAACGAGTCCGGTCATATTAAATTTATAAATCTTCTTTCTCTGGATTCAATAGATTTAAAAATAATGACATTGTATTTTAAAGGTCTATAAATAGTTTTTTAAATGTATAATAATCACAACGGTGGCTTCGACGTAGTTCACGGGTTCGATCCGTGGATAAGCTAGTTTTCATCGATGCACAATTATCAATACATTCTAGTTGACTGGGAGAAATTAATTCCATAAGCTGTATGAGAAAAAAACAATTTTCAATAATATTCTAAATGATAAGAAATCCTTGTTCTGTAAATACAACGGAAATTAAGAACGATAGGAATAATACAGAGCACGGCTTCTATACGAGGAGGGAGGGCAGATATTCACTCCCTTAAGACAGACATTAATTAATTATTTTACATCCAAATCATTATATTTGGAGCCTTGAATGATATTTTATAAACACAAAAGTATTAAGTACTTAAATTACTTGAAAATGTCTGTTGTTGAAATTTCTCTAAATCTGTTACAAAATTTTGTATTCAATGTCTCCTTATTAGTACAAAGCAGCAAAAGGATTAAGAATATTATTTATGATTTTATGTAACGGAAATATTAAGTAAATAAGGGGTGTTTGTAACATTGATAACAAGCGAAGGCTGAGGATGGATTTGGAGATGTACCTAACCTGTTTTAAAATTATTTTTATTTCTTCAAATTAATTGAGAGAAATTCGTTATTTATTTTTTACTTAATAATATTTGTGTTATCCAGTTCGGATCCGGCAACTAACTCGGATGCGATAAATACTTACTAGCTTCTGTAAGATTGAGGAAAGATGCGGTATAACCAGTGAGACTAGTACGAGACGAGTTTTATCGAAAGTTAAACTTCTCGAAAGAGTGCAATATTGCAACCATCCAACAATTCGATCATTTTGTATGGAGCTTTCATCGTATAAGATCCAAAATATTATCGAAAGGAGTTCGATGATCGAATGACTTGACAAGTCAGATTGTATCAGAATCACCTATTTCGATTTTCGAAACGATACAGAAAACAAAATGCCTTGGCAGTCCAATAAAAAGGCGTCAACATTATTCTAGACGTTTGAGACAGTAGAGCCTTTGCCTAAGTGATAGCCAACTTTCAGGGTTCCGTTGGTCTGTCAGTGTCAGGGTAGGTACTTCAAGAAGAATAATATCTGGGTGTTTTAAAAATAAAAATAATCTTTTATCCATGTTATATCCATCAGGCCAGCTTGACACACTTCTAAGAAGCTTCTTTAAACGATTATTATTAATCATCCTACAAGTTCTCTGAGACTTTAATTCTTAAGGCGCGTACACACATTAACCTCATAACGTAACATGAATGATGAATCATAATGAGGTTGAGCCTTGTTCGTTAGAACAACAGCTCACTGCATCTTCAAAGAGCGTAATAGCCAGTGAGCCTTGACGAATGTCTATTATACGATACGTGTAACATTGTTATTTATATACAAATACAAAGTGTTTGACACGCTAATTTTGTAATTTGTTCGTAATCTAATACTACCTCAAACATTAATTATTATTATGCACGCAACGTGTTGGCCTGTTTCATCACAATAATTATTCCCTAACTAGCTGGCCCGACAGACGTTATCCCGTATTTACTATGAATATTGAATTCGAATTCGTATAATGATACATTAATTATCGATTTAACCAAAATAATTTTGATGGATGCGTCTGTTTTGAACAATGTTTACAGGGCATATTTTGACAATCACACCAACTATCATCATTTGATAGATGTCGAACGCATATTGAAATTCAAAAATAGAAGATCGAGTTAAATAGTCAAAAGCACTAAGAAGGTTACTTACGCTAAATTTTCTTACAGTATGTTACGCGCAACTTTCTTAATTTTTTTTTCATAACAATCGTCTCCTGTCTATATATACCTACACAACAATTTTTTTTTAACAAAATTGGTCAAGAAAAGGGTATAACACAATCGTCGGAACACCACGTTCGGTCACTTCAGGCTCGCGAACCATGTACACTCTGATTTTGGTGAGTGGGTACACGCTTTTATATTTTGATATACTTTCTTCAAAATAAATCTTAAAGTAAGTAATTAATATTCTTGTCTACCCGGTACGTGCTAGCTGCTCGCTCTTAAGTATTAAAATTACATTCTTGAGTATACATTCTATTCATTAACCTGTTTATTCACTGTTGTGAAATTCAGTGTACATATCTCTTGATTGAACTTAATCACTGTGCCAGCAATATTGATCGGGTTCAAACCACAGAATTTAATGTAGGCAGGTACTTAAGCAGAGCAGTCCTTTGGAAGATTTGATTCTACGAACTTACCTTAAGCTTTCGAATAATAATATGAATTTTCCAGCTAGAATCAAAAAGGCTTCCGAGAAAGGATTTAATTTGAACATTAAAGGGAAATTTTCTAAATCTTTAGTGTGGGAAAGTATTTCATTGCACCCAGCGTTCTAAACATTTAAAAATTCTCAAGCAAAGATCTTAATCAGGGTCAAGAAAAGGAAAATGTCCTACCTGGGACACATACTTCGCAACACCAAATGCAAACTGCTACACCTAATAATGTAGGGGAAAATAGATGGAAGTCGAGGTGTGGATAGACGGCAGATGTCCTGACTGAGGAATATCAGACAATGGACCGGAATCCAGCGAGTGGAGGAACTGCTCCGGTTAGCCCAGGACAGAGAAGCCTACGCCATAGTGGTAGCCGACGTCGGGGGGGTCCTGACATGGCACTTAAAGAGGATAGTGGATAATCCGAAGCAGGGAGGTAGAGGACCTTAATATCCATCAATTTCACCCCCATGTTCAGCGATATTGGGTGTTTTAAAAGTTATGTATTAACGTTTTTGTGAATTTTGAACGATTTCCGAATTTCTTTTCTCTTCTCTTTCCGAAGCTCTTAGAGCCCTTGAAAGTTTGTGCAAAAATTTAGCTAGAAAGAATAATTTAAGAAAAGATTTTTAGAACAAAAGCTTTCCGGTGCTGATTTACAAAGATATTATATAGCATTAGTGCCACTATCGGACCATTCTCAGAAAAATTCAAGATCTTAAAATCAATGGTTTGGCCACAGTTCTGTATTTTAGTGTGAAATCCGGAATTCGTTCAAAATTTACAAAAACGTTAATAACTTTTGAACCACCCTATATCTCTGAACATACGTTGGGGTGAAATCGATGAGTATTGAGGTCCTCTACCTCCCTTCTTCGAGTTATCCACTATCTCTGTTACAACGTGTATAATAAATAGTGGTCAAATCACTCAAATCCACAAATTGATTTTTTTAAAGTAAGTACTGTTATTCTTTTATTTTATAGTATTAGTAAAGGGGATGATTGATATTTAACAAAATCAGCCAAATTCATCGCAAAAGGCCACGGAACAAAAAATATGGTTTGGTTTCAAAACTAGTCGAATTTGCAGATATTAAGTATCAAAATCAGTGAAATAAATTACAACCGTTGGAAATGGCGGCTATATTGTTTTTCATTTGGAATGGTATAGTGTGCTTTCGTAGGTTTTTCTCACTGATTTTAAAGTTTTTATTATAAAAAAAATAGAGAACATTTTTTGATTACTTCACAAAGGTCCAGGAAGATTTAACGGTAATTTATTTTATTAATTTATGCACAATAGTATTTCGATGATTTGCGTGAAAAGTTTGCTGATGATAGTTTATATTTTCATTTCATATTATAGCCTACAAGGTATTTGTACAGCGGACAGCTTACAAGAAGGGATGTAATAAATCATACACGCTGCTACCCCCGACACACAATATCTAATCCTAATTCCACAAGCCGTAATGACAATACGATCACCACTTTTGCGTCTATTAATAATGATTAACGGCCTTCCTTCAGAAAAGTCGGATTCTTACTTCTATGCGTATTGGAGTTCTAGACATCAATATTACTTATATATTAACATTCTGAGATAGATCATACCCCATTATTATACGGCAACCCGCAAAATAGGGGTTGGAATTTGATTTAATGAATTTATTGTTCTGCGTATGATCGGGAGTAGGTATTGTGAGATTTTGGTGATCGCATGTATGATGTTTAAGGCGGACTTCTACACTATTGGTTACTTGCAAAATACATACGAAAAAAGTTTTATTACCCTTAGAACTTTTTATTTAACTCTTAAGGCACACCTAATAATATTACTCAACAAAAGTTATATGATACAACGGTGGGTGGGACACACGTGTTAACATTTTGTCTCGATAATAATCGCTGACGTTTTTCATACTTTGATAATGTTGTTAAAGGCCTCACTTGCCATTTCAATACGTTTCGGAAGCACATACTTAATATCATTTGAGGTGGAAATGGTTGCACAGATATTTGCATTCTGGGAGATTAGAAGATAAAATTTACCTGGGAGAGCTGGTGACCATCGATGGGAGGCGATAGTCGCCATGAGCTCTGTGTTACTGACAATGACTCCAAGACCAAGGAATCCTTCACAGATCCTGCACAATTCCTCCACACTGAACATTGTTGGAGTAATTTTGCAGGGAACAAGGTCATCCCGATCGCAACTTTCGCCTACATATAAGACGATAGGATCTCTGTGTGCTATTGCTCCTCGCATAGACTTCCTTCGCAGGAAATCGATGTCAGATTAGGTACTAGACATCGTTAAGCGACATTTGAAAATGTGTACGTGACTAGATGTTTTCAAAATTCGATAAAACTTTGTGAAAGTGCAACTGCGGTTTTTAAAATTCATCATGATTTTCTACTTCGTGAAAACACGAAACCTACTAAAACGCATTAAGTACCTTTATTGATAGGTATTTTGTAAATTGGATCATGCCACAGATATCGATCAGTTCAACATCACAATAGAGAGAGAATAAATTTTTTAAACAATGAAATTTAGAAGACTTTAATGAACGGATGGGTGGCAGTGGTAGGGAGGTGAGCGGCTATTATGTTGGAGTGTTGGTTGTTGCTCTCTTCTGTTCCAGACATTATTTATCGTGCGCTTCCTCTGTATAATAATATTTCTGTAGACAAATTTATTACTCGGACTCTCGGACAAATTTCAACCCTCTACCCATTGCAATTCAAGAGTGCCTAGTATCAACAAAAATGTGTGTGAAGAAGTTTTCAATAATAGGATACTTAAATGTGCGTGAAAAAAATCCTAATGTCTACATAAATGTGCCTGAAGAAGCCTCCAACGTGAAGGGTCAACATAAACACTCACTAACACGGAGGTGTTGCGAAGAGTTGGACTTGAGAGAGAGGAAACTGTCCTACCTGGGACACATATACAAATGCAAACTGTTTCACCTGATAAAGAAATGTAGCGAAAATAGATGGAAGCATGGGTAGATGGCAGATGTCCTGGCTGCAAAACATCAGACAATAGAGTGGAATTAAGCGGGTGGAGGAACGCCAGCCGACTGGTAGCCGACCTGACATGGTACAGGAAAAGGAAGAAGATCATTAAAACCTGGACAATTTTGGTGGATTTTTATTGATTTAATTTTTCTTCTCAGCCATTTTTTTTTCAGCTTTGGCCATAGGTTTTTCCTATGACCTTCCACAAGTCTCCATTCTGTGCGTGCTGCAACCATATCAATACTTTTCATTCATAAAGTAAAAACATCTACGACTGCATCTAAAAAAAACTACAATACAAACAAGTCTGTATAAATAGCGGGAAGATTTTGGGTTGGAATATATCATGCCCCTTTGGAACATAAATTGAGTAGGTAGAGTTACGTAATACTATTAACGATGGATTACTCTATGTCTTCGTTGAGAGGCAACGTTCGTAAATATTTCTTGGTTGGGTCTTGGGGAAATGTAAAAAAGGTTTACCCACCTACTGACACAATATGAGAACTTTTTTTCTTTTGGAATTAGGAAAAATTACCGATGTATATTCCTGTTTATTTTATACGAGTATCTTTTTATGGTCTGTAAAGGGTTAGTGGGTAATTTATGGACAATCCAGCGCAAAATATGGGGCGGATGAAAAAGAGTTTTGGTAAATTTATTCGACATATTCTATAAACTAAATAATAATAATCTCGCCGTCCTCTGCGCGAAGTCCATCGAAAATTTGTGATTCTTGTGAATATTATTATACTAGCTGATACCCGTCTTGCTTTACGTTGTTGATTTGGCTAGTCAGACTTGAGCCGTAGGTTATTGAACAGGTTTTGTATGCAGCTTTCCCCTTCTCAGGACCAGTAGGCCTAGACAAAATGCATTTGGCAATCGACTACAAACGACTTCGACAATGTAGAGGAAGAAAATTAACTGTCCACTTTTTATATTTTATATTATAAGGATCATTGTTTGGTTTGAATAAATGTTTATATGTTACAGTGGACAGTTAATTTTTTCGCACTATACATTAGCGATATCTTTGTTTGTAGTCGAACGCCAATTTGAATTTGTCTACGACGGCAGGAGTATATATTTTATCTTAATAACTGAGTACACACGTAACGATTTATCTTTAAGATTTGACCGATAATCGCTCATTTTCAAAAAAAAATTTCGCTAAGATTTTAAAAATGAGCGATTATCGGTCAAATGTTATAGCTGATAATCTATCATTTTCAAAATTTTTCACGCCAAGATTTAGAATGTGTACCCAGCTAATGTTTCAAAAAAGGAAAAAATAAGAGTCACTGCTAAATATGCGAAAAATTTGAAAAACTAATGTCACTTTCAATATTTATAAAAAAATAGAAGATGAGGAAAAATTAATACTCACTGTTGAATACGCGAAAAAATTAAAAGAAGAATGTAGTTATACATATGTACCTACCTACCTAGTATTATAATACGTGTAGTTGTTCGTAATGAAAACCTTCATACTGTGTGTAGATATAGGTACCTACCTACCTAGTATTATATTATGTATAGTTGACCTACTTATGACTGTAGTGATAAATTTAATGAGGTACCTTAGGAGAGAGAGGGTGCAAGCGAACGCTGCTTTACCGGCTTTAGTCATCTGTCATGGCGTACATATTTTATAAGAAGTTTCGGTGAAAATCTTTATAAAATAAGAATTAAAAGACTTCTACTTATATTTTTTGTATTTCAAATCAAACTTCGATCGATTTTGTACATTTTCATACCGTAATGCTACAGTTCTACACAAAATTTAGACGTATAATTTTACTTTTAAAACATGACTTTCTCATTTTTGTATGAAGATTTTAAATTTTTAGAAATTTGTAAATAATTTAAAATATATTTAATGAAATGTAAATATTTGTATCTCAGATTACCACAATTGTATTTGCGAAAAACTGCGAAGAAAAATATTCAACGCAGAACCTACGGTTTTAGCGTGATGCTCTTACATACAGTTGGAGTGAAACAAATAAATAAATAAATAAATAAATAAATATACATACATTACTGAATTATTATGTAGATTATACATACATAATTTGATTGACGGCACTTTAAGTATGTACCTAATGTCTATTTTGTAAATGCCACCGGGACAGCTGGGATTTCATTTCTTGTATGATTTTCAAGAGTTTCAAAACTAGTTACTTGTATGCGTTTCAGTAACGAAGCTAGTTGGACGACAGAAAAATTAAATAAAAAGTACAAAAAAATACATGCTTGTGAGACATCCGGAATTACCTGGGTATTTTCACGGTATTGGCAAAATAAGTTTCAACCTTTCTTTAAAACTTCGAAATAATGATTTTTGGTTACACTAGAAAACCTCCATATTATAAAGTCATAAAGATGAAATGGAACTTATATACATACTATGGCTTTTCGCATACACACTGGGTAATGGTCTGTTTTTCTACGGATACGCCGGTACTATAAAAAGCGGTAAATATGTCAGTTGAGAACATTGTTAATATAGTTTCCGTAGTAATATAAAACATTGTCATATAATTTTGAAAGACGCCGTCTTGTCAGACGACGGACCGTTCCCTAGGAACCCAGTGCATAAGCGTATCGAAATACGCGGGTAGAATGACAGTCATTCGAGTAGGAAGGTACATAATGTAAATGTTCAAACAAGTATTAATTTTTAATCTTCTACCCACGATACGTTTATGCAAAAGGAACCCATAATTTAACGGCCGTAATACATAGAAAAGTCTAACAGTCGAAAAAAGAAAAAAATATGTAATTTTACTATTGTAAAAGTTTTTGAAGTTAACCTTTTTACTTCCAATCCAATCCAAACTCTCTTTACGTCCCACTTAGGGTCATAGGCAGTGGCGTAACTAGGGGGGGGCGGGGGGGGCGGTCCGCCCCGGGCGGCACTTTTCAGGGGGCGGCAAAATGAGCCGACAAATAAAAAAAAACTTGGTAAAAAACACAAAACTTAAATAGTATAGGTAGGTACGAGAATTTGTGAAGGGAAAATAAATGAGAAAAAAATCGGGGCCCCGAGTTTGTGAAGGGAAAATAAATGAGAAAAAAAATCACTAAAATTCTTAAAATTGATAAAATAAAGTTTTTTTTTTTCCTTTTAACCTGTCTCAGCGTAAGCTAGTACAAAAAAGTGTACACCGGAGTGAGTTAATTTAAGTTCCTTTTTTTCTTCTTTAAGTAATTTCGGGTTAAGGTCTTAAAAAAAAACTTTTGCGGTGATTCCGCAGGTAGAAAAATCTGTCAGAAGTTAGCTCTCTCCCACTATCCAAAAATTGAATTTTTGTACTACTATATATTAATACGTGAAGGGAAAACTTTGTGCCCCTTTTTACGAAAATTGAGCGGACGGAGGAGTATGAAATTTCGCATACTTACAGTTTTTATAGAGAAAAGGTGGCAAATGCTAATATTTTTTTTTAAAAATCATACATAAAACTAGATTAAATCAATAAAAAAACTCTACGCACACTATTGTAATATATTATAGTTTAAATTACCTAATTATGGTCGAATTTCGACCAATGAACTGGACTACTAGTTATAATAAATATGCGAACTTTTTTATTTTTATTTTTTTTCCCATTTATATGGGGGGGGGGGGGCGCCAAACTTTATTAGTAGGTGGGGGGGGGGGGGGGGCGCCAAATGTTAATCCCGCCCCGGGCGGCGAAAACCCACGTTACGCCACTGGTCATAGGGAAGCAAGCTCTCCATTGCGCTCGATCTTGCGCAATGTTTATGATCTCCTTCCACATGCACTTTGTCCAAATATCTCAGCTCTGCTTCAAAGGAGCGAACACGGTATGAGATGGTCCTGATGGAAGGAAGAACAACGCTCTGCTCGGCCAACTGTCATTCGGTATCTTTAACACATGCCTGTTTAGTGTCGAGACGAAATGTAAACTGTTTGATGCGTGTGTGTTACCCATTCTCCTGTATGGGTGTGAGTCCTGGCACCTGACTTAAGCCCAGGCACAAAAAGTATCTGCATTTGAAACGAAGTGCCACAGGATAATCTAGGGTATAAGATGGTACCACCGCATCACGTACGACGCTATTCGCCAGCGCACCCAGCGGAAGAGACCATTATTCTACCATTATGGAGAAGAGATGGACTTGGCTGGAATATGTGTTAAGGATGCCGTACATTTTTACTTAGTTCATGCATTTTATTTCAGCGGGCGTCTTGTTTATTGGGGTACGTATCCAAGCTGCGCTTAATGACACTAGATAATATACAGCTCGCACTGTCTTTTTCGCGCTCTCATTATTTTACTGCCAGCGGCGAAATAAATAATCGTAATGATTTTGTACTCGCCTCAAAGAATTACCTACTACTTCTTCGTCTGCCTACTTCGTTTGTAATGTAACGGCCGCTTTTCTTTTCTAAGGAAATCATAGCATTACGCTATGGTGCCGTTTTCGAAAGAATTAATCTGCGATAAAAAGTTTTGTAATTGAATGTCGTTTTGTTAATTTGAATCATGTTTTAACTGGATAACTATCAGTAGAGATATTTTATCGAGTGATGTCGAGACCACTTGATCGAGTCGCTTTGCGGAAATAATAAGTACCTACACAAACTATTTCAATTTGTCCTGATGTTGCAGGAGCAAGTTTGTAACTTATGTATTCCGGATGTATAGCTATATAAGTATACGAGGTAGAAAGGGAAAATCTAGATCCTGTCTTCAAGAGCACTTCTTTATATAGGTAAGTACGTAATAAAACTTCAACTAGGCAGGGAGGAACAATTTATAGCGTGCACCTAAATAATATTATAGCACTAAAAATATATTTTATGTAACGGTATTCGTTGATTCTAAGCAGTAACGGATTGTGACAAAGTGGGGTCTTCATATATTGTTCTCGGAATAAAAAAAAAATGTGAAAAAAATATAGTTAACAAGAAAGTTTTTTTTTTCTTCTAGAAAAGTATTTTTAGTTCAGCTCTGCTCTTAACTTGATTCAAATTTAATTAGTTTCTTCAATTTGTAATTTTTTTTTTAATATAACTCGGAGTTCCATTTGAAAAAAATATTGGAGAGTTTAATAAACATAAAACCATGGCTTAGCAAGCGAACTAACAAGAACAGGGGCTGAACTAGGATTAAGTCTAGAAGCATTTTACGGTTTGATGGAACTCTTTAGTTTAAGTATTTGTTGATTTGCATGAATGATAGATAGAAAATTGTTATAAGGTATACACCAACTAATTTTAACTACTTATCATACTCAAATTTTTATTTTAACTGTTTGATTGCTGATTTTTTTGAAAAAAATAAAAAAAAAACTGGGGTCATAAATGTTTTCAGCTGATCAACCGGGATTTTTTATGTTCAATCTTTGTGTCAGAATTCATTTCACAAGATCTGCCGAACAAAGTTCATAGCATGAACACTGCTAATAAAAAGTTGAAAATTTAGCGGTCTAGTGGCACACTGCCTCGTAAGAGATATTGCACTTCATTTTCTGGTCAATTACATTATTTCATTAACCTGTTGTCGCAATCATTGTATCGATAATCAATTTGATAGTCAATCGGAATGAGCGATTTTCATACTAAGCGAGCTATCAAAATGATTCCATCGAAAAGAAACTCGATCAGCTGAATATTTTTTTATATGAATTTTTATTTTCTGCAATTCCACTCACAACTGAGTGATTTATGATATTATTGTATTTATTTCTGATTTATTTTTGCTCTCTAAAAGTGAACATAAAAAATACACTCTTTGACATTTTCATAGTAGGCTACTAAAAGCTTGTGTCGTGAAAGAGGAAGATGGTCTGCACCTGGGATCGAACACACGATCACCAGTACGAGACAGTACGAAAGCTGGCGTTGTAACCGTTAGACTACCAACCAGTGTACTTATATCTTCTCAGCCTCTTACAAATGTTTCTACGTATCTCTTTCCTGGGCGATGAATGGACATATTTACATAGAAGAGGTCGTCTGTCGTATCGAATTTGCGTCAAGTAGTATTGCATGCACATTTCTAATATCTTTAGTTTCGCAAGAAGTTTTAAAAAAGGATGTTCCAATGGCTTTTTCAATTCCGCTCCTTCGAAGCAAAGCTGAGGGATATGGACAATGGACATGGTATGGGAGGAGGTTATAAACATTGCGCAAGATCGAGCGCAATGAAGAACCCTTGTTCCATCCCTATGCCCCTAAGCGGGGCGTAAAGGGAGTTTAGATTAGATTAGTGGTATGGTGAGAGGTCACCAAACTTGAGAAGGATTGAGAAAAGTGGAGGGAAATGTTTTTTTTGAACCATCATGAAAAACCCACATCGGATGACTGATAAAATCTCTGCCTGTGAGAGTCGTATAAATTCAGGGACTATAACCCGCGTGATGATGGTTTTCCTATTAAGTTTTTGTAAAAATGAGATTCATGCATTGGGGCTCCTTTGCCGTTGTCGCTGCCACTGGTGACGAATGTTTCTCTTCACAGTGTGTTCAGTTAAACCACTTAGCGTTGTTTATTAACTGACGCCGCGCAGACATCTCCGCTGGGGTGGGCAGAGAGGAGGGGGTTTATCAGAGCGGCCAGGAAATTTAATTTCCATAGAAATTCTCAACAACGTCCTACATAGTGTCTAATGCTTCAAGAAATTTCATAAAATAAAATCGCAACGTTGGGCACAACTCATTATTATTATTACTCCACGGAAGTTTTTGAACGAATTGTTAATCGTATTAGGTACTCGGAGTTTGACTTCAGACGTTATATTAAATGGGATCCTTCTAAGGAATCCTTTTAACCGAATTTAAATTATTATAAATGATTTAAAAAAAGTCACAAATAACCTGATTTTTACACTTCCTCCCGAGCGCGATAAACGCGAGCTTTCATATATTTATATTTTTTGGCGCAGAAATTATTAAAAAATAAAAAAAAACGTAAGAAATACACAAATCATGTGAAAAAAAACCGACTGAATTCATTTTAATATATTCTCCAGGTCCATGCGCCGCACACAAGGCCAAGGAGCTACATTACGACGACAAAAATCTAAAAATACACTTTCTTCTAACCAATCAGAAATCCTACAAAACATTTTTTCATTAACCATTCCATTATACTCCATAAGAATTTTTGATGCCGATCTAACAGCATCGTCTCCGCATGCGTACAAAGATGATGAACATTCACACGCCCGAAATCGCTTAGTTATGCTCCAATAATTGATGTACTAGTTGCGTTCGTGCTGTTTTCCCTAATTTGTTTTTCTTCCAATTTTAACATGGATATTTAAGCAACAGCAACTTGAGGTTTGAAAATCACCCTTTGATCGAAAAATACATACACGTGATAATCTGTTTACATCCGCCCTTCCCTCTTTTTCATTCCAGCCATGTCATATTCCGTGATCTTCTCAAGATCCCATCAGAATTAATTTATTCACTATGAGCTTTTTTTGAGTATTTGATTCTCGTATATAAAAAGAAATAGTAAATTTGAGTATTGAAACAACACACCTACTTACATTTTACTGAAAACCGTACCTACATAATCAAATGATAAAAATATACAAAGATGAACGAAAAGTTATATGAAAGAATAAAAAAAAACTTTTATAAACTTTATAACAGGTTTGTAAAAAATAAGTATTTTCCCAAATAAAGTGAAAACTAATTAAGAAACTTGCCACGCAGTGTTAGAGAACTTTGAAGACTTATTATAAATATCATAGACACCGTATACATATTAAGTATGAAGGCACTTGAAAATAAATTAATGACAGTTTTGTCATGTTTTACACCTTAAGATTTTAATTATTATTTCTCTGGCATAACAGAGCTCCCGCGTATATGTATGTAGTTAGAACAATATTACATGTAACTCCGTATCATAATATCATCAAGAATAATAATTAACACCTACAATACTTTGGTCTCAATAATGATACAGGTAGCTGCCCGTGCAAACAGATGGACATACATTGCTCAACTTGCGGACCATGATGTGCGCCGCCCTCTGTTCAGTTTAAAGCCTTCGTTCAGTTATATAATATTTGTTTTTATTTATCAATAGGCCCCTACGAGGCTCAGGTTCATTAAACTATTTAACAATTCCCATATAAATCAACAGCTATTATATAATGAAACAAAATTAATACATCAGTTAAGGCGATTGACAAAATAGGAATCAATTCCAAAGGGGTGTAAAGGGTCCCATTGGCATCTCGTCAATGTACAAAACCACCAATATAATTGACATCTACTCAAACACAGATGTCGTAACGTTTTTCCGACTGACATTTTCCTGTTTTAACTGTGCATATTTTTGTATGAAATTAATATGGGCTCAGCAAAAGTGAACAAAAATACACTTTAGACATCTTTCACAGCGAAATTTGTGTTGAAATTGCGGAAAAGTCGGCACCGGGATTCAAAATAACGATCTTCTGTACACCGTTAGCACGAAAGCCGTAGACTGAATTCGAGTCTGCGATATATTATGAATTATTTTTTTCCAATACAATTCCTAACGATGCATCTGTTTTAAACGATGTTTGCAAAGCATATTCTCTCAATCGAACAACTGTAAATTACGCCAATCAAAAATAGAAATGTTTCTAGTCCAGTCGTTCACGCATGATACCGTAATCATGGTTGACCACGTAATATGCATTTCAATCCAATATTAATATTTAGCTTTATATAGTTAAACTCATTCTGCTTTATTTAAAAAAACTACGATCAGTGGAAAAATAGTTCAGCGATAGAAAATATTACGATCAAGCTGTCATCGAGATAGTTGAACTCATATCGCTTGATTATGAGCTGTAGGGTTAATCTCGTAGCGGTCTTAATACGCTCCTATCTTGATTGACAATATTAAAATGGCGGATTGGTATTCACAAAACAAGATATCTAGCAGATATCTTAAAAATTCGTTATGTTTGAAATATTAGTATGAAATTCTATGTAATCGGCATTCCCGTAACTATCTTACAAACGTCAAATTCAAGGGCGACCTGATTGCGATCATGTCTTAATCTTATCGTTAAGTGATTTTTAAATGCGATTGATTACGGGAATAAGGCTCCAGATCTCTGTAGATTTTGACCCGCCATATTGGATTTAACGTCAACTGACAGTTGTTTCGAGTAGGTATACAAGAACGCTTTTTGCAATAAATGCACTGTATTTAAGTTTTTTCCCCGTCCAAATATGTGCTCCCTTCATATTTTGATCCATTGTATTTTGGTTTATCATTTTAATACCTAATAGGAAATTTAAAGAAATAAAGCAAATTAAATTCTCGTTATCATTCTAGGGCTTATAACCATGATGTACCAACTAAATTTATTAGAAATATAATGACGTTTTGATGAAAATATTCAAAAATTACTTTTTTAGTAGGTACAAATATTAAAATTAAAGTAATCAAACATAAATTAGTTGATTTTGGCTGAAACACAAAGGTTTCGTATGATTTATTAAGGATTTAATTCTTTATATGATAAAATAAAGAATAAAAAATAAGGTACCCATTCTTCATCAATAACTCGAAACCATTCAAATTTGACATAGCGCATATTGGTTGTAAACACTCGCGTTGCCCCGCTACTATTATTTTGTTTATTTACAAAATTTGTATGAAATGTCATCATCATACATAACAAACGCGGATTAAATATTTTTTTTATAAATAAAGTAAAAGCCTATCAGCGAGTTATACGTAATCTTACGATATACGAATTTTTTATAAGTAAGACGGATGATGGTTATTATGTAAGATAATATGATTAGTTCGTTCTCACTCGTTGTTGAAAAATTGAGGATTGGGTACTTTATATTTGTCACCATCCATCGATTGATTAATCTTTAATTTTTTCGTAATTTAGGCCTTGATGACTGAAATCAAGAGGTGGGGATGGTTTCCTGGGAGGTCGACTCCCAACAAACTAAGATATAGTTTCAAAGGCAGTTAATATGTATAATGAAGTAAAAAATATGTTTTTGTTTTTTAGATAATGAATATTTATTTGGCGACTGAGCGTTAGTAGCAGCGCCTGTGCGCGCTGGTTGGTGACATTGTTTATAATTAACATTTTAATTATTCATAAAGTCGTTACCTTCCAGCAGGCTCTGGTATCTGCACAACTCACTGTATGTATCTGCTGTCGCTCTACACACCTACAAAATACGAGTCATGTGAATATTTTAGAAGCGTGATACTCCACTCAATTTCGGTGTAGGCGTCACACTCAATTTCGATAAAATAACCACATAATTATTATTTTTGGTTTAAAAAATTCACATGACCCACATTTTGCGTGTAACGGCGATATGTGCCCACCAGACGGTCGCTAATTCCAAAACACACCACTCAATTATTTATAAATGCCACTATATAAAGGTGGTTCATATAAACCCTGGTGATTTCATAATATTTCGCGCTCGTTCTATCAAAGTTGAATGAAATCAGGGTGTTACGTGAGGTAGATGGTATATATATACGCTATGTTAATTTAAACAAACCTTCATTTTATAAATAAACCAATTAATTATTCTCGCACGAACAAGTGCGGCTTTAGTGGGTCAATAATAATATACCTTTATTGTAATAATAAATTATAAGAAAATATTTTAGGTATTTGCAATAGTTGTCTAGTCAAATAAAACAAATATTTCATTTGGTCATTCGGGAATTTTCAATCCGAGACAATATGACGCAACCCCTGAAGTGAAAATACGTTTGAAAATATATGAAATCGATCAATAAGAATATAGCTTTCAAGCAAATTATTTCTAATGTCAAAATTCTACTTATGGCCGCCAAAATGCTTTTTCTCAAACAAATATTCATCATGATCAAGAAATAATATAACACTAGGTACTAACGTATCTTTTTCATAGATCACTCTCTAGAGAGTGAATTGCCACATTGCAAAGAAGAAGAATAAGAAGAACGTATCTTTTATGATGAAAACAACAGCACAATAATATTCTCACTGAAAATAATAAATTATTTTGTTTTCATTGTTGTTTTTAAAGGTAGTTTTGACAAACGAATAGGTAAAATTCACAAAAATAGCAATAAAAAAGACCAAACGTAATATTTGCGTACTGAGAATCGATAAAATATTTGTGGCAGAAACACAGTGGCGTATATGTAACAATCATGGGGCGTTTTTTGTTGCAATATCCGGTTTGAAAACGTTGCACTACACAAAATTATCTTCGCACCCAATTTTGTACTTGCAAATAAGTAGCCATATTTCTATATGGACGACACATTTGTTTTAGTTGACGCATGGTTACGTTTTTTTCCAAGATGTTCATGATTTCTATGTGCCCACTTGATGTTGGCACTTTTAATGATAATAGACTTTCAATCACTTTTTTGCTTCTACAAAAGTAAAAAGCCGCATTCGTGTAATAAATTCTTACCATAAAAAGTATAATTTGCTTCAAGAAAGAAATATAATTCATTTGTATTATATATTTGTTTATTATTTTATTATGATTTAAGGCTACAAGTCTTAAAAATAATCTATACTAATATATAAAGAGGAAAGATTTGATTTTTTGTTTGTATGTTTGTGTGTTTGCATTGAATAGGCTCCGAAACTACAAAACCGATTTGAAAAATTCTTTCACTTTTGGGAAGCTAAACTATCCCCGGTGAACATAAGCTATATAGAATTTTCAAAATTATTTGGGATCCTTACTAAAACTTCAATAATGTAACCCAAGGTGTAAAAAAATACCTAAAATATTCTAAAGAACAACAATATTATATATCGTTCGCTGTGAAAACTATTTTTTTTTCTAGATTACCGGCGACTCATTCTATTGGGAACGTATTGCGCCGTGGTTATTGAAAACTATTGATGATAGAATAAAATAATGTACTACGACTTTGTAGAAGACATCAATATGTACAAAAATGTCGCAACAGCAATATGTCTAACATTTATAGTTATGCCACAATAAATGTTATTTTATTTAAAAAAAAAAATTAAAATGCGGCAGAAATATAATAGGCGTCACTGCGGTACGAGCCGGACGAGAGGGGACCATTAGAATGCTATTTTGATAAAGTTAGGGATCTATAAAGACCATAAGAACACTGAATTATTTTTTTTAAATACCTATCTACCCGTGCGAAGCTGGGACAGACTTCTAGTAACAAATAAACAAACATAACATAACTTTATTGCTCAAAAGTACAGTGTGGCGACAGTGATTTTGACAGTCTAAAGGGCGGACTTATCCCGAAGGGTAACCTAGTATGTACGGGGAACCAGATTCGCACCAATAGAATCCTTGCATAAAGTGCGCATGCGTGACACTAACAGTAGATATTAAAGTTTTTCGGCATCGCTATCAAGTTCACAATGGTCCTACGGTTATAGTTGTCGTCGTTGGTATGGATGGTTGTTGGTTCGAATCCCAGTGGGGGCGGACCTTTTTTTTCGTTTTTTTTTCTATTTATCCGTTTTTTTCTGTGAAAGATGTCTAAAGTGTATTTGTGTTCACTTTGGCTGAGCCAAATTCATAAAAAAATAGGTTCGTTAGCCTATTTTCATGACTAACAGTCATGAAAATAGGTTAGGTTAGGTTAGAACATAATTATTTAGGGGGGTTTGGGGGGCAGAGCCCCCCATACATCTTCGCACACACCCCCGAATCCATTTTACCCTCTGCAAACCGAATATATTTGAATTTTAGGCGCATTTGAATTGTTGACGCCATTTGAATTCTTAGCGCGAATCTGGTTCCCTGTACATACTAGGCTACCCTTATCCCGAAGGATCTCTGCCAGCCAACCCAGTCTTCTTCTTTCTTTAAGTCAAAGGATCTGTTCTTTCACCAGCTCAGTCTCCTACGTGTATGAAATGGATTCTTATCAATCACTACGTCTCTTCATGTTTGTTCTACATCTGATTTTTTTTTTCAAGAGCGATACGTGGAAGTTTTTTTTTTATCAATTCTGTCAATAACTGCATTTCACTAACGCTTATTTTCGATCTTTTTATGCGTTTTCGATGATGTCTCCTCTGGTCCTCCTCCTATTCCATTTGTGAAATTAGGTTTTGTGAATGTTTAATGTAGGCACGTAAATTCAATTATGCATTCAATTTCTATCCAATACCAATCTGTTGCACGTGATGTTTGACACTGTTCTATCTTAACAAAAATGCGCACAGTGGATATACATAGGAGCAATGAAGGTACATGGACTGCCCAATAACAATGATCTCACTTTGCGATGTTAGCCAGCGTCGGTGATCTAATTGTCTAGGCTAGAAGGCATCCGAGAAAAAGGTTCAGGGTTCTATATCTGATCAGTCTATACCGATGATAACGAATATGTAACAACTAATGACTCTAACAATTCATTACAGATGTTCGATTTTTAAATGGAACAAACCACTACGGGCTTACGACCGTCTTCTACTGTTATTTCGAAGGTTGGCTTAGTGCGATCACTTTACGTTAACAACGCTCACCATTAGGTGATAATGTTTAAGTCTTCGAAACTCCTGATCATGAGAATTATCGTCATGTTCAACATGTCGAAAAATCTCAAAGTAGATATTCAATAATTAATGAAATATAGAGATAAGAGTTGGAAATTATTGAGAACAAGAGAGCAACCAAATTTAATGACTGCGACTGCTGTCATGTATTTGGCGTCAGGATATGAATATATCCATTTTTGTTAATGTCTCTATACCGATGATCACTATGTTCCGCCATTTTAAACACGTTATACCTATACATACAGCTGATAAAACAATTATCAGCTTTCTTGAAAGAATGAAAATCTTTTTCCGCTGAGTTCGGTACTATAAATTAAAGGAGAGATTTTTAGCATTTCTGGTTATTTTGGTAGGTTAAGCCACTGCTGAAACCATATCTTATTATTTCTTTCCTTTCAAACAATAACAAGAATTATTGTGAATTTAAACCTTTTCTTAATTGATGTAAAAATGAATAAAAAACAATATCAAAGAAAAAAAAGTATTTGAAAATAATAAAAATATTTTCAGGTTTTATTGGCATTTAATTATTGAAAATTGAACGAAAGTAAAAATTGGTACATTTTATTTTGACGATGAAGGACACCGGCCTGTTTTCTATTTCTTGTCGATACCTATATCATCTTGTAATTCAAACACTGTAAAACAACACTGTAGTGGTGAGCAGTGTTCATCTTTAAAATAAATAAATAAAATAAAATTAAAATAAATGAAAGTCGGGTTAGTGCGAACACTTATAACTCGAGATCGGCTGAATAGATTCTTTCGATGTTAGATTTATTGGATTCCTATCCGCTCCGGATAACAGAATAACTAATACAAAGTTGAATAAATCAATAAGAACTTATGTAAAATACAATATTAAAGTTTGTATGGAACGGATTTCCTGCGACGCCATAACAACAAAATTATTGTTTACTGCACATGATGGTAGTTCCCTCTCATTCTCGCAAACGTAATTGCCGCTCTTACACTAGCCCATCCCACTTACTCCAATTTTCATACAAAGTTAACAAAATTATCGGGAACTTTTATAATATGTGCACACGAAGTATCGGCACTTCATAGGCGAGGTAGAATGTCTGCGTGCGCAAGAGCGTCGCCAGCCCGAAGCCCAGGGGGGGGGGAGGGGGCAATTTGACTTATGACCTAAGAGACGTAATAGACATACACCCATGAGTGCCATCATTTGACTCGCTAAGCTGTCTGCGGTTCTTCCGACTTCTTGTTAATAACCTACCTTCATATTACAGACGAACTTCGGTTGCATAGACGGTTACGATACGCCCTTCTTGCATGAAAAACACTGAAAAAATCCAATATGTATCCAGACATGCCAGAATAACTTGTGTACGGGGAAAGCTTCTGATTTCCAAAATATGAAGCAGAGATTTGAAGAAAACAATTTGGACGTTACAATGGATTTTAAGGCATAAGAAGTCGAGCACTTAAAGTAAAAGTAAGAATTGGTAAGCAAGACGTTTATCTGCATAATAAGCGTTGTTTCTCATATGAGAAACCTGAAATGTCTTGAAATAATGGATTTGATACCACTGCAGCCAACCTATTTTAGGATCGTGAACCCCTAGAAAATTTATTGGTGTTTGATTCAAACATTTTGTATCAATCGTTTTCGTGTGATTCAGTAAAAACACATAGAGAGAATATTTGACCAGTCTTTTTTGCTTGATCTTGCCAATAACCTTCTCCTTGATCACATTCAGATCCTTTAGCTCTACATAGTTCGAAGAAACGATGCACGGTATAAAAGGCCATCATCTTCTGCGCAGTCCTAATGCCATTACCTACAAGAATATTCTTGATTCAAGAACGCACTTGGAGGAATATGAACTTCTGTATCGAAGGAACGGAACACGATGTCTACGGAACGAGGAAGACCCTCTTATCAAATTAACTTTAATCAAATCAATAGGAATATAGATTTGATTAAAAGATTTTGAATTAAAAGAAAAGAAAGTTTTAGTTGAATTATTAAAAAAAGAAGCTATGATTATTAAAAGGATTTGCTTTTTTTAATAAGTCTAATTGAAATTTCGAACGCTTTGAAGAAAAATATTCATAGTCCAATCACTATCAACGACGATTCGAAGACTGAATACTTTTTTATTACCGCAACTTTTTTTAACACATGATATAATTAACACTTCAGCAAGTCCTAGAAATATGAAGCTGGACGAGGGAAACTCCAGGAAAAATCTTTTGTTTCTTGGTAACGTCTTTGTGATTACATGCAGAATAATTCTAAGGGATGTTATACATATAAAGTTATATTTTAATTTATTGTTAATCGATCGCAGTTGATGCACGTACTCAAATTAATGTGAAATTATTGTGAGCAATATATGTAACAGAAGTGATGTGCTTAGCAATCAATCCTCTGTTCGCTGGTTACCTACAATTTAACAAACATCACGAGATTATTCATTATATTTTGCAAAGATTTTCAGATTACCTACATAATTCTTTATTTTCTAAATAAAAATATACGGTCATTGAAATTTAATTGGGGTGTACTGTAAATAATTCAATTTACATTTCGGATTCCGTAGAAAACGGATTGCTTTATTAAGTATTTCGGTTACACAAATTGGATTCAAAATGGAAATCTCTCGAATTGATTCCGTAATGAACAATGATTCATTGTTTTGCGCTTCAAGAATCAGATTTAATTCGATATAATGGCCAAGTTCACCCATTTGTACGTAATGAAATTGGCCGTTATTGTTCATAGCTTATTCGACACATTTTAATCCCTTTTTTAGAATGTTGTTTTTTTTAGCTCGTCCTCGGAGATCCAGGATCCTAATCACAATTTCGAAGTAGGTATTTACCAGAATTTAGACCTTAAAAAAAACTTAAGACGTTCACATTTAAAGAATCAACCAGCTCAGGTGGAAAACTATTCCAATTGTCAACCACTCCATAAAACAAAAAATTCTTCAATGAATTCTAATTCAACCTGAAGGCATCCAAATTATATCCATGACTCTTCAGGTGAATATTACGGTTGTATGATGTACTTGAACATTTCATGCAATTCCGTACAGTTATAGTGGCCATGAGAATTTTGTATGTTTGTATCATATCACCTCTCCTCTTTCCGTCTGTCAGAATGAATTAATTAATCCCAGAATTCGGAGCCTATTAAATTTTTTTCAACACATTTCCTAATAGCTTTGTAAATTTAAAAAGCTTTATACATCACTCTTTGACGTTAAATAAAGCCATTTCCAATATAAGGAGCTTTTACAGTCGAAAGCGACCATATTATTAATGGGACATTTGTCTAATTTAGCTGTAGGTATACAGGCTGTTTTGACAAATCATCACGGATGAATATAGCATCCAATTAACAATACGAGTAATAACTCGTACGTATACAAAGTGCAATATAACGTACAATAGAAAATGCTACAAGGGAATAAATCTATTTCGAGTAAATAAATTAGATACACGGATTTACTAACGAAAAAAAACTTCGTTATCTGTAAGCAGGCCTGAGTGGAGCCGATGACGTCTTCTTGCCCCAAATTGATTGAGCCGTCCTTCATTGAGGCGGACCAATCATAGTATGCTTATTATATGTTCCAGTTAGTAATCACATGCTTATTATGTGTTCCAATTAGTAATCACATGCTTGTTATATGTTCCAGTTAGTATGTTCATAGCTGGGAAATTGATGCAAATGATGCATTTGGGAAACCTTTTTGCTCGTGCATTTAAATGAAACAATGCTGTTTTGCGCAATAGGTCTACCGATATGAGAAATCTTCACCTTGTCAACAACTTGTTTGAAGGAAACAATACAAAAAAGGATGCTCCGCATGCACTCCCACAATTTTTCTGGGAGCACCTGAGCACCCTCAAAGTCGGAACTCTTGCGGCAAAAAGGTCAAATCTCGAATACCTACCATTTGGAAACAAAGTCCTTTATTTAAATGAACTCATTACCAATTTCAAAACAGCCGATATAATCTTGATTTATAAGCTCTTGTTTCATTAATCGATTCGTTACGAAGCTGTGTAGTTTTTTACTGTTACATATTTATATTAATCGTATACGTTGTAAAAATATAGTTTTATGAAATGTCGTCTTTGTAGTGCTGTTATTTTGACAATTTTAGAGGTTCCACGTGACGTGGGTAATTAGATAGCAAGCTCCACGAGTTGTTTCTCTTTTGAACCATTCCGCAAGAACAACTTCACGTTTATTAATTCACCAATGGAATTTTTAATTGAAATTTAACTTCCGCGATTGAATTTGTTGTACGAAGCGAAACATTGTTGCAAAAACAATAAATAATAAATGAATAACTAATTTCAATTTACAGGTAGAAAGTATAAAAACAAATGAGAATAACTTCAAAAGTGTTTATTTGTTTGAAATAAATTATTATTGAGCTCTCTTGATTTGTCCCCAACAGTAATAATCCAAATTTATTTCTAAATAAGAAATATTTTTATCTTATACTTACTCGATGTCAGTCTGACAACTCGAATGATCTTTATTGTGTTTTCTTCAAGTCGTGAACACTGGTAGGAGTTATTGTCAATTCCAGGAAATGACTCCGCCCGATTTTGCCGTGGGATGAAGAGTGTTCCATTGTTGAAGATGTATCTGAAAATATGTAAAAATATTTCATTGGATCGGTTTAACGTTTATAAATCACACTGTTTGGCGCAAAGGTTTTTACCGTCATGCTAAACAGTGGCATTTTTAACAATAAAATAAATAAATAAATAGGTACATGAAAGACTTGAAAAAGGGGCACTTTTATACAATACTAGCTGATCTGGCAAATATTATTCAACCAAATAAATTTAAATTTTAAATTACACATTTTTATTGAATCATATAAAAACACACACCAATATTTAAATATGATTAACCATATTTGGTTGTTGAGGGCAGACATAATTATCCACGATTGGATGGAATGTCAGAAAATGAAAAAAATAAGTTACATGGCAACATTTAAGACACGAATTTCTCGACACTCTAAGTGGCGTCTTAGAGCGTCGAGAAATTCGCGAAAGATGACAAATATGGCGTCTTGTGGTTTTTCTTCGAAATGATTTTACAATAATGATTCTATGAGTCCTAACGTGATTTTATGTAACTTTAAGCCTTTCTCAAGAAATATGACATGACATTAAATGCAATTTTTTTTTTTAATGCATATTGAATGTTTCGACATTAAATGTTTAAACATACTCGTAAAAAAGTTTCAGTTTTATCAGTATTAGTAGGTACATGGTATTTTTTTGCTGGGTAAGAGAGTATCATGTAAGGGGCAGGTAGTAAAATGGTTGGTTAAGACTCGTCAAGTTGACAAATTTACACCTTTCAACTTAGGCAATTTAAAGGCCAAGGGGCAAAGTCCTACAAACAATAACTGGTATCCCAATCAATGCGGCGTTTAAGTATTTGAAGTAAAGGGGTGTTTGGAGGTGGTTGGCCCTAGAGAGGCAAGAGATGTTGATAAGGGGTATATATGAAGCGGTCTAAATACGATCTAATTCAAATCCGTCCATTCCGTCACTATAAAAATTTAACAAAATATTTTTTAGAGAATATCTTTTGGCTTATCATTATACCAAGGGATAACAATAAAATGGTATACATACATACATACATTCTCCCTTTAAGGCCCCCCGCATACCGCAAGCCAGCCCGGAGGAGACAAACCAACCAGCAATGCGGAGGCCTAAGCCCCACTCGCTCTCCATTGCGCTTAAAGGCGTTCGAGGCTCATTGTGCCTTTTCTGACCAGTTGAGATTTAGAACGTGAAGTGGTCAACCTCACGGTCCCGATCTGATTTTTCGATTTCCTGCCTCTTACAGGATGCTCGAAAAATCATCAAAAAGAGCAGAGGTGCTATTCTTCGCCGGCAACCCCACGGTTAGGCCATTATTACCATTTTAATAAATTGGTATATCTACATATTAATACGTGAAGGAAAAACTTTGTGACCATTTTTACGAAAATCGCGAGGACGGAAAAGTATGAAATTTCGCACATTTGTAGTTTATAAAGAGAAGGAGAGGCGAATGCTAATTTTTTTTTTTAATTATGCCTAAAAATACCTTAAATCAATAAAAAAAACATATCAAACACTACTGAAAAATTTATGTATTTGATAGTCGCACACACTCAATCTATTTTAAATTGACGCATAATATATTTTTTGGTTTATCTGTGGTTAATTGAAAATACATTAATATTGTTTGTCTTTACTAATAATAGAAAAAAACTTTGTACATATCAACATTTCAAATTTGACGTATCCATGTCATTGTTTTTGAAAGAAAATTGTGAAATAGCTTTCGCTCAGTCTTTAAAAATGGAACCTTAATAATGTTCATACTTATAATTTAAATAAGTTATGGTCGAATTTCGAGCACTGGTCGACCAATATAGAATGACATGATAATACAAAAAATATTTGAAAAAAAGATCAATAGAAAAAAAGACATTGTGACTGTACACAAGAAACATAAGTTAGTAATTCTGCTGGTTCCCGATTAAATGCAAAGATGTTTGATTAAACCACGCTTTTTCAATCGCCGTATCTCTTCGTTTCTACTCCCCGCTGTATTCCTTTATTTTCTTTTTTTTCCGTTCTGTTTCTTTTATTTTTAAACCAGACGATTATTTAAACGTTTCTTCATCAACGAGATGGGGGTGGATATAAATATTATATACCTCGGTATACAATTTATAACATTCCAAAAAATTGCGTTTATTCGCTTAACGTGTTTTCGCATAATGGAACATTTTCGGAAAACCTTGCCCGTTTCTTGTATTTTAACTGGTTGTTCCGACTTTAATGTGATATTTTATCCAAAGTACTCATTATTTACATAATTCATATCGGTTAAATTTTACTTTCAACATTGAATACTAAACCGCTTAAGGATGAATTAAACAATATATCCTAAAATATAGGGGCAAGTTGTGTTCCTCTGGACATTTCCCACATTTTGATGAAATTTATTTTTTTAATAAAATCTATACATTATCTCATCTATTTTTTAGGTAACATTAAGCTCAATTGGTCGAATACACCAAGCAAGGCTCGCTTTCAATATAAAATCTAAAATCTTCGAGTCACCCAATATAGGTATAAAGCTCCGCAAACAACTAGTGAAGACCTATGTGTTGAGCATCTTGCTGTATGGGTGTGAGACATGGTGCCTAACCGAAAGAGAGAAAAAGAGACTAGAGGCCTTCGAGTTGTGGACGTATAGAAGAATTCTAGGAATTTCCTGGACGGACCACATCACGAATGAGGAGGTTCTAGACAGAATCGAAGAAAGGAGGTACCTTGTTAAAACATTATCAGAGAGGCGGGCCAGATGGATAGGCCACATACTACGCCACGACAATCTCCTGTACACCATAATGGAGGGCATGACTGAGGGTACGAATGCTAGGGGGCGTCCGCGTCGAGAGTACCTTGAACAATTATTTGAGGATATGGGCTGCGCATCTTACATGGAGCTGAAGAGAGCTGCGGAGGACCGGACGAGATGGAAAACTAGATGCGGATCTTTGCTGCAAACCAATTCGTAGAATTGAGACTGCAGAAGAAGAAGCTCAATTAAACATTTGTTGGAAAATAACATTTTTTTTGGCAAAATTGCTTTTTTTTTAAACGGAATAATAACATTTTTATTAAATGAATTAAACAATATACCCTAAAATATACCTACTCTTCATCATCATTGGGGTTTGGAGTAAATCATTGAAGCTGAGTAAAATCGAGCGCAGTGAAGAGCCTTTAAAAGCCCCTTAGCGGGGTCAAAATGGAAGAATCAAAGATTCAATTTTATTTGATTATAATTAACTCAAAATCAATTACCACTAGTTATCAATATTTTTATAAAAGTAAAATAGTTATGTATGCAATCATTATTTAGAAGGCTCACTTCTAGGTTTGTGTTAACTTAACACTCTAATAATATGTACAAATGTATCGATTTGTTTCGAAGAGTTCTTCTCCGTGATACGTTAGCAAAAAGTTTTTTTATCCTGAAAACTTACATTCCAACTAAATAAAAAAGTATGTTATCTTCTGATAGTTCATATTCAAACCATGTATGATTCCAGTGTCATAAATTATTTATTTTTATGTGATTAAATGTAAATTTTAAATACCTATATGAAAATCGTAATCTTCCGATAGGGATTAAAGGTATTGTCATCATGCATATGGAATGTTAAAAGAGTGTTCAGAACGTAAAATACAAACACTTGTTGTATGGAAGTAGCTTCAACCTGAAATATATTTTGTGAGTACAAAACGAAACTCAAAAAGAGAATAATATGGACATGGTTGACCTATGAACAGTTGTTTTTATTTAATAGCTTACACTGCTTGATAAATAAATTGATGGTGATGAATGTTAATATAACAAAGAGAAGAAGTAAGAACGCAATGTCATGGACGAAAAATCTGGGAGTTGGTATAAATGAAATACGGAAAAAGACTGATTGATAACATGAGGAATGATGATATAAAAAAGGAATGTGGAGTAAATGTTGGTAACCTAGTTAGTGACGAGAATGAATGTGAATAATTGAAGTGGTCCGGGCATATTGAAAGAATGAATGAAGAGAGAACGACAAAAAGGGTTTTTAAAACTGAAAGATATAGAAGATCTATAGGAGAGAATAGGAGACAATGTATGTGTAACATTATTCCCTTGATTGACGCAAAAAAGGTTTGTCTGGATATATTCGGAATACGGCGGGATGGGTAAAAAAATTGAGAAATGAATGCGTGGGCCTGTAATACATGTAAGAAAAAAATCTTAACAAAAAAGTTGCACTTTCACAACATTTTAAGTATAAAGATGGTCAAATATCAAAACTTAAACAAAAGTTGGTACAATTATTATTACTGTAGGTATCACGAACGACGCTGTATCACTTCCACCATTATTATTCTGGTCATTATTCCGACATGTCATAAAGGATGGCGAACGACAGTTGGCCGAGGAAAGCGCTGTTCGAAGACGAGGAAAACCCTCTCACATCGTGTTCCGTTACTTCGAGACAAAGCTGAGGGATTTGGATATGGTGTGAGAGGTTATCATTGTGGCCGCGCAAGATAAAACATTTGAGGATACGTGGCCGAAATTTAATGAATACTTACTTACTGTCATATACAATTATTAAAAATAACTTCAAATGGAATATTTTTTACATAATAAAGAGGTGACTTGGAAATTTTTTTAAAATCGTCATAATGAACATTCACATAGTAGTTAGACAATCTTACAAAAAAGACATGCGATAAATTAATTTATTAATATTGCCTGTTTTAACCATGTGGATTCAAGGTACCTACTGAATTTTCTCAATTATAGTTAAAAATTAATTACTCGAGTATTCAAATTAAAGTTTCAAGGTAAACGCGAGTTACTTATTAAGAGTTTGAGCAAAGGCAGCATTCGCATGCATCGCTGTAGGAGACCATTAACATTCAAATACGCCGGCAAAATGTAAATTTTATAGCTATACAGAAACATCTTCAGAAACGTTCAGGAACGCTATTTACGTACCCACCATTCCAGACTTGCTATAAGACGCATACCAACACACTTAACGGTTGTTTTTTTGTTTTCGTTGGCAGTAAAGTTTTGTCCTGAAAAATGTATCACTAAACCATCTCGTCCTGCGCAATGAACTGACATTTTCACCTAGCATGGTCAAAATCTTGAGTGACTTAAAGTACATAATTATTCAAATAAAACAATTAATTTACCATTCCACAAATTATTTAATACCGTGACTAGTTGCGGCACAGATCCTGCATGGTCACAGGTGACAAAGAAAAAGACTGAGCGAGCGCTATTTCAAAATTTTCTTTCAAAAACAATGACATGGATGGATACGTCAAATATGAAATTTTGATAAAGTTATTATAAAATCCTTTATTATAAAACACAAATAATATTAATCTACCTATTCTCAATAATTTAACAACAGATAAACAAAATAATATAATATGCGTTTGTGACAATGTCAAATACATGCATCAAATCGTGTGTGTGAGTATCAAATAAATAACATTCCAGTAGTGTTTGTAATGTTTTTTTTTTATTGATTTAATCTATTTTTATGCATTAAAATTTATATTCAACAATACAATACTCTGTTTAAGACTGCACTTGGAGAGGGATGTCGCGGAGCCCTTTTTAAGGAGGTCCAGCAGACTTAGGAAAGTCACGTAGACTGCTTCGTCTATTGTGTTTTCCTGAGGATTGGCTGAAAGAAAGAACACCTGGGGTCTTTTCCCCTTCTGCCCGGCTAGAGGCTCTCTGAAACAGACTCGTTATCCCTCTGGATTAACTTTGCACAATCTCAAGGGTGGATTAAAATAGTTTTGGCTCAAGAAGACTCTGGAAATGGTCATAGGCTCTAATAAAAGAATTTGTTTATAGATACAAAGGAATTTCACAGTTTATTCAAAACATATTTTTCATTGATTATTGCTTTCAACTTAATTTCATTCTAATATGGAATTTTTCAAATAATAATTCGTTTAATCAAACCTATAATTAATTTAACATACAATTCACTATAGGTGGAACTCAAAACCCAAAATTCGCATTGTCATCGCTGTTTATCAAAAAAAAATATAAAAAACAAATTATGACCCAAGGTCAAACAAGAAAATTACAATTCTACATATAACAAAACTTAACGTTCGAATTATCCACCTTCTCAATCATTAATCTATGTAAATTTATATTTTACCCTGGTTATACCAGTCCACACTAAATAGCACAAGTAAAATACTACACTCTTATATGACTTCAGTAAAAAGAATTTGAAAGAAAGAAATTGAAATAAAATTCGTGTACTGTTTGCATGCTTATTGAAGGAAATTGCGGTTATATACTTAACTCAGGTTCGTAGACTTCTTCTAAAGTAAATTCTGGCTGACTACAATCACTCCTCCGTTCCTCTCAACTACTAGGCATTCCCTCAAATATTTGGCATCCGCAACCCTCCAATTTATAGATTATCTCCCCAATAATACTGTTGAGCAGCTACTTTGCTTGGTTCTCGTCTCCAATCCACATCGTTCCAAAATAAAAATAGGAGCCCGCATCGACAAATGTGAATATAAGTTTTACCCGCGATAAGGGTTAAACTGTTTTACGCACTGCCCAATACGTTCCATCCAACCTCTAGTCCAAACGATTGATTTCAATTACTAAAACTCCGGGTTATTTGCCCATGACTAGGAGTTTCCTTTCTCCCCCAATACTACGATATTTTCTCCATATACTAAGACATTTTCTCCCCAAGACTAGGAGTTTGTCTCCCCCAGACTAGGAGTTTGTCTCCCCCAGACTAGGAGTTTGTCTCCCCCAGACTAGGACCCGCTTTTCTGTAAATAAAATTTACAAAAAAGTGTCACTAATAAGAAAATTATATGATTGTCACAAAGGCTACATTGCAAAGACATTACTGTATAAATTTCACGACCAAATTTAACTCTTATTTAAACATTACGTACCTCTTTATACTGCGGGTTGAATTTAGCACATTATAATTTACACCACACAAAATTAAACTTAGTTAAATAAAATAAAAATCTATATTTCTATTCATCTCGCGCGATGCAAAAATGCACCGTCACGGCCTGTATCCCCCGCTGTGATTTTTACAAATGCCGTCGCATAGCAGTGCGCTTCGGGTTACCTCGCTAATCTTCGTAACACCTAAGACCCTTCGGCCGTCGCCGAAACGACACTGCCCTACCACTCAAAATATCTGTTACAGGGAATAGGAGCTCTCAATGCGCTCTTGTCTTGCACAATGACACCATGTCAAAATATCTCAGCTCTGTTTTGAAGGGACGGAACACGGTGTCACACGGGGACATCTTCTAGACTCTGACGGGAGGAAGAATAGCGCTCATTCAGCAATCAGCATCCTTGCCACGTTCCAACCATGTTCATCTACTTTCCATAATGGTAGAAGTGATGCGGTGGTACTATCTTTAACCATAATTACTATTCAGAGGCATTTCGTTCTGAAAGTAGAGATTTTTTGTGCCTGGGCTTTCAACAAAACTCAACCATATAGAAAAGAATCGGCAAAACACACGCATTAAACAGTTCATATTTCATTTTGACCTTAATTGCCGATGCATTCCATATTTTTAGTCACGTTCTTAAAGGTAAATTTTTATTAATAATTAATTGAATAAAAAATGTGTAATATATATGGCAGATACCGAACGGCGGTATGAACTAATTAGCAATTAGATACTTAATCAGAATATAGGTTTGTATCAGTCGATAGTAAAGAACTTTGATGGAGGGTGCCTACCTCACAAAGACAAACGAGGCAGCACCCGTCTGCTACTGTTTGAAGTGCAGCGCTGGATGTTACCGCGCGCACTAATTGCGGGAGCAGACGTCATAAACGGATTTATCTTGTTCGCGTTTGATTACTTAACGCGCCGATGCTTCATTTTTCTTTCAAACATTTTTTTTATAAACTTATACCTACAGTGTTCTAATAGAAATGATATAAATTATGACGAATCTTTTGGTAAAACGCTTTTCAGGGCAATCCGCTAAGTCGCAGTCGCAAACTAAATAATGCAGTATTGCAGTAAATGCAATGCAAAAAGCGGACTCCCATTTGAATGATCGTTATACAAGGAAAAAATCTTATCTTCAAAATTACTAGCTAATTTATATTACAAAAGATTATGAATTTGACATTTTTACTTTGTTCATACATTTTATTTCTGTGGGCGTCTTGGTTATTATTGTATCCAAGCTACGCTTAATGACACTAGAGCACCATGTTTAAATTAATTTAGCGGTAGTTTTATGGAAATGATTTGATTTGAAAAATGGTCAACCATTAAGCACCATCTGCCCAAAATATCTACATAATAATTCAGTTATGTATGTATTTATTTTCGTATGTTGGCACATCACGCATAAACCGCAAACTCTAGGTTTGATTTTAATCGTCGTGCATCCTTGCAGGTGTATTTGCGGTAATCATAGATAAAAAATTTTCCAATTTCTCAAATATATTTAATGTTATCTAAAAATTTCTAAAAATTTAAATTCTTCATACAAAAGACAAAACCTGTTCAATAACCTACTGCTCAAGTCTGACTAGCCAAATCATCAACGTAAAGCAAGACGGGTATCGGCTAGTTTAAAATAAAATTAATAACAGTGCAATTTTTAATATTAACAGTATTTTGTAAATTATTTTGAATAACCGATTGACAGCAACAAATCTAAATGTATTCTATGATATGTCGCCAGTTGATGGCAGGGCGATAAGTGATTTATCATACAAGGATGTAAATCTTACATAAACGTTATTTAATAAGAAAACAAAATATTGTATTATCATTTCATTTTTAATCTAATTTAAAAATATGAATCATATCGAAGTTTGTCGTATGTAGGATCTAATTTAATTTTCCAATGCAATAAAAGAGAGATATTCAAATGAAAAGGAGAATATGTAAATCATTTTTCTTATTAGACAGACGTTATTAAAAAAGTTTGAAATCGGCGCACAATGATTCTTTCATCTCGGATACGGTTTGAATTTAGAACATTTTATACAAACAGTGATCATCATCATCATAATGACGAATATTACCGTATAAAGGAGTGAACGAAATGAAGAGAGTGTCTTGTGAAGATCTGGAGAATGGAGAATATTAACAAAGATGAGTGGTGGTGGGCGCCTTGAGGGAGCAGACGGGCTGGGGTGGGCGGAAGGACTCTGGCAGAAGGTGGCTGGCAGGGCCGCATGGTCTGAATCTTCAAACTGAAATTGATACTGTCTGGGTGTGATTCTTGGGCAAACCTTGACTTAAAATATGCACGAGCAAGTTTATAAAACTTTTTATATATCAAAATACAGATTTTTGTGGCTTAAATATGAAAAAAAAATCGAAGTCTAAAACAACAACCATAATTGGGGACCGTTTTTCGTCCTGTCAACGACCCACGTATTGATCCCCATAGCTCTCAATGATATGTCTTGTATTCTCCTCTCTATTGCTCTTTGTGATACGACTTAATTTATAACTTAATTAAGGCTGTAAGAGCTTTGTATTCACACAAAAGAATTTGTATTAAGTTTAATTTTTATTCTTTCTTTTTTTCCAATCATTTCACTTAAGAAACTCATATTATGTTTCATGAAAATTGAAAGATACACACAGTATTACTCTATGCTAATTTTTACTTCCTCCATCTTGTCATACCTTTCTGTCACGTGTCAATAAAAAGGACAGGGAGGCTTGTTTATCGTGGTTTGATTATCCACTCGTGTCACAAAGACCCTACATCAGCGGTTAAAAGGTTAATTGTATCAGGATTTCCAAAGTAACTCTTCAGGATTTCCAAATTTACTCTTAATTTATTAGTTTTTTCGAATAGCATGACTCACATTTTGGATACCGAGTAGGTACAGAGACAATCAGAAAGTTTTGAATGTTAAAATTATACCCATAGATTTTGTATTCACTTAGTATTTTTGACCCCGCAACACCATGTCAAAATTCTTCAGCTCTGCTTCGAAGGAACGGATCACGGTTTGATAGGATCTTCCTTGTTTTTGGTACCCCGATGGGAGGAAGAAATGTTAACACATGTCCCACCCAAGTCCATCCTTCTCCATAATGGTAGGAGTCAAGAGCCCTCGCTGGGTGCGCCCTGTAAAGCGTCATTCGTGATACGATGCTACTATATAATAACCAAAATTCTTTTCAGGAAATTAGTTTCAAACGCGGAGCCTTTGGTCTGGTTCCAGGACTCACACCCAAACAAAAGAATGGGCAACACAGAGTTAACATTATTTCGTCTCGACACTAAACGCCGACGCTTTCCAAATCTTGGTCATGTTGTTAAAGGCGTCACTTTCCATACCATCTACTTACTGAACAATAAAAAATATTTTATTCAACAAGTTATTATGATTGCACACAAAATAGTAGTTAAATCACTGTGACACCACAATTTGACTCTGTTAATGGATGTGGAAGGAAACAGTAAAACCATAAAGCACTAAGATTGCTTCAGGTAGAATATTATTATATTCGCGTGTACATATGGATCCGTCGCTAACGTGTACCCGCCCCATGCTCTGCACGACATTATTATTGTACCAACCTAGGTAGTGAGCTGCGGTGCTTCCCACTTATGGATAAAGCCCTCTCTTTGATATCTACCTAGATACTTTGGAACGTAAACAATGGATGTAAATTTTTATCATCCAAATTATGGGACTATGTGATTTTCTATTTCCAGAGACCTCTTACATGTTGCATGTTTTCATTCTGAATTTTGAGGTCTTCCATTAGTATGAGTTATTTCCATTAGTTGTCCATTCTCCTGTATAGGTGTGAGTCTTGGCATCTGACCAAAGCTCAGGCACAAAAAGTCTCTTCATTTGAAACGAAGTGACTCAAGAGAAGCTTGGTATAAGATGGTTCCATCGCATCACGAACGACGTAATACGCCGGCGCACCCAGCGCAGGCCCATCATTTCTTCCATTATGGAGAGGATAGACGTGCTAAGTATGTCGAATTATAGTTGGCCGAGGAGAGCGCAGTGGGCCTAGACAAAATACAGTTGGCGATCGACTACAAACGAATTCTTCGACAATGTAGAGTAGGAAGAAAATTAGCTGTCCACTTTTTATAATTTTATATCAGTGTCATTGCTTGGTTTTAATAATTGTTTACTTGTTCCAGTGGACAGATAATTTTTTCGCACTATACATTGGCGAAATCTTCGTTTGTAGTCGAACGCCAGTTTGAATTTGTCTACGGGGGCTGTTCTTCCTACCATCAGTTTCTCGAGAACGTGAATGACCCTCTCATACCGTCTTCCGATCCTTCGAGGCGGCAGAGTTGAGGGAGTAAGACAAGGTGTGAGAGACCTTGACTAGAAAGAATTTTGTAAGCCAGTATATTGAAAAGGAATATGTCATACCTGGGGACACAAAATTCGCAACACCAAAATAAACAAATTGCTTCACCTGATGATGAATGGGAAATCTGATGGAAGTCGAGGTATACTCACGCACCAACTCAGTACAATCGCCAAAAGTCGGGTTAGTGCAAACACTTATAACTCGAGATCGGCTGAACAGATTCTTTCAATGTTTGATTTATTGGATTCTTCTCCGATCCGGATAACAGAATAACTAATAAAAAGTTGAAAAAAAAGAGTAAGAAATGATATAAAATACAATATTGAAGTTAGTATGGAACTGATCACCGGCGACGCGCCAACGCCATCGCGGGTAGTAGTTCCATCTCATTCTCGCATACGTGATTGCCGCTCTTACAGAAGTCCATCCCACTTACTCCAACGCAAAGTCAACAAAATTATCGGGCACATTCGTATCGGTACCTACTTCAAAGGTGAGGTAGAATGTGTGCGCCTGAGCTTTGAATACGAATGAAATATGGATGTTTTAGAAATATTTTAATGTTATTATTTTATTAGTAACTTAATCGGATTAGTTATGTTTGTAACGGGCCGCCTCTGGTTACAGGACAACGTTTTTCGGGAAAGCTAGTAGATGTATATATTATGTGGCCCACAGGAACGCTCCGGATAGGCGCCGATAGACGGTCATTCAATCAGTCAGTGTTCTGGGCTGTTCTTTTGTAGATACTTTAATAGGTATGAAATCATTGACCGTTATTACAGGCTTAGAAAAACTGACACAAAAAGGTGCTATGCACTGGTAGAGCTATTGCAGAGGAGGTTTGTTAAATCTCACCAAATCGATGTGATCTTAGATCTTTTAAATTCCTGATTCGTAGTTTTTTGGGTTTTCAATATGCTTGTGAGAGCATAAATTAACAATTGCCTTTTGTGATAATATAATGCTACCAATATTGAAAGCTACCTCTGTAGCTGTCTTCTAAATTAAAAAAAAACAGTTGAACGTAGAAATAAACTAAGAATAAAGAAGTTGGCTTATTTACGTAGGTAATTGAATTACGTAATAGTATTTGTTTGATTGTATACAGAAATGTTTGGGAAGAAATGAGAATAGATAACTAGTTGAGAATTATTCGTGAGATCAAAGATTTTGGTTTGTTTGCTTTAAGACATAATGAAAAGCTTTGTGCTTTGGATTTTGATAGAAAGTTACTTGAAAGTGTATTGTTTGAAATCTTATTCAAAAGCTTACAACTTTTGAGTGCGTTATTAGATTTATTACTAAGTATCTGATTGTTGCTTCTTAAATCTTTGTTACAAGACATCAATCAATGCGTTGAAGGAATTCTGCGCACTTTCAATGTCACATTGGTTCTTATGTATGACGAAATATAATTATCATCAATATTCTTTTACAATACATCTCTTTTCTTTGCCAATAAAGGTACATTTTATTGAAAATTTATATATACCTAAACAACATGCGTACCTACTTAAATAAAATAGATTTTGATTCTGTTCCGACGTTCTACTGATATTTCGAAATAGCCAACCTTCGAAATAACAGTAGAGTCGTAAGTCGTAAGCCCGTATGGTTTGTTCCATTTAAAAATCGAACATTAGTAATGAATTGTTAGATTCATTAGTTGTTATTTTTTCTTTAAGACCTTGTTCCGCAAAAAGGTCACAAGAATCTAGACATAATTAGAACGTTATGCACCAACAAAGCCAATTAGGTAATAAAGATAAGACAGTAACAAAAATGGATATATTCATATCCTGGCGCCAAATACATGACAGCAGTCGCAGTCTTTAAATTTGGTTGCTCTCTTGTTCTCAATAATTTCCAACTTTTATCTCTATATTTCATCTATTATTAAATTTCTACTTGTTGCATACATGAGATTTTTCGAAATGTTGAACATGTTATGCCTATAGGGCTCGGGAGACAAAAACATGAAAATATTAATATGAAATACCTATGAGCGAAACAAACAGAAAAATTTCAAACTACTTCGATTAGTATACTAAAACCCGTGGGAGGTATTGTGTGAGTAATGCCCTCCCTGACCCCCCTGATAATATCCTTTCAGAGGCTCTTCTAATGAATTTAATTTAATTGTCACACGACTGTGTAACTTGCAACACAAAACAAGTAAAATTTAAATCCTCATATAATACGAACTTGGGTATGAACAAATATTATGGTTAGTAAAAACTAGATACTCAAACCTCTACTGCAACTAGCCAATTCATCCCAGTAGGTATCACTACACAACAATTATTATTTATTTAAACACTAATATCAAACACTAATTTACTTTACGTCACTACGTGATTATAATACACCCGACACCACTCTACGCTTAGTTTGAAAACCGAAATTACTCTGCCATCAATCACTAATTATTTTACAATTACGAATACGATCGAAATAACACTACGTCACAACTCTACTCAGGCAATCGTTAGCAGCGTAAGTATATATGCGTGCAGCTACGTATTAGTGGGTTATGAGCGCTCGCCTTGCAATACAACTCTTTTTAAGAACACTTCCGAGAGGCGGAGTCAGGACAAGGAAGGGGGACAAAATGGAGTCAAAGGATGTTCTTATTGGTGGGGAAGTCAGCGGTGTGTGTGGAATGAGACGGGGTAATTGTTTTTGTGACCACTACAAAATGTCTACGCGCGAGAAATATATAGTAAAATAATACACTTATAACATATCTTTACCTTATAAATCTCTCATACCTAGTAATCAATCAATCTATTATTTATACAAGGTTTTTCTTTCATATTAACCGATATGTTAGTCTTATGGTCTATTTTGTACATAAATCTAACTTCAATACATTTCTTCCTAATAATCTTAATTCTATCTTCTTAACATTTTCTGCTTATTTATCTCTTAAAATTAATTACAACCTTATGAATATAAGTGTACACCGAAATCTTATATACTAGACATATTCAATAATTGTCTTAATAATAATTCTTATTAATCTTATTACCAATGTTGGTCATCAATCATATCATAGATAAATCTTAACCTATATATACACTGCTTCTTAATTAAGTCGCTTATCAGTAATTAAGCTAACATGCCTTAATCCATAATACATCTTATAGTCTTATAAATCTTATATTACTCCTTAAGCACATGTTTCGTTTCAAAACAATATTATAATCTCTACACATTATTTATTCAGTATCTAAGTCTACGATATTATAAACCATAGCCTATTATGTACATTCGAACAACATACCTACTTATGTTAAATTACAGTTACAACTACATAGGTGCATAATTTGATAATACAATACAATCTAAACAATTATATTTGCCATAACAACCTTTTATTATATTATATATTTTATTATTACAAGGGGTTTTTTTCCATTAGTCCAATCCGCAAAACAATACCATGTACTAAAGAGCTATTCTTATCTACCCTACTTCGAATCATCCAAAAAAACCGTTTCACTAGAATATTGTCAATCCTATAGATTTAAAATTAAACAAAAGACCATGTTAGCGACAAACTGTCGACGTGTTATTGTTTTCTTATCGCTCGGAACCCACAATAGGATCTACACACATCCCCTACTTTCACGATTTCTCAGAACAGATTTTGAGCGCTTAAACTGACCATAACAAACATGTTGAGGATTTTCATGATTAGGAGTTTCGGAGACAAACATTACCACCTACTGGCGAACGTTGTTAACGTAAAGTGGTCAAACTAAGCCAGCCTTCGAAATAACAGTAGAAGACGGTCGTAAGCCCGTAGTGGTTTGTTCCATTTAAAAATCGAACATTACTATTGAATTGTTAGAGTCATTAGTTGTTATTTTTTCTTTATGTAATCAATAAATTATGCACGCTTGAATAAAAAATAGCTAGCAAAGCTATCAACGCCAGGGAGATGTGACATTGTACTTATGTAATTGAACGGGGTAACATGTAAAACACATTTTAAATAATTAACACCGTTTTAGATAATTTGATGTAAATGTGGTAGAGCATTCGTGGATACGCGAGGTGATACAAGGATGCGTAAAATGTTATATATAAAAATAAGAGTTCCGATGTTGATGGTTTGTGTATTTCGCCACCAGTGCAATTATTATTGCAATCGTGGAACACTAGAACTATAAAATAAATTTTTCGAGAAAGATTCTCAATTTTTTTTTGCACTATAAGCCGATATAGGCCTAACACTCGAGAGTTGAGCGTAGGTACTAGTGGTGCCTCTGCGATTGGCTGTCGCTCTCATAAGAAGAATATATTTTACCGTTTTATACTAAGTAAACAAAATGCACAACAATATTATGAAGAAATACAATGAAAAACAATCTTAAAATAGTTGAAAAAAAAAACAATAATTAACGTAAATTTTGTATGTTCCTATGATTCCTGCGTAATTGCTATCTCTCTTTCGCATATACGAAAGAGTATTGCGAAAGAGAGACCGCAATCACGAGATCCCACTATACGACCTATGCACATGACGTCACACGTAGGCTGCCTTCTGTCCTGCCTATGTGAAAGTGACAGCCATTCACGGAGGCTTCGGTGCTAAGTGTAAGACTGGACAGTTTTTAGATAGTTTAGGAGGCCAAAAATGAGCAGCAGTTATACATTCATTGGAAATAAGTAAAAGTGTAGGTACCTTGATAAAACCACCATTATAAGCGTCATCAGATTACCATAAGTTTTTCTCGACTTATTTTTCTAAAACAGCAACGCAACGATGGGTATCAGCTAGTATTCAGTAGGATATAAAAAATATGACGTATCAAAGGTTTGACACATTATGTATTTATAGTAATTAAATATGGAGATGAAGCTTTGCAGTTATCGTAGCGGCAATTGCGACGGATGTTTGTAGAGATGTTCCGTTATTCAAATTATAATTTACATTTAGAAATAAGGCAGCAATAGACGGAGAGTATGGAAGGATGTAATAATAATATATTCAAGACGATTATATACGTGTTTGGATGGTAGTGTTGCGGGTTAGAGCAGGTTTAGACACAGCCACTACATACATTCATCCTTGTACCTTCTTTTCATACGATATAATTATACCCTTTACATTAGGGCGACCACGTATTTCATCTTCGCGGAAAATTTCATTTACATACTTCATAAAATAAGGTAAAAAAATAAGTAAAACTGCGCTGAAATTCTTTTTGTAGGCTGAAAACAAGATTTTAATAACATCTTTTCAAAAATAATATAGACGGAAAATTAATACTCAGATATCAGCTTTGCCTATTATACACACTGAACTATGAAAGATTCCATTAAAATGTTAAGCTTTCTGTGGTCAATGAGGCAAAAATAAAATCACTAACTATATTACCCTAACATGGTAAGTAAAATAAATACTTATTATGTAGGTTTGCAGATTCTAAACGTTTTTATTTTTTGTCTTTTCTACTTATTCATTCAATGACAAACAATAAATATTTATATTCATCTCATTCTACATTTAAAAATTTTCAATATGCCAATGATCAATTCCAAAACGGTCTTCCAATCCAATTTCTAACAATTTATGATTATTTCTATGATAGATTTTTCTTGGACTATGACCTTCAATCCAAAATGTCTGATAGCTGGGGGAAATACCTAAGTAAATTGTAACAAAATACATAGATAATATTCTTTCCGATTTAAGTTTTTTGTTAATAGGTATACTAACAAAAGAATAGACAATTATAAAATTCAAATTCGCATTGATTCCCCCACTTAAGCGTTGCTTGTGTGTGGAAGAATAAAAAAGTAGCTAGGTATTTAATATTTTTTTACTTTCATATCAGTTAGTTAAGGTATATGGGTGTGAGACCTGGCACCTGACCAAAGCCCAGGCACAAAAAGTCTCAGCTTTTGAAATGAAGTACCTCAGGAGAATTCTGAGCGTAAGATGGTACCACCACATCACGAACGACGATATACGCCGGACATCGGCGCACATCATTATGGGGAGGAGATGGAATTGGCTGGGATATATGTTAAGGATGCCGAATGACAGTTGGCCGAGGAGAGCGCTGTTCTTCCTCCCATCAGGGTCCCGAAGACGAGGAAGACCCTCTCATACTGTGTTCCGCTCCTTCGAAGCAGATCTGAGGAATTTGTACATGGTGTGGGAGGAGGCCATAAACATTTTGCAAGATCGAGCGCAATGGAGAGCTCTTAAACGGAGTTTGGATTGGATTGGATCAGTTTCCGTAACTTTAATAGTAGATTGCTGTATTGAAAAGAGAAGCATAAATATTCAAATATGTATGAGCTGAAGCTAGTGAAATATTCAACACATAAATCAATTTCTTGTTGACATGACGTGTAGATAACTTTGTTTATTTTTTTGGAATAAGAAGCAGTTTAAAATAGCCTCGTGGTCACCATACACTAATCGTGTGTATATTCCAGTGATACGGCAAGGATTCATTTGGAGGAAAACCACTTCACACATCAAAGAGACGACGATCAGTCATTAAGGGAAATGAGATTCCCCTGAAGAGAATTACATCGCAAGAGAGAGCAGAAAGGAGAGGAAATCTGGGTCACAAATAAACACACGGACTGCCTGCCTACCTACCTATTACAAAATAATCTCTAACACTCGAACACAATCTTTCACAAATATTTAACCAATGACCAACCTTCCAGTTAAATACACACGCTTCATCTCTTTGAATATGTACAAAAAATAATGTAACGTGATATCTTCTACAATATAAAAGAAAGTCGGTGCGAACACTTATAAATCGAGATCGGCTCAACAGATTTTTATAATGCTGGGTTATTGGATTTTTCTAAGCTTTGCAACGTAGAATATTTATTAAAAATTCCAAAAATTAATAGCAAATAATATAAAATATAATATTCAAGTAAATATTTTTATTTATTTTATTCATACACAATATTACTGTGATAATAGATAACAAATTTAAATGCTGCCCAAATAGGCCAAGACTGTACTAGGGCAAACATCTTAACAGTTCATAAAACAGAATTTTAAAAGAAACATGCAAACACGAACCACAGCACAACCACCAACTCAACTACGTACAGTCCACAAACAAAGCATAACCCTACAGTCACAACACCCTTCGGCCCAACAAACATCAATCAACAAAACAACCATATTATCATTCAAAACAATTTTTTTTCTATTTATTTATATTAAACATAACAGTGTGTATTATTTTACCATTTTTGAAACACAATAAACAATGTAAATCTTCTAATCTTATAATATAAAGAAATGAATGTCGGCTTAGTGCGATCACTTACAACTCGAGATCGGCTCAACAGATTATTTTGATGTTTGATTTACTGGATTCTTCTCCGCTCCAGATAACAGAATAAGTAATAAAAAGTTGAAAGATGGATAAGAAATAGTATAAAATGAAATATTAAAATAAGTTGTATGGAACGACTTTAATGCGACGCCAGCGCCATCTATGAAATTTTAGTAACAACACAATTTTTACCTGACAAACAGAGTTTCAAAACACTGGCACGCAGATTGTTGACAGATTTTTTTCAACCTTTCAGAAATAACTTTTCATCATTCAAAATTATTTTAAAGGTATTTTTGTATAAACTACAAAATTTTAAATCAATATTCATAGTAAGGACTGCAGGACAACGTCTGTCGGGAAAGCTAGTACTTCATAAATTTTGGAAAAGGGATACTTTATTAGCATGCAGGTTAATTTAAATAATATAAAAAATTGAACAACTTTCAAAAATGCATTTTATGAGTACGAGTAAAACTACACAGAGAATAGGTACATTGAAAAATGTAAGTATAAAAATTTTGAATAACAGGCGACAATTTTTGATTCTCCCTTTTTTGTGCCCTCACCAGAAATTAGGGATATAGCAAAAGCTATAACAATAAATTTCGTCTAGTTTTAATAATTTACTTGTACAAACATTAATCAGTATTTATTGGTTTCCATTTCAGGGTTTAGAATTTCGAGTTCGATTTCAAAGTACCCCTAGTCTGGTTGTGACATATGTCGTATGTGTGTTTCACCACACAACATACAACAATACAAAGGAAAACCACAATAATGTGGTCGCACAGAATAGTCATTATGGAGAAATGAGGTTTGTTATCAAAACAAATGCTACCCACTATCAAGATACATATAAGTTGGACCAAAGAGAAACAGTTTTCTGATACTTCATATTTTATCTACAAAAAACGTTTTTTTATAATTTCATATTATATACTTACTAGGAATTAAAATACTGTCAAATGTCAATTACAGATTCTGAGGAAAATTTCTTGTTTTGATAGAACGAAAACTAATATTGAGATAAGTATTTATCTCATTTCATAATAAACAACTAATGATATATTATAGTAAAATGCTTATGATATTCACGTGTATCATACTCGTTACAAATATTGATTATATGCATATTTTTTTTGAAAAGATAAATCGAATTTCATTATTAATTATTATTTCCAACCAATCTCGGCAACTTAGTTGCATATGAAACCATTTCTGATTCTAGTCGGATCAGATTTACCAAATGTATTTTGACATGAAATTTCTACCAGGGTTTGGAATACAGTCTAAGAATGAAAACACAAAGAACGCCTATTCAGACCGGCGCCGATCAGCGCAAATAATGTTTCTATGCATTTGAGTGGGCATACATACGCACAGCCATAGACAACATTATTTGCGGCAATCAGCGCGGCTCGTAATCGGCGTTCTTTGTGTTTTCACACTTAGAACGGAAAAAAATCTGGCGGAGAAGAGACAGAGATGTAAAGAAGACTGTTAGTCATATTTAAACAAACTTGCTTTTAAATATAAATTTTTGACCTGAATAAGACAACATTTTTGATATCATCGAGCTTTATAGGGTAGGTACTCTACTTTAATTAAAAACAATTTATACCTTCTTATTGATTTGTGTAAAAAAGATTCTTAATTTTTTTTACATTGGGAATGTAAAAATCTTTATATAATTGCAATTATTTTTTTATGTCATTCACTTATTTGTCGATTTGAATTTTTGACACAAATAAGTAATAAAATTTGTTGCAACATTTCTTTTCTCTGTGATAAAAGTGTTTGGTAAAAGCTATTAACTAACTTCTTCTGAAAATATGAATGTTAGGCTAGAACATAATCCAGAGAGTCAAAAAATTCTCTAGAACGGGTTGAAATTTTGCAACTTCAATAATAAGAAGACAATAAATCGTACAACTAGGTACATACACCCCCTATTCAAATTCAAATTAAGTGCGCACTAAACTAAAATAAGAACGTTCCTATTTTAGTTAGCCGGATTGGTATTCGAGAAATTTTAGAACGTTCCTATTTGTTCCTAATTAGACTTTAGTTTGAAATTAGTTCATTTTGGTATTCGGATTTCGTATTTAAGTCAATTTTAGTGCGTTTATCTGTCAAAACGTTCCTAATCTTAGTTCACACCTAATTGTATGCGTCTAAAAAGATATCTGATGATATTTTTATGATAAACGTTTTTTTTCAACCAAATAATTATAAAACAAGTTTATTTTTATTAAAAATATTAAGCATTTCCCCCGAATTTATTATAGTAATACAAATAATAGCATCAAAAATTATTATCATTGAACACCAATGCAATCATACAGTCGTCTTCGTTTCACTTCGGGTTGGTTCGGCAGTTTCCGGCGACCATGTTACTTGGAACTTGCTTGGAACATGGAGCTCGTTTGAATTTGTACTCTCCGATTGGCTGTCCACTTGTCAGCATCAACCAATAAGGTGCATGCTCGATCCATAGATCTACATAATAATTCAGTAATGTATGTATATTTATTTATTTGTTTCACTCCAACTGTATGTCAGAGCATCACGCTAAAACCGTAGGTTCTGCGTTGAATATTTTTCTTCGCAGTTTTTCGCAAATACAATTGTGGTAATCTGAGATACAAATATTTACATTTCATTAAATATATTTTAAATTATTTACAAATTTCTAAAAATTTAAAATCTTCATACAAAAATGAGAAAGTCATGTTTTAAAAGTAAAATTATACGTCTAAATTTTGTGTAGAACTGTAGCATTACGGTATGAAAATGTACAAAATCAATCGAAGTTTGATTTGAAATACAAAAAATATAAGTAGAAGTCTTTTAATTCTTATTTTATAAAGATTTTCACCGAAACTTCATATAAAATATGTACGCCATGACAGATGACTAAAGCCGATAAAGCAGTGTTCGCTTGCACCCTCTCTCTCCTAAGGTACCTCATTAAATGTATCACTACAGTCATAAGTAGGTCAACCTAACTATACATAATATAATACTAGGTAGGTAGGTACCTATATCTACAAACAGGTTTTCATTAGGAACAACTACACGTATTATATAATACTAGGTAGGTAGGTACCTATGTATAACTACATTCTTCTTTTAATTTTTTCGCGTATTCAACAGTGAGTATTAATTTTTCCTCATCTTCTATTTTTTTTATACTTAAATATTGAAAGTGACATTAGTTTTTCAAACTTTTCGCATATTTAGCAGTGACTCTTATTTTTTCCTTTTTTGAAACATTAGCTGGGTACACATTCTAAATCTTAGCGTGAAATGCCGCCGTAGACAAATTCAAATTGGCGTTCGACTACAAACAAAGATATCGCTAATGTATAGTGCGAAAAAATTAACTGTCCACTGGAACATATAAACATTTATTCAAACCAAACAATGATCCTTATAATATAAAATATAAAAAGTGGACAGTTAATTTTCTTCCTACTCTACATTGTCGAAGTAGTTTGTAGTCTATTGCCAAATGCATTTTGTCTAGGCCTACTGGTCCTGAGAAGGGGAAAGCTGCATACAAAACCTGTTCAATAACCTACGGCTCAAGTCTGACTAGCCAAATCAACAACGTAAAGCAAGACGGGTATCAGCTAGTAATATTATAATTCAAAAAAATATTTATGGTGAACTAATATTGGTTTTAAGAACACGGTATAATTCCGAATACGAATTTTAGTTCGAGTGAACTTAATTCTAAATCATTTGGAACATTCTTAATAAGAACGTTCTAAAATCCGAATAGGGGGTATTAAGTACAACTAGGCTACCGACCTCGGTAGCCTAGTTGTACTAGCGTGGACTTCAGATCCGAGGTCCCAGGTTCGATTCCCGGTCGGGTCAAGTGTTTTTTCACTTGAAATTTCTACCTGGGGTTGGCCTGTCTCAGATTGGACGGGACCGGTTGACTGGAAAAAATTGCCTCCGGCAATAAGTTCCGCCGGCTATACTGACACCATTGTATAGAAAAGTGTTATATTATATTATATAATATTATTATATTATAAATGAGATGGAAGTACCTGAGAGCCCTTATTATCTTAACAAAAAAAAACTGGTGTTTTTGTTGTCCATACTATTTTTGTGTTATTATTTTTTGTACCATCACTGTTTGTGACGCACCAAACTGTTTGATAAAAAATCATTTTGTGGCCTTGATAGAAGAATACGCGGGGTATATTTCAAATATGTATTAAAGTAATTAAACAAAAAATTGAGTTAAGGCATGTTGGCTGGTGGTATTTAAAATTTACTAATTAGTCATCCTGAATGCAAGACAAGTCTCAGGTTCATAGACGCAGCATAGCGGAATTATGTTGGTAAGTAGATTTGTGAAAAAATACTTCGGTATTCAAGGCTGTGTCTGTGTATTATTACGGATACAATATTTCTTTTCCCTAACACCTTGGGTACATAATGTAAGTATAATATAATAATATACTATGCCAGATAATCCATATTTCTTTGTGTTTAATCTTATTTCTACGTAGGGAATATTCTTAAGTAAACATTATATACCTAAGTATTTTTCGTTAATGGTGAGTACCTACCTTGTTACTTTTAACAACATTTCTCTCGATAAACCCATTGTAATATGGAATATCACATTAAGCGTAACCTATACAAATTCGCATGATTATCTTGATGGAAGATGGAGTCTTTTCATTACATTCATGCTAACACTAATGCTCAAGCAAATCTATAATGTGATAAAGTATGTACGTATCTGTCGATGGAAATGATCGAGTTTTTTGAAAAAGAAATTTCATTCAGGTAAGCTTTTGATGAATTTCAAATAATAAACAAATAATTTCTAGATGATATAGATTTATATGCAGCGAGCGTCCTCTTTTTGCTTGAATTGATTTGAAAGTTTATGTACATTTTGTAGGTATCCATATGTCCTTATTGGCTAAGGAAACTTATACTATTCGATTAAAGGTAAAAGCGGTGTAAGATTTTATGCTGAATAAAACGTTCAATCGCAGACTTTCAAACTGAAGGTCGCGGGTTCGATGCTTGGTGCCAACCATCTTTCTCGTATACCTATGACTTATACTTTGCTAAGTGTGATAGACGTCAGAAGTGGAACGCGAGATCGATTTCCGCAGGGGGCATGGGATTTTTTAACATGTTGGACATGTAGAAGATTCCCTTGATTTCGGAACATCGACAAATTTGACCAGCTGAACTGCGAACGTTGTTAACGTAAATTGATCACGCTTAGCCAACCTTCGAAATTGCACTAGAAGTCGGTCAACACCCATTGTCAGAAGCCCATAGTGGCTAAAATTTGAAATTCAAATATCCCTCTTAAAACCGAACACAACAGTCTTATTTATGAAAATTCGTTAATCGCACGATTACCTACTGTGACGGGACTAACATTTTAGTAAAGTATTTTAGATTTTATTTATAGATTTATTATTAAATTATAATAACTTGGAGACGCCCATGGGGTTATACACCGCTGTGCTACACGTCACAGGTCTATCTCGAAATATTGCGAAACTTATTTTAATAAATAGGGGTCGCAAATGCCTATTTGGGGCAGTTCATTTCAAATCTTGGAGCGGTGAGGATCTCCTACTAAGGCGGTCATCCCACAGCTTTCTGGGACAGTTCATCTCATCTCTTGAAGAGTGAAGATCTCTTACAAACAGCAGGGTCAGTTATTTTCTCCTTCTGGAAGGGAACGGAGGTCTCCAGTGCTGAACAGATCTATACCAGGCCCAAGGACAATTCAGATAATTATATTTTGTTTCATTAATTTACTTTTTCCTAATTCAATTTGTTTATTTTCATAGAGATTTTGATTTTAATTTTTACTAATTTAAAATGAATGTTTCGTTGGGTAAATTATAGCGATTTGTTTAAACATTTGATAAGTAAATATTTTAATATATTTTATATTGGTTCCAAATAATTGATTTCTTCATTGAATAATATATTAAATATTTTGTCTTCTACAAATTAAATAAAGATATTATTCCCTTTTGTGTAAATTATAATGATTTGTTTTTAAAACATTTGAATATTATTCTGCCTTTCATTTTTGAACTTGATAAATAATAATTTTTATAGCTTTTAATAATAAACTCATCATTTTGTGCCTAATGTATTTATTTATTTATAATCTAAACTTTATGGCATTATTTATTTCATTTATAAATATTATTATATTTCCTTTTAATTTAAATTTGGTAAATAATACTAATTTTATAGTAGTTTAATTAGGGTCATTAGGATTATATTTTTCGATAATATTTTACTTAATTTATGTTTTCCAATTGGAGTGATAAATTTAATTTTATATATCTTTTTAGATTATCTTCAGCTTTTATAGTTTTAAATTGTGTCGATTAGGATTATGAATTTATTGATTTATTTATGATATGAATTTAATGGTATTTTAATTGTGTTGCGTAATATGTCGTAATCAGATAGGTATTGCATAAGTGTTACATCATTAGATGTAAGTATGATGAAATAATGATGATACTAATCAAACCCTTCCATTTCAGATAAGGATCCTAGAGAAAGGATTCATTTCAAATTATTATTTTATAATTAACCATAAACTCCTTGATTGTGCTTCGCTACTTTTGCATTTCAGATATTATATTAGATTTTATGTGCTTTCGCTTGCTTGTGTTTGTGTCTTGGTGGAGGGTAGTTAGAGATCATTCTTTATTATTTGAAATAGTAGATTGGTGTTTTAATAATACGCTTTGAGTAGTATTCTAACAATAATTGTAGTTGCGCTAGTGTGTGGCAAATAGTAGAATATATATATTATTATTTTATTTTATACTAACAATAGTCCTATCCTTTCTTCCCTAATACAAATTGGGAATTGACTAATATTCTTATATTCGTATTTATACTTATTTTATTTAGTTGCATGGAATTTATCTTTAGTCTCTGCTGGATGTATGTAAGCATGCGTGCATATTACTATATGTGTACTCATGTGGGTAGATGTAGCAGCGAATACTTATAAACTTAACAAATTCAGTCCCTACCTAGAAACGAGAAGCGGTAATCGTTCCATTTTTCGTCATATTTCTAGGGAAGAGTACAGTCAGCGACCGTAGCGATTGCTCGTTAAGGCCCTATTATGAAATATTCTATAATAATTACTAACCTTTATTTTATGTATTGGGTGCATGCTTATTTATTTATGTATACCTTAATCTATGTGTGTTTATCCGCGAATTAGTCTAACAAGCACAGAGATTCAGCACTTGTCTAGGCCGGCTGAAATCGAAATAGGCGGGCCGTTGGGGGCCTATTTCCCCCTCCCCCATTAGGGGGGGGGGTGTGGTGTAGATAGAATTGTAGAATTTGAAACTGTGGTTGTGGTAAATAAGTAGATTTTGAATCTTTATTTCTAATAACAGACAAAATTCTCTCAAGACAGTGGATTCACAGCAGACCAGAATTGTCCTTTAAATTCGAAGGGCAATCGAGAAAGATATAATTATTTGTTAGAAAACTAATAAATTATTTGCAGAATGACTATGATCACGATGTGACGAGAAATTGTGCAATATTTATCTATTTATTTTATGTCGCTCTTATTGCAAATTAAATACAAATCAAGGAAGAAATATTATTTAAGTAATCGTTATTTAAGTATGATGTTTTACCATATTTTATTTCATAACTAATTGGACTATTTTATGTTTCAGGATTATCCAGTTGAATAATAAATCTCAAATTAGATTAAAACCACAACGTTTGGGTCCTTAGGTTAGTTTCTAGACGATCACGATTTGGCCATTTCGTAGACGGTTGTTCTAGGTTTTCTAGATAGTCTTTCAGATACTAGTAGAATAGAGCTGACAACGTCATATTCAGCTTAGGATTATTCTATAGCTAGATTTAGTAGCCCTAGCTTTGCGGATGGTCTGCTTTGCTCGCAGGGCTTAGGTAGTTGCAAAATATGGTGCAATCGATAGTTTAGATATAATGGGGTTGCGACATATAGTGTCATCGTAGGTTTAGGTATAGTAAAGCTTAGGTTTAGCTTAGATCTAGTTAGGTCAGCTCAGGTTCAAAGCCTCTCGTTAGGGGGGGGCTGTGACACTACGTATAACTCACTGATCAGTTTTTATTTTATTTATAAAAAATATTTGATTCGCGTCTGTTATGTATGAAGATGACATTTCGCACAAAATTTTGTGAACAAACAAAATAGTAGCCGGGCAACGCGAGTGGTTACAACCATTTTTATTTCAGAAAATAAAAAGTTGCATTAAATCTTGCAAATTTGCTTTATTTGTTTAATTTTTCTATTATCAAAATGATAAACCAAAAAACAATGGACGAAAATTATTTATTACAGAAAACGTTGTTATACACTCGAAACAACTGTCCGTTGACGTAAAATCCAATATGGCGGGTGAAAATCTACAGAGATCAGCAATTAAGTGATATGGGTTAATCTATACCTTGACGACGGCTTGATCGCATGATTTTCTATCGCCGAGCTATTTTTCCACTGATCGGAGTTTATACATAAAGTAGTGATTGATAATGATTGACATCAAACAGTAGATGCAATATATGTATAATCTTGTCCTGGAAAACGGCGCAAGAACCTATAATTTTTTTGAACGTTGTGTCAAATGTGTTTTCTTTGGGTGAACTCCAATTATTATTATTTTTTTACCCCTTTGCACTCGTCGTCGAGTGATTTGGTCCAATTATTTTTATTAAATTATTATTTTTTTATTACACACGAATTCAAAAGAGAAGGAACAACTCCACTGTAAGAAATAGTGCAAGGACATAGTTGTGAATTAATGTTTCATCGAAACTACGATGATTTTGAGTTGACTTATCGAAGTTAAGTTGTTGCACCGCATATGAGATACGCTCCGGCGGCAATAACTGATTCCTTACTACAGTTTACATTATATCTTCGGTAGGAAGCTTACTTTATAGTTGCAAATATCTGTTTCCAATTTAATCAAATTGCATTCTAAGCTTAACTTAGTTCGATATTAATGCAAACATCATGAAGCTTATTATTCAAATCGCACTCTTATAATGTATAATATGTGTTGTGTTGCCGTGGGGTTGCCGGCTATAGAATAGCACCTCTGCTCTTTTTGCTGGGGTTTTCGAGCATCCTGTAAGAGGCAGGACATCGAAAAATCTGGACCGTGAGGTTGACCACCTCATGTCCTTAAACTTTTACTGGTCAGAAAAGGCAGAATAATCGTCGGACGTCTTCGAGCGCAATGGAGAGCTCTTGGTGCCTCCCTATGCTCCTGATTTTTGTTTTGGGGGGTATCCGCGGCGTGCTTGATTTATGTGGGGCTGGCTTTTGGTTTGATTGGGTCGGGTTTGCTACGGATTGGTCTCCTCCGGGCTGGCTTGCGGTGTGCAGGGGACCTTAAAGGGAGAATATATATTTGTATTGGATAATAGATATTCGGCTATGGCTTGGGAGTCACCATTTATGGTAAAGAACGAGCTTGGAGAAATGAAAACCAAGACCATAGTTTGGATTGAGAGGGTTGAGCAATAATAGTAGGGTATGTTTATTGATGTATCTTTATAGGAAATATCATCTCGCCAGTAAGAAGAGTTGTGTGGTTGTATTAGTGTGTTCTAATTTGAAAGCGTTTGCTCGTCCGCGTATCGAGCGTCATATGCTCAAACGCGGACGGACCGTTCAACCTGAGAACATTGTATCTTCGTTCGGACGCGCGATCACTTTTCAATTAGTACAGGGCCTTAGTATCTAGCTTCATGTGAATTGAAAGATAGTGTCCAACACAATCATGCATCAAGCGTACGTACTTCCAAGAGTCTTATTTACCAATGCCAATATCCAGGATATTGATAGAGTGCGATTGGAGTACTTAGTACGTTAAAGTTATGCAATCCTCGGCTGGAAGCAATAAAGATTGCATACAACCAGGAACTTGTTTAATCTTGCAGAATCTATGCAGATACATAAAAATGATTATCGTCCGTATGTTATATGAGAAATCTTCAATGATTAATAGCTTATAGTCCCTATAATATATAATTGTATTCTCACAACTTACTTTATACTAAAAACTCAAGCATCTACTTATATGTAAAGCACGTTTTTTGTCATATCATCAACAATATTCGTTTTATATGATTTTATGATGTCAGTTGATTAAATTTTATCGCTGATTTTTTTCAAAGAAAAATAAATTTGAAAAAATAACACTTTTCTATACAAAGGTGTTACTTTAACCTGAGGAACTTGTTGCCTGAGGCAATTATTTCCAGTCAACCGGTTCCGTCCAATCTGAGACAGGCCAACCCCGGGTAGAAATTTCAAGTGAAAAAACTCTGACCCGACCGGGAATCGAACCCGGCACCACGTGATAATTCCATGCCTATACAACTAGGCTACCATGTTCGGTTAGTAGTTAGTAAGATGTAAGTTATTCATACATATCATTATTTTTTCAAAATATATATATTATTATTGCATTTGATTGATGAACAAATAAGCCAAAATTAGCAGTTCGTCAGCTAAAGTGACGTATTTTAGGCCGAATATCGGAGCATCGATTGCAATTTTTTTAAGAAATTGGTGAGCTTATACAGTGCAGTTATATAGAAAAAAAGTTATTTTTTATAGGTTTGCATCAATCTAAGTTCTGCACTTCTAATTCCAAGCAATTCAACGTCTAATTGAAGTGGTTGGTAGCTAAGCGCTTCAGTCGTAGGTTCCATCTTCGGCGCAAACCATCTTCTTCTTTAACACCGCAAGTCTAGCTAACTAAAAACAATTTTTCATGTCTTCTCAGGTGTCACAGAGCACGATCTCAAATACCTGCTCCATAATGGTAATTTTTTGGGCAACAAAGATATATCTGGACATTCCCAAGTCAACAAGTATGTTGTTTATAGAGAAAATGGACTAATGAATTACGTACATGTTATGTTGAAAAGAAATGCTTTGAGTCCTGCTTACTCACTGTAATATGTTCTGGAAACAATGATCTTAAAGAGAAGAATGTTTGGTAAAGCTGAACAACCAAAAAGCCGTGGAAAACACTTTTTCGGGATCAGTCTCCGAGATAAAATAAAGAACTAATAAATTTACTGACGTAATGGAAGGGGTTGCTGTGAGCGGGTCATGTGACAAGAGTATTCAAGTAATGTCCATGGAAAAACCGAAGAAGCGTCGGAAGGTCTCTGAAGATGACTTCGTAGCTGTAAGTGGAAAGACCTGGCAAGGAGCAGAGAGGAATGCAGGAAATTTGGCAAAGCCTGGACAAAGTGAAGGCTGATCATGAAGAATACTTTTTACGTTTTTGAGAAAAGTTTTAACACGAAGATTAAACAAAACCCAAAGATGCCTGATGGTAAAATAATTGTTATCACACTATAAAGTTATGTACCTACGTACAAATTTGGTCTAACAATCTAATAATACATAGTTTATATGCAGATGTTCGGCTACGGCTCAACAGGAACTTCTCTGACCATGCGACACAGCCCGCAAACACAATATAATGTATAGAACAATACAAAGGCACACTGCATAGAACGAACATGTAGGGCGAATGCTTGTTAGCCGGACACATACACAGCGTACCTAATGTATATCCTCTACAGTCTACTCACAACACAGAGTGGTTGCAAAATATTTCGTTCAAGCCATGCCAATTTATCGTTCATTTTTTAATGTTACTGGAACTTAATGGCCTGTACACATCTGAACACGCGCGGTAACGTAACCAATGTAACGTTGCATGCAAAATATAAAAATTCCATAGTACGCGGATCGCGGTGGTTCGTCACTATGGAAACGTGTATGGAGATGTGTACAGACACTTACATATTGCCTACCACCGAAATTTGGTACTGTAAACTAATGATTAATGGTATTGTAAACTTATTAAATTTGGTATTGTAAACTAATGATTAATGGTATTGTAAACTAATTAAATTTGGTATTGTAAACTAATGATTAATGGTATTGTAAACTAATTAAATTTGGTATTGTAAACTAATGATTAATGGTATTGTAAACTAATTAAATTTGGTATTGTAAACTAATGATTAATGGTATTGTAAACTTATTAAATTTGGTACTGTAAACTAATGATTAATGGTATTGTAAACTTATTAAATTTGGTATTGTAAACTAATGATTAATGGTATTGTAAACTTATTAAATTAGGTACTGTAAACTAATGATTAATGGTATTGTAAACTTATTAAATTTGGTATTGTAAACTAATGATTAATGGTATTGTAAACTTATTAAATTTGGTACTGTAAACTAATGATTAATGGTATTGTAAACTTATTAAATTTGGTATTGTAAACTAATGATTAATGGTATTGTAAACTAATGATTAATGGTATTGTAAACTTATTAAATTTGGTATTGTAAACTAATGATTAATGGTATTGTAAACTTATTAAATTTGGTATTGTAAACTAATGATTAATGGTATTGTAAACTTATTAAATTTGGTATTGTAAACTAATGATTAATCCAACTGTCGATTTGTTGAAGAGAAATTATTTCTCGAGACAGATCGGCAGTATCAAGCCAAGATACGTGAGATTTGTATGGCCAGGTCTAGATTTTAAACGGTTTTTCAAACTTTGACGACAAAAAACACCAACTTAGAGGCTTCGCAGCATATATGTTCCATATATGGATTTATTCAGGATTCAGAGGAGAACATTTAGTGTGTCTGTGTGTGAGGGTGTCTGTGTGTGTGTCTGTGTGTGTGTGTGTGTCCCCCCCCCTTATAACTTTTGATTCGCTTGATGCACAGATCCTAAAATTTCAGAAAATATTATATACTTTAAGTCTACAAAACTTGTATACTCAGAATTTTGAAATTTTCTTTCAGTCAGGGGTAATCAACCTTTGAATTTTTACTTAATTTTTTCATATATCTCGAAAACTATAAAAGCTAGAACCCTAAAAATGTGTATCTATATAGAAAAATATAATATCTCAAATCAAATTTAATGAAAAAGTTCCAGTGTTTCTCAAACTTTTTTTTATAAAGAAAAATATTTATTTATGACAAATCTACGAGTTTCAATGCCTATATTTCAGAATTTTATAAAAAAAATATCGAAAAACGCTGAAACACATCAATTAGATAATTTAATTTTCTTTAAAAAATATATACATTATATCAGAACATCTCAAACTTTTCTTAACAATTTTTGTAAGAATTTGATTTATTGACGTCATCGTTTCATACAATAAACATACCGACTCAGGCCATCGACAGTTGGATCTCATGTTTACATGCAACTAGTGGTATTGTAAACTTATTAAATTTGGTATTGTAAACTAATGATAGACTTTAGCCCCTCTCATACTGTGTTCCGCTCCTTCGAAGCAGAGCTGAGGAATCTGGACATAGTGTGGGAGGAGGTCATTAACGTTGCGCAAGATCGAGCGCAATGGAGAGCTCTTGTTGCCTCCCTATGCCCCTAAGTGGTGCCATTCGTTAGATAGTAGACCACTCGGTCTAACTCTATACTTACGATAAAGATGTGAAATGCCGACAGTAGATGGAGCCAGATATAAATGACGTTAAATTGGTTATCTACATAATATTTTAGTCCGTTTATATTTTTGAATGCGCATCAATCGTAGAAAACAGACGTTAAGGTCAGATATTAATATGCAAAAAGCCGCGCAAATATCCGGAGAGCGTTCTTAAATACTCTTTGATATATTAACTTTAATATATTTAGAGCTATTTAAAAAACTTTATTTTTTTAAGATCTTCATACAAATTTTTCACAAAAGACAGTAAGCCATCTTTTGGAAACAAAATTACTCATGTAAACGTTGAATGGAATCTTGGTATTACTGTATGAAAATGTAATAAAATAATTGGAGATTGATTTGTTATACATATAAATGTTATTCAAATCTTATTATTCTCAATCAATAAACATTTAATGAAAAAATTTGCAAAATAAATTCTCCATTTTGCAAATTTGACACATTTCAAAAAATTTATGGCTACAGATTTTCCATCTGTCGTAGCTAGCATAGATGAGTAATTTTGTAAGTACCTGATAAAATCATATTGCAATGTTGGTAAAAATAATAAATATACATTAAATTAAATTCATAATACACACTGATGTAATATGATTCAAGAAAATATTATGAAAGAGTTAAGGTAATAAAATTTATGAATGAAGATTTACTTTGAAATTTGTATGAACATCGATAATAGCAAGAATTGAACGGTAAAACAGGTACTTACCCACATCTGAATCTCAAAACATTACCAGAATGAATTTGACAGCAAACAAAACTTCCTGTTTATTTTGGAAAAGAATCAGATATGTAGGTATTTGGTAATAAAATTCATTTGATTTATCCACATAAAAATTAAGCGATATAAAGCAGGTACGCATAAAATTTCTTCAAAGATAACAGATATTAGATAATGTGTATTCACGAACCTGTATCGAGCTCAAAATTCTAATGTAGATAAATGCAAACTTATGTTCTCTTACCTTTAATTTATTTTATTTAATGTTATATTCATCACAAAACAAGGTGGGTAATATTTTAAATAAACACAGCATGTTGTTGAAAGTTGAAGCATTTGGTAAGTTTGGTAGCGCTTCTTGATATATCCAAAACCATTGCAAGGTTCTGACCTAGAAAAAAAACATAATTCATTTAATATATGAAAGCAAAATAAAGTGATTATATGGCCATGGTTGCAAATATATAAGACGACATTAGAAAATTTTGCATTTTTCAGGGATTTGTTTTAAAAATACGTATTGTGAGAGTTTGATTAGAATCAATATTAAGGTTTTAGAAAGTATATCAAACTACTTAAGAACTTCATATTATATTATATTAGAATAAAACAATCAATTGCTCGATACATATTTGATATAATATATTATATCAAATATATTAAAAAACCACTCCATTATGGGGGTGGATTGCCAATATTAATATCAATAGCATATTATGCTCTGCATAAAACATTCATTTGGAATCTTTAATTATTTGTTTGAAAGTGTAGCATTTATACCTTTTAAAGATCTTCATAAAATCCATTTAGACTGCATAATGTACCATATTTGATATATGCTCTGCATAAAACCTTCATTTGGAATCTTTCATTATTTGTTTGAAAGTGTAGCATTTAAACCTTTTAAATATCTTCCAGGTTTTATTATTTCAGATAGAGAAAATTTCAAGCTGCAACTCCATGTCTAGAACATAATATACAAAATAATCTTCAAAACCTGTCATAGTTTAGTTACAGGGACAGCAAATTCAAAAAGTATCACATTTTATGCCCCTATATCTTTACAATTATTCATGAATACCCTAATAGTAATTAAATAACTTAGGTACCTGCTTAGAAAGATATATTTCAATATATTAAAAAAACTTACAATGTTTTTGAATTTCGAATCCCATAACTGCTTCGTTTTGTTTTGTATGAGCTGTCAGAATCTTATGACCAAATGACAGTCGGTCTGCGGCCGCCATAGATCACGTTTATAATTTTTATTTCATAGTACTTCACGAGAAAACAAAAAAGAATGAAGAAATTTTTTATAATAATTTATTGAATGTTTTATAATTTTTTTTTACACAATAATGTAGTTTTTGTGTGAAAAATATTTTTTTTTATATGAATCAAGTATTTAAAGAGGCTATTATATCAGTAATTCGAAAAAAAATATAATTTATTGAATGTTTTATATTTTTTTTTCACATTTAAGGTGGTTTATGTGTAAAAAATATTTTTTTGAATGAATGAAGTATTTTAAGAGGCCATTATAAAAGTAAATCAAAATATTATTATATATCATAAAATAATTTTATAGTACCTATACCTATATTCTAACTATGTTGAATTGTAATATTATCTTTTGTTATCCATGGATGACAGGATGACACTTGACAATAAATCGTATTTTGTTGTCAAACGAAAGTTACGGTTCGATTTTGAAAATAATTATTTTCAATTGAGTTTAATGAAAATAAAACTGGTGAGTCATTAATTGATTAAAATATTTGTAAGCTTATGCCATAACTTAAAACATTTATGCGTTGCTAAAACAGTTATGTTATAAGGCGGGAAGTGTCTTACCGAAATTACAGGATCTTAATAGTAATTAAAGTAATTAATTTTGTTTATATTTTTTCAGGTTCCTGTGGCAAACGTGTTTTCAACAAGACTAATTGCTTTCATCCCACCTTTTTGACATAGCAATTAAGTACATACTTCTAAAGATCAAATTGATTGATAAAAGTGCATTTCTATGTAAACAAACTCAAAAGTTTTATTTTTGCAAGACAACATTATTTACCAAAATGGTAAGCTATGTAAGAATTTCATTAATTATGTTTCTTGAATTTCTTTATGTGTATTTTAATTCAGAAACATGTTGCAGATTCAATTTTAGAGTGTTCATTCAAATTTCCCATTTAGTTGAGAAGGGAAATAATTATATTGAAAAAATATTCAAAGGCAGCTTATGGGATGTAAAGAAGATTGACCATAATCAATAACAGACTCTTGCGGGTGCCAGTGATTTTATCAATTTTTACTACATATCATCTACATAATATTTTAGTCCGTTTATATTTTTGAAGGCGCATCAATCGTAGAAAACAGACGTTAAGGTCAGATATTAATATGCCCAGAGCCGTACAAAATGCTGTAGAAGGTTCTTAAATACAATTTGCTGCATTAACTTTAATATATTTAGAGCTATTTAAAAAACAAATTTTTTTAGGAATTTCATACAAATTTCTCAAAAAAGACAGTAAGCCATCATTTGGAAACAAAATTACTCATGTAAAAGTTGAATGGAATCTTGGTATTACGGTATGAAAATGTAATAAAATAATTGTAGATTGATTTGTCATACATATAAATGTTATTCAAATCTTTATAGGTATTTAAATTATTCTCAATAAATAAAGATTTAATGAAAAAAAAATGCAAAATAGTTCCTCCATTTTGAAGTTTGACAGCTGCATTTATCACACATAGCACAAATCACCCTCTATGGGTGGAATGCCTAATTAATTATCACAGGGTGTAGGGAATGTAGCTAAGATTCAAACCACAGAGCTCTCTCTCTATGAAAACTTGCAAATTATGTCGGTAGGTTCGTATAATATTATGAGGTCGGTAAATCAGCTACATTATAGAGGTCTGTTAAGCAATGGGAAGCTAGACTAGAACCTGTTTAATTACCTACCGATCAAGCCTGACAATCGGAATCAAAAACGTAAAGCAAGACGGGTATAAGCTAGTCTCTAATATAAATTTAAGTGTGGTTAGTGCGAACTATAACGCGAGATTGGCTTAACAGATTCTTCCGATGTGTGATTTATTGGATTCTTCTCCTCTCCGGATAACAGAACAACTAATAAAAAGTTGAAAAATGGATAAGAAATAATATAAAATATAATATTAAAGTTAGTATGGAACGGATTTCATGCGAAGCCATGTTTGAAAAAATCTAACAACAAAATAATTATTGTCTTCTGCACCTGCACCCTCTCATTCTCGCATACGTAATTGCCACTCGCACAGTAGCCCATTTCACTTACTCCACCGTTTCGAGCGTTTTAGAAATTTTTCATACAAAGTCAACCAAATTGCGTGCATATAATTATATTCTCGTGTTGATCCCGTCTTAGCTTTGAATACGAATGAAATATGGACGTTTTAGAATTAATATTTTAATGTTATTATTTAATTAGTTTTATTTTTGTTTCTGGACAATGAACGGGCCGTCGCTGGTTACTGTTAGGACCAAAGGGTCCACAGGACAACGTCTGTCGGGAAATTTAACCATTGAATAAATAAAAATAATCATGCGAATAAATAATTGAAATACTCGTATATTAGCGATTTAAATGCGTTTGTGTTCCGTTATTTCACGTCATAAAAAGTATCACGCTGTATGATGGTATGGTGATTGTCCTCTCCGAATCAGTGATAAATACATGCCTACTTCCAGATAACACTGCCTAACTGGCATTCGGGAAACTGAAACTGGCTTGTCAAATACATAGGTGTCTATTCTATGGTATCGCTGCATTGTGCTAGGTTCTCTGGCCTATTTATGTTAGTAAGTTTTTTTACCTATCATATTGTATCCCTAAAAAGGATCCATCTCTTGTTTTATGTTTCACATTTTGTAACACATTTTGTTTAAACTGGTTCATTTCATGTTTTTGAATGAAAGAAACATAACTAAATTCTAATATAGAACAAAAAATAAACATCTCTTTGTTTTATTTTTCACATTTTGTTTCAAATTGATTAATTCCAAGTTAGTATTTGTAACAAAAAAAAAAGCTGCTAAGCTAGGGTAGCCCAGAACTGATAGTATATTATAACAGCCTTTTCGTGTAAAACATATCTTTGCATAAAAAATCATAATTTTACGATTAAAATGAATTTATTCTTGGAATTATTATAGAAACTTTAAAATGATATCGACTATTGGAGCTTTTTATTATCTGCTTTAGAACTACATATTCAATATTAATCGGTACTTTAAGGGGGACCCACTGAAGTTACGGACCTCAAATTTTACGTGCTTGTCTAGGAGCATAGGACCAACCCGTATACCAAATTTTATGAAAATCGAAGATTTTTTTTTTCTTTTTTAGCCCTTTTTCGGTGAAATTTTCTTTGGATACTTTAAGAGGGTTCCCCTGAAGGTACAGATCTCAACATTTTACTGACTCATCTACATCGAGGGGCTAACCGTTCTACCAAATTTCAATTAAATCGGATAAGAATTACTATGAGTTATGGGTGCGCACACATTTTTGGCATTCGCATACGGGTACGCGGAAATTAAAATTTTTTATTTTTGCAATTTTGGAATCTACACCCTCGAAAACGTCGAGAAAATTAATTTCAGCGAAATCTATTTTTTTTTTTATCCGATCACAAGACTCATGTATATTCCATATACCTACTATGAGTACCTAATACTAAATTCAAAATTCGAACAAAAATAAATCATATAATATGTGTTTTATGTTTCACATTTTGTTTAAAAAGATTCATTTCAAGTATTTTCGATAAAGGAACATTTTAAAATTCAAATTTAGAACAATTCGTATTCTTTTTACCAGCCATAATTTTAATCAAATACTTTTAAGATCTTACCTACTTATAAAACTCTACTTCTGTTGCAGATTGTAAAACTTCTATTGAAAATATTATGTTAAACAAATAGTTATTTTATTTATTTTGAATCGTGAAAAAAAAACTCAAAATATTGTTATTATGTTAACGGATATTGAATTTAAGCAATTTCCTTGAAACGGTAAACCATAAACAATTTTATTCACTAGAAATTATATTTTGTAGAATTTCATATATCGAAAGATGTACCTATTTAAGTAGTATAAATATGTATTATATTCTGCGTTTTAATACCTACGTTCGTTCCATAGAAAGAAAATATAATTCGTGATCTCCGAAATTTTATATTGAAAATTTCGCAAAAAGAGTGTGTAAGCCAGATTGTAAATTATTAGGTCATCAAATTATCATGTTTGTATAAATAAAAACCATCAAAGTAAAAAGACATTGTTTATTTACAACCTATTTTTACCATTTCTACACATTTAAAAGTTTTTTTTCCAAATTATATTCGATGTCACCATGGCTTTACCTATTTGAGAGGTAATAAGACAAACAACACGACATGTTTTGTGTTACTGTTAGAAAAAAAAAATATTGCGAAAGAATTAGCGTCGGGTCCGTTGGTCCAGTGGTTACCGTCTCTGCTTGCGACGACTAGGGACGGCATGGCATGGTATTTTTTCATGTGTTGAAAATTCCTTTAATTATTAAGATTTGAACATTATCACCTAATGGCGAACGTTGTTAACTTAAAGTGATCACACTAAGCCAGCCTTAGAAATAACAGTAGAAGACAATCGTAAGCCCGTAGTGGTTTATCATTCAGTATTAGTGAGTAGTGAGTTATTAGTTATTGATAGGTATATATCGAAAAAATATTTAATTTCATTTCAAATATTATATATTTAACTTATTTATTTTTTATAAAGTTATTTACCTCCAATATCTCAGAACATAATATGAAGAACCTGTATAATAGGTCATGTCTGTATTGGGGAGACTAAAATATTTAATATGAAAAAATAGGGCAAAACACAAAATATAAACACATACATGCCAAATGGTTAATAATAATTCTACATATTAAAAATATCTTAAAATGTATTACCAGACATACTTATAAAAAAAAACATTTTTGTTCAGTTTATTTTTCTAACATATTAAAAGATTTAATCATTTCCAGGAAACGTTCTTTAAATACACTTAAAAAAAACACAACATTTTGAACACGAACGAAATACGAGTCGAAATAAAATATGTCTCTCCGACTAAAACCTAATGAGAATTTCTCTCGAGTCAAAATCTCCTTTTTGGATTTCCATTTAGATAATTAACTAGGCAGAATAATTTAGCGCTGCGGAAAGAAATGGTTCAGAGCCCGAGGGCGGGAAGAGAAGTCACGATTCTTCGAGTCTAATATGTGCCTGGTTCCCCATTCATAATATTAATCTGGAGAGTCAAAACAAGAGCCAATCAAAGAGTCCGATCATGAAGCGGTGATGTTCAGGAGATAATCCTTGAAATAATTCACTAGAATCCACAAACGAGAAGGTTTTACGTCCAAAAATAGCTCTTTGATTTGATTCAATTTACATACTATGATGATAAGGGGAGAAATTGAGATCAAGGGGAGAGATTAATATATTATGTATATTGAAGAAATGTATGTAGTTGGAATAAATTTTTTTTCAATATATATATTTTTTGGATTATATGGACTGATATGTTAACAAACGTGGAGATGTGGCGAATGGTAAGACAAGATAGAGAATTGTTGGCCAGCATAAAGAAAAAGAAAATTTTCTAACTGAGGGACATACTTTTTAACACGATAAACAAATAGCTTCACCTCTAATGGAAGAAATAAAATTGATAGATGAATGGGAAATAAATAGAAGTCTACATGGGGTTCATGGCAGATTGTCAAGACAGAAAAGCCTTGGGCAATGGGCATAGTGGCATGGCATAGTACGCCTAGTATAAGTTTTCGATGATTGAATATCAAAACGATCATCGAAAGAGTGTCGAAAATTTTCCATACAAAAATGATCGAACGATTCGCTCGTTTGATTTTAGAACACTATTTTCACGTTTATAAGCGCGTATTAGCGTGCAATAAGCTTTCGATAAAACTCGTACTAGCCCCACAGGAATTAGGAAAAAGATTGGTTTCTTTAAATAGTATAGTCGACAAAATGCAATTATTTGTATCTAACATTAATATCATTATATCTTCAAGGATCAATGACGATTAATATCGAACATAAAGTCTGGTGTTAATTCGTGATTTGATAACAAACAAAAATAAGTACAGGTTACAGTCATAACTGAATCATTATGCACGAGTAGATAAAATAAAAGTGTACGAAATAATTAAAGCTTATACTTACAAGAACGTATTTTAATTTCAAGATATCGGAATTCCATATTTGTAGACTCATAACATTTTCGTCTTGTTTGAGTAGAACCTAATTTATTTTATTCACGTGGTCTAGTAGTAGTCATTTGAACATCCCCCGATGGATTTCCCTGAGGGCACAGTTCCGGGCAGGCTTCCTCAACCTATGGAATATTAATGCACTCTGGGATTTTATTAATTCTCTTAAGGTAAAATTAGAAATCATACGTACGGAGATAATACGGCGTAGAGGGACATATTCTGGATGAGCACTGTCATATTTTTGTGTTACTTTAGTTAGTATATCATTTGTTTTAATTTATGCATCGTGTAGCACTTTTGTTTTGGGAAAGTGCTTTAAAATATCCAAATCTACATAATATATTATTACAATTTACAAAAATTTAGTTTTCACTGGGACACATTTTGACCGATATTTTAATAATTGACCATAAGTATTGATAGTCAATATGCCCTGGAGGGATGACATCGAAAGAGCTATTGCAGATTGCAAATGGAGGAGTCTCTAGGAGCCATATATCCAGAAGTGTTCAGAAGTTGTGTTAAGTAGCATTTATCAATGAAATTTTATCGCACAATATCGCATATTTTATTTTAGTTAAAACAATAACTTTTTACATTAGAGCTAGGAATTGTTTTACATAAGAATTTGAACTAATCCTAACTCTAATTTATTACATCATCAATGGGTTATTTTATTATATTCATTTTACTCATAGTATATGGAATATACATGAGCCTTGTGATCGGATTTAAAAAAAAAATAGATTTCGCTGAAATTAATTTTCTCGACGTTTTCGAGGGTGTAGATTCCAAAAATGCAAAAAATGTTTTATTTTTTAGAAGAGGAAGAAAATTTCCGCGTACCCGTACGCGTACACCAAAAATATGTGCGCACCCATAACTCATAGTAATTCTTATCCGATTTGATTGAAATTTGGTAGAACGGTTAGCCCCTCGATGTAGATGAGTCAGTAAAATGTTGAGATCTGTACCTTCAGGGAACCTTCTTAGTATCCAAAGAAAATTTCACTTGTTCTAGAAAAAGGGCTAAAAAAAAAGTCTTCGATTTTCATAAAATTTGGTATACGGGTTGGTCTTATGCTCCTAAACACGCACGTACAATTTGAGGTCCGTAACTTCAGTGGGTCCCCTGTAAAGTACCGATTAATATTGAATATGTTGTTCTAGAGAAGATAATAATTGTCTTCTGGCTGTTATAATATACTATGAGTTCTGGGCTACCCTAGGTTAGCAGCTTTTTTAATAATGTACATGTATAGATAACGATTGCAGATACTGCTTCTCACTTAAAAAAATTGTACTTACAAATTTAAATATTTTCAAATTAATTAACAGGTTATTTTAAGAAAGTACAGAAATCTGAGTGTAAAAAGTAGCTGACGTTAATTCATTTGACATTATTTTTGTGTATTTAATGAGTCTAGATTCACTAAATAATCGTTTTACTAAATTTCAGTTTATGTTACACTTTATGTTTTGAAACTCGTTAGTACTGGCGTTTGAACACATCTTTCATAATTAAAAGTTGAAAGGACGAATGGCATTTAAAAGTCGGTTTTTGTTTCAATGATATATGTATAATGTTTCATATTAGGTATGTATTATTCCATATTTATTTTTTTAGTTTAAGTGTTAGCAAGAATATAGTCTTCAGGGAATTTTAAAGTGAAATACTGTGTATAACACCCGAAAAGTCTTTTTCAATATTCGGATCCAATTTCTTCATCATCGATCAACGAATTCTAAAATAAATAATATATATGTTTTTTAAATTTATTATTAGAAAGGAATGTGGAGTGGATGTTAGCGTAGTGACAAGAATAAAAGTGAATAAATTAAGATGGTTTGGGCACGTTGGGAGAATCAACGAAGAGATAATGACTAAAAGGATACCTATATAAATCTGAAAGAATGGGTGCACGCAGACGTGGCCAACCTCGAATGACGTGGACCGATCATATCGGAGGGCCGCCTTAAAGGAGGGTCAAGTCAGGAGTAAAAGGAATAGAAGAGCATGTATACGGAATGTTACGCATTTGGAGGAAGCGAAAGAGGTTTGTTTGGATAGGAAATAATGGAAGTCCGTACTCTCTGCTTACCCCCTTCGGGAAACGGCTAGATGGGTAAAAAAAAAGTTTTTTTTCATAAAAGTGAATAGATATGTGTCTACTCAAAGTGAAAATAAATACACTCTAGAAATATTTCACAGTAAGCAATTTATTATGTTGTGATTATTTTTTTATTGATAATTTTTTTGTTTTTAATTTGAATGCTCAAGAGACGTTAAAATTAAATTTATAAATCTACCGAACTCTACATAATATATGCGAAAAATAAATATACTTAAGTAGATAGATTATATTTTTCCTTCCCTTTTTTATTATGATTTTTTTTATGACTTCATGTGAAAAAGAGAAAAACTTTTGATCAAATCGAAGTACAATCTTAACCTTGACAATAATATGGTTTATTATTAACCGTTTTTAGTATCTAGCTCTAAACTGGTAGAAAAGGATGGAAATACGAGCTCTGAATACTCCAGGAATTGAAATTCTAAAGCCACATCAATCCAGACATTGGTTGGAAAACATTAAAGTATTTTTTTTTTTTTTTTTTTTTTTTTTTTTTTTTTTTTTTTTTTTTTTTTTACCCATCACGCCGTGTCCCGTAAGGGGTAGGCAGAGAGAACGGACCTCCACTCTTTTCTATCCAAGCATACTTCTTTCGCTTCTTCCACCGACATACCATTTCTCATACAGCTTCTCCTATTTCTCATACTTCTTACCTGGCCTTCCTTGAGGACGGAATCGATGTGTTCGATCCACGTCATTCTCGGTCGCCCACGCTTTCTTACACCATTCCTTTCAGCCTTATGAATTTTCTTTGTCATTCTGTTTGCATCCATTCTTTCCACATGCCCAAACCATCTCAACTTATTAACTTTCATCTTTGTCACAACACTTACTTCCATACCACATTCTTTCCTAATATTTTCATTCCTTTCCATATCCCATAAAGTTTTTCCACATATTCTTCGTAGAGATTTCATCTCTACTGCATTTATACTACATTCTTCTTTTTTCGTCCATGTCCACGTTTCGCAACCATACATCATCGATGGTAGCAGGATTGCGTTATGCACTAGTTTCTTTGCTTGTAGTGAGACGTTGTTGTTTCTCATTATAGGTCTTAGTGCACCGCCCACCCTGCGACCAGCAACTTTCCTACGTTCGATTTCTTTTTCACACTTTCCATCCCGACTAAACATGCTTCCTAAATACACATACTCATTCACTTGCTCAAGACATTCATTTTCTACGGTTACTTTGCAATTCGTTCTTGCTTCATCCCTTTCAAATACCAACACCTTTGTTTTGCTTACATTCATTTTTAGACCATTTTTTGCACAATTTTCAAACACACTTGACACAAGTTCTTGCAAATCATTTTCATACTCAGCCATAAGTACTAAATCATCTGCATACATAAGCGCACATACCTTTATACCATTCAATTCAACCCCTATATTTATATCTTTTAACCCACTAACGCAAAAATCAAAGAACAAATTGAACAACCAGGGTGACATGACGCACCCTTGCTTCACACCTTTCGTAAGATAGAACTCCGGTGAAAGGTGACTGTTCACCTTCACACACGCAGTACTTTCCGAATATAGCGAAGCAATGGCACGAATCAACCGGTTATTCACTCCATACATTGATAGAACTTCCCATAATTTACCCCTGTCTACCCTATCATATGCCTTTTCCAAATCTACGAATGCACAGAAAAGCTTCTGATGTTTACTCAAAAGCTTCTCCGTAATCATCCGCAGAGCGTAGATCTGATCGGCACACCCCCTCCCATTCATAAAAGCCCCTTGTGCATCCCAAACTTTATTTTCAGTTATTGTTCTAACCCTTTCTACTAAAATTCTACTGTATAATTTACCCACGTTGCTCAACAAGCTGATTGCACGATAGTTGCCACAGTCCAACCGGGAGCCCTTCCCCTTGTACAGAGGGCAGATAATGGCTTTCCTCCAGTCACCTGGGGTACGGCCTTCCGTCCAGCACAAGTTGAAAAGCTCCAGGCACCACTGCAGCGTCACTCGGCCGCCATACCTGATAAGCTCCGTTGCTACCCTATCGCAACCTGACGCTTTCCCATTTTTTGCTTTTTTAAGCGCATTCATAAGTTCATTCATACTGATTTGCTGACTCTCATCACCCTGTCCATTTATACTTACTTGGCACAAACTGCCGCATCCATCCTTGGTTTCAAACAACTCTTCAAAATACTCTTTCCATCTCAGACCTATATCCTTTTCCTGTGTCAGCATACATCCATTTTTATCTTTCAAACAATTCACTTTCTCATCCTTCCCAGACCTTTTCCTTTTCACTTCCTTCCAAAAAAGCTTTAAATTGCCATTCACATTCGCACTTAATTTTTTACATTCATTATCCTCTAATTTTTTCTTTTTCAAGCACACAAGTTTCTTAACTGCATTCTTCTCTTTCTTATAAATATCATACATAACTGTTTTGTCGGAGTCATTCTTCGCACAAACTACATTCTTCCACGCATTCTGTTTTTTATCCACAGCCGCTTTCACTTCTTTGTCCCACCATGCATCACCTTTTTTCCTACCCGTTTTAGATTCCCCGCATACTTTAATCGCACTATTTACTAAAGATTGTTTTATGATTTCCCATTGTTCCTCTAAACTATAATTGATTGATTCTAAGTTGTTCAACGTGCTTTCAATTAATCTTACATATTCATCTTTACAATTATCCTCATTTAACTTTTCGATTCGTATCCTTTTGGAGCTTCCCACTTCTCTCGGTCTCGATCGCCAACCACGGAACAGATCAATTCTTGCAACTACAAGGAAATGGTCCGTCCCTAGTTCAGCACCTCGAAAAACCCGAGTATCCGTGGTCAAACCCCTCAGTCTAGAATCCACGCACACTAAATCAATCATACTTTTTTCATCCTTTCTTTGCCACGTGTATCTGTGGATCTTTTTGTGTGCAAAAAAGGTGTTTGCAACAAAGAGATCCATTTCTAAACATAAATCCAGTATCCTATTTCCATTGTCGTTAACCCGTTCATCCCCATATGCACCCAGAACCCTTTCATAACCCTGTCTTCTAACACCAACCCACCCATTTAAATCACCCGCTAAAATTAATCTTTCGTTATCCCCTCGGTTTTCTGCAATATCACTAACGTTTTCCCAAAACTCATCCTTTTCGGCATCAGAGACGCCATCACAAGGAGCATATCCTATTACTAAGAAAATCCTCGTAATGCCTATTCTGAAACGGATCCAAATAAGCCTAGGACTAACAAATTTAAAATCTTTCATACATTCACTCATTCTTTTTGATAAAATAGCCCCCACACCTTGTTTCGCATGCTCCGACTCAGGCACACCAGACCACATAACATTCAACCCATTTTTATCAATCATACCACAGCCTTTCTTCTTTGTTTCATTCAGACATACAATATCCAGACCTTTATCATTCATAATATCAATAACTTCATTAATTTTAGCATCCATGCATCCCCTGATATTCCACACACCAAACCTACACTCGTCCGCTCTCCTCTTTGCGCCTCCCCTATTTGACACGACATGATGGGTGGCGAGCCTCACCGATGGTGGGATTGTCAAATCGGGGTTTACTTAGAGACTAATTACAAACTAAAAACATTCGTCATACCTTAAACTTAAAACTAACTATAACTACAATTGGCAACTAACCTGCTCAGGAGGTCAAGGTCAGGCATGTCAGGATAAAAGTGGCCCTGCTACAAAAAACACACGGTATAATTTACGAACAAAAAAACGAATTCAAGATGGCCGGCACGATGCGATGTATGAAAACGAGAATCTAGCCGCCGATGTCTGTCAAACTGCACACGCCGGATAGTTAACACAGACTAAACAAGAAAACCGATTTTAAAAAACACGATGCTATTCACGAGCAAGGCTACAAAAAACACACGGTATAATTTACGAACAAAAAAACGAATTCAAGATGGCCGGCACGATGCGATGTATGAAAACGAGAATCTAGCCGCCGATGTCTGTCAAACTGCACACGCCGGATAGTTAACACAGACTAAACAAGAAAACCGATTTTAAAAAACACGATGCTATTCACGAGCAAGGCTACAAAAAACACACGGTATAATTTACGAACAAAAAAACGAATTCAAGATGGCCGGCACGATGCGATGTATGAAAACGAGAATCTAGCCGCCGATGTCTGTCAAACTGCACACGCCGGATAGTTAACACAGACTAAACAAGAAAACCGATTTTAAAAAACACGATGCTATTCACGAGCAAGGCTACAAAAAACACACGGTATAATTTACGAACAAAAAAACGAATTCAAGATGGCCGGCACGATGCGATGTATGAAAACGAGAATCTAGCCGCCGATGTCTGTCAAACTGCACACGCCGGATAGTTAACACAGACTAAACAAGAAAACCGATTTTAAAAAACACGATGCTATTCACGAGCAAGGCTACAAAAAACACACGGTATAATTTACGAACAAAAAAACGAATTCAAGATGGCCGGCACGATGCGATGTATGAAAACGAGAATCTAGCCGCCGATGTCTGTCAAACTGCACACGCCGGATAGTTAACACAGACTCTCCAGATAGTTAACTCAGACTTTAACACAGATTAAAGTATTTGCATTTCATAATATTATATTATGTCGAACTACGTAGCTCCTACCATAGGATTGGTGTTATACTCGTAGTACCTACCTATTTGGAATTCAGTAAAACTTTAAAATTGGAATAATATATTTTACCTTGTGTACCTAATGAAAAAAATATAATAAAAAGCAAACTTCATTTAGAATATTTTTTTTAATGTTTATATTAATAGTTTTTTTTTTTAAATAAGGCTTATTTGCACTCAATTCTCGACACCTCATTGAAATTTAATACTTTATTTACGACTAGCTTTCCCGACAGACGTTGTCCTGTATTCCTTTGGGAAAAGGAAGGGGAAGGGGGAAGGGCAAGCTAGTTTAAGATAAACATTAAAACTAACACTCCAAAATAATATGCAACACTAAACTGTTGGATATTATTTTGGAGATTCACAAACACTGAGTGTGACCAAGTTAAATCTCTAATATAAATGAAAGTCGGGTTAGTGCGAACATTTATAATTCGATTCTATAATCTGAACAGTTTCTTTCAATATTTGATTTATTGGATTCCTCTCCGCTCCGGATAACAGAATAACTAATAAAATGTTGAAAAAAAATGGTTAAGAAGTGGTATAAAATGTATTATTAAATTAGTACGGAACGGCTCACCGGCGACGCGCCAACGCCATCGCGGGTAGTTCCCTCTCATTCTCGGATACGTGATTGCCGCTCTTACATTAGCCCATCCCACTTACTCCACCGCGCCTATCGATACTTCAAGGGCGAGGTAGAAAGTGTGCGCGGGCAATATATTCTCACGTTGTTCCCGTCTGAGCTTTGAATACGAATGAAATATGGATGTGTTAGAAATATTTTAATTATTATTTTATTAGTAACTTAATCGGATTGATTATGTATTTTTGTTTCTGACATATGAACGGGCCACCTCTGGTTATAAGTGTTCACACTAACCCGATTTTCTTTTATATTATAGATATACCAAAAAATAACTTTTTAAAGAATCATTTAATATTGACGTCAATTGCTGCTTCGCAAAAGTACAATCATGAGATGAGAAAACATGCAGATTTTTTCAGAAATAACTTTCAAAACATACTTAAGTAATATAGGACTATTTTGATAATATCGTTTAATATGTTTCTAAGGTTGACTAAAGCTCTGATTTCCTAGGGTAGCGGTGCATTCATATTATAGCGGACCTAAAACAACGGTTAATTATGTTGTGAATTGGTGGGAATCTAATTTTATTTCAAAGGGCGTCTTGTTAATAGTGGTATCCAAGCTACGACAATTGATTACGGTAAAAGTATACACAGTATCGTTCGCGGTTTCGTCATTTTACAGCCGGCAGTGAAAGATATTAGGTATAAACAATTGCAAGTTGCTGAACCTTGTGTTATTCAATAATTGTAAATAAATCAAATCAATTACAGACAACCAAACAATTTTCTGAACCAATTTCTACTAACTAACCCGACTTTCATTTATATTAGAAATTCATCGCAATTTCAATTATATTACAACAATAAATGTAACAAATCATCAGTTTTTGCCGTGTTGTGTACCATAATGATACGATTCTAAGTATATGGGCTTCCTCACGGGCATAATAAGCAATTTTCTGGAAAAACTGGAAGAATCCGAAGGAACTGAGCAGATTTTTTTTGTAAATAAAAATGTTTTAAATATTTGTTTCTGTGTTATCTTGACTCGTGTTGATACTGAAAAGATATTTTACTTAATTATTTCTTTCTTTGATAACTACTCAATAAATCTGCTAGGAAGATAAGCAATAAGCGTACATTACCTCCTAAATAGAGAAAGATACGAGAATAAGTCAATCTCTATGGATGTTCTTGAATTGTAGTTATAATATTTTGTTGGCATATGGTACCTATAATAACGTAAATTTAATAAAAAATAAAAGTCTTAAAAGATTTAGTGACATATTTAGATTCTAGAGTCATGGCAGTTATATTTATTTCTTTCTTTCAAAAACAAACCAATTATAGAAATGCAAATAAAAAAATATATAAGCAATTTTCCCTTATTTGAATAAGAAAATAGGGGATCACAAAAGCAAGCATCGTTATTTTTTCAATTATAATATTCAAATTGATATTTTTACCTGAAAATTATGTAAAACGGTGGTTGTAACCGCTTCTTTTACGCTTTTTTATTTTAACCCGATTCATTAGAAAATTTCCTTAGTGATAAAGTTTCTTAAAAAAAAAATTGAAGCAGAATTCGATTGTCTAAAGCCATCCAAAAGCACTTCAAACGGTTCCATCCATAAAAATACACATTTACGATCACTCCACAGATGTAAAATTTCATTTCGTTGATACGCATATTTTGCTATTGCTAAATTTAAAACAGCAACACGTGTACTAAGTAGAAGGGTGATGAAAAAAATCAGACGAATTTTGACCAAGTTTTTAATAATGACAATCAAGTGACGTAACGAATTGGACCTCGTCCATTCGAGCATCCTCATTGTTGATCCCTTTGGAGTGATGGACGAGTTTAAGACTGATGGATATCCGACTCACCCTATCATTCCACATCATCCATTCAGTTTTCCCCAATCACGTTCGTTTTCGGAGTGACATCTCTCTACCGACCTCGGTAGCATAGTTGTTCTGGCGTGGACTTCAGATCCGAGGCCTCGGTTTCAATTCCCGGTCGGGTTAGAGTTTTTCTAAGTGTTTTTTTCATTTGATATCTGGGGGTTGGCCTTTTTTTCACAACCTGGGGTTGGCCTGTCTCAGATTGGACGGGACCGGTTGACTGGAAAACATTGGCTCAGGCAATAAGCAATTTATTTGTATAGGAAAGTGTTATATTATTATTTGGAAGGATGAAGGGGGTCCTAAAGTGCCTTCCTTATGAATTACTATAAATTTGTCTTTGAGATGGAAAAAAAATAAAACAAATTATTATTAAAACCGTGCCGTGGGGCTGTCGGCTTAGAATAGCACCTCTGTTCTTTTTGCTGGTTTTTCGAGCATCCTGTAAGAGGCAGGTAATCGAAAAATCAGATCGGGGTCGTGGGGTTGACCACCTCACACCCTTAAATCCAAGCGGTCAGAAAAGGCAACAAAATTAAGCCTCGGACGCCTGGGCCCCACCAGGGGGGGGTCCAGGCAGCTAGTGTCCCCCCTGTGTTGACCACGGCTCGCTCTAACAAGAGCTTGAAAATCGGGACCCTGAATGTCCGCACTTTGAGGGCGGGCGGGGAGCTTGTTGCTGCCAAGTTGGCGGGAGAATATGGACTGGATATCTTGGGGCTGGGCAGAGTGACGCTGGCAATTATGTCATGCTGCACTCTGGTCACCGAACTGCACGGATGCGTGGCGTCGCTCTACTTTTAAGTAAATATGCCTTCTCTCGCCTTCTTGGTTGGGAACCTGTTTCTGACCGCCTGATGAGTGCGTCCTTCAAGATGACAGGCGAAACACTGACGGTCCTCCTATGCTATGCTCCCACTGAGGATGGGGATGCGGCTGCCAAGGACCGTTTTTATGACAGTCTGGATGCAGTTGTGTCCCATGTCCCAAGGCGCCACCGCTTAATAGTACTGGGGGATTTTAATGCCAAGGTTGGCAGTGACCCCCAGTATGGACCAGGCGTCATGGGTAGGCATGGCATGGGAGTGATAAATGATAATGGAAGCCGTCTGATTGGTTTCGCCACACTCCATGGACTCTTAATAGGGGGAACTTTGTTCCCCCACAAGGATATCCATAAATATACTTGGACCTCGCCTGACAGGAGAACAAAAAACCAGATTGACCATCTTCTGGTAAGGGCCAGCAACCGAACTGACCTGCGTGATGTCCGCACCTACCGAGGGGCAGACATGGATACTGATCACGAACTCCTTGTGGGTTCGTTGAGATTCAGATTTACCCATTTCCAGCAGGGGCCGTCTGCCTCTCGCCCGCTGGACATACGCAGGTTAGAGAGTGCTCAGTGTCGTCATACGTACGAGGCTGAGTTACGCACAAGGTTTGCCCCCTTGCAGGATTCACACGGAGCTGTTCCGATTGAGACAGCTTGGAATAGCTTCCGTGACGCCGTTATGGAATCCGCACGTTCTTCTGTCGGCTATAAGAGCAAAAAGAGGCCAATATGAATGTCCGATGGGTCCTGGAGCCTCATCGAAGATCGCCAGAAGGCTAAGACCCTCAGAGACAGCGAAAAAGACCCTCAAAAACTGGCTGCTTTGGTGTCTGAGTACAGAGAGCTGAGCCGCAAGGTGAAGCACTCTGTACGAACAGATAAGAGAAGACACCTGGACTCTCAGATACGGCGAGCGCAGTCTGCTGCACTCGGAAATGACTCAAGGACACTTTTCGAAATCACCCGGGAGGTCGGGGGCAGGGGTCAAAAAAGACCCGTGACGGCAATACGAGACTCTCGTGGAGCCACTGTCACTGCCCCCGAACTGATTAAAGGGAGATGGAGGGAGTACTTTGAGTCAATATTAAACCGTCCCGAGCCCTCCTCACCTTACAACTTTGAGGAGGAGTTGGCTGGTCTGAATATACCTCAGGCAACTGGGATATGTGAGGACCCGCCGACATACAGTGAGATGGTGCTGGCCGTGGTGAGACTTAAGAACAACAAAGCGCCAGGAGACGATGGAATTCACGCAGAGCTCCTCAAACAAGGCATAGACACCATTGGCCAACCACTATTAGATATATTTAAAATTGCGTGGGAAGAGGAGAGGTGCCCAAAAGATTGGCGGAATGGATCCATCGTCGCAATATTTAAAAAGGGGGACCCCCTTGAATGCGGAAACTACCGTGGAATTACTCTGCTGAGTGTTCCCGGTAAGGTATTATCTCAGATATTACTACACCGCATTCGGGGGCCTGTCATGGCTGTCCTGAGAGAGCAACAATGCGGCTTTGTACCTGGAAGGTCCTGCACGGACCCAATTTTCTGTGCCAGGTGCATCTTTCAGCAGTGCAAGGAGTTTAACTCTCCAGTCGCTTGTTGCTTTATAGATTTTGAAAAGGCCTTCGACAGCCCACATAGACCATCGATATGGAAAATTTTAGCTCTGTACGGTATACCTCCGAAGATAGTTAAAATGGTGCAGTCCCTGTACGAAGACTCCGAGTGTAGCGTGAAAACGCCAGGTGGTCCAACTGAAGCTTTTAGGATCACCACGGGAGTCAGACAGGGCTGCGTACTGGCTCCTTTTATATTCATAATTGTCATGGACTTCCTGTTGAGAAAGTCCATGCAAGGAGCAAGAGGTATACCGATAACACAGAGAGATGGTCTAATGGGCGAACTGTGCGATCTGGAGTACGCGGACGACCTAGCGTTGTTCAGTACGACAGTGGAGGAATTACAGCGCAGTGTTTCAAGACTCTGCGACGAAACAGCACGCCTCGGCCTTCGAGTCAATGCCAGTAAAACGGAGCTCATGGCAAATAATGCCTGCCCCGATAAACAGCTACCGATAACCATCGATGGTCACCAGGTCTCCCGGGTGGATAAATTTAAGTACCTGGGAGCAACCATTACCACCACTGGTGACCTCGGGGCTGAGCTCCCGATACGTATCGGTATGGCAAGTGGCGCCTTCAACAACATGACCAAGATATGGAAGGCGTCGGCGTTTAGTGTCGAGACGAAATGTAAACTGTTTGATGCGTGTGTGTTGCCCATTCTCCTGTATGGGTGTGAGTCCTGGCACCTGACTCTGGCCCAGGCACAAAAAGTATCTGCATTCGAAACGAAGTGCCTCAGGAGAATTTTGGGTATAAGATGGTACCACCGCATCACGAACGACGCTATACGCCGACGCACCCAGCGTGAGCCCATCACCTCTACTATTATGTGGAGGAGATGGACTTGGCTGGGACATGTGTTAAGGATGCCGAATGACAGTTGGCCGAGGAGAGCGCTGTTTTTCCTCCCATCAGGGTCCCGGAGACGAGGAAGACCCTCTCATACTGTGTTCCGCTCCTTCGAGGCAGAGCTGAGGAATCTGGACATGGTGTGGGAGGAGATCATTAACGTTGCGCAGGATCGAGCGCAATGGAGAGCTCTTGTTGCCTCCCTATACCCCTAAGTGGGGTCTAAAGGGAGTTTGGATTGGATTGGATTATTAAAACACAAATAATGTTTTATTTGTTATCTCTACTCTTGAAATAAGTTTTTATATGTTAGGTCCATACACAATTTCTAAGACGAACTTGAAACTTAGATTATTCTTGCACGATTAGCGTTTAAGATATCAAGCTAAGCTTCCCCTTATCAAGTGAAACCCTTGATCTAAATTATTCATACCGAATTCTACCTGGGATCAATTAAGTCATTATTCGAAATTGCTAGGTAGCCACTTTAACTACGAGATAACTGAAAGTTACTCTGAATCTAAATGGAAATAAAAACGACTTCTTCCATGGCTTTAAATCCTTCTATCTCTCTCTATACCAAGTCTTCTACCTTAGCTCCAAAGAAAGTCTGGACTTTATTCGACTGATGGAAATTAGAAAAAGAGTAGCAAATGGAGTATTCCATTATTAATTAGGAAAGTAGGTCTGATTTGTAATTCTTATTTCGGAAAGTAATGAAAGAGAAGAGTTTAACGTACAAAAGAGATAGATAATTAGAGGATAGCGTTGAAGCGAAAAGGGATGGAAGAAGACTTTGTGGTAGCGTTCAAACCCAAAACGTGAGTCTAAAAACAGAAAGGCAATAATTTGGATTTATTCCAATCAGACGCTCCCTTTGAAAATGTATTAAAATTGAAATTAAACATTCTTTGTGTGAGCTCTGTTGCTTTGTTTAATAATAATAATATGTCAAAGTTTTTGTTAGGACGCGTTTTCAATTTTATATCGGTAAAAAGCAGCAAAACCTATCGGACATCATGCATAGAAAATGATCATTCATTGTTTGATTATCCTAAAAATCAGCTATATCGTCCCTTGAAGGGTGGCAATTTTTACTAACCACGTTGAGACATTATATTCCCATCGCAACAGTTGTATGTAGGAACCTTTGATCAAGTATCAACATATATTTCTTCTATAGAATATTTCTCACGTATACCAATTATTATAAATGGTCATAGAAACCATTGACTGACAAAGGAAAATAATACAAGGTTTTGTCGAATATTTTGGGTTTAGAGCTTTTCGACGAAAATACCGAGTTACGGAAAAACTTAAGCAATTATTATGTAGATTTGATTTTAAATTTTCGAAATAATAATATCTGTGCGGAAAATCCATAACATTAAAAATATCCCCGCCTATTTCTTCGTTTCTACAAATAGGATGGTCGTGACCAATGGTTAAATGCATGCCAATTTTGAGCACAAAACGTTAACAGTTAACTCTTTTGCATGTCCTTCTGCCTACAACGTCTATTCGAGTTCTTCTTCTTTTGTTTTCACAGTTTTTCGTCTCTGCTTTACTTGCCGAAATACTTCTCATGTTTAATTCTCTCCAGGTTAGCTGACAGCCTCTGGCGACGTGACTAAAGAAACTTAATGCCTTAAAGATCTTGTCCCTTTCAAATACTATACCTTTCTAACTATTGCTGAAAAAGTTGGTCTAATTATTTGATATGTTTAAGCCGGGAGGAAGTAAATACACCCCTATGATTATAACCCATATCTGAGAATATTAAAAAAAAAAACACTAAAATAGTAAAAGCCGGTGTGGTTCGAAGAGCTTAATTAAATACAAAAAATAATATAAACCTAGTTTGTTATCTCTTGTAGAGGAACCCAAATCAAATATGAATATTGGAATCAAAACGTGCGTGAGATTTCTCTGATTGTTTATAATTTAATTTCAAGTCGGGATGTTTCGGAATTCGTTTTGAAATATTATTTCATTACACGGGACCTCTGTGTGGGGCATATCTCTATATGAAAATCTACCACTGACATAAAATAACACACGGCTCGCATATGTAAAGTCATTTAATCCCTTCAACGTGGCTTAAGTAAGGGGTGCTAAAGAATAAACTTTATGAAATAAAATAATAAGGAAATTGTTTGAATTAGTAGTACTTACTATTCCGGTCGAGTAAAATACATCTGAAATATTATGTAGTATTATTAGTCGTGTTGTTTAGTTCGAGTTTGTTTTTCAAGATCAATTTTGAAATTAGATCAGAATTTTTTTGGTTTGATTTGGTAATTGATTTGATTTATTTACAACAAGCTTTCGCGATAGACGTCCTAACCAGAGGCGGCCCGTTCGTATGTGCACTGCGCCCCTAGTAACAAAAATACATAATTAATCCGATTTTTAGTAACTAATGAAATAATAATCTTACCATAATAATTCGGTAAAATTTGGTTTTGTCGAACGTCTATTCCTTCAAGACCATATAGAATATCGTAACGTGTAGCACATGTGATTTATAAACTACTACACCGCCATCTATTGGATTTTTTTTTAAAGTTTCACGTCTATTGAGGAATTTTTTGTTTTTATTAATAAACTCATGACCCGTCGAGCTTTATCCCGCGTCCGAATCAACAATAATCAATATATACGTAATGAAATAAATTATTAGATGAGTTTAATTCAGTTTTTATGTCATGAACTGAATTTAATTCATGCAATAAGTTAAAATTATTTTTTTATTCTGGATTATGTCGAAGTTCGACGGGAAGGTCAGCTAGTGTTAAAATATTTCTAAAACATCCATATTTCATTCGTATTCTAAGCTCAGGCGGGAACAACGTGAGAATATATGCGCACGCACATATTCTACCTCAACTATGAAGTAGGTACCGAAACGAATGTGCCCGATAATTATGTATGAAAATTTTCTAAAATGATCGAAACGGTACTTTTATATCTTTACATAATAATTCTGAAAAATTGGTTTAAATGGGTCAATTCTTTCGACATATCTATACAATACGCAAACATACATCACATGTTATGTACTTCCTACTACACCGCCATCTATTGAATTTTTTAAAAAGTAAAGCAATTAAAGAGGAAATGTTTTGATTTCAAGCTTATGTCCCATCGAACGTCATCCTTCACCCGAATCAACGATAACTTAACATAATTCAATAGCTTATTAGCTAAAATTAATTAAGTTTTACATCGTAAATTGCATTTTATCTACATAATATTTTAGAAATGTTTTTTTATTTGCCTTTTGTCGTTGCTTTACGGTATGTCCGAGCATCACGCCTAAACGGCTGAACCGATTTCACTAATTCTTTTTTTGTCGTGTTGGCTTTTATCAGTAGAAGGTTCTTATGAAAGAAAAAATTAAGAAAGTTGCGTGGTAAATTGGGAAATTAAATAAAACTCGCATTAGCCCCTCCTCTATCTAATTAATAATTCAAAAATGTTTTTTATTTGCTTTTTACCGTATGTCATAGCATCACGCTCAAAATACAAATGCTACGTCAGATATGAATCTGCACAGAGCCGTGCAAAATGCCGGAGAAGGTTCTTTAATACAATTTGCTGCATTAACTTTAATATATTTAGAGCTATTTAAAAACCCTATTTTTTAGGATCTTCATACAAAATTTTAATAAACATTAAAAGTGTCATTCTTCTTTTTCTGTGCTTATGTCAGTTATAGAGGTCTACAAAGCAATGGGAAGCTAGACTAGAACCTGTTTAATTACCTACCGATCAAGCCTGACAATCGGAATAAAAAACGTAAAGCAAGACGGGTATAAGCTAGTCTATAATATAAAAGAAAATCGGGTTAGTGCGATTACATAACTCGAAAACGGCTGAACAGATTCTTCCGATTTATTGGATTCTTCTCCGCCTTGGATAATAGAATTACTATTAAAGAGTTAAAAAATGCATACATAAGACATAATATAAAATTGAAGATAGTGTGGAACGGGTATCCTGCGACGCCGATGAAAAATTCCATACCAAAAAATACTGACAACCATTGACATTAAAAATATTGGTACGCAGATTTTTTATTGTATTTTTATTTAAGCTTTCAGAAATAATTTATTAACATTGAAACATATTTTAAACGTATTTTTGTATGAATTACAAATTTTAAATCAATATTCATAGTTAGGACTACAACAGGACAACGTCTGTCGGGAAAGATAGATTTTATTAAACAATATTAAATTAGTCGTATGGGTAAATAAAAAGATATTAAATTTTAAAATTTGACAGAACACATTGCCCTAGCCCTATTTTGTTTAATGATTTGATTTTGATTGAAGTCAAGTTTGGTGGAGGACGAAGGGGTAGGGGATAATTGTCCCCACGTCCACTCTCCATCCGTCTGCCTGAAAAAGGTGAGACGTGATTCGAAAATCTAATTTATACCCAGAAATTAAAGCCACAGTCGGATGTATGAATATTTAAAATCGTAATTATTTTGTACAAAAAATGACGAAATAATGAAATGTTTCGCAAATCAAATACGAATTGAAAAAAATATATTTTATTATTTTTGTAGGTACATTTTATTTTGTTTCTGAAAAAAATCTGTTAGAAAGTCGAGGCACGTGCGAGGTATAATGTATTTATCTGTAAAAAGACCATCAGTTTGTTTTTAACTAGAAATCCGTATTAAAGGCTTGTGGCATCAGCCACTAATCTTTTACCACGTTTTTATTTAGTTCTATACATATTCGATTGTTTGCTTGTTCGGTACAAAAATCTTAAAACCGATTTTAAACTAGGTACTTTATTTCTTGACAAGCTGGGCATATAATAATTGAAACTTTAGGAAATTAGTTTTGAACACAATCAAAATGTATTTTTGTAACGCTTCTGGCGGAATATATTAATATTATGTATCACTTCTCTTTTTATTCTGATACATAGTTTCATTCCGTACGGCATATATATTTTTCTTAGACTATAATCACCAGCGTAACACGTTCCATCGGTCTTTACACAAAGGAATATCCTCGGTCTTTAGGCAGTTGTTAATGTTAAAATCTCATACCCATAGATAATATTGGTTGCCAGTTGTAGCATTCGGGTGTTATAAACCTTTCTTTTTAAATTGATGGTGATTCAGAGAATTTTCAGTTTATGGCTTGGTTTCTCAAATGCTGCCCATCTAAACTTGTTTTGATCTCTCTATCTCTTGAGGTAATATGGCATATTGGTGCTATTAAACTCCTTTAGAATTCGAGAAAACTTGGCGCAGTGGCGCCGAAGACGACAATATCCTCAGTGAATGTCAGGTGGCCAAGGCTTTTTCCATATAAAGATGTATAAGCAATGCTTGATCTATTTTTTAGTATGAAATGCACTGAAAATGAATTTACTGAAGAAAATGAAGCTTAAGAAACTTCATTGTCGATGCCCACCAGTAAGCAAGTTTGATTGATTATTCGAAAGGGTACCTAGTACGAGTCGGAAAACTAAATAAAGGGGACCATAAGCGCTATGTGGTAAATTTGCATTATTAAAATATCGTCATAATGGTAAAAATATTTAGTTAGGTCGTGCATGAAAAGAAGAGCTAGTAATACGCCAGCACCGAACAAGTTATCACTCGTATCTATGTTAATTTTAGGCAGAAGGCAGTTTTCAGATTTTTTTGTTGATTCTTGAAAATTTTGTTTAGACATAAAAAAAAAACAATTTTACTGTTAATATTAAAAATATAATACCACCTTATTTTTCTGGAAACACGATGTTGATGTTTACATAATAATATAAACAATAAAGAACTAGAGCGATGTTGTTAACATTAATTTTGAATATTGCCAAGGAAAAAGATGAATCGTGAAATCACTTCCGGCGTTCATTTTGTTTCGACATTAATTTTGGTTTAATGATGCATCAGGCTGTGGCTATGATAGCAATAATAAAGATAATATCATGTTCCTATTTAATACAAAAATATATAGGTAAGTAATAATTGTCGGGCAACCTTATGTATAATACCTTTAATATTCCCTAAATTATTGTTATGGGCCGTACGTGTCGTAAAAGCATTTGTACCCTCACACAATATGGTGGCTGAAGCTATAAAATTATTATAGTTTACTGTTCTTGACGTCATTTATGTGTTGGAGTACAAGGCAAAAGAGGAGGAGAGGAGAATATTTAGGCAGATTTGCAGATGATATCGTTCAATGCTTCAAAATTTTAACATTAAGAATTTGAAATTTGTATCCTCCTGGTGTTGACTTACTATTTATTGTAGCGGCCATGTTTCGCATGACCACAAACTACACTATTTTGAAATTACCACTTTACAAAACAGTCAATAAAAGTCACACAACGAACGATGGATAGAATAATGGTAAACAGTAATCTGAAAGACAGAAAGCAAAATGAATAGATAAGAGAAATGATCAAAGTTAACGATCTGACAAATACAAATCCGTCATTAAAATGTAGTGAGCTCATCTCATATAGTGAGACGAAGAAAACTGTGGAGCGGAGGCCAAGAACAGGTTATAAAAACTTGGGTTGGGCACAACTGAGGTGCTCTCACAAGAGAGTGGCTGGAAATCAATAGCACATAATGGCAAGAAACAAAGAATCATGGATGTTGGGAGGGGCGGCCTTTGTCCAATACTGGACGAGTGAAGGCTGATGAAATCATTATTTAAGTCGTAAAATCTTACGATACTGGAATAACAATATCTAGAATTTGACTGGTTACAGAGTCATAGACACATGTATGCTCTGAAAGATTGCCCTCCAGCTGATCAACATTGTATAGTGGACAAACTGATGCATGATACGTTATTATATATGTACGATAAAAATAAATTACGATGTGAATTTTTGAAGGAGTTTTCGCTCTTAAATGACGCTGTTTAGAGAAATAAATTTCAGTAGATTTGTGGGATTTCTGAAGACCCTTAGTAAAATATTCGCCTAATGATTACGGATTATTTGATTATTTCTAGAGGCGATAAAAATTTCATACCATGATATCGACGAAAAAAGGAGTAAGGCACCCATAAAAAATATTTTCTTAGAATTATTTTTAGTTTAGCCAGAATTCGATACATTTTTTGTAATAATACCTATAGGGGAATATTTAGTATTCACGCGAGTGAAATAACTTTTACTTTGAGAAGATTTCAAAAGAATAATGATAAAATTTCCAATATAAGCGTACACGCCGACGAATTTCAGGCTCTTTGTAAGAGAGAACAAAATTTGTTTCATAAAAATTTATGCATCTAATTAGTGGTTGAGTCAATCTTATTTTCGCGTCTGGTTATTTTAAGATGAGCTTTACTCTAAAATAATAGAATATTTAAGTTTTCATAGCGCTGTTATTATGGGCAAGACAGTATCGAAGGTTGCAATTCACTTAACAGTTTATATCTTCCTAAAAACACTTAAGAATATTGGTAATAAAAGTGACTCGTAAAATACGCTGTAGGTATACAATATACATACATATAATGTGTGCGGGATAATAGGTTGCTGTGTGGATACCAATGGAGTAATAAATCGCTTGATTTAGAACATTTCAAACAATGTTGTGAAGTTTAGAAATGTCGTGTAGATCATTTACATCCTTTCAAAGATTTTGAAGAAAGTGTAAATGAGAGTGGGAATTTGTACAAAAGATTTGACTGAACGAATAATTCGTATTATAAATATACTCGTACATTGAATATACAAAAGAACCGGATAAAGGAATTAGAAATGAGGATGCATCGGAGAACGCTCCGCATCTCATGGACAGATATGATCAGGAATGCAAATATATTTGAGAGACCAATAGTTGACAGGAGGTAACTGACTGATATCAAGGTCTGGAAGGTATCCTATCTGGGACATGTGCTCAGGGAGAGAAGTACGAGTTACTGCATCCGATTCATAAAGGCCAAATAAAAGATCGAAGAGGCGTGGGTCGTAGATAGATTTCCCAGCTACGTAACTTCCGGTATTGGACTGGAATTAGCACAGTCGGAGCGATTTTTTGCAGCTGCCCTTGGGCCCTTGACATGGAAAGACACTCTCAAGTGTTAGATGTTTGCTTTCGAAACTGCTTAGGATAAAACTTTACCAGTTACATTGTCAGTTCATACTACATACTCTTTTTAATAGATGGACATGGTTCTAGGCAATGCGATGTACCTATTTAAGTCTTCAAATTACCCTCGAAACACGACCGTCAATTCATCGAACTACCTACAATAATAAAAAAATGATATTATTCTATCAAGTGGTTATCTTCCGAACATTTGACAGATGTTTTCTCCTGGTTTCAGCTGCGTGATTTCTTCTCATCAAACGAAATCGAGATGAATATTGAAATGAAGAGTGTCTCTGGTTCTGTTATCAAATATCTCTACTGACAGGAAGGAGAAAGTGGTGTGTCTAAATAACAACAATCACCTTGTTATTATATTTAATAACTAGCAGCCTGTGGGGCGCAGGCATTGAAAAGGAACATTAATCATTATTTGATTTTTTACTGTCCTTAAGTCAGTTATGGATGTATATATCCCTTTTTTCATTTGGCCGGGAACTTGTCTCCGATAACACTGCGACCCTCGTTGTATCTTTCGTATGTAGTGCCTTAATAAAGGGTTTCAATTTTATTTGATCACCGCGCACCGTGAGAAGTTCGGAAAATTTGACATTTCTTTGACAGCAACAGTTGCATGACAAATTTTGTAGTACCGGGTAGACCAAAAAATAGGAACCGGCCTGTAAAAGCAAAATTTGGAGGTTTTAGCCGCTAGGAGTCCGGCACTATCTTTTAGTTATCCATGACGGATTTCCCTTCGTATAAAATAAGTTTATGTAGGAACCTCTGAACAAGTATCACATATTAATTCTACAAAATTTTTGACGCGGATAAATGTTTATGAGAATTATAAGCGTGAATTATTCGTAGTTCGATTGGTGTCAAAAAAGGTAAGAAAAATATAGTGAGTGGGGTAAAAAGGTTTCAACGAAAATTCTGAGCTACATACGAACTTCTCAATTATATATAGAATATCGCGGTGTTCGTAATAAATCAATGAAGTGTTTCCCAGGACACTTGTCAGTTACTCCAGAGATTTTGAATCGCGATATTTTGTACATAAGTATTTTGACTCGTGTTTATAATAATACTAGCTTTGCCGAAAGACGTTGTCCTGTGTTCCTAAATATGAATATTGAATTCGAATTTGTATGGTGATGAATTAATTATCATTTGACCAATGTGATTCCGAACGATGCGTCTGTTTGAAACCATGTTTATTTCATCCGCATTCTGTCAATCGCACCAATTGACAATTTCTGTCAAAATGTCAAAATTGGAATAAAAATTATAAGGTAAAAAGTACTAATAAAGTTGTCTACATAGAGTTTTCTTTAATTTTCTAATTTTCCTTGCATTTTTCTTTACTTTTTTCTTCTAAAAGGACATTCTCCTGATAAAAGCCTACACGACAAAAAAAATAGCGAAATCGGCCCAGCCGTTCAGGCGTGATGCGATGACATCGGGAAATAGCTCTCCATTTTTATATATAAGACTGTACTTATATTAGAATATTCCTGTAATAACTTTTGATATTGCGACTCAGATGTGTGTTTATACTAGTAAATACTTAGTTGCTTCTGTGAATTTGAAAACACAATAAACCCTATAGGTATTATTGTATAAAAATTCAATCGAAAATCTCTATATAAATGATATAATAAGAAGTAAATTAATTGTTTTATTATTTCTAATCGGATTCGAATACTCATAATGGAATAGCGTCATTGGCTTCATCATTCTTTTTGGATGTAATGCCATATATATATATATATATATATATATATATATATATATATATATATATATATATATATATATATATATATATATATATAACAATTCGCTATTGGTCATCGCATCTTGCGACAACGGCTTGACCAATTGGTGTTGAAATGAATAAACTAAAACAAATTAGTTTATTCATTTCTTGTAGTCATAATTTCATTATGAGAAATAAAACTCATTACGTTTACAGCAAAAATGAAAGCACTTCTAAAATTACTATTATTTTAACGAATTGAACGTGCATTCTTGGTGGAATTATTTAAATAAAATAATTTAAATAAAACAATTGATTTGTTTTTCCACAATATTTATTTACCTGACTAGTTTCGCAGGAACAGGTCCTGCATGGTCACAGGTGACTTAGAAACTAAGACCACGCAGGACCTGTTCCTGCGAAACTAGTCAGGTAAATAAATATTGTGGAATAACAAATCAATTGTTTTATTTAAATTATTTTACTATTATATTATTTCAAATAGCTTGAGCTACACTCTCTTTGCCTACGTTTGAATCGGCATGAATGTTCGTAAAAAAATATAGGTAGTTGGTAATTTAATTAATCTCTGGGTACTCTGTAAAGTCCCTCATTCTATCACTATCACTCCATCCATCCAAATGGAACGATGACTCTCCTAAAAATGACCGCCAGTGGGGATAACCAAACGGATGATGTCGAGTGATAGGGTGAGTCAGATATCCATCAGTCCAAATTCAATCGGGTCAAGCCATTCGTCCATCAGTTTAAACGGCTCATCTATGGGGAAACTCGAGTGAGCGTGGTCCCAGTCGATACGTTACTTGATTGTCAGTGTTAAAAAACTTGAAACAAATTTGTCTCATTTCCACCAGGGTACACAATACACATATTGCTGTTGTTAAAGTTATATATTAACACAGTGAAATTTCGTTATTATGATTTCGTTATAAAAAAAAACTAATGTTTCACATTTGTCAAAATGAAGTGAGAACGATCAATTTGGACGGGATTGAATGGGACGTCCATTTGGAGTGATATTGAATGGGGGGCTTAAGACTCCCTTTATGTTAGCGACCTCTCCGAGCGAGCCAGTCGATCGCTGCGCTGCTATAAAGAGTTCATCGGCCGGATGATCCGGTTCACTTCCGGATATATCACACCCGATATATATGTTTTATGCCCAATCATCGTCTTCTGTCAATCTTGCCGTCCGAAACATTTTTCTGTGTATCCACATCTCGAATGCCTCTTACCTGTTCTTCATAATATGCATCTTGAGAGTCCTTGTTTCACAGCCATTAAGAATAGTCGATCATACGTACAGAAACCGTCATTTCTAACAATGTGTCTTCATACTTTATATTGCTCTGGGTTTCTTGTTTTAAAATGATTACAATATGACTTTATTTTCATTTATAAGACTCAATTCTATTTGGTTCTACTACTACTCATTTTGGGTATATTACTGAAGTTGTATGGCTTAAATATTATTTTTCCTTCCAAAAATGTTGGTCGTAAATTTTCTACGCCTCGTATAAATTTATTCCGAGAGAATCTCCGAATCTTCTCGTAATTTTCTCCTAAGAAAAAATATCTGAAGATGACTTGTTAAAGTTGCCCAATCAAAAATAAATTTGGTTTAATTTTTTATCTTCACTGGAGCGATAAGATTAAATAAGATTTTTTTCTCCCGCGCCCCTGGCACCCCTCTCTCTATCTCATCAAAGTTAGCAGGGCAGGTGGCAACATACCATTAATCATTCCTGGAATTGGAACTTGCAAGAAGCAAAAAAAGCCTCTAAGAAAATTTCACAAATTTAATAATAAAATTGTATATAATCATATTTCGTTTTATCATTGAATTTGTAAGGCGTAATCTATTATACTTGTTTTGTACTTTAACACCTTCATACTTTTGAAGCCTTGTAGGGCTTATGGCATCTACCTTCTTCTTGAAATCATTGTAAATTGATTATATTATTATGTTGCACTTGATAACATAAATACACCTTATAAGATTTTTAGTAAGTATAATCTCCACTACCAGAGTATTATAGGAATTTGGGAGATACTTTTTACTCGTATAATTTAGAAGACCAAGACGAGATAGATAACGACATCTCCGTAAGGGTCCCACAGCCTGGTAAAAAGACGAGTATTTCAATTCTTTACATCATCTTACGCTGATGACTTTAAAGATCAATTTTCTACAAAAGATATTATTATAAATATTTTACACCGTTGAGAGTGTTATTAATTCAGGGTTTAAATTATGTTGTAGTTGAAAATAAATTTAATCAATTTTTTTTTTGACTTGTAATTTGAAAGTTACCTTTATACTTTGGTTAATGCGAAGGTTTTTGTCTAATGGCAGGTGGACGAAGAGGGTGCTGGACGTTTAACTAGTAGCGGGCACTGGAAGAGATTCGCGTCCTACATAGCTGTACGGATGTCCAAGAAGGAGGCCTTTGTCCAATACTGGACACAAGAAGTAGGCTCAAGTGAGTAAGTAAGTACATACATATACCTAACCCAAAACTAACAAAGCAGTACCTACTCATATCTAATGTGAGATTATACATTATGAATTATACATCACGAACGGCGATGAGATGAACATGACATCTCATACTGTTTCGAACTATTTAGATGACGAGTGTAAAAAATATTGAATAAAACCAATTGCAAGAGGAATCATATTAAAAAAAAACCTCAAGTGAATTGTCACTTTTCATAAAATAATACAATTAGGAATGTGTACAAGTCCTTATATTTGAATGCACTGAAGCAGTACCCACCTATAATAGAACAACACTTCAAAAACCACTTTCTTTTAAGTCTGAGAGATCGCGTGCTTAGGAATCCTGATAGAACACGTGTATAAGAATTATAAAGCACACATCAAAAGAGCATCGTAGAAAAAAGAAACCGAAACAATATTATCAAGGATAGGTTTGTATCTACACGCTCTTGAAGTAATAGAAGTTGAACGGTGCATTAAATATAATAAGGTTGTTTCGGAAATCATCTTCATGATACCTATATACAGTATCAGAGATCCTTTGGATTGGATCATTCATTTTTATACCTCCACCACAAAAAACCGAAAAGAAATAATGTGCGCATATTCCGTATTGTATAGGCCAATATTAACTGATTTAGATAATATCGCATAGACAGACCAATATAAAAAACATAATTCTGAAGCACAATAGCTTAAAGCAGGTTTGGTTATAATTATCTACGGAGAAATAATATGATGTTTATCATGCGCTGGTTACGTGGGGAGATTGAATCCGTTTGCTTATCACCAATGTTGAAAGGATAGAAAAGGTTTTTTCATGATAGCCTTTGTGATTGGAGATCTAGTGAGGCATTTGTTTAATAAACTTAGAATTGCATAGGTATTAAAATCGCTAGACGTTCACTGGGCATATATGTAGAGCAAAATCAGAGTCTACACGTCCCCCGATTTTGGCAACCTGCGTTCAATTGAGTCCCTTAAGGGAAGGTGGGGAGACCAATATTTATAATAATTATTGTACTTCTAAGGTACCAGAATAGGAGGTATTTTATTGATCAGGGTGATTCAAACGAGCCGCATGGCCGGTCCACCGCCATTTTAGAGTGTGGTTACACCAAATGAACATAGAGCCAGAGTTACAAATAGAAATAGAAAAGCATTCTATCTTGATTCTTAAAATCGACACCAAGCAAAAAATAATTAGAGCAAGAATTAATAGAGCGATGACAGTTCTAGTGTTGTTGTCGAATATAGGTTCGTTTGGTGTAAAAGTATACCCCTAATGGTAGATTTTCTCACAAGAGTCATGTCACGGCTTCGTTCGATCATTTTTGCAATTCCAATAAATATAATCAAGACTTTATATTATTAATGAAGCCCAAATTTTCGCAGCAATCACTTCTTATTTTGAGAAAAAAAAACCAAGAGTTAATGAAATCTTCCGTCTGTTATTTTCTCAGCAAAAGATGGGAATCGGTCGTTAGTTTTTTCGTTTCTCTAATGATAATATCCTATTAGCGAATGCGCCTCACTTCACTCTGTTCTAGAAGATGTTCTATTTTTATGTCTGTTAATAAAAGACGGAATAATAAAAACGAATCACTTTTACAGTCTCCACAGTCCCTATTTATTGTGGTATTTTATTATAGCGAGGATACACTTTTTATCACTACAAAAAAATATATTCATAAATTTTCTTACTTGGCAAAGATATTCCTTAACAACTGAAACATTTTTATACGTGTGTAAGGATATAAAAATTTGTTTTCTTTTTTTAAAAACAAATTTCCTCAATGGTCTCATTTCCACCATCTTACCCCTTTTTTACCATTACCACAGCTTTATAACCAGGTTTTGTGTATTCATATGTACGTTTATATTGCTTCTTTTTTAAATTTATAAGTTTTTTTTAGAGAAAACGTTTTTTTTTAAAGCATTCTTATTTCCCAAACAATATAACTGTAATGTGCAAATGAATGTTTTTGTGTTATCTAAATAACTGCCTACCTTCGAAAATATGCATATTATATTCCTTTAACTACAAAAAAGTCGATATGAGTAAATTCATAAAAAAATATAATAAAGATACCTAGGTACATAATCGAGGTCAAAGATAAAAAAAATGGGGAAGGCAAAGACAACGATTCTGGTATGCACCTGACACATTTGTGTATTATAATGTAAGGACGATTAGCAAATTTCGTAAAATTGCAAACATTCATTATTTTGTCTTTACGGAAAGACAAAGCGCTCCCTCTGTGTCAAAATTAATAGTTTTGTTGATCCCATGAGTTGTTGTTTTTTTAATCATATAAGTATGTATTTGGAGGTTATTTGAATTCGCCTTGTGCCCATTTTGGGTCTTTGATAGACCACATGTAAATGTGAAACGAATGAAATCTTCGGGATTTTTTCACATTGTCTTACATGACCAACCCCATTCGGATAGCTCCCAGGTAGAGCCCCAAAAACTTGGAAAACACTACCGCTATAAATGCAAGTTCTTCTTACTGGCACCCTCCCAACTTATCGCTTTTGTTGGGTGTTGGGGACAGCTCTTCTCTGCATAAGCTTTATTCTACGGTTCTCGGTGTCTTCTTCATGATCTTGTAGTATTGTATCTTTCACAAACATAGTCAATCTTTCAAAGCCACTTATAATTGCGGATCCAATAATATTATGGTAGGTATACCTTTTCTTTTAGTTCCATACATTGGTATTTTTGGGTCACCTAAAACACTAGTTCTGTTTCTGATCTGAATTTCATCCATCAAAATTTGTGAATAATTAACGACGAAGTATCACAATTCACTAAATACTCTCAAGGCTGGACGGTATATATCTGAATTGTAAAGAAATAATACAACAGTTATTTTAAAGTGACAGCTGCTTATCTACATATTTATACCTTGAAAGATTCAATAAAAACCTCAACTGAAAGGGACGGGTGGAAATTTAACAAAAGATAAACAATGTGTGCGGATTCAAATTAGGAGGAGAGCCAGCCAATTGTTTTGAAAGCCATTAAACTAATTGCCGGGGGTAACAGTTTAGCGAGTTGGGGCGCGGAATATCCAAAGGCTTATTCAATAGGATATGTTTTTAATTGTTTTCAGGATATTCCCCTTCTTTTTTTTAGTTTGAGAATCATTTATACCTCTAGCAATTGAAAATTATTTTTTTTTTAATCATCGATTTAAGATGATCATGCTATGAATAAATAACGGTAGCCGGTAAATTCATCGCGAACAATACATCGTGAGTACAATTCATCGCAGGTACAATTCATCGCGAGTACTTTTAGAATGCAACTCGATTCTGGGTTCTGGGTTTTTTTATACATATAACTCTGTAATTATTTTTGGTAAAAACTGGACACCTCCCCGAGTGATAGCACGGTAATACTCCAGACTCCAGCATATGTCAAAATCGCCGCCATCTTTAATTTATAGGAGTGACTAAACTGAAGCTTTACCTTATTTTTAGGTCATAAACAATTTTTTTTTTTTTTTTTACCCATCACGCCGTTTCCCGAAGGGGGTAGGCAGAGAGTACGGATTTCCATTCTTTCCTATCCAAACAAACCTCTTTCGCTTCTTCCAAACGCATAACATTCCGCATACATGCTCTTCTGTTCCTTTTGCTCCTGACTTGGCCCTCCTCTAAGACTGAACCGATATGATCGGACCATGTCATTCAAGGTCGACCTCGTCTGCGTGCACCCATTCTTTCAGATTTGTATATCCTTTTTGTCATTCTCTCCTCGTTCATTCTCTCTACATGCCCAAACCACCTTAATTTATTAACTTTCATTCTAGTCACTACGCTAACATCCACACCACATTCCTTTCTAATATTCTCATTCCTCACCTTATCAATCAGTCTCTTTCCGCATATCCTACGCAGTGATCTCATTTCCACAGCATTCATTCCAACTTCCAGATTTTTTGTCCATGTGGAAGTTGGAATGAATGCTGTGGAAATGAGATCACTGCGTAGGATATGCGGAAAGAGACTGATTGATAAGGTGAGGAATGAGAATAAACAATTTGACAGTTTACAATATAGATTGATGAAAATATTAGCGATGAATTGTACCCACGATGAATAATTGTACCTGCGATGAATTGTACTGACGATGAATTGTTCGCGATGTATTTATATGACCCATAAATAACAATGACATTACATCGTATAATTCCTTTATGATGTCACTAAGATTAGGGAGGCAACAAAAGCCTTGTATTGATTTGAGTGGCTTAAATGATCTTCTACAGCATGTCCAAAACATCGTCTCTCCTTTGAAGGAACAAAGATGGATTGGGAAGGCCTTTCTGTTTTCGGGATAATCAAGATATATGTTGTATGTTTTTTTGCAAAGTTAAAACCATATTAAGGGAATAAGATTCTTTAACACTTGGCTAGCGAGCTCGGTAGTAGTATACGCGCTGTCTTCTGATCCAGAGGTCCCAGGGTCAATTACCGTTTGGGTCAGAATTTTTCTTAGAAATTATCCACCTGATTGGTTTGCCTGTCTCAGATTGTACGGAACTGTACGAAACATAAAAAAAGCTGCTAACCTAGGGTAGCCCAGAACTCATAGTATATTTTAACAGCCTTTTCGTGTAAAACATATCTTTGCATAAAAATTCATAATTTTACGATTAAAATGAATTTATCCTTGGAATTATTGTAGAAACTTTAAAATGATATCGACTATTGGAGCTTTTTATTATCTGCTTTAGAACTACATATTCAATATTAATCGGTACTTAAAGGGGGACCCACTGAAGTTACGGACCACAAATTTTACGTGCATGTCTAGAAGCATAAGACCAACCCGTATACCATTTTTTTTTCTTTTTTGACCCATTTTCTAGAACAAGTGAAATTTTCTTTCGATACTTTAAGAGGGTGCCCCTGAAGGTACAGTAGGGTTATTATCGTAGCGGTCTTAATACGCTCCTATCTTGATTGACAATATTAAAATGGCGGATTGGTATTCACAAAACAAGATATCTAGTAGATATCTTAAAATGTTTGAAATTCTATGTAATCGGCATTCCCGTAACTATCTTACAAACGTCAAATTCAAGGGCTACCTGATTGCGATCATGTCTTAATCTTATCGTTAAGTGATTTTTAAATGCGATTGATTACGGGAATAAGGCTCCTGATCTCAACATTTTACTGACTCATCTACATCGAGGGGCTAACCGTTCTACCAAATTTCAATCAAATCGGATAAGAATTACTATGAGGTATGGGTGCGCACACATTTTTGGCGTACGCGTACGGGTACGCGGAAATTATTTTTTTTTGCATTTTTGGAATCTACACCCTCGAAAACGTCGAGAAAATGAATTTCAGCGAATTCTATTTTTTTTTGAAATCCGATCACAAGACTCGTGAATATTCCATATACTATGAGTAACAAGTATATTCCATATACTATGAGTAAAATATAATAAATTATAACATTAAGCGGAATTTTTCAATACGAAAATGGCAGTACATTCGTTGAAATTACTACCAGTTAAACCACACCGTCAAATATGAGAGAGAAAGCTTACTCGGTTTTATTCTAGGGAGATAGGCACAAAATATGCGCAGTAATTGATCGAAATTAAAGCATGTGTAAAACTTTTCACCATGAAAACAAATTAATATCCAGCAATAAAAATGTGGGGTATTATGTGGAGAGGTTTAAACATTATCATCTTTTTCATCACACAATGAACAGGATCAAAACGCGAATATTACTTACCTATATACGGGGGTGAAGAAAAATGCCATAACAAAGGTGCGAGTGGGTTAAATGTAGGGGGTGTTGCAAGCGTATACATCCCCATACGCTTACGTGTATGTGTTCGTCTCTTTAGTTAGAGGGTAGGTACGTGAATAAAACGTTTGAATTATTGTCAAGAGCACCCTGTATGTATCCATTGTTTTTGTTGAATGGTACATCTGGGTGTAATATTGCACGATCTTGTTTTATATGCTGATATACAGGATGTTTAGTTTGCTTTTGACACTTTCCTGTTTTTAAATTTCAGAATGCGAAGGCAAAAAATGAATAAGTAGCATTTTCCCTGAAAATTCCTGGAAAACTATTAAAGCAAAAAATATGATCATTATGGTTTTAAATATTATTTCACGGTATGTCTCACAGAATACTGACATTTTTTTGTTTCTTCTAAAGCCTTGTGCTAAATATTGTATCTAAGTTCGACCAACCAACTGTTACAGAGTTCAATAACAATTGATTTCTTTGAAAGAACTAGTAATGCTTCGCACTTCTAGAGCGTGCGAGGGACAAGTTGAGGCAAATACGAATATTAGATTTGCAATGTCAATTTTAAATTATTATCAGCCAGTATTTTTTATAACTATTAAGTATGCATGCATAATAAACAATCAGATGACTGTTGTAGACAGAGACAATCAAACCATCAAAATAGAGTGGAGAATAAAACAATCTTAGCACTACTATGTAGCTCTGATAAAGTTTTTGAGCAGTGTGTTTTGCAAGTCTTGACAAACGGTATGGAAACTATGACATTAACCAAAATATCTCTCAACAAACTGCTAGTAGTTCAAAGAAAAAGTGGGGCAAAGGACGTTGGGTATTTATTTGCAAGACAGGGAGTGAAATGTCTGGATAGGCAACTGGACTAAAGTTACTGATATTATTGAAAAGAAATCTTTGCAGATATGGAGAAAGTTGGACACGTTTCAATAACAGATGACAATGATGAGGATTGATGTCCAAGAGGTGATAAAAGACCTCAAGAGAGGCGACCTAGATAAAAATTCGATATTCAGCATTTCGCCGGATACCAAGCGATGGGAATCACACTAAAGCGAAAGTAGCGAAAAAAGAGAGGGAGGATCTATGAATTGCAGTGGACTAATGTCGGCTGATATGATCATGCATTGATTTTATTCAAAAGGTAGCAGCGAGTTTGTCCTTAGTCAAACTGAAGCCAGCGTATTCGTTTGGGTGTACATTTTATCCAAAGGTTTCTATTAAAAGTGTCACTTGTACCCTTCCTCCCTTATTCCACCAGAAAGTGATTATTATTTTTATTATTACGAGTTCACTCCTGCCGGTGTCTGTTGTATTATTGTGGCGTATATCTAGTACCCACCTATTTGTGTGATAAATATTCCTGGAACATTTTAGACGCAGCGAACACGGGAGACGTCCACAGACTGTTGTGACAAAAACAGATAACATTTATATGCAGATTTATTTTTTATTTTAAAATAATAATCTAGCGAAATGCTCCATTCACACCGCATGTGCGTGTAATGTAGGTAGGTAGACCTACTCGAGTTGCGATTATCATAAAACAAAACAAAAATAATCGACAAGAAAAATATTCGCTTCGGATGAAAAATACATTTAATTTTATTTTCCGTATGGAATGATCAAAATATTTTTTTTTACCTCAATTTAAAGAAAATAATTTCAGTTCCCCTATTCCGAATATTGCTAACTAAAGTAAACGAGAAACTCACGGAACTTTCAGAAGTATATTGTATGGGTGGTATACACGTTTCTCTACGAAATCTTGTTACTTCATGCCGGCGTGAATGTCACGGAAACTTATAGGGCTGCAGAAGATGTATCAAGACTGACATAATAAACAGGTGACCAGTCTAACCCGATAATAATGGAGTTTTTTTTTTTTTTTTTTTTTTTAAATTTAGATAAGACACAAAAGAAAGAATACTGGGTAGGTCTTTTGAATAGCTGGAGAGAAGAGACGAAAAAAAGTTCTTAAAAACGGACGATGACATTCACTTATCACCCCAGTTTTTGGGGGCGGACAGTACAGGGTAAGGCAACAAGAACACATAAGACTTATGACCAGTACTTAGACTACTTTGTCAACCGCTAGACGCGTACGCGTTCCGCTCGCATTCGATTTGAAATCCACGTGAACGCTTAACCTTTTGATAATATTGATGCAACGGTTTGTGCTTGCGGCTCAAGTGAGTAGGCGGCCTAAGTTTAGATAGTAGATAATTGTTTCTAATGTCAAAACCTTCTCAGTTTAATAATTGTTTTGTGAAATATTGGGTATCATTCATAACACTAAGCAATATCGTCAAAACTTTGTTTTGAAATATTTATCTCTCTCCAAAACATCATAAATACGGAGTTCATAAAATACTAGCTTTCCCGACAGACGTTGTTTATACGTAATTTATACTAAAAATACGTTTTAAATATGTTTGAATGTTAAAACATAATTTCTGAAAGTTTGAAAGAAATTCTATTAAGAATCTGCGTACCAATGTACCTATTGAAAATCAATGGTTAGTACCAAAGTAGATAAAAATTGTGTTGTTATTTAATTTTTCACAGATGATGCTGTTGTCAGTAAATCCGATCCGTACTAACTTTAATATTATATTTTATGTTATTTGCTATCCATTTTTTGATTTCTTAATAATTATTCTCTTATCCGGAGCGAAGAAGAATCCAATAAACCAAGCATCATAAAAATCTGTTCAGCCGATCTCGAGTTATAAGTATTCGCACTAACTCGACTTTCCTTTATATTACCTATAAGATATTATTAGGAGAAATTACAACTGTTAGCGCACATTGAAATAAGAGTACGTGTACGTTTGTATGTACCGCCAGTGCGAGGTCTTCTAACGCCAATATGTTTCTCTTTGTCAGCTGCAGCGGGTGTAGGCAGTAATGCCACCCTAGCGAGGAGGGACCGGTGTTTTGCTCGGGTCCCGGAAACGTGTTCAAGTGTGAACATGGCAAGATGTATTGGAACGACATGAGACATTATGGTAAAATATTATTTTGTACGTAAAGGATATTATTATTATTGGAGAATCTTTATTTACTTATTAAAATAATTGGAATAATGAAAAATATGTACCTACGGAAGTGTATTAATTTTAATTTTCAAAGATTTTTTATAAAGGTCCCATCTTTTTAAATACAAATGGTCTTTACAATTAATTTTCAGATATTTATAACAAAACATAAAAGGGGCCCTCAGCGCAAAAGTGGCTAATATGGAGTAACTTAGTATTTAACTACAGGAAATTTATTTTTCATATTTTCACCATCTTTCCATTTTGCTAAAAAAAAATATTCAATTTCCAAACGTGGGTAATAGTTATTTTTTAGTAAAAAAGTAGGTTAATATGGACTTGGCCGCTTTTGCACTGATGACCAGTTTAATGAAAATGAATTGAATTCTACCAAAAACAAACATTTTATGTCAAATTAAATGGAAAGATTTTTAGCATGATTACAGTCAAGACCAAAAAGTCAGAATTATTGAGTATAAAGGTCAATAAAAAACAACCGTTCGTCGCCGTCGCGTCGGCGAGATCAAAGGAACGGCTTCCCACAAGTATGAATGAATACTGTCGCCGATCTTTTGCAGCATGTATTTATACTAACATCACCGTGGGGTCGCCGGCTAAGAATAGCACCTCTGCTCTTTTTGCTGGGCTTTCGAGTCTCCTGTAAGAGGCAGGAAATCGAAAAATCAGATCGGAACTGTGAGGTTACCCACCACACGTCCTTAAATTGAGCAACATTGAGCCTCGGACGCCTTCGAGCGCCATGGAGAGCTCTTGATGCGTCCCAATGCTCCTGAATGGGGCTTAGGCTTCCCACATTGTGGGTTGGTTTGGGGAGGATCCGGGGCGGGCCTGATTTGTGTAAGGCCGGCTTTTCGGTTTGATTGATTCGATCGAGCTAGGGGGTCGGTTTCGTGCGGGTCGGGTTTGCTGCGGATTGGTCTCCTCTGGGCTGGCTTGCGTTGAGCGGGGGGACATAAAGGGAATATGTATATATACTAACTGTATGTCGGAAACACTACACACAAAGTAATTTGTTTGTGCCAATGATTTATTTATTTATTTATTTATTTTTTATTTATTTAGATATTTATTTCAACAATACACGGCTACAAGCCTTTTACATGATCATATCAATTCAAAACTCACAAAAACAAACAATAAAGTACAAAACATAGCACTAAATTAATAAATATTCACATCAGTCCCACATAAAAAAATCAAATATAAAACAAAGCATTAAATTATAAATATCCTCAACAGCAAAAAAAAAAAACGAAGCAGGTATTAACTCAACAAATATCCCCATTACTTATACAAAAAATAAAATATGAAACACATTATTAAGTCAATAAATAATCTCATCAGTCACATATAAAATTCTCTAATATAAAACAAAGCATTAAGTAAATCAATAAATCTAAAAAAAAAGCATTAAATCAAAAAACCAAATCAATAAATATCCTCACCATTCATATAAAAAATCAAATATAAAACAAAGCATTCAATTATAAACATCCTCATCAGCAATATAAAGAAAAAAAAACATAATAAAAAAACGAAGCAGGCATTAACTCAATAAATATCCCCATCACATATATAAAAAATAAAACATGAAACATATTATTAAGTCAATAAATAATCTCATCAGTCACATATAAAATTCTCCAATATAAAACAAAGCATCAAACCAACAAATTAAAAAAAAAAAAAGCATTAAATCAAAAAATTAAATCAATAAATATCCTAACCATTCATATAAAAAATCAAATATAAACATCCTCATCAGTAATATAAAAAACAAAATAAAAAAACGAAGCAGGTATTAACTCAATAAGTATCCCCATCACATACATAAAAAATAAAACATGAAACATATTATTAAGTCAATAAAAAATAATCTCATCAGTCACAATATATAAAAAAAAAATTCAATATAAAACAAAGCATTAAGTCAATAAATTAAAAAAAAAAGCATTAAATCAAAAAACCAAATCAATAAATATCCTCACCATTCATATAAAAAATAAATATAAAACAAAGTATCAAACCAATAAATACCATCATCAATCACACAAAAAAATCCAATATATTATTATAACAAAGCGTTAAATACATAAATGTCCTCATCAACCGTATAAAAAAACAGAGCATTAAATCAACAAATATCCCCATCAGTCCCACATCAAAAAAAAAAAAATATATATATATATATATATATATATATCAAGCAGGCAAAAAACAAAGCATTATACCAATAAATCTCCTCATCAGTCACTTAAAAGACAAAATATAAAACAAAGCACTAAAATTCCAAAAAAAAAAAACATACTCATCAGTCATAAAAAAATGATATCGGAGATACATAATACAAATGCCAGAAGAAAAAAAAAACAAAATCGAAAATAAACGAAGACTACCGAAAACCAAGGACACCCTCCACAAGTCGTCTGAACGCCCGCAAACAGGAATCAAATACAGCAATCGTCATACAGGAATCAAAGGGACTTATTTACTTATACTTGAAGAACTGGCAAAATAGTATAATGGAAATGAAGTTAAGCTTATCTGAGTCATTCATCTGACAGATATCTGAGCAAGACTCAGGTGTGCGCATTCCATTTACGCAACAGTGATGCTTCCAGATAACCAAATGCCACATAGAAAAGAACTATTAAGACACAGTCCTATTCTGAGATACTTAGGTATTACACTAATTACATAATATAAGGTAAAGGGTATTGAAGTGCTTTTACATCAAGTAAAATACTCACCTTACTCCAGTGATGTTTGAAACCAAATCACCCCCAGTATACCAAGCAGATGGGGGAGCGCAAGGGATGTAGGTGGTTGTATTTGGATGCAAGAAAATGGTCTCAGCTTCAGAGTTTTGGCTGTAAGTAGACATTGGCAGCACTGAAAAGAAAACAGATACATTAATAAAACAATTTTAGTTTCAAAGGGCTGCAAAGTTCTGGTAATAAGAATGATATGAACATTAAGAAGTTAAACGTGAAGTAATAAAATTCGTCGGTCTTCTTGGTATTGTTGGAAAAAAGCTTCATGGCGGTCGTATATTATTTCTTTTTGTCCCCCTACCTTAGCGTTTCCTAACTAAGGAAACTTAGGACAATTATTGATGAAAATATTCCGTGCCTTTGGCAATGGCAATAAGAAACTTCTTTGGAGCACGAGAAAGTTTAAATAGGTATGGCATCAACATATGGAAAGAATGAGAACAGGATACGATATTTTCTTTAACATTGAACACCGAATGGGGAGCAACGAACATACAGATCTCTTAATGATTAAGAGAGAAGGATTTCAGCATCTCAATGGGATAATGTTGAAAAAAAAATGAGTGTAACAAAATGGATGAAGAAGTATTTATTTTGTTTTAAAATACAAAGAAGTAACTCACTTTTGGAGTTTTGTTTTATTCAGAAACGAATTACTATGTACCTATAATAATTAAAGGACTGTGTGAGCCTACGAAATTTGAAAGATCATTATGAATTTTGTCTTTCAGTTGCTCACATTACACCACAGGCAAACCCCTGCCACCAATTATTATTGGTAAAAAGAGGGTTATAAAATTTGAAAAAAAAATATGTTTTTTTTGTACATTCATGCAACTAAAATTTTCTCCCTTGTAATAAAGTTACATGGGCAATCAATTTTGTCCGTCCTCACATCCACATCGTGGGACCTACATGGACAGTATGCAGGCCCCGAGCACATAAAGTTAATTCCCTTAAAAATACAGACCTTTAGCGAGAGTTGTTTGAATTTAAAAACTCGTCGAAACAAAAAACAAAAAAAAAAAAAGTTTATTACGAAATTAGTTTTCCTTGGGTTGTTCAGAATTCAAAGGTGTGTATTATTTTTGTAATGAGAGGAGTAAAAGTCATTTAGTGAAATAGAAATAAGAATGCCCCATCACAATAACAATTTGCTTAATCTCCGAATAAAAATTCACTTTTATATTATTTTCTCTGAAATAAGTTTTTTTTTTCTATCGTGAGATACAGAGACTCACTAATTTAATATTTTAAATGTATATAAATCTTTTTATTTGCATAATTCTTATCAAGATAAGCTTAGCATTTTATTATCGTTTTTTTTTTAAAGCTTTGAGATTTTTGATGGGGAATTTTGTAAACAAAAATGAAACCATAAGGTTTTTGTATGTGGTTACGTATAACACCAACTTCTGATATTATTCGTGATATGAACTCAGATACCACATAGTTTTATTCCAATAGTTTGGAGTAGAGTAGAAGCTAGATGTTATGATATGAATAATGTTTTAATTATAAGAGTTAAGATTATAACACTTTTTTTTTGTGTACACTTAAACCATTTGGTGCCGACACCAGGATAATCTAACAAATCAGAAAAAACCAAAGTCGAATGAATCCGTCATCACATTTCCTTTTTAACTCAATGAACAAAATGTGTGTAATTAAAAAAACAATGCATATTTCTATGACGTAATTGAAACATACGTAATATGTCTTCTTCCTCTTTCATATAGTTTGAATATTAATAAATAAATAGAAACTTGTCAATTTGATTCACCCGTGCTTTTCATTTGGCTACCACGGTTTAGTCCACTTGTTTCGGTATAAAGAACTGAAACGAAATATAAAAAAATATTGCGAATACCAGCGCACATATTATTATGGACACGTTCCTGTGGGTGGACGAATGCTCTCGGCTTCATCTAGGACATCTGTGGGAGGGATATAGCTCTAATAAAGTTAAGCTAATTCCCTGGAACACAAATAACATGTTGAGCGAAATATTTTCATCTTACCCGTATTTTTAATTATTCAGTTCTATTCATATTTTTTCCATCCATATTTTCATTATTTTATAATTGGATTTAGCGTTTAATCATATATTGAACATTTTCCCTGTGAGAGCTTTCAATAACATCTAATATTTCAAATTATTTTTTAGCCCATATTTTCAAGATAAGGGTAAATTCTTTGAGCTGGTAACCACCTCTTAGATTTTTCTTGAAACTGAAAATTTATATTTCATGTCAAAATATCTCAACAACTTAATAATATATCCCGCGAAAAACATCGATGTATAGTTATTTAGTTAATTTAAATATTTCTAAATGTATGCAAATGAGTCGGTTATAGCTGGCAAACTTATATACCTGCATACTACATACATATATTCAACGAATCCCAACCAATCGGACCCGGCACACCGTATTGACCATTCATTTCGAATTTTTCAAAAATATTCGTGCAAAAACTCTAACCCGACCGGAAATTGAACTAAATACCTCTTCGTTAGAAGGCGGTGCCCTGATAACAAAGCTATCAAGAGAAAAGGAAGGCAAATGAAGGGGATAGGCGAACCAAAATAGATTATGGCGATGAAGATAGCTTTGTGGGGAGGAGAAAGGGCTGATGACGAAAAAACCTAGCACACTCAAATGGTACTCCCTGCTAGAAAACTAACGAGGCTTTAGCAATCAAGCATCACATTTATGGGACTCAATCCCCTTAAAGGTAGTAACAGGAAAGAAATTCTATAGCAAACTCATACCCACTCGTCTGGACAGCGTGGTATGATGTCGGTGACGGCCCAACCCTCTAAGTAGAGGGAGGCGTTTGATCAGCAGTTGATGAATAGGGCTTGAAAAATGAAGGTTGGCCAGTATCAATTTTTCATGACCATCAAATGATTACGTGATAACATAATTATATTTTTGCAGGTACAAGAGTCCCTATAAGATGGTCTACTCCTATACTCGGATCCTTTGTAAAGACAGAGATCACGGTGTTGGTAGTAGGTGAATAGTTAGCGTTGGTTCATAGTTCGCAGTACAATAGTAGTTATCTAATGAGGGCGCTCCGTATCATTACAGCAAGCCAACCCAACACACGGAATGAGGTTACCAGAGCTTGCTTTGTGCATGCATGTTCTACATTGCAGTCTATAACCGAACACCGACAAGATGCGCCAGCTGACGGTAACGGTGTGTTTAAATCCTAATTTACGTATCCAACATTTACATAAGCAAACATCTAACATCAATACTGCTACACATTCCCAGGATATCCCCCGACTGCAATGTTTATTATTGTATTTTATCGTATTTCGTACGAATTCGTGTATCTGAGTTTTAACAGCCTTCTCTGCGCCATTGGTATATTTTTCACTATTACAGGTAGGTACATGTATGGTTATGGCGAATTTTTAATAACACATAAACCTTTACTTTAATTCACTTATTATATCTTTTTCTACTGAGTTGTCCCTCCTTTCTCAAAGAAGCAGATCTGAAGGATTTGGTTATGGTGTTGCGATGAAATAATTTATATTCTGCAAAATAATTTAACCCAGTAAGCGGCTTTTGATGCCTGCTTATTCTCTACAAGCAGGGCATAAAGGAAATAAAGATTGATAATTATTTAAATGATGGGACAAAAATGACATTGTCATTTTGGCTCTTTGTGATTCTATAAATTATCTCTTAAAAAACATTACTTAATTTATATAAAGCATAAAAGTATCCTCATTTGCAACAAAATACCTCAGAAGAATATGGGTATTAGATGGTACCACCGTATAACGAAGGACGCTATAGGCATCCCGGTCCTGTCACTTGTTCTATAATGGAGAAGATATGAAATTGATCCTGAATAAGTTGGCTGAAGAGAGCGATATTTTTTCTCCCATAAGTTGGCCGAGAAGAGCGCTATTATTTCTCCTATTAGAAACTCACTCACAATGCTCCGTTCCTTAGAAGCATAACTGGGGGATTAATAAGAAGAATTTGGACGTAGAGTGACAGGCGGTCGTTAAAACCGTCGAAGATCGATGGCGGGGAGGACTTTTGTTACCTCTCTGTCTATGTCCCTTAGCGGGGTAAAAAAGGAGTTTGTAATTAAAAATGTTCATGTCCTTGTTAATGATACATAGATAAGACAAAAGGCTAAGTTCTGAGAAAAAATGCTCCCTTTATCAAAATACTGAAATACTTTAAAACATAGACAATGTAGTTAAGCGGTTTTTCTCATACTCAACTACTTATTCCTTCATTGAAAGCCGGTTAAACTAAAATAAAAAACAATATCTTTGTAAACAATATATTATTCTTTTAGCTTATCCCTAATCGGGGTTTAGAAGATTTGGATCATGTGAAAGCAGTTCAAGTAACTATTATTAAAACTATCAAAATATCCTGTACAAGGAATGTTTCCAGTGCTATGACTTCGGATTATAAAAGGAGTTGGAGGCACTTAGGTATACGTCCACAAGATACTCGCTTTACCGGACGGTCATGCTTCTACTTACTATTAATAGCGGACACCAATGCCAGAGGGCCATTGCTTGTTTAACTGTGGGCTTCTTCAAATAATATAATGTTTCAGTCCAGTGCAAATAGCAACCTAACTACGACTAAATATTCTATACTAGGGGTCACCCATATGAAAGATATCGTTACCCAATTTTTTACATGTATTATTGGATACATGTAAAAAATTGGGTATTTCTGTGCTAGGTACATCTTTCAGCAGTGCAAAGAGTTTAATTCTCCAGTCGCTTGTTGCTTCATAGATTTTGAAAAGGCCTTCGACAGCCCATGCATGCACATAGACCATCAATATGGAAAATACTTGCTCTGTATGGTATACCTCCGAAAATAGTTAAAATGGTGCAGTCCCTGTATGAAAGCTCCGAGTGTAGCGTGAAAACGCCAGGTGGTCCTACTGAAGCTTTTAGGATCACCACAGGAGTCAGACAGGGCTGCGTACTAGCTCCTTTTATATTCATAATAGTCATGGACTTCCTGTTGAGAAAGTCCATGCAAGGAGCAAGAGGTATACCGATAACACAGAGAGATGGTCTAATGGGCGAACTGTGCGATCTGGAGTACGCGGACGACCTAGCGTTGTTCAGTACGACAGTGGAGGAATTACAGCACAGTGTTTCAAGACTCTGCGACAAAACAGCACGCCTCGGCCTTCGAGTCAATGCCAGTAAGACGGAGCTCATGGCGAATAATGCCTGCCCCGATAAACAGCTACTGATAAGCATCGATGGTCACCAGGTCTCCCGGGTGGATAAATTTAAGTACCTGGGAGCAACCATTACCACCACTGGTGACCTCGGGCTGAGCTCCCGATACGTATCGGTGTGGCAAGTGGCGCCTTCAACAACATGACCAAGATATGGAAGGCGTCGGCGTTTAGTGTCGAGACGAAATGTAAACTGTTTAATGCGCGTGTGTTGCCCATTCTTCTGTATGGGTGTGAGTCCTGGCACCTGACTAAAGCCCAGGCACAAAAAGTATCTGCATTCGAAACGAAGTGCCTCAGGAGAATATTTTGGGTATAAGATGGTACCACCGCATCACGAACGACGCTATACGTCGGCGCACCCGTATAGCAGGCCCATCACTTCCACCATTACGGAGAGGAGATGGCCATGGCTGGGACATGTGTTGAGGATGCCGAATGACAGTTGGCCGAGGAGAGCGTTGTTTTTCCTCCCATCAGGGTCTCGAAGACGTGGAAGACCCTCTCATACCGTGTTCCGTTCCTTCGAGGCTGAGCTGAGGGAAATGGATTAGGTGTGGGAGGAGGTCATAAGCATTGCGCAAGATCGAGCGCAATGGAGAACTCTTGTTGCCTCCCTATGCTCCTAAGTGGAGTTCAAAGGGAGAATTGATTTTGATTTGATTATTGGATAGATTTATCGTCTTTTGATTTTCGATTCGATGCGTAAATTATGGCTGTAGGTAGGTACTTAAAGCTCCTGTCAACACGAATCTGATGGTAAGAGTTAATTTATTTGTGTATGCCTGACTCAGTATTTAGTCATTCAATTAGTCAGTGTTCTGGGCTTTTCCAATATATGTACGTATGTAAATAGGTACAACGATAGGTATCTATTTGCAAGTTTTATAGCGTGCAAAAATATTTCAATTCTGTGTACATTCGTACGTTTAAAACATGGTACTGCACATATGATGTTTACAAATGCGATTATTTGCGCAATTTTGTTAATGGGTTTACTCAAAAACAACTTAAATGAATGTACTATATACCTACTTTTTAATTTCCTTGATCTTTCTCTTCTTATAGTTTTCAAGAAGGTTTTCCGTACCTAGGAAGGAATTCAACGTCAACGGAAGAGAATTAACGCACACACAGACATTTAATTCTTGTTTTTCTTTTGAAGTTTTTAGTGCCTTAGTTTATTTTTACTCGGGCAAAGACCTCTGTATCTCTAGCTGCATGAATCAGTGCTCTGACGGCTTAGGTTCCAGACCCCATACATATATTATTACGAAGCCATGACAATTGCCTTCTACCTACACGAAAAGTACACTTCAGAAGCATGTACTTTTCGTCTATGAGAACATGGCCAAGGTTAATCTTAAGGATCTGATTGTTTGACATCATAGTCACCTTCTATCCTTGTTTCAATTATAACATTTATGGAGTTGGATGTTAATTTTTCAACTGTACCTACCATATGATATGTCTTCACCTAGGACGGCTGATTAAGTATGTATACAACTTTCACCGTTAAATAGTTGGATTTATTGCTGTATCGCTCTTAGATTAAAGGTCCTAGAAAGAATAATAATAATAATAATAATAACACCTAGCAACGGTTTGACATCATACATTACATAAAAGATCTCCATCTTTCAAAAATATTTTTTTATAGTTATTTTTTACAATTTATCTTCAAGATTATTAAAAAAGTGTTTTTTACTATTTGTTTTATAATTTGTGCTATAAAAACTCTACTTTTATAAAACTCTACGCTTTGGAAAAACGAAAATTGAAAATTTATTATCAGTGTTTTGGAAAATAAAAATTAACTTGACAACGGAACTGTTTTGTGAAAAAAACAATTTTTGAAATATTTTTCATGGTTTATTTATTTTTGGATTTTTTTTTGGATCAGTCAAATAAAATGGAAAACAAGAACTTTTATAAAAAAAATAAAAAAAGAAGAAAATGTATAATGCCAAACTAACTGTTAATTATTGTTTGTGATGGAAGAAGATCGGACACCACCATCGACACCTGCATGCTTGGGCCGAGTGAACCCTCGTAGTTCAGCAGGCCCCGCTGCAGGTGGTCAAGTACGCCGCAGGATGAGATGGACGAGAGAAATGAATAAAAATGTCATCCGGGCGTACAACCGAGCTACAGAGGGGGGCAGTTTCTTGACTGGCTACAGACAAAGGCTGTCTCAGGAATGGCTTCTTCTGGAGCCCACGATAAATGTTAGTACCCAAAGATTGTCCGATCAGGTTCGGGTAATAATTAGAAACAAATTATTATCGGAATCTGAACTAGACGTTCTTAGATCGGAATATTTAAGTTCTCCGATGAATCATCATAACACAATTTTGGACATAAATTCACAACTTAATCATCACAACACAAGCTCTGATGACATTCATAATATAAATATTATAAATTCTAATGATGCTTCAAACGAGAACTTTGAATATTTCAATATCCCTGATTATGACTCTATTAAGAGCAAATATGAAGAGATGCTTTTGTTGTTTCGTAATCAAGAACCCTTTCTTCGACCTTTATTGCCAAAATTCAAAAGTTTTCCAATTATTGAAAAAATTATTTGTCGTGTTAATAATATTATTTTAGATGATTTAAACTCCTGTCAAAATTTACAAGACGTTCATTCTATTCTTTATTGTGCAGCGGCTACTTGCATAAATATGGCTAATATTAAATTTAATCGAAGTCGAAATCAAAACATCATTGACCATTCAAGTACCCCCCGTTGGCAAAAAAGAATAGAAAATAGAATAACTAAATTTCGCTCAATAATTGGAAAACTTACATCATTTAATTCTGGAAACCATAGACTAAGATTAAAATTGTTTGTTGAGAAAATTTTTGATATCGAAAATATATATTCAATTGATAACTTTAATTTAAAAATAATAGAAAAAATTGACTTTTTTAAACAACGAGTCTTGGCGTTAGCTAAACGGATAAGACGATTTAAAGAAAGGGTTCAAAGGAAAAAACAGAACCATCTCTTCTCCTTTAATCAAAAAAAATGTTTTACCAATCTGGAAGATTCAAATTTCAAAACAGATAATTTACCTAATAAAGATGATATGGAAACTTTTTGGAAAAATCTTTGGTCGAATTCTATATCCCATAACACTAATAGTGATTGGTTAGAAGAAATTAATTCTGAACATCCAGAAATGCAAAATTTTAGTATAAATTTGATTGACGTTAAAACTGCATTAAAAAAAATACAAAATTGGAAATCTCCGGGAAAAGATGGGCTACAAAACTTTTGGATTAAAAAATTTACAAATTCACATATAATATTGGCAAGACAGTTTCAATCTGCAATTGAAAATTTGAACTTTCCAGAATTCTTAACAGAAGGATTAACCCACGTGATCCCAAAAATCAATAATGCTTCAACTCCAAATAACTTTAGACCAATTACATGCCTACCAACAATTTATAAACTTTTGACATCTATAATTTCAAACAAAATTCATTCATACTTAATTGAAAATGATATTTTATCTGTCAGACAAAATGGATGTAAAATGGGATCTCGTGGGACAAAGGAATTGCTCTTAATAGACAGTATTATTTGTGAGCAGGTGAAACACAAAAAGAAAAATATCTCTATGGCATGGATTGATTACAAAAAAGCATATGATTCAGTCCCACATTCTTGGCTAATAAAAGTATTGGAAATATATAAAATTAATAACGAACTCATAGAATTTCTAAAATTTTTGATATCAAAATGGAGAACAAAAATATCTGTTTCTCAACCATCTGGAAAATATATTACTGAATCAATCCATATCAAAAGAGGTATTTTTCAAGGAGATAGTCTTAGTCCGCTTTGGTTCTGCTTAGCTCTAAATCCGCTGAGTAAATTATTGGAATCCTCAAATTGTGGCTATGAATTAAAAAGGTCTGGTATTAAATTTAGTCATTTACTTTATATGGACGATTTAAAATTATTTGGTAAAAATTTAGTTGAATTAGAAAAATTAATCAAAATTACAAAAAAATTTAGTGATGATATAAAAATGGAATTTGGCTTAGAAAAATGTGCAAAAATTAATGTTCAAAAAGGAATAATCCGAAACAATCATCAAAATAGTTCTTCATCTGTTACAAACATTCCTCTTTTAGATAATCAAAATTACAAATATCTTGGCTTTCAACAAAATCTAGTTTTTGACCACAAAATTATTAAAAATAACATTAAAAATGAATTTATTAAACGATTAAAAAAAGTTTTGAAAAGTTTTCTCTCCGGGAGAAATAAAATGATGGCCATTAATTCATGGGTTGTACCGAAAATTTTGTATTCTTTTGGAATCATTAAGTGGAACCAAACGGAACTAGACAAGATAGATTTAAAGGTACGTAGTTTTCTCACGCAATATAGGATGCATCATCCAAGATGTTCCTTGATGAGATTATATTTACCAAGGAAGATTGGTGGTAGAGGCATGTTAAACATCAAAAACATGAATAACAAAGAGATAAACCTCCTCCAATCTTACTTTATCTCATCAAGGAATAAATTGGGTTATGAAGACCTCATTGCGTGTGATTTGAAGTACACGCCCTTAAATTTATCAAATCCTGTTTCACCATCGATAATTGGGGTACAAGATCGGGTTGATATATGGAAAGGCAAGTCTCTCCACGGTCGATTCTTCGAAACTTTAAATTCATCACATGTAAGTCTTGAAGATTCGACTGGATGGTTGAGGTTTGGTGAACTATTTAGCGAAACAGAAGGTTTTGTCTGTGCAATACAAGACCAAGTCATCGTAACCAATAATTATAAAAAATATATTATTAAAACACCTGACACTATTGATAAATGTCGTGCATGTGGCCAAACGGGAGAAACACTCAGACATATTTTGTCTGGGTGTTCTCTCCTGTGTGGTTCTGAGTATCTGCACAGACATAACGATGTGGCTAAAATAGTTCATCAAAAACATAAAATATGGTTTACTCGATTTTGAAGTACCTTATTATAGGTACACCCCAATTTCGGTAATGCAAAACAATAATACAAAATTATATTGGGATATACCAATACAGACTGACCGAACGATTAACGCAAATCGTCCGGACATTGTATTGGTTGATCGTAGGAACGGGATAACCTATCTCGTGGATATCACTGTACCGTATGACGAAAATTTGAAAAAAGCCGAGCAAGACAAGATAATTAAATATCTTGATCTTGCTCACGAAATCAAGGATATGTGGCATACACCAACCACACACATAATACCTATAGTGATATCGACGAATGGAGTTATTCCTAAGTCTCTTAAAGACAATCTAGGGAAACTTGGCATCTGTTGTGGTCTCAGATATGCCATCCAAAAGGCAGTTCTGTTGTCCTCATGTAGGATGTTAAGAAGGTTCCTTTCTCTGTAGTTCGAAGATCTCTCATGATTACATTACATCGTGATGTATCATGAGAGATAATACCGATATTTTTATATTTAGTATATAGCATTGTATTTAATTTTAATTTATTTTTATTAATTTTTTTTTACAATGATGTATACTTCATATGATATATTGTGATTTAATGAATAAATGATTTGAAATAATAATAACTTTCTTTATTCATAGATAATAGCATTACAATAATTTTTACAAGTATTTGAATCCACCTAACTGAGCAAAGCCCGTACCAAGGTAGACCTGTAGCAACTATTTTTATTTATTTAAGTATTAGCGAAATAAAGGATCTAAACAAGGATAATAGACAAAATTTAAATAGAAAAAAAGTAAAATGCTTAAGTAAAAAAGCAAAAGCAAAATCTTTGGTCGGATGCCAGAGATCACCCTCAACGATAATCCCGCCAAAGCACAACACCTCATCATCCACTATGTACTACTTAATATACTTTATTATTTCTTTCTGTAACATTGTATATATATATATGTATATTTATCATTCAATCATATAGGGTATTGTTTTATTTGTTGTGCTGTAAGAATTTAAACAAATAAATAAATAAGATACATCAAAAAATAAATCAAAAAATAAATAAAGAAAATAACAAAATAAATAAATTATATTTATGTATGCCCATATTGTGTCATGTATTGATGATTATAGTGTTTATATTTATCTTTGGAATAAAAATCATCTCATTTTCATTTCATTACAAATAAATAAATATATAAAAATATAATAAGATAAATAAATAAAAATAAAAGAATAAAAGATGAATGCAGGTTATAACAAAAAATGCATGCAGGAAATAAAAAATAAAATAATGCAATGCATGAATGCAGGAAGCGGTATCATCCCCAACACACACTCAGTTATCTAAACCTCATACCCTCACAACACACACCCCCTCACACACACACACCTCTCACACACACACCCCGTCTAGCAGTGCCCAGCAACGACGCGAGGAAAGCTCAAGATGAGCTCAAGGAACAGTCTTTGGCGGAGTATAATAGTCATGTCAGGTAGGTATATAGTTTAGTATGGTCTCCGTCTCGTGTCGTCCAATTCTTAGTAACCAGTCATTTAAGAGTTTTTTAGTTAGGGGTGTATACGTCATTTGTTTTTTAGTCAGTACGTTGTCTTGTATTTTATTCAATAATCTAGGTGCCAGAAATGTAAAATGTCTTTGTGCGAATCTTGTCCTCGTCTTTGGCACTTTAAAGTATTGTTTGTTTCTACATCTTGTCGTCAGTAAATGTGTTATTTCCGTCTGTAAGTGTTTGTGTTTGATGTAGTGCAGTATTATTGTTTTCGTATATGTCTGTCTTATGTCCAACACGCCAAATTAAGTGAAAAGGACCTCCGACGAAAACCTAAATGGTTTTTTATTTATAACCCTCAGAATTGACTTCTGTACTTTAACTAAAGGATCCAATGCTGTCACAGTGGCTCCTCCCCAACCTAGAATGCCGTAGGATATTATGCTATGCACTAGAGCAAAATATATTGCTTTAAGTGTCTTGAGGAGTAGCATATTTCTTATCTCCCTGAACACGTGCATGGTTCCTCTAAGTCTATCTGCTGTGGCTGTAATATGGTCTTTCCAGTCGAGTCTTTCACTAATGAGTACGCCTAGATATTTGGAATTCTTAACCTTTTTTATGATTGACAAGAAATTTCGTTCATTTGTTATATGTGTCTCATCAGTAATTAGAAAAGTTTGAAAAATTTTGAAATCAAAAGGCATGAACTCATTCACGAAATTATTTTGTCTTGTTAACAAAGTCATGCCCATCCAACTATCTGTCCTTGTTTACACATTTTTTTGATTTATCGTGATGTTTTTGGATTAGTTACGAATAAAAATATTCGAGAAGTCGAATAACTTGCCTGAATATTAATTATTTTTATTGGCGAAACTGTCAATAGCCGTCATCTCGGGTGATTATTATTCAAAAAACTTGTGCGAAGACAGCGACACCCCACAACATTAATAAAGTTTAAATAAAATCCATCGATGTATGAAATTAAACATTCCCAATATAAGTAGGGATAAGAAATAATTCGGAACAGATAGATAACTACTCAAAATAATTTGATTGAATGCTATATAAACCTTCAAGTAACTCATACAGACAGCTAGCAACAAGGGCCTTTGCCTAGTGTCATCCGAAGGCAAATCTAGTCAAAAATAACTCACTTTGCACTTCAACAGACCTCCTCGACATGAGTCTGTACTGAAAATCATGCTTTTTATTAACATGAAACCAAAACCACTCAATATTGTATGACCAGTGTGACGTTGTCATTCCATAATCCTCAGTAATTCAAAAATGTCTGGACATATTATTCAAGGGAGGCAGCAATCCCACAGCAATGGGTAGACTGATCAAGAAAGAATTAAAATGAGAAAAAAAATATAATGAAAAAAAATAATATTAATATCTCAAGAAATATGCAAGACGCGCGCTGAACAGTTCGTACATACGCGATATTCAAGTAAGCAATGGTCTGTTTATAAGTTTGAGAATCTGCCTTTAGGGAAATCAAGTATAAAATCAAACCCATGTCCATTGGGGAATAACGGATTCACATTCTCGCAATAATCGGAATCTCCATCCAAATTATTATATTAATGCAGCTCATTGGGATTTCGAGAAGGAGCCAATGTACCTTGGTGGCTGGAAACTTTCGCCGTAATTACAAATTTGACCCTCTCGGAGATGATCGCTGAATAGCTTGAGTCCTGTTTTGTTGCATCGTTTATATCCTGTTTCCTGGAATATAGTTTGGAGTACAAACACAATATGCACAACTTTCCAAATATTTACGAATTCTTGTGCCGTTTTCTAGCTCTAGATCATTTCAATAATTTAAGTCTACGATTTTCATTCAAGAGGTAAATTTTTACAAATTTGAGCCACTACGGCTTATGACCGTCTCGAATGGTGGTCAAATTCATCTCAATCCCCGAAATTCCAAACCATGGGAATATTCGACGTGTTTAAGGTCGAAACCACCCCCTCAAATTTTTAACCCTACAATATCATGAAAATAGCTATAAAGTATGGAAACCTTCCCTATTTGACCATTGATCTCTTCTTTGTGTGTCAGGTGGTTCTGGTGGTATTTATATCTTCGTATAATGAAGGTATCTTAGATTTGAAATCCAAGCTTTACCTGCGACAAAAGTTCTTGATTTCTGAACTAGAATATTAAAATAAACTAGTGGTCGGCCAGTGCTCGAAATTCGACCATAACTTATTTAGATTATAAGTTTGAACATTATAAAGATTACTTTGTCAAAGACTGAGCGAGCGCTATTTCACAATTTTCTTTAGAAAATAATAACATGGATACGTCAAATGTGAAATGTTGATATGTTCAAGGTTTTTTATGGCTATTTAATACAAAAAATACTTATCTATTCTCAATTTGACCTAAACAAAATATCTTTGTCAAATTATGTCAAATACATCGAAGTGTGTGTGAGTATGAAATACAAACATTACAGTATTGTGCGTAGTGTTTTTACTATTGATTTAATCTATTTTTATGCATAACTAGCTTTCCCGACAGACGTTGTCCTGTGGACCTAACTAGAGGCGGCCCGTTCATAATATGTGCACTGCGCCCCAAAAACAAAAATTTATAATTAAACTAATAAAATAATAACATTACAATATTTGATGATTAAAATTAAACACAGTTGCACTTTCACAAAATTTTTATGAATCTCGAGCGCTATCTCGAGGATTATCTTGTCATCTGTTAGTTATAGTATCCTCTCCCGCCATCATTGTACCATACTTTTCTTTGAGTTTATAATTTTTATTTTAGTCTCTTGACAATGTCTGCGTGAGTCGGACGAAAGCGCTCGAGATTCATAAAAATTTTGTGAAAGTACAACTGTGTTTAATTTTAATCATCAAAATGAACTTTCACTATGTGAATACACAAACCTTACAAAAAGTATTACAATATTTCTAAAACATCCATATTTCATTCGTATATATTCAAAGCTTCGGCGGGAACAAAATGTAATATATTATCAAAGGAGAGGGAACTACCATCAGGTGCAGTAAACATTAATTTTGTTGTTACATTTTTTCATAGATGGCGCTGGCGTCGCAGGAAATCCGTTCCATACTAACTTTAATATTATATTTTATATTATTTATTATTCATTTTTCAACGTTTTATTAGTTATTCTGTTATCCGGAGCGGATAAGAATACAATAAATCAAACATCGGAAGAATCTGTTCAGCCGATCTCTAGTTATAAGTGTTCGCACTAACCCGACTTTCATTGATATTATAAGATTTAAACTTGATTAAGCTTGCTGGCCTTTCTGTAGTGTTCTTTTAGGAATCCGACTACCAGTTATCCTTCCAGCGCTTAGGTGGTCATACTTGAGGTCTGTTTCCTATGGTATCTTACTTGTACTTGGAAATTTTTGCTGCTTTTGTATCTCTTTTCTTGAGACTGGTCGTTCCGAAGTCTTTTTCTCTGTCTTCCGCACCTTTAAATATCCCTACATCCTAAGTGCTTCGGATCTCCGTGTTTCGAACTCTTTCACAAAGGCTTGGAACATGATGACTTGTTCTACTTTGAAAGTTGATAATTATTATTAGTTTTTATACCATCTAACTTTGTAGATTACTTTTTATTTCTTAAGGAACTAGTGGTAGAAGTTACTATATGAAACTGATCGATATACCGAACAACTAGTTAAGTTATATACCTAGGTATTGATAATAACAACATAGTGCGATGTTGCTTACATGGGATATTAGGGACGCAGTGCACGATGTAGTGTTTCTCCCAAGATGAATCTCCTAACAAAGAGTTTCAGTATGGTGGTAATACTGATGATGGTAATAATAAGTAATTAAGGGTATCAACCCCGCAAGGCGAGCAAGCTGGTTCGGCTTGAATCTGTAACATACGGAAACGTACCTTGTATGGAAATATGTAGTTGTGCCGACAAAGTTTGATAATTAGGCAACTTTTAGAAGCTGCTACAAACTGTTGTCATAGCCGTTGAAATGCTTAGTAAGTTGGAAGGACACGGGCGTAACGGAAAACTGATCAAACTTTTATCCAATTCGCGCTTATTTAAGAATGTTTGTATTTACTAATAAATCAGTCCATTTAATAACAAATACAATTTCGTCACACAAAAGGGTAAATATCTCATTTTGGTAACTATTTTAATGTGATATCTGGGTCACATATTTTGTAGGGGAAAATACGACCTCCTGAAATTATTAATAATGATGGGCTGTCAAGAAGGATGTAGGGTGGTAAAGAGGACATCGTGGTTGAGGAACATTCGAGACTTGACTTGAATCGGAGAAGTGGAGAAACTGTTTCGGACGGCACAGGTCTGGAAACAACTTCGAAGGGATCCGAAACTATATACCACAAGAAGAAGGCATGTTTGTAGTTGTGTTTGATAAAAAAAAGAGTAAGAAATACGAGGTTAAGAGAAATATACGAGATCGAGAGACATAGTGAGATGGGAAGGAAACAAAGAAGATTCTAATATGCACATTTGAGGAGAATGGTCTTATCTAGACTCCCTCATTAGGCATTGCACGGCCAGCCCCATGTAAGACAGCTCCCAGGCAGACCACCAAAGAGATGAAGGAACATCTCGAAATAGACCTCGCAGGAGGCTAACCCCACCTCTTGAAGCACATGCCTAAATAAATAATATCAATACATTAATTTAAATTGCAAAAATATATTCATAATTTATTTGATATTTTTAAATATTTTCTGTTTCAATATTTCACCAGAAAAAATATATGAGAAGGTGAGATGTAGAGGTTTTTCATAACCGGCCTTCAGAAGTATGACGTATTTCCAAAGTGACATGCAAGAACATTTGGGTTGGCCTTGCCTAATTTATTTTATAAGCTATATACGGTGAATTCAGACATATGAATTCAAATAATATATCTGTAGAAATAGGAGAGTAAATTGTATTCGGCTTTATTTAATACCGATGGGTGTGACGCCAGTGGAATTTAATATGTGTATAGCGAATGACATAGTGACAAAGTTAGCCGGATCTGGGCGTTATTATTACCAACACATAGAACGGATTTTTTTAACCATCGCTAACGAAAGCAGCCATTTGCAGTTTACGAGATGAGGATCAAAAACACGAAATACCCGCAGGAATAAGGCGGGATAAAATGGACGCTAACCAAATATGAAGTTTATACGAGTATTCATTAAAAAAATCAAGTAATCCAGCTATGATAAACGAAATTATATAAAAAAAAATCTAGATAGAAGTAATTTTTAACAATATTTTTTTATTTTGGTACACACCAGCTGTGTACCAATCAAGCCAATCTATAATAATAAAGGAAAGTGCCTGACTGACTGATATACTCACTCATCAACGCACAGCCCAAACGGCTAATCGTAGAGAAGTGAAATTTGGAAATCAAGTAGGTTTTAATACGAAACCTCCACTAAGAAAGGATTTTTGGAAATTCCATCCCTAAGGGGGTAAAAATAGGGTTGAAAGTTTTTTCAATATGTACGAATATATTGGAAACTAGACATGGTACGAATTTGAGATTTGGCATATGAATTCTTCTATAGAAATGAGTAGGTTTCTTAGACATTTTTCCCAAATTTTCACTAAAAGGGATGAAAAAGGGCACGTAAAAAAGGTTTTATCAAAATAGGCAATAAAGATGAGACATATACAAAAATGTATAATATTATATAATTTCATCAGAAGTAGCTATCTATAAAAAGTTGGTTGCTCTAGTCGGTCTCAAAAATTCCCAACAGATGCCTCTATATCTCATTAACATCAGCTACTTGTTATGTATGCTAATAATGAAGGAATTAACGTCGGGGCAGTTGTTCCAGTGGTTACCGTCTCTGCATAAGACGACGAGAGACGCAGGTTCGAACCCTGCCCGGGTTGTTCCACATGTTGAAAATTCTCATATTATTTCGGGGATTTGGATATTACCAAATAATGACGAACGTTGTTAACTTAAAATGATCACATTAAGCCAGCCTTCGAAATAACAGTAGAAGACGGTTGGTAAGCCCGTAGTGGTTTGTTCAAACCATTTAAAAAATCGAACAGTGTTAGTCAGTCATCAGTTGTTGATTATATTCGTTTATATTTATTTTGGTGTCTTTGAAGATATTAATGTTTACCTCAGGAAAGTTGCAATTAGGTAACATTTCGATTAGAAGAAAATTGTTTACTCTTGAAAATCAGTTGATGTTTATTAAAAATTTGAAGGAAAAACTTAATATTAGCTAAATTTAAATAATTTTACAATTTTCTTTACAAAGGTAGGTATGCATATACTGTAAAGCCGCCGGAAAAAATCTGTCTAAGGCAACATCTATCAGTCAACCGACCCCGCCCAATCTGAGTCAGAATGCCAGCATCGGGCCAAATTGCAAGGCAAAAAATTCTGACCCGATCGGGTGTTAAACCAACAGGTCTTATTGATCAGAAATTGGCGTATATGTCACTAGGTTTCCAAATTTGGACAAAAATATTTACATACCTATGAACACAGAGAAAACTGTCGAAAATACAATTAAAAGAGTCGAAAGAAAGGAATGCGAAATGAAAAAATCGGCCCATTTTTATCCGATGAAATAATAGACATATTATATTGTGACATAAAGTCATTAAATGTTAGATAATAAACCTCTCTTCGTAGGTCTTGAAAAACTGCTCCAAAAAGACCAGTTAAAAATATCGGTGGCACAATCTGTAACTTAGGGTCTTCCTAGTTGGCCAGCTGCTGTCTTCAATGTAATCCATGGTCTAATTTTCTCAAAATTTAGATCTCTTCTGATGTCCAACATTGGAGAACACGCTGTTGAACTAACAGTTGAAGGTTTTTCCCAGATCCATAATTAACAACAGGATTCACGCAAGATTTAAAATAAATCATTTTGACTTCATATTATAACCACTTGATTTTCAAACACAGGAAACTTAACAACACAATAAACATTTAATGAGACAAAATCCATAAATAAGCCAATATAATTTCATTGAAGTATGTTTCGTAATGTTTCGTAAAAACGAATGTTTGATGATTTTAATTAAAAGAATTTGCCGATTAGAAAGCAACTTTAAGAAGTTTTAAATCGTTGTTTGTTACAGGCGTATAAAAGTTATCTGTGACAACGATTGGTTGTTAAAGAAAGCAGTTTGTTTGTTTTTGTTTTTAAATTAGGGCGTTTGTCAAGTAGGCTTTGTTCAAAATTTTAATTTCAAGCGAAGAAAGCAAAAAATATTTCACTGAGAAGGATTTTTTTTTCAATAAAAATACTTTTAGACATGTCTCATAAACTTTATTCTGTCGCGTCCCGTCGTTTCTTTGTTTGTCCAATTTCAGAATTAAGGAAGGAATAATCTATATTGGAATGGCGCCTTTTTTTCAAACAAAGATAAATATAGTCATCTAAGGATATGCATCTAGTTTGAAATGAAAAAAGAAGGAAATTTAAAAAGTAAAAAGCACGATAATCAGAGTTTAACAAAGTAAGAAATAACACGCAAACTTTGTGAGATAGGTAATTAGGTACTTATTAGTTTGAAAGCTTTATAATTATTAATCGAAGGATCACTAATTAAAATTTTAATGATGGTAATTCATTGTATTCATAATCGAGAGTGCTACGAGAATACTTATTTTAATAGAGACTTCCTCTGCACATTTCATAAATAAATCACAAACTCTCTCTCCAGCGCTTACGTGCTCTTCCATGAGATCTCTGTCCTAATGGTGTGTTGTGATACATTTTAGTGCTCCGCTCAGAGACATCTTCCACCGTGCATATTTCTCAATTTCTAATATGATCCCTTATGCCAAACTGTAAAACGTTTCTAAAACATTCATTTCAAATATTCAAAGTTAATTAGGCTAAAAAAATAAATAAACCTTTCCATAAACTCCACCATTCCTTCTTGGCATCTACAAATAATACAAAAATATGGTTTAATTTTACTTTGGTAGTTTTCAAATCAAATGATAAAATTATTTTATTTATCTTATGGCACTAGTCCTTGAATGATGCGATGTGCGCCAAGATCGGTGGTAGATATTTAATGGCGCATGTGTGCTAGCTCATATAGCGCTATCCACCAGGTGAAATAGCTTTACACCCCAATAATATATTAAATTAATCCTTAGTCCCCATATACATATGCGGATGCTACATAATTAATTTTCAAAGCAAACTAACTAATCTAACATAAAAATCAATTACAAATGTTGTGTTTTATTTAAATAACAAAACCAAACGAAGTGCTCTAACACATCAATTTTGTTTCAAACAATTCAAATATTCTTTCAATTGTGCGTAAATAAAATAAAAGCTGCATCATCAAATGCAATAAAATAATATTTACTTACTTTGAAATAATATCTCACGTATAAATCGAATTGATTAAAATCTGTGATCGAATCGACGAGAATGCTGGTCCCCTATTCTGTAGCAGGTGTAGGGTAGTCACTTGAAAAAAGTGACTGTTAGGCGATACATTTTGTATGAAAAACGTTTATATGCGATTCTCGCATTCGATACGTATAGACGTTTTTCATACAAAATGTATCGCCTAATAGTCACTTTTTTCAAGTGACTACCCTACACTTGCTACAGAATAGGGGTACTGAATGACACATGAATGACAGATAGCAGATAGCGACCAACGAGCATAGATCAACGACAAAAAATGATATGGGTGCCAACCATAGACTTTTATATTATATACCTAGACAGTGTACCTTTATATCTTTTCATAGCGGCGAAGTGAGGCAATCTTGAATTATTGTCTCTTTCGCACAGTTGGTAGGCAAGAACATTGCGATTTGCATGGGAAATGCGGAGTATGCTGTGTATTTTTCGCATTTATTCAAAGAAAAAAGACATAAAAATTGAAAACATTAATATAAATCGATTAAGAAAGTAACTGAAATGTCTAATAATATAAAATACTAGCATAATTTTTATTTTTCCTATATTTATGAGCCTATTATGAAGTGGTTCCGACAATTATTGATAGCAAGGGCGGATCCAGCATTGGCGCCAGGTCACAACATAGTAAAAAAAGGTCATTTCCAAAATTTGGTATCTAGAAACTAAATTTTTCCTTTGAAAAAATCATTTCCATGATCCAGGGGGGTCATCATCCACAATAATAATCTATAATTATAATAGAAAACTAGGTATTTTATTAAAAAATGTTAGTACTGTACTTCAAATTGAAGGCCTGGACCCAGCTCAGCCCCCCCCCTTGGCCCCGCCCTGGGATCCAGCTTTGTCGCCAGGGGGGGTCACATAGTAAAAAAGGTCATTTTCGCAATTTGGTATCTGGAAACTACGCTTTTCCTAAAAGAAGTGTCATTTCCTAAATTTGATATGTGGAATCTAAACTTTTACCCACAATAAATTATAATAGAAAAGTAGGTATTTTATTAATAATTAATGTAAGTACTGTACTTAAATATATAAGCCTGGACCCAGTCCAGGGGGGGTCATGACCGCTCTGACCCCCCCCTTTAATCCGCCCTGGAATCCAGCATTGACGCCAGGGGGGGGGTCACATAGTAAAAAAAAAGGTCATTTCCAAAATTTGGTATCTGGAAACTATACTTTACCTAAAAAGGAGGTCATTTCCTAAATTTTTTATCTTGAAATAACATTTTTTCTCCTACGAAAATATAATTTTAATAGAAAAGTAGGTATTTTATTTATAAATGTAAGTGCTGTACTTAAAGATATAAGACCTAGACAAGGGGGGTCATGACCTCCCTGACCCCCTGGATCCGCCCTTGATCATGATCAAGAAGTACTTAAAACTATCAGTAGTTATCGATCACTTACACTATATTCTTTATTCTTTCTTTTCATCCTTATGCCTAGGTATTTGAGGTAGGTGCATATACCTCTAGAAAGTCTTTTAACTATAATGTAAATAATAGTTAAACCACTATAATGTTAACAATAAAAAATATTACCAAAATAACTATGACTAACTTAAAAATAGCTTTAAATATTTATACTAGAAAGTATATAGACAATGTTTTACAACCAGACAAAACTTAAAATAAAAAGTAAAACCGGATTATAATTGACACAAAACGCTAGACAAACCCTTAATATTATAAATACATTCATTAAACAGTATAAAATGTGGTATAAATGCAGATTTTATAACGAAACACGAGGAACCGCCTAGAAAACGTATAGCAGAAACCAATGTCTTGCCAACCGGCTATCAAAAAAGTGCCGCGGAAATCGACACACTTTCGTTGGCAAGTACGCTGTCTAGGTATATAATATAAAAGTCTATGGTGCCAACTTAACAAAACAAAATCATAGACATACGACGTCCTCTGACGTAATTGGCAAACGACGCTAACCGTGTAATCGCCAAAGAGTCGACGCAAAACGCTTTCTCGAAACGTGTTTATCTACCAAAATAAAGTTTGCATTTGGCGTTTTCTCATTGGCGATAATTATTGCCAACATTGCGTTTCTCGAAACGTGTTTATCTACCAAAATAAAGTTTGCGTTTGGCGTTTTCTCATTGGCGATAATTATTGCCAACGTTGCGTTTTCGAATGTGATTTATCTAGGGCTGCAGCTATTTCTCGGAAGGGCACGTTTTGAAAGGTTCTTGGACCTGCCGATTGGCACTATTTAACGCACTCGCTGTATGTTCTCTGGCTCATTCTTTACACAGCCGCGACGTACGACGTGTTTCTTTGCTTTTCGACCGATTTTGACTTGCATATTTTGTAGCAGAGTTAAACGTTTACGTAGCAGAATTAAACGTTGCTTTTTGCGAGGTACCTTATTTATTTATTTTATATTTTAGTTTGTGTTTACTTAAAATTTAGTTCGTAAAGTAGTAGAGGTCCAAATGTAAGATATATAAAACATCTTAATACACTTTCTGCAAACACAGTACTTATGTGACGCTTGACGACATCTTTATGGACAAAGTGACTTTAAAGTGGTTGGTGACCCAGCGGTTACAACACCGGCTTTCGTACTGCGGACGTCGTGGTTCGATCCCAGGTGCCGACCATCTTCCTCTTTCACGACACAAGCTTTCAGTAGCTTACTGTGAAAGAGTCAAGGAGTGTATTTGTGTTCACTTTGAGTGAGCACAGATTCATTTTGTAAAAAAAAAAAAAAGTGTAAGATTCTTACTCTTATTTAAGTAATTTTATTATAAAAACCTTGGAAAAAATTGAATTAGTTTACATAAGCCTGTTATGGTTAATTTAATTATGTCACTTCGGGTTCCCTTTACTTTGGTGATCGCTCTTCCAAAATCTCTATCCTTCCGACAGTTTTTTCACTCTGATGTCTGCTTTCTGCCAGCCTTTTGATTTCCTTATATTTTGCCCATACTCATCAATTTTATTAGAATGAATTGTCATTGTGACTTAGACCTTATGATCCTACGTTGGACAGAGCTCTCTATCCGATTCAGTTCTTCTCAAGACTTCTTCCAGGGTATGCGAACTATGCCAAGGTAAAGCCTTCTATACGATTCATGTTGTTCACATTAAGGACCAAAGTTTCGGAGCTATTAACAATGCCTGTAGATGAGTTGTTAATTTTAAAAATAAATGTTGTATTAGTTGCATAAATGTACCTCCCTACGCCCAAGTTCACGCACGGGGTCATAAAAAGTGTATTGATTAATCGAATTTTGATATTTTAAACAGATAGTTATTTTAATTAAAAATATTTTTCAACTTTCAGAATAAGCATGGAAAACAAAAGAGCGTTTCTTGTAATTGTTGTCATTTTTATTAGTCTAAATCCATTTATAGAGGCAAATACTATTTTTCGGCCTCAGCAAAATGACAATAAAACAGAAGACAACGAGGCGTATGATTTCGGAGATAAAATGGTTAGAAAATTTTATAAGTATTTTTAGTGTTATCATAAACATAATTGTAGTTGACCTTCTACCACACCATGCCCAAATACTCAGCTCTAGTATGAAGGAACGGAACGTAATTACAGGGAAATAATATGAAGACCACCATTTCACAGAATCAGTCTCGCTGTAAATTTATAAACTATTTTAATTTCAGATCGACTGTCTAAACAACATTGTTTTAGAAAAACTTAGATCAGACTTCATGGGAGAGCATAAGAAAATTAAGGCTACAACTGTTTCTGTGTTGAATGAGAGCTACTGGATTAAATCTGCGTCGTTTCCTGATCAAGTAATCTCAGCGGAAACCCTTTATTCTCGCAACGGCAAATTTTGTGTCAGAAAATTGAACACAAACTACTATGGAGTGAAAGAAAATATATGTATGGAAGGTCCATCAAATTCAAACATAGAAAATCCCAAATACAATGAAAATTCATTTTTCAACACGGTCGACATTTATCCCAGAGACAGTACCTTCTTGGACATCGGAGTTCATCACATCAGGACACTTAAAAAGTGCTTCAAATACCGCGTCACAAATCATTTGGGGAATAAAATCTTTTTTATCGGCTTCGAAAGTGATGCATCTGTGTCAGGGGATTTGTATGCGGCAGATTTGAAAACTGCTCAAGATGGAATCACCACAGCCGATGATGTCGATATCAATTCTAACAACATTGTAGATCTTACTATCGATCAATACACTGGAAACATTATGGTCTTAACAGAATCCAATGAGTTCTTCATCTTGGAAAAACTGCCTTATTTGAAATCGTTGGATGTTCTCTATGACAAATTATATTCTAAACTTTGATATAGTCGATATGTAGGCGGCAAAACTCCAAAGTGCTTATTGTTCGATTTTTTTTTGTTAAGTTAAGAGTATTTGGATGCTTTGACTTATAGTGGGCCTTGAAAAATTATGTTTTACGAATAATGGCAAGGGACGACTCTTTGTTTTCTGTAAAGAAATAAATAAATAAATGAAAAGAATATTGTTTTGAATAGAGTCCTTTCTTCAAAAGGTCCAGGGTTATAAAAAAATAAAATAACGGGAAGGAATCTTGGCGCAGATATTTGACACGTGCGTCCAAATATCAACATGTGTAAATTTGGCTGTGTAGCGTATCCTCGTAAAAAAAAAATATTGTACCTATTGTTAACTAAAGAAGTCAAATAAAAATATAGATGTTTAGAAAGCGGCTCTCACTTTGAGACGTCGAACATGATTTTTTTTTTCAAGCAGTAAAGATAGGTAGGTATATATTCTTTGACAAATGTATGTACCTAATTGCAAAAGAAAAATAATCGTGGTTCTTGCTGTTCAATTTAAAATGTAGGTATGTAATAATTATTATTATCGTATGGCATCGAAAATCAGCTACCAATCAGCAGCGTCATCAAAGGATAAAAATGTTAAAAACAATAAATTAAAGTCAAGATATAAAAAGGATAAAAAAGTTAAAAAAAAGGTTCACATTACTGCTCCAGGAGGTCACAAAACAATATCCAAATCGTTGAGCCATTGCAGAGCCTGTGGGGTAGCATTGTGAATGTCCATAAATGAGCCATTAAAAGTAATGTAATAATGTAGAGACTTTCAGAATTATGATTTAAATAAATATTGGACAATCGAATTAAAATGACATTTGCAAATTATGATAACAGGTACCTATGTAACATTGATGTAATTCATTATTATTTTCAAACTATAAATTTCTGTAATCCTCAAAAAAAAGATTTTTGTAAAGGCATGTACCTACCAGCGTGTACGGATTGATTTAAGGTGAACCATACCATATTGTCTATAAAAATATTGACAAATTAATTGTTAGTAAATTATGTAAAAGGCAACGTGTACGGATTAAACAATGGTGGATTCATTAAGGATGATTGTTTAGTTTAGTAGGTACAGAATTTAAACAATAATTATTGTATTATCATTCCTCGGGGATGGTGGGATGGTAGGAACATAAGTCCAAGGAAGGAGGCGTGGCCTAACGAAGGGATGCGAACCAGTAAGAGATGTGAACGGTCCGCCCTAGCAGGACGGAGAAGTGGTCAAGAGACACTGCTATAAAAGCAGGTACTCGACAGCCAGGAGAGAGGAGAAAAAAACAAAGAGAGAGGTGTCACGAGAGAAAAAAAGAGAAGATTGTCAGAATCTAAGTGTTTCGGAAACATCGTACATATGTAACGGTCAAGTGACGCGTTCGTCTAGAGGGCAGCGTCTCGGCGTGCTGCCCACACATCTGACAGTGCCGGAAGGCCAGACGATGGATGTGAGGTTGGAGTCTGCCTGGGGATCAATGAGAGGGCGTCTCGCCAGAGGTCTGGAGGGCGCCGACAAAGCGAATGCAGAGATGGGACCGCACATAACCGGACAGAGGGTCTCCGGGAAGAATGGACGAGAGGACTCCTTGCCTGCGCGGCCGCGGCAAGTGGAGATACTCAGGAAGTGGATGCGGATGATAGGACTTCGAACGAGAACAAAGTGAGGACAAAGTGAACAGACAATGACAATATAATTAGTGTATGAACTTTATGGACTGTGAGTGCATAATAAAAGATACAGTGTTCAGTGCCACCCGCCAGCCCAAAGCAATAGGTATTTTTATTTTTATCTTAACATTTAAGCCTTTTGATGTGTTGTTTTGTAATGTAGAATAATTAAATTTCACCATATCCGTACACGACATGCCAATTAATTAATTTCATTTTTTTTGTATGATTTTTACTGATTTTAACGTCGTCCTTGCCATTATTTGAATTTGCCCTAAATTATGTTTCTTTATATAAATGAATAAATTTTATTATTTTATTAATTTGCGTTTTTAAAATCATGCATGTTCCTTCCTATACAAGTCACAAAGCCGAGGAGCCATCGAAAGAGAGAGGGATTATATTGTTTGTTGATGCAGCGAGCGGACTATACCAACATCGGTGAGCTAGCCGGATGATGAAAAGTCCCTCGCGCCCTCTCGATTTTCTGCAGCAAAGGGGCTGCGAAAACGAAGGTGTATCAACTTCTTAAAGACGGATCGCCTTAGAAAAAAAGACTATTTTGTACCTAAACTTGTTCGGTAATAAATTTGATTGATAATTTTCGAGATGTTTCTATTTATTAATGTTTTCTTTTTATGACAGATGAACCTCATACAAATTTTGAAAAAAAAAAAAAAACAAAATTATGAGATGAATTTTTTGGTTTGAAACAAGAGTATTTCACCCAGAAATTGCCTTTTTTCGTCCTAAATTAACATTCTATAATTTCTGCTCACCTAAAAGCACCCTTGGACTTACTGGCCTCCATCAACCTTGTGACCAGGGTTGCCAGGTTTTTTTCAAAAATATACCGAACCAAAACAAAAATAGGTCATTTTTAAAATTTGGTATACGGAAAGTAGAAATTTCCCCTAAAAAAGGTCATTCTCGAAATTTGCTGTCCAGGAAGTTGCAAATTCACTAGGAAAAATGAAAATTATTCCCCAAAGTAAAAATACCGAACACTCCATAGTTCCGTATTTTTTTCATACCGAACACCGAACATGGGGCAAAAATACCGAACACCTGGCAACCCTGCTTGTGACATAGAGAGTGGAGGCGTTTTATACGGTTGAATATGTATTTAGTGACCAGCCCATCTTAGGTGATCATCTTAATAGAGATGATAATATCGAATTTCTATATAGATGTCAGATGTCAATAGCTCCTTGTTGGATCGAAGACGTCACATATTTTCATCACTTATTGGCTCATAGATTAGGAGGATCCTACATTCAAAGTTTACTCCAGTATGTTTGACCAATACCCAGTTTTCGGGGGCTTCGAGAACTTTGTTTTATCAATATCTGGCTCCTTACCAGTTCCCACTGCAACCTTTCAGAAATATTGAACTATGAAAATGGAATCATTCGTATTACTGCCAATCCCTTGGATCCTAAACATATATGAACGCCAATACAACATTTTAAAGACATAACATTTTTAGCATGAGATGATTTTAAAGATGATTTAGAAGATCTAGTTATACATATTACATAAATTCTATAAAAAAATCCAATATTCGACATAGTTGTTTTATTTCTGAACTACTTTATAGATTAACTAACAGAATGATAAAAGCTTTTCTAACAAAATTATAATAGAAGAACCCACTCGTATTTATACCAACAATAATTTGATGAAAATCATTAGGAAGTTTATCCGATTTTTTTTAGTTTTATATTCTACATCGAACTAATGAAACTAAAGTTGATGAAACAAAGTGAACACAGAGTTTTAAGGTATAGAATAGCGGAGGAGGATCTGTTGAAAAATTTCAAAGTGTTTAAGCAACTTTTTAATAGACGATAAACGATGAAAGAGTTTGTTTAGCTCATTATTTATATTAACGTTACTAGAAAGAATCACCTATTACCATGACTCTGTTGCTTAGGTATTTTAAGAATCACAATGGAAAGCCTATGTTTTTTTTTGGAAGTATAAAGTGGAAAGTGAAATTAGTTTGGAAATTGACCAAACGAGTCAATTTAAAAAAAGAGCTATTCACATTATTAGAATTATGAATTATATTCAAAATATGCTTACATACCTACGATACTATAATATGAATTCTTATTATAATTATTTAACTAGAGTCGGAGGTCTCGAATATGCAATGATATTTTAAATCAGTTCTCGTAAACCTTCTCTCACCTAAAACAAACCAAAGCTTTCAAATTATGATTCAATGGATTTACATGGACATTGTTTGAAATTATGCATTTAATAGCGTATTCACTCGACAACGAGTGCAAAGGTTTAAATACAAAAAAATACTTTAATAATAGCCTATCTGTATAAAGCGGCAGACTTTTTAGCCACCTGGCTCAGATTCGACCGCACTTGTTTTTCACGTGAAATTTATAACAGGATCAGAATCAAGTCACGTACGTACTGTACATATAAGGCAAAATACACATTAGAAAAAATGGTTGGAAGGAGATTAATCGGCAGCAAACTAAATAAAATATATGAAACCAACTTTTTAGTTTGATAGAAGACAGGCTTAAGGCCCCATGTAACGCTCGCAGAATTTCATATTTAGGTATTTGAGCAAAATTCCAATAACGCCTAATTTTTGTAGGTCCACCCATGTCATAAATAATATTAAGATTTACAAAAGAACCTGATAGATAACAAACTTGACGAATATTAGCAAAACAATGAGGAAAGGCCTGTATACCTGTCTCCTTCGAACTTAACTACAGAGGTGTAATTTCATGGGTACCTACGTCCTTTGTTAGCATGGGCAGAAAACGGTTTCTTTAAATTTTTGGCAGAAATCATATTTGAGAGCAAGTTTAGTCGTCTGTTCTCTAAAAAATCAAATATAATAATTGGTTAGGTTCGTTCTAAACCCGGTATTTTCGTTGAATCACTTTCACGCAAAATTTTTTTCATAGATAATATGACAAAAACAATCTAATATGTATGTAGATACTTTAAATCATTTATTTAAAACGTAAAAAAAATATTTATATCGTTCGTCTGAAAGAAGTTTAGATATAACTATAACAGATGTCCGCGGAAGGATAATATGTAGAAACATAGGAACTCACATCACCACAGTGTTGTTCCTACGTAGGTACAACTCTTCCGCCCCGATCGATCTAACGCGACTTCAATGACTTCCCACACCTTTTCGAAATCGCGAACCCGGGACCTCTTGATCGGGAGAAGATAGCACTTACAGCACTAGGTATGCTACCGATAGTGAACAATAAAATCGTGGGGATGTTTGCCGATGTTGTAATCAATTGTAATCGCTTACATTCGACCATAAAAATTCAAACACAAAAATATTGAAAAATATTAATTCGTAGAAAGGATTACATGTATAAAACGAAGGCAAAATTATAGACTTGAAACCTGCAACATAAACAAACGACATACCTAATTACTATGAAAGCGCACTGAGCAGTCTTTTATATTTTGTATGCGACATACCTATTATTTGGTTATAATACTTACACGAAAACTCTAAACATGTTTGTATGAAATCTGTAGGCAATACTAATATTTTCAAAGATCGTAAATTAGTTCAAGCCATAAATCAAAGTAAATACAATAGCATTATTTTTGTGGGTTGGTCCAGTAAGAGTCCATTAAATGGTTCCGCCTATATTAAAATCTTACTAGAACATAGCTTAGCAAGATTTTGGTTAGATTTGAATTTGAATTTAAGTTTTTTTGATTTTCTAGGAAAACAAAGACGAAATTTAAAAAAGTTACACGCTAATTTATTGAGTTGGCTTAATCGTAAAAATATCCAGTAACTTGCGTATCTATAAGTATTGTATTTTTTGTGTTATCGATCGAGAAAAATTTGCGAGATGTTCCAGAAGAATGAAAATTACTTAAAAAGCATGCTTTTATTAAAAAATCTGCCAGCCTAACTTTTTAAATTAAAGTTAATTTTACAATAAATCGTAACTTTCAGCTTTGTATATTACGGAATTTCAGAGTAATCGATTAAGTAAAACTGCCGAAAACGGGTGTTTTGGGTCAAAGGCGCAAAGATATCTTCAAATAAATCATATCTTAGGAGATAAGCTATAAATACATACATACATCATTCTCCCTTGGGGCCCCCCGCACACCGCAAGCTAGCCCGGAGGAGACCAATCCGCAGGAAACCCGACCCGCACGAAACCAACCCCCTAGTCTAGTCGAAGCAACCAAATTTAATTGGTCCACTTATTGTTATCATACTTGTTTTAATTTTCATGTATTGTTAATGACTGTCTGTTTACCTAAATAAATAAAAAAAACCAAAAAGTCGGCCCCACACAAATCGAGTCCAACGCGGACCTCCCCCCCCCCAAACCAACACGCAATACAGGGGGCCTAAGCCCCACTAAGGAGCATAGGGAGGCACAAGAGCTCTCCATTGCGCTGGATCATGCACCTTTACAAGGGGGGGGGGGGGGGACCATCTGCCTAAACTCCCCCAGATGCCACCCAGGCGACCGAGGTTTTATTTCTTGTGCCTTTGCTGACCTCTTGGGGTTTAAGGACGTGAAATGGTCAATCTGACGGTCCCGATTTGATTTTTCGATTTCCTGGCTCTTACAGGATGCTCGAAAAACCAGCAAAAGGAGATAAGCTATACAATAGTAAAACAATATAATATGTTCGCGTATTCTTTTTAACAGCTATGAAATTTGATTTCAATATTTTTATTTGTTTTATCACAAAACCAATGTTATCTCAGTACATTCATGAGAAAGAAAAACAAATAATTGTGCACTGGAATGTCAATAATCGTTGCCAATCTTGTAGTCAATCAAATAATTAATTGGTTTCGTTATTTTGATATTTTACGCTTTATTTTTAGAAACTTTCTGATTTCACGCAAATAAAATATTGAATTATATTTTGAAAGTAAAAAATATAACGAGGTAGAATGATAATAATTACTTACATCATTACGTATATTTTTTTTTCAAAGTTTCAAACAAACATCAAAGAGATTCAATTTTCGATGTCACTTCTTGTGTACGAAATAACGATTCCCCACTTTTCTTCTTTATTATATTCACAATAAAAAAAATCACAAAACAACATAATCAAAAAAATTAATAGAAAAATAATTTTTTGGTTTGGATTTTTCAATCATACATATTTTAGGAACAGGATGATGAATGATAGACAAAATTTTTAATAGAAATGTTGGTCCAATCAATGTTGAGTTGGGCTCTTTTCAAACCTTCTTTTTATGTTTTCCAGTTTTTTATCTGCTGTAACGATATCATTACAGATTAAAAGTTCCTGTATGCCATATGTATGAATATGAATTATCATAATCGCCTTATCATTTACCAAAATCGGGTCCCTACGAGTCCTACGTACTTCTATTACTGAGGATCTTAGTAGATGGTTGTTTTTTTTGGGTTGTTCCGCAGTTGCACAAGATTTTATCATCGATCATGTATCCCCAAGAGTTTCTTTTTGAGTTAAGTAACCAACCAAACCAAACCAAAACTCCCTTTGAACTCCACTCTGGAGCATAGGGAGGCAACAAGAGCTCTCCACTGCGCTCGATCTTGAGTAATGCTTATGACCTCCTCCCACACCAAGTCCATTTCCCTCAGCTCTGCCTCGAAGGAACGGAACACGGTATGAGAGGGTCCTCGAGACCCTGATGAGAGGAAAAACAGCGCTCTCCTCGGTCAATTGTCATTCGGCATCCACAACAAATGTCCCAGCCATGCCCATCTCCTCTCCGTAATGGTGGAAGTGATGGGCCTGTGCAGGGTGCGCCGACGTATTGCGTCGTTCGTGATGCGGTGGTACCATCTTATACCCAAAATTCTCCTGAGGCACTTCGTTTCGAATGCAGATATTTTTTGTGCCTGGGCTTTCGTCAGGTGCCAGGACTCACAGCCATACAGGAGAATGGGCAACACATACGCATCAAACAGTAGTTTACATTTCCCCTCGACACTAAACGCCAACGCCGTTCATATCTAGGTCATGTTGTTGAAGGCATCACTTGCCATACTGATACGTATCGGGAGCTCGGCCCCGAGGTCACCAGTGGTGGTAATGTTTGCTCCCAGGTACTTAAATTTATCCACCCGGGAGACCTGGTGACCGTCGATGGTCATCGGTAGCTGTTTATCGGGGCAGACATTATTCGCCATGAGCTCCGTCTTACTGGCATTGAATCGAAGGCTAATGCGTGCTGTTTCGTCGCAGTCTTGAAACACTGCGCTGTAATTCCTCCACTGTCGTACTGAACAACGCTAGGTCATCCGCGTACTCCAGATCGCACAGTTCGCCCATTAGACCATCTCTCTGTGTTATCGGTATACCTCTTGCTCCTTGCATGGACTTTCTCAACAGGAAGTCTATGACAATAATAAGTCTATGAAACACAGTTCAGTAACATCTATTCTAATTATTTTAAAGCACAAACGTAGTAATTCGGGTAGTTTTTTCCTTTTTGAATATTCTTTTGTGGGTTTATCCACGATATGGCAGGGATATCGTATGATATATTCTGGCACAGATTTTCCAGCAACAAGCTCTTTTACGGAATAAACACGGCTAGTCCTCTTAACAATTCTAACACATCAACTGAAGGAAGCCATATTCTTCAGTGCAGAAGATGTGACCGTAGTATGTATGTGGATTTTCCTCTTTTGAGAGTGGTCAGTACCTCTCTTCCTTAATGGGCATGTGATCTCTCCACGATATGAGATTCATCTTATGATACTTACAGTACAAACGCCTCAATTATTTTGTTCATAGTTGAGAGTTCACCGTTCTTCCTTATTCAGCAGTACCTACTGGGAGAACTTAGTCTTTAACTGCAGTCATAATCCTATTGTATTGTATAATTGGCTTGTTCGTTCGTAACTCGATATTTTTGATGAAACACCCTAGCCCCGAGCAAAATTTTTCTTACAATTTAATCAAAATTATGTAAAAAAAATATTCTATTCAGGGAAACATTTTTAATACTCTGAGTATTCGTCGGTGAGTCCATGGCTTCTATGAAAATATATGACGGATTATTGTTCCTACAGAATGCGCCATTCTGTTCGGCGCACGGGAATTGCGCGCCGATCTATGTAGGAAATGTTATGATGCCTAGCGAGCCAAAAAGGACGACGCCGACCGTTTTTTTTTTGAGAAGAAATGTCAAAAGGCCCGCAGTTCTCAATGTGGCAATGTGAAATTTGGCCCCTTTCAGGGATAGTCCCTATAACCGATATAATAAATTTAAATGACAGTAAAAAAAATGCACGACCCTTTTCTATGCCTGTCATGCTACAGGTTTTGCTGCTAGTATGGGTTCAAAGTTCATTGATATCAATAAAAGGATTCAGTAGTTAGGTGTATAAAATTTTCATTCTCGTACCGATGAAGGAAATTTTATTTTCGTTTTGGGACTATAGGTACATATCTCTGCGTACGTATGTGTGTTAGTGCGCCCATCTAATTTATACAGAATACTTTCATTATATAAATTGAGCATTTACATCCTCAGTTTATGTGGAGAAATAATGTAATTGAAAGACTTTTGGAACTCGGCCAAGACACATCTTTTATGTACAGAATGATTCGATCCATCGCGCCCTGTTATGTTAATATTATTTCACGATTAATCAAATGCTTTAGTATAACGTGAAGCCATTTAAAAAAAGGATTTTGTTAAAAATTTTACTAATATTTCTTACAAAAACATTTCACACCATATTTTAATAATATGTTCCATAGAGAATGATAACAGCCCTTCTTTGTCTGAAATCATAGTCGGTGTTTTAACCGTCTCCTGAACTATGCTGCGCAGGACATGGGATTCTGCTGTGCGGAGTTGGAGAATGACGGCGAAAGAACATCTTGTCACCTTTTTAAGTACGTGGTACCTGATCCCCGCCAGAAAATGCAACGTTGCATTGGTTACGTTAGCGCTCGTGTTCAGATGTGTACAGACCCTTAAAAGAGGTATTATTAACTTTATGGTGCTGAGTCGTCATGATAATAAAATAAATGAAAACCTGCATTAAATCTGGAATTAATAACTCATGGACAGCACATTATAAAGCTAAATGCAATCATCCGATTGTGATACCGTGATCCGCCTACAATAGATTGTGATAGGATTTTCGAGTAATCTTTAACACGCATTATTTTAATACAAATGTTAGTTCTTCGATGTTTTGGGCAGAAGGTGCTTGGTGATAGTCCATTTCAAAATAAAAATGAAAGAGTCTTGTATAGTTCTATCACAAAATTTTGTGATAGAACTATACAAGACTCTTTCATTTTTATTTTACAAATGTTAGTGTATGTTTATCATGTAGTTATTATTGTTAAGAATTAAATTATAAATAGCACCCTGTGTTAATAATAAGGGTATTACATCAATAAACATGGCTAATTTCAGTTTATTGTCTGATATCTATTCTAACAATGTAATTCTTCGTCATAACATTTACATCATTTAACTCTTAATTTTAACATTCTCCCTCGTTTATTAAGACTTATGATATTTACTCTAAAACCTGCAGATTCCTTACACGATTAATTCATTAATGCAATGAGAATGGTGTTACCGAAGGGGAACCTACTCGGTGCTTACACTGATATTAATCAAACATTGTTTTTTTGTTTTTGTATTATTTCTTTTGCATTTTGATTTTGCCTGTAGGTATTACTGTTATTTTTTTCGCATTTTATATTGTAATGTTCTCACTGTTCAGCGAAACGAGTGTAAACCTGTTATGCTGGATTGCATTATAAGCAGAAGAAATAATGAATTGATCGGAAAGTAAGATGAGTGTAAAGATTAGGAGGAGCATTTTTGCAGCCAATCGCTGTTACTTCGGTCTTGTAGCACAATTAAAGTCTCATCTACTATCCAGAAAGTCTCTATAAGAGTTTATTAGACCAGTGCTGACATACCATATCTTAGAGACCTGGACACTGACCAAGCAGGACGAGAAAAGGGTGGACGCTTTTGCAACAAAGATCCTCCGCTGAATATATTATGGACCTATTGAAGATGGCAAAAACGATACAACACCGTGCTCTATAATAGTCAAGTTAATCAAGACTATGAGACTACGCTGCCTGTGACGGTCCCGTATGGATGACATGGAGCTTTCCAAAAGAGTGTTGTTCAATCTCCCAGATGGAAGAAGTGTTGGAAGGCCAAAGTTGTGATAGTTGGATGATTTTGTTGCTGACTGCAGGGATTTGGAGTAAAGAAACTGGAAGGTGGCAGCTGGCGGGAGGTTTGAAGATGTTTCTTGGAGGCAGCTAAGATGCACTAAGGGTTGTGAAACTGGGGATGTATGTAGGTACTTATATTTGCATTCGGGATTGTAGGGAGAAAATTTTTCTCTTATTATGTTATATATATATATATATATATATATATATATATATATATATATATATATATATATATATATATATCAGTTTTGTTTACCTCGACTATGAAGGACTAAAAGAAAATAAAGAAAAAATGCACAATTTTTCAGGCTTGTCTTAAAAATTCAACCTAAAACAATCTCAAACATGTATATCAAAATAAACCTAAAACAATCTCAAACATGTATATCAAAATCGTACTGTGATGTTGGATGTCGATAAACTCATCTACATTTTTTACGACAGTTTGCCTCAAAAAGATGTCGAGTTATATACACATAGAAGTGGTAGAACAAGAAGTGGGTAAAACTATCGGGTCTCCTAGAACCGACTTCTCGTGTAATAACATTTAGCTTTAAGCAATTTTTTATATTGTTCCGCAACACAAAACAAAAACCATTACAAAAATTACATTCTCTTTAATACATTGTTGGAGTGATTCAGAGAAGTGTTCTTTCTATTTCCATTCTTATTATTTTGAAATGGGCAGGATTTTGTTATATGAGTTCTTTTCTTTCCTTTTTTACAAATAAAAAACATAATTTAGCAAAGGAAAACGAAAAACATTTAGTACAATTAAGAAACATGTACAAAAAAATGACATTAAATCCTTAACCATTGTTTTCAAAATGTGAGTCAGGTAACCAGCAAATAAGTGGATATGCAAGCAATGAACCCTTTTTATAAATAAAGCAACGCCGAATCACTCAAAAAACGAGTGCAGTGCTATAAAAATATACCAATAATGGATTTTGATATTAAAATTATGACATTGGAGAGGGTTTTTTGGGTTATCCAAAAATTTTAATGAGAGTTCGTTGAAGATCTTTCTTTTCTACTTTTTGACATTTCATCCACAAGGGGTATGGTTTGGCGATTGGATAAGTGTTTTATTATCTAGTTAGTTAATATCACAATGAAATTTTTATTTTCCTATAAATTTGTATTTTTTTAATTTTTTTTTATTACGTTGATGGATAAATAGGTATTGACATGACAGTGGTTATTCTACAATTTAGAAAGTAAAATAATGGTTCGCCACGTTCAAGATCTTTCTTATATGGTTTATCAAAAATATTAGAGAAAGAAAATACATACCTACATACGCTTGAGGAAACAAGATATGCATATCGAATTTTTTTTTACTGTTTTCTACAAAGATCAGCATAGCTGGCGGAACTAATTGGCTGTGAAAATATAGCCATCTAACACTCTAACCGGTCCAATTTGAGACAGTTAGGTAGATAAATAAGAAAGTGAAATACCTATACTTACTGAAAATGTAACTGTGACATCTGGAATAAAGAGAAAGCAGAAAGCTCAGAAAATAAAGCCTTTAGCACTAGACAACCGAGGATGAATAAACGGTGGCAGGGAAGGGTGCAAAAAGTTAAAAATTATGTTACCTTAAAACGTCATAAAATTATCCATACTTACAACATTTTTGTATAATAAATAAAACTGAGTCTCGTGAAAAGTGTGAAGTAAAAAATTTTATGATTGCAAAAAAATTATGCTAAAACAATACGTTTTTCACTCAAATAATATGATAAGAGCCATCCCAACAAACTACCAGTGGAATGAATGATAAAAGCGACGAACTTTTAATGGTTTTTTTAAAGTAATGTTTTGAGAATAATGAATGAAAAAAAAAAACCGTTTCAGTAGGTGAGGAGATGAAAATAATCAAAATGTTGGTAGATATAGATACGTAGTTTGGAATTATCTCTTTCTATGAAAGGGAAGATAGTATTATAAGCCCATAATACTTTCGAGATCTACGCCGAAAATTTCGTTAGTAGGTAATTCGCTATATTTAGGTGAATAGTATAGGTCGTATAAATTCAACTAGTAAATTGACGTATCGCCTGGAATAACGTTGAATATTATACATTAGGTCGATTTTCGGTTTTTCATATCATTCGATAGAGTAAACTTTTCTCTAACTACTGGCATTTTAAAAAATTCAAATATCTACTTCTAACACAGCAAAAAAGATTTTAATCAATCAACTCTTCAAAAATTTCTTAAAAATACATTCAATTTGGTAGGTATAGATTCTATTGTTTACCCGGGCTGATTGTTTCTCAGCGCATCTGCTAATGTTAAACGTTGTGTCGTGGGGTTTATTTAAGTTTTATTATATTTCTTGGAAGGATTTCAAATTTATTGCAGTGGACAGATTAGTGTATATTTCGTGTGTTTATATAATATACGACCAGTGTGTATTATTATTTACACTTTATAGGTGCGGCATATTATTATTTTGTTATCTAATGCACCTTCATGTTTGTTTTGTAAATGTCTTTTGTTACAAAAATAAACAATGGTCATTGTCTTTTTATTTTATGACGCTTCTTTTGCTTAATGAAAAAAAATATGAATATATTAACCACGGCGCAATACGTTCCCAATAGAATAAGTCGCCGGTAATCTAGAAAAAAAAATATAATTATTAAGAAAGTTGACAGTAAGTATCTTATTGTTATTGGTATCAACAATAAAACACTTAATTAGTTTTAAATACTACTTTATTATTCATTTGAGAAACAAGAACACAGAGTAAATTTGTATGAAATAACCACTTTGACTGATAACAATAATAACAGAGAATACCCCACAGTTTGAGGGTTTGGCTATTTATATACCTGGTTGAAAGTCACCTATTAGGCCTATTGTAAAAACAAAGGTTCTAATATACCTAGAATGGAAAAAAAAAATTTTTTTTCACATGTTTGTTAATTAACAACCAATACACCGTAAAATAAAAATGAAAATGAAAAGAAAAACAAAAATTCAGGACATAGACACTGCTAAATCCCTTAAGTGATGTAAAAATGCCAAAAGTTGTTGTAATTACTTAATGTGTAGGTTGTGCTAAATTTTATATGAATTAATTGTCAAAATGTGCAATGGAAGGATTGAATGGGTTTCCATTTTGTCATATATTTTAAAATATAATAATTAAATTATTAAAATAAGAAACAGATAAATTTGATTGCAAAATGTAGTATTTTTTTTTATCCTGAGGTGAAGCTATATCCAGACCCTCAATTTAAAAAAAAGCCTTTGAAGAGTACCATCACTCTTTTAATTTGATTAGCTTTTGTATGTATACAAAACCAAAGTCCGCTTTTAGAAAGGCGAAAAGTAGGTACCTACCTACTTACCCGATAAAAAGATTACGTGGGTCTTTTCAGATGAGAATCTTTGAAGAACAAAATCTAACAAAAAAAAAACTGTCTAAAGTGGATGAACTTGTCACATCTTAATTACTTATAACAAATTGACTTTAAAATATTATTTTGTTCATTAAGATATTTTATAGAATTTTATTTTTCGGTTATATTTTATTGTATCGATATATAATTTTAGGCGTCACTTGGCAAGTTCACAAGAGGCTATCTCTATAAGCCCCATAAGTAATATAATAATATGTTAATGTATACATACGTTTGATATATTTATATAAGAGCCTTGGGTAGCGAAGATTGTTTAAAGAGGGCGCGACAGAGAAGGCGTGTAACAAGGAAGGCGGAGTGAGACGGCAATAACAAGGCTTAGTTAATTTGAAAATTAATAGAAAGGGTGCCTGGTGTTAAGTATAGAAGAGGATGGATCAGGGTATTGTAAGTAGCTGCTTCTCATACTAATAACAATATTATTAATCCTCAAATTTAGAAAGGGAAGTTCTAGAACTGGTAATGAATTCATAGATATACGTTTTCGATGCTGAAACAAAATAAAATTATTGTTTTAGTATCAATACCTATAGGTTTAGTTGAGAAAAGTATATAAAAAAGACTAATCTGAAACCATCACATTTATAATTTATATGTGTTCCGCTCCTTCGAAGCAGAGCTAAGGAATCTGGGCATGGTGTGTGAGGAGGTCGTAAACATTGCGCAAGATCGAGCGCAATGGCGAGCTCTTGTTGCCTCCCTATGCCCCTAAGTGGGGTGTAAAGGGAGTTTGGATTGGAATCAAAGTTTAAGATCGAAGAAATTATTCCTCTAAGAAGGTGTATTTAGAAACCCAAAAAGTATGTATAAACAATTCTATCACCTTGCATTTGACCTCAAACAAGATACGCATTGTACGACTGTACGTACGATTTATCGTTCTAACATAGATACATAAACCATAAAAAAAAAACAAAAAGTAACTGTAAAAAAACGATATTATTGAAATCCGTATAAGTTGGTGAAACAACATTATTAAGATCTATGATATAAAATAGCATCGGTTGTTATCATTGTAACATAAATTCCACCACGAAACATATTTCACTGGATAATCCCATGAAATATTACGTTTGATGACATGTACTGTACATATTATCATATTCTCTTAGATGTGATCTTTTGTTTGCTCGGAATCTCTCTTACCATCAATATAGATTCTATCTATTCTATGAAATTTAGTTTTGGAGCAAAGTTATCTTATATATGACTAATGATTGATACTGATTATATATGACTTCTCTTATTTATAAACGCTTTAATTCTTTGATTTGAATAAAAGTATTAATTTTGTTTTGCAAAAACTACTGAATTCTTGTCCATGAAAGCGTATTCATACTAAACAAAATTTTGTGTGTGTGGTTTTGCTCAAACAAAATTGAACACATAAATACACGTTTGACGTCATTCAATTAAATTTTGTGTCGTGAAAGGGACAGATAATCGGCAACAGCAATATAACACTTATAAAAGTGGGCGAACGAACCGTTAAATTAAAAACCCCTACACATTAAAAGAATGACGGTTGGTATATTGGAAGTGATCACACACATAATCATTCATTAGCATTGGCGACTTCATCCTTTTAACAACTTGAGGAAAATATGGAAATCCAATAACTTATCCACCAAAACTAAGAGCGGCCTCTTTAAAGCGTGTATTCTTCCTGTATTATATGGATGTGAATCATGGCACTTGACGAAGACTCAACGTATGAAAATCCGTAGTGTTGAGAATAGATTATTGAGAGAGATTTTGGTTATTAAGTGGTACCATTAAGCCTCATAAGACCGTACGCGTCAGAACAGCACTAGAGCCAATAATTTTAGTCATCAAGAACCGCAGATAGAGCTGTCCCCCGAGAAATTTAAGAGCCTTTTCTACAATCCAGATAAGACAAAAGGACGTGGCAGGCCAAAATTAACAATCAAGCCGGCATTTCCTGCGGTTTTATATGGGTAAAAATTTAGATTTCTTACTGTTTTAGATCGATTTCCTGTCGGTTGATATCTTTACTGAAGACATTTCTTGTTATTGTTCTTTTTTCTAAAAATGTGATAGTTTTTAGCATAAAAAAGATTCTCAGTCGGTTATGTGAATAAACTGACGTGGGATTTGTCCACCGTATGTGACATATGAGGGGTGTGCCCGTTTCAAGGTCCGTAAACAAAATGTACGAGCATCCTGTAAATAGTAGGTACAGAAACCACAACGTCGAGGAAGCGACGGACGTATTTTATGTTTGCGGGACCTACTCGTGCTTCTTCCACCCTGGTTATGAGCCGAATTATTTCCATTCGAAAGTTGAAATAAACAAAGGACATTTCAGTTATTAGGTATTTGTCGAACTTATTTTGTATGTGGTTTAATTTAAACGGAACTGAAATGTAAAGTCAACTTTGCGGCTGATTGCGGTAGATATAAAAATATATGGAGATAACTTTTCAGTGAGAATCGCATATAGAACTCATTTTAGGAAAAAAAAATTGTTGTTGAACCAGTGATTAACAGTGATATCAGGTCTCGAAAATTGGCATGAGTGGGGTATGTTGCCAGGTTCATTAAATAGAAGTTCACAACAAATCTTTGGACTACAAAGCCCATTAATACAAGACCACCAGGAAGACCAATAAAGCGGCTAATGGACAACGTCATTTGAGACGTGGGGTGGGACTCGTAGAGGCAATAAGTTAAAGTGCAAAGGGGAGGCAATGAGGAGATACTGAAATGCACATTTCAGTAAAACGCTAGAGAGCCATGCAATGCAATGTGATGCTCCGAGATTTCATAACGTTGTATTGCATGGCTGTAGCCGAATGCCAGAAAGCTAGTGTATGGAGAAATAAACACATGTTGAAGGAAAGCTAAATTAAAATCTATAAAACCTGCATAAGACCATCCCGACACATGGTATAGAGTGAAAGAATAAACAACAAGGACGAAAAGCCTTCTGCTGCGTAGGTACAAAGAAACTCCGATGTAATGTAAAGCCTGCGATTTCCAGGTTGTTATGCGAGCAGCTGACTCTATACCAACTGGCAGACGACCTAAGAGATAGAGGGATGGCTGGATATCCGCTTCCGAGAGAAGACGGTACGCAGTCCCAACTGTAGTAGAAGAAGAAGCATTGCACAGCCGACCTCACGGAAGAGCTTCTTACAAAAATATTTCGCAGAAGTAATTGATAAGTCAGGAGACAAATTTCATGTTACATATGGTTTCGGCAATAATTTTTTTCTAAATGAATCTGTGCTCACTGAAAGTGAACACAAATACACTCTTTGACTCTTTCACAGTAAGCTATGTACTTAAAGCTTGTGTCGTGAAAGAGGAAGATGGTCGGCACCTGCGATCGAACCCACGACCTCCGATACGAAACAGTACGAAAGCCGGCGTTGTAACCGCTAGTCTACCAACCACTTCAAAATAATTAATTAATTGATTTAGCTCTACATATTTTCAAACAGGATGTTCTATTATCGGGGCTGTGGGCAGACAATATAAATGTTGTTTATACTTAAGCAAAATACCTATGTAGAAATTGAGAAATTTGTCATTCGTTGAAGTCAAAAAGGTAGGGAACATTCAAAATTAAAATCAAGGTGTACATCATCGATGAGATCATTTCAACATTAAAATTATCTGAGACAGTCTTTGTGAATTATTGTTACCGAATTGATGCTGACTTCTGAACAGTCTAGGTTAAAGAAGTATTCCCTAGTAAAACTACATATTATAAAAACGTGATGAATCTTAAAATTATAAAACCTTAAAAAGATGAGTTAACATATACGAGTATTTTGTTAGTAAGTAAGTAAGTAGCTGAAATCACCGACTCTTTATGTAAACTTGCATTATAACTTTACTGTAAATAATAATATTCGTATTTCGTTCGATTTACAAACTGTAATAGATTCTCTTGATGTAAATACTCGTAAATGAGGACTGCCACTATTGATATAATAGAACTCTTATTGAAGTTCAAGATATTGGAGACGCTTCCACAAATATTCCAGTTATTCGCTCGTCCAACACAATGGAATGCATGAATGGAAACATATTGACTCGAGTTATAGACAGCCACGGGGTGTTTCGGGTACCTTAGAAGAAGAATCAGCTACAGTATTTCATGCATTGTGTTCCTTTTTACATGGATATTATTTGTGCCAGGTTCTAGCTGTATTTTTTGTTTGTTAATATTCAGCCTAAGAAGAAGGAGCCCTTGAAGAAATTCATCATCTAGAATTCAAAAATTTTTCCCAGTCTTTTGGAATCTGCATCTACCATGCCAGGATTTTAAGGGTTAGCCAGAAAAAACCTTCATCCGTTTAGAGTCTAACTAAACGATTTAGAGTTTAGACGACTGGCTCATCGGGTTTAGTTGCCTCACGTTCGGGAGTTTCCGACTTATCTGTTCTAGTTTTAATTGTCGTGTTTCTTATACTGTCCAAGGTTACCCTATCTTTTCCATACTACTTTCAAGTGTTCATTTAACATTCATTTAAAAAATGTTACTCTATTATTCGAAGTTTTTAGAGATAATAATATATTGGTCCGGCGCCAGAAATATACAGCATGGTGCGTGTTAACATTACACTTGGATGGCTTAGGAGACATGAATTTCGAAACGTATCGACGAGAAAATGTTATTATTAATTCAACACAGATTTCCCAATACAGACTTTTTTTTTTTTACAAAATATTATTATTTTTACTGTTATAAAATCAAGAAGCAATATTCTTGTAGCTCCCCTCACCTTCGAACTTTATTTGAGAGTACTAAAATCTAATTAAATCGCTTTGGGGCTTCAATCACAAACTTTATTACCCGTTGTCTTGTTTTTAGCTCACATAGGTAGCAACATAATTCATAATAATAGACTGAGATTCTCGTCGTTGGGACGTGGCGCTGTGGGGCACCACATTAGTTGAGCCGTAAGCCATTGTGTGTTCGCGTAGCTATACATTTTAATATAAAAGATGCGGATGTTTTTATGCTGACAGATGGAAGTATAAAAAGAGTTAATGTCCTGGGAGGATGCTATATATGTGGGTGTGTGTATGTTATTCATCGATCTTACTTGCAGTCGTATGTATGTAATTGTAAGAAGCCTAGACACGACGTTTTCAAGGATTATGCGACATTTCGATTGTCTGTATTGCCAACGACAAAATTTTCCATTTGAAAAAGCTAGACGATATTGACAGCGCCCTGGGTGAGGTTTTATAAAAAGGCTTTTCAAGTTTTTCCTAATTACTTTAAGACTATAATTGTCGCCTGAAGGAAAACAAAAACTTCATCTTAATAATAATCATGAGTTTGACATTCATGATAACTCAATCTACTATATAAATTAAAGTCGGGTTGGTGCGAACACTTATAACTCGAGATTGGCTCAACAGATTTTTCTGATGTTTGATTTATTGGATTCTTCTCCGCTCCGGATAACAGAATAACTAATAAAAAGTAAAAAAAATGGATAACAAATAATGTAAAATACAATATTTAAGTTTGTATGGAAAGGTTACTGGGACGCGCTCACATTCTCGCATACGCTCTTACAGTAGCCCTTCCCACTTACTCCACCGCACCGTTTCGATAGTTTTAGAAAATTTTCATACAAAGTCAACAATATTATCGGGCACATTCGTTTGGTAATAGGCGAGGTAGGGTGTGTGCGCGTGCGCATTTTTCTCAAGTTGTTCCCGCCAGAGCTTTGAATACGAATGAAATAGGGATGTTTCAGAAATAGTTTAATGTTATTATTTTATTAGTTTAATTCAATCGAATTAATTTTGTATTGTTTAACGGGGCGCAGTGCACATCATGTACATATTAACGGGCCACTTTGGGCTAGAACCACAGGACAACGTCTGTCGGCAAAGCTAGTAACCCCTGTATTCACCAAGAAAAACTGAGTGTAAGATCAGCTAAGCGAAAGATTAGCCTATTGTCTCCCTCAGCCTCCCTCAACGCTTATAGCTATTCATCAACGAAAACATACAAAACTTAGCTGAGCCTAGACTGATCGTGTGTATCCATAGATAAAACGCAAATATTTTGAAAATAAACTGTCATTTATTTACGGAAGCAGTCAATAAAGTAACTAAAATGTATATTTTTGATTATTTATATAAATATAAATATTTTTTTATCTACCTATTAAAAAAATATATATAATATAATTATGATTTCTTATTTAGTTTAATTCAATGATAACAATAATTTTTATAAACAAAATCCCAGCGCGTTCTTTTCAGACGCCATTTATTAGTAGAGGTGGGCATTATAACGAAAGCTGATAAAAATAATCGATAAAAAAAAATAACCACTCTAACGTTATTCATATTAAACCTTTATCGTTATTCGTAAGCTGTGAAAAAAAGTCTTAACAAAAATAATATCTCAAAAAAAAAATTATTTACACCTTCAAAATAATCGTCTAAAATATCACAATATTAGTTTCCGTCCTTAAGTAACTGACTGTTTAATATTCCACTATTATTTTGCACCTCTAGATATCCGCCTGTTAAAAGTAATCCACTATTATTTTCCGCCTTTACGTTATTCGTCTGATTTCTAACGTGGCCGTTTAAAATATTCAAACTATTATTTTGCACCTCTAGATATCCGCCTGTTAAAAATAATCCACTATTATTTTCCGCCTTTGCGTTATTCGTCTGATTTCTAACGTGGCCGTTTAAAATATTCAAACTATTATTTTGCGCCTTAACGTTATTCCTCTATCGTGGCGTATACTCCACTCACCACTGCCACTCTGTCGTGGCCTTGACAACTGCACGACGTGTACAAAAGAAAGTGAGTGGGTAGTTAAGTAGCTACCTATGTGTGTGTTCCTTGATTTACGTAGGTAATATAGTATTGCCTCGGCCTAACAGTTTTGTAATGTAACCCTCCTAAGTCCATTTTTTACACAAGGTTAAAACGGTTTATTTTCAATATAAAGTACAATTTTGATGATTGAACCAACATATTATAAAAATATTTATTTTATTAATCGTATTGAATTCTTCATTCTTAGTTGTGCGGTACTGAACCAGGATTTATGAACTTTGTCCATACAACAATAATATTACAAAGTAATAAAAAATCAAAATGGAAAAATTGTACGGTAGAAAATTTTATGTAAATATTGTTCATATTACATAATATAAATTATTGTTATTATTCTTTAATACTTTTTGTGCTGTGTAGATCGCGTGATTGTTTATCTTCAGGGGGTAAGTTGTTATTTTTTATAACTAGGTATACCTACCTATTGTATATACGCTACGAAATAAATAAGCCTTTTAGTTTTAAGCTTTTAAAAATAACGTTTTTTGAAATTAACGAAACAGCTATAACGTTTTTGAATTTAAGCCGTTATTCCCACCTCTATTTATTAGCTGTGTCTTGATCAACGCCATCTATCGATAATAGGCCAAAGCTAAATAAGTAGATAGTACTTTCTTACATTTATATTGTTAAAAAGTTAAAATACATATATGTACCTACATACTTATTGTAACATGGAGAAAAAAAGGCAGCAGAACTTTTCGGTTATTGATAAGTGTCGATTTGTCGAGCTGATTAATTTACATATAAAGTTATTACATGCCTGCTTACAAATATTGAATAAATTACGAAAAAAACGCAAAAAAATTGGAAGGAGGCGGCAACAAGTATGGCGGACGCTATAGAATAATTTTGACAGATGGACGCTTAGCGTAATGTAAGCCAGCTCTATAGCCAATCAAAATTTGAGGGAAAGGTTCACTCAAATCACGCTGAGGGAGTGTATAATATTTTGGTGAATACCAATTTTGACATTGATCGTAATTTGAGTTGATAGTACGCTCAGTTTATCTTGGTGAATACAGGCGTAAGTGATATACTCGATAAAAGTATATCAAAATACAATTTTCAAAGAACATTTTTTCCGATGTAACGTGTTAATATTCTATTTTTTCAACACATTTAAAGTTAGGTGTTCAATGTTCATATCAAATAATATGGTGGTACTTTATCTAGATGTCAACCCACCAATGCCATGCCAGCGTTTTATTAAAACATGTTTCAAATTTGCGTAAATAATGTAAAAACGTAAAAAAAAGTTCTCACTCTCATGTCCGTTTAAAAAAAAGACAAAACAAACAAAGACAGATACAGTTAAAATCAATAGTAATATGATGGTTTCGTTTTATGTTTCAGAATTTCCTGACCGAAAAAAGGTAGGTACTTACTTACTTACATGTATCTAAAAAAAATATTTAGGAAATTTGCCTATTATGAATGAGTGTAAATAGCTATTTGGTTTTAATTTGTGAGTTTTTCATCAGCATCTTAACTGGAGTTATAGTCCGTTATGAGCCTTGGCCTCAGAAAATGATTTCTTCTCCTCCAGTTAGTCATTTCAATCGCTATGATGCGTAATCTAGCCATCAAAGTTTGGATCTATCTTCAGTCCTACAACCATCCGGACAGGTGCTAACGTGAACCAACCATTCCAATTTGCGTACATTAATTAATTATTAATTGAACGATGGTTTGTCATACATAATGCCTTTAGTTCGGGATTATAGCATATTCTCCACAAGAAAGATCTTTCGCATATAAGCAGGCAACTCTCACCACTTCTTGTTAAGACCAATCATTCGGCTTCGTACATAATGACAGATCTGAGTAGAATTTTGTTTAAGAGTTTTGTTTTCTCTGTGAGTAAACGTGACCAAGTAAAGTCGTGGGTTGAATCTTGGTGGCTCTTTTCCAAAGCAGCTTGACAAAGCGTAGAGACTGAAGGTATCTGATGTGGTTTTAGTCTTCACTTTGAAAAACGCCAGACATATAAAAAAGTACACAAAAAGTAAGTTCCTGTCTAGATATTGTAAAAATGTTTTTATGCATGCGCTCTGTGGCGAAAGTTAAAAATGTAAATTTATTACTGTTTTAATTTATAAAGGAAGGTGTGCAGTTTTATAAATTTATTTCTAACAAAACTCAAACATTATAATATGCAAAACTGTCTCATTTTCCTCTTTTTGTGGGTCATTCTGTCCACTATCTTTGTTTCATCAGGGACTGTGGTACTTAGCAATAATTATGTCCTAGTTTGGAGAGGCTAATTAAAATATAACAGCGTGGGACCAGTAGAGCGGAAAATATAACTTTTACAAAACGATGGAACTTCAAAGAGAGCCTATAACATTGTAAAAAACAAACGTATGTTTTGTTGATCTTTTTCTGTTTGTCGTTTTTTTGTGGCATCGAACATCGCACGGAGTAAACAGTAGATACCTAACTTCACATATAACAACCGAAAGAGTATTTTCGCTGGAACTTGGTATATTTCTAGCAAATGCGAGTAGCAAATTTGTAAATAGGAAGCTGTCCTGAACAACTCCTAATAAGTAAATAAATAAATAAAACTTTATTATGAAATTTAAAAACAATTTTTTTTATACAAGCATTTAAAAGAGTCAAAGGGCGGACTTATCCCGGAGGATCTCTTCCAGCCAACCCAATCCAATTCAGTATGTACGAGGTTTTATGAGAAACTTTATTTGATGCGGTTACGTTGAATGGCATGTTCATAAGCGATTGATATTCGTCCTCGATCGAGTTGATTTGAGTTGCTGTGACAAACGAATATTCATAGCTTTCTTTTATTTTTATTATAGACCTCCACCCGGACTCTAGTGATGAATTTGTATAATGTTAAATTTATTATATATGAAATGAATTATTAGAGTCATTAGTTGTTATTTTTTCTGTAAGATCTAGTCGTGAAATAAGTTCACAAGAATCTAGACAAAATTAGAACGTTGTGCACCAACAAAGCCATAGGCAATAAATATGAGACAGTAACAAAAATGCATATAGTCATATCCTGGCGCCAAATATATGACAGCAGTCGCAGTCTTTAAATTTGGTTGCTCTCTTGTTCTCAACAATTTCCAACTTTTATCTCTATTTTTCATTTTATTATTAAATTTCTACTTGTTGCATACATGAGATTTTTCGACATGTTGAACATGTTGAGAATTCTCATGATTAAGAGTTTCGGAGACAAACATTACCACCTAATGGCGAACGTTGTTAACGTAAAGTGATCACACTAAGCCAGCCTTCGAAATAACAGTAGAAGACGGTCGTAAGCACGTAGTGGTTTGTTCCATTTAAAAATCGAACATTAGTCATGAATTATTAGAGTCATTAGTTGTTATTTTTTCAACTAATTTATTTCTGACTGATGCATCTGAGAACAATGTTTACAGTTCACATTTTGACAATTGCACAAACTACGAAACAACTGACACATGTCACACTCCAATTAAAATATGAAAGTTTATATTTTCAACAATACCAAAAAACATAGATACGTTTCTTCTTCTTCTTTATCCATGTCCGCTCCCTAGTTGGAGCATATGGACTCCACAAGTCCTCGCCATGCGGTCCTGTCCTATGCGATTCCAGCAGCCGCACCCCAGTCAACACCAACGGCCTGAAGGTCAGCTTCGTAGAGCCTTTTAATTGTTTGGAGGGGCCTACCGCGTCTTCGATTGCCTTCTGGATGGAAGTTGAGACTAAGACGGGTTATGTCCTCTGTAGGCTTCCTGAGTACGTGACCTAGCCAGGTCAGTCGGCGGTTAGATACGTTTGGTTTTTTTTAAATTTTTAATGTCCAATTCCCTTTTATTTCTTAAGATCCTTCTCGACAATAGCAAAAAACAACAAAAAAATAATCCGATTTGCTTCAACCGTTCAAGTGATTTGTGACCAAGAGAAATAGGGCTCCATTTTTATATACATACCTATAGAGATACTTCTTGAAATAATTCTATATGTCCGTTATCTCTCCTATACTATAAAATTTGGCAAGTCAATTACTTAAAAATGCAATAATGAATCCTTCTAATCAATTTGGAATTCTATATAAGTATATAATATATTTTCATTCTACAACACGGGATGGGCAATGCATGAATACTAATGTGCGTATAGTGTTGCTAGATGTGTGTAAATTGGTTCTTTTGTGAGCGGGCGTACATATCAAGTGCATTTATACCAACCGAACATAGAGCCACGGCTAGAACTAGAGCATCAGATTGTCATTGACACTAAACAAGAATTATCCACGAGAACTAATTAATGGGCGATGATAGATTAGTCGTGACAGATTACTAGTTCTTGTCTGTTGTGTTTTGCTTGGTGTAAAAGTCAATCTAATGCTCTAGTTCTAGCTCTGGCTGTATGTTCTTAGGGTGTAAACTCACCGTTAGAATAGCTCAGGACCCCTATTCTGTAGCAAGTGTAGGGTAGTCACTTGAAAAAAAGTGACTATTAGGCGATACATTTTGTATGAAACACGTCTATATGCGATTCTCGCATTCGATACGCATAGACGTTTTTCATACTAAATGTACCTACTTATCGCCTAATAGTCACTTTTTTTAAGTGACTACCCTACACTTGCTACAGAATAGGGGTACAGAACACTGACTGACCGATCGGCAGCATAGGGAGTGCTACTCACATCTATATCGTGGTGCATGAGTTCTGTTGTTTCAAAATGTGGTGGTTGGTGACCCAGCGGTTACAACGCCGGCTTTCGTACTGCGGCCGTCGTGGTTCGATCCCAGGTGCCGACCATCTTCCTCTTTCACGACACAAGCTTTCAGTAGCTTACTGTGAAAGAGTCAAGGAGTGTATTTGTGTTCACTTTGAGTGAGCACAGATTCATTTATTTAAAAACAAAAAAAAAAAAAAATGCACACAAACACATAACTAATAAAGGTACCACGTCATTAATAATTATTGTCAATTATAGTACCTGTAGTAATTATAGTAGACAAGAATTTGAGGTAAGTACTTACTTTATAGGTAGGCGTCGAATTGAATTTAAAATTGGATCAAAATTTGACGGCTGACCGCTAGTAGTAATATAAAAAATATAAGGCGAAAAATAACATCCGTCAAAAAGAAAATTGAGCGATAACTTTAAAGTATGACATTACTCTATGTATACACAGTCGATTATGGTCAGATTTTACCAAAATGTCATTTTATAATGTATGCTACTTCTAACCCGTATACTGAAACGACCAATACCCGCGTAGCAGGTAGGATTTATGCAAACAAAATTTACCATGATTGAACCTCCGCCTGTGTTAATATTTTGTTTTAGTTGGATACATCACAATATGTGTTGCCATATTGATTGATTGTCTATAAACCAAAAAGTGTTTGCACGGTTTGAATCGCCATGTATTCCTGCAGCAGTCAACATACCGTAACATTTCCTTGTATGTTTGTATATTAATGGATTCCCTCAAGGGCTAGAGGAGAAATAATAATGAAATTCAGGACTTGAAGGAAAAATATGAACCTAAAACGTACATAACAAACATCAGGAGTCGCTAAGTGAAGTAGTTGTGTCATCCATATGGATGCCCGATACCAACACTGGTCTCAGCTTCATAAATATGTAGGAGTTATCGCTAGGGATGTGCTTCCATCCTTATCATTTCTTCGGTTAACTGAAAACTACCATTCAAAAGAAATCTTACAATTTAGTTTCATTAAACTAGCTTTCCCAACAGCCGTTATTCCGTCTTAACTATGCATTTGGATTCGACTTTGTATATAATGATAAATTTTTTACCAGTTAACAATTTGTTAAAAAAAATATTTTAAAATTTGAAAATAACCGTAGGTACCTACCTAATCTTATTATACAGATTTAACAACTGTCGCATTAATTGCCTAATTCGTTTATTAACTACATCTTTTTAGAAATGAAAAATACAATACAGTAATTTAAATAAAACAATTTATTTGTTATTCCACAAATTTAGTACCTATTTGTTTGTTTAATAAATTTGTGGAATAATAAATATTTTTTAAAATTTAAATTACTGTATTTAAATAATTCCACCAAGAATACACGTTCAATTCGTTGATTTTATTGAAGAATAAAAACCACTTCATATTTTTTTTGCACACCACACGGTCACCCTATTATATAAGGACTAGCTTTCCCGACAGATGTTGTCCTGTGGTTCTAGCCCGAAGTGGCCCGTTAATATGTGAATAATGTGAACTGCGTCCCCATAAAACAATTCATACTTAATTCGACTGAGTTAAGCTAATAAAATAATAACATTAAAATTACTGTACGAGCGGCAATCACGTATGCGAGTATGAGAGGGAACTACCTGCGATGGCGTTGGCGCGTCGCAGGTAACATACTAACATTATATTTTAAATCATTCTTTATCCATTTTTTTTTCAACTTTTTATTAGTTATTCGGTTATCCGGAGCGGAGAAGAATCCAATAAATCAAACATCAGAAGAATCTGTTGAGCCGATCTCGAGTGTTTGCACTAACCCGACTGTAATTTATATTAGACATTTCTTTTCTGATCTTCAGTTTTCTAACATCAATAGTTCCAATGATTTTTTTTATATTATATACTGTTTTAACATAAGGTTTGTAAATAGTTTAACGAATGTTTAAGTTGGTGTAAAAAAAAAGTTTCTCGATGGAAGTTGACATCCCCTAAAGAGGGTAAAAAGGTAGATAGTGTGGACTAGTAAATTCATGAATAGAGAATAGAAACCTATCTGGGTGTCTAACATTCATAAAGGGTGGGTGGGGAAAGTGATCACGCGCCACAATCTACAAACATGAGGATGATTGTAATTCAATGTTTTTTAATGCTTTTTTACCCTGACGCCGACATCAGTTTGATATAAACCTTTCCAAATTCTAATTCTATAGACTGACCAAAAAATACTTTTGCGTGGTAGCCGGTAAATTCATCGCGAACAGTTCGTCGTCAGTACAATGGTACAATCAAGGGCGGATCCAGCATTGGCGCCAGGGGGGGGGGTCTAGACATAGCAAAAAAGATCACCAAAATTTGGTCTGGAAACTACACTTTTTCTAAAAAAAAAAGGTCATTTCCATGATCCAGGGGAGGGGGGTGGGGGTCATGAACCATAATTACTTATAATTATAATGGAAAAGTAGGTATTTTATTAATAAATGTAAGTACTGTACTGCAAATTACAGGTCTGGAGCCAGCCCACCCCCCTGGATCCGCCCTTGGGCACAATTCATCGCGAGTACTTTTAGAATGTAATTCGATTCCGGGTTGGGTTTTTGTATATAGCTCTGTAATTATTATTGGTAAAACTTCAGTTTAGTCACTACGAATGATTTCGAGGTTATTTTATAATCATCCTCGTCGTTCCCTCACTGCTGAGGATCGTGACCATCACCACTCCCCACCATCCCAACCAGCCGTCCCCAAAGTCCCCGGTCCAACGCCATTTGTAGGGCCCCCCATAGTGTCCCACCCGCTGCCTCTTTGACCTGGTCGCTCCATCTCATCGGAGTCCGACCCCGAGCTCTGACGCCCTCGATTTTTCCGATTTTTTTATAATATACGATTTAAATAGGTTAGGTTAAGGTTGGAACGTTTTCGGACACCTCCCCGAGTGATAACACGGTATAACTCCAGCGTATGTCAAACTCGCCGCCATCTTTAATTTATAGGAGTGACTAAACTGAAGTTGTACCAACAACAGGTTATATACAAAAACCCACAATGAATTGTACCTGCGATGAATTGTTCGCGAAGAATTTTCCTAGACCCTTTTTGCGTGGTTAAAGGCTTGTGAAGGTATTGTCCAATAGAAAAATGTTCGCCAGTAACATGTTAATGATGGGTGTGTGATAAACAGGTGCGCCCCACATTTGTTTTGCTCATACACATTTCAATTATTATTCATAATCTTTTTTTGCCATTCTCTCCAAAAATATAGTAGGTATAGTAAGAAAAATTTACCGTAGTAACTAATTAATAATTGTTGATAATTTACTAGAAAAAAAAGGATTTTAATAGATATTGTATCCTGAAATTTTGTGTAAATTATAATTTGGTATGCACCTAAGTAAAAACTTTTTTTTTATGTTTGCATGTAGTCTCAGGACATTCTTAAATCCTTCTATTATATCTACTACAATATAGGTTGACGTTTCTTTTTTTATTCTTCCAACTTTTAAAGAAAATTTCTCTGGTACAAGCAAGAAAATAATGTAACTGAGAAAAACTATCATTCGTGTATCATATTTTTTAAGTTTTTTTTTTTAATAAAATTGAGAAAATGAATTAGAATTTGAATATTAATTACTAAGTTCAAATTTATTTTAGATAGTTGGGAGTTCATACGTCACAAGAGATAAACGCAGTAGGAACATAACAGGCCAACAGGCCTAGTATAAGAAACATAAGAAATTAAATTTCTCTTTTTTTTTTAATTAAAACCTCCAAAAATCTACACATTTAATAGTTTTATAATTATTTCGGATGTGCCACTCTAGTATTTAACCAGTCAATTATTGTTGATTTGAATTTAGATTAAGCCAAAAAGATATTTTATAATAGCCAGTTTATCAAAATTAAACATAATTTTTATCAACAAGAATTTCGAGAGACTGATTTGAGTGTAGAATATGTCAAAGTTGATTATCGAATCAATACAAGATGTTGTTTGTTTAAAGTTGCTTTGATTATAAATGTATTAGTATACAAAGCTTGTGTTGCTTTTCATTAATCACATGTGTTAATTCCTTCGAGATACAAAGCTCATCCTCTAATAATTATTATTAGTTCCTTTGAACAGACTTTCATATTGGTGAGCTCGTTTCCTCCGAGTATTATTACGTCATACATAATATTATAATCCGTACATTGCCCGTAGAGACTTCTATGTAATCTTATCAAATCGTGATCATCGTTCTATGATGAAAATTTATACCAGAACCTCGGCATACTAATACTTATAACAACATATATTGCATACTACCTACACTGCATATTGCCCCAACGGCCAATCAATCTTAAATGAGATTTGCATGCTAAGCATATGCGACACTCTGGCAAATTACCTATAATACGTAACAGTGTTGAGGTTTAATAGATAATTATAATATGCATATTATTGCATATTATATCTCTATTTGATAATCACAGGAATAAATAGTACATTATGTACATCCTATTATTATGTAAGACCTGGAAGATGATAAATTTAGCATCGCAAATCAGCTGGAAGGAACCCGGCCGCGGCGGTTGACTAGAGAGTTAGGTGTTGCATTGTATCTACAATGTATGTATTGTACAGGTCTATGCAGCGTTTTTACTTTATTTCGATGCCATTGCTTGTAAGTTGTGCATTATTTTAACCGAAAAAATTAACATTTTTCTGTTTCGTATTCACAATACATATATTTCCAGTAAAAATTTCTATAACATTTTTTTTAAAATAAAATTGCGGTGAATTTCAATATTAAAACCCAAATTCGAAACGTTAAATATTAAATTCAATTGATTCGCAAAATATGTAAAGTTTAACAGTGAGAATGCTGGAACAAAACGGTAGATTTTCTTTGCAGTAGACTTCCATTTTCTAGTGACATAGTCTCTGAAGTCTGATCCGAATACCCGGCCGAGTCGGAATTTTTTCCATACATATAAATTCTACTCTGAATTGGAAACCTGTATCAGTTTTGGACGGGAACGGTTGACTACTATAGAATGCTTCAAGAATAAAGTTCCAGCATCTATACGGACATCTGTGTATAGGAGAGTGTTATAAATTTATGTGAGAGTGTTTATGTTATAGAGTGTTATAATTTTGTCCACCATGTCATTTTTTTAATAAACAATTTTTGGACAAAAACTCCCCTTTAAATTGAAAAGTGAAAGGTGCATGCAATCGTGTTATGGGAGCATGTTTATCATGTGGTCTTCGATCTTCTACAATGGTGTACTTCAAGCTAGGAACAATTATGATATCTTTCGAATTAATTTAATATATTATTTCAAACGTTATGAGTCATTTTTATTTTTTTAATACACCAAAGGCAAATATAACAAACAACCGTATAAACGAGTGGTGTTTCTATTTTTTAAATATGATTTTAACCTACGTTTTTTTGTTATTTCAGTTACCTACGAGATAAAATTATTTTAAAAACGATTCGATTGAGAAAAAACGCGTAGTTTCGATCAAAGGCAATCATTGGGCTTATTTGTTTATTTCAAAATGTCGTAATGGCTGTTGTGTTCTCTGCAAAGAAACACAAATATAACAAAATTTATCTTTTCGACCGTGGCTACTTGGTGGAACATACTTCGAACTTATTTTAAAGAAACAAAATATTTAGTTTTTTCCACAATTTTATTCTTAATATTGGAATAAAATTGTGGAAAAAACTAAATATTTTGTTTCTTTAAAATAAATATAACAAACTCTACGGAAAGCCACTTGGCAGCGTAGTATTTTGTAGAAAATATCATTCATATTTTTCTTTACTTAATGTTTTTCTTAGGTGGAAACACAGTCGAGACTCGTGACGATTTTCTTATTTTTATTTTATGTACTCACCAAAATAAACTACCACGTTACTATATAGCTGACCATACCTACTTGAATGTTTATTCTAGATTGACTTATGATTTGACTATGAATGACTTAAAAAAAGTCAAATTGATGTTTAATTATTTCGCCAGTTAAAGAGTTTCATATACAACAACTTGCAGTTTCTTATACTCAGTTGGCGGTCTAGCCTATAGAGGGGTTAGCGTTCCACAACATCAACAAAAACAAAACAAAAAAGCAAGAAAAAGAAAGTACTTACCTGCTTATAGGTATAATAAATTATTTGAATAAGCTACAAGTGCTCTTGACAACGTTTTACAGGGTGGGTAACCAGTGAGAGGTAGACAGCTGTGAGTTCGATGTGAAGAGCCACATGGTTGCCTCAGTACATTCCCAGGACTACAAATTTTAATCTAAGTACCTATACTAAAAAAAATGGGTAATTACCTGCAAGAAATTGCCGATTAATGCTTCTAACGGTATCAATTACATTTGAAGGCTTTTGAGTAAAAAAAAAAAAAAAGCACTTTTACTTTGTTTACAACATACTAACGTACTCGTATAACATCTCTTTCGAAAAAAATATTGAAAGTGAAAAGAAGATTTGCTGGTTAAAAAGATTGTATTTAAAAAAAAATTTCTTAGTTTTCTGACAGCAATCATAATTGGATAAATCCTTACCAGCCAGCCAAGCCTTTAAGATTTTTTGAGATAAATTTATCGAAAATATAAAAAAAAATATAATGTTTTATCTTCTCCATTATGGAGAGTATGAGGGTTCGTTTTTTCTGAAACGTGATATACTTATTTTCTTTTCAATATTGGTCGAGGAATATATCGGGGATGAGACGTTGTCATTCGATAAAGGAAAAAAAAAACGAAAATTTCCCAAAGGACAAAGATAAATAATAATTTTACAAAACGACATCCCATTACTGGTTACATTATGTACCTACGTTCTTCCATCACAACGCTAATAAATCTCGATAGAGTGCCACAATCCCGACACTGTGGTGGTTGTTATGTTGGCGGAGTATCTCGCATACTAAATCATATAAAACGAACCAACCATTGTTAAACATAATCATAGTTGTACCACTGAATTCTATACAAAATCTAGAACTTGGACTTGCATTTTAAAGTGAAGGCATAATACTTCAACGTTTGATAAATTGGTTGGCAAAAAAGGAGTAGTTATGTTTATTAATGATGATGTGTACTCTAAAGATGTATTGTATTGTTTTTTTATGTAATTTGAACTAAATTTATCCCATTTTTCTATAAATAAAAATCATAAATATCTAAATTTACATATTACTATTATTCAGATATGGTCGTGCGAGTTGCGGGGTTTGGTGAGTAACATGTGTGATTGATTTTATTTTAAAGTAAATAATCAAAAAATATAGTCATGACAAGTACCTATATAATATATTCTTTGTACTTATTGTATATAATGTGTAAATGTGTATAATCTGCCTAATGATATAATAACATATTATGTGATTAGTTTTGTTTGTATCAATCTTTTGTTTTATATAAATTTATCAATCACGGTGGAGTCAGCAATATTGTCTGTGTATATCTAGTGTGACTATGGTATAATAATCAAACAATTGAACTCAAAGTGAACAAAAATACACTTTGACACCTTTCAAATTGAGCAAAGTTTTTTGTCGTGAAATGGAAATGGTCGGCACCGAGTCGATTCGAACCCACGAATTGCTGTACGTGCAAAGAGGTTATTTTTTCAACTAATCTGTCAAAAGTGTTGGTTAAGGAGGCTTCGCCTTTTTGCTATAAAAATATATAGGAGAACTTCATTTATGTAGATATACCAAAATCTATGTTCACTCAAAGTGAACATAACATAAGTACACTCTGACTCTTTCACAGTAAGCTACTTAAAGCTTGTGTCGTGAAAGTGGAAGATGGTCGGCAACTGGGATCGAACCCACAATCGTCTATGGGCCACCTACCTCTTTGAGATTTTTATTTTATATTTATAATTAAAAGACAACTGTTTGTTTTGATGGAAAATTTACAAATATATGTACGCATTGAGAAATTAAATCAAAATACTAATTAACAATACATTACATTCTGTTTTTAAACAATAAAAATAATAATAAAAACTTTAAATAATTACTATTGACTGCTCTTAAAAAGGATATTCAATCATTATCGTTTTGGTAACTTTATTATACCTATGTTTAATTAAATATCGAAGTTTTAGCTAAAATGTATTTTGTCGACATAAAAATACGCCGTCTTCATATGGGGGAAAACTTGTGGAAAATATAATTTGGAATAGCTAATGGAGAAAAATCAAAAGGATTATATTTTTAAAGGATCCTATGAGATTATGTTTTTTTCTTCTTATGTGTGGAATATGGATGTATTTTTAGTGTCTCAGTGTTTTTTTTATTTCATTGAGTCAAACGATTTAGATTTTATACAAAGTTTTTCTTTAAATTTATTTTAAAACAATGAATTTGATCTTAAGCAGTACAAGGAATCGATAAATATATTAATTTATTCTACATGTAAGTTGTTATGATTTAAAGTGGATGGTAGAAAAGGGGTCTTGAATTCGAATCCCGGTGCCGACTATTTCCACTATCACTGCACAATCCTTGCTTTATTTAAAATATGTATAAGTGTATTTTCCCAGTATATGAAGTCAGAAAGGTATCCCTCGTAAGCTCTAAGGTAGCAATTGGATACGATTCGGACACAGTTTCCCTCTTCGCTCCACAGCCTCATTCTGAGGCATCGAGCCAACCGCAAATTGTCATAGGAACCATCGAATTACCGACGAAAATTATAAATAAGAAAATATATCACGCAGACGGATTGGTTTTGTCATTTGTATGAACGAACGAAAATGATGAAATGAATTGAAACAGCTATCGACGAAGTTTACTATTATACAGGGTCCGGCAAAAAGATCTGACGAGTTTTGCCGCTGTACTGTTGAGCGAGTAGGTGATTGGGCATGGTGAGGAGAGGCGCGATCCAGACCATAGAGAGGAAATTTTTAGTAGCCATGAAGCAGTGGTCGGCTGAACACCGTGCGTTTGTTGTAGAGGCGTTTTTTAAAAGTGGTCATTCCTGTGTTTCTGCTCAGCAGCAGTTCCGTAGACGCTTCAATGTGGGGCCAAAAGGAGGAGTTCCTACTTGGAACACAATCTCGTTGTGAATGAGGAATTTTAGAGCTACCGGTTCAGCATTAAAACGGAAGTCGACAGGCCGTCCAAGGTCAGCCCGGACGCCAGAGAATATCGATCGTGTAAGAGAAGCTATGGAAGCCAGTCCTCAGCGGCCGGCGTGTAAACATGCTGCTGCTTTGCACATGTCTGACCGCTCGGTAAGATGAATATTGCATAACGATCTGCATTTCCACCCATAAAAAATGGAAATTGTCCAGCAGTTAAAGCCTAATGACTATGCAAATCGGCAAAGCATTTGCAGAGCAAATGATCGATCTGATTACCGATGCATTTCGGGGGCATTGCATGGCCAGCTCGCTCCCCAGACCATTAGCATTAGATATCTTCTTGTGGGGGTTCCTGAAAGCTAGAGTTTACACGAACAAACCCCGCACACTGGACGAAAAGCCAAGAAATCGCCAACCCGTCTCCTTGAATGTTAAAGACAGCTTCAGTGCAAGATTGAAGGAATGCATTGTCAATGAATGTCAATTTTCAGATCTTAAACGGAAGTAATCAGTTGTTTTGATTGTTTTATCATTAATTTACATGTACGCACTTCTGTAATAATCAATAAAACCATTTGGGTCACTTTAAATTTTGATGTTGTTTTTATTTTAAAACCGTCAGATCTTTTTGCCGGACCCTTTACATATAATTGGTTAGGATTGATTGTGTAGCGCAGTTGGAAAACGTTTTTTTGTGAGGAATCACACATCAACTTGTTAGTTTTTGGTCCAACAGAGGGAAGAACATTTACTACACACTACAAAATATAATGTATTCGTTTGATATCCTGAGGTAGATGATTCTGGTTAAATAATATGGAAGGCCAGAGAAAATAACCTAAATAAACTGAATACCTACTACAAAATATCTCTCATTTGACAGCCTGAGCAGTGGTGTAACTACAGGGAAGCAGGGCATATGACGGGTCCCCGACTCGATACTGCCCCGGCCCAAGAGGTCGTAAGCTCAAAAATGACTAAATTTTCAGAAAATGTTCTAACTAAGTACCTTCTCAAAAATGTAGGTTTATAAAAACAATTTAAGTGAGACACAACTAAAACCATAAATCATAGTGACAAATTAAAATCAAATCAAAGTACATTATCATTAAGATTAAAAAAGCGCTGTAATACTCGTGCAACAGGTAAACTTTGGTGGAATTAGAGAATATTTAACTTTTTACATATGGAAATCTTAGAGAAAACAATTTTATCCGGTAATAGAGTTGAGTGGCTTATTGAAATTAAACTAATCACTATTTTTTTCTGGGATAACTTCATGTATACTTACGCCACTGAGCCTGAGACAGAGATCCGAGAGAATTAAGTTGAACAGAAAAAACAAAGAATCAAAACACGTTACTTGAAAGTGGGTTTTTGTGACACTCTTTCCTTGTATTATTCCTGTTCAACTCTATTGTTCAGTTAGTTTGAAGCTATCACGTTTAAGTGCAATAAGCTATTTCTGTATAACACTGATTTATTATACTTACTTTATTTTCGTTTCTAAAAATAGATATAAAAATGATATAAATTACTTACTATGTTTTCCACTCAGATGGTCCAAAATAAGCGAGGGTCTAACAATTTAGAAAATAAGATCTGCCGAGAGGCTCAGACCTCTTCTATTACGGTTGTTATTATTATCATTATTACTAGTGGTACGGAGAAGTGAAACGAAAAAGGAAACGAAGGAAGGATGTCCACATTTCATAATAATATTTTGACAGAACACGTTATGGGACGGCGGGGTTACTCTCCTACATGCAGGGTGTACTTTTAAATTACACCCCAAAGGTATTCGAAATAAAATGAAAACAGATTTTCTTAGGAAAAGAAACACGTAAACGTGATTAAAAAAATTTTTAGAGAATATTTTTTTTAAATCGAATATAATAATATATGGGATGCATTTTTCACAAATATGTTAGGAAAAATATGTTTTTACTTCCAGTTATACTTAACTCTACACGACGGAGCTAAGTATAACTGGAAGAATATGACGTATATGTAAGTAAAATCGTGTTTAATAATCATCCAACAATATCTCATCCATCCTGGTCAAGATATGATTTTAGAAGTAGGATCTTAATGGATCATAAGTAGGGTCTTAATGGGAGTATTTGGTGATTGATTTTCTGTTATAGGTTTTTTTTCATTTATAAAATACGAAACGCTTTTAATGATTGTCTTAGAAAACGTAAAGGTAGAATGTATTGAAATTGTGATGTAGTAACTTTTAATAAGTTACAACACATACACATTTTAATTAGACGTTTCATAAGAGAAGTAATAATATAACACTTTTCTATACAAAGGTGTCAGTATAGCCGGCGGAACTTATTGCCTGAGGCAATTTTTTCCAGTCAAACGGTCCCGTCCAGTCTGAGACAGGCCAACCCCGGGTAGGAATTTTAAGTGAAAAAACACTTAGAAAAACGAAAAAATAACAACTAACGACTCTAAAAATTCATTACTAATGTTCGACTTTCAAATGGAACAAACCACTACGGGCTTACGACCGTCTTCCACTGTTATTTCGAAGGCTGGCTTAGTGTGATCACTTTACGTTAACAGACTTAGAAAAACTCTGACCCGACCGGGAATCGAACCCGGACCTCGGATTACAGAAGTAATGAATATTAAAAGTTTATTGCTTAGTAGAAGAAGAACATGATTGTACACATACCTTACACTAAGAAACATTTTTACTTAATTTAAAAAAAGGATTTTTAAAGTATATTATAATAGTACCGAGTGATGTTATCTTTTAGAAACACAATCTAGAAAAAAAGGGATGAAGAAAGAATATTGTTAGGAAAGAAAGTTAAAAGGGATTGATTGTTTTACGGAAACGTTTAATCCCGATAAAAGTTTTGTAGTAAAGATCCTTGAATCAAACGTGGGGGATGCCCACACAGGATAATATTGTGCTTAAAAGGAACACCGCAAAGACTACCAACACATGATGGGGTGTCCCATGTTTTGTGACAAGAATATGACGAAGGACTTATTACTGTCTTATCTTATATAAATAGATCTTTTTTATTAGGTTTTACAGAACACCACTTAGAAAGATTAAAAATACCAACTTATAAAAACTCCGTCAGCGTTTCTCGTTATACCCCTATTTGTAGTTGTTGTCAGAATTATTTATTTTTTTATGAATCTAAGTGAATTATGTTATTGCTTTGCATTGTGTATTTTCTTCACACTTATGGAAATTTGGGCTTGGTATGATTAAATCTCAACGTTCCATTGTGAAATTTGGCTTTCCTAAACGTATCTATTTAATAATAAATTATGAAGAAAAAACATTCAATTATTGCAATAATGTTTTTTTTTTCTATATCCTTCTTTCTTGAATCCACTCTCGATAGAGTTAACTAGGCCAAAATCCAAAAAATATTCGAAAGAAGTCCAAAACTATAAAATGTAAGATAACAAAAAGTTAATATCGTAGTGGGTAACGAATGTTATAATAGTTGCAAGTTACTGGCTGGCGGTTACTCAAATAACGCTGAAATAAACATTCACCAATCGACAACTAACTAATCAAGCTATACCAAGAAGAACTATTGGACACTTCTACTATTCGATTAATCGCAATAATTGTTTGTATGAGGAACATTACAGAAAGAATAAAAAATAATCATAATTAAAAAAAATGAAACTAAAAATGGATATGTATGTATTTTTTTGTCTGATACAATTATATACAATCGCATACTGAAAAAAAAAACCAAAGACAAAATATCCGTAACTACGTCATGATTACCGCATAGTTTAATAAGAATGATAAATGATTACTTTTTAACTGTGTAACTCAACATACCTGTTAGTATCACGGTAATGACGCGATATATTCCAACCTGAAACAGAATGAAAACAACACATAAGCTGATGAAATCACTAAACTTCGTTTAAGTATGTAAAATTTTTCTAAGTTTAAGCCGAAACAAAGGTTTATCATTTTTCAGCCTTCTTAGATAAGTTTAACATAAGGAAAATATGACAACCTACTTATATTGTTCGTACGTAAAGAAACAAGCTTTACGAAGCCTTACGAAGGTTCTTGGCTTTCTAATAAAACATTAAAAGATATTCAACATTTTTTCCCATAAGGATGCTTTTAATGAAGATTTATTCAGGGCTCTAGGAAATTCACGAGTCAATTCGTGTTTAGGGTGAGATGTTACTATCGAAAAGGTGCTATTCACATTGAGGTGGATAATCCGCCCTCAAACCCCCCAAATCTCTATATTATAATGACGTGTTAGTCTACTGCCAAAAGTCCAGATATTTCTTACATATTATAATATAAACGGGCATATTCTCTATTCGAAAAAAATCAAAATTTTACCCTATAATATTGGAGCGTCAGAATACATAAAATAATAACAAATATTAATTTTGCTTTTTTTTTTAATACGATTAAAGAATGGTTTCAACAACGTATCCGTAGTTATCAATTGAATAATGCTATCAAGTGATTAACACTCACCATCGCCAACGCTTCGGAAAACAAAGGTAGTCGCTCTTAAGATAGATAGTATTTCTATCCGGTAGGCCTCCGAACTGATCATAGAAATTGCAATTTTTTCAGATATCTATGATATTGTTCAGAGGGGCGTTCTTTTTATTATTGATATGGATATGAAAGAAAAGAAAGAAAAATGTGAAAAAAAAATCTTATTATTCTTCTTTGTCAGTCGTCCCTCCACTGCTGGATGTAGGCTTCTTCCAAAGTTTTGACCAGTTTTTCCCCGCGACAGGAACCACATCATCCACCCATCTCTTTTGAGGTCTCCCAATTGGTCTCTTATTTTCATAGGGGCGCCATTTTGCAATTCTGGGTGCCCATCTTTCATTCCCCTGTCTAACCACATGCCCTACCCATTGCCATTTCTGTTTTGCCACACGGTCAACTATGTCTGCGACTTTTGTTCGTCGTCTTATCTCTTCGTTTTTTATTTTGTCTCGGAGACTTTCTCCTAACATTTGTCGCTCCATAGCTCTTTGTACGCATCTTAATTTATGTATTGTGTTGGCTGTGGGTGACATTGTTTCCATTCCGTATGTCATTACTTTCCTTTTCAGGTTAATTGGGATGTCTTTGTCTTTAAAGTATGGTCCAGTTTGCCGAAGGCTGCCCATTCTGAACAGATCATAAAGCAAGTTCAGCATCTCCAAAACCGTCTGGTCCAAAAGCCACACTATGACTACATAACAACGGGTAAGAAGTTAATCTACACTTTCGTTACTTACTATCAATAAAATATTAGACAAACTATTAATTTAAAATATATTAAAACAAGTTGTATAAAAATATGAATATGGCTTAAAATGAAAATGGAAATTGCCGTAAAAAGTTGCTTCATGAAAATCCGTGCTTCTTACTAACGGTATAAATTGAATATTTTATTAACTTACCCAAATTGTTAAGGCCATATGTGAAAACAGTAAAAACTCGAGGCACTTAAATGTATATATTTTTGTATGAGAAGAAGATCGCAGCAAAAAACGCGAGGATGCCTACTCGCTTTTTACCGCTCTTAAGCTTTCAAATCTGCTAATCTGGCACCACCTAATCATGTACGTTTAGTTACTTGGGTAGGTCCTCCATAAGATACAAATGGATATGTTGAAATCCCAACAGAAAACAATACAATGATTAAATAATACCCCATATTCTGGTTTTAGTTCGAACTAAAATAAGAACGTTCAAAAATTTAAGATTTAAGTTCACATGAATTAAAATGAACTTATGTGAATATTAAGCTAAAACGACTATTGTTCATACCTATGTTCTTATGTCAATGAATGGTGTCAATGATGGGACATTTTTTGTCTCTTTATTTACCTACACAAAAAAATATTCATAAATATCGCTTTTGTATACACAGTATACAGGAATCAGAAGGCAAAGCCGGCTGAACTTAATGCAAAAAGCAATGTGCTTGCATTATCATTCTGTTTGTGGTTCAAGGAGACATTTCGTTATTTGAAATTATTGTTCTTGTGGCTCTCCAATTTAATACCGGATGTTCTAGCGGATCTGTTTGTGCCACCGTTTTAGCCTCTTGGGAGGTCGACTGCCAACTATCTCTCCATCGCTTTGGTGGTCTTCCCGGGGATCTCCTTCCTTCAGGGTTGCCTTGAAGGGCGACACGAGGAGTTGTCTGTAATACGGTTACCTGAATTAAGAATTAATTTCGTTAAAAAAATATTTGAAAGCCAACTGGTCCCACAGAATCTGAGCTATATCGTAAGCTTTTTGCACGCTTATAAGCGCATATCAGTGTGCAAATATCAAACTGACGAATTGTTCGATCATTTGTATGGATTTTTTTATCGAAACTTAAACTAAGGGTCTTATTCTTAAGAAGTAGGTATCCTTAAAACCCTATTAATCATCACATTATACTGTAAAATAATTCATTTTGAAGCAGTTTTATTTGAAAATAACGTTTACACATGTTCAGAATCCAGAATATCCCCAGAGGAAAATATGTGTCTGATATAATGTCAAATCTTAATATTTATGAAATGAGAGTACGAGTCATAAAATAAGATGTACAGCGGGCAATAAAAACAGCCAACAATAAATTCGGTTCGAAAGGATTCTGACTGTAATAATATGAAACAGGTAGTTGCCTGCCGTTGAGTTCAACGAATGAAAAAGGATTTTTACGAGTATAAACAGAGTTTTGCTTAAGAAAGGCCAAGGTTTCATAATATAAAAGTAACCATTACATAGGTATTTAGGTTGTGGATTTATGAAATTGTTATAAAGTATAGGTACACAATGGAACTCTTGTGAATCATTGTATGGTTGTCTATAAAATATTTATACAAAATACACCACATATTATAAAAATCACTTCATTTCGAACTCGTTAGCCTAGTGTTTTTTTTACATGAAACTTCTACCCGGGGTTGGCCTGTCTCAGATTGGATGAGACCGACTGACTGGAAAAAATTGCCTCAATTGACACCTTTGTATAGAAAAGTGTTAATTTATTTTATTTATTATTTATTTCGCCATTATACCGATAACTGGGATTTCCGTATATTTATATTCTATAAAAAGAAAGATTTCTATAGAAATATGACCTTTCTGTGTCGTGTCAGGTCGCCCCAAAGATGACTACCTATCACTCTGGAGAATTCATCCCGGTCCTGTGAGGCACGAAATTTCTAGCTCCTCAATACTCGTGATCCCCGTCCACTCACGAATATTTCGGTGCCAGGATATCTGGTGATCATTAAATTTGAGAAACAGAGTCCAAACTAAAACCAAATCATTGCACTTAATTTAAAAAATTTGTTCAAGGATCATTCATTGACACATTTCACAATAAACAAAGGCTAATGTCGTAAAAAGGGAAGATGGTCGTCACCGTGGGTCGGACCTATGACCTTTAGAACGAAGGTTGGTACTAAACATTTCTTAAAATTGTTGAAAAAGTACAGCACATAGCAGAGCACTTAGAAGATAAGGATTTATTAAAGATCCATGGCAACAGCCATGCTAGAAGCCTGAGACACGAAGAACAAGCGTAACTGGAGACCACCACTACGATGGAGGGCCGACCTTGTGAAGTATGTTAGTGTCTGCCATAACTGGATGCAGAACGCCCAAAGAAGAGTGAAATGAAGGTAAATGGAGAGGAAAAGACTTGAATAGGATGATGAGAAGATTGAATTGTTGTACTTGATTGGGGTAAAAGAATAAAGGATGACTACTGAGAAAGAAAATAAAAAGTTTTTTATGCTGAAATAAAACATCAGGTTAACATTAAATATTGCTATATAGGTAGGTACATGAAATAAAAAATATATAATGTCCTGGAAGTAGATGAGTAGATAAAATGAAATGGGTCTTTTCTTGAAGCGAATGTGTTGTGGAAAACTGCCAAATGACATTTACATAATTGCAGAGCAAAATGATACTAGCCGTATTACGAAGAACGTACATAAGTGCTGGTATGTATAATATTTTTCTACTAAATTTCCATAAAAGCGGTACTTATCAGTATTGAAAGGCGATGAACTTTCCTATATCGAACATCTGATACCAAAAGTTTCATGGTAGAAACTTATTATTGTTTTATGAATGACTTTGCGCTTTGGAACTTTGAAAATTAATCTAGATTCTATATTGTTATAATATACAAGTTAACCTAGCGGTTCATTCGTCGACTTTCGTAGTGGAGTTCGTAGGTTATTGGTTAGATTCCGGTGATGGTTAATGGTCATCTTCCTCTTTGCACAACACAAGCTGCGTTCTGTGAAGGATGTTGTTAAATGCTGTGAATGTTGGATGTAAGGGGACCAGTATTAAGCTGAAAATTCCGCTTTTGCCCAGTACCCCTAGTATGAGTTTTTGATGATCGAATAACGAAACGATCATCGAAAGAGTTTCGGAAAATATTCCATACAAAATGATCGAACGATTCGATCGTTTGATGTTAGAACACTACAATAAGCGCTTATTAGCGTTCAATTAACTTTCGATAAAACATCAGAAAAGTACAGTGGAGCTAGTACGAACTAGCTTCACTGTACTTTTCTGTTGTATGTTACTGTGTATTTAAAGTATATCGTCTCTGTTGCATAATTAATAAAATAAAATAAATAAAATGTGAAAAGTGGTGTTCACTTCGGATGAGCCTAGATTCATTAGAAAAAGTCATCAACATCAACATAAGAAATAAACCAATCAAAAAGGTCATCTGCACACAATATTTAATTCAGTGAAGTATGGAAAGTAAGGTTGATGCTTGGGAACAGTTGATCAATAGATTGAGATCTGAAAGACTTATGTAAAGGGTAAAAATATCAATATTTACTAACTTATTGCCTTAATTACATGAAGCATCAGACATATCATTGATACAGCTTTTCTTAGTCATATAAATGTATGTAAGTAGTTGCATGTTAGTTTGTTCTTAGGAGTTTCTGTGAAGGCTCAAGTGTATCAAGTTTCTTTGAAGTTAAGCCACGAGGCGTGGGAAAAGGTCAAGAAGATTGAACAGAACTGAGAGCAAAGGCGTTCAGCGCTCCTCACAAAGACCGTTCGTTCATATACCTATACGAATCAACATAAATATACCATGTAAGCTTAGCCACCGAGAATGTAACAGTCATTAGTACATACATCCCCTACGAATGAAATGATTCACAGCGGTATTGCTTTGTCTTGGCTTTCGTTTGCAATATTTGATAATAATATATCACACCGTTGTAATATGTAGTTTTGCTGTACAACAATCGAGGTGCTTCAAAGTTCATGTTTCAGAACAATTATTACACATTGCTTTGCTCCATACCTATATCTTTCATCCGCTTACTACAATTTACACATTAATTAAGCAATTATTTATGATTGTTATACTTTTCATTGATTTTTTTTAATGATCTTAAGTTTAATTGATTTGAATTTTAGATTTCTTTAAATTGACTAAAATGTTTTTAGACGCGGAATTCTTCCTGTAATCCGAGTTCCTACCCGTTTCCTCATGTGACCTACCTAACTGATTTGTAGGTAAATTATTGTTTATGATTGAATGATTGTTCTACAAGGTGATATTTATAAAAAAATATAAAGAAGATATTTCGGACTTATTTGTTGATGACTTGTTGAGGTGATTGAAAAGTTGTTGACGAAATTTGTTGTTAAAATCAACGAAAGCAGAAGAAACCACAGAACGAGCCGGTCTGACGCCATCTTGTTACCAGTATGTACATCAAGTAGGTCACACAAATATCCTTCCCCTTATAGTCCTTCCTAACCAAAGTTCCTAACACTATCATAAGGGTCTACCTGCGTACACATGTTTTTTTCAGCAGATTTAAGATTAGATAAAAAGATTTTTGCTCTGAATGTAGACGTGGAGTTTTAATATAATGATGAACTATTAAAAGTCTTTTACTTGCGCTTTAAAAAAATGAATCCGGCCGAGGAGAGCGCTGTTCTTCCTCCCATCAGGGTCCCGAAGACGAGTAAGACCCTCTCACACTGTGTTCCGCTCCTTCGAAGCAGAGCTGAGGGACATGGACATGGTGTGGGAGGAGGTCATAAACATTGCGCAAGATCGAGCGCAAAGGAGAGCTCTTGTTGCCTCCTTATGCCCCTGAGTGGGGTGTAAAAGAGAATTGATTGATTAAAAAAATCTCAGTTTACTAAATGCTTTCTTATTAATCTTTTCATTTGATTTTATCTTCAGCTTATACAATATTAAAAAAGGAATTTACTTATTTAATGTAGGTATTTAAAATAACAATGTGCGTAGGTATGTCAATGTTGAAAATCATATTCATTGTTTACACACGAATTGTTTGCTGATGAACTGAGTTCTGGTGGTGCACATCACATTACATTGGTTTGCTGGAGATGCTCCGAGTATTTAAGATTAATTTGGTTGCATGTGTTGGGGCTGGCATAATGTGATCACTTTACGTGAACACCGTTCGTCATTTACAAAATCTCCAAAATTTGAATATCATGGGAAAAAATTTCGAGGGTTGCGGCGATTTTTTTAGATCGCGCTGTGTCCCTTGCGGAGAAGGCAGAGAGAACGGACCTTCACTCTTTTCTATCTAAGCACACCTTTGCTTTCGCTTCTTCCACCATTATGCTTTTTCTCAAACAACGTAATTGACGACCATAATGAAGAACGTTGCTTTCGAAACAGAAGTTTAAATAATTTGAAAAATAGCACATGGAATCGAACACTCTTTGATAATGACTGGTATTCCAACTCAACGCAGTAGTTACGCAACTCATGTATTGAATAAAATATTTTTAGTATACAGAAATGTCAAAAGTCTCAATAAATGTTGGATTCGACGCAACTCAATCATCTGTTTTTCATTTCAGAATAAAAGTAATTATAATGATTGCATTTCATAGTTGATTCTATTTGTATTAATAACCAGTTTAATTTAAGTGGAAAGCCGAAAGCGATTTAAATTTAATAGTAAGCAATAACAAAACCGTTCAAAATATATGAAATAAGCATGTCAAAAAAATGTTATAGAGAAACAAGGTTGTTGACGTTTTGTGAGAATTCTAAAATACAAACCAAGCAAAAATGTAATATTGTTGAAAGAAAAGATGGTAATTTATTTAAGAAATTTCAGTGTCTGCATGAAATTCCCTCCTTTTCAATTAGCCTAAAAGGGAAGGACGAAGGGTAAGTTGATGAGAGGCTGGTAACTTATTCGAGAGGATCGGGGTTGGTACTTTGACCCGCTTCGAAGCTTTGCTCTCATTACACGACTTAGTGGACTAATGCTCGTAGCAAAATATTCATCCGTTGAAATTATTCTTCTTGCATGTTCAAACAAACCTAAACTGTATTCCAATCTTCATTTAAAATGCAATAATATTTATTGGGTGTTTGCTTGATGAAATCAGAAATTCACCTGTAACTCGTACTTAAAGAAACTCGATTAGCTTTCTATAGCTTAAAATTCGAGAGATTTTACGGTAGATGTCCAAAAACCAAATCCATAATATTTTGAATCGATAAAAATGGAGCTTTATATACAGCTTTTAAGTCAGTAGGTATGGCCAGCGAAACTTATACTAGGAGGCAATTGTTTCGAATCAATTGGCTCCGTCCAATGTGAGATAGGCTAACCTTAGATAGAAATTTCTATTAAAAAAAAACATTTTTTTTTTAATATAAATGAAACAGTGCTCACTCAAAGTGAACATAAATGCACTCTTTGACCCTTTCACAGTAAGCTTCTTAAAGCGTGTGTCGTGAAAGAGGAAGATGGTCGGCACCTGGAATCGAAATATGAAATTTTGATCCGGTTGGGAATCGAATCCGAAACATCCTAATCAGAATAAAAAAATGGCTAAGCGATGGACATGCACCTGCCAAAGATACGTTGGATCTCGTGTACAGTTCTCCTGATGTGTTAAAAAAGTTCTAATTGTATCTACTTCGAGTAGTTGAAAATGAAGTTGAAAAAAAAACATTCATCAATAAGAAGTATAGGTGCTTGAGATCCGAAATCAGTTAATGGATTAAGAAGAATAACATTTACTTGTGTAACAAGGGAGCTACAATGTATATGGATTTTAACCTGACCGGGCGCAAAAAGGCGAAAGTGAAAAAATATATGGAAAGATAAGTTGTTAGTATATTTCATTAGTGTTGTAAGAAAAACCCTTAGGTAAGAGAAATAGAATTGCTTCGTCATTATTATTATTACTACTATTATTATTATATGAAATTGTGCTTCTGGTGATAGAGGAGAGCTCCCAACATCGAAAAGGCGTGTCCCAATCCCAAAATCTCAAAGCGTTCGTTCATTAAAACCTAACTGTAATTTATTTTATAACTGTATTACGGACCGCTCGATTGCATGCCAATTATTTTCTGAACGGACCAATCCGAAATTTTACAAAGACTTCCTTGTTTATTTTTTTTTAAAATTTGCATACATATTTTTTTATTGAAATAAAGGGAGCCAGATATCTCAATTATATTTTTGATATGTCATGTGCGTATATTGTTAAGTAGATAAGAAGAATTAATTATTATATAAGTAACAAAAGTACCTATCTGGGTTCCGAGTTTGATTCTCGGTCGGGTCAAAGTTTTTCAAATTGTTTTTATTTCATTTATGATGGAATTTTTAAATTTTTGAAGCCAATATTGAAAATTAACTAGATGGCATACTAGCGCTTATAACCCTCGTATTGGCGACTGGTTTAGAATGATCATTTTACACTATAGAAACTATTCACCATAAGGTTCCATTGATCCAGTTTTTACCTCTCCAGCGATGTCGGAAGCAGGCTGAAGATTAACTAGTTGGCTTACTAGGGCTTATGACCCTCGCATTAGCGGCTGGTTTAGAATGATCATTTTACACTATAGAAACTATTCACCATAAGGTTCCATTGATCCAGTTTTTACCTCTCCAGCAATGTCGGAAGCAGGCTGAAGATTAACTAGTTGGCTTACTAGGGCTTATGACCCTCGCATTAGCGGCTGGTTTAGAATGATCATTTTACACTATAGAAACTATTCACCATAAGGTTCCATTGATCCAGTTTTTACCTCTCCAGCGATGTCGGAAGCAGGCTGAAGATTAACTAGTTGGCTTACTAGGGCTTATGACCCTCGCATTAGCGGCTGGTTTAGAATGATCATTATACACTATAGAAACTATTCACCATAAGGTTCCATTGATCCAGTTTTTACCTCTCCAGCGATGTCGGAAGCAGGCTGAAGATTAACTAGTTGGCTTACTAGGGCTTATGCATACACTAAAGAAACTATACACCTTTGTATAGGGAAGTGTGAATATGTTTTATTTATCTTCTTCTTCTTCTTTGAGTAGGGTGCCGTGCTTTTGTTCCTGCTGCATTACTCTCTTAGGAAGCTGATTTCCAGCCTCAGCGCTTTGGTGGTTGTCTGGAGGCCTGTTTCCCTATGGAAATTTTTGTACGTATTCTTTGTCTGCCTTCCTCAACTTCGCATATCAATTGGATTTCAGTGTTCTGAATTCTATCACGAAGGGTTTTTCCGAAATATATCGATTGACATTTAGGTTAAAAATATGTTTCTAGAGATAGTGTGTAAAGGAAGAACATGAATCCGGAAAGGATTTCTCCCAGTCAATCTGCTTAACGCGATACTTAAATTGATTAATAAAACAGATACTCTATAAGTAAAAAAAGCCTGTTGTGATAATACATGTTGGAAATCTACTGGTAAGTTAAACATTTAGGTGATGGGAAATATAAGATTGAGAACCTGTGGTTTAAGTAAATTATAAATTTCCTGTTGTCTTTTTTAAAGCTAGAGTCAAAATGTAAAGAATTTATTAAATTTCTTAACCAACACTAATAAGTATGTTTTTTTGTGGCAATCCACCCGGGGGTGACTATATGTCAGGCTGAAATACTAAATCTATATATATAAATACGTGAAGGAAAAACATTGTGACTATTTTTACGAAAATTGCGCGGACGTAGGAGTATGAAATTTCGCACACTTATAGTTTATATAGAGAAGTAGTGATAAATGCTAATATTTTTTATAAATTGTACATAAAAATAGATTAAATTAAAAAAAAACATTACAAATACTACTGCAATGTTGTGTTTGATACTCACACACGCTTTCGCAGACTACTGATATAGAACAAATTCGTAGAAACAAATGTTAAATGAAAAGCGCCTCATAATGGGCGCAGAAAACTTTTTGAAGGCGGTATATTCAAATGGAAGGAGGAGTGAGAAATAGCGGGATATTCTAACTCATTGTAGGTATGACCCAAATTAAGTATGAGAATTTAAAAAGTTATAGTCTTATTTCGAGCACTGATCGACCACTAGTTATTATTAAAAGTGTCACTCATTATGTTGTAGAGAACGTTTGCGGCGTAAAGTGAAAATTATTTCAGCGATTAATCAATGTTTTTGTCGCGGCATGAAATATAACGAACCTGATGGTCACAAAATGAAATTGAGGTTAAACACAAAATAATTAAGAAGATTTTTAAAGAAGAAACTAAGCAGGTTTCGAGCTTCTTATATTATTTATTTTGATGACAAGCGAGTACAAGCTGGATATGAAAGGTTATACCGAGAAACTTTCACCTACGTACTACAGTTGATTGGAATAAGTTTTAATTACGAAACTTACTTCATTAACGAAAATAAGCCTTCCTAACAAACAACATGTAGTCTTCAATATTGTTTTTTTTTCTCCCTTTTATAATTTAATATAAAACGATAAAATTTATTAGTCAGAAAAAGGTTTTAATTTTTGTTTGCACCTTTCAATACTCATTTTTTACGGAAACATTAAAAAGAAACTCAAAAGAGAATCAAAAATAAAGTGTAAGAAAAGTTTGAGTCAATTTGAAGAGTGAGTTAAGGTAAAGAAAGAAAGGAAAGGGAAGGATAATATAAGAAGTAGACACAGATATCGCGCGGCGAGCACTCGTGTATGGCGAGCCCAAAACTTTACCCGAGTATCAAATTATGTATTAAATAAAGAAGGGTCGGTTGCTGAGAAAAAACTTTTAGGAAACCTTCGTTCATTATAGCTACTTAGGAAACTATTGCCAATTTACCCCCCAGAGAATAAGTGAAGGGAATAAATGGTGTTAAAAAAAGTGGTAGATTCTAAAACATAAACAATAAACTGTTGGTATAGGTACTTTGAGTTAATATGATTCAAATGTAATAATGCCGCTGGCTTATGCCAACACCACCTATATAAGAAGGCCTTAGCGCTGGCGGCCATTTTGCCTCTCGCGTCACCAGGCCGCCGGCGTGTAGACAGATATCATAGCGTACAGGTAAGTACATACAGATATAGGCAAGTGAATGCTGGGCCTCACGATGTGACGTAGCGCTAAGGCCTTCTTATATAGGTGGTGTTGGCTTATGCACTGTGTTCCTAGGGAGCGGTCCATTCGTCTGACAAGACAGCTGTCATTGAATGGTACGAAAATGTTTTTTGTTACTACGGTAACAATATTGACAATGTTCTAAACTGACATACTCACCGCTGTTGGAGCGGTCCGTCGTCTGACAAGACAGCTGTCATTGAATAGTACGACAATGTTTTTTGTTACGACGGTAACAATACTGACAATGTTCTAAACTGACATACTCACCACTGTTTATAGTAGCACCGTATCCGTAGGAAAACAGACCGTTAAAGAGATGATTGTATACACTAAATTGTAGCTACGTTTTCAAGTAACCATCAATGATGATTGGGTGTAAAACTTGGATATGGAAGAAAAAAGAAGATTATAGTTTAAATGCAGTAGAGGTGAGAGCCCTACGAAGAATATATGGAAAGACTGTGGCATATAGAAAGGAATTAGAATATTAAGAAGAAATGTGGTTGGGAAGTAAGTGTTGTACCAACAATGAAAGTCAATAAGTTAATTATCGCATATGGAAGAATGGATTCAAACAGAATGAGAAAGAGAATTTATAAGGCTGAAAGGAAAGGTGTAAGAAGGCGTGGCCAACCAAGAATGACGTGGATGGAACACATCGATTCCGTCCTCAAGGGAGGCCAGGTTAGAAGCTAGAGAAATAGAATAGATTGTATGGGAAATGGAAGTAGTGTTCTTGGATAAAAAAGAGTGGAGGCCCGTTCTCTCTGCCTACCCCTTACAGGACACGGCGTGGATAGATTTGTATTAAACATAACGTGCTCTGAAATTAATGCGAGTCATATTTCATATGAAACGAAGATAGAAAACAGAAAAAGGATAAAAATAAGCAAATGTTAAAAATATTATTTAAAAATTAAAATGAGAGTTGCCCAGTCAACATTTTTTCTTAGATCGCAAAATAATTATAACATGTTCAATGTTCATCTCTCTCATTTGAGGATCAAATTTTTTTTTCAGAAAACGCGCAGTTTTTATAGGTGTATGTTTACTAGTCTTTTTGAACGGATATGGCAGGTACTTTAAGTTGAAAACTGAAAATAAAATTTCGTTCAGATACTAATCTAAAAGAAAGTTCAGGTAGAAAATAAAAAACCGCATATACTTAATAGATTTCGTTTGAGGGTCTTACCTGAAAAGGTGTAGGGTTAACAAACTCCTCGTTTTTCCTCGCTTTATATCAAACAGACGTTTTCCTTTTTTTACTCGGGGAAATGAAATAATAAATGAGGAAATGATGAAATAAGGAAACCGGAAAACACCGTGAGAGCGCAGCAGAAGTACCAACCGTTGATACTAAGCCACCGGAAGTTTGTTTTCTTCATATACCTCCCTACATTTAATATATTCAAATCTTCGCCTGCAGCTTGAATAGTTGGAAAGAGTGACTACATTCTTACAGGAAGAAATATACATACTATTATATAATACCTACGTATACTGCTAAGTCTTATGCCATCTTCTTAAGAAACAGATTAAATTCACCGATTTGGTTTTAAGGGTTGGTAAATACTTAATGAAGGTAGAATTTGGGCAGTCGTTTTTCCACATTGTACGCGTACATACCACAATCTATATAACAAATAGCCGAAAACACTAACTGACTAATCGACTAATGGCGCCGATCCGAAGAGTTTTACCCATATAGGTACAAATGTATTGGTGCTTGAATTTAAGCACACCCCATGCAGGTGCCGTGTCAGTTACTTGTTTACACAAGATCTGATGTTCAGACACGAGAGCATTACACAAATAAAACAACCTATATACCTACTTACATAACCATTATCTGACTATTGACTTTAGAAATGTTTTAAAGTGTGTTGATTTTGAGATGTAATGTTATGGTAACTGTTTAGTACTCCCTTCCCTAACACGTTCTCTGCTCGATTGGGAAAGTAGGATTTGTTTCTGCATTGTAAATTTAATTGTATTTTGAATCATAATATTTTTGTAAATAAATAATTATATATTATTATCTTCATTTGATAACCCACCAGAACAAAGTATGCAATTATGCTTTTGTACTGTTCTCTATGGATATTGTTTCAAAACTAACAGATTAAAATAACGAACTTGCACTTTTACGATAATTAAGACGAGTTCGAGCGTTTTCTTCAATTTCCCGTTGAGCGCAAGAGTATAATAGTACTAGTGAATCGGCAGTCATTAGTTTAATGAATTAACTCACTAATGCCCCGTTAAAGAAAAAAACGGATCTTTCAACTGTCAAAAGCGGCTATTGGGGCATTAAACCGCTTAATGAACGATTAAAGTTAGTGGGCCGTTCCACCTCCCAATAGCGCACTAAGGGACAATTAAAAACTGTCAAAATGGTTTTTTTATTTTGTCAATTTTGTCTGTTTGATACCGTATTTCGGAATTGTTGATGATTTTTACTATGCCAATTTTTTTTCGACTTATTTATAAATTTTAAAAGAAACTGTAAATTAACTAATGGTCCATTAAATTTCTTATGAAAGACCCGTTTTGAGTTAGTGGAGCCTTTATGTTATTTGTCAGTTAACTATTGGACTGTTTGATGGTCGATTGAGCTCGACCCTAAGTTTGTTAAAGAAGAGAAATGGTAAGTACATTCTTATATTTAAATAACCGTTGATAAGTAGGTACATTTTGATTTTTCAGCAAAATATTCCTGAAAAATATCTAGGGGTTGGTTTAATTATTCAATAAAAATATACATTTTAATTAATAATCACAACCAGAAATAGGATATTGCTGCTAAGAGGCTTCCCTAATTTAATATTCTCAAGGAATATTCTTCACAATGAACACTTTCTTACTTTTTTCCCATACTTTGCATAATCGAGATTTCGTTTCTGACGTCACTGAGAACCACTTGTAATTTATTTTTTTGCATTTTATTGTGTATTTTATAACAACTTAATTCATTCATCAATATTGATACATAATGAGGAAGCTAACCAGTTTTTTGTATTGCTTGTAGAGCGGAGAAGAATCCAATAAACCAAGCATCATAAAAATCTGTTCAGCTGATCTCGAGTTATAAGTGTTTGCACTAACTCGACATTCTTTTATATTATAGATGATTCGGCATTTCTTAATACGAAACCAATGAGTTTTAATGCGTTTTTGTGTCTTCATTCGACGCCCACTTTCTCTTTAAATGAAGCCAGGATATTTCTAAAACACATATAGCTTCGATGTATAAAGCTCAAGACCGGATTATATTATTGGATATGGTGGAATTTCATGTATTTTTTGATAAAAATAAATGTTCAAATATTGTAAGTTGATTAATTAACATCTACCTATCGATCTATAGGTATGTTCTTTTTTTGTTTGTATAGGTGCAACTACATTTTTTGGATAACCCGTTTTTTTGTTTTACTGTATGATATTTTTTTACCATGTACATACTGTGTTGTTCTATTTATTTTGTTTGATGTTTAGTTTTGGTGTTTATTTTTATAATTTTATTTTTTATTTTTGTTAACGGTAGGTACATAGCTGTGAAGTGAGTGAATGTGAGTCAATTATGAGTGTAAAATTATTATTTTGGAATAAAATGATTTTATATATTTTTTTCATTACCAATCTTGATTATGTATGTACAATTGTACATAAATACTTGTATTAAAATACGTAAAAAACTGAATGCTAATTTGGTTTGAAACCAAAATATTTCAACGTCTGGTATCCCTATTAACAACTCGAACTATAATAATACGGATACTAATAATAATCTTCTTGATGGAACGCTTCGCTCATAGATCAATAGTCATTAATAGAATGATATAGCGCCTATGCACAGTGAAGGTCTCAGCAACACACACTGAGACCCGTGTAATTACTATCTGGATTGTGGGCCTGTTATTACGTTTGTTACATAATAATAATATAATGAATGGGCTAGATTAGAAACACGACCTACGGATGTAGATAGTCATATCAGTGTGCGACTACACTAAACGAACATAGAGCGCCAGAACCAGAAATAACCTACTAACTGGTAAGAATCAACTTCAAGGGCGATGATCAGAGAAAAATTGGTGCATAATATTTTCATCATATTTACTTGATTACAAAAAAGATTCTTTTTTTAAAATTTATTTGGGCTTATCAACCGATTTCGTTTGATATTGCTAAAATTAACCTACCTACGTCTAGATTATTGTTTAATGGTACCTCGTCGTCAACATTGCCTCCCACCTTGAAAGCCAGTCCGAAGGACGTAAACCAATCCGCAGTAAGTCAGACTGGTGAAAACGATTAAACCTAAAGTCGGGCCCAAACAATATATAAAGCCCGCCGCGGACTCCCCTCCCCAAAACCGCAATGCGGGGGGCCTAAACACCAGAGGGATCAAGAGCTGTCCATTGCGCGGTTCATCAACCGTGAGGTTGACCACTTCACATACTTAAATCACAACAGGTCAGAAGAGGCACATGAAAATAAGCCTTGGAAGCAAATGAGCTTGGATGCTTTGATGCTCTCTGAAGAAATAAGCCCTTTTAATATTAAATAATCTTTCATAAATTAAATTACTAAGCTGTCCGTGCGTATTTCTCGCTAAAACCCGAGAACGGCTGAACCGATCCGGTTTTAGTTTGTGCTCATGGTTTTTTAAATGATGAAAAAATAAATTGCGATAAGAATGTTATTTGTTTATTTTAGTTTACCAGGGTGGATTTTTAATCAAAATACAATTTTATGAGTAGATATCAGTAATTATTTCTAGGAGAAAACTTATTGTCTATAAGATGTTCATTAAAATATTATTGATTCATTTAAATGGAGATAGGAATTATATCAAAGGGAAACATAACGATTTCTTAATAAATAAATGATGAAACTAAATAACCAATTTATAGAATATTCACTTAAATTAAAAACGCAACGTAAAGCTGAAGTGGAGAAGATCGAGTTTGCGGCTATACCTATTGTTATTCTGCGATCAAAGAAACGAGTGTGTCTGCTAATTAGGAACAATGAAACCTTTTGTGAATTTATCGGAAATAGAAACTGGGGATTATCTTCAGCAACCCTGCCGCCTGAATATTTCAATACTTGGTTAATGGTTTCATTATTATTATTATACGGGCGGTCAATCCAAAATGTTGGTTTTTCGAAACAACTTGTAAGGATGTTTGACCCCTCTTTTGTGAAAACGATCCATTCAATTCCGATCGCAGTGGCGTGACAGACTTCAAAGCATGGAGTCTCGAGTTCGATTTCTAGTCAGGATGAAAAGTTTTAAAGGCAAAAGACCTTAAATATCCTTGGATACAAGTAAGTGAAAGTGGTCGAAGAAAAAAATCGGCGAAGACAGAAGTGGTTAAATACCAATTCAGAAGCAAATACCTGAATTGGGCTGTTCTGGAAATTTAAAAAAATATTTTTACAAATGGTCGTAAGATGAGAGGCAAATTACAATTTACAAAGTAATTGTTTTTTTTTTAGTTGAAGATATTTCTTTCTTTAGAAAGATACGATGAGTTATTTAGATTTCGCCAGTTTTTCCAAGTTATGTAGGAATTTCATCGCCTCCATTTTGACCTTAAGTGAAAAGAATAGACTCTTTTTATCAAGACAGAAATAGCGAGCATGGTGAAAGTGTGAAATGGTAAGTGGTCAGCTCAGAGGTATGAATCAATGAACAATTCGGTGTATGTGTTCATAAGTCGGCGACAGAATTGCTAGGCTTCCCAAATTTATAAGGCATTTCATCACAATGAATATTACAATACACTCTTAGTCTAAGTATAGGGATTGAAGCGCAGGGGCGGAAATTATACCATATCGCCCCGCTGGTTAGAGTGATTATAGTATAATAGTCAGAAGTGTGACAAATATCGTTTTTGACTGATGCCTAAAGTTAGTTGGCCCGGTCAGCGTTACCAATCGCTAAGCGCAATAGCTAAAACTCATTCTACTAACTGAAAAATAAAACGGGAGCCTTTCACTTCAAAGAGACAAAAACGAACCATTAAATTCATATAAAGACCCAATAAATATCAATATGAGTTCTGACACAAATTATATGGGGTTACCAGTGAACGCTAGTAGGTACTTGGGCATTGTCTTAAAACAAATACCCCGACCACCTGCACCTCATTGAAAAATAGAAATAAAGGAAATAGCAAACAGTCTTAGTTGAATTCCTATTAATTGGCGAAATATTAAAGGAAATAAGTGGTCATACTAAAAAAAATTACAAAACACATTGGTAAATAGGTACCTAATATAAATTAATAAATATGATTCCTTATTATAAACTGCACTATTTATTTCACAAAAATACCTATGTTATTAACGTCTAAAAGTTCTTTTATATATTACAAACTGAATAGGTAGGTACAACATTTTTATAAAAACTTTACAAATATCATAAATAAACCAATAAATAACAAAATACTAAGGCAAAATTCAAATATTATTATGTTACAAAAAGGTAGCTTTAATAATATGAGACCCGGAATTAATTTCTTACATTCATAATTAACTAATAAATTGAATAAATTACCATTTTCCTAATAGCAGAACCTCCCAAAGAGGCGATGAAATATTAACCAAATATCTTAGATGAAATTAAAGCAGTGACAAGAACACATTGTAGCCGAAGCAACAACTCCACTTTGAAAATAAACAAACTATCCGACCGACACACGTGCGTCTGACAGAAATAAAAAGTCCGTAAAGAGCGCGAAAACTTTTACCGTAAAGAAAAAAAATACAGTGAATACAATTCTGTATGAGCAAAATTCGCAGTACGCCGCGAACAGCCTCCGAGCGAACCCGTTCGTCTAAGGCTTTTGGCCTACTGATGATTTCAGTAACATACATTTATCTGAAAGCGTACGTATTGGGGTAGAATCTGTACAGTGTAGAGGGATGCTGTGGAACTGTTCGGCTGGGGAGTCGTTATATGGAGGGTTCCTATTTACCCTGATGCTAACAATATGGTTGTACGTGACTCTTTGCCGTTATTATACTTTGACGAACTAAAATATACTTATGTATAGTTAAAGTAGACGAAACAATACGAATTGTCGTTGAAGCGACAAAAGTGAAAAAAATATACCTACTTGTGTCCAAAAAATAACAAGACAAAAATTTAACTCTTAACGCATCAACCTACATTATATGTATGGAAATTTTCAATTTTAATTAAAATATTACTTTTTTATTTAACATTAGAGTTAGAAAATGGTGCCACATTATTAAGTACTACATATCAAATAATGCATTATTAAGTACTACAATCTTACTCTTAAGACTACCCTAGTGTTTCTAATTAAAAATGTCTTAAATATAATATTTGTATCGGAAAAACATACAATATTGGTGTATGTGTACTTATCATTCAAGATAATATAAGTAGTATAATAAACAGTGATGATGTCTAGTTACTCCGAATTATATGCAACTTCTATAGTAGGAAGAAATCGTTGACCGGTTGGCATATTAACCGGTCCCATGCAAGTTCAGTAATGTTTTATCCGAAAATACCTGACATAACACGCATTAAAAGGAAATGGAGTAGAAAGAGTATTTCTTTCAGAATTATTTCGTAGAGATCTGACAACTAAGGTGGATGTTGGCGCGGTGACCGAGATCTGCGATAACATTACCTACTTGTCAGTGGCTGAGAGTGTTTTGTGTCTCATGTTTCGGTCTCGCTTGCGAACTGGCGCTCATACAAACATTTATTGACAAAAAGTAGCCATCTCATTTGAGAGTCTCCACCTTCACGGACGGTTCATAATAACACTGTCCAATAAAAATGCAAAATGAGACTAATAATTCAGCAATGGACTCAATCCTCGTAACGACAAGTTTGTAGTAAGGGGATGGTAACCGTAGAGATCATAAGGTTTTAGATTGTTTGATGGTGTGAGTGAGACAGCAGATAAGTTCTCTGATGACTGCACGTATCCTGTGTACCGGAGTACAGCTGTCTCTGTTCCGCTCGCTCCGTCATACTCCGCACGTCTTCATTCCTTTCGTCTCGCAACCAGGATAAATTAACACTACAAAAGACACACTACGTTTAATTTTCGTTGGTTTTGTTTTATGTCTTACTTTCCGAATAATATCATGCGACGGGTTATGTGTATGAGAATAGTTTGCTTTGGAGCGGCGCGGCAGGGCTTGTTATTGACATTTTAATTACTTGCTATTTATATTAACTTCTCAATTCAAACATTACATTCAGAAAGTTTAAAATTTTTATGATTCTATTGAAACCACCTTGAGAGAGAGAGACCACAAGACGAGATGTTGTTACATGATGAGAAAGGTATATTGGAATACAGATTAATCCATATATCAAGAGAATTACATTTTTTATTTTAATACTTGGTCATCGTTTGAACGCTTAAGCAAGTTTTTCCATATACTTACTTCAGGCAGTTAAGAATGAATTGTAGTTACCGAAAAATGGCCTTTTGCAAACGAAATGCAAATCACGGACCGTACTTCACACCTGGCGGGCGTACGATCGGTGGCTCTATTCTTTACGCCTGCCAAACCAACACCGAGTGCAGTAGCGAGCTTGGCCGAGCAGGAAAGACCAATGTTGCCGGTTCTCACGTAACAGAGATCTTCGCGTCCATAGCAATCAAAGATACTTACTTTACATAAAACCCTCGTATACCTGTTTATAATGGAAATCAAAGAAATGTAAGCAGTGTAAGTAATGTTTGGACACGAAAACATCTCTGTAATATAAAAGAAAGTCGAGTTAGTGCGAACACTTATAACTCGAGATCGGCTGATCAGATTTTTATGATGCTTGGTTTATTGGATTCTTCCGCTCCGGATAACAGAATAACTAATAAAAAATCGAAAAAGGCTTATCTAATAATATAAAATATGATATTAAAGTTTGTATGGAACGGATTATATTCTTATTTTTTTATTTTCGACATGTTGAACATGTTGAGAACTCTCATGATTAGGAGTTTCGGAGGCAAAAATTACCACCTAATGGCGAACGTTGTTAACGTAAATTAATCACACTAAGCCAGCCTTCGAAATAACAGTAGAAGACGGTCGTAAGCCCGTAGTGGTTTGTTCCATTAAAAAAACCGAACATTAGTAATTAATTGTTAGAGTCATTAGTTGTTATTTTTTCTTAAAGATCTAGTCCTCAAAAAAAGGTCACAAGAATCTAGACATAATTAGAACGTTGTGCACCAACAAAGCCAATAGGCAATAAATATGAGACAGTAACAAAAATGGATATAGTCATGGTTTTTTGCCAAATGCCAAACCAGCATGGTTTTTTTCCCGGCAGATCTGTGGAATCCAACCTAATTGAATACACAGAACATATACTTGCTTCGATGGGAGGCGGAGGGCAGGTTGATGCTATATACACCGATCTATCTAAAGCCTTTGATAAAATTAACCACAGCATACTGCTTCACAATCTTAGGTGTTATGGAATTTACGGAAACCTTCTAGCATGGTTGTCTTCATACATCAAAGACCGATCACAGGCTGTGGTAATTGACAACTTAGTTTCGGATTTTGGGAAATGTACTTCCGGTGTCCCTCAGGGTTCGCATCTCGGGCCGATCCTCTTTGTCTTATATATAAATGACGTTTCTTCTTGTATCCGGTACTCTAAATTTCTTATTTACGCAGACGATATTAAATTGTATAAAAAAATCCGTAACCAAGATGACGCTGATGCTTTGCAAAGTGACGTGAACAGTTTGCAAGAATATTTTTCAAAAAATCAGCTGTTTATTAATACCGACAAATGCAATTGTATCACTTTTACGCGTGCTAAGGCTCCTTTAATCGTGGATTATGTTATTAACGACAAAAATATGGTTAGGAAGACTGAGATCAAGGATCTTGGAGTCATGCTCGATTCAAAAATGTTGTCCAAGAGCCATATAGATGGAATTGTTGAAAGGGCATATAAACAATTAAATTTTATTCTTAGAGTCTCAAAACCGTTTAAATCCTTAAAAACTTTAAAAACTCTTTATTGCACATACGTTAGAAGTTGTCTAGAATATGCATCAACAGTGTGGAGCCCACAATACGTGACCTACATAGACAGAATCGAGAAAATACAAAATAGATTCCTGAGACATTTAGACTATAGAACTAGACGAACCTTTGACGACGCGCGCCGATCGGCTGCGCATCACAGAATGGACACACTGGAAAATCGGAGGACAATAACTGACACATTATACCTTTACAAAATTATTAATAATATGACTGACACAACTGACTAAAATAAACTTTAACATCCCCATCAGACAGACCCGGACTACACCAACTTTTAGACTACCAACTTGCTCAACAAATTACGCCCAAAATTCATACATATATCGAGCCACCTCTAATTATAATTCATTTTTCAGTGAAGTAGACATTTTTGACACCAAAACTAAGCATACGTTTAGGAATTTACTCGTGAAGTCATTGCATCGTGGTCCTTAGCATTCACTTATCCCTGTCCCCCCTCCTTGTTTCTTTTCCTATCCTGACCCTTAGGTGGGTATGGCGAGTGTGTATGTTTCTTGGATATTACTTTGTCTCAATTTCTGTGAGATAATGGTTTGTAGTTTTAATTTGTATGATAGAATGGAGACACCAAAATCACTTGTAACTATAACTTACTGAGCGTGTAAACTGTGTTGGTCTACTACCTGTATATTGTTAAGAGTTAATATGTTTTGTAAATGACTGTTTGTTTACATTGATAAATAAAATAAAAATAAAAAAAAATATCCTGGCGCCATATACATGACAGCAGTCGCAGTCTTTAAATTTAGTTGCTCTCTTGTTCTTAATAATTTCCAACTTTTATCTCTATTTTCATTAATATTGAATTCCTACTTGTTGTATACATGAGATTTTTTTTACATGTTGAACAATGAACATGTCGAGAATTCTCATGATTAGGAGTTATGGCGAACGTTGTTAACGTAAAGTGATCACACTAAGCCAGCCTTCGAAATAACAGTAGAAGACGGTCGTAGACCCGTAGTGGTTTGTCCCATTTAAAAAGTAATGAATTGTTAGTCATTAGTTGTTTTTTTTTTTCTTAACAAAATTATTGTTTACCTGACTACCATTGACATTAAAAATATTGATTCCTACGAAGATGATTGATGGATATTTTTATCGAGCTTTCAGATATATATTTTAACATTCTAACATATTTTAAACGTATTTTTGTATAAATAACAAATTTGACATCAATATTCACAGTAAGGACCACAGGAAAACGTCTGTCGGGAAAGCTAGTTTTTAATAGAATCCTTCGAATATAAACGGCGCTGGCGCGGCGTTCCACTAGAATTTGGTTTGCGGTAGGCTGAGTAAAAAAATGAACTAACCCATCAACTTAGCAATGATTTTATAACAAAATGTTTTATAGGTACTGGTATAAATTATTTATTTATCAACAAAAATGTTAAAATTCCAAATTTCAAACTGTCTGGATTGAAAATGATGCACAAAATCTTTACGTATATGAATTTATTTGCATTGATCTTTAAGTTAGAAAAAGTGTTTTTTATTATACGAGTCGCACAGCGCGCTATGGAAAGATCAATGCTGGGTATCTCAATACGTGATCGCATCAGGAATACTGAAATCTGAAGGTGCACTCGAATTACAGATGTGGTAGATAAAATTGCAAGGCTCAAATGGAGGTGGGCTGGTCATGTATCCCGCAGGGACGACGGAAGGTGGAGTAGAAGAGTGACGGATTGGAGACCAGAGACTGGAAGAAGGAGTGTGGGTAGACAGCCGATGAGGTGGAGCGACGACATCGTGCGTGCCATTGGGACAGAGTGGATGGGGTTGACCAGGGACAGAGAGGAGTGGCGTGAGCGTGTGGAGGCCTATGTCCTGCAGTGGATAGTTACGGGCTAATATGATTATATGAACACCGTCAAAAGGATAAATACTGTCTGTTTCATAGGATAATGATCCATGTACCTACAACGTTTAATTATAAAACAGTTCGGAGAGTTTACGCCCTTGCACACAGAAATTCGTGAAAACGCCAACTTTAAATAATAATCATTCCAGACGCTTTGATAAAGTCTTCCCTAGAAATACACGCGACAAATATATCAGAAGATCATAAACAAAATGGTTTTGATATTCCTATAACATGTTTCTACTTACCTAAATGTTAAGGTGGCTCCTGTATGTTATATTCAGAAAATCGCATGTGTGTTTTCATGATGATTTTATTACGTCGTATTTTTGATTTAAGACATAATTCTTTAAGAACTTAATAGATATATAGTATGAAGAAGAGATATATCTCATTCCTTTATTTGATGAGGTTCTGAAGGAATTTCATTAGCTCTGGATTTATATTTCTATTTACTTTTCTTTATAATAACCTCTCCGTATTTACGGTATTTCTCAAATCTTCTCATGGCTTTTTATGGGCATGCTATCCCATGTTCAATCTACTTCCCCAACCACTTCAAAAACTGGATTTTTCTGCATTCAAAAAGTAACGAAGCTTACTTAATTATTCAGAAATTTTGGCTTCCCACAATGTTTTTTCTTTATTGATTGGGACGTTATTTCTCATTTTATTTGTCATTCAAAAGTATCCGGTCTTTTGATAATGGTCTCTTTATTTTTATTTTGAATAATAATCTTTACTTTTCACCGTGGTAAAAATAAGCCCAATACATTCCGTCTTTGGACTTATTTTTCACATAATATAAGTTGCAACATTCTTTTAGGTCTTCCGTCGGGTCTGTTGACTTTTGCTTACAAATATCACTCAAAAAGGTCATTCCATTCCCCCCGTTTTTTTATTAATATCTTTAAATCAAAATATTGTTGAGTTATAAATAAAGTTTTGTAAAAATTTGTTGGTAAAATTTTTTCATGATTCTTTTCGCATGCGATTCTTAATAGTTTCCAGGCGTAAGACAGGAGGTTATAATAATGATCGCCATTATTAATATCAAATAATTACGTCTTGAGGTATTTTCATAGAACTATTTCCTTACCTATAACAAAAGGGGTATGATGACATCCCCTCTCATATATATACACATTATACGCACACACACACACATTATATCTCTCCTTTATCATAAACATATCCTATCACATACTATTACTTTTCGCTTGATAATAACATACAGGAGTTTTTTATTACGAGTCGGGCTCTCTTCAATACTTTATAATGATCTAAATACATAAATCTAAATATCAGGTAAGTTCAAAGCTTACGTATAAAGAGATGGCCAACTATTTACGATGATCAAAACCATCAGCCTTGAGAACCATGACTGGATATGATAGGATGATCGAACATTAATTATTTTTATGTGTCCTGTCGACTGCTCTGAAAATTGGCGACTTGGAACAGATCCTCCAATCCTCAAATGTCGGCCCATGTCCTTATTGCGAAGCCAGGACATTTTTTTTATTACTACCAGGCCCTCGGAATCCGTCAATTTTTCGCATAGTTATCAGACGAAGAAGGCGAGATCTTGGGTTGGCTGGAAGAGATCCTTCGGGATGAGTCCACCCTTTGGCTTTTTTTAAGGATTGTATAACACACAAACACTCCTTGACTCTTTCACACTCAAACACACACTCCCTTCGTGACCCTACTTAAGGGTACCTATAGGGAGGATACAAGAAGCCTCTTAAATGACCTCTTTTCACAACATGTCTAAATCATTCTACTTATAAGCTTATGTCGTGAAAAAGGAAGATGGTCGAAACCTGGGTTCGAACCCACGACCTTCGTTCACATATATTTTTTTTTCTGGTGTAAATTTTTATAAATGATGATGATGATGCTGGATAATTTGTTTGGCGCCGTTTAATGGATTTCCATCTCAAGGGCGCACGGGAAGCTCTGTGGGAAGAGCAGTGTCTTCAGTATAAATGGGTCCTTTTACCAAAACACAGTCGACTACCATCAATGAAAAAATTTACATAGATATAATTATATTTCAGCCTGTTTTTACTAAAACATCCTGTATATATTACTTAGGAAATTCCTGAATCCATCCGGGTATAATAATTGTTCAATAATATCTACGTACCTATACAAATGTGTAGGCCTGTTGAAGAATGTTGTAAGCATGGCATATATACATGCATTCCTCGCCGTTGTTCCTCACATCATACTTTATTATAATTAAATTAATACAATTAAGAATCAACGTTTGCCAGAAAATCTTTAATATATAAGAGAGCTTTATCTGATTTAATCACAAGCAGTTTTTTGAAACACCATTCAAGTCTACATATGAGGGCAATAAGCGCTTTTCATTATGCAAGAACTACCCGGTTCAACACAACCTAGAAAGAGATGGTGTAGAGTCAACCTAATAAGATGTGGTGTAGGCTGCACTGCTTCAAACAAATGGGGATGGATGCACTCACCAGCATGCGTATATGGGATGACACAAACAATCGAACATCTGATTAACGAGTGCCCCATGTACGCATTCAAAGAGGGATTACAGGACTTGCACGCACTGACGGATGACGCGATCCAATGGCTTCGGTCTATGGAGGTCAGATTTTTAGCGACCATAAGAAGAAGAAGAATCTGCAATACAATGTCAACATTAAAGTTAATTTTTGCTTCAAGTATGGGACAGTATTTACTGGCTTTGATAATTTGATGGGAGAAAAACAGCGCAAGCCCTAGTCTAAACTGTGGTAACGATTCATTAAAGGCAATTTTGGTTACATTTTACAGATGGAATTTACCGACCAACTTTTTGAAATTTCTTTGTTTGCTTACCAATGTTAATTTATTAACTTCCAATTTTAGTAATATGGAGTCTTTTTTTTTAATTTTCTTTCTCATCCATTGACCTTGTCCTTCACGTAGGCACGGGCTCGTCAAATGCCGCAATAAAAGAACAATACTTACCTACTGACATGTCGACGGCTCGCTTTCAAATATATGCTTCCAAAAACCGATGAAAAGTTGCAGAAATTGCGAAAACATGCATAAAATAATTTGGATTTTGATTTTTTAGAGCTTTAAATTCATAGTACGGTGTGTTATCCCAAATCTATATTTGCGATTTGGAACCATCCTAACAAAGAAAACATAATATTTCTAACATACGAATATATTTTGATCTGTCATCTATTAAACCGGCACTTAGTTGAAAAAAATATAAAAATGCTCAAAATATACCGGAAGAAAAACTCCCCATTTTTCCTTACATCAGAGTATCCCTAATTGCAGGATTCTCACTGTGATCCTTTTTTTAATAGGGCAACATAATATGTACCGCCTTGAAACGTGCGTAGCTTTCTTTATCTCTGATGATTTTTTTATATTCCTTTTTATCTCCTATAATATATTATTTTTGCGATCTTTCGAGGATCAGAAAACAAAAAACAAGCCCGAAATAATACAACTTATTGAGATAAGACTATAGACACCTCGCCATACATACACGCAACACGGCCGAACAAAAAGAGGAGAACTGTAAGTGAAGGATGATTTATGCTCTGAGGAGGGTGTCCGTTCTCGTAATATCTTCTTTTCAGAGCCTATTTCACTCTTCAAGGGTTCTGAAAAGGCAATAGCAATAATTAGATAATAATTGCCTCAAATATTTTTTATATGGGCATACTGTTAGATCAAATTGAAAGTGGAAACGTCCCTCCAATACAATTTCTCTATAAATGTGCCGTATACGTCATGAAGATTCAATTAGTTTCGATAAAATTCATGCCAAATCACACGTAACGATTAATCTTTAAGATTTGACCGATATTCGATCATTTTCAAAAATTTTCTTCGGTAAGATTTTGAAAATGAGCGATTATCGGTCAAATCTTAAAGATAAGTCGTTACGTGTGTACCCAGCTTTTCAATTAGAGGAATCGGAGAGAATACCAGTGGAGCTAGTACGAGTTTCATCGAAAGCTAATTGCGATCTTATAAGAGCTTATTAGCGTGCAAATAGTGTTCGAAAATCAAACGATCGAAACATTCGATCATTTTTATATGGAAATTTTTCGAAATTATTTCGATTATCGTTTCGATATTCGATCATCGAAAACTTATACTAGTGGTACCTACTGTCATTTATTGTAATTCTGGTCAGCTCTTTTTTGAGGAATACCCCCAGCATTTCCCTTTGCTGGCATTGATCCGTTGGCCAGAAATCTATTTGACTATATCTTGCTGTCATATTCTCAGATTCCAAAACCGAAGAAAACAAGCAAAAACAAAATTCAAGCCAATCTGGTGCTTTCATCTGTGGTAGTAGGTGCCGACCTTTTTTTCACGACACAAGCTTTCATTACTTCATTACGACAGAGTACGCATTTGTGTTCACTAAGCGAGCACAGATTCATTTAATATAAAAATGAAATAAATATACCTAACTACTGAAATTCTATCAATCGGACTATTGTGAGATTTTCTTTGGCATATTATTTATTGCTCTAACTGACATAATTCGTAAGATTGACATGAGCTTTATTATTTCTTCTTTTCTTCGTCCATTTTTATTTCTATTGCGACTTGGGCGTTAAATGTCTATGAAAATAAAGAATGTCATTATTATATTTATTTCTGAAATCCAAACCCACTCTGTTGCTAATTAAAGTCTTTTGCTCCTACGAATGTATAGGGCTTTTCCTACACAGTGGAATATGAAACAAACTTGTTAGATAATAAAATATTTATTAAGATAGTCCAGAACACTGACTTATTACTAATTAAATGACCGACTAACGCCGCCTACCCCACACACACAGTTATATCGATTTGGTAGTGCGTGAGTTCTGTTGATTGAAAATACACATACCCAATACATGTACCGCATCAGTAACAACTTACTTGTGGTGGTTGCCGACAACTGCCAACGCATATAAGTTTCAGTTGTCGGCAACCACCCTGGAATCGAGAAAATGTTATAAAGATGCAACCAAATTCGAATCAACACTCGTCCGCTCTCCTCTTTGCACCTCCCCTTCATGACACGATATGGCGGGTGGCGAGCCTCACCGCTGTCACCCACCTCACCTCACCGCTGTCACCCACTATGCCGTGTCATACGGTAACGAGTAACCCCAAGTTAATAATAACTGAAAGGAACTTCTTATGTTTCTTTTTACTTAATTTTTTTTACAAAGTAATAAAAAATTAAGTAAATGACTACATATTTCATCCTTTGTTTTCGTAATAAAGTGTGATTGCCAGGCTGGCCATTTCCTGTAGGTTCTCTAAGGCTCCTCATTCACTATCACTCCAACCGTTTGCATGAAGTGACGACACTCCAAAAAATTACCGTGAGTGGGGAAAGTCAAATAGATCGTGGAGTGATAGGGTGGGAAGATATCCATCAGTCCCTAATTCAATCACGTCAAGCCATTTGTCCATCATTCCAAACGGATCGTCAATGGGGAAATTCGAGTGGACGTGGTCCAAGTCGTCACGTCACTTGATTGCCAACGTTGAAGCGTGGTCCATTTTCGTCTCATTTTGTCGTCATCCTTCCACAAGGGTACACGTGTTGCTGTTTAAGATTTAATAATAGAAAAATACGCGTATTAACTAACGTTGTGTAATTTCGTAGTAATGATTAAAAAAAAAAAGTCAAGTCCACATTTGTCAAAAATGGATGCCATATTTGGTGTTTGAGCGGATTAGCGGACTGTATATGCGGGATGCGGTTTTAATGGAATCAAAAAACTCATCAAAGGTTTGCACATATGGTGAGAATTAATAAATAAATTCCTACCTTTTGTTATGGAACTCTGGTGCACGGATGGATCCCCTGATGTCCTGGATGATTCCACTGGTTTATTACAACACAAACAATGCAATATTTATTATGTTAAAGTAAAGTAAGCGGATTTAGATGGTTAAGAAAAATTAATTTTATGCGGGTTGATTAAATTAGCGAAGCGATAAAAATGCGGCAATAAGCGAAGGAGACGCGCACTGCGTGTGTTCCGGAATAATCGTAATTAATTACTGAAGATAGCGTTGCGTTGCATTTATTGCAGGTTCAAGGTTAAGGAGAGAGAGATGGCAATAATTTTGGACTATAGGAAATATGGATGGGTGACAGAGATAGACTCTATTTATTAAATCCCACTTCAACGCAATCCCATAAATCAGTTTTTCAATTCAATTATTGCTAATGTCCATGCTACTGGCTCAAACATTCTCCCCACCTTGAAAGCTTAAAGCGTACGAAGCTTTCAACAAATAATGACAAAGTGAACATGAACAAAAAAGCGCTTGAACAAGCCGTCAAAAAAAAAGAAAAGAAAGAAAAACAAGTTACTATATTAGCAACCAATATTTAATAAATTTAGAATTATTGTTATTAACTAAACTTACAACTAAGAATACTTGCAAGATAAATTACTGGGTTGGCAAAGGACATAATTTTACAACTGGACGTTTAAACGTTCCATTATTGGTCCTAACCAACGCCACACGATTGACTCCATCAGAGCCAGGAAAAACCTCTTCGATTCTTCCTAAGGGCCACCGAAGGGGTGGAACATCATCGAGATGTATAATAACGATAGTACCCACTTCAATGGGTTTATCTTTAGTGCACCATTTCTGTCTGGTTTGTAAAGTATGCAAGTATTCTAACCTCCATTTTTTCCAAAACGATTGTACTAAATTGTCTAACAATAGTTTTCGTGATAGCAAATTAGGACGTTCAGAAGACACATCTGCTGCGGGAAGAAATTGTAGAGGCGTGATCATTAAGAAATGTGCTGGAGTTAAAATCTCTGGATTTGGCTCCTCTGAGAGCAAACATAGAGGCCGGCAATTCAAAACAGCCTCTATCTGAATCAATACAGTGGATAATTCCTCATAAGTCAGCACTTGACTTCCAATTACCCTGTATAAGTGGCTTTTAAAGCTCTTAACTTGCGATTCCCAGCAGCCACCAAAATGTGGACTGTAAGGCGGTATCAGCTTCCACTGGATCCTATGCTGCAATAGTTCCTCAGCGAAAGCCTTGTAAAATTCAGAAGAAGCTATCAAAGTATACAACTCCTTCAACTGGGCTCTTGCTCCGATGAAATTTGTCCCATTATCAGAATAAAGACACGAAACAGGTCCTCTGCGTGATAAAAATCGTTTAAATGCGTTAAGAAATCCATCAGTTGACAGATCGGGTGCCAATTCTACATGCACTGCTCTCGTAGTGAGACAACTGAAAATGCAGATATATGCCTTTTGATATCTTTGTCCACGGCGTCTTGAAAGGGTAATATTGATGGGTCCTGCATAATCCACTCCGGTATGAACGAATGCTTTAGTTGTTTCAGTTATCCGATATTCAGGTAAATTTGCCATTTTTGGGTGAGTCCCCCTTGGCCTAACACGAAAGCAACTATTACATTGTCTCACTCTTTTTCTGACAACATTTCTGGATGAAACAATCCAGTAGCGTTGTTTGATAATGGAATTGAGCAAATTTGCTCCGGTGTGGCAATTTGTTTTGTGATAATGATCCACTAAAAGATCCACACCAGGGTCAGATTTTGGAAGAAGCGCGGGATGTTTACTTTCATAAGGTAAGTCTGCATTAGACAATCTTCCTCCAATGCGAATGATACCCTCCTTGTCTATGAAAAGATCAAGTCTTTTGAAAGGTAAAGGCAGCTCTTTACCCTGCGAAATAGCTGCATATTCTTTGCCAAAATGCACCTGCTGTATGGTTAGCAACACATATCTTTCGGCAAGATTTAAATGATCAACTTGAATGTTTTTTACAGATGGTAGTTTGCGAGTAAATCGCAGAACATATATGACGGCCCGAAGTAATCTATTCCATGATGATATTCGAGTGATCAGCGGGTATAATATAGGCGGTTCTGGTACAATGACATTTAAAGTCTTTGAATTAAATTCAGGTATGTCTGTTGAAGTAGTGGGTATAAATGGTTTGACAGGCCAAGAGTCAGGCGCAGTCGAGACCCATTTAGGTGCGTTCCACCACAATTCATGCCTCAATATTTGCGAAGGCATCAATCCACGAGATAAACAATCACTTGGATTTTCAATCCCAGATATATGGTAAAAATGTTTGCAATCTAAATTTTCATGAATTTTGGCTACTCGATTAGCTACGAATATAGACCAGCGGTGCGGGGATGAATGAATCCACGACAAAGCGATAGTGGAATCAGAAAATGCGTATATTTCCTCAATAGGATATCGAGGATTGAAAGAATCATAGACGATTCGAACTAATTTAGAAAGCAATAACGCAGAGCAAAGCTCTAAGCGTGCGAGTGATACAACCTTAACTGGTGCGACTTTAGATTTAGAACATACTAAATTAGTAGTTATGTTACCCTGAGCGTCCGTAACATGCAGGTAAATTGCGCATCCATAACCTTGAAGACTCGCATCACAAAATGCCACAATGTTAACCTTACATCCAGGAGCTACGTTCAGGTAACGATGAATTTTTAAGTTCGATAATAATGGCAATTCATTAATCAAACTTTGATAAGCACTGATTATATTACTAGGAGGCAGTTCGTCCCAACCAATTTTAGCGCTCCATAAAGCTTTAATAAGTAATTTAGCCGTTAAGATAACTGGTGAAACCAGTCCCAAAACGTCAAACAATCCTGCTATCACGGACAGCATGATTCGTTTTGTACATTTGTCAGTGCATGGAGATATTTTAAATGAGAATATATCAGATTCTGGAGACCATTGCAGTCCCAGTATCTTAAAATTCATATTATCACAAAACTCTACAGAAGCACAGTTTTGCGGCGGTAATTTAGCGAGTAGATCTTTTGAGTTACTGGCGAACTTTACTAGCTCGAAGTTTCCTGAAGCGAAAAAAGATATCAACTCATTAATCAGCTTCGCAGCCTCTCGATCCCCGGGGCTGGCGTGAACTGATTTGACTAAATCGTCCATGTAGAAATCCGAAGTTGCGGTTTTAGCGGCATTTGGAAAGGATTGTACCTCAGCTTCTGCAAGCTTGCGTATTGTACGCATAGCTAAGTAAGGACTTGCCTTTAATCCAAATGGAACACATTTAAATTGAAAAATGCGAACATTTTCTTCATCATTGAAGCGGTATAAAATCTTTAGGTATTTTTGATGTTCTTCGGTTACACCAATTCGTAAATACATTTGTTTAATATCTGCGGTAATGGCTACAGCAAATAAGCGAAAGTTAAGTAAAAGTAAAAATAAATCTGCTTGTAAATTATTTCCAGTGTGTAAAATGTCATTTAGCGACACACCGTTGTGCGTCTTTGCACTTGCGTCGAGAACAATTCTCAACTTTGAAGTTAATTTATTCTGTCGAATGACACCGTGATGTGGTATAAAATATCCTTTGTCATGTTGAGAGGGACTTTCAATTAAATAACCATTTTTTATGTAGTCATTAATGACATCATTGTATTGATTGCGTAATGTGGGATCTATTCTGAATTTTTTCTCAAGAGACATTAGACGTCGCTGAGCAGTGGCGTACGAATTACCCAATAAATTTGGTTCTTTAGAAAATGGAAGAGATACTATAAATCGCCCTTGACCATCTCTAATGGCCGTAGAACAATAGTTATTTTCACACTCCTCATCCTCTGGGCTCAAATGCTGTACATTAGGTAATTCATCTAATTGCCAAAACTTATGTAAAGATTGTTCCAACTCATTGTTAGAATATGTACAATATGACAATGTCTCTAAATCTTGTTGATCGATAAGAGAAATCATCGACATTGTATGCGAGACGCCACTGTTAATTTTATTATTATTAGATGTGTTAGGTAAATTTCCCATTATTAAATATCCTAATGTAGTTTCAATTAAAGGAGATAAATTATTTACATTGATTCGTCCTCCCAATAATATGTGAGGGAAGATTTGAGCTCCCAAAATGACATCTATATTTCCCGGTACGTTCCATGTATTGTCAGCTAAAGGTACTGACATTAATTTGGGAAAATTTCCAGTATCGATAAATTCAGAAGGCATATCCTCAGTAATTTGATCCAATATTAAACATTGAATCTCATATGAGTGCTGATTAATGCGAGATTGTATTTTCAACGATGTATACCCATAAATTGGCTTAGAACTGACTCCCACACCCTTGACAACCGAATTGTGTAAAGGGATAATTCGTAAGTTTAATTTTTTACAACAGGCGAGCGTTATTAAATTATTTTGCGAACAATTGTCAATAAGACATCTAATCAATCTCTTATTATTTTCATTCAAATATGCGTATACTTGTGCGGTAGAAAGAATTACCTTTGTATGTAATTTATTATTATTACTAGCGAGCAATGATGTTGACGTACTGGCAATCATCACAGATTCAGTATTATTATTATTATTATGAGTTACATTTTCATTTCCAAAATGTAACAACGTATGATGCTTTTTATTACAATGTTTACAATAATTTGTAGAACTACAGTGTGTTATTTTATGGGCTAAACTTAAACAATTTATGCACCCATTATTCGACTTTATAAAATTAAACTTTTCTATTGGTTTGAGTTTTTTAAACTCAGAACACTGATAAAAATGAGTATGGGAATTTTTACATAATGAACAAGTATTTTGTTTGGTATTGGTCATAAAAGACTTTGAAACATTGCGATGATTAATTTTCTGTTTATAATTTCCATAATTATTATTATTATAATTCTTCAAATTATTATTGTTTGAAGTACGCTCCATTATTTTTATTTTATCTTTTACAAAATTTACTAAGTCACTTAGCAAGGGCATTTCCTTCTCTCTAACTGACATTTCAAATTCGTTTACAGTTTGAGAATCTAATTTTCTTAGAGCGAAACATAACAAAACAAAATCCAAATTATCTTTAATGGCTAATTGCTTGAATGCAGCTACACCTGCAGACAATTTATCAATGAAGAGATTTAAACTTTTTGAATCATGACGTGAGTGAGATATGTCTAGACTATTATTTATATAAAACGATCCTAAAGTGCGATCATCTTGATATTTTTTAACCAGACTATTCCAAATATTATTATAATTTTCACCTGTAGGTATTATTCCGACAACGACATTTAGAGCAGATTGAGTCAACTTCCCAATGAGATACTGCATTCTTTGGGAATTGTCAAGCGAAGTATTTAAATGAATGTTTGTTTTAAATGACTCGTAAAATATAGACCAATTTTGAATATTTCCATCAAAACTAGGTATGTCCAAAACTGGTAGTTTTATGCGATTTTTTGAGTTCGTACTCTCAGTAACAGACACAGATGGTGAAACAAGTTTTTGTATTTCTGTTAGCAATTCATCCCGTTTACATTTAATTGAACAAACCATATCTTTGAAAACATTTAGACCTTCAAAAGACGGTATATAATCATCGACATGTTTAATTTTTAATAAGACAATAGTTTCCATTGTATCATTAAATTGTTTGTAATCTTCCTCTAATGTCGAGGAATCAACCAAAAATTGCGAGGCCGATCTGGTATTCGAAACCAGTGTTGCGATCTTTGCGTAAAGAGACTTGATTCTCTCCTCTATGCTGTCCTTTAAGGCCTCCAACATACTAAGTCGGTCCACCATTATGTTATTGTAAGTTAACTATAAATAACAATGTATCTACTATTTACTATATAGCGAAAAATATTTCTCTATAAACAAACGAACGAAATTCTATATAAATTTACAGCGAGTAGTTATCACTAATTATTATTATGCAATTAATAACAATATAAAACGACTTCTCAATAAATCAATACTATTAATTATAATTTGTAGCGATTTAAGTTCCCAATGAACGTATTTTTACTCGTTTTGTATTCAACAGAAAGGTACCACAGCTAATAGATATGTAAGTATGAACCTAAGCGATGCGATGAAACGCCGTGAAGAGCGAATTTTTACCAAATAATAATAATTATTCTTCACAGAGTTTCTAATAAAAATACAATATTTCAATCGTTGCGGTAAATTAATATTTTACTTTATAAATGAACAATATAACACTACACTATGTCTGTTCAAATGCGTTCTAAGTATTCGGAAAAAATGCAATATTTTTTCGATACTAAAATAAATATTTAATATATTTATTTGCTAGATAATATTAAGAATGTTCAAAATGCGTTTTAGGTATTCAGAAAAAATGTAATATTTTTTCTATACTTAAATAAATATTAAATATATTTATTTGCGAGATAATAATATTATTTTTTCAAACTCGTATCAGTCAACGAATGTACTTATGATAGGCGATGTGAATAATTCTATGACAATAATACCAAATTTGATATCTGAACTGTAGTATATTATTATTATAAGCGGAAATATATTTAAATAATATACTTGAAGAATATGAAAGAACAATTAATTAACCTTATTATTATTAAAGCCTGTTCAAACGATTTCGTATTTCGAAAAATGCAATATCTTTCGAAAATTAAATAAATATGCACTATATTTATTTTGAGAAATCTAATTTTTCTATCCAGTTCGATTGGATCATTATGTTTAATATAAATAACTTAAGGTGCGTTAATTTTTTTGTATGTATCAATTCACAAGTACAAGTAAGTACCTAGCGCTGCTATGCGTTTAGCGAACAGCAATCAATTTTAACAATACTTGTGAATGCGTTACAACAATTATTCTAAATTTAATATGAATTAAATTTATTTTAAATGCGGCGAAAATATTAATTAATAATATTTTAATACTATGAATGAACAAATTAATCTGTAATTTATCGACAATGCTTGTTCAAACTGCGGTTTTGTGTTCCGAAAAAATGCAATATTTTTTCGAAATTAAATAAATTTGCAATAAATTTATTTTGAGAAAGCTAATTTAATCCGGTTCGTAAGGACCATTCAATGTTTGAGCGGATTAGCGGACTGTATATGCGGGATGCGGTTTTAATGGAATCAAAAAACTCATCAAAGGTTTGCACATATGGTGAGAATTAATAAATAAATTCCTACCTTTTGTTATGGAACTCTGGTGCACGGATGGATCCCCTGATGTCCTGGATGATTCCACTGGTTTATTACAACACAAACAATGCAATATTTATTATGTTAAAGTAAAGTAAGCGGATTTAGATGGTTAAGAAAAATTAATTTTATGCGGGTTGATTAAATTAGCGAAGCGATAAAAATGCGGCAATAAGCGAAGGAGACGCGCACTGCGTGTGTTCCGGAATAATCGTAATTAATTACTGAAGATAGCGTTGCGTTGCATTTATTGCAGGTTCAAGGTTAAGGAGAGAGAGATGGCAATAATTTTGGACTATAGGAAATATGGATGGGTGACAGAGATAGACTCTATTTATTAAATCCCACTTCAACGCAATCCCATAAATCAGTTTTTCAATTCAATTATTGCTAATGTCCATGCTACTGGCTCAAACATTTGGAGTGACCGTTAATGGGACTTTTTTTTTTTTGGATGAAATGCATTTGGAGTGATCGTGAATGGTGGGCTTAGCATGAAACTTAATTATAAGCAGGTCTAAATCTTCCTCGAGTACTGAGCCAATAAGTAGGTACATACATAGGAGAGGTAGACAGGGTATTAACCGTATTAAGTAGTTACACACTTTCATAATTCCCCACTTATAGCAAACGTGCACAAGTGGTATTGGGTAATATCCAGTAACTATGTACATATGTACCTACTTAGCAATTTTTTTTAAATGAAACGATACAATAGTACTTACTTACTTATAGTACATCGGGTAGGTACCATTATCCGATTTTCAAGTAAATATTTTTTTTGTCGAATGGGGACCGACTTTGAATTACTGAACACCAAAATAATCAATTTAAACATGCAAGGTCAAATAAGGTATTAAGGTCTATTTGTTTTGACAATGTAATCTCTCTCCATATCTTTGGTGCATGGTCATTGCAATGACTTGCATTTGGATTTTCAGCATTTTGATTTAAGACACGAAATTTTCATGTTTAGGAGGAGATTTTCCCAAAAATGCTCATTTGAAACGTCGTAACTTCATTTATTTATTTACACAATATTACAGTGATAACAGGCAACAAATAGAAATGCTGCCCAAATAGGCCTAGGCCTAGGTACTTGGGCAAACATCTTAACAGTTCATTAAAAAGAATATTCAAACGAACATACAAACACGAACCACAACACAACCACCAACTCAACTACGTACAGTCCACAAAGAAAGCATAACCCCACAGTCACAACACCCTTCGGCCAACAAACATCAATCAACAGTGTAAAGAAGAAAGAAAAAAAAAAAACAAAATAAACAAAACTACTTTATGGGACAAAACCCAAGATATCCTGCAAAACTTCCAACTGAATAGATGAGACCCAACCAAAGCAGGCACGTTTATATTTAGAAAAGCACAAGATTTGTTAAATTTCTACTGGCATTTTATTAAAAAGTTTAGGCGCAGTGTATACGAATATTAATAATTTACTTGTGTTATATTCTTAAGTGATTAAAAATGAAGATTATTTATTTGGTGAAGAATTACAGAATCCATTTTTATATACGTGCATGGATGAACACCACAAATTAATTGTTGTTTCACTATCTTAGTGTCATATAAAGTGTTTAGGACCTTATACACTTTATATGACACAAAGTGTATAACTTCCTATGTAGAAAAGTATTCTATTATTTAAAGTCAACTATTGTTTCAGTTTTATAAGTGAGATTCTGTAAAGTAGAATGTACAAAGATGTATAAGGTTAAAGTAGAGGGGGGAGAAATCACGTAGGTACCTAAAAATAAAAGGAATCTCCTTAATATAATAATAATATATTGAAAATTACTGATCTATGCAAGTAAAATATCGTATTATTCGTGTATTAGTTAATAAAAATGCTCTTTTTTTCGCATTATCAGATATAATTTTCCTCAAGCATCATTGGCTATTGTTTCCCCGATTGCCAAGGGTCCTTAAAACCACTCGACTGAGCAGCGACTCACAAAATTGATCCAACGGGCTGTCATCGAATAACAATAATTTAGATGCTTATCATGGCGGATCTAACATCCAAAATTGAAAGACAAAGGAATAACGTGTTGTATGTACGATTGAACTCACATTTTTGGTAAAGGCTAAATCAAATATATATATTTTTTGTAAAATATCTAAGAATATAATAAAATGTATGTATATAAAAAATGGAGTCCGATTTTCCGTGGTCATCGTGTCACGCATGAGAGCTGGACCAATTGCGTTAATTCTGTTTTTTTTCGTTAATTTGTTGTTTTTGCTATTGATAGGTAGGTAAGGTTCTTTTGGTAGCAAAAAATAATACCTAAAGCTGCACTGAAAATTTAAAAGTTTAAGCCACATTGTACGGCTTTAAGTTAGGAATATGCAAAATTAAAATGACAAATAATGAAAAAAAAAATGTTTCTAGTTCTGTGAAAAGAGAAATTTTAATAATCACAGGACTCGGCGTTCCCAGGTTTTTTCATTTAAATTTTGTTACTCTTTGTGCAAGAGTTAAGAGCAGAAATCTTTTAGAAAAAAAAGAGAAAGCCTTGAAAGTAATTGCGGAAGAGAAGAAATGAAAATTGCACGCGACTATTCTATTCTTTCTATAGACGTTTAGTTTTTTTTACTTGAATAAAAAAAAATTACAGCAAGTACGCTCCAAATAATAATCTCTCCTGCAAATGAAATGCATTATATAATGTAACGTCCTTTTTCAGGAAGGATAATAAAACAGTGGTGGAATTTTTTGTAACAAAACAAATTAGACAATCATATATCAGTAGCCATACTACACAATAACTTAAAAATGACAATTTATCCCTTTCTGTATTTGAAAATACCTATCAAAGAATAAAGTAAAATAATGAAACACTGATTTTCGCACAGTATTTTTATAATATTAAAAAATAAGAAAACGATATAAAGTTGATTTTGACTCTAAAATGTTTCGCCCATAATCATTCGCCCCATCAAATTCATATCCTTTCAGGGTTTTCCGCAAATACACAGAGATCAAGTTTATATTTTTAAAAAGTAGTTTCTGTTTATTTAATTAATTTATTTATTCAGTTAATGCATTTGATATTTATTCAAATATTTATCCATCTACAGGGTGACTGGTAATTCGATACATTCATTGAGACTAGAGCAAATTTGCAACAATTTTATTCCCGTTAACCAGAGGTCAAATGCCTGTGGTTTTCGAGTTATTTAACTTTTAAGAGTTTTTTTTTTTCAATTTTCCACCTTTTGACCTAAAACTGAGAATTGTGAACAACGTACTCCAAGTTCATCCGTACACCCATTATGGAAACTAAAAATACAACTTTCTAATAGCTGAAGAATAAAGGAATGGTTGAAGTAAAACATCATGAAGAAAATTTCAAAAAAATCAGAAATATAACGTTTTAAAAGTACAAGTAAGTTTTACATTTTGAATTTCAATTTTTCTAAGGGATTTAGGTACTCCAAAAATATATGATACACTTGGCGTACAAACCACTGGCGTACAATGCCTGTGGTTTTCGAGTTATTTAACTTTTAAGAGTTTTTTTTTTCAATTTTCCACCTTTTGACCTAAAACTGAGAATTGTGAACAACGTACTCCAAGTTCATCCGTACACCCATTATGGAAACTAAAAATACAACTTTCTAATAGCTGAAGAATAAAGGAATGGTTGAAGTAAAACATCATGAAGAAAATTTCAAAAAAATCAGAAATACAACGTTTTAAAAGTACAAGTAAGTTTTTTCATTTTGAATTTCAATTTTTCTAAGGGATTTAGGTACTCCAAAAATATATGATACACTTGGCGTACAAACCACGGGAAAAACTTCCCAATCGAAAAACTTTCTGAAAAAAAAAACTCTAAAACGTTAAATAACTCAAAAACCACTGGCATTTGACCCCTGGTTACTGGGAACAAAATTGTTGCAAATTAACTCTAGTATAACCCCCTTTCAAGGAATGTATCGAATTACCAGTCACACTGTATAATAAATTGAAAGTTTTGAATGATATTTTTCAGTCATACGTAAAATTTTAATGACATTGAAATTATATATTTTTTTAAAAGTAGGTAATTTCTGAAAGATATTATTTGAAATAATAAAATAAGGTAGGTATGTATTTGGAAACCATAGATCTACCTATTATAGTATTTAATGATAGATTTTCAACCATAATTATTATTGATTCTTTATTTATGCAAATATTGGTATTTCAAAATTACAGAAATAATGAGTGAATATATTACAAATTTAAAGTGAAGATATTGAAGACATCTACCGAAAACAAATTGAAAAAGATTGAGTCGAAACCGCCCTTACTTACCAACTTCCGAAATATTGTGTAGCTGAAGAATTTAACATAGCTCTGAATACGTTTTCAACGTAGGTATGTAGGTTTCTCCAAGCGAAAAAGGTTTCGTAAGTTGCCGATAGATGTCATTGTGCACAACGGATATAGGTTTTGGAATAATAATTATTATGATTTAAGATATACCTAGGTATTTAAATTTTGAAATACCAATTATTTTACGAAATAAATTCAATCAAATTTATAAACTGGAACCTAATTCAAAAAAATAAAATATCAAATCAAAGAATAAAATAAAAGAAGAAAAATTCAAACGGAATAGCACCTTTGAAATACACAATTTTAAATAAACAAGGTCACTAAATAATACATCTATCTACTTTTCAAAACAAAAATAGGTAGGTACTATGTAAATTATGGGAATAAAAACTCAGGTACATAAATAGTGCAATAATTTGCTACCACTGTGCAAGAAATACAAAGGTATTAGGTATATGAGGTTTTTTTTTATCTATAAACACTATACATTACATCACATCTTAAGAAATAATTCATCTGAGAATTTGATGGTTGATAGCTTAGGGATTCAATCGCCTACTTTCTTTTTGAAGGCTGCGGATTTGATCCCCGGTGTCGACCATCTTTCCGTTAAGCTTTGCTTTCTGTGAATGATTTCAAAAGTGTATTTGTTGTCACTTGGAGAACACAAAATCAGTTTTAGTTGAAAAAATATCATACCAGCGGGCGTAGCTAAAATTGCACTCAACGACTAGTCTGTCATAGAAAACGACTACTCTGTTAGACAGACAGACGACAGAAAACTCGTAGCTCGGGTCATTGAATATATTTACCTGTACGGTTTGTATCAAAGCTAGAGCGAATATTGGTTTTTACGTTTTTCCGATAGATGTGTTTCCGATAGATCCGACAACGTTGCTACGTTATTATTTTGGACATTTTATTTTCGAAACATAAGGCGCTTTGAATATTTACTTTTATTTTGTTTCATGTTTTTAACAAAATATTTACTTACTAGCTTATACCCGTCTTTATTTATTCATTTATTTATTTCCAACATTTACATAGGTGCATATATATTTTTGGTAAGTAGTAACATATTCGGAATTTATCACCTCACTAGACGACGTCTTGTTTTACGTTTTTGTTCCGATTGTCAGGCTTTATCGGTAGGTAATTAAACAGGTTCTAGTCTAGCATCCCATTGCTTAACAGACCTCTATAACTGACAGAAGCACAAAAAAAGAAGAATGACACTTTAACAATTCATAAAAAGAGTGAAGAATGACACTTAATGTTTATTAAAAAGAAAGAAGAAAAATTATAGTTTGCCACTCACATGAAAAAAAAACTGCATGTATCATAATAATATGTTACATCTCAAACTTGATTCAATTTCACTGTTCAATCGAACCTACCTACATAATATTATGCTAGTTTTACTCTCTCTATGGTTTGAATCTAGCTACATTCCCTACAACCTCTATGTGTGATAAAAGCAGCTGTTTTACCGACCTAATATGTCACATAAATATGTCCTCTTCAAAATGGAGGAATTATTTTGCAAATTTTTTCATTAAATCTTTATCAATTGAGAATAATAAGATTTGAATTTTATATGTATAACAAATAAATCTCCAATTATTTTAATACATTTTCATACCGTAATACCAAGATTCCATTCAACGTTTACATGAGTAATTTTGTTTCCAAAAGATGGCTTACTGTCATTTTTGAAAAAAATGTATGAAGATCCTAAAAAAATAGAGTTTTTTAAATAGCTCTAAATATATTAAAGTTAATGCAGCAAATTGTATTTAAGAACCTTCTCCGGCATTTTGCACGGCTCTGCGCAGATTCATTTGTATTTTGAGCGTGATGCTCCAATATATCTTAGAATATAATTCACCTATTTGGTCTCCCTCTTATGCCGTGCATGTAAACTCTCTGGAACGCATCCAACGGAAGTTTTTGAGATTTATCAATTTCAAAATGAACATTCCGAGAGAGGAAATAAACTATGAGCACATAATAAATACCTTGAATTTAGACACCCTTAAACACAGGAGAGATTTTTTCGATTTAGTTTTTTTGTATAAGATTTTGTATTCATATTTTGACAGCCCTGAATTAGTTCAGATTTTGGCAATAAAGGTACCTGCGAGAGTGACTCGAAACATGGAAACATTTAAGTGTGATAACTTTCCCACAAATTACACGCTCCACTCACTTGTGCCGAGAATTCTTAAGGCTGCAAATCATTATTTGAAGGAGGTTGACATTTTTAACTGCTCGATACATACGTTTAGGGATCTGGCGATGAAAGCGATAAGGGACTCAAACTGACACTTGGCCGTCGCACTGAAATGCTTTGATCTGATATTCTCTGCTTGGATCCCCATATTGATTAACTATAATCGCAAATATACACTTTTGTCGGATTGGTTTTGGCTCTCACATGGGAAAAATCGTTAAGGAACATTATTGAATGTCAAGCAATGGCGGACGTTTTGTTGTTTTCAAATGTCACTGCTGTCATTATTTTTCCATTCAGCCAGTTCAGTAATTGTGCATTGTGTGTTGCCACCAATATTATTTCTTATCATGCCAGTGTAATAAATGCCATCCAATTGGGTACCTACTTATGTACAATGTATGTTTTTATTATTATTATTTTCATATAATGTTATTAAATTGTTATTATAATAATTTTCATTTGAATGTCTAATATTTGAGAAATGATTAATAGTACTTGTTCTGGTTTGATATTATTTATTTATTTTTATTACCGATTTTTTTTTTATTGTTTCGTTTAACTGACTGCGTTGGTATGATTTTTAATGATTTTAATCAATGGAATAATGTCTCTATCTACTGTAATTTGCTTCCATATAAATAAGTTTTTGGGTATAATGCTGAATAATAATTATGTTGTGATGAATGAAGTACGATTCTGTGGACGCTTCCATACGGTTTTTTTTATTTTATTTATCTGCCTACTAGTTTTTTTTTTTTTTTTTGTTTTTTTTATTATTATGTACTGTTATGCACCTATACAAAGTATGGATATATTTTTATTGCTAAATAATGATATTTTTCCAAATGTTTCCTTTATGGACGAGTTGATTCTACTCTGATTTTGTCCTATTTGTAGGTTTTTTTAATTGCTGTTTGTTGTGGTATTGTTTTTAATTTCTTATGTTTTATTTGCCTATTATTATTATCAAATCCATTCGTTTATTTATTGTTTGGGCGAAAGTTTTTGAGATTTGTATTATTTTGTTTGAGATTGAATTGATAATTCTGATTTTGTTTTGTTTATTTTTTTTGTAGTTGATTTTATCTGTATGGTTTTCTATCTTTTGTGTAATTTTGTTGGTTTATTGCTCTTGATGATGAAATTATCTTATATGATATTGTTATTAATATTTATGTAAAAGGCTTTAGCCGTTAATGTGATTAATAAATAAATAAATAAATAAATAAATAAATATACGATAAAAAGCAAATAAAAAAACATTTCTGAATTATTATGTAGATGTAGAAAAAATAACAACTAATTACTCTAACAATTCATTGCTAATGTTCGATTTTTAAATGGAACAAACCACTACGGGCTTACGACCGTCTTCTACTGTAATTTCGAAGGCTGGCTTAGTGTGGTCACTTTACGTTAACAACGTTCGCCATTAGGTGGTAATGTGTGTCTCCGAAACTCCTAATCTCAACATGTTCAACATGTCGAAAAATCTCATGTATGCAACAAGTAGAAATTTAGTAATAAAATGAAAAATAGAGATAAAAGTTGTACTTATGTATCTAAAAATAAATCCATTGTGAAAACGGGGGACAATTTGGAGAAGGCATAAGATCTCTTGCTTAGCTCTGCTCACTTCATCGTAGCATACCATACAGCGTTAGGACCATGTCAGATATTATGAAAAAGAACACCTTACGTTTTGCTATGCCGCTTAAACCGATCTACGACGCTTTAACCGTATGATGCAAACATTGTATTGAAAAGTATGACATTATTCCCACTAGACTATTCCGTTCAACACCGTCGCTTGTTACGTGGTTTTTTTCCTTAAAGGAAAAACGGCCGTTTTGCCGTATTCTTTCAGACTAGTACAAAGTATTCTTTATTTTATCAATGGCAGTAAGATAATGAAAGAGGAAACTAGACAGTGTAATCTTGGCGTTAACTGTCAACTGAATTTTGAAAGTTTTTTTTCAATTCAAACAAACTTAGGTACTGTTATTTCGTAAAATATTATAAAGTTTTATTGAATAAGTAAATTCTCGACTACTTCAGTAGGTATACGGGTATATAAATATTGGGAAGCACGTTTAATGGAAGCCAACGGATGCAAGACAAGTTGACAAAGTAATAAAATGGAACAAACATCAAAAGAAAAAGAAAGCTAGTAAAAGTATTCATTTACAAACAAACAAAAGAGTACCTAACAAAAAAAGTTAGTTCCGGGGTAGAGGGTGGAAGAAGAGGATATTGGAAAGGGATAAGGACTATTAATTATATTTGGTTGGTGGCATGATTTAATTTAAAGTAGTAGGTACTGCCCTAGAACAGACATTGTCTAGCGGGGCAGTAAATTCTAATAGACCATTAACGGCCACGTGGATTTTGACGTTTGCGTGGCGGCATAGAGTTGGTATGATTGTGCTTATCGGGTCACGAATAAGAGTGAAGCTACAGATTACGCTACAAATGTTACGAGTCAAATAGAGTATGAGCCGTAATGACCTGTTTGTACACGAATTTAATAGAATCCGTTTGTACACAGATATCCATATTTTTTTTTGAGATTACGTTCAATTAGGAACGTATTGTGCCGTTGTTAAGAGATCCATATTCTAATATTATATTTGATTGCTGGAAAATTTCACAAAATTTTGCAACGAGTGCATATTTTACCTGATACATATTACACCAATTATGTCAAAATTTAAAAAAAAGCACCGATACGATGTTTACTTTTTATTTTGGCCAACACTTCACAAAATATTATTACGTATCATAATAAAAAAAAACTAAAATATTTCACATATTTTTTTTACTTTTGATTGATAGCTTATCTTTAATCTTTTACGCAGTAGGTACATCTTGAACCGTGTATATTATCGTCTATATGTATGTCAAAAACCGAGGATACCATAAACATATTTGTATCCTCAGTTATTCTATAATAGATACAAAAAAATATCAAAAAGACAAAGAAGAAACTTCCGAAACGAGAATTAATCACAGCCCAATAAAGAAAATATCAAGATTTAAGACAAATAGAAAAGGAACGTTGAGTACAGGTCTCCCCTATAATCATAAAAAATTAAAATAAGTAGTAGTTGTAATGAAATAATCATCAAATGTAACAAGGAGACGCAAAAATCAATTTGCAGATAAAAAAAAATGGGCAAGATAAAGATAATTAATGAAACGATTATTATGATTGAGAAGAATCATCGATAATATGGAGTAAAATATTTTATGTGTAATAAATAACTAATAATTAATACGAACAGTATAAAATTTCTCTATTATACAAGAAAAGAATATATGATTGTGCTTTATTGGTGGAAAGTATCATAAAACTGATCAAAGTGAACCAGAAAACTGATTCCGATCACCATTGATTCGGGCAGTTCGGATCGCTATGCAAAGTGGTTTGTTATGTGTGGTGTGTGTGCCGCCATGGCCGCCATTGTGCCTCCCGGTAAACGTCAGATGACGTCATCCTTTGATGGTCTATAAAAACATGTACGAGTATACCTACCTATTTAGCTGCTCTCCAGAAAGTCAAAGGAGCTACTGTATAAGACCATGATCCGACCGGTACTCACATACTCCGCGGAAACCTTGCCGCTGAGTAAACGTGACGTGACGAGCAAAGGCTTGACATCTTTGAACGGAAAATACTGCGAAGAATCTACGGACCAGTCAGAGATGGAGAACACTGGCGCATTCGATTTAACCGTGAACTTAATGAAATATACGATGATGTCAACGTCGCAAAATTCATACAGCTTAGCCGACTCCGCTGGCTGGGCCATGTTCAAAGATCGAGCGAACCGTCCGTCCTCAAGGAAGTTTTCTGTGGGAGACCTGCTGGAAGGAGGAGCATAGGGAGACCCAGAGTGTGATGTCTGGACGGATCGGAGAGAGACCTCGCACTGCTGGGGGTGGACGATTGGAGGAGCATGGCGGAGGATAGGGTGGCATGGAGAAATCTTCTGGAGGAGGAAGACCCATACAGCAGTTTGTAGCGCCACTGGAGCGAGAATCTCGGCCAACCATCATTGGCTCCAGCCATCCAGCTTAGCTCAGTTGGGGTGGGTTACCTAGGGCTGTCTTTTTGGGTTTTTTTGTAGGTAAAAAAAATAGCAAATTCTAAATCAACGCAAAACTTATTTAATAGATTAAAAACAAAACAAGAACAAAAAAATGATAAAACTATACTATATCAATTCTTTCTGTCGTGTTGCCCAATTCTTCGTTACAGTATTTTTTTTTCTATATCTTGCCCACCATTTCTATCCGATATGACCAATCTTCATTGTACAAATTTCCACCAAAATATTAAGAAAACTCTCCTAATGTATGTTTAGTCCTGTTACAAAAATGTACAAAAAAATACTAATGTAATTGAAAATGTGATAAAAAAACATGTCATGTGCACTAAGCACTGAAATAATATGAATATTTGGACAATAAATTCTTACCAACAAAACAAATTATCCATACAGAGCACTGTATGCCATGAATTACATTTTCCACTTTGTTTTTCAAAAAAAAAAAAAAAAATAATAACCAATAATCAATTTCAAACACCAACCGTGTTCACTTCTCTGTATTTTTTTCCGTTTGATGAAAAGAAAAAAAAAATAAAACAAAAACCTGTTCCAAACATACTTAATTCAAATTCAAAATTTTAAGTGTCCAACTATATTGTTAATCAAATAGCCAAACATAATAAACGCGTGGGTACCTACTATAAAGTATTTATTTTTAAATTTAGAAAAAAAATTCTATGTGTTTATTGTACCGCTCCACCACGGATGTACATATGTATGTATGTATACCTATTTACTATAATTGTTGTGCTCACTTGTATTAAACATGGAAACAAAAATAAATAAAATGTGTGAACTGAGTGAAAAGGTTATTTAAAAAACTTTTTCAACATTAATGAATTGGTAATATTGAAAATTACATTTTTCTTTGTAGAACAATCATTTGATGCATGTGCGTTGCCCACTATCTATGGGTCAAAGGCTAGGCTCAAGTATCAGCATTTGAAAAGAAGTGCTTGTAACACTGTAACACTGCATCACGAACGGCGATATACGCAGGCACACTCAGTGCAGGCCCATCACTTCAACCACTATGGAGGGGAGATGGACTTGCCGAATGTCAGTTAGTCGAGGAGAGTGATTTTCTTCCCGAAGATGAGGAAGACCCTCTCATGGCGTGTTCCGCTCCTTTGAAGTACAACTGAGAGATTTGAATATGGTGTGGGAGGAGGTCATAAACTGGCGCAAGATCGAGCGCAATGGAGACCTCTTTTACCTCCCTGTGCCCCTAAAGCGGGAGTTTACACGGGTGACTAAAGCTGCACGATTATCGCCGCATGGCGAAAATCGACCGTCTAAATGGCAATTCGACTAGGTCGCAAGTGACTAAAGCCGCAAGCCCCAATGTTGGTAGGAATCTGACAGTAGCCGCACGGTGACCGGCCGCATGCGGCCGCACGACGAAAATCAACCCATGTAAATCCCCCTTAGTGAGATGTAAAGGGATTTATTTGATTGATTTTATTAGTAGGTAGGTACCAGTGGCGTAGTGTGAAACTTTTCGATAAATAAAGTAAAAGCTATGGCGAAAAAAATGAAGCAAGTTCTGCAAGGTTCCAAAGTGTTTAATCGTTATCCTTCGTACCTATGTATGTACATAAAACACCGTTTCTGAAAGTATGGAAATTTATAATTGGTAAACCCACTGAAATGTATTTACATACTACCCGTATTTGCAAATTTGCTCTGTGTACATCTTCAACAACTAGGTATATATATGTACCTAGTGTAGTTGTGGATTCATGCTATGAAAGGAAAATAATAGGTACAATATATAATATAAGATTATTCTCTGAGGTGAAAATAGGTATCTATGTCAAAACCGGTAAAGTAATAATTATTTAAGTTACACACTGCTCTTGACTTAATAAGCAAGGTGAAAACAACTTCAACATTATTTTGTAATAAATAAGTAGGTAGGTATCTTGTACTTCTTTGATAATTAGGTAATTTAGCTAATAAACATCACTTTACCATCAAACTAAATAATCCACTAAATTGAGTGAAAAGCCACTCAAAATTTACACGTTGTAAAAAGGACGTGTTTGTAATATTGGAATATTAGAAGAAGCGGTAGTGAATAAAATCACCCTTTTGTGTAAAGCAATAGCTACTGTTCGACGAAGAGGAATTCAAAAGTTTCACAGGGGTAAGCGTATCGGGATGAAAATATTCATCTCGCGATGTTGCTCTCAGTTCGTTCGTGTATCTCTTGGGGGATGGTTGTTTTTCTCGCAACTCTTTTCCATTGAGACGAAGTACGACGTAAAGTTTGTTCCTTTTTCGTGCTGTCATGTTTGTATTTTGTTGATAGACGCTACCAGTTTTGAACGATCACAAAGGTGTACTAGACGATACTGTTTTCATTCAATTTCGGATGTGTTTGTGTAAGTCCAATCTTTTTTATTTATGCATGTTTTGTTTTGAAACTTTATCAAGCGTTTGAATGTAGAAAACAAACTACAGGTAGAACAAAGTAACCATAAAAAAGCATTAACATTTATACTATCACCGAGGGAAATTTACAACAATTTTATGAAACTTAATTTTTAATAAAATTCCTTATTAATTTTTGTTTTAAGCGTAATTTATGAATATAAAACTACAAGTATAATATTTTACCCGTCACATCATGGCGGTTTTCTCAACACGTTTTCAGAACTGTGAAAAATATTTTTGAGATGTGACAGAACGTAAAACAAAATGTTACCTTAAAAATATTTTGAACAATATTACATCGACATCTGTCGATAAAAACGTGAAACAATTTAAGTTATAGTAAAACATCGAATCGCGTTATAGGGCGAATGACCAAGACAATCACTTGAACGGTTTCGAAATGATCAAAAATATATCATTGACTATAATTATTATAGGTACCTAAGTATTTTGGAGCCAGCATACTACCTGCATATACGAAGTCTGGTTTTCTTGAAAGCAATCGAACTATTTCCAATTTGCATTTGGTTTTCAAAAATGATTAAAAAACGCTTTACAATTTCATAAATCGATTTACACTTTTATTTTAAAAAAAGTAATCATATCGGACTAGGTATATTGCGGTATAAAGGAAATTAAAATGTTCATTATTATGGATCGTATGAGATTTATTTCATATTTCTCTCGCTTTTCCGAATCATAAAGTAACCTAGGTATGAATTTTTATTAAAATACATACAATACCAATTGGAATGTTCAAATATTACGCGAACCAATAATAATTTAGAGCAATTCTTTCCGACAATAGTAAACCGCTACGCTCTGGGCAGAACATTTCCTGTTCGTTCTGTACAGCCGTACATTAACCTACACGATAATAATTAATATTATTATATGTAGGTTGGGAGAATTTATTACTATTCATGCGTGATCCAAAATATATGAGTCTTTTCTGGCAGGAAATGTAGAGAGGAAGAACTAAGGAGAAGATAATAACAACTATGCATTAACCCTTAATGACATATTTTTGTACATTTTAGATCAGGATGCGCAAGAAAATGGAGTCTAACGAATATCTCTAATGGAAACTCTAACAATTCATTACTGATGTTCGATTTTTAAATGGAACTAACCACTCCGGGCTTACGACCGTCTTCTACTGTTATTTCGAAGGCTGGCTTAATGTGATCACTTAACATTAACAACGTTCGCAATTAGGTGGTAATGTTTAAGTCTCCGAAACTCCTAATCATGAGAATTCTCGACATGTTCATTGTTCAACATGTAAAAAAAACTCATGTATACAACAAGTAGAAATTCAATATTAATGAAATATAGAGATAAAAGTTGGAAATTATTAAGAACAAGAGAGCTACTAAATTTAAAGACTCCGACTGCTGACATGTATTTGGCGCCAGGATATGACTATATCCATTTTTTTTAATGTCTCATCTTTATTGCCTATTGGCTTTGTTGGTGCACAACGTTCTAATTATGTCTAGATTCTTGGGATCATTTTTCAGGACTAGATCTTAACGAATATGTAACAACTAATGACTCTAACAATAATTCATTACCGATGTTCGATTTTAAAATGGATGAATAAATGGATAAATAAATAAAATGGATTCTGGTAAAATATTTATCCAGAACTTTGATGAACAAATATGTAATGTACCATGTGTATAGGTATAAGGCACTCGAATGGTTCAAAATACAAGATGATTGTCATCTTTTCGATCCGTAATTTTGCTGCGCCACCGTATATCTATGCAGTAGCATATATTATTAAGTAAGTACCTACAATCAGCATTCGAAAAAAAGACTTCTTAAAAGAGGCTCGAAACTAAGACATAATATAAAGCAGGTAGACTCCATTTGAAATTTAGACGAAAATCATTTCCGTATTGGTAATAGATCTTAAACATACACACTGCCCTTTCGGTATGGATAAATTTCTAAGTAATATGCGTGTCAGTAAGTTTATGTTTCTGAAAGTCGAAGGGAGAGTATGTCCATTTTTGGTCAGTGAAATTAGTTTTACGTAACTACCTATGTATTTCACCCCAGCACATGAAAATGCATTTCTCGCTCAGGAATCAAACGGACTATAGTATCGTCTTAATATTAACAAAATAGTGATGAAGATCGATATGACAAAGAATCCCTTTCCATCAATCATCCAGTAAAGACAAAACAATACTCACATCCCTCTTTTTTAAATTTAACGTACTCCCTTTGCAATATAAGGAGGCAACAATACCTCTACACCACGCTCGATCTTGCGCTTTGAGATGTATCTGTGTCTCAAGTTTGGTTCCTGTGCACGTGATGTTAAAGTCCAGCTTTCTCTACATTTCAGTGGCCCCTCTGGCCCCGTGGGATCCTCTGCATAACATTCATAGAAATTCTCCGCTGTAGATCCTTTTTTTTGTTAAATGGCAAGATTTTCAGACGTGCCTATTACATTACTGGCATTTAAAAGAAGACATTTGGTTTTGCCCATTTATATAAATAGGAATATTCCATATTTTTCTCCGGAGGAATTGGACTATTATAATACGCACCAACCATAGGCTTAGAGAATACTTTGTCATGCCTTTCCATAAGGTAATGCGTATATGTGCTCATTTTTTGGTTTGTTTCTCATCGTTGGACCAATGGTACAGGAGTCAAACCAGGATTCCGAACCAATGAAGCGTTGAATCAACGATATTTGCGTCTCCTTTAAAACCTTATGTATTATGTTCATCTGTATAATTATGCAAATTTACATGATAACTCCTGTGTAATATTCAAATGATGATGTATATTATAATAATATTTTGTAAGTAGGCACCGCAGGATAAAAGTCAATTTGCGTATATAATCCTTTCAAATTATCCTTTGGGAGATATATTATTACCTCTTTATATCATAACAACAAATAATAGACATGTAATCAAGGAGCTATTATTTGTGTTGGTAATTTCAGTATAATATGGGTATGTACGTAAACAAATGCTTTTAATGTGTAGGTACCGGGTTTAATCAAAGCAAATACCTGTTACGTGAAGATCTGATACACTGATAATATTATGTTTCAGTACATAATAATATTATCTAAATAAATACCTATATTATATTCTGAAGTTTTGTCTTCGTTGTATGTAGGTACGTTATTGATATATGGGGGTATTGGGGGTATCATCACTGTATTCAGAAGAAAAATATCAAATAGTCAGCAATCACCAACGTGATAAAAAAATTGAGACTTTCTTTATTATATCTAACATTTCTTTTCTTTATACAAACTTGTTTTATTATAAAAAAAGAAACTAAGAAATAAACTTTGGAGTGGTTGGTAGTCTATACTCCGATTTTTGTACTGTTCCGCACTGGAAGTCGTGGGTTCGATCGAGACCGTTGCGACAGGCCCAAATGCAGGATTTCTGACGTCTCGCACATAGGCGGTATAGTATTTAAGGAACTGTTTAGTGTTAAAATATTGTAAAATTCTTAAACATTATTTAATAGGCTAACGCCGTATATTTGTACCTATAGATAAAATGAAATAAAGGGAATAATTATAATAATATTGAATCATTTGGATTTTATCATGAAATTTATAAGGCGTATTTCTCTTTTTCTTACTTACTATTGAAGTACCTATTAATAAAATACACAACAATATTATGAAGAAATACAATAAAAAAAACAATCTTAAGAGAGAAAGAGAGACAGTAAATTTTGTTTATACCTATTATGTGATTCCTGCGTAATTGCTGTCTCTCTTTCGCATATATGAAAGAGTGATGCGAAAGAGATAGCAAATTTAGTCTCGACGGCCTCGGTTCGATCCTAGGTTCGGACTATTTTTTTTATTTTTTATTTTATTTTATTAAACAAATATACAAACAGTGATTTTATAACAAACAATTACACAAATAGTATGGACAATAAGAACACCAGTAAAGTATATACGTAGACATTAACAGCGAGTGGGTTAAAAGTAAGACAAACAACAGAAAATAGGAAAAAGAAAAACTAATGTAACAATATGTGCAGGCTCAGCTGGGAATAATGGGAAGAAGGAAAATCTATCTTCCCCTTTCACGATACATCCTTTAAGTAGCTTACTTTGATAGAGTCTGAGTGTATTTGTGTTCATTTTGAGTGAGCACAGATTCATTTTTAAATAAAAAAATGTAAAAAAAAAAGAAAACAAAACGTGAATATAAAAAGTCGACTAATAATTATACTCAATATACCGCCCGAAAAATAATATCTAAGCTGCCTTAAGTGTTAATTATGATGGAGAACAAGGAGATACTAAGGCTGCTGTAATCTTATTAATTCTACTTGTTGCTGCTTGGCTTGGTCGAGCGGTCCCTCTTACCCCACCTCACTTCCAATTCTTTATTATGAAATAGGTCCGAAGGATGTGAACATTTGGGAGAAACTCATAAATCGCACGGTGTATCCATTTTTTTTACTCCTTTGCACTCGACGTCGAGTTATTTGGGATATCCAATATGATGTATTTATTTATTAGCATTCTAACCGTTAGGAGTGATTTCTTTCATAATTTATAACATGATAATGACATTTCAAATTCTTTTTGTTTTTTTTTTTTGTATTAAACGCTGGAAACGTTCTATTTAATTTAAAAAATCGAAAATTTGTTCAAATTAAAAAAAAAAACGTTTACACAATTCAAACGGGACATTTTCAAGTCAAATCGGACAAAATTCTTCAAATTCCTTGAACCGCATCCCAAGCAAATACGCTAGCCATTGGGCTAACATCCCTGGCTTTATTTTTCTTCTTTCCTTTTAATAAACATCAAAACTTTTTTATGAATTGAAAAGTGACACTACTCTGTGTATGACAGTTACATAAATTACTCCTAAAGCCTTAGCCTTTTCATCTTGTTCTGTAAAACAACAGGAAGCTAGACTAGAACCTGATTAGTGATTACCTATCCGAATCAACAACGTAAAGCACGACGGGTGTCAGCTAGTAACTGTTGATAAAAACCTTAATGTTTCTAAAGCAAACTGCTTGAAAGAAAAGCATTTCAATGTGCCATTTTAGGAACGTTACTTGCTGCACAAAAATGGTAAATATTTGATATTCGACGCGACCGACGGCGCGGCGTGTCATTTGAGTTTATATGGGATTTCATCATGCTACCGTTGTATTGAAAACAAAGACGATTCATATTAATAATTGACCATACGTGAACGAACAAGGAACAACAATATCGAGAGTCTTGCTTGCGGAAAAATATGTAGATACACGAACTTTCTCGCCCGTTTACGAACATAATATATGAACCTCCCAGAACACTGAATCTACATAATATTTTAGTTCGTTTATTTATATTTTTGAATCAGCATCAATCATAGAAAACAAACGTAAAGGTCAGATATTAATATGCGAAAAGCCGCGCAAAATTCCAGAGAGCGTTCTTAAATACTCTTTGATAAATTAACTTTAATATATTTAAAGCTATTTAAAAAACTCTTATTTTTTTAGGATCTTCATACAACGTTTTCACAAAAGACAGTAAGCCATCTTTTGGAAACAAAATTACTCATGTAAACGTAGAATGGAATCTTGGTATTACTGTATGAAAATGTAATAAAATAATTGGAGATTGATTTGTTATACATATAAATGTTATTCAAAACTTATTATTCTCAATAAATAAAGATTTAATGAAAGATTTTGGAAAAATATTTCCTCCATTTTGAATATTGACACATTTTAAAAAATTTATGGCCACAGTTTTTTTTCAAACTGTCGTAGCCAGATAGATGAGTAATTATGTGGGTACCAGATAAAATCATATTAAATATTAAAGAAAATGTATCAAATATTAAAGAAAATATAATAAAGCTAAGGTAATAAAATATATTAATGAAGATTTAATTTGAAATTTGTATGAACATCCATAATAGCAAGAATTGGATGGTAAAACAGTTTGCGTAGTGTGTACTTACCCACATCTAAATCTCAAAACATTACCAGAATATGAATTCACGAAACTGTATCGAGCTCAAAATTCTTATGTAGATAAATGCAAACTTATATTCTCTTACCTTTTACTTATTTTATTTAATGTTACATTCATCACAAAACAAGGTGGGTAATATTTTTAATAAACATAGCATGTTGTTGAATGTTGAAGCATCCGGTAAAAATTTGGCAGCGTTTCTTGACATATCCAAAATCCTTGCAAGGTTCTGACCTAGAAAAAAACATAATTCATTTAATATATGAGAGCAAAATAAAGTGATTACATGGCCATGGTTCAAGATTAGAAAATTTTGCATTTTTCAGGGATTTGTTTTAAAAATACACATTGTGAGAATTTGATTAGAATCAATATTAAGGATTTAGAAAGTATATCAAACTTTTAAGAACTTCATATTATATTAAAGTGTAGTATTTATACCTTTTAAAGATCTTCATAAAATCCATTTAGACTGCATAATGAACCATATTTGATATATGCTCTGCATAAAACCTTCATTTGGAATCTTTCATTATTTGTTTGAAAGTGTAGCATTTATACCTTTTAAAGATCTTCATAAAATCTATTTAGACTGCATAATGTACCAGGTATTATTATTTCAAAGCTGCTACTCCATGTCTAGAACATAGTATACAAAATAATCTTCAAAACCTGTCATATTTTAGTTACAGGGACAGCAAATTCAAAAAGTATCACATATTATGCCCCCTATATCTTTACAATTCATGAATAGCCTAATCTTAGTAATTATATATAGCTTAGGTACCTACTTAGAAAAATATATTTCAATATATTAAAAGCTTACAATGTTTTTGAATTTGGAATTCAATCGCTGTTTCGTTTTGTTTGTATGAGCTGTCAGAATCTGAATCTAATGACAATCGGTCCGCGGTCGCCATAGATAGTGAGCGAGAAAACAAAAAAGAATGAAGAAATTTTTTATAATAATTTATTGAATGTTTTATAATTTTTTTTTTACACAATAATGTAGTTTTTGTGTGAAAAATATTTTTTTTAAATGAATCAAGTATTTAAAGAGGCCATTATATAAGTAATTCGAGAAAAAATATAATTTATTGAATGTTTTATATTTTTTTTTTCACATTTAAGGTGGTTTATGTGTAAAAAATATTTTTTTGAATGAATTAAGTATTTTAAGAGGCCATTATAAAAGTAAATCAAAATATTATTATATCATAAAATAATTTTATAGTACTTATACCTATATTCTAACTAATGTTGAATTGTAATATTATCTTTTGTTATCCATGGATCACACCACGATGACAGGATGACACTTCACAATAAATCGTATTTTGTTGTCAAACGAAAGTTACGGTTCGATTTTGAAAATAATTATTTTCAATTGAGTTTAATGAAAATAAAACTGGTAAGTCATTAATTGATTAAAATATTTGTAAGCTTAAGCCATAACTTCAAACATTTATGCGTTGCAAATTGCAGAATAGTTATGTTATAAGGCGGAAAGTACCGAAATTACAGGATCTTAATAGTAATTAAAGTAATTAATTTTGTTTATATTTTTTCAGGTTCCTCTGGCAAACGTGTTTTCAACAAGACTAATTGCTTTCATCCCACCTTTTTGACATAGCAATTAAGTACATACTTCTAATGATCAAATTGATTGATAAAGTGCATTTCTATTTAAACAAACTCAAAATTTTTATTTTTGCAAGACAACATTATTTAACAAAATGGTAAGCTATGTAAAAATTTCATTAATTATGTTTCTTGAATTTCTTTATGTGTATTTTAATTCAGAAACATTATGTTGCAGATGAATAATTTTAGAGAGTTCCTTAAAATTTCCCATTTAGTTGAGAAGGGAAATAATTGTATTGAAAAAATATTCAATGGCAGCTTATGGGATGTAAAGAAGATTGACCATAATCAATAACAGACTCTTGCGGGTGCCAGTGATTTTATCAATTTTTACTACATATCATTATAAATAAGTTCTCTTTCTTCTTTTGTGTTGTGGCCCGCTAAAAGCATATTATCAGCTTCATACAGAGTCTAAATGTATCTTAAACCATATTATATAAAACCAATAATGCTTCTGGCTCGACACAACACAAGCTGATACAATTAGTGTGTTTCTAGCAAATAGATTTTTATATATAACTACCGAGATGGAGTACTCCAATAGCTCTTCATAGTAAATAAGTGAAGCCGATTTGGCCGGCAATTTTGACAGTACAGTAGTCAAAACGGAACGTAAGAAATGATGTTGACATTTATAAAGATACTTAAAAATGATCTAATTTCACTTAGGTATTTCAATGTAAAAATATGTTTTATTGTAAAAAACACGACAAAATCGACTGAATAAATATACACCGTACCACGTTCTTTTGGGAACCAAACTGTCAAAAGTTGCAATATTTCGGCTTCATTTTTGAATGCGAATCGGGATTCTACGTTATTTATTGTATAGAATTCTGTGTTCTAGCATCAGATTTATTTAAACTTTAAATTTTTGATTTCGGTTATGGAATAAAAATGATATAATGTTGGGTTAAGAAGTGAATAACTAATATAACGGTGGGTCGGAATATCTTTTCTGGTTTCCATTTGTTTGGGAGAATATTTTTTTTACTCTGCTGATTTAACAATAAAACTTTGAGATTATACATATTTTTTTTTTTTTATATAGCTTTTCAATTGTTGATTTTATGTTTTATGAATTAAATAATGATTGGAAAAAAAATAAATAAAAATTCTTTCATTCATTCATTCATACTCATAAATAATACTACTACTAAAATGGTTCTACCTTGAAAAACTTGACATTTTTCAGAAGCCAATAACTTAAATTTGAATTTGTTTCCTATGTACATTTTGGTTCAAATTTTGTTTAATTTTAATAGATAATGGCATTTATCAATAAGGAGAAGAAGAAATACCTAAATTGGATATTGATATACCTGCATTGATTCATTGAAAATTTCCTTATAGGTAACTTCACATATTTTTTTAAATTATATTGTAGTGGTGTAGTTTTGTTTTGATTCCAATGCCTTTCTCAAAATGACATTAAATAGTTTTGCCTAATTGCCATAGAATTTTTCACCTATAACATAATAATAATACAACATCTATTGACGTAAAGTGAGCATCTCGGTAGGTTTCGAATCCTACTATGGGCAATTAATTCTTCAATTTCCTGTGACGAGTCTGGGGATTGCAGATTTATAAGTTGAACCACCAAAATAGAGAGTATTGTTAATCTATGTAGGTGAGTTTATTTGCATAATCAAGTTGATTTTTATTCGCTCAGTAATAATCTACCAGATGTTGTTACTTGCATCTTGAAGTTATAACACATCAACCATTGATGTCAAGTTAGATGCAAAACTCTTCAACAATTTGTGGCGATTATTTTGAGTTTGATGTATCCAGACATGGAAAAGAAATTTATGGTAATCATAGATACAAATTTTTACAATTTCTCATATATATTTAATGTGATTAATAAATTTCTAAAATTACAAAATTTTCATAGTAAAATCTGCGTAAACACAGATGGCCATCTTTTGAAAACAAAATTACTCATGTAAATGTTGCATGGAACCAAAGTTTGACAGAATAAAAATGTATTTAAAAGATTCAAGGTTGTTTTGAAATAAAAATAAATGTAATTCAAACCATATAAAACACATTTTATCAACATAAAAATGAAAGTACATTTTCAGATTACTTTTCGACTAACGTTTGAGGTCGGTAAAACAGCTGCCTTTATCATTAGCCAATCGCATAAAATTTGTACCATTCCACACATAGAGGTTGTAGGGAATGTAGTCAAGACTCAAACCATATTGAGAGTAAAACTTTCATATTATTTAGGTAGGTTTGTATTATATTACTATTAAAGGAATTTTTTACCCTTCTATTGAGCAGTGGAATTGAATCAAGTGTAAGATGTAACATATTATGATACATGCAGTTTTTTCCATGTACCTAGGTATGTGGCAGACTATAATTTTTCTTCTTTCTTTTTTATAAACATTAAAACTGTCATTCTTCTCTCTTTTTATGAATTGTGAAAGTGTAATTCTTTTTTTCTGTGCTTATGTCAGTTATAGAGGTCAGTTAAGCAATGGGAAGCTAGACTAGAACAATAGAACCTGTTTAATTACCTACCAATCAAGCTTGACATTCGGAATTAAAAACGTAAAGCAAGACGGGTATTAGCTAGTGATTGAATAAAACGACCAATTTCGCCTTCCCAGCGATTTCCTGCGTGTCTATTTACAAGTTCCATTGTTTGAAAATAAACACACACAATACCCTATTTATACATGCCTCATCAGTTGGTTCTCAATTTGGTGTAGACAAGAGCTATGTTGAATAATTGTAAAATATACATACAGCCAAAAAAGGCTGTTAATGACCCTGGCAACGAGAGCATAAGTGTTCATACAATAAATTCACCCCATACCTTTTTGTGTAGAAAATAATTTTTAGTACCTAGATCCGGCATTTCCGCCTGAAATCGATGATCAACGTAAAAACTGGCGATCAAGATTGTAACATTGTTACGGGCTACCGCATGTAACGTTAGTATTGCGGAAGGATCCATCGGGATTACGTATCACAATAACGACAGTTACCTGCCCGGCTAATTTTGTTTCATATTAATCTTCGACTTAGGAGTAGTTTGTTGGTCTGAGAGGTAGAGGTATTGTTCCTCCATGGCTTAATGCCAATTTATTATTTAATATTTTCCCGTAACAAACTTTCATTTTATCGATTGCTCCATTAAAAGTTTGAATATTTTGGTCTCGTCTTATTGGAGTACCCTCGACTAACTTTCTACACAAACTGTCTAATATTTTACCTCTTAATCTTTTTTGTAATAATTACACGGGGCTTAACAGATTTTAAGTAAAAGGATATTTCACTTATCAGTGGTTGCCAAACTTTGATCAAAATATCGATTTTTCATTTCTATTCAAATTCTCAAATCAAAAAGCTTTAGCCGGTTTTCTTTACCGCTAAAGCTCACAGCGTTTCTTATAACCTTAAACTATAACGTCGTCGATCTTAAAGTTAAATATAATGAACCCTCATTAAGTCCGAATGTCCAGAGTCCCATGAACAGAAATAGTGACAAACCAAGAAATCATTAATCCCGCAAGAATGAATAGATAATGCTGACTGTAATTTAAGTTCGCAAGATCATTTTCATCGAAATGTTTTGCAAGTGGAGGAATGTAGCCTCCTGCTCTTAGTTTTAATTAGCAAGGTAAAGGGCCTCTGATGGATAGGTAAAAGGCAAATCTTCCATGGGACCAGAGTCTCAACCGTAAAAAAACTGTTTCAGACGGCGCAGAACTGAGAGGTTCATAAAGCAGTTATGGATCTAAGAAATGCATCCCCTGTATATTCTACGTCTATTTTGACTTTTTATCGTGAGACAGTGTAAGAAAGAGATATTTAGAGGTATTGTTAACAAAAAAAAATTGAAAAAAAAAAAGAGATTTGTGTTCCTTTTTTACATCATTAATAGCACAATTTTCTTTTATCTTCGAGGGTTAGCTCATCAAATTTAGCTTAAAAAAAATAGCACAGGGCAATTCAATATTTTACACAAAATATTGGCGCACTTTGCAAAAGGTTGGTGATTGCTGACTAGAGTTAAGAGAAAGAGTAGACTAAGCTGGGTTTTTCGTAATACTAGAGAGCTTTTTAAATTATGACAATGGTTCTCTCACAAGTGCCTCAAATTTTATTGAATTACAGCGATAATTGTCAAACTTGACCAACTTCATAATAAACATAATAATATTTTGTTATAGTTGGGTTCTACAAATTGAGGAGGGCTAGCTCAGATTATTAATTGCCGGGATAAAAATTATTATTTTACCTTTTACATTTCGATTATATTAGTTTTGTTGGTGGATGGATATTGATTATTAAGCGTTGCCTTCTTTTTCTTCTTTCCTTCAGTTACTTTAATTTTTATCCACCTAACAATTTTTCGGCGCTCTAATATTAATATCAACTGACTTCTTCGTTTGTTTTTAGTTTTTCCGCGTAAAATTGTAAAAGTTCATGGGTTTATTTCCTAGTAAAAGTCACATGTCTACCCCGCACCAGGCCGTAAGCTAAGGGCCACGCTTTGTTATTAGATGATTCCATTCCAAGTAAATTTGCCATCCTCAATTGATAGCTAACTGACTATCTGAATGAGGTGGATGTGTGTGTACGCCCGTTTCAAACAATAGAACGCACGCACTTCTACACAGATGTGTGGATGTGTGATTCACGGGAATCGCTTCGGGTAGACGGCGTTAGTCGATTCTGAGTTAACTCTGGATATTTTTTTGACTAGTTAACAGTACCTAAGCAAATGAGCTTGTGTCGTAAAGAATGATGATTATCGTCACCTGGGATCGATCCCACGACCTCACTACGAAAAATTTAAGTTGCTAAAATATTTAATTCGAAGATCCCATTTTCAGAAGTTATGAGAGGTCTGAAGATAATGTGCCACTTGATGCAAAAACTGTACATAGAATGTGCATAAGAACGCTGAGAACACCAATACAGTTAATATAATTACTGGATGCGTACGATGTAGAAGTCAAAATCCATGAAAGCAGATTCGTATTGACGAAGTATTTATTTATTGCAGAAAATAAAAAATAAAAAATTCAGCTTCATGGTATGGTGTAATCTTATGATATAAAAGAAAGTCGGGTTAGTGCGAACACTTATTACTCAAGATCACCTGAACAGATTTTTATGATGTTTGATTTATTGAATTCTTCTCCTCTCCGGACAAAATAATAACTATTAAAAAGTTGAAAAAAAAAATGCAAAATAAATAATATACAATACAATATTAAAGTTATTATGGAACGGATTTCCTGCGATGCAAACGCCATCTATGAAAAAAGTTAAAGCAATAAAATTATTGTTTTCCTGACAACCATTGACATTAAAAATATTGGTAGGTACGCAGATTTTTTATGGAATTTTTTCGAGCTTTCAGAAATAATATTTTATCCATTCAAACAATTTTGTATTTATTACAAATTTGAAATTATAATTCACAGTAAGAACTACAGGACATCGTCCAACAAATATATAAAATTAATACTGAGAGATATTTGCGTGGACATTCATTCGCATTCCTATTAAATGTTATCTATATTATGTAACTTCAATAATTAAATAAAATGTTAATATATTAAAATGTTTAGCAGAGGATCAACCCAATAGGTTGTACTTGTAATTTGATATTTACTCAAAGCCCGACTGGATAAACTCTCAATTATCTCATCCTATAGGTAAATTAATACGTACACCGTTTCATTAAATCTATTTCACTACGAATTAAGCAGGTGTTGTTAACATCACGAGCTCCTTCCTTTCCGAAGATTTGCTTGAATCTATTGATAACCTATGGAGGTTAGTGTTGAACTGCTTTCAATACTAATCAATCAATCAATTTGATTTTCAATATTCAGTGTAATTATTTGGATTAGGTAGGTACACAATTTGTTTGTTTGCAAACGACAACAACAGACTTCCAAAATGAAAATACTAAGCTTGATTATGCTATGGAATGATTTTGAATTAGATTTGTTTAAACTCAATATTGGTACATTTGTTACCATTTTGTAATAATAATCAATTAATTCAGGATTTGTTCAGTATTTAGATGAAAATAACATACACTAAAACGGGAGTTACGCTGATTAATTCTCACAATATCAATTAATAGATCATGAATTTTAAATGTACTTTATTTTAAGTTTAACTTGTTATGTTATTCTTGTTATAATTTATTTATTTATTTATTTCTCATGGCACAACAAACAGACAAAACATATTATACATCTAGGCTACAAAAAGACAAACAAATGAAATGATAAATGTAATGCCCCACTTAAATGTGTGCACATATTAATAACAATGATTGATCTAAGAGTGTTTCAAAAGTCAAATATTAAAAAAAATAAAAATATATAACAATAATAGTCTAAAATAAGATCTCTCAATTAAAATAGTAATAATAATAATAATAGTCCAAAATAAAATTTCTCAATATAAATAATAATCACTTAACCTATAAACAAAGTAAAAAAAAACAATAAAAAATAGAAAAAATACAAGGTTTAAATCAAATAAATAAACAAAGCATCAATCACAAAGAAGGGATAGAGGAAAGGAATGGGAGAGGAAGGGAAAAGGGTGACAATTAATTGATAATAAAATTGTAAAACTAATCATTCATTATGGAGTAGTACACTAAGAACAGAATTCCTAAAACTATGTGGTGTAGCCGCGAATATGTGAATGTCAGAATAATTTTCATTGTAGTTGCGCTTCATTCTATGCAGTGGATTCCTACAACCTGCATTAGGTTAAGTGTCGGTTTATTTGGAACGGTCTAAAATACCGTCTCTGTGACGGCACGCACAGACCGACATCGGCCAACAATGTGGGCACGTCTACAACAGATGTACAAATCTTATGCAGCATACAAGCATCGATGAGTTCACGTCTCTTATAGGGGCTCATCAAACCTGTCGATACAAAGCCGCGAAATTTACGTTCGCCAATACGAACGAACTTACGCTGAAATTTTTCAATCATGGATATATATCTGTCATAAAATGGATTCCAAATTGGTGAGCAGTATTCTAGTTTGGATCGGATAAGTGTAGTAAACAGCTGCACTAATGATTGGTAATTTTTGAAGTCAGAAGATGCTCTAAGGATAAATCCTAATGTCATGTTACAACTCTTCATCATTTCTTCAATATGTGCGTCAAAATGTAATTTGCTGTCAAAAATCACCCCCAGGTCCCTTATTTGGGACAAGTGTGTCAGTTTGTAGCCGTTTATAATGTATGTGTGTTTAATGATGTTTTTATTTTTGGTGAATGTAATAGTGTTACATTTAGCCAAATTAAGTTCTAGTTTGTTTTTATTACAGTAATCGTAGAGTCTTGTCAGGTCTTCGTTAAGTTTAACTGCATCAGTCTCACTATTTATGCGACGGAAAATTTTTAAGTCGTCAGCAAAAAGTAAAAATTTAGAGTTAAGAAAGCAACTGTTTATATCATTTATAAACACGGCGAACAACAGAGGACCAAGAACGGATGCTGGATGTATTGTGCATGTGCACACAGGTATATATAAAACTGAATGTACATGTAATGTGTGTGCGTACTCAATAGATTCAAAGACCAGTGAACGTTTTTCAATAAAACGTTGGTGATCTGTTCTACTAATGTCCAGGAAGGTTTAAGCGGAGTTACTATACCACTCCTTGGAGGGTAGTTACAAGGAGAAAAGGTTGAAATGTAACAAACAGTGCATAAACCAGGAGTATTTTTTTAATTCTGGGTTAAGTCGAAGCTCGACGAGCGGGTCAGCTAGTTTCATATAAAATCAATATTCGAATCTGTATATGAAAAGCCATAAACAGTCTTTTTTTTGTAACTGTAACACATTTGACTCTATCACTTTCTAAGTATAAAGGGAAATATCTTTTAGTACATATGTCAGTTATAAACTCGGAAACCGCCTAATCAATGTGCCTTTAACCGGTTTCATTAGAAAGGTAATAAACATGGTTTGAGACCACTATCCACATATATAAAACACAAATAAATGTTTTTTTACCGGTGTCTAACTATGACACCATACAACTAACGTACCCTAAATTGGTTTCTTTTGAAAGATGAGAACATGGTTTTAAACAACTCAAACTTATTTTTCCCGCACGTGCTAAAACACTCACATTCTATCATTCCTACTATATCTTTTTTTACTATATCTTTTGTTATTATTGAGGCGATTAGTTAAACAATTGTAGTATCTAACACAGCTGATTGATTATCCGCTTATATATTGCCTATATTAATTTAGTATTTTTTTGTTGGATTTGTATACTATATTTACGCAGTGAAAATTCATTATGATGATTAAAAGAAAACAGAGTTGCATGGTTGATGAAACATTGATCGAATCTCGAGCGCTCTTACCTAAACTCTCTTAACCCATATCTTCCCAGTGTTCCATTATTGGAACGGTATAGTTAATAATTTTTATTATTTTTTTTGGAAATGCGCAAATCGTTTTTTTATGTGCTTAAAATATTCGATTAATATGCTATAGTTAGAGATATTGTTGCATGATATTCGCGTCTGTTTTTTTCTGTTATGAAGCATTCTTTATAGCAGATTTTGTGGAAAAATATTGCTCGTTGTAAAATGTCCGTATATATTTTGTTTGTTATAATTAACATTAAAATAACACGTTAGCAGTTCTATTGTAGTCTCTTTTGTCATTATAAAAAATAATAAAAATAAAGATGACTATAAGTAGGTATTTTCATGTCCAATTTCCTAACCGTTCCATTTTTGGAACACAGGGATAATATGCCAATGTAATATTTTTGTACTATTTTCATGCAAATAAAAATCATTGTTGGAATTTTTTTTTTGTCGTAGTTTTTAGCGTACTAAATATTTGAACATTTAGAAACGAAAAATGTATTATGTAAAGAAAATATGCGGACACAGCTGGTACAACTGAACCTTACACAGTAAGAAAACATTGTTTGTATGGTTACTTTGAAGGTGAATGATGTTGATTTTCAAAAAGGATTTGCATAATCATCTTAACCATCGGATACCACCTAAGGTCTGCTACACTCAAAAAACAGAAAAAAAAATATTCATTGGACTTGATGAATGACAATACATACTACCAGGATGCGGTGATATTTTTTTTTGGTGTAGAACGCTATGAATAACATTAAAGCTGATGTTATATCTCTAAAACAGGAGAAAATCCTGCATCAGCAAGCTATTGAAGTGCTTTGCTTTACAGTCAATAGTGAAGTAACCTTTTTGCCTGATAAGTAAGGTCACAGGCTTATAAAGCTGCCACAGAAGCAGTCTGCTTGAAAGATGTCATAATATGGAGAAACAATGCTATGAGGACAGACAGAAAGGTTTGTATCTATAAGACACATGGAATTTATCCAGGGCAGACACTGTCGAAACAAAAAGCATGCTTAGAACATCTAAAATGAAAACACTCCATGGTTAATCTCTGCGTGATCGAATTAGAAACACAGTAATTTGAGAGATCTAATAAGTCGAACAATCTGGTCATGTGGGTACGTTATAATTTGTTATTATTTGTTTTATTGGCACCAACATATATTGAGAAGTTAAACAAAAGTAAGAATACTATATCTAGCTCTGCATGAGGGGTACCAAATGGGCTGCGCCGATCAAAAATACTCGTCAAGCGATGGTAAGAAATCTGGAATAAGGCAAGTCAAGATGATAATCCTGATAAAACAGACTCCCGTGTCTATAAAAGAGAAGAATAAGAAGATTTTTTATTTTATTATTTCATACAACTTTATTATAAATTGTGGATTAAAATTTAAAAAAATCTTTATAAACTAGTTTACTGCACTTTATATCGTTTTTGATTTCCAATACAAAAGCCCAAATGTTACATGTATGTATCTTCCCAGTGTTCCATTATTGGAACGGTTCTGTAACTAAAAATCCAATTTTTTTTTTGACACTTATTTATCAATACATAGATCGTAAATAGTCCCTGGTATGATTTTCATGAAAATCTAACGGCTATTTCTATATCTGGGAAGATATGGGTTAAAAGTAAATAAACTATCTTTTCTTAAATCATCACGATATGTAATAGGTACTTATTATACATGGCATTTATACTAACACGCTCAATGAGCTTGTAATCGTTTTAATTTACGTATATTCTTTATTTGATTTACTATTAAGTCTGTTTGATTCAATGAGTTTAAAATCAAATTGATAAAAACTTCCACTTTTGTGATAGGTACGAGTTCAAAGATAGAAAATCTGTCCATGAATAATTAATTTTTGTTTAAATTTCAGTTCAAAGATGTATTGGAGGCTTCTGTTCCATGCCATACTATTAACCAAGCTCTGCCAATGTGGTAAGTTTAATATTTTCAAATCTTTATAATATGTAGCAATATTTCAATTTATTTTACTCATTTACATTTTTTATAGACAATAATTAACCTATAAAGCAAAGCTTGTGTTGTAAAAGTGGAAATGGTTGGCACAAGGATTCGAACTTCCGACAGGCTGCGCGTACGAAAGTCGTCGACTGATACCGCTTGTCTACCAACCCCTTCAAAAGCTCAATAACTACTTATCGGAACTCTCTAAAGTCGGCTATAACTAAGATAAAGGACGTCGTGTTTGTAAGCTCAACAGTTTAAATGAATGTCAAGGTTCGGATTCAAAATTGCGAAAAAGTGTCACTCATTTTTTATTGCCACATCAACTCTGCGATCCTCTTTTTAAACAACGAGTTAAGTATGTTCGTTTGTAGTCCAGATATGAGGATATTTTGTGGTTTCGACACAAAGCCCCTTGTGCAGTTCACTTCACACAAATAGAAAAGAAGTCTTCTACAGTAACTGAGAAGAACTGTTCTTCCCCATGTTTTAAAATTAACCAGTTTTTCGCCACTGGAAGATGCCCTGGTAGAATCTATCTTTCAGGGCAATCAATAAGACAATTTAAAAGCCTTCTTACGGAGAGCAGGAGCCAGTACGAAGCACTTACACTCTAAAAGAGGCCTCTGCAGATTATGTAGGTAACGCTCCATAAATGAATCAAAGGATACCACAATAGATCTAAATTAGTTGTGGAAACACACAAAGAGCATAATATGATGTTCCATTCTGTCTAAAAAAAGAAACATATGGCGCTAGTAAAAAAAACTTTTTATACATTTATGCCCATGTCCAAACTGCAATAGGATAAATCGAATTTTGATGTTTATTTTTGATGATTAGGTCATCAAATGAAATAGACTTTCTGATCCTTAATTTTTCATTTTTTTCCATTCATTTCATTCATCAATCAATTTTCAAATGTTGCTTTCGAATGCGTAAAATATAAATAAACCTCATAAAAAATCTCAGGTTGTTAGCAATATTATAACTCCGAACGACCTTTTATGTTTTTTTTCTCACCTGGTTAACACCTCAGTAGTGGTGTTTTTATAAATTTCATCTCTCCCCTTTTCTTTGAACGCGTAATATAAAAAATGTTATCTCTTTTTATTTTGCAAACGGCCCGTTAAGATAATGCCTTCTAATACAATGAAATTTGACAGCTCCCGTTCCTACACAACGGTGACACGTTCACCGTCGTTCTTAGGCGAGGATTTTTTTTTTTTTTTGAAAAACTCTGATAACCGAATTAAAATAAATTTGCATTGTAATCAGTTCGTGGTGTTGTTACCTGCGTGAAGACTGACGTAGTTCTATTATATGGTGTTATAATATTGTCTATGGATTGTCCATTTTTTTTTCTATCTTTGTGCTAATTTTATTTTAGTTTAAAAGAGAAAAAATATGTTTATAATATATTGTTGTTCTTTTGTATTGTTTGTGCATTGCTCACCGCAAAGGATTACTCTGTAATGGTGAGCAATGCTTAATTTTGACAGAAAATAAATAAATAAATTACTTTTTTTCTTCAAATAACAGACTTTTCTCGTTACAAGATATTGTTTACGTTTAAAAAAACAGGTTATATTTTTTCCAAGACATTTATTCATATTAAGTACCTAGTACGTAAAATACAATTAGGTATATAAAAAAAACAAATTATATTTTAATTTAATTTTTCAATTTTAAACTACCTTCTACTTGAAATACAAAAATTTATCTCGTAAAAATATCCCAGAAGGTGGATTTTTCATGGCATTTATTTTTTGGTTTATTAGGTTTTTAATATATTATTCAGAACTAATATAGACAACATAATTTTTAAATATATATTAGGTATAATAATATATTATGAGACATCTTTTTGTTTTCCGCAAATTCGAGTATATTTATAACATACCTACTAGCTTTCCCGGCAGCCGCAGTCCTGTTTAAAAACAAATACAATTTTCCCAATCTGAACAGATTTAAACAACTATGGATATTGAATTCGAATTTGTACAATGATAAATTGATAATTAATTATTACTTATTTCAAGAACATTATTCCAACCAATGCATCTGTTTTAAACAATGTTTACAGGACACATTCTGCCACAGCAACTATCAATCAATTGACAGTTTTTAAAACGTCATTTATAATAGAAATATACCAAATTTGAAAAGTTAAAAAAAAAACGTAATGAGAAGGTTACCTACGTTACGGTTTCTTAAATTTTCTAATGTTCTGCAGAACTTTCTTAAATTGTCTAATGTTCCGCACAACTTTCTTAAATTTTCCAATCTTCCGCACAAGTTACTTTCTTAAATTGTCTAATGTTCCGCACAACTTTCTTAAATTTTCTAATGTTCCGCACAACTTTCTTGAATTTACTAATGTTCCGCACAACTTACTTAAAATGTTTCATTCATAAGAAACTTTTCCTAACAATCAATAACAATCATAAAAAAGGAACCAGTGTTATTGGTCCAATCGTTTACTTGATGTCCATTTTTATTCATAGAGATTCTTAGCTAAAAAAAAAGCTCTCACTTAGGAGTAGAACAGAAATTGGAAAGGAGGGGTGAAACACGGTGGAATGAAAAGGAAGGGACATACATGTAAAAAAAATGCGCTGAAGACAACACTACTTGCGTATTTAGGCAAGACTTTAAACATATTATATGAAGGTATGTACGCTATCGCAGATCTCAGTCACATTATTATCAGATTTCAATCGGTACTTTCGGAAATTTTATACGTGTTTGTGACTTTGAAATTTGTCATTTGTTGTTAGATATACGTTTAAAATTCCATCAATCTATCGAACCTTTGTATCTCAAATTAAATTTTGTAAAATCTTTTGTCATAACTCATCAATATCTGGGATGTACAAATAAAATAAATAAATACTGGAATATTTTGAAAAAAAAAATTAAGGGAATTGTCGCTTGTGTATTTTTTCATACGATACTGTCTCGTAGGTATAAACTTTCTCGACAGGGAACCAACATCAATTATATAATTTGAAATGACGTGGGGAAGACATTCCGAATTCAAATCCATCAAGCAGCCGGAAGATCCGCTCTCAAAAGTTTTCCCATTGTTATTTTTTATATATATATATTTCTGTATTTTTTCTCATCTCAATTTCGTTTCGAGTTTTTCCCTATTATCATTTGTTACACTTCGACAAACACTTCGATTTTATTTTGTCAAAGGGGCGTTACAAAGGGAATATTTTTTTGTATTTATGCTTAAGACGCGCGTGTAGTTATCATTATGATTATTTTACACGAATGTTGGTTCTTTATGAGCAAAGTCATTTTAAAAAAAAAGTCATTTTAAAAGGTTGTTTAAAAAAAATCAGTTCAATATCGACGGCAGTTTCTAAGGCTCCTCATTCACAATCACTTTAAATGGATGTCGTCCAATGATTCATCTATTTGAATCCAAAAAAGTCTCATTCACAATCACTTCAAATGGATGTCATCCAATGGACGGATTTATTTATCGTATAGTTATCTATTAAATCACATCATAATTAATTACAAACAAAACATTGAGATAAATTGAGAGTATTTAAAATTTAAAGTCAGTTGCTGTCTCGTTTAGTGTGTATAGAAGTCTTCAATGCTTCCCTCGCATGATCTGAGTCTGCACTCAAACACAACGTGGCTCACCGTCTGTCTATCTGCTCCGCAGTCGCATTCAGGAGTATTCTGCCAACCACATTTAAAAAAGTAGTCCGCACATCTTCCATGACCCTTGCGTGTCATATTCAGCGCGGTCCACATTCTTCTTGGAAGATCAAAACCTGGAGGACGTGATGCTGGGGATGGACGTAATCTTTATGCCTAACCCGGTGGAAGGATGGTGACAAAATGAGACAAATTTGGACCAAATTTTTAGCACTGACCATCAAGTGATGTGATGACTTGTACCACGTCCACTAAAGTTTCCTTATTTGGAGTGATGGACGAATGGCTTGACACGATTGAATTTTGGACTGCTGGATAGCCGACTCATCCTATCACTTCACACCATCCATTAAGGTTTCCCCACTCACAGTCAGTTTTGGAGTGACATCGCTGGATTTGGACGGATAGAGTGATCGTGTATGGGGGCCTTAGATGGGGGGGTACTTACAATAGTTCTGTTATTCTTTGCAATATATGCTTCTCTTTAAATCATAAACATTTATTATTACCTAGTCCCTTTATAATATACCTATTCATTTCTCACTTATACGGCGATAACGCCTAAAACAATAGAGTGTACAACTGTACAAGTTTAAAGACATCAAAACGAAGCCAATTGAACAGATAAAAAAAACAGAAACATTTGATAGGACTTATATTATGAAACAAATCACAATCAATAACATACGTCCCTTACATCCCTTCTTCCCAATGTCTTTGACACTTAGTTGTCAGTAACAAACAGTTGTAACTATCTCCCAGCGACGTCATATCGTTGAAGCCACTACATAATGAACTGTTGTGTTGTTTTGTATCATCGATTTGATTGATACTATTGTGAGATTGTTATGTTTGACTATCTGTGACTTTGTGTACAAGAACTTCATCAGCATCATGGGAAGTTAGCAACGACTGGAATATAGGTGACTTACAACCTCGCACCAGGGACCCTATTCACGGAAAAGTTTAAGTCTAAGTTTAGTTCGAAGTTCGAACGAAGTTCGATTCAAACTTCCGTGAATAGGTACATAGACTGTAGATAGTCGCCGCCTACAATTATTATTACCAGCAGCCCTATTCACGGAAGGGTTTGAATCGAACTTCGTTCGAACTTCGAACTAAACTTTTCCGTGAATAGGGTCCCTGGTCCTTCTTCAACATTGGCTGATTCCTATCGCAAAACAAATTATGTTTATTTTGAATTCATCATTATGAATTTTCATTACGCAATTACAACTTCTTCTTAATGTGCCATATAGGTTGATCCCGACGTTCACAATTATTTCGGCCAAAGCTTCTCTGTTACTACTCCAAAATTGTCCTAACCCCTCAGCTCAGAAATTGTTTGGAGTAGGGTTTATTATCACGATCTTACAGGTCTCAATAGTCATGTGTAGCTCGCGGTCAACTTTGGCTGTACTCAAGACCTCCGAGTTTGTAACTCTCTCAGCCCATGACACATCAAGCATGCATCTATCTGTGCATCCACATTTCAAAGGATTCTGTACTATTCATCGTGTTGACTTAAGCCCTACGCGATTAAATAAACCTTAGGTATAAAAATTAACGTAAAAATCTAAACTCTAATGAGTATAATCCAGTTATTATAATGAGAAAAAATAAATAAAAAGCACGAAATTTGTAACAATAAGTAAGAGATATTAAATGAAATCTCATTTTTTTCGGCGATTGGTTCAACCCTATAGAGCTAAAGCCAAATAATTCTTGTCATACGAGTGTCGCGACACATCCATCTACCTTCATTTTATCATATCTAAGTTATTTCAGTTGGAAATTTTGTGAAATAATAACGTTGGGGGGGGGGGGGAGAGGTATGCCTTAACTTAAACTTAGATTTATGGAATTTTCCTAATATATCAAACAGATAACTGAGGAGGCACAACCACCTTCTCACACCAATAACTTTTGGTTTTTGGTTAATATTGAATAACAATGAGACGACCTTTTGTGAAATCATCAATATGTAAATTAAACGTCAACACAATAGAATTGCGAAGGGTTTTCTTTAAAGAAAAATACATAATAATTTACAAAATGTCTATACGGAAATATTTCTCCTTCCTTCCCTTCCTTTTGTTTGTTAATTTAAATTCCTTCTCCTCCACATTTTGAATAACGATATTATAAAGTAGAACCACGTTCTGCTCATCAGCATACCCTGACAAGGCGTTAAGGAAGAACATTCACCCACCTAGTCAGGCTTCGTTCCCTTCTGTTTTTTTTTTATCTTTTTAAATATTTCATTCAATATACTCCAATAGATAAATGGTCGAAAAGATCTTTGTTTCACTAAAATTAAGATTTTTTCTACCATTATTTATTTATGTTCTAAGAATGTGAAAATTTGAGCTATCTTCATTTGAAAATTGCGTAGGTATGCAGCGGTGATTTGTTTATAGATGGGTGTTTGACTCAAATGTGTATGAATAAGAAAACTCCCTCTCATCACAAATCAGACTTGAGGTATTACTACATTGTTTCAAGCTATGTATAAGTAAAAAAGCACTTGTTGTCCTCAAATGCAACGTAAATTCTGGATATCCATTCTCATTTTCTCCTTTGTATGCGCTTTTTATTGTATAAAATGTTTTGTTTTGTGCTGTTGTAATGGTTAGATGTTTAAAAAAAATGCATTAAGTGATAGTCGCCAATATATGATTATAGTTGCATATGAGTCGTATAGTAACAAACATCAACAATCTCCATTTTTGATAATTTTACAGGAATCAAAATAAACGTTTAATTTTAAAATGATTAGCGGCATTATTCAGAAATGCTTTTATATCGAAACATACTGACACATATTTTGATACCTACGCTTAAAAACGTAAAAACATTAGATAATTACGTATTTATAACGAAAATAAAACTGGAGAATGTTGATTTTGTTACTGAGTTTCGGATTTTGTTGTTTTTGTTACTGACGCATGGGGAGATTGTTGGTTTATGATACGCAACCTTTTGGTTCACGTGAGCAGTGCGTGATAGAAGTATACGGGAGAGTGGGCAGTGGCGGCGACCTTATAATATTACCATTTTTGTAATTAATATTTTCTTTTTCATTTTTTAATTTTTTTATAGGTAGACATCAATATACTCAATAGTATATTTATTATTATAAAATATAAGATACTTAAAAAAAATTCTTCGTATGTACAATGTACCTATACTTATACATATTATTTTTATGAAGATAGTAATTTGATTACTTGATTGTTTGAAAATTCTGATGTACCTACCAACTTCAGTAACCTAGTGGTGTAGGCGGTAACTTCTTATCAAAAGGTTTCGAGTTCGATTCCCGTTCGGGTTATAATTTTTTCACTTAAATCTTCTACCCGGGTTGGCTTTTCTCAGATCGGACGGTACCGGTTGACTGGAAGAAAATGCCTCGGGCAATAAGTTCCTCCCGTTTTACTGACAACTTGTATAGAAAAGTGTTTATTTATATTTTATTTATTTATTTCGAATTCACAGCCATTCAAAACTTTTTTTTATTTGAACTGATCAGTACTAAAAATCGAAAATTTCATAGGTAAAGACCTAATATTTGAAATTTGTTATTTAAAAAAAGCATACCTAGTGCAAAATAAATTCAAAGTATTCACCAAAATAAAAACATAATAAGGATAATAAAATAAATATTTACAGCAAACGGTGCCGTCACTGTACAAAACTAATGTCAGTTCGAAATAACCTCTTCGCTTTGGCGAAGTTCTGCTTCCAATTTGAAGGATTTCTTGTCCTCTTTCTAGCGGTTTTTTTATTCACAGGTATAGGATGGCATTCCATTTTTTAAATAAAAATGTTTTTATTTATGAAAACACAACTCAAACACCAAATAAATGATGAAATTCTCCACACGACGCGAGTAGTGAAACCGCCAAAATGTATTGAAATTCTTCTGGAATGGAAGCCTCCCATTGGTCCATTTGGACATTGTAGATTTTGATACTAACATTTTGGAGATTGTTGATTTTTGACACCAACTGAAATTTTTATTTCGATTTTTTTACTTTAAAATGTTGTTTTTGATAATGTTTTAATAATTCATATAAATCTATAGTCTGAGCTCTATCTGATTCAATCATTATCTCAATTTCGATTTTGTATGGAGATTGTTGATGTTTGATACTATACGACTCATATACAACAAGAAGAATAATTGATCCAAAAGTGACAATTATTTTCGCCTACCTACCATGATCTTTTGCCGAGCATTTAGCGGGAGCTGTGGTCTTCTACATTCCGTGTATGCGAACAAATTAAGAACATCGAAGCAATAGTACGAATTTGATTAGTTAATAAACTATTGAAACGTTTTTAAAAACATGACCATCAATCGTTTCACTGACAAACTATACGCACATGACACGAGGACATAAAAATTAATCTTTTGGCTTGTCAATAAAGACGCAGGCTGTAAGTTCAGTAAGTAAAAACTAAAGAAGCCATCTCCTAAATAAGCGCTGAATAAACAAGGAGGTCAGAGGGAGGCTTTTTTGGAGTCACGTCCTGTCATCCCTCTGCAATAGTAGCCCCACCTTCAAAAAATATAATATAGGAAAGTTTTTTTAATGAGAACGCCTGCATGAATATTAATATATTATTATCTACATTATTTCTTGGATGGATCACATTATTATGTTAATGTTTCACGAAGAATCAAAATATCTTTTCAATAATTTAATAAGAGGAATTGTTTCTGTGATATCAAGTTGAAGTCAAAAAATATGTTTTTATTTCGGAAGATATTTTCATAACCTTGCCCCATCTTCGTTATCTCACATTCTTATAATTTTTCTTTCAGCTTTTTATCGTAATATAAAAACAAAACAATAAAAAATAATAGGTTGTTTCTAAATATAAGATAGCATTGTTGTTTGATATGTTATTCAAATTATACAATACTTAGAATTAGTTTTCTTTTATCATAAATTTGAATAATTGGTTAACATGCATATTATTATTTAAGAGTTGAAATTCATGTTTCTTGTTAAGTTCAAATAATGATGTTGGATAGGTAATGAAATAAATCTCTAGGTACATATAAAAATGGATCCTTATTTTCGGTTGAACCAATTTCTCCGATTCTCTTTTTGTAGTGTTTGCTGTTGTCAGGAGTTTCTTATGAATTACTTCCTTAAACAAAAATTTTGAAGAAAAAAATTCAATATATTTATATTAGAATAGTCGATCCAATGGTTTTTATTATTTGTTTATATATTAATCAGACAACTTAACAAAGGTCACAAAACAAATCATGATTCAATAACACAGAATCTTCAGTGTTTTAAAATTTCCATCAATCCCCATGATTATGATCCCATTAGAATTTCACATTGAGAGAAAATAATGATTACACTGAATTGTTATGAAACGCAGAATAATTCAACCACATTCTGAACTGGTGCCATTATGTAAAAGATGTACAATGTAACATTTCTTTTATACGAGTGGAAACGAGGATTCTGTAAAATAAAATGAAGAAAAAAAAAGATTTGTATAAAAAATTGTGGTGGTAATGTTCACAAGGAAAACGTCTACAGTTCGTTAACTATTCAAATTAGGGACGAGCGAATATTATTCCTTATACATAACTTACCGATGTTCATTCTCTATTTTACCAACTTTTTTCAAACGCTTTTAAAATTCACACCGCTCTATTTTCGTCCCTTTCTTGTGAATATAATGTTTGATTTGAATAATTTTTTTTTTTTTTTTTGCAAAATTGGTTCATGAAACGTTCTAAATACGATCTGGTTTAGATCTTATTCAAATCTCAACCCATTTCAACACCATTAAATTGTAACGTATTTTTTAAGAGAAACACTTTCAACTAAATCAACGTCGGTTATGAATTTTTAGCGGTTCTACACATGCTACAGTGGTTCAAAAAATTATGAAACCAAAAGATATAAAAAACTGTCCTTCTATGTTATGTCGTCTTAATTTTATGGCAGGCTTAGAGATTAGCCAAAATCGATTCTCATAAAAATGTTCTTTTAAAATCAAATGTTGCCAGAAATTGATAGGATATAAATTAGATCGTATTAAGATCGCTCGGAGAATTTTGGGTGTAAGATGGTACCATCGCATCACGTACGACGCTATACATCGGCGCACCCAGCGTGAGCCCATCACTTCTACCATTATGTGGAGGAGATGGACTTGGCTGGGACATGTGTTATGGATGCCGAATGACAGTTGGCCGAAGAGAGCGCTGTTTTTCCTCCCATCAGGGTCCCGAAGACGAGGAAGACCCTCTAATACTGTGTTCCGCTCCTTCGAAGCAGAGCTGAGGAATCTGCATATGGTGTGGGAGTAGGTCATCAACATTGCGCAAGATCGAGCGCAATTGAGAGCTCTTGTTGCCTTCCTATGCCCCTGGGTGGGGCCTTAAGAGAGTTTGGATTGGATTAAGATCGCTCCTATACCGATCTTGTATTTTGATAAAAAAAATACATTAAATTAGAATAATAAATTTTCAACAAACTATGTTCATGTCTCTAATGCCGACTTAAATAAATCTTTCAAGTATGAATTATTTTAAAAATATGGCTCAGTAAAGTTTCCATGGTAGTGAAAAAGGGCGGAAATTCGTTTTGCTATCAACTGACTAGCATCAAACCTGCCGTACGACAGGCGTATGAAAGAGTCATTAATTATTATTGTTTTATTGTCATTTAAAATAAATATGTGGACCAATCGTCCCCTAAAGGGTCCCAATTTTACTTTACCACATTGGGGACTGCGGACAGATTAACGTTTCTTCCCGTAACAGCAGTTGTGTGTAGGAAAGTCTGATCACATATTGTTTCCCGATGATAAACGTTCTTATAAATATTCATAGCAACTATCGACCTACAGGCGAATTATGTAAGAATGAAAAATATTTCCCGTAGTTGGACTGGGTTTGTCATATTATACGCATAAAATAATATTTCGCGTGGGGTAAGTGTACCGAAAATACAGGGTTACGGACGAACTCACCAATTAATTATTAAGTAGATAGATTGTTCATTTTTCTTTTTGATTGGAAACTACAAACTCGATTCTTCCAACGAATGATTATTTTTTTATCAGATATTTCTTTTTTTGTAATTTTATTCCCAGTTTACAGGGGGTTGGTGAAAGTGTGTCGAGCTTCACACTTTGACAAAAAATTTGAATAAGTTTTCTTTTGAATACCAAATTAAGAAGACTTTCCCAGCTTTGAAAATTTGAAGGAATAAATTATTATTATTATTTACTCAAGGTCCTACTTTACATTTATCGATACTTCGTTTTACATCCGTATTGAGAATAATAATACACTTCCAACCTCTTTTTGCACGCTATATGACAGCTTCCGTTTTCTTCGCACTTATCCTATAATAATGATCTTACATCTCAGAAAATGTTTGTACATATATTGAATACGTACCTTTGGTTTTTGTTTTTTTTTTACTTTTAATTCATAGTATGGTTGTTGTCTGCAAAAAATGTATTGCCATCGTATGAATTCCAAGAAATAACAAACTCTATGCCGAGCTAGCAGTTATCACGGTTCTCTACATTAGTGAGATACCATAATGTGACATTATGTATCAAATTCTATTTGGTTATGAAATTGAATTAAAAATTTATTAATTTTAAAAGTGTATTTATTTTAACCAGTGGTTGACTAGTCGTCGAAATTCGACCATAACTTATTTAAATTATTATAAGTTTGAACAATTTTCTTTAAAAAACAATGACATGGATACCTACGTCAAATTTGAAATTTTGATTTGTACAAAGTTTTTTAAACACATAATATTAATATACAGACAAATAACAACTAATGACTCTAACAATTCATTACTAATGTTCGATTTTTAAATGGAACAAACCACTACGGGCCGTCTTCTACTGTTATTTCGAAGGCTGGCTAAGTGTGATCACTTTACGTTAACAACGATCGCCATTAGGTGGTAAGTCTCCGAAACTCTTAATCATGAGAATTCTCAACATGTTCAACATGTCGAAAAAAATAAAAAAATAATATATTCTCTTAATTTGACCACAGATAAACCAAAGATGCGTCTGTCTCAATGTCAAACACACCGAAGTGTATGTGAGTGTCAAATACTTAACATTACAGTAGCCCTAGTATAAGTTTTCGATGATCGAATATCGAAACGATCATCGAAAGATATTCGAAAATTTTCATACCAAAATGATCGAATGATTCGATCGTTTGATTTAAGAACACTAATTGCACGCTAATAAGCGCTTATTTGCGTGCAATTAGCTTTCGATAAAACTCGTACTAGCCGCACAGGAGTGTTTGTAATGTTTTTTTTTTTATTAATTTAATTTATTTTTATACAAAATAAAAAAAAATTGAAGCATTCGCCACTCCTTCTATATATAAACTATAAGTATGCGAAATTTGAAAGGTTCTTATCCGTCCGCACAATTTTCATAAAAAAGGGTAAAAAGTTTTTGCTTCACGTAGGTATAAACCATACCATACCATAGATATTGATTGTCTCTTCACTTGGAACTACAAAATAACCGAAAAAGTCTACTGCAGTAAGTATGGAGAAGAGATGCCGTTATTTTGTATGGTAAATTCACATTGATAAAGTTTATTTAGATCAAAAAGTAGTCTAGCATTTCGACGTGAGAGTGCTTGAAAAGCGAGTTTTAATATTATTTCCGGGACATGCGCCACATGCGGTTTTGATGAATATATTCAAAATCCTCACGCTGCCTGGATCAAGCGATAATTCACCACGATAATAAAGTGGACGTTTTCAACCTTTATAAATGTATTTAAAAATATTAAAGAGAGTCGGGTTAGTGCGAAAACTTACATATACTCGAGATCGACTGAACAGATTTTTATAATCTTTGGTATATTGGGTTCTTCTCCGCTCCGGATAACAGAATAACTAATTAAAAATGGTAGCAAATTATATAACATTAAAGTTAGTATGAAACGAATTTCGATACAACAACGTCATCTATAGAAACACAATTTTTATTTACCTGACTACCATTGACATATATATATATATTAGCACGCAGATTTTCTCAAGCTTTTTTCTAATTTGTTAATATTTAGGCGCATTTTTTTATAAATTGAAACGCGAAAAGTAAGTAATCTTATTTTTAAACCAAATTGTCGTTTTACACAAACTGTCAGTTGTTTAGATGTAGTTGCTGCGATTGACAAAATTCGGATGGAAATTTTTTTTTTTCGGGAAAGCTAGTTTATATTAAAAGAAGGATTAAAAGTTTACTGTTATTTATAATATAGGTATTTTACGTAAATTAGACGAATATTAAAACTCGACCTAATAATCGGTTATATTCGTTCGTAACTTAGTATTTTTATAAAGACACTCTAAATTCAGGCTAAATGTTTTCATATTAGGTTTTAGAAAAATTTCAAATACTTAATTGTTCGTAGTCTCAACGCGGTCAACTTAAATTGGAACCCTTTAAAGGACGTTTGTAATACTGATTTATAAGAATATGTAACAACCAATGACTCTAACAATTCATTACTGATGTTCGATTTTTAAATGGAACATACCACTACGGGCTTACGACCGTCTTCTACTGTTATTTCGAAGGCTGGCTTAGTGTGATCACTTTACGTTAACAACGATCGCCATTAGGTGGTAAGTCTCCGAAACTCCTAATCATTAGAAATCTCGACATGTTCAACATTTCGAAAAATCTCATGTATGCAACAAGTAGATATTTAATAAAATAATTAATGATTAACAATTAATTTAAAAGACAACCACACAATTATAATGACCCTTTTCATGTCTGTATGTCCAACATGTTTTGCTGTTTTTTTTTTATTTTTATCGCAAGAGCTTTCATTCTTCCTTTAAGAACAATTATCATAGATAATTAACGTAGTTTGTATTGAATTTGAACCAACGCCTTGTCGTATGTACCTATAATATTCATAGGAAAAACAACTCACCTAACCATTTTGAATTTTTTTCTATTTGTCAGCCTTATCTGTCTACTGCTGGACTTTGTATATCCATTCATTTCTGAACCGGTGCGCGGTGGGGACACAGTTAAGGGTAGCTAGTTGTTATTAAAACACCGCAAGGAAAATTTTCGAGGGCGTCCATATTCATCGGGGATGGTTATCCGTATCTTGTGCATAGCATAGTTTTAACTACAGATCACCATTATAAGGGCCCTCGCGCACCAGGCAGCCAGTAAAACATATGACGTTGTATGGGAGCCCGCGCACTAGGCAGCCACGATTTCCCGACTGCGGCAGCCAAAACAACGCGTCTGCTTGCACGGCAGCCAGAGCGTGTGTAGGCGAATGTATGTGACTGATCCAAACTCTCTTTGAGCCCCACCTAGGAGCATACTGTAGCGGCACGCCACTGACTCTAAGGACGCCCCTGTCCCGCATCGGTGTTGTTGCATCACGAATCAAGATGCGACAACACGAACCACAGGGCTACGCGCCCTGAAGACGAGCCACGGCACGTCGCCTCGCTACAGTCCCTGTACCAGCCTCTTCAGTATTTTGTATTCGTGTCGATTATTTGTAACACCATATTTGATTCAATAAATTAAGTCGTTACCACGCGTTCATCTTACATTCTTTCCTCAATTAAACCTGCTACACACTACAGCATCTGAGCGCCCTGCTCTTCTGTCAGGTGTCAGAGCCAAACGGCTCCACCATATATTCAGCGTGTGGAGTCCACGCTGAAAGGGAGTAAATCTCAATACTCCAACTAGTTCTGCATCCTGCAAACTACCTAGGACCCAAAGAACTATAATACGGAGGCAATAAAAGCTCTACATTTTTATGACTCCTCCCACACCATGTCCAGATTCTTCAGCACAGTATGAGAGGGTCTTCCTCGTCTTCGGGACCCTGATGGGAGGAAGAGCAGCACACTTCTCGGCCAACTGTTATTCGTTATCCTAAACACGTCCCAGCCAAATCCATCTCCTCTCCATAATGGTAGAAGGGATGTTAAGTGCTGTTAAAATCAAATCAATATCTATGTGTGGACACAAAATAACATAAAAGGGTCGAATATTTTCCCACCCCTTTACTCCTTTTTTTAAAATGGGAAGAACAGGGAAATTTCAAATAAGTATTCAATATCAAGGGACGAATCAATAGTAATTTGTTATATGAAATGATTAGAATTATTGTTTGTATAAATAGGATGGGATTTGGATTGTTCAAATAATATTGTGAAGTGCCCAGCTTAATGTTTGATTGCGGTTATTAAACACACGAAACTCAAAACGATTGCTTTGTGGTTTTATTCCAATATCGAATTTCCGTGAAAAATTTACATATTTTGAATCTATTTCATCCGTCATTAGTTTCGTACACCACGTATTGCGATATAACATCAAATCCATGTTTGCTCTCAATGTGGAGCATATGGAAGCAACGAAACTTCTCCGAGCCTTCCCATATCTTACGTTGATTGCAGTACTTCATTCATTAAGTCAGAATCGTTTTTTTTCGTATACGTATGAGAAAGTAAGACATTGTGAAGCACGAAGCTTTGTGAGCTAATAGGCATTTCCAGATAGGCTTATATTATACCTGATGACCAGAAATGCTAAATATGGCTTAGAAGAACTTAAAAAAGAGAAAATTTTCCAAATATTTACATAATATCAACTCTTAATAAAGGAAGAAAAATTTAATGTTTTATGAAAAATCGAAATAAAAATTTAAACAGATTATTAAATTGTGAAGATCCTCGGATTGCACCTTTCAGTGTGAAGGTTAATTAAATAAGTTCCACCTGCTGTTTATGCGGTTAATTTAATAAACGTCTTCATTTCCATCTATGTATAATGTCAAATAGATGATTACAAGGCATCTCAAGCTGTCGCCAACTACATAGTTTTAATCAAAATGAACGCTTGTAGCAACTATATTTTAGTATGAATAGATGGTAATTAAGAATATTTAAATATCAGGTAATTTTGATTGTTTCAAGTAAAAACGAAATGGTTAAAAATTTGAAAATCATACCTTGTCCACGGCGGCTTAGCGTATGCAGAGCGTACTCGTTTTTTGCCGGTTGGTGAACGATTTATTGCAGCTGCACATACAAAACAATGAGACTGTGTCCACGTTGCAGCAGCTACGCGCTATCTCGCCGCCTGTCGTATTGCATGTTATACTCCTGGAGGTACAGCGAGTGTATTGTATGGATGCAGGACGCGTCGTGGACACACTTCAGTACGCCGGGCTGCGATTGCTGCAAGGCGTACTGAAGTGTGTCCACGTTGCAGCAGCTACGCGCTATCTCGCCGCCTGTCGTATTGCATGTTATACTCCTGGATGTACAGCGAGTGTATTGTATGGATGCAGGACGCGTCGTGGACACACTTCAGTACGCCGGGCTGCGATTGCTGCAAGGCGTACTGAAGTGTGTCCACGTTGCAGCAGCTACGCGTTATCTCGCCGCCTGTCGTATTGCATGTTATACTCCTGGATGTACAGCGAGTGTATTGTATGGATGCAGGACGCGTCGTGGACACACTTCAGTACGCCGGGCTGCGATTGCTGCAAGGCGTACATAGCCGCGTCCGTGCGCTGCGCCGCGCGCCGCCGTGTACAGTCAGCCTAAATCAACACCTTACTGCATCCTTGTTTTTTTTAAATCATTTTTAATCCTTTTGCTTTCAGTCGGATAGAATCTAAAGTCATTAAAACTTTTCGATATCTCTTCTCAGTTCGACCTTCTGACTTTTGGTTCGTACCGCTATTTTTGCTCCTGTCACGAAATTACACTGTGCCTATTTCGCAATATTCATAATATTATGTAAACTGTACAGCAATCACTAAAATGACCTTACATAAAGGCAATAAAAATTGATTGAGCAAATATTTATTATGTACCTAATCTGCGGCGATCTTAATTTGTGTGGGGCCGGCTTAAAAAAAAAAAACCTAATCTACTTTTTCATACAAAACTTAGAACATTTGTTATTCTTTAAATTCGTGATAAATGTCGCTTTTTGACATAATTTTAACATTATCTTAATTTCTAACATTTTGGATTACATTTTTATAACATTTCGATATTTAGGAGTGTTCTCGCGTACCTACCATCTTAATATTTCATAATGTCTCATTTAAGAAAAAGATATTTTTTCTATGTCTTTAACATTCATGAGACTTTTTACTTATTAAGTAGCATTTTAATTTGAAAGTGAAAAACGTTCCTACAATAATTATCTTTTGACGAATATCAATTTATTTTAAACACAAATTTAATAAGGTACTTACCTACAAAGGTTTTTTTTACACAAAAAATTGAACAAATTAAAAACAAAATAAATGCTTTCTTGGAATAGAAATGTATAAAAAAAAATAAAAGATAGGTAGGTATTTTATATTTTTTTACATAATGAACGGTCAAATTTTAAAAAATAAAAACAATATTTTCGTCTCTGTTTTTAAGGTTTTATTTAGATGCCTTGTTATTTTTTGTTATAAGCATTATTTAAAAAAACACAATGTCAATAAAACAAAATAAATACTATTTCAATAGAACATATTTATAACTTAAAATGTTTGTTTCTGGTCATAAACATTGCGCAATGGAGAGCTTTTGTTGCTTCCCTATGCCCCTATGTGAGCGTTAAGGGAGTTTGGATTGGATTGAATTACTTAAAATTGTATAATTGAAAAAAAAAAACAACATTAAAAATATGTTGTTATATTATTGGGGTCATTTTCTCTTTATCATTTTATGTGTACGATGTCACAAAAAAACTGATTCATAAAAGTAAACGGAATCGTTTAAGTAACTACATAAAAAAACATGTCGTTTGGATTACGGGCGTTATAATAAAATGGTCATTTAAACTTTTGGACATGTCCCAAAAATGATATAAAATTTTCTTGGCCACTTAATTCAGCTGTTTTACATCGAAAATATCACATTGAATAGATTCATTTAAAACTCGTTTCCAAATAATGCGTTTTATAGTTTGGATTTCTCATAATATCACGAAACCTTTAGGTAGGTGGGTATATTCAAATAATAAAACATTTTTTTTTCATACGCCGGCGCACTCAGCGTGAGCCCATCACCTCTACCATTGTGGGGAGGAGATGGACTTGGCTGGGAAATGTGTTAAGGATGTCGAATGACAGTTGGCCGAGGAGAGCCCTGTTCTTCCTCCCATCAGGGTCCCGAAGACGAGGAAGACCCTCTCACACTGTGTTCCGCTCCTTCGAAGCAGAGCTGAGGGACATGGACATGGTGTGGGAGGAGGTCATAAACATTGCGCAAGATAGAGCGCAATGGAGAGCTCTTGTTGCCTCCCTATGCCCCTCACTGGGGTGTAAAAGGGAGGATTGATTGATTGATTGAAGTAGTAAGATTAAGACGGATACGTTATAAAATAATAAAACTTTTATCAAATAATATTTATATTTATTTATTTAATTTTACTTGTGATCGGCCAGTGCTCGAAATTCGACCATAACTAATTTACATTAAGTATAAGTTTGAACATTATTCAGTTTCCATATTATTCAAGGACTGAGCTAGCGCTATTTCATAATTTTCTTTCAAAAATAATGATATGGATATGTCAAATTTGAAATGATGATAATATTATTTATTTATTAAGTTTACGGTCTTAATAAGACCTGTATCTAACAATTTTAAGATACAAAAATCAACTTACAGCTAGACATGATACTTTGCATAACATTTCAAATTTCGATGTAAGAAATTAATTTATAATCAAAATACAAAGTTTTTTTATATGGTTATTTAATACAAAAAATATTAATCTATTCTCAATTTGACCACAGATAAACAAAATATTTGTGTCAAATAATGTCAATTACATAAGTCAAACATATTTGGAACCTGATGGTGAATAGTTCCTATAGTGTAAAATGATCATTCTAAACCAGCCGCTAATGCGAGGGTCATAAGCCCCAATGGTTCCAAATCCAACTAGACAATCTTCAATATTGGCTTGAAATATTGAAAAAATTCCATCATACATTTATAAGAACATATATAGTAATCTAGACAAAGTTATCAAAAAATTACGAATACCTACATATCATTACCCCGGTGTGCTTAGTGTTTTTTTTATTGATTTATGCTTAAATTAAAAAAAAAATAGCATTCGCACTCCTTCTCTATATAAACTATAAGTGTGCGAAATTTCATACTCCTCCATCTGCGCAATTTTCGTAAAAATGGTCACAGCGTTTTTCCTTCACGAATTTATACATAGATAATGAATTAGGAATTCTAATAATAAGATCCTTTTTTTACTAGAGAATGGATTTTTTCTAAGTATTAACTTTACCCTTAGGTTTAAACCAACTTTGAACTGTTTCGTACTGGAGGTCGAGGGCTCGATCCCAGTTACTGACCATCTTTCTCTTTCACGACATAAGCTTTTAGTAGTGTTCTGTGAAAGAGCATAATATTGAATTTGTGTTCACTTTTAGTGAGTAGGTACTTTAGATTCATTAAAATAGAGCTACACTTATTTCTTTTTAGTTCACAATTGAAATGATCAATTTCAATAAATTGGATATTAATATTCCATCCGCCTTCTTCGAAATGGATTGTTTTTCGTTCATTTCATTTAAAAATAATCCTGCTGTTAATCTTTCTTTCAAAGGAGTCACTATATTCCCCCTTTAATACTCGGTATTATCTATTAATGAACTACGTTTTCTTTCTTTGATCAAAAGAAATCTATTTCAGGGGTAGGACCATGAAAAATGAGAAAGAATTTTTGTTCTCATTTTTGATCCAAATAAATCCTTTTAAAGCTACCCAGTCAAAGAAATAGCCTAGGGAAATAAATTGGTAATCAATCAAATTGGAAACCAAACTGACCAGATCGTTACAGAGACCTTGTACGCTGTTAGTAGATTTGTTCTACCTTAATCAATCAATCAATACTCCCTGTCTGACCCCACTTTGGGCATAAGAGACAACACGACCCCTTCGCCCGATCTTGCGCGGCTTCAATGACATCCACTCTTCTTCTTCTCTGGTTTCAATCCTAGGATTGGCTTGCAGCAATTCCCTCAATTCTTCTCCTCCATTCTTCCCTGTCTTGTGCGGCTCTTAACATGTCCAAATCCCTCGGATTTGCTTTGAACAAACGGAACATGGTGTGAAATGGTTTTCCTCGTCTTCGGGACCCTGATTGGAGGAAGAACAGCCCTGCCCACGGCCAACTGTCATTCGGCCTCTAACACATGTCCAAGCCAAGTCTATATTCTCTTCCCTTTAATGGTAGAAATGATGGGCCTATCCTGGATATGCCAGCGTGTAGCGTCTCTCGTGATGCGGTGATACCTTATACCCAAAATTCTTCTGAGGTTTTTAGGCTAGGTCTCACAGGTTGGCCAAGTAGCTAGCATCTCTGCTTGAAATGTATAGGGATGCGGGTTCGAATCCTACAAGGGCCTTGGGATTTTTGGGCATGTCGAATATGTCGACGATTTCCAACATTTGTAATTTCGGGGCGTTGGATGAATATAACCACCTTAATGATGAAAGTTGTTTAGGAAAAAAGATCACACGGAGCCAGCCTTCCAAACAGCAATTGTAGGTTATATTTATCGAATGAGTTGTCGTTTGAAAGTCAAGTGGTACGGATGGTTCCAAGCTTCTTGAAGGAGATTGTGGAGCTGCGTTTCACATTCCATCCCTGGGGATTAAAAAAATGTTTAAACTTCCTAAATCTGCATCAATTTTTACTGCTGAGTGCATAGCCATTAGGGAGGCTATCTTGGAGATAGGTAGCCGTTTTATTCAGCATGCACTTATATTTACAAGGGTTAGAAGGTTGGTTAAGGTCAAACACGAGTAACCATTTGCTTTGGGAAATCAGAACACTTTTATTCAAAAGCCACTCTGATGGATTAAATATCGTAATTATTTGGATTCCTGCTCACAAAGGCATTAGTGGAAACGAGACGGTTGACAGTATGGCGAAGGAAGCGTGTATTTCTGGTACCGTTCCCAACTCGTTTGTGCTGCCAATCAGCGACTGCATTGCTGAAGTCAATAAAGTTATACAAGAAGAATGGAGCGAGGTATTCTACCGCGCTCCTACAGGGATGAGATACAAACAAGTCCAACCACGCGTACCCAGTCAGCCATGGTTTCAGAACAAAAAACAAAGTAAAATATATATAACCCTCCTGATAAGATTGCGATTCGGACACGTTATCCTGGCTTCACACTTGGCAAGACTGGGTATAACCAGTTCACCTCTTGGCCAGTGTGGGGAGGATGACGAGACCATTGACCACATATTTTTGGGATGTAATCTCCTCTCAAACGATACCCTTCTTCGGGAGCTTGAGAAGGAGAGTGTTCCTCTCCCTATAAATGTCGTGTCAATGCTATCGATGAATGATACCAAGATTAATGATATACTAATTGACCATCTTAGGGTCAACAACAAGAATCTTTAATAAATTTAGTTACTTCTTTGTGTTTTACTTAGTTAAAATTTTGAAATAAACAAAAGCTGCATTAACCGAAAACGGGTGCTAGCTTTAAAAAAAAATATTTATCGAATAAATTGAAGCAGGCGTTTCACCACCTATAAATTTCTTACGAAATATTATGTTCCGATAGATATATCAGTGGCAACATTGTAATTTCATGATTTTCTGTGGTCTTGTCTATGTTTTGTTGACGTATATATTATGTCAACTGTGTTAAATGATGTATTTTAATATTCTCTAACGACGATTTTGTCTCGAATTGTGTAAAAATACGATATTAACATTCGTCATTCTCAAAAAATCAAACCCAAATATAAACAATTTTTGACAGTTAACACAAAAACGTATCTAGAACTTTATCTGTCGACAGAGAGTCGTGAATTGCATTTTACATTTTTTTATCTGTTAGATTTGTGCTAAATGGTCTATCCAGCACATAATCCATAGGTGGTGAAACAGCCCGTAAATAAGTTTTGTTGACTATATGAAACGCGGGAAAAAGTATTTCCTCTCCTCCTCGTGTTCTCCTCACCGTTTCTCTCCATCTGAAGCTCTCTCTCAGGGATGTTTTTGGGCGCGTTTAACTGAAACAGGAGCTGGGCTGGTGCAGGAACATTGAAGAGAAGACCAGAACTGCCGGCTGCTCTTGGTTGGAGCAAAACTCAATGATATCTCGGGGTCGAAGGGATCGATAGAATTGACCGATCAAGACACAAGTTTCACTTTTATTCTGAGAAGGTTCAAGTGTAGAATTGTTCCAAAGCAAACACAAATTCACCTTATTTAGAAATTTATTGTTCCACAAAATTTAGAATGCCGTATTAATATTGTACAACAGTTATCTTGCCTTTTGACAAGTAAAAACTTAATCACACTATGACAGTATAATGTTTTAGAAATAAAATTAACATTTTCACATACAAGTTTTGTCACGACTTGTAACCGTCGGTCGACTTTTTAATTTTACCTTTTCTGAGACAATATTTATCTATTTTTACTTATAAATTTTAGACAACACATTGAACTGATAGCTATCTTTAATTAATTAACCGGGTGGAAGTTATTTACATGTTAAATTACGGTGCTGGTTAAAGTTAAAACTGAACGGCCATTATGGCGTCCCTCTAGATCAAAATTTTCACATGTCCGTCTCACGGAACAAGAATCAAGAAGAGACGCTCCGAATTCGCGCCAAAGCGAAAAACGGTGCATAAAACAACTGTCAAAATCATATATCGCGTGTTGTCATTCTATTGGCTGAATTTTTTAAAACATTTTTTTTTTTTTGATAGATTACTGCTTTAGTGTTGTGGCCATTCCTCTTATCCTTTATTTTTTTATTATGACACGTTACATATATTATATAAGTACAGTATTTACACTTTTATTGCAAAGTGTTGGAATTATTTCGCTGTTTTTTAAGATCGATCGTCAAACAAGGGTTCAAAAATCGGGCATCCTACCATTTTGAACAATATCACCACTATTTATGTAGGTACCTTTTCAAAAGAAAAATTTCGACTTACAATTTTTTTCCCATTAGGAAATGAAATTAAAAAAATAGTAAGTAGGTAGGTAGTGTTTTATTTTCTGTAACAACAGAATATAGAACTGCAAAAACTTCCATTTTAATGGTTAAACGTAAAGAAACACTCATTCTCTAATAAAATACATTTCTATACTGATGGGTATTTTGTGAAATGAGAAAGTATTTGAATCGACTTGATTAAAAATATTTTGTTAAGTCCGTTTGCCTTTTCACAGCAATTTTCCTTGAAGTATTCTTTGTTTACTGCGTTGCGAGAGTTCGACACAGCATCGCTCAATGGACCAAAACGAAAATCTCGAAAACAAGTTTCAAGTTGGCAGCTGAGCTCGCCTTCTCCTATTTGATGAATCACCTTCGCTAACTTGCAGCCGGAATCTTGTTTTCTTACTTCTCAAATAACTTCTCTCTCTGAAAGCTTCAGCTACTGATTGAGTATTGATTTTTTTTAATTTTATTTTTAAGTTTATGCTTAGCACCACGAAAACAAATCTCAAAGATAATACGGTACATCGCATTTTTATACTCACTGATTTATATTAACTCTATTTGTAAGGTTTCTGTATTTACGTGTTGAAATTTTGTTTTTTGAAAGTTAAACCATGTAGAATTTTTTTACGAATATTTTTAATGGCTAAAAAGTATATCAGGAATGCTGCGTTACAAATAATAATTACAGTTCTTAAAGTTACTTGTAAGTATGCAACTATTTATAAATACGATTCAAAATTGGCCTGTTAGTAGACCCCGAAATTCAAGAAATTCTTTGTAAGTTAGATTGATACAAAACGGTTGTCTTGAAAAAGCACAACATTAAATGAATTTTTTATATGAAATAATTATTATAAACAATCATATGCAATTTTTTCTCTGGCGCTCCATTTCTTATTTAATTCTTGTTTTTAAATTATCTAAATTCTTCTTGGTTAGGCACCATCATTTTCCCTAAGAGACTGTGAAATGAATACTCCAGAGTCCAACAGTGGAAGCTTTCTAAAATATCTACTATATAAATGAAAGTCGGGTTAGTAACACTTATAACTCTAGATCGGCCGAACAGATTCTTCCGATGATTGATTTATTGGATTCTTCTCCGCGCCGGATATGAATAAGAAAGATATAAAATATACATTTAAAATTAGTATGGAAAGGATTTTCAGACCGAACTGCCACCGCCATCTATTGGGGAAATTAGCGAGATGTCTGGTAGAAATAGTAGTGATATTTTGGTAGAAAGATTCAATAGATCTATGTTTCGACAGATGGCGGTAATGATTTATTTAGAAAATTTTCATACAAAGTCAACAATATTCTCGGGCACATTTATGTTGGTACCTACTTCATAGGCGAGGTAGGGTGTGTGCGCGAACGCATTATTCTTACGTTGTTCCCGCCAGAGCTTTGAATACGAATGAAATATGGATGGTTTCAGAAATATTTTAATTTTATTAGCTTATGTAACTCAATCAAATTAATTTTATATTGTTTCATGGGGGCGCAGTGCACATTATATACATATTAACGGGGTAGAAACACAGGACAACGTCTGTCGGGAAAGCTAGTTTACAATAAAATTAAAAAAAAAATTGAAAACACTGATTCTGTGAGACTTCATATTATTCACGAAGCTACGAAAGTCGCAGGTAATTTCCGCACCGAATAATTTTCGTTTGTCATTAATTATTTTGAAAAAAGCTTTGGTAAGCGATATGTTTCGTTATACCGTAATACTTAAAAATTTTACGACCGCATTTACGAAGTTAGGACCGTTAAAAAAATTAAATGGCTGCGACAAGAGAAGATTGTTAAAAAAAAGCGAGAATTCTCGAAGAATGTACAAAGTTTTTTTTTGGGTTTTAATGAATATTTTTTCCATTACACCGAATTGATTATGACGCTTCAGAATTACTCCCATGTTTTTACGACCGAGGTGTAAATTTTTTTTTATATTTTTCCCTTGTTTATATTACGCCATTATATGTCAAGTAGAATTTATGTAACCACAAAGCCACACTCCAACTTCGCGGTGGCGGAAACACACCAGGCAGCAAACGTAAGGATTTCTCACGACATATTATTTTTCACGCACAACAGCTTTTACGTCATAGTAATTAAAAAAAATACTTGAAAATCTTTTTGTCACAGCATCGTTTCCTTTGAATAAGCTAATAATCATAAATTTACAATTCTTTATCGTGAACATTAGATAAATTCAATATTATTTTAAGCGCGTTCGTTAAGATATTTGTAGAGAAAAAAAACTTGTTCCTTTGTCAATTGTTTTAAAACAGAAACAGATCTTAGAAACTTTTTGAAAATTTCACTTAATCAGTTCATTTGTAACAAAAGAAAATTTTGTTGTTGAATCTGAAGGGTAAACCATTCCATTTATACCAACATAGGGTTAATAAAATTTGGTAATAAAACTTCTCGAAATTGTCAGAGAAGGATGCGCGGTAAAAGTTATGGAATAATTACTCCATATTTTTTTTTATACAAATGGCATGTTTGGCCTGAAGGTTACAAATTTAGTTGTATGTTTCTTAGTCAGTTGGCTGCGTCTATAGTGACCCCATGAATCGCATTGAGACCGGGCTCAAAACAAAAAATGGGACACTCAACTATATGGCCCATCGTCTGGCGGTGACCACACTCAAAGCCCCATCGATGCATAAGGTCTGCGCTTCTTCCGTGGCCTGTCCTGATTCTGTTAAGCGCGATCCACTGTTTTCGGGGTAGGTCGAATCCATATTGAGTTTTAAATTATAAGATTTATTTATTTCTCACATATTACACTCGATAACGCCTTTAACAATAGAGTATACAAGTTATAAGGCATCAAAAAAGAAACTCAATTGAACAGAATATTAAAAAAAAACAGAAATAGGTATTTGAAATACGAAATGAAAATATTAAATTTATAATAGTTAACAAAAAAAACTGACATATTTTATCAGTTTTGCATTTGCTTCCTCGTGCTCCTGCTCAATGCTCATCTCAAAATGTAGATGTTTCCCGATGATGTCAACATTGTAAGCGTAGGTTTTCGACAAGACACAAGACTTTTTTGTTTTCACTGGTCGGGTATTGATAAGAAGAATATTTTTCACGCTTTTCAAGTCAGTATTATTTAGAAAGTTTGTATACGACTTATCGGTCGATCATAAAATTAGAGCGATCTGTTATTTCTGAATTATTTCTTGTTCCAATATTGCCTTAAAAACATATCTACATATTATACTCTTTTGCTTCTTTTTTTGTATTTTATATTTATTCAGCGATAAGTCTGTCCCGAACGTTTTCTGTGTCTTCTGAATAGCCAGCTTCGACTTTTCAACGTTCAAGCTTCAAGACAAGACATTAATCACCTGTTGTATATTTTTTAAAGACAAGCGCTGCTTGAGTTGGGCAATAATGACGTTTTTGTCGAACTAAGTATCCTATTGATCTCATGTGTGATTCTGAAAATTTGCCTCGTCTCTAATTTTGTTTGAATTATAAACAAAAACAACCATCAAAGTTAATAATTAAAAAGCAATAAAAAAACCACGCTACGGACGTGTAAATGACAATTCAAATGTTAATTTATTTCTCATTTCAACCTTTTAAATTTTTAATAATAGTTTCATTGTGCAGAACAATGGATTTTCATATCCAATCGAGTAGTTATAAAAAATTCTACGAGTGTAACGAAATAATGATCTCGCGTTTGTGCAGATGAAGAGGAAAACATGACTGCACGTCACCATATTATAATACACGCACGCATCCACCCATACATTTTTAATGAAAGTGCTTTTGCTTTGTCGTTATTCGTATTTCCCTTGTTAATGGTATTGTTACATTCTGTTCTATTGAAAAAAAAATACAAGTTTTTATTACGGACAAATCATTAAAAGATTGCTCAATTGCACGAAATATTGATAGAATTCAACAATAATTACTTTTTATGTACTTACCATCTTTTTTTATAATACATAAATCATATCATTATAAACTTACTCTTTGCTTTTTTTTTTAATTTATTTATACACTAGCTTAAGTACCCGTGGCTTGCACAGGAACCATAATACTTCAATGCAGGCTCGCAGTGGATGCAGGTTGCACAGGATCGGGGGACATGGAAGAGTCTGGAGGAGGCCTATGTCCAGGAGTGGACTGATACAGGTTGAGAAGAAGAAGAATACTTTACGTTAAGTTTGATTAGGGCACCTATGTGTATGACAAAATATAAAATCGGCGCGGATGGCCAGGTACTCAAGCAAGGCGGCAGACTGGTCCTCACACTCTTCAGCTTATTCTTGGAATATGTGGTGCATAAATCATACCACGAAAATACAAAGACTAATAGTTATTTCCAAAGTAGCCAAATCGTTGGATATAACCTCAATATAGTAGGAAGATCCCTGATAGCCATAAGAGGTCTTTGACGCCTTGGAAATAGCAGCAAAGGAGTTGGGACATATAGAAATCAACCGAAGAATAGAACAGGAAACAAAGCATTCTACTCTACTGTCTGTGCTCAAGTCAAGAAGTGTCCATAGAAAAACAAAGATCAACCTCTATAAAACTATTATAACAGTTATGACATATGAGTACGAAGAACGGGCAATGATTTTGGAGCCCATAAAAGATAGAGAATACGGTTTAACCATGAGCATTACAATATCTGACTATGCTAGATTGGGCAAGCTCAGAAGGGCAAGGTATATTGTTGGTTAATTTCATTTGTTTTTAAATGAAACCGTTAATTTCACTTATATTACCACGAAGTGGTCGGTAGTCCAGTAGGATCAATCGCCGGCATTCATGTGCACAGCATGTTGGAGGTCATAGGTTTGAATCCCAGCCGCGCCAACCATTTCTGCTTTCACGACACAACCCTTTAGTTAGTGTCAAAGATTTCCAAAAGTGTATTTGTGTTCACTTCGAGTGAGCACAGATTCATTAAAAAAAAACAATAAAGCCCAAAGTAAATTGGGCAAGGCATGTTCAGATAATGCCATCTTAATGGGTATCTAAAAGAATCCAAAGACATAGCAAGCTGGAGGAGACTGGAAAAAGTTAAATAAAACAATATGAACATTTTGCAAAAAAATGTTTTATGCAACTTTAAGCTAATGTGTGGAGTTGAAAAAAAATGATAACAATAATATAAGGATATTTCTTTTAATTGGTGAGTTTATACTCAAATATTAATTATTTTCATTTGAACTGTTCATATTTAGAATGTAACACAAAATATAAGCTAAAAAAGGAATTCATAAATATGAACAACTGAAGCATAATTTTATCATTATATAATATGATCTTATAAAAATATGACATTTAATTGGCGCTGTAAAACTAAAATTGTTTTTTTATGTGATATACTTATTGTTAAAGCTGTTGTATCTTTAAAAAAAAAAAATAAAAAATAATTATAACATAGGTATATGATACCATGTGATCCATTTGCAAAATGATAATTATATTATTTTTAATGAAATTAACAGAATCCATATCCTTCAAAGCAACAATTTTCTTAGAAGCTATTAGAAGTAATTATGTTATAGGTATTTAAATGTCAGATATACATTAGAGTTTACCATACTTCAACAGTGACGATGCATAAAATGCAAAAAATATACATAGTTTAATAATATTCTAAATCATTCTTTGAAAAAGTGCACTAATTTTGTCCACTTCTTAACTAAAAATCAAAGAGACAACCAAAATACAATGAGTCAACAGCCCCCGCAGACAAATTCAAATTGACGTTCCACTACAAACGAAGATTTCGTTAATGTATAGTGCGAAAAAATTAACTGCCTAAACAATTATTTAAACCAAAAAAAGACATTTATATAAAAATATAAAAAGTGGACAGTTAATTTCCTTCCTACTCTACATTGTCAAAGAATTTGTTTGCAGTCGATCGCCAAATGCAATTTCTTTTAAATTTACAATGTAAAATGCAGGATTGTGAAATACTATAGCTAATTATATGCAATTACGTATTGAAAGATTTAACGAAGAAGCGTACAGTGTGTGCTGTTTATAGATTATGTATCTATTAATATAAGAATTCAGTAATATAGATTAGGTAAAAAAGATAAAATTTCTTTAAATGGATGAATATTCAGAAAGCGCCCTTGAGGTGACCACTGTTGTCACTAAACGGCGCATTATAAGTAGAGACTGGAAAATTTCGCGATGGCGATAAAACGATTTTTTTCGCGAATTTTGAGGTTTTTCTGCAAATAACGCGAATTTTGAAGTTTTTGCGCAAATAGCGCGAATAATGTGATTTTTGAGAAAAAAAATGAGAAATTCATGCCTAATTTACAAAAATAATGTGATTTTGTAAAAATAATATTTATTTATTTAGCGAATGGTCAGTTCATCACAAAAGATTATAATACAATCGATAAGAAAAGTACATTTTTGTATGTAGTAAAAAGGATTGGAGCGCAGGGGAAAATTTTCTTCTTGTCAGACTCAAATGTCCTGATTTGTGCTAACAAATTGAAGGAAAAACCTTAACTAAGACAAACTTTCAACAAAACATTTTTTTAGTATTATTTCTGAGCGTATTTTCTATTACTTCTGTTGATTTCTTTTTTCATTTATTTGTCAATGTATGTTTATAAATATTGTTAATTATACTATAAATTCTAAAAATTGCTATTATTCTTTGTTTTGCTAAAACATCTAACTTCATTTTGAACAAATCAACGTTGAAAAAATAACGCGAATTTCCGTGTTTTAGAGCAAAAATAACACCGAAATTCACAAAAAATAACACCACTATTTTCTAGTCTCTAATTATAAGTAGTCCTATTTATTATTATTATTATTGATATTATTATTTAAATCAGTGATTGAAAAAGAAGCTGTTGGGATTAACACACCAGTTCTCTTCTTGTGCCGTAACGGTCCTCCATGACCTTGGCAAGGTCTTCTTTAACTCCTCTGCTATTCTTATTCCAGTAGGTACAATCTCTTACATTGCACATTCAAGTCGCCTTCGACCGGGACCTCTTTGATCATCCAACTTTTTCATCGGCAACAGTTCAAGGACTCTTATTTAAACCGATGCACAGTGACACATAAATACTGTAACGAAATATGATTCAATTAAAATAAACATAGAATTCATAAAAATTACACAAAGCAACACATCTTTTTTGGTTGGATTTTGAAGACTGGTAAAATTTAACGAATCAATGCAAGACAGTGACAGATTTTTCACTTTTTAAATTGGTATTTGTTTAACTTGGATGAAAACAATAAATTGCAATTTAAAGTTCAAATCAAATGACAACATTCAGTGAATCTTAAAAAATTTTGTCATAAGTAAATCTGTAGAACATATTAATAAACAAACATAATAAATTAAAATTAACTAAAACTTTTGTCAGTTCTACTTGAGTATGTAGATTTGATTAAAACGTTTTATACTGTATTGTTAAGGTTCCTGAAGATGTAAATTGAAATAAGTACTGTCACTTACCACTTCGTTTGTAAACCACATTATAAATATTATTATAATAATATTATAACAGTATATTATTCTACTGACATTTTTAATAGCATTAATATTTTGAGTATTTTGACAGATAGAAATAAATATTAAGTCTATGGTGGTGTGCAACCAAAGATATATTCAATAGATGAAAGTGTTTTGCAAACATGTTGATATTTCGAATAGTTTTTAAATTATTTAAATTATCCGAAAGATCATAAAAAATAGGTGTTGGTATATTTGCATTTCATTATACACACTTAATATAAAAATAGTATTTAAAAACACCATCATTAGGTACGTTTTCGATTTTTTTTTGCAACGGACAGAACATGGCAATGATTTCACCTTAGCAGCAGAGCTGTTTGTCACTGTCAACGCGAAGCTTTTTATAAACGTCAAAATTGTTCCTTATTCAAAATTTAATTAATGTTTTGTGTTTCATTTTATTTTTATTAGGTAGGTAGGTACTTAACTTAATGCATGACAATTTTTGCTTAAATTCACCTATAATATAATATTCACATATAATTCGTGTTTATGTTTATTAAAGACTTATTTTATAACAATATACTTATTGCAAACATTATACAGTATACCTTCAGGAAAAATGTTTAATATGAGGTTAAATACTTATAATAATAATTATTATAGTAATTTAAATGAATCATTCATTTCACTTACACATGTATATTAACTGTGGTCTTTAATGAAATGATAAATTTCCATTAAAGTAAATAATATTCCCCCCTTAAACATGCATACATAATCATTATAAAAATTGTATTCTGATGTTATTTATTTATTTTAGGTTGAATTATGAAGACCACAAAATGCCACCTAAAAGAATATTCTCCAAGCCATTATCGTCCAAACTTTGACATTTTCATTCTGGTTTCAACGGAGCCCACAGAGATCATTCGACCATTAAAGTGTTGATCTTCTGAGTATTGTATTTCTCAACAGAAAGCTATACCTGCTTAGGAAGAATTGATTTATTACATCTTCTAATTATTATAAATATGAAACGTTGTTGTTATATTCATGCGTTGTCACATCACGCTGAAACTACTCAATCATACTCTTTGTAGTTACCTTCTTCATTAATGCATTTCAATATTAATACCTACCTACATATTAATGCAGACCTCTTTTATCATATTCCACAAGTTTTTTTTACAACGGCAACTCTAAATCTCCCAAAATTTTCACAATATGGAGGAATATGATGACATTTCATAAGTAAAAATTTGCTAAATTGTTTTACTTTTTTTAAATAATTTTACTTCTATAGAGGAAAATCTTTTGAAATAAATAGAAAGTTTATGCATTGTAGATTAATTCAAAACCATACATAATGACCAACGATACATCTGAAGGATATTAAAATACAATTTCAAGATACCTGATTCTGACAAAATGGCAGGATGAAAATCTTAATTTGTATGGGAGATTTATGAAAAAATCTAATATTTTTATCGATAAATAACATTTTCCAAATATTCATAGCCTTAAACGTCCACTGGTATTATGACTCGCTATAGAGGGTATTACTTTACTTCTGGTATCCCTAGTTTAGCCGTCTATAAAGGACGTTACATATATACGAACGGACTCTTTTATTTATATTGATTCTCGCCTGTAGACCTTTTCATGCACTTGGAGTTGTCGAAAATTACACAGTTAATATACATATATCATTTACGTAAAAACAATCAATCAAAACATCGTCAATAAATATATAAATAAACGTGACTGAAGGGGTGTAAAAGGCCATTTTATCCTTAAATATATATAAAAATTAATTAATTAAAAAAATAAAAACAACACATAAAGTTTTATATGTACGACTGTACGTATCAACACAAAATATATACCTTTTTTTTTTCATAAAGCAATACCGGATTTTAAATAGACCCACGTGGAACTATTTTCATAAAATGACATTATTAACATACACTAAGATAATAATATGTTTGTTTATTTTCTTCACTAGTTTGATATGCTGATCAGCGGCAAAATGTTTAAGTTTAGTACAAGTCAAATGTTTGAGAATTTGCATCTAAACACCCGTTTTTTTGCATTTCTAATTTATCGTTTTTACTTTTTACGACTGCGCGAGTCCTTAGTCCTCAGTCCTTAACATTCAAAACCGAAATTTACGTTTAAATGCAAAATGGACTTGAATTAAATGCTTTTTGAGTATATTTTCTTTTTTCATTCACTCAAGGTCTGCATAAGTATTGTATAAATAATAAAATATAAAGGGTTGTATACCAAGGGTTGTTATTGAAATGTTGTTTCTGATCCTCACTTAAGATTTCGAAATGTAAAGAAATCAATTATTTTGACTTACCGCTGAATCATCTTACTTAATTCTCCCATACAAACTAACACTTGCTTGATAATTGCGTAGGTATATCTATTCTAAGAAGTACAACCTATGAAGGCGGCATGTCTCACATGTTCGTGTATCTGTTTATGTAAACTGGAAACCTTGATGATATGTTTGGGAGGCTGGGGGTAGCTACCCCTAACACCTGCCCAACACTATTCACGGGAGATCCTAATAGAGATGGGAGGCGTAAATAATCATTTCTGGGCGAACGTAATAATTCCCTAGACGTTACCTCTGAACGAATGAGAAATAATATTACGTTGGCGGATGCCTATCTACGCCGCATATGGTTTTGTACCGCGCCGTATTATTTCAGTTCCTCATTTAAGGAATTACCCTGGTGAATTTTTACGTCCAATTTTCAACGGTATACTTTTTTTTATCAAAATAAACAAACACACTGTGGATGTATAGTAAACAATCTACCACTTTAGCCGTAGGGATTTAATCCCCATAATATATCCAAGAAATCTGGTATGTATGACGAGGTAATACGGCACGTAATATGCTTACTCTTTCAACGCAAAGTCGATCTCCCTTTGTGAAACATCAGTTCGTAAGATCACGGCTGTCATTTACAGATAAAGGCTCCTGGATTTCAACGGTATTAGCAAGGTCTTTAATTAGAGGAAAGTCTTCTGTCTCATTATCCTTTGCGTTGTGTTTCCCGAAAATTATCTAACTCAAAATGTGGAGTGGATTGCATGGCAGCAGGATAAAGCTTGGTATAAATTTGTCCCTCAGAAATCTTCTATGCAATTACCCACATGGCGCAATTTTTGACCGGTTTTTAGAAAAGTTGTGTGATGATATATTATGTAAGTTTTCTCTTCGAGACAGTTTAAATTCGGATACAAATTCCGAACTAGCCAAGACTCGAAGCCGGAATCTCATGTTCTGTAATATGTATGTTGTTAAGGCAGCGTAGTGATATTTATCATAAATCTGAAAAATATGTTTCTTAATTATTATGCATAATAGGTACCTTGTAAAAACATTTGATTCATAGACATAACTATAGTGATTCTTTTGTTTGGATTATAGTATTCGTCAAAATAATGCTGGATATTATGAAATGTAAGATTTGGTCAAATTTAACCACCTGCTAAAATTTTGTAAATTCACTCACTCTACAAATTTTACTTTGGTATCTTCATACGTCATATTTCACAGGAAGATCTATTAAAGTGAAATCACGCTTAAGTTAAGATTTCAAAGGCTTTCTCTTATTCATTAACATTTCACATTTGTGTCACCAGATGTGCCAGAGCATTATTTTACTTAACGATGTATAAATCTGTAACCAGTCCCCTAGTATAAGTTTTCGAAGAAGTTTCGAAAAAATTGCTTGCTAAATGATCGAACGATTCGATCATTTGATGTTAGAACACTTTTTGGACGCTAATAAGCGCTTGTCAGCGTGCAATTAGCTTTCGATAAAATTCATTTATGTATTAACACATTTAATTACCGTAGGTACCTACTTGTTACTGTTTTTCATGGTGGGAACATTCTTGCGTATTAAATTGTACGCATAGGACATTTTTGAATAATTGAAACGCGTAGGCATTAGGTATTATAATGAAATGTAAATTTACAACATCACCAACCCATATATTGATACCTACATATTGTGTACGTAAAACTGTGCCTTAATGATCGTAAAAATTATATTTTTTTAAAACAAACTTATTTATACATGGATTGATGTATAAAACTTTTCTACACATAGCTGGCTGAAATTACTGTTGAAAGCATTTTCTGACCGGCTTCCAACTCCACGCGAAAAATATTTCGAATATTCTGACTAAACCGGGACCCAAGCCCTTACCTTAAAGACTACTGAGGTCATAGGTAAGGGTATACAAGTCTGTAATGATATCGTTGTTTTATTGAATGCTCAATAGTTTTTTATTTCCAAATTTTCTAATATTTAAAAAAAAACACCAAAAAGATGATCTATGTCTTTCTAATTAGGGTCGTTTTTAGTAAAAAATGTCCATGAGGAAGTTTAAAGGGATATTTTTCAAACCTTAATATTTTTTTTCTTACTTTTGTAATGGAAACGTTACAACATACGATATGACTAGTCGGATTGTTCAATGTTGTACTTAATAAAAAATAAGTTTTATATTTTGTTTTATTCATTACTAGCCGACTCTTCGAACTGTGTCCCACCTGAGAATAAAAGAAATAAGAGACGCAATAAAAATAATCGGCCTCGGGTATGGAACCTAGTTGCCGACTGTACCGCTAAAACATCCGAGTAGGTATGTCACATAATATTTACGTGCAATCGAATTTTTTACCCATTTCGCTCTCTGCAGTGATTCTTTTCCAGCTGATCGTATCTATGTTGTGAAACCCGATGGTTGCTAGGTATATAAAAAATTGTGTTGTTGAGAAATTATTCACTGATTGAGTTGTAATCCGTACCAAAGGTATTTACTTTAATACTACTTTTATTTTACTTTATTGGTCAACGATTTTTCGATGTCTTAATCGGTATTCTGTTATCCAGAGCGGAGACGAATCCAACAAACCATCGGTACAGCCGTTCTCGAATCATAAAAAGAGTATTTAACTCGACATTCTTTTATATTTTGAGTTCAAAACACAACGAAGATCTCTCATATCTGTACTAAATAATATGGTTGTAATTATAGAATATAATAAAACTAGTTTCATGTATACCTACATGAGATCCAACTGTCGATGGCCTGAATCGGTATGTTCATTGTATGAAACGATGTCGTCAATAAATTAAATTTTTACAAAAAATGTTAAGAAAAGTTTGAGATGTACTGATATAATGTACATATTTTTTTATAGAAAATTAAATTATCTAGTTGATGTGTTTCGCCGTTTTTCTATATTTTTTTACAATTCTGATATATAGGCATTGAAACTCGTAAATTTGTCATAAAAAAAAAATTTAATTATAAAAAAAAGTTTGAGAAACCCTGGAACTTTTTCATTAAATAAAATTTGAGATATTGTATTTTTCTATATACATACACATTTTTAGGGTTCTAGCTTTTATAGTTTTCGAGATATATGCAAAAATTAAGTAAAAATTCAAAGGTTGATTCAAACCCCTGACTGAAAGAAAATTTAAAAATTCTGAGTATACAAGTTTTGTAGGCTTAAAGTATTAAATATTTTCTGAAATTTTAGGATCTGTGCATCTTCTTCTTCTTTTTTTCCGGCAATGCACCCCATCTCGAGTGATTTAAGCGAATCAAAAGTTATAAGGGGGGAGGGGGACACACACACACACAGACACACTAAATGTTCTCCTCCGAATTCTGAGTAAATCCATTTATGGAACATAATAATATATGCTGCGAAGCCTCTAAGTTGGTGTTTTTTGTCGTCAAAATTTGAAAAACCGTTTAAAATGTAGACCTGGCCATACAAATCTCGCGTATCTTGGCTTGATACTGCCGATCTGTCTCGAGAAATAATTTCTCTTCAACAAATCGACAGTTGGAATATGATGGATAGATTCGATGTTGCATTAGCGACTGTAATTTTGTTTCGTAATTCTCACTTATCTCTCTGTGAGATCAAATATTCGAGGGTTGTATTAAAGCGTCAGAGATTTCACGCCCCTGAGGTTGGGAATCAGAATATCTGTGTATTTTCACCACACCTACCTACATTCAAATAAAATCGAACATTAAATTATTACATCAGGCAGAGCAAATACGAGTTCATACGTTACATCACCTAAAACAGGGAGTAGCGCCATGAAATTATTTCAATTCATAAATTATTATGATATTATTTATTTCTGGAGGGAGAGATCAACAATATACCTACTTATTTGTAACTTTGTTGCACAACAAGCCGATACCCGGATCTGCTCTACGATCATTTCACAAGTTGGACACAATAACCACAATCTTTTTGATGGGAATGAAAGAAAGAAGAAAGAAAGAAAGAAAAAAAAAGAAAAGACCAGTATTTTTTAATAAAAAAAAGACAAATGCGGTCAAAATAAGTTTAAGTGGTTTAAAACCATTTTCTCATTACTATCTTTCAAATCAGATCGGTTTACTGTACGTCAGTTGGATGGTGTCAAAGTTGGGCACAGGTGACGTACATTTATTTGTGTTTTATATATTACTAGCTGACCCGCCCGTCGACCTTCGACCTAACCCAGAATAAAAAAATAATCATGACATATTACATGACATAAATGAGATTTACGACATAAAAACTTAATTAAATTTAGCTAATAATTTATTGCATTATGTAATACATAGTTATCGTTGATTCGGATGCGGGATGAAGTTCGATAGGTCACAAAAGTTTAAAATCAAAACAATCCCTCTACAATTGCTTTACTTTTTAAAAAATCTAGAGATGGCGGTGTTGTAGAAAATTAATCACATGTGAAGCCTGTTAACGTATTGTATATGTTAATGAAATAATAGATCCCAATTAAACCTAGTTTTACTGAATTATTATGGTAAGATATAGATAGTGGTCTCAAACCATCGTCTCCTTATTTCCTTTCTAAAATGCATTTGCTTTGGATTAGATCGTTCGGATGGTGTTTGAGTATTTATATTTAACCAACATAAAATCTTTTTTGTTTTTTTTTTTTAATTGCGCAACTAAAGTTTTCTCGTCACTTTCGTCCAATAACACTGTCTTGTCAGTCAGATGTCAATGATGGATGTGTGATAAGCGGGTGTGACCAACCTTTATTTCCTCAAAAAGTATCAAATTCTTTTAATTTTTAAGTCATTCTTTTAAAGAGTATGGTGACACTATTTTTTGTGAAGTACAAACCGATTGGAATATTTTTAATCGAATGTTCAATGAATGTTAATAATTCACCTACATATTAGTGGTTCTGACGACGAAGTAACTCTGTCATACTGTATTGCTTCCATGGAAGTAGGGTTAGCAGGCTAAGACATGTTATGGTTGGAAGGTTAAAGACACTAAGATTGCACGTAGAAGTGGAATTTTAAAGGGAAAAGAGAGATGTGTGTAGGCTGTAGGAAGACATATAATGTCCCCATAATTTGTACCGATAATAATTTTGTAAAAAATAGTAAATAAACATAGAAAAAAAACAATTTAATATCCTAAACATGAGAATGCCCTATTTCTAGCTCTGCCTCTATGTTCGTATGGTGTAAACGCACCCTTATAATAGCTCAGAAAAATGACTAATTGACCAACCAAAGCCGCCTTTCCAGTGATTCTCACGTGCACCCATGTGGTAGTGTGTAATTATGTTTGAAAATACACGTACCCCAAACAAAAATCGTATCATTTTGTCGTCAATTTTGTGTAAAATGAGTGGCTGCAAACCACCCTGACAACGAGAGAATACTATAACAAAGCATACAATTTTAAAGCAATACCCCGGTGATAGAAACAGGAATAAATTCTCACCATAATTATACAGTCATGATTATTTTAATTGCGTCTCTTGGTGAAGGGTAACCACTAGTAATATTATATTGGTTGCTAGCTTTCCCGACAGACGTTGTCCTGTGGTCAGTGGCGTACCGTGGGTTTTCGCCGCCCGGGGCGGGATTAAAATTTGGCTTCCCTCTCTAACAAAATTTGCCCCCCCCCCTAACAAAAGTTGGCGCCCCCCCCCCTAATATAATTTGGCACCCTCTCCCTCTATATAATTTGCCCCCCCCCCCTATATAAATTGAAAAAAAACACGAAAATGTAAAAAATATTTCAAAATAAAAAAGTTATCAATTTAGTACAAAAAATCAATTTTAGGACAGAGTGGGACATAGCTAACTTCTGACCCAGATTTTTCTACCTGCGGATTCACCACAAATGTTTTTTTAAGACCTTAACCCGAAATTAAATGTTATTTTTGGTAAAAATGAATATTCTGAATTTATCAATCTGGTCGCGTATAATTGAGCACAGGCAGTTTTGCCGCCCTCTCAATAGAGGCGCCCGGGGCGGTCCATCCCCTCCGCCCCCCCCCTCGATACGACACTGCCTGTGGCCTAACTATGAATATTGAATACGAATTTCAAACAATGATAAAAATGACTTTAACCAATGTCATTTAGACCGATGCATCTGTTTGATACCACATATTATTTTCCATCCGAAATCTTTCAATCGCACCACCTATTAAACAACTGTCAGTGTAGGTCAAACGACGATTTGATTTCAAAATTAGATTTATTCACTTTTCGCGTTTTAATCTATCAAAAAATGTGCTTCAATTTTAACAAATTGAGAAAAAAACCTTGAAAAATAAATCCATCAAAAATTTGCGTGCCAATATTTTTAATGTTAATGGTTGACAGGTAAACAGAAATTGTGTTTCTATAGAATTTTCACGCGTTGTTGTAAGGAGATTCGTTCCATACTAACTTTAATATTATATTTTATATTATTTGATATCCATTTTTCGATTTTTATTAGTTATTCTGTTATCCGGAGCGGAGAAGAATCTAAAAATCCAAAAATGATAAAAATTTGTTGAGCCGATCTCGATTTATAAGTGTTCGCACTAACCCGACTTTCTTTTATATTAAAGATTATAAACGTATAAAGATTAATGTAGTACCCGGCATAAACATCAAATATTTATCAAGAAGTTAGGGCACACAGGTTGAGCGGGTAATCGTTTTTGGATCCCAGCTCGTGGGTAGATAAACGTCGTGACAGAGACACATTACGTACAATCTAGAGTCAAGAGAGACGCTTATGTTTCAGATGGTGTAGATATGAAACATCTAATAACTTGAAGGTTCTCGCGAGAGTTTCAAAATTGTTTTATCAGATTCAAACAAGGTTGATAAACTAAATCCAGAGAAGTTTCTATGTTATAATACGCACAGCTTATAGGAGTTACGGTGTCCGTATAGTTTAGAAGGAAAAAAAAAACGTATTGATAAATGGAAGTAAAACCTAGAAATTAAAATTCAAAATTATGGAACCATGATTTGCAAAAACCACTCATGTGAGTTTTTCCCAAAAATGAATATTAAGTATCATTGATGTTTACATGGACTCTTACAAAGAATACCATGCATTAGATGATAGTCGCACAGCGCGCCATGGAAAGATCAATGCTGGGTATCTCAATACGTGATCGCATCAGGAATACCGAAATCCGAAGGTGCACTCGTGTCACAGACGTGGGAGATAAAATGCCAAGCTCAAATGGAGGTGGGCTGGTCAAGTATTCCGCAGGAACGATGGAAGATGGAGTAGAAGAGTGACAGACTGGAGACCAGAGTCTGACCGAAGAAGTGTAGGAAGACAGCCGATGAGGTGGAGCGACGACATCGTGCGTGCCGTTGGGACAGAGTGGATGGGGATGATCAGAGTCAGAGAGGAGTGCCGTGAGCAAGAGGAGGCCTATGTCCTGCAGTGGATGATCACGGGCTAATATGATGAATCCATGTTTACTTAGAAACTTTTTTAGCGTCGACTGCAAGTTCAGAGCTTTCCCTTTTTTAAGATTAAAGTTTTACTGTGAGTTTCTAACACCACATACATATTATATGTATAGGTAGATAAGTGACAAAAAATAATTTTTGAAAAAAAACCGATCAATCTCTGTTCGGATTCGGATTTTTGTTCACCGTACTTACAAATCACCAATATTCAAGAAGGCAAATATTCAATTATGTAATAGTTTATTATATGTATACGAGAGTGTATACAGAATGTAACTCTAAAGATATGATATCCTCTTAAACGGTAGGTACCATCTTATTGCGAGATCAGATATCCTCTTAAGCGGTTGGTACCATCTTATTGCGGCCATACTCTCGCCATTTTTTAACACATGCCTCCCCCAATTGTCGCCAGCTCTTTCTAATTTGTGCTCTTCTCATCCAGCCGAACCTAGCGCAAGCCACCATGTAGTCACTCCATCTCATAATTGGCCTGCCCCTGCTTCTCCTTCCTAACCATGGACGCCACTGCAAAACTATTTTGCTCCATCTGTCATTCTTGCCGCATGCCCAACCCACGACCAGTTTAGCTCCGTAACTCTCTGGACAATATTTTTATGACCCTTGTCACTTCTCTGATTCACTCATTTCTCCTTCTGTCTCTGAGCGAGATCCCCCAAATGGCCCTCTCCATGGCTCTCTGTGTGACATATAATTAGTTCACTATCTCCTTCGTGAGGGAGCACTTCTGTGGCATCCGTATGTGAAAAATGGGAGTATGCATTGATCAAAAACTTTGGTTTTCGGCCTAAATACTTGGACGAAAATAAATAGAAAACAATTACGGTGTCAACTACTGCTCTCTAGGAAACCACGCCATTAGGTTCACATTGACATCGTTCAAAATAACATTACGCCCGGCTGTATTACGGTCGCTACATGATGGCACAGCTTTCCAAGTAAATCAGAGCTTAAGAGTCGATTTGTGATGCCAAATCTCGCGAACTACATACATACTTACACAATGTTTTTGTTATGCTTGGTTGACATCACAACGCGACTCCACCCCTACAAGTATTTTCATAATAACTTCACTCCACTGGAGGTTGTACACCAGCTACCCTGTATGATAACATGCAGGTTTTTACGAGGATAAAATAACGTTCACACTCCCACTAAAAGGATTTTATAATAATGAGATAAAAGTATTAGATTTTTTATACGTGAGGTTCCATACATTAAATCCGGGGAGGGTTCCGCTTGAAAGAACCACATACGTACGTATCTACCTACGTGTTGTAATAATCACGGGAGAGTACGCAGCATTAACGTGGTTTATTATGAAAATACACGGGGCATTAAATACACTTATGTTTGGATATTTTTCATATTTTTGGACGAGTTTAAAATATTTGATGGACTGCTAGAGCCTGTTCCAAAATTACAATTTTCAATTTTAATGTAAAGGCCAAATAAATACAAAATTTCAAAACAAAATATAAGTTATTATATAAGTTATTTTTAGAAGAGTTGTAATCCAAAGTTGATACAGTAATGAGTTAAATGATAAGCACGACCAGTTGCACGGGGGTCAGCAATTCCCAACTTAAGTGTTCTTAGAACAAAGTAAATTTATAAACAACTAGCTGACCCGTCGAACTTCGTATCGAAATAAATAATATGGGTAGGTACTCTAGGTTTTATGCAACAGAGCTCAAATTCGTTTTTTAGTTATTTAACATGAATGACTATTTACTGGCATTAGCAAAACCTGCATACCACGCTGCATTCATCGGGTCTGAGTTTATTTTTACATCAAAAACTTATAACCTATGTTAATATGATGTGGGAAGAGGTCATCATTGCGCAAGATCGAGTGCAATGGAGAGCTCTTATTGCCTCACTTTGCTCCTGAGTGGAGTTCAAAGGGAGTTTTAATTTTGATTGATTTGATGTTAATATGTAAAAAAAAGAATTTATGTATGTCATTATATTCGACATTTCAATAATTATTTTGCTCAGTTAAAATAATATTGATTGATTAATCAAAGTACGATAAGGAACTTCTCCGTACCGATTCAAAATACGCATTGAGGTGTCAATACTTATTTTACCGATCACGCTGATTCCCGAAGAGGGTAGGCAGATAGTATGGACTTCCATTCTCTCCAATCCAAACTCATTCGCTTCCTCCAAACGCATAACATTCCGCATACATGCTCTTCTATTCCTTTTACTCCTGACTTGGCCCTCCTCTAAGACGGCACTGATATGGTCGGATGATGTCATTCGAGGTCGGCCTCGTCTGCGTGCACCTATTCTTTCAGATTTATATATCCTTTTAGTCATTCTCTCTTCGTTCATTTTCTTTACATGCCTAAACCTTCTTTCTTTATTCACATTCATTCTAGTCACTACACTAACATCCACTCCACATTCCTTTCCAATATTATCATTCCTCACCTTATCAATAAGTCTCTTTCCGCATATCCTACGCAGTGATCTCATTTCCACAGCATTTATTCCAACTTCCAAATTTTCCGTCCATGTCCAAGTTTCACTCCCATAAATCATGGATAGTATCAGGATTGCATTGCGCATCAACTGTCGATTTCAGAGACATCTTCTTAGAGGTCTAAGTGCTCCGCCAACCCTTCTCCCAGCCAATTTCCTTCTTTCAATATCTTTTTCACACCTTGCATCTCTTCTAAATAAATTACCTAAATAGACATACTTCCAAGTTCTCGACATTCACTTTCACATAACATTGCGTTCTTAAATCTTCTCTTTCAAAACAATGGAAATAAATAAAAAGCACATCAATGCAGTATCTGTGATTTTTTTCTATCTTCTATTACAACATGGTGGAAGAGTAGCAATATTTATTTTCAATAAAGAAACAAATGCTAGGTCATTAGCAAATAATATCCAGCTTTTTTTTATATATTAACGGTGCAGATTATTTTTACGTTATATGTAGATATGTACTCATCCTCTGTAAAAATCAGCCCATAAACGAAGAATTGATTTTCAAACAAACAAAAAAATATTCTACTTGTTCTTCAATATAATCATGTTTTCCTTGTGTTAAAACTTATCAAAACTCCTTATAAAATGAACTTCAATTAAGTATAACTCCTTAATAGCAATGTTATATAATATATATTCTGTTTGCTGGCGGTTTTAAAAATCTCTGTAAATAAAGAAAGTTTTCAAAACTCCTTACGCTTCATTACAATAATGAATTCCTTCTATTAAAACTTACCAAAACTCCTTAAAAAAATAACTGCAATGAATATTATATGACTTATCCATCCAATCAATATATTTCATACGATATATTTTACATTCTCATTCTATCAAATGCAACAACAATCAATCCACTGACAGTTCTTTCAAATGTCAATTAATAAAAATTCAAAAGTAGAAAAAAATTATATTGTAAAAAGTACTAAAAAGATTACCTACTTTCTGTGTTTTCTTTAATTTTCTAATTTCCCATGCATTTTTCTTATTTTTTTCTTCTAAAAGGACATTGTCCTGATAAAAGCCTACACGACAAAAAAAGAATTAGCGAAATCGGTCCAGCCGTTTAGGCGTGATGCGATGACATCGGGAAATAGCTCTCCATTTTTATAGTGTTCTTAAATTTTCTAATTTTCCATGCATTATTATTAATTTTTTTCTTCTAAATCAACCTTCTCCCGATAAAAGCCTACACGACAAAGAAAGAATTAGCGAAATCGGTCTAGCCGTTTAGGCGTGATGCGATGATATCGGGAAATATATCTCCATTTTTATAGTGTTCTTAAATTTTCTAATTTTCCACGCATTTTTATTGTTTTTTTTCTTCTAAATCAACCTTCTCCCGATAAAAACCTACACGACAAAAAAAGAATTAGCGAAATCGGTCCAGCAGTTTAGGCTTGATGCGATGATATCGGGAAATAAATCTCCATTTTTATAGTTTTCTTATATTTTCTAATTTCCCGTGCATTTTTCTTAATTTTTTTGTTCTAAAAGGACACTCTCCTGATAAAAGCCTACACGACAAAAAAAGAATTAGTGAAATCGGTCCAGCCGTTTAGGTGCCATCCGATGACAACGCGAAATAGCTCTCCATTTTTATATATAAGATATTATAATAATTAATAAATAATTAATCCGTTACATACCTACTCATATTTTTTTAGGAAACACTTCTCCCAAGCGATATATTTTTCATGGGTATTAATATATGGCATAAATCACTCTTTGAGGGTCTTATTAATTTAGAAAAATGTTTAGGTAACATACTTCTTATATTATGCGCCTGTAAGTCAATATTCGTTAAGAAATAAATTATCGGTGGGAGATTAAAAATGGTGGAAAAAGATGATACTTCATCAGAGGTTCCTACACGAGACTATTATTAATCCAAGAAAAAATTACAAATGTTCCGTAGTTCCCAACGTGGTTAAGTCAAATTGGGATTTTTTTTTAAATTCTTTCCAGGCATTAAAATGAATCTGTGCTCACTCAAAGTGAACACAAATTCACTCATTGACTCTTTCACAGTAAGCTACTTAAAGCTTGTATCGTGAAAGAGGAGGATGGTCGAAAGTCTTCGTCGTTACCATTAGGCTACTAATTTCTTCAAATATTCTATTAGAGTTTATTTAATTGATTAATATCTCAATAAAACAATTTATGACCTTTTTTATGCTTATCGTCAACAGGATTATTTGCTGCTTGTTGATAAGTAGATACCGTTTAAACACCATTGAGAGGGTAATGTCCTTTGCTGTGGTAATCCCTAACGTCAAGCTGATCCGATTTGGCGTTCTTAGCAGAAGAAGAATGCAACGTAGAGTAGGAGAAGAAAACTGTTCCGCGTAAGTGTAATGTAATGTAAGTGTATGTTTTGATAAATTTCGAAAGACCAATGGATAAATATAATGGATAAGTATCGTGTAGTCAATGTTTTAAAGTTACAGTTACAGTTGATGTTAGGTATGCAGTTATGTATACATATATCGTTTACTTTTGTTGAATAATGATGTTTAAATTCCATTTTCTGCATCGGAATAAAGATGCAAAGATAGAGGTGGTTGTCATCTTGTATCAAATCTGTAAAGTTTTCTCTACGATTCAGTTAAAACGACCAAAATTATGCAATTTTTTTTCAGTTGTTACTTTGTTCCCAAAATTTTCCGATTGAACACAATAATATTTTTATGTCCGTGTAACATGATTTAAACCTTCTTAGTTTAAAACCCTAGAACCCCTGTGGGTGGCTGTGGATGCGGTCCCGTCATTTATGAGTTGGGAGTTTTATTTTGATGATTTATCACACTCCGGGGAAATAATAGGAATAATACTTTAAGGTATCGCCCTGGACGAGTCTCATACAGAATGTAGCTTAAATTTTATGGCTTCATTTCGATTTTCATTTTGTAAAGTCAAGTGTATCAAACCGTCATCAACCAACTAGTGATTTTAAAATTTGCTTATTATATTCCATTTTAACCACTACTACAGGCTAATGACCGTCTTCTACTGTAATTCTTTTCTTTTTCAACGTATTATATCGTCTTTCCCGATATTATAAACCCATATATTAAATAAATTTTATTGTCTAGAAGTTTCAAAATCATGAAACAGATTATGTTCTCCGAATAGCTCAAAATAAAGAGTTTATTAGTATGATCTCCATTTTTTGAGGTATTCAAATCATTTATGTGAAGAAACATAATTTTTTTGTTGATAATATAGGTATGTTGTTCTCATAGTTAAAAAAATATAGAGTGAGTGGTTAGGTCACTCGTTGTTATTTGTTCCAAACAATTTACGATACTAACTAGATCACTGTTTTATCATTTTCACTTTATGTAAGAGAATGGTGCGTACAACCTTGTCCAAGTTCATAGGAACTTCAATAAAATAAAAAACGTCCACTATATTTTAACATTTCATGAATTATTCAATAGGACCCAAACAAAATTTATTTTGGGCAATTGTGTTTTAAGGACCCCCGAAAGGTGTAAAGATATACGTAGTTGATGTTTAAGAAGCATAAATCTTGAGATTTAGACCGAAACTACAGAATAGGAGCGAACATTTAAAATTTATGTAAAAAACGTATATATTCTTGACAATTTTTAAAGCTCGTGCAAGTCAAGGAAATTATTATTAAGTTCGAACATTTTTTACAAGTCCACTAAAAACGAAAACTTATAACATAATAACACGTTTAATATGATTCCATACAACATTCACACGAGTAATTTTGTTTTCAAAAGAAAGCTATACATGTGATAAATTAAATGTTGTAAAATGTACATACCTATTTAAAAACACTTCGAGAGGTTTAGCGCGGCTCTGTGCTGATAATCTGACTTAACATCTGTATTTTCAACGTGATGTTCTCACATACAAATATGCCTAACAGAATAATTGTGTAGATTGACTTATAGTTATTTAGGAAATCAAAATTCGATTGGTTCGTAAAAGGTGATGCTCATATGTATTGGCATGCAGTAAAAATACAACACCACCTATATAAGAAGGCCTTAGCGCTACGTCACAGCGTGAGGCCCAGCATTCACTCTCCTATATATCTGTATGTACTTACCTGTACGCTATGATATCTGTCTACACTCCGGCGGCCTGGTGATGCGAGAGGCCAAAATGGCCGCCAGCACTAAGGCCTTCTTATATAGGTGGTGTTGTAAAAATATGTCAATTGACAAGAAAACAGTTAGTTACAAAATAGGTAGGTACCTATAAAAAATAAATCGAACTATGAATCCGTTTTTATGACATCGTCACGATTAAACTTAATGATTTGCCATTCGATTTTCTATGCTTAAAAAGGTCACATACTCTATAATTCGTGTCGATCTGGCGTTATTTTTGTATTTAATATTTTATACGGTCTAACGATATTTAAAATTGTATAATTTTTCGTGCCTTCCGCATGTGCCTGGTACAAACACTCCCCTACCTTAAGTTTAAAAAACGGAGAAAAAAACCTTCTGTCAACACTGACATTGATTTGACACTTTTAAAAACCTTCCAAAATGAACCGTCACGGCTTTATTTATTTGTTGCTTTGATTTTATATAAAAAAGGGTTCGACATTCAATACCTCAATTTTACTTTCTTTTAGTATTACTAAGTGAACAATTCGTAATCTTTTGAAATAACTTAAAACAATGTGAAATAAATTAAGTGGTATGTTTTTCTGTTCACTCTGTATATAGAAAACGTCGTCCCAAAATCAGGTATGAATCTCATAAGAGCCCGAAGCCTTTCATTTCTCTCATTCCGATAAGAGATTGTTTAAATTTGATATCACGAATGTATAGAATGAAATAACATCATCTGCTACCTTTTCATAATTATAATAATGATATTACCATTACTGATTAGGTACTTATTTCTTCCTTTTTCAGATATATTAAATCACGCACAAGGATAATTCGTATTATATTCACGAGTCGTACGTAATTTTTATAAATTGGATAAAAACTGACAGTTTGATTTATTCATTTATTTATTTCAAAGAGACACCAGCAGAACACTGAACAACACAAACAAAATAAAAACATGAAACAAACACATAGAATATCCAGCGCTCCAATAACAGGTATCTTCCGCATAGCTATTATTGTACATAGTTAGGTGGGTACAATCAACGTCTGAACATTTAAATAAAACATAAGTTAAAAAATTAAAGAAAGGAAATATATGTGCATACCTAAACATGTTTATTCTCAAAAGAAAAAAAGAGAACAAAAGATAATTAAAACGATGATTTAAAAATAAAAAAGAACGAAAAATGGAGTCGATAAAAACATAGATTATGGCCCATCATATTTTAAATAATAAAGACAGATAATTAATCAACGGACATACTTTAAAATATAACAACACCAGTTAACATCAAACATCATCAACGACAGTTGCCAACATATTATTGTGAAGGAATGATTATGAGCAACCCGAATTTCAACACCCGAGTAAATGCATAGAAACTGCAGCCCGATTCACGGAAAAGTTTAAGTCTAAGTTTAGTTCGAAGTTCGAACGAAGTTCGATTCAAACTTTTGTGAATAGGGCTGCTGGTAATAATAATTATTGTAGGCGGCGACTATCTACAGTCTATGTACCTATTCACGGAGGGTTTGAATCGAACTTCGTTCGAACTTCGAACTAAACTTAGACTTAAACTTTTCCGTGAATCGGGCTGCTGTAGTGATGCCTATGAGTAAATTGGAAGTTATTGAGTTGTACCTCTATAGTTTTTATTAAACTTATCTGCATTCATCTAAAGTAATTATGCAATATTTAGATAGTTTTTAGATTTCTGTGACCATGCAGGACTTGTGCATACGATTTTTTTTTTGTTTTGGTTCGTTACAATGAAGAAGGTCGCTAAAAAAGACTTTTTGCTTCCTCCTCTTTCAAAACACAATATTATTGTAAATTATATTGTGTTTTTTTATAATTAAGTATAATTTTTTTTATAAAATTATATTGTACCTATAATTGTAAATTGGAAAATATGTAATTGTGGAATAGTTAGAAATCCTTTAATTTGAATACTATTTTCGAATAATTCCATCGAGAAATGTGTATTTTCACCTTGTGAAACACACTTTCGAGATCTCGGACAGAAAGCTAAGTTTGTGTTTTGAAAGAGGAAAAAGTTAAAAAAAAAGTCTTTTTTAACGACCTTCTTTATTGTAACGAACCAAAAACAAAAAAAATATAATATAGTTGGTTTGATTTTAGGAAAGTTTTCTTCTTCAAGTGCCATGTCAGGTATTTTCGGAAATTTAGGAAAGTTGCAATTACAAAAAAAAATGGTGTGCCCATACTGCCCATGTACAAGAAGCAAAATAATTAATTTTCTCCAAAATTTAAGCATATTCATTGATAAATTTCATATATTTTTCGCACATTTTATTTGATCGAGTGTCGAGATAATAATACATTGTATATATTTATAATAAGGCATTGTTGAGTGTTTCCCAAAACCCAGTGTAGCGGCCTCTACAGAATGTAATTACGGGCCCATCAGGTGGTGAGTGTTTCCAGTGGGGGTCGCGATCCTAATGTTGCGAAAAAGGTTTTTGTTTATCCCTCCAGATTTAAACCACAAAAAATAATAAACAGCTCATTATTTTAACCCTCAACCCTGTGAGCGCCACCACACAACATATAAATGCGCCATAATTTTATTCACGCATATCCATTATTATCTATCATTATCACAATTCCCTATTTTCTCTATTTATAGTGTAAAAATGGGGCCTTCTTTTCTGTAGCCATCGCATCACGCTTGAACAGCTGGACCAATCACGCTTATTTTTTTCAAGTGTGTTTGCTATTGTCAGGATAAGGTCCTACTGAAAAAAAATATTAAGAAAGTTGCGGGGAACATTATGAAATTCAAGAGAACTTAAAGTAGGTAATCTTCATAGTACTTTTAACATTATAATTTTATTTTAATTTTGAAAGTAAATTGGCTTTTGACAAAAACTGACAGAATGCAGATGGAAAATATTATATGGCTTAAAATCGATGCATCGTTCGGGATTATATTGGTAATTTATTTATCAATATACAAATTCCAATTCAATTTTCATCGCTATATAGGACCACAGGACAACGTCTGTTGGGAAAGCTAGTCATTTATCTAAACAAGTTTAACATTCTCATGATTTACACAAGGATTTTATTTTCTCTAATATTCTATTCATACTCGCAACCAAGGATTTGAATTGTGACTCATTCGATACATTCTGAGGAATAGGTTAGAAATCGAGCAATACTTTTGTAACATGTTTTCTCTTATAAGTTAGTACAAATATTTTGGTCCTTCGAGCCGTATTTCTTTGTTAAAGGAACGACCTCTTGGTCCTTTAACAAAGAGATGCGTGATTTTTTTAAACAAATCTATTATGTTTTCGTTTTTTTTTATAATATTTTATATTGCCGCAAAAGAATAGCCGCATGTCGGCCACACTAACATTGTTATAAGGTGGTCAAAACGGCGAGCCCCTTCCACGTAAAATACTGAGCTTCTATTTAATTTTTTATTTATAATCAAAATCCTTTGCCCTCCATTAAGTTCCACATTAAATTCGTGGTTGAATGCTTATATCACACATAAACAGAATTGTAAACACCATAGCGAAATTTGTATAGATCAACACGTCACAATTATTACAAATTTTATGATTTGGATTAGAAACACGCCGAAATACTCTTATGGATTGAAGTTGAAACAACCAATCTGACGAATCAACCCGTATATTATTATTTTTTATTTGTGCATATTTTATCTGGTTGACCGTGAGGTTGAACACCTCACGTCCTTAAACCTCAACCGGTCAGAAAAGGCACCATAAGCCTCGTTCGCCTTCAAGCGCAATGGAGAGCCCTTGGTGCCTCCCTATGCCCCTAAGCAGGGTTTAGGCCACCCGCTTTGCGGGTTGTTTGGGGGGGATCTGCGGCGGGCTTGATTTGTGTGGGGCCGGCTTTTTGGTTTGATTGCTTCGATCGAACTAGAGGGTTGGTTTCGTGCGGGTCGGGTTTGCTGCGGATTTGTCTCCTCCGGGCTGGCTTGCGGTGTGCGGGGAGCCTTAAAGGGAGAATCTATCTATCTATATTTTATCTTGCCTTTGATTAAACAGCAAAACCAACTTGCCACAAGAAACGCTCAGAAAACGATGACTATCCATTCTTTGAATACTTTAAGCCATCTTTCAGCAGAATCGAATGCAAAGAAGGCCATATCAAATGATTGGTGTTATCTAAATAAACAAATTTCGTTTAAATAAATACCATAAATGTTAAATAAAAGGGGAAAAAAGTTTAGTATGAAAACCATGTATTTAAGTAACTGCCGACGAATATTTTGAGAATGAATAGTATAAGAAGATCGACGCACAGACACGGTGCTCAAAACAGCATATTTGTCAAAATTATAAGTTTTTATTTTTAATCTTAGGTCGCGGATCAATGTGGTCAACTATGAACGTGTAGGTATGCTTTATTGCAATATTTGAGTTTGCATTAATTTATTAAAATGTCAATATCCAATTAGTGTAGATTTAAGCTTGAAATAATTCAAACAAACTCGTCCAGTGCTCGAAATTTGACCATAAATAATTGGTTTTAATTTATGTGATTGAACATAATTAAGGTTCCATTTTCAAAGACTGAGCGAGCGCTTTCTCACAATTCTTTAAAAAACAATGACATGGATATGTCAAATTTGAAATCTTGATACAATTTTTTTTCTATATTTATTAATTAAAGACAAACAATTTTAATCTATTCTTTATTTGACCACAGAAAAACTAAAGAATATATTATGCATCTGCGTCAATTTCAAATACAAATAACTGTGTGTGATGTTTTTTGTTGTTGTTGATAAAATGTATTTTTATGCATAATTTAAAAGATATATAAGCATTCGTTAAAATTGTCACAAAGTTTTTAATTCACATATATAGATGAACTGAAATAATGAAATATTTAAAAAAAGTAGTTTATTTTACCGACTTCATTATTTGGTACATATTAAAACTTAAATAGAATATGTTTTTTGGGAGGAAATTTCAAGCTAAAACTCTCGGAATGAACGCACGTTCACCTACTACTCTTCCGCAGGGGCGATGATACTGCAAAAAAACTATACACATTACATCTCACATCTACTGAAAAAAGGCTAGATAGGATAATATTTTGCTCATGTTAAAACTATTTTCATTTAAAACTTTAAAGAACTTAAACATAAGTTTTTCACGTTCGTAAAACATTTGGGTACTCATGGTTTTTTTGTAACTAACTTATAAGATAAATAATAATTGTTTTGTGTTCTGTTGATATCAACGTGCTGAGTGAGAATGTACGGAAATTCTCAGGCGAGAAATGAACGTATTTCTCTTTATTAAAAAAGGACTTTTATAAAAAATTATTAAGAAATTTCAGGCCTACGTGTCTTTTTTCAACATCGTGCTTTCTTTCGTTAACACATTTGATGCAAAGCACGACTTCAGTATTTCATTAGCATCGTAATATTATTTTATACTTACTTTTTATAATAAAACATCAAGCAGGCGTATGGGTATAAATACTAAAAAATGCATGATATGCTTTCATCATAAAATAATATTTTTTTTTCATTTATTCACATCTATAGAAATATAACAAAAGTAAAGTTAGTGTAAAGTATCATAAAAAACCCATACTTATATATTTATTTGCGTTTACCGTGTAAAAATTGGAAATGATAATGAAAAAAAAATTCTTTGTTGAATACGAGTTCGAGAACTACACAATATAATAATTATAATAATTGTTACATACCTATATTTTAATTGCATTATTATCATCTTCTTCATCTTGTGGGACCATGACAATGCCAACGTTGGCGATCACTGTGACGAATTTCTGCGTGCCCTGGGCCCTTACTCCATATTTACATCGCAACTCCGATCCAATTACGATCTGAATAACGATGTCATTATAACATTTAGATTTTGGTTGCTAAGTATCAGTATATTTTGAATCAGGTTTTGCTTTACGAAAAAGATAAGAAAGAAGGTACATAAGGATTTATACAGGTACTTTTAATATTAAAATTAGATGCAGTCGGCATTGAATTCGGGATTGAATTTCAAACATGATATAGGTACATAAGGATTTATTCAAGTACTTTTAATATTAAAAGTATAGGCAGTCGGCATTGAAATCGAGATTGAATTGAATTTCAAGAGTAGCTCCCCTTGTCCGCTCGGAATAATATGTGTTCTTCAGTACGGAAACCCGTTCATTCTCGTATAATCCGCAGCCAGGACATCTTCCTTCTTCCAGACCCTCTGCGGCCCTCTATCTTCGCTTCAGCATCGGGTTGATCAGTCGATACTTTTCACCACGCATGCTGTGTCTCAGGTATGATATTTTCCAAATATTTCTCTGCGACTTCGATTGCAGCTCGTTTTGCCGCTATTCTGCATTAAAATTTTTCATATTTTGAGAATCTCTGTGAGCTAATAACCTATTATCTATTCATCGAGAGAACGACTTTTTCACAAGCGGTATTTTAATATTATTAGTCTCTGCCTGTCAGCCATTTTTTAAATTTGGCTAAAAAACTTTTTTCATTGGTCAACATTTTAATGATCCGACTTAATTACGCAGGAAAATATTAAATTATTGGTATTTTATTTAGGTCAATCTTTAAATGAACCGACTATGGGTATTTTAACAAGGTGACAAGTGTAGTAGTTTTGCAATGGTTTGCTGGTTATGATGATAGAGTGTGATGTCCCTCTTAGAAGAACCCCCTATTTGTGGATTGTATATAGATAGGTATGTTGACTGAGGTTGAGTACTGAAACACTTCTGCTGGTGGCTTGGTAAGAAGCTGTGTCCTCTACCAGAGTTTAATGTAAAAAAAAGTTCGCTACCATATTAAATTATTTGTCACATAGACATTGTACTTGATATATTTATAAAATTGACTATGTTTTTTATTCTATTATTTTTATTTTTTTAATTGTTTGTCACAATTTGGATTGTATATTGCAGTGTTCGACATATAGATTTGATTGTTTTTTGTATGATTTATTGATATTGAGCACTGAATGTGTGATTCTGCTTATTGTTGTGAATTTAGGTAAGCTCTTACATATTGCAGTGTATATTGGGGTTTGTTTTTGCATTGAATATATTTTTTTTATTTTTTATCACAATAACTATGTATTTTAAATTATTTGTCGCATGGACTGTCTATTTTAATTACCTATTTACCAAATTGACTGTTTTTTTTTCTTGGATCAATTTTCGCAATTTGGATTGTATGTTGCAGTGTTCTACATGAATTTGATTGTTTTATGTGTATCTTATTGATTTTGAAAACTGTATTTCTTTCTATTTATTGCTGTGAATTATTTTTTGTGATTTAAATTTTACTGACATTAACGTCGTGTATGATGTATAAATAAATAAATAAATATTGAATAGGTACTTCTGTTTTTATTTAAAAGCATAAATGAAATTCTGTAAATTATTTGGAGTCTCACAAAATTCAATTGTATTCAAAACCTTATATGCACAGCTTTAACTAAGCGTTGATCACTACACACCCGTGAAAGGAAATTTAGTTGATGGTTTGTCACTTACAGCACAGCAATATGCTTCTATTGTAGTCCGGCTAGGCAATGCGTCACTGTACAGTTTGCAACAGAATTAACAATGGATTGTGTATCCAAAAGATAATTAATTGACCCATAAATCTCGCCGGGAAACGTATTAAAAATATACAATCGCCACCAGCTCGGCGCTTTATACTATCTTATCATTATCTGTTTTAAACGAAACACCTCTGTCCCACCTCTGCGCAATGATGTAACAAATAACCCCCTTATATTATTGTATCGATTCGACCTTTTTCACTGAATCAAAATTCGCCAATATTATTTTTGCTTTTTTTTTCAGAAGGTAACATTGTTTCTCTTTTGTGTTAGCGGGTCATTTTATTTATCACATATTTTATTCGCACCCCTGCTGATACGTCAAGATGATAAATATCATTTTTTAAATGGCGATGTGTTGTAGGCATCCTCCCTTCGTGACGCAAAATAACGAGTTCCTGATAGATTTTTCCATACATTGTTATCATTCAAAATATTATATTCCTTGGTGAGATTTTCGATCGGTTTTTGATGTGGAGACTTATTAAGGCGCAAGTTCTCGAGTGATGATTGGGCTAGCGTAAAATAGTCATGTATCATGACGCAAAAGCTCAAACGGCTTCATTTGCAGCATGCGCACTCGTGATGATTTCCTGGCGATGATGGTTTTTGCTAATTTCTCTTTCTCTTCTGCACCCACTTCACTTAAGTAGGTACATTATACCTAAACGAAAAATCTGACATACAATTTTGAAAGTTGTATTCCGAATATCACAAAAGTGGCTTATAATATATTCAAATTAAGCTATATTTTAAGACATTATTCGTATTATTTTTTTGAAAAGTTTTAAAAAGTAATCGTATTGTCATTGTCACAAAACTGCGGACCCTTAAAAATTACGGTGTAGGTACAGGTTGAGTATATCTGGGTACAAGTAAAATTCAATTCTACGTATTATGTAAGTATATTTATGGATTTATAATAAAATAATAATATACGGTAGGTATATCTTTGAATCTAGCTAAAAAGCCATATTTGTTTATTTTCTATAAAACGATATTGGTATTATCAAGCTACATTACTAGGTACGTATATTCAACCTACACATGTTATATATTTTGAAATAACACGTGTATGAATAATGAATTTGTTAGATTATTTTTATCCGAATATTTGGAAAAATTTGGAGATTATAACTTGTACCTGAAAACTGAAAACTTTTTGAGAAAAAAAAAATATTAACAAGTTTGTTAACAAGAAAATTTACAGGAACACTCGATAAAATAAGTTTTAAAATTCAATAACTTTTAGAAATAAAAAAAAAACATACAAGTTCAAACTTTTTAATACACACTCAAAATTTATTCTTAGGCCCTGCCCTAACTGAAAAGTTATCGCGCGACTATGCGTTGAGCGAAAAAGTTATCGATATGATAACCGTAGGTATTGCCAAATTTGACTGACAATAATTATTGAGAGATGCTACATTGTATGGTGATCCTTGGTTTGAATGAGAGAGATCGGTCGACCGTCAAAGATGAAAAGTTGTTGTGGATAGAATATGGAGGTCATTACCAAAAGATAGAGATAAATATAGGGAAACTGAAGAATTTTACATTCAGAAGTAGGATACGGTTGTTGAAGTAAATGAGGAATACTTATTAGTACATACACGACAATTTTTTTTATATAAGGAACCATAAAGTTTTTTGAAGTAAATGAGGAATACTTATTAGTACATACACGACAATTTTTTTTATATAAGGAACCATAAAGTTTTTTGAAGTAAATGAGGAATACTTATTAGTACATACACGACAATGTTTTTACATAACGAACCATAAAGATTTTTGAAGTAAATGAGGAATACTTATTAGTACATACACGACAATGTTTTTACATAACGAACCATAAAAATTTTACATAAAGAACCAAGTAATTCTTTTCTATATGAAAATATGAGTAAGTTACTTTTTTGGATCTGCCCTACTAGACAATTTGAATTTTGCGAACGATTTTTTTGTCATTGTAGAGTGTGAAGAAAATGAACTACCCCCTGGAACATATTAACAATTATTTAAACCAACAAAGACACTGACTTATCTATTATATAAAAAATGGAGAGCTATTTCCCGATTTCATCGCATCAATCCTAAAATTCTTTTTTTGTCGTGTAGGCAGGAGAAGGTTGCTTTCATAGAAAAAAAAATGGAAAATTGCGTGAAAAATTAGAAAATTAAAGAAAACTCTACGTAGGCAACGTTATTAGTAATTTTTACCATAAAATTTTTATTCCAACATTTTATTTTGACATAAACTGTCAATTTTTAGATATGAATTAAAACAAACACAGTTGCACTTTCACGATATTTTATTGAGGCTCGAGCGCTTTCGTCTATCTCATGTAGACATTATCAAGAGACTAAAGATACATAAAATTTTAAAAAATAAATTGAAGACATGGTACAATATTGGTAGGAGAAGATAATTCTACTACCAGATGATAAAATTATTATTATTGCGTTAACATGCAGTTGGGCAAGATATTATGATAAAAATTTGTTCGAGGGTGACAAAAGGATGGGTGTGCGTGGGTTGGGAATTTATATAGAAACATATGTAGGTATTATTTTAAAGTAAAATGACTAACTAATTGATTTGAAATAGTGGAGATGGTGCTGGGATTTGTATGTTCACAATATGTTCACGGTTTTTATGAATTTCTAATGTTTCTAATGCTATTTTTCGGTTTCTCTGTCTTTCTGAGTGTAAGACCTTAACATTTTCCATGACGAATTTGTGGTCATGTTCTATGCAGTGGTCTGCCATCTCAGAGTAGCCAGTGAGGCCACGGAATGCTCTTTGGTGCTCTTTGAGTCATGTAGTAATTGCTCTGCCCGATTCGCCGATGTATTTTGCATCGCAATCCCCGCACCATAGCATATACTCCCGCATACGGTGTTTTAATTCATTATAATGAACTTTCACTACGTAAATACACAAACCTTACAAAAAATAAGTGATATCAATTTTTAGATAGTTGATGCGATTGACAGAATACGGATGGAATATATCTACATGGTTTAAAACAGTTAATGGTGGACAGTTAATTTTTTTCCTATTCTACATTGAGAGGGGCCCTGAATGCAATTGGACAATTAGAAACAAAAAGCCGGTCCCATCAATCTAAGACGATATCAATCGTTTGTAGTAATAGAATGATATCGACATTCCAACTTGGTTCCTTCTCAGCAGAAGTTGGCTAGTAAAAACTTCTACCAGTTTGCTAATCTCGTCTAATCTAAAACAGGATATCAACTCTGGGTAGTAAAAAAATCTTTATATGAGACCAAAAATTCTAACTTGAGTCCTTTCGATTAGAAGTCGGTATTTAAACATTAAGGATAAGGTGAAAAGTGAAACTGACGTTGAAAGAGTAGTGATGGTTTATAAAAAAAGACATTTTAAATACTGATTTATAATCTAGTTTAATTTTGACATAAACTTTAAAATTGAATGAAATATTAAATTATTCATACAGAAGCAATTCTCAGAATGTAATAGATGGTAATACTGTATGGTCGGGAGAGCTCTTTAGTGGTGATATAAAATTATGTATTCCCATCATTCAGGAGTGCTCCCGTTCCGGCTCTGGCTTCACACCTCTCCTCTCTACTCCCTCCCCCCCCCCTTCCTCAACTACCAGCACATGGCTGCAGCAATACATCAAACGAACATGCACCATTGTTTTTTATGCTCGTGCGTTACTTTTACATGTTATCATTTTTTTACACTGGTCCTGAGTTATTACTGTACTGTAACGCCCCAGCTAGGTGGCCTCATCTCATCTAATCTCTTCAACACATTCAATCGGTCTACTTAAAGTTGTTTTAAGTTTTAAAATAGAGAAGGTAGGTACCTACATGTTTCTAAATGAAACATTTGAATTTATTTTTTTTTATCAAAAAAAAAAAACTTTATCAAAATGAATCTGTGCTCACTCAAAATTAACACCAATACATTTTTTGGCTCTTTCACGGCTACTTAAAGCTTGTGTCGTGAAAGAGGAGGATGGTCGGCACCTGGGATCGAACCCACGACCTCCGATCGAAACAGTCAACGTCATAACCGCCAGGCTACCAACCACTTTATTATTATCCTTCAACTCTTGCTGAGAAGCCTTCGCAGAAGTGGTTGCCAATATTGAAGGAGACCTGATACGGCACATGCTGAAGAACTACTAAATAACCGACAACATGCACAACGCACACCCCATCTCATAATAAAATATCTTTAAAGCAACGGAGCAATGTCGAAACATGTCTTGAATTGGGTCGTATGATGACATAGGTACCTATTGTAATAGAATTTTTGTTAGATTTCTTAATTTCATCCGTTTTCCCATTGTGACCCCTCTATGGGGCAAAGAGAGGTAGAAAGATGCCTCCACGCGCTCGATCTAGCGGGGTTTTATAATGACTCCTGTGTGTCACAAACGAATTAATATGATAATGTTGTTGTTTGGAACCAGACTTAAAATTTCTATTGGTGCACTTCTATACATCATACTGGATCAAGACTTATTCAAAAGTCTACGAATTCAACGTACATTATTGGTGAAATTATTTAAATACATAATAAATTAATAACATTGAAATTAAACAATTGATTTTAGTTTCTTTGTCACTTGTGACCATGCATGACTTCTGTCTGCGAAATAAATCCTGCTATTGAATAACAAATTAGGTTACTCTATTTTAAATCATTTCAAAAATTATTGTTGTAATATTGTTATTGTTTTAAAATTAACCAACTCGTGAACATGCATTTCTTGATGGATATATTTGAAAATAATGTTCAAATAAAACAATGTTTAACTTATCCACAAATTTTTATTTTCCCGACTAGTTTCGTAGGTACACGTCCTACATGGTCACGGGAGACTAAGAAACTTAGTTTCTTAGTCTCCCGTGACCATGTAGGACGTGTACCTACGAAACTAGTCGGGAAAATAAAAATTTGTGGATAAGTTAAACATTGTTTTATTTGAACATTGTTATTGTTTTCTTTCTTGAAAATTTAAAATACTTACTTTGAATAGAAGTAGGGGAGACCGAGGTGAGTTGAAACAAATTTTACATTATAGCTCATATCTCAACACAGGACAATCTCACAAAAGTGAAACTTAAAACGATGTTGTCCAAATTAGTATACTCTTTAATGACCTCACAAAAAATAATTTCATTCAAGCATTCTAGGAGATAATTTGCAAAAACCAGACCCGTTCCATTTGTTTCAACTCACCTAGATACGAGGTAAGTTGAAACATGGCACGAGGTGAGTTGAAACGCATATTTTAAAAATTGGTTTAGTTATAATAAAAAACATTTTCATAGAAATATTGTTATATTTATGGAAAAATAAACATACTCATAAGTAAATGAGATCATATTATTAAGTAATCAAAAGTAAATGAGCGAATTTCAGATCAAATTACATACATATTATTTTTATCATATTCTTACTCGTAAGACTTACATCATATTATTGGAAAAAATGCATATCAAGTAAAAAAAGTAATGTTGGAAAACTTTGCTGGTTTATGTGTTGTATTATTCGTGTATTTGTTATTATGTACCTATTGAAAAACTGTTTGTTTGCGAAAATTCGCAACATAATAAAATAAAATCATATGGCACTTTATAAGTACCTCCCTATTATAAAAACACACATTCCCTAGGTATCATTGATTCTAATGGGTATTTTCATTACTTAGGTACATATATTTAATTTGGTCAAAACAATAAAAAAACATACCTACATATATTTAAAAAAAACATTCATAATAATCAACATTAAAATCAGTATTTAAAACAGCTTAATCTGAGAGACAATTTTGCAAATATAATTGAGTTCACCTTCCGTGCATGCTTCATCCTAAACTTTGCTATCTAGGCACTGCACCCATTTTTCATTAGGTCTACTATTTGCAAACGACACATTAAGCAATAGCAGCCATCTTCCTCTTCATCATCATCCTTGCTTTTACTGCATTTTGGCAGTTTAACTCCCTTATTTTCTTTTTTTACTCTCACTTTTTATTAAAAATCTGTCGTTTAGCTAGTTTTACTCTGGACGAGCTTTTAGTTTCTTTATAAAGCGGTAGAGTGATGTGTTATTGAAATTATAAGATTTTGCCCAGATTTTGCCGCATCTCGTAGGTTATTATTCCTTAGGTTTACCACTTCTGCTGCTAATTCATATATTTCTAATGCGGCTTCACTTCTTATTTGTTTTCCGAATATATTTATTTGACATTCTGAAACAAAAATAGAATTGATTTTATAATTAAATAATATCATGATTGTTACCGAGGTGAATTGAAACAAAGCGTTTCAACTCACCTCGGTAAGAAAAATACCAACTTCATGCGGTTTAACATCAAAATAATATTGAAAGTAATTGTTTTATAAGAAACTAAAGCTATGTTGTAAAAGTTCGATAATCAACTTATTAAAAATCATTTTAAAAATAAAAAAATAATAAATATTAGGTATCATAATTCATGATTAAAAAAAACAAAGAAAACTTACTTTTAGTACATTTTTACGGATGAACGTTATAACAGCAAAACCACTCGCCGAACTGGATCGACACATACTGAGGAATTTGATATAACGTTGTCGGTGAATCAAAACTGCTGTGTTGTCAAACCATTTCCATAGAGTTGATGAGATATGAACATTGTTTCAACTCACATTTGTTTCAACTTACCTCGGTCTCCCCTACCTATTTTTTTGTTTAATTATCCCATCTTTATCATCACAGTACCAAGAATATTGGCTTATTCTTATTCTTGGGTTATCCAGGATGAATTCCATTACAAATTTTATAGAACATCCTCTTTTTGGAGAGTTATCAAAATATTTTTTAACATGCACGAGTAGGATATTAATGTGGTGGATACAAGCGTGCCTAACACTCTTATATTGTTTTTTTTTTTCATTTTATTTTTAATTAAATCATCCGAAGTTTGTTAATTTATTACAAACGTAAATAAACAGCCATTTTACCACATTTTTTATGTTAATTTGTATTTCAAATGCTGATGGATTCATATTATAATTTCTACTTGTTCCTAGAACAAATCGAATAAAAAAAGAGAAAACGGTAAACATCAGTTAACAAAATATTCAAATTATTTTTAAAAAAAGTAAAGGGTGCATGGTACCTACCTACTTACTAAAATCAACCAATCAAAACTCTCTTTTCACCCCACTCACGGACATAAGGAGGCACCAAAAATCTCCATTGCGCTCGATCTTGCGTAATATGTATGTATGACCTCCTCCCACACCATGTTCAAATCCCACAACTCTGCTTCGAAAGAACGGAACACGATATGAGAGGGTTTTCCTCGTCTTTGGAACCCTGATAGGTGGAAGAACTGCGCTCTCCTCGACCAACTGTCATTTGGCATCCTTAACACAGCAATGTCCATGTCGTTTCCATAATGGTAGAAATGATATACCTACGCTGAGTGCACCGGCGTATAGCGTCGTTCGTGATGCGGTGGTACTATCCTATACCCAGAATAATATTTTTTTCATATTCTCAGCTCCGTACGAAGAACATTGGTCTATGCTACTAATACATCATTTTAATTTTGACATCCCAAATTTTCACAGCAAATGCCCTAGGGATAGGCAGCTTAAATTCCACGTTATTGTGTGCCTTCAGGATTGTAGAAAACAGATCCAAAATATTTATTTATTTATTTTATAGGTAATATTTAAAAAAAAAAGATTTGTGAGCTCCCTAATCTATTCCACAAAATCTCCATATCTCGTAAATTTAATTACCTGGGTAGGAATATTGTTTCAAGTGATTTATTAATTATTCATAAGTTGGCAATACATTTTCACTCATTACTATTCATTAGCATTTAAATTTCGTACGAAAACATTCGTAACTGTTGAATTTTTGAGTAAATTCCGCTATAGTAGGAGGAATCTCGCATAATATTCACATACAGAACAAAAGCCACTACTGTATACCCGAACACATTAGGTACACATCCATCTTCGTACGTTTGTTAAAAATCAAGTAATGGAATGGTGCGCGATCGCGTCATGTCACTACACTGAGCAGAATAATTATTTTTTATGAATGAGTCGTGGAAGTTTCTAGCGGCAGACAAAGTGTGACAATACAACTCGGGGAGCGTAAGTATAGTAAGGAAACTGAGAATTGTTGTTTTTTCCATCACTCTATTCCCACAAAGGGGCGGACAGAAAGAACGAATCTCCAGACAAACTATTTCTCATGTTTCTATCATCCTGGTCTGTCATGAGGAAAAGGCGGATATATCACAACTTATAATATCTATACGCTTTTGATTGGATATTGAAAAAAACAGTAAGTATATAAGCTACAATTTTATTAATCAAATTTAAATAAAAAACTTTTTAACTATTCCACAAATTTATTGTACCTGACATGTTTCGAAGGGGCACGCCCTTCATGGTCACAGGTTATTTGAAACAATAGGAATAGTTAAAAAGTTTTTTATTTAAATTTGATTATTTAAATTACTTCCACCAAGAAAAATGCATGTTCAACAACTTATAAATTGTATTACAATTTTATTATTAAGGATTAAAAAAAAACGTTTCCATCGAAATTATCTTATTCAAGAATCCCTTCATATATCTCTCTCTTCTTCTTCATTTGGCCGAAACTGAAGGACGCGACCCACGGTTCATGCGTTTTCCGTTCTGTGAATCAACCACTCCAAACCTCTCTGTATTTCGCAGCTCGCATTGACGAGTATAGGACCTATACCTGGCATCTTTCTGTCTTTTTTATCTATTCACACCACCTCGTAGGTAGCCTGCTCCTGCTTCTTCTCTTGTTATATTTTTTTGCAGGTTCCCTTCCTCCCGTATAATCCTAACATTTGCCGACTACACCAAACCGCTTTAGCAGCCTTCTGTAATTCTAAGTATGTTAAGGTTTATGAGATTGCCCAAGAAAAATTCTTCAATCAATTGTGTGATCTGTGATTGTTTGATTTTGGCCAAGTGCATACCAATCGGCTCAAATATCTGGGCCCGAGTTCTAGTGCAATAAAATGGCCGCCAAATGTAACGGTCAGTCGGTGTTTCCATAGTAATAAATTAAAAAGCTGTCGTTCGTTCATTGTTACCATGGGAACACCGACTGACCGATACCATAGGCAGCCATTTTATTGCACTTGACTTCGGCCCCAGATATTCTATGTTGAAAAAGATATTGTAGGTATAATTTATTTGGATATGCCACCCTGCTACTTTCTTAAGCTAGAGGATGAAAAATTTCAACCAACGAAATTTGAATATGCTGGCGGTACCTACACATCTACGCGGTACAATAGACGTCACTGCTTCTATAGATTTAAATCAGCGAATCTCTCGACAAAAGTTTGAATGAGCTTTTCATTCATGAAAATGTCCAGAGGTGAAAACTTTAGGGTTTTCATAACTAACAGACTGATTGGATGGAAAATTTGCAAACTTTTTTGAAAGTCTGTGATTACAGCGGAACATTCTGAAGAGCTTCGTTAGAGTTAAGAGTTTTGTTCTCTCTCTCTCCCTTTCTCTCCATTACACGTATAAAAAAGTTGGAGCAAAGTTTCGCGACAGTTATGTATATTTTAATTTAACTTGATTTCTATGTCAAAAATTACAATTTTTAACTTTTTTATTTTTCAGCTGGTGGCTTGCTAGGTAAAAGGGCTTTATGATATCAGAAGGTATTCTGAAGGATTCAAATTTATAAAAACACTGCCAATCAAACGATCGTTTCTGTTTTTTGAGAATCCAAAGAAAGAAAATATGTAAGGTAATGAAACCAAATCAAACGTCGCCTATGGTTTTAAAACCTTTAAAAATAAATAAAAATTAAGTTTTTCTGTAATTTTATTGTATACCTACTAATTTCTTAGTTTCGAATCACTCAAAAACTTTTCGAAAATATACTTTGTCTTCTTTGGCCTCGATATAATTATTATAAGCTCAACTGAGATATTTACTTAACTGTTTTAGTGTGAAGGTAAACTCCCACGCTATGGCAATATCGCTATATGTTTGTCAATTTTCTATGATCATAGCGTGTGACTAGGCTATGTTGCGCTGGCAGTCATCGATGGAACCATAAAATGTACTCCTGTCGTATTACAATATCTATGTAGCATTAAAATGTGGCGTTATCGCCACAGCGTGGGAGTCTACCTTTAATTATACTGAAATAAGACATAGAACTAAACTTCAAACTAGCTGTAAAACCTGTCGGACAACGGCATAGAAAAGCTTCATCACTTAATTAGGTATGTTTGAAAACTTACTTAGGAACATCTAATAAAAAAAAAACGATTTTACTCGTATATAAATTGTTTGTTAATCATAAAATCAACATGGACATACTATGCGTACAAATAATAAAAATATTGGTCAAAAATTAAACAATAAGTATCATATAAAATACATTGCAAGCTTTTCGATTTTCTTGTCAATCTGGATGTAAAAATTGATTCTGAGCTGATTTCTTACCGAACAACAAAACAAATACGAGTAGGTATTGGACTTCATAAAAACGTCTTTAATTTTTTATCCATCACGCCGTGTCTCGTAAGGGGTAGGCAGAGAGAACGGGCCTCCATTCTTTTCTATCCATGCACACTTTTTTCGCTTCTTCCAACGAAATACCATTTCTCATTACACCTCTCCTATTTCTCGTACTTCTTACCTGGCCTTCCTTGAGGACGGAATCACACATCGTTCTCGGTCGGCCACGCTTTCTTACACCTTTCCTTTCAGCCTTGTAAATTTTCTTTGTCATTCTGTTTACATACATTCTTTCCACATACCCAAACCATCTCAACTTATTGACTTTCATCTTTGTCACAACACTAACTTCAATACCACATTCCTTCGTAATATTCTCATTTCTTTCAATATCCCACAGACTTTAAATGTGAATATTTATTTTCCAAAGCGTTATGAATTGAATGAATTTTTATTTTGCAATTACCAAAATTGAAATAACAACTAGTCACTTTTTATATGGAAAAGGTGGTGGATTTTAGTAATAAAATTGTGTTTTTTTTTTTCAAGTTCACACGGCATATAAACTTACAGACATTTCTTAGATTTCCCAGTTAGCAGGGGTGAGCCCAAGCAGAGTGCGCGCCCCCTCGAACCAACCGCCGACACTTCCTGCAACACTTGAACCCGCCTGACACAATTGAGTTCTGGATCACAAGTGACTGGCGTTGATTGCTTACTGAATGACACCCTCGCTCCTCAGTAATCCCGCAGAATAATACATTCATTGTTCGTAGCGGCGTCGAGAGGTCTTAAAGCCAGGTCCTCTACTAAAACGGAAACATGCATACTTGATGAGCTTCTTTTAGACTTCTTCACTACGAACAAAACGGCAATCAACATATTTTTTCTTTCCGATTAGATCTTTCGAATGATAGTTTATGAATGGAGTGAAAATTTGCTCGTAGTAGTTTGTTCATCCTTGTTTATTCACACTATAGGAGTAAGCCCTTTCGGATCAATAAATCAATTCCGAAAGTATTTTACTAAATTATTGATGTGGTGTAAATTTTTCATATCTAACCCATTGATTATATTACGATAGTTAAACTTTTTAGATAACTGCTTTATACACACTAGAGTCACTAGATCCTAACTAAAAGATGGCGAGATGTCATAACCTTGCCTTCAACCACACGTATATAAATGCTTTTGTAATTTTCATATACCTTGGCTTAGCAGTCGTCGTCCTCATTGCTGAGGGTCGTGGCCATCATGAATTCTCCTCGAACAATTATTGCTTTCCAAGATGTTCTGTCCGTCGCCAGATGCACGGCTCTATGAAGTGTCGTCGCGTGGATGTTTTGTTTCATTTGGTTGGTCCAGCGCATCGGAGATCTGCCCCGTGGTCTTGTACCCAGCGCTCTTCCACCCATCATCAGCTGCTCAAGGCTGTCCTCCACTCTACGTGCTATATGACCAAAGGACTTTGATATTTGTCATCCACTCTACGTGCTATATGACCAAAGGACTTTGATATTTGTCATCCACTCTACGTGCTATATGACCAAAGGACTTTGATATTTGTCATCCACTCTACGTGCTATATGACCAAAGGACTTTGATATTTGTCATCCACTCTACGTGCTATATGACCAAAGGACTTTGATATTTGTTCGAGACAGAGAAAGACAGTCGCACCGTGATGTCAAATTTTCATATGATTTTATTTTTATTGATATTTTTTAATGAATCTGTGCTCACTCGAAGTGAACACAAATACACTTTAGACATCTTTCACACTAAGCAAAAGCTTGTGTCGTGACAGCGGAAATGGTCGGCACGGCCGGGATTCGAACCTACGACCTCCAATACGCTGTCGGTACGTACGAAAGCCGCCAATTGACACCACTGGACTACCAACCACCTCAGAGATACATAAAAAATTCAAAATATTTATATAATATTTTAATATTCTTTATTTTTGGTGTCCTATCTGGGCTCAGGGGAGAGAAGTACGAGCTACTGTGTTCCTGATTTTAAAGGTAGTCTATACTAATATATAAAGAGGAAAGATTTGATTTTTTGTTTGTTTGTTTGTTTGTTTGTTTGTTTGTTTGTTTGCATCGAATAGGCTCCAAAACTACTGAACCGATTTGAAAAATTCTTTCACTTTTAGGAAGCTACAATATCGGCGGTGAACATAGGCTATATTTAATTTCCAAAAAAAATTGGGTAACCTACGAAAACTTCAATAATGTAACCCAAGGTGTAAAAAATTTACCTAAAATATTCTTTTTATCGCGAACGCTGTGAAAACTAATGATGATAGAATAAAACAATGTATGACAATTTTGTAGAAGATATCATTATTTACAAAAAGTATCGCGACAGCATATGTCTAACTATTATAGTTATGCCACAATAAGTGTTTTTTTATTTAAAAAAAAATCAATAAAATATCACCTCTAGAAAAGGCTCTTTATTGGTATCTTGGTATTACTCCTTATTAAAATAAATTAGTTCATATTCAAGTCTGCTTCAATATGTTTGTATAACTTTTTGAATTATTCAATTCGGACATTCCATTCGAAAGTTATCACGAGTTTAAAAATGTGAGTATTGGAAAAAAAAGCATAGTCTCTTATCATCTCAACTTATTCGATGCAGAGTGCGTACGGGAGCGGGGAGGGGTCAAGGTTAGTAGAAATACCGCGCAAAGTAGTCACGGTGGTAAAGTGACGTGACACGATACATTGCAATGCAATTATTCCAGATTAACATTACCTATGCTATAAAATATTTTGAAAAAGTTAGGGATCTGTATGAAAACTAAATTATTTTTAAGTATCTATCTACCCGTGCGAAGCTGGGGCGGACCTCTAGTATTTAATAAAACATATTAATAATTGTTTTATTTTAATAGTAGGTTGAAGAGGCGTGGGTAGTAGGTAGGTTATCATCCCAGTGTTCCATTTTTGAAACGGTTTCATAACTAAAAATAAAAATAGGACACAATACATTTTTTTTTATTACAGACCTCTACCCGGACTCAAGTGATTTTGGTACCTACTATAAAAATACATTAAATAGTCACTTTTTTTTTTTTTTTTTTTTTTTTTTTTTTTTTTTTTTTTTTTTTTTATTTTATTTTATTTTATTTATTGGCTCATCTACAGGTTTTATTACAAATTTGTACAATTAATATATATATTTATAATTAACCCAATTACAGATGGCACATTTGTGCTCTAATATCAAAATGAAATATGCATTAAAAATAATATCACTTAAAGCTAATCAATAACAACAAATATTAGTGGCTTATTGGGGGAAGGAAAAAGGAAAGAAGGAAGAAAATCTCTCCAAGGATGCAAATATTCATCCCACTACAAATCTACCGCCATCGATGCAATTCCAGTCTTAAATCGTGTAAGAGTAAGATTAAATAAGTCAACCGACTGAAACAAGCAATTGTAATCCTCGCAAGAACGCCGAATGAATTTATTTCTGGCGTAACTCGTCTCAAATCTTGCAATATGGAACGTCCGGGGATGTCGTGCTGTAACTCTGGGCACATGATAGTGCACCAGTTGATTTAGAGCCGGGCAATCGACTGATGAAGTAACAATTTTATATAATAATACCTGGTCAGCAATTCTACGTCTAACAGACAGAGACTGCAGGCCATGATATCGTTCAGCATCACTATAATTATCAAATTTTTTAAAACTTAAAAAGTTTAGCACCCGTAAAGTCCTGTGTTGGATTCTTTCAATTCTGTCTTTATGAACCCCAAAGTTGGGACACCACACAGATGAACAATACTCAAGAACACTTCTTACGTAAGACCTATACAAAGTCTTAACAACCTCGGGGCTTCTGAGAGGTTTAGTCACCCTGCAGATAAAACCTAGCATTCGTGAAGCCTTGGACACTATTCTTTCATAATGGCTACGAAACGTCATTCTATCGTCAATTACAACTCCCAAATCTTTGATTTCATCAACCCTTTTCAATTCTGATTCGCCAAGCCTGTAGTGAAACTCTATGGGATTTTTACCTCTTGTGAATCTGATCAAAACACACTTATCTACATTCAAATACAAACAGTTTATTTTGCAGTAGGCAGTCAATTGGTCAAGGTCACGTTGAAATCTTATACAATCATCGATCGATCGAACGCGTGAGTAAACCTTCATATCATCTGCATACAAAATAAATTTACAAAAATCAAAACATGTGTTGATATCATTTATATAGATATTAAATAGTGTAGGACCCAAAATAGAGCCCTGTGGCACCCCGGAAGGGACACTCATCCAGTCTGATCTGTGTCCACCGATAACAACTGCCTGTCTTCTATTAGTAATATACGAAGAGAACCATCTGAACAAGTCCCCACATATACCCAAACTTTCCAGTTTTGCCAACAGAATCGAGTGGTTCACCTTATCGAACGCCTTACTATAATCTGTGTAGACAGCGTCTACCTGGCCACCCCGCTCCATTCCATCAACCACATAATCTGTAAAGAGAATGAGATTTGTAGAAGTAGACTTACCACGTACAAATCCATGTTGTGATTCATTAATATACGGCTTGATTGATGAATTCAGTTGATCCTCCACTATATGCTCAAAAATTTTTGCAAAAGTACAAAGCTTGGATATCGGTCTATAATTAGCTACGTCCTCTCGTTTACCTGACTTAAAAATTGGTGTTATCAAAGCGTCCTTCCATCTACTGGGAAAGCAACCTTCACTCAATGATCTACAAAAAATAATAGATAAAGGAACAGAAAGTTCACTGCGACATTTGTTTACGAGCAATGGATGAATACCATCAACTCCAGCCGATTGGCTTACATTAATGTTTGATAAATATTTCAACACCAAATCCGGATTTACAGCAATCTCACTCAGTATCCTTACGTTTGTTTCCTTTGAACAAGTATGCAATGTAGGCTGTGCGGCATGATTAAAAGAATTATAAAAGCGGGCAGAAAACAAATTCGATATGTCATGAACGTTATCGGCTGAGACCCCCTCGAGAAACACTGATTTGGGAATATAGTTTTGGTTATTTTTAGACTTTACAAACCTCCACAAAGTATTAGGATCGGACCTCAGTGTGCTCTTCATACTGTTCAGGTAGAAGTTGTAACATTCCTTTGCAAGTTTCTTATGTCTAGATCTAAGAGTCGCAAATGTGAGATAATCAATATGATTACCATATCTCTTGTATCTCCTGAATACCTTAAATTTTTCCCTAGACAATTTTATCAATGGAAATGTGTACCAAGGAGGATAAGAGTATGAATTCGCCTGTTTAGTTTTTTTCGGAATGTATTCCTCTATCAAATTATTCAATATGTTGTAAAATATATCAGTACACTCCTCAGAATCCCTACCCTGAAATTGTTCTTGCCAATTGATATTGCCCAATCTCTCATTCATTCTATCGTAATTACCCTTATGAAAAAGCCTTATAGTCCTGGTGACTGGCAACAAAGAATTTTCTTTGACACACCTCATTTCAAACACCACAGATCGATGAAAGGAGTCCTCACGAACCAACGGGTCATCTGACGGTACCAGAAAAATATCATCCACATTTGATATGACTAGGTCAAGTATGTTTGAGGAACAGTTTTGTATATAGTTATACTGGTTCAGCCAATTCAAGCTCAAATAATCGGTGAACATCGATGAAATCGGATCACCCAAACCGGATGGAGCACATTTATTTCCGTCAGAGACCTTCAACCATGAGATCTTTGGTAAGTTAAAATCCCCAACAATAAGAAAGTGGTCGTTTGGTAAGTCATTCATAAGTTTAGTTACCCCCTCCATGAAACCCTCAACGTTCGCACTATGGTTAGATCTGCTGGGTATGTAAACACAACAAATATGTATGTATGTGTTTCGATTAACCTTGATCGTAACCCAGAGATCCTCCACAGGGGACATCGTGCCTGCACTCCATTCGTCACGACGAACAACATCCAATCCCGCACGCACAGCCACCAGAACTCCACCACCAAGTGTCAAATTCAAACCCGAATAGTTTCTGTCCCTACGATATACTTTATATCTTGCATCAAAAAGCTCGCCATCGTAGATATCCGAGTCTAACCAACTTTCAGTCAGCGAGATTATATCATAGTCATTAGACAGAACACTTTGAAATAGATCATCAGTTTTTGTGCGCAAACCGCGCACATTCTGATGATATACTGTCAAGCTATTGCCATCGCCAGGGCCATAATAATAATATAAATATATTCATAAAAAATACATATAACACACACATGTACATATATGCGTCACATATATCTATATAAAACATGCATCGACGACGGCAAGATGAACACAGTTTCAAATAACAATTTGAGAGAGGAAACACGAATAGGATTAAGCAAGGAAAGCCACCAATCAATATAAAAACCAACTCCACATCCATTACAACCACCACACCAACATACAAAAGATTTTCCAATGAATAAGAAATCAACAAGTAAACGAAGTATTGAAACAACATTTTACGATGATAACTGCAAAAGAGCATATACACGTTGCAGACATGTGAACCTATGATATCCTTGACAGGTCGCCATCGCTTCGTATCCAAAAAGCCTGACTGGACTCATTTTGCCTGACAAGAACTTTGCAGTTGTTGATCCAGACGAATTTATAGCCCTTTTCTTTTGCTCTCAACTTTGCCTTCGATAACAAAGCCTTCCGCGATGCCGTAAGATGCTCATTCACATACACATTGGTCTCATTTCCCCTCCAACCAAGATCCGCTGTAGTGAGTCTTCCTAGTTTTTTTACCATAGACAAGAACTGTTCCTTGCGCGATCGTCGAGTAAATTTAATTATAATGGGTTTGGGTCCCGTCGCCCTTGTAGCTACCCTGGTCATCAGATCGATATCATCCGATTTCAAAGAAAAGCCAACTTTCTCAGCAACCTTACCGATTATGGAAGACAGGTCTTCGGATTTCCCGAATGGTACGTTTTTTATCTCCACATTATTGGTACGCAGAAATTGCTCCTTCTCCTCATTCGCTATCTGAAGGGACTGAACAGAAGCTCTAAGTGTCTTGATCTCCACCTCAGCAGCAGCAGCGTTTTTCGCCTTCATTTCCAGCGCAGTAACTCTCTGGTCTAGATCACTAACAGAAGAGACACAGGCCTCAATTTGTTTACGCTGAGAAAAAAGTTCCTCCCAAATTAGCTGCAAAGATTCGTTGGTCTTCAATACCTCCCCCTCAATACGCGTCAACTTGTCAATTATATCAGTCGACACGGCGAGGCAGGGTTGAGACTCCGCGACCGGAGTCACTGAGAGCGTGTCTTGATCGCCCGCTGGAAGAACAGCTGAGGGAGTCGACATAGCCGACGCATTGGATCTCGGATCCTGCTTCTTGCATGTTTTACATTTCCACGAAGACCTCTCAACTGCTGTCATCCTCTCATATTCCTTTTCAGTCGTTTGCCCACAAGTAAAGTGGAAAATCTCGAAACATCTACTGCATTTCAAGTGCTTCTTTGGGCTAACAGACAGAGAGCACTGGTTACAGGGCCTCCTCACACCACGTCCCGGCATCTTATAAAATATATTATTTATATTATTCAGGTAATTACACAAACTTGAACGCCTGGGCAGTCACGAAACCTGAAGCTGAGTTCACCACTATGAGGGTAGCAAACGCACATTCACTCAAATAGTATGGGGAAAATGTTATCTTCCTGAATAGCTCCAACACTGATAGATATAGCAAATAGTCACCGCGGGGTTTTTTGTGTAATTTTTTATTGGCTTTTCAATAGTGTATGGCACTTCACAAAAAAGATGCTCACTTCTGTGACACTTTATAAAAAGGAACTTTATAATATTAAATTCAGCATAAATCCCCTATTAAATGTCCTTTTGAAATTTTAAAAACAGAAATATCTTCTCACCTTGATCAGGATTACAAATTCACAAAAAAAATTTCCCTTTGGAAAACTCAAAAACTTTTCACTCCGGAAAATACAGTTTTTCACATGAACCGTTCAACATATGGGTATGGCACCGCGGAGTTTTTCTTTCGGACCGAGGTCCTCTACAGTTATGTGACAGAAACTCGACACTTCAGCCGCCAGGAGCAGCAGCGTTTTCACTTTTCTTGTGATTTTCACGGTTTTCAAAGTTTTTCACTGTAACTTTCACATTAAGAAAAATTGATCCAAACCACCACTCACACCGAACAGATCATGAAATTTTGCGTCAAATGATATATATACACCCCACAATCGCAATATATTACCAAAGATAACAATTAAAATATACGGAGATCAAATATGCGTGTCACTTCACATTGACAATATTATTGTATCTTGACACTTTTATGATTTTCACCAAAACCTATTCGTAATTTATTTTCTACGTCTGGGAAGATATGGGTTCATACGATCTAGTTGCGATCTAATTCAAAGTTTAACCCATTCCGACACCATGAGTTTTAAAAAAGTGACATTCTGTGTTATTTCGTCTTAATTTTATACCAGGCTTTGAGATTAGCCAGAAGTGATCCACAAAAACGTTTTCTTAAAATTAAATGGTGTTTTAATGGGTTAAGATTTGAATAATATTGCAACTAGATCGCATTATGACCGTTTAGTGAATGTCTCTCCTGTTCTGATTTTAAGAATCGAAAAGACAGAATGATATTCAAAAATCTTTGAATAAGAATACCAGTACGTGGTACCTATATATGTAATAGGGTGGTGCGAAAAAAGTCAAGTTGTTAATATCGATTCGCTATAGTGCGGAAAAGTTGCGATTGGTAAATACAAGAAAAACAAAAAAAAGCAAACTGACTTCAGTACCTAGATTATTTACATAATTCATGAAATCCATCCAAAATTGAATTTTACTTAATTTTTGATGAGCTATGCGCGATCGGAAGATATTCTCTAAACGCAACAATATTTTTTACTATTATTAAACTGTTCAATCTGTTACTTTTTTTCACTATAGCGATTAAAAATATGTTTGCATAAAATTTTTGAAAAATTCTGAAAAAAAAACGGAAATTTTCATTTTTATTCAAATTTTAGGCGGTTTGCGGGATCGGAAGATTAAGTCCGATTTGAATAATTCTCTTTTTTTTCTTGTATTTATCAATCGCAACTTTTCCGCATTATAGCGAATCAATATTATCAACTTGACTTTTTTCGAACCACCCAACTATTTATTTATTTATTTCCATTTCTACGGCTTCTTCAGCCATTTACAAACATATAAAAATACAATAATAAACAGACATGATAGAAAATATATGTTATGATTAAATAAAATACTAATATGCAACATACTGATACAGACTATAAAAAGAGAAAATAATAATTAGAAAAATATTACAATTTTGACATTTCTTTGAACAAAAATACACACCAACACACACATAAAATAGGAATAATCAATCACAAAAATAATTTAAATAAAATAAAATTGGAATTGAATAAAATGAAATTATAATTAAACAAAATGAGTTGAGATCGGTTAAAACTCTTCAAAAGTATTAAGTTGGACAAAATGGATCACAAAACAATTTAAATAAAATTGAAATAAAATAAAATGAAATTATAATTTAAATCGCCGTGGGGTTGCCGGCTAAGAATAGCACCTCTGCTCTTTTTGCTGTTTTTTCGAGCATCCTGTAAGAGGCAGGAAATCGAAAAATCAGATCGGGACCGTGAGACCGACCACCTCACGTCCTTAAACCTCAACTGGTCAGAAAAGGCACAATGAGCCTCGGACGCCTTCGAGCGCAATGGAGAGCTCTTGATGCCTCCCTATGCTCCTGAGTGGGGTTTAGGCCTCTTGGATTGGGGATTGGTCTGGGGGGGGGGGGCCGCGGCGGACTTGGTTTATGTGGGGCCGGCTTTTCGGTTTGATTACTTCGATCGAGCTCGTGTCGGTTTCGTGTGGATCGCGTTTGCTGCGGATTGGTCTCCTCCGGGGTGGCTTGCGCTGTGCGGGGGGTCTTAAAGGGAGTATGTATGTATGTTATGTATAATTTAAATAAAATGAATTGAAATCGGTTAAAACTCTTAAGTATTAAGTTGATCAAAATGGATCACAAAATAATTTAAATTAAATAAAATGAAATTATGATTTAAGTAAAATGAATTGAAATCAGTTAAAACCAACTAAGAAGTATCAAGTTGGCCAAAATGGGTAAGAGCACTATTACTATGTGAAAAATAACGATTTATTATAATAATAGGTATGTTTCATTCATCAACTTTTACACACATCATTCCGCGAGAGTAAGTTTGAGTTTATGTTTGAAGGATGGTAGGCTAGTAGGTACAGAAGATATCTATGTCGGCGAATTATTGGTTGTGTTAAAAGAATTGTCTGTATGAAATGTGTTATTGTTCCTAGTGCTTCGATTGCCGACACGGAGTCTCACCTCGGCGACCAGGTCTATAGTAAAGGATGACAGCATATTAACAAATTTTATTTTAATTAAATTAGTTAGTTGAAATTTGTTGTTTATTATTTAAATTGCTCATAAAGCGAGTATCTAGCTCTCGTTGACTTGTAGATTGACCCTTTCAACACTTCCATCTTGTATTTTTGTAGGTATATTAGGTATGGATTTTTCAGTGAACGTTGGCGGTCCTACCTACAGAAAAGGCATTCGGTTGTGAAAAATATAATCTTTAAACCTATTAGCTGTGTATGAAAATGGGTTGGGATTCTAAATATATCGCCAACCTTAACCATCCATAAATAAAGCCAGAATATCACAATACCTATAATATTTTATCGTTGTATGAACATAATTTATTCATTGATTTTGACATTTGCCGGTTAACATGAAAAATCTTTTGTATTATCAACCGACGTTTCGACTTTGTATTTTTTTTGTAAATGTATAACAATATTCTCGTTTTTAATCTAATCAGCATATCGGATATAGCTCATGTGGTAATTTGAGTGAACGAAAAGTTAGGCTTGTGTGCAAATAAAATCTGAATATTATGATATATTTCCAATTTGTTCAGAATCAAATACTTGGGTACAGTATTATTACCGACCTCGGTAGCCTAGTTGTACTAGCGTGGACTTCACATCCGAGGTCCCGGGTTCGATCCCGGTCGGGTCAGAGTTTTTCTAAGTGATTTTTCACTTGAAATTTCTACCCGGGGTTGGCCTGTCTCAGATTGGACGGGACCGGTTGACTGGAAAAAATTTCCTCCGCCGGCTATACCTTTGTATAGAAAAGTGTTATAATATATTAATGCCACTCAATTTCGTTAAAAGTTTAACATGAACTTAAATTAACACTTGAGACATGTTTGATATTGAACGATGCTTTAGGGTGCTTTCACACCATAGGTTCGATCTCGGTCCCATCTCGCTCCGTTCTCGGTCTGGTATAATATTAGTTAAATGGAAACCAATGTAAGTGATCACACTATCGGTTCCGGTCCATTCTCACTCCATTCTAGCACCATTCTCGCACCATTCTAGCTCCGTTCTCGCACCATTCTAGCTCCGTTCTCGCACCATTCTAGCTCCGTTCTCGCTCCCGTCACGAACCAGTCAGTGAACACTCTTTCGTTCCTGCTTCAGTCAACTTAACCGTCGAAGTGACGACTGAGTCAAATATAATATTATTGTTCGGAGCGAGAACAGACCGAGAACGGAGCGAGAACAGACCGAGAACGGAGCGAGATCGAACCTATTGTGTGAACGCTCCCATACTGGTAAAACAGTTCATCATTCTATTAATAATATTTTTAAACTTGGAGTATAAATACCTTTTCATAAAATTGGATATTACATAAGCTATTTTAACTTTTTAATTATAGTGTTGTGTGAAATGTACGATCACAAATATATAATATCATCACTGTCTTATTACATTTAACCAAATTTCATTCTGAGGGTCGTAGGTTCGAATCTCGGTGTGGACCATCTTCCTCTTTCAAAACATAAGCTTTGGTTACTGTGAAATATAATGTAAAATCTGTCAAAAGTGTCGTGGAATGCAAGCATCAAAAAAGGCAAGACAACATAAAAAAAAAACTCAGTACGAATCGAAAACTCAACATCAAGTTCCTTCATAAAATAACCGTGTGATATTTCTTCTAAATCTTTCGTAGCAAGAGCGATGGGAGACTAAATAAGTTTTTTGCTTTCAATAGGTCTGAATATTGTAGACGAGGGAACAGATTTTAATTTAGATGTTTGCGATGTTCTATGAAGTTTTGTTTTGTATAATATTTATTATGTACAAACCGCAGACGACATTTTCTATGACAATTCTTAGCGATTTGAAATGTATTTACTTTTATTACGGACATGACATTTTAAATGTATTTGGATTTACTCATTTATCAATGTCACCATCACGTAACTTTTAAACGATCTATACTAATAGCTGACTTAATTTACCTCTTCTTATTATATTATCATTCTTACCTACTAAAAAAATAGTAAGGTAAAATGTATTCAAAAAAGGGTTAACCACTATTAGCTATATAACAAAAATATCTAAAAGTACACAATATTTGAATATTTATGAAAAATTTTAACACAATAGTGTTATCATTGGTATCCTGGTGGTATCAGAGTCGACGACTTCCGTAGGCACAAAATACTGAGGGTCGTGGATTCGAATCCTGGTGCCGACATCTCCACTTTCACGACACAACCCTTTGGTTAGCGCGAAAGATGTCAAAAGTGCTCCCTTAGATTGACCACAGATTTATTAAAAAAAAATCATAATAATGTTCACAATTATCTTGTATTTTACTCCTCAGTGAATAAATTGGGATAAATTTATGTACGTTTGTAAAATTAAGTACCTATAAGTTTTTTTTGTATATTTCTCACTGGTTATCTCAATTTTTTTTATTTGGAACGATTCTTACAAGCCAAGTCCACCAAAAATACATATTACCCACATCAAATAAAATAAAAATTGCACCCTTATTCATTTTAAAACACAGTTGCTGATTGAAGGTAACTAAAACCCTCTAAACTGTAGACTTTGTTACATGAAATTTATACTAAGAAGTTCGTAAGAATCTATCTCTAAGTCTGCATATTATAAGGTATTTGGTTGTCTCCCTGTGACACATGTGAAGTTTTTAGAGAGGAACTACTTTTGACAGCATCCAATGTAGCGTTTTATTTCATATTACACATACATACTATATGAGGAATTTATATCCCCCACATAAGACTAGGTACATCTTAAACCTCCATCAGATTTATATTCGATATTAGAATCCATTAGAAGAATTATTAGGAACGTGACATATTGTGTGAAATTCGAATACGCGACGCCCCAGGACGTTTTCTAGGCAGATCAAATCAATCTATCTTAGAACGTACTGGTAGAGGGACCTACTTGCTTGTACCAACATCGTGATTTTATTTCAATGCGTTTAGTAAGAAAGCGAAATATCTGAACCCTATAATTGTTTATCCGCTCATGACGATACATCGTTCACATATGTATTATCGTTGTAGGTAATGATCATCCAGGAAAATTCTTTAATAACGCCCATGCATCCTACAGTGTTCAGTGAAATGTAAAAGCCGAATTATCTATAGGTAGCGATCTTACATCCCGTGAAATCTGGACCGAGAAGGGTTCAAGGGGCGATATGCACACATCTACATATTTGATGTTGAGAATATTTTATTTAGATTTAGTTATTTATTTATTACAATTTTAAACGGCTCAAGCCTATTACATGTTATATCACATACATATTAAACAAATCATTAATCAGCATATGATTCAACTTAACATTAACATCAAACAAATCAACAACAACAAAGTAAAATTAAAATCTACAAACCGTCGTAAGCAGTATGCCAAAAATTAACATAAAATTAGTAAAGCATTAAGATAAGATAAAACAATAAAATTTAAGGATGAATTGTTTAAAAGATCAAGTGAAATGTTTGAAGGAAATTGTCTATCCTAAAGCTCAATTAACTATGTTTATTTGTTTGGAGAGCGTAATTTACACCCTATGCAGCGTGTCAGAGAAGCCTCCTAAATTGTGCATGTGTGTGATGATAACGAGTAGAGAACAGATTTCTTTCAATGGGGTTATACTAAGTCAGATTTCTCTAGTAAAACAATTAACAATCCCGCAAAATACGTGGTGTGAGTATATAATTTGCATTATATGTTAATTTAAACATAACCTTTCATTTTTTTATATAAATAATTCAAATCTTGCGCTTATTTTGGACCAAATGCGTGACTTGGTTGGTTGGATGTAGCCTGAGAATTTACGGATCTCTGATTAAACAGGTAACGATATTTAAAATACTTGTGCACCACCATAACATGCAACACCGACCTCTACGGTGTAGTCCTGGAGCAATTTCAAAGGGCTAATATTTGAACATCTCAAGCAGTCAGAATATATTATTAGATCTGTGTCCGCCCAATCATGACATACGGCAATCGAGCAGAAATGAAAATACTCAGAAATATTACTGACAAAACCCTTAGACAGACTGCGGAATACGGAAATCCGAAGGGTATGTTGATGATTATGTCAGGTGGGGACGATAGAGAAGGAGGTTCTGGAACAAGGATGGCGGACACAAGATCTCTAAATGCAGCTAGGGATGGCATTCCACAATCTGGAAGGATTCCGCGACGACCACCCAAAATATGGAAGGATAGTTGTTGAAAGTTCACGTCACAAGAGGCAAACCACACCGCAGAAATATGATAGGCCAACAGGCCTAGAAAAGAGGAAGAAGAAAAAATGTATGATTTTGGGATATTGTTCTGATTTTGCTCAAAGTACCCATCAATGTCCTTTTACTTTGTTCGGTGTTTGATATCTTTTTTACCTAAACCAAAAAGCCATCTGTACTGAAATATTCGTTGTGTATAGATGAAGTACGAGGAAGGATGTGTTAATGAACAATGGAAATATGGATCATTTGCGAATATGAAAACTCAAGGGAAAAAGAACATACGGGATAATAAAGTACCTGCGAGGTGTGAATCAGGCGGGGAAGTAAGTGTACGCGGGTGGCACACCTATAAAGAATTTGAAAATTCTTGAGTAAATTGAATAGTCACCTTGGTGCGAGCACACAAGAGACCGATCCCGCCGCGCTAATACCAATCCTTTCATCTCCCACGTCTCTCGTCGAAAATCTATTCGTGGGGTACTTGGAGCGGCTACTGTTCAGTTTCTATCCAGGGTGTATTGCTAAACGGCCGTCTCTTTCAGTCGTATGCAGTTTAATTTCTTCACTCAAGTGTTGACAGTTGTCATAACAAGATGACGTCACAAGAAGTGTTGACTACAATAATTTGTATGTATTGAATTAACACTGGAGTACACGTGACGTAATCTTGACCTTATTACAAGATGTGCCATTTTTACCAGTGTTAGAAAGTAATCTGCATACGGGTATCTTACTTTGATACGAGGGGAGAATCAAAAGTGATCTACCTAGATATGATAGATGCGCGGTGCAGGGAAGAGTAGGTTGGTGCAAGCACTGACAAGTCCTTACGAGCCAGGATACTTGGTCTTACTTCAGTAACGCATCAGGTGTCCCAGTGAGAGGTCGATAACTGTGACTAGTTGCGGAAAATATGGAAAACGTTAGATTAAAGCACCGTGCCGTCATCAAGTTTGAAAGAAGAAAATGGGCCAAACGCCATCAATGAGCGAATTATCGCAGTGTACGGGGACTCTTCCCCATCCTATTTCACTATAAAATATTGGGCTAAACAGTTCAAGTGGGGAATTCAGTCCATTGAAGATAACCCGCGTAGTGGAAGGCTTGTGGAAGCAAACACACCTGAAATCATCGCCAAGGTGGAAAGCTTGTGCTTCAAGACCGTCGTTTAAAAGCTTCTCAATTAGCTACTGAATGCGGCGTTTCAGAATCATCGGTTTTGAGAATCCTACACGAACATTTCTTGATGAACAAGGTCAGTGCAAGATGGGTCCCTAGAATGCTAACGCCCCTCCAGAAGGAAAACCGTGTTCTGATTTCAAAAGAAAATTTGGACCTATTCGAGGAAGGGAGTGAAGCGTTTCTGTCCAAGGTAGTAACGTGTGATGAGACGTAGATTCACCACTGGGACTCGGAGACCAAACAAGAATCTATGCAAAGAAACACAAGGGTCCCCCTACGTCGAAAAAATTTCGTACTAAACTCATCGCCGGGAAGATTATGGCCACAATTTTCTAGGATATAGAAGATGTGCCGCCTGTTGATTGATTGTCATCCCCACAAGGAGACAATCACAGGGAAGTATTACGCTGGGGTTTTGAAAAACTTGAAGACAGCGATACTGGAGAAGCGACGCGGGAAGTTCAGTAGCGGGGTGCAGCTCCTGCATGACAACGCACCTTTGCACAAGTCTGCTATTGCGTCAGCTTCAGTGCGTGAATTGGGGTTCCAATAATTGAACCACTACCCCTACAGCCCACACCTGGCCCCCAACGACTTTTACTTATTTCGAAACCTGAAGAAACACCTACGGGGACGCAAATTTTTGGACGATGAAGAAGTCAAGTGCGCCGTTTCGGCATTTTTCACGAAGCAAGATTCAAATTTTTTTCTGACGGCACCAAAGGACTCCCATCCAAGCGGAACATGTGCATTGAGTGAGAAGGGGACTACATTGAAAAATAATAAATAAAATTTCCCGTGAGTCTTTACTTTCATAGCTAGGTAGATCACTTTAAAATCTCCGCTGGTATTTCTTATGAACCGAAAGAAATGGGCAAGAAAATATCTACCATTGTAAATGCAATGCCTTCGTAAATTTTTTACAATGAATCTGGGTTCACTTGAATTGACAACTCGATTTTTTTTACAAGAAGTAAAACTTTTGTCACATAAGTGTGCGCTTACACCAAGCCACTCAAACAAAACCACTACTCTTTTAGAATTGTACAAACATAATATCTATTTGTAGTATTTATACAACTTATAGAATATAATCGCTTTCACTAAAACTTATAAATTATATTTTTTCCAAATTACTTAGTTGACTGTTCTAAGTGCATAAATAAATATAAAAGAACCGTTAAATGAATATTTTATTCAGTAAGCAATATGACCGGATTATACATTTTTCAAACCTTACAAAGATTTTTTTTTTATTAAATATGTCACAAAAAGCGTAATTCATTCAATTTATTTTAAAATTTACAATTCTAAGATTTAATTTTTCATCAATCTATATTTCGATTAATCAGGTGGGTATAAGCAGATAGATACTCCCTGCATATAACCTTTTTCCTCGTATATTCTCTTTCATCATAACCATCACGCTCCAAATATTGTGATATTGAGAAAAAAAAATATTGGGTAAAAAATCAATACCTTCAAAGTCAACTTTGGGTTGAATATTTACCAGTGACAGAATAATGCGTGTCGAAATTGACTTACCTAATATTATGTAAGGCCTAAAGATGATGCCTATTTCACACGTGTTCGGTTCTATTCGGTAAAGTTAATTTTCGGTTGCTGCTGACAAAAATGAGACGGTTATTCTAAGTTTTTTCATTCGGATCAGAGTAAAAACAGAAAAACTCTTAAATGTGTCAGCAGTGACCGAAAATGAAACCGATGTACCTCATGTGTGTGAAATAAGTAGTATACCTAATGAAATCCCTTATGGTATTTTTCGGTCGCTGCTGACAAAACCGATACGGTGCGCTCGCGACTATTCGTACCGTATAAAACCAAAATAACCCTCTCACTTTTGTCGCAAGTGACCGAAACCGAACCGAGCTGAGTGTGATCGCATATGTGTGAAATAGGCTTAATTCCGTCATCGACATTATTATTATTATTATGTTTATGGCATCCCATCCCTAGAGGGACGATTTGTGCCAGTTTCAAATATTTGATGATTTGCAAAACAAAAATATTATGCTTTAATTTATTATTTTTCTTTTATTTTATATAAAGACTTACTATTTTTACATTCACACTCGGCCTTACATACTTACAATCACGCCCTTACGTACATACATTCTCGCATTTATATAAAAATATATACATACACGCACACACACATACTGTTTATATAATTAAATAATTCTGTTTTACTGATTTTAAAATTTTTTTGTAGACAGAAAGCTTTTCAGAGTGTAACAGACAAGACATATTAATGGGGAACTGAATTTCATTGATTTCGTAATAAAGTTCATATGAATCTCTTATTGGGCAACCGAGGAAGACGTGGTCTAATGTCTCCATATCGAGTTCGCACTCACAGAGTGGAGACGAGGCTAAATTTATTTTAAATAGATGACTATCCAGTCTATGGTGATTGAATCTCATGCGAGTCAGTGTGACTATTTCTGATCTGGAGAATTTGAAGTCTTGGTACCATGGCTTTCTGGAGATAGACTCCTTAATGTCCCGATAAATCGATCCCTTAGCTCTACCTACCTCATCCCAATGATCGGTCCAGGCCGACATTGCTCCGAGAAAGGCAGAACGTTTTATATCACTCAGGGGGAGTTCAAAGTTTCGAGGGACCAATCCATTGCTGGTGGCCTCTTTTGCCAATGCGTCTACGTCCTCATTGGGTGTTATACCACAATGAGCCGGGATCCAAGCTATGACAATATCTCTCCCTTTTACTTTATGACTATATAGGTTTCTCCTAATGTCTAAGATGATACAGTTATCAGTATCTGAGCCGGACGCAAGTACATTTACTAGAGATAAGGAATCCGTGAAGATGATTGCCCTTTCCAATTCATGGAGATCACACAGAGTGAGAGCCTGGTGCAGAGCAGCACACTCTGCCGTGAAAACGGAGGCTTCCGGAGGAAGTTTTAGCATTGATTTTATTTTGAGTTTGGGGATGAGAACCGCCGATCCAGAATGATCACTAGTAGAAAATTTGGAGCCATCAGTAAAAATTTGGATGTGGTTTGGCCAAGAAGAATCAGCTTTTGAAAAGAACATCTGATTTATTTGATTGGAGGATATTTTAGGAGTTTTACCGATACCGATATTTTCAAAGACGGTTGGGGAGAATTGCAAGACTTCCAAAGGAAGGTCATAAACAGCGGATGGAAAGGGGTAACGTTTAACGCCAAACTGAGTCATGTAATTACTGTAACTGTTGCATAAATAAGGACTCGATTTATTTTTCCAGTAACCGTTAACGTGATATAGGTTACGTAGTATGGGTAAATTTTTCAGCAATGGATGATCAGTGAAAGTCCGTTTTTTAATAAAGAAGGAATCAGAAAGATATTGTCTTCTAATCTTTAGTGGCATATCAACACATTCCACCTGGAGAGAGTTGTTTGGAGTGGAGGGCATTGCGCCAACCAAGAGCCTTAAAGATTTTGTTTGTACCGCATCCAGCTTGTTCACCAAGGCTTTGGATATTGGAGTCAATAAAAAGCTACCGTAATCTAAGTGGCTGCGAATTAATGCATTGTATATGTTCTTCATAGAGGAAGGGTGGGAGCCCCAAGAGGTGCCAGAGATCGCTCTAAGTATATTTAAACCTTTTTCGCATTTGGCCAGTGTATGAGTTACGTGAGGGCTCCAGGTCAATTTCCTATCTAAGGACATACCCAAAAATTTAACCTCTTCGCACTGAGGGATTATACTTCCGTTAAGCTCTACAGAAATAGATGGATTCACGTGCTTTCTGGAGAATGATACAACTCTCGACTTTTGAGGGGATAGGAATAAGTTATTCCGTTCCATCCATGAATTGACAATATTTAAGGCTCCTGTCAAAGCTCTTTCAGCACATACATTATTTTTATTAGTAGTATATATTGCAATATCATCCGCGTATTGAATCAATTGACAGTCATCAGGTATCTTGGGGATGTCTGAACAATAGACGTTAAACAAGATAGGGCTTAAAACTGACCCCTGAGGAAGGCCCTTCCAGACCACCCTGTGGTCTCCAGGGACGTCTCCGCTCACTGAAATGCTTCTCTCCGTAAACATGCGAAAGATCAATGTGGCAATTTGGTGAGGGATACCGAGACTTACAAGTTTTTTGAAAAGAAGAGGGATAGAGACATTGTCGAAAGCAGATGTTATATCAAGGAATACGACCGACATCGGATTTTTCTTAGTAAAAGCAATCTGGATATCCGTGATCAATACACTCAAATTATCTACACAAGACAGTGACTTTCTAAAACCAAACTGTGTAGAAGGTAGTATAGAGTTGTGTTCTATATACCAAACCAGTCTGTTTTTCAAAATGTGTTCCAGAATTTTCATGGCGCATGCGGACAAGGCTATGGGCCGGTAGGAGGAAGCGAGTTTAGGATTTTTTCCAGGCTTTAAGATGGGAATAATTAACTGGTGTTTCCAAGAGTTGGGAATGTTTCCCGAAGATAGTATTTTATTGAGAAGGTCGAGAAAAGATTCGATAAAGATGTCAGGAGCTTTCTGAAAGAAAGCGTACGGAATTTTGTCTTCACCAGGAGATGAATGCCTCACCGATAGTAGGCAGAGCTTTAGTTCATACATATTTACTTTTTCTAACAATCTATTGTTATTTTGAGGAAGATTTCTGTTATTTATACAAGGGGGAACTAGTTGGTCCAAGTTAGGGGCAGTAGGAGGAGCTAGATTATTTAAAAACTCTGAAAGCCAGTCAGAAAGAGGAGCAGAAGCTCTGGAGGTCTGGAAGGAACCCTTGAAGCGTCTGATCATATTCCAAACATGTGAAGGGGGAGAATTCGGGGACAGAGAAGAGCAAAAGGTTTGCCAACTCTGTCGCTTTTTAGCTCGTAGTTTTTTTTTTACCTTGGCTTGTATGGCCTTTGCCTGTATAAAGGAGTCTGAATCAAATTTTTTCCTAAAGTTTCGCATAGCTTGTTTTCTTTCAGTGATAAGATCACAGCACTCCTGATCCCACCAAGGGGCATTTTTCGTGTTTTTGCTGGATTTATTTCTAGAGGGAATGCTGTTATTAGCCGCCTCGTAAATAATCTGTGTCAGGTCATCATAATGCTTTTGGACAGGAGACTTGGACGTATCTCCGATTTTAGACATGGATTCCTTTACAATTTCGGCAAATCTAGCCCAGTTTGCCCTTTTTGTACTGTATAATTGTCTGCTGTAAGAAAACTTTCTGGATGGAGCTACGGATAGAGTAACAAAAATTGGGTAGTGGTCGCTAGAAAACGGGTCGTCTAGGATACTCCAGCTTGATGAACAAGCCAGATTGCCAGTACAAATTGTTAAGTCCACTGCACTTGGATTCTGATTAGGGGAAGACAGTCTGGTTGGTGAACCGTCATTCAGGATGCATAGGTCATGCTTATCTACAAATGACAGTATTTGGTTACCCGCTCTGTCAGTTAGGGTATTCCCCCAGGCAACGGCATGGGCATTGTAGTCTCCGAGCAGGAAAAATGATGTTGGAAGTAAAGGGACAATCGAGTTGAAATAATTACTGTCAAATCCACCATTTGGGGGAATATATACAGAGACGTATCCAATACCGTCAATGCAGACAGCAATTATTTCTAAGAAGGGATTGCTTGGAATTGGAATAAGATCACAATGGAGAGATGATTTCACCAATATGGCTACTCCACCTCCCCTGCCCTCAACTCTGTCATTTCGAAAGACAGAGTAACCAGGAATATTATAGGTATAATGTGGTTTGATCCATGTTTCGTTTAAAGCTGAAAGGTGAATAGAGAATTGATTTAACATATGTATAATATCTGATTTGTTGGAGATTGCGCTTCTGCAGTTCCACTGAAGAATATTCAATTGATTATTATCTGACATATTGAATTATTAGTAGGTAATAAACGTTTAGTAGAATAAATAGTTTGAATTCGAAATAACAAATAGCATTCTCCAACGAAATGTTGAGAATATTGTCTGTTTATTCTTTTTCTATAATTGTTTTAATAAGAGGAAGTATTTTTGAAGTGAACATATCAGATTTGTTAAAAATAATATCAAGCAACAGCTCTAAGGCTGATTTCAAAGAATTTGTCTCATCGGTGGAAGATTTTGAAATGTGATTTTTGAGAGATGAGGAACTCTCATTTGAGATTTCGTTTTCGGATGATGTTGAAGTGAATGACTCTGGAGTTATAAGAGCACATCCTGGAGTTAGATTCCCAGCCTGCCCGTTAGTGTAAAAAAGGTTGTCTATGTAAGATTTATCATTATACAGAGGTGAAACTTTTTTGAGAGGAGCTGAGTTAGCTTTAGTCGAGATTGTAACTCGTCGACTAGAGTTTTGGGAATTATTAGGAACTTGGACTGAGGGGAGTTTCCCTTCTAAGGGCTTGACGATTTCACTATAGGGTTTGCTAGATTTCGGGAAGAGCTTAACAGCCTGGGCGAACGATAAGTTGTCCGCAGCCATAACCTTTTTTATGTCTCTTTGCCTTTTTAGTTCGGGACAACTAGAGTGCAGAGCACTATGATCTCCATGACAGTTAGGACACTTCACCTCTTTAGAGGTGCAATTATCCTTGTTATGTTCAGTGGAACTACAGGTTGCGCATCTGGGTTTGGATCGACAATTTTTCCTTAAGTGCCCAAATCTAGCACAAAGGTGACAAATTATAGTAGGTTCAGAGTATAGTTCTACTGGTAAGGAGTTATAAAATAAGTAAATGTTTTTGGGCAAGATTTGCCCGCGGAAAGTCAGAATACAAGTAGTTGAAGGGACCCATGATATTTTATTAGTGTCTTTGTCAACTTTTTTCCTATTAAGTCGGCGGGCTTTTAAAACTTTAATCGAGGATCCAAATGTGGAAGAGTTTTCAACGATATCAGATTCAGATAATTCCAGGGGAATATCTCTTACTAGTCCTGATTTAACCAACTTATAAGTCGGAATAAAGGCCTTCAATTTGTTTTCAGAGACAAAGGTCGATTTAACGAACTCGTTTGCAGATAAATAATTATTAAATGTTAGAGAAATTTTATATCTGTTTTCGGCTCTAATGCATTCAGGTTTTATGCCGAGAAAGTTTCTTCTGTATAAGAAATTCCCGAATGTTAGCGGGTGCAAATGTGTGTCGTCAGCGTTCTGAACAAACACGACAAACGGCCCGGGAATATCCGGTGTATATAACAATTCATTTTGGATCATGTTGCTCGTGTTCTGAGCAAGAGAAACATCTTTGTCTTTAATTGTATTTTCAGAGATAGTTTGAGAAAGTTTACGTTTTTTCCCCGACTCTGGAGGGTCAGAGACCGATGAAATCACCCCAATGTCAGGGGGGATCTCACCTCCATCACGTTCCTCCATTTTTTAACGTCACATATATTAATATTCACAAGTGATTTAAATACAAAATAAAGAAACAAAAATAATAAAGAAATAATAATTACGTATTTACGTACCGTGCCGTCCCGATGCAACAATAACGTCGCACGGGACAAACAAAACAAAATAATATAAAAAAATAAATGTACAGTAATTTAAATGGTGTTAAACTAACTACAAAAATAATATCTAAATAAATAAAAAGATAGTAAGAATTAGTCAAAAAGAAATTAAAAAAAAAGCTTATCGAGTGTAGAAAAAATCAATTTCCAATAGTAGTTGAATTCACGCAGCACAAAACACGTCCAGCGGGGAACTCGTTTCACCGTCAACCTCCGTCATCGACATTACTTCGAATGGAAAAATTCATATTATCCCGGTTGTAAAATTCATCACGGATATCCATTTTGTTACATTTCAAAGACAAAGGTATATTTTAAACCCTTCTTATATAATGTTAGGGTAAACCATCGGAGCTTACGTTACGACCGTATTTTATGGAGGCTATCTTTTTTGTAATCATTAGGGTGTCCGAGTTATGAACTCGGTCATTTTTTATACAAAAATATTGGTAGCATTCGATATTTCAAATTCCTCATAGATCACTCTCTCGAGAGTGAATTGCCACATCGTAAAGAAGAAGAAGATATTTCAAATTTCAATATCAGATGGTGGCTGTAGCTTAAACCGGCTGACAAAATGATGACGCTTACGATTTTTTGAGGTTGAAGACCGGCGCATGTAATTTACCAAAACAAAATGATTTTCCGAATCACTCGAAAACGAGTGCAGTGCTATGGAAAGTTAACAGTTGTACGGCTTAATATATTCGCATTGATTGTTTATCATGACTCTGCTCTAAATTTTCGGACATCTTTAAGAGAACAGATAATAATCAACACCTTCTTCTTCTTCGTTTCTCCTTCCTCAATACTACTTGTGATCTCTGTCCACTCACGATTATTTTGGAGCGAGGATATCTGCCGTGGGCCCCCGCTTGTCTACCCTCTATTTTTACCTCAATTATATAGTAGATACAGTCAAAAGTATTTTTTTATCTCTAAGATGACCCAAGTAGCTTGATATTTATCAGAAACTCTCTATCAATCTAAGCACTTTGCAGGACTCTTGTGTTACTAACCATGTCTGTCCATTGTATGCGGAGAATTCTCCGCTGAACCAAGAACCAAAATCTCAAATGCTTCCAATCAGTTCATGGTACTTACTTTGCAAGGATCACAATAATTATTATTGAGGAACTGTACCCCTATTCTCTGTTTTATCGGAAGGTAGTCACGGTGTAAAGTGAGTATTACACGATACATTTTGTATGAAAATGCGAGAATCGCATTTGTTTCTAGAAATATTTCTGTGGCGGCGCTATACACGTTTCCCATACAAAATGTATCGTGTAATACTCACTTTACTACCGTGACTACCTTCCGATAAAATAGAGAATTGGGGCTCTGTTCGCTGCGCACACAACCGGGATACATTCTCTAAAATGCGATACACATGATTTTCCCCCTATAAGTACATAGCTCAAGTAGGACACCTTGGAACCTTGAAATATGTCATGACAATCTGATAGTTTTTCGTTCTTTAAGCTTTAAATTAAAAAAAATATATATCATCGTCATGATACTTATTGATTTTTTTAGATTAATCCATGGGCTTCACACACCTTGCAAAAAAATATCTCTGGAAGATTTCAATGCAAAATGATGTCGTAAATGCTCTAGGAACAAACTTTGTTTTTTTTCGAATTCATATAATATATAAATACACCAACAGTAAAAAGTATGATTTCAAATTTTGATACACTTATTTTACAAAATATGCTGTTATAATAAAATGTACATATAACAATGGAAGGATATTACAAAATTTAATGGTATGAAGGTGTAAGTTGCAAGGTGGTCACTGACTTGGTACCTACTTCTACACAGAGGCAGGCCCCCACACGTCACAGGGTTGGGTTCTGGAGTAATAACGGTATAACCTCGCCGGGCCTCTTTTTCTTGCCTTCTAACTGCCCTAATGCTTCCTCCGGGAGTTTTTATTACACGGACCATATTTTTTTATTCGCCTAGTTACACCACCATCATTAATATTTTATTACACCAAAAATTGGGTAGAAATTTTACCAAACTCTTCGTTTTGTTACTTGAGTTATGCGAAAATACTGGAGATTTTAATATCACTTTTTTATTTCTTACATTGGTGGTATCTAGCTTAATATTTCAGTTATTATTGTTGTGAAAGATACGTACGTTTTTACATATTGATTCCGTAAACAAAACGTACAAAACACAAGCTTAGTTAATAACACAGCAAATTTATTCGTCCTTATGCAGTGGGTTCCTAGGGAACGGTCCGTCATCTGACAAGACGGCGTCTTTCAAAATTATATGACAATGTTTTTCGTTACTACGGAAACAATATTGACAACGTTCTCAACTGACATATTCACCGCTTTTAAAAGTAGCGGCGTATCCGTAGGAAAACAAACCATTAGACAAAATGACGTTAAGTTCAAAATAATGATTCTATTTTACACATTAATGTGTTTTTCAAGAGTCTGCATGTCATTTCTATTTTAAAAAGTTGATACAAAATATAACTACCTTTTTTTAATGAACACAAATACAGGTTCGAGATCTTTCATAAAAAGCAAAGCTTATGTTGTGAAAGAGGAAATGGTCGGCACCGGGATTCGAACCCACGACCTTCAATACCCTGTACTTACCAAAGGCGCCGACTGATACCACTGGTCTACCAACCACCTCTTTTATTTTTTTTTTATTTTTTTTCCATTCTCCTTATTGTTCTTCAGCTAGAATATCGATCACAAATAGAGGAAACTGAAATAAGAAATCAAATAAAAAATAATCGTCAATTAAAAGATATTTTTATGGATCAAGCAAATTGTAAGAATCCAAATGTCGGCCTATTTCTTCAATAATGCTTTTTCCAAATAATTTGGTTACATTTGCGTTAAAACAAAAATGAAGAGAAAAATAAGCATCAAAAAAAAATATGGGGAGAAATAGTTCAACAGTTTGTCAAAATAGATATTTTGGTAGTAAATAGTTTTTACCAGGGTTTGGAATTCATTGTATGTGCTTGTTGCATTTTCAATTGGCATTTCATAGAATTGTTTCTTATGATGATTCTGCGAGAAATAGGTATCATACTCATCTTAAAGAATATGTAACAACTAATGACTCTAACAATTCATTACTAATGTTCGATTTTTAAATGCAACAAACCACTACGGGCTTACGACCATCATCTACTGTTATTTCGAAGGCTGGCTTAATGTGATCACTTTACGTTAACAACGTTCGCCATTAGGTGGTAATGTTTAAGTCTCCGAAACTCCTAATCGTGAGAATTCTCAACATGTTCAACATGTCGAAATATCTCATGTATGTATAACAATAAGATATTTATTAATTAATGAAATATATAGAGATAAAAGTTGGAAATTATTGAGAACAAGTGAGCAACCAAATTTTAAGACTGCGTCTGCTGTCATGTATTTGGTGCCAGGATATGACTATATCCATTTCTATTAATGTCTCATCTTGATTGCCTATTGGCTTTATTGGTAGACAACGTTCTAATTATGTCTAAATTCTTGTGACCATTTTTCAGGACTAGATCTAACACGTTAGAGTCATTTGTTGTTACATATTCTTTGAGATCTAGTCCTGAAAAATGGTCACAAGAATCTTTACATAATTATTAGAACGTTGGGTATCATACTCGTCCGAGAATCTTAAAACGGTGTGTGTACTGTGCAAACCTTTTCATAGCAAAAAGAAGTTTCTTTTGTTGCAAAGATATCATCATTAAAACGGCACAAGAATTTGTTGATATTGTGTTCTAAAATTATTATAGTTTGATATTGCGGCGCTTGAGGACTCTCGTCTTTAATGTACCTACTCCCGGTGCCCTAAGCACTCTCGTTCCAAGGTTTCGTCTCATGGAGAGTTTCGCCGTTGGACAATCGAGAAACAACGGGGGATCAAGTTCGCCCTTACAATGAAAATCTCAACAGTATGAAAAGGAAAAAAATATAAAAATACTCGTTTCCTTTTTTAAGCTCGGCTGAAAGAACACTGCGGGAAATTATGCTGTATTTAAAATAATAATACCGCTGCCCTGCTTCTCATTGTGTAGGAATTTTTACTTTACTATGCCGGGTATGATGTGATATCCAAATGAATTTCAAACGATTTTTCAAAGAAAATGTACCGCTTATTTTTTTAACATAGCATGAATCATAATTATTTTACTTGTACTAGTAGTCGGACAGTGCTCGAAATTCGACCATAAATATTTCAGATTATAAATAAAATGTTGATAAAAATATGTTTAAAGTTTTTACTATGGTTATTTAATTAAAAAAATATTAATATATTCTCAATTTGACCACAGATAAACAAAAGATCCGTGTCAAATAATGCTAAATACATCGAAATATTATGTGGAGTATGAAATAAAAATAACATTACGGTAGTGTGTGTAGTGTTTTTTATAGATTTAATTTATTTTTATGCATAATTTAAAAGAAATATTAGCATTCGCTAGCTCTCCTCTATATAAACAATAAGTGTGCGAAATTTTATACTCCTCCGTTCGCGCAATTTTCGTAAAAATGGTCCCAATGTTTTTCCTTCACGTATTAATATATAGATTGCCATCGCAGCCATGCTTTTCAAAATTCATCAACGGCGAACCGGGAATTCTCTTCTGCGGAATTATATTGTCAAAAATTCTAATAACATCAAAATTCTTCTTCTTGTACCTCGATTTATGTGCTCCATCTGAAATTATTACTAGGCAAACTCTTTTCAACAATCTGAGGTTAATCAATATTTCTGCACAAAAGTAATGCTTAAAGACATTTATACTAGTCTACCTCACCCGTTCAATCTGATACAGCATGCCTAAGAAGAAATTTCTAGTAAAAAAAAACGCTGGGACCTTTTGACCAGAAGACTGCGCCTATGCCACTGGGCAACAAAAGTCAACAATAATGACAATTTAAACAACTAGGCGAAGAGAAACCTGGATCTCATCAAATAAGGATATAGAAAGAACATTCTAGTTGTTGAAGGCATTCATGATGGGGCTAAGGTTGAAGTTTGATCTTCTCACGCTGAACGTTTTAAAAACTAAGTCAGAGTAATAAACAACACTAGAAAACTGTCACCAAATTCAAAGAATCGAACCCAACTAGGTACTCTTATTTTTCTCGTAAAACTGGATCAAAATATTTTTGGATATATTCCTGTCGTCTGTAACATTGTCCTTATATACGAAGATTTTAATGGTCACGTCCTTTGAAAAGGCATTAATTATTATGATTGCTCTTATTATCTTTTGTTTAAATAACGACAGCTATGCGCTGCTAATGTTCACTAATTTATATTCATAATTTCTCCACCCGCAGCGATCATTATGGCGAGATATTTATATTTTTTTATTCCACCGCCAGCCAACTCCTAATATATTTATGAATGTTTATGAAAACAAAATGAACAATAATTCACGGGGCTTTGTTTCAATTTAGCAAGAAAATATCCACCTCCCTCATTTCTTCGACGTCTGCCCACTGTTTTTATTTTCATTTTAAAAAAATTTAACACCAAACGAGGAAAACTTTGTTTTTGGCAGTTGCAATAAGTTCATCTACTAAATGAACGCGTTTTTAATTTTGACTCTTACTCTTATTGTGTGTAAAAGAAATTATACTAGTTCAGATACTTATAATATAATTCTCCAACAAATAGAAAATACTAGCATTTCAATGAAGTTCCCTTTTGTTAACATCTTGGGAAGTTTTACTCCGAACTCTCCTTCTATTTTTTGGGTGATCGTCCTAGAAGTCTGTCAGTTTGGCGAAACCCATCTCTAGACGCCCGCCTTACAGTTTGTTTTGTTTTGTGTCTGCCATCCTTATTACTTGCTTGTTCCAATCTTGTTTTCTCTTGTCCACAACTGACAATGTCTTCAACTTCGCATACTTTTCGGATCATGTATTCTGAACTCTGTCTCGAAGTGTATTTATCAGCAATATTTCTGAGCAGGTTAGTACTTTTATTTTTGAATGAGACTTGGTTCTGACGGTGTCGGCTATGGACTATATTCCTTATGTCATGGTTGGAAGGATACAAGTCTTGACTTGTATTATCACTTTAGTTTTTTATGTTCATAATAATATTGGCATGTTATGCTTATTTTTCCAGATGGAATATTTCAAGCATTCAGAAATAGCAATAACACCATCAAATTGATGAATAAAAAAAAAATAAAAAACCCATTTCAAAGATTCAGTGATATTTCTGAGTGTGAAGGTGTTTATAAAATTAAAGAATTGAACGTGCAATTATTAAAATGAAACAATTAATTTGTTACCCCACAAATTATTTAATACCCTGACTAGTTTCAAGAATGAATTGTTAGTCATTGGTTGTTACATATTCTTTAAGAACTTTAACCATGGTTGTGCGTATTGATTCTTTAAATTATAACTAGGGTGATACAATTAAATGAATAACCATCCAATGGGGGAACGTTGTTTGGGTAAAAAAATAAATATCAACCGAATCAGCAGTAAACCTGTCATTTACTCGATTTATCACCTAACCATTCCCAACCTATTTCGAAAAATCTCGATGAATTATTAGATATGTACGTTGACACTGAAGCTGAATTTATTATTGAATAGATGATACCTACGTCTCACAAAGTCATCTTGCAATAATAAGCATTATGAGCCTCACCAAGCCATGATGAATCGTTATTGTTATTATTATTAAGTTCAAATTAATAATTGTTACATTATTATTGAAAGTAATACTCTCTTATCCTAACTGACATTGTATATTATGTTGAAACACAATAGGATTCCCGAAATAATTCTTCATTTGAATGGTAATAACCTTGTAAGTAGTTCTTAATGTCCTCAAATTAACAGCTTTTAATAGTTGTTATTCCTATGTCACTCCTCTACTTTAAACTTTGTCTCGGAAGAAGTTTTCATTATTTGAAAAACTCTCCCAAGAGTTGCGGTTAGAGAGGTTTGCGTCATTCCTCCATACAGACAAACATTCGAGAAGGAAACATCCTGTGGGTGCCTACTCTTATAATGTGGCTAAATGGATTCTCGTGTGAGTTTTAGTGCACTAAGTAGGCGCTAGTCAGTCTTTACAGTATGAAGTATTTTTACGGATCGTACGTGCCACAGATCTTAAATAGATTCCATTGCGAGGTCTTGTGGTATGTTTTACGCCAAACGATGAACGCCTTTATTCTCTTTTATTCCTAAATAATTTGACAGAACAACAGAAGCCTTCCCTTGCGTAAATTTTTCTAAAATTTGTGGATTTTCGAGGTTGGCGAGATTATAATACTGACAACAATGTAAAGAAGAGTATTGTTTATTTATCCACCGGCGCCAGCTTTTTATACCATAGCTTTAAGACATAATCACTCATTTTATTGCAAAGTGTCACCAAATCACCAAATAATACTGTCCTGTCCTTAAAACTTCTGAAAGATTCAGTAAAAATTCCTTTAAAACACCTTTACCCCCATTAAAACGTAATGTTTAGCTCTGTAATATTGTTTTTGGAATGATCGAACCTTGTGTCAAAATTGTTCATAAAATAACATAACATACTTCATACATGACTTTTTCTACCCCACCGCCATCTCTTGAATTTTCATAAAGTTAACTTAACCGTTGAACTTCATCCCACCTCAGAATCAAACATTTTTGATTAAACTTCTATTCCGATTTCTGACATCTAAAGGCTGGGCCACCTAGTTTTTGATAATTGCAATAAAATAATGTGTTTAGAATACTTTCAATACGGCATTGTACATAATATATAATATGAGTAGGTATAACAAATGTATTAAAGTTGTAGATATCTATAGTTTGAATATTGTGTAATGGTGAAACTAATTTGTAAAATGATTTTCTTTTAATTTTTCTTTGTAATGGATATTTTTATATTAAGAATTATATTTATTGTAATTTACTATTGTTAAATGCAATATGCCGTATATAAAAATGTTTTTTGTTCATTTTAACAATAACTTGGGTAATGGCGTACACGAAGTCCTAGTTTAGTAAGCATTGCCTCCTTTTATAAAAAAAACGAATTAGTTTTCGGCGACATCATTCAATAAAAAAATTGTTAGCTTACCAAATAGAAGAACAATAATATTCTAAAGTTTACGAATTTTTTATTGGTTTTCAAATGTTTTTCAATAAAGTTGAAAACGAATTTCTACATTATTTATTATGAAGGGTTATTTTTACCGTGCTTTCTGAAGCAAATCATCGCGGTTTTCAATTGCTTGTGCACGCCAGCACTTCTCTCGATATACCCTTTTCATGTTCCCCCACTCCTCGCGCCCCCACCCCAGTGGCCACTCTTCAACCTCCACGTTCTCTAGTCAGCTTTACGCCACTGTTGATTTGAGTTATTAACTTTCTACGATACAGCTTACATCAAAAGTCAATTACTGAGTTGTGAAAAACGTATAACAAAGCTAGAATAAAATGATTCGCTGAAGGGTGCCTCTTGTGTTTTTAAAATGGGTGCTGAGCATTCTTAACGTAATAGGTTTATTCTCAAATCGATGAAAAATATATATTCTTCTTATTTAATTGGAAAAACAGTAAATAAAATCAATTAACATTTTCAAATCATATACTTTAAATAATGAAGTGTTTCTTTAAAAAAAAATTATTAACAACATGCTCAAGATATGGAAACACCGGCGTTTAGTATCGAGACGAAATGATAACTGTTGGATATGTGAGTTTTGCCCATTTTTTTATGGGTGTGAGTCCTGACAACTGGCCAAGTGCTTAAAGCCTAGACAAAAAAACGTGTTTGAAACGAAATGCCTTAAAAGTCATGGATTTATAAAAATATCAACGCTTCATGAACGTCAATATACGCAGACACATCAGGTGCAACCCCATCACTTCTATCATAATGGAGAGGATATGGACAACGGACATGACTGACAGTTGACCGCAGAGAGCGTTGTTCTACTTCTCACCAGGGTATCAGTCATTCATTCCTTCGAAGCACAGCTGAGGTATGTGGACATGCTGCACATCGTGTGCATTTAAGATATCTTGTTGCCTCCCTTCGACCCTTAGTTGGACCTTAAAGGGAGTATTGTGTAGTATCAGTACCTACCTAAATATGCCAGCAAATGTGTATAACTAAACTACTGATAACTCAGTTGGGCCATTATGCTCATAACTGAGAAGTAAGTGTGGAAAAGATTGTCAGAAGTTATTGCGTAGTCTTTTAGAACCCTTAACAACATTACCAAAACCTTTTGATACTGATAGCTTATTCTCTCTGGTTAAAGAGTCAACAAAATATCAAAACCTTGCTGAAAACAGCAAGTCAATAAAATTACGAATATCCAAAGTATGTTTGCATGTAATCCTTATTAAAGACGAATTTAAAAAATTCGTTTGGTTTTTCATTTTAATTTGAAGAATATTCTCAGCTATATTTTTTCTTCTTTTATTTTTGATATCATATTTCATAATTATTTTTTGTAGGTTTTTTTCATTGATGGATTAATTTATTTTCTGATTTCGTATTTTTATTTGGTGTACCTATCTTTTTACATTGTTTAATGTTGTCAAAATAAGTTTGAGAATAATTTAAAATATGTTCGTCCTAGAAATTGAAAATGAACGAATTGAAATTTACAAACATTTTTACAACTAAGATTTTTTCTAGTAGGTACCTATGAAAAAACTACTAGAAGTATTAAAGGAAATTTTACAGCTATCTACTGATTGCAGGATACATTTTAATTCCATGATTTACTCTCAGCGGAGTATCATCAACTCCTATACTGTGATTTCCCTGGGAAGTGGCGTTTTTTTTTTTAAATTTCCAACGAATAGTAATATTAAAAATGTCATTCGAGATAATTATTTTTTACGTGTAAGATACCACGTAGAATGTTTTTTTAAGCCTATCGCTATTAAGACTTGAGAAATAATATGCATATTAAAATTTAAAAAAAAATGAAATCTTAAAGTGGAGTTAAAATGCTTTTGAGTCGGCAGAGCCAACATTCAAATTAAGTAGCCTTCACGCACTTTGATAAGATGGCGGTTTTTTGAGACTAAAAGAAATTGTTAATTGAGGATTTTTTGTATAAGTAGACACAGTAGTTATAACGCAAAATTCCCCCATATGACTCTCCTTATAAAAAATTATTGATGTGTTCGGCGGAAATTTTGTGAAATCCCATATTGAATAGGTACTTATTATAAAATTATTTTAATTTTAAATAAAACTTTGTTTATTTCACTTTTTTATTTTTATTGGCAGAGGCCTTTCGGTCACACGACCATCTTCAGTGCCACAAATACTAGAACTAAAACAAAAGAAGCGAATGTCATTGAAAAAAGAAAGTTAAAAACATAGACACGTAATTAAGTTAATAAGAGAATCATAGACAAATCAAGCTATTTTTTTATGAAATAAGTCAAAGACAAAAGAAAGTTGTATAAATAGACAAAAAGAAGTTATTTTTATTAATAAAGTCATAGACAAAAGAATGTTGGATACAAAAACAAATAAAAATATTATTTTAAGAAAATCATAAAAAAATAAAAATAATAAAAAATTAAACTCTGTTTATTTCAAAAGTGAAATAAACAGAGTTTTATTAAAAATAATAATAATTTTATTATAAGTACCTCTCCTTATAACCTTGTGCCATAATTTAAAATAAAAATAGAATTCTGGCTTAAAATATGAAACCTATAGAAAACAAATCTCCATTGGCTACAGATTCAATAGTAGAATCCGTTGAAGCATTATTTTTTTAATAGAGTGGTCGACCATTGGAATGGTTTGCTACCTGAGCTGGTTGTTTCTTCAAAATGTGAACGCCTTCAAGAATTTGTATGACTCGTTGGTGTGTTGATGATTTTTCTGTGCCTTACAGTTGTTGTTGTGACAGTAGTATTGAGATCAGACATATCAGCCTTACTGCCTGTCTGATGAAGAACGAAAATAATGATAATTTTTAGATTGACTTTTCAGATTAACCAAAATTCGATAGTATCTGAAACGGATGGGATGTGTGGAAATAAATTATTGTAGTATCCTACGTAACAGACCTTATTGGGAAAGGTTGTCAAGATGCGAGGTTCTGTAGCGCCTTTTCAAATCTTTTTAGAACCTTTAAAGAACGTACATATTTTGTTTCTTGGGATAATTCTATGTATTGTGGAGAAAATCTGTTAGCCTGTTCGAAAAAAAATATCTTTGATGTTCAAAGATTCAAAAATGAAAATTCATCAGGTATTTTACTGATATTTTGTCAATTTTCAGAAGAATCGGGTCTACGTTTTGTTAAAAATTTCAAGATAAAATTCCGATCCATCAGTTAGTAGTTATTTTCATAATATTAACAGTATGTAGGTACCTACCCATAGCTACAAATACTTACATAAGGACCTCCAAATTTGTTTTAGCATTTCCTTGGAAATTTTCTTGCTTCATACAAATTATCACGTACCGTAATGATAACTTAATAATTGTACAATAAGTTCCCCACCCAACCCCATCCCAATCCATAAGTTTGTAGACACGTGAATTTTTTTAAATTATAGACCTCCACCCGGACTCGAGCACGTGAATATTTTTGACAGTTTTATGTTTCTAGGCAACAACCAAAATGGTAAGTGAATAGTTATTAATAGTTTAAGATTTTATCCATACTTTAAACAATAAATTCATAAACCTCACCTTGACGGACTTTCCTCACCTTGGGTTCTTGTTTACACAAATTTGAAAAAAAAATTAACTATTTTAAAGAACAGTTTATTCAAATTCCCTGTGTAAGTTCACTTTTTAACTACCGAGGCGTTGATCTTATGTTGCATGCTTTGTTATAACACTCTCCCGTTGCCCGGATGGTCGCCTGCCTCTAGTGATTGATTGTACCAAAAGCTAATGTCTATATTATATACAAAAGTAACTGTCGCAGTACTGTATGAGGAAAGGGTGTGTACGTTTGTGTATTTCAAACAACTGAAATGAGTCACTACTACAGAGATGTGTGTGTATGTGTGACCCGCAGGGAATCACTGGGTAGACGGCGTTAGTATATAGTCTTTCCATCAGTCAGTGTTCTGGACTATTCTAATATAGATTATTGAATTATATTGTTTTGTTACCGGCCCTAGTCGAGTGAACCCAAACAGCACACCAGTCATTAGCTTGAAGTATGTACATCACTCGAAAATTTGGCACTTCTTTTGTTAAAAAGGTGAAGAGAGAGGTTGAGGGAAAAGAATAGTAGTGACCACGTACAAGAGTAATAAAAATAAGTTTAATATAAGTGAACCTTCGAAAGTCCTTGCCTTGAACACTTTGTGTGAAAATAGGTATATGTACTCGTTCTGCTTCTACTTAAGGACATCATGTGCGAAGGGCTTATTTATTCGAACTGGTGGTCGGCCAGTACTCGAAATTTGACCATAACAAATTTAGATTATAAGTTTGAACATTATAAGATTCCATTGTCAACGATTGAGCGAGCACTATTTCACAATTTTCTTTAAAAAATAATGACATGGATAGGTACGTCAATTTTTTTCTTTTTTTATTAGCCTTTCACTTATTATTGAGTGATTTAGAACGTCAAATTTGAAATGATGATACGTCAGTAAGTTTTTTCTATGGTTATTTAATACAAAAAAATATTTCTATTCTCAATTTGACCACAGATAAACAAAAGATCTGCGTCAAATAATGTCAAATACATCGAAGTGAATGTGAGTATGAATATAGGTACATAACATAAATAGTGTGCGTAGTGTTTTTTTTTAATGATTCAATCTATTTTTAAATGCATAATTTAAAAAAAAAATATTAGCATTCGCCACCCCTTCTCTATATAAACTATACGTGTGCGAAATTTCGTACTCCTCCGTCCGCGCATTTTTCGTAAAAACAGTCAAAGTTTATCCTTCTCATATTAATATATAGATGAGCTGTTGTCTCTTTACATTTTGTACTTTTTAATCAAACGCATGGATGACTTTTCGGCATGAGGCCCATCCATCAAATGAGGCGCGCTTTTTGTGAAGATGACAAGAGTACTAAAGTTAATTGACCTGTGTGTGTAGTATTTTCTTCCTCAAACTTGACGATTTTCGATTGCCATTCGTTCAGCTTTCATAAAAAAAGCGCCTAATGAACTTTTACGTAGAACAAAAGTAATCGCGCAATAAAATAACAAAATAAGCATCGCCGTGCTCCAATAATATCCTCCCATTTTAATGAAATTTATTGCTGGCGTACGTTTGTTAATATTTTACGTGGCAATAATTTATTTGAAAGTGATATCTAGTATAATTATTTATGTTCGTAGGCAGTGTAAGCAATTAATTTCCAGATATACTTTATGGTGTGGATTATTGTTTTGACGCTCTGTCTCGCTCCTGAGCCTCGCGGAAGACTCGAATAATAATATTATGCTGTTTCAAATAATATCCTCGCTGAATTCATCGTCTGATTTTTTAAAATATCCTTTTCAAAGCACTTCCAATGTGATGCTTCTCATTTCAACGTAAATTAAAAAAGTAATCCGTCAGCACTGTATAATGAGTGTCCTTGTAAACAAACAAGACCTCATTCGTTTTACACCAAACTAACATAGAACCAAACCCCATAATAAGTTTTACACCAAACTAACATAGTGCGTTTACCAAGCAAACAACAAAGAGCAAGAGCTAACACCAAGAACTAATAATTAGGTATTATTAATGGGCGATGACAGATTACGCGCACTAGAGTTCTAGTTGATGCCCGGTGTCAATATCAACGATAAAAATAATAATCAATCTCCAGCTCTGGCTCTATGCTCTTTTGATGTAAATGCGTCCTTAGAAGGCGAACTTAGGTCTGTGATTGAAAATTATAGGTACACATTTGCAAATTGCCCGCCTACAGCGGCTGGCGACGAGCTCAGTTCGTTGTAGCAATAATATTTTTTACAATGTTATTATTTTGTTCTTAGTTCAGCGGTGCCTGCCTACTATTATTTTTATTTGTTTTTATTTAATTGTATTCCTGGATTCGCGCGCACTTTGCATTGATGCGCCTAGTCCACTCGATATAATATTCTTTTCTTTTCGTGTGTACTTTTTTTGTTTTGTTATTGCTCGAATTGTCAAACTTAACAATTGACCTAATACAGTATATAAGCGAAATAACTTAAATTATACGTACCTATACTCCAAATGACTTTTGACAGATGATACATATATTCGCATGATTACGTTAATTATGTTACAGACGCCTGTTATTGGAGCATTGGGGGGTGCATGTGTTTTATAATATTATGTTTATCTTTGTATGTGTTATCAATGCTCTGTTGGTGTCTTTACAATAAATAAATAAAATAAATAAATAAATTACGTAGAAAAAAAAAAAAAAAAAAAAAAAAAAAAAAAAAAAAAAATTTGCAACGCAGCGCGGAATAATATTTCATTATATTTAAAAAAATTGAATGTGTTATCAGCTAAAGGCTTGTTCTGGCAGAGAATGGTCCTTGACCAGTTTTCAAAAACCGAATTTAAAGATAAATCGCGACATAAGCATCACACTAGATTTAAGTATAATGATGGGTATGTGGTCCCCAAATTTAATAAAAGTACGGTAAAAGAACACTAGAATACAACGTGCCAAAGATATTTAATATGATGCCGGCATCTATTAAGGAATGCAAAAGTAAAAATGTTGCAAATAAGTTAGTCAAGGAATGGTTAATAAAGTGTGGATTGTATATAAATAGTTATTTAGATTAAGGCTGAATTTAATTTTTAGTTTAAGGGTTTAAGTTTAAAGTTTGGTTTTTAAGTTTAAAATTAATTTAATTTTAATGTAGTAGTAGATTAGGTAAATTTTTCTTTATATCATGTACAATTAAAGAGAACACGCCGACACATCTTTTAGATTTGGCGTGACTCAATAGGATACTTGTTTTGTAAATAATTATATTTTCTATACTAGCTTATACCCGTCTTGCTTTACGTTTTTGATTCCGATTGTCAGGCTTGATCGGTAGGTAATTAAACAGGTTCTAGTCTAGCTTCCCATCGCTTAACAGACCTCTATAACTGATATAAGCACAGAAAAAGAAGAATGATACTTTTACAATTCATAAAAAGATAGAAGAATGATACTTTTAATGTTTATAAAATAGAAAGAAGAAAAACTATAGTCTGCTACCCACATGTAAAAAAATAACTCCATTTTAATATGTAACATCTCACACTTGATTCAATTTCACTGTTCAATCGAAGGGTAAAAAAATACTTTAATAATAATATTATACGAACCTACCTACATAATTTGCAAGTTTTACTCTCTCTCTCTATGGTTTGCATCTTAGCTACATTCCCTACAACCTCTATGTGTGATAAAGGCAGCTGTTTTACCGGCCTTATATGTCATTAAAATATGTCAAAATTCAAAATGGTGGAATTATTTTGCAATTTTTTTCATTAAATCTTTATTTATTGAGAATAATAAGATTTGAATAACATTTATATGTATAACAAATTAATCTCCAATTATTTTATTACATTTTTATACCGTGATACCAAGATTCCATTCAACGTTTACATGAGTCATTTTGTTTCCAAAAGATGGCTTACTGTCTTTTTTGAAAAATTTGTATGAAGATCCTAAAAAAATAGAGTTTTTTAAAAGCTCTAAAAATATTAAACTTAATGCAGCAAATTGTATTTAAGAACCTTCTCCGGCATTTTGCATGGCTCTACGCAGATTCATATCAGACGTAGCATTTGTATTTTGATCGTGATGCTCCCATATACGATAAAAAGCAAATAAAAAAACATTTCTGAATTATTATGTACATTTATATATCAATAAAAAAAAGATTTATAATGTTAAAAGTGCCTATCTACTAAATAAGGTTTTAAAATGAAAGAAAAGATTCTGTACCTATTTGACAGTTGCACTGAAATTTCATTAATCCTTTATAATAAAGTTAAATAATTATACCTAATTACCGTACCTATCTCATATAAATTGTTCAGTTTGTGCTCATACAACGCTTGATTTACTTCTTTAAATCTTTTTAGAAGATTTCTGGCAGAGATATAACAAAAGATTCAAGAAACATCCTCAAAAAATTACAACCAAACTACGTACGTAACAATTTGATGAATCCATCCCTCAAGGCTTTTATGTTTTTCCTCCTATTTACCTTGAGCGTCCACGTTTTCCTCTCCGTAAAAAACACCGACCATTGTAGCACTTATCAATGCATCTTTATATTCTGCATCGAATTTCGGTATCCAGATATTGAAATTTTTCGACTCTATCAACTTTTTTCCTCTCACCTGGAGACTCACATCAGGCCACTTTTCGCGATTGACAACCATTAACTTGGTACATTTATATTCAGACCAAACTGTGGGGTTATAGTACGAGTTCGAAAGCCAAGTGCACGGTAATAAGCGCTTATAAGCGTGCAAATAGTGTTCGAAAATCAAACGATCGAATCATTCGATCATTTTTGTATGGGAATTTTTCGAAACTCTTTCGATGATCGTTTCGATATTCGATCATCGACAACTTATACTAGTGATACTGCTCCGGATTCACTTGACATGATCTAGGTAACCTTGTAGGTATGTTAGATATGTTTGTTATTGTTTATTAATCTATTGCTTTTTTGCTGTAATATTGAAGTATTTATATTCTGAAGATTATTATATTGTAATACAACGACATATTAATTTTTAAAAGGCCCAACAGGCCGTAAATAAATAAATATAATATAACTAGTTTTTGAAAGGCGCCCATGGCGCCTACCTGTGGCCTTTTTTATGCAAACTTTACTTTCTAATAGCCATGAGCATTCACATGTGAGACTTCAAAATATTTGGTTGATTCAACTCTTTATGAAAAATCAAAAACAACTTAAACTTTTTCATGCAAACTTTGCATTCGTATGGCTGAATTCTTATGTGAGACTTTAAAGCACTTTATTAATTCTTCATGAAAACTCAAAAAATAACGTGAGCTTTTTATAACAAACTGTACATATGTATGGCTTTTCAACGCGCATGTCATTCTTTAAATTACTCGAGACCGCAAACTTTTTATTGCACACATTGCATTAGTAAAGCTGTTCTTCACTATGAAGTTCCGCTGAGCGTAAAAGTTTCCTATTTTGGTACACTTTGCTTTCTTATGGCTGACTTTCGCATGTGAGTTTTTAAATAACCCGAAAAATTGTTTTCCTCTACGTCAAGGCCTTTAAAAAAAAGTGCTCAGCCACCAGGCATAATAATAAAGCCGTATATTAGTAGAACAAAATTATTTGTCTTTAGTTGCGTGCTGCGGACACTATTATAATAATTATCTATGGATGTGACTTTGACACCGAAAATTAATAATTATTAGCTACCTGTATGTTCAACGCGCGTGCGCATAACGGCAGAACGCTATTGGTTACTCAGAAGCATCCCCGATCCGCTGGATCAAAACTTGTCTTTGGCGTTAATGACATCAGTCAGTGAGTCAGTTTTCAAGGCAAATATTATATAGATAATATATGTAGATATTCTAGTAATCTAAGTGCCTTATAGTTAATTAAATCAGATGTCTTTTTTGAAAAAATGATACAATAGGTATCTCATTATATATTTTTTTCTGTTCTACATTTGATCGTAACTTTTGTTCGAAAATATATTCTTTTTAATTAAAAATATTCTCCTCTTCCACATCAGCTGTGATTGGAGCGCAGTGAAAAATATTTGATAATTTTATATTTTTCTACTTGCCCATATTTTTTCATTTGTATCTTTTTATTATTATTATAAAGGACAAATTTATTTTCGTTTCTATCATTTTTTCTTTTTTAATCTTTTCTCTCATTTTTTTTCGAAATAAATCAACATGGTAAAAGAAATTATTTATGCGCAATGCCTTCCTATTTCTACTTTGAAGTAATCTTACTTTATTTCAATTTTATTATTTCATTTTTTTCTATAATATTCTACATAAACAGAGCAATGACTATTTAACACAAAAATATTAGTAACTATTTTAAGAACTTCTCCTTCTAATTCTAAGATCTTCCTAGAAAAAAAGAGGTTCTTACATTGTAAGTCTTATAATCATGTGGAACAAAGTTATTAGTTCAGTTTTCTGCTGTTTCAAAGCAGTACCTAAGGCTAGTACGAGTTTTATCGAAAGCTAATTGCACGCTAATAAGCTGCAAATAGCAAATATTCTTAAATCAAAAGATCGAATCGTTCGATCATTAGAGATGAGGATGAGGCTGTCATCCAGATGTGGATGAACTTGGGTATTTAAGAAAAAAAGAAGACTTAAATTTTGTAACCCCCTTGGACGTAACTCAGATTTTATAAAATTGTTGATTTTTTTTTTATTTTTCTGTAATCAATCAAAGCATTTTCACAAAAATAATATGAGAGACGTTTGTTTATTCGGATTAGTTTCTGATCTAACAGAAAAATATGAAGATCAAAATTTTATCGTCAAACAAATAAAAAAAAATATTTTAGGTAGGTACACTATAAATTTGTATTTTTTTACGTTATTTTTTAGTCCTTTTAGAATCTATGCAGATTATATTTTCAATAGAAATAATATTTTTGCAAAATAACAATAGAATATAGTTGTTGTACACGAATTACGAGTCATGTGTAAATTTTAATTTATAACAAAATAAGGTTTAAGTGCATTTTGAAACAAAATTGAGTATGATATACAGAATTGTTTGGATTATAAATCTATCTAGCTAGAATATGTAGTGCTATTTACATATTGAAAAAAAATACAGTAAAAAATACTGTCGTTTCACAAAAAAAGTTTCCAACATAAAGACTATATGATTTAAATGAAACATGTCATTGTTTTATACTTATAATGTTCTATTACAAAATACCTAATTTTGTAATAGAACTATACAAGACTTGTTTCAATTTTATTTGAAATGGACTCATCAAACACTTTCTGCCCAAACCACTGAAGAAAGGATATCTTTTCGGATAGTAAGGGAATAATTAAACAAAACTCGACGGTTTTTCATATGAAATTATTTATAGGAGTTCCATACTATGAACACAATAGATGACAATGTTGTTAGATTCAAATTACAGATCAAACTTAGGTATATTTTACTTGCATTCAATGTTTTTTCAATGTACTGATATTAATTTTTAAAAGATCCGTAGCTTAATAAATTGTATGATTAATTTCCTCATCACCCTAGAAATATGAATGATACCTAATTAGAACACTGTTATTTTCTAAAACAAAATCACACTTTTTTTTTCAAATTATTCGTACACCGAGATTTAGGTACACATGACTCGTATTTTGCGTGCAACTTGGATTCGTATAGGACCTATACTGTAGGTTAGTATCGGCAAAACGGAAAGCGATCCTCTCTACTTTATGTTCACGTTATGTCTGGTAGTATTTGGTGAAAAAAATATTCTCCATAAAAATAACGGCTTTGTAAGGCAACTTACACCTGGATTCCGTTCCGTATAAAATATTGCAACGGTTATCAATACAAAACAATATTTTAATATTGTTCAGGGCCAGGGCCTTTTCACGGATGTTGGGACGGATTTGTTTTTATTTTTTCGTTCGATGGCTTATAGGATCATACTATATTGTTTTATTTTATTTATCATTTTTTAGAGTTGAATAAATTATGAAATAAAACAAAAAAAAATTGTGAAAGTATCGTGCGTTAAAAACAAATATTTTTAAAAGTCATGTTTTTTTCGTCGGCTCAAGCACCATCATTTGTTTTCAAGTCTCTCGAATTTTATTATGGGTATATAAAAAAAATGTTATTAGACCTAAGTAATAAGAGCTGTAACCTTGGTTCTCAACCTTTTACATGCCGTTCACCCAAGTTGATAACTTACGATCTTTTTTATAATTGTTTTATCAATGGAAATTTTCTTTACGTTTATGTTTAAATACTCGTTACTTACTTGAACTTTAAACATATCTTACAATAACCAGACCATCAAAGCGTTTTTCATAAGATCGAAAGGAGTTCATTCTTTAAAACAATATATTATTTCTTCGAAAAAAAAATGCTTAACTCTTATGGGTACAAAAATCACTAAAAAATTACAGACATTAGCAAAAATGGGTATATCCTGATGCCAAATACATGACAGCAGTCGCAGTCTTTAAATTTGGTTGCTCTCTTGTTCTCAATAATTTCCAACTTTTATATTTCATTAATAATTATTAAATATCTACTTGTTGTATACATGAGATTTTTCGACATGTTGAACATGTCGAGAATTCTCATGATTAGGAGTTTCGGAGACTTAAACATTAGCACCTAATGGCGAACGTTGTTAACGTAAAGTGATCACACTAAGCCAGGCTTTGAAACAACAGTAGAAGACGGTCGTAAGCCCGTAGTGGTTTGTTCCATTTAAAAATCGACCTTCAGTAATGAATTGTTAGAGTTAATAGATGTTACATATTCACCAAGAAATTAAGTTCGAACTTAGGTTAATTATTTTCTTAATGCGCCTTTGAACTCTCAAATGAAATCACGTTTAGGCAAAAGAGACAAAATCCCATTATTATCAAGATTATCTAATCTTTACATTTTTTTACAACTTTGGATTAGTTTAAGGACTCGCTAAAATGAATGAAATCGATTAAACGCTAAAAAGGATGGTTTCCTGAAAAGCCTCCTTAGGTCTCCAAAAATTGCCATGTTCTATAAAATAATAAATAAAAAAATAAATAACACTCTTCTATACATAGGTGTCAGTATAGCCGGCGGAACTTAATGCTTGAAACATTCTCTACCAGTCAACCGGTCCCGTCCAATCTGAGACAGGATTCCAACCCCGAGTAGAAATTTCAAGTGAAAAAACACATTGAAAATTTCTGACCCGACCGGGAATCGAACAATCCGATCAATTCCACAAGTGTTTCAAGTGTTTGTTCTGCTGTCAATTATTATATCAGGCTAATTTCATTCTGAGTTTCGACGAAATGTTAGTATGTAATTAATTGAATACCTAGTAAAAGATTGTCTTCTAAGAGTATTGTCTGGACATGTGTGGATGTTCAAATTAAAACCCCAACACTCTAGAAACTCGTGGCTAAGAATCCTAGATGTTGCACGCACATGTCTCATTATTTCTCACAATATGGCGTCAACATCATGCTGCTGGCAAAAATACATTGAAATTGCGTGAAATTGCATAATATACACCTAACTTAACTTTAACGTTTGTAAACACAAATTTTTTTATTCTATTGTCTCCTTTCGTTTCTCTAAACTATGTCGCATGGAACTGTCGTTTATGAATAAAATCAAAAAAAAAATAATGTCTGTCTATGAATATTCATCAAAAAGATATAATAAATTTTAATAAGATGTTAGTGTCATTTATCTACTCAACGTTATGCTGCGAACCCTTTTCCCCATATAAATAAGGTACCAAACTTTTTTCTCATAACTTTTTCAAACACAGACCCAGGAATGAAGTGTTTTCTCATCTTTCAGCCCCGGGCTATGGGGGTTCCCTGTCCATCTCCGCTTGGGCGTGAAATTACTGGAAAATAAATGCTGCGCGTTTGTCACGTTTTCTACTTTAGATGAATTTCATAACTTTTTTTTTTCGAAATTTTAAATGAAGAACCTTTTTACTGTTTCGAAATTAGAATACCAATTCACAAATGATGACATTAAAAACAAAATTGTCATTAAAACTTACGATATTATTTTCATAAATTGTTTTTTTCGTAACATATAAAAAAATCTATACTAAAGAGTCTATATTTTATGTTTGCTATAATTTGTTTAAAAAATGTCTACTAAAGATAAATATTTTGCCGCGCATTCAACATGACTAAGAAAATAATAAAAACAAACTTATACCTAAAGCAATAAGATTTTATTGCTCTTATTGCTATTTAATGATCATTACACCTCTTGTGTTTTTATTAAGACTTATTATTAACAATAAGATCATACTTTTATCATCTCATTATGTTTTTTTTTCCACCATAATAGTGGGCTTCAAAAAGGCTTAGAACTCTGAACGGACCTCTCTTAAGGTCTATCAAGACCCTATATACTTTCTCTTTTGTTTCTTGAGTAGATTCCGTTTTTTTTTCTTGCTTAGTGCAACTGATTTTAAAAATATATTTTTCACTTTGGGTCAGTCCTTATTTATGAAATATTACATGGGTATGGTAATGTACTTACCCAAATTTGGAATTTTAAAATTCACTATGAATTAATTGTAAGGTTTCCATTCAAGAGCTTACTGGAGAAGGGACGGAAGAACTCTGAAGAAATGTTCTGATAACGTTAGAAAGGTTTTGAAGGCGAATGGATGCGGTTTGCATGGAATAGGAAAAATCAAAGATCTAAAACAATGCACACGAGATCAATAAGGAAAACATAAGGAAGTTCATGCCAAATGAGAAAAAAAACAAAAGATTTAAAATATAAGAATTACCTACAAAGAACTGGTTTATCTTCACACACTTCTTTATGCCAGTATTTAACATTACTTAGGTATATTTGTATATCCACTTAGCTGGTAGCTGGTACGACTCAAAATAAATGTGTAAACATCCGAAAAGAAGGTAAATAACTTTATCATCAAACATCAAAAAGTACTAAGTGAAAGCTTAATTTCATGATGAAGAAAAAAACGCTATCTGAATAATTTTCTCTGCTACATCAGAGCATAAAGGTGGCTGTAACGAGCTGCCAACCTAATAGCAATCACCTCCCCGTGTCAGCGCTTTTAAATGTCAAAATATTGTGTACCCGCTAGGCTTGCTACGTACAAGCCTGTAATGTTTTGACATGTCGTCCTGTCAACAAATTCACCCGAATATAATAATATTGTTTATTAACACAATGTAGCCAACATTATCAATATTAAATTTATAGAATGAATCGAACTCATATGTGATATTCGTAACATATTTCATTTAATTGTTTTTATGTGTTTGGTTTCATTCATCTTGCTTCCGAAAAGCCAAATTTATGAAACTCATGTAGATGCCTATGTTTGTCAGCATTCGTAAAAAAAGAACAAACTTCATAGATAGGTTCTTAACTTTAAAGCCATTCCTACGCAGAAATGAAATCATTTTCAGTCAATTTTGTTTAGTAGTTAAGCTACATAGTTCAGTTTAAAAAAATCGCAAGTTTGTAATGCTATAAAATTTAATGGTTGGTGGTTGTGTTCCTAGCGATTTCTTTTCTGTCTTTCGTGCTGGAGACGTGGGTTCGATCCCAGTTGCCGTTGTAAAATAAACACGGGCCTGTTTGCTTACAGCCCGTTCCCAATAATAATTATTGTCGTCTGTTGGGTTCAACTTTTAATCGGACGATTGTTGCCGGGTTAGTGTGAACAGCTCCATACAAAATGTTTTGCCACCAGAACACTCGATTAAAAATTAAACCCGACACATAACAAGTAGGAAGGCACTGTAACTGTGCAAGAGTAAGAGTGAACATAAGCTTACTTTGAGTTCATAGTTCATACTATTTGAATGGTGGTACTTTTCCTTACAACAGGATACCCAAAACGCGTATATTCCCCTGGTATATTCGCCATGGTAATTACACTTTAACGTATCAACCGTTCCGTTTTATAGATACAACTAACTGGTATGTCTATGCATCCGCTCATGCGAAGTAGACCTGAAAATATTTGAACATGTTGTGGGAGGAAGTGATAAATATTGGCAAGACCGAGTGCATTGGACTCATCTTCCTTCCAATCGTTTCGATCTTGCGCAATCTCAAGACAACAACTATCCATTGGATTGCGATTTGTAGTATACGTTACTGTCGGGGAAGATACGCAATATGGGTTCCGGCAGATGTATTGATGAATTTTGGATCAAGGAGTCATACCAATGTAAAATGTATTTCAAGCCCACATTTCTAGTTTGAAATAATATGGGTGTCGGTTGATTGGGTGAACTATATTCGGCGTGTTTATCTTCCTTAAGTATGTCTATAATGTAGGACAAGAAGTAAGTATAGGTACTAGACATGATTTACAGAAGCCAGAAACTCAAATATTATCTATCGCTGAAACAATATTGACATTTGCCAGATATCAGGAATAATAAATAAACCGTGTTAACTCAGGTAGCTCGCTAACATGGATGTCGTCAATAATATATTCGGCGTTTTGCTTATATTAGATATAATATCATAAGGCTTGGGCTAATGAAGGCCATAACAAGAGGATCCTAACTCTCCTTACCCAACAATGTTTAAGGAACCGTTTTTACTTTATTCAGTAATTAAAATATACGCAAAATACCTATTATAATATTTATATTTTTTTTGACCCATACGTAATATTATAAAACTGTGATGTGTTGATGTGATTCTTACTAAGATTGCCACACTGTTGATAAACGATAGTTTTGTTATATCATCGTTACAAACATCAAATTTTACTGATATATATTGGCTGTTTGAATGATGTTTGAATCTTAGCTACATTCCCTACAACCTCTATGTGTGATAAAGGCAGCTGTTTTACCGACCATATATGTCACTAAAGTATGTCAAAATTCAAAATGGAGGAATTATTTTGCATTTTATTTCATTAAATCTTTATTTATTGAGAATAATAAGATTTGAATAACATTTATATGTATAACAAATCAATCTCCAATTATTTTATTACATTTTTATACCGTGATACCAAGATTTCATTCAACGTTCACATGAGTAATTTTGTTTCCAAAAGATGGCTTACTGTCTTTTTTGAAAAATTTGTATGAAGATCCTAAAAAATATAGTTTTTTAAATAGCTCTAAATATATTAAAGTTAATGCAGAAAATTGTATTTAAGAACCTTCTCCGGCATTTTGCACGGCTCTACGCAGATTCATATCTGATGTAGCATTTATATTTTGAGCGTGATGCTCCGACATACGATAAAAAGCAAATATACAAACATTTCTGAATTATTATGTAGATTAAGTATGTGGTGTTCGCTAGTTTAAATTCTTATGGCGATAACGTTTATTTTTGTCTCTTGGGAAATACAGTCCAACGTTAAAAAAAAATCAGTACTCATCTTCATTTGTTTTTTGTTGCCTCTAGGCAAGCTTTAAGAACATTATATTATCATTAGTATATTTAAAAAGATGTCAAAATTTCCAGGAAATTCAATTAATTTGAAAATTGTATATTATTGGGAACAATGCTCCTACCCGAATTATCTCGGATAAAACGAATAATACCTAATAGCATTTTCGTTGTGTTGATAATAATTCAAGGACCTCACAACTCACAAGTAAGCCTTCCTGCCGTATTATTTTTGACCGGCTAATTCAACATCCGAGCTGCTTCCTCTCCACGTTTCATAAATTATTTAATTCGACACGAGTAACGGACCTGTGTACGGCTCATAATACCAAACATCAAACGATGTTCTCATTTTCTTTGTTATTACGATATTACGTATGAAATGAGGGATTATTCTTTAATACGAGAATTAGGTACAGTTACAGACATGTATCTACGCATATCCACATTGTAAGGTACCTTTCTGGTTTTTGGTGTCCCGTTTTGGTATCTATATCTCTATGTTTATCTTAAACATAAACAGAAAAGAACACGTTTAATAAGACGGAGAAAAGTGTGGCGAAAAAAAAATATGTATTTTATTTATTTGTTTTTTGAATCGCCTTCTTGGACCTAATAAAGGCCTTCGATAGAGTCGTGACCGGTACTGGTACCGGGGGAAGTGCCAGGTAGGTACTTGCAAGATGTTACCATAAAAATAATTATTTTGCAGATCTCTGATTGGTCAGAAATTCTTGCGAGAGTATGCGAATTGCACTAACACGCGTCTAAAGCGAAGGACACAAACTTAATATCAGCAATAAAATCACTATCAATTAATGCGGATGCTGATATAGGAATTGTTGCTTATAATCAGCTAATGCTGATGCTGAAATTTGAAACAAAAGAACCCTGATGCGCAGAAAATGACCAAGTCAGTTCAGTCAGTGGTTGTGGATGAATGCAATGATTGCCTGCTGTGCTATTTTGGCGCGTACGGTTTCAATAGAGAAAAAAATATGATTTTACCACCTTTAACCAACGTATGTCGCAATAATCTATTCTTAACACCTCTCTGTTAAGCCTGCGTCAAGGTTTTTCATACAATATTTTGTACTAAAACGTGTCTGAACACCTGAAACTTGGTCGAATAGTTTAGCCGGCGTTTTAGTCAAGTCAATTTCATTAGGTGGAACCATTAAACCAGCTTGTTGAAAATCATTTTATTCCATTTTCTTAGTCGTATAGCTCCCCCCACCACACGTGAACGTCAATGCGTGTGTGAACCTATAATATATTCATTGGCTGGAACCATGATAACAGTGGATAATATCATAATACCATAGATTTTTATATTCCTAATAGGTACGTAAAAGTTCAACAAAATGGCAATCGAACTTTATAGTCTGGTAGAGTGTGAACGAATTGTTGTCGAGAAGCGTGTAATGTAGCTACTAAATTACTCACTTCTTGACCCAAGTCTGAACTAGAAAATATCCTTTGGCTTAGGTTTCATGTATATAAATGATTTTGGTATTATGTTCCTAGTTGCTGTTTTAATAAACCTGTAAAATTAACATTGCTGTCATATCTAAGCAAAACAGAAGGCAACATCAATATTAATATATAAATTTATTATGTATGTAGGCTGTATCATAATAGTGGATGGAGCGAGGGTGTTGGTGCGCTGGAGATGATCAGTGAAGCTGGTATATTGGGAAATCACGAAGATATTTTCCATAACATATTCCATCATCCGAAAGACTCCCTGAGGGACGAGATTCCATCCCATATTCTTCGGGTATTATTACTTTTATAATATGAAATACATCACTAACAAACATCTTGTATATCCACATACAAAAAGTAATTTCTATCTTTTTCATAAAAAGCATTGTTTATAACACATAAAAAAACAATTCATTCTGTAGAGATATTTTCATTTATTAAAAGAATCATACACACATTTTTCTTTCTTTCACAAAACTTCTATGTAGATCTATGTACATATTTTACTATCGTGGACTGATTAGCAGAAAGGTTTTGGATAATCAGATTTTTTTCTTAAAAACAAACATCCCGGAATCAATTATTGAAATAGTATGTATAGAATTGTTTTTCACTTTGTTTATCTACTCGTTTGGTACGGCTACAGAAATATTAAACTTTGGTAACGTAAAACAAATCAGCATTCAAACAAAATTTTGTATGGAAACATCACAAAAAGCTCCACAGCCCAGACAAAATTCCCGTGAGTTTCTCACTTAAGTTAGTGAGTAATCTTCGGAATAGGGGTACAGAGCACGTAAAGTATGAGTGAGTGAATGAATGAACTTTTTTTTCGTTTTTTTCGCATGTGCATTATTAATTGACAACTATTCTGGACAGTTTCGTAGGTACAATGTTTACATGGTCATAGTAAACTAAGAATAATCCAGTAATATTGAAAATAAGAAATGTTTTATGTTATATTATTTTATGTTAGACCCTCTCATACTGTATTCCGCTCCTTCGAGGCAGAGCTGAGGAATCTGGACATGGTGTGGGAGGAGGTCATTAACGTTGCGCAAGATCGAGCGCAATGGAGAGCTCTTGTTGTCTCCCTATGCCCCTAAGTGGGGTCTAAAGGGAGTTTGGTTTGGTTGGTTATGTTATTGCGAAATCCGGATGATTTAAAAAAAAAACATTGTTATCTTTGTATTGATCATGAAGCAAACGTTTATTTAAAATTAAATGTTTTTATTAGGAAATGAAAAACCAACAAAAGTAAGTACTAATGTGTATTATAATTAACAATATCTTCACCACCACTGGGTGTTATTTCAAACAACCGTTAGTTAAAGGAACAATAATATTGTGTTTGGGCTCAGCGCTCAGTGCCGCTGGAATTACTCAGAGGAATGAAGATTAAGAAAAAATGTACGAAAACTCCGCAATTGTTAAATGGCGGTAGGTAATAGCCGTCGCCGTCGTGTCGTTTCAACGCCTTGTTATTTATGAATATTAATTAAGTGTACAACTTTATTCTTTTTATACTTATCTATTGAAAAAAATACTAAAGAAAATTTATAATTAATTTAGGTATCCGGATTGCCCGCGGCGATTTCTCCAATCATATTTTTCAATCTAATTTAATTATATAAGATAATCCTACAAAAACACCAGTGATTTAAATGTACTACGTTCTAGATACGACATACGAAACAGATTTTGTCAAACTTTTTTATGAAGTACGGAAGTGAAGAGACGTCGAGTGGAAAGAAAAGTAGTGACAACGTTAAAAAAACATCGCAATATGGAAGTGGTTGGTGGCTTATCGGTTACGATGCCGGCTTTTGTATTATTTCGTGCGGAGGTTTGATCCCAGGTTCCGACCATTTTCCTCTGTCACGACACAAGCTTTAAGCAGCTTACTGTGAAAGAGTATATTTGTGTTCACTTTGAGAGAGAACAGATTCGTTTTTATTAAAAAAATATATAATGACTATGCAGGGCAACAACTCATTCGTTGCGGGTACAATTGTTTTGAATGGTTTCGGCTATGTCTTTCCTTCTTGTTATTTGAAATAAAAGTTAGATATGAGATAATAATAAAACAATAGTTGAATTCATGTTAGTATCTAGATTAGAGACACTTTGGAAAAAGGTATCTAAATGTAATAATATAACAGATATAGTAGGCACATTTAAAAATACAACGATGACCATTGGTAGGATGACAGCCAGTCAACGCTTTATCATTTTATCAAGATGCTGCTTCTAATATAGTGCCTTTATAATAATCAATGAGATAATCAAGTGTCTTAGTAGGTACCATCAACATCAAAATATTACATGAATTTTTTTAATAGATTCTAAAGGAAATCACTTTAACTTCATTTAGCTTTATAAAGGAGAAAACGTATCGGCTGCAGTGACAGCTGGTATTCCCACAGGCTGAAAATTCTCACGATGGCTTGGGAAGATTGATATTATTATTAGGTATACGTTATGGCGAACATTGTCAAAGTATATAGAAGTCGTCCATTTAGGTTATAATTATCATTATCAGCCTGAACTAGTCCAGTTTTGGACATAGGCCTCCCTTCCTGACTTACACGATTCTCTGTCTCTTATCATTTTGTGCCATTGATTTCTGACCACTTGATTAATATCGTCAGACCACCTCAGCTGCGGCCTACCTTGGGTTTCTATGACCTGTTCGTGGCCTCCACTCCAGGCTTTTCTTGGTCCATCTGTCATCTGTTGTTCTCTATATAATATACACGACTCAGTTCCATTTTAGTGACGTTATTTTATTTGTCACATCGGTAACTAATGATTTCGCTTCCGGTCTCTTAGACAAATTTTTAACATCCTTCCCTCATTCGCTCGTTGTGTTTCTTTGAGTTTTTGTACTGACCATTTTGTAAAGATTGTTAAGTACTGTTTCAAAATCATACGTCAATACAGTTAATTTGCGCATATCGAACACCTTAAGGTTACAACAGATAGGTATAAAAAAAAGTTGGCATAAATTTTAATCACGATTCATTAAAAATTATATTATTACCTCCGTGTTCATTAAAAAAAAGTCAACATTATAAAACTTTTTTTTTAATGAAAATTTCGTTTCGTTTCGATTTTCCTACGTCATTGAAACAACGAGATTTTGTTCTACGTCGGTGATTTAAAATAATTATTAATGAAATTTATGCTCCCGCGTACTCGTAGATATAATAAACTATACGAATAGTAAATGCTAGAGAGGATTTTCAATTATTTAAATTATGACACGTTTTGTATTCAATTGAAATCTGTAGTAAATATTTTATTTTGAAACTGAATTTCATTATCGGACAATAAAACATCATTATTTATGTGTTTTTTTTTTTAATATATCAATCCAAAAAAACAGAAAAGAACATAACAATATAAAAAACAGAAACAAATCAACATTTAACATGAATAATAAAATTATAGAAAATATAAGTCATACATGTTCACAATACGTAGTCCAAGATCCAAGAGAAATATATTAAATCTATCTAATCTTTAGATAAAAGTAAATATAATAATAAAATAAATATAATGTACACTTGTAAACTCAATCATGTCATTCCTGATCGACTCAGGTATCCGATAACATAATAATATCATGTTACAATCAATGATGTATGGGTGTGAAACGTGGACATTGGATGAGAGCTTTACTAATAATAATGTGGAATATGGAAAGGAATGAGAATATAAGGAAGGATCGTGGTATGGAACCGACCTCAGTAGCCTAATGATAAAAGCTCGGTTCGATTCCCGGTCGGGTCAGAAATTTTCAATGTGTTTTTTCACTTCAAATTTCAACTCGGGGTTGGAATCATGTCTCAAATTGGACGGGATCGATTGACTGGTCGATAATGCTTCAAGCATTAAGTTTCCCCGGCTATACTGACACCCATGTATAAAAGAGTGTTTATTATTTATTATTGAAATTATTTGTGTTGTGACAAAGATGAAAGCCAATAGGTTCAGTTTGGGCATGTGGAAAGAATCGATATAAACGGAATGACAAAGAGAATTATTCACAAGGCTGAAATGAAAGGTTTAAGAAGTTGTGGTCAACCGAAAATAACGTGGATCGAACAAATCGATTCCGTCCTCAAGGAAAGCCAGGTAGAAATAGGAGAGGTTGTATGAGAAATGGTATGTCGGTGGAAGAAGCGGAAGAAGTGTGCTTGGAAAGAAAGGAGTGGAAGTACGTTCTTTCTTGCCTACCCCTTAACTGACACGGCGTGATGGGTAAAAAAAATAAAGGTTATAAAATAAGAACTCCAAAGTCGGAGAATTTTTAAGTTTTTAAGAACGTGTACCTTCCCATCAAATCAATCAATCAATTCTCCCTTTTCCACCCCACTCAGGGGCATAGGGAGGTAACAAGAGCTCTCCATTGCGCTCGATCTTGCGCAATGTTTATGACCTCCTCACACACCATGTCCATGTCCCTCAGCTCTGCTTCAAAGGAGCGGAACACAGTGTGAGAGGGTCTTCCTCGTCTTCGGGACCCTGATGGGAGGAAGAACAGCGCTCTCCTCGGAGTGAAAGAGGAAGAAAGCCGGCACCGTCGGTGATTGGCTTTCAATCACGCATGAAAGTCGTCGATCGAACTTCTCTATCTTGTTTAATTAAGCTGTAAAAGGGCAGGAGGCGAGGCAAAGGGTATAAGGAGCCTCTTGAATGAATAAGTAAGACAAGGCTCAAGATGAAGATCAGTTGGTCGTCAACTTAAGTCACATAGTATTAACATACCTTCATATTATTATCATGTGACTCAAGGAACATTGTAAAGGTGGCGTTAAATTTTTGAACTATCCATCTGTATACGCTGCGCTGCGTCGGTTCGTACAATCTACGTCCGTATTATTGTGCCAACGTAAGTTGATATTAGAGTGAGTTATTTGATGGGTGTAATAGAGTTAGAAGCTAACCGCCGCGCCGTGCACATAATTCGTGTTCCGAGTGTAGGTAACTCTCATAACCACACGTGAAAAAGTTTGTTGAAATACTAATTTGGGAAACAAGTTTACTCTAAAGGGATTGTGCGGATACTCGTAGGTGAGTGAGAGATTTCCTCTGGAACAGGAAAATATAATAGTTCCGTAATAACTCGCTAGAGGGCAAATTGGTTGAAAACTTTGTCCATTTTTAAATTTTATCGGTTTTTCTCCTCAAACTTTCCACACTAAGAAGATTCTCAAAGAGTTATTTTTTTATTAACCATTTATTTTTACAAGCGCGGATTGTTTAGAATATTTCAAAAGTTTCTTGGTCTGTGTCATACATTTTTTCAAACAAATGTCAAAACCAATATGAATATGTAACAACTAATGACTCTAACAATTCATTACTGATGTTCGATTTTTAAATGGAACAAACCACTACGGGCTTACGACCGTCTTCTACTGTTATTTCGAAGGCTGGCTTAGTGTGATCACTTTACGTTTACAACGTTCGCCATTAGGTGGTAATGTTTAAGTAGTCTCCGAAACTTCTGAGAAGTCATGAAAATTCTCGACATGTTCAGCATGTGGCCCAGCCAGGATTGTCCAGTTTTATAAGATTGCTAAAATTATTAAACTTGTTGAATTCGTAAAATCTTATATTTTAACCCAAAACTTTTAATAATTTCAGTTTAGTATTTTTGTCCCGTCAATTACAAGGATGAAATAATCTAAGAAGAAGCAGCTATTTTTTACATTGGTTATAATTTAATATTGTTTTCAATGTTTGAGAAACTCCCGGGAACATTGTTATTTCGCTAAACTGAAACTAGACGCGCTCGGCAACTCCACTAAATCACATGTATAATTTACCCGAAGTGAATAATTCTTCCAGAGACTCCGCTCTCTTCTGTTTATTATTTAAATGAAAAAATATATGTGTAATAAGTACAAGCGAGTTATTATTATTTTTTATACAATTTCACTTAACAAGTATTTCGCAAATTGTTTGTTCGTTATTTCTGGCAAATTCATATACCTACCTATTCAATTTCGTTCTTAATCAACTCTTTATTGGGGAAATGTATGCCTACCTATAGACCATTAAAGGATGACGCCATCTGACATAAGGCTGGATGTAAAATGGCGGCCTTGGCGACACACCACACATGCATAAACCATAGTGATGGGTAACAAATTATTTTGCATAGCGACCCGAACTGCCCGAATCAATAGTGATCGGAATCAGTTGTCTGGTTCACTTTAGTCAGTTTTGAGATACTTTCCACCAATACAACACAATAATAATACTTATATTATTTTTCTTGTAAAATACAGAAATTTTAGATTGTTCCTATTGATTAGTTACACATTAAATATTTTATTCCAAATTGGCGATGATTCTTGAAGTTTTTGAATTAATTGCGTGGAATTTATTAAAATAAAATACTCTGACTTCATGTTCATGTTCCTGTAAGGGAGTGGATCGGCATCCGAACTCTATAAATAAATAAATAAAGGAGCTGTTCCGGGCAGCACTAGACAGGGGAATGTTCTCCAAAGTGACCTCCAACGTTGGTGGGACCCGACAAGGCACATAAAGAGAAGCACAAAAGTAAACAAAATAAAAAGTATATATGGTAAATAGTATAATATATATCATTGCTTTTTTTTCTCAAATTTTGTCATTATTTATTTATTTATCATACTCTAATTGACTCGTATCATCTATAGATTCACTCTATCCGTGACCCGATAAATACACTCATGCCAACTCAAAATTTTTTGTATGCCGCCTGGCTAATGTCAAAATCCACGTGGCCGTTAATGATCTATAGAAAATGATGAGTGAAATTATTTTTGCTAATGTCGCAGCTGGTTTTGTATCAAGGTTGTTTGAAACAGTTCTATTTTTATTGTGGTGAAACGACCTTGGTAGCCTAGACCTCAAAGGCTTCAGTTTTATTATCGAGAGGTCCCAGGAACGATTCTCGGTCGGGTCAGAGCGTTTTATATCCGAAATTTCTACACGAGGTCGGCCTGCTAACATCTTATTGCTGGAGTTTGAGAACCTGAACCATATAGAGCCAATCTTATGGTCTAGGCACACACACCTACCCCATAACATTATGGTGTGGCTTTTTTTTATCAAACACGCATATATATAAAATGCAAAAATTATATCTGTGGTGGCATGGTAAAAGGCATTAAGTCAGTGGGATGAAATTTCTCAGTATGGCGGATTTATTTGTCAGTATTTTAAGAGGTTTCATTTTTGTCAAATATTATTTAATACAAATAAAATAGATCAACTTTGATGCATTTACTTCGTTAAAAAGGGTTCACTATACGATAACTCATATTTATTTCTTCAATATTTCTTTGTTTATATGCTTTATTTATAATGCGTGTCTTTTTACCTTGACAATTTTGGCTCATAGGTTGAAAAAAATTGTACTTAGGTCAAATTTTACAAGGAAATATACCCAGTTACTCTCTATCACATGCTAATTTATTATTTTTCAACACTTACATTTTATTCTTCATAAATATTAGTTATTTTTTAGCTTACCTATAATTATTTTCAAGCATAGCATTCCCAGAACATCAGTAGGTATATTTTTTTTGCTCAGAATGTAATATTGTTAAGTAATAAATGAAGAATATTCTTTCAATAATAAAATGAAATTAATTAACTATAGGTATTATTACCTTTGTTAAGATAACCCTCTCTCACAATCTACCGATCCTTCAAAACAGAGCTGAGGAATTTATACACGGTTTGCAAACCAAATGAATATTCGGAAATTTGAACATTACAACCTAATGGCGAACGTTGTTAACGTAAAGTGATCACACTAATCCAACCTTCGAAACAACATTAGAAGATGGTCGTAAGCCCGTAGTGGTTTGTTCATACTATTTTAAAATCGAACTGTATAATCAGTCATCAGTTGTTGATATAATAGTTCGCACTAGCACGACTTTCTTTAAATTATATTAATAATAGTATTAAAATAGCAATGAAAAAATATTAAAAAAAAAAAATAATATGCAGATAGTATTACCGATCTATTGTCTATAGCTTAACAATAAAAACAACGAAAGTTGTAAACAGATTGGTCGACAGATAAGGATGATACCTGCCTCAAAGTTCACAAAATACATTATTTAAACACATTTTAAAAAGGTCCACTTTTAAAAGAACGGCTTCTCACGGCAGCTCTATCATAGACAACACCGTTTTACTTCGTGGTAGACAAAATTCGACGCGCGTCGTTTTACCTTGCCAAATTAAATTAAAATATTGTTTTATGCCGGAATGAAAAAATGCTTTTAAATCCTTTATAAGTGGATTTTTTTAAACTTATGTTTTTGAACTTTGTTCTGTTTGTGATAATGTATGATGCAGCGCATATAACTCAAAATGCTGAAAAACGCGACTTAATGCCTTTTACCATGCCACCACAGATATATGTATTCAAATATTATAATGCAACACAAACTATAGCATATCACGTAAGTAGGTATGTTATTATTTGAAAAATATCGGGAATTAATATTTTAAATGTGTGTTAATTTAAAAAAAGTTATCTACTTCTTCTTTTTGAATGTGGTGATCTGTTCTTTTGTTTATTTAACCCCTTTGTGGATATAAACTACTAGCTGTCTTTCCACGTTTTCAAAAAGTATAATATATTAAAGTAAACATAAGTAGGTACTATTAAAGATACAAAAAATGATACAAATTACATAGGTACCTGTTTATATAAAAAGTTATTGTAAATAGAGATTCTGTATTTTAAATATAATTTCCTCGATGCTAGCCATGGTGGTATACCATGGTTTCAGTATGTAAAATACATGATACATAAAATACACAATAGATAACATGATATTATTTTTATTAGGAATAACTAATATTTTTAGCCGTGATCTTTAGAATAAGAAACAATATAAATGAACGTACACTACGTAAATACAAAAACCTTACTAAATAATATTACAAGATTTTTTGTGAATACGGTATGGTTCAAATTCCAAAAAATGCGGGACGGATAATGTTCAATTGTTTGAAAAAATAATAAAATTATTTTAAACTAATCTTTTCTCATATATTATGACTAACTAATCTTTTCTCATATTATGAGAAAAGATTAGTAGTAAGAAATGATTTGAGATAAGTAGGTCTTTTTGTGTGTAATTCATTAAATTTTTGAAATTTCAAGGAATTACGTGTAAGCGTTTAATAATTAAGGAAATTGAAAATGTATTTTGTTTCAAAATTTGTCTACCTGTAAGTATGAGCGGAGAGATATAATTGAAGTCTTACGCGAATAAGTAAGAGATGAGACTCTGGCAAGCTACAATTAAAGTCTTACCAGTATAACTTAGCCGCAATGAGTAAATAAATTCATTTATTAATGAGGATTCTCATGAAGCGTGGAAACGCTCGTTGTACATTTTTGAGTTAAATAATTTACAAGGAAGGTTTTTGAAGTCATAAACATTGTTACACCGAGGCCTAATTGTGATAAATATTTTATAAGCACGAAACATACCGCGTCGTATGAGAATTGTAAAAAAAACAATCCCAACGGAGCAGTTTCCAAAGGAAAAATAACCTTTATCGTATTATTATTTAGACGATGCTGTAGGTACTCATACTTTATGCAGATACTTAATGAAGCAAATTTACTGCAGGAGAGAATCAAATCTCTTATATATAAAAACGGAGCCCTAGTTTCCGTGGCCATCAGACCAAATTCGCTAATTCTTTTTTTATTGTGTTTGTCATTGTCAGGAGAAGGTTTTTATGAAAGACAAAATATAAGTAAAATTTATGTAAACATTACATATAAGTAAACATAAAAAATAGTATAAAAAATAAGCAATTTAAATTAATTTGGACATGGTGTGGTGGGAGGAGGTCATAAACATTGCGCAAGATCGAGCGCAATGGAGAGTTCTTGTTGCCTCCCTATGCCCCTGAGTGGGGCGTAAAGGAAGTTTGGACTGGATTGGATTATATTAAGTATTTTAGTAGGTACTAAAAGTACCTATAGACGTCGACATTGAAATCGGGACTGACATTCAAAAGTAAGCCCCCTGGTCACTTCTAAAGTATAGAATTGTGGGACTTACACACATTCAGTAAAATGTTGTCACTTGGTCTGTAAATTCCCTATCAATTTAGTAAATTTCACTTAGGTATTTGTGTTTTTCCCGATTTTACAAAACCGTTTCACCAGTAACATGCTACGTTATCATCTATCACAAGCTTTGTCATTTCCTTTTACAAATCAAAATACACTGCGATCTCAGCAGTACACAGTTCTAAAGGTAGATTCCCACGCTATGGCGATAACGCCATATTTCTATGCTACATAGATATTGTAATATGACAAGAGTATGTACATTTATTTTATAATATGGTGCCATCGATGACTGCCAGCGCAACATAGCCTAGTCACACGCTATGCTCATAGAAAATTGACAAATATATGGCGATATTGCCATAGCGTGGGAGACCTTAAGGTCTTCACAATCGTATATATACGTATTGTATAATTATTCTTCTATTGATTTTTGGCTTGCACCCATTCCTGAGTGATGCAGCCACAATGTTATAACCACATATTATTAGCAAGATGCGCAGATATCTCTTCTTCTCTTCTCTGGTTTCAATCCTAGGATTGGCTTGCAGCAATTCCCTCAATTCTTCTCCTCCATTCTTCCCTGTCTTGTGCGGCTCTTTTAAGTTCTTCATATGATTGGCATCGCACGTCCACCAACAAGTCCTCCAGGTACTCTCGCCGTGGGCGTCCCCTAGAGTTTGTCCCCTCGGTCATACCCTCCATTATGGCATGCAAGAGGCCTTGTTGTCTTATTATGTGGCCGATCCATCTTGCACGCCTTTCGGACAAGGTCCTGAACAGGTGTCTTCCTCCTTCGATTCTTTGGAGAACCTCCTCGTTTGTAATGTGTTCTTTCCAGGAAATTCCCAATAGTCTTCTGTAGGACCACATTTCAAAAGCCTCTAGTCTCCGTTTATCTCTTTCAGATAGGCACCATGTCTAGCAGCCGTACATCAAGATACTCCATACATAGGTCTTGCAGATATCTATGTATATATAAATTAAAAACAATTAACCGGCTATTCATAGTTCGACGGCATATATGTAATTGTGTAATTAATTATGCTATTAATGAAGTAAAAGTGAAGTGGTTGGTGACCCAGCGGTTACAACGCCGGCTTTCGTACTGCGGACGTCGTGGTTCGATCCCAGGTGCCGACCATCTTCCTCTTTCACGACACAAGCTTTCAGTAGCTTACTGTGAAAGAGTCAAGGAGTGTATTTGTGTTCACTTTGAGTGAGCACAGATTAATAATAATATAATAATATAACACTTTTCTATACAAAGGTGTCAGTATAGCCGGCGGAACTTATTGCCTGAGGCAATTTTTTCCAGTCAACCGGTCCCGTCCAATCTGAGACAGGCCAACCCCGGGTAGAAATTTCAAGTAAAAAACACAGGAAAACTCTGACCCGACCGGGAATCGAACCCGGGACCCCGAATCTGAAGTCCACGCTAGTACAACTAGGCTACCGAGGTCGGTCGGTTTATTTTTTTTTTTTTTTTTTTTATAAATGAATCTGTGCTCAATCGAAGTGAACACAAATACACTTTTGACATCTTTCACAGTAAGCAAATGCTTGTGTCGTGAAAGCGGAAAATGGTCGACACGGCCGGGATTCGAACCCACGACCTATCCCTGAAGTATGATAATCGAGATGTTCGTGTGAATTATTTATATTTATTAAATAAGCGATTTTGTAAAAGGTTAATATTAGATAGAAAAATCTGTTTTTAATACCGTTTGCTTCATCACATAAAAAACTTGCCATTGTTAAAGAAAAAATTTTAAGTAATTTTTTCTCATCAAAACTTCTTCAAACAGGATAATAGTCGATAACTCTCGAGTAAATATGCAGCTTTTCAGTTGTTACATTATATGAATATATAGTTTTTACTCAATTTTTATTTTTTGCCAAAATTTAAAATCATTATTTGTTAGAAAATTAATCAGCGTCCTTCCTTATGTACCACAATACATTGTTATAATGTATCTTAAATTTATACGTAATTAATACTTAATAACAATTAATTAACAATTGATATGTTTTGGACATGCTGAAAAAAATATTTTTAAATGATTATAAAAATTGGGTTTAAAAAGGCTGAATGGAGAGGTTTAAGAAGATATGACCGATCGACAACTATCCAGATCGAGAACAATGGTTCTGTCCTCAAAGATGGGTAGGTCAGGATTGAAAGAATTAGGATAGGTTGCATGACAAATGTTATATCGAGCTGAAGAAGAAATGGAAGTTTGTATGAATAAATAAGTGTGAAATATTTTTGCTACAATAAAATTTAATAACAGGATATTTTTTACTTGAGGATGGTTTTTACCAGCATAGCTGCCCAATAAAAGGAAAATATATTTATAAACGTGACAAATGAAGCTTGCATAATGACGAAGGCTATTAAAAATATATCTAATAAAAATATAATAACCTATTCTTGGATTCCATATACGGCTGAAGAAACGTGAGGTAAATCAAACATGCGGCAAATAATGTAATTGACGCTCTATTGAGGCATCGATGAGAAAACTTTCTGAGATTAAATCACGGCGTATGATGTTGTTGTAAACATCGCTTATGGCGCAAAGGGTGGCTTGCAAAAAGGGGAGGCAGAGAGGCTTTTCCTCCATCCGGTGCTGCCCACCTAGTCACAGAAATCTCGCCGATTCCACTCCCGGCTGTCAACACAATGGTCGATAATAAATTCAGATTCAATTTACTGAAAATATTCCGTCCGACTGAGATAGAAATATCAACCGACGCCGACGCTCAAAAATAAAAACGCGTCGTTCGGGAATATTTCTATGAAATTCAATTGAAAAGGTATTGGCTATAGAAGTTAGTTAGCTGAAAGGTTTTGTCAGTCGATTGATTTCTCAAATAAACAAACACCAATCAAATATAAACAAATACTTTATTTTGATACCCTCAGTTGCTCACGTCATCACAAAATTTTCCGGGATACTGGCTAAAAGCGGTTTTGTTTCCATCGGCATATCTAAAATCAAAATTTCATTTTAATTATTGTGTAAAGCTAATTATATCATTTTTGTATTTGTTGTTAATTCTTGATATCAGTAGGCCTAGACAAAATGCATTTGGCGATCGACTACAAACGAATTCTTCGACAATGTAGAGTAGGAAGAAAATTAGCTGTCCACTTTTTATATTTTTATATAAGTGTCATTGTTTAGTTTAAATAATTGTTTATATGTTCCAATGGATGTCGAAATCTTCGTTTGTAGTCGAACGCCAATTTGAATTTGTCTACGGGGGCTGTACCCCTATTCCGAATATTACTCACTAACGTTAGAGAGAAACTCACGGTCAATTTTGTATAAGCTGCGGAGCATTCCGAAGTATTTTGTGGGGGCGCTTTACACGTTTCCATACATAATTTTGTTACTTCACGCCAACGTGAATGTCACGAAAACTTAAGATAGAGGTACAGATATTTAGCGGTCAAAAGAAATTGATAACTACTTACACATATTGTTTTTGTTAATTTCATTAAATTGTTTTATTAAAATGCTCTACAAAGAAAAATATAAATTTATTCCTTTAATGTGTATCTCATTTTTCGTATGAGCATCATATCGGCAAAGCAGTAGCGTAGGTACACATTATAAAAAAAATCAACGAACTTCGCCTTCATTGAATATTGTAGCCTGCAGTATTTCCCATGTCAAGAGCTTGCGTGGTTTATTCATTATAATATTGTAATAAAATATTAATATTTTTGCTTTAAAATGGCAGTGTTATGTAAAATTCACCGCATTTCATTTCATCTAACTAAAATATTGAACAATATTTGTAGTTTTATAAGTAGAAACACACACGATTTATTCGAAGCGTTTAAAAATTTTTTTTGTGCATAAATAATGTTTATAGGCAAGTGAATCAAAAACAGAAATAACAATCAATTTCTCTTATGTCAAAAAACACGTATTATTTTGGCTACCAACGTACGAATGACGAATTTATATTCTGCTTTGACAAATTACAATTTGTGACTCTATATTTACATATTATAGTCATTTCAACAGATTTTTTTTTCACTTTCAGTATTATACGTAAAAATGTAATGTACCTACCTCATTTTCCAATAAGGGCATGAGATGTAATTTGTTGAATTGGTCAGATGGTGAAAGTAGCTTATTTTAAGGTTATCGTATTAAAATACCAGTAAAGATAAAAGAAAATTATTTATGAATCACATTTCCATTAAATATTGTTTTATCTTTATTTAAATATATTTTGTTTTTTTATTTATTAAATTTCGCTTTTTCTAACACCAGGAGATGTAAAGTATAGCTAACTTCTTTATTACCAAGATTATAAAATTATGTATTTGAATAAAAATCGTAAAGGGTTTGTTCGAATTTTTAAATTAATGACGAATAATTCAGAACAAGTTTCACCCCTTAAAAAATTTATTCGTTAAAACAAAAATGTAAAAAAAAAAAAACAATAAAATTCCATCCCGTATTGATGGGGATAATTTTGAACAATACAGATTGAAAAGTTTTTAATCTGGAAAATTTAGTTTCCATTCCAACTTCTGGTTTCTATTCTTTCACAGGGCGGTCGATTCTTAACTAATCGAAAACTTTTTCGAAATCCGTTGTGGAGGTTTCAGAAGTTTACCCCTTGAAATAGGTACCTGAACGATCGGTTCAACTGGAAAATGTACTGAAATTCTGTGCAACTTGAGACATAGACATACAATTAATCAGATCGAATAATATCCATACCGCTCCAAAATATATTTTCATTTTAAATGATTTGTAAAATAAGAAATCTTAATAATAGATAAATAGCCTTTGTCTCTTTATTTTTAGGAAGTTTATCTATGGTTATCATAATCATTGATGTAATCGGTCGAAGAGTTCATATTCTCATTTAACATGCCTCGAAAGGTCAGTAAATATGAGGCATGGGTCAATAAAAATAATTAAAAAACGTTAAGTTTTTACTATGAATGTTTGTTGATAAAATATAAGCAAGAAAAACATGACTAGTGTTAATTGTACAATAAAACGTTAATATCTCCATAAATCGCACTTAACAAATGATTTATTAGTGACAGAAAACCATAACTGGAAAGTTTATAGCCTATACCTAATAAGACGATGGTTTCAATGTTTGTTCAATGCTGGAAGGTTTTAAGAAAACTGATTTTTTATTATTTTTAAATTATTTTCAGATCATTAAAGTAAAACGTAACATTAACAAAAATGGATATAGTCATATCCTGGCGCCAAATACATGACAGCAGTCGCAGTCTTTAAATTTGGTTGTTCGTTCTCTTGTTCTCAATAATTTCCAACTTTTATCTCTATGTTTCATTAATTATCTACTTGTTTCATAGATGAGATTTTTCGACATGTTGAAAATTCTCATGGTTAGGAGTTTCGTAGACTTTCGGAAACATTACCACCTAATGGCGAACGTTGTTAACGTAAAGTGATCACACTAAGCCGGCCTTCTAAATAACAGTAGAAGACGGTCGTAAGCCCGTTATGGTTTGTTCCATTTAAAAATCGAACATTAGTAATGAATTGTTAGAGTTATCAGTTGTTACATACCTATTATTTATAACATAACTCCTTAGTTAGGACTTTTATACCCTATGGTAAGTGTGTAATGGAAGTGGAACCTACGTACAGCGTATACTGATGATGATGCGTTCGAATCTCGGTGTCGGCCATTTCCACATTCACAACACAAAAAATATATAAATACCAACTAAAATTAAACTTAACCCATCTTTTTTTCAGCTGCAGTTCAGGAACATGTTCCACTCTCTGCCAGTAATGTAGAAAGAACCAACTCTGCTACAGTGGTATCTTCACAACATCTGATTTCTAACAAAAATCGGTAAGATATATTATGTTACAGATTGATTTTTACAGACACAGTAGGTAGTCTAAATCTATAACAACCTTAAAAAAGATATTGTTCCATCTTAACTCTTTTTCCCAAGCATTAAATTATGTGTTAATATATGTGAATATAAAAATCAAAGATTGTATAAATTTTCCACATTTTTTTTATTATCCTGACTAGTTTCGTAGGCACACGTCCTAGTCAGGATAGTGTAGATAGTAGTAGTATGGAAAAGTTATACAATCTTTTATTTGAACTTTATTTTCAAATAAACTCCACCAAGAAATGCATGTTCATCTAGTAATTTTTTATGTGAATATAATTTATAAGTTCATAAATATGTGAATGAGAGCAAATAACTAATATTATGGACTAGAGAGAAAACCATGATGTAAAAAATATAAAAATATCATTCATGAAGTAAAAAATGTATAGAATGTTTTCTTAGGGGTTGTTTTTGACTAATTTGTTTTTTTTTTTCAGAAAAAAGGTTTGTAGAATATTTTCTAAGTGGTTAAGAAAAACAAACGTTTTTTCCATTAGAATATATTGACAGATCCTTTTAAGTTTAATCAACCAATCTTTTTTTTTGATCGTTTAGAGAGATATTAAAAAACAACAATTCCAAACGTTCAAATATTTTTACGGCAATGTAACAGAATTTCTAATAGTAGGTATTTTTATAGACAAATCGTATATGAACCTACTTCTGACAGCCAATGAATCAATCTATTTCTAAATTCAGTCAATAATAGGCCCTCTGCGCTCAATCTCCTTTCCAACCGTATGCGGTAGTAGATACAAGATACATATTTTATAGTTACATTGATTCTTTAGTAGGAATTATTATATTAATAATTATCATTTGCATTGAATCTTTAGTAGGCAGTATAAAAATACCAATCGTTGTTACACGAAAAATATGACTCTCTCTCTCTCTCTTTTTCTCTCTCTCTAGCCCATGCGGGATGGCCTGATGGATATTTTTTTTAAAAATATCATACCGATGTAAAATAACAAAAGCTTTTGTAATGTAGGTAGGTAGATTCAAAATAATCTGCATAACGAATGGATGCCGCGGTGCATTTTTCATGTCCAAATGTTCGGCTGCACGAGCGCGTAGGTATAATCATAATCGTCCACGTTATTAACCTGGCCTGGCAGGCTGCGAGATTCAGTTTTGGATGTTGCACAAAATGGCGATTTTTTTAACTGGGTCACAAAAATAATGCTGTATTGATTGCAACCGAGGTAGGCCTGATTAAACGGGCAGTGCTCTGTCGGCACGCTGGATGTAGGCCCGGTCACACAATACCATTCATTTTCCGCTGAATGTTTGTATATTTCCCAATATTATTATAGCATTTATTAATTGTGGAAACAAAAAGATAATTCCATTTCATAATATTGCAACCTGATTCAGACAGCTCATTCGATTGTTTGAATTTAAATATTCTATGTAGGTTGATGGTACTTAGTAAAAAGATTCTTGCATACAAAACATAGTGTTAATTTTTTTTTTTACAAAAATGAATTTGTGCTCCCTCAAAGTGAATACAAATACACTTTTTGATTCTTTCACAGCAAGCTACTTTAATCTTGTTTCGTGAAAGAGGAAGATGGTCAACACTTGGGTTTGAACCCACGACCTCTGCACGAAACAGTACGAAAGCCGAAGTAAGCGTTGTAAGGCTACCAACCACTTCTAAAGGATATGGATGTCTTTACAAGATTACAATATTCCAAATTCCACGATTCGTTAACTCTATCCGTTCTGTGCCACCGATTTCCGGCCACTAACCTTAGGTATATCATCAGACCATCTCCGCTGCAAGTCTATACTACCGAACTCGGCGTTTTTTTTCTCCCTGGTTTATAAATTATTTTATCATAAGTTTCCACACCGTCCTTGTGGATGACGTCATTATCATTGGTTGAGAACAAAATCAGGCTTACGAGTTGTAGGAGCATCGAACATCGCTTTATTTATTTGATTAAAAAAAAATGGTTTATAGAATCTTTTAGTATCGCTTTGTGACCTGTTTAAGTAAAAAACTATTAACGAATATGTAACAACTAATGTCTCTAACAATTCATTACTGATGTTCGATTTTTAAATGGAACAAACCACTACGGACTTACGACCGTCTTCTACTGTTATTTTGAAGGCTGGCTTAGTGTGATCTCTTTACGTTAACAACGTTCGCCATTAGGTGGTAATGTTTAAGTCTCCGAAACTCCTAATCATGAGTATTCTAGACATGTTGAACATGTCGAAAAATCTCATGTATACAACAAGTGTATATTTAATAATTAATGAAATATAGAAATAAATGTTGGAAATTATTGAGAACAAGAGAGCAACCAATTTTAAAGTCTGCGACTGCTGTCATGTATTTGGCGCCAGGATATGACTATATCCATTTTTGATGTCTCATGTTTATTGTCTTTGTTGAAGCACAACGTTCTAATTTTGTCTGGATTCTTGTGACCATTTTTCAGGACTAGATCTTAACGGATATGTAACAACTAAGGTCTCTAACAAAACTATTACTTTTTTAAATAAAATTTAAATTATTTAAATAAAAAATTATTACTTAAAATGAGATAAATAACTAAACGGAGCACATACAAAGTGTACGGAGCATGTCCGGATTTTAAACAAGTTCAAGCTAAGGTGGTTGGGATATAAAAGGTTCATTAAACATTTCGTTTTATATACAAAATTTTGAATTGTATATAACAGTAAGAATTGCGTAGGTATGAAACTGCCACCCCTACCTTCAACATTCAATCCGAAACGAACGACTTTGAATATTCCCGTCGTAGCTGTGTTTTTCTTTAATCCTTTCGAAATGAAAAAGCCAGCCATGTCGTTTTTATATTTAACGCCCTCTATAAAACATAATAGAAAATGTTCCATCCGACAGCTTTCAGAAGGAAAACTGTTGTATTTTAATATTTCTACTCGCATTTATTCACCTCCTTCCAATGTCTTATTTTTGATTAAGAATAAATATTCCAAGTCTTGTCAGTTGGAAATATTTAATTGATAGATTCTTGATGAAAATTAAATTAAATACAAGATAAGTAGGTTCATAACACATCACAGAAGATCACAAAGGTCTTGTCTGTATCAATCGTGTGATCTATTTTTGTCAAGAAATAAAATAAAATATTTTGTTCAATATAATAATTGTCAAAAATTTATTCTAGTGAAATGTGAAATCATTTCGTAAAAGTAGGTACTTTGAAGACTAATAACTAGAAAAAAAAACTTTACAAGTATATTATACCTACACTTCGTTATTTTTTTTTTTACCTTGCTGTTGGTTCATGTAAAAGATCAAGCATTAAGTTCGTGTTACATAAACATCACACGTATTTTTGTATGTGGAAACATCACATTGAAAATATAGTTTGTTGTTTCGTCAGATATTAATCTGCGCAAGAACCCTATAGTGCAAAACAGAGGGAAGTGTTCTTTTAAATACATCTTACAACATTTACATTTAAAGCTTTTAAAAAGAATTTATTTCGTTTGATCTTCATAAAAATATTTAAGTTAACACATTGAGCTATTATTTTAAACAAAACTACCTACTCATGTAAATTTTGTATGAAATCATAGTATTACGGCTTGGAATTAATTTATAATTTTTGTATCTATAATTCTAAAGCCAAGACGGGATTCCGAGATCGCCGTAAGGATCTACTATTCTTAGTAAATATCAAAAACAAATAATTATTATCGTCTCAGGGTCCCACGCCATCTAGCACGCGCCGCATCAGCTCAAATCAACGCAGCGCAAATGCAAACTCCATGGATGGTAGTTACAATTACAAGTAGAAAAGGTTAAAATGGAACAAACATTGCAAAAACCAGGAGTATATTATTTTTTTATTCTGGGCTAGGTCGATAGTTCGACAGGCGGGTCAGCTAGTTGGATATACATATAGAACAAGATACGAAAATAATAAGTTTACTGCTGTTATAACCCTAATTAAGTTTGAAGAGAGCTTACAGAAGGAAAAGAGATTTTGGATTGCATAGAATTTTTCTTAACCTGTTAACTGGCTTGGCGCCATATCTTATCAACAATCTCACTTTCTATTTAGTAGCCAATGTCTCATTAAAAATTTCGTTCTGATTTCTGTTATTGATTTCGTACAGTATTCAACACTGTACCTATAATGTTTCACTTACCTTGTGATCCCTTGTACCGTCTACTTATTTTTATAAGCTGGATACACACGTAACGATTTATCTTTAAGATTTGACCAATTATCGCTCATTTTCAAAAATTTTCTTCGATACGATCGGTTAAATTTTAAAGATAAATCGTTACGTGTGTACCCAGCTATTGAAGGAACCGGTATCATTCTTGGAAGGTTAACAAGATTCTCATATTGATTGTCTGCAGGAGACGTTTGGCCTAATCAGTGTCTTTCCACACAGTTCTTATAACGTTGAAAAAGTTCCTGCCAATAATCCATTTATCTTCATTTCACCTTTGATGTTCCTAAAAATAGAGTTACTCTTAAGTTAACTTATTTTGGTTTTGCATCGAAGAATACCTACCTATAGAATATATTTTTTTAGCTTATGTAATTTTTTTGTTTATATCATACTAGCTTTCCCGACAGACGTTGTTCTGTAGTAGTCCTTACTATGAATATTGATTTCAAATTTTCAATTTTTACAAAAATACGTTTGAATGTTAAAAAATTATTTTTGAAAGCTTCAAAAAATATCCATGAAAAATCTGCGTACCAATATTTTTAATGTTCGTAAATGGTTGTCAGGTTAACAATAGTTTTGTTTTTATAGAATTTTTCATAGATGACGTTGGCCTCGCTGGAAATCCGTTCCATTCGAAATTTAATATTATATTTTAAAACATTTCTTATGCATTTTTTTTAACTTTTTAATAGTTATTCTGTTATCCGGAGTGGATAATAATCCAATAAATCAAATATCGGAAGAATCTGTTTAGCCGATCTCGAGTTATAAGTGTTCGTACTAACCCGACTTTCTTTTATATTCTAGATTTATATTTTTTGTTAGAATTTTCTACTATACCAGCCTAGAGTTGTTGGGGCCGATGTCAAATGACAGCTTTTTACTTTGTTACCATGGAAACACCAAACGACCGATACCGTTGGCGGCCATTTTATTGCATTTGACTTCGCTTCCTTCCCTGGTTCAACCATCTTTGAGTAAGCACAGATTCATTTACCTAAATCAAATAGAAAAAAATGTGATGTTTAAAATCAAGCATGCACGAAGGACCCATTTTTGTCAACTATAATCTAGTTTGTGATTTTATAATGATGATAAGAGTTTGTGAATTAATATAAGTTTCAACTGTCAATGTTGTAAGTTATATTATACTGAAATGTTACCCAAAACTATCGTTAAGACTTTACTATAAGCTACTCCAATAATTATTACTGGATAAATCTATTGAAGAGTGAGGCATTACTGCAAACTACTGGGTAACCTTTCAAGTGTCTAGATGTGATGGATGAGGTGTGTATTGGAGGAAGCTTTTCGATAAATTTACTAGGATATAAGGTCGGGAACCTCTGATGGTACATCACCCTGCCATTGTACCTCCGCCATCTTTCCACATTATTTTATGTTTTTGGCTGTGCGGTGTAATATTTACGACTTTAGATCGTGTTACGTTTTGATGAGATAATAATAATATCGTGTATGAAAAAAAAACGTAAATTTTTATCTTCCACACTTCACTAAAGGTTTTTTATTGCTTCACATCGAACATAACCACAGTCCAAATTATTGTATACACAGAGGCAGCCCCGTCAGAATATGAAATTTCATACAGGTACACACTTAATATTTCCTCTTCTGTTTTCGGGAATTTTTGGTTAAACGATACTTTTTCGGAGTAAAAATAATATCCATTTATATGTATATTTCTAGTACCTAACTGGAATCGATATTCGCCCATAAAAACACTATGCTACTTATCGATCGATTGTGTAAAATATATATTAAAAGGTCTGTATGTTTATATCGTTCCTGTATTATCAACTCAAACGGTTTTAAAGACACAACTGATTCAGTTGAAACGTTAAAAATTCTTTATGTATTTTTTAATAATCGTAACCATCAGAGACAAAAAACCTAAACCAAAAGGCTTGCCTAGGTCGATCTTGGTTGTGTTTTAAAGAAAAAAAATGGCTTTGACTCAATAATGTCTTCACACTCTGCTAAGTGCCTTGTGGTGGTTAACAAAATCGAAACCGAAATAAATATTAAATGGAAACTTCATAACATAATATAATAATATGTTAAATTGAAGTACCTAACAGGACTGAGCCTAAAGGTAAATGTTGCAGTCTTGTCGAAAACCGGCATCACTGATTTTACTCCATTATTACTCTTGTCTATACTAATATTATGTATGCGTTAAACTGTGATTTACGTGTTATGGACTTACTAAACCCAAAGCATTTATTACAATCAACAACAATTAATGGTTAAATGCAAACAATAGTCGGTGATTCTTTTTGGAGCTGAAACGTAGACGCCAAAGTTTACGATGAACAAAATAACAGGTTATGATTAGGGGATGAGCAGTTATATTCAAACCATTTAGACGGAGAAAGAAGCCTGTGCCTGAGTGATATTGAATGCCGGTGGACCTGATCTGCAAAACTTTTGAAAAACTAATCTTGTCAATTAACCGTTTTGTAAAAATATTCAACGTCACTTCCATCATTTAAATAATTGGTCCATTAACCACTGTCTGCCTTGTATCAGTGATGCGGCTAGGATTCTATCAACCACGTAGGCTTTGGACCGCATTGAACAGGATCCGTACAGGACATGGCAGATGCGCCTGAATTCATTTAAAACACTTCAGTGTTATTTATTCGTTACTGATGGACATAAACATATTATAAAGAAAGGTTATGTGAGCCTCTATTTTCCCACAAATATCTCATATAATGTTGTTCATAAAAGAGTTAATAACCGAGCACAGCCTTACTTTATGTTCACTCATTTTCACCTTTCACCCTATTTATTACACGTCAAAACCGCATTTAATCTCCTACTAATATTTGGTACCTCATAATATGGATCATAGACCTTTCAATAATAACGTCTTTGTATATTTAATAGCCATAGCATACTTCATCATGTTATTGGTTTTTGAACTTTTTTTGTGTCTTCCATTATTTTGTCCACTAGAATCAAGTTGTGCATCTATCAGTTAGGAATATACCTTCTGAAAAGCAGAGTTATGTCGAAATTGGTAATCAGTGGGCACGAGTTGTACGATATGTGGCAGTCTGTGTCTGATATTCTCCAACCTTTGGCTTGACTATACCATTCCCTTCTTTTCTTTCAACAGCACACCATCTAAAAATGTATTTTTTCGTCACAAAACTCAGATAATAGGGCATTTCTGCCAGATTTTGTTGGCTATATTACATAGCCTCCATTTTTTCATGTACCAATCTGTTCCTGGGAATATCCGCTCTATAGCTTATACATACACTGATCGAGAATTTGAAAAAAAATAAAACCTTTTAATTATGTAATGTCATTTTGTAACATTATATTTTATGGAGTGCAAAGCATTTCATTACTCGTATCAATCAATTCTCCATTTTACATCCCACTCGGGAGTATAGGGAGGCAACAAGAGCTCGTATAGGTAATATTAATGTATGAGATCGTTTATAAAAGCTCTTAAGACGCGTTTATACCAAACTTACATAGAGCCAGAGCTGGAAAATAGAGTATATTTTCCTGATCGTTTATAGGGTCCCCAAGTAAATATCAACGAGAAAGAACTGTCATCGCCCATCAATTTATTATTAAGTATTTATTTATGAGAGCTGAGGAATCTGGACATGGTGTGGGAGGAGGTCATAAACATTGCGCAAGATCGAGAGCAATGGAGAGCATTTGTTATCTCCCTATGCAACTAAGTGGGGCGTAAAGGTAGTTAGGATTTGGATTGGATTTATTTATTACTAAAATTAGTTCTTGCTTATTATTGTTTCAATTGTGTGCAATATCAACCATAAAAGAAAGTATGCTGTGTTTCTGGATTCGGCTACATGCTCGTTTGGTGTAAACGCACACTAATAAATAAATAAATAAACACTTTTGTATACAAAGGTGTCAGTATAGCCGGCGGAACTTATTGCCTGAGGCAATTTTTTCCAGTCAACCGGTCCCGTCCAATCTGAGACAGGCCAACCCCGGGTAGAAATTTCAAGTGAAAAAACACTTAGAAAACCTCTGACTCGGCCGGGAATCGAACCCGGCACCTCGGATCTGAAGTCCATGACAGTACAACTAGGCTACCGAGGTCGGTCGGTCTAAGTTTTTATAAGTAGGTACACACTACCTACTTATAAAAACTTTGCCCCGATATGAATATTATATCAAATGGGTAGTTAAAATACTAGCGCCGTCTATTAACTGTTAGCAGTTGCTAATCTAATTTGGTACGAACCCTTATGCTCTCACCATTTCCATATAAAAGGTACACGAAAAACGAAGGTATTTTCATCAGATCGGTTTGCCCAGATGCTTATAGTATCATTCGTTGCGACGTCTAAGGATGCGGGTCAGAGTTCTGTATGACATGACAGTTTTCAACATTTGAACAAATCGAAGATGATTAGAATTTCATGGATTTATCACTAATGGTTTGTTTTCCTAGGGAGCGATCCGACGTCTTACAAAAAGTCTATCTCTAAAAAAATCCATGATGCTCTTTAGTCGCTACGGTAACAACATATATGATGTTCCACACTGACACATTCACCGCTGTTTATATTAGTACCGTACTCCAAGGAAACCACACCAAAAGCCAACCTATGTACGTAACAGTAGCAATACGGTCTTAAGCCTGCAAAAGTTTAAAGTTGAATAAAATTACCAAAATCGAACATTGATTAATCTAATGATAGCGTCAAACTAGTTGATTCTCTATAATATGTGAACATAGTTAATTATGTTTCAGTAATAACAATTGTAAATTTTCAATCTAATTATCATTATTATTACTGAGAGATAACACTGTCAGCATTTTACCGCCATGTTCACATGTGAAATATGCATCGATTATTGTTTGAGTGTTCACTGTTCAGTAGTAGGTGAATGCATATTATGCTGTATTATGTTCAGTAGTAGGTGAATGCATATTATGCTGTATTATGTTCAGTAGTAGGTGAATGCATATTATGCTGTATTATGTTCAGTAGTAGGTGAATGCATATTATGCTGTATTATGTTCAGTAGTAGGTGAATGCATATTATGCTGTATTATGTTCAGTAGTAGGTGAATGCATATTATGCTGTATTATGTTCAGTAGTAGGTGAATGCATATTATGCTGTATTATGTTTATTTCCATGCGCCCTGTTCTGTCACTAGCAGACTGCATTAGGAGGGAGACAGCTTCTATTGTGAGGTACTCATTTGATTTGCATCCATTGTTGGCTTACAACTAATTATGCGTCCCAATATGCTTAGGATCATATTATGCTGTATTATGTTTATTTCCATGCGCCCTGTTCTGTCACTAGCAGACTGCATTAGGAGGGAGACAGCTTCTATTGTGAGGTACTCATTTGATTTGCATCCATTGTTGGCTTACAACTAATTATGCGTCCCAATATGCTTAGGATCATATTATGCTGTATTATGTTTATTTCCATGCGCCCTGTTCTGTCACTAGCAGACTGCATTAGGAGGGAGACAGCTTCTATTGTGAGGTACTCATTTGATTTGCATCCATTGTTGGCTTACAACTAATTATGCGTCCCAATATGCTTAGGATCATATTATGCTGTATTATGTTTATTTCCATGCGCCCTGTTCTGTCACTAGCAGACTGCATTAGGAGGGAGACAGCTTCTATTGTGAGGTACTCATTTGATTTGCATCCATTGTTGGCTTACAACTAATTATGCGTCCCAATATGCTTAGGATCATATTATGCTGTATTATGTTTATTTCCATGCGCCCTGTTCTGTCACTAGCAGACTGCATTAGGAGGGAGACAGCTTCTATTGTGAGGTACTCATTTGATTTGCATCCATTGTTGGCTTACAACTAATTATGCGTCCCAATATGCTTAGGATCATATTCCGCTAAATTTGGATGTCGTCAAATCAGTCGTGCTTGCAGGCGTTCATAATTAATATTTAGGCGAGTAGGTAATTAAGGAAACGTGATCATTCATCCATTAACACTATCTAGTTTACTTTGAAACCCATATTTTGCCATACATTCCGAGTCTTTTTATGGTTGGTTTATGCCCAACTTAAAAATTATTAATATTACTTTCTATAAAATGCAATAATCAATCTTAAATTTTAAAAAAATTATATAAAATCAATAAAGCTTAATTAACAAGCGTGGGTGAATATAGTGATAGGTACATTATGTAAGTACCTTATTACCTTGTTTGTGTTTTGTGAACATACATACATTCTCCCTCTAATGCCCCCCACACACCGCAAGCTAGCCCGGAGGAGATCAATCCGCAGCAAACCCGACCCGCACCAAACCGACCCCCTAGCTCGATCAAAGCAATCAAACCAAAAAGCCGGCCCCGGACAAATAAAAACCACCGCGAATCACCCCCAAACCGACCCCCAATGCGGCGGGCCTAAGCCCCACTCGGGAGCATTGGGAGGCATCAAGAGCTCTCCATTGGGCTCGAAGGCGTCCGAGGCTCATTGTGCCTTTTCTGACCAATTGAGATTTTATTGAGATTTAAGTTTTATGAACAAAATGTTCAAAAATTAAATAATGAAGTTATGACATTCTTGAACTTTCATAAAGATTGACACAGCAGTTACTGTCTGAAGGAACAATAAAGAATTTATGAAAATGAAAAATGCGTTTACACCTTTTTAAAAGGCAGTTTGTTAAAGAGGTCAGAAAAGAAATAGACAAAAAGAAAAACTTTGGAGGAAGTCCGATTCATTTAAAAATTTGGGTCGATCATTATGAGAACCAATTAAGAAATAATATGCCCTGTATCCGAATTTTAAGTTTTATCGGAAGGTAGTCACGGAAGTAAAATGAGTAACACGATACATTTTGTATGGGAAACGTCTATACGTATCGAATGCGAGAATCTCTTTTGTTTCTAGAAATGTCCTTGTGGCGGCGCTTTACACGTTTTTCATACAAAATGTATCGTGTAATACTCACTTTACTTCCGTGCTTCCGATAAAATTTAGAATACGGGTACTAATCATAAAAAAAACCAAGGGTTAACAAACCTTAGTTGGGTAACTTCAGTGGCAAAACAATGATAATTTTAGTACTGCTTCATCAGCGAATGCTTTTGTCCAGAATTGTAATATAGTATGTTGCACTAGCTTACCGTTATTTATTTATTTTTCAAGCAATTATACAGTCATGCTATGAATGCATCTATGTGCAGGAACATCCATCAGCTTGTTTCATTAAAACTAATTTATTGTACTTCCACGGTACGTATTAGCTGCCTTTGTTTCAGCTAACAACAACGTCAATATAATGGAAAAGTTGTAGAAAAATTCAACAAAGCCAGCTGAGTTAAGCTCTTGTTTATTACATGTCCATGTCCACGTCAATATTCGAATGCCTTTTATTTAAAACTTTATAGACCCTTTGACAACACTGTTGGTAATAATTCGTGTAATACGCAGACGATACCTATATACGAGTACTGTCATTAGGTACATACTAACTTTTTCTCATCTTCAACATGGCATTTTGGGCAGACTTTTCAATTGCTATAGAAAAAATATGATCTTCTTCTTTGAGTGTCTATTTTGAGCAAATGTTTCCTTTCCATAGCTGCACAAAGTAATTCGAATGCCATTAGGCAGTTTGAATGCCACTCCTTAAAGTACATAATATATTGCAGAAACATGACGTGTCATCTACCCCTGCACACCCAGATATAGGAAATCAAATTTCATAGAATATGCTCAGAACAACAGAAATGAAAACCCTCCGTACTAGCTGCTAAAACTCAGCATCATCGAATAAGAAACACGGCAATCCGAGAGATCTGGAAGGTGGAAAATTTAGTTAGATGGGGACGTCAATGGCAGCGATATTGGCACCAACATGTGAAAAGGATCAACACACCAAGAATACCATGTGTAGCCCACCAAAACAATGGAAAAATAGCTGGAATTCTGTGTATCAACAACTCTGACATAACACACTTACGAGTCTACAAAAAGGGAAGAAGAATTTCATGTTAATCATTTTTATGCGATCACAAGGTTTCTATTTCTTTAGCGTTAACTAAGTAGGGCAAAACTTTAACAAAAAGTAAATAAAATGGCTTCACTATTAGGAGATTCTGGAGCCAGTATTATGGAATGAAAGCTAGCATATCCTTCTATGATACCTGATAGATATCTGTCTATGTAGGTACATAAGTCATAGATGCAACAGCAAATCATATATTTATAAAACAAGGGTTATCCTTCGCCATAGAAATGTTCTTAACAATACGTTATATTAATACCTATTGATAACAGTAACGGTTATATTTATTTAATGTGTATTATTCTGGTGTGTTTACATATTAGAATTAAGTTCGTAATATTCGGAGAATGTTGTTAATGAGAACGTCAGGGCATGTTCATGAAGACAAACAGAAAAAATGATCCCCTCGGGCGACTGTTTATGTTAAGCATTACGTGGAAATAGGCTGGTGTAGGTGTACTCAAGCACATTACACGACAATAATACGGAACATAGCGCAGGGATACGGCGAAAACTCAAGAGATAAGATCACAAAGAGATGAATTTCTATTCCCACAATGTAGGTATCGGTAGATATATTTTATTATTTACCACTCGTACATACACTCATGCAATTGGTCCTTAATCATTTGCTCAATTATCCAAATTTGAGTAGGTAAGTACTGTTCAAACATAAATAACAATCAATTGTTATTATTATGTTAATAGCAACCAAATCTGTGAATTTCTGTAATAATGCACTTCCTTCAATTATTAGCCTCCTTCGATTTTAATAGTCAAATCAATGCAAACAATCGTGAGTGACATTTTACTTTGCCAAACGGATCGCAATTTTGGCGACCATTGTGGCAACAACTCATCTCTGTTATTATAAATCTACTTTTTTGTAAACGCTAGTTATTGTCAAAGGATTTCTTTGCATAAAAAAATCATGAGATGTTTCTTCTTTTGACAGTCGACAGCCCTTTCCTTGTCCATGATTGCATGGCGAGACCTCAACCATCGTTGGTCTTAAGTAGAATATTGACAAGATTTAGATTTGAGTTGAATCCTCCATTGTATTCAGCAGCTCTGCTGGAACACAATATATTGAAAAATACATAACCGTTTATAAGGAAACCGTTGAGGGAAAATAAATATTAATTCCCTTGATAAGTTTTGTTTCATCAGAACTAGTGCTGAGAAAGTTAGATAGGTACCTACCTACATCAAAGAAATCGTTAATTAATTAGGTAGTTATTTTTGGTATAGATTAACCTTTCATAAAAAAAGTTATACAACTATCAGAAAATTCGCCCGAACTATATCGACAGCCCATCACCCTTCTCACAGGAGATGTTTTGTCATGTATGTGGGATGTTGTTCTGATGACAATAGACAGCTGCCCGGAATTACCGTTCATAATAATAATTAACAACGTTGTTCTAATGTTGCCAACTAGGGTACTACTAGGGTAGGTAGGAGGCCTCTAAATGGGTCCCTGACTACAGGTACGACTGGCTATAATGATTAAGATGTTCTTTCAGACTACGACATGAGGTGTTATCCTTGCTTGGCACCTATATGATTAATAACTACTGCACCCTATTAACTAATTAATTGGTCATAACAATATTCTTCTTTTGTACGGACTCGTTGATTCATCATAGTGATATCTCTAATTTATATAAAAGTCGGGTTAGTGCGAACCCTTATAACTCGGGATCGGCAGAACAGATTTTTATGATGCTTGGTTTATTGGATTTGTTTCCGCTCCGGATAACAGAATAATTAATAAAAAGATGGTAAGAAATGATATAAAATATAATATTAAAGTTAGTATGGAACGGATCACCTGTGACGCGCCAACGCTATCGCAGGTAGTTCCCTCTCATTCTTGCAAACGTAATTGCCGCTCGTACGATAGCCCATCCCACTTACTCCATTTTTTATAGAAAATCAACATCGGGCAAATAGAGGTATTATAATTAGAGCAATTATATTCTCGCGTTGTTCCCGCCTGAGTTTTGAATACGAATGTATATATGAGAGTTTTGGAAATATTTTAATGTTAATATTTTATTAACTTAACTCAATCGAATGAATTATTTATTGTTTATGGGGGCGCAGTGCACATTATGTACGTATGAACGGGCCGCCTCGGGTTAGAACCACAGGACAACGTCTATCGGGAGAGCTAGTTTTTAATAAAAATAATATCCTGTAGTCTCCATCAGGGCGCAAAAAGCTTCCCTATCCCTAGTTCATGTATCTCTACTAGTTTTCATATGATTTCCGACCCTTGTTTCTTGTGCAGCCGTGAAATCTGTCTTTTTGTATTTATATCTGGCGGGTTACTCTTGAAACTCAATCCTGATCTCAATCTCAATGTCGACCGCCAATACTCTTTATACTTTTGCACAATTCCTTATTTATACTAATTTTTTTGCCTAAGCAATGCCGGATTTAAAATATACCTATGTGGAACTATTTTTATTCACATCAGAAACCGAAATCTAAGTGTTATAATGACATAGTTTGATTGAGGATGTCAAGATTGAAATTGGAGCGATATTGTGATTGAAATGCTGAATAACCGCCCAGGCCTTTCTTCGATTTTGTCTTCGATAATTAGCTACATAAGGAAATACGTATGGGCTCGTGTTGTCAAAGTTGTAAAAAGGTTGAAGTTCATAAGAATGGCTGTTCATCCCTTACTTTGTTTATGAATCCGATCGCGCATAAATTAATAGATACCAGGGGTCCTAGACAATTTGAATCTCTACATTGACGAAAAATTCGTTCGCAAAATTTAAACTGTCTAATCAGGAAAGACACATAGGAAATGCATCCTACATCAATAATTACAACCAATAAATTTAAAAAAAATTGCTCACTTTTTTTTTAAATGGATATTGGTAGGTATTTTTGAAGGACATGACAAATGAAAATTGTCTCAGAACTAAGAAAATTCAAACTTACAAAGTAAAAACAAGGCCTAAACTATACACAACTTTTACCATTTACTTTCAGTATTTCTTTGCAGATATCATTGTTAAAATTTAAACCGTAATATTTTATTATAAACGTAGCATAAAATATTGTAGCGATTTTCTCGGTGTTTTGTGGCGTCATTATTTTTTAGGCATTGTTCTTGAATGTTCCCTCTGCCACCGCCTATCATTGTTCCTCAGATACAAATCTTTGGATAATGTTGTTATCATTTAAACAGAAACCATTGTCGACAAGGGTTTTTCTCGGCGATATTATTATTATTTTCTATTTTTAATTCACGTTGCCTATTGTTAACATTTTTTTTGAAGCAAACATTTGCGTACCTACCATCAGAGCCATCAGAGAAACAAAATCAACCTTGGGACATTCGAGAAGGAATGGTGTGGAGTGTTATTGTGATGACGGTATAAAATTTAATGAACAGTCTCATCAATCATTATTGCCTCGCCGAGAAAATAGCGCGAATTGAAATAAATTGGTTCGCTTGTGAAATAAAATATTATAACGATGTGCCAGATTTACTGCTGGTATTTAGATTCAATATTAATAATGGTTTTTCAATATTTGTGTCACCAAAGAATAAATAAAATTGTAAATTAATGATATTTGCGCAGAGAATAAGTTTAATCATAATTGATTACCACGTAAACCTACGTTATCATACGAAAAAAAGTACTAAATTTTTCTCATCTTTTTTACCTAACTATTTCCATCATATTATTCTATTTTTGATATTTAGCGATTCACCGACCTTTAATTTAGATTAACGACTGATTTTAGGATTTTTTAATAATCTGCTGTTCAAAGAAATAATTCTCCTTCTTTTTTTCATACTCTTGATTGTTCTTCCACCACAGTTTGCAAGGATTTACTTCCAAGTTTGCAAAATTTTCAGCATTATCCACTGAGGTGTATTCTTTAATTCTTATCTACCTCGGGAGCCTATAGGGGTGTTGATAAGTACTTGAGCCATATCGAAATGTGTATCAAAAACGTATTAAATTGTAGTTGGATGTTAGAGATTGCTTCGGCTATAATCCCGCCATTGCCACTTGTTTATACATTATTTTTTGTACACTATTTTTAATATGCATAAAGAATAAAATAAATAAATAAATAAAAAAAGAGATGCCACAATAATAAAAGAAATCACAATAATCTTATTTCTTACCTTAAGTTTAATGTTTGAAAATACGTGGAAAATAGGTTATGTTTACGTGTTGAAAACAAAACGATGTAGAATCACGAACCGAGAATAAATCAAAGTAATCTTTTGATTCATAAAATCCGCATATTCCATCTAATCCAATGCCTTTTGATTGCTTGTGACGATATTATACAGGAACCAGCCGAATAGAATCGGGTAATGCGTACGTCAGCGTTCGTGTTCGACATCAGAAGATATACGAGAACCTATGTACCTACCAGCTCCACTCCACAAACAATATCACTGTTATACAATTCTCTACGGTTTTCTCTGAATTTTTACAACCGACATATTTTTATAGTTGCCCGTTAAACGAACGTGATGTATGTACACAAAAATAAAGATGTCATGATTGTAATCATTGTCTTTGGTGACACCTGCTTTGACTGTGGAGAACAATCCGCCATAGACAGATCCTCCCGCATTCCGGACAGGGAAACTTGAATCTGTGCTCACTTGAAGTGAACACAAATACACTTTTGAAATCTTTCACACTAACCAAAGGGTTGTGTCGTGAAGGTGGAAATGGTCGGCACCGCCGCGATTAGAACCCACACGACGACATTTCATTTTTATTTTTAGTTTCTTATCCTTCATGGTCCCATTCGAGACACTCGGGTTCATATCACAATTATTACAATAAAAAATAATACATCTTACACTTTTCAATACTATAAAAAATCACTCAAGTATTTGCAAATCATTCAAGTACATTTTTTTTTCAGACTATGACAGAAGATAAAGTCAAGACAAAATCCGGTCACACTAAAACGATAAAAATTCATTCACACTACTAAAAACAACAATCAAAATCACTGTCAAAATAAAATCAAACACTAACAGACAAAGCAATACAAACAAAACAACCATAAAGAAAGATAAATAAACTTTATTCTCAAAAGTATTCATGACAAGTTCATTTATTTAGTATCTCGTCGGTAAAATAAAATACATGTCGGCCCATGCATCTTAATAATCACCTCATTTTCTCCTAACGGAGATTCTGCGACGACTTTTTTCCATTTTTTCCTTTTTGCAGCGACCCTTACCCAGTCAGACTGCAGATCAACACTCTTTAACGCCGTACGCAGATTAGCCTTAAATCTCTTGCGTGGTCCTCCGTGTTTCCTGTCTCCATTAGAAAGTTCGCCATACGGCAGATTTTTTGGGAGTCTAATATCGCTCATAATAATTGTCATACATATAGAAAGAGCGAGTACAGGTCTGGCCAAGTGGTCAACAAGTCGATTGCAATCGACCATTTTTTATCTAAATTCATACAAATTTTTTCTACGTGTTTACAAGGACATGTTTTTTAATCTTTAAAATATCCGTTCAATTCTTTTTATTTTTTTTAAATTTTATTTATATTCCAACTTTTACATAGGTACATAGATATTTTTCACATTCGTAATTATTTTTTCCCATTTAAAGGCAGCATAGCATGTATATTTGAGCCACTTAATTTGAAGAATACCTATTTCGAATGGAGAAAACAACTTTGGAAGATAAAAAATAATAAATAATTCAAATTTTTGCAAACATACAGTTCTTTAATACATAAAAACAAATACATATAAACCAGCAAATTCAATGAAGCCTATGCTAGAAAAGGAATGTTCCAACGTGAATATTTAATGATTGGATTTTCGATTTCTTTGGACAGAAGTCACTTGGTGTCCATTTTAAATTAAAGGAGTCTTAAATAGTTATACCGCAAAATTTATTGTTTAATAATTGAAAAAACCACTGCACTGGATCAGCGAGAATATTTTTCTTCTGTGATTTAAGCGGTAAGATAGCTTTTACCCTCAGACCCAAGGCCTTGGCCAAAGATTCACGAGGGGGAGGGGGGGGGGGGGTTACATTATTAAGTCGATCGCGAATGGTTTTTTTTTTTGTAGTTTAAGTAGTTCGCGGACATAAACAAGTTAGCCACCCCTGATGGTCTGTGCTATGACAGTCCGATCTAAGATTGGATATATTTATTCGTACTTGAACTATAGGATACGATTATTATTGTTTTTGAGATAAGGCAATAATGCTAGAATTTAAATATCTAAAAAAAATGTAGGTGTATAAGATTCTATTGCGCTTATACAAAAAGGTGGAGACTCTTTTTAGAGATGAACCTATTTGCCACAGTTATTAAAATGGCGGTTGGATTAAAAACCACACATTATTAAAATTGTTTGAAGTTTTATTTAAATTGGAAACTTTTAAAAAGCATTCGTTATATTATTCGCGTGAACCAGCCGCTAGGAAGTCGCTTGTCTTTCGAAGCTGCCACATAGTGGTGTGCGATGTGTAGGTCTATATTTTCCTATGAATGAGATTATACAATAGTGTAGTAAATCTATTCCGATATCATTACTACTTCTACGCGGGACTGACGCCTCTATAAAAACTTGATTTCTATTTTGTATTTATGGAGAACATAAATAAAATTGGGAAATACGAAATGGAATGTAAGAATCGACGATTTTATTTAGGATTCATGTTGTCAAAATAGTTTTTTAAAGACCAAAGATGATGGAATAATGACTTTTGATAGAATACATGACTTTACCATAGACTCATTCAACTATATCATAATAGCATTATAACCGTTAATCTTGTTCCCATTCTTTTTGCTATTGGCGTTTTTTAATCAGCCCCCGTAGACAATCTGAATTTTGCGAACGAATTTTTCGTCAATGTAGAGTGCGAAAAAATGAACTGTCCACTGGAACGTATAAACAATTAAACCAAACATAGACACTTGTTTAGGGCTGTGACCTCCCATACTCCTGGACCTGGATGTTTCAGGAACCTTAGACCAAAAACACTTACTCTACATTGACGAAAAATCGTTCGCGAAATTCAAATTGTCTAGGGGCACTAAACCTTTAGTTTTCGAGATTTTTTTTTCTTAATTGAAAGCTTGAGGGTGTATTTTAAAATATGTTGTAAGCCTATTCATTCATTCTCCCTTTAAGGCACCCCGCACACCGCAAGCCAGCCCGGTGGAGACCAATCCGCAGCAAACCCGACCCGCTCGAAAGCGACCTCCTAGCTCGAAGCAATCAAACCAAAAAGCCGGCCCCGGACAAATCAAGCCCGCCGCGAACTACCCCCAAACCAACAAGCAATGCGGGGGCCTAAGCCCCACTCGGGAGCATAGGGAGGCATCAAGAGCTCTCCATTGCGCTCGAAGGCGTCCGAGGCTCATTGTGCCTTTTCTGACCAGTTGAGATTTAAGGACGTGAAGTGGTCAACCTCACGGTCCCGATCTGATTTTTCGATTTCCTGTCTCTTACAGGATGCTCGAAAAATCAGCAAAAAGGGCAGAGGTGCTATTCTTCGCCGGCAACCTCACGGCAATGTAAGCCTATTACGTAGTTTTAATTTCTCAATATATTCATCAGTCATCACATAGCAACGTTGATCTTCCTTTGAGTCAGCTTTCATGGAATTGGCTGACAATGCAAGGTATGATTCTGAATGGGTCCGTGCTCTTCATCGGAATATTCATATCTGCCTTCCTATCTTACAGTATCTTCGATCTCTCATATTTCCTTTACCCTCGTATTTCTAATCCTGTCTCTGAGGCTCTTCCCAGCGATCTATCCATCCATGGCGCTAAAATCCATTGTGGGTCTTGGCTTTCTCAAGCAGTCGTCGCCATTCCGCCTTGTCGGCCGCCCTGCGACGCCCGTTTCTTATTCCCAGAGATTCCAGATCTCTGCTCACACAATCGAACCATCTCAACCTCGGTCTGCCAATATCCCTTCTTCCAGTCGCCAGTGCGGAGTAGAGTGTTCGTCCATTCTCTCCATGTGCTCCAGCCAGCGGAGACGGCATATCACAATAAACTTTTGAAAAATTTCATTTTTTTACTCAGAGTAATTTTGTTAATAGGTATTGGAAAACTATACTGTGAAAGAAAAATAAGTTCTGTATTATAAATGCGAAGGAAGTACGTTTTAAGGGTTCTTTTACGTTCAATGTAACCTTGTCGATTTATAATACAAATTTCACATGTTTTAGGTATGAATAAAAAAAAATATAATAAAAAAAACATTTTTGAAGAACAAAGTAAACAATTTGAATGATCAAAAATTCCTGGACCCACTTAGTCAGCAAATAAAAGGGAATTTTATATGACTTTTGTGTTTCTTTTTATCTTTTATCTTCGGTGAAATACATTTCAATAAACATCATCTCGAGGCAGCCATTCCCAATACCATTAAAACATGCTTGCCGAGCAGATTTTGTGAATTTTCGCCTACACGCCATCTTTGGCATGAATGTGTTATCATCTTTAACAGAACTGTCTGAATGTCTGTTGAGGCGAGTTAATACAATGGCGCAAAGAGGGAAATGTCTGTAATGACATTAAATCGTTTGAATCGATAAACTGCCGATGTTTCAAAGTTTACACTTACAAAACTTAAGTTACAATACTGCACAAGTCATTCTACATTGGTTAAGTTGGGCTATTTAAAATCCTCTACATATTTAAACCTAGAAAGGTATACTTTGTAGGTATGCAAATGCATTTTTATTTATAAGATTTTTTTTCTAGCATTCCATTTTTTTTATTTAAAAAAAAAGGAATACCAGAAAAAATCTGTTTTAACTCGAAGTGAACACAAATACACTTTTGACATCTTTCACACTATGCAATGGCTTGTGTCGCGAAAGTGGAAATGGTCGACACCGGGATTCCAACCCACAACCTCCAATATGCTGTGCGTAGAAATGCCATTGACTGATCCCACTAGTCTACCAACTATTTCATTCAATTGAATCGGAATCGCAATCTAAATGCAGAGAAACTCCCGAACGAGAATAACGGGGGTTCAAATACATTGATTCATGCTGGCTGAGCCATGTGTTAAAGATGCCGAATGAGTAAATTGGCTAAAACCTTTTTATGACATACAATTTACAAATCAGAAGAAGAAGAAAAATTACATTAGCTATGTACTGACCTATCACAAAAAAGAAACTAAGTAAGTATCTACCTATCTCAAACAATTTAAGGAGTCAAGTGGTATGTTTATTGTATAGTATACATAAAGTATACCATTTAACATTTTTTTAAACTACATTTTAAACTACATAAACACATAAATATACAAAGATTTAATCAATAATTTCACCAAGATGATTCCCTGCCCTCCTCCCCCTCACTCAATAAGTTTTGTATTTAGTGACACAATTTGCTAATCTAAAGGTCGTATAAAGAATGTGCAATTATAATAATAATTATATATATTTTCTTTAACGCGATAGTGATAAAATTTAACACGTTATAAATTCAAGTCAATTTAGGTTCGATCGTAGTTGAACGAATGCCGAGCCTTGGTAGCATTGTGAATGGTGTGCCGACTTCCGTGTAGTTTACACCGTTATTCATTCACATCCCCATGTCTACCTGCCGTCTTCCTCTGCATTGAGTGTTTCTTTACATTGAATAAGTCAGAACTCATTAAAAATGAAAATATAAATCTCGTTTAAACGACTAAGTAAGTCTTCATTTTACAGAAGGACGTTATAATTTTAAATTGGCCATTTCAAAGTCATTCCGGAAAGTCCACAAGTTGATGACTTACATCACAATTACAAACTTGTTAAGTGGCTGGTGGGATATTCTCAGTAACTGAATTATGTTACATTACAAAGATATCAAGGGGCGCTGTGCTGTGAATAAATCATAATTACAAGGTTTGACTGCTTGATTACAAATTCTATCAAATAATAATTACTGTACCTACCTATGTACTTCATCCATTTTAAACAATATAACGTAATTATTATATTTAAATTCGATTGCGTTTGCTAATTGATTAAAATAAATACTACATAGGCAGCCATCCACTATTTGATTAATTACTTTGTTTTACACTCACAGGTAGGTGATCTAATGAAATCAAATAAGATATCTAATATAAGAATTGATAAGTTCGTTTAAAACTAGGTGCTTTCGTTGAAACACTCTAACCCAACATTCATCTCTTAGTCGATTAGAGCCGTTTCAATAATAACAGGTACCTATCAACGAGGAAATATGAAAAATATGATTCTATCAGTTGTTTCTATACTTTCAACTGTTGCTCCTGTAATTCAAGGGGTGGGGTCAGCCTTCTGCGAAGTCGGCTCTCAGTTGTCCCTCCACCTTTTTGGTGGTCTGTCTGGGAGGCATCTTTCACGGGGTTCGCCGTGCAATACCATATATAACAAGTATTGTTCAAAACGGCTAGAAATGAATAGCACGCCTAAGACTATAACTATGTTAAAAATATTTAGCGCGCTATTTGATACGCTATTTAATAGCGTGCTATTTTTTATCAGAGACCTACGATCGCGGATGGTCCGTTAAAACTTGCAGCACGCTAGATTTTGTAACATGTTACGTCACACGTCGTTCGTTATACAGAATATTCGCGCGCTATTTCTACTCGCATACAAGATTTTTTTTAAGACGTCGCATATTATCTAAAAATAAAATATTTTAAAGGAAACCAATGAACTTTTCGACTTACTATTCGGGCCTATGAGACAGTCATAGCTAGTTAAATTAAATGTTTAGGTAGGTATTTAACGATATTGTAAATTTTAAATCATTATTATAGGGGTATTTTTAAGTTCATTCTCTATGTATATATGTATATATAAAAATCAACATAAACAACACATAATTGTTTTTAATAATAATTTTTTACATGAGTACCTACACAAAGAGTTTTTTAAACTACATCAATTTACTAAGACTACACTCTGCAAGTTGTATCCTCATAAAACGTAATTTCAATAGAATATAATATAAAAATAACGTCGTACACCATAATATATAAAATAGTCTAGCATATAAAACAGGCTGCAATAAAAACACATCCGCATCGAACAGCGTTCACGCGATTACTGATAGCGCTAGTGTTGATTTTCAAACGCTATGTTCATAACGGCATAGCGTTCACAAACATAACACGCTAAGTGCGCTATTTAAAAAATAGCGCGCTATAATAACATGCTATGCGCTAAATTAACCACCTCTACATATAACGGAGTTTGGAAGAATCCATTCTGTTGTTACGAGAAGAAATGGTAAATTGTCCGCGATCCATAACGTGGTATAGTAAAATTGGAACCCTTTAAGAGACGATTTAACGGATGTATAGGACATTCATCAATGCCTCTTTTCTATGACTGTCGTCCGATACGTTTTACTGCTAGTTTAATATTATAAATCCATGACCTGTTTAAAACCTAAAAACATTGCGAATATTTCGGTCCATTAATCAGATCTAACATCCTCATGACCTTTATGTGTATTCCACGAATTTCACCAAACTTTATAGGTAATTTGAACAACTGTGTGATTATCTGGAAAAAAATTCCACACCTTTTGCTAGAAAGGTTTGCGTTTTACGCAAAGGTTTTACGTCTTGCTTTAAATAGAATAGACAGAATAAACAAATCTCCATTACTTTTTCCCGATATTATAATTACTTGTATATATTTGATTTGTAAATATAATTATTCCTAATTGGCTGGTACACATCTTGCTTTAATATCTCACTGTTGCTTCTATTTTATCTGAACACGTGCGATAACGTATGAAATTGCGCGGTGGTTCGTCATAGAACCACGTAGGTACTATGGAAAATTGATACTTTTCTTGCAACATTATTACATTGGTTACGTTAGGTAGGTACCGCGCCTGAATCAGGTGTGTACAGGCCCTATGAAATTTATTGAATTCATTCGACATAAAAGAACGATTTCTATCATTTAACAGTAGTACAATTACGTATCAGTAACTGCAAGGATCAGCGAGGATCAACGCTCATCGTGATATTACAATGACATCATATGAAAATCAGAGGGAATACACAGATAACCGAATTATTACATACTTACTTACTCCCCTTTGTGACCCCACTGAGAGTCATGGGGAGTAAAAAAGAGCGATCATATGCGACTTCAATAACCTGAATCCACACCATGTCCAAGCCCCCAGATCTCTTTGAAGAAACAAAACACGATGTGGGAGGGTCTTCCTCATTTTCGGGACCCCTCATCTTTTCGGCCAATTGTCATTTGCCGTCCTTAACACATGCCCCAGCAGAGTCCAACTTACATAATGTCGATAAAATAAAATAGCAATATTAACTACTGCTTTTGCGATTGTATACTTATAAATAAATTAATCGGATCTTTGATCTAATTTGTGTTTGCACTCTTTTATCTACTTAATTCAGTATTCATCTTTCAGAGATCTAATTTAATATTCATTTTTTAACTTGAATCTTGTAGATGGCTGCGTACTGGGAAAAATAATTGAAAAAAAAAAGTTTCAAACAACGCTTTTATCTCGTGAATTTTCCTCTACATCAACTCTCAGCATCGTTTCAGTTGGTAAACCTACTCACGCTTGTTTGTTCCTGTCAATAATAAAAGTTAAGTGTCGTGTCAGGTTTCCCCGACTGGTAGAATCATCTCTGTGCCAACTTACCTGTCGATACCAATGTATCCGACAAACAACGCAAGTAAATCAGAAAGTGATTTACCTTTTTCCTTTGTACCCGAAAAGTCGTTTTTCCAATTGAAGATTTCTCCTTAATCGTACTTGTCGTGTCTGATTCCTCATGGATATCTACAAAGTTGTCAAGGATATTTCAATTTTTGTTATGTTCATTGAATTTACACAGTTTTGTCGATATTTGGAGACGCTGGTCTTCTTCGGAGTAATGGCAGATGAAACGATTTTTTAAGACTACCTTACCAAGTTAATAATGATATGAGTGATATTTGGAAAATAATCGGCAACACTAACTCAAACGAAAAAAAAGCCGAACATTGGATATCATTGCAGCATATTGATATGTGAGATCACTTTCTCTATTATGTAATATTATCTATATTCCAGAACACTGACTGCTTTTTAAAAAAATGTGATCAGTGGAAAATAACTGCTTTATAAAAAGACTGTGAACAGTGGAAAATAAATGTTCAGCGGTAGAAAATTTTCGATCGAGCCGTCGTCGAGGTAGTTTAACCCATATCGATTGATTGCGAGCTGATCTCTATAGATTTTAGCCCGCCATGTTGGGTTTTATGTCAACTGACAGCTGGCAACCACCCTAGCAACGAGAGAATGTTACAAAACATACTTTTTAAAACTAACGCCCCTCTCAGAGTTCTTTACAATAAAAATCACCATATTTGGGTAGACAAGGGCTTTGGGTACTTACTTACAGTCATCATTTAGGCATCGAATCGTAATTATAATTGCGTTACATAGTGACGGATGATCCTTAGTAGCTATAATAATTGAATTGATACTGGTTAGGTAAAATTTAGTGTTATTTAAACACATTTCCCAGCGCTTTTGGTTGAAGTAAAGTAAAAAAGTTGTTTTGGATAAATTTATTATAAAACTTTTTTGTTTACTATATACCTTGCTATCTTTTGTACAGCGCAAATTAAAGAAAAACTGGTGTAGAAGATGGAAATTCCCCGAGGAAACCTCTAAGAATTCATTTACAAGCGGTTACAAAGTAATTTCCATTATATTAGATTTGAATACAAAGTACACCTTCTTTATCGCGATGGTTCAGCCTGCCTTCCCGTAGGAAGTGAATGAACTGGCTGGGGACAAATGTATACAAAGTTGCGCCTACTGTAGTCAATGTGAGCCCCAGATAGCAGACACGTCTCTTATCAAAGGAATGTTTTCAGGTTAGTCTCCCTCATTTTCATAATCTTGTTTGAATAGGTCGGATAAAATAATAATGACGAAGCTCTTTCTAAAATATTGATTAAAAGTTGTGTTTTGCTACTTGTAGTTTTCAACTTTTTTTTTTAGTTTGTAGCTCTAAATTCTTATTACTCAGTTTTTTCGAGATTCGTATCTACTGTTTTATGATCGTTTTAAGTTTGAAAGCACTGGTACAAATTTTTAATCCAATACCAATAGTGAAGGAATCATTTTAAATTTTTTAATAATAATTGAAAACTCTTTGAAGACAATGACACATTATTGAAGCGGAATGCTGAAGTTCATTTCTCTAGTATAGTCTATTGACACGATGTGTAACATGAGATAGGTGTCCTGTCACTTTCAAACTCAAAATATATCAAAACTTGATGTCAGTAGGCCTAGCGATTTTTTGCATTCTATAACTACTCTATCAACATTCTATTAAGAAAATGGCGGTTTCGTCATTTTAACACAAATTAGAGTTGTCAACGACTAGTCGTTTCGTTCTTATGTTTGGTAAGCGGGAAAATGTGACAGGTGACAGAATTTCTTTGTTAGAATAATGTGTCAAAATGGTTACAAAATAGATTTAAGAGTAATTTTAAAATCGAAATAAAGACTTATTAAGCTGATTTAATTATATTTGTTTCGATGGAATCGTAGATCAAAATTCTACGAATCTATTTTTTCGAGTATTGCATTATTCGTTCATAACAATTTATGCGAATAAATAATAGAAATTGATAGTTAAACGTCACCCTAAACATAGAAGTAATGTATATCTATGTATTAATTCGTAAAGGAAAAACTTTGTGACTATTTTACGAAAATTGCGCAGACGGAGGAGTATGAAATCAAGCACACTTATAGTTTATATAGAGGAGTGGCCAATGCTAATGTTTTTTATGAATGTATAAAAAATAGATTAAATCAATTAAAAAACATTACAAACACTACTGTAATTTCATGTACTTGATACTCACACACACTTCCACAGACTATACTTATAAAGATCACGAAACAAATGTAAAACTAAAAGCGCCTCATAATGAGCGCGGAAAGTTTTTTGAAGGCGGTATATAAATAAACTTAGAATAGATTAATATTGTTTGACTTTGAATTTGAAAAATCGGGCGATGGGCGTATATGGGTTAATCTTAATATATATAAATCTCGTGTCACAATGTTTGTCCTCAATGGACTCCTAAACCACTTAACCGATTATAATAAAATTCGCACACCATGTGCAGTTCGATCCAACTTGAGAGATAGGATAGTTTAAATCTCAAATTATAGTCGCAATTTTAATTTATTGCTAATTTTTGTCTGTTATTATTTGACAGTCACAATTATCTGTTAACTCCAAATGATTCTAACAGATGTCGATACCTTTCGACTGGGTTGAGTAATGCCCCTACCACACGCTCCGTCTTACCTGTGGTCTTGCCTGCGCAATAGAGTGGAACAAAATTTTTTTTTGTCGAATTTCGATTTGGAATAGTTGTATTATGTTGCCTATTGGCATCAATAATCTACATAAAAAATATAAAAATTCTCATACAACGGTAAGAGCCCCCGCTTTGACTTCGAATATTTACAAAAACGGCAATTTTGGGGCTGTTTTCGCGGTCTACGAAATATTACAGAATTTACTTAAATAGGTTTATTTTATTCAAAAACTAATTCAAACATGGTTGACTAGCTGTTGCTTTCACTATTTCATCAATTTAATAGTCTTTGGCGCTGTGAGAGATGAGCAAAGTGCAAGAGAAAACGGTGGCGGCAAGGTCCGGTTTATAAATTTGAAATTTTAGTTTCATCAAGTGCAGTGGATGATTATTGTCTTAAAGTGAAAGGTTGCATGTCAATAATTATTTCCACGAGTGTGTAGGAATAGGTGATATATGTTTTTAAGTGACTTGTTTTTAAGTAACATGACTTCTACGAGACAAAATTTAAAATGTCCGATACTTGGTTTCATAGCACTTTTGTGCAGACATAGAATAAATCCTACCTACGTATTAAAATGTGATGTAATTTTATAAATGGGTTTGACAAATGTTATAATAAAAATAAAATCTGTGTAGAAACTTAAGAAAGTAGAGTAAGAAGCATTCAGAGTCGAAAGTAGAAAGCTTTTTGACATATCTGCATGTAAACGTAATGATTTTGTAAGATGTACTTATTTTAGAGATGAAAAATTGCCAAAAGAGGTACAAATATTTTTAAATGGCAACCAGCGGGTACGAGATAGCTTAACTGTGTATTAAAAATATTTGTACCTCTTTTGGCAATTTTTCATCTCTAAAATAAGTACATCTTACAAAATCATTACGTTTACATGCAGATATGTCAAAAAGCTTTCTACTTTCGACTCTGAATGCTTCTTACTCTACTTTCTTAAGTTTCTACACAGATTTTATTTTTATTATAACATTTGTCAAACCCATTTATAAAATTACATCACATTTTAATACGTAGGTAGGATTTATTCTATTAAGTCTGCACAAAAGTGCTATGAAACCAAGTATCGGACATTTTAAATTTTGTCTCGTAGAAGTCATGTTACTTAAAAACAAGTCACTTAAAAACATATATCACCTATTCCTACACACTCGTGGAAATAATTATTGACATGCAACCTTTCACTTTATGACAATAATCATCCACTGCACTTGATGAAACTAAAATTTCAAATTTATAAACCGGACCTTGCCGCCACCGTTTTCTCTTGCACTTTGCTCATCTCTCACAGCGCCAAAGACTATTAAATTGATGAAATAGTGAAAGCAACAGCTAGTCAACCATGTTTGAATTAGTTTTTGAATAAAATAAACCTATTTAAGTAAATTCTGTAATATTTCGTAGACCGCGAAAACAGCCCCAAAATTGCCGTTTTTGTAAATATTCGAAGTCAAAGCGGGGGCTCTTACCGTTGTATGAGAATTTTTATATTTTTTATGTAGATTATTGATGCCAATAGGCAACATAATACAACTATTCCAAATCGAAATTTGACAAAAAAAAAATTTCATACAAAAGTGTTCCACTCTACTGCGCAAGCCTGGCTTGTCAGGTAAGACGGAGCGTGTGGTTGGTATAAAACAGTACACCGCACGCTCCGTCTTACCTGACAAGCCAGGCTTGCGCAGGCAAGACCACAGGTAAGACGGAGCGTGTGGTAGGGGCATAAGTAATCAATAGATGGCGCTGCTATGGTAAATCTACGAACGTGTCATATAAGCTACATTTTAAATTTTTAAAAAAAATTGGAATCCTTACTAAAATTCTAATAATATAACCCAAGGTGAGAAAAAATACCTAAAATATTCTTTACATCGCATGCGCTGCGAAAACTATTGATGATTGAATAAAATAATTTAACACGACTTTGTAGAAGACATAATTTACAAGAAGTGTCGGGACAGTATATTATGTCTATCTATTATAGTTATGCCACAATAAGTGTTCTTTTATTTAAAAAAAATGTAATTTAAATGCGGCAGAGATATAGGCGTCACTGGGGTATGAGCCGGACGGGAGGGAACCATCAGAATGCTACATTATTCCAGATTGACATAGACAGCCTATAGAATATTTTGATAAAGTTGGGGATCTATAAAGATCATAAGAATACTGATCTTTTTTTTAAATACCTATCTACCCGTGCGAAGCTGGGCCAGACCTCTAGTAATACTATAAAAAACTAGGTACATATCAATTTTCGTCTGTCTGTAGTCGTTTTCTGTCTGTAGATAGTCGTTGAGTGCAATTTTAACTACGCCCCCTGGTCATATGCATACATACATACACAAACATACACCCTTTATGGCTACCCGCACAATGCAAGCCAGCCCGGAAAAGACCAATCCGCAGCAAACCAGACCCGCACGAAACCGACCCCCCTAGCTCAATCGAAGCAATCAAACCGAAAAGCCGGCCCCACACAAATCAAGCCCGCCGCGGATTCCACCCTAAACCAACGCACAATGCGGGGTCCCTAAGCCCAACTCAGGAGCATAGGGAGGCATCAAGAGCTCTCCATTGCGCTCGAAAGACGTCCGAGGCTCATTGTGCCTTTAAGGACGTGAGGTGGTCAACCGGTCATATGCATAGGTAGTTATACTGTGTCAATAATAATAATACCTAATTGTGATTAGGTGTTATGAAATTTAATTCCAATATCTTTTTTTACAACTAAATATATAGGTACTTACCAAAGTACTAATTTTATTTACTTTTATTTTACCTACTATTGAATTTTCAAACAATTTCATGATGAATTTGAATATCGTAACGTGATATCGCGCGACTTACGGCTCGCTTACACTAAATCCGATATTTGCCCGTACGGCAACGTACGATTGATCTAACACTTTTAAAGAAAGATACCGCGAACACAAACACGTCAGTCATTGTCCGGCATCGTACGAGTGGGTAAAAGGAGAGCGGCTACACTCTCCGGTTCAACCGTGGAATCCGAATTTGTTCCGATTTATCGGAAGTCGCACGTACGGGCGTAACTAAAAATAGAATAAAATTAAAATAGAGCGTACCTACATATTGTTTTGAAACTCAATATTGGTTACTTGGTGAGTAAATAAAACTGAGTTGTCAAATTATTAATTTGCCCGTACGGCGTACGGCAACGTAGGGCAAATATCGGATTTAGTGTAAGCGAGCCGTTATAGAAAGCGGGCGAAAATTTTCAAATAGATGACACTTGCTTCAAGGTAATCTATAACAATAATTACAACTACTGAATATTTTTGTCAGCAAAAATGTGTTATACATACCTATATGTACCTAAAAACATGTGAGATAATAAACTTCACTGTGTACATACTATACCTTACTGTTGTTAACTGATTGTAAATGATCCGCAGTCAAATAGACACACTCTGTCGAAACTATCATTATTATTTGGTTGACGTCTCACGAAGGTACACGTCTATAGAATTATCAGGATGAATAGATCATCAAGCGTCCTGTTTCTTCCTCCCATCAACCCTGTCTCTTGTTGTTTCCGTCATTTTCCTCACAGAATCCCTTTGTGCGCCGTCGCTCCTCACGCAGACAGCGTCTTGATCGACTTTGATTAATTTAATTAGAGAGAGCCTTTAACTTGAATAAGAAATTATCCCCCTTCACTCTTTACAATTCTCTCTTTCTCACTTCCTCATTCATTTTCTAACTAAATTAGACGCAAACTCTGGATTTGATTTCCTAAATGGGATAAATTTATATAAATTTTCTCCATAATCAATTTATCTTTGCTTTTAAATCAATTTATGAATATTTTGTTTTTAGGTATTCTATGCCGTCTGACTTTTAACGTTAATACGACCTTTGTATAACTCCCTTTGCGACGCCCGACAAATTTAAGCGATTCGACAAATCGATGTTAATGCTGTGTATAAAATACACCTTTACTAAGACAGTGAAAACACGTGGAAACATTGAAACGATTAATAATTCAGAAACTGGCTATGTATCTACGTCTTTATCTATTACTATAGCTTTCCCGACGGACGTTGTCCTGTGTTCCTAACTAAGAATATTGAATTCGAATTTGTATGGTGATGGATTAATTAATTATCATTTGACCAATGTAATTCCGACCGATGCGTCTGTATTAAACCATGTATATTCCATCCGCATTCTGTCAATCGCACCAATTGACAATTTCTGTCAAAATTTCCAAATTGGAATAAAAATTATAATGTAAAAAGTAATATATAAGGTTGTCTACATAGATTTTTCTTTAATTTTCTAATTTTCCATGCATTTTTCTCAATTTTTTTCTTCTAAAAGGACATTCTCCTGATAAAAGCCTACACGACAAAAAAAGAATTAGCGAAATCGGTTCAGCCGTTTAGGTGTGATGCGATGACATCGGGAAATAGCTCTCCATTTTTATATATTTTTTTCCCAATTAAAAGATCACTATTCAGCATTACAGGTTTATACCTTTTGCGCTGAATAGCGAGAAATATCAATAATAACAGAAAAATGTATATATAAATTTATACACACATACATATAACAAAAAATAACAAATTATGATCTACAACACTGGAGATAAAAACATTAATATTGTCCTAAAACTATCGTATGTGATGTTGAATATATCAACATACTCGGATAATTCATTCAACGCTCTCCCGACAGGTGAGTTGCATATAATATTAGTACGTCCAGTCGGCTTAAAGAACAATTTATGTTTTCTGACTCGATTGTATGAATCTGGCACATACAATTTAATAGCAGATAAAATGTTAGGATTGTGTATTATTCCCATTATAAGTTTAAAAATACAAATAATATAAAGCTGCGTACTTACCTGCGCCGCGTGCGGTATAACCAATTTCCATAGTACGCTGTTGTTCGCAGCGAACCGACAGAAAACTAGGTAGAAAAAAATGCAACGTTACCAAATTCCAAGTACGCGGTGGTTCGTCTCGAACGGAACGCAACGAACCGACGATGATGGTTCCTGCCACGAACCAAAGAACAAAATAATAGTGTTGTGAAACTAAATATGATTTCTGTTTAAGGTAAAACTAAAATTAAAAGTTAACTTCACTTCTAAATTTTGATATCTGTACTTATTGAATAAATCTTCATTATTTAGTATATTTTATGATAAGCAATAGAATGACAAAAGGCCAAAAAACCTTGATGGAGCGACCTAATGATCCAAAATCCAATCCAAACTCCCTTTACGCCCCACTTAGGAGCATAGGGAGGCAACAAGAGCTCTATATTGCGCTCGATCTGGTGTAATGTTTATGAGCATATCCAGATTCCTAAGCTCTAAGCGGAACACAACATGAGAGGGTCTTTATCCACCCGGGAGACCTGGTGACCATCGATGGTTATCGGTAGTTGTTTATCGGGGCAGGCATTATTCGCCATTCATTACTGACATTGACTCGAAGGCCAAGGCGTGCTATCGTAAGTTTTGAAACACCGCTGTAAGTCCTTTACTGTCGTTCTAAACAACGCTAGGTCGTCCAGATCGCACACCTCGCCCATTATACCAAACGTTCATACATATTGAGTACGTATCTATTAATTTTTATATGTATTTGTTGTATTTATTTATTTATTTTATTTATTTATTTATTTATTTCCATTATCAATTACAATTATAACAATCATTTTACATATATAATTATTGGAATTTACTGCCCCACTAGACAACGTCTGTTCTGGGGCAATACTAATTTAAATCAAATCATGTAACCAATTTTGTATTATTGTATTGTATTTTTTATTATTATTGTAATATGATCTGTAACGTATTTTTACTAGTTCCAATTCTCAAGTCCATTTTTCGTTTGCATAATTCGGGTTCCGGTACTTTCCCGAGGCATTTTATCTGGTTGAGTAATGAGTTTCTTTTTGAGTTGGAAGACCTAAGATAAAAAAAGCCTCTAAAGCCTAAAGCCTCTGCTTTCATCTAAACCATCCTTGGGTAACCCTCGACATCTCTGATTATTTTCATCGAAACCCGTCCAGTAATAAAGGAGGAGTTAGGTAACAAAGAAAACGGCTAGATTTTTATAGATAAGATTTATGCAAGCTTCTTGTAAAAAATCCTATGACCAATCTTTTTTTGTATGTAATAGTTCAAGTACCTATGAAAGTACCTATCTATCTAACACTTGTGAGCATTCATTGAAGTTTCTGCAGTCCGTCATCACAGAATAATATTTGTATGTGTATAAAATTGGAACGAGAGTAGGTGTCTGTTTGGGTACTCTGTGTAACCGTTCGCTGCGAACCATGGTTCGTTGCGAACCAATTTTGTCTGTCGCGTACCAATGTTCGTTGCGAACACGCGTACACATCTGAACCAAGGTAATGTAACCGCGCGCGGCGCCAGTGAGTACGCAGCTTAAGATAACGCATTTCTTTATAACCATCGGGATACCAAATGAGAGTTGCAGGAAGAAAACGTTATTCTTGCTCCCATCGGGGTCCTGATGAAAGTAAAGAAAAAACCTTCCTATAAGCATCAAGCTTAGAAGTTTTGAGGGCAAAATATTAATACTTGTATTATACCTATACGAACGGAACGAAATTTTTAACCATATTGTACGGAAACTACCAAATTCTCCATTTGGGATTTCTTCTAAAGATGGTGTCCTTCACCCAGATTTAACTAATTCAAAATTTGAAAAAAAAAACTTATGAAACGCTTTTATGAGTCGCCAAATACGATGACTTGATCTTCTCGGTCCCTTGGTGTTACTAGATGGGTCGAACTATATAAAAATACTTTTATTCCCAATCTCTTTTCGTATGCACCATTTTATTTTATACCATAAGCGACCCTCGTATCCACCCCAACATTTATTTTAAATAGTATAAAAAATCGGATTACCATTTTTGTCTGTTAGATTGGTAAAAAGTCATACCCTTTTACCATCATGGTATTTTTTTTAAATTATGATTATATATATGTCAATATAGACATAATATCATCATAATTTAAACTTAACTATACAACAGTAGTATAATTACAGTCCTACATACTCTGGGATTTATTTGATCACACTTTTTCGACATTGTTCTGTCAAAGAAACTACGAAACCATTCGACATCGAGTCGAATTGTTATTACAACCTATGGGATAATGTTGACCCATGGGCCAACGTGGAAAGACGTCATCACAAATCCACTCATATTGCAGTTGTAATGCCAAGAATTGCTCTCATATTTATGTTTTGCGGCTTGTGTAAGTACATAATATTTTATTTGATTGTTCTTATGAAATGTTATTTATTTATTTATCAAATAAATCCTCCAGACAGCTTCAACCTGTTAGGTATAAGGAGAAAAAACTTATCGTTTATCAATTTATTTATTTTTACATAGGTATCTTGGCATTGTATTCTATTAAAGTTTAAATATTTTTGATGCTGTATTGTTTTATGGCATGCTGTTGAATCTCATATTTTTAAATTACATGTCTATTTTTATTGATTTTGTTATGTACGAGTATATGTATGAATTTGCTAACTTTCTAATTTTAAGGATACATAATATTAATGATGTAACGATATATTCTTATGCGATTAACATAAAAATATGGTGTTAAAAATAAAAAAACAAAAATATGATTTGTTATTTTTATCTAATACGAAGGGTTTTTTCTTATTATTTAACTAGCTTTCACGACAGACGTTGTTCTGTATTCCTTACTATGAAAATTGATTTCAAATTTGTTATTTTATACAAAAATACATATAATGTTAAAAAATTATTATAAAAAGCTCGAAAAAAACTCCATCAAAAATCTGCTTACTAATATTTTTAATGTCAGGCAAACAATAATTTTGTTGTTAATGAATTTTTCATGGATGGCGTTGGCGTCGCAGAAAACCTGTTCCATACTAACTTTAATATTATATGTTATCTTATTTCTTATGCATCTTTCAACTTTTTATTAGTTATTCTGTTATCTAGAGTGGAGAAGAATCCAATAAATCAAACATCGCAAGAATCTGTTCAACCGATCTCGAGTTATTAGTGTTGACAGTTGGCACTAACCTGACTTTCTTTTATATTATAGATTAGCCAGTTAATTCCATGAAGAACACATAATGAACTTTCGAAAACTTATATTACTCATAGTAGGTATATGGAATATACATGAGTCTTGTGATCGGATTTCAAAAAAAAAATAGATTTCGCTGAAATTAATTTTCTCGACGTTTTCGAAGAAGTAGATTCCAAAAATGCAAAAAAAAATTTTTTTTATTTCCGCGTACCCATAACTCATAGTAATTCTTATCCGATTTGATTGAAATTTGGTAGAACGGTTAGCCCCTCGATGTAGATGAGTCAGTAAAATGTTGAGATCTGTACCTTCAGGGGAACCCTCTTAAAGTATCCAAAGAAAATTTCACTTGTTCTAGAAAAAGGGCTAAAAAGAAAAAAAAATATTCGATTTTCATAAAATTTGGTATACGGGTTGGTCTTATGCTCCTACACAAGCACGTAAAATTTGAGGTCCGTAACTTCAGTGGGTCCCCCTTAAAGTACCGATTAATATTTAATATGTAGTTCTAAAGCAGTAAATAAAAAGCTCTTTCTTACTTTCTATAATAATTCCAAAAATAAATTCATTTTAATCGTAAAATTATGAATTTTTATGCAAAGATATGTTTTACACGAAAAAGCTGTTATAATATACCTACTATGAGTTCTGGGCTACCCTAGCTTAGCAGCTTTTTTCTTAAAACTCTTTTTTTTTTTCAGATAATCTTTAGAACCTTTAAGAACATGAGTTCAGCAGACATCCTTAATATATCCGTTAGGCACATTGTTACCGAGATTATTGTTTAGTTTAAATCCTCAAACACACAGCGAGTTGGTTAGTCCACCCAAGAGACAGGATATGTTTCGAAAATCGTACCGTCTCTATACCTAATTATTATTAATACGTTCAGGAAATCTCTTCTTTTAGGACTTAAAATCTTCATTTGGGTTTGTCCCGGAGTTATCTTATATCTAATCTTCTCTTTTATCCGGGACTCCTGGGATCATTTTAATGGGTTTTTTTTTTTACATTAGGTAAAAACATATTCTTTTACGGAGATAATCCATATTTTCTTGTTTTGTTTTCATGTTTTTACCTTTTACTAAATAGAAAATAATTTTCTTGATAACTAGGTATTAGTATCTAATATTTAATTGCTTCTGAAGCAATATCTTCTTATTTTCTTTTTATAGACTAACAAATGATCCGAATCAAAAAAATTAATAGGATTTGGATAGAAATTATACAGACTTTTTACTTCAAAATTGACTTTTTCAAACCAAAATGGGAAATGTAGGTATACCTAACTTAAAGTAAAAAACGTAGGTATTTTTTTGAATTTTGAACTTCTTTTGAAATGTCATACCTACTGTAGGTTTTTTTGTAAGTTTTTACAGTGTATTCGTAAACTGTAAGGAAGGTACTAAGTAGGTAGGTAAGTACTTAGGTATACCTATAGGTAGTTATATATTTGGTTCCATTTTAGATTCTAATGATTGATCGAAATTTCTTCATTGGTTCAATTTGTAAACTTCAAAAATAAAGCGTGAATGAGTTTCACAAGAAAAATTGTAATGTACTTTCATAGATAGGTCCTACATATTTTTTATTCCTGAACAAAATATAAAACTTGACACCCCGTTTTAATTAAATTATTCAAGAAATAAAACCATGAGTTAAAAGACATCCGTCTAGACTAGAAGGTGAGGTCTATTCTCATTAATCTATCATTAATTTGGTATAAAGTATAACTAACTACTTACTTTCTTATTTTTATTAATCAACGTCCATGTTATTACAGATATTTATTGCTAAACAAAAATTACCTTTGTATTGAACACGTTTTGTATAAAAAATCTTAGCTATGTTTTCATCTATTTTCCTCGCGTAAATTTAATATTTTCTTTCCCTTTAAAACCACCCCGAATTAATACGAATATTTCTTAATCAAAATAAGCCAAATGTGTCCAGCTGTTCTCGATTTTTAACGGAGTTTACGAACAAGGATTCATTTTTATGATTGAATAATTATTTTTCAGCCCAATCAGTTGATTAAGCCGTGTTTTGTTTTTAACTGTACTTACTCGTTTCTGTGTCTTGAAATTTATTAACCTGGAATATCTTAATATCGTGCAATTGTACTCAATATCTATAATAAGTAAATTTAAACAGAATAACTATATAACTACAAACAGAATCTTCTTTTTTTTCTTTTTCTTGACTCAAGAATCAATTAAATAAAAGCAACATAATATATTTATGCTATTTTGTCTTATTTTATTAATACCAGCTTGTCCCCAGAATTTCTTGAATGGATGGCGGCGCTGAATGTCAGACTTTAACGCTGTGACAAAAATTCGACGACTTGCCAAACGATAAATAAATAAATGACTAGCTTTCCCAACAGACGTTATCTTGATGTGATCTAACTCTGAATATTGAATTGGAATTTAAAAGAATGATAAAAAAGGCTTTTGTTTTTCATTCCAACTGATGCATCTGTTTTAAACCACATATTTTCCATTCTTATTCTATCAATCTTACCAACTATCAACCTTTGAAAAAAATTGATTTGAAATAAGACTTATTCACTGTGTTAGCAAATTAGAAAAAAAACTCCATCAAAAGTCTGCTTGCCAATATTTTTAATGTCAATGGTTGTGAGGTAGGTAAATAAAAATTGTGTTTCTATAGAATTTTTCACAGCTGACGTTGGTGTATCGAAATTTCCATACTAACTATAATATTTTATAATATTTTGTATCCATTTTCCGATGTTTTATTAGTTATTCTGATATCCGGAGCGGAGAAGAATCCATTAAACCAAAAATGGTATAAATCTCGAGTCATAAGTGTTCGAACTCACCCGACTTTCTTTTATATCTTTTGTTTTTGCAAATAAACAAGATTTTTCCTAACTTAATCATCTGAGATATAAAAAAAACTCATCAGATATATTAACAATAATGATTGATAGTGAAAACGTTCAGAACCTTTTCACCTAATTAACCGTTAGGTTAGATTGTACAAATTCAGAATATTCAGAGCGGGCGAGGCGAAACGCCAAAACGTCACACTTCGTGTAGGTAGAGCGTAGAGCACGTTCTCATATTCATAGTACGCTGTCCGCGATATAATTCATTTTGTGTCAAAAATTGGCATGATATATTGGCAATTTATTCACCCAAATAAAATATCGTACTAACTATGTGGTAGACATCAATGAGATACGAATCGGTTAGTTTCATTCCTCTGTAGACTTTATGCATTCTGGCTGGCATGAAGATTCTCTTTCTTATAGGTCATTATTACTTACCTACTAAGAAAAACGTAGCTACATCACCCTGCTGTGTTATTGTGCACTTTATTGGCTGATCCTTATTTTGCCTATTAGGATGGACATCCTTAGAATTCGCTAAATCTTCTCCAGTCATGAATCTTTTCCAAATAAGGTTAGTGAAGTACTTAATTTATAATAAAAACTTGTCTCGAACGTGCAAAAAGCACGTCTTACTAGATGTGTATTTTTTTAAAATGAATCTGACCTCACCCAAAGTGAACACGAATACACTTTTGACATCTTTCATAGAAAGCAAAGCTTGAGTTCTAGAAGATGAAGCTGAGGATTGTACCTACGAAACTACGAACCGCTAACTAGGCTAGAGAGCGGCGGCTGTCCACGGTGTGTGCGCGACGTGTCATACAGTTCTTCGGATGCATTGCGAGACGCGGAAAGGATAGTTTAGAGAGGCTTCTCTTAACCGGAAGAATCGAAGGAACCAGAGCTCGGGGTCGGGCTCCGATGAGATGGAGCGACCAGGTCAAAGAGGCAATAAGGGGACACTGTGGGAAGCCCTGAAAATGGCGTTGGACCGGGTTTTTCGTGGACGGCTGGTCGGGATGGTGGGGAGTGGTAATGGTCACGATCCTCAGCAGTGAGGGAACGACGAGGATGATGAACCGTTTTTCCAAAGAGGTCCTACTGCCGAGGTCACAATCTCTCTCCCATTTTCATGATTCCTCACAGACTACGTTTTAGTCTTAAAAAAGCGCATCGTTAGCAAAACCACAAAATAAGCTCATTAACTGTCATCGTACTTTTGTTTCCTTTAATGTTGATAATATGATTTTATTTTTATGACAATCTTACAATTCAAACACAGTCTTTAGGTACCTAAATTTACAATTAACCCGTATAAGCTAGTCATTACGATGTTATTAACTATTGATTGAGAGACTGTTCTCCCTAGAGAGGTAGCGCCCTATTACCGAGTGGGGTCAATAGGAAAAACACATTCACCAGTAAATCAACACGTTAGGTACACCAATTCTAGGACATGCTAATGTGTTGGCGGTGAGCATATCTAATAGAATACCGCACAAACATACTACATATCCCTGGTATACGCGCATGATTTATGGCAGTATTTGTGCGGGCGTAGGTCTCCAAAATTGCAGATGCGTCACTTTCTGGGAATATTTATGTACGTCTGATAACAAAATACATTCTACCCCAGAAGCATTTTTACAGAAATTATTGATTTTGCAATTTTCAAAAGCAAACCACACTGTTTTATTTGTGGCTATTCAAGAAAGATCCAGATGGAAACGTTATAGGTATAGTTCTTCTGAATATTTTACACTAAATATTCGTATCCAAATAATGTAACAAACTTGTTTTGAAAATATACTCAAAACAAGAATAAATTTTTTTGGTGCTATCATTAAATCAAGGGTGTTCAATTTTCAATGGTATTTTTTAAATTTGAACCACAATGAACATCCCCCCCCCCCCTCCCACCAACAAGGTTCACCATTAAGGTGATTAGATTCGTCAAATTCGGCAATTTGAAATAAATGGCATATTAACAAAATTACAGCATTCAATAAACCAGAGTCACGAGTCTCAACAATGAGGAAACGAAGAAGAAGAAAGAGCATACACCTTATTTGCTAAGCGAGCTTAATTTTAACCACTCTATGAATTGCATTACTCAAATATTTCACTGTCTTAATAAACACAAGATATCTTTCCCTTAACGATGTTTGGCTACATACCCTGGCCTAAAATTTGAAATCAGCCAACTGCAGGCATTGACTTGGTAAATGAATGAATCATTTTTGTATGGAATTTTTTCGAAACTCTTTCGATGATCGTTTCGATATTTGATCATCGAAAACTTATACTAGTGGTACTGGACTCTGAGGGCGCAAGAAAGACAGAAAATTGATGCTGAAGACATCTGCTCCGTTTTCACTGGTCTGAGCTCCGAATACATGACTAATGATCCTACGCAGCGAATTTGACGTCCTCTCATTTATCCGCGGAATGCAAGCTGCGCAATGCGCATCCTTCGCTTTTTTGGGCTCGTCACATCGAGGATTATGATTGATGGGATGTTCGGGGATGGTAGGGGGTAGATGGTAAGGCGACGATTGCACATGAAATGGTCCGATCTTATCAAGCGGGCAACGGAGACCCCACTACATGGGTCCATCATGTATAGCGGTCGTTTTTCTCGGCATCGACAGGACAGTGAGAAATTTGAATATACGCTGTTCTTTAAAACTTACTGTTTTTATTTCATTTTTCATTTTAATATTTTTTTTTCAAAGTCTAATTTTGAATTATCGGGTAATATTTCTAATAAGTCCACGCTATGGTTAAGTTTCAGGTATGATCAAACTTATCATTGCCTATTTGTACAAAGCTATCTTTATTGCTTATCATTGTCTGTTTGTACAAAGATATATTTATTGCTATCTTGTGAGAATCTGCAAATGTTGTTTTATTTCCTGTAAATTTGATTTAAATCCGTCTTAAGTGATATCAAACAGAGAATTGAAATGGGACCGTCTAAAGGAGTTTTGTCACAAATAAACAGAGCACCGAGACATACAACTGACTGTGAGTAGATGGAGACATATCGCGTCAGCTCAATCACATTTCAGTTCGAAGTAGAGATGATGGTGAGTGGAAGTGCGGCAATATCATATAGACGGTTGTACCACACGGGATGGTTTGGTATAGGCAATACATCAACTCGACTGCCAATTAACCGAATCCTCGGAGACTTATCTCATCCATCTTCCTTTACCCGAATATCCCACTTCTTCATCCGTCTCTCATCTCCACGAGCCATCCCGTCCTTCCCGTCCTCTTATCATGTAACGTTAACACTTCCCTCCACCCTCCCTTCCGCTTCCACACCAATATGTACTCCAACATATTATTATTTTGTCCCGTTTCACCCTTTACTTGATAAGGGATTAGAGATTTCAAATTTTCCTCATAAATTACAACTAAAAATAATTTAATCGAAAGAACAGAGAACATCAATTATTGTGGTATAGAAAGACAAAACATATTTTTGGAACTATATCATAGAAATGAGTAGCCCGAATATTTCGAAATAATCGATTTTGTCAAAAACTCAATGACACGCAGATATAACCTTCCTATCATATTCCTAAGTCTTATTCACTGCTGGACGTGGGCTGTTAATTTCTTCTATTCTTACTGTCGTCAATCTTTATCTCATGGATGTAGCAATAACATCGGGACATCTTTCTGTAGCAGTTGGATGCTCCTTTGGTTGGTTCATGACCTCCACTTGAGTAACAACCTGCCATCCGACTATTAACCACCCATCAAGAGACAAGACCTAAACCTACCTGTGAAGAGGTTCTGTAGCCATCAATAACATAATATTTACAATCTTCATACTGCTTTTTGACATTTCAATTTAGCCTTTTGTTTGTTACGATCGCTTTGGTTCGGTGTCTCATTATAAAGTGAATTAAACTTATATGTCATTTGTCTTTTTATAGACTGTTGCCGAACTCTCAAATTTTAGTTTGTTCAATATAATAACACTAAAAATCTGTTTTTTTTTTCTTCTAAAGATGTAGATAAGTAATTATTGCCGAGGATTAATAAGCAAGAAATAATACTACATGAACAACAGTAATATCATGCATAGTTAGTACATAATGAAAAATGCATCTCTTTACAGAACACGTACGTAACTACAAAAAAAATATTAATTTGTACTCGTACGTAATTGAAAAGTTTGTTGTACGTTCAATTTCAATAAAATATGATGAACATGTTATACACACCAAAAATACCTTATTCAAAAGGTATTAAAAAATTAATAATCCAATGACTTTGTAAACAATAGACCATTAACGGCCACGTGGATTTTGACATTAGCCTGGAGGGATAAACATAAACAAAAAGAGTTTAAGAGTTGGTATGAGTGTGTTTATCGGGTCACGGATAGAGCGAATCTACAGATGTTACGAGGCAATTAGAGTATACGATAAATAAATAAATGTCAAAATTTGAGAAAAAAGCAATGATATGACTATTTACCATATTCACTTTTTATTTTGGCTAACATTTCACAAAATATCATTGCGTAACATAATAAGAAACCAAAAATTCACATAAATTTTAATTATGATAGATAGCTGATTAAAAAATTAATGAATTCTACGCAACAGCAACGTTGCTTTTGCAAAACATTTAAGTATCCTAAGTAAATAACTAGAAGATATAATTAAATTTCATAAATTTCTCAATTTTCAGATGACAAAAAAAATATGGGTTTGATAAATAAAATTATAAAAAACAATTATTATGACCGAGAAGAATCATTGATAATCTATAATAATAAAGGAAAGTGCCTGACTGACTGACTGACTCATCAACGCACAGCCCAAACGGCTAATCGTAGAGAAGTGAAATTTGGAAATCAGGTAGGTCTCAATACAAAACCTTCCACTAAGAAAGGATTTTTGGAAATTCCACCCCTAAGGGGGTGAAAATAAGGGTTGAATGTTTTTCAAAGTATGCGAATATCTCGGAAACTAGACATGGTACGAACTTGAGATTTGGCATATGAATTCTTCTATAGAAATGAGTGTTAGCGTATTTGGCAATTTTTCCAAAATTTAACTAAAAGGGACGAAAAAGGGCACATATAAAAAGGGATGATTTTTAAGTGCCTCCTAAAAAGTTTAAAACTGGTTTTATCAAAATTTCAAAAAAATGATTTCTTCAGAAAGAGTCAAATTATACTATTTCGTTTTCAAAAGATATCATTAATTAGAGGGTAGGGGGTGAGGGGCACTTTTCCAACGTGTATGTGTGTGTATCCGTCCCCTCTTTATAACTTTTGATTCGCTTGATGCACAGATCCTAAAATTTCAGAAACTATTGAATACTTTAAGCATACAAAATTTGTATACTCAGAATTTTGATTTTTTTTTCAGTCAGGGGTTATCAACCTTTGAATTTTTATTTAATTTTTCCATATATCTCAAAAACCATAAAATCTAGAACCCTAAAATTGTGTATGTATATAGAAAAATACAATATCTAAAATATAATTTAAAGAAGAAGTTCCAGCATTTCTCAAACTTTTTTTATAAAGAAAAATATTTTTTTTATGACAAATTTACGAGTTTCAGTGCCTATATTTCAGAATTTTATAAAAATATCGAAAAACGCCGAAACGCTACAACTAGATAATTTATTTTTCTATAAAAAATATATACATCATAGCAGTACATCTCAAACTTTTCTTAACAATTTTTGTAAAAATTTAATTTATTGACGACATCGTTTCATACAATAAACATACATACACCGCAAGCTGGTCCGGTGCAGCGTGTATGAATATATACGTAGGTAGGTATACCCAACCCAACCTACTTTCTCCAATACACGTGACGAAACTATTGCGTAATCTATAATAATAATAATATAGTTTTGAACTAGCCGACCCGTCAAACTTCGTCCCGCCTTGGAATATAAATAATATGTTCGAGATTTTATGTATAACTTTAAGTTGATTTCAGTTTAAAGTTATTTAACACAGACGACGACGTGGTCCTTATATTATTGAATTTGAATTAGTATAATGATACAATTCATTATTACCTTTTTAACTACTGTAACCGCGTCATCTGTTATAAAACATATCATTATATTATTTACTATAAGCATTCCGTGAATCGTATCATTCATCAAACAACTGATTCCTGTCAAACGCCTGATTTAATTTCAAAATTAGAAAAAATCTAATAATAATATGGAAGTTTTATTTTTATTCCGTGCAACTTTTTTCTTTCATAAGACCCTTCAGACAAAAGCAAACACGACAAAAAAATGGGCGATATAAGTTCAGCTGTTCTCATAGGGTAAAAAACACGTAGAATGCCGATTCTGACTAGCGCCAACCGGCGCAAAGAATGTTACTATGCATTTGAATGGGGAAACCCACAGAAAAAGCAGGAACCCGCTTCCCGAGATGCCCATTTAAATGCATGGAAACCATAGATAACAATCTTTGAGCTGGTCGGCGCGGATCGTAATCGGCTTTCAATGTGTTCTTACCCATACGATGACCGCGCAAATTAGCGTTCCATTTTTATATAAGAGATAAATAATACACTTTCCGTGAATTCAGACAAACACTTTACGTACCTACCTACTTCAATATATTTTTCGTACCATGCATCCTGTACAGCGATTCTGAATTGTTTTTTTACGATCGACATTAAAATCATTATGTAGGTACCTACCTATTTTAGTAATTTATTATCTCTACTAAAATAATTTACAGTAAGTTCACGAAAAGAATCTGGATTGTATTGCAATTCTTTATGTCTTGATCTGTCAAAATATTTGAAGCCATTTCATAAAAACACTAGCAAAAAAAAACTATGTGAGTAATCTTGCTTTGAATTTATTGCGTAAACCATGAATAGCAAGTTGATATAATATTATGTTGAAAAAAGGTAAATAGTATTATGAAGTCAATAGGTAAATTATTTTATATCAAATGTAGTAAAAGTGCAAAATATTAATTTTTAAAATTATCTACAAAATCCTCACATCATTTTAGGATAGATCGTAAATAATTGTTTTGAAAACACTGGCAAGTCAATGACCATATCATTTCGTCACTGTATAGTGCGAAAAAATTAACTGTCCACTGGAACGTATAAAAAATAGAGACGAAAGGGATAGCAGTTAGCCGGATATTATGACCTCCTCACACACCATTTCCAGATCCCTCAGCTCTGCTTCGAAGGAGCAGAACACGAGGAAGACCCTCTCGGTATGAGAAGATCTTCTTTATCTTCGGAACCCTTGCGGGAGGAAGAAAAGCGCTCCCCTTAAAATATCGGTGTTTTTATTTTCAAAAATTTATAAAATTCGTAGAATGATAAAGAAGTCCTTACTAGAGCCCGGCCAGTGCGTAAATTACCATGGGTACAACGCATGAATTATGCTTGCGTAGGCGGTATAAACAAATTGGACTGACTCCGTTGCCGGAACGTTATTGTTCCAAAAATCGCGGAAACTATCTTCAGCCAGGATGATATAATGACGAAACGTTGTTTTATTAAACTTCCCTTACTTACGAAGACCAGCAAAGCTGCTGTTTTCCTCTATATAGTCTAATAGTCTATATAACGAAATATTATATAGAATTACTCTCCATAATTTACCTTATGCTTGATAATCAATATTCTAAGTTGAAGAATTTATTTTGTGATTATAAGGTGTATTTCTTAAGTGATACTTTAATAAACAAATCAATGAGTTATCCAAACATGTCTCTCTTTACTATTCGGTATCCGGCAGGATATTATTTACGCCGCCGGACAGACCGGATATCGGATAGTTGCCGATATCCGTTTCATCTAATAAAAATATAAACAGTGGACAGTTAATTTTCTTCCTACTCTACATTGTCGAAAATTCGTTTATAGTCGAACGCCAATTACTTATACCATTAGAATACTGAGGTTGACCACCTCACTTCCTTAAACTCAACCGGTTAGAAAAGGCACAAAGAGCCTCGGACGACTTCGAGCGCAATGGAGAGTTCTTTATGCCTAACCTATTCTCCTGAGTGGGTCCAAGGCCTCCCGTATTATGGGGTGGTTTGGGGGGAACCGCCACGGGCTTGATTTGTGTGCGGCTGGCTTTTTGGCAATCGGGCTAGGGTTTGGCTTTGTGCGGATCGGGTTTGCTGCGGTTTAGTTTCCTCCGGGCTGGCTTGCGGTGAGCGGGGGGGGCTTAAAAGGGAGAATATTACGTTATTATAAAAATGGAGACCTACTTTACGTGGTCATCGCATCACGCCTGGAGGCCAAGTCGAAATATTAACGACAGCTCCAACGTTAACAATTTGTTGTTATTTCCATAGAGATAACGTAAAAACTGTTGTTCAACGTGCGTTAAACAATGCTGTTCCAAATTCCGAGTCAAAAAAATAATTCTGTCAGTTATTCAAAATTAACGTTAAACGTTACCTTAAAATCTTTGGAAGTATTACGACGCTGCTATTATATTGAAGACGAAACGCATTTTTTTTTGTTTGGAAACCATTTTCAATTTGGTAAACGTTAACGTTCGGAACGTTAACAGTTTTCACGTTTAACGTTATTTATTTCGACCTGAACGGCTGGACCGATATCGTTTATTCTTTTTATGTCGTGTTTGCTCAGGATAAGATATTTATGAACTAAATTTCGAACCTACGACCAGACAAACAACAACAAATCAACGTGAAAGATATAAATTGAAATGTTAAAAAAAACGTCTGTAGCTTGAAAAATGCCCAAAGCAGGTAGAAATAAGTGTTTTAAAGATCACTAATTTCATTGCTTTTCGAGACCTGAATATTTTTCTATTCATATCCAGCAATATAAAAATTGATTTCAAATAACGTCATTTGATGGAATAAAAGTTATTCGAGTTATTTTTTGTGATTCTCATAGAACAATGTCAGTCAAGTTAGCGAAATTTTTAAGTTTGCGGGCTAGATTCTATTTGTATAAGAAGCACATATTTTTTAAATACAGATTAATAACGACAAATATAAATAAAAATATAGTAATTTAATGGAAATTTTAGAATATATATTTAAAAAAAGAAATGTTGATGATGTTTCTTATTATTATTAATTTTGATGCGAATATAATTAATTCTGCATTGTTTAGGAAGAGAAAGCAAATACAGTAACACGTGAGCGAAGCCACGGGTAACTAGCTAGTATTTTAATATGGAATAAAATATTTTAATGTGTAGGTAATTATTAGATATCTATTAATAAATAATACGAACAATACAAAATTTCTGTATTTTACAAGAAAAATAATATATAATAGTGTTTTATTCCTGTAAAGTATCACAAAACTGACTAAAGTGAACCAGACAACCGATTCCGATCACTATTGATTCGGGCAGTTCGGGTCCTCCAGCCTAATGTCAGATCACGTCATCCTTTAATGGTCTATAACACAATAGGTACTTACAAAGCATTCAATTGAATTATAATATAAATTTTTCGATGTTATCGTAGTATCTATATTCGTTTGCGACTCCCTGTTTCTTTTGATCACCAAATCGGTCCCAAATCGATGTCGATGTGCGCGACTACACACGACATCGAATATTCCTAATTCCACTTATTATTGTCGAGAGATTATCTCTGTTAGGTCATCTTGCTTACCTTTAATCCTTTTTTATGTAACACCCTACACAACTACTTATCTCTATATTTTGATTTCACTGAGTTGGGTCTACGTGAATTAAGTATACCTATACGAATAATATTTTCTTCATTTATTTGCAGAATATTTTTTGGAAACGAAACCAAAATCCTCCTCACATCTGATTGGCCCTCGGAACAAGAGAAAGTGAGTGACAGCGGCGGATATGAATGTAAACACAACAAGATGGCTAACCCCTGCTCAGCTACAACTGTTCGTGACAAGATGTCGGATCAGAGACAACAAAGCAAATATTTTAGATTCGGTAAGAAGTACTATTATTGTATTGTACTAGTTTGGTAATTGAACAACTGAATACGTTTGCTGTTTAAATAATATATGATTGAGATATTAACTAGAACATTTAATAGATCCTGAATTTTAGATGCCATCCATCACATTAATAATAAGTTCGTAAACATTAATAAGTTCCTTGATGAGAGGTTGGCCATTGGTTAATTGTATTACCAGACCACGTTTTGAACAAACTTATAAGAGCTTATGTAAGATTTCAAATAGAACAAGAATCCGGTTTGGTCACCACAGTTTTGAGGACAAATAGTGCTTGGTTCTATACTCCAATGACAGTGGTGTAAGGTATCTACTTAAAAAAAATCCAACGTTTTGGATCAAGTGCTCTTGATTGTCAACTCGTTGATTACAAACATCTTAATAACGTTCCTCTCCGCTAAGGATCGCAATGTGGAAGCTGTTTTGCCCTTCTCTGAGTTTCGATCCCGGATGCGCACTGTTTGCAGTAGTTACTAGACAGAAACACCTATTCATATTTTAGATTATGAAGCTATACCAGAAGCAAAGAAAACACGAAAATGTTTAATAATAATTGTATGATCAACTAGCAAATAAGTATATCTTTATAAACGAAGTATATTTTTTTATTTTGTTAATAATTCTATTATGTCTATCTTAAAATCACATCTTACTAAAATTCATTGTTACTACTTTTTTATATTTAAGATTTTTGAGCGGATAACAGAGTTGTATAATATTGTTTATTCATTATCTATGGCAGGCAAAATATCCAAGCAAGCAGAGAATTGGGAGTTACAGACGAACTTTTCAAATTATAAATAGGTAAAACATCGAACATGTCGAGAATTCTCATGATTAGAAGTTTCGGAGACTCAAACACTACCACCTAATGGCGAACCTTGTTAACGTAAAGTGATCACACTAAGCCAGTCTTCGAAACAACAGTATAGAAGACGGTCGTAAGCCCCTGGTGGTTTGTTCCATTCAAAAATCGAATATCAGTAATGAATTTTTAGTCATTAGTTGTTAGATAATTAGGTAAAACATCGTCTGCGGGGACATTTAGTTTTATTTATGTAGCAACAATCAATCCAAATCATAGAGTAACGGATGAAAACAGCAAAAATAAATAAATCTGTACAGGTACTGATAGGACACAGAATCTGTAAAAATACGAATTTAATGTTTTTGATCAAGATTTTATCTACCAACCATTACCAGCGCAATTCAGCCCAGGGTGTTGGTTTTCTATTTTATTTTGCAGCGCTTATCTGCATGCGAGCATACACATATATTATTACGTGGTAAAATCTGCAAGGAATATCAGGTAGTTAGGTACTTAATAACAATATTGCCGGAACACGTTGGCCATACTAATCGATAGTACCTAGTGCACGGCAAAGCAGAGCAATATCGGAAATATTAATTTGCGTCATAAAGTATAGAAGCCGTCCTGTGTTTCACACCCTGCATCACCCTGTGTAGTGTGTTGTGTGTACGTATACATGTCACGTCTATGCGAGTGTGTGTGATATCTCCCAGAAGTAATTAAACTCGTTATTAGTGGTATAATTACACTAGTGCTGTTTGCTCCCATCCACGGGGAAATCGCAACATAATATGCCCCCTTGTACACAACATCTGCAACTTTTCTTATTTTTTATATACTTAACACAATATCTCTGTCATTTTCCAGGATATGATAAATTTAAATTGGATTTTGATAAGAGATAGTATGAAATGTTAGTCAATCCTACCTTATTTTGAAAATGTTATAACTAGATTTTTAGTTAAAACTATTTCACATTAAAAACTCATCAATGCTAAAATGTTAGTTAGATTTTTTTCAAATTAAGGTAACGTACCTATGTTTGTCCGTTTTGGAAAACCGTGTTTCGTTCACATTGAATGATTCCATTGTTTTTTTTTACGATATGAGCTGAGGTATTTATTTTGAATCTTCGAGCACATTTTGAATAAATTGGTAATACAGTGCCATCGCCATCATGCAATGTTCATAGATATTTTTCTTCCTTAAGTTGATGGTCTATTGACGTTTCACACCTCACGTAAACCTAATGTATCATTTTGGGAGACCACGATGTCCTACTGTTTATAACTGAAAAGTACGTGCTTAAGAAATACTACTTCATTGGACATGTTATGCGTAAATGGGGTCAAAAAGGGAGTATTTTATTTTACGTCATTAATGTATTGTCCCTTTTTGACCCCACTTTGGAGCATAGGGAAGCAACAAAAGCTATCTACTACGCTAGATTCTGCGCAGTTTCAGTCACCTCCTCTCATATCATGTCCAATCCTTTATTAGTAAAGAACTGCTAAGTTTATTCAAAGAATCACCAAGGTAAACTTTAAGGTAACTTTTAAATCTAATTATCATACCTCGTGCTCCATGTGTGAACACTGAATATACTCACGTAACTATGGACCCTTTTCAAGATCATCAGAACATAAAATTTTCAACATCCTTTTTTTTACCGTCTAACAATTTGTTGTTTCCCTCTTATGTCGTTTTTTAAGTAAGTTAAGGATTAGAAAAATAAAATGGAATTTCATTATCGATCAATCAATCAACACAGTCGGTAACTTTTGTAAGATTTTGAACTATTATTATCACACAGAATACAATTTCTGAAAAAAAAATTGCTTCGCAGTAAAACTTCAAACAAAACTCAGTATTCATCAGTAGAACCTTTCTTAGTTAGTTTCTTCCATTCAACCGGTCCTCTCCAATTTCAGACATTATTCCATCTCCTGGAGGAAATTTGAAGTGAAACATAAGATATTATCTTCACCGAAGTTAGCTTTTATTCGTCAATATTCTGTTTGGACATTTTGTAAGTCTAGGCGCGCACGGAGGCTTAACTTTATCGGCCGATATAGAATCGGTGCGCATGAAGCGTTCAAACTCGTATGAAAGCTTATACATAGAATCGTGCGAAGCTTACAGTTATGTATTTCAATTTTAATTATTAAAATCTCCAACCAAAATTTTTGCTTAATTTGGCGGTTCCTACTGTAATTTTTTTCGTATTTACAATGAAGGACGTTCTTCAACTTAACACTGACAACGCACTTCCTTACCTGCTATGCTCGGACGATTAAATTATCGGTCTTTATTCTTAACACATTATTGGTTATAAAAATCGGCCGATCTCGATCGGTTTTTAAATCGACTGATTCTGTTAGCTTTCATGGGCGATTTTTCATGTAATTCGTATGGTCTAACTCACTGACAATAATCGGCCGATGAATTAAAGTTTCCATGTGCGCCTAGGCTAATTTTTCAAATGATGTTGGAACAGAATGGGTGCACATCTGGACTCTGTAAATTTTTATTCAAACGATGTTCCAGCGGTCAACAGTGAATAAATTTTAAGGAGTAGGTTGTATCTTGTTATATAGGGAAACAGCCTGTACCCTGTATGGCTCACATGTAACGCCGCGCCGGCCCGGGGTGGTGGTACGAGTAGGTAATAACACCGTGGCCCGCTAGATGGCTCTCTTCACCGTGGGCGACAAACACGTTACTTTACTCGAGGCGAAAATAATTTTCAATCCTATCTCTACGTGTGACCCGCATAACACTCGGCACTGGACGACTCGCCGATACGGAAACGCCGAGACAAATTCATCGCAACCACCGGCGCAAAATATTTTCAAGTTGCCGACAGCAATATTTGAGAATATTCATATATTTTTAGATTTTTTTCTACAAACATGAACATTTACAATACGAAAAAGTTTGCTAGTTCGCGTTGAGTATTATGACAGCTCGAGAATTTCAAAAACAAATGGTCGACATTGAATTTCAACGGATGACAACGGATCCGTTATTGTGTTAGTGATAATATGAATCAAGAAAACACCGACGTAAGTGTTTGTGACCAGTAACAACGAAATGTATTATAATGATGTCTCGGTATTTTCATCCTCGGGGTTTTCTCATAATCAAAACAAGGATTTGCTTTTACGAGGTTTTCTCTTATGATACTTCATTATGATATGTTCCTCTCACCACACACTATATGTAGGTACCTACACATAAAAAGTGGGTATGTAGATATAGATATAGCCACCCGCCAGTTAATAACATCGCTATGAAATCGCATTTTTTATAAAAGTATATAATCAACAACCTATGTATACCTATACATATAAGGCTACCTACACAATTCCTATACATTGGTAAGGGAGGGTATTAAAACTGTTTTACGTGAACATACTCGTAGGTGCATCCTGTGAGTAAGACTTTCAGATATACCTATTAATAATCCTTGCTTATATACTTACTAATAATGTAATAACATAACATGTAGATATACATATGTTTATAATAATTATTGACGTATCGCCTGGAATAACATTGGGTCATTTTTTCGGTTTTTTATATCATTCCATAGAGTCGACTTTTCTCTATCTACAGCCATTTTTTTTTAATTCTAATATCTACTTCTATAACACTGCAAAAAAAATTAATTTAATCAATCAACTCCTCAAAAATTTCATAAAAACACGTTCAATTTGGTTGGAATGGGTTCTATATTGTTTATGCCACAAATACCCAGTCCCGGCATTATCTTTTCTCTGGATCTGCATATTTTTAAAAGTTATTTCGTGGAATATTGAACGGACCCCAAAGAAGTCACTCAAATTTTTGTTTCTAAACTTTGAAGAAACTTTTAGTACCTACCTATACATATCTAACATTCTTTCATCCGATGCGTCAATTGTAAAATAAATTTAACAACACTTAATTAACTCAGATAATAATATGACAGAGGAAAGTGTGGATTAATGTTTTAAAAACTTTATTTTTGAACTCCGTGTACGTACCCCTATTCCAAAATTTTCTCACTAACGTAAAATTCTGTGGAACTTTCCGAAGTATTTTGTAGGGGCACTATACATACACGTTTCCATACTAAATTTTGTTACTTCACGCCAGCGTAAATGTCACGAAAACTTAAAAAAAGGGTAATGATCTCTGAAACTATCTAATCGGATATAAAAGAACTTTTTGCATTTGATATCCTATTACATGGAGAAGGATTTAGGCTATTTAAAATCTTCTGCAACTCTTAGGCTTCCCGCTCACTGTGAATTATTTTGGAAAAGATTAATCTGCAGCAAACTTGATTTTTATGAAGATTTTTTGTTAATTCATTACGAACATAATCAATTCGACGAGCAAAGCCATATGTCGCGTATATCGATGAATAGTAATAATTAAAATGAGCTATACCTATACCTCTAGCTGAAAGGAAAAGTGTAAGAAGGCGTGGTCGACCAAGAATGACGTGGATCGATCACATCCGACTTGGAAGATGGCCAGGTCAGAAGGAAAAGAAATAGGAGAGGTTGTAAGAGAAATGGTGTGTCGGTGAAAGAAGAAAAAGAAATGCATATTATTATGCTTGGGCAACGGAGGTCCGTTCTGTGCCTACCCTGGACATAGCGTGATGGTTAAATAATAGGTAGGTACCTTACTAGAGGTCCGCCCCAGCTTCGCACGGGTAGATAGGTACCTACTTAAAAATAATTTGGTTTTCACACAGATCCCTAACTTTTTCAAAATATTTTATAGCATATGTTAATCTGGAATAATTGCATTGCAATGTACCGTGTCACGTCACTTTATCACCGTGACTACCTTACGATAAAACAGAGAATTGGTAGGGTTATTGAGCAATGAATGAACTGAGTCTCGCGGTGTTTCTACTTGACATGACTCGCTCGCGTAGGTACTGGCGTTTACATACTTTCAACATCGGATAACTTGAGATGATATGCTTTTTTTCCAATACTCACATTTTTAAACTCGTGATAACTTTCGAATGGAATGTCCGATTTGAGTAATTCAAAATGTTGTACAAACATATTAAAGCAGTCTTGAATATGAACTAATTTATTTTAATAAGGAGTAATGCCAAGATACCAATAAAGAGCCTTTTCTAGAGGTGACATTTTATTGATTTTTTTAAAATAAAAAAACACTTATTGTGGCATAACTATAATAGTTAGACATATGCTGTCGCGATACTTTTTGTAAATAATGATGTCTTCTACAAAATTGTAGTACATTGTTTTATTCTATCATCATTAGTTTTCACAGCGTTCGCGATAAAAAGAATATTTTAGGTAAATTTTTTACACCTTGGGTTACATTATTGAAGTTTTCGTAGGTTACCCAATTTTTTTTGGAAATTAAATATAGCCTATGTTCACCGCCGATATTGTAGCTTCCCAAAAGTGAAAGAATTTTTCAAATCGATTCAGTAGTTTTGGAGCCTATTCGATGCAAACAAACAAACAAACAAACAAAAAATCAAATCTTTCTTCTTTATATATTAGTATAGATAATTTTTATTCCAATTTTGAAATTTTGACAGAAATTGTCAATTAGATAAAATGCGGATGGAATATGCATGGTTTAAAATAGATGCATCAGTCGGAATTACATTGGTCAAATGATAATAATTAACTTATCACCATACAAATTCGAATTCAATATTCATAGTTATATATGAACACAAGACAACTTCTGTCGGGAAAGCTAGTAGTTAATAATTATGGAAAAGGCATGAAAAAAAGGAAACGGCGTGATGATGGGTAAAAAAAAATTATGTACCTACCTAAATCCAGTAACATGATACCAAATCAAAAGCATTTTCACTTTACACCCAAATTAAGATTAATTAATTCTATATTTAAAACGCAAAAATTCAAATTCATATTAGAATAGCCCAGAAAACTGATTCATCGACTAACGCCGCCTACCCCAAGCGAACTCAAGTTTATCGAATTTGAAAAGAGCGTTTACATTTTACTATATCAAGATTGAATTACAATGTTGCTTAAGATCACAAGTCTTAAAGCAGAATTGATTTTTTTAGTCAAATTGTATTTTCAGTGATAAAATCCGCAAGGTAGAAACTTCAACCGAAGCGTTTCAAGCGAATGCAAAATGCAATGCCTGCTTTTATGAGTAACGAAGTTTAACGTCAATTTATGTCATGATTCAACAGAAAATTTTAAAACGTGATCGTTTGTACCTACCTATTTTATGTTTTTTTACAGGTGTCAATATAGCTAGCTAGTCTGTAAGTTTTTTGTAGATCTATATTACTTACTTATAATGTTGTATATAGGATCATAATGAAGAAACCAAACACAATCTTAACTTAATCAGTAAAAAAAATAATGGGTTTAAGTAGAAAATTTGTTGTTTGAATTTTATTAATTTAAGTACCTACCTACTTACGCAAGTATATAAAGTATAGATACTAAAAACAATAATTTACCAGGTGAATTCAAATAAATATTTTAGTCGGAATGGTCCGTGTTTATGGGGAAATAGGTAAAGACCGAGTGTTGTATTATCATTAAAAATTATTTTATTTTCTTTAATGGTGTTGGGTTTGTTAATTTATTATAGTTAGGAACTGCAATTGTTTCAAATTCTCAGTACTAGACTTAATTAAAAGATAATTTTATAGATACCTAGGTATAACTTTTCTAAAAGATAGTAGGTACATATTTTTTTTTTAATTTGAGTAGGTACCTAAAATTATTATATATCATGCATGACATCAAATCGCCAACACGCAAAACTATCCTTAAAAATGGTTCGGGGCCATTCCAGAGGCATAAAAAGCATAAAATTTTAGGTATTAATTTTTTTTTTTTTGTAAATGAATCTGTGCTCACTCAAAGTGATTTGATTACTTTAAAATTGAACGATTTTACAACCATATATGACAGGATTGTATTAATAAGTATTTTAGGGTTAAGAATATTGTTTCGGGTAGGTACCTATGGTCACCATGTACCTACATAACAAGATGGAAAATTTAGAACTCCATTAGGTATTTTAATACATATTAAATTTCAAAATGAGTTCTCAATTAACCGCAAATTTTGTTGACTACCATTATAATAGGTAGGTATACTCGTTTTCGGGATCGATTGATCTGCTCTTCTCCTAATGCGGTGTTCACACGGGGCGATATAAGGCCAGACGATTTCGCTTGCATAAAAAAAATATCGGTCGGTCGCCCATTGATCGTGAGATGTGTTCACACGAGTCCACCGACATACATTCAATCTGTCAGGTGCGCTGATAGTTTTAAAAATGGCGGACGTCGAGGTAGAAGTCGCGGAGTAATTGGGGTTAGTTGAAAATATTGTTTTAGACGATATAATGAGACTCCTAATTGAGGAAAAATAAAAAAAAACGCAGATATTGGGTGCGGAATTGGATTCTAAGGAGAAATAAATTTAGAGCAGTGCTGTCAACTGTCAAGAAACAGAACATACGGACGCCGCGCCAATCTGCGCATGCGTGCATCGTTCCACCAGAAACAAAAGTTGAAAGGCGTTCAACTTGAGGCGATATCGCTTTCAACCATTTTTATCGCTTCAGATTTATCGACAATCTGTTCACACGGTTCAACTGGCTGGCGATATTTTAGTGTCCTGGCGATATTTTAGTGTCCTGGCGATATTCGCCTCGTCTGAACACCGCATTGTTAAACAAATAATAATAATAACGAAAAAAATACCGTGTTCAGTATTTTTATTTTCGTAATGATTTTGTCATTTTTTAAGCGAATTTATAACTATCCGGAAAGCAAAATTTGAGAATGACCTTTTTTTTCTTGGGGGAAATTTCATCTTTTCGGATACCAAGTGGGAACACTGGTTCGGTATATTTTTGACAAAAACCTGGCAACCCTGCCTGTAAGGGTTCACCCAAAAGTTGCCGAAACTGCTCTGGATTATAATGTCATCTTTATTAAAAACTAGCTTTCCCGACAGACGTTGTCATGTGGTCTAACTATGAATATTGAATAAGAATTTAAAATAATGATAAAAATGACTTAACCAATGTCATTCCGCTTCGATGCATCTGTTTGAACCCACATATTTTCCATCCGAATTCTGTCAATCGCAACAACTATAATATTATTAAACAGCCGACAGTTTGTGTCAAAAGACAATTTGATTTCAAAATTAGATTTATTATTTTTCGTGTTTTAGTTTATTAAAAACAGGCTTTCCCGTCATACGTTGTCCTGTGGTTCTAATCCGAGGCGGCCCGTTCATATATTGTGCATAATGTACGCTGCGCCCCCAAAAACAAAAATACATACCTAATTAATTCGATTGAGTTAGGCTAATAAAATATTTCCAAAACATCCATATTTCATTCGTATTCAAAACTCAGGCGGGAACAACGGAAGAATATAATATATGCGCGCGCAGACATTCTACTTCTATGTGCCCGATGTTGACTTTATATGAAAATTTGAGTAAGTGGGATGGGCTACTGTAAGAGCGGCAATTACGTTTGCAAGAATGAGAGGGAACTACTATCATAATTTTGTTGTTATGGCGTCGCAGGAAATCGGTCCCATACTAACTTTAATATTATATTTTATACTAGGTATCCATTATTCATTTGTCTCTTTTTTATTAGTTATTCTGTTATCCGGAGGGGAGAAGAATCCAAAAATCAAACATCAGAAGAATCTGGTCAGCCGATCTCGTGTTATAAGTGTTCGCACTAACCCGACTTTCATTTATATTAGAGATGCGCTTCAATATTAACAAATAAGAAAAAAGCTTTAGAAAAATCCGCCAAAAATCTGCGTGCCAATATTTTTACTTTATAATTTTACACAGATGGCGTTGTTGTACCTATCGAAATTCATTCCATACTAACTTTTATATTATATTTTATATAATTTAACGTTTTATTGGTTATTCTGATATTCGGAGCGGAGAAGAATCCAATAAATCAAACATCGGAAGAATCTGTTCAGCCGATCTCGAGTTATAAGTAGTGTTAGCATTAACCCGACTTTCTTTTATTTTTTTTTTTATTTATCAATGTAAACAAACAGTCATTTACAAAACATATTAACTCTTAACAATATACAGGTAGTGGACCAACACAGTTTACACAAAAATTAATTTTTATATTATAGATTATCCTTTGTGACCTTACTTAGGCCAATAGGGAGACAACAAAAGCCGTCCACAGCGCTCCATCTTCATCATAAATGTAGGTAGAATAAAATAATGAGTTATTTTGATGATGAAAATTAGATTTTCTACAAGGGGTGGGCTTATTTCAAAGGATCACTTAAAGCCAACTTAAAGGACTTTTAAAGGATCCCTGCATCATGCGAAGCACCTCAATTCTCACATCGAGTCTTGAATTAACTGACTAACAGCTTTCAAGCCATCAGGATGCCTCGCGAATATTGACACAAGCTAGTACCTCATAATACTGTTTGCCATACAAATTAAATGGTATTACAGCGAGCGTACCATGTTTACTTAGACGCAATACACCTCCCCCGTACTTGACGACAACGTGATCAAACTCATTAAAATGTGGGATTCTCTTCTGCAATTATCTACTTCCTTACTCGCGGTATGGGGCGCACAGCATAGGCATGTATGTAAATACGAGAATTAAATAGTGTTCCTTAGGTATTCTATTCACAGCGTAGCCGCGTATAACCTAATTAGAATACCCAATATGTAATATTCCTACGCACTACTTCTTCTTAAAACTATTTTGAAAGATGTCGTGAAAGATCTCTCTTTTCCTTTTGTTTGAAATGCATCAAATTGCAGCTTTTCCCCCTACGTACATGAGCTAAGTTATTTTTGCTGATCTCGCCGTTGTTTATACTCACTGGAGCATTTTTTGCACATCCCTACGCAAGTGGCGGTATCAGAAAAAACTCAAGGGAGGGGGAGGGGTTATAGAAATCTTGAGATAACTTTACTTTTATCGTACTAAAAAAATAATCAAGTCACATGCAAAGTTTAAACAAGTTTTATTTAAATTCATTATACATCTATACAAGACAATTCCATCTTATGGGGGGCGTCCATTAATCACGTGAGCCCAAAAGGGGGAGGGGGGTCCGGAAAAAAATCACGAAAAATTTATTTTTCTGGTGAATTTAAAGAAAAACAACTTGCAGTCTTAGAAATTTAAAAAATTGTCGAAAATTAAAATCATATCTTAATTCTTTGTACAAAAAAAGTATATGTGATTTTCGGAAGAAGGGGGGGAGAGATATTCTGAAACATCACGAACTATTGATATAGGAGATGCAATTTTACACCACTTTATCTTCATAAATTGGAGCTCCATAATAATGTCTAACAGTCCATTTTAAGTTCTTTTGACCACAAATCCTACTGATGTAAACGAGTCTACATACTTAAGTAAATATTAAACTTCTAGATTCAGAATAATACCAGAGATTTTATATAGACTAGGTGTATTATGTAATTTTATTATTACCTACCTACATTTTGTGCAAGCTTTGAGCGTATTTTTTCTTTTTTGTTCCTGCAATAATGAAAGCATTTTTTCTGCGTGAATCTGCAGTTCCATTATCCACCGTCCGTATTTGATCTCTCTCTCGCTCTAACACATAAATCAGCACTTTACAAAAAATGCAGTAGGAAAAGAGATAAAACAATCGTAATAATATTTGGGATTAAAAATGTCGAACATAGTAAAATGGAGCAGTGCTCTGATAACCCCGCATAAAAGCAATGTAGCGCGTTCAGAAAAATATATATCCTATATGCCATTAATTAATATAATATAATGAACCAAATTTATTTATTGTAAAAATCTTGTACTAAAGTTTATAAAAATGGATCGCTAACAGCTCGGGAACAGCTGTACTGATTTTGCTGGTTTCGAAATGTTTGAAAGATATCATGGTTTTAAACGGTAAGTAGCAAGTTACGGATAATAAAGCAGGCTAAGATGTAGATGATACGACTTTAACAGAGCCCTTGTTGCCCCCTATGCCTCTACGTGAGATGTAAAGCAGTGTTTGGCAAACTTTTTGTGTTCAAGGTACACCTACCAAATCAAGTGGTTGGTAGACTGGCGGTTACAACGCCGGCTTTCGTACTCTTTCGTGCGGGAGGTCGTGGTTTCGACCCCAGGTGCCGACCATCTTCCTCTTTCACAACACAAGCTTTAAGTAGCTTATACTGTGAAAGAGTCAAAGAGTGTATTTGTGTTCACTTTGAGTGAGCACAGATTCATTTTCATAAAAAAAAATCAGAGTTATTCAATTAACCAGTGAAAAATAGGGGTCGTTCAAATATTACGTATTTTTTTTGGAGTTTTGACCCCCCACCCCCTTCGCCCATTAAACGCGGAGTAACGTTTTTCCGTGTTTAATGAGAAAAGTGTGACTTTTTAACTGAGCACAGCAGGCGATCAAAATTTGGAGCAATCTTTGATAATGTTGCTCTCATATCTTCAATCTTCATTGATCTTCCTAAAGGTGGAATTCTTTAACGACTGTTGCAACTTGCATTTTTCTCTGTGCTCATTTAAATAGGCGAATAGGTAGGTAGGTACTTATATCCGACAAATAAACAAGTGTTAATACCCATTCTTTTCTTTTGAACACAGAATCTGAACCATGAGCCTTACAAACACTTGGATCTCATTTTTTCGCGGCACACCATTTGCGGAACACTAGTGTAAAGGGAGATTCGATCGATTGATTTGATAATAATTATTAATGGCATTTATTGTACAACCTACCATTTGATGCAATCATTAGGTACATTAATACTGCCGTGCAGGGTTGCCAGGTTTTTTTTTCAAAAATATACCGAACCAAAACAAAAAAAGATCATTTTCAAAATTAGCTATTCGGAAAGTAGGAATTTCCCCTAAAAAAAAAGGTCATTTTCGAAATTTGCTGTCCGGAAAGTTACAAATTCACTAGGAAAAATGGAAATTATTCCCGAAAGTAAAAATACCGAACACTCCATATTTCGGTATTTTTTTCATACCGAACACCGAACATGGGGCAAAATTACCGAACGGTTCGGTAAAATACCGAACACCTGGCAACCCAATAATTGATTGTCGATATTAATTTTCTTTTTACATATTTGAAAAACTTACATATTTCGGGTCCTATACATGTAAATCATTTTAGAAAATATTGATAAGATTGTCCTAGGTTATAATCCTATAATATGAAGTGGTATCACATGAATGGGTGATGGAAAAGTAATCGAGATCGAAAGACAAATTTTTCATGTTCAATCCATAATGCTCTTTTGATTTCGCCTGTAATCGAAAAAAATATCCTTACACTTCTAACGGCCAACGGGGATGTTTTATCCAAGAAATACTTACTGTTTCATCTTACTTTTTAATCTTTTGTCAAAAAATCGTTTTAAATATTTCTTCTTGTACGTACATTATAATATTATTATTTAGTACCACTTCACAGACGGATAGTGGTACCTAGACCATTATTTTTTCCGCACACCGCATTTGAATCTACATAGATTATTGCAAGGATTATACAAGTCGACATTTCCCCCAGACAGTACTCGAGTGCACTTGTGTTTGAGCAAACAATAAATTGTGCAGTGCGGATGACATTTTATTAAATTTTTGCTTTTCAGGGATTATTTTGAATTAAATATCGATAGTTTTCTTGGCGGAATAGAAGTAAGTAACAGTAGAATCAACGCTATCTCCGTTATTAATTCGTGAAAGTGTACGTAATCAACAATTAATGTAGAATGCAGAAAAAAATAATACCTACTGCCACTGTGTTTTCTTCTGATTAGGTACATTTTTTTGAAGAGCAATCTACATAATATTCATCTATTTATCACACCTATTTACAATCCCTCTCTAATAATGGTCATTTTTAATGTTGATTCCAGAAAGGCTGTATTTATCACGACAAAAGCGCCAGAGTTTGACCATCATCGAGAGGTTTCAGCCGCAAGTCATATCTTCCGGATCATCCATCTCTTTGTGGTGCGGCATTCGAGGGGCAAAACACATATCTTGGTCTCGTGATGGGGTCATTTTGACTCTGGGAGTGTACACACAGTCTAATCTGGTCTTGGGGGATATGATGGCCCCCTTACGATCGACCCTCAACTTGACGAGAACACTGCCTGAAGATGCTGGCATGTATTCTTGTACAGGAGTGTCCAGTAGCAACGAGACCATCACACATACAGCAAGAATTGACATTTTTGGTAAGTGTCTCTTTGTAAAAAGCATACAGACTTATTTAATCTTTAAGGTTAAGAAGCACGCAAATAGGTTATTATTATGAACGTAAACGAAACCATAGATAATACTGTAACGAAACAAAACGCTCGTCGTGAATGAAGAAGTACTTTACCTTTGTACTCACATACTTTTTCGCGGGAGATTTGACACTTAATATTAACCTCTCGTTAGAGATATTGTGTTCTGTGATATTAACAAACTAGGCACGTCATAAACAAGTGGACAAAAATATCAAACTCAGATTCTGGATTCGTTATTGACTATACATATTATTATTCTGTCAATCGTAAAGTCGTGGCTGGGCTGTCAGCTGTCATGCCGATGCCTCTGTGATAAAAAATGTACGTTACTTATTTATCGTATTAATTTTATAAAAGCTTGCGTCTTGTAGATTCCTGTTGCTGTCAATATGACAATAAGAAGACACGACTTCGATTCCCAAACAGGTCAAAATGTTTTAATGTTCTATATCGGGATAGAAATTATTGATGATCCATTTTCTCTGCCTACCCCATTTTTAAATAATAATTAAAATCAAAACTCATTCTGTTTTAAAGTAAAAAAAATCTTGTTGTCATCTCATGCTTGCGTCCCCAATCCCCATTGTGTGAAAGAGCTTCGAAGACCGTTTGTGCATATTGTTATAGTGAAATGTATTAATTAATGGATTTCAGGACCACCTTACATCAGGCCGATGGGAGCAATAAAAACATTAACAGGATCAAGAGTTACAGTTCACTGTCCTTATTATGGATACCCTATCAGGTACTAATCTAAAAGATAAAAGTCTTCCTTTTAATATTATGATTCATTAGCTTGGCTAAAGCCTAGATTCGATAGTCTATCTGCCATAACTCATTTTCTCATAGCACAGTTTAATTAAGTATCGTTGTTAATTATTTTTTAGTACAGTTCAATGGGAATATAATGCCAAGATAATTGGAAATAACTATAACCTTGCTCCAAGGTACAGAAGATCCAATGAGATGAACAGTCAATCAAATAACAGAAGAGTAAAAAGGGGTTTGAGTTCAAATGAAAAGGGGATGCTTATTATAGACGATGTTCACGCTGAAGAAAATGCTGGAATGTACACTTGTTCCGTGTCTAACCCTTCAGGAGAAATGGCCAAAAGAGCTTTTGAACTCATAGTTATGGAACCTCCTGTCATAGATGATATTTCATTTGGACAAAACTTGCAAGAGGGACAGATTGCCCAAACTACTTGCAGCGTAAGAAGTGGAGATTCTCCAATATTCTTTTCTTGGCTGAAAGATGATCTTCCAATTCCTGCATCATTAAAGGTAAATTATTATGTTTTATTATTCATTTATCATTAAAACAATCTAAGGTCTGCTATTTATCTGTATCTCTCCCATTTGTTTGAAACTATCATCGATTAGTTATCCAAATTTTTCTGGTCACAATCCTAAGATTGGATGGCAGCAATGTTTACCCCACTTTCTCTCCACTCCGCTCGATCCATAGCACTCATAGCAGTCCTTAAAAGTTCCTCATTTGACTGAATAGCGTATGTCCAGATACACGTCTTGCACTCTTGATAATATGGTCATCCCCAATTTTTTTATATTTTGCAGGTCGAGCAGAGAAGTTCAGAACTATTCAGTGTGCTGATCATTAGAAAAGTGAAGTTACAGCACTGCGGAAGATATACTTGTGTGGCCACCAACCACGCAGCTCGGGTCAATAAATCAGCAGAATTATACATAAAAGGCAAGAAAACTTTGTCTATAGTTTTCGGTGTAAAATAAAATTAGTTTCACTATACATATTTTCTTCTCAAATCGGGTTACTGCAAAGGACAGAATCCTCGCCATGGTAATTTCAAGGTAGGGTGTAAGCTAGCATGTGTCAGCTGGGCAGGGTCCAACCAGTAGCTCATGCAGCTACGAAGGCCCTCAGTATCACCGACACGCTTACGCACCAGATGTCGATAGATCGGGAGACAGCAGCGGTTCCATCATTGTTGAAGCTCCGATCACCAGGGGTTGTGAGAGGTTGTAGAAATGAAACAAGCTTTCAATCTTGAAGGCAGACGTCCGGCGAGTTGGTCCTCTAGAAGTGGTCCCAGTGAATAGTGGAGTATCTCAAGTAGATTCCAGTAGTCGACTCAACTCGCCGTACATTTTGCAATTTTATTTATACAAAAATCGAGAACAAAGAAAACCAATCACAGGACTGGTTTAAATTAACCAATCAACGGTCTCTATTTTAGGAAAAATGGTCAACATTTTTCACTATCAATTTGTGACATTTTTCATTATATCTTTTGAAATACATAATTTATATTGATCAAATAATAATTATATCATACATATTTAACAGGCAATGTAAACTAACGAACAGAGAGGTGCGGGACATGTCTGGCTGGCATAATATTTCAAATAAAGTACCAAAAGTACATAAATTCCCTTTTACGTGAATCTCACCAGCTCCCATCGAATTGATGTTTGAAGCCGAGGCTCTCGGACGGACGCAGCCACAGGTTTTGGTCATAATTCGCCAGGCTTTGTCAATTCAAAAACCCTGGCCATTCCAAAAGTTTTAGTACTTTTACAAAAGTTACATTTATCAATTAACATTTATGCATCCCTCTGCACGTAGTGTATGATACTTTTAGTAGTACATACTATCCTATACATTATTGTAATCAAAAAATATAAATCCATAGTTAACCCATTAAAAGTGTTTATAATTAGTTCAAAAGATTCTAAAAGCAATGACTCTAATATGTATTAGGAAAAGCAACCTAAAAATAACAAAGAAATTAAATATTTCTATACTTAGTAATTTGATCATTTTTAATACAAAAATTAATTCCAATAAAATCTGGACTAATTAACCGAGTTGATTATTCCTGTTCGATTTGACATCAAATGCTTCTCATGTTTACCAGCAGACAGCAGTCTCCAGAACGAAATATACTTACATCAGATGTGTACTTTGCTTATAGATATGTTGGTTTTCACGTTTTCCTAGATATGAAAACTTGAATATCTCCAGTTACATTCAATGTATCAAGTTGCAATTTTCACCAACTTATGTAAGACTTAATTACCCACAAACTAGTATAAAAATAATCCCCATAAGAATATATTTATGTACTTAAAAATGATTAGCAATGGTAATAAATCCCTCTAAAATGTACTCTTATCTAGTGCCTTAATTAATCTTGACCTTATTTCCCAAGATTTTGCACATATTCTTATTGATACATTTAGAGAACACTAATTACTACATATTAGCAAAAGAAAAAATATAAAAATATTTAAAACAACAAGGAAAACTCAATATCATTACAGCAGTGCAGATAATTAATCATGTACCACAACACATCGATATTGTGAAGTGTACACTCAGCGCTTGTCAAAAATTGGTATGACAGTGATTTTGTGTATGTGTGAGTGAATACATATTTATTAAAAATGTGAGTGTATGTGTGCCTTGTCCTCCTACAATAGTATAGTACATATCGCAAGTAGCTACTCAGCCATCAAACAAAGATTTCTTCGGCGTAGGACAAAGGTATAAATATGGGTCACACTTCATACAGATGCTCATTAATAAATATGATTCGATGCTGGAGTGATGTGTCCAATACATAGGGGCTGCCTTCCCTTAGCTGTTTCGGTCTGGTTGTAAGACGCCATAAGTTCACCTTTCAACCTCTCATCAAGTGCTATGTTTGCATTATTTATTTATTCATATGCATACGGCACCACTGTGCCTTTACCAGGTTATAAAATATCAATAAAAACAATTTAAAATTACATGAACAATAAAGTTCTCAATAAATAGACACAGAAAATCAATAATTGAGGATTTTTACATAACATAACAATATAAATGAAGAAATGACGATGCAAAATTATTATGCACAAAAAAATGATGTGAATACATTGCCCGAGTTTGCTAATGCGTCAGACTAGCCAGTAGTGTTGCTGGTGTTATGCAAATTTGCATTTCACAGCATTGCATAGGTCCACATTTTCCAGCAAGATGTAGCTCACTGTGAACCTACAGGCCCTTCGAACCCATACATGTTTTAAAATGGTTTTTTATTTTGAGTGCATTTTTTTTTAAAGAAGGTCAAAGTGCCTATGCTCCTTAAGTCACCGCGACCAGAATAGATCTATTGTGATGGTGCATACCTAATTCGTTCTTAAAATTGTCACATGCATATTGCTAAATAAATTCCAATGTACGATGCTAATATTTCAGTTGCCCCCAAATGGGTTGAAGAACCAGAGAACACAAGTCTAGTTCTTGGTAAGGTGGGACAAGTAAAGTGCAGTGCCAATGGATATCCCCAACCTCAAGTACACTGGCTGAAAAAAGAAGGTAAATCTATAATTTCAAAAGCTTATCACTAGTTTTCTACTGAATCAATCATTTTGAAGTTGTTTGACTATTTTGCTGTAACTTACAGACAATTGGTATCCGGTATTGGAGCTGAGAGGCAGTGGATTGCTGAGTCTTCCCAACGGTAGTCTCATATTAGAGGTGGTCACATCCAGAGATGCTGGCTTCTATTCTTGCAGAGTTGAAAACGGAGTTGGACAACCTCTACATAAAGATATATACATCACTGTCAACAGTCAGTAACTGAAATGCTTACTAGAATAATATTGAAATATTAATAGTGATCCATTGAATCAGAAACCATTTTGGTTTGTTTCAGAACCTGTTACATTTGAATTTCATTCTAAGAATGTAACAACCAGGATGGATCACCCCATCACGGTCTTGTGTGAGGCATTTGGAGACCATCCCATAAGGATTGTTTGGTATCATAATGGAAAACCATTGGACAATGGGATTAACAAGTAAATATTTAATGATTTTTGTATTGTAGCTACCTTTATTAATTAACTTGTTGACAATCTCCTCTTTTGCTAAAAACTACATTATTGAACAAAAATATAGTAACCAGACATGTAAAATAAATTAAAGCCGGTAGCAAAATGGCATGAATTTATTTGGTAACTCAGTTAAGCAATCATTTGATGGCGGATAAAAAGCAGAATATAGGTTTTCTGAAATATAGCGGATTTGTATAAAATTAACTGAATTGAGATGAAAATATGAACATGGTCATAAAAACATACTTTGTTATAATGGTTTTTATCCCACTGTCAATATTAGTTGCCACGTTATTATTTATCTATAGTACCTTGTCTATGACTTAATGAACCCTGCAGCTGTATTCTCGTAGCGCTTGAATTACAATCTTATCTTAATTGATATCTTAAAGGGCGGCTCGGAAAGGATCGGACCAATCAGAGAGAAAGGGGGAGTGTCATGATCGTTCCACGATTGGCTACATTGTAGACAATATTATAGACACTCCCTCTTTCTGTCTGATTGGTCCGATCCTTTCCAAGCCGCCCTTTAAAATATCAATTAAGATAAGATTGCAATTCAAGCGCTACGAGAATACGGCTGCTGATTAAAATATTATTTGCTACCTAGTTAAGTTGCAGCCATTATTAAAATTTAATAAATCCTTGCATTTGAAAGCTCATCTAACAAGTTTTTTTTTTAATATGGGAGATTAACCTCCTTATAAAACTCTCATTAGCTGGGTACACACGTAACGATTTATCTTTAAGATTTGAACGATAATCGCTCATTTTTCAAATTTTCGCGAAGAAAACAATTGAAAAATGAGCGATTATCGTTCAAATCTTAAAGATAAATCGTTACGTGTGTACCCAGCTATTATGTTGTCTTCTTTATCCAGAATAATATGTTGAGAGAGACTTCAAACTTTTGGTATAAATGTCATACTTTCCGCCATTTCATTTCCCTTTGTACTGGTAATATGAGAACTCCCTTTTTTTCCCACTACTTTCACAAGGTGGTAGAGTACCTACTATCCAATGTTTCGTCAATTGATTTCTCACAAAACAGATAAATAATCGTACTTATGACAGAGAAACCACAGGTTTCGACTTCCTGAAATAGCATCTTTTTACCACTCTTACGGTTTTGAGGCAGTCAACAGGTTTAGATTAATAAAAAACAATAATTCTTTTGTATTTTGATATAATTATTACTGTTTAGTTTTTTTTTTAATTCAGAGCCAAAATAAGTAATCATCAAACATCCAATGGTGTCATTAGCGAAGTACTAATAGAAAGCAGCTCCCCCAAAGACTCTGGAGAATATCAGTGCAGGGCCTCAAATCCTCATGGAGTAGCCCAAACCATAGTTTATTTGATTGTTCAAGGTGAGATATTTTATTTTATAAGACGTAGCTGTTCTAAAACAGTGATGAAAGACAGAGACTTAGCTTATGTTATCATAAAGCAAGACATCCCATACCCTTACTTTTCTATATCGCATCAGAAAGAAAGAGATAGAAATTGCGTTCACTTTACAACTTACAACCTTTTTGCACTGGCAAAGCACTACGACACAACAACTTGCATGAAGTTAGCATGTTTCATGCATTTGCTGACATTAGCGCACATCTTCATTATTTAGAATAAGTGATGTATCAAAACAGAGACCTATATTATATAAGTGATGATGCAAAAAATAATTAAGTGAACAAATAATGGTATAGAAAACAAAAACACCAGTAAAGTATATACGCAAACATTAATAGCGAGGTGAGAAATAAAAAACAAACAACAGAAGAATGTATATAAAAGTGTAGTATATAGGCTCTGCTGGGGTATAGGGATGTAGGCCAAGGGTGAGGGACAGGAATAAGGGACATGGAAGGAGAAAGAGGAAGTTATTTCACTGGTGTCAGGTGTTTCCTTACATTTTACAGTCAATGTTATTAAAAAAATTAATTGAAAATACCCCTAAATCAGTGCAAAATGAGTTTTGTAGATTGTTTTGTAGTTCTAAAAAAAAGTTTTTTTTTTTACTTTATAACTTTTTCAGAGCCTCCTGGCCCACCTATTGAGGTTTCGGTTGAAGATGTGAAGGGTCGTTCTGTAAGAATAGGCTGGAGACCACCCAGAATATCTCCGCTAGTTTATTTACTGCAGTACCTACCACATCATCATCTTAGATGGGAGACCGCATCATCCATCAACGTATCTCAGTGAGTCTTTACAAATGAACTTTCCTAAAGACACTAACAAAATGATCCAAATGGTCTCCTATTTCCACCATACCTCTTTTTCGACGTTTTACCTAACACGCTGCATGGAATAGGAACAATAATTTTCTAAAATAACTATTGTTTCAGTTTTCAAGATGAGTTGAGGCAATCTACCGAACTAACCAATCTTCAGCCAGCAACTCCATACGCAGCAAGAATTTGTTCAATTGGTTCAGCAGGATCCAGTCCATTCACAAGACCTTTGTTATTCACAACATTAGAAGAAGGTTACTTTCTTTGTATAACATTTGCATAATTACAGTAGTGTGCGAATCAATAAAAAATGTGACTTTCTTTATAAGTTGTTTTTTCTGTTTTGTTTACCAGTGTTCAAATCAATTCTAGCACTACTCTACCTGTTTATTTATGGGCTGTTTAAAATTCAATGAGCTGTACTGACACCTTTTCGCATATTTATTTATTTCAGTCCCTTCCTCATCACCATTGAATGTCAAAGTAGTGGCTGGTCCAGGACCTGGCGAGCTTCAAGTATCTTGGTTGCCACCACCAGCACAATCCGTCCACGGGATTTTACTTGGTTATATTATCAAAGCAACACCTCAAATCACTCATCATTCAGGTAGTGTTCAATATTTTTAGTCATCCTCAATATGGGTTTCCATTTCGAGAATTTCAAATATTATTTGTTCACATTTTAGAGGAAAAATCTGTTATCAATAAGGTTGACTCAAAGACCCAACAAACATCACTGAAAGGATTATTGAAAAATACAAGGTATGCGGTTTTTGTGAGTTGCTTTAACTCTGTTGGCAATGGACCACCATCTCCTCTGATACATGTTGATACCCTTGAAGGAGGTAAAAATATTATGAAACAGTTGTCAACTACGTATGCTCATTTTAGTTACCATCAGGAGGTTGATCAAATTTAAATATTTTATTTTAGTCCCTGAAGTTCCTCCTGATGAAGTAGAATGTTCAGCCATCAGCAGCAGCAGTCTTAGAGTATCCTGGACTCCCATTCCTCACCATTTTCAAGGAGGTGCCATGTTAGGCTATGCAATTTACTACATTGCCATGGGTAATTTTTTCTATCACTCTTTTACAATGGTATTTGAATCTACAAAGTATACTTAATTAAAAGTAAACTTTCTTTACTTAGAGGGTTCACAATCAAATGCCACATCCGTGCACTCGTCAATCCAGCTAGATAACCTCAACAAGTTTACAAACTACAGCATTTGGGTGGCTGGTTATTGTGAGAAAGGAGTGGGACCATCTTCATCTCCGATTTTATGCACCACTTCAGAAGATTGTAAGTTAACATGAAAATATTACTGTAAACAGTTATTAAGAATTTAATCCTATATAGGTATGATATGGGTAAAAGTTGCTCTGTTACTTGACAAGTATATAATATGCTGACAATACTATGTCCCATTTTCTTACACAGCATAGCAATGCAACACTCCTGACATATTATGTTGACCAACCCTACGTTCACAGAGAGTCTGATCGGATTTTTATTTTAAATGGCAGAACCAAATGTTCTTTTCAAATGGCATTCAGTTTTTGGCAGAAAAGCGCTCAGTCTCTTCCAACCATTTGAAAGCGATGGACGTTAACACTCTTGCCATACCTTCCTAACAGATTTGTGAGCATACTATTCCATGCTCTTGTGCTCGTCGTTTGCGTACCCACCACCCGACATCATTCCTTGTTTTTTTGTGGAATTTGGTAGAAAAAAATGATACTGTGTTTGTGTAAATGCGTGTTTTAAAATGCTATTGCCATCAGTATTTTGCAGTGTGACTGAATTCGATTCCAGTTGCAAAATCAGTAAAATTTTGCCAGATCTTAAAACCGAATACAATGTGTAAGCTCATACATATACATCGTATTGTGACTAAACCATATCCTGTATAAATCAGATCTGGCTTATCTCCATGTGAACGTTGCGTAGTACCAGATATGATGAGACAACTCTTAAGTTTTGATGTCATGGAAACTTGCGATTATTTTATCCATTCACCCAAATTGGATTCACCCAAATTGGATTCGCTCAAAAGATCCACCCTAAAAACTATTTTTTTTGGTTTTTCAGTGCCAAACTCCCCATCTAATGTCAAAATGCTGTCATCAACTCACACATCTGTAATTGTGAGTTGGTTGCCTCCAACACAATCAAATGGTAGAATCACCCACTACACTCTGTACATCAGATCAGCAGATGGGTGAGTTTCAATTCTCAAGTTCCACAAAAAATTGCATGCCTTCTAAAATAACCTTTACATTTACAATTCTTTATAGGAGTGGAAATGTACAAAGCTATCGCATCGCTGCACATGTTGATTTTAAGATATCTTCAAATCGAGAGACACTCTTCAAACCAGTTCGGGGATTAGAACTTGGTAAGAAATATGAAGCGTGGGTGAGCGCTTCGACGGTTTTGGGTGAAGGTGAACCATCACGAACCGTCACAGCTGAATTGACTGAAAAAGGTTTTTATTTAACATTCTGGTTTTTAATATTGTGTATTTAGGATAATTACTTATTGTGATTTTTTTATGATTTCAGTTACCGCAGGAGTGTCATCTATTGGTGGTACGGTTGTAGCTGGTAGTTCTTCTGACTTGAAGCTCTCTTGTACAGCTGTAGGGAACCCTCAACCCCGCACTGTTTGGTATTTCAACTCCAAAGTAATAACACATCATCCAAGTTTTGTTTTGAACAAGGATGACAGTCTTCTTGTTAAAGGTAACCTTACAATCCAGAATCCAGGTACCTATAATCAATATCAGGTACTGACCATCTTCCTCTTTCATGACACAAGCTTTAGGTAGCTGCTTTCTGTGAAAGATTCCAAGAGTGTTGTATTTGTGTTTTACTTGTATCTGATATTTCATACTACTTATTAACACTTTTTAAATTATTAATTCTATTAGCTACAGTTGTGATCATACACTCTATTCTTTTATCATTTACAGGAAATATTTATTGTTATTTTCAGATATATCACCATCATTAGAAGGCAATTACACGTGTGTGGCTAAAAACCTGTTTGGTTGGGACAGTGTGACGTACATAGTGAGTGTCATAAGCCCTCCCCCACCTCCAAAGCTCCGAGCAACCCCTGACAGACGGGGCCTAGTGCTCCATTGGAGTCCACCCAATCATACCACCCCTATACTAGGTAGGCTGTCCAGTTGAACTATTATCAATAATATCATATAAAAAGTTTACATTTCTTGCTCCAAATATCATTGAAACAGTATGTGCTTGCCTGTCATTCAATCAATTCTATCTCCCTTACAATTAAATCAATACAACTATTAATTCAATGTCCGGTTTATACTTTGGCACATCATTAAACAGCGACATTCATTGCCTTGTAGTTCACCTGGATAAGGTCTTGCAGGTTGCAACTTTCCTCACTCACACTGCAGAAAGGTAGCCCCATGTATGTAGGTTTTTTCTATACCTGATGACACCAACGCTGAAACTATTGACAGTGTACAGCAAAGTGCTCACCCATTGCTGATGCCATCACGTGGGGCCATCCCCGGATGTCGATTTGCCAGAGTACCTTTCTGCATTGCACATACGGTTCCAATGTACATTATCACTGCATTATTGGATCATTCTTTGTTTCCCCAACAAGCTTGCTTTTTTTCCTTAACTCAAAGTTACGTGTCATATTATTACAGGATATATTTTGAAATGGAAGGCTGAACATGAAGAGTGGAATGTAGAACACATGGTTGGTAGCGGGTCAGATAGCAAAATATTGACTTCGCTATCTTGTGGTAAACAATATGAAATTAACCTGGTAGCTCAAGGAATCATCGGTCTCTCAAGGCCAGCAATTGCTGTTGCTACCACACTTGGTGGACGTGAGTTTTTGTATAAAATATGATTATTGAAATCTATGAGGATATTGATCAAATATTTATTAAAAATCTTCAATATCTTTCAGCTATGATTCCACCATCGGGAACAGATTGGATCTTAACTAATTCGTCACATATTATGCTTCTAATTGACGCCTGGGAAGATGGGAAATGTGGTGAACCTAGATGGAGTGTGGACTACAGACCACTTCCTTCTAAATTATGGCTACAGCCAGAGTTATTACCTGTAAGTATAATCAAATTCTTCTTTCTGAAACATCCCAACTTTCTCCCTGGATTGCATTCAGCTAAACTTATTCTCAGTTTGTAATATATTCTTTCCTAGGTTGCGTTATCTTCAGAATTAAAAATAAATTTGAAACAAAACAAATGAACACAAATAAAACAATAAACATTTTCATTTGCAGGAAATAACAAAAACTCATCTCATATTATCGCACCTTCAGCCAGGAAAGTGGTACCACTTGCGTGTGACCTCTAGTAACTTAGCAGGGCCCTCTACTGCGGTTTATATGGTAGCAACTAAAACCGAGACAGGAGGTAGAAAATCTTACAGAAATATTTATCGAACAGTATCTATCTTTGAAGTACTCATTTTGAAATTTCTTTGACAGAATCTATTGGACCACCCACAGAACCATTGGATACCAGTATTTTCATCATGATTTGCAGTTGTATTTTGTTATTGCTATGTATGATAATTTGCATATTTATAGCCGTACAAAAACACAGGTACCTAAGAAGATAATATAAATCCATTAATAAATCAAAAGTTTTTTAATTTGCCCAATATTGTTTTACTTTTTGTATCATATATTTTAGGCACAAAATGCTCTGTGGCTCAATTTCGAACACTCATTATAACACAACAAACGACGTCAGGGGAATGCCAAGATCAAACAGTGAACCCCAGCCATGTCCAAGATTGTACACATCACCAGTGTGCATAAGAAAAACCAGTAAAGCCAGCACAGGTAAATTTAGTCAGATTTTACAATTTGAAACGATTTTTGGTCAATGTTAAAAAAATACAAATAAGATTTTCATTTTAGAAATGTTTGAAATCAGTCCGTACGCACAATTCACAATGGGATTTCAAACATTCGGGCATGTGGATAATCAAGATAGACCTGGTTATTTGAAGAGTAGGCCACCAACATATAATACAGGAGGTAAATTCGATACACCGGTTTCAATTGTGAACTAATATAGTAATAACAAAATTAACGTATGGTGTAAAATTGTTTCATAAGTAATGTATTCATAAGTAATTGTTTCATAATTTCTAGATACAAGCTTCCAGGGATGTTCCGAGTCAGACGATAGTGATAGTCTGCCGAAACCTGGAACAATAGTAAAGGGTCCAAACAGTAAGTCTGTTTTTTTTTTATATCTATAATATAAAAGAAAGTCTGGTTAGTGTGGACACTTATTACTCGAGATCGGCTAACAGGTTTTTATCATTTTTAGTTTATTCCATTCTTCTCTGCTCTGCTAATAGAATAACTAATAAAAATCGAAAAATGGATATCAAATAATATAAAATATAATATTAAAGTTAGTATGAAATGAATTTCCCATCAACAACGCCATCTGTGAAAATTCTATAGAAACACAATTTTTATTTACCTGACAACCATTGACATTAAAAATATATATTGACATGCAAACTTTTGATGGATTTTTTTCAAGCTTTTTTTAAATTTATTAACATTGAAGCGCATTATTATAAATTAAAATGCGGAAAGTGAATAAATCTAATTTTGAAATCAAGTATTCGTTTGACACAAACTGTCAGTTGTTGCGATTGACAGAATTCGGATGGAAAATATATGGTTTCAAACAGATGCATCGGTCGGAATGACATTGGTTAAAAGTCATTTTTCTCATTCTTTTAGATTCTTATTCAATATTCATAGTTAGATCACAGGACAACGTCTGTCGAGAAAGGTAGTTTAAGTATATACCTTTCCTTCTAATCACATCTTTAGCAATCCAGCCAAATCTGAAAAAATAACTAATAAATGTTTTAGAACAGTTTTCGTTCAATAGATGTCTCACTGAAACCCATTGAATTATAATTATATGTACTTAATACTAGATGCAGCATCTCCTCTTAAAATGTGTCTGTGAAAAGAAAGTAGTTTTTAGTATACAATGGTCTATGTTCGATGAAAGATCTTCGTATTTTTATTTACTTAGATACTTTTTTCTTATTGAATGAATCTGTGCTCACTCAAAGTGAACACAAACTTTCACTCTTTTACAGTAAGCTACTTAAAGCTTGTGTCGTGAAAGAGGAAGATGGTCGGTACCTGGGATCGAACCCACGACCTCCGAACAAAACAGTACAATTGTCGGCGTCGTAACCGCTAGTCTACCAACCACTTCATATTATTTTTTGCTGTTTGATAAAAACACTATAATGATCTTAAATCAATTTTCTATTTGCAGAAATGTGTCGTGTGCAATATCACAGATAACAAGAGGCTTACTTTCCTGAGTCGTCAACCCACAGAAAAAACTACAAACATTAAACTACCCTGTTGTTTTTTTTGGAAAATACAATTGATATCTTTTCAAAATGTCTTAATTTTCAAGAACAAGTACTGCTGTTAATTTTGTTTCATAATATTCCAATTACAATCTAATGATGTCTTGCATGTTGGAATAGTTTACTTACTATAAGATGTTTGATTGGAATATCAGTTAAAATTAAAAAATTTGAATAGAAAAAAAATTCTGTGAAGTCTGTACCCGATTTTACTATTTAAGTCTTATAAATTTAAATAATTGTGATATTATCTTATTTAAATTAAGTTGTTGTGTTTTTTAAGACTGATTCTATATTAATTATTGAGAATTTATCACCACCCAGTCCAACAAAATTGACATGATCTCAAATGAGAAAATAATTTAGAAATGTTTTTAGAAACGAATTTTTTTCTTTCGTTGAAGTTATAAATCAAAATAGACTTTCTTTCATTTACATAATTCCGAAATTTGAGCTCAAAATACTTCGTCAATACCTTTGTATATTATGAAGGAAATTTTATAAATTTGTATTTTACATTAATAGGTATTTTTGATTTTAGTTAAAACTTTCACACTACCCGAGTTATTGTGGTTAGATTTTTATTTAATATTGTTTGTTATTTCAATTAAAAAAATACCATTGAAAATGGACAGTGAGTTTTATACTGCATGAAAGACTGTTTCTGAGGAAATGCTTTTATACGCTTGAAGTGTAAATTACCAAAATGATTTTATTGTATATTATATACTTACAAATTGTATGTAGTGATTTTTATATTTAACGCTTAAATATCGATATAAAGTTAATTCTTATATGTGTGAGATTGATATAAATACTGAAATCGTTGTTACAAAATATTATACCTACTGTGTCAAATGTAATTCTTATGATTTCCATGTAAATAATATTTATAACCATTTTATAATTTTCTCAAGATTTTAAATAAATTCACACTCATTATTATAAAACTTTAATTTATTTAAGTATAAAATATAAAAATATCACCATCCGGCATAACAGATTAACACTTTGTGCTGAATAATGAGATTAATACGAACTACCTACATGTTTTCTACTATTTGACTATGTTTTATTGAGCTCAATCAAAACTACTGCGTAGAGGAAAATTTCGTATATAAACGAATGCAATATGAAATTGGCATTTGACGCATGGCATGGAAAAACGTTGAATATAACATATCATTAGTGTTCATATTCAATGTTCTTCCATGCGATGCTTCATTTACTTTACTTTTGGAGTCAGCAAAATGGGTACCGTTTTAAAGTTTTTTTAATGAATAATTGTGTAATTGTTCATACTTTGTCTCTTGATTTCATGTACTTAAATTTAACATTTTTTTAATCTAGCTATATATGAAAATTTTAAGGGTTAAGTCATTGTTGACTGTTACTGTAAATAATTAAGAAATTGAGATAAATAGAATATATTTTTTTTTAATTCAACCCACCTTTGAAACCTCATCAAAAAATGTTGAACTATGGATCAATATGGGAGTAGTGGAATAATAATCCAGAGCGCATTATATGGCAACATTGCTTGTTAAACAGCTGTAATGCATCATTAGATATATTGTGATATTATATTGAGCCTGATATCAAGTAATGTTCTTTGCAGTGATATGATGAATTTTCTCTAGTTTTTATTTTCTGTGTAAAACATTTACTAAATTGCGAACCGGAACAATTATAACTGTCCTAATGATTATCTTATTATTAATATCTCTCTCATTATAGAAGCTTTAACAGTGATCCCCCACTAGTTTGGGGATCAAGTTTCGCAGCATCGCAGGTTTTTCAAAACGAGGCTATTGAAAACTGACGCAGCAGCCATATTTCGGAAAGCATCAATGTCTCATTTTTATGTGAGAACGAAATAGTTTCCCAAATGCCTGACAAAGAGAGAGACTATCTATGTGTACCTACTGGTTTTCTTCAAAGAAGGATTCTTACATGTAAGAAGAGAAGTTTGGAATAAAATAATTACATAACTCTAATAGATATAATAAGTAAAAAAAAAAACATGTATAAGAATTAGGCTATCGTACTTCGTGGAAATGAACTTATTATGGGGCGTTCCAGTCGTCATTTACTGCCACAAATGAGGGAAAACTATATGAGAAATATTTTCTGATATACACAAAGAGCAAGAGTGAATCAGTAAGCATTACTGAAGTTTGGACCACATACAGAACCAATCCCAGTTCCTATATTTTGAGCCGAGTATGCATATATGAAGGCTAATAAATATGCCTAAAATTACATATTTATCAGCTTTTTCTAGTATCTCACTTAAATATTACAGCATCAGCTTTATCAAAGAGGCTAAGTCACAGTAGTTAGAAACTACTTTGCTTTGAAAATACGGCATTCAGGTCGAAGATTATTAATTTAAAACCCACTATTAGATCTATATCAGAATACTATTAAAATTTGTGGTAGAATGATACAAGACTCTTTCATTTTTATTAAAAGACTGATTGTAGCAAAACCTATGGGGAAGAAAATTATAAAATATGCATAAAAAACGGAAGAATCTGCAGCCCCAGACAAAAAGCATTTATTTTGGCGATCGACTACAAACGAATTTTTCGACAATGTAGAGTATGAAGAAAATTAACTGTCCACTTTTTATATTATTATATAAGTGTCTCTGTTTGGTTTAAATAATTGTTGATATGTTCCAGTGGATAGTTCATATATTTCACACTTCGTTTATAGTTGAACACCAATTTCATATTGTCTAGGGGGGGGGGCTGATATAAAGTGAACTGTAAACACTAGTTAAGTAGAAATACATAACATAAAACGTGTTAAATGGAAACAGAGCGTTCATAAGAGTTCTATTTACATGATAATTCTTATGCCATGAAATAAAAAGAATAAAGAGTTACAAATAATTATATTTTAATGTCATTTCTTTTTATACTCCTTAATGCATTACAAAAACCAATATACAATAAATGGAAAATTGATATAAGAAAACAATATGAATGAAAAAAACAGGAATAAAAATAATAATATAGGATCCTAATAGTGTACAATGTTAGTTATTAAAAAGGAAGTTGACATGTACAATTAATTCAAAGTTTTCAAGTGTTTAACAATTCAGAAGACAAACTCACTTTAGCTACCCACAATTAAACATGGACATATCAAAAGTTGCTCTTAATTATTTGAAACATGAATAAATAAGTATTAGAGTATACAATTAAAAAATTATGAAAACATAATATAATGTGTATAAATAGAAAGAAAACAATTACTTATAAACAGGGCAGAAAAAGATGAAAATATAAACTTAAAGTACGACTAACAAATTTAAATATTTTTGGAAACACTCGATTCTATTCCACAAATCAAAAAGTTGAATAATGTACAATTTTGGAAATAAGATATTTTTGTGCTGAGGAGATATTTTTTGGGCAGTAAAAGCGAGAAACTTAAGACTAAATTAGGCTTGCCATAAAGTCTTACCTCTAAAATTGGAATAGGGCTATTGGCATGATCACACAGAGAACAAAAAATGTCATGGCATATGCAAAGCTTCACAAATTTCTCAGTATATCTACAAGGTATAAAGAAATCAAGCTTTGTAGGTTTCTGTAAGGAATCGCACAATTAACAATAAGTAAATAATAAATAAATGTCAAGACTTGGACATAAGAATTAGTTGTACTAAACATCTATGAGGATGAGGAAAGATGAAATATGATTAAAAACTTAAGTCTAATAAATTTACAAGGAAAATTCTACGAAACAAATCATCAGTCACTCCTGAAATGGCATAAAAATGCGAGTAAAAATTAGCGTTGATTTGTATAAAATTCAATAGGTATAGCTTGCCTATTTGAGTATGAATTGATAAAATATTTAAGGTTACATGAAATTAGTTTTCTTCAACACAATTATACGAAACAAATTAATTTACATATTTTATACTTATGTAGATCTGTTTAGTGCATCAATAACCTAACGAATATAACTTTTCAATGTAAGTAACTTAAATTTTGAAGTGTATGAGGTATGAATTGTTTTAAGCCATACATAAGCTGGCATTTATATCACTGAACAACACAATTGGTGATATTGGGAATAATTTGTACTAGTAAGAATCTTTCATCCATTCAGATGCAACGCTAAGAATATGTAAAAAAAACCAACAGTGAGAGCATGTCTCAGGTACAAGTGCGAGTATAATTTAATAAACTTCGATAGGAATAAAATTTCTTCAGCCTCCAATCATTGAGATTGAATTTACTGCCTAAGAAGCTGCAAGGATAAAATGTAATAATTGCCTTTTTAACATGTGATAAAAAAGATTTAGTAAATATGATCGATTTGCTGATAAAAATATTATTTGTTCTGTTCTTGATGATTAGTAAAAAGGATACCGTTCTGTAAAGAATATAAAAATAAGATATACAGGACAATAACTAGAGCAAAAGTTTTTGAAACTACAAGAAACATGAGTATATTTCTTTTTAGCTATCAAATATGTACTTATAACTGCAACATTAAAATGGGTAACCATCTTTTTTAATACAATATTGTAATATTATTGTATTTACAATAAATATTCATTATATTAATAACACATTGTCAATTTAAATTTGTGTTGGCTAGGAGAATAATTATTATAAGAAAAATTATTTATACAATACTTATTTACAATTTAAGAATATCTACAAAATGAATCAATAAATAACTTCTATGTATTTACATATTTTTTTTATATTTCATAACACATTGGCACAATACAATTTAATTCCACTTACAAACCATACGGACGCAAAATGCATAAGCGTTATATCAATATAAAATAAAATAATGACTAAATTAAAAAAAAAATTATACAATTCAAAAAGAATGTGACAGATCTTGATTGTCATGATTATAATATTTCTTTGATCTCTGGAGAATGACAATATAGTCCAAAAATATAATCTTCTATGTTAATCTCTTTCAGTGTCGGCAGTAAAATAATAATGAAAATACGAAAGAGACAGTGTAAGCCGTATCTGTAGTGTCATTGTATGTAACTTGGATACAGTAGATAAACGCCCACCAAAAAAAATTGGATTTTTACTATGCCTTATAAAAACTGAAGTGGAAGCTACAATCCAAACGATTGCAAGGGTTTTTCATGAACACATAGAATCAATTTAATTTAAGTCCAAAATAGTAAACCTTTGATACAAACACAATTATACTTTGAAGGAGAACGAAACAGTTGATATCTTGATTTGAACACATCAAACTATTGCTAAAATATTTGAATATATGAAAAAAAATAATTTTAGAATTTGTGTCTTCAGTAGATCAACAAGAAGAAATAGGTACACAAATTCTACTTCAAAATCAGATAAAAAAATACTCCATTTGATTGAGCATAAAAATTAAAAATAATGTTGACTAAAAAAATTATTCTTAAACATAATATTATGTAGGTATGTAATCATTGTTGTTCATATGAGATTTCTTATGCCAGTTAAATTAGTTATTATAATCTAACATTATGACTTAGTAGGTATTTACAAAATAATTGTAAAAATGTCTATTTACAATAATAATAATATGTTATAACAAAATAGCTTGGGCTAGGAATAGTATAAAAATAAAATTATAAAATGGCTGAGGTACAAAAATGAAGGTTTCATTTCACAACTTACTGTTTATCGACTCTGAACCTTTAACAATTTCATTGTTTGAGGTGGAAATCTAAAAGTAACACTTTTACTTACATCTGGTAACCTTGTGGAAGAAGTTGCGTGATATCAAAATTGGGAAATTATGAAGAAAACGTATAGTGTCCTTGATCACAGATCAGTATATGTAATCTAAGCCGAGAGTGATAAATCATTTACATTTGGTTTTGCCATCTAATAGTTTCTTCCACAAATCAAACTGTTCCCCAAATTTAACCATATGAATGGTGATTGCCCGTTGGATGATGCACGCATTCATCGGAATACGTTTATTCCAAAACTCTTTAGCGTGAATGCGAGTAATTTTTAATTTTTGGGCTACGACCCCGGTCATGAAGACATCTTCGAGCTTCAAATACGTCTCGTCCAGCGATGTTTCGTACATGGGTCTAGCTAATGTGGAAGAGAACAGGTAAGCTGGTCCAGTTGTGAAATCTGGAAAAAGTTGTGCTCGGTACTGGTTCCTGGACACGTAATACTTGGACTTTGTGTTTCTTACAGGTTTCCATCGTTTCGCTAATCGACCATAAATTTTCTTAATATCCAAACGTCTGGAAGAGAATTCTAGAAGTTTAGGAATGTTTATAAACATATCGTCATCTGTCTTCAGAGTGAATTTCGCTCTGGAGCAGTAATCCGACACCCACTCCATCATAGAAATAGTCTTCAAAGTTAGATTATTATAACTATCCATGAAGTTTCCTTGTATGATGTCCATGTACAATTCACCTTCAGCAGCAATGTTTTTCTCCAGCGTAAGGTTCTCACTCTTCCCCAGGAGGAATGCAATGGCGATGTCACTCCGACTAGCAAAATGCCCCCAAGTCTGTCTTATAGCCATACGCGGTTGAAAATGTGAAGGTGCCGACATAATAATTATCAACAACTTTAAATTAGTTCCTAAATCTGGGCATATTTCTGGTCGAGGTTGAGAATGCCCCGCTACGTACAACATTCTTGTTTTAATGCCCTTGTTGGGATCCAGAGGGCCTGTTTTGACAGTGACATTTTGAACAGCAGGAGAGATCGAGGAAGCGTTGCTAGGTTGGCCAGAGGTTGTGATGTTCAAGGTTGTAGTAACAATGGTGGTGTTGATGACTTGTGACTTCCAGTGTTCCACTTGCATTTCAGAGAGTGACGTCGTGTTGTTCTTATCCAACACCACGGTGGGGGTGGAGACGGGGCGGAAGAGGTTTGGGGATGTGGTGAAGTAGGAGGCGTAACCGTATATGGTCAGACTGACTATCATCACCACCAACAGGTGCACCACTTTCAGCCCCATGCTTCTACTTCAGCTGCGCCGGCTCTTTGAATTCTTTGTCTCATCTCATTTTATCCCGGTGAGTTATGGACTGCAAAAAAAAACAAAAATTGTTAGTCATTTTATAAAAATATCTAGATTACATGTTTGGAAGAGTGAAGAGAAGTAAGCACCATGAACAATTATTGCAAGTTTAGGAACATCAGAGAATGCTTCACATGCCATGGACAGACATGATCAGCAACAAAAATCTTGCAAAGGGCTAGAACTGATAGGGAGTTGCCGACAAATATCAAGGACCGAAAGGTGCCCTACTTAGGTCATGTGGGTACGTAGAGGGGAAGTACTTTTTGTGATGATAGTAAATTTTGGGGTGACCTGACAAGACACAATAAATTTTAATCAAACTCTTTCGGTCAATTTATTACAGCTCGAGAGCATTTCTCAGCTTCTTGCTGGCATTATCACCAGACAAGTAATAATTCAGTAGCTACCTACTTACCTATTTTGATAATGTCAGCGAAAACCTGAAGAAAGAGTGCTCGAATAAAATTAAGTCCATGAAACTGTGATTGTTTAAATAAAATTAATTTTCACAGTGTTTATTAGACCAACACTAAAAATATTTAATGTAACCCTATTATTAATTTACTAGCTGACCTTCCCGTCGAACTTCGACATAATCCAGAATAAAAAAATAATTTTAACTTATTGCATGAATTAAATTCAGTTCATGACATAAAAACTGAATTAAACTCATCTAATAATTTATTTCATTACGTATATAATGATTATTGTTGATTCGGACGCGGGATAAAGCTCGACGGGTCATAAGTTTATTAATAAAAACAAAAAATTCCTCAATAGACGTGAAACTTTAAAAAAATCCAATAGATGGCGGTGTAGTAGTTTATAAATCACATGTGCTACACGTTACGATATTCTATATGGTCTTGAAGGAATAGACGTTCGACAAAACCAAATTTTACCAAATTATTATGGTAAGATGGTTTAAAAAAACCCAATGGTAGAGGTACAATATGAAATAACGCTTTCGTGTGATGTTATAGTTTTAATTATAGATATAATTAGTTTGATGAGGGGTGTGTACTGTGTATACCCCATGAGTCACATAAAAACATTACCACCACTACATTACATAGTTCTTCATACCACCATAAGAATATAATGGAAACTGTTTTCTACCCACATAAACTTTTGATAGAAACACATGTGAAAAATATTCCATCAATATTTGACTACATAAAGAATAATCGTACTACAAAATTGGATGGATAAACTATGTATGATACAAAAATAGTTCACTAGCGCCTATCAACCGGCTGTTACAAGAAAAAAATACCTGTGTTCACTGAATGGATATGAAAAGGGTCCACTGTTGTTTGTTGCTTGGAAACGGCGTAAAAATAGGGGACAGGAAACTTTTAATATTCGATAAGGCGACAATTTTATTTTTCAGAATCAGTCAAGCAAACCGCACAGCGCTTCTGAAACTTTCGAAACACGTACTAGAGTAATAAAAAATATTTTAAAATCGATTTGATCGAAATTTCTACCCGGGTTTGGCCTGTCTCAGATTGTACGGGACCGGTTGACTGAAAAAAATTGCCTCGGGCAATAAATTCCGCCGGCTATACTGACACCTTTGTATAGAAAAGTGTTAAGTATATTATTATTATTTAAAACATTTATTCATTAATTGCCGTGGAGTTGCCGGCCAAGAATAGCACTTCTGGTTTTTCGAGCATCCTGTAAGAGGTAGGAAATCTAAAATTTAGATTGGGACCGTGAGGTTGGCCAATTCACGTCCTTAAACCTCAACCGGTCAGAAAAGGCACCATAAGCCTCGGACGCTTCGAGCGCAATGGAGAGCTCTTGATGCCTCCCTATGCCCCTAAGTGGAGTTTAGGTCCCCCGCATTGCGGGTTGGTTTGGGGTGGATCCGCGGCTTGATTTGGTTGGGGCCGGCTTTTTGGTTTGATTGCTTCGATCGGACTGGGGGGTCGGTTTCGTGCGAGTCGGGTTTGTTTCGGATTTGTCTCCTCCTGGCTGGCTTGCGGGGGGCCATAAAGGGATAATGTACATATGTATTCATTAAATCCCAATACACCTATCATATAAAGTATACATCATTGTATAAAAAATAATCATAAAAATTGAATTAAAATTAAATACAATGCTGTATACCTACTAAATATAAAAATATCGGTGCAGTCTCTCATGATACATCACGATGTAATGTAATCATGAGAGACCTTCGAACTACAGAGAAAGGAACTTTCTTAACATCCTACATGAGGCCAACAGAGCTGCCTTTTGAATGGCATATCTGAGACCACTGCAGATGCTAAGTTTCCCTAGATTCCCTTTAAAGACTTAGGAATAACTCCATTCGTCGATATTACTATAGATATTGTGTGGGTGGTTGGTGTATGCCACATATCCTTGATTTCGTGAGCAAGTTTTTCAAATTTTCGTCATACGGTATAGTGATATCCATGAGATACGTTATTCCGTTCCTACGATCAACCAATACAATGTCCGGACGATTATTATTATTATTATTAAAATTCGAGTTTTTGAGAGGTATCGAGAAATGTACACGGTGAGGTATATATAGCTAAGAATTTATTCAATGATCTTCAATTAACATATTTATTAAAAAGTGGCTAAGGCAATAATAATAATAATACAAGGACAATTTATAGAGCGCCGTTTAGTGACAACAGTAGTCTCAAGGGCGCTTGTAGTTTGAAAATAAAAAAGAAAACTATACTAAGGTTTACAACTAAACATTAAAGAGAACTAAAATTAAAATAAAAAGAAAAGGCAATGGCAACAAATACAATAGTCTGTAATGCAATTAAGGGTGGACAACCTTTTATGTCCCGGGAGCGACTTTTCAATCTCAATTTTTCTCACGATCAATATGAATACGTACCTTTTTTCACAAACAGTAGGTACCTACTACCAAAAACAAACCGAGCGTACTTACGATGTCATATAAGGGTAAACTTAAGAGGATTCGAAAATGCTTGCGCCTCGCTGGTTTGTACTATAGTTGTATTGTTTTGCTAACTCGAAAATATTCGAGTCGAATTTCCGTATTTGTAATTTTTCACTTTAAATGTTATAAGTAGATATCTTCTCCTTTACATATGCCACAGGGCAGTTTCGAGCGTTCTAGCAGCGGTATTCGAAAACTCGAAGTTTTAGTAGGTATTGTTACTCTCTGAGAACCATCGAGGTGCTTTGTCAAACATTTTATTAACAAACACCAATCGAGGAGCCGAATTTATTTTATTCTATCCATCATGGACTGTAGAAACACTTACTTAAATAAATTTAAAAACTTAAAGAAGCTTTCAGGATCGACCGGTCGATCGCAATTCACCGGTTGAGCATGCCCAACCTAATGTAATGTATCCATAGATTCTTAGATGAGAAATAAAAAGAAGAATATACTCAGTCCTAAGAATTTATCGCTGTGTTTGAAAGTTAGGTATTTCAATGTAAGCATACCTACTTTTAATGTATTATTTCACATGACTGGTGTATAATTAGTACAATATAGCCACTGCAGAGAATGTAGTTCAGAAGCAATTCATTAATTACTTTTGAGAAAACTATCAAAATGAAGATGTATCGTAGTTTTATAGTCGTATTATGACAGGTTAATTGTTGTCGCAGATTGCAAACGTACTCGGTTACTGTCGTTGACGGGTTTTTGAAGTACCTAACTTTAGTAGGTAAGGAGAAATCATTATTTTTATATGTTGGTACGTGTTGAGAACCAGTGGCACATAAAAAGCAGACATCAGACAGTGTATATCAAATTAGAAACAGCAAAACAATCACTTTCTGATATGAATCTCGGATAAAATTAAACGTAGGCACCTAATGGCGTGGAACAGTCGGGCGAAGTGCCTACCTATCTACCGAATATATTTGTTACCTATTTCAATAAACAATAATTTCAATTAAGAATTAATAATTTTGAAAGCCGCCGATTTGTTTATGGATTATTCATAAAACTTGCAAGTAATTAAACATAAAAAAAAAATACAGAAACACTAATAATTTCTTACACAACTATATCGGAACTTGTTCACAGATTACCACTCTCCTAACAAAGATAAAATCAAACTTAGATAGAAATACCTAAGTGTGAAGATTTCAAAATTGTGATTCAAAACCCGCTTTTTCAATAGTCTAGTTTCTGGATCACTGATGGGTCTACCGCACGTTTGTGGGATAGAACAAGTTCAATACAAACTTTACGTTAGCTTTTATCAAACAATAAAAAAGTAAAACTGCCAACTGGAGAAAATATTCTAAAGAAACTGAAAAAAATCTATGTAGACTGGTATAGAATTAAAAAAAAATAGCACACGAGAATAGACTAGAAGCCTACTAACGGAGCTATGACTTCAAATAAATAATTTAGCCACGATCGAGAAAAACTGTTTCAACCGAGTATCAACTTAAAAATGAAATATTTTCAGTACATACATAGTTTTACTCAAAGATTTATCTATACCGATAATAAATAAATAAAAAACGAATAAAAATTTAAACAAAAAAAAACTAGCGCTTGAAGTAATAAAAAGCAGATATATAACTTGCGGGATTACGACTGAATGATGATAAGGAACTGCCAATAGATAAACCAATGCTCTAACTACAGGAAAGTCCTGTAGTAAACCAATGGTTATCTTTCATCGCATTCGCATTATTGATGGGTCTTCGTTCTGTTACTTCCATAAGTAATTAAGTAGGTAGCTACCTAGTTACCAATCACCTGCTGCCTTGGAGGTAATTAAAACAAATAATGTCGTTTAAGTTTACGTTACCATTTATTTACCTTTTATTTACTTCACGCGGTAAATGTTGGCTCGTTTCTATAATAATTCCCTATTAAAAGAATGATTCATTTAATGATAGTTGTTGGAATTTCATTACAATATTATCATCGTTTGGATTTAAGTGTCCAATTTCAATAACTCGATGGGAAAAGGCCGATGATATTGAAAGAAATTTAACAACAATATTACATACAATATAATAAACAAATATCCTAGAGAACTATCAATCTAAAAACAAAAATCTTTGGCATTTAACATCACTGTAAAGCCATTTTTCTCAAGTTATGATTTCATTGTATTTGTCGGAATTCGCATGATTTTATCTGCGTTTTCAAACATGTTTTACAATTATAACAAAATAAGGAGTTCTTTACATTTTTAACCTACTGACTCTATTTTACTACAATTTTTTGTGGATTTCATAATGTATGTGTGTGTATTTATGTTTGTTTCATCATTCTATGTTATTACTTTTAATCGATTTTTGTTTGCCTTTCATTCGCTGTTTTGTACTTACTAATTAATTTTCAATAAGGCCTCCGCTGCATATTTTGTTAAAAAAAAAAAAAAAGGGCGGAAAATGACATTTTAGCAAATGCAGAGCGGACATCTTCAGCACTATAAGTTCCAAATTGTTTTGTTTGACGCATTTTGGAAAACAACAAAGGTTTGATTCGGTATGAACCTTGACATTTGCACGATTCTAATAATAAACAGTCAGTTCTAAGATATTCCAATATGCATAAGTAGGTACAAATTAGAAGTTTTGAACGAGAAGTCCGATAACTCCGTTGGCTGTGTGTATTTTTACGTTCCGCCTAACAAGGAGGTTAGCCGGGCATATAAACATGGAATACATTATTATTAGTTCAGTGCTAGTAGGTCCCATCACCAAGAGAGCAGGTACATTACGCTGGTATCGAGATCGGTAATCAACAGTCCAAAACGGATGATACGAAATGCCTAATTATAGTTGTTTCATACTAGACACCGGTGATTCCCAAAGTAGAATAGGTATATCGAACTATATAGAAGCTCTGCACAAGCTGCAAAGGGTCTATAAAATTACGGTGTTGGAGTCTCACTAGGCTTTTGATGAGGCTGACGATGAATATTAGGAATATCTGGATTCAGGTGAGATACAACAGAACTAATGAGTAGGTATGAAGCATTCAGAAATACCATCCGCATAAACACAACTTTGGGCGCCAATGGTAGTGGATATATATGTACGCAGATCGACAGATTTCTTCATCAAATTTAGGGTGGGTTATTTCTACATTAAAACAGATGTTCCAACTTGTAAATTTGTAGAAAAAAATCAGTAGATACCGGCAGGGGTTACAGCCAAAGCCGAAAAACACGTCGGCCAACTATTGTTCTACGAGACAGTTTGGGGACCTCTGCTGTACAGAATACATGCTACCGTTGAAATCGATAAAATAAAATATTACATAGTTTCATTTTTTACTGCAGATATTAATAATAACAATACTTAAAAAGTGTTAAATTTATTAGTCGAAATTCAAAATAAAATTAATAGGTGTCACTTATCTTTGGAGAACAAAAAATGTGAATAATAATTATTATGTCTTGGCTTTCTTCATCTTACGCCCACTATACCATTGAAGTGTGCGCTGTTAATGCTTTTCGAAATGTCAAGCCCCAAAAATATCCTAATTCGAATTTCATGCAATTTAGTCATAAGGACTGATAGTAAAATGTATCCTTTTTCACATAAGAGTCTGCAGCACTATAAAAAAATGGGTCACAAATATATACATTTTTATTCATACAATAGTACCTAGGGTCAGCGAATATGTGTGTGTTTTTTTTTGTTTATGCCTTCAATGCAATTTCTGACTTTTACCTTCCCCTTTGCCCTTATTGAATGACTCAGCGGTGGTATAAAAGTAATCCTTCAAATTTGCACTATAGGGGCGCACTCAAAGGCCTTGGCCCTATTTTAAAGGTACAAAAAATTAAAGAAGACAACTGAGTTGGAAATGCTAACTAAGGTTTTTAGTCTTAAGTGTGGATAACCGGGTAATGAGCTGTTTTAAGTAATTGAAATAAACAATGGAAAAGGTACTTGTGTTGAGAAGTTATGATGAAGAATTAAGAGGTGAATTTCTCATAGAAATGAACGTAAACAAGAAGCAGCCAATGTTTAGATTCTTCGCAGGTGAGATATCAACATCTCTTGGCAAAGCGCCAAAGCAGACACGCTGCCAGGTAACTCCGTCTACGAGAGTGAACGTACTTACTCCAGTCACGTGACTACGTATAACCATTGACCACCAATTCACCGTAAAGTGGCATCTCAACTTTGAACATTTGTATGCAAAGAGCTGATCAGATTTTAAGAACTTTTACAAAATTTTTGACCAGCTCGAAGGTATTACATACATGGAGGTCGAGGCAATAACCATACGCAGATACTTTTTTTACTTAACTTTGTCTTTTAAGGCTAATCCGTATGTTTTTGAAAGTTGTAAACGCCATGAAGATTATTTTACTATAGTATCAATATCTAGAAATCCAAAGAAACTAATTAAATAATTTTACAATTTTAGTATATTATCATTAAAGGTTGCGCCATCCCATACTCCTGGAAGTTTTCAGGAACCTTACTTCTCATTTCATAATTGATGAAGTTAATGAAACAACTGTAAGGTTTCAGATAGAAGCCTTAAGGAAAAGCCTTGCGAAATTCATTATTTTAGAGAAAATCAAAGGAAAAATTCAATTATTGTAATTGCCAATGAGAAAAAAGTGATTGGTGGAGATTTGATTTAACTCTGACTGAAAAATTCGACAATGATATTATTTTCCTAATTATTTACACTATGACCAAACCCCACAATACTTATTAATCGAAGGCCAACATCAAGCTTTTTCAAAGCAATACCCACATCGCAGACAAATATTTAAAAAAAAATGAAATTTTAACACAACTTAAGCTTGTAGATACAATCTCTAATATAAATGAAAGTCGGGTTAGTGCGAACACTTATATTATAACTCGGTATCGGCTGAACAGATTCTTTCGATATTTGATTTATTTGATTCTTCTCCGCTCCGGATAACAGAATAACTAATAAAAAATTTAAAAAAAAATGCATAAGAAATGATATAAAATATGATATAAAAGTTAGTATGGAACGGAGTTACAAAATTATCGGGCAAATTCAAAATAACCGTGCACACGCAGTATCGGTTTTTCATAGGCGAGGTAGAATGTGTGCGCGCATATATTCTCACGTTGTTCCCGCTTGAACTTTGAATACGAATGATCTATTATTATGGATGTTTTAGAAATATTTTAATGTTATTATTTTAACTCAATCGCATTAATTAAGTATGTATTTTTGTTTCTGGGGGCGCAGTGCACAAAGATCTGGTAAGGACTACAGGACAACGTCTGTCGGGAAAGCTAGTAGTTCATATTATATTCAGTAGTACCGGGATTGACCAATCTCAGATTGTACGGGAGCGGTAGGCTAGAAAAACAGCTTCAGGACACTCTTATTCAAAGTGTTATTTTTTTTATTTTAACGCCTTTCTATCCACAGTATTCCTATAATTCCGATCAATCGCTTAATTACGCCTAGCACACCAACAGCACTCCAAAGAGATGGACAGAGTACAAGGGTATATTTCACAGATAGCCCGTTCTAGTTAGTTTCGTTTTTATTATTGAATAGAATCGGATTCGCTGTTTCACATATTTGTCGGTAGTGACCGAAAAAAATACTAACTGCTTGATTTAAAAACTATGATCAGTGGAAAAGAAGAGCTCAGCGGTAGAAAATTTGCGTACAAGCCGTCATCGAGATAGTTTAACGCAAATCGCTTGATTGTGAGCTGATCTCTGTATATTTTGACCCGCCATGTTGGATTTTACGTCAACTGACAACTGGTCCAAGTATACAAGAACGCTTTCTGTAATAAATACACAGTATTTGAGTTTTTTCCCTTCCAATTATGTGCACCCTTCATATTTAGGTCCATTGTATTTTGGTTTATTACATCAATCATAGAAAATTTAAACAAATAAAGCAAATATGCATTCCCGTAATCATTCGAGGGCTTACAACCACGATGCACCAACTAAATTTATAAGAAATATAATGAGGTTTTGAAAAAAATACTCAAAGAATACTTTTTAGGTATGTACAAATATTAAAATTGAAGCGATCAAACATGAATTGGTTCATTTTGGTCGAAACATATAGGTTTCGTATAATTTAATAAGGACTTAACTATATTTTCATATAAAATAAATAATTAAAAAATAAGGTACCTATTCTGCATGAATAACTCCTTCAAATCTGACATAGCGAACATTGGCAGTCTCCAGTCGCGTTGCCCAGCTACTATTTGTTTATTTACAAAATTTCGTGTGAAATGTCATCTTCATACATAACAAACGCGGATCAAATATTTTTTTCACAATAAAGTAAAAACTGATCAGTGAATTATATGTAATCTAACGATCAACATTTTTTTATAAATCAGACGGTTAGTTTTTCCAATAGTTAATCCTGAATCAATCGCGAAAAACCTTATAGGTACTTACTACACGTGAAAACTTTCTTGAAAACAGAATTATGAGAATAATTTTTACATTTTTGTAATTTAAATTAAGGCTGATGAAATATTACATAGATATGAGGGAATGGTTTGTCTGCTCTGTATTGCAGTGTAAACAAATGGAATTAAATAGCTTTCAAACAATACGTAGTATTACTAGCATTGATTAATTAGTTGTTCAAAGAATTCCACGCATATTCTTCAGTAATAAATTGTAAGCATACCTCTTTTAAATACTCTAAACTTCTGCCAGTCTTCCCGTTTCAGGGCGACACCCGTCGAGGGCCAGACAACATTACTTTCATGGTCTTTTTTTCTTTATTGCAACGAGATCCGCACACGCCAATCTCCCTAGCGTGTTGACACAATAACATGTAAAAATATTCCTCTTCATTTTATATTATAGTTTAATGCACAACATTATCTCTATGTATAAAAATGGAAACCTATTTCCCCTGGTCATCAGTCATCACATCACGTGCGAACGAACTGCTGGACCAATTTCGCTAATTCTTTTTTTTTTGTTTTTTTTAATTGTCTAGAGGAGATTGTTACGTAAGAAAAAAAAATAAGAAAGTTGCGCGGAATATTAGAAAATTTAAGAAAACTTAACGTAAGTAACTTTCTTAGTGATTTTGACGTTAAAAAATTTTCATTGGCATCTGTCAAATGTTGATAATTGTCAAAATGTGCCCTATAAACATCGTTTAAAAGGCAGATGTATCGGTCGGAATTATATTGGTTTAATAGGCAATTAATTTATCGCTATATATTCAAATTCGAATTGAATATTCACAGTAAAAACAGGATAACATCTGTCGGGAAAGCTAGTCTTCAATGATTTTCCTCTGCGCTTTTCGTATTTAGTTGGCAGATGGTTCAGTTACGTACATAGCTTCCGCTATTATCATTAAGTACAAAAACTCTTCGAATCGATCTAAACAATTTGTTTAATGTTCTTCGTTTATTTCATTGTATTATACAATATATTATTAAGAATTCCATTAAGGTAAATACGATCAATTTGCTGCACAATAAGGGAAATAATTAAATAATATTGTATATACAAACTATTTGTTTCAAGTGTTTCAACTGAATGTATCGCGTGTGGGAAGTTGAATATTCTAAACAGCGTTGCTCTATGAAATTGCATTGCTGTTTACGATTCGAATAAATTATCTAGGGCTTTTGCGACCATGACCTAAGCTTAGTGACCAAAACATTAGTAAATGTCATTCTTATCTACTCTCGCCGAGGTGATCATAATAATGTAATTGATCAAGATAGATATATTTCAAAAGTAAAAAATGGATACATCATATACGCCTAACAAAAATATCACCGACATCATGAACCGCCTTGCGAGATACAACGACTGTGCGTGAACTGAAGATCCTTAAATTGCGACCATGGAATAAGAAAAATTGACGGAAAATCACAAATGGTTGGTAGAAAACATTGTCTCTTTTGCTTGACGAAATCAGAGGATGAAAATCTCACAAGGTTGTGTCGATTATAGGGGGGATAGTTCGGCCCCCCGCATAAATTCGTTGCGTCATTTGTGAATCTCCCCCAAGTCGACGATCGAATGAAGCAACGCTTCGTGTGCGGAGGGCCTTAAGGAGTATTTAAGAATTCCAAGGGTTTAGCCGATAGGTTAAATTCTATAAATTAACCAAGCTTTGGGTTGAAATGACACACTCCACTATGTGACTATTATTAGCTTGTGAAACGGGGTCAATAGGTATTCTTTTAATAAATAAAAGAAAAACAACGACGAAAGCCGAACGAGTTGTACGAAAATTTTTACATTAAAAAAAAAATTCATAAGAAAATTAAAAAAAAAATACTTGTACTGGAAATGCAGGTGTACGGAACTTGTAAATAAGGCACAAAAACATTTGAGTTTCCACCCACTTCTTATTGCCTCACAAATATAATATGTAGGTACCTACATACTAATAATCAAAACTTGCAAGATGGTATTGTACAAGAGAAAATTAAAAATTAGAGTATGTAAGCAGATGACTCTAATGATAGCTTTGAGTCGTAACAAAGAGTATGAAAGCATGACGCAAAAGCTAATAGAACAATTTCTATAATACGAATCATAAAGGTATAGAGCCACACAAAAAACATCGCGTGTAATTATTGTGTAATAGAGTAGTTATATTAGTCCATATCCAAAAATAATCCCAACAGATACAATGCTATTCTACGGATTGAACACGCGAGTGTGAAGGCGTGGGTTATTTTGATGAAGTGCATGCGACACAGCGCGACATACGAGCGACTGACTGTACTGGTACACGTAGATAGCAGTAAAGATACTACATACATATTACAGTGATTGATCCATTAACTACGAGATAATAATATATTGTGATGCTACGCCCCTTTACTCATATTTCTAATGTTAGAGTTCTTCTCTACGTAGGTTTAGGCACTAATATGGACTGCTATGTTAAAGATATGAATTCATTACAAACACTAACCCACCTGGTTTTGTAATCAAAGATAATGGATAATGCTTATTATTAACTCGAAAACCACTGGCATTTGACCCCTGGTTAATGGGAACAAATTTGTTGCAAATTTGCTCTAGCATAACCCCTTTCAAGGAATGTATCGAATTACCAGTCATCCTGTATATACTTTGTTCTCACAGTACCTATACGCAAAAATAGGGTCAACACTGTTTAAATCTGCAGCGTTTAAATCAGAGGAATTTTCATGAAAATTCCTCCGAAGGGAGCTGGCCTATTTATATGATTGTCAGACCATATTATAGGAAACTATAATGATCCATTGTGAAAATGGCAAACGAATACAGGGTGAGTTCCTCATAAAGGTATAAGAACGTTTTTTTTTTTGCTAACCGCTTTGCACTCGTTGTCTAGTGATTTGGGTAGTAATCTTAAAAAGTAGGTTTCGTGGGGCATACTCTTGCTTGACGTCCCCTACCCTTTTTTTCTTTTGGTTGATCTCTAACTTTAGCCATTAATCTCGCGGCTATAAACTGTCATTGAAGATAAAGTGCCTGAATAATATATTCAACATCTATAATATGTTTAAACTCTATGATCTGAGGACTCCGAAAAACTCGGATTTTACAAACATCTTTTTGTTTTGATATCCTATTTCTTGGTTAAGGCTTAATTTAAATCACGCTATATATGAATTGTAGATACATTGTTTCAAAATTCATTACAAAGAAAAACGAAAAGACGAGCAACGCCATATTTATCACCGACGTTTATTTAAATTTTGCGCTAAAAAGTTCATTGAATCAGGTGATCTTTAGAGACTGACTAAAGTGTGGCAAAGAAACTGCATGCGAGTGCAATAGAATTAATTTCTATGGCAGAACAACGTTTGACGGATCAGTTGGTAATATTACATATTATGTCAGTTGGTTGCCCACATTTTCAACACAATATTTTAGTTAAGCATACATTTTTTGAAATCAATTGATAGATTCAGGCAATCACAAAGAACTGCTAACAAAAATTCTCTAGGCAAACCATTAAAACAAAGAAAACATGACGTGCAAATAAGACAATATTAAAAATTTTATGAAGAGTATAGATAATTTTAGGAATATCGCATCTTACATAGTAGACAATTTATTGAACTTCAAAGCGGGCGAATAGCGTTAATAATAATATGTATGTTCAATAGAGCGTTTTGATGGGTTGCATCTTACATTCACCAATGCACATATCGACAAGACACGTGTGCAGCCCACTTTATGTTCAAAATCGTTAAAACAAGCAGGAAATGATAACGGGTTGTTTCAGGAAATAGCCGCAAATACAAGAATTGCAAAATCAAATATCACACAACATATTACTATTAGCACGCGATGCACATTTTATTAGTGCAAAACAAGCACTTTGTCTGCCTGAGCGTAAAGTTTATTTGAAATTCTATGGCGATCAATCCTCAATGCAGTATGAATATCTATTAGAAAAGCTAACAGTAGTTATTTATCTTTCTGAACGAAATTCGAGGCGATCGAACATCATAGTTTATTCAGGATGAATATTAACAAGCAATGCCAAAAGATCCTAGGTATTTCGAGTACTGAATTATTGACTTTGATTACAAAATGTGGGCATTGATAATTTTCGAGAATCCACAGTGATGTGGACGGGTAAAATGGTCAGAGTTAAATACATTCCACGTCATTGTTCGTTCTTTCCGAATCAATATGGGCACTTGACAGTTGCGTGATGTAATTTGACTTTGTATCTAGGCTGTGGATTACGTTTACTTATTAACGTATACACATTAAAAAGGCTGAATCTAGGACGTAAAAGACATGCCAAGCAAGGTATACTTTCCGCCCTAAACACGTGGCTAAAAATGGGGTCTTCGATGTTTTTGGGCAGAAGATACTTAATGGTAGACAAACACCTGAATGCAGAGTTGTTTTGAGTCAACTCGGTTCAGAACTTATCTACCTAACTATCATAAAAAGAAAACGTTTGAATTGCAGTCATTTCAAAAAGTACACTCATAGAAAACATATCACGAGTATTCAATTGAACTTATTTCCATGAAATTTGCATAACTGACCATTGCATGGAGACATTAGATTAGAGTCTTGAAGATTGGACAATGGCGAGAGTCTTCTCCGAAAACCGTTTCTAGTGATATTAAGTACTGTTGATGGAAGTGTGTGATGACCGATTTTGACCAGTTTCCCATGATAAATGCATTATTTCCAGAATGAGTAAACCATTTAAGGATACGGATAGAAAAAGAATATCCTCAATATTGAATTAAAGAAACGCTTTCGTGTGGAGATCTTCGAACGTTAATCCACAAGTGAACATCCGAAGTCTCATTTCATTTGAGGAACCTTACCAACTTCGCTTTGTCTCGCTTCACTCTTGGACCACTGATATTTTTGCCAATTTGTTTTGTACCTACATCAAATTGCATGGTTAGAATAAATTAGTGGCTCAACAGGCAGGTAGATAAAATGTATGTATGTGGATTACTACACACGTTTAAAAAAAACAACACTTTGAGGCACGAGTCGAGGCGAGCTTCCTGGATGATGAGTCCGACGATAAAAAAGACAATTTATCATTATTGTTTGATGATGGCACACAGACAATACTGAGAACATTCCACATTGAGTTTGCTGAAGACGTTTCAATGCCATGTCCAGTTACGTCAGCACGGAGGGTCTTCAACCATCTTGGCACCGCGTATCTACCTGCCTGTCTGATATCATTATGCGCAGGGATACCTTGGATTAAAAAATCTAATGAATCTATATATTAATACGTGATGGAAAAACATTGTGAGCATTTTTACGAAAATTGTGCGGACGGAGGAGTATAAAATTTCGTACACTTAAAGTTTATATAGAGAAGTAGTGGCGAATGCTATTTTTTTAAAATTATGCATGAAAATAGATAAAATCAATAAAAAAAACATTACAAATACCTAATACTGTAATGTTATGTTTGTATTTGATACTCACACAAACTTCGATGTATTTGACATTGACACAGACGCATATATTCTTTTGTTTATCTGTGGTCAAATTGAGAATAGATTAATATTGTTTGTCTTAATAATAAAAAAACTTTGTACATTCAATATTTCTAATTTGACGTATCCATGGTAAGTATTGTTTTTGAAAGAAAATTTTGAAATCGCGCTCGCTCAGTCTGACAATGGAACCCTATAATTTAAATAAGTTATGGTCGAATTTCGAGCACAGGTCGACCACTAGTGTTATTAATTAGTTGATGCTTCTCACGTAGGTACCTATGTGTGAACATAATTAGTCAAAATTATCTCTTTTTACGATTGATATTCTATTTTTAATTCAAATAATAATTCTTAGTAAGAATTATCTTATCTTATTACACAAAAAGGAATTCCCAGACAGCAAAAAATGCTGATGGTAGGTAAAAGGAAATAGTTTATTTTCTTTACTTAAAGAATTTTTATGTATGTATGAAGCCAGCCTTCAAAACAGTAGTAGAAAACTGTTCGTAATCCTATTTCAAATTCGAATATCGAATGATTTTATGATAGCTTCAAAATAGTTGGTTTAAACCTATATATTAAGATCCGGTCCTGGTAAACCGCACAAGAATCCGACAAATGATTCATAAACTTTTACAGCTCCTATGTTTTTTTTCTTCTTTAATTCATTTTGTAACAACCTTTTTTTCAACTCACTGTTTTTCTAAGTGTTTTTTCACTTGAAATTTCTACCCGGGGTTGGCCTGTATCAGATTGGACGGGACCGGTTGACTGGAGCCTCAGGCAATAAGTTCCGCCGGCTATACTGACACCTTTGTATAGAAAAGTGTTATATTATTATTATATGATTAAGAAGGAGCGGTAAAAGAAAACAGTTAAAAATTAAATTAACGATTAAAAAATCGAACAGTATACTGTTATGTTTGCTTAATTCGTGGTTTTTAAACACCTATACTTAGATCCGTAAAAGGGCACAAAAAATTAGAACGTTAATTAACATTACAGTGTACTTATTAATTAGGAGAATATGAACACAATTTAGGGCAACAATGTTCTATGCAGGCGAGTGTCAATGATCGAAGGTTATATTATAGTCACAGTACCTACTTTAGAGCAGAATGCGTCGGATTGAAAACATACGGGCAAATATTCGGGTCATCGGCGGTACAATCCGAAGTTGAGGAAAAACTTCGATATAAAAAAAAGTTTGAACTGAATAGTGAACCTGAGCGATCATTATTCATTCAGTCTGTTTCGACGGGCAGACGTGATTCCGCGAATCGCTGAAGGCGTCGTGATGCGTGTGGGTATGCAGAGTTTGTTGTAAACCGGTGTGTACTGTCTTCGCCGGCCACTTAACTGTCTTAGAAGTTTAAAGGGATTGACTCATACTAGCACCATAAAACACACATTAATCTGACCCGACTATACCTGCAGTTCATTGAAATACCGTGTAGTGCAGGTCTAGCCAATTTGTTTCGATTTGATCTAAATTTTCGTGATATTTTTGGTGTAATATAGCGGCCAGGAGCGCCAGGAGAGACGACCTCGTCAAATACGCTGGGGTCAACTGGGTTCAAAAAGCCCAAAACAGAGCGGTGTGCAAGGAAATGGAGGAGGCCTTTGTCCAGCAGTGGACGGAAATAGGCTGAGAAGAGAGAGAGAAGAGAATATAGCGGCAAACTCTTAGATAATAGAACATTGATAGAGATGACAAATTAACAAGGAGTTATTTCATTTTTATTTGGGTTGGCTGGAAGAGATCCTGCGGGATAAGTCCGCCCTTTGATTCTCATGAATGAATTGTATCACGGCTGCATTTTTAGTAACAATAAAGCATTATTTATTTATTTATTATTTCACAGATTTGCATGGGGAAATTTAAAAGAATGTCTGCAATTTCTGCTAGACGAGTTACAAATTCGGACTATCAACATTGTTCATTGCCGAATCACTAGAAAACGAGCGCAGTGCTAAAAAAGATTATTCATGAGGAAATTTTGATTGACTATTATAGAAGTTGTATCGACAACTCCCAATATGAGAAGCAGTGCAATACGATGGAAGTATTTTTGATTTTTTGAAAGCTTTTGTATGTGAGAATCACTTCTTTTTTTTACTTGTACCTTGATAAATAACTGAAAAATACATCTTTTAATTATAAATAACGAAAACTCAATAGCTCGCGAGCGTCCGACTTGTTGGTCAACCCTGGTATAGTGAATTCACAATAGACGGAAATAAACAACAAAACGTATTACCGGTATAAAATACTCGCAGTTAATAATACATTTTTTTCATAATTCTTTGATTGTCCTGGATGAGCCGGGTATTTTTTTATAAATACCCAATATCGAGCAAGCTCTACAAACCGAGCAGTAAGAAATGCAACGGTTGTATGAGAGGAAAAACAACCTTGCGTACATAATACAAAGTGGCGAGAACATTAATGTTCAAACTTTTTTGGTGTCCTATTAAAGTGGTTTGCCCCCGTAGCTAAACATTATTTATTCATTCATGCTTTGCTTACTATTCTAGGTTACACAATATAGAATCCAATGCCTTATAATGTGGTCACAAGTGTATTATCTGATATGTTGTATTGCCTGTTACCTTAAGGGTCGTAACGGTACCCGTATTCTAAGTTTTATCGGAGGGTAGTCACGGAAGTAAAGTGAGTAAGTAACAGGATGCATTTTGTCTTAACGTATCGAATGCGAGAATCGCTATACACGTTTTCCATACAAAATGTATCGTGTAATACCTACTCACTTAACTACCGTGACTACCTTTCGATAAAACTTAGAATAGGGGTACGGATTGTAAAATTTGACACTCCTCATGACTAACAAGAAAATAAATATTGATCTCATATCTACAAAAGATTATGATTATCGATCGGAAAATTAAAATTATCATTATAAAAGTGGCTCTTCGAATGTTTCACAAATAATACCTTCTTCATTATTTGGGGTCGGCTCTCTATGTCCTGTTGCGCCAAAATCACACACAAATAATACCATTTCCATTTATTCGCATACAGAAAATATCGCGACGTACAAAAAAAAAACGTTAATGAAAATAGAACTAGAGCGACCATCTGTGAACAACGCCTGGAGGACAACAATCGGACACAGATAGAAATCCTGGTTACCCAATAATGTGAATTGGTGGAATTAAGGACACTGCTGATTAATCGGCAGCAAACTTCATCAGTAACATGTGCTGACAAAGTAGTGAACACCGATACACTTTCAACATCTATCGTGGGCTGATGGAAGTGATAAGATTTTGTCTAAATAATTTGGGTGTTAGATGTTGAGTTACATAAATCGTAGGTTGATTTGAGTTAGGTACGAAGTGGTCGCACCGTAGTACCCATATGACCTCGCAGCAGCGTTCCTACGTGATGTAAAAATAAACCATAAGTAGGTGCTGGCGAGATCTTAGTTAGTTAGTCAGTTAGCCGTAAGTTAGTTAGTTTTGTAGGACTTTAACGTACGTATTTGTAGAACGTTTAAAACACCAAACCAATACTATGTTGAACCAGAGATATCTACTTAACATACAGCAAGCAGGTGATTGCTAACCGTTTAGTTTAATTAATTAAAGACACTCGCAAAGAGACGTGGTCAGTCACTTGTTCATTACACAAATCCATTGCCAATCCACATTATTAAGTATGTATGGGGTTTATTTAATGACTATACAATATTAACCGTGAAATTTAACAGATTCTCTGTTATCAGAAGATCTCATAATCGAAATCGGGACCTATTGAATGCACGTCAGGAATCCCACAAGCTTAACATCTTATCACACTTCTTAAATTTGTATGGTATAAGAGAACTTTATTTTAAATTATAATCATAAGTTAATTGATTTTTAGTGCACGGCAAATGATGTAACTTGGCAAGAACACGGAATAGCCCTTATTACTGTCCATCAAAAATGCAATAATTTAATCTAACTCGCTCGAAGCCCTTGGTTTATTCTTTTAAATCAAAGAACCTACAAAACGATACATGTTTTGAAAAAAAAATGAGTTAAAAATTTGAGTATCTATACGTATTTCGAACTGTCCATTCATTTCGTGAAATATCAACTATTTGTTTTACACGAAATCATCACGCAACTTATGTCAGCAAAAACAATCTGATATCTGTCAACAGCAAACCTTCCTGTTCATCCGAAAATCAAATAAACTTAAAAACGTTACCCAATTAGGTACCTACGTGCTGATTTTTCCTTTATATAATAAAAAGGATTACCCGTCACTATGTGACCGATTACGCCGTTGCCTTTTATGGTTGTACACTGATAGTTGACAATAATGGGTAATTCGATTTATTTGGATAAATTTATGGTGTGATGGATCCAGGTACCTTAAGTTTTGGTCTACGCAAATAAACTGAGGATTTATTGCAAAGAACTCTTCATTCAATTTTTCTGCATAAGTTCACTTTTCTACCATCGCAGTATTTTTCGTGTATCCGCCCGTATAAAACAACAGCACTCACGACCACTACATAGATAGCGCATGTTGTGTATGTCTGTATGCGTGGCTCGCAATGTTGATTCGAGGTAATAACGCTATTCGATCAGTCAGTGTTCCTGACTAATATAATTATAGATGGTGTATTATCAAGGTTTACTTTCACGTGATCAAATAACGAAAGCAAAGGGCCAAATATTTACTCGTAGCTACATCGTTAGTTCGCAAACAAACGTCCGGCGACAAAAATAATAAGCGAAACAGACAGAAAAGTAATCAATTGGTTAACGAGTCTGGTCTATGTCAATCTCCGTCGTATTGATGAAGGTAACACTAGGTATATTTCTATTTACAAGATTTAGTTGGCTGTGGAAATGAAAAACTTAATTATCTATGCACGCGTTCGATTCAACCACACACGCTGTACCTACTTACTACGTTACTATTCATTACCAAACTTGTTCGCGGTCAAACGTCATTCAATTTTCATAGTGAATACACTTAATTTACATCATAATAAATAGGCGGTCTTTTTAATGTTCACAGTTTTACTTTAAATTCATACATAACTAGCATTCCCGACAGACGTTGTCCTGTAGTCCTTACTATAATATTGATTTTTAATTTGTAATTAACACAAAAATACGTTTACCTAAAATATGTTTGAATGTTATAATTTTATTTCTAGAAAGCTCGAAAACAAAGTCAAAAATCTGTGTACCAATATTTTTAATGTCAATGGTTGTGACGTAAACAATAATTTTATTTTTATAGAATTTTCGGAATATCCGTTCCATACTTATTTTAATACTATTTTTTAAACTATTTATTAGTTATTCTATTATCCGGAGCGGAGAATAATCCAATAAATCAAACATCGGAAGAATCTGTTCGGCCAATGTCGAGTAAAAAGTGTTCGCACTAACCCGACTTTCTTTCATATTATTAGATACGATGGATTCAGTTAACAGAGGCTATCATATCACGCCGTTTATTAAGCGATGTAATTTAATCTTTGACAACACATATTCAACATATTTTCCAACAAAAGCGATTAGTTTGGTAAGTTCAATGGTTTTCTAGAAAAGTGTACCCTCAATTCAACAGCTGTTATTCAAAGAAAAATCCAATTTTCAAAATAACTAACTAATAATTGCAAAAGTTTTTGAATTCAACTTTTTTCATTTTTTTATTTAAGTCGGCTTCTTGTTTATTTTAGTATCCAAACTACGCTTAATGACACTAAACGTCAAGCTTACCATGTCTCTTTTGCGCTTTGATTACTTACTTCACAGTAGGTAGTGAAATAATGCTTTGTATTTGTCTGAAAGAATACTGCGTTAGTAATGTAACAGCCGCTATTATTTTATAGGAAACAAAACGTGGCCCTATTCACGCAAAAATAAAATTCATACAAATGACAAAACTAAACCAAATACGGAAAATATTATTTTTCATCGGAAATTATATGGTTTATATGGCGATTAATCAACTGATGACCGCGGTAAATATTCAAATATAAGAAATGTCGAATTGTCTGTATTTCTAAGCGTGATAAAGAAGTGTATCGAATGAATGAATATTTTGAGCAGGCCGAGCCCTGTGACGAATGACGATAAAGGCACTTGTGATAGAATTATTGTATTGATAAAGTAATAATGAATTAAGCGCACAGAGATAGCGTGCTTTTATTGAAAAAAATAAAGTATGACAAACAACAGGGTGTAGGTATGACGCAATTGACTGGGGTTTATAAACAATATTCCAAATGTTTAAACTGAAATTAATTACTTGTTGGAGCTGTATTAGCTGAATGCAACAGGCTGTGCTGATGAAATGAAATTAAAAAGATTAGGTGTTGAGCAATCTCGCACTGAACGGGCGGTAAGCAACAACCTTGTCTCTCAAAACAGACTCGTCTCCAAGAGATTACGTAAAACTTTGTACCTAACCGATCGAGTGCGCGCACAACCGATTCGAATATTGGACACGAGGTTCTGTCTTTTACGATGTTTTTCACGACGATAGTATGTACATTGTTATACTAATGAGCGGACAATGACAATTATTTTGACCGCGTGAGTATCCTTCACAGCTTGACGAGATGACACACACCTGGTTATTCCTAACAAATAAATATGTAAACATAGTGTCAAAGTAAAGACTCAATGAATGTGTTCTAAAAATAGAATCCTATCCTATTATATAATTGGGCTGTTCGTTCATAACTCGCTATTTTTTATGAAACAACCCAATCCCACGCGAAAAATGTTCATACAAATTTTTCAAAATTATGGAAAAAACTACTAGGCACTACGGGAAATATGTTTCATTCTTAGTTATATTATTCGTCCGTAAGTCAATAGTCGTTGCTATGACAATAATCTGTCCACGGGAAATATTACTTCCACGAAATGAGGGTTGGTAGCCCAGCGGTATCAGTGGACGGCTTTCATTAGTACAACGTACTGGAGGTCGTGGGTTCGAAACCCGGTGCCGACCATTTCCACTTTCACAACAAACAAGAGCTTTGGTAATTGTGAAAGATTTCGAAAGTATATTTGTGTTCATCCGTGGGGTTGCCGGCTAAGAATAGCACCTCTGCACTTTTTTCTGGTTTTTCGAGCATCCTGTAAGAGGCAGGAAATCGAAAAATCAGATCGGGACCGTGTGGTTGACCATACCTCACGTACTCACGTCCTTAAATCTCAACTGGTCAGGATAGGCACCAAGAGCCTCGGACGCCTTCGAGCGCAATGGAGAGCTCTTGATGCCTCCCTATGCTCCCAAGTGGGGCTTAAGTCCCCCGCATTGCTGGTTGGTTTGGGGGTGATTCGCGGCGGGCTTGATTTGTCCGGGGCCGGCTTTTTGGTTTGAATGCTTCCATCGAGCTAGGGGGTCGGTTTCGTGCGGGTCGGGTTTGCTGCGGATTGTTTTCCTCCGGGCAAGCTTGCGGTGTGCGGGGGGCCTTACAGGGTGAATGTATGTATGTATTTGTGTTCACTTTTCGTGAGCCCAGATTCATAAAAAAATTGACGCACGATCAGAAGTTTTGACATACAACAACTGTTAGTTGTTACGGGTAGAAATTGTACAAAGCCCCCACGAGGTAAAGTATAACTGGGGCCCTTTAAAAGACGACATACCCGATTTATAGAGCAATCAAAGAAATTAGAGACCCATTTCTATGCCTGTCTTCCGACAGCTTTTGCTGCTTGCAATAATATCCTGTATGTAGGGAAAACTGATGCAACATGCAGTCAGTTGAAGGCACATAGGTATTTTATTTTATTCAGTTCAACGGCCAACCGGCCTTTTACAAAAAAAAACAAAAAAAAAATACTTAAAATAGAGTAGTAGTGCACAATAGTATCAACATAAATAAAAAAGAATACAAAAATAAAAATACAATGAGTACATTCAAAATTATAGGTAACAATTATAGGTATATTATAATATCAAATCTTTATTATAAGTATGAATACGATTTGAAGCTAAATGCTTAGGAATATATGCAGTATGTACACTTAATTGACCAGCGTTCAAAAGAACCTGCTTGTGCACAACCAGTGGTTGGCGATGACTGTCGACAAGGTTAAGTGTGTGCTGTGTTGAAGTGAGGGCGTGTTCAACTATGAACAAGTAGCTGATAGTCAAGATGTTCGAGTAGGTACGGTTAAAAGAACGGACGGCTCGTGTCAACCTGTTGATCTCCATTCTTCACACTTGACATTTTGTACATTGAAAAAAAATGTTCAATAAAAAAAAAACACGTAGGAAGTGTAGAGCTTAGATAAAGTACCTAAGAGTAAAATAATAGCTATAATTTGTGGAGAGACGAGACGAGATGTGGATAGTCACGTGCCAAAATGTACAACCAATATCCTTAAATGAAAACAATCAAGTCAACAAAAAGCATCGGACGGTCAAACAAAATATTGGCTATCTACTCAGCAGAATATTAGGAGATGTATGCAAAATTGACGACAAAATGAACGACGCTATACGTCGGCGCACCCAGCGCAGGCCCATCACTTCCACCATTACGGAGAGGAGATGGGCATGGCTGGGACATGTGTTGAGGATGTCGAATGACAGTTGGCCGAGGAGAGCGCTGTTTTTCCTCCCATCAGGGTCTCGAAGACGTGGAAGACCCTCTCATACCGTGTTCCGTTCCTTCGAGGCAGAGCTGAGGGAAATGGACTTGGTGTGGGAGGAGGTCATAAGCATTGCGCAAGATCGAGCGCAATGGAGAGCTCTTGTTGCCTCTCTATGCTCGTAAGTGGAGTTCAAAGGGAGATTTGATTGATTGAAATTGCAAAATTATATCAATACCGAGAGACAGAAAGGTATACAAATGTTTGGAATAGGCTTATACCTAGCGTCAGAATGAACAAAGCCGTCGTAGAAAGAGAAAAACGGATGAATAGAAGAAAATGCTGGGTATTTATAACATGAAAAAGTTCATAAGACGTTCGATAAAAAAGTATACTCAGGAATAAGTTAATCAATTTTAACATTGGAAAAAAAGTCCGCATACTTCAACTCAACATAGAAGAAGTAACATTAAATATTACTGACATAAGAGCTCAGTATTATTGAGTCCGGGGGGAGGTCTATAAAATAATTAAAAAAAAAAAATTATCGCTAGACAAGTATGTACTTACCTGTGTCTGTAACAGTTGACAGTTACGTCTTGTTGCGAGTGTTGCGACAATACGAGATTTTTTTTCGCTAGTAAATGTTTACATAGATATTCAATTTTACACGCGATCGGCTAAAATTTAAATTCAAACATGAACGCTGATAGCCTGGAAGTGCTGACGACCATGTTTCAGTGGAAGATGACTGCGCTGGAGTCCCAGGTCAGAGGATGTAGGGTGGCCACTGGCCAAGCAGTACAACGTACACGAGGGCCTGTTTGGATTATAATTTCGATTCGATAAAGAAGGTAGAAAACTCTTGTCATCAGATCTAAGCCTTTAATGGCTTTAGTACATTGTATCAAAATTACAACAACGGATATGTCTATTAAAACATTATTCCAATCAAACATAATAACTAGCCGCATTTCGTTCCAGAAATAGTAGGTAAAAAAAATATTGTTGGATAAGGTATCGGTTGTATAATAATTAATTCAATGGAGCATTTTGCAGGTCTTATCATCATTCCGATATGGTAATGGCACCTCTGGCATTCCCATTCATTATGACTATGACGTGTCGTGCGTGCGTGCGTGCCTTGCACCTGAGATAGGCCTCTTTCACACCACGATTCCACTGGGTAAGGCGTTTTCTATCTGTCCGTAATCAATTGGCACTCCTAATCAAACCATCAGTTTTTTTCCTTAATCATATTGCAACCACAAAGGAATCAGTATTTCTAGGAAGAACGTAAAAGGTTAGTTTATGATACGGAGAAATGGAGAATAACCGTAGTGAAAACTGCCGCAAACCAATCCTAGAATTGTGACCAGTGAGAGTGTAATCGTTTGGGCTTAAATATTACGATGTCCATGAAAATGCAGCTGCTTGCATTCCGCTACTGTGCTACTCTTATATTCATTAGCAGTAGTTATTGCAGGTTGCAGGTAATCTGTAAGCTGTTTCGTTTTCTTGTTTCGATCGCTCATTGAATAATGTTTAATTCGAGATGCTATAGCTCTTTGGGCCTTCAATATTCTAACTTTAAACCTGCCGCGAACCAGTATACCTACAGTAGGAATCAACATATTATGCCCATCAAGCAACTTCACATTCACTCTTGTTAGGTTTGTGAATATTATCTGTGATCAATTTGGTTAATACCTAACAATTTGTGCCATTTGTCTGAAATATAGTTATTCCGATTGTCATACCTTTTTGGTGTTTCAGTCACGTGCTATTGTTGACTACAAACTACATGTCATTGTATAAAAGCTATTTAGAAAACCGAAGCACCGTTTCACTATTGTAGCGAGCGATCGAAAAAGAGTCGCCAATGAAAACGAACTGAATAGAACCACAAGCACCTATATATGTGTGAAGTAGGCCTAAGTTAGGACGACGGGTTTCCATAGTTCGTGTTTGGATCTACGGAGTCAAGAACTTCTCTACATTACGGTAACAACACCACAACTTTGTGCCTATGTTCATAATATAAATGTTGTCACGAATACAAATAAAGCCGTACTTCCGCTTGGATAGCAAAATGTAGTCATAGGTCTGACCATCACTTTCATTTTCAATGCGCGAACTACTTGTACTATCTTGTTTCATTATGTATTTTCAAATAATAATAACGAATTTACACCCGCCTAGAAAAGTGTCTTCATTATATCGACCAAGATTAGTCGAAATTTCCATTTTTTTTTTAAATAAACAAATGATCCTGTGCTCACTCAAAGTGAACACAAAATACACCCTTTGACTCTTTCACATCAGTAAGCTACTTAAAGCTTGTGTCGTGAAAGAGGAAGACGGTAGGCACCTGGGATCGAACCCGCGAACTCCGAACGCAAGGGCGGATCCAGCGAGGGGGGGGGGGTCAGAGAGGTCATGACCCCTCTCCCTGAGCTGGGTCCGGACCCAATATTTATTAATAAAAAAAAATACCAACTTTTCTATTGTGATCATAATAATATTATGCTTATGACCCCCCCCCCCTGAATTTGGAATTTTTAAGGAAAAGTGTAGTTTCCAGATATCAAATTTTGGAAATGACCTTTTTTTACTATGTGACCCCCCCCCCCCCTGGCGCCACAGCTGGATCCGCCCTTGTCCGAACGATACAGTACGAAAGCCAGCGTCGTAGCCGCTAGGCTACCAACCACTTCATATGAACCATAGTTTTAAAGACCATGTCGTGTTCCTTCGAGGCAGAGCTGAGAAATCTTGATACGAAGAGGAGGTAATCGAATCTGCGCGAGATAGAGCGCAGTGAACAACTCTTGTTGCCTCCCTATACCTAACCAAAGTGGGGTTAAAAAGGGAGGATGTGTATGTAAGTAAAATGCGCAGGAATAGAAACTATTAATAATTTTTAAATCAAAAGCTTTGCCCAAGTAGTTTATTACGGAATTTTAACGCAGTAAAACATAGCTCAGTATGTGGACGACAGATTGCGATTTACAAGCCCTAACTTACTCGCCCTAGAATTCAGCGATGCACAAACCGCGGCCCGCCGTCAGTTTGTCTGCGGCCCGCCGACGAATTAAAATATTGAAAAATCAAAAGAATATTTAAATATACCTGAGAGATAATTTTATACTTTTACCTACTCCGCGCCGGGAAGAAGCCAGAGTCTGTCATGTGTTTTTGGATTGTTTGTGATGTTAATTATTGATGTTCTGTGCGACATTTAATTTCTGTGTTTAGTGATGTGACAATAATATTTTCAATTTTCCTAAACAATGTAGTTTTATGTTTTTGTTCAATCATCATGTACAAAATTCATAGTTTACTGCTCTTCCAAAAGTATTAAGTAAGTAATTTGTAACATGCCATTGACTGTTATTTTTTCTTTCTTTGTAAAACTTGATAGATATTAATTCCTTCCTTGCATTCCTTTGGACCTTTGGTGTACTTTAATGTGGTATGGCAGTACCCAAATGTTGTGACAAAGATGAAAGTAAATAAGTTGAGATGGTTTGGGAATGTGGAAAGAATGGATGCAAACAGAATGACAAAGAAAAAAGAATTTATAAGGCTGAAAGTAAAGGTGTAAGGAAGCGTGACCGACCGAGAATGACGATCGAACACATTGATTCATTGAAAGAAGTATGCATGGATAGAAAAGAGTGGAGGTCCGTTTTCTCTGCCTACCCCTTACAGGGCACGGCGTGATGGGTAAAAAAAAATTAATGACACATCCCTACAGAGACGTAATGCCGTGATAATAAATAAAAAAAATATGATTACAGCGTTTGATCCTTAATCATTAGTATTGTAATTTGTACAATTTAAAAACGTTTGGAGTTAATTTTTCAACCAAGATGGCGTGAAGTTGTAAGTCAAAATATGAGAAGTTGTGGAGCTACCCCAGAGGAGCTGAGTGGCGGCGTAAAATACAAAAGGCAGACCCCCCACCATCATGTGGGAATAATAATTTCCCGAGAAAAGAAGAAGAAGAAAAAGTGTTAATTTCCTTGTAGCGGCCCGTCCTTGGGTCATAATCTTCCCCAGTGGCCCCCGTTACCTAAAAGTCTGTGCATCCCTGCCCTAGATAGAAGGTCGGAAAATTTGATCATGTATGATTCTTGATGCTAATGAAGTTTGACTAGCACGTTTCTGTTTGTAGCTACTGATACCTCGTAAACTTGCCAAGTGTGACTTGGGCTTAAGTTGACCAGAGACGGAAGCAAGCGTCCAAGGTTTAGAGTTCGTATGAATTCGACGGTGATTTGACCACTTAAGTGCAAGATTTTTCTTAAAATTTTCCTCTTCTAATTTATGAATATTGTTACATCACAAAAAAAAGTTATGTCAACCTTTGTCTTATTTACAAAACAATTGATAGTTGAACTAGACCGTGAATAGGTAGTTTGTCGTGTGAAAATAGCCAAATTGTCACGAAAACAAGATAACAGTGGTTGAAGAAAGCTGTATATTCTTATTCATGTAGATTTACAAAAAAAATCCCTTTGCTGAATGTAAAGAAATTAAAATTTTAATTAGTTATTTTGTAATAAGTACATTGATGTGTACTAACTGCCTTACAACGTATTTGTTAATTTAAAAAAGACACAGGGATATATAACAAAGGTACCTATGTTTATATATGATTTGACACAGGGATATATAACAAAGGTACCATGTAGGAGTGTACCTACGAAACATGTCAGGGAAAATAGAAAGTCCTTAAAAGTTTTATCATCCAAATTTCCACCAAGAAGAAAACGTTAAATTCTTTAAATTTTCACCACATGTGTCCAATTAGCAGAAAAAAATAATGATCTGAATTCTATTCAAACCATTTTTCAGAAAATTTTCTAATATTGATATTTTCTTTAAATCCTTTCCACTCGTCATCGAACGATTTGTAATAACAAAATATGTTTCAGGATATTTTTTACCGAAGTGTTTTCAGGGATAAATTGAAGATTAGTCTATTGAGAAATTCGATGCTGACCCTAACTAGATTATTTTATCTTCTTTCAGCACAAACTTATTGTAATTGGTTTTTGAAAAAAATCGATACCTACTACAGTATATGGAAACAGGATTATCTACAGGCGAGCTTCTAGTAGGTACTTACAATTTTCGTACAAAGAACTTAAAAGAGAAGATCAATAATAGACAAAGAACATCGTTAGATTCGCCTTGAGCACTTGACAACTATATCGATAATCCTATAAGAAATGGATATTGCAAGAAATTGTAAAAGATTTTATGTTGTTAGGTTTCCAGATTAAGAACTCTTTTCATACAACAGATATTGTACACTATCATTTTATCAAATACTAGCTTTCCTGTTTGTCGCTGTTCTGTCTTTACTGCGAATATTGAACGATAAATTAATTACATATTTAACCAATATAATTCCGACCGATGCATCTATTTTAATTCTTCAATCACATTATTTGTAACATGTATAATACTGAGTCACTATATCTACCAATTTATGAAGAAAACTAACTTTGCAACTGTATCACGTTAACAATCGTTCTCGTTATAATGCAAAGTTAGTTTCCTTTATAAACTGGCATCTATTTTAATCTACGTTTACACGTCAAATTATGACAGATGTCAAACGCCAATTAGAATTAAAAATAGAAAAAGTTTACGCAATGGCCAAGGAAAATAGGGCTCCATTTTTATATAAGTACGGAGATTATAAAATAATTAGGTACATAAAACATCGGACCGTTTGGATTTCGGAAAACCATTATTTGGCAATGTTTAAACAATACGAGATAGTACCTAGTTGCAAATAGAATTATTGGTGATATTATAATGTTGCAAATAATAAATTGAAGATATATCACGCCTGGTAGATTGGTCAGCTAATCGCTTCAATTGTTATAATTTGCTAAACGTTTGCATAGATTAAATTTGCTGTGTACATGAAAATTAATATCATTGTCTTTTTGAAAATTATAAATTTATTTATTTAAAAGTAAGTAATAGAACAGTTTTACTATCCGTGTAAATAATTTAATGAATCTGGGATTGTATTAATATAGAATACTTACAAACACACTATCGACGTCCTTTACACTAAGCAAATTTTTGTCGTAAAAGAAACGATTTTCCGAGAAGTTGAACCTATGCTCTGTACCCATGAGTCTTGAACCCACGAAGCGGCCACTGATTCACCAGGCTAATGAACCCTTTCAAATTATCGAGAAAAACTACGAAATTTAGTAACAACATTCCTCACACAATCTTAAAAAGCTACACAACTCAATCTAATATCGTTCTATTAACGGGTAAATATGCGCATACTGTATAGGCATTCATCTATAAGATTAAGAACATATATTGGATTAAAACTAGTATCTAGTCTAATCCGCAGTGTATAACAGTACTTACTATGTACCGAATTGTTTAGTTACAACATTTTAGCGTTCCTTTTGGCATCGTCACATAGAATCAATAATTATACGGCAGGTAAGTGAGACTAACAATCTGATTAGTACACAGGCGTGAGAATTAACGGTAGAGCATTTAGCGTAGACATCATCGGATGACTGTTTAGTGCGAGAACTAAATCTACGGTGAGACGTGCAATAATGTTTTACTTAATTTTAGTATTCTAGACACCACCTTTTTAGTACATTAATCCGCATTGAAACTAGCAAAATTATCATTGAATAGAAAAAACTCCCAACAGTTCAGGATTACTAATGAGTAATGACCAATAGGCAATGACGTATGGCTTGCCAGTTGCCACACGCTCTGTGTTGGATCCGACTTTTAATCTGACGTCGTCGCCTCTGTTCCCACAGTGTCGTTTGGGAATAACTGATTCCTGATAAAAAAAAATTGCCGGATACATGTGAACAGCTGCATATAAAATGTTCAGCGACAAATGCACGACAATATTTTGTCGAATCAAGGAACGGGTAGTTAGACAGAATAACCTATTACAAACAGGCTTGAACATACCTACATAAAAAGCACTTAATTCAAACAAAAAACTGTCTTACACTATCCATAGCTGAAACAAAATCTCTGCCAAACAGCCAACATTCTACGACACGATTCTTAAAGTATAATTTGGGTTTGAAATAAATTTACCTACTATTAACCAAGGTGTCAAACGTAAGATGTGAGACAGAATCAGGCTTAGGTAACAATTTGAAGTGAAAATTACATTTGAAGAATTCAGATGCGTTTGAGACAACTAGGTTTCAACGTTAACTGTTAAAAAAAATCCACAAACAACATAAATAAAGACCCTCCATAGTCCATACCAACAGTAACAAGAATCGGGAATTCCCTATCACTCGTATTAGTTATTTTAATGAATCTATGCTCACTCCAAGTGAACACAAATACGCTCTTTGACTCTTTCACTGTAAGCTACTTAAAGCTTGTGTTGTGAAAGAGGAAGATGAAAACGGCATCTGGGATCGAGCCCACAACCTCCAGTACGAAACGGTACGAAAGCTGGCATCGTAACAGCTAGGCTACTAAACACACTAATAAGGCGAAGACGGGACTCTAAAACTTAGTCCCACATTTAATACATGCATGTAGGTGTTTGTACTTCGCCTGTTGTGAGCAATTACTACTGTTACTAAGTAAGAATCATACTTAAATAAAAATAATAATACACAAACAAACAACAATCGAATCAGTTGAAACGTAACTAAACGCACTAATGAAATAATGAAGCAAACTCCCGATTACATCAACCCGAGTACAGTACCTGCAAATCACGGCGTCGTTGAAGGACAGTGTACTCGTACTAGTGCAGTAAACAGTAATGAAGAGAACCATCATTAGATTCGTGCCCAACCAACGCAGACAGAACAAATTGTTTTTCAACATCGGAATAATAATAATTATTAATGTTTTACCCAACAAGAAGTTTATCATTATAAATGAATTCATGATGTAAATTTAATGAAGGCGAGGAAAAACAACACCATACAAAAATAAATGAGTTAAGGGTATGCCTACACAAGCATTTGGGAGTTCTGACAAATTGGAATAAAGTTCTTGGTTTGTTTACTCAGGTATTTCATCTCCCTTCGTAGAATCGTTTAAAAGTTGCTCAGTTCCAAAGAACACGAGCTAAAATCAGATTGATTTTCAGAATCGTTTAATTTTGAGTCGGTTGCAAAATTAATTGCTAGATTCTGGGTGCGGTCAAATAAATAAAATGTTCAGAAATATAGAAAGGCAACAATAAGATATACCTACCACAATTATTTACATAAAAAAAACTTTTGAACTTAATCATAATTATAAAAAATTATCACTTTTTATGAAAATATTAATTTTGGTAGGCTATAAAAAAGTCGGCTAGTAGCTTTGTATGAGAATACTGCATTTTAACTTAGGATGCTTATGGTCAAATATTAAGGAATTATGCAGTGTGTGAAATTTCAGCTTTATTTTTTATTATTTAAAAAAAAAATATTTCATAAAAATAAAGGAATTATTTTTGATTAATTATCCATGTAAAATGTAAGTCTAACTTCCATACACTAAAAAGGCTGACATAAAATATAAAAGTGGCTTTTTCTCCAAACTCATTTCGATATTTTTGTATATGTAGTAGGATAGATAGAGAAAACGTAACTATGGCGATTGGTGCAATAATCTCGATTTTTGTATTTTTGTAAATACTGCGTTTTTTCTTAGGGCGGCAGAATAATAGCAATGCAAATTTTCGAAAAGTTATGAAAATTTTCCGAAATTTATGACATCATCTTTGTTTTTGACAAAAAAATGCATTTTTTTTCATTAAAATGTTTACAAAATATTAACATTAATAACAAACAATTAACTATGCATTACTTACTCATCACCATTCACTGATTCTTTAATTATTGAACTGTCTGTAAGCACTGATTTCAATTTCAATACAGGTTATTGAACACTGAAAAAATCGCAATGTGAAAGAAATGAAGGCAAAGAGTCCGGGATGAGGCGAACTCGATGGCGAAACTGGGCGAAGACAGTGCAACTACGAATGAACATGACACAGTTCTGTAGGTAAATTTAATAATACCTGTTATCAAATAATATAATTATTACTATCGCGTGTTCAGCGAAGACAAGTACTTACGTGCATCGACAACCTGCGAAGTGAAAAAAAAGCGATAAATACCTATATGTAGGCCGTAGGGCCGTAACTAGTGCAATTTTGAATACTTGCGGTTCAAAAGAATTTACCTACATACTGAAGTTTTGAAGGTGGTACTGGAACTTTGTAAAATACCATCTTAACTTTGGATTTTTGTTCATTATGAATTCTGTTAATTTCACATATTTCATTAGGTAATTGGCATTTTTTGCCAATGAAAATAATAGATATGTGAACGTCTCAAAAATACGAGCCAAGAATTGGGTAAGAAAACCGGGGCTTGTTTTTTTTTTACTATTTTGACATGAATGCTCCATTTCACCATACGACTATTATATAGGTATTTCATTTAAATATTAAAATGCCACCTTATAATCAAGTCGATTTTTAAGACGAAATGAAAAATAATATTAACACAGTTTATAATGGTTGGCTATCCCTGTAATTAATATACAGTGGTTAGAATTTGGTTTTGGTTGAACGGTATATCGAATCGAGAGTAACCAACCATACATAGTTACAGGCTTTGATAATCTTCTCCTACAAGCGAAAATATAAAAATAAGTAGGTACATAGGAAGATTTTTGTAAATATCAGCAAAGATATTCAATTCATTCAATCGATCAATTAACACTTCTCTACACAAAGGTTTCTGTATAGCCGGCGGAACTTATTAGCTGAGACATTTTTTCTAGTCAACCGGTCACACAAAAAACAAGAGGAAAAATATTGATCTGACCGGAAATCGAACCCGGGAACGGAAAGACAATTAAAAGACTGACTGTGGTTGTCGCACGGTGCAAGGGAGATCTGCACAAGTGGAGTATGTTTGGAAGAGGCTGAAACCTGAAACATTGTGACTGTGGAGTCCAGGAAGATGAGCATATATATATACCTACTAGTGTGCCAAGTTTTGAAGCAAAGGTGCAAAACGAAATGTTTGAGGCTAATGACAAGGTGATTGCTGCTGCTGCACTGGAAAAGGCCTATTTTATACGGACATGGGCCTATTTTATAGTATTGTAAATCTACCAGCCTGTTGTAAATCTCAAGACGTTTCACTATTGATTACGTGAATAACATGTGACAATGACACGGTAAAACTATAATTATCGCTGAACCAACAAAACAAAATCAAAGGTACACTATTATGAAACAACAAAATACAAATAATTTCCGGCAAATAGATACGACATTTCAGCAAGGTCATGTAGGTTTGTTTTAAGTTAGTAAAATCATCGCTGAAAATAGTTTGAAATAAGTCATCACAGCAGGTAGATCAGCCAATTTAGATATACAAGTGACCATATGGTTCAAAAATTTGTCAGATAAACAAAAAGCAATAGGGATGGCTTGGAATATTTATCTTCATATTGAAATAATACCAACTCTCAAATTTGACGGACTTGTTGGCGGAGGGATCGGATAGAGAAAAAAATGTGTCAAGTAATAATAGTAACACGACATGAGACTCAAACTCAGGACAATATAAACAGTCTGGCGCACAATTATTCCTTTCACCTGTGGACGAAATTCGAGCGCTTTCGTCAAACTATCTTGTCTATTGAAAATGTAGGTACACGATAGATAGCGCTCGTTGAATTTTTGGTTTATGTAAGAGCAGTCCTATTTTTTAATCATATTATTGAACTTTCAATACGCGTATAAACAAAACTTACTAACAAATACACAATTAATACGATTGATGATAATACTACAAAGGTAATAAATAGATGAGGGGTTTCATTTAATTATCGTAGAGGGTCGTGGGCGTGGGCCCCGCCCTTAACTTTGTCACGATACTAAACAAAGAAACATATTATCACGGAGCAGTATAGATAGACACATACACCTAATAATACCAATTAAATAGATGTAGGTACATGATTGATGGGAATCGGGACACAATAACAAAACTAGGTAGGTATGTCTATTTGAGTTCTGAGCCCGACTCCGATTTTATGACGTAAGTTTTCCTGAAGGTGTATGAACATTAAAAAGAGTCAAAGGGCGGATTCACCCATAAGGATCTCTTCCAGCCAACCCATAACCCATAGATTCGGAGTATTTTATGTGTATCCACCCGCTTCAAACAACAGTAACAACGCTTCACTACATAGATGTGCGCATTTGTGGCTCGCGGGTACACGTCATAGCGTTGTGAATATTTTTATAGTCATACTTATTATAAGAAGGATTATTATTGAAAGTTCACGTGTAACAAGTTGCCCACTTCAAATGAAGCCCCAGAGAACATAAACCTGTTGATTGTTTTGTAAGTTGACCATTATAAAGGGATACATAGTATAATTATTTTCCAATAAGCAATAGGTATGTAAAAACATAAGTGTAACACATTATGTTTGTTCTTAGACGATTGACGAAACAAAAGTTGAACCAATCGGGTTTCAGAGAGTGAGAAAACATAGACAGCGGATTTTGTATGTATTCTTTGTTAGCAACAAAAATGATGGACGACGGCCTGTCTCCCATGATATGCCCAGTGCAGAGCAGTAATAATAAGCTTAACAACGTCATGCTTGCCGAGTGGGATGGCGAGGATTATCCTCTGCGTTGGCTTTTGGTTAACTTCATGAGCCAACGGCAATTTCGAGAAAGAAAGAGAAAACATAATTAATCATGTGTTTTGCACTCTCTATGTGGGGTATTTTTTCCAAGCCTTGCGCTTGTTTTCGAGTGATTCGGTAGATATTGGTCTGTTTTCTTACAAATACGGCGCTACTATAAACAGCGGTGCATAAGTATGTCAGATTATAAAATTGTCAATATTGTTACCGTATTAACATAAAATATTGTCATTTATTTTGAAAGAGTGCCGTATTATCAGACGACGGACCGCTCCCTGGGAATGTGGAGTATAGAACGCCAGTAATAATTGTTACTAACGCGATATTGCGATTCGAACTTCGCGGTAGTCATTGTCGATGCCAAAGCTTATGCAGTGGGTTCCTAGGGAACGGTCTGCAGCCCGATTCACGGAAAAGTTTAAGTCTAAGTTTAGTTCGAAGTTCGAACGAAGTTCGATTCAAACTTTTCCGTGAATAGGTACATAGACTGTAGATAGTCGCCGCCTACAATTATTATTACCAGCAGCCCTATTCACGGAAAAGTTTGAATCGAACTTCGTTCGAACTTCGAACTAAACTTAGACTTAAACTTTTCCGTGAATCGGGCTGCTGTCGTCTGACAAGACGGCGTCTTTCAAAATTATAATATGACAATGTTTTTTGTTAGGTACTACGGAAACAATATTGACAACGGTCTCAACTGACACATTGACCGCTGTTAAAAGTAGCGGCGTATCCGTAGGAAAACAACCCATTACTGCATATTTATTAGACGCTGTCATCGGTGCCCTATGCATATCACTTACAGCAAAGATAACGAAACACTCGTCCCTGTAAAGCGGACAGCTGATAACATTACTTTTCTCCGAAGAGTTCAGCACGTTCCGCCTGTCTAAGTGACGAGATCGCGAAACAATCGACTCTATTGATTGCAAATATGTCACAGTTGCCTACAGTAGTTGTCTATCGGTCACGTCTTTACCTATTATCACAGTAATTTTATGGAGCTTTGTGTTTCGTAAGCACAAATGAGGAGATGAGATAACCACGATGTTATCTCACCAACATTCTGGCTAGTAGAAAGTTAGTCGATACGGCTACACTCCGGCAAGGAGCATATTATACGACATAATACCCGCTTGAAAACCCGGTGAGCTATATTCTGAGGTTTACGTTTTAAAAATCGCGTTCGCTTTCTATCTCAGAAATGACGATTTGTCGAGTACAGTGTACCTAGATTGTTCATTCTATCAAATTCGACAAGAGGATACTTATTAATTTGGAGTGTAAAAATGACTACCTAAGAATCTGTATTTGTATTAGTGTGCGTTAACCTACATCAAACGAAAATACAGCCAGAGCCAGAAATAGAGCATTCCTTCTTGATCGCTGACATCGACACCAAGCAAATAACAACGAGCAACAATAATTGACAGCAAGAAGTAATTAATGGGGGGTGACAGATTACGCGCGCCAGATAGATTTATAGTTTTGCTGTTGTTTTCCCGGTGTCAAATATCAACGAAAAAGAAAGAATAATGCTTCACCTCCAGCTCTGGTTCTATGCTCGTTTGGTGTAAACGCACCCTTTTGGTTAAGCAGAATTAAGAACAATTTTGACCGTAACAAAACCATTTTACCTTCTTACATGCATTTACTTATCGCAAATCAAACGGTTTGATAATAGGTAATTCACGCCAAATGTATAACTGAAAGAGGGTGTTTCAACCTGAGCACATCATCTTGTTTCATTGATAAAGGAATGAAATGAAATGGTACCTGCCCTGTGTTTTGTCAGATCGAGGCGTTCGAAAATACATAGGTATAGATATAATTTTAATGTGAAATGAGAATATTCACGCGAACAAAGATGCAAGGTTAGAAAATACTGATGTTTCGAGTTTCACAAAATCATCAGATATTTGAGGCCGACTTTTTTATTGACTTAACATACTTACTCACTCTCTTGATTTGAAAGCCATTGCTGATCATTTCCTCTCGCATGCCACAATCTTTGCTAAGGTATAGTAAAAAATGACATAAGTGTAAACTTTGCGCGTTCTATGTAAGGATGTCAAAAAAATCATGCGGCATTTTTTTTATCTCTATAATTAACTTGAAATGGTAAAAAAGTGTATGAAGGTCAGAGAACAATCTGGATTTAAAACATGTAGGTAGGTAGTTACGATATGGAATAATCAGTGTATTTGGGCTGGATAAAAAAAAGTTAATGTCAGGACTCACGAGACATTGTGCTTGAAAAGTTTATTATAAACTTACTATTAATTGCAGGTTGCTCAAATATTTTTATGGGTGGATTGGAATAAACTTAAGTGTATTTGAATCAAATAGCGCACAAAAAATATTCTTACATTGTTTACTATATAATATTTTATAAGTTATTTTATGAGCATAATATTATAGCTTTATCACAAAAAAATAAAACACGCTTCAAACTAACTTTTCCACAAGTAACGAAATTTCAACGTAGCGTCAGTTTATTCTTACATCAAATAAAAAAAAACAAGAATGTCAACTATCTACGTTCTCATATTGTTATTTAAACCTGCATATTTAGGTTAGGTACTCTATTTAGCAGGAAACGTGATTAATATTGGCAATGAAACAAGGTGTCACTTTTTCAATGAACAAGTCCAGTGACATTTGAATGACAGAACCAGTATTTTTTTTGTCAATACACGATTTCGGTGATAAATTTCACTAGTATTTGTTACTTATATCGAACTAATTATGCTTGGCATACTCTTTAAAAACTATCGTTTAACGCGCTTTAAATAATATAATGCATATAAACAAAACAATTATTCTTTGAAGAGCTTAAACTCGACAGTTTTATGTAATAATCAAAGCATTTTGAATACACATACATGATAACAAGTCATCCTTGTAGGAATGACATCAGAGAAAGTAAGTAATAAAAATAACACATCATACTAACGTAAAATGAATTGTACAAACGTGGTTCATTGGAGATCAATTATCACAAAAATAAAGGAATCAATTTATGAGATAATGATGAAAGTATTAGCACAGGAAGTCAAATTTGGTTGGAGATAAAATGATATAAACCATCGCAGAGATCATCATGTTTCATGATAAAAAATGTATGCAGTGTGAAATTTATATATTCATAATTGAAATTCTTTTTAATATCTTGAAAGTGTGATACTTACTATTAGATGTTCCAAATTTTATGTCGAAGTGAAGTGACATTTCTCACAAGGATAACAGATTATTATCAACCAGTATTTTATAATGCGCACTTAAAAATATCTGCATTTTACACATTCAATGATATTATAACATAACGAACTGGACAATACATTAATTTTCAAAGAAACACAACTGTTGAAGCAAAAATTCGATTATGATAACACCGCACTAGCGCAACATCACACCCCCGAAAGCAATTGAAAATAACTAAATTTATAGATAAAACAAGTACATTCAAGTTTTATTCTACTTGTCAATGTAGATGACAAATAGGCGGACTTAAATGAAATGTTGTCAGTGTAAAAAATATTTCATTTCACAATTCTATCATTAAACAGAAATAGTTTATAAGTTTTTATATTATATTAAAATAAATATGGTTTGAATACAAAAAACCACTTATAAAAAATTCACTTTAAAATAATGTAACATGTTAATAAAATTTTCATTTACGTGTGTAATATTTTATAAGAATAAGTAAAGTTGGCGCTGGCAACAAATAAATCATACCAATATCACAATAATAATAATCATCAGAGTGACCAACATAAGCGCTACGCAGTGTTGCCAACGCGGGCGATTTGTCGCCATGAAAAAATCTAAAGGCGACCGGTCGCCATTTGGGCTACTTCCCTTTTAGCGAATTTTCACCTTTCCGGATACCAAAATTTTCGGAATGACCTTTTTTTTCTAGCTAAATTTCATGATACCAAATTTTCAGTTGGGCGACTTTGGGCTACCAGATTTTCAGTTCGGCGACTTTGGGCTACTTTTTTTTTGAAAATCGGCGACATCGGCCAAAATCCGTTGGCAACACTGGCGCAGAGAAATGTCAAGATTCACAAGATTGTCAAGGTTTTGAACATAGATAATAATAATATAATATACTGTGTTTTGAATGGAAGTTCATCAAGCAAGCATAGATATGGTTCAAAGTAGGAACATAGGAATTGGTAGGAACCAAGGAACTTTACTTTTTTTAATGCGGATTCAGTGTGACTTTTTTTCGCCGAAAAGAAATAGAAACTAAAGAAAGCATAGGTTATTTTAAAATACAATGGCTGTATACTCGATATGGCTCTTTTTCCGGGTGGTATACGAAGACGAGGCAGGTCAAGACTCTACATCAAGAGAGCGTACAACGAAGACCTTCGGGATATCGGCTTAGATTGGTATGACACCCTGGATCTAACCAAGGATAGAGATGCTTGGCGAGGCTTTGTGGCGACCACATGCTCCATCTAGGGAGCAAACGTGGATAAGGTAAGGATGATGGCATAAAATGAATATAGTAATTTCAGCATACACAGTGAAATAGGTAATGAACTTTATTATGACAATAAGTAATTCGGTAAAAATGATGACATTGTTGACAACCCATTCAAGACACTACACTTGGGACTTTATTTTCGAGCCAAAAATCCTCTCGGTAAAAATGAGTTTTAGCGTCCTGAACATTTCTATTTGAATTATCCACAACTGTCATTTCTTATGACGTTTGGTGTTTCCATGGATTTTTATATAAAGGCATTTTTAATGCAATATTGTATTACTTTGAATAAATTCGGGGGAAAACGTGGTGAGGTATGGGGGGCTCCGCCCCCCCAAATCCCCCTTATAATTATAACCTAACCCAATTATATAAAATAATACAAAGCTTGCTAACGCTAACATAAAATTGAACACTAATACAATAAAAAATCTATGGAAACGCCAAACGTCATAAGAAATGACAGTTGTGGATCATCATCCTCGTCGTTCCCTCACTGCTGAGGATCGTGACCATCACCACTCCCCACCATCCCAACCAGCCGTCCCCAAAGTCCCCGGTCCAACGCCATTTGTAGGGCCTCCCATAGTGTCCCACCCGCTGCCTCTTTGACCTGGTCGCTCCATCTCATCGGAGCCCGACCCCGAGCTCTGACGCCCTCGATTTTTCCGGTTAGGAGAAGCCTCTCAAAACTATCATCTCCGCGTCTCGCAATGTGTCCGAAGAACTGTATGACACGTCGCGTGCACACCGTGGACAGCCGTTCTCTGACATTTAGTTCTGCCAAGATGGAGTCATTTGTTCTGTGTTCCGTCCACGATACGCGGAGGAGGCGTCTCCAGCACCACATCTCGAAAGCGTCCACCCTAGATCGATCACGAGACTTCATGGTCCAGGTTTCTGCAGCATACAGGAATATTGAGAACACCAGGGACTTCACCAGTCTGATTTTCGTGGGTAACCTAATCACTCTGCTCCTCCATATCTTCCCCAGATTGGTCATCGCCCCTTTTGCCATCTGGATTCTTCGACGGATTTCAGGTTCACACGTGCCCTGATCATTGATGAGGGAGCCCAGGTACACGAAGTCATGTACAACTTCCAGACCCTGTAACTGCTCAACCCCATTCAGCACGCCTTGGCGGTCAATCAACATAACCTTTGTTTTGTCGCGGTTAATCCTCAAGCCGAGTCTGTTGCTTTCGGCTTCGACTTGCCTAAATATTTGCATCAGTTCAGGGATATTTGCTGCAACCAAAGTCGTGTCGTCTGCGAACCGAAGGTTATTGATTTTTCGACCCCCTATTGTGACTCCGCCCTGCCAGTCCTCCAGTGCTTTACGCATGATATATTCTCCATATATATTGAATAGTTTTGGAGAGAGAATGCAGCCTTGGCGAACGCCTTGTTCAGTTCTAAAAGGCGCTGAAAGTTCGTCCTCAATCTGGACTCGCGATGAACCCTCCAAGTATAAGTTCTGGATAAGAAAAGCCAAGTGAGCGGGCACCCCCATTTCTAGAAGAACTTTAAAAAGGTCAGACCATCTCACGCAGTCAAATGCTTTGGCATAGTCTATAAAGCAGAAAACCGCTGGAGTGGTGAATTCACGGCACTTCTCTATAAGGAGTCGCATATTCATAATTTGCTCTCTAGTACCTTTGCCGGTGACAAAACCAGCTTGTTCATCCGCTATTTGCCAATCGACATATGGTGCCAATCTTTTGTTTAATATATCCAGCATAATCTTGCTTGCGTGAGATAGTAGGGAAATTGTGCGAAAATTTTCGCATTTTCTGGTTGAGCCTTTTTTGTGTAAGGGGATGACAATTGACTCCGTCCAATCGTCCGGCCACTGTCCAGTTCGCCAAATTTTTTGACAGATGGTGAGCAGCATGCGAGTTCCCTCTTCTCCCATGTTCCTTATGAGATCCGCTCCAACTCCATCCCCCCCCACAGCATTGCTCTTCAAGCGTGCGATCGCAAAGCGAACCTCATCCAGCAGTATGTCAGGCTCTCTATCAAAGGATTCATGAATTCTCGAAGAATCCTGCTGGTCATTGTTCCGGTATAGATTTTGACAGTAAGTTCTCCATCTGTCAATCACCTGTGTTCGGTCAGATAACAGAGCGCCATCTACATTTTCTAACAGCCAAGTTTTTGGTTTGCGTTTTTCTGTTAGAATTTTTACTTTATTAAACAAGTCTTTGGTATGATAGTTGTAGGCATGTTCGTCTATTTCACAGCATATTTCTTCAATGTGATTGTTTTTGTCTCTTCTACATGCTTGTTTGACTTGTTTATGTAGATCTCTGTACTTTTCTCTGTTATTGTGGTTGTGGACAATGCCTGCTTCCTTGATGCGCCGTCGTTCCTGTATCAGTGTCCATGTGCTGTCTGAGATCCATTCCTTGCGCCTATATTGACTAGTGCTGCTTCGTAATTCGTTAGTTATATCTATGGTTGATGCTTTGAGCTTTGTCCATGTTGTGTTAGCTGGTTCGAAAAAGTCCTGTTCCAAGTTTCGCAGTCTTTGATTCATAAGATGTTCAAATCTTGCGAGAGAGTCCTTCTCAATTTTCCCCGGCTTGGAATTGGTAGCCCTGCGTACGTTTTTGAGGCGCACCTTAAAATTGGCAATCATTAACTGGTGGTCGCTTCCACAATCTGCACCAGGGTAGCACTTGACATTCGAGACAGCCGAACGCCATCGAGTGTTTACTGTTATATAATCTATCTGGTTACGATATCGATTTCCGGGGGAAATCCAGGTATATAGTCTCCTTGGATGGTGTTGGAACCAAGTGTTCATGATTGTCATTTCATTTTCTATACAAAAGTGTAGAAAACGTTCACCACTCTCATTCCTGGCTCCCAGTCCAAACTTTCCCACCACTGATCCACAGAGGCTATCCCCACTGGTCCGGCCAACCTTTGCGTTCATGTCACCCTGCAGTACAGTGACTTCCTTTCTAGGGATTTGACTCAAGACTTCAGAGAGTTGTGCGTAGAAGTTGTCCAGCTCTTCGTCGGATGCAGACGATGTAGGAGCATATACTTGGACGATATTCAAGGGTAGTGGCTTGCTGTCTAGTTTTATGGTGATAATTCTATCACTTATAGTGGTATATCCAAGGACTGAGTTTCTCAGTTTTTTAGGTATTATAAATGCCACCCCGTTCCTACTCGTATTCTCATTGCCTGAAAAATATATTACATTCCCATTTTCGGTTGTACTATGACCACATCCCCTCCAGTGCGACTCACAAATTCCCAGTATGTCAATCCTGCATCTCTCCATCTCCGCCTCTATGACATTCATCTTTCCTGCCTGTAGCATGCCACGAACATTCCATGTAGCAATCCTCATGTCTGAGCGGAGACTAACCTGTTTAAGCTCATTCGTATCACCAGTAGTCCATTTTCCATACCCTGCCTGGCGCGTCACAGCAATATGGCCGGTAGTACATTTCACACCACGCGACCCGGACCCACGATGGCGCCGGGTGTCAGCCGGATTGCATAACATTCTACTATCTCTGTTTCTGGTGTTCATTTCATAGTGATGGTTCTCTTGGGAAGATAGTGCAGTAGCTTCCCGTGACTTTCTGCACCGCAGTAGACTGAGTTGAATTTTGGTCTGGGTTGTTGTTGTGAAGAGTGGAACTAAGGCATTGCTGCTGCCCAATGCACCCAACTATATCCATCCTCCAAAAGCCCTGGCGTTTAGACCTGCCATTCTCCTCGCAGCGTACTGCAAAAACAACAGCAGGAGCCTCCGCACCACGCCAAGGTACGACCAGAACACATCCCCCCAAGTCGTCCCAAGTCCATCACTCTACAACCGATCCTTCACCCATAGGGCCCGGGTACAGCAGCGCAGCCACGAACCAGCAACAACGAGGAGAGCGCGGAGGTTGTGGATAATTGGAATAGAAATGTTCACGATGCTAAAACTCAAGTTTACCAGTAATTCTTAGTCCGCGGCGAAGGGCTTATGAAACTGATGCATTTTTAATTTCTCTTCCAAGTCAATCCCAGAACTGTAATGATCAGCCACATTCTTCTGAATGTGAATGGCACTTCAGATTCAGATGAATGTCGTCAACAAGTATACAACTTTAGAATCATAAAAAGCCTTGTCTTAAGAGCCGGACACTCAAATCACCGAACTGAGTTTTGTCCCCGCTTCCCCGCGCATACCTCGTCATATTGTGCATGAGACAGGTTGAACTTTCTTCTCGCTGTCTCTGTCACATAACTACCTTTCTGACACAATGATATTTTGTTCATTTCTTTATTCTTAGTTAAAATGCAATGGGAGTCAGGGTTGGCAGCCAAACCGTAAATATCAGGTTTATTAATAAATTTAAAATTTGGTGTCATGTCAAATACTTAATGGATATTTTTCAAATTAAATATAATGAAGTTCTATAAGTACTATTTGAGTTCTTAGCGCGTATTTTGACGAAGTTGAGTGACTTTAATAAAACCAACTTTTTAATAGCTTATTGAATAAACGCACACAAGTTTTGTTTTACTAAAGTACACTCTTCTCGGTAGGTATAGCCGGCGGAAGGTAATGCTTGAAGCGTTTTCTACCAATCAATCGGTCCCGTCCAATCTAAGACAAGATTCAAACCCCGAATAGAGGTTGGCTTCGTTTTAGTTAATTTTGTAACAGTTTTTATGTTACACAAAAAATACAATGTTTGTATTTTTTGTGTAACATAAAAACTTTTTTGTTAATATAATATTGTAGGTACATAGGTATATATTATAGTTATGAACCAATAACTATATTATCAAGTACTATTTTCGTTATTTTGTTTATGATAGGTTCTTTGACTTAGGTACCGATTAAAATCAAGAATTATGTGAAAAAAAACGATTATACCTAATTAAGATATTACGTTAAAAAAAATTACGTCAAAACGTAATTCTTAATATCATTTTATGAAAAAAAGCAAAATGTATTTTATGTAAAGCAAAAAATATAAAAGGGAAAAAAAACATGTAAAAAAATAAAGTATATAAAATTTTTGACATCCATGGATTCTCACAAATATTGCATTTAGCCCCAAATGACCAACATTAGAAAGTGGAAGGTTTCTGCAGAAAAAAACTACAGAGCAAAGAGCGACACGTCCGCCCGCCACAAAGTTCTCTCACGAATGAGAAATATTCGATTTGTATGGAGCCTATACAGTTTTTATTTCTAAAGGAAAAGGTCCTAAGCGCCCAATCACTTTTTACCGATTAATTAATAAACTATGTTAAATAGAAATAAAAAAAAGACAATGGATTTAAAGAAAATTAAAAGATACACATTTTGGTATATTTTAAAGCGTTGTTTATTGAGTAGATTGCCTACACCATTATGATTTATAAAAATATAGAGCAAACTTTGAAAAATTTTTCTACCGAGCTAAATTTGTAAAATACAAATTTTAAACTAAGACTTGATAGCCAAAGCTCTAACTTAAAGCACACTTACTTTTTTGTTGTGCTACGATACCTATTAAGGGAACAACGTTTATATAAAAACAGCCATTTTCGAGTGTCCGGCTCTTAAGAACCTTGATGAGCGGAGTAAAGTCCAACTTTTATTCCGTGTTCTCAACACATTTTCTAGTCATGTCGATCCCCTCTCCATAATGATAGGGAAAAAAGTACAACCGCATATAGTTAATGTACCTACCAACATATTGTAATGTAGTTCTATCTTATCCCCCCGTACTCCGTATTTTGCAAAAGCTCTGGTGTTTATCAGTGTTTATACGATAGGTATTATTTTTGTCATGAGCTAAATTTAACTTGCATTGTTTAAAGACTTTTTGAAAGCTGTTTTATTATAGTCTTGATACACTGTGTCATAGTTCCTATGCTGTCGTACATAAAAACAGATTACTTTAAGTGGCACATTTCCCCTATTGGTTCATTATGCAGTATTATGTTAGTGAACCAATAATTAAAAACTCCATTGATTTATAGTGTATGCTGTTAGGCATTAAGTTCTGTCAGCTAAACTAACACCTTTGTATGGGAATTTTATTTATTTATTTTTACTTCATGCTCTCAAACATTGCTCCGCCCGAATGTAGAAGACGCAGAGCCTTACAGAAGGTATGGCTGACAATTGCCAGCAACAATGAGCTCCCATTAATGGAACATGTTAGGGACCCAGCTCCGATGTGACTACTATCCCGTAAGGCCCCCAGGAGACAGGAAGCACAGTACCAGATACTGGGATACAATCTCCAGGACGAATGGAGCAACCACTACAGACCTGAACACTCTTGTCATGCCCGTCACAAACCTTACATCTCAACAGCCTGGTTTCCACTTACCTCGCAGCCATTGTACCACACTAAATAGGCTTAGGATGGGACATGGCTGCTGTGGTGACATGCTCCACAAGTGGGGAATAAGAGATGAGCCGGGATGTGACTGTGGACACCCGAGACAGACTGTGCATCACATCTTTCATGACTGCCCCATTCGTCCTTACCCTGGTACCATCGAGAGTGCCGTCAGTCTGTCCCCAGAATTTCTTGAATGGATGGCGGCGCTGGATGTCAGACTTTAACGCTGTGACAAAATTTCGACGACTTGCCAAACGATAAATAAATGTATGGGAATGACTAAATAAAAGAAATAAAAAAAGGACACGACATTTTCATTGCAAAATAAACCATTAATGAGGGGTAAAATCAAAATGATACATATACGAAATCAACTTGATTATTCTACCATTTCATGCCATTGTTTGACATCTTGATTTGGGGTTTTCAGGTGTTCCACAAACTTAACCACCTAAATGGTGAAGATTGTTTATGCAAAGTCCACTAGGCAATAAATATGAGACATTAACGAAAATGGATATTGTCATATCCTGGCGCCAAATACATGACAGCAGTCGCAGTCTTTAAATTTGGTTGCTCTCTTGTTCTCAATAATTACCAACTTTTATCTCTATTTTTCATTTTATTATTAAATTTCTACTTGTTACATACATGAGATTTTTCGACATGTGGAACATGTTGAAAATTCTCATGATTAGGAGTTTCGGAGACAAACATTACCACCTAATGGCGAACGTTGTTAACGTAAAGTGATCACACTAAGCCAGCCTTCGAAATAACAGTAGAAGACGGTCATAAGCCCGTAGTGGTTTGTTCCATTTAAAAATCGAACATTAGTAATAAATTATTATAGTCATTAGTTGTTATTTTTTCTTTATGCAAAGTGATCACACTAAGCCATCCCACAAAGGAACAGTAGAAGATGATCGTAATTTCTTATAGTGTCCCTGAGATTATGCCTAGTATCGTTGGTTCGATTGCTCTTTGGACCACTCTTAATTTTTCAACATTTCTTTGAGTCAATATGATAGTTTTGAACTTGTTAGTTGGACCTCATCAATAATTAAATATAAACTTTAATTATAAAATATTTCCTACAGAATATTTTCTAATAACCGATATACCTATTGATATTGTTTATATATCAGTAGAAGGTTTCAGTGGCGATGCTTTGTTGGAATGTGGGTCATACATTATTTTCCTGTCATTAGGTATCTCTAGAACTAATGTCACGGTATTGTACTGGTCAGATGTTTGTCATCTACTGTCTTTTAATTTAACCAAAATGTGTGTACATTTGTATAAAGCTGTTGTTCTAAACAATATCCATCTTCATCAAAACTAGTGCATGGAAATTTGGTTGCTTAATACTTCTCACAATTTTCAACAGATGTCATCATTTCATTAAAAAAATCTAGCTATCGGCCTGTCCCGACATGGCACAGCTATGAACGCAGTATCAAATCTTGTCATTGGATTCTTAAACCTCATGATGGGTCTAAAATTACACCATGAATAAAGATTGTCAACGTAAAATGTTCAGTCTGAGCCAAAATCATCAAAAGTGAAATGAAAAATTAAACTCGGTTTTAATGTAGGTAATAATAACATCAAATAGGTTGCCAGTATAAAAATAAGACATTTGGATTGATGAACAAAGTGAATTTTCAGGAACATTTTGTCTATAAAATTGAATGTGAGATTTTACTAAATGTTTCTTTGTAAGAAAAGTATTTTATATAAAAAAAAAAATTAAATAAGGTAACATAGACAAAAATATTGCAAACCTCTGCTTGGACATAATATTATGAATGATATTTATTCAAGTGATTTGACATTATTATGTATTTGTACACGCATTGTTTATCACTGAGTGTACCCATGTGGATGGATGATATAACTTCAGTACCTGGCTTCTGACTGACAATGGTTTAAGGCATTACTTATTAAGTTTTACTGCATAGAACATTTTACTTCAATACTTTTTTAGTATCCTAAGCTCGTATGAAAAACAAAAATGATCCATCGGACTTTATACAATTGCAGACTCTTGCATTATTTATTACTTTTTTAAATTTTTTGCTTTCTAGGCACTTCCAGGGCCCCGATCTTGAGTATGGTCCGGCTGCGAGGATTGCGGAGGACAGGGTCGAATGGCGAGAACTTTTGGAGTCCATATCTCTCATTGTTCAGCGCAAAGGGTGTAAACCTGTTATGCTGAATAGTGACATTTTGACTTATAAATAAATATCATCAGACTAGTGAGCAGACTTAGATAAAGAAGAAGGCACACATCCTGAATGGTCATTTAATAGGCTATTGCTGACCAAATGACTACCTCCAAACATCTATTAAACTACTGTGAAGGTAATTAACTTCTGTGTTTGTGCGTGCGTGCAGAAACATTTCATGACAAATTATGTTTTGTAGATAAGTTTCTTAAAACTAACTATGTCACCTACTTGACTAGTCTACTACACTGTTGTTAGGTTCTCTCCATTTCATATATGGAATAAGTCTTCTATTTGTATTTATGTATAAGTCTTCTATTTGTATTTATGTATAAGTCTTCTATTTGTATTTATGTATACTCTTTGTATTCTGGTCCATTAGCTAATATATCTCACCATGACATCAGCAATCTCCTCATACCACCCACATCTTTGAAACAAACCTACACCAGGTCAACAACTGTGGACAAAAACGTAAGTGGTCCAATCTAAATTTTAGAGAATTCGAAACTTACATGGTTGATTGTCAGATCAATTATTTTTCATTGCATTGTCCATATACATTTGATGCTGTAAACATACAGACATTCAATTTTATTTACACTTTTTTCAGTTCACATTAAATATTTTCCAAGCCAAGAATGAAAATGTTGCAAGCATTATAAGTTGAATACTAACTGTTGCCAGACTCCTGTTAAATCAAAAAAAAATATTTTCAATTTATTCAAAATCATAATTTTGCCCAAAATAAAATTTTTTAAAATAAATACTCACTCATAAGTATAAGACTTAAACAAAATTTTAAGAAGTTCCGTTTTTAATCATAGTTTATTTGTGTTTTTGTGATGTCTCAAGAGTTCAGAGTGACTCGCATATTACAAAATTAATAATAGATAATATTTAATTTAAAATTTTCAAAATGATTTCTGTATTTAATAAGATCATTATTTACCTTGTTTTATGGATCAATACAGTGGAATGCCAAGATTGCTTTGAGTCAGGTAGTTCTGTAAGTGTTTACGCAGGAATCTTTCTTCAGTTATGTTATTTATTTAGTTATGAATTTTTACTTTTTATTTTAGTTATGTAATCATCATTGAACTTTGCAATTATAATTCTAGTAATGTTAAATACCTATATTAAAATTTTTTAATAATTTCTAAAATGATAGGAGCTTTGTTGCATAAAAAGAGATGGCCATCGTTTGCTGAGACAGGCACCAGCTCGTACTAAATATTTTCTCTTTCCTGTCTTGCACCATAAATTTTCTTTTTGCTTTGCAGTGTATTGATCATTGGCAATGCTGTGGTGGATGCTGTTTCTCAAACTACTGTGTAGACAGTGAGTATTTTTTAATGACTATTCTTTCTTACATTCTAAGATTAAGATTCCGCTCTAGATCCCAAGATTTATTTTTTTTAATATTTTTTAACAGAGAACTCAACTAACTATCCCTTTGTTATTCTCCATATTATCTAACGGTCAATTCACACACAACAATCACGTCACAGCTCTGTTTCGTCAATTCTGAGTACTATCTGCCAAAAAAAAATGTTTTAATGAAAGAAGTGGCGCAGTCATGAATCAGAATTTTAAATCCCATTGCAATCAGCTTCCCGTCAACAGGAAATTTCTTGTGAATGATATTTATTAGTTTTGACAGACATGATGATGAAAAAGTTGATTGAATGTGTCAGAAAATATCCTGTACAACAAGTATGTAAATATGTCAAATTAGAGAACTAAACAAAATGGTATGCACCGGGATTCGAACCCACGACCTCAAATGCGCTGTATGTACGTAAGTTGTCAACTGATACCACTGGTCTACCAACCTCTTCTTTATTATTAAACTTTCTTTTATTGTCATTCAGTGATTTAAAATTCTACTTCTATTTTTCTTCTATGCCTTGTGAATATATTTTCTTTTCTTCCGTTACTTTTCCTCTTAATCAGCCAATATTTATGCTATGACAATGACATTCTAAAAATTATAGCTCAGTACATTAGAAGACATTCAACATACTGGATAAAAATAAATAGATAGGCTTTCATTATGATCAAAGTTATCTGTGCTGTGAGGCCCCGGTGTGTTGTAGTTGTTTCTTCTCGATGTTTCGCCCATCACTGTGGCGACAGTTTGGCAGCCACGTACCACAACTACTGCTCCTGTGTTAGCCCATTACATTGATGGGAGAAATATTGACAGGAAACTACTACAACAGACCATGGCTCCACAGCATGGATAAATTTGATAGAATTAAAATGATTGAATACAGTCAAAATACTTTACAAATAGAAGTGAATATAGTTGCTATTTTATCTGAGACTGGCTGACGACTGTTCTGATTGTGAATGGTGACTGCTCCGTATAAATTGCCTTTGTAACTATTTCAAGTTTGGTTTTGTGATTTCAGCTCACAGGGATTGCAAGGACCTGGGAGACCTTTGTCTTACCCACTACTGTCCTGCAGGAACTGAGTGCAAGCTTTTCAAGCCACCTAACTGCAATGAATGTGAGGTGCAACCTTTGTGTGTCAGCTTTAACGATTAGGGTAACTTTTAGCTTCCGTTATGTGTGTGTTAACTTGAAAATCTATTTGCGAATGATGTAAAAACGGATGTTTCATCAATAGACTTGATGACATTCCCGAAGTATGATATAATTTTTACTGTACAAAAAATGTGTAGGTATCTTATAATTATACATAATATGTTTTTTACATCAACATAACATGGACGATAAATTAATTATAATGATTAAGGTTTTATACCTTTTATTAAAACAGTTTATTTAATTAATTACTTACACTTCTTGTATTTCATTGAACAAAAACCTTACCACAAGTTTGATTTCATTATAAGTTAACAAATATCATTGGAAAATTTTCTTTCTCCAAGTTAAATCTATATTAGTTAGGTCTGATTTTTTATTAAAGACTATATCGAAAACAATGCAATTTGTATTTGTTCATAACAAATTAAACTTGTTTTATTTATACTTTAGTTATTAATAAGTATAATATATTTCATTATGAATGACGAGTTGATACTTTGGCACATAATATGTAACTGTCATTTTAATCTTACAAATTGTTTATAAGCATTACTTTCAGTATGTAAGTATTCAATATGAATAACTTTTTTACTATAATGATAATAAAAGCAAAAAAAATAATACAAAATATAAACAATCAACTGGGCTCAAGATATAAGTTTAACATCGAAGTGGTTGGTGGTCTAGCGGTTACGACGCCGGCTTTCGCACTGTTTCGTGCTGAGGCCGTGGGTTCGATCCCAGGTGCCAACCATCTTCCTCTTTCACGACACAATCTTTAAGTAGCTTACTTTGAAAGAGTCAATGAGTGTATTTGTGTTCACTAAAAAAAAAAAAAAAAAACATCTTTGACACTAAACAAAGCCTTAATAGTGAAAGAGTTAGATAGATTCTACCTTGCAACTGCTAGGCTACCAACTTCTCACTTCATTGTTTAAGTATTTGTTGTTAACAGATCCAATAAATATAATGGAATATTAGGATAACAAACGGTTTAGGTATAGGTATCTGATATAAGTACAAAGGATAGGAATTCATAAAGAATTTAAAAGTTAAGGGCATTTTTTTAACTTTGAACAAAGAACATCTTTCTTACACAATGAAGAATGAAAATAAAGAAATTATATATAATTATAGAATGGGGTCAGTACAGTTACTACTACTAGAGTGAAAATTACCTAGTAGACATTTTGAAACAGTAAGCAAACAGAATCACAAAAGGAAATAAAAGTTGGAACTTATTCAGAACAAGAGAGCAACCAAATTTAAAGACTGCGACTGCTGTCATGTATTTGGCGCCAGGATATGACTATATCCATTTTTGAAAATGTCTCATCTTTATTGCCTTTTGGCTTTGTTGGTGCACAACGTTCTAATTATGTCTAGATTCTTGTGACCTTTTTTCAGGACTAGATCTTAACGAATATATTACAACTAAAAACTCTAAGAATTCATTAGTGATGTTCGATTTTAAATAGAACAAACCACTACGGGCTTACGACCGTCTTCTACTGTTATTTCGAAGGCTGGCTTAGTGTGATCACTTTACTTTAACAACGTTCGTCATTAGGTGGTATTGTTTAAGTCTCCGAAACTCCTAATTTCAACATGTTGAGAATTCTCATGATTAGGAGTTTCAAGACTTAAACAAAAGGAAATAACTATTATGAAAGAACTGGATTGTGTTTAGTGCAGCTGAAGATAGGGAGGCTTTCTCACAAGTGTTTATTGTCGTTGAGGAGCCCTGATAGATGAAAGTAAAGGTATAGGCGGGATTTAAAAAAGTCATAGAAGAATGTCAAGTCAGTAAATAAATTAGACAAAGCTACATTGGAAATCGATAGGAAGGAATGTAAGTTTGTTTGTCTTAATCAACATGCATTGTAATAAACAATAGGAAATGGCAAATTATTTCACAAATTTATCACCAGTAAGATGATAGTAAGAATTCTTATGCGTTGTGTATTTACATAGTGAATTTTCAAAATTATGATTTAAGGAAACAGTTGCATTTTCACAAAATTTAACTGAATGTCAATGTTAACATTCTTGAGGCCCGGAGTCTCACAGTGTGTTAGACGAAAGCTCTCGAGATTTAACCAAATTTTGCGAAAGTGCAACTGCAACTAACAATTAAATATCAAGTAAATAGTGACAATGTTCTTATAGTTTTTAAATTTTGCTATGGATAAATCTTTCAAGAAGTTACTTATAGACAGATCCATAAGTATCCATACTGATTGCTTGATTAAGACTCTCACAGTCGCTGCTGTCTGAATCCTGGAATCTGGAACTCTGAAACAAAAATATTATTTACTTATGTTATTTATTTTTTCTTTATTTTCAACATCTAGCCTTCTTCTTCTGCCCAAGCAAGAGAAAATGTATAGTTACAAAGAGGGATCGGAAATAGAAATATTTTAAAGAGATACATAAACCATCATAGACATGTGGTATTATTTTAACAAGGTACAAACCTCTATCTCGGAACCTAATTTCCAGGCCAACATGGCTATCAAAGAACTGTACATTGCATTTAGCAATCCCAATCCCCGCAGAGTCCAGGAAAAGCCGATTCCTCTTGCCAATGCACCACCAACTAAGGGAGCTGAAATAGTTTTGTTTTTGATTAGTAACATTCCTATCTGCAATGATCATACAATGGAACTAACGAGAATAAAAACTCTAGCAAGATATTTGCAAGATGATCAAATGCTATTTTACACAAGTGGATTCCTTATAGCTTTACCAATTATTTCCAGAAACAGTGTTATTATACTATTCCCGTTTCAGGAAATCTGTTGAGGTGCTTTGCTATTCTAACACTAAGATTATCTCTTTCACACTCGGTAACATAATGTAAAAAGGTTTACTGTTTACCTGAAATCGGTAGATCCCAGGGGTTCATAACATTTTTTTAATTTGTCTTGATGATTTTGAGTAATTTTAAAAAGTAAATAATCAACACAATGACATGGTTACACATGATTTTTTATTGCCGTCAAACCAGAATTTTGATAAACTATGATTGGCATTGACCCAAGTCTCATCGGTAAATATAACATTATTAAAATAAATATTTTGTATTTTTCTCAAAAAGTTTATTTTGGCCAATTTTCACTTCTTTCTAAATAATGTTGTTTTCTATCAACTTTACAATGCTTAAATCCGAATTGTTTCATAAATGTCATTAGTGATGTAGATTTGCCGCCTTACAGATCCGATTCTTTAAGCGATTTCAATAGATTTTCTATTGTAGGATATTCACCTCTGGTATAATAGTCATGAATATGACGTTTTATGGCATCGATTTCAAATGAGTCTTTTTATGTTTATTGTTTTTGTAAGAAGTCTTTTTAATTTACCTCGTTTTTCACAATTTTTGACACACGAAACACTATTAAACTCTTTTTATATTCTTTAAACATTTTTGTTCTAATTTTCAGCGCATTAGCGACTCGTTCACAAACATTATGTACTGAAATCAAAGGCCCACCCTTTGCCTTTTCTTGTTCAAAATACTCGTAAAGACGTAATACAAACTGTCGCGTTTGTTTGTTTAGTACACTGCGTTTTTCCATTTTTAATGATGCACACGAATCACTCAAGCCAGCCAAATGCAAACTAACTTAAAATAATGTTTACCTAACAAAATTCCAATTTGATATTTCCAAGATTCTATATTAATCAATCTCATCCATCTGTCACAGAAAAACCCTTAACTAAAACAGTAGATTCTTGGAAAAAGTATTTAAATAGATATCTTGAATGGCATTGCTTGGATTACAGGTAAATAATAAGTTGGTGGCGGCGGCACACGGCGGAGATTGTTTTGATTTGTCCGTGGTGTTCTTACTATTGTTTGCTATTATATTTACCTGGGTTTCGCGTAGGTACATCAAAGGACTTTCGCTTGAAGTACATACTAAAATATACAATGTTATTACCTATACGTGATTGACCTTTACCTTACGTCTAAGAATATTAGGTTTAGTGACAATAAAATAGTATACCTAATCTAAATTATTATTATGAACTATATTAACATTAATTAAAAATAAATAATAATGAAGTAAAACCACAAGGTTAAATATCTCTGCAAAGTTAGAGTGAGATATTCATACCTCAACAGACTTCATAAAACGGGAATACTATAAGTACTAAAATTTAGTACTTATTCCAATTCCAAAGTATTTTATCAATATATTTAATATATCGATAAAATATTTTGGAATCTTGTAAAACCCACTTAATTATGAATCATAACTTAACCATCGAAAATTTTCACTATTCTTCAATGCTATTTTGTAATTTTTTTATATAAGTATGGATTTTTTTCTTGTAATATTTTGCAGAGAAAGAATGTGATAGTTTATAATTTTGAATTTTCATATAAGGGTTAATATATTTTTGCAATTCACTAAATTATAAGTAAATGTAATATCAATCGACATAGATAATTAAATGAGCAGGACTTTATCAAATAAAATATAGGTCTCCATGTATGCTTGTCAGATTTCCCTCCACGCTATGTTACTGTTTGCCCTTGTTGGCTCTCTATGACATGGTGTTTTCTTTTTTGAATAATCTAAATAGGGCATGAAGCAAGTTTATATTTGGCTGTTTGCACTTTATGAATCATTTTAGATGTTTCAAGATTCAACCGTATTATTTTTGTAGTTGCAAAAATGGGGCTTATTTAAAATATACTCACCTACAGAATATGCTAGACTGACTGCCGTCTGTTGTAATGAAAAGACGGCTCCATAGCAAGCTGTGTGTCTTTGGTCCACTAAAGTAGCAAGCTTAGGAACAAGAGCAGCATCCAGGGCACCAATGCCTAGTCCCAAACCAAAATGTGGTAGAAGCAGTTGTCCAAGAGATGTTGCTGCTGGGATCTGATGCAAAATAACATAGGTACACCATTACCGTAGTAATGTGTAGTATTTATTTCATACTAGTTGGTAACTGCAGTACGTAATCCTAATATGTTATTGTAAAGTTCTTTGTTAGGAAATGAATTGTATGAAAATAATAATATGTCAATTAGTAAGTGATAGAAATAAGTGCAAATTTTATAATATCTAGAAAAAAAAACTTTTAAATTAGCTCTTCTCTTAACAAAAGTATAGTCTGAATGACTAATTTGCATGAGTCAACCAGTTCTGTCCAATCTGAGACAGTAAAAGGAGCTTAGTTAGATTCAACAAATAGGTGCCACATTGAATAAAACCAGTGGCGTACCGAGGGGGGGGGCGGACCGCCCCGGGCGCCTCTATTGAAAGGGCGGCAAAATGTGCTTGAGCTATACTATACACGATAAGATTAGTTACAAGTTAGTCTGCAGCTAGAGAAATCTGTGGGTCAAAAGTTGGCTCTGTCCCACTCTGCCCGAAAATTGAATTTTTAAACTAAGTTGATACCTTTACTATACCTATTGTGTGCTGTACCTATGTATGAAAAAATATAATATTATATATATAGGCTTCTTTTTTTCTATTATTTCGAAAATTTTCGGGCTGTTTTTTTTTAATAAGGGGGGGGGGTGGCACCAAAAGGTAACCCACGGTACGCCACTGAATAAAACGTCAACATTTTGATGGTATCTACAACATGGTATTGCGGAATGTTGTTTCAACTTCCAATTAATTTGTTGTCAGTCGGTCACATTGTTGAACTATCCGAGTGGCAGCCATTTTATTTCATTTGACTGCCATTTTATTACCATGTTAGGTACTCATTATGGGCCATAAGGTAAATAGCATGAAAGGATGTTTAGGTACAGAGGTTGATGAGAAAATTTACTAAGTGGAGCGAAACAAAAATATATATGAGTAATACCATAATACTGACTCATTCTAACCAATCAAATAAGGCCGCCATATTGATGACCATTGATATTAGTCCACTCAAATTGAAACTGTGGACGTGGTTCGATAATTTTTTACAAATTTAATTTTATATCAACCTCTTTCAGTAATTAATGTGGAAACAATTTTCACTATGGAAAAAACATGTCTGATAGTCATACCATGAAAGCTGCAATTGCAATGACCAAGAGTGCTGTGATTGAAACCCTCCACTGACCCAGTTTACAGGCTATCACTCCAAACATGTTGGTGCCCAGTAGATAACCAAGACTGTCCGGAATAAATACTGTGCCCACTTGCCATTTCTATAATTCAAACAGAGATTAACATCATTATAACTGTCAACAAAATCTTACTTCCTTTAAATATACTAACCTCTGGCTTTAGATGGGTCATTAGCCAAATGGGCAGGCATGGCTCGAGTATTGCCATGGCTGAGGTGGATATAAATATTGCCCCAGTGACAATGATGATTACTCTGTCACTCAATATGGGCCACCAAGATGTTGGAGAGTTTGGCTCTACTGTCTGAAAAGTATTTTGAATCTATGTTACAATAATAAAAATACATTTTAAGAAATGCTTTGAAACATCCAAAGCAGGGTGGGAATATACAAGACTTATGTACACCCAATCATGGCATGGAATAGAGTCCTGCAGCCCGATTCACGGAAAAGTTTAAGTCTAAGTTTAGTTCGAAGTTCGATTCAAATTTTCCGTGAATAGGGCTGCTGGTAATAATAATTGTAGGCGGCGACTATCTACAGTCTATGTACCTATTCACGGAGGGTTTGAATCGAACTTCGTTTGAACTAAACTTGGACTTAAACTTTTCCGTGAATCGGGCTGCAGGGCTGACACCTAGGGTTGCCAGATGTGTTGAAAAAAAAACCCGGACAGGACTGGGGGTTTGGTATCTTGAAACATAACTTTTCCTAAAAAAAAAAAGGTCATTTCTAAAATTTGGTATCTGGAAACGTGAATTTCTCCTAAAAAAAAAAAGGTCGTTTTCTCAGTTTCATAGCCGGACATTGACATTACTTGACCGGACAAGCATACCGAAAACCGGACATCTGGCAACCCTACTGACACCTTCAGAACCAAAACTCTCTTTTGTACCAGGATGGTGGACAAAAGAGTTTGTTGTAAAGGCGGTTGAAATTAGCATTCCCTAATCTAGTAGATTTCCAAGGCAACCACTGAAATAATGGAAGGATAGTTGGGAGTCCACGCCACGTACATTAGGTTACCACAGCAGTCACAGCACAAGGCTTTAGTCAGAAAATAATTTCGGTGGTGATCAACTTAGCGCGCAGTGGGACAGTAGAAAATAGTACTTATATAAAAAAGAGATTTTTTTTTTCATCAGGGCAACACCAAATATGATAAATTGAAAACTCACCTCAAATGATGAACTGAAGTCCATGAATGCCATCTGAAGCACTATTTATACACATAGAAGACCAGATATTATAAAATAGCTCACAAGATATAATAAAAACACAGAATAAACATTATTATTCGTTTTTTCTGACAATGCAAGGAATCGTCATTATTTCCCTCATACCACCCCGTTCACCTGCTGTCATCTCTGTAATTTTGTTTGACAGTTGGGGGATGAAAATTAATCAATACGTGCGCTGATTATTAAAATGCGGGTCGCGCGCAGTTGAGGAATTCGGCTTGGTACATGGAAATTGTAATTGTCTTCTGAAAAGATGAGAGGATTGATGTTTCTTGTGAAGATGATTTTAGATTGTGCGTGTGCGCGGGTTGATTGCGTCTGACATTGAATACAATTTTATGAATCTTTGTGTGTAAACTTTATTGCATTGACAGCACTGTTATTTTTCGTATGAATATTTTTTTTACAATTTTACGTTTATTGTGTGATGTAACAAAAGGTACGTGTAAAACTAAAGAACTTAAAACTCAAAGTTTTACTACTTAAACCTGTCATGTTATAATTATTTTTTTACGTATGTAATTATCGCATTGAATTCTGTGGTGGCATGGTAAAAGGCATTAAGTCGCGTTTTTCAGCAATTTGAGTTATATGCGCTACATCATACATTATCACAAACAGAACAAAGTTCAAAAACATAAGTTTAAAAAAATCCACTTATAAAGGATTTAAAAGCATTTTTTCATTCCGGCATAACTCAATATTAATTTTATTTGGCAAGGTAAAACGACGCTCGTCGAATTTTGTCTACCACGAAGTAAAACGGTGTTGTCTATGATAGAGGTGCCGTGAGAAGCCGTTCTTTTAAAAGTGGACCTTTTTAAAATGTGTTTAAATAATGTATTTTGTGAACTTTGAGGCAGGTATCTTCCTTATCTGTCGACCAATCTGTTTACAACTTTCGTTGTTTTTATTGTTAAGCTATAGACAATAGATCGTTAATACTATCTGTATATTATTTTTTTTTAATATTTTTTCATTGCTATTTTAATACTATTATTAATATAATTTAAAGAAAGTCGTGCTAGTGCGAACTATTATATCAACAACTGATGACTGATTATACAGTTCGATTTTAAAATAGTATGAACAAACCACTACGGGCTTACGACCATCTTCTAATGTTGTTTCGAAGGTTGGATTAGTGTGATCACTTTACGTTGACAACGTTCGCCATTAGGTCGTAATGTTCAAATTTCCGAATATTTATCTGGTTTGCAAACCGTGTATAAATTCCTCAGCTCCGTTTTGAAGGATCGGTACATTGTGAGAGAGGGTTATCTTAACAAAGGTAATAATACCTATAGTTAACTAATTTCATTTTATTATTGAAAGAATATTCTTCATTTATTACTTAACACTATTACATTCTGAGCAAAAAAAAATATACCTACTGATGTTCTGGGAATGCTATGCTAGAAAATAATAATAGGTAAGCTAAAAAATAACTAATATTTATGAAGAATAAAATGTAAGTGTTGAAAAATAATAAATTTGCATGTGATAGAGAGCAACTGGGTATATTTCCTTGTAAAATTTGACCTAAGTACAAAATTTTTTAACCTATGAGCCAAAATTGTCAAGGTAAAAAGACACGCATTATAAATAAAGCATATAAACAAAGAAATATTGAAGAAATAAATATGAGTTATCGTATAGTGAACCCTTTTTAACGAAGTAAATGCATCAAAGTTGATCTATTTTATTTGTATTAAATAATATTTGACAAAAATGAAACCTCTTAAAATACTGACAAATAAATCCGCCATACTGAGAAATTTCATCCCACTGACTTAATGCCTTTTACCATGCCACCACAGTATTACCTGGGTCGTTTTCAAAATATATGTACGTCAAGAAATTGTCAGTAAATTGTTTCGTTAGGAAATGTCAGGAAGTTGTAAAAATAATGCCGCGTTTAGAACAGTTATTTATTATGGTATTTTCAGACTACAATTTTTCAGAATTTTTGTTAACACCAAAAGTTAAACAAAATAGTAAGGAATGTCCTTATAAACATAACACTTGCAAATTTAGACAATAATATACACATAACTTAAAAAATAATTGAAACCAAAAATCAAAAATATATTAAATCCATTTATTTCTGTTGCTTCTTCCTTTTTTTTGTTGTCTGCTGTTTTTTTCTTTTCTTCTTTTGTTATCTTCTTTCATTTTTGTCTTTGAGCTTCTTTTTTTCACTTTCAATAAGATCTAATGTTTTCCTTTGCTTCTGTTGAACTTTCTCTAAATATTTCTTTTCACTTGAATTTTTTAAGCGTTTTGGGCTTAAAGTTTTTCAGTGTATTTTTTTGCCGTTCGGCACCGGTCATCGGCATTCTAAAACTAATAATAATAGCTGTTGTAGAGTTGTCGGATAACACTAAAAGAAAAAAACAAAGTTAAGTATGGGTGGGAAAGCACGCAGCGCTAAACCAAACGGTGCGCTAGGTAACTTAGCAGATATATCACTTTTTAGTTTTAGATTATCTTGAGTAGTTATGGAGAAATCGTCTGTAAACTCTTACCGTTTCCCTTTCACTTATGGTACCTACATAGTTTACAGATGAAAACGTAGCTTTACTGGCTAAAATTTACTAAATTTGAAAATGTCAGGAAATTGTACGTCAGTAAAATGTAAAACATTATCTAAAAAATATTTTTACTCGGAAACAAATCACTTTTACTAGTAGATTGAGAGCTTAACCTATTAATCATATCATAATTTAAGTATGTTACAAATGCAGTAGTTGAATTCTTGAAAAAAACTTACTTTTTGTTAGAAGATAATCGTCACGAAACATGTAACTTTTTTTTTTCGCAGTTGCCTTATTTGTTGTTATGTCGCATTTTAATAACAAAACAAGTAGCAGCGAGTCAATTGTAATGTTTTTACGCGACATAGCCAGTGTTGCCAGTTATCAAGGGAGAATTTCTACTCTTAGTGATACAAAAGTTGCTTAAGTTCGTCAAATAACCAGTGTCAGGAAATTGTTTTGAATGTTGGGGACATTTTTAAAATGTTAATTTTTAATTTATTTAACGTTAAATTACATAGTTTATCTAATCGGCCTAAGACTTGAAGTGTGCTATAACTTTGTGTTACAAAAAACAAATGAGTTTAGTAGAAAAATTTTGATAAAATTAAAATTTTTCAAATAGCTTCCACATAGGGGACAAAAAAAAATGTATGGCGAAGTTTTGCTACCTCATCTTCAAACTTAATTTAAGTCAAGATTATCATCACAATCTGATTGTTTTTTTTATCAGGAATAATCTGCAGTATGTTTAGAATAATTTGTGAAATTAAAAACAATATATATTTTAGTTACAACCACTGTTTTTCAAAGTTTCTTGACTTGGACAAAAAATTTAGTCGTATGTACAAAAAATTTGAAAACTACCCACCTATATTCATCAGTGATATATTAATAGTATTAATACATACCTACTTCATTTTATGACTTAGTTTTTATGTATCTACCTAAAATTAAAATAGAATTAGAAATCGGATTCAACATCAGTGTTTAATAGAAAGTATCACAAACTAGGATAGCCGCGTTTCGTGGTTTCTCCATGCATAAGTAGTGTGCCTTCATTTTGACGTCCTGTGCTAGTTTTTAGTTTTTTATCGTAATCTAATACCTAATATCCGCTAATAGCATCTCGTCATGAAATTTTAAGATCAAAATCAGAATGATCAACCTATTTAAATAAAAAAAAAGTGCTTTATTCAAAACATAATGGAATACTTACTGAGTGATAGGAAAACCAAAAAGGCTATTAACAAAAACGGCGCTGTTTTCCCCATGAAGTGGTATAAAAATCCACCGATGGGGTATCCGAGAAGAACTCCGAGGGCGCCTCCTCCTAAAAGTATTCCCATGGATCTGACTCGAAGGAAATCGTCATCTCTGAAGATCTCGGCGGCCAGGGACATTCCGGACACCCCAATGCAGGCAGAGCACACACCCTGGATGGATCGCGCCAGTAGCATAGAGATGTAAGATTCGCCATATGCAAACACTGGAAAAATTAAGGTAAGTATTTCAGCAATTATATTATATCGGTATTTAATTAAATTATGTACTCAATCAACCCTATGAAAATACTTATGTTGGTTGAAAGAATGGGGGTTGGCAACGTCTAGTTGAACCACAAAATTCTTGCCAGAACATACCTGACGGATATTACTCATGCACGTCATTGTGACAATTGCAACCCTCATTAAAATTTTCGTTTCACTCAAATTGTCACGATTAGCAGAAATCTCCGGAAAAATAGAATTTTGTTTCTTAACATTTATTTTCTTTTACTCAGCTCATACATGATATTCAAAAACAATATGTAATGTATGTAAACTAATTTCGAATAACATCGCCGTTTTATTGTTAAAAATGCGAAATTTTCAAAAGTTGACAAGCAAGTAATATTTTACAAAATATTGCACTTACGTAAAGAGGCTACGAGCAAGTTGACGCTTCCAAAGAATATGGGCACCTTGTAGCCAACATTTGAGGCCCAGATTCCGACGATCGGATTGAGCAGCAGTTGCACCAAAGCTTTAGAAGACAGTAGAAATCCGACTGGGGTATTCTCACTTTCTATCTGCTCGATTTCCATTTTTTCCTCAGCAATCGATTTCCCCTTTCTGCTTTCCACAAACTTTACCGGCTCGTCCAACTCCGTATTTGCTTTTCGTTCATTTATTGCAATGTTTTTATTTTTCACAACCGTATTCACTAGTGATATGTTTTTAAATTGATTGCTTCTCGGCGTGGCTTCGTAATACTTATTCTCAACCGGACTAAGCATATTTTCGATGTTTTCATAAAATGCCGATTTGGGCAAAATTTTGATATCGATATTGTGGAGAAAATCTGGAATGATCGGAACTAGAAAAAATATCCATGTTACATTATTTGTATTTAACTCGTCTTGCAATAATAAATCTATAAGAGTAGCTTCTAATATATTTACCTACTACTGTAAGTAACATGTTATCCAAAAACAGTGCCAGGTATATTATAATCAATATTTTGTACTTATTTTTGTTGATTGGTTTCATGGTTTCTTGTTTATTTTTTGACGTCATTTATTGTATAACTTCTATAAAATATAAAACAAAATATTGTTTTATTAACATTGTTTCATAAATATTAAGTAATTCATTAAACTTTCTATTCGCCTTCTTATTTTAAATAGAAAAACTTTTTTCACTACTGATAAACGCGAATATTTGCAATATTTCCGATGTAAAATGTCTACAAACCTGTTGCATACAATTGGATTTAACAAATAAATTGATAATCACTGAAGAATGTGCACTGATAGTTTAGAAATTAACTGAAAACTCACAAAATATGTTAAGAACAATCAATAGGTGTTGACTGGAGAGAAGTAAGTGAAGAAAAATGATCTCAATACGGGTTAGCAGATTTCCTCTCGACAATTTAACAAAGAACATGGCTTATAAAACGGTTTTGCGCCGTACGAAAAACGCCTGCTTGCCTTTTCTTTTCTTTTATTGTTAAGTCATGTCTCCCATGCGATGGATTACCTGTATCAGGCAGCTCTGGACATTTCCTAGACGCTTCTCACAACTATCCAATCGCGTATATTACAGAGTCAGGAAAGTTATCTCATGATTAGACGAAAAAGTTTACACTCTTATCCTCTAAACACTTGATAGGATTCTTTTCGGATTTTGTCATTGCTAAGGAACTCTTTGCGTAGATATAAATAACTAGCGGATACCTGTCTTGCTTAACGTTGTTGTTTCGGTTAGTAAGGTTTGAGCAATTGGTAACTGTCATAGGTGAAAACACAAAGAACGCCGATTCGTACTGGTGCCGATCAGCGCAAAAATGTTTGAATGGGCATACGATACGACGCACAGAAAAAACATGAACCCGCTTTCCGACATGCCCATTCAAATTCATAGAAACCATACTTACATCGGAATCGGCGTTCTTTGTGTTTTCACCCATAGACAGAAAATGATAAAAAATACATTTTCTCTACAATTCATTTCATTTTCTCTGATATCCAAAATAATTTGTATCTAACATTACTACAATATTTTATTACTCTTGCAAGGATCAACGATGATTAAATCGAACGAATATGCGTGATGCGATGATAAACGATAATAAGTATACTTTGCTGAAGTATCATGTAGATTATTGAACAAGCATTGTTAGGTTTTGAACTAATTATGTCGTGTTTTTGTGATTTCAAAAAATCTTTAAACTTACCAGTTATTTCTCATATTGTATTAATCATGAATTAATTAGCCGCTGCAGTCAAGTACATACATCGTAGTAAGTCTTGTGTTTTCCGCCCACTACTTGTGCGGATGAAACTGAGCAAGGTATACGTGTATGAAGGACTCCTAGTATGGTGAGCTCTGCCACGCTTGAGGTGCTAGGAGTGGGATGATGTGATAATCAGATGAATTGGAAAAAGGAGGGTAGGAGATGAATAAGAACCGATCTACAAGATTTTCAGAGAGTTGCGTCTCTAAACCTGAATAAATTGTAGCATCAAAGGATGAGTAAATTATTGTGAATAAGATTTTAATTTTAGATAATAACTTTCTTTTAAGCTGAAAAAAATGCTATCATCGGCAATGTTAAAAAGTTAAACCCAGGAACAGTTGATGTAGAACCGCTACAATAAAACCAGACCTCTATCTATATAGGCACTTGAAAATAAGTGTCCGCATTGTGCCACTTTCCTATAGAAATCTGTCAGTTTCTACCTATAACCAGCAGTTTCTCCAAGTCCCCATCAAATCGGAGACAAATCTCATGTTTACTCCTGTGGGAATTTTGAAAAAAAATACACGATTCTATTTTGGAAATAAAGTTTCTAGTTTTGTTAATATTGACAAAAAAAATATTCACCTTCATCGTGTTATAAATATAGAAATGTAGGCGAGAATGATGCTTCAATAGTAGCATTGTCACCTACATTTATTGTCATAAAGGACTTTTTTAGTGCTCTTTGGTAAGTTTCTGCCACTTAAAATTCCCTCTAATATTGTAATATAACCAGGTGACTTTGTAAAAGTACACACCCCTTTCAGTTTAACTAAATCAGCGGGTAATATGCAGCCGTGTCCAGGGAAAGTGATGTTTCTCCCAGAAGTTTTTAATTTACAAAAATAAAAAATGAGAATAATTTGAGGTGTGAGGTATTCTGTGGTCAGGGTGTACTGTGCGAATGAGAGGCCGCTACTATGTATTGATATTAAAAGTATCTGGTTGTGTAGAGTTGTTGTCAACCTGTTGCTTGCGTGCGATGGTGTGACAGGAAGATAACGCAATTATTATTATTAGGGGTGAGGGACGACAGGATGCGGAAGATGCGCGCTGGAGTAGGAACGAGAGGGCGCAGAGCAGCCTACGTGGTCAGACTCCTATCTACATGCCTCCACCTGCTACTAAATATCTGATATTCCACAAGGGTATTGATCATTTACATTTTATAATGATAATATAATACCTACATTTTGATTACTTTTAAAATATTTAATTAACCTGAACCAGTGGCACAGGATGGCTGACAACAGGAAGCAATGAAAGTCGGGAAGGGAGGTCTATGTCCAATACTGGACTGAAGACGGCTGATGATGAATGTAGCCCAACCTAGCTTTTTATTGAAACACAAAAGCATTTTCAACACAATGAAGATTCGATGTTGGATTTCAAAATGTTTCACAGATCTGCAATTATTATCTAAATAGAAAGTTTAAAACAAATAGATAAATGTAAATATACTTCTTAATTGATTGTTAAGTCTGCGTACCTGCTTATTGCCAGAGGCACTCTAACCTGCCCTGGATATGTGGGTAACCAGCATTCAAGATGGGTGATGTCTTACTACTGAACTTACATCTAAACGATGGTGTTTTATTGGATGTTTATTCGTCTATATATCTTAAATTCTTTTGAAATGAAAACAGGTAACATTTTAATGGCTGTATTATATTATTTGGTTTGGGAAGCTCCGGTGCTGCGTCGAGTGCACAGGTGTGCACCTAACTGAATTACACGGCCATTAAAACACGAGGATTACAATTTTCATTTGCCCCGCCTCGTGTGCTCGTGCCAACAGGCGACATGTTGAAACGATTTATTATCCGGCCCCACTGCTCGCTTACAACCTACTCAGTGTTCTGCTGGCTCAACTTCTCTACACCTCATTCTGTCATTTAGTTTCTGGCTTAGTACAGTTTCCGATAAAACACACCTAGCGCTACCTTCTCCACATCATCCCCAGCCAAATCAATATTGCACTTGGCTTAAATTTCAAGTTAGATACATACATCTTACATCTATAAAAAAGAATATTTAACGGCTAGGTAGTATTCAAAAATCTCCTAACAATTGCATTTTATAATATGCTTCATCCACAAGTTTTTTTTTATATTAATACCTACTGTTTTTGATAAAATGAAATGAGAATTCATGCCTGAATGTATGCAAGATTTATAGCATACTTGATGCTATTGGATGCTAGCTGGATTATTTTCGAGTACCTAGGTGCTACTTTTAAATCTTCGTTAAATTGACGACGCCGCTTTGTAAAAACCTTTGTCATTTTTTTATGCGTGGACGCACATGCTCCTGTTTCAAGCTAATCTCAGCTGTCCCTTAGGGCTTGCGATGGCCGGTTGTGTTTTGTGTACAAGTTCTCTGTATGTGCCATTTCTGAAACGATGACTCGTCAAATTGCCGAAGGCTTGACTGATAACGACACTAAGGTAGGTACTCTCAAATATAATGCAATTTTGAATTGTAAAATCTTTAAATTTTTTCATTATTTCTTATGATTGATACAATACGTCAACTATTAATTATCAAGAGAAGATGACCAAGGGAAAAATTCTTCTGGAAGTGAGGCGGAAGATCATCTTGAGGTTGATCCCATTTGCAAAGGATAATATTGAAGAAGTTTCTTCTTTGACCTCATAACCATTATCCAGTGAAGATGTTTGTTATGAAGAAACGTCTTCTTTATCTTCACATTCATTTTAGGTTCCTTCCATATACGCTCCTCCTCAAAGGAAAGAATGGCTAATTGGAGGTGCTATTTTCCTTGTGTGGTGAACACAAACATGACGTGTGTCACAAATGTGGGTATTAATTCATAATATTCCTAAACTGTTTTTAATTCGTTTGCTTGTTTTATTATTTTTAATATACCAAATTAGTTGCTATTTTTTTAATATTACGTCATAATTTAAGACTTAAAAAAAAAACAAGAATTTATTTTGTTGGTTCTTGTTTGAAAAGCAGCTTTAAAATTTAAACGATGAATGAATGAATAAAAATAATGATATTTTATGTAATTAAACCCTTTGGATACTCTTTAGAAAGTAGCGAAGTCAATATGACAAAGGTTTGTGATAAGGGGTAGAAAAATAAGGTTTGTGATCTAGGGTTAAATGGTTTGAGGTAGTTTGAAGCCCAGTTTTGTTAGTCGACGGCTTTCGTTCGTACATGGCTGATGTTCGAGGATTTGAATCTCGGTGCCGAACATTTCCACTTTCGCAACACAAGCTTTGCTTCATGTGAAAGATGTCGAATGTTTATTTGTGTAGACTCCAAATCAAACATTTTCAGCCCACCTACTATTGTTTTTTTTATCCGATTTATTTTTAAGCATACAAATCTTACTGCTAAAAACTACGATCAGTGGAAAAAATAGATCAGCGATAGAAAATATTACGATTAAGCTGTCATCGAGATAGTTTAACGCATATCGCTTGATTGTGAGCTGATCTCTGTAGATTTTCCCGCCATATTGGATTTAACGTCAACTACCTGTTGTTTCGAGTATACAGGAACGCTTTTTGTAATAAATACACAGTATTTAAGTTTTTCCCCGTCCAAATATATGCTCCCTTCATATTTTGGTATACCATTTTAATAATAGGAAATTTAAAGAAATAAAGCAAATATGCAATCATTCGAGGGCTTACAACCATGATGCACCAACTAAACTTATAAGAAATATAACGACGTTTTGAAGAAAATATTCAAAGAATACTTTTAAAGTTGGTACAAATTTTAAAATTGAAGTGATCAAACATAAATTAGTTCATTTTGGCTGAAACATAAAGGTTTCGTTTGATTTAATTAGGACTTTACTATATTTTGATGTAAAATAATAATTAAAAAATAAGGTACCTATTCTGTACCAATAACTAAAAATCATTCAAATCTGACATAACGCATGTTGGTTGTAAACACTCGCGTTGCCCGGCTAGGTACTATTTTGTTTGTGTAAAAAAAAATTTATATTTTTAAAAAAAAAATTTATAAATAAGACGGTTAGTGTTCGTCACCCAACCTCGATTATTACTATGACTAAATTTAAAAAACCAGGCTTACTTACTTAGCTATGCTTAAACTATTTTTTTGTCACACGAACCTTATGTAGCTGTAAAAATGTTCCATATCTATTCAAATCTCGCGGATCAATTGTTTTTTTTTTTTAAATAAGTAAAAACTGATCGATGAATTATACGTAATAGTGCGATCAACGAATTTTTATAAATAACACTGTTATAGATAGATCATTACGTTATTCCAATAAATTTCTCTGGATAAGCCCTATTTGGTAGGAAGATGTGTTCGGGAAGGATGCTTTACTACTCTAAACTGTGTCATGCCCAGATGTCTGTGTATGCGGATGCCAAAAAGTTTACTGCATAGTGTAATTTGTTTATGTTGGTCCGTTAACAAGGTAAGCAGACGGCCTAATATTCTTCTTCTAACCTTAATGGAAGTTCCACTTCAGGGATGTCAGTTATTGTTGTGTCATGTATTGAGTTCCATAGGCATGATTTTACCAGAGATACTCAAGTTCATCATAAGTGATATTTTTCAGGCGGGTACAGATAGTTTTACAAGAGGACTGTTGTTGTATTTTTCACTTTAACGAATTAGAAGCATTGATCAGTCTGTTGGTTGCTTTTTTGTGTTTTCGTCTTATTTCTTTTCATACTTTTTTTTCACAGTGACATTGCCCTCTTTGTTGTTTTTGATCAATGGTTTGATGACGTTCGTTTCAATGTTGTTTTAATCTGCAGCCCTATTCACGAAAAAGTTTGAATCGAACTTCGAACTAAACTTAGACTTAAACTTTTCTAAATATCTAGTCATATAAGTAGTCTGTGATCTGTCAGATTTACTACCTGTCAGATTTACTCCGACTTTTCCAATTTATTGAGCTGTCAAAAATTCTGTCTGTTAGATATGTACATTTCCTTTTTTTCATGTATGATTATGTCGATTTGTGTGATATATAAGTATCCATTTTTGTTTGTTCCCCTTGTATCGGAAAATAATTAACATGTATAAGTCGTTTACGCCGTGGATGATTTGAATAAATAAATTGTTTTCTCCTGACAGAGTGCATCCTTTTCATCCACATCGTAGTTCTTCCATATTAACTTTACATTTTTCAACTCAATGCCTTGTTACCTTTTACTTTTGGAGGCTCAATTTACAAAATGTATAATATAATCTTTCATAGGAAGTTGTGATGTGACCTCTCATTATCACCATCATAATGTGTAGGTAAGTAGGTACATATAGATAATAAAGATCCATGGGTTCTAACTTCAAAACTAAATGGGATGTTTTTTTTCATTTTTGTGCCGCTAGGGGCGCCCTTGCTAATCCGGTCTATTGTCAAATTCAGTGTTGCCAACGGGGGCGATTTACTTCTTCTTCTTCTTATGGTCGCTCACAATCTAACCTCCAAAATATTATTCTAGTTTATTTCAAATTAAACAACTTATATATTATTATACATGATAACTTACAATAGGTTTAGAGTAATCATTGTACATTTTTTACATACTATTACAAATAAAATTGTTCACCTTTTTTTATATACCTACCTAAATACAAATGGGATGTTTTTTTTTCCTTTTGAGCCGCTAGAGGCGCCCTTGCTAATCCGGTCTATTGTCAAATTCAGTGTTGCCAACGGGGGCGATTTACTTCTTCTTCTTCTTATGGCCGCTCACAATCTAACCTCCAAAATATCATTCTAGTTTATTTCAAATTAAACAACTTATATATTATTATACATGATAACTTACAATAGGTTTAGAGTAATCATTGTACATTTTTTACATACTATTACAAATAAAATTGTTCATCTTTTTTTATATACCTACCTACATAAATACAAATTAAAAAATACAGAACAGCACTCCCGAGATTTATTCTCAAATTTATGCGCAACAAAATCAACAACTTCTTAGCAACTCAATCAACAACTTCTTAGCAACGCAATGGAAAACAAACTTCCCAACGTTGGCATCACTGAAAAAAACATCTCTACGTTGGCAGCACTGAATTTGACAATAGACCTGATTAGAAGTTCTGCCACCTAGTGTGTATTGTCGGAAGCTCCCCAGAAAACTTCCCATTATTTTGATAATATTTTTATCAAGTAGTAGGGACCAACAAATTACATTACAAGGAATTCCCATCGTCACAAATGTTCACCTACTTTACGCCGTCAACTATAATCGAGGTTATGTACGAGTAGGTTAAACCTAGCGCTTTAAAATTTATACCCGTACAAAATCTGTAAATTGATAAAAATATAAACGTACCCGCTATTTATTGTTCATTATTTTTCATTTATGAGTTTGTTACATACATAATTTGATGATTGCAGGAATTATTATTTGTAATTCCAACACTGCAAACAATCGCATTTGTACCATTAAGTATTATTATAGTATGTTTATTATATAACACAGAACCAGCTGTGCTTTAAACATAAACACACTAGTGGTACCTATAAAAGGTTCAATAAGTACCTACCTATAACGATTTATGCAACCGAAAAAAATTACTGCCAATGACATGAAAAATGGATAGGCATTTGTCAAGCTATTTCATGAAAAGTTAAATATTCAAAACTGTAATAAAATCTTAACATTTCAATTACTAATAAGAAAGTTACATCCGGAGTAACAGTTACTGTAAAACACCAGCAATATACATTCCTAATAAATGTTTGAATTTCACTAAGAAGCTAAGACAACATTTTTTTTACGAAGCAAATTTTATTGAACGGTGTGTCTATATTATTTATTTATTTATTTTATACTTTATGCATATTAAAAATAATGTATAGACAAGTGGCAATGGCGGGATTATAGCCGTAGCAATCTCTAGCATCCAACCACATATGATAAAAATAAAAATATAGATACATACATAATATATACACAAATACATACAGACAATACATATAACCAACAAACACCAACAAAAAACAAAAAAAAAACTTTCATACAAAATTTTATTTAGACATAGTACCTACACCAAATGGGATAGTATAGGGTGGAGTGGGAAAAAGGGGTAGGATAGGGGAAATAGGGTCTACGATGCACCAGAATGTATCTTGACCATTTTTTTAAAACAATTTATATTATTGGCCAATCTAGCCGAGGACGGGAGATTATTCCAACAACGAGCACCGTGGACAGAGAAAGAATAGTCATAGAATGAAGTTCTGTGTGGAGGTATGGCAAGAAGACGCTCGTTGTTAGATCGTAATGGAAGACCATGAATTGTATAAATTTTATGATTGTATAACTTTAACAAATTTCCAGAGATGGCGGTATAGTAGAAAATAAGATACATATATGAAGTAGGTATATGTTAAGTTGTTTGATAAATTATTTTAAGACTTAGATCGATTATTCCTATTTCTAACGAATTAATATTTTCTCGCAATAAACAAAATGTTGTATGTAGCCATCATTTTATTCTTCAGCTATTAATGTTGTTGTACAAATACTATTATGTGGCTATCAAAATGAATTAGATTAATGCGAATTCGTATTAGAAATGTTATTTGGTATCATGTAGTATGTTTTGTTATTGTTTCATAAAACAAACCTGGCGCTCAATATAAACTAACAGTACTGGAGCAAACTACAGTACATGCAATTCAAGTTTTGGCTATATGCTCACCTTTTTCTTTACATGTGTGTTTCCGATCGTTCCTATTTTATAAAGATAACATCAAATGTGTTCTAACTCCTCTGAATAAACGATTTCTGGACAAAACTGGAGCAAAGGGTTATTTTTCATTGTTGTTACATAAAAAATATAATAAAGCTCGAAATAAAATTTGAGATGATATTATTAATACCTATACCTGGGTTTTTACGAACAGTTGTTAAACTTAAGGCTTGCTGATAGACGTTAAATAATTTATCTACGATACAGAGTCATGAAAGGTGTTGGGTATTTTATTATTGAGACTGAAAAACCAATCTTTGCATAAGATAAAAAATGTTCGGGGTCATTGATGTGGCTTACGTGGATCTTAAAGAGAAAATGTGCCCGGATTGTCACAAATTGGTGGTTGCGTCAAATATATCACGTAATGGTGATTCTGAACCGCCAATTTTTATTCATCATCGACTCAAAGGCGGTGCCCGGCGATTATTCTGGTTAAATTTTCTTTGTACATGCCGCTCTGAAAACTACTTAGGTACAACTCCGTTCTGAAACTGGTCCATTTCTTGATATTCCGCAGCATGGCTATTTGCCATCTTTCAGAACCTTTGAGACCCTCAATTTCGCCTTTCACTCCCTATCAGGCGGATTTGAATCACTCAACTCTCAATTTAACAATATGTAGGTATATGAAAAATAAATTAATTTGTTTTGTATAAATGCAATAGAGATGAGAGTTTCACGAAGAATATGTGGAAATACTCTGTGAAACATAGGAATATTAGGAAGATAAATTTATTTTTTTGTTATTTCACGGATTTTTTTTCATGTGATGTAGGATGCAGTACAGTTTCTCAGGTTCGTACGATAGTTTTAGATGTGCGAAACAGATAGATAGGTACGTGGAATAGAAACTTTACAACATTACGGTATAAAGTTGTAATGTCCAAGAAATAAAAATGATTAGGGGGTGTTCTAGTGTAGGTGCCATAAATGTCGGGTGGAGGTGTAGGAGAGTGTACCAACAACCCGACAATGCTCGGCCATCTGTTCCCGATGTTATTATCAGCACGACAGGTTGGGACAATAACACATACCACTTATCACAAAACTCCACTCGACGTGTCTCCGGACCTTCGACTACTGTGAGAACTTCACCCTTATCCCTGAAACGATATACATTTGCCCGGTTTACCGAAAATCAAGATCACATCGTTACGTGGTGAATTTCGAAGTATTACACCACGTTTTTGTAGGATGTGTAGAGGCAGGCAGGCAGTTTTTTGCTGTTAGGTTCTAGTGCTTTACTGACGATTTGGCACAAAGTTGTCTCCAATTGTCTTTAATCGGGCAAACTGCATTCGTAGCGTAGCAGCGTCAAAGAAGTATGGATTTGGAGGCTGATTATCTGTAGGTATCAAGGCGGCTTGAAATAAACAATTCTTTTTTACAATAGATACGCGAAAATGAATAATAACAGATTGCATATAACATATTATTATGATTTGATTATATTTTTCTAATTAGGAATTCATTTAACGACAAAACTTTCTTAAAAAGAAATTGTTTTAAAATTGATTCGGTGAAATAATTGGCCAATTTTTAAGTTAAATTCTTTGAAACCTCAATTGTTTTGTGTTGTTATGTCATTTTTAGGAAATATTCCGCAGCATTCGTGACGCTTCTAAAAACTACATCATTCAAATGAAATTTTAATTAATTTCATATCAAACGTTAATGAGAAAAAAAAAACAAGCGAATCGAATTTTCAACTATTCGGCGATATATAAAACGGTGCAGATTCGAAGAGGCGAAGTATGTAAGTGAAATAAAAATCTTCCTGTTTATTGGAGAAGTATAAAAATAATATATTTATTTTACGTCACATTTTTATGATAGAATTTTATTATTGGTAAAGTTTCAGCACACTCACCTACAAGGTATACACGTAGGTACATAGGTATATAACAATATTGATACAATATGCGTCTGTGTTTGGTGGAAAGATATCGGTGAGAGTTACCACTCTTCACCTCATATTATGCCAACATTTCACCTAATATACCTACGTCTATTCTTGCGGTATTTACAAAGCGTTCTCCTCTGTAAATATTATGTCAGCACAAGCCATGGCGATTTTATTGTTTGAAAAAACTACTGCCTGGTGAGAAGATATCCAATCGTTATCATAGAGTTTATTTAATAACCACAAGTTCAATAGGGACAGTCGGATAAGTATGATATTATCTAAACCCGATGGGCATTCTCCTCTATCTATAAAATAATTTCCAGAAACTAGCACCATATTATGTAGGGGAACTTATTCGATGTATTATTTTTTGAATCTTTATTTTAGGCTTTGATGCCCTGTTTTTTTTATAAAAAATCATCATGTTAATCTCCAGTTGTCTCTCGATCTTTAAGAAAGCTCCATGTAGGTATTATAACAATATCTTGTGCATCACGCCTCTCTTGTATTCTTGACACGGTCCCGGCTGTCTCCATCCCCGTCAGCTCTTGTTTTCAGATGATGGTAAGTAGTGCTTCGAAATAAAATTTGAATTCAAGTACCCGATGTGGATTTATTTGTACAGATGGATCTGCCAGCCGAAATAGTGGGTCAAATAAACAAGGCTGCTGCAATTTCGGGTCGTTTAAGAATCTCTACATGGAAAAAACCCCAGCAGCAAAATGAAAATATACATAACTTGTATATACAACACAATCTGTAGTAAATTTTTGTAAAAAACTTGTACCTACTGTAAATATGAAAAAGAAATAAAATGACGTAGGTACTATATAGTATTGAGTGAATACCACCACAACAACAATGTCGGAAAAATAAATATTCTAAGAAGCTATTTTTTCTATATTTTTTGGGCTTACGATAAAACAGTTTCCTAACATTTTTATGTTTTGGAAAAATTAACTATTTTTATATTAAAAGATCGAGGGTCGCAGAGGGGCTGGAAGAAGGCAGATGTCCTGGCTGCGCAATATACGAGAATGGACGGGTTTCCGTACTGTGGAACAACTGTTCCGAGCAGCCCAGGACAGAGAAGGATTCGTCGCAGTGATCGCCGACGTTGGGAATACCTGACATGGCACCAAAAGAAGAAGAACTATTTTTTAACTGTTTTTTATTTATATATTTATTTCTTTGGTTACCGGTTTCGTCTACCAGCCATCATCAGACCAAACTTAAAACTGTTTTAAGTTTGGTCTGATGATGGCTGGTAGCCGAAACGGGTAACCAAAGAAATAAATATATAAATAAAAAACAGTTAAAAAATAGTTAATTTTTCCAAAACATAAAAAATTCTAAGAAGCATTTCTGCATAATATTCATGAAATTTCGGAAACAAGCGATTTCAATTTGCTTCCGCGTTCCCTGATACTGTTTCTTTTGGGTGATACTAACTTAAAAGAAAAATGTGAACCTAAATAAGATAAAAACCATCTAGAAATTGAAAAATCACCGCCTTAACACCTGAAATTTTGCGATTATTATGGAAAATATATTGTCAAGAACCGTATTATACAAAGGAGAAAGTCAACACCACTTGCCAGATATCGTTCTATAACTGACCCTAAAAATATTACTCTTTGATATAGTGTATTTCAAAAAAAAAACTATCGCATGGATGAAAAGTTATAAAGAATTCAAACCACGAAATCCATTATGCGGCCACCCTGTAGGTAGATATAAATGGCACGAGATTAATGAAAGAGTATAAATATATAGAAATACCAAGGAGTTAGTTTGATAGCAGCAGCAAACACTATTGTTCTTAGATTTGCAATAATCCCTGTGAGATTAAACTGGCTGCGCTGTCTCCGCACGCACTTGGCACAATACTCCGAACCCGAACTATAAATTTAAATCATAAAAATAATTATATCGAACTCGCCTCGTATATAAGTACTGTGTCGTGGCAAAGTTTAACGAATTTCTAAATTTATCAAACCATGAAACGATCTAATTCAGATTCTAAAATAATTTTTAGACTTTTAGAGAATCACTAGACTTGGCGTAATTTTTTCGTTTTTATTAAGAAGTTGGAATGGGCTAAGATTTGAATAAGATCGCAACTATAATTGTATTCAGACCGTTTCCAGAATGTCCCCCAGTACATTTTATTGTGGGTATCGCAATATTACGCTCTGCTGGAATTTCCAAGGCATTACATACGGCGTTTTACAAGATTACGATACATTCTTCAATGTTAATCTATCTTGTTCATTGGAATTTCCAAGGCATTACATACGGCGTTTTACAAGATTACGATACATTCTTCAATGTTAATCTATCTTGTTCATTGGAATTTCCAAGGCATTACATACGGCGTTTTACAAGATTACGATACATTCTTCAATGTTAATCTATCTTGTTCATTGGAATTTTTCTGCATGCTTGATGGTCTTTTATTAAAACGTTTGGATATCAACTGGAGCTCGTTTCACAGGACAGGACGGCTTAGAAAAACGTTTTTCAGGAGGCTAAAACTCTGAAGGGTTTGTATGGTCATCGGAAGTACCTTAAGTGCGATTGGTTGGACAAAATCAGTAGATGGATCTGAGAGATTTTTTGGTTACATACTAGTTGTACAAGATAAAAATGCTCAAGTAGAATATTATTTTTGTAAGAAGATATCTCGATTCTGAGTCCCACTTTGGGCGAGGCCCATGCATCACCTGGAGGCCAAGTCAAAATATTAACGACAGACTCAACGTTAACAATTTGTTGTTATTTCCATAGAGATAACGTAAAAACTGTTGATCAACGTGCGTTAAACAATGTTGTTCCAAATTCCGAGTCGAAAAAATAATTCTGACAGTTGTTCAAAATAAACGTTAAACATTACCTCGAAATCTATGGAAACATTACGACGCTGCTGTTATATCGAAGACGAAACACATTTTTATTTGGTTTGTAAACCATTTTCAATTTGGTTAACGTTAACAGTTTTCACGTTTAACGTTATTTATTTCGACTTAGCTCCCTGTTCTGCCGAGGTATATGCTGGTGAGCATGATATCATGAGAGACGTAACGTCAATGCTGTTATTGGAGTGGACTGGCTCAAAAATATCATGAACACGGTTTTAGAAATTCGTTTCGTTTCCTTTTATTAAACATAATTGCTATCCATATATTGATGATGCTGTCCGTTATTTTTATTGGCAATTTTCTCACAAGTTTGAACTTATATGCCGTTTCCAAAGCTGCCTTGTATGATTAATTTACGTTAACGACGTTCACCATTTTAGGTGGTCAAATTCTTTAAACTCCAAAATTCTAAATGTGCTATTCAAGCAAATGTATACTTCGTGTTTAAAAAATATAATTTTGCCCATAAAAATCTTAGAAGTATTATTGCTATGCTACATTATAGAACAATATTTTTGTTTGAAAAACTATTTACCTAAATACCTACGTGCTTTGTTTTACGAGTTTGTTGAAAAGTATATTTTATAATAAAAATCGCTTGGACTCGCTCCAATAAAATTACTATGACATAATTGGAACCGTCGTATGAGGTCTTTCAATAAAACAGATGTGTCTACAATTATTTGTTTTAAAGAACAAATACTTTAAGGGACCCCTGTGCTTGCGAATGTTTTGGGTGCATTCGAACAGTGTAATGCAATGGTTTTATAGAAAAGCGGATGCCCCATTGAACGGCCGTTGTACAAAGTTGTATACAATTTTCAGTATAATTCGCTGGGTTCCTAGGTAGCGGCCGTCTTCAGCAGCCGTTTATTACGGCAGCATACGACGGCGGTCTTTACGGTGACATTTGAAAAGTTCCGTGCCCGCATTATAACAATCTCCGTTTTTTTTATAACAATCGTCAATTTGTGTTTTGTGTCGGAACGTGAAAATGAACGATCTTGATTTTGCTTTAGTTATTTGTTTTGAGGATGTCCAGGCATCAGAGGAGGATGGATATCGTATGGGAGAAGACAATTTATGTTAATCTCGTAGCACAGAAGGTGCTTTTTTATTTTTATCATTTCCCCTAATTCACGCCACCAACAGTTCTTCATCTGCGTTTTACTGTATTCTTTATTTTTAACATTATAGATAGCTTCATGATTACGTACGAAATCTATTCAAATTTCGTCATCTTCACTTCTCCAGATGGAGTTGGAACTCATTTTGTGCAACAAAGAAACTAAAAGCGAGAATAGATATTTTAATAAATAAAATAATTCAGTGCTATCAATGAAAGAGTTCACGAATCATCTGATACCGACACGACGGCGGCCGTTTCTTTAAAATAACGACAATGTTTTTTGTAACTACGGTAACAAAATAAATAACGTTCTACTGACGCCGTTTTCTGAAACGTCGCTTTCTTAGGAAAACAACCCATAACTAACTAATATTGCAAATGTTTTTGAATTAAACTTCTAGGTTCGTACATTTTATTCCAGTGGAAATCTTGTTTACTACGGTATCCATTATTTTACTGCCTATACAAAGTTTAATATAGAATCTTAAATAATACCTACCTACTGCGTACGTAGTGTTAGGGCCGCTTTTCTTTTCTAGGAAAACAAAACATAACGGACATAATATTTTTCAGTATCTTTGAGTATCTCCAAATAATGAACATTATTCATCTTGTACAACTTAAAATATCTAATATTTTTGTCATTTTCTTTAAAAATTTTAATTAAATTCCTAAAAAATGTATTTTTTTTTCAAAGTACGAGTGTAACGGTTTATCGGTGGAGTTCGCGTAAATTGCCGTTCATATCGCGATTCGCAGATTAACCTCGTGTTAGGTTAGGTAGAGCCCGAGAGCACCAAACACTATTTACTAATTTAGTCACTTTATAAAATTTTGTTAAATCAGTTCAGGTCTGGCGCGCGCGTGGGGAAGTTGTGTTCTGTATAATATTGGAATCGTACAACTTTATTATTCTACACCAATTTTCATACATACATACATCCAAATCATAATATTATTATTTTGTTATTATTCGCGATCGGGGAGAACTTTCTTACCAACATCATCTATTCGCTGAGAGAGCGCGGGCTCCGGTTATTTGGAAACAGTAACATGAACACTGATTGATTGTTGAATCAAAACAATATCTTTATAACAATAACAATTATTTGGATTTGCTCCCAGAGTGTTTTACTAATTTCTTTATTTCAGAAGAAAGAGTTTGAATTTTTTTAAATATTATCATTTTCGTGTTTGTGTACGAAATAATATTTAGATATTGTTTATTTTGGTGTTTGATGAAGCTATGTTTGAACTATTATATTGTGGTATGTCATAGTGCAGTAGCAGTGGTGAGAACATTCTGTTAACAATAATTATATTCTGTAAGTATTACTGAAGTGGCTAACATAGTTAGATCCATTTTTATTTCCTCTCGACAATCACGAAATCTAACGATAAGAATCAAACACTAAAATTTTGACGAAGATTTTGGATACAGAATGAGATAAGACACACCAGGGGTTCTTGGTCATTGTTTTTAAGCAGGAAAAACCATCAGTCAACTACCCCAATCTTTCGCGCCTTTTTTATCTTAATATCCAATAGCTTTCAACACCCACAGTTCAACACGACAGAACCTACGTAATGTACAAAAATGTACCTTTACTCTCTTTTTGTTCTTTGATGAAGTTGGTGTATTGTCTTTAAATAATAAAGAAGAGGAAATGAAAAACAACATGTTAGCCAACATTTTTTTAGGGTTGTGCATTGAAGCATTTATTTCAAACATTTGCATTATTTATTTGAATCAATTTTGCATGATCTCTTTAAAATTTGATAGACATCTTTCTCAAAAATTTCTACCTCCACCTTTATTTGCTCCACTTTGTAATTTTTTTAGACAGGTGTGCAAAGTACCCTATTTTAATATCTATAAACTTATGTGCTGTCTTTTAAAAGTTAATGCACATTTCCATCACACTGGGTGTAAAGTTTCATGATAGTATAAAAATGATAAGGTATATAGGATAAGGGTTGAATGATTATCGTCCCTCGATGTGACTCGGTATCTCAAATTATTTTGTTCGATTTCCGGATATTTACGGAAACGTTTAGTCGAAGGATTATCAGGGAAATTGATCGAAAGGATGTTGTAGGAGTCGAACGGCGCCTGAGAATTACATCCGTTCCTATTATCGGCTGCTTCACCTTCTATCTCGAGAATCTCTCTCATGCTATCTCTACAATCGCAATTTATTTTTATTGATTTCTATTATCATAAAAACACTTCACAAATGTTTTTTATATATTCATACTCCTAATAATTTTGATCCCATTTTTATACTTTATTTTTTGTACCTACCTAATGTGGAAATGTTCAAATTCTTCATAATGAAAAGTTATATTTTCTTAGTTTTGCAGTTTGATCTACGATAATAATGACATCTGCCGGCTGATGAAAGAAAAATCGAAAATAAATAAATAATGCTCACGTTATGCTATCAAAAAACGTTTTAAAAAGGTTCTACCTAAACGTAACCTCCATCATTTTTTTTAAACTACAGCTATTTCTCCCTTTCTTTCTTCCCGGTTGCTGGAGAGATCATGATCCAAATAAGTATAGGTTCACAGTTCATAGTTTATATTTATTTTTTTGTTTATAGTTCACTCCTCGTTGCTGACAATACTTATCTGATCTTTATCCGTTTGGTCCTATGGGCAGGTGATCCGCCCCGTTTTTTGTTCCTGTTTATGGGTTTCTGTCAGATATCTTGGATGCGCAACGTAAGAGAAGAATAATTATTAATATCCTATCACAAAAAAGCTGGTCAGTAGGATCACTTGATGTACTTGCAAAACCAATAGTTCGTAGCTTGATTTGAAACCAAATATTATTCTCATAGTAAATTGAATGCTCTCGGATTATTAAAAAGCTGTTTATTACACGCTTTAGTTTTTTGCTATGAAACAATAGAAGTGTGTGTTACGTTTATTATTATTAATCACGTTATTTTTGTCACGATAAATACGATATTTACGATACGTTAATGTAATGTATCAATTATAATTTGAAAACTTTGCACGATAAATAAAAGAATAGAATTATAAGCATAAGAGTTTTAAACTGCTCCCTGTTTCGGGAGCTCTTTTCTCACCAATAGTGTTTTTAATATTTGGATGTTATTTAAATTGAATACTTTATAAACAAACAGGGACTTATCTGAGATAAAGATATTTACCCCCATATCCGACAAAACCTTGCGTTGATACAAGGAACACGAGAGAACAAATAATGTAAAAATAAGCTATTTTGAGATAGTATAAACAGCTAAGAAAGAAATCGTGTTTTAATCAGACTGCGTTATTCTGAACTACAATTAGAATGGTTTCTCTACAAAGGTCTCAAATAAAATAAGAGAACTACTAAAATATGCGCAGGTCGAAATGGCAAAAGTCGAATAAGTTATCCCTCAGTCATTTTTTTGCTGGTCAGGTGAGAAAATACCTGCGTTTACTGCAACAAGCGTTGTGATGCATTTTAAAGATGATAGTTGATTGTTAATCGTACCGGCGTCATTAAATGCAATTTATTGTTTTGTTGAAATAAATCCGTCATGATATCATTGTTTTGGTGTTTGCATAATGGCTCGCTCTGAAATGCCACAATCTGCTCTAAATGCATTACGTAAGTAGTTAGTTCCCCCAAACTGTGGGCTCCAGGTTTCTGCGGTTTTCCCCTATAAAACATGATTAATATTAATCCTTTGGCGTATGCCTACGGCCATATCTCGAAGTTACAGGTACACGTCAATTTTTCTCAAAAATTCTATTTCCATTGACGTGGATTGACCAATTCCCCCCAGTGATCTCTCAAAACTTTTAATGGGACAGCTGGATAACCAAGTCAAATTCAGGTTATCTGTTTGTGGGGTCTAGGTCAAACTGTCCATTGTCGGTATTTTGGGCGTTCCACATTTCCCACCACGTCATGAATCCCCTCTCGATAAAGGTATCTCCTTATTGCCAAGAAGAGCACCTGAATTTTACCGAATGAAGATTAACTTTTGCCCGGAATTTTGCGAAAGCATACGTAGACTTAAATAAAATTTAAGAATGATTACAGGTTTGCTTTGGAAGAAACCAATTTTTTTACTACAGGGCGCTACAAAATTATTATCTGGACACTCAACACATGTTCAGGCTATGAGATTGTTTGTCTTTTCATAAGAACTAGTTTCCCTGTCAATCTTTTTCTGAAACATCCACATTCCACAGTCATCATCATCAGCCCGTTGCGCGTTGTAGTCATATTCATCTCTCCTCCAATCATCTCTACAACAAGCCCTTCTCCACACAAAATACCTACTTGTATAAAATTATACTTCATTTTGTCAAACCTCAGATCACTGTCCATTGTTTGTCAAAAGAAAGCTACAAGTATACTTATCACAATTATCTATCTGCCAAGTTGTGTACATTCAAAACCTGATCCAATAGCTAAGCTATTTTCATAGGCTGAGGGCACTTCTGTTCTCACCTTTCACAATTGTTATTCAATTCTGAAAAGAATCAATTGGTTATCTCATGATTTCCAAAATTAATCCGAATACAAGACATTTAATTAAGATATCAAGACCAATTTAGTTCATACGGGTGTCTTTTTACATCTCAAGTGTTGTTTTGTTTAACTCCGTATGTTTTATTACACTTACGTTGAAATTATAAACCATCCTATAAATACGCTATTTGGCCATACCGCGTAAACATGTCCTCATTTTAAACTCCTATATCGCTTATTAGTTTGCCTTAAAAGAATTTAAAGCTGTCATCAAGTTCAATAAAATAGGAACAGCAAAATTATCATCTCGGGGTTATCTGAGGGTAACATAACGTCGGTCTTACCTAACTAAACTACGTGCGAGTAGAGTACAATTTAATATTCGTATTATTATGACACCTTATCAAAATTTGACACACGTTTTGTAAGACTGGAGATAAACGACGAGACCAGTAGTAGCCTCTTTACTGACGGAATGAATGAATGGGCTCAGTCAATCCTAACCCAGATTGCAAAGTAGATCAATACTTTGTGACAGATGTGAAACTTGACTTTTTTTTACAATCATTGTAACGAAATTTCTAAAGTTCGTTTATACACGTATTTTGCTATTACCAAATTTAAAACAGCAACACGTGCACCGTGGTGGAAGGTTCATGACAAAATGAAACAAATTTGGATCAAGTTTTCAATACTGACGATCAAATGACCTGACGAGCCGTTTGTGATGATCGAAGGCTTGACGCAATTGAATTTAGGACTGATGGATATCCGACTTAAGGCTCATTTACACGATGCAAGTTTCTTTCCTGTTCCATACAATAATGTCATAGCAATAATTTACTTACATCGTCTAAACAACACGTTCAATTCTTGCTCTTCTAGGCAAGTTTTGCATTCAAAAATGTTCTTGGTCTAAACAGAACTTGCAATAATTGCATGCAATTCTTGTATTCAATTTGATTCTCCTTCATTTGCAAATATGACTGCAGTGAGTGAGGGTGTGTCAATAATTGTTGTTTCTCTTCTGAGGCAAGAAATATTGAGGAAAGATCAAAAAAAAATATTGATTACATTTTTATAATTAATATTTTCTGTATCCCACAAGCACTCATGACTACGATAAATTATTTCTATAAATTTAATTATATCGGAAGAACCGAATTTGATCACTTTTTGACCAATTTTTTTAACAACACTTTTCTCTTAAACGTTCAACACTTGAATGAAATATCCGACAGCGCAAGTACATGCAATTCTTGAATCAAACAGAAGAAAATGGTAGAACTCTATGTTTTGACGTTTCAAGACTTGAAAGCAATCGTCGACCTAGCAACTCCTGCATTGGTGTAAACATGAGCTACTTTCAACTATTGCTTGTCAAGCGTTGCATTCCATAATTGCATTCCATTTTTTTGAAAATATCTGTGTCTAAACAGAACCGGTCAATAAATTGCATTCAATTATTGCTATGACATTATTGTATGGAGCAAGCAAGAAACTTGCATCGTGTAAATGAGCCTTTACTCTATCACTCCACATCATCCATTTGGTATTCTCTACTAACCACAGAACAATAATACCCTATTACATAGGGCTACTAACGGTCATATTTTGGAGTGACATCGCTCCATTTGGACGGATTGAGTGGAGTGATCGTGAATGGCGGGTTTAAAATTCAATAATTCTTTTGTTAAACAATATGCAATTTATTTTTATAAATTATTTGAATACTAAAATTTAAATACCTAGGAAAATTATCAGCTCATTTTTTTGTATATGAATATGGAATGTATAATACGTATATGAATATGGAATTTTTAAGGTTTATTTTCCTGACATATTTCACGCGCCGTCCTTTTTAACAATGACGCTGCCATGTCATTACGGTAGGTACCTACAGTTTATAGAAATTGTTTTCCAACTACTTTTTTATGTCATTTTTGTCATATTTATACTTACCCCGAAACCCACATTGACCCTGTAGGTTATTTCTCTGTGTCCATTTAGTTGTAGGTATAAAATTCTAATTGAATTTATAGTATAAGTACCACCATGCGTACCAATGATAATAATTTTATAAACTTATTATAAGCGGGGTGTAAATTTAATTACAATGGAGGCTTTTTGTTTATCTTAGACCTTTTCCGAATTAGCTCTGCTTATAAGCTTAGTCGGCGCTTTATTAATTAGTTATATAAGATAGGCATTTGAGGCACATTTATATTACCTAAAGCTATCGGGTGAACCCTTGAATTAAATCTGAAAACAAAATTAAATACTTGTACCTAATTTAATAAATAGCTGCGCTTTTCGTGAAATTATCCCCTAAAAAATACAGCAACGTGCATTCTTGTTGGAATTATTTAAATAAGAACTTCATAAAATTCAAACACATAACGCAGTCTATTAATTTTTCCACATCTTCTGAATATTATCATTCCTTTTGCAGGTAGTCAGGATATTAAACTCGTAGAAAAACAAAAAAAATCTATGTAAATTTCATAATATGACTGTTGATAGTTTCGGCCGAGGATGCTTGGTAGTAGTCCATTTTTACAGATGTAAAAATAAAAGAGTTTTAATTTTGTGCTACTACAAACTATTAAACTAGTCTGAGATTTCATAATATGAGAAAGAACCTTTCTTGCTGTATTTCAATTTCTTCAAGCACAGCTTCGGAATCCAAATTTGGGGTCGAATAAGGTTATATTGACACTGTGCAGGTGTTTTAAGAGTTATTATGGTTGTATGTACGCCTTGATATGACGAAATGAAAAAGCGCCACAGGTTGTAGGGAGGAATGGAAACAGTGTTGTGGAAGAGATAGGCTTTTAACGAATATAAATATATACTAATAATGTATGAAAAGAAATATTATAAATCCTTATTTATACCACTAACGGGCTGTTTCGCCACCTCTGGATAAAGTTCTATACAAATATCTCTAGGATAAATTTATCTGTCGAATAAATTGAAGCGAGCGTTTCACCACCTGTAAATTTCTTGTGATTGTTTTCGGAGAGATAGCATTGGCAACGTTGTATTTTCATGCTTTTCTGTGGTCTTGTCTATGTTTTGTTGACGTACATACATATTTTAACAACTGTGTTGAATGCATGTTTTATATTAATATTCTCTGACGGCGATTTTGTCTCGAATTGTGTAGAAATACGATATCATCGTCGAATTGATCATAAAATACTCATCATTCTTAAAAAATCAAACCCAAATATAAACAATTTTTGACAGTTAACACTATCTAATAGTATCTAGAACATTATCTGTCGAATAGAGCTGTCAGAGAATCGTGAAATGCATTTTTCATTTTATCCGTTAAATTTGTGCATTGTCTATCCGGCACATTATTCAGAGATTGTGAAACAGCCTGTAAGATCGCAAAACAATACCGGATTCAAAATATACCAATCGTGAAACTATTTTCATGCTTAGCAACCAAAATCTTAAATGTCATGACTATTATTCTGAAATGAAAAACAGATGATTGAGTTACGTCGTGTCCAATTTTTATTGAGACTTTTGACATTTCCCTATTCTGAAAATATTTTATCCAACACATTAATTGCGTAACTACTGACAACCGATTAAGTTCTAGGCCAAAACTTCTATTCTGGAATAACAAAACTCCTCGTATACAATATTTGTTGCGTATTTTGACAGTTTTACCTATTCTGAATGTATTCAATCCAACAAAACAATTGTGTAACTACTGGCAACCAACCGAGTTCTACGCAAGAGCTTTTTTGGTGTTGTTTCAATTAAGGGCTCATACACACATTGTCAAGTAGCAAGTGTGTGTGGGAGTGCGAGTTGCGCAGTAAAATTGCAGGAGATAAGTGAGTGCATGTCCACTTCTGTGAAGTGAGAGTTGGTGCGAATCCAAAGTTGCTCTGCCCATTTCAATGTGTTCTTTATTTTCTTTTCTCTCCACCGGGGCAGCACTGCGAACAGGGTGCGCGCACATATGCTACAAATATGGGAAAGGAAGGCGGACATTGTACTTGCAAAAATAGTAGCCGCTTCTATCATTGTTAAGTTCACTCGCAACTCGAAGTTCTGTCCTCACAATCTTATAACACTTGTTACTCGCACCGGCACACGCACTCGCACATACTACTTAACAGTGTGTACGCCGGCCTTAAGATCCGTTGTTTATGTTGACATGGTGATATTTTGTACTACACCACCATTCTATCCATCACGCGGGAATGGCGCAGTGATCTATTGTACATACAAAACGTTATAGTTCCGAAATTGGCCACCGCGAGCCAATAATTATTGCGCGGGCTATATACTTTTTGACAGCGCATTTGACAGGACTGCTGTGTTTTTCCATAGAAATACCATAAAGAACTCAATGCTCTTTCAGAATAACCATTTCATTGCTTATTCAATCTTGGAGGAATTATTATATATGGAGAGATTGACAGCTGAGTTTTGTATGAGAGCAAGTGATGCCACTAGAGGGGGTGTGAGGAAATACTGGCGGCCATCTTGCTTGCACCATATTTCAACGATTCGTATGGAATAATAGAAAATATATATCAGAACTTCGAGTAGATTGAAATATTGTGTGTATTTGACTTAAATTAATCATCTCTTCAGTTAAAGGAAAGATTTGAAATAAAGTTCAGCAAATAAAACCAACATAACATTAAATCATCATAATTTAATATGAAAAAAAAAACTGTAATTAAACTTTAAAGAGTAATAATATACTTACTCGTAAACGTAGTTATTAACAACAAAACACTAAATAGAGATTCTGCAACATAGTCGTCAAAACACAGAATAAATTCCCGTAAGTTCCATTAAGATGGCGTCGTAATTCTTTTTCCCCCCGACCCCGCGGCATCAAAAGTTTTACAAATGAATCCATCCATAACCATAGATTCATCCAAGTATTGAATAGGGTATTTGACACTATGAAAAATAAGATACAGATTGTGGTCATCCTGTTTGAAAGTGGCCCAAGAAAGCTTATTTCTTTTATTTTACAACTTAAATAGGCTTATTTTTTATAAAAACACGTAATAAAAATCCAAATATTTCTATGGAACTAGTCACCGATGAAAACGCATTGTGATTAGTTGTGGTCCCCGTGACGTCAAGGTGACGTCACCCCATGGTAAATGATAGTCATCAACCTCATACCAATACAGAAGTGTGACGTAAAATGCACCACGTGACAAGCGCCATTATACAAGACAGCGTTTTACGCGCGTTTTTGGATATTTAAACTTTAAACATGATTTTCATATAAAATATGGCATATCTTCAGAAAATATAAAGAGAATGTGCTTATAATGTATCGTAGAATAATTTAAAACGGTTTCTGGAAATTAGTCAAATACCCTATTGTGATTGTCAAATACCAATAAAGCACCATTCTATTAAGTGCTTCTGTACATATATAACGTTGTATGTAGTTCCGAATTTGGCCACCGCGAGCCAAAAAGGGTTGCACCGGTTATATACTTTGACAGAACTGTTATGATTTTTCCATAGAAATACAATAACATGCCATTAGCTCGTCCATAATAAACATTTTATAACTATTGGATTTTGATTGCCATGGAGTCGGTTTAAATCATTGATTGCGTTGAGTCGGAGCGTGAGTTTCAGAATACCAGTCATTGACAGCGTTATTGATATTGCAATTGGATAGGAATCGCGGTGTAAATGCAGAGTAAGGGAGCGTTCACACCATAGGTTCGATCTCGGTCCCATCTCGCTCCGTTCTCGGTCTGGTCTCGCTCCGTTCTCGGTCTGGTCTCGCTCCGTTCTCGGTCTGTTCTCGCTCCGTTCTCGATCTGATCACAGTTCGTTCGCGGTCTGTTCTCGCTTCGAGCGCACTCTGGTAACATTCAGTCTTCAACCGTCAATCAACAAAGTTAGGTGTGTTTAGTATTTAACTGCTGCTCCTACATAATATTATTCGTATCCGAAAATGTCGCTGAACTTTTCGATTGAAGAATTAGGTGTTATGTGTTTAATTCTCGACGAAGAAGAAAATGTTGAGAAGGCTAAGTTAAGTAAGCCCGTAGTGGTTCAAATATAAAAAAAAATACCTCTTAAAATCGAACACTAATTATTGATTAAATGATTTGCATCAAATGTTGGTTCTATAATATAAAACATAATAATTTATTAAATTTGCACCATTCGCAACTGTAATAAAATTACGTTAATATGATGTGTTAGGACATGTGTTGAGGATGCCGAATGACATCAGGTTCCCGAAGGCGTCAAAGACCCTCTCAAACTGTGTTTCGCTCCTTCGAAGCAGAGCTGAGGGATCTGGACATGGTGTGGGAGGAGGTCATTGAAACTGCGCATGACCGAGTGCAGTGGAAGGCCCTTGTTGCCTCCCTATGCCCCTAAGTGGGGTTACAAAGGGAGTGTGTTATTCTTATGTTATTTGTTAATATCATTTAAAAAATCAATTATTGTTTATGCATAAATAACCTTTTTCAAAAGTCCAAACATACATCGTTATTATATAGATAACTTAAATAATCAATATTTTTTTCAATTATTCAATACGAATTATTTAACAATAATATTTTATGTATTTGACACAGTCGTCACTTCATCGGTTAAAAGCTGACTGAAGCAGGAACGAAAGAGTGTTCACTGACTGGTTCGTGACGGGAGCGAGAATGGAGCTAGAAAGGAGCGAGAATGGACCGGAACCGATAGTGTGAACATTTACATTGGTCTCCATTTAACTAATATTATACCAGACCGAGAACGGAGCGAGACGGGACCGAGATCGAACCTATGGTGTGAACGCACCCTAAGGCCCCAGATTACATGAATATCGAAAGAGAGTTGAGGGGAGATCAAGTAACCAGTAGGATGACGCAAGGCGAAAAGACGTTGAGACTGCGTACCAAGAGGGCCACCGGCCGACCCCAGATGAACTGGAAATGGGCATGGAAAATAAAAAAAATATTAACTATGAGTGTCGCAGAAGCGCTAGAAGAAGGCAGATTTCCGAATCGTAGACCGCAAGCGGTGCAGGATAGAGAGGAATTCGCCACAGTATCCGCCAACGATGGCATTTTGAGAAGAAGATACATATTGTGTTAACTGAAATATTCAGGGTCTGAAAAAAAGGTCAATCTAAAATATAAAAGAAAGCCGAGTTAGTGCGAACACTTATATCTCGAGATCGGCTGAACAGATTTTTATGATTCTTGGTTTATTGGGTTTTTCTCCGCTCCGGATAACAGAATTAATAATAAAAATCGAAAAATGGTCAACAAATAATATAAAACATAATATTAAAATTCGTATGGAATCTGTGAAAATTTCATAACAACGCAATGTTTATTTACCTGACAACCATCGAATTTCAAAACACCGATACGAAGATGCTATCAATAGATAACATTTCTTTCAAGCTTTCGTATTTTTTTTCCATTCAAATATATGTATTTTTAACGTATTTTTGTATAAATTACAAATTCGAAATCAAAATTCGAAGTAAGGACTACAGGACAACGTCTGTCAGGAAAAATAGTTAGTGATAAATAAGTTAGTTCATACCTATTTAAATATAGGGGGTTGTTTTTTCGTAAAGGTTTTTAATTAAAAATTATTTAGGAGTTGTTGGCATGGCGGGGAGCCCTATTTTGTATAACCCTGTGTTGCCAGTTGACATCGACTGTCTTTTCTGACGTTTTAATCAATCACGTCGTTAATTAATATTCGGATACTGTGCGTAATTAAACACCGAGTGATATTTACATTTTGTGACAAACACCCCGTGGATCTAGAGGCTCAATCAACATGACCTCGGCGCTGCGAGATGTAAATTCACTCACTATATACTATAGGGATCCCCATAATCATACTGGATTTTGGTACTTTTTGATTGACACCCCGATAAAAATAAATAAACTGAAAAACGTCACTGTTTTCGTCAAAAAATTCCACCCTATACATCTCCGAGGGCTTTCAATGACCGAATGTGAACGCGCAATACCTCAAGCGACATCGATAATAATTTTTTTTGTATAATAATTTAATCAATGAATCTTTCAAGAAGACAAATAAATCTAGTATATTATTTCTACTTCATACCAAAATTTAAACTTTATGTAAGGCTGCAAGTTTGTTTTCAAGGAAAAATAACAATTAATGACTCTAACAATTCATTACTAATGTTCGATTTTCATTTCATAGCAGGCGGCCTTCTTTGCTATAGGTATCTTATAATATAAAAGAAAGTCGGGTTAGTGCGAACACTTATAACTCGAGATCGGCTGAACAGATTTTTATGATGCTTAATTTATTGGTCCCTTCTCCCCTCCGGATAACATAATAACTATTAAAAAGTTGATAAATGCATACGAAATAATATAAAGTATAATATTAAAGTCAGTATGGAACGGATTTCCTGCGACGTCAACACCATCTATGAAAAATGTTTAGATGGTGTTGGCGTCGCAGGAAAACAACAAATTATTGTTTACCTGACAACCATTGACATTAAAAATATTGCTACGCAGATTTTTGATGGAATTTTTTTCAAGCTTTCAGAAATATTTTTTTAGCATTGAAACATAAGTATGCCGACCTCGGTAGCCTAGTGGCAAAGGCTCCGACTTCAGATCAAGAGGTCCCGGGTTCGATTCCCGGTCGGGTCAGAAATTTTCAATGTGTTTTTTCACTTGAAATTTCTACTCGGGGTTGGAATCCTGTCTCAGATTGGACGGGACCGGTTGACTGGTAGAGAATGTTTCAAGCATTAAGTTCCGCCGGCTATACTGACACCTATGTATAGAAGAATGTTATTTATTTATTTATGTATTTTAAACGTATTTTTGTATAAATTACAAATTCGAAATCAATATTCATAGTAAGGACAACAGCACAACGTCTGTCGGGAAAGCTAGTTGGTAAATAAATAAATTTAACACAAAGGTGTCAATATAGCCGGCGAAACTTATTGCCTGAAGCATTTTTTTCCAGTCAACCGTTCCCGTCCCGTTCAGGCCATCCCGGGTAGAAACTTCGAGTGAAAAATCACATAGAAAAACTCTGACCCGATCGGGAATCGAACCCGGGACCTCGTGATCTGACCACTAGGCTTCCGATGTCGATGAATATACTAGAACTAGAGAATTTAAAAGACAAATAGGTAAATATATCTTGAACCGTTAGGTAGTGATCGCAACTGCTCTACTTTTCACTATGTACTTGAGCTTGTTTGCTCGTGCGGTAGGAATCTACATAAGAATTAATGTAATAATGTATTTTCATATATTGCGGAATCAAACCTAAAACGTAGAAGTTACGTTCGATTTTATTTTGCGTAGAGTCGTGCAAAACATGCGGAAGTTTTCTTAAATACAGTAAGTAAACTGAATTTAGTCATAGTCATACTCATTAAAAGCTTTGAAAATAAACTTCACATTTTTAGGATTTTTATTATAGGTACCTATATTTCAGTAAAAGAGATAGTCATAGACAACACAACACTAGCTGCCCCGTAGAACTTTGTCCCGCTTTTAGTTCTAACACTTATGGCCATTTACTCGCATTACCAGAACCGAATTTTCTCGAGAAACTTTGTCCTGTGATCATTTTGAGTTTGTTGATACGGTACGGTAGGTCTATCTTCGTTATGATAAACTAATTACCTTTTAACCACTGTAATTCCGACCGATGTATCTATTTTACAATGTTTTGACCTCACCAACATTCAAACAACCGACGGTTCCTCCACGATAGACAATTTAATTGCAAAATTGAAAAAAAAAGAATATTATAAAAGTAAGGAAGGTTACCTACATAGAGTTTTCTTTAATTTTCTAATTTTCCACGCAACTTTCTTAAATTTTGTTTCATAAGAACCTTCTCCTGATAAAAGCAAACACGACAAAAAAATAATTAGCGAAATCGGTCCAGCCGTTTAGGCGTGATGCGATGACCACGGAAAATAGCTCTCCATTTTTATATATATATACGATTTATACTTAAAATAGTAGATGCAATAGTCTAGTATCAAGCACAATTACCCAAATAATAATTAATTAATGCAGACCAGCTGTATGAAGTTAGCGAATCTTTTGATCTTGAAGATAATATTAAGCGCCACGCTGTTTCGTGTGTCGCAATAAACTCCGCAGGACGCACCTGTCTACTCCAGAAATATCTCGCTGTATGTTTAGATTTGTATTGAATGTTGAAATTCGGAATGGGCAATTATGAAGATTACATACTTGCAAGAAAATATTAGTTCAATATCATAACAATCACCGCAGACACACAACATCACAATATGTAAAACAAAATGTTACTTTCTTGTATTACTCACATTACGAATTTTATTTTTTTTTGTTACATGCGATCATTCTTACCATCATGTAGAAAAGATGGACAAATGGACATGCCAAATAACAGTTGGCCGAGTAAAAGACTGTTTTTGTCTTATCAATGTCTCAGAGACGAAGAAAACCCTCTCATACTGATTTTTTATAAAGCCGACTGCCTTAGCGAGAAAGCGTTGTTTCCCAGATATGCCAGAAATCGTACACACCCAATGGTGCTAGAAAGCACACGATCGATTCTATTCTACCAAGGATGCCACGAAACGGAGGAATAAGACGTCAACGGCTTTTTATCAACCTTAACTCCGTCCTTTGTTTGATCCTCATGGACACTATTGTGCTAGTGCCGGACTCCTAACGGCTAAAACCCTCTCCTTCACTGCGACCACGCCCCTGCCACTATGGCCTTCCGCGGTCACGGACTGTCCTATCATCTCCTATGGTCCCCCTGGCTGCGGGTTTCGTTGGCTTCTTTTCTCTCCCATTCTTCCCCAGATTTCTTTCTTGGACAGCATTTCTTCGATTAGGGAGTCAGGTGTCAGAAGTTTGGCAGCTGAACATCCCTTACCATTTGCGTCTATTTCCTCCCATTTCGGACACATGAACGGGGTATGTTCTGCGTCAACTTATCCCGCACCACAGTATACGCATTCTTCCGACTGAGCCTTCTGTATCTTTTGGAGGTATTACAATATTATCATACTAGCTTATACCCGTCTTGCTTTACGTTTTTGATTCCGATTGTCAGACTTGATCGGTAGGTAATTAAACAGGTTCTATAGTCTAGCTTCTCATTGCTTAACAGACCTCTATAACTGACCGAAGCACAGAAAAAGAAGAATGACACTTTCACAATTCATAAAAAGATAGAAGAATGACACTTTTAATGTTTATTAAAAAATAGTTTGCCACTCACATGAAAAAAAAAACTGCATGTATAATAATGTTAAATCTCACACTTGATTCAATTTCACTGTTCAATCGAACCTACCTACATAATATTATGCTAGTTTTACTCAGCTTACAGCTGTTTTACCGACTTCAAATAATATTATACGAACCTGCCTACATAATTTGCAAGTTTTACTCTCTCTATGGTTTGAATCTTAGCTACATTCCCTACACCCTCTATGTGTGATAAAGGCAGCTGTTTTACCGACCTCAAATGTCACTAAAATATGTCAAACTTCAACGTTTACCAAGATTCCATTCAACGTTTACACGAGTAATTTTGTTTCCAAAAGATGGCTTACTGTCTTTTTTGAAAAATTTGTATGAAGATCCTAAAAAAATAGAGTTTTTTTAAATAGCTCTAAATATATTAAAGTTAATGCAGCAAATTGTATTTAAGAACCTTCTCCGGCATTTTGCACGGCTCTGCGCAGATTCACATCTGACGTAGCATTTGTATTTTGAGCGTGATGCTCCGACATACGATAAAAAGCAAATATACAAACATTTCTGAATTATTATGTAGATTATTTCACTCCGACCTGCTAGCAGAAGAATATCTCCAAGAAGAAAAATTTGAAGAACGTGGCCTTAGAATCAGAAAAGCATCCTTAGAAGTGCCTCCCGTGGACATTTCACTTCTTAAGGTAGACTCCCACGCTACGGCAATATCGCCATATTTTGTCAATTTTCTATGATCATAGCGTGTCACTGTTGTCGATGGCACCATATAAATGTACTCTTGTCATATTACAATATCTATGTAGCATAGAAATATGGCGTTATCTCCATAGCGTGGGAGTGTATACCTTTATGGTTATCGAAAAACATTCTCGAGTGAACCATCATTTAAAATTTCACTAGCAACTTACGCGATCCCCCGGACTCCTATCAGAGCACCTTCAATTACAAAAGTTGGCGCCTCTGAGGATGAAGTTATGAAACTTAATACAGTTTTTTTTTTTTTTCAAATATTTATTATTTCTTTACGCGGTTATACCTCGATATCGCAACAATATTGGGTTAATGTTGGGTTTATGTCATATTATGATCTCGTTAATAATCATTCATTACCAGAGCCAAATATGTATCTACCATTCACACACCGTAATATTTATCCATGATATAAGTTGAAGCACTAGAGTTTGCTTGCCCGTTACTAACATAAATTTAACTTTTATTATGAAATTCCGAACAAAAAAAAAACTTTTTTTACCCATTATTACACATACGTATAAATTAATTTTAAATGAGCGTACCTAAAGGGACAACCAGGGTCTTAAAACGGACATGATTTTACGTCAATGCATAGTTCATGACTATAAACCTGATTTTTATAATTTGGTAGGATGCAGAATTCTCAGAGTTGCTCAGAGTATTTATCTTTTCCTTCCGCCGTTCCTTAAACGTGGCGCGTTATCTCCGTTCGCCTCCTATATGGAACATGTCATTGTGATCGCCACAAACTCTGGCCAAGTATTCCTATTTTTTTACGGTGTCAACTGCTCAATTATTATAAATAGGTAATTATCGATCTTTCAGGAACTCTCGCCACTGTAAAAATCTCATCAGCATGACTGTTTTAATTCAAGAGGCCCTTAGACCATTGATAATGTCACCATTAGCAGATGTCCTTGAATATTGATACAGAAACACTAATCAGTGGGTCAATCGGACCTACCCGCAGGTGGGTGATAGCTGATAAATACGTCTAAGATTATTATGACAAATGTCCCGGTTGTCACTGGAGCATTTATAATTATTATTGTGGCTACCAGGGTCGATGGCTATATAGAGAGTGATTTTATTTTACGCAACTATCTGTTTGTAAATAATTCATGATAGCTAGATAATATGTATCTACCTCTTCACAAACACAAAACCAACAATCAAAAGTAAATACACGCGGAACAGCTGGTGTGGGTCTGTCTTCGTCTGCTGGAGTGCTAAAGAACGCGGTGGTTTCTTTGAAAGTTTTATCGGTGTATTATTTTATCTTGTTTGAATGGTGTCAATGACAAAAATAAGCAAAAAGCTCAACGCACTCTCTTGTTTGGAAAGCTGTGTTTAGCTTTTGTAAATATTGGTCTGATTTTTTAATCCAAACCACTCTTCGATCATATTGATTTTACACTAGCCTATCTTTCTTCTTAAATAAAAATGATAAAGCTGTGCCTGCATTTCGCTTAAACTTGAGAAGGACTGGACCGATTTGGATAATTTTGGTTTCAAAATATTTATATAAGCTCAAGGTATTTTCAAACGGATAGAAAAATGGCAATTTTGTTTATTCATACAAAGAGCTTTCCTACCTGCTTATAACTATTGTATAATGGTCACAACATAGAATTGTCGTTTTGGATATTTATGGATAGGATTGTGATAATTACTTAACATTTGAATTTTGTTTAGGACGTTTTAAGGCGATTCAAATCATGATCAGTAGAAAAGCCTTTGGGAATTCTTAATACAGAAATTACATGCCAGTTTAATATTCGCAATAAAAAGTTTTATATATACCTATCTAGGTAAATCATTTTTATATTATATATTTTTTAATAACTTCTTTTACAAATTTTATTTTGTTTTTCCTAAGGATGTTAAGACTACTATTGAAGTTACGTCCGACTCTCAAAAAAGACTTTTGGTCTTGGAATTCTTTTTCTACATTATTAGTTTAGTATTTCCCAGTAATTCGTAATTCAGCTGGGTCATCTAGTCTGTATATTTTCTATGAAACATGCTTTCATAGAATTCACACGATAAAAATGGTAACACCCCTAACGAGATCCTGGCGGTAGGTAGCTAGCTGTGCACGCCGCATATCTGCTGAATTGTGTCGTGGCGAGTGTCTCATTTGTGTCATTACCGCTGCGATTATTGCCCTTGTCCATGTTCTGGTAATTAATTGGCTCAGTCCAGCTGCAGCGGTTGCTACCACCATTATGGTGGCCGGCATATCACGTGAGATTAACCAACACAGACCCACACACGGATCATCAAAGGAACGAAACAATCCTCTCCGTACCTTGAACATTTTATAATATGAGATGATTAACCTTGTAGACACTTGCTCTGAAATTCGATGTTATCGTCAATAAAATATTTGAGTCATGCGGTTTCATAATTTTTAATGGCAAAAGCAACCGTTGTAATATTTCGTATTTCATCAAACTTTGAATGTTTTGAATAGCATTTTTTACATTTTTATTTTGAAACGACCAGCTTAAAATGGTTGGTCTTCTTATGTTTGCTCACAATTATGGCCAACAGGGTTCGAAGCCATTGGATCGCACCATCCATCAGTGCACGAAAGTCCTGTAGTCCCCCTTTCAATGCGTCACTCCTTTATAAGTTGATCGATTGTTTATAATCATCCCACATGTTCATACTTGGTAGTTAGTCCACCAGTCCCTATTTATGTAAGTTTGAAGCGGTACAGCCTACATCACCCTGTATTCGGTTGATTTTACACCATACATTTTTCTGATCGTACAAATGGATCTACAAACTTTACTATTTGATCTAGTCCTAGAACGTTTTATTTCTTGGTTGCGTTCAACCAAGCAGTTACTAGGTTTTGGTTCCTGACGATCCATATAGTTGTCTCCATTTGTCGTCAATCTATAGCAATCTGCACTAGAAGCAGTCGCTAACCAGTATGTTGGTTGGGATTTCAGACGCCTTTGAAGCTGGTTATCTATATATTAAGATGGATTGGTAGACTTTTATTGGACTGCACTTTTCATACTTCTTGAAGAAAAGCCTCCTCTCGTATAAGGTGTGAGGAGTAATGGTCAATAAATCTTATAAGCTACCTTAAAAATGCAGCTTAATTTTTTGTCTACTTACATTTTCCTTCCAAAATAAAACAGAATAAAAATACAATAAAAGGATTTTCATGTCAAGATCAGTTAGAATTATTTGTCCTTTGGTAGATCGCCATACAATGGTATTTATTAACGTAATCCAATAACGAAACTTATTACTGGTTTCCCTCGTCAGATCTTGGTACTTGTCAGAGTTAATGAATGTCATAGCTATATTAACAAAATAAACCAAACATTGTGAGAAACCCTAAAAACCTAGAAATTTAGCCCCTTTGTATTAAATTCATATCAGCACCAACTCCATCAAAAATTCGTTTAAAAATGCCTTCTAGACCTCTGCGAATACCCTTAAAAGATATTAAAATAAATAATGCTCTTACGAATATATTAATTTAATAATATGATTATCTGTAATTTCTATATGACTAGGTTGATCAGAAGAAGGTGGCTGATCCTGCCTCAGGAAAGTTCAGCGAATGGCGAATCACAATAATGACACGATAGTAAAGTGAGTACCTATACCATTTTAATTAAATTTAAAGGTTATTGGGTATTTTCTTTTTAACGGAAAGTACATACATAATGTAAAAAATAAAACATTTTTCCTTGTCTGCTTCTAAAGTATTTAAACATGCATGCCTTTTAAGATGGAATCCCTAAGCGACGACTGCAGCCGCATGGCTTAGGAATTCCACCTTTTCAGATGATCACAGCATATTTTGAAACTATGCATCCTTTTATACTATGCACAAAAATGACGTAGGTACCTACGTACGCAATAGAAAAAAACCTGGATGGCTCCAAAGCATCTGGTTGGATTTATCGCCATGTTGAAGATGTCCTGCACTTATCTATATTGTGTAAAATCACTGCTATCTGTTCTCAGCTTATCATTTGGAAGAACTTCGATAACAGAAAAAGGGTGAAAGAACTGTGTGAATGAACGATGCCCGGAAGACGGAGGGGCAATCCTCTGCGATAGCGTTGATTGCCTTTTTATTAAAATGTAAATTTAACTATTCAGTTAAACCAGGAACTTTTCTGTGTATCCATGCTTAGTACACTCGGAAATGAGTGAAGGCTTTAAAAAAGACCTTTACTAGCTTTAATTCTTGAGATTTTTGGGTGGATGTACAATTCGCTGGTGTCATCAAATTCTTGGGGTAATATGTGTGCAGCCTCTTGTCCTGCGGTAGGTATTTTTTTAATAATAATAATAATAAAAAAGATACAGAATTCTGAATAGGGACAGCCTAATCACTTAGCGGTGTGAAATACAAACCCATGCCAACCCACCTGGACAGCGTGATATGAAGTTACTTTTAGTGATTGTCCATCTATTATCTATTATCAAATTAGGGGGAGCCCCTTCTTGAACAATGGACAAAATGGGCTAGTACGAAGAATAATCATTTGTATTTTTCAATTCTGTGAATGCATCGATTTTCTGTGTAGATTTGTTAGATTAATTTGTTAACTTGAAATGTTGGAATTCGCAGGCAGCCAAGATGGTGGTCTCGCAGGACTCGCATGGAGAGGGGCCTGACTGTCCTCACAGTCATCTTCGTGCTGGTGACGGCGTGCTTGGTTGTGGCGTTAGCTGTTCTCGTCGCAACTGACTATCGTAAGTGCCTTTACACTAATTATTCATTCCGTATTTGCTTACTATTTAACCCACATCTATATGCTATTCATTCATGCATAATACTAACCAAATCATTCGAATTCATTTTCCCAAAACTAATTCACCACTCAATACGTATTTCTAAAAGAATGTCTTGAAATTATATCACTACTTAATGATGGCCATGGCTTATTGGGGGCAGGAAGTTTGTTAACTTCCAAGTTCCACGTGATCTGCTCCGGGTAACGCAGCTATGGCACAAAGAAAGATTGTAAGATGCTTTACAAGTAACATGCACTTAATACGTATGTACCTCTTCGAATTCCACTGCGAAATTCGGCGACTGATCCATTAGGATTCCAACCACTTCCCTACATATGTAGCATGCCAGGATTTTATGTGAAAAGTACGTAAAAGGACATCGCATGATTTTTGACAATTATTCATACTCAAAATACGCATTAATTATGGGACATCCACACTTTCTTATATTTTGCTCACATGGGCCTGCTTGGGATATTTTTAAATTCAAACCAAAATGATTAATTAAACTGTCCCGAATATGTTTTTACAGACCCCAAGATTTTCGTTAAAAGAGATACAAGTGCGTTTATTTTGGACTGGCGTATGAATAAAAATTTTGACGATAATGGTATGTATTTCCGAATTCATTTTAATACGTAAAGCGGAGAGTATAAAGTGTTAAATCTCTAAGCTCGAATATAATAATAATTGTATATGATGATTATTTTAATTACAATAAAATCCATAAATTTCTATAAATTACACATTGGGCCTATAAGCGACGCGGTGTTTGAACGTGTCTTTTACTAGTAATCCAATCCAAATCCAAACTCCCTTAAGACCCCACTTAGGGGCATAGGGAGGCAACAAGAGCTCTCCATTGCGCTCGATCTTGCGCAACGTTTATGACTAGTAATATAAGATCAATATTTTTGCAATAAACGTTATTTTAAATAATAGGTATCCGTGCAATAGGTGTAATATTATCAATTTTCTCAAAATTGGCACATCATAAATCAAATTTTGCTTGCACCGAAATTTACACATGACGCAAATTTTGTTCGCAACAATGATGTGTTGAAGGCTCCTATATCTAATTGTACACCTCTAGACGACGCACCTTTCATAACACTATCACACACAATTAATTCATATTTCATTTACTTAATTAATTACATGAAACAGGGGGAGCCAACCCAAGCCCCTTTGAACATTATAAAGATCACGTAAATATGATTCTAAGATTTTTTTTATTAGGTAGGTACCTACCTCTTACAAATTGCAAACAAAATCTGTTTAATCTATATTTTTTTTAATTTATCTAAGTAGGTACATAAACTTATGATTTAAAACCATCTTAAATAACTCATTATAATTAAAACTAAATTTGAAGCTATGATAAGGTGTTGAATGATAGAAAGGAATGTGGAGTGGATGTTAGCGTAGTGACTAGAATGAAAGTGAATAAATTAAGATGGTTTGGGCATGTAGAGAGAATGAACGAGGAGAGACTGACCAAAAGGATATACAAATCTGAAAGAATAGGTGCACGTAGACGAGGCCGACCTCGAATGACATGGTCCGACCATATCGGTGCCGTCTTAGAGGAGGGCCAAGTCAGGAGCAAAAGGAATAGAAGAGCATGTATGCGGAATGTTATGCGTTTGGAGGAAGCGAAAGAGGTTTGTTTGGATAGGAAAGAATGGAAGTTCGTACTCTCTGCCTACCCCCTTCGGGAAACGGCGTGATGGGTAAAAAAAATAAGTCGTTGCCTACGGCTTTTCGTTGCTTGAAATTATTTCAAATTCAAAATGTTTTTATATTGTATAAAAATATTAGGGCACTAAATATAACGAAACATGCTAAAAGTCAAAGTAAAAAATATGGATCGATCTTTTGAATTCAATTCTGAATAAAAAAAACGTATTTGTTATGTAAGTGCTACTAGAAAGAATCGAGGCTCATTCTCTTTGCCTATTCTGTTCGGCATAATATATTATTAGGATTATTTTGTTATGTAAGTGCTACTAGAAAGAATCGAGGCTCATTCTCTTTGCCTATTCTGTTCGGCATAATATATTATTAGGTATATTTTGTTATGTAAGTGCTACTAGAAAGAATCGAGGCTCATTCTCTTTGCCTATTCTGTTCGGCATAATATATTATTAGGTATATTTTGTTATGTAAGTGCTACTAGAAAGAATCGAGGCTCATTCTCTTTGCCTATTCTGTTCGGCATAATATAATATTATTACGTATATTTTGTTATGTAAGTGCCACTTGAAAGAATCGAGGCTCATTCTCTTTGCCTGTTCTGTTCGGCATAATATATTATTAGGTATATTTCAGAAAGTATAAAATTTTCAATACGGAAACCGCTAGGCTCCCAACCAATTTTTAAAACAAAGGCTTTGTTTATGTCTCCGGGCCGTAGTTTGGGCACATCTGTCGTAGACGGTTACCTGGTTCATGACACAATGATATAAAAGTATATTTTCCGTGTGGTATTATGGTCTTGCTTTATTATTTCAGATGTGAACAGTAATTATGTTCTACCAATGACACAAAATGTTTGCCTGACACCAGGGTGCGTCACCGCAGGTTAGTAGCACTCCCAATAATAATTACCTATGTATGATCTAGTTAACTTTACCTACATTGATCTTGCCTCTATTTCTGGAGAGAATAACCAAAAAATAGGTATATACCTACCAATTTGAAACCTTTTCAATCAAATCGCAATCAAATGGTTGTCGTTACACTTTCGTCCAATAAAAACTCTTGTCAGTCAGATGTCAATGATAAGCGGCGTGACACACTTTTATTTGCTCAAAAAGTTTCAAATTCGTATACTCTTTTAATCCATTCTCCTCAGAAATAGAGTATAATTATGTTCATTAACTAATGTTCATGGTCAAAGAATTAATTATGTGTAGGTACCTAAATCTAATGAGTGCATGAAATTAGAATATGGATTGCTCTGAAAAAAAAACTTATTATGCAAAAATGGAAAATTGAAATTCTAGTAAGTTAAGGGCAATAAATACCTACTATGGATACTGCATTGTGAATGCATCATACCTAATTTTAAATCATGAGAAGTAGAAACTTTGAAAATACATGTATGTATAGTGTAGTAGAAATAAAAAATAAATTATCAATATTTGTTCGCATACTGGAATTGGATTAGTAAATTAGTGTGAAATAAGTATTTTAATAATATCCGAAGCGGAGACAAATCCAACAAACCAAACACCGTAAAAATCGGTTCAGCCGTTCTCCAGTTATAAATGGTTTAACTAACCTAACTTTCTTTTGTATTATAGCTTTAGATTCAGGTTCTAAAACCTTCCATAAAATATTGACTAGGTTCTAAAACCTTCAATAAAATATTGACTAGGTTCTAAAACCTTCAATAAAATATTGACTAGGTTCTAAAACCTTCCATAAAATATTGACTAGGTTCTAAAACCTTCAATAAAATATTGACTAGGTTCTAAAACCTTCAATAAAATATTGACTAGGTCGTAAATAATATTTGTTAGTGTAAAACTCATAACTGTTATTTTAATAAGAAAATAATTATGATTTCAGCTGCGAATTTGTTGAAACATATGGACAATACTGTTGATCCTTGTGACGACTTTTACGAGTTTGCCTGTGGGAAGTTTATCAAAAATACTAAAATCCCCGAAGATAAAGTGTCGGTGAACACCTTCACAGTCATCAATGACGAACTCATAGAGCAGCTCAGGAATCTCTTGGAGAGTGAGCCCACTCAAGATGAACCTCTACCGTTTCAGCTGGCTAGAAACTTCTACACATCCTGCATGAACACAAGTATGTCAGGACAGTTTTTTTTTAATAAAATAAAATTGCAGTGTTCAATGTGCCACACCAACTTATTTTCACCTTAGTGTACTATATTATCTACATAGATGGGTAGTTTCATAGATAACCACTTTTTAAAAATAATCATTTGAATCTTTTTATTGTAACATTAATATTATTATGGATGTAGGTACAATATTTTCAGAGAGATTTGAATGTTCTCTGTTAAATGCAAAGGTTAAATGTCATATTATTCACCTATTGACATTTTATACTTTTAACTGTTTTCAATAGATGGCTCTTATTTTAAAACAGTGACTCTTAACCTGGGTTCGATCGAACACCAGTGGTTTGGCGGATTTCACATTGGAGGTCAAGACACAAAGCAGACTCATATTAAGAACTGAACTCTTCTTCAAATTAAGAAGGGTTCGGTGAATTCGCATTTGAAACTGGTGGGGATCCAATCCAATCCAAAGGGGATCACTACCTCCAAAACGGTTAAGAACCACTGCATTAAAGTATAAATCTAGTATCTAGAAAATCAAATTGTGATTCTAAACTATCCTTGAATAACCCGTAAAACACCCATTTTTTTTTTTATTAAAATCCATTCAGTTTTGAATATGTTAAAACCAATCTGCACACAAGAAATATGTAGATATTAGATGTGGTTTCTACACTTTATGAGATATCTATAATTCCTACAAGTAATTTTATCTAGATAATACTTACAATTAAAAATAAGTATTTTTATTAAAATCGATAATAAAATGCTCTTGATTATTTTTAGCCGAAATTGAACAAGATGATGATAACTCTCTTCGGGAAGTCGTGAATGAACTTGGTAAGTGGCCTGTACTGGAAAAATCATGGGATGAATCTTCTTTCAACTGGATGGACTCTGTGAACAGATTCTTTGATGTCGGCTATGGATCCAAATATTTCATTGATTTCAGCGTGTCACTCGACATTAAGAATTCTAGCAAAAGAATGATAACTGTAAGTAGTGCTTTTATTTACTTCAGCTTAACAATACCATATGTTGTTTTGGAGTTCGGTTATAAATATTAAAGATGAGTTTGTTAAAAGAGTCTTTATTACTAACCAGACCCAGTATCAACACAACGACCAGATGCCTAAGACAACCAAAGACAACTTCGCAGTTCGTCCGCCATAGATTACATAGATATCAATCCTTGATAAATGTCTTACAACACGTAGTATTATGTAAATAACCTCAATTTGATTGAGATACAATTATTATAGCCCAGATGCCAATTATTACTTGTCCACTTTTCTAGAAGTTATTTACTTTGCCGTGGGGCTGTCGGCTTAGAATAGCACCTCTGTTCTTTTGCTGGTTTTTTCGAGCATCCTGTAAGAGGCAGGTAATCGAAAAATCAGATCGGGGTCGTGGGGTTGACCACCTCACACCCTTAAATACAAGCGGTCAGAAAAGGCAACAAAATTAAGCCTCGGACGCCTGGGCCCCACCAGGGGGGGGTCCAGGCAGCTAGTGTCCCCCCTGTGTTGACCACGGCTCGCTCTAACAAGAGCTTGAAAATCGGGACCCTGAATGTCCGCACTTTGAGGGCGGGCGGGGAGCTTGTTGCTGCCAAGTTGGCGGGAGATTATGGACTGGATATCCTGGGGCTGAGCGAGGCACGCATCCCAGGGACGGGGCAGAGTGACGCTGGCAACTATGTCATGCTGCACTCTGGTCACCGAACTGCACGGATGCGTGGCGTCGCTCTACTTTTAAGTAAATATGCCTTCTCTCGCCTTCTTGGTTGGGAACCTGTTTCTGACCGCCTGATGAGTGCGTCCTTCAAGATGACAGGCGAAACACTGACGGTCCTCCTATGCTATGCTCCCACTGAGGATGGGGATGCGGCTGCCAAGGACTGTTTTTATGACAGTCTGGATGCAGTTGTGTCCCATGTCCCAAGGCGCCACCGCTTAATAGTACTGGGGGATTTTAATGCCAAGGTTGGCAGTGACCCCCAGTATGGACCAGGCGTCATGGGTAGGCATGGCATGGGAGTGATAAATGATAATGGAAGCCGTCTGATTGGTTTCGCCACACTCCATGGACTCTTAATAGGGGGAACTTTGTTCCCCCACAAGGATATCCATAAATATACTTGGACCTCGCCTGACAGGAGAACAAAAAACCAGATTGACCATCTTCTGGTAAGGGCCAGCAACCGAACTGACCTGCGTGATGTCCGCACCTACCGAGGGGCAGACATGGATACTGATCACGAACTCCTTGTGGGTTCGTTGAGATTCAGATTTACCCATTTCCAGCAGGGGCCGTCTGCCTCTCGCCCGCTGGACATACGCAGGTTAGAGAGTGCTCAGTGTCGTCATACGTACGAGGCTGAGTTACGCACCAGGTTTGCCCCCTTGCAGGATTCACACGGAGCTGTTCCGATTGAGACAGCTTGGAATAGCTTCCGTGACGCCGTTATGGAATCCGCATGTTCTTCTGTCGGCTATAAGAACAAAAAGAGGCCAATATGGATGTCCGATGGGTCCTGGAGCCTCATCGAAGATCGCCAGAAGGCTAAGACCCTCAGAGACAGCGAAAAAGACCCTCAAAAACTGGCTGCTTTGGTGTCTGAGTACAGAGAGCTGAGCCGCAAGGTGAAGCACTCTGTACGAACAGATAAGAGAAGACACCTGGACTCTCAGATACGGCGAGCGCAGTCTGCTGCACTCGGAAATGACTCAAGGACACTTTACGAAATCACCCGGGAGGTCGGGGGCAGGGGTCAAAAAAGACCCGTGACGGCAATACGAGACTCTCGTGGAGCCACTGTCACTGCCCCCGAACTGATTAAAGGGAGATGGAGGGAGTACTTTGAGTCAATATTAAACCGTCCCGAGCCCTCCTCACCTTACAACTTTGAGGAGGAGTTGACTGGTCTGAATATACCTCAGGCAACTGGGATATGTGAGGACCCGCCGACGTACAGTGAGATGGTGCTGGCCGTGATGAGACTTAAGAACAACAAAGCGCCAGGAGACGATGGAATTCACGCAGAGCTCCTCAAACAAGGCATAGACACCCTTGGCCAACTACTATTAGATATATTTAAAATGGCGTGGGAAGAGGAGAGGTGCCCAAAAGATTGGCGGAATGGATCCATCGTCGCAATATTTTAAAAAGGGGGACCCCCTTGAATGCGGAAACTACCGTGGAATTACTCTGCTGAGTGTTCCCGGTAAGGTATTATCTCAGATATTACTACACCGCATTCGGGGGCCTGTCATGGCTGTCCTGAGAGAGCAACAATGCGGCTTTGTACCTGGAAGGTCCTGCACGGACCCAATTTTCTGTGCCAGGTGCATCTTTCAGCAGTGCAAGGAGTTTAACTCTCCAGTCGCTTGTTGCTTTATAGATTTTGAAAAGGCCTTCACAGCCCACATAGACCATCGATATGGAAAATTTTAGCTCTGTACGGTATACCTCCGAAGATAGTTAAAATGGTGCAGTCCCTGTATGAAGACTCCGAGTGTAGCGTGAAAACGCCAGGTGGTCCTACTGAAGCTTTTAGGATCACCACGGGAGTCAGACAGGGCTGCGTACTAGCTCCTTTTATATTCATAATTGTCATGGACTTCCTGTTGAGAAAGTCCATGCAAGGAGCAAGAGGTATACCGATAACACAGAGAGATGGTCTAATGGGCGAACTGTGCGATCTGGAGTACGCGGACGACCTAGCGTTGTTCAGTACGACAGTGGAGGAATTACAGCGCAGTGTTTCAAGACTCTGCGATGAAACAGCACGCCTCGGCCTTCGAGTCAATGCCAGTAAGACGGAGCTCATGGCGAATAATGCCTGCCCCGATAAACAGCTACCGATAACCATCGATGGTCACCAGGTCTCCCGGGTGGATAAATTTAAGTACCTGGGAGCAACCATTACCACCACTGGTGACCTCGGGGCTGAGCTCCCGATACGTATCGGTATGGCAAGTGGCGCCTTCAACAACATGACCAAGATATGGAAGGCGTCGGCGTTTAGTGTCGAGACGAAATGTAAACTGTTTGATGCGTGTGTGTTGCCCATTCTCCTGTATGGGTGTGAGTCCTGGCACCTGACTCTGGCCCAGGCACAAAAAGTATCTGCATTCGAAACGAAGTGCCTCAGGAGAATTTTGGGTATAAGATGGTACCACCGCATCACGAACGACGCTATACGCCGGCGCACCCAGCGTGAGCCCATCACCTCTACTATTATGTGGAGGAGATGGACTTGGCTGGGACATGTGTTAAGGATGCCGAATGACAGTTGGCCGAGGAGAGCGCTGTTCTTCCTCCCATCAGGGTCCCGGAGACGAGGAAGACCCTCTCATACTGTGTTCCGCTCCTTCGGACAGAGCTGAGGGACATGGACATGGTGTGGGAGGAGGTCATTAACGTTGCGCAAGATCGAGCGCAATGGAGAGCTCTTGTTGCCTCCCTATGCCCCTAAGTGGGGTCTAAAGGGAGTTTGGATTGGATTGGATTGGATTTACTTGTCTACTTTTCTAGATATTTACTTAGTAACTTTGTATAAAAATCAAAATATAATTTCAGATTGATCAACCAATGTTTGGTTTGAACAGAATATACTTAATTAGAGAAGAAGACAATTTACTCACAGCTTACTATGAATATATGGTGGATGTTGCTGTTTTGCTAGGTGCCGATAAAAATAGAGCTAAACAAGAATTATGGGAGTCCTTACAATTGGAGATAAAAATGGCAAACGTAATTAACAATTACTTTACTCATAATTAACTGTTATTTCATTGAATGCTTCGTTTTTTTAATGTTTTATGGATAATCTTGTTGCAGCTTTCATTGCCCCAAGAAGAAAGAAGAGATGCCAATGCCTTATATCACGCCTTTACTTTCAAAGAGTTGAATGAAATGCATCCGAGGTATTAATCTGATCAAATCACAACATTATGAACCTTAGTTTTACAGCCAATTTACTAACTTACTTACCATTTTTTTTTCAGTGTAAATTGGTTGGGAATCCTTAACAAGATATTGAAGCCTCATGCAAATGTCTCTGAAACTGATTCTGTTGTGGTTTATGTTCCATCCTATATAGACAGTCTTATCGTAAGTTCAAGATATTTGACTACATTACGAGTGTAAAGTTGATGTTTAGAGACCTCTAGCGCCGTGTTCCACAAAACAATCTGACATTTCAACGTCTATACAAATATACTGAGGATTGGACCATGGTTGTGGCAAATAATGTCACGCTTTACACCCGTATAACTTAAATATTCATTATCAGCAATTGTGTATTTCAATAGTGCTATATTTCAGAAACTATTGGAGCAAACTCCTAAGAGAGTTCAAGCCAACTACGTCATATGGAGAGCTGTTAAAGATTCTATTGGTTGTTGCAGTGAAAAAATGCGACAAAGAAAACTGGCCTACAGCAAAGTTTTGGCTGGCATTACTGCCCATGAACCAAGATGGAAAGAATGTGTCGGGGTTGTAAGTGGAAGGTATGCATATACTATTGGCTGATTAATAATTTTATATTCAAAATGACCAAAACTACAAAAAAAAAAATATTTCTCTATGTGCTATGCCAGCTTAGGAATTGCAGTTGGTTCAATGTACGTCAGGAAACACTTTGATGAAGCCTCCAAGAAGACTGCCATAGAAATGGTGGAAGACATAAGGTATTACTTTAAACTTATGGCATCACTTTTTGATGAAGATTGTGCTCAAATGTAACTGCAAATAAAAATATCATTTTTATTTTTTAATGTAGAAGTGAATTTCGAAGTAATTTGAAACAAGTGGCATGGATGGATGAAGAAACAAGAGTAGCTGCCCTGAAAAAAGCAGATAAAATGGCCGCCCACATTGCATATCCACAGGAGCTAATGAACAATTCCAAAATAGATGAATTTTATCAGGGAGTGAGTTGAACAATAATAATTATTATATTGTTACAAAGCAAGGAAATTTGAAAGTTTGCTGTATTTGCATTGTGCATATTCTCATCATAAAAAAAATATTATTGTAGATATCTATTAAAAAAGAGATTTCACTGCCATCTATTGAAATAAATTCAAGACTATAGAACTCCACTTGAATTTCCCATGTAATACTTAGGTACATGTTTTTTTTTTGTTTATATTAAGTAATTGATTAATTTTAGTTGGAACTTGAGCCAAATATGTATCTAAGAGGATCTTTAAATTACACCAGATTCATTTTGGAGTACAACATTAAAAGAATGAGAGAATTGGTCAATAAAACAGAATGGAGTTCACATGGGCAGCCAGCAGTTGTCAATGCTTTCTATTCATCTATTGAAAACAGTATCCGTAAGTTGATAAAATGCTTTATTTTCTAATAATATAGAAGATTCAAAGTATTAATTAATTTTCCAGAAACCTCATATTGACTGTCCCAAGTCATCTTCCTGTCGCCAAATTATTGATTATTAGTTTCTCTAAATATTATATAAATAATATAATCGCTATGCAATATTTTCATTTAGAATTCCCTGCCGGAGTCTTGCAAGGTGATTTCTTCTCTTCACAACGACCTCGTTACATGAACTATGGTGCAATTGGATTTATCATTGCCCATGAAATTACCCATGGATTCGATGATCAGGTAATTTCTTTCAGAATATCAAGAAATCTGAGGAAACTAGCTCTCATTTTAAAACCAATAAAAAAATAATTAAAATATAAATAGAGTCTAAACCATCTCTTGAATAACCCTTGAAACCTGCATTTTTTATTACAATAAATCGAGTTCTTAAGGTGGCAATATTAACTACCAACAATCTTCACAGAAAAAAGTGAAGTAGGTATATGGTTAACTAATAACGAAATTTATACTTTACTGAACATTGATTAAGAAACAACAAAACTTACAGTTAATTATATAAAACCATTACAAATCAACATTCAAAGGGAAATTCGCGGTATTAAAGAACTTACGTAGTAATGTATTTTTAATATATGTAATAACTTCTTTATAAAATAGGGCAGTCAGTTTGACGAAGAAGGCAACCTCTTTAACTGGTGGGCAGCAAATACCAAAGCTCAGTACTTGAAGAAAGCTCAATGTATCATAGACCAATACTCCAACTTTACTGCTAAAGAAGTCAACCTCAACGTGAGTATCTACATCTTCAACTATTACCAATACCTAGTTGCCATAATATACTTTTTTTATTATTATCCAGTCAGGGTTCTAGTGACGCTGTGTAAATAGATTCTAATGACTCATAAAATAAGGAACTGAAAAAACGGTGACTAGCCGTCATCTTTGCAATGTTCCTTATTCGATAAAAGGTCGTAGAATTGTCAAATTCTCATTCTCGATACCTTTTTCAAAAGCCTATAGACACTAGCAATAACTAATTTAATTGTTTTTTTGCAATCTCGTTTCGAACAATCATTCAAAACAACTAGAAACCTTTCAAATAAATTTGGCTACGTACCTCGTAAACAAAAATGAGACAAATTTTTGAAAACTTTGTTTGTAGTACATTTAAATCAATAGTGTTGCTATATCTTTTTGATTATTTTTTTCAGTTGAATGGAATAAATACACAAGGAGAAAACATTGCTGATAATGTCGGACTGAAAGAAGTTTATTTTGCGTACACGAAATGGGTGGAGAGAAACGGCGAAGAGCCATCCTTACCTGGACTCTCCTATACGCCCAGACAGGTTTGTATTTAGCGACACACCAGTGTTATTATTGTTTCAAGTAGATTAGAGCATTTTGGGAATGTCAACATATTATTTGTTAGCAAAAGTGTCTTAGAACGTTATGTTGCATTTACTGGGTTTTTACATTATAAAATGAGAATGCTTTTTATTCCTTCAAGAATTTGCAACAAAAGATTACCTTATTGTATTCCGTCACTTTGTGTGATCAAAATGGTGCATGAAAATCCTTATAAAATTAGTTTACATAAAAATTATTGATTGAAGAAGGTTTGTTAACAAGTAAAATCACTAAACGATACAATAATAATTATTTCAGCTTTTCTGGCTAAGTGCAGCGAACATTTGGTGTTCTGTACGTCGTCCCGAAGACTTGAAACATCACATATCGTGGGAGGAGCACTCTCCTGATAGGTTTAGAGTTATAGGGCCCATGTCTAACCTTAAAGAGTTTGCCAACGATTTCAATTGTCCACTCGGCTCTCAAATGAATCCCGTGAAAAAATGTCTCGTTTGGTAGATTGTAAATATTTTCACATTGTCAATAAGTACATTTTGCCAGGGATATTACAGACCTTTCTTACTGCAAAATACAGACCTCTTAACTCATTTCACCAGCCTCTCTATTCTTAAGATGTGGCCATATATTTTTTCCTCATTGCAAAACAAAGTGTTATTCTGCTTAATTTTTTTTCTTTTTTTTGTATTAATATTCCATATTTATGTTTGTGTTATTGTATGTGAATAGTGTTGCATGTTTGCATTATAATCGTATAGTAAGTATGTTTGTTTATATATAACTGTGTGCCTTATATTATGTATAATATAAATTGGTATTTTGTGTTTTACTTTAACATAATTTTTGTCCTTGTGTTGTTTATCATTTATATAAGGAGTTGCTGTTTGCACATTGCACACTAACATAGCTATTTATGGAATGGTTAATATTGACTACCTCATGTTTCAAGTTTAAGTATAGAATAATGATTAAGAATAGTGGTAAGTTATAAATATATCCTCCCGCAATTTATGGTTCTATTGAATAAAGTATTACAATTGAATCGGGATATAGAAAACTAAATTCAAAATACCAATTTTATCATCAACAACATAATGAATCATGTGTCTAATATATAGTAGGTTGGTAAGTAGTTTATAGTTAGTTGTCTTGTCATTCCTTTCATAAATTTTTCATTTTATTTTTTAAAAGAAATTGTAGGACAATTTCACAACAATAGAAGAGCCTGCTTTATCTGAAGATATTTAAATGCAGGACTAATCCAATTAAAAACTGCCATGGCAGAGTGGACTTGAGTGGAATCTTCAGTCCATTCTGTCTAGATACACTTCTTTTGCATCTTAAAATACCATCCATACATCCCTTTTACCTGCGACAGATCTATTTCATACATTCTCCTCTTCACGTCTGCACTCCTCTACAGAAAAATGGGTGGCGAATTTCAATCATTGTGAACAACGGCAGTTAACTCCACCATATGAAGTGATCAATATTATTTATTAATAGATGCTGAAAATGGAAGGAATTTGCACCAATAATTATAACAAACACCTGAAAATGTAACTTGCTTGATAGTTTTTAGTTAACAACTTGTGTTTTCAGCTGTTCTGGCTGAGTGCTGCGAACATTTGGTGTTCAGTGAATCGTCCAGAGGTTTTGAGAAGTCAGATTAAATTAGGTGTTCATTCACCGGGAAGATTTCGCGTCTTAGGACCAATGTCAAACATGCCACAATTTTCCGAAGATTTCCAATGTCCTATTGGTTCAAAAATGAATTCTGTTGATAGATGTACCGTGTGGTAGAAGTCCATACTTGATCATTATTTAGTCAAATTAATAAACTGCACTTGTTTTAAATTTCTCTACAAAATACTAAAATAACCAAATAATAATTAAATCACAGCATAATATTGTAGTTACTGTGTACAGTTGACTTGCCAATGGTGGTGGTGTGTTTCCAATTTTTTCTCAAACATTCTCTTTTTAATAAAAAAAAATTGCTTAATATGTTGTAAATTTAAATGTTTGCAAATCTGTTTTCTGAATGTTTTCAAGTAAATAATTATTAATGTTGGATGTTAGCTTAAATTTATGGGACATTTACTTGTGAGAGGCTAGGGTTTTGAACATTATTTTACCAATTACTCAAATTATATGAATATGTTATGGTTTCAAGGCAATTATACTAATTCATAACTAAGGGATTACACTGTGTATATAATATAGTTTTGTTTTGACTTAACTGAAATCACTCTACTGCACACAAGTTGTAAATACCTACACTACTTTTATTATGCATTAAGGAGCTTTAAACTATAAAACTAATGCTTAATATATTATTACATGTTTAATACTAAAAAAATAACAGTATCATCAGGTCTCCATTTGGTTAGATGATTCAAGGCTTGCCTTTTCCATCAAAACTGTTTTTTGCCGGAAGTATTGTATTCCCGATTATGTTTTTAGTAAAATATATTTTTTATTCTTGCTTATGTTGTTAAATTTATTTATCATAATAAGGTATCTTGTAAGAACATGCCTGTTACCATCAATAAAAGAGTTAAAAAATGTTTCAATGTGTAAATATAAATGTGCTTAAACTTGTAAATGGTCCAAGTTTTATAAAATAAATAGCAAAAAAATATTATTATTATTAAAGGTTCACAATTCTTTTTTATTATATAAATAATCTAAGTATTTAGGGTACATGAAGTTTGTTATTATAAAGCATTATTACAGTTACTTACATCGAAAGATTGTTTCTGCATTCTTCGTTTCGAATTCAAATATGCACAAAAAATTGAAATGTGTTGATAGATTATCGATTTATTATAATTGTTTCAAATTCTTCAACCAAATTGTACAATAGTACATTTTATTTCTGATTTGACCTGCACAATTTTTACTGTTCTTTAAAAAAATAACAGTAAAGTAGTTGTTCTTTTTTATGTAGCAGTCCACTTTCGTGAGAATTTCCACCTTCAATAAAGTTACCAGATGAATTTAAAAACAAACATTAAATGCTTTAAGTCATAATGTAACCTTACTTTAAGATATTTTCAGCTTTAGTTAATACATTTTATCTGAGAATCTTAATTTATTAATACTGATATACTTAGTTGATATTAATTTTTACAACTTTTTTAAGTTCGTGTTTTAAGTATTCTTTTGTGGAATGTATGTACAAGCTAAATAATTGTTAGGTATTGGTTTTAGTTTATGTTTGTTCAATAGAAATTTTTATAACTCTTATATATTACTGACATGATAATAGGTTAACTATGTAGAAAATTCTTTGTCAATTGCGAGGATTATTATTTTTTTTATTTTATGTTTTTTATCTGTAAACAATGTATAGACGTATGAAATACTTATAGGTATACATATTAGGCCTACTTCGAAAACTCTGCTAAAATCTTTGTCAATTCTATTGGTATTATTAATAAATATTGTGTATGTACGTATCTTAATTATCAATCATGCTTTTATTTCTATATCCTCTCTTGTATTATTTCTAACACCAAGCTTTTCGGATGTTTTTTAATACAAATAATATCTTGATATGTTGGTGTTGTATTTATACTTGAATTTTGAAGGCCTAGATGCGTATATTCTTATCTCTAACACTGAGATAGCCATATTCTCCTAAGGGTTCATTTAAATCCAACAAACACAGAGACAGAGCTGCAATAGTAGTGCGTGAGTTCTGTTGTTTTAAACGGGCAGATATTATACACATACACAATCACACATACCCCACACAGGTACCATATCAGTTTAATTGTTTTCAATTTTAATAAAAAATTTATCCAGTTTTACTTAATAGAGTACAAGGGGTCACATGACCAAAAACTATTGTGCAACCGAGAGATGGGAATTCTGTTCGATTCCATCTTTCGGGGGGATCAAATGATGATTAAAGAGACTTCTTGAGTAGGGCAGGAGCTGGGAAAGACCACTGTCAATCTGAAAGAATCCTTTGGAGACAAGGTACAATAAGAGGCAGCACTCCATGGTTGAATTGAAGGATGTAACAATAGAATCTATTTTGGTTGCAGTGACACGAGAGGCTTCAATCTTATATATAAAAATGGAGGGATTTCCCGATGTCATCTCGCATCATGCCCAAACGGCTGGATCGATTTCGCAAATTCTTTTTTTGTCGTGTAGGCTTTTATCAGGAGAATGTCCTTTTAGAAGAAAAAAATCAAGAAAAATGCATGGAAAATTAGAATATTAAAGAAAACTCTACGTAGACAACCTTATTAGTACTCTTTACCTTATAATTTTTATTCCAATTTTGAAATTTTAACAGAAATTGTCAGTTAGTGCGATTGACAGAATGCGGATGGAATGTACATGGTTTAAAACAGACGCATCATTCGGAATCATATTGGTCAAATGATAATTAATTCATCACCATTCAGAAATTCGAATTTATTTATTTATTTATTTATTTATTTATATACATTAACGGCAAAAGCCTTTTACATACAGTTTATAATGCGTTATAATAATTCAAATACAAATAGTAATAACAACAAAATCATTCACATAATTAACAATAAAACTTCAGCATGCATGAACAATATATAAATTTCAAGAATAACAATTACAATGTTTACGCAAGAAATAGAATCATACATTTAAATGAAATCAAACAACAAAACACAGTAAATATTTGGGTGGTTCATAGATGGTTTCTCTCAATTTCAATTTTCACTTCAGTATAAAAATGCTGTTCATCACAACTTTACAACGAAACATTAAAATTTAAGTACACCCATAACAATACAAACACAAGATTCAGAGTATGAAATACTCTGTCCCCTCCAGAATAATAAAAGACGACCATAAGTGGTCAATTAAAACAAAATTATTAAAAGGAGAGAAACAAAACACCACAATATGTAATTGTAATAATTAATTAATACTAGGTACAATCAGACTTAAAAAAAATAAAAAATAAAATAAAAATAATAACAACAATATGGGGTAACTCCAAAAAAATTTATAAATCACACACCCAGAAAGATAATTTTCTCTCTCTCCTACAAACAAACAAAATCCACAATTATAACAACAACTTTATATCAAAAGAAAACAAAAAAATCCATTATTACTCTGTCATTCCTATCTTAGTACATATTATAAAGTGGCAACACTCCACGCGCAATTTCAACACTGGCTGAATGGAAGTATACACAGGCGACCGGCAGATCGGGTGACATTTGTAAACAACAGAACGTCCGCCATTGCTAAATAGTTACACTCTTTATTATTCAATTACGCTTCCCAATTAATCAATTACCAGTTTCTTTCTTTCCAAAGCCTTTATATAATAATAATTAATAATCCTTCTACAAGCAAAACTGAATGGGGAAAATAACACGTGAAAGTCCAAAATAGGCAACAAGTGAATGCGAAGTCCAGTGTCAGTTAGAGTCTCTTATTGATTTCATCGCCAGGTCTCTAAATTCATTTGTAGTGCAATTAAAAACGTCGACTTCTTTCAAGTAATGATTTGCCGCCCTAAGAATTCTCGGTACAAGTGAGTGGAGTGTGTAATTTGTGGGGAAGTTATCACACCTAAACGTATCAATGCTTCGAGTCGCCCTTACAGGCACCTTTATTGACAACAGCTGAACTAAATCAGGGCTGTCAAAAAATGAATACAGTATCTTATATAAAAAAAACAGATCAAAAAAATCCCTTCTGTGCTTAAGGGTGTCTATATTCAAAGCATCCAGTATAAAATCATAGTCAATCTCGTTTCTCGGAATCCCCATTTTAAAATTTATAAATCTCAAAAATTTTCGTTGGATGCGCTCCAGAGAATGTATGTGAACGGAGTATGAAGGCGACCAAATTGGTGAATTGTACTCTACGATTGATCGCACCAAGGTGGTATACAAGAGAGCAATGGCATTCAGATTCTTGAAGCAAGAGACTGTACGCAATACAAATCCAAGCGTTTTCATAGCCTTACTCACAATTTCTGTTATGTGCGGCACGAATGACAATCTATCATCGAAAACAATTCCCAAGTCATGAACCTGATCTAAAACCTCAAGCTGCTCACCGTCTATCGAATATAAAAACCTGATTTTATTTTTCTGCCTACCAAACTGGACAACCTGACACTTCCCAACATTTAGAAACAAGCAATTGCTTGTACACCAGTCATGGAGATTCTTTAAATTATCTTGAATACACTGGCAATCAGCCATATCTTTAACTCTCTTATATAATTTAAGATCGTCTGCAAATAATAGAAAATTTACATCATGGAAAACATTCACAATATCATTTATAAAAATTAGAAAAAATATAGGTCCAAAATGACTGCCCTGAGGTAGTCCACTCGTGGCTTCAATAGTCTTCGATTTATGATTATTCACTTTTACACTCATGGTTCTGTCACTTAGATAGCTTTTCAGCCAAATCAACAATGCGCCACCCACCCCCAGCAATTCCAGCTTTTGCAGCAACAGAGGATGTGACACTTTGTCGAAGGCCTTACTAAAATCTGTATAAACACTATCGACTTGGTATCCCTTCGCAAGACTCTCCGCTATGTAGGCCTCATATATTGCCAAATTGGTCAATGTTGACTTTTTAGGAACAAAACCGTGTTGCTGCGGAACTATGACCTTCAATATATCCGGAAATATTTTGTCCAATACCAATGATTCAAACAGCTTGGCTAAGGTTGACTGCAAGCAGATGGGCCTGTAGTTGCGTATATCACTTTTATCTCCTTTTTTGAAAATAGGAGTAATATTTCCTTTTTTCCACAAATCGGGGAAGCAGCCAGATTCAAGGGATCTGTTGAAAACAATCGTTAGAGGAACAACTAGAGCGTCCGCACAGTTCCTGAGAAAGATCGGTGGTATGTCATCTGGGCCAGCCGACTTAGCAGGATCAAGCCTACGCAGGCTACTGTACACTTCCTCATATTTCAAAGAACAGCTATGCAAGTTTACAGTTTCGTTAGGAAAAAAGTTTTCGACCTTTTTACTCTTATCAGGAATATCAAAAACACCTCCGAAAAATTCGGCAAACATATTTACGACTCCCTCTGCTCCGCTTACCCTCCTACGATCGAGAAACATTTCGCATGGGAGATCACTTTTGGGTTGAGACAAAGAATTCTTGAATCTCCACAGTCCCTTCATATCTGTTGTGGTTGTCTCAGCCTTGGCAATGTGATTCTGATAACACAATGTTTTTGCTCTACTACATTCGGCTCTTAGAATTTTAAATTGATCGTAGTACTGATTTTGTCTTGTTTCTTTATATTTTTTATGGACTGCCTTCTTTTCAACTATAATATTAATTAGTTCTTTTGAGAACCATCTCGGGTATGAAGAGATGTTCAATAATTCACAGGGGACGAATTCACTTATAGTGTTGTTTAAAACTTGATAGAGCAATTCCACATTGCAGTTGACATCCGAGCTCCGCAGGAATGTCCAGTCGCACCCAAAAATGTGCTGTATGGCTCCATTATAATCACATTTGTGGTACTTGTATACATAACGGGGGTCCCCCGGAAGAACGCTCCACTCCGCAGACAGTGTAATGCTAAGAGGAGGGTGGTAATCGTCAGACGGCAATAAATGATCTATGTCAGCCTCAACTTTAGTTCTGGAGTGATTCGAAAATACTAGATCTAGAATTTTACTTTTTGTGTTAGTTATAAAATTTAACTGACTTAGATTTAAGAAATACATTGTTTCCAGCAGAATTGATGCAGTCTCACCGTGATCTCGATTATTTGCATACTCTTGCTCGGGATTCCATACAATGTTTGGCAGATTAAAATCTCCGGCTATCAGGAAGGCATGCTGTGAAAACTTTGACTGTAGATGTTCCAAATCCTCGCAAAATTTTTCATATGCTTCTACAGGTGAATTCGGTGGAATGTATACACCCCCAACAATAAGTGTTTCCCCCTTGAGACCTACCTTAACGAAGATCTGCTCAACAGAGTCGTGTTTGACCTTAAGCAACACGGACGATAAACCATCCTCAACCGCTACTAAAACACCTCCCCCTCTTGACTTTGAACTGGTTTTTGCACTTCTATCATTTCTATATACCTTATGGGAATAAAAACCCAGCTCAGTGCTGGAAATTTGTTTATCTAACCAAGTCTCTGTTAGTATATATATACAGTTTGACAACGATGGTATAGATTGTCGCAATGTTGGTAATTTGGTTCTTAGACCGCGCACATTTTGATAGTATATTTTTAGTTGGCTTGATAGTTTTTTTTGCTGTCTACAACAATCCTTGGTGTGCCGTTTATGTGCTTAATCATAAGATTGCTCTCACCGTTCTTTCTTCTCTCTTCCAACTCGGTCCAAAGTTTCTGCAACATCTTTCTCTGCATAAGTGTATGGTCAGGCTTGACGTTTATAGATATGGGAAGTTTTCGCTTGTTCATGATTATATCTCTCGAGTCTTCGCTGCTGTCAAAAACTATTTTCACCGGTCTTATTTTTCCCTCAAGTTTTTGCCCCAACCTGTGCACTCTTAACAAGTTATTTCCGGCGGACAGACCTGAATCGTTTATAATATCTACAACCTGTTTCTTTTCAAGAGATGGGAGTTCTGACCTTGGTACTGACGGGTTCACTTCCGGTACATTAAACATTATTATGTTTTTAGACCGTTCACTCCGCTCCGTAAGCTCAGCCAAAGTGTCACAAATATCTTCGGTCTTATTGGAGCCATTGGTGCTATTTTGACAAGAATCCAACGATTCCAGGCGTTTTGTAAGCAAAGCAATTTCTTTTTCCTGGCTTGCTATTTTGGCTGTAGCATAGCTCATAGCAGACATAAATTCTATGGTTATAGGCATGAAAATAGCTATTTTCTCTTTAGTGAATTTTTGTGACGGATCATTTATCACATCAGACAAAGAGTTGGCAGCCTTCTTAACCATAGCAATAATCTCCATGGAATCCATCATTATTTGTTGACAGTAATTTTAGAACGTCAGTATGATGAGTGTGACAACCCTGTTTCACCAACGATGACAGTTGATACAACACACAGCAATGACAAACTTTCTGTAGGTGTGATTGGCTGTCGTCCACGACGGTCGAGCGAATTTAGTCCTTATTGCAGATTGGGTCTTTATCTTACCCTTTTCAAGAAAACAAAAATGCAAAAAATTGATCCACTCACCGCTGATATTTCAATGCGAACACTTCCACCATCAAAGCTTTATTTGTTGAACACTTTGAGACCTTTTTCTGTAAAACTAGGCTTTTTTTAAAATAAATATTTGGTATTTTGCTGGTATCACTTAAATATCACGTACGTCGCTTGTGTAGGTAGTTTTTATATGTTCAATTCAATATTCATAGTTAGGAACACAGGACAACGTCTGTCGGGAAAGCTAGTATAAAATAAAACGTGTGACAAAGTCCTTCACATGGTGACGAGTGATCGTCGGATAATAAAAAATGTATCTGAGAGCGCGGGTCGGTGTTAAAGCATGATATCTTCTTCAGAGAATCTTACTCATTACTTTGAACTATAAAGCTTTTCTAATTATCTACCATCTATTTGAACTCATTACTTTGACCTATAAAGCTTTTCTAATTATCTACCATCACTTTGAACTCATTACTTTGACCTATAAAGCTTTTCTAATTATCTACCATCTGTAGATAATTAGAAATCTGTATATTTTAATAAGTGAGTAACTATATAAAATAGGTAGACCTTAAATAAATAATATCATTAGTGCTTTTAAATATTTTCTACCTTCTTTGAAACTAAACAATGGGTAGGTTATGTACCTATTTATAAAACGATATGGTTATTTGTAAAACATATGTAGAGAATTTGACATGAAAAATGTTTTATATCTATCCATTGATCTCCACTATCTATAATAGTAATTACTGTAAGTGTTTTTGTATAATGCTTAGGTAATTAACATGAATTAGTAACGAGAGGCTATAATTACACCTATTCATATACAGGCTGAAGGAAAAAGTTGAATATCAATTAATACTCGCTGAAAGTATTGAACTTCTTTTGAAAATTTCATGTTAAAATTCAACCTTATTATTTTGATTGCATTAGAAGATAATTATATTGGTTCATATTTCCATTGAAGGTTAGAATAGGGTTTTTTTAAGTTTCAATGGAAAAATAATGAGAGGTGCTGGTTTAATGACGACTAATTAATTGAAAGTAAACTTAAGTTGCAACATATGGCCTGAAAACAGTGACGCTGCACAAAAAAATGAGCATAGAGTGATGCGACAAAGAACCGAGGTTGCAGATATTGCCCTACGTATCGCTTACCTCAAATGGCGGTGGGCAGGTCACATGGCAAGAGACCAGTCAGAGAAATGGTCGAAACCTGGAGACCCTGGAGAATAACTGTCAGGAGCGTCAGCAGACCACACTTTAGTGGAGGGAGGACATGGTTAAACACGTTGGGGTCAACTGGATCCAGAGAGATCCAGATAGAGCAGCGTGGAAAGAGATGGAGGAGGCCTTTGTCTAGGAGTGGATGGGTATAGGCTGAGTAGAAGAAACTTCAGTCTTGGAAGTGGTTGGCAACCTTGTAGTTTGGTCGCTGACTTTCGTTCTGAAGGTCGTGGGCTCGATTCCCAGTGCTGACCATCTTCCCCTTTACAACACAAGTCTTTGCTTAGTGTGAAAGGTGTCAAAATGTATTTCTGTTGACTTACATAAGTACAGATTCATTTATCTGGTACTTAGGATATAGACATGTGAGATAGAAAAGTAAGTGATTCGTCATTAGAGGCAGGACAACTTTAATTCTACTCTATTCTATTCGCCTCTAGATTTTAAAAAATTTACCTCTCCATTGCGCTAGGTCATGACAGGGGGGATAAAAGCTGTCTGAACCCCCCCCCCCTCTCGGGGTCCAGGCGTCCAAGGCCTATTTTTTGTGTCTTTCTGACCTTTTATACATAATAATAAGTAATTTTGTAATCAACTTTAATTTTAAACATACCCATTCATTATACAACAATCTAATTTAACTAGGTAATAGACGTTAATAGTATAAAAAATCTATTTAAGTCTGGTGGCCCTAAATCACCTTTAATTTATGAACTTTTCGTACCCTTGTATCCGACTGATTGATAATACACTATCTGTCATTTATATTATCACAGTGCGCTGGGACCGGCATTCATCAAATATTCATAACAATGAGTACCTAGGTCTAGTGTGGTAATGGTTTTTGAGAACATTCTTGCGGCCTTTTTTATATTTCAAATAGTCTATTCGCTGATATCGTGTTTATAAATTTAAAGAAAACAATCGATACGAAATGAAAGCTTTTGTATGAATAACTATCATAAATTACTGGATTTCCCGGCAGACGTTGTCCTGTCTCTACCATGAATATTTAATACAAATTTGCATAATCATAACTAAATTAATTACTTACCTACTAAACAAATAATTTCGACTACGACAAAAATTAATCTCTCTTATCTTTAAAAAAACGATGTTTACAAGCCACATTCCGACAATCGCACCAACCAGCACCAACTGTCGAACAACTGTCATTAAAGACATAAAAGGGAATAATTAAAAGATATTATGTAAGTACACAAAAAAATGTGAAACGCTAAACGATGACCAAAGTAAAACGACAACATAAAAGACTAAAATTATTACACCCACACTGACGTCCTACTTACGTCGTTTCTAAATCGAATCGTTATTCACACAAACGGTAGAAAAGGGGGAGGGGGGGATGGAAAAATCACGAAATATCACGTAGGGGGAGGGGGGGTCTAGTGAGAAAATCACGTGCATTTATTTTTTCTGATGATTTTGAAGAAAAAAAGTTGCACTTTCAAATATTGACGAAAATTAAAATCATCAGTTTCTTAACTCTTTGTACTAAAAAGTACCTACACGTGATTTTCGGGGAGGGGGGGGGGGGTTCATTGCATACGGGTACATATTTTGCAATGAAACGTCTGGCAAAACTTGTGGGGTTTTCATATCATTTCTTTCCCACTGAACCGAACCGAAAGAATTATGTTTTTTTTTGTTTTAATTCAAATAAATTAAGATCTAAAATTTTACAAATACTCGACGAAAATAGTATAAATCCCTATCTATGAATCAAATGTACTTTGTTTGTTATAGTTTTCAGTGATATTAAATTTATTGCCAGACTTACGTTGATCACATTCGAACGTTGGACTTGTTTATTCGCTTTTGTGACTAGAATCCTCTGGGGCTTTTGAATTTGTTGATTTTAATACAGATGTGGACTCGGTACACGAAAACATATTTTCCACTAGACTTAGCAAAACAACATGATCCGTTCGCTGTATTCCGCCTGCTTTCACGCTGAAACATTCAAAGAAGTGATCGGGCCTATAAGATTTATCGGGTTGCTTTTCGGCATAATACCTTACAGATATAAAATCACGCAACACGAGGTTAAACCTACTTTCAGTTTTCCTTCTTTTTGCGTGGCCCTGGGTGGGTTTTGTTTCTACTTGTATTGCGTCATCAATGTTGTTATTCCGTACGATATACAGTTAGAAAACTCCGACGATGGTAGTTTCTTTCAAGAAATTTCCATTCTGGCCTGCTTGGTTATTGGCATCTGCTGTATGGTTCCTTTATTCATAATTAGTATGATGAAACTAAAAAGTGACAACGCCGTTGTCAAGTGTTTGAAGAAGTTAGATGACAGATTTGTAGACCTCGGTGTCCCTATGTATTACCACAATTTAAAAATAAAATTGTTTTTCGCCATTGTGTGCTTCTATTTCGCAGTGGCCTCTTTAATCGCAGTCAACACGTATCTGATGAAATCCTCCAGTATGACAAACACAACAAGTTTTGAATTTTCTTGCGGGATGTACATTCCAAGCATTATAAGCGCCACTAAAATCATCATCTTCCAATCATTCGTAATTACTCTGAAAGAAAACATTCTAAGTTTTAACAGACAGTTGAACAAAGTGTTTTATTCGCGGCAAAACAACAGCTCCCCAAACTTGAAAAGTAAAGGAGACGGGCGACCTGTGTCGATTTCGCATTCGAATGCCGATTTCGCGATGTTCGATGACAACATTTTAAAAATGGATATTTTGATGCTGATGTATAATGATATTTGCGATTGCATAGACGCGCTGAATGACTCGTTTGGAATGAAATGCGTGATCGTTGTTGGAATATCATTCGTGACCATCGTGTTCGACCTCTTCACAGCCATCACGTCTGCCGTGATGCTGGTAAAAGGGAACAACGAGAGAAAGCTGAAATTCTTCCTGTCCTTTTCTTTGGGTCAAGTCTCTCTGTACGTCATGATATTGGTGGTCATAGCGCACGGATGCGAGCAGTGCTTAAATTTGGTAAGTATCAATGTTATTCGTGTATTTTGATTTACGAACGAACATAATATATCTATCTGCCTTATACTTTTAATCAGACAATTATTTGTAAAGGAATTGTTTGTGTGGATAAAAGTTTTAATTTAAACGTTAACTATTAATTTATTATTTTCATCGGCATTCCATCCACAATCGGATGATCTCGTTAACCATTTAATTTAAATAATATTATGTACCTGCCTATGTTAGTTATTTTGTAGTTTCATAAATAAATTGTAAAAACTCTTGCTACTTTTTATGTGTAGGTATGTGTACATTTTTTTCTTCGCATCACCGGCATCAGCATTCTCCTCCTATAAGTAACAATTTTGGACCGTTTTTATAATTCTAAGCAATCATAAAAGCGTACCAGTTGTTTAAATTAAGAACTTAATAGACAGTTTGCTATAAAGCTAACTTTATTCAATTGCAGGTACGAGAATCATCTTTGATTCTGAATAATTTGAATATTCAAGAAAAGGACGAAAAACTGTTAAAAAAGGTAATACCTACTTATTTTATTATATTATGTTTATTTAAGATGAAACAATTTATACACCTTCATATCGATTTACAATAATAACTCGAATATACAGACACGTCTCGAAGTTCTTACAAAACGTTACGCCCAGACTAAGCTCCCTACCCCTCATGAGATGTGGAAAAATGTTAGTGAATGTATCCGGCCTACCTATATATAAACATTTTTTTTAACGAATCTATGCTCACTCAAAGTGAACACAGATAACTCATTGACTCTTTCACAATAAGCTTCATAAAACTTGTGCCGTGAAAGAAGAAGATGGTCAGCACCTGGAATCGAACCCACGACCTCCAGTAGGTACGAAAGTCGGCGTCGTAACCGCCAGGCTCCCAACTACTTCATTTCATATTTCTATTTATTATGTAAGATTATATTTTTATTATTTACTGTGAGCCGACACCGTCAGAAGCAAAAGTCTCCTTCGCACCATTAAAATGAAAGAAGTCAGAAATATCGCTGGCAAAACCCTTCGATACAGATAACGGAATACAGAAATCCGAAGGGTCTATGTTCTGGAACGAGCTTATATCCAGGATGTTGGATATAAAAGCTGTAAGGGCGGCTATATAGAGATGGCATTTCTCAATCTGGTAGTCTTCCAGTCCGACCATCCTTCCAGAGATTCCGCGTCACAAGGGGCTAACATAGCAGGAATATAATATGCCAACAGCGTAAATGGGAAAGAAGAAGAAGCTGTAAGATTATTTGTAGCTGACGGAATTCAAATTGTTTTGATGATTTTGATATTTAAGCTCTTTTACCGTATGACTATGTAGCTATACTTATGATGTTTATAAGTTTTAGGTATATTAATTCTGTACCTGAGAGTCAACTTGTCTCAACTCCAAAAAGACAATGTAAAATAATTTTACATCGTCTTTTTGGTCCGGGAAAAATAAGCGGCGTAGGTATAGGTATTTCGGATATGTATTTGAGTAATTTCACCCAAAAAAATGGAGTCTTAACAAGTTGGCTCTGCTCTGAGGTATAAAATTACGAGCTTTGGTCTGTTTTTATTTCGATAGATCCAACAATTCCTGTTAAACTCAATGACCAGGAAACCTGTGTTCACAGCAGCGGGATTCTTCAACTTGGACCATAGTTTGCTTTTCACAGTAAGTCCAATATTCGAAATTATTGTTTTGTTCAATTGGGTATAAGAATTGCACATTCACCCACGTTTCAGGGAACATAACTGACATATTCGGGGGAAATGAAAATTAGTTTGATTTTTTCAATATACCTAACCAATGTGTCATTTTTCAGATACTAGCCGCTACCACCACTTACCTCATCATCCTCGTTCAGTTCTCTACATCCGTCACTGGTCCCAGTGCCAGTGCTCCACCTGAGTACTTTACTCGTGTTCAATAATAATTATGATAATGAGACAATAAAGAATCTTAGGAAAATAAACTTTGTCTACCCTATACAAGAATACATTAAAATTTGTCATTGTTAATATACCTTAAAATATTATTCCTTGCCGGATCATAACTATATATAAAGGCTCTTTTGTTCAAGCTTCATGTTTGGAAAACCCGTTGTCTTATAATTAAAAGAATCTGAGTAACAATATTTTTTTTAATGAATCTGGGGCTCCAGACAATTTGAATTTTGCAAACGAATTTTTCGTCAATGTAGAGTAGGAAGAAAATTGACTGTCCAATTTTTATATTTTTATATAAGTGTCTTTTTTTGTTTAAATTATTGTTTATATGTTCCAGTGGACAGTTAATTTTTTTCGCACTCTATTGACGAAAAATTCGTTCGCAAAATTCAAATTGTCTACTCGGGCAGGGTTGAAAAAGATATGTACACTCTAGGTCTAAATATCTATCAACAGGGATCTACAACTTTCAAAACATCATTACCCAAGTCAGGGTTCACACCACTCATAATAAGTCTTTTCACGACATTGGTAATTTTTTCAATAATTTTGTTTTTGGCATTGCATCCAGGCTTGGACGATATCATGCCACAAAAATTATTTTGCTCCATAAAGGAGTTTGCTCAATAAAGTAGATTATACGAGAGGTGAGTGGGCATGCTTTTCAAAGCATATAAAGAAACAATGGCGCACATAAATCCAGGCACTAGCAGTATTTTAATACTCTGGATGGAAACCGAACTTCATTTCTGAACCAAAAAAAAAAATATCTTGAATAATAATTTCTCTCTCTCTCTCTCTCTCTTTCTATGATTGTAGAAAAACTCACACAGGATGAAACCTAATATGTAAATACCTACGTAAGTATGTGATGTGAATATTAGGTTCTCTTTTTATGGTTTCCGTGAACATTCGAAACGAATGTGAGAAAAAAAAGTATACTTATAATTTTATTCCTATATGTAGGAGAAAACATAAGTAATATTTTATGATGCGTATAGGTATAACTATTGGCTTCTCTTTGTAAAAAATATATAATTTATTATGTATGTAGGTACATCTCGAGAAATTCCATACGAGTTTGTAGCAAAATAAGAATACGTGTTGGTTCATAATGTTTATTTTTGAAAACCAGCAATTGTAACAAAGATTTATGATTTTTTTATGAGAGTAAGCACAGGTGAATCAGTTGCTGCTCGTTTCGTTGTTGAGTTGTGTGAGAGAGAACTGGGCCAAAATAAGAAGGTATGTAATGACCGCCCCTGCCATCTGAAATTTGAAAAAAAAATCATGTTCCAAAACAGATCTCTCGGTCCACATTCAAAATCTAAGGCAATAATAGGTATATGAACGTGAATAATATTATGTATCGGAACATTAAATGACATTGTAAAATAAACTAAATTTGATCTTAAAAAAGTAAGACGATATTGACACTAAGATAAGATAAGCTAAGATAGGATACCAAATTTATGGTGTACTGGGATTATTCTGCATGCACGTCAAAGACAAAGACACAAAGCTCCTCACTTCTACCATTATGGAGAAGAGATGTACATGGAACAGTTGGCCAAGACGAGAGCGCTGTTCTTCCCGCCATCAGGATCTCGGTGACGTGAAAGATCTTCTCATCCGGTGTTCCGTTTCTTCGAGGCAGAGATGAGGGATCTGTATATGGTGTGAAGGGAAGTCATCGAGGCTGCGCGAGATCGAGAGCAGTGGAGAGCTCTTGTTATTTATTTATTTATCGTATGGTATACAGTACATCACATCATAAGTTATTCAAAATAATGGTCATTTAGTAATATAATAAAAGTGTTTGGATGAGCGCAAGCAACAGGCTTGCTTGTCAGATATTTAAAAGGTTTCTTATAATATATTCGGTCGCTGGGTCATTGAAGGTGAAAAAGTCTTCTGGGTCTCCATCATATTATGCTCGAAGGCTGCATTCAGTTATAATGTGTCGCACTGTCTGTCTCTCCGCTCCGCAGTCGCACTCAAGGGAGTCCAGCCAACCACATTTGTGGAAGAAGTCCGCACGTAGCACATCCGAAGAAGCTCTTGTTACCTCCCTATGTCTCTAACTGGAGTCAAAACGGGAGTACTATGTTATTGATGTTGATATATTATGTAGGTATGTTTCTTTCTTCCCTACATACACTGTCAATTTTTTAGCTCTCTTTAAAGTTGCTAACCTAGACGTATCCACATCTCAAATATCCCAACATTAGAGTCTTGATAATATCTTCGATGTTTTGGACAGAAGGTGCACAGTGACATTCCATTTCAAATATTATGTTGTATACCTAACCTTGTTTTCTCCCACTCTGTATTTCATTATGTAAAATAATGTAATCCTTGTATTATTATCCTATTGCTAACTCATATTTTGTTTTAAATAGAACCTCCAGTCTTAAACATTTGATAATGAAGACGGTAGTCTCCGAAAACCGGTTAATGTGTGAATTATAAATTTTGTGATAGAACTATACAAGCCCATTCATTTTTATCTTGATATCTTGGTTCTTAAACCTCAACCGGTCAGAAAAGGCACCATAAACCTCGGACGCCTTCGAGCGCAATGGAGAGCTCTTGGTGCCTCCCTATGCCCCTACGTGGGGTTTAGGCCCCCTGCATTGCGGGTTGGTTTGGGGGGGATCTGTGGCGGACTTAATTTGTGTGGGGCCGGCTTTTTGGTTTGGTTGTTTCGATCGATCTAGAAGGTTGGTTTCGTGCGGGTCGGGTTTGCTGCGGATTTGTCTCTTCCGGGCTGGCTTGCGGTGTGCGGGGGGCATTAAAGGGAGAATGTAATGTAATCTTAACAAACCTAACAAAATCTCCGTCATAGTTGAAGAGATTGGTAGGTACTTATCTGTCTTCACAAAAGAGTGATACAAATTTGTAAGCGATCTACGAGACGATTCTTTCGTACATTTTATGTCTACGCTGGATCCAGAGTATGCTATGAAAATAAACAAAATATTACTAAAAAACTCACAGTAAGTCCCAGAGAATTGTCAATGGTGAAAAGTCCAAACGCTGTAAACTGAGGTCTTCGATGCATCAGGTGAGATGTGAAGTAATGGAGCTGAAATAAGATTAGATATTCGTTTTTAGTAAAATATCTCATGTGGAAAAATTCTTCGTGTAAACTCACTATACCTTTTTTAGAACCAACTCATTTTTTTCTAAAGATGTCAATCTTTGCACCAGACATGAGAAATATTGAACCTGAAAGAAAAAAAATGTACTTACCTATAAATTATTAAGTCTACGAGAACTAGTGTTGTAAAATACTACAGTAGTCACCTCTCGTTGGTAATAGTTGCAGTGAAATATAATCATTCCCATATTCACGGTGTGCAGCCAGAGTTGCTCAAAGGAGTACGCGAAGAAGATCACATTTTTGTCCGGATCATTTCCTTCTCTGATGTTAACGACAGCGCTCCAACAGTAGAAACTTGTGAACACGATAGATATAAAGGATATGCCCACTATCAAGAGAATCTTTATAGAAAATATCTCGTTGAAAATTCCTACGCTGTCACAGAGTTGGTCGTACACTTTCCAAATTATCTTGAGTCTTCGCATTTGAACGTCCTGGATGTGATTTGTGGCCACGTTTGTGTATAGTTCTTGCTTATACAAGACTTCGTTTATATCGGTTTTCGTGACTTCAAAGAAAGGTATTCGATTATGGCACATCTTGATGATCTCTTTATTGATCAATTGAATGTAAAATACGAAATATTTAATTATATTGATGTAAAATACGTCGAATAAAGTACAAGTAAAAGCTGGATTGTAAATGACCACCCATAGGGAATTGGAGGGTCTTTGTTCGCCCAATGCAGTGATGTTGACGTTGATGAAGTAGGCGGTAATGAATAAAATCAGTATGGACGAGAACGAGAGGTAGTGGAACAGTTTTATACTCGTAAAATTTTTAATTGTTCCAATGATTTCCAAGCGTTCGTCGATTTCGTTTAAAGTTGTATAAAGGGCAGAATATTTTTCTCGTTTGGAAAAAAAATCCGCGTACAAGAGAATAAGCAAGTTAAACCCGACGTAAATACGAAACACATCGCCAATAGTGTAGAGGGCTGATGTATGGAAGTGGCCAACGACCGTTTCACCTGTCAAGTGAATGTTGTAGATACAGAACAAGTAGACCGCCGCGTAGAGTATTGCGACGAAGACAGCCAGGAGACTCAACCTGGCCTCGAATTTCCGTAGAGACGCGTCGTACTTGTATCTGAAAGGCGTCAAGCTCAGCACGTACAGTGTGAGAAGAAGTGATCGCGAGCTGTTCATAAAAGATTTACTCTCGAGACGTTTCTTGAGCGACTCCATTGTCTGTCCTCTGGAACTTTCTTATTAAATTGATTCACTCATTTGTCATAAAGAAAATATGTATTGGTCCTATCAAACTATACAATATTATAACATAAAATATATAAATTTAATTAATAAATTATCTATCCAAGTCATGATTACATCTCTCCATTAGATGATTAATTAGTTTAATATCTTTTATGTTGGAGAATAAACTGTTTTAATATAATAAATATACATACACTAGTTTTTTAAAGGCGCCCGTGGCGCCCACCTATGGCCTTTTTTATGCAAACTTTACTTTCTAATAGCATAGCTGTGAGCATTCACATGTGAGACTTCAAAATACTTGGTTGATTCAACTCTTTATGAAAACTCAAATACCTACAACTTAAACTTTTAATTACAAACTGTACATTCAAATAGCTTTTGGCATGTGGGTATTTAACGATTTGATTGATTAAACTTTTTCATGTAAACTTTGCATTCGTATTGCCGAATTCTTATATGAGACTTTAAAACACTTGATTAATTGAATTCTTCATGAAAACTCAAAAAACAACGTGAACTTTTTATAACAAACTTAACATATGTATGGCTTTTCAACGTTATGAATTCACATGAAAATCTTTAAAAAATTACTCTAGGTGTGTAAACTTTTTATTGAAAACATGACATTCGTATGGTTTTTCTCCGCTATGATCTCGTGTGTGTGGATTAAAGATTCGTGATTTGGTAAACTTTTTCATGGAAACTTTGTTTTCTTATGGCCGAATTCATTTTTGTGACTGTAAAGCACTCGATGATAGATTATAACTATTCATGATAATATAACTATTTATAAAAATGCAAAAAAAAACTTTTTATAACACACATTGCATTAGCAAGGGTTTTCTTGGCAATGAAATCGCGTCTGTGAGTTAAAGATCTGATTTGGTAAACTTTTTCATACAAACTATGCTTTCTTTTGTCCGAATTCATATGTCAGACTTTAAACAAATTTTGAACTTTTTCTAACAAAATATGCATTTAAATGGCTTTTATCATTTGATTGATTAAACTTTTTATCGCAATGGTTGCATTCGTATGGCTTTTCTGCGCTATGAGTTTCAAAACTTTTTATTGCACACATTGCATTAGTAAAGCGAAGTCCGGCTGTGCGTAAAAGTTTCCTGATTTGTCAATTTTTTTGCCGAATTCGCAAGTGATACCTACTTTTTCAGCACGTTGATTGAAGTATTTATGCAAACTTAAAAATGAAATTAAACTTTTTATTGCAAACTTACCATTCAAATAGCTTTTAGCATGTCATTGGTTGTTTAAATTATTTGATTGATTGAACTTTTTATTTCAATTATTGCACTCGTATGGCTTTTCTCCTCTATGAGTTCGCATGTCATTCTTTAAATTACTTGAAACCGCAAACTTTTTATTGCATTCATGGCATTAGTGAGGCTTTTCTTCACTATGAAGTCCCGCTGTGCGTAAAAGTTTCCTAATTTGGTACACTTTGCTTTCTTATGACTGACTTCGCATGTGAGTTTTTAAATAACCCGAAAAATTGTTTTTCTCTACGTCAAGACCTTTATAAAAAGTGCTCAGCCACCAGGCATACCTAATAATATTATTATGTTACTGTCAGCTGTCAGCCGTATTAGTAGAACACAATTTGTCTTTAGTTGCGAGTGGCGCGCCATCTAGCGGCGTTAATGACATCAGTCAGTCAGTCAGTCAGGCAGTCAGTCAGTCAGTGAGTCAGTGTTCAAGACAAATATTATATAGATTCTTCCTCTTAACCCCATTTAGGAGCATAGGGAGGCAAGAAAGGCTCTCCATTGTATTTTGCATTCAATCTTGCGCCAACACAGGTTAATATAACATTAAGTATCAAAAACATAATTAAGTATGGAAACGTTTAAAAATGTTGTAGGTATACCTACTCTACGGGAGAGAATGACCAAAAATGTATGTATGTGATTTTGAATGTTTTTTTTCTCTCCAGAAATAGAGAGCACATGTTTTATTGTTCGATATAAGAAAATGTTGATATTGCCAAACCGTTTTCCTCTAATTATATATATTATCTTATTTTGGTTGCTTAGGTATCATTTTTACATAGTTTGCCGGAATCTTTATATTAAAATTTATACGGAATTTAATGTTGTAAAGACTTCAGTTAAAAAAAAGAAGTGGTTGGTAGACTAGCGGTTACAACGCCGGCTTTCGTACTGTTTCGTATCGGAGGTCGTGGGTTCGATCCCAGGTGGCGACCATCTTCCTCTTTCACGACACAAGCTTTAAGTAGCTTACTGTGAAAGAGTGTATTTTTGTGTTCACTTTGAGAAAAATTATCATCATTTGTTTTTTGTATCGTTCTTCTGTCTATATTTTATATGTTCGAAAACGAAATAACGTTCTTATAGTCTTGCACAAGGTTACGGATTTCCGGAATGATTTTGTAATTTTTTTTAGTGAATTCATAACCTTCTGGACAGCAAGTTTCAAGAATGACCTTTTTATAGCAAATTTTGAGAATGACCTTTTTTGGAACTTCCATCTGTTATCTGTTCGGATACCAAGTGGGAACACTGGTTCGGTATATTTTTGGAAAAAAATCTGGCAACCCTGGTCATGCAATGAAGGAGAGATGGAATTTTATGGAGAGAAATAAATAAACAGAAGCCAGCAAAAACCTTTAATTAACAATAACTACTTGACATAAAATATGACTCAAATTATTACAGTTAAGAATACCTAATTATTATATGTATTTCAAGATATGTACTACATTGTAAAAGAATTTATTACTGCGATACATGTAACGCTTTTGCTTTTATATTCGGTGTGCAGTTGTTGTGTACAGACGCTTTTGTATCCTCTTTGTATTTGTTTCTGCCCTTGTTGACGACACAAGCATTTGGTAGCTTACTGTGAATGAGTCAAAGAGCGTATTTATTTGTGTTCATTTTGATTGAGATGAGATTCGTTAAAAAAAATTGAACCAAAATCAAAACATTGTAGAGTGTGATAATGACATCGTTATTAAGATAGAAATTGGATCGGTATTGTGATTGAAATGCAGAGTAACCGCCCAAGTCCCGGATGTATGAGTGTATCTACTTCTTTTTTTTATTTTACACAAATGCAATAGTAAATGCAATAATTGTTTTCTTATACAATAATATCTAAATCCAAAAGAAACACAATGTTTGCCCTCTTTAAAAAGCAAGAGATGTTTGTGTACCAACAATATTGATTTAATGATGGGGCGCTATATTTAATATAGGTACATATTTTTTCAAATAAAATTACATACTTTAAAATAATAAAACCTCTTATAATATTGTCAATAAGGTATGCAGTTCCTCATCAGTGTTGTATAAATTTTTGTTTGAAGCTTCATTGTTAAGTCGTGTGAGAGAAAACTGCGCCAAAATCAGGAGATAAGTGACTGTAGCTCCAACCATCTGCAAGAATTATTAATCAGTTCTTTAAAGACAATTTCTTAAACAATTTTTAGACTTGAGTTTATATCCAAAATAAGACTCACCGTAAGTCCTAGTGAATTATCAATGTCGAATAAACCCATTGCGGTGAATTGAGGCTTTCTGTGCATCAAGTGCGTTGTGAAGTAATTGAGCTGAAAAATTGATTGCTCATTACATAATGAGCAACAATGTGATAATAAGACGAGCAGATGGCAGGAACATTTCTGTGCTAGGAGAAGGGGTGTTTTGGCCTAAAGAAATCCGGAACTGTCTTGCTGGATACAAAATGGATTGGATATTCATATAGGATTTCCTCTTTGAAAAAAAGCAATAATAACTAAACGAATGTTGGAGTAATCTCACCTTTATAAGAAGCTGCTCATCTTTTTGTGATGATATAAATCGTTGGACCAAACAAGCAAAGTATTTTGCCTAGAATTGTATATTATTAAGTATTGATTTAATATTTCTATCTTTCAATATTTCTAAATTTCGACAGTATACCAAATAAATTATTATAGGATTCTTCGCTCACCTCCCGTTGGTAATAGTTGCACTGGAATATAATCTTGGACATGTTCCATGTGTGCAGAAGCAGTTGCTGAATGGAATATATAAAGAAAGTAACATTCTTTGTCATGTTTTTGGTGTCGCTAAAATTACTAACGGCGCTCCAGCAGAAGAAGCTCGTAAAGACGATTGAAGAGAAGGAGACTCCGATGATGAGCAATATCTTGATGGAGAAAACGTCGTTCAGAACACTCACGCAGTCACACAGTTGGTCGTATGTACTCCATATCATTTTTATCCGGGCAAACTGAACGTTTTGGAAATCTTCTTTCCTGACGTTTCCATACAATTCGTTTTTATGAAAATGCTGGTACAGAATTGCGTTTCTCATATTTTGAACCGAAGAATTATAGTTACAGATTTTGATCATCTCTTTATTCAGGTTTACAATGAAATATGTCAAATATCTGATAATGGACGTATAGAATACAACTAACACCGCCGATGTCAATCCGGGGCCATAAATTGACAACCAAAGGAAAAGCGATGGCTTATCGTTTTCGTTCGTTAGCCAATTTGTTAAAAAGAAATTCCCCTGAAAGGCTCCAATTATTATGATGAACTCGATAAATGGTATGATTTTCATTGCTGAGTAATTTTTTTTAAGACCAAGCATATCTAAAGACTGGTCTATGCCATAAAGCGTGGTGTACATTAAACAAACATTATTTTTTTTCAAGGTCTCTAAGGCTATTATAATTACTGAAAAAAATCCCGTGTATATTCGAAAAATATCCCCTATCACATACAATGTTGATGTATGAAAGTGTCCAACAATGGTCTCACCAGATTTTAGCACATTGTAAATAGCATAGCAATACGCCGAGCCGTTGCTGATGGCAAATAAACATATGATAGCACTTAATCTAGCAACGTATTGCTTCGTGGATTTGTTTAAGGTGAATTGGTGTAAGGTCAAAGTGAATAAGTACGTCGCAAAAAGAAGAGGCCTCAAGGAGTTATCAAAGGTTTTGCTTTTAAAAAAACTTTTAAATTTGTTCATTTCTTCCACAAAAAAGACGTGTAGGAACTTGAAAATGTTTGATAAAATGAAATGTTTTTTTTACGATTTGTAGCGGCAATCAATTCCGACTTACGGTATAATTATTGTTTCGTAATCACATTAACCTTTTTTGTTCCTCGGATAATATTAAATTTAACGATGTATAATTTTCATTACATTGGATAATTCTTAATCTAATTACAATCTATATCTAAAATTAATTTACTTAATCAAGTTATTTAATCTAGTAAAATAATCCAAAACACTTTCTCTATAATTAAGTAGTAAAGACAATAGAATCAAGCTGGATAAGTTGTTGGTCGTTTCAATATAATATTCTAATAATAATATGAGGATACCTTCTAACACTTTCTCTACAATTAAGTAAAGACAATAGAATCAAGCTGGATAAGTTGTTGGTCGTTTCAATATAATATTCTAATAATAATATGAGGATACCTTCTAACACTTTCTCTACAATTAAGTAAAGACAATAGAATCAAGCTGGATAAGTTGTTGGTCGTTTCAATATAATATTCTAATAATAATATGAGGATACCTTCTAACACTTTCTCTACAATTAAGTAAAGACAATAGAATCAAGCTGGATAAGTTGTTGGTCGTTTCAATATAATATTCTAATAATAATATGAGGATACCTTCTAACACTTTCTCTACAATTAAGTAAAGACAATAGAATCAAGCTGGATAAGTTGTTGGTCGTTTCAATATAATATTCTAATAATAATATGAGGATACCTTCTAACACGCCGTTTTGTGACCCAATGGACACTTCAAAGGTGCAAGACGGTTATGTACCATTACAAAACAGAACTACCTATATGTACCTACCTTTAAGAAAAATGGCATTAACTTGATGGTTAAAATTACGCCTAGCTGTGATTCTGGTCCACCATTGTGGGGAGAAGATGGACATAATATCTGGGACATGTGAGGACGCTGAATGACAGTTAACAGAGAAGAGCTTTGTTCTTCCTCTTATCAGGATCTCGAGAACCCTCTCATTCCGTGTTGCGTTTCTTTGAAGCAGAGCTGAGCGATCTGCATATGGGAGGAGTTCATCAAAACTAAGCGAGATCGAGCGCAGTTGAGAGTTTTTGTTGCCTTTCTATTTTTAAGTTTGATTGGGTCGTGCTTTTAAAAGAAAACACTTACTCAGAAACTTATGACTATAATTAAATTCAGAAGCAATCCCATCCAATAAGTCGAAATACTGGCAACTATTTCGATTCAATTTAAGTTAATAACTTTCTTGATGATGAACATGTCATGTAGGTACTTATGGGGTTTAAAGGGAGTAGGTGTGTATGTTAGTAGGTTGAGATGAACCTACATTAATTTGCAATCTCGATCGCGATATTCTATGGTTTCCATAGAAAAAAAAACTTAAAATGTGTTTAAAGACGTCTCATTACAATAGCGATGTTTCAACCTTTGAAAGAGAATCATAATATGAGCCTCTTTCTTTTTCCCTAAGCTCTCAAGAGATCAATTTGATAATATCTAATAAAAAAAGTAGTGACATTCATTTGTTTATTAAAGTTTGGCGATATGGTGGCGTACATAATATATTTTATTGCCTGTTGTGGTTCATTTCTCAACATTCAGCTGAGTTAGAGAGAACTGGGCCAAAATGAGAAGATACGTGATGATCGCGCCAACCATCTGTAAACAGAAAACATAATTATGATGCAAACTTGCGCATTAGTAAAACAATCAATCAATTTTCTTACTTGGCGCTCTGGATCTCATGAAACTTGAAGATCCCTCTTTAATGCTCAATTTCGGACAAATGAAATCCTACCTCACTTCGTCTTTATCAAAAACTTAATTGAATTTCAATCATTTTTGTTTATTTCAAATTGTATGCAATCTTATGACATTAAATACGAAGGGTACACGAACAAAACGACGAATGTCACATTAAAAAAAAGTCCATTTGGTGGCAACATTATCGTTATCATATTATTTGTTCAGAAAACTATTAAAACACTGAGCTAAACAAGAAATGTCCCCCATAACTCCATCAGTAGTAAAATATACCATACACGATACACGGAAATAAGAAGTACCTAATGTTCAAACGTATGATTTGAGTTTTCTTAAACGCAGCATACATTGACATTCGCTGTTCTGTTCGTCTACCATTTCAACCTTGTGTGTCCCCAAAAAAATCATGTTTGTATATATCTCAAATTGATGTCTCTGTAGCAAATTGTATCCTGTATGTCAGGGTTTGACGAAAAAAAATACTAAAAAAATCATTACTCGTTAACTCGGGAAGTGAAAAACAGAATCTAATCATAGTATACCTATGCGTCTGCATAATTATGCATGATTTTTGTATGCTTCATAAAATATATTTTGATTCAACCTTTCTGCGGTATGAAATTAGCCTAGTCTAAACTTAGGACTTACAGTCAAAGCCAAAGAGTTGTCAATGTTGAAGAAACCAGCTGCTGTAAAAGGAGGACGCCTGTGCATTAAATACGATGTGAAGGAATGTAGCTGCAAGAAACACAATATTTTAAAAACATTAGGGCATCTAAGAATAATAATTCTACTCATCGTGACTGAAATAATACAGTATAATACGTCTACCGATACATTTTTAAGAGACTCTTCGTCGTTTTCCAAAGATGTCAGTCGTTGTACCAAACACCTGAAATACTTTATCTGAAAAACAAACATGGCGATGAACACCTATGGCGATTCTAAACACAACAATAATTTTTAATGTACCTAGGTATAAATAAGGTAATGCACCTCTCTTTGGTAAAAGTTACAGCGAAATATAATGACAGCTAGATTGATGGTGTGCAGAAATACTTGCTGGCTGGAATAGATGCACAGGGTCATATTTTTTACGGAATATTCCTTGATTATCATCTCGCACACTGCACTCAACGTATAAAAGCTGGTGAACACAATGGAGATGAATGAAATGGCAATTATTGTCAACATTTTTACAGAATACACATGGTTCATCGCACCAACACTGTCACACAGTTGATCGTAAATCAGCCAAATCCTTTTAATCCTTTTGTTATGAATATTACTTTGATTTTCCAGAGAGGTGTGAGCCTCCCGTCTGTAAAATATTGCATGAAATTTGTTCAATTCGACTGCTTTTAATCTTGGTGTATGCATTTCGCAAATTTTAATCATTTCAATATTGATTAGTTTAATATAAAAAGTCAGATACTCGATAATTATTGTGTAGCAGGATATAAAAAGGGCGCAAGAGATTCCAGGAGTGTAGATGGCCATCCATAGATTGAAAGAGGGTCTCTTGTTAGTGACGACTGTTTCCATAAAAAAATTCGAGACTAAACTCGCTTCGTACAAAGCAAAAACCAAGACGAAGTTGGTGTAAGCACTCATTTTCAATTTCGTATATTTTTTCCGAACACCCAAACCATTTAGACATAAATCAATCTCGTTGAGTAGGTTGATCAAGACTAAAAATCCTTGGTTTTTAACGATTCCATCTATACCTAAAATAGTCATTAAACCAAATCCAACGTAAATTCGAAAAACGTCTCCAATCAGATAAAGTGCCGATGTATGAAAATATCCTACAACCGTTTCTCCCGTTTCGTGAACACGATACACCGAATAGTAATACAACAATATCGATGCGATACCAAAAATAGCCGTTCCCAAATTCAGTTTCGCCGTGAATTTACGCTTTTCTTCGTCATATAAAAATTTGTAGGGCGTCATACTGAATATTCTTAAAAGAAAAAGTAGAGGCCCGAACGCGTTAACAAAAGAAGTGCTTTCAAAAAACTTTCTAAGTGAAAACATTATGCGTTGTTTACGCTTTAAGAAGCTTTACACACATTACTTGTTGTTTGTCTGATTATATTATATTATATGAATTAAACTTTGATCAAATACCAAAGATCTTATCGATAAAAAACACTTGAGTTGATTAAAATAATATGTAAAAGTTCGTAATTGAATGTTACAAAATGATATTTAAACACGTTTCAGTACCTACTTGGTTTTTTCTAATCACATTTACCAAATTAATTATTTTTAAACCATTAAGAAATTAAACAATGCTTTAGATATGTTTATATTTCATACAGAAAGATTTTTTCTTTGTAAAAAATCGGTAGAACCAAGATATATGACAAGATTTCATCTTAAGGTCTGTTTATTTTGGTTATAACATTTTCTGACTGATACCGTCAGGGGGCATTGGCTCAGAGGCTAGCGTGTCTGTATGAAATAGCTTTGGCTGGGGACATGTCATTGTGATATTTCGACATGATATACTATTATTTCGATCCTGGGATTTGAATAAGACCACCTAATTGCTAACAAATGTTTTCAGGAACTCAAATTACGTACTCTTATGTACTTTTTTTTATTCAAATTGCCTGATGATATCAAACAACGATAATTATTTCATTAGTTTTATATAGCAAGACTAATTAGTAAGCCATCAAAATAATGATCATCCATTTCCTAACAATGTAGAAAAATAGTACATAGAAAATTCAACACAATTTAACCGTATACTATTTTGAATAATATTTTAATCAACTCGTTTGTAGAGTTGTATAGTATGTACCTACCTATTTCATTTTCAAAAAAAAAAATATTTCGAGTTCATGATTTCCATTTCTATGAACGTTAAAAAAAAGTGGCATCGTTCTCCAGTTTGCAAAGAGATTCATTTTTATTCATATCTGCCATGTTAAAACATGAATAAATTCAGTGAGACGCTTTTTGCTTTCAACACTAATAAAACTGGGTTTAAAAACTCAGTTTACTTTTAAAAAAATTCAGATTTCCGAATTGCACGAAATACTTGAAATAGATCTCAGTGGGAAAAGTTTTTTCAGTTTAAATTTGAAGTTTAAAGTCATAGGGGACTAGCATAGACAGTTAAAACATAAAAACAAATCAGTAATATCTTTATCTATTACTAGCTTTCCCGACAGACGTTGTCCTGTGTTTCTATACAATGAATATTGAATTCGAATTTGAATGGTGATGAATTAATTATCATTTGACCAATGTAATTCCGACCGATGCGTCTGTTTTAAACCATGTATATTCCTTCCGCATTCTGTCAATCGCACCAACTATCTAACAAATGAGAGTTTCTCTCAAAATTTCAAAATTGGAATAAAAATTAGATGGTAAAAAGTACTTAAAGCTTTCTTTAATTTTCTAATTTTCATGCATTTTTCTTAATTTATTTCTTCTAAAACAACCTTCTCCTGATAAAAGCCTACACTATAAAAAAGTATTAGCGAAATCAGTCCAGCCGTTTAGGCGTGATGCGATGACATCGGGAAATAGCTCTTCATTTTTATATATAAGAAGATATGATAAAAATTCCGGGTGGAGGTCTATAAAATAAACAAAATATAAAAATGGAGCCCTATTTTGCGTGATCTTTGCATCATGCCTATAAACGGCTGGACAAACATCGCTAATTCTTTTTTTCTCATGTTTGATTTTGTCAAGAGAATATTCTTATGGAAGAAAAAATTAAGAAAATTCCGAGGAATATAGGAAAATGTAAGAAGACTTAACGTCCGTATGTAATCTTCTAGCTTTTATTTTTTTTAATCTAATTCAAATCTAATTATGAAATTAAATTGGCGTTTGACAGAAAGTGTGAATTGTTTGATAGCTGGTACGATTGTCAAAATGCGGATGGAAAATGCAGAAGGGGTTGGTGACCCAGCGGTTACAACGCCGGCTTTCGTACTGCGGACGTCGTGGTTCGATCCCAGGTGCCGACCATCTTCCTCTTTCACGACACAATCTTTCAGTAGCTTACTGTGAAAGAGTCAAGGAGGTGTATTTGTGTTCACTTTGAGTGAGCACAGATTCATTTAAAAAAAAAAAAAAATGTATGGTTTAAAACAGATGCATTGGTCGGAATTCCATTGATGAAATAGGTTATCAATTTATCATTATATTATCTATTCCGATTCATTATTTATATTAAAGACAGAACAACATCTTCCAGGATATCTAGTTTTAAAAAGTATACTTACGGATAAATTTTTGTCAACACCAAACACCATCACCCAACACCTGAACAAACTAGTAAATTAATGCTCGGAGTGCTTTAAATGAAATGATTTAGATAATTCAGATTCACATTGTGTAGTGAGTCATGTTTGAATACACGAAAAATTTCAACTTATTTTTCGTTTATGTGTTCATAATACTTGTTTTTAGTTCAGCCATAGAATTGCCGAATTATGTAAGTATCCGAAGACCCCTAATTTTTATTAAGATTTGAGGATTAGTCTATAAATACCCATTATAGTTAAGTCATTTTTGTTTTTCAGGGGTTGTTCGACTACAAATTTGCCGATCTAGAGAAAATCAAAGGATACAAGCCTAAGGACATAGCCGAAACCAATCTATTTCTTTCTACTAACAATCTAGGGGAATATAAAATTGCTGGAAATGTTAGTGTTTACGAAGACACGGGGCAAATAATGGTTTATAAATATTTTTTTGTAAAATATATTATTTCTTAATACTTCATAAATTTGTAATGTTACTCATACAGTTTATAGTTTTGCTCTAGAATTGCTGTACTTTTTTCTACTATTCGTTTTTCTTAGTTTACAAGTTTCAAGAAGAACACTACTTACAATACAAATGAAAGTGTTGTTGTGTTGTTTCACTGTTCAACATCTTAGGGCCTAAACTCAATTGAGAACTAGCAAGCTTTAAAATGTATGACAGTAACAATGAGTGTAGGATCTTACCTTAGTTCCAAATTGGTTTAAAAATGCATACCAAAGTGACTCAAAACAACTCTGTAACTCTGTGTTAATTTCTATTACTATATTTCTAAAGCGACATTTTAGTTGTTTACTGCAATATGTATAGCTGCTAGGTACATATATTTTGAGGCCAATAAAGGTAGTCAATCTGTTATGTTCCTCATAGATGAGCCGGAAATAATGTATTTTTCAGCAATACATAAAATACCACAAATGGAACGGAGACCGTTATGTGCCATCTTTTAATGTGAGGACTCATAAAATATGCGACTACAATAAGATGATGAGCAACTATATCAAACTCCTCCCTTTATACGATGGAAATTGTGGCCTTAAAAAAGTAAGATTAATCAATTAATTGAATAACTAGTATAATGAATTAATTGTACAGCTACACAATTATTGTGTAAAATTATTCTTGTTATTATTGTAATCTTCTAGATTGGTTTTTATTAAGACCTACAATCTCTAGATAAAAAACTTATAGTGACCAGATTTTTTTTTCAATATGGTAAACGGGACACCAATGATGGGGAGGGAGGGTTATAAACTTATTATTATTTAAACATCAGTATTGGGGAGTCGGGAGAGGGAAAAGAGGCAAATTATAATTATCAAAAGCGGGATGTCTGGTCAACTTACCATACCTAGTTCTCAACTATTCTCCCTGATGCTGTAATAATAAACATTTCCAAATTTTGTTTGGTCTGATCACTTTTTTTTACCCATCACGCCGTGTCCCGTAAGGGGTAGGCAGAGAGAACGGACCTCCACTCTTTTCTATCCAAGCATACTTCTTTCGCTTCTTCCACCGACATAACATTTCTCATACACCCTCTCCTATTTCTCTTACTTCTTACCTGGCCTTCCTTGAGGACAGAATCGATGTGTTCGATCCACGTCATTCTCGGTCGGCCACGCTTTCTTACACCTTTCCTTTCAGCCTTATGAATTCACTTTGTCATTTTGTTTTCACTGTTTTGATAATGTGCAATCCTTTTTTAAGATTTGCTTCGCAAATTCATTGAATATCTATAAGATTTCTAGACTTTCACCCACTCGTTTACGTAGATTTTATTAGATTTATATAGATTCAAAAACTTATATTTATAGAGTCATTTCAAATACCTCATGTTATACCAATGACCAATCATTAATACCTACAAGATTATTAATTTATATTGTGTGTCCTCAGATTTAATAAGATACCTTCTTACTATTAATTACATAAAATTTTATTTCAGGGTTTCACCGAATTGAGCTTGAACGTTTCAGGATATATGGACCTTATATATGGAAAAAAATATTTTTTCGGCAAATATCAACTATATTTTCAAAGTTTTACGACTAAAGGAAATGTATTCGCTTACAAAATACAGCTCGAAACTTATCCGAAAAATCATACAAAATCAAAATGAATAATATGACGTTATAATAATATTTCAATAATATACATCGACATGGTTCGATGAACTAATAAAAAATTAAACATGTCTTCTGGTCTTTATAGCACTCAATACTCAACAGCATTGTCCCGGAATATTTATCTAATTTCTGTGAAAATATAATAAATTTCACCAAATAATTTAGTTAGTCCACTAAGTATTCATTCTTTTTAAGAATTTGCTATGTTTTGTAAATAACTGTTAGTTTACACAGATAAATAAAATACAATAAAAGGTAACGTCACTAAGATCCATAATGAGCCATTCCAATAAAAATAATAAATCATAATGTATTTACCTTTATTGAACAAAAAAAACAAAATTAAACACCGACCTATTACAAACATGGTTTAAAAGAATCACTTTAATATAATATATGTACATCCATACAAGTTACCCCCCGATAATGAGATATTTTTTGGCTGCGGGAGGAAAAATGTGAGGGCCAATAAAAATCTAGTTGAGACCAACCTCTCAAACAAGGCGAAATACTTTTACCGATCTTTCAGCGTTTCTGATCCAAAGTATGAAACAATCTTCCAACGGATATATAAATATGAGACTTTAACAAAAATGGATATAGTCATATCCTGGCGCCAAATACATGATAGCAGTTGCATTCTTTAAATTTGGTTGCTCACTTGTTCTCAACAATTTCCAACTTTTATCTCTATTTTTCATTTTATTATTAAATTTCTACTTGTTGCATACATGAGATTTTTCGACATGTTGAACATGTTGAGAATTCTCATGATTAGGAGTTTCGGAGACAAACATTACCACTTAATGGTGAACGTTGTTAGCGTAAAGTGATGTGAATCTATATATTAATACGTGAAGGAAAAACTTTGTGACCATTTATACAAAAATTGGGGAGGAGTAGGTATGAAATTTCGCACACTTATAGTTTATATAGAGAAGGAGTGGCGAATGCTAATATTTTTTTTAATTATGCCTAAAAATAGATTAAATCAATAAAAAAAACATTGCCAACACTACTGTAATGTTATGTATTTGATACTCACACACACTTCGATGTATTTGACATTAACACAGACGCATATATTCTTTTGTTTATCTGTGGTCAAATTTAGTATAGAAAAATAATTTTTGTTCTTAATAATAACAGAAAAAACTTTGTACCTACATATCGACATTTCAAATTTGACGTATCCATGTCATTGTTTTTGATAAAAAAATTGTGAAATAGCGCTCGCTTTCTTTTACAATGGAACCTTAATAATGTTCAAACTTATAATTTAAATATGTTATGGTCGAACTAATATAAGATTGCAGGCCGCACATGGATGAGAGAGGCTCAGGACAGGAATGATTGGAAGGAGAGGGAGGAGGCATATGTTCAGCATTGGACGGAGACAGGCTGACGAAGAAGAAGAAGAAGATGGTCGAATTTTGAGCACTGGTCGACTTCTAGTAGGTATTAATAAATTCAAAAAGAAGTTGAAAACTCATTTATTTCGTATAATACCATATCCAGATAGTCCTTCACCTGTACAAAACTCTCCTACAAAAAATATGCCCAATATTATTATTGTGATATATAACATTTTTTATTATTATTATTATTATTTTTATTTTAATAAAAATGAATCTGGGCCCACCCAAAGTGAACACAAATATATTCTCGACATCTTTCACAGAACGCAAAGCTTGTATTGTGAATGTGGAAATAATGGTCGGCATTTAATTGTGTAATGTGTGACAATTTTGGTGAAAAAAAAATAGTATTGTCACGGACGAGAGAAGAAAAGAAGAGGAAGAAATTTTTTCTTGGAAGAACATATCTACGACCAAACGGTTTTAACGATTTCTACATTATTTTTTTTAAACATTTTAGTCTACGAGGAAGATTGAATAATTCTACGAAGGAGCGGAGCGCAGTCTACGAAGGCAACGAGCAGTTACAATTCTACGACAACGAGACAACAGGGCATATTCTACGAAGACCACAATTTGCAGACCGGACCAGAGCAGACCAGACCAGGGTAAACCAGCCGAGCAGCGTCCCAGAGCAGTCCAATAAAGATAAGTAGATCTTGTTGTTTTTGCTTCGGGGTTTGAGGGTTCTCACTCGGTATGGGCGGGTCTGAACAGAAGGTCCTTGAACGGAGTGGTTTTGTGGCTCAGGCTGGAGCGGGTTTTCGGACTCAAGTTTCAGTCGGTTCCATAGAGCCATTCTCGGTTGCTCATGACCATGACTTCGGCTTATTTAAATCGAGCATGGAAGCCATCATGGTTTTAAATGATGAACTACAAGGTTCAAAAGAAAGAAAGCGTGCTTTCTTGTGGTGTCATCTTAGTGACGAAACCAAATCCATGGTGCTTGATCTCAGCTTTCCAGAAACGCTTGAGACTTTAACATATGAGAGTATTTTATCGACACTGGAAAAACATTGTAAACCAGTGGAGAATATTTTTGAGTCAAGGGATATTTTTCTACGTGCTAAACAGTTAAAGGGTGAATCAGTCAAAATTTTTTTATTGAGACTAAAAAGATTATGTATTCCTTGTCAATTTAAAAGTAATTTAGAGAGTTATCTACGTGATGTGTTTATTACTGGGGTATCAGACAAAATGATCAAACAAAAATTATTCACCGAGGGTTTAAATGAGAAAGTTACTATACAAGATTGTCTACAAATAGCTATGCAGCTAGAATACATATCTAGTCAGTATGAAACTGAAAAAGAGTGTTTTAGAAATCATGCTTCAACGAGTGATCATAAGGGGTACAGACATCGAAAGAATTCATATTCTTCGAATAGTTCAAGGGAGTCAGATAAGAATTATAATAAATATAATAATCAAAAAAGGAAATTTTCTACGTCATCAAATTCAACGACAAATTCGAGTTTTAGGAATCAGGCCTTTGTAGGTCAAAATGATAATATAACCCATAAGTACAATAGGTCACAGGTAGAATGTATCTACAATAGTAACAGATAACGGTTCAGCATTCATGTCTGAGGCATTTGGTTTGTTTTGTAAAAAGAATGGTATTAAACATCTTACATCGGGGGTTTGCCATGCACAAAGTAATGGGCAGGCAGAAATTGTTGTGAAGCTATGCAAAAATTTTCTTAAAAAATCAATGAGTAACGGTAAACTGCATAGTAATTTTACAGATGATTTGTTGGAATTTTTAGTTAATTATAGAAATACACCTCATTGTTCAACTGGTGTTGAACCTAGTAAATTAATGTTAGGGAGATTAATTAAATCAAAATTGGATTTAGTAGGCCCAAGTAGAAATGAAGAAAATTCTTTGAAAATTTCTTCAGATACACTGAGTTCAATGAAAAAATCACAGGATGAGCAAGTTTTTTATAAGTCGGGGAGAAAAAGGGAAATATTTAACATAGGTGATAAAGTGTTGATTAAAAATTTCAGCAGACAATACGGAGGAAAATGGATTCCTGCCACAATAAAAGACCGTATGGGAACAAAAACATATTACTGTTTGGTAAAAGGGACTGACCTAGTTTGGAAGCGCAGTGTAGATCACATCATGAGGAAAGGAGTTCGATTCTGTGATGACGTAGAACCTGTCTCTGATAACCATGCTTGGAAGAAGCAGTTATTGCTCGAGGTAAGTGAGCCGAGGGGGTCTGGGCTAATCGAGGATTCTCCTTGTTTCAGAGACCGGGCAGACTGGCTGAGGACTCTGAGACCTCGAGGTGTGACGACAGGATCTACTTAGGATCGTACATTCGACAGTATATAAATAATGAAATTTCAAATATTGATTTTCGATTGTATTGTATAGAATCTTCTTCAGGCAAGAGACTACAATCAAATGTATATTCAATATTAGAATAGGATAGTTTTCAATTAAGTGCGGGAGAGTGTAATGAATGTGTTATTGAAGAAGTTCGACAGAGCGCCCCGCGGCCGGCACACTCCGCGACGCACCGATCTACAAGCAACATCATATTAAATTGTCTCCGTCAGTTATTAGTTTTAGAGTCTCGCTTGCCTATTTTATATTCCGTTTATCATAATATATGTGTTGTTTAATTGTTATAAAAAGAACTTTTATTTTAACTAAAGAAGAACTAAAGCTCCTACACTACAAATTGTATGTTATCCTTGTTTAATTTTGTATTAGAAATGTACTTATATTATTGAGATAACCAAATTGGTCTAAATAAAAAGAGCTGTAAAATTCTATAAACGAATTGGAAGAATAGAGCCAAAAAAAAATATTTATTTAACATAAATATTTTAATAACATGAAAAAAAACTGAAAAAAACAAAAAATATGCATGTTATACTCTAACAAACTGATGATAATTCAATATTTTACTGCTTTAAATAAATCATAATCATAAAAGAATGTCGGGTTAGTGTGAACACTCTTATATAATTCGAGATCGGCTAACAGATTCTTTTGATGTTTGATTTATTGGATTCTTCTCCCCGCTCCGGGTAACAGAATAACTAATAAAACATCGAAAAAGATAGAAAATAATATAATATATAATATTAAAGTTAGTATGGAACGGATTAACTGACAACAACGCCATCTGTGAAAAAATCCATAACAACACAATTTTTATTTACTTAACAACCATTGAGTTTCAAAATATTGGTACACAGATTTTTGATAGAATTTCTTTCAAGCTTTCAGAAATATTTTTTTAACATTCAAACATATTATAAATGTTCTTTTGTATAAATAACAAATTTTAAATGAATATTCATAGTTAGGCCTACAGGACAACGTCTGTCGGGAAAGCTAGTACTAACATAGATTATACGCGTAAGCAGGCAGTAAGCTCAGCCATGATTTCAAAGATAACCCGCTAAGAGATATCTAGTTAGGATTTCAACTGCAGCTTGCAATATGAGGGCGGGTAGTGCGCATGCCTCCGCTACCCTCTCGTGGGATTGGCCTCGTTTAATCATATTGTATGTCTGATAACACAGCATACGGGTAGGTACCTTAATACATCTGAACCCTGAAGCCTTCTGTAATGCCTTCCAGAATACTCGTCAAAATGACTTCCGAACAAGATATGTGTGTAGAAAATGGGTTCTCAACTGTTAACTAAATGCATCAAAAATATATTTTACCGTGCATTTGAATTCCACATCACTTTCATGCAACGATAGTCCTAAAATATATAAAATATTTTAAAGGGCAAAAAATGTATAAGCATCGTTGTTTGCATAAACGTAGAAACGAGGGAGTAAGATATATCCCAACTTTGATTAAGAACATTAATACCGGTGATCAAACTTACCAAACCTCAGCAGAACTGAAAAAAAAAACAAGCAGAAAAATAACCATAAAGCGGTAGGTTTTTTTTCGAAAACTTGTTCATGGTTATTGAAACGGTGTGATACCATTACTAAAATTAAATCGCACCACTTCTACTGACAACATCAAAAAATCATCGCAGGTAAATAATGACAAGTAATCTTTCGTATGTCTACTTTTTAAAGTATTTTATCTGTTTGGGGTGAAACCAAATTTATAATATTTGAACGGTTTCTTTATCTTTCTCCATTCCACCCTGTCTTCTGCCATGCTCCGCCAATCGTCTACCCCCAACAGTCTAAGGTCTCTCTTCGCTCCGTCCAGCCACCTCAGTCTGGGTCTCCCTATGCTCCTCCTTCCAGCAGGTCTCCCACAGAAAACTTCCTTGAGGACGGAAGGTTCGCTCGATCTTTGAACATGGCCCAGCCAGCGGAGTCGGCTAAGCTTTATGAATTTTGCGGCGTTGACATCATCATAATATAGTTCATAAAGTTCGCGGTTAAACCGAATGCGCCAGTGTTCTCTATCTCTGACTGGTCCGTAGATTCTTCGCAGTATTTTCCATTCAAATATGTTAAAGCTTTGCTCTCTAAATCTTTTGGAGGAGGCCAAGATCTATACAGGGTTGTAGCGCCACGAATGATGATCATGAAGATGATGATTTCTTTATCTTTAGTCTGTCTCTTTCCATTTTGTTGATTTGAATTATTGTTTGAAGCGAGTAAGTATTAAAACAATGATACTATAGTGCTAATATCTAGAGACTTTCGAAAAAGGTATGTTAATTAAATATACGAGAAAAAGTAGGAACATTAGAAAATATAAAGATCTTTTATCGAACGTAGATCACTGCCAGGATGACGGCCTTGGGCCTCGTTTCATTGCTCCCACTATTTTACAAAAAAAATCATAATATAGGTAATATTATTATGTAAGGGTCGTCTAGAATTATGTAGAAGCACAATGTAATAGTTACAGGCAGTTCGAAGGTAGTAGAAAATGTTTGTCAAGTAGCTTTTCCACCCGCCAAGTAGATGGCGGTGGCGTCGCAAATTTAGTTACTGAGAAAATTCCATCGGGGAAGGTCGCGTCGAGTTTTTCCAACGTAATCGAGCCTTATTTTTCTCCCGTTATCAATTAAATGTCACGCTTATCGAGCATATAATCACAAAAGTGTACCTTGGTCCAACTTTTAACATGTAACGTGAGTATTTTATACGATTTATGTGATAAAATTCAGCTAATTCGAGGCACATTTGACATTTTCTATTGTTTAATGTGTCAGTTTGTGTGCGGCCAGGCACTGAGAGCTGTCATACAAAGAGAATGAGAGGATTGTGGGGTGAATGAAGGTTGTGTGTTTGTATCTAATCACTGATGTTTTTATTTGTAAGTAATACACTCCTCGTTGTCCCTTCCCCTCTGTTTTTATAGCCGTCCCTTGTTTATTTCTTATTCCAAGAAGACACCCCCCACATGTCTAACACTAAGAATCAAATCCCTTATAAGATTGAGTTGTCAATACACTGATAATGGATTTATCGTATGAATATTTTTGTATTCAATTTAAAACTATTTTTTTTTTCTAATAATACATAATGGTATTTTAAAGCGGTAATTTGTACCAGACGTTTTGTTGTTACTAAAACTAATTATTATTAATTATGCGATGTGGTTTTTTTACTGATAACAATTTTATACTTTCGATATATTTTGTTCCACCTCTCATAATTTCTAAACAACTTGTAAAAGCTGCATGCTCATTATGTTTGTATTGATAAAAGTGTATCTGAAATCGGACAGAGTGTATTTCTTGAATAATTGATGCATAATATTGTTTGTTTGACTACAGGTAGGTACGTCATTATTTGTTATTTCAACTCCTGTAATGTTTTTTTTTGTTTACTGAATACCTAATATTAACACATTATTCCATCGCTTATTATAATAAGTATACCTAGATCTATTATTGAATGATTGATTTACTTCCTAGTGCATACTGTGTTTATCATCATTATAAAAAAATAAAAAAAAACAAGAAAATTATTTTATCAAACAACTTTATTTTTATTTTGTACATAAAATTAACAAAATGTCTTTAAAGTTGGTACAAACTTTCGATCAACAGGTCTCTACTATGTTTTGAATTACCTAGGGTGCTTTATTATCAAACACGCGATCATGATTTGCAAATAAGAGATAAAAATAAAAATCTAAAATTAATTATTAGAAACCAATATATGGATAAACGGAATACTCTGAGTAAAAAAAAATTTTAAAAGTTGACGATTTCGAGAAGTCGGTCTTATTTTTTTCATCCGTCTACGATTGACCTAATAAAGTGATTGATAAGTTCGCCCGTAACTCGGTCTTTTAATACTACTCGTCTGTCAGTCTATTTTATTGCACGAAGGAAAAACTTTGTGACGAATTTCACGAAAATTGCCCGGACGGAGGAGTATGAAATTTCGCACACTTATAATTTATATAGAGAAGGAGGTTCTAATGCTAATATTAATAAAAAATAGATTAAATCAATTAAAAAAACATTACAAACACTACTGTAATGCTATGTAGTTGATACTAACACACACTTCCACAGACTACTTATAAAGATCATCAACTTCATAGAAACAAATGTAGAATGGAAAGCGCCTCATAATAATATAATAATATAACACTTTTCTATACAAAGGTGTCAGTATAGCCGTCGGAACTTATTGCCTGAGGCAATTTTTCCAGTCAACCGGTCCCGTCCAATCTGAGACAGGATTCCAACCCCGGGTAGAAATTTCAAGTGAAAAAATGCTTAGAAAAACTCTGACCCGAACGGGAATCGAACCCGGGACCTCGTGATCTGAAGTCCACGCAGTACAACTAGGCCACCGAGGTCGGTCTCATAATGGGCACAGAAAGCTTTTTGAAGGCGGTATATTCAAATGGAAGGTGGGGCTGGAAATGGCGTGATATAAACTGAGAACAGATTAATATTGTTTTTCTTTAATAATAATGGAAAAAACTTTGTACATATCAACATTTCAAATTTGACGTATCCATGGAAAGAAAATTTGAACTATGTTCAAAATGTTCAAACTTATAATTTCAATAAGTTATTGTCGAATTTCGAGCACTGGTCGACCACTAGAAAGATATTTTATTTGTCCAGAGGCTCCTACATACGACTTTGTTTTTTCTACCTCTGCACTCGTTTTCAAGAGATTCGGCCCGTATGACTGTTGAATAGGAAAGAAATGAGTGCAATGATGCAAACATTTAATGAGTTTTTCCTCCTTCTTTTTATGCCTGTCGCCCGACTATTTTCTGGAATATTTTCAAGTAGGAAGTTACTCCATATACCTACCTACATACAATGTATTTTCTCTACACTTGATCGAACGAATTATGCGAATAAAAGACAAAAAATTACGGATGAAAATGCACATTTTTTTTTGTAAAATTCTTCTCTTTCTTTCAAACATACATACAACATACTTACAATCTCCCTTTGAACCCCACTCAGTGGCAAAGGCAGGCAACAAGAGCTCTACATTGCGCTCAATCTTGTTTATGACCTCCTCCCACGCAATTTCTAACTCCCTCAGTTCTGCCTCCAAAGAACGGAACACGATATGAGATTACTCTTTATAACGGTGGAAGTGATGGGCCTACGCCGGGTGCGCCGGCGTATACATAAATACATAACATCTTTCATACGGGCACTTAATAAAAGAGGAAATTAATTTTGGCGGTGAATATTACGATAGCCAAAAGAGATGGGATGGGATATTATTGTGATTTTTCTTCTGGACATGGTTTGTAGCATGTAAAATAGATCTCATAAAGATTTAATATTAATAATTTTAATACGCAATAGATTTTTGCTATACACACTTCTTGTGTAGTTATGTATAAACATATTATCCAACGGTTTTCGGGTGGAGCCGGAAATTGCAAAATAAAGTACATTATTGACCCCGCCTATTCCATATTTCTAAAAATTAAAATTCCTTTAGTTGGAATGAAAGAGGACATTATCTTTATCCCTTTCACACCAATGACCATTATTAGTCATGTGGGTCTGACGTGATTTGAAGGAATTACGTAGAAAAATAACTCCACCCTTTTTCTAATTTCTTTTGGTAGGATCAAGAAAGTAACTCCCTCCTCTTCTGTTAGTTACGCCTCACTCTGCTCTTACACCCTGAACAAGAAGCACGTAGCTTCTTGCTCGGATAAATAATAACTTAATTTCGGTTAAAGACTTTGCTTTGAATTATATTTAAAACGTAGAATTATATATAGAGTGCCTTCTGTGTTAAGGTATCTCAATTATATTCTATTTTCCAAGTGTTCGTGTGATAAATTCTAACCGTTATACCGAACTGCTAGAGCCGATAATTAAATAATTATAACTTTTGTTGTAAAAGAAATTGTGAATTTGTGTCCCCTTTTTAACCAAGACAATAAACTCTGTTTCTTCAAGTGATCTTTTTCATAAAAATATCCTACAATCATCTCCATCACATTGACCTATCTTCATTACGAACCACAACACCAACTGAGAGTGAAAGAGAGACTGCTCCACAACATACCGATTGAGCTAAGCCGAAGACGGAGCAACATCTCCCTTGTGGGGAGAAAACCGCTACAGAATGTCGTCCAACGTGTTGGCATCAATGAAGTCTGGTCAGGAGTCACTTTGAGGAACCAGGACTACATCCCCGGGTGAGGAAAATTTTTAAAAATAGTTAACAGTTAAAAATAAATTCAAAAAGTTAAGATGATTTTTATGTTGCCCGTATTGTTTTTGCTACACCAATAGTTTTTATATATGTATGAGGAGAAACCTCTGTCCCTTGAAATTCGGATGCGTACAGAGAAGTGTGGTAGATCATACAGTCCTTTTGGGAATTTTTTTTTGTTGTTGAAAGTTGCCGACGGGAAGTGAGAATACATATCTGAAGATTAATTTTTGTGTTGAAAGTTGCCGACGGGTGGTGAGAGTACCTACCTATCTTGGGATTATTTTTTTTTGTTGAAAGGGTGCCGACGGCAAATGGAAAGTTGAATTCAGTTGCAATTAATTTTTTTTGTTGTTTGTTACATATGGACACGGTCATATGCCACAATAAAATTTCCTTAGGATTGAGTTTCCCTCCCTTGAACTGCGGAAGATTGCAGGCTAGAGAGAATGAACTATTGATAGTTTCTTTTGAGTGGACTATTTTTTTTGGTTATCAGGGACTGCCGACGGCGGACGAAGTTTGCGATAGTCACCTCAATACTTTTAAATCTTAAATATGTCCGCCTTGATAGATCAAGTTATTCCTAGGGTCGATAGGGCCACGTGCAGGACTCTCTCTAAGGCACTGTTGAATAGAGGTATCCAGCCTGATGTAGGTATTGAATCTCTGCGAAGGCAATGCAGACTTTACAATTCTAACTTATTGTCTGATGTGGGTCAGCGTGACAGTCACCCTTCGGAAGTGTTAGGTATCCAACGTCCTGATACCCTCTCGGAAACTAATCCACCTCGTGATAGTTTTGTACCTTCTTCTCCACCCACTCAGGCTGTGACGATGATAAATACTAATGTTTCCAACGATTTAATTATTACACCGGTTCGTAGAAATTTAGATAGACCCAATCCTACAGTTAACCAATCACACATCATACATTCAGTCAATTTTAGTTCATGGCCAGTTCAACATTATTCCGGTGTCGAGGATGTTAGGGATTTTTTTTTGAGATTGGAGGAAATTTCCCGAGCTCGAAATTTTCCAGTGGAAAACCTAGGCCCCGCCTTGCCTGAATTTTTGGAGGGAAAAGCACTCACCTTCTACCGGACATTTTATAACAGTGTTAAAACTTGGACACAGCTTAAACAATCGTTTATCAAGCGCTTCGATTTGCCTGATGCTGAAGGCAACAGACGATTGGAAATCTTAACTGCATCACAGCAACCTTTGGAGAGTGCTAGTGATTACATTTCACGTATAACCCTTTTGAATCAGTCCTTACAGTCTCCATTGCGTATGTCAGATATCCTAAAGGCCATCAGAAAAGGATTAGATAGCAGATATGCCAGTGTATTAGTGTCCAGGCGACCGAACTCAATTGCTGAGCTAGATGAAGTTTGCACGGAGTTGGAGTGTGTTTCGGTTACAGTTCCAACCCGCTCTCCCTCTAAAGTTAAGATAGTAAGGAAAAACCCTGTTCAATCAATTTCTTCTCAACAGCCTTCTGCTCCTATGATTAAATGTTTTCACTGCGGACGTATAGGTCACATTGCTCGAAACTGTTACTCTAAGTCAGGACCCAGTGCCAATAATGTTCATTCATTTCAGTTTAGGAAACCCTTCAATCCTGTGCCACGCCAACGCTTACCTGACGTGAGTAAACCGCCTCCCCCACTTAGAAATTCAAAAAACGAACAATGAATCCTGCAATTTTCCCGAGCCCAGAGACCTCAGCTCGCGAAAGATTGTCGTGGATTCAGAGTGTTAAATTGTTCTTTTCAACATTGCAGGTCAATAAAGTTTCCGTAATAAACGAGAGAGATCGACGCCCTTATTTGCTATTTTCTATCTCTCAAATACAACTCCGAGCCTTGCTTGATACCGGATCAGCTTGTAATGTCCTGGGGGGTCAGTTATATCGGTCTTTTATCGAAATAGGGTTCCGTCCTGAATATTGTCAGCAAAATATTCGTGGGGTTGACAATAATTCCATAAGATCTATAGGTACCATAGTTTTGCCATTATGTTACAACAATAAAATTCAGCAGGTTAAATTTGTTATTGTTCCTTCCATTCCTGACCAATTCATTTTAGGGTCACCCTTTCTGGAAAAGTCAGGAATAATTCCTCGGTTGTTCCCCACCAAAACTCATGTTACGGTAGCATCCATATCTGATCAACAGTCGTCTAATGTAGAATCAGCTCCAAAATGTCTTAACTCCATAAACGATTTGACAGTGTCGCAGAGGAAAACTTTGGATGACCTGAAAAATGAATTCGAGAATATTTCTTTTGAGAAGATGGGTTTGGGTAGGACAAATGTAGTTTCTCATGTCATTAATACAGGTGATAGTTTGCCCGTTAAACAGAAATTATATCCAGCTTCCCATGTACGACGAGTTCAGATGTGTCAAGAGGTAGATAAAATGATAGCTTTAAAAATAATAGAACCTTCACGTTCCCCTTGGTTAAATTCCTGCTTCTGTGTACCAAAATCCGATGGCACAGCTAGATTCGTTCTCGATCCTAGAAGATTGAATGAGGTCACAGTCTCAGACTCTTATAGACTCCCTAATATCAACCATATGTTGGATAATCTGAGAGACACCAAGTTCTTAACCACCTTAGACTTGAGCTACGGCTTCTGGCAAATTCCTTTGAGTCCAGAAAGCAGACCTAAGACAGCCTTCTATGTAGAATCCAAAGGGATGTATCAGTTTGTTACCTGCCCGTTCGGCCTGAAAAACGTGCCCGCCGAAATGCAGAGAATTATGGATAAGCTTTTCTCCGATTTGGGACAAAGAGTATTCAGTTTCCTTGATGATGTTTTGATTTGTAGTTCAGATTTTGATTCCCATATTTCCACCTTACGAATTGTTCTCCAGCGCTTGAAAGAAGCCAACTTGACAATTAGGCTCAGTAAATCCGTGTTTTGTAAATCATCGCTTAAGTACCTCGGTCATATTATTGACAGGGAGGGAATTCATACGGACCCAGATAAGATTAGTGCTATGAAAGATTATCCTAGACCATCCACCAGTAAGGAAATCCGCTCATTTTTGGGATTAATGTCTTATTACAGGCGTTTCATTAAGGACTTTTCTAAGATTGCTTCTCCCTTGACTCGCCTCACGAGTAATAAATTTAACGGTAAAAAATTCGAATGGTCAAATGAAGCTGAACTTGCCTTCCAAGCCTTGAAACAAGCAATGATTTCCGCTCCAATCCTTAAACCACCAGACTATTCCCTTCCGTATACATTGACGTGTGATGCAAGTGGAGTTTCCTTGGGCAGCTTCTTGTCTCAGAAAGACTCTAATGGAGTAGAATATATAATTGCTTATCATTCACGTAAATTGTCCGGTCCAGAACGAAATTATAGTACCACGGAGAGAGAACTTCTCGCCATAGTAGATTCTATACAACACTTTAAAAGCTATCTGGACGGAGTACACTTTACAGTAGTCAGTGATCACGGATGTTTAAAATACCTAAACTCAATTTCTTCACCTTCTGGTAGGTTAGCCAGATGGGCTTGCCGACTTTCACAGTTTGATTTCACTTTTGTATTTAAGCGTGGCTGCGAAAACAACCTTGCCGACGGACTAAGCCGCATTCCTGTCTCTAGTTTATCCGTTCCCGAACCTTTCGAAAGTGTTGAAGACCCCTGGTATAATAGAATGTATAAATCTTGTGCACAGAAACCGCAATCATATACGAATTTTATGATAAGTGAAGGACACTTGTATCGTTACTCTAAATATAAAAGAGATTCCTTGTCTAATTCACCTTCGCATCACTGGAAATTAGTTGTACCCTCGTGTAAAATAGAAAAAGTCATAGTAGATTACCATACCGGAAATTGTCACTCAGGAATAGAAAAAACTTACGAATTTATCTCCCGTACTTACTTCAGTAAGGGACTGCAATCCCTTGTTAGACAAATTGTAAGCAGATGTGAAGTATGCAAGGCATATAAGCATAACAATAAAGGTGCTCATGGTCTCATGAAACACCCTAAAAAGGTTGAACGTCCTATGGAAAGCTTATCTATGGATTTTATCGGTCCCTTACCGTTGAGTCATAAACGTAACCGTTTCATTTTCACTGTAGTTTGTAATTTTAGTAAAATGACTTGGGCATATCCTCTCCGAGCCGCAAATACCAGTAGTATAATCCAAATCTTAGAAGAAAGAATCTTTAAAATCTTTGGTATTCCCAGACAGTTGGTGATGGACAACGGGAAACAGTTTGTTTCTCGACAGTTTAAAGAATTTTTACACTCCCACGGAATAAATGATCTTAGATATAACGCATATTTTCATCCCCAACATAATGTCTCCGAAAGATATAATCAGTCTCTAGTAACCTTGTTGGCAATATTAGTAGAGGAGGACCAACGCAATTGGTGTAAACATCTTCCAAAAATCTGTTCTTGTTTAAATTCTATGACTAACATTGCTACCGGATATTCTCCACATTTTTTGATGTTCGGTAGAGAGTACATTCCCCACGCCTCTTTTTATAAGCCACTACAGATAAATCATGATTCCCCGTCTGAAACATTTGATCCCTTAAAACAAAGATTGAATGACATTTCCACCTTAGAAAATCTATATAATAAAGTCTCACAAACGTTAGTACAAGCCTTTAACAAGAATAAGGATCGTTATAATCTACGGCGCAAAGATATAACATTGTCAGTAGGTCAGTACGTATGGAGACGATCATTTGTACTCTCAAATGCTGCCCTCTATTTTTCAAAAAAATTAGCTCCTCGTTTCATTAAGTCCCAAGTAGTCCGAAAAATATCTAATACCGTTTTTGAATTGAGAAATTGTACTGACAACTCCCTCGGAGTATACCATGTCAAGGATTTAATAAAAATATAAATAAATTGATATCTTAACTCATGATGTGTAATATCTGTGGACACCTGATCATATTCCCAAAATAAGTTAAAAAAAAAAAACCCCTCTTATATTATCCCTTACATATTATGGTAATAAGCTTTGTTGAGTGTTTTTCATAAGTTAAAAATATCTCCTACAAAAAAAATTATTGAATACGGTGTCTTATAGAACAATCTTTGTGCGTGGATATCGTCCCGCCAACGAAATAACCCGCCTTGTGTGAGTCCACCACGGCCCCAATGTTTAAACAACCCGTTCATTAGTAAAAGTATTTTGCCCCGCTTAGACTAGGAGGAAGTGAGAGGACTTATAAATTGCGTTTGCAAAAAGAGTACAGACATATGAGTTCTCTGTGGGCAGAATCCGCATCGCTCTTTTACCCCAAATTTTATTAGATTCCTATAATATTTTACCCCATAGTCTGGTGTAGCACAAGGCCGCACCCATTGCAAATTCTCCGCTACCATGGGTGAGCGAGATGACAGGATAGAGGTATGCACCAGAAGAGTGCAGACGTATTCTTTTTTTTTATGTTAAGTTCCGCCCCATATCACGTCACAGAGGACCTCCCTTTTCCTACACCGGAACAACTAACGAAATAGAAGGTTGTATACTCTACGCCATTGACCTAGTGACCATCAGCTGTGAAGTTTAAGGACACCATTGTGGCCGTGAAATTATGTAGGTCAGCAGTCTCAGCTGAGTATAATATTCGCCGTATTGTAATGTTCGTCAGTGGCGGCCAATTTTTTTTGTGTTTTGTTTAATTTTTTTTATTGTTTGAAACTTGAATAGGGAAGGTTTGGTTAGATCAAGTAGAAGGTGTATAAGAGATATCTTGACGTTACAAATGCCTTCTTCTTTTTTTTTTTGGTACCTTCTAATGTTTGAGAAGTGTAAATGTTGAAACGTACTTGTCAAATAAGTCCGTATGTTTCTTTTGGTACATCTCTGGTTCAGGCCAAGATTGTAAATAACTCTGTTTAAATCCAGTGCGTGTTGTACATAACACTATACGCCACAGCCAGCTAGCTAAGAATGAGCTCCAGTAATAATTTTTTTTTGGTAATAAGGTTTTGAAATATCAATGATTACTGTTGTATAGAGACCTTATACCTTAATTTTTTTTTTGTATCTAGTTTAGTTTATATCTCTTCTTCGTCTGCAATCAGCCGGTTCTTAGTTAATCTTCTGAAACTAGGAGGGATTATTAGGTTTATTCTCTTACTTTAATTAAATTTTCTTCCTATAGAGTTGCAACTCGCCGTAATTTTTATGTCTAATTATTACTATTTAACCTATACATATTGAGACTGAGGACGCTCTACTCAATTGTGTACTATAACTTAATTATTACAATTGTCATGGGGGTATATTCTTTTATTAAAATAAGATATGATAATTAATTTTTCTCTAAGGGTATTTCTTAGTTTAGCCCTCTCTATAATTCAAACTAAGTGGCGCCTGGGTTTTCTTTTTATTGAAGCATCTTATGTACGATTGCTAGCCAGAAAAACAACACCTTTTCTTTTCTTCGTATCCGTATTTCAAAGGGCAAACGGATGGTTTAAGTTACCTGCTTATAAATTTTCTTACAAATATTGTTTGTGATTTGTTCTCTGTATGAATTTAAATTTGAAATAAATGTACAGCAAACGGCAACATCTAATTTAGTTATCTCCATAACTCTTTGAGCTATGTGCTATGATTCAGGAGTGCTTTTAACTATAAAAACAGTGTTCAGTGAAAATAAAAGTGGACATCTCTTCACTTTGAAGAAATGTTAGAGGCATTTTAAAATCATTTAATAATAATATTTCAAGCACTATTAGGAAATTATATAAGGTATTCTTGTATTTATTTATTTTTATGTTCTATATCTTATCCCCATTGACTGATGTATTTTATATAATATTTTTTTTTGTTGTTGTGAATTTTCTTTGTGACTTACTCGCACGAGGTTTGGTTCACAGTCTCTAGACATATCTTGACTTTGACAATGTAATTTTTTTTGTACTAATGATTGTATTAAGTAGAAGAATGAATTTTAGGAGCAAAAGTTGCGTGAATGAAGCACAAATGCGGACGAACGAACTGGTAAGAATGTGTACGGAAAACAAAGTCAATATCTTACTACCTTTAATTTCCTGAGACTGGTTCCATACTTCTATGCGAGGGACACATCATATGTCTCAACACTTAGATATTTTTAGTTTTTTTTTATTTATAAGTTTTGTATACCAGCCTGCTTAGAATATTCTAATCTAGAGATATGTATGGTCTAATGTTTATAAGAATGTTTGTTTCCTTTAATCAATCAATTTTTTTTTTGACCTTGAAGAAATATGACACTGTCCTTGTGTTATGCTCCAAAGATAACTTAAGAGTTTTCTTTTTTTTCTTTTTTTCTTTCAATTAACTTAGAATCGATTTGTAGCATGTAAAATAGATCTCATAAAGATTTAATATTAATAATTTTAATACGCAATAGATTTTTGCTATACACACTTCTTGTGTAGTTATGTATAAACATATTATCCAACGGTTTTCGGGTGGAGCCGGAAATTGCAAAATAAAGTACATTATTGACCCCGCCTATTCCATATTTCTAAAAATTAAAATTCCTTTAGTTGGAATGAAAGAGGACATTATCTTTATCCCTTTCACACCAATGACCATTATTAGTCATGTGGGTCTGACGTGATTTGAAGGAATTACGTAGAAAAATAACTCCACCCTTTTTCTAATTTCTTTTGGTAGGATCAAGAAAGTAACTCCCTCCTCTTCTGTTAGTTACGCCTCACTCTGCTCTTACACCCTGAACAAGAAGCACGTAGCTTCTTGCTCGGATAAATAATAACTTAATTTCGGTTAAAGACTTTGCTTTGAATTATATTTAAAACGTAGAATTATATATAGAGTGCCTTCTGTGTTAAGGTATCTCAATTATATTCTATTTTCCAAGTGTTCGTGTGATAAATTCTAACCGTTATACCGAACTGCTAGAGCCGATAATTAAATAATTATAACTTTTGTTGTAAAAGAAATTGTGAATTTGTGTCCCCTTTTTAACCAAGACAATAAACTCTGTTTCTTCAAGTGATCTTTTTCATAAAAATATCCTACAATCATCTCCATCACATTGACCTATCTTCATTACGAACCACAACACCAACTGAGAGTGAAAGAGAGACTGCTCCACAACATACCGATTGAGCTAAGCCGAAGACGGAGCAACATCTCCCTTGTGGGGAGAAAACCGCTACAGGTTTTCTGAGGATGCTGTATCCCAAGGCCGTTGCCAAGGGAAGGACGGAAGAGTTTTATCCCCCCCCCCCCCCTTGAAACTTCTTTAGTAAAAAATATCATCACAACCCGTTTATCATTTGAGGCAAACCGTGGAAGTCAACGGATGTATCAACGCCGTAGCCAGAAAATAATTTCGGAGGGGGCTTAACTTAGTCGGGTAGTGGAAAAGTAGATCTACTTGACTAGGATAAGCCCCCTCTGAAATTATTTTCTGGCTACGGCCTTGATTCATCCGTTGGCTTCCAGCGGTTCGCCTCAAATCATCACACCAATTTTTTATGGGTCTTCCCACACCTTTTTACACATTTTATTGGTTCTCGACGTCTTTTTTTGCGAGTTTCGCAAACCAGCATCATGTAGTAGGTGATGCCTGCGTTCAAGTAGGCTATTTGAAATTGAATATTTTGGTAGTAGGTATACAAATTTCATAAACTCTATTCGTTTTCCTGATATGAAAATATTATTTTTATTCGAATTGCCCATATTCAAATAGGTACTCCTTGGATTGGAGCTAGTTAAGACACACACTCTTTGCAAGTAATGAAAATACTCTTAATTACATGATTCTAATTGAGTGGCTAACGAGGACTTCAAGCAAATATTATTAATCTCTATCGAGTCGTAATACTCTTAAGCCCAGATTAAGCCAACCTACATTGACGGACTTAGGTATCTATTCTATTCATAATGACATCGTTATTTTTTATAAGCTACTCAAGTATATAATTAAGCTACTTCATATAATTAGTACTTGATTATATTACTTTGTATGTTCATTAGTTATTAGTAAATACATACATACAATCTCCCTTGAACCCCACTCAGTGGCATGGGGAGGCAACAAGAGCTCTCCACAATATCTAACTCCCTAGGCTCTGCCTTGAAGAAACGGAACACGGTATGAAAGGGTCTTCAACGTCTTTGGGACCCTGATGGGAGGAAATTAGAGCTACAAAAAATCTAATATTATTATTTTGTTAAAAACTGTATACGGATAACTTATAGATTTTTTTTAAACTTATATGAAACTAGCTTTCCCGACAGACGTTGTCCTGTGTTCCTAACTATGAATATGAATTAATTATCATTTGACCAATGTAAATCCGACCGATGCGTCTGTTTTTTTAAACCATATTCCATCCGCATTCTGTCAATCGCACCAATTGACAATTTCTGTAAAAATTTCAAAATTGGAATAAAAATTATAAGTTAAAAAGTACTAATAAGGTTGTCTACGTAGAGTTTTATTTAGTTTTCTAATTTTCCATGCATTTTTCTTAAGTTTTTTCTTCTAAAAGGACATTCTCCTGATAAAAGCCTACACGACAAAAAAAGAATTAACGAAATCGGTCCAGCCGTTTAGGCGTGATGCGATGACATCGGGAAATTGCTGTCCATTTTTATATATAAGATAAATTGTTCCATAATTTAGTGCAAGCCAAAACAAGGGAATCTAAAAATACAAGGAGGAAAGCTTATCGGAATCGTTTAAAGACAAAATAATATGAGTTTAAACTTTGTAGCTGTTCTAGTTTTATTCAGAAGAAGTTTATATGCATAATGTGGGATCTGGCCTCCAGAATACTCCGTTTCCATCTTTTTCCGTCCTCTGTTGCAACTTGATAAGCCGTGCAGCTCTCTCCCGACTTCCTTTCCCCCTGCGCAATATAAAGGCCTGCCAACTTTTACTCTCCCATCCATCCGCTTACATCCATCTATCTTTTTTTTTTTTCTTTTTTTATATGAATCTGTGCTTACTCAAAGTGAACACAAATACACTCCTTGACTCTTTCACAGTGAGCTTCTTAAAGAAAGCTACTAAGTGAAAGAGGAAGATGCTCGGCACCTGGAATCGAACCCACGACCTCCGATACGAAACCGCCAGTCTACCAACCATCTCATATTACACTTTCAATTGCTTATTCAAATATCACCAACAGGTTTCCTTTGTACAAAAGAAATAAATAAAAAAGATGAAATAAAAAAATTAAAGTGGTTGTGTCGTTGTCATTTTTCTTTTCGTTTAATTTTGGTAGCCCGTATTATAAATAATTATGAATAATAAGTATTATCATCGATTTCTCACTTGAATAGGAAGCGTTCTTGACTCTTATTTTATACGATAGTGATTGATGAAGGAATCAATCACACTCGGTCGTCAGCAACTTCACGTTTTTTCAACATTGTCTTTATGTAAAAATGATAAATTAATACGTGAAGAAAACCTTTAGGCTACTTTCTAACAACAGCTTGAAAACACAAGTTGTCTACCAGTGTTCCTAATTACTTCATAAATAATAGTGCCAAGTTTTTTCTTAATTGCTTATACTTTTTTAGAGGTGGTGCACCCAAGGTGGGTGATTGGTCTCAATTCCTATGCCACATACAATAAAAATAGTATTATGATCACTGTTCTTCCTCCTATCGGGGTCTCAAAGACGAAGAAAATCGTTTCACACCGTGTGCCATTTCTTTGAGGCAGAGCTTATCTCCTAGGAAGTTATGGAGCTTGGTGTCCTAAGGAAATTTATTGTGAGAAGAAATCCATGGATTTATTCTTCAAAAGTAAAATTTCTTCCTCTTCATCATCTGCTATATCCACTCACTGTTTAATGATGGCCCTCCTGGTATGAAAAAGAAATAACATAATATGTAGGTACCTATTTTATTAACGACTAGCTTTCCCGACAGACGATGTCGTGTGGTTCTAACCCGAGGCGAGGCGGTCCGTTCATATGTTGGGACATAGTGGGCATTGCGCCCCCATAAAAAATACACAATTAATTCGATTGAGTCAACCTAATTAAATATTAACATTAAAATATTTCCAAAACATTACATTCGTATTCAAAACTTAGGCGGGAACAATGCGAGAATATAATATGCGCGCGCAGACATCCTACCTCTATGTGCCCGATGTGGATTTTGTATGAAAATTGGAGTAAGTGAGATGGGCTACTGTAAGAACGGCAATTACGTTTGCAAGAATGAGAGGGAACTACCCGCGATGGCGTTGGCACGTCACAGGTGATCCGTTCCATACTAAATTAAATATTATATTTTATATCATTTCTTACCCATTTTTTTTTTCAATTTTTATTAGTTATTCTGTTATCCGGAACGGAGAAGAATCAAATTAATCAAACATTGAAAGCATCTGTTCAGCCGGTCTTGAGTTATAAGTGTTCGCACTAACCCGACTTTCATTTGTATTAGAGATATTTTGTTGGTCCCTACGTTTAGCAGGTACAGACCTACGCTACAGTCTGTGTTTTATAAAAAAGTTCGTCGTATTTTCAAGTAGGTATACATTCTTTTATATATGGGATATTTTTATTTAGATTGGTAAGCACCTTTTTTGAAGCCACTAGAAAAAAAATGCGATGGAAACCTTTCGAATAAACTTATTATTTTATGTTAAACAGATCAATAAGTTTATTATTCAAGTAACTGTAGATGTATTCTTATCTTGTCACATTAAGTAGCAGCTTTCTTCTGCAGTCTTCTCTCTGAATATAATTTTCTTCTGTCATATTGCGTGTAATAAAGTGGACGGATACAACTTACATGCTTAGGGACTTCCTAATTTTACTTCCAATAACATTTTATTGTTTGAGATTGCGCAAACGACCCGTATTTGTACTAACCATACTTCCACGCATTTATTATTAGCAAGTTTAAATGCTAGAGTATGTACTATTTTTTTTTAATTAAAATGTATTCCTTTAGTACTTTTCAGTTCAGTCCACTGCTGGATAAAAGCCTTTCTTCCATTCCTCTCTGTTCATTTGTACCTAACTGCAGTAACGTATTTCCACCCACAGTAGCAATATCATCAATTCTCCGGTTTTCCCATTCCGGTCTCCACTTTCATACTCTTTGAATCCATCTTTCACCATCCTTTCTTATCACATGACCCATCCACTGCCACTTGATTTTAGCAACCCAGTCCATGACGTCAGTTAATTTTGATTGGCATCTAGTATTAAATTCCTTGTTTTATATCGAAGACTAACGCTAAAAGTGTGTCTTTTTTTATAGATCGTTGCGTGACTCTCAGCTTTAACACGTCGCTCTGATTAGGGCTATTGTTTCCCACATTACCATGCATAGGTATTATGCAAGACATTTCTTTCAAACTGATAAGGATATTTTTATTCTGAGTTTTTCAAACACTGCCCAGCTCAATCCTATTCTCGGCACTTCTGCAATCTGATGTTCTTTTTACAATTAAATTTTATATTTCAGATATATTCTCCTTAATTTATTCTTTGTGTGGTGCTATTGTTTATATTAATGTTTTTGTTCAGAGGACTTTAATTTTAGTTTTTTTCCCTATATTTGTCAATATTTTCATATTCAATTACAACTACATCATCCGCAAATCTATTATGGCTGATGTAGTGTGCGATCTCTGTTCTCCCAAATTTAGGTTCTTGAAAACATCTTCCAAGATTTAAGTGAATAATTTTCATGAGATTGTATCACCTTGTCGGATATTTTAACGTATTTAAGTAGATTCTTATAAGTTTAGTAGATTTATTATATACCTAATAATTATTTTTAAAATATCTACGTTAATAGTTTTAACACGAACGATGTAGACTCACAGACGCCAGCTTTCAATTATATGTTTGTGCTAGTAGTACCTATGCGTTATAATCGTTCTTGAGGATATAAGGTCTAACCCGTTCCTTGGTATGGTAATTTTTTCAGTGTTTTTTTTTTCATTGAATAAATTTTCCAACTCATTTGATAAGCACCCGGAATTAATTTTAATAGCTTTTAACAACGATATATTACACAAACATAATATATTGTATTACAAAACAAACGCTTATGTATTAAAATTCAGTTATAACGTCACTTAATGGGTCCCAATTTTACAATACCGTGTTGGGGATGTGGATAATTTGACAATTCTTCCCGTATCAATAGTTGTATCTAGGAACCTCTGAACAAGTATCACATATTATTATTTCGTTGATATATTTCCCGAGGATACTATTATTTAATAAATACATAAACAATTGATTAACATCTCTCTATACAAAGGTGTCAGAATAGCCGGCGAAACTATTGCCTGAGATAATTTTTTCCAACAAGCGGTCCCGTCCAATCTAAGATAGGCCAACCCCGGGTAGAAATTTCTAGTGAAAAAAAAAAACACTGACCCAAGCACGAATCGAACGCGGAACCTCTTGATCTGAAATCCAAGCCTATACTACCAGGTCAGTGTTAATAAATTGTCGTAGCAACGTAAACCGACTGATACAAGAATAATATAAGTATGAAAAGTATTTCTCGAAGTTGGATTGGTAGTTTCATATGTATGAAAATATTTAAGAAAATTATTTCCCGTAGGGTTTCAGTGTTTCGTCGAAACTTCAGAGTTTCTGACGAACTTCCCCAATCAAGTTAGAAAAAAAGAGAGATGAGCAGATGAGAGATGACCGGACTTGTGGAAAGAATAATGAGACAAAAGGAGAAAGATGAGATGACGCTGAAGAGTTGATCAAAGACAAAACCAGCAGTGGTAGGCCCTAACAATGGGTAGGAACACTGCCGAGTTTGGGGTTGAGGGGTTGTAGCTGGTTGGAGTCCGGCTCTACCCAGGCACGTCTGGGTGTCCATGACGGATTTCCCCTCATTAAAAAAAAAGGTTAGAAAAAAGACATCTCGCTATAAACCTGACCTACCAAGAACCGGGTCTTGTCTCAATAATTTACGTCACTCATAGATTTATGAATCAACGCTCAAAATAATAACAAAAAATATATCCTATCCATCATAGGATGTCATAAAAACCCGTATAAGGTGATAAAATATTACTATCATCACTAAAATTTGTATTGACACAACCGTGACATTCGCCCGCATTTCCAAGCATATCAGACAAAAATGTGTGACCCTCACGAAAGTTTGTTTTGAAATAGGTACCTACCTGATTCATTTTCAAGTTTATTTATTTATTTATTAATGTATTTTCAACACACGGCGTAAAGCCATTTACATGTTAATACTAGTAGTATTACGTTAAACATATTATTCAACATGTTTCAATATGTATTTTTTATCAAACAATTAAAAACTAAAATGTACCTTGTCAATTGAGTTATTATCTTCTTCCTGTGGTTAATCAATCAGTTGAACAACTGTTCTTAGGTTGATATATTTGTAGGTATATAATATCCAATGTACTAGAAAGGTATATTACACCTAGCGGTTTATCAAACTCACAATAGGTGCTAAGCCTTCATATGGCATAATAAACTCTGAATATTGCATTTATCCAAATACGCCTCTCTTGAAGGATCTGCAGATAGAAATCGAAAACAAATATGTTTAGCTGTACCAATACTACTTAACAAATGTGTATGTTAAATTATTTCATTGGATAGATAAAAACTCGCTTCATTTTTCCTTAATTATCTATTCGCGTATTGCAGGGGAAGTTCATTTCCCTCTGATATCTTGTTCCTGGCAGTTTTAGTGGCTCTTGTTTCTTCCATTCTTAAGACACAGTCGATACAAAACAGTCATCTCTGTCTTGCCCATCCTACGATATCCTCGACTTTGAAGGTCCATGTTTCGAACTTATCTTTATTGTCATCTCGTTCTTTATTTGCCTTATTTTTCTGCTCATTATTTACATTTTTATTTATTTATTTATTTATTTATTTCACGGCCAGTAGGCCTTTTACAGGAAAATAATAATTTGTACAAGAAAGATAGAGATTACATATATATATATATATATATACAGTACTTAGTTAGATATAAATAATAATACAAGTATACAATAATTATGGCAAGTTAGAATACTTAACAACAATCAAGAAATACAGCGACAACAATACGGAATAGTATGATGAACACTGCATAGTCAAGATCAAGCGATTCGTTGTTAAAACCTCATTTTTTCCAGAATTTTGTTGTTTTTTACCAATCATTTTATTGACATAATCAAACACCAGCATATTGGAACTTTTTAAACCACTATCCCTGTTTGTATTCTATTAAATATTGCGGAAGTATTCCACCGGCGATGTTTCAGTCAATCAGTGACTATTATAATTGAATGGAGATATCTGTCAGCATCCGGATATGTGGGTGTAAATAGACAATGCTGGTACATCGTTCAATTCAATCAGAAAAATAACGCGAGCAGAGAGTCGTCAATATGTAGATATACCTACAATATAAGGTCATACATTCAACATGACAGTTTCGTCATGACCTCTCAGAACACTCGGCTCACTGTTCACTCGTAGTCACATAATATATTGTATTATTGATGTTTACGTTCAGTGCCAATACTCTGTCTATAATGATATTACTTGTCGTATAATGTATATAGGTGAACAATCTTAAAGCATTCAGTCCATCAGCTGTTTACGATTATCACACAAAAAGAAGGTTTAAATTCAATTTTAAATGTATATTATATTATATATAATATACATTTAAAATATATGTATATATATTTTATATTATATTGTATATTATATTATTATTATGTATATTATCGTTTTTGTTTATATTTTTTTTTGTTTTGTTATTTTTTTTCTTTTTGTGTCTTTATGTCTTCCACAGTACAGTGCCGCATAAGTACAAATTATTATCACCTCAACACAGGCTGTCGTCTAGTGAGGTGATAAATTCCAAATATGTTACTACTTACCAAAAATTTCTATGTACCTACCTATGTAAAAGTTGGAATATAAATAAAATAAATAAATAAATAATAATTTAGGTATGAATGTGATAAATAAAATTGTTACCTTTGATTGTTGGTGCTGTTTGGAATTTGGCATAAATCAACCAGAAACTGTATACTCGTGGTACGTTTTATATCTGAAAAAAAAAATCAAACGTCATTACAAAACTTTGTGTTTAATTGAAAAACGTGTGTTATTCGTAATCTACTATATAAAAAGGCTTCAAATAATGTAAGAGTTGAATTGAAAACGAAATCGGACTTATATAACATCCGTTTGTGTAGACGTTTCATTTTCGTTGTTTTAGCCATCCGTCATATTTTCAAATTAAACTTATACCTACATAACTTAAATTATGTCTTAATTTAACTCACGTGACGAATGACGAAAAATCGTAATTATCATATTCTGATTTTCGTCAAAAGCATGTCGCTAATGCCAAAGTTGAACGTCCGTACGTAGATTATAATAACTTACTTACCGTTTCCATAACAATTACTTAGTAAGTATAATATCTGAAGAGGTTTTAGTGTGCTCTAAATTGATTTAATACAAAGTGTTTGATTTTTGAACAATGATTCTTACGAACCCAACAAAAACTATAGAGGCATAAAAAATACCTGCTTCGTATTTCGTGAAAATATGTATTTGCCGTGGGGTTGCCGGCTAAGAATAGCACGTCTGCTCTTTTTGGTTTTTCGAGCATCCTATAAGAGGCAGGAAATCTAAAAATCAGATCGGGACCGTGAGGTTGAACACTTCGCACATCCTTAAACTCGAACAGGTTATAAAAGGCGCAAAAATATCAATCAATCAATCAATTCTCCTTTTACACCCCACTCAGGGGCATAGGGGGGCAACAAGACCTCTCCATTGCGCTCGATCTTGCGCAATGTTTATGACCTCCTCCCACACCATGTCCATGTCCCTCAGCTCTGCTTCAAAGGAGCGGAACACAGTGTGAGAGGGTCTTCCTCGTCTTCGGGACCCTGATGGGAGGAAGAACAGCGCTCTCCTCGGCCAACTGTCATTCGGCATCCTTAACACATGTCCCAGCCAAGTCCATCTCCTCCCCACAATGGTAGAGGTGATGGGCTCACGCTGGGTGCGCCGGCGTATAGCGTCGTTCGTGATGCGGTGGTACCATCTTACGCCCAGAATTCTCCTTAGGCACTTCATTTCAAAGGCTGAGACTTTTTGTGCCTAGGCCTTGGCCAGGTTCCAGGACTCACACCCATACAAGAGAATGGGCAACACACACGCATCAAACAGTTTACAAAAATATGCCTTATGGAAATAAGATGCCTGGAGCCCATCGGGTGGGTGGAAGTACAGAAGGTGCCTCCCTCTCCCTCCTGTGATAGCACAAGATTGAGCGCAATGGAGAGCTCTTGTTGCCTCCCTATGCCCCTAAATGGGATTTCAAAGGAAGGATGTGTGTATAACGTTCTCTTCTTAAAGCTGTTGACAATATAAACTTTTATCATAAAGAATCAGAAAAATAATAAGTATTTAAGTATTTATTTTTTCTTTAAATCATTACAAATTCTAATTCAATATTCAAATTCAAGTCAAATCAACGTCTTTAGAGTCAGCTATAGCTATACTATAGTTCCTCATAAATTCGGAAATAAAACAAAATAATTTATGTTTATTATTGAAAATCTTTTTGAAAAAAATCTTTTTGAAAATCCATAAAAAGCCTATATGCTTGCCAGATGGTTATCTATATAATTAAAAAAAATATTCCACTTAATGTTCATATACGTAACAACAATGCCCGTGTTTATGTAACGGTCGGGTTAAATGTATTTTATTATTACGATTATTCGTCACACAAATTGACCTTTTTCATAGCCCCGCCCATGTGATGCCCCTATTAGGATTGCATGATTATAGGTACGTAGCACGGATTTGATTTATGACTATCTACAGGTAATTAGGCATTGTTATCATCAGTTCTTGAACAAAAACTGATTAAAATATTTAACTATAGAAGGAACTCTTAATGACCTCTGGTTTGCCTGAAATTATAAATTCACCGCGAACAATTCATCGTCAGTACAATTCATCGTCAGCACAATTCATCGCAGGTATAATTCATAAGAGCGTGACAGCTCTGACTTCAAAGTCAATTTCGGGCGGGGCATAAAAATTAGGGCGGACTCTATCCACTACTTAACTCTTACAATATTTGTGTAGAGTTAGGGGTCGGAAACTAGTGGAATGCGTCGAAATATTTAAAACCTCAATGTTCTTTTGACTGCAATGTGTTTGGAATTTTTGAACAACGGTGGATGATAGTGATGATAATGATAGTGATGATAATGATAATGCCGATAATGATGATAAACATGTATTTGGTTAAAGCGACATTATTAATTTTACGTTACATTCAGGTATACATTGCTTTTACCAGATTTTTTTAAACATGAGTTCTCACCATTAATTAATTTCTTCTAACACTCACATACTATTCATTCTAATTGCCACCATTTCAGATTATATGATTATAAAATGGGAACGGGAAAAATACACTTTTTTAATATTTGATTTTAATGGCATACAAAAAGAAATGCTATATCTTATGTACATATATATTGCATGTGTGCAGATTCATTGCCGTCGAACTCCTCCTTTAAAACTGGACGGTCAAGATTATATGTCATGGTATCAAAAGGATGTGAAGATAACCACATCATATTAAAAACGCGCCTTCCAGATATTTTTGTCCCTTCAGTCGTTGGTTCTAATCTGGAAGTTTCGCATGCTAAGATATTCTTTGAATCTAAATCCTTGTTGTGACTCGGTTGGTCTTGAGATGTATCGATTAATTTTGCAGTAACTCTGGACTTAGAAGTAGCTGCATTCATTTGGTCCGGGACAGCGTTCCGTGACCTGAAAATTGACGAGATTTTGAAGATATATCTGTAACCTTTGAAAGGTATACATAATGTAATTATTTTTTATTGGGCCAATACTATAAAAGAGATACTAAAATATCTGTAAGTATGTCGCTGGTAAACTAACGGATGGTGGTTCCTAAGTAAATTGTTCCGATAATGGTATTATAAAACATTTTTAACAATCCGAAAATAGTGTGGAAAATTGTGTGGATTTTACTGCCGGATAATCTAATTTCCAATGGTTTTTTTTGGCAACACTTGAACCTGTTTTAAAACATTCTAATTTTAACAATGACGTGCCCTGGTGAACAAAACCATAAAAACTTTCACTCAAAACAACGTTGGGTTGTCTCGCTCTTAGTGATAAGAAGAAAGTGAGTCAACAATATCTAAAATGAACTATCAAATTATTACATATCTGGTCATTCGACCATCGGTAAGTTACGAGCTCCTATTTACTCCACGGGACATGGTAGCCGGAAACTGCCGAACCATTCCGAAGTGTAACGAGGACAACTGTATGATTGTATTAGTGTCAATTATAATGTTGATGCATATTTTTGTATTACTTTCAAACAATTCGGGTTGGTTCGGCAGTTTCCGGCTACCATGTCCCGTGGAGTAAATAGGACCTCGTCGGTAAGTTCCAGAAATTTGACTGAAGTATTGCCATAAGATGGAAAAATGACCGAACTGCTCAAATTACGGCTTATTAATAGACCGAATGTTACAATTTATACATAAAAAATACTTACTTCTTAATGTTACGTGCTTTGGCAAGGAGACATTTTTTGTACGATTCACTATTCCGGTATACTTCTCTTTTCGTCCCATTTTGATTTTTTATTTTACGCTCTAAGTCTATAATATTGCACTCGGCGTGATAAAATAGTTTCTGAAAAAGCAAAATAATGTGATATAATAGTACTTAAGATATCCTTCGACTGGGCCAAAATCAGTTGGTACCTATATCACAATATGTTTGTGAATGGGTTATATTCAGATTGGCGCGGCGTTTAAAATTTTGTCCAGAAATTTTGTTTTATAGAAAACTGCTAGAATTCGGACTAACTAATAGAATTCGGAATCCAGCGATTTTTAGAAAGGAGTTTAATTTTGCCCAATAATAGTGCCACCCTGTATAACGCATAAATGATAATAATTTAGAAGAAAAAAGTTCATAATAGGTATGCAATGTGACTATAAACATATTATACCTAATTCAAAAATATAAACTTTAAAATCACCAAACAGCAATGATAGAATTAATTGCTGAATACAAAAAATAATAAAATAAAAATTACTAACCAATGTTTGTCGTCCTCTGTAATATACGAATTTTCGTCAAAAAGTATACAATACAAAACGTAAATTGGACTAGCGCAGGTTGCACGTCATCTAAGTCCACGATGTTGTGGGCGACTGAATAATTTACACAACGAAAACCAGTGCGTTCCTTGTAATTCCCGTGCTATAAGTGTCATTATCGCATGCACGCTAAAGCCGATAGAATATTTCGATATTCAGTGTTTATTTGAAATAGAGTTTTTTTGGGATTATACGCTAAGCCGGAAATAAATATTAGCATTTCGTTCTATAATCTTGTAGATTTTTTAATGCTCTTTAAGACAAAAAAAGAATTATTTCATTCCGACGTATATATCAGTTGGAATATTAAAAAAAAGATGAATAACGACGTTTGCTATTTTTATTTTCTACAAGAAACTATACTAGATATCAAAAAACGGCTCTGAGGCCGCCTTCATTAAAGTCTAATTTATGTTATATATTTTTTTCATCGAAATCCGACAGTAGATAACGCCGGAAAATGGATTGAAAAATCATTAAAATCACCCCTTTGGCGACTCTAACAGCCTTAAGAATGCATTTCGATTCCGGGTCCTGAGTTTTTGTATACATATAACTCTGTAATTATTTTTGGTAAAACTTCAGACATTTTAGGCACTCCTAATGTTTTCGAGGTTATTTATTTTTATATACGATTTTAATAGGATAGGTTAAGCTTGGAACGCAGTCAAAAAGGGGGATTTGGGAGATGGAACCCCCCATACCTATTTGAACACCTCCCCGAGTGATAACACGGTATGTCAAAATCGCCGCCATCTTTAATATAAAGGAGTGACTAAACTGAAGCTTTACAATATTTTTAGGTCATAAACAATTTGACAGTTTACAATATAGATTGATGAATTGTTCGCGATGAATTGTACTGACGATGAATTGTTCGCGATGAATTTTCCTAGACCCGGATTATATATTCTTATGTAAATTGTGTGGTACAAGAGTTACAGCATAACGATGATTTAGAATTCAAGGTTTAGGTTTTCGAAAGAACCACAAAACGATTGTGGTTGTTATAAATTTCGCACGCAAAAGTGTAAGGCAACTTGTCATAAAACGAATGGGCTTTAATACTGCATAATGAATGAATAAAGAACAGCAGCCAATTTTCAGCCAAATCCTTGGATTTATTATGACATGTTTCTTTTTTATTCATTGGTTGGTTTCATATATAAATCACATTGCATAAGAAATATTCCATTAAATCCATAGGGATTATTTTTTAAAGTAGATTCATTTGTCAGATTGATTGTAACTTCTTCAACATTACTTCTAATTCGATCAGTAGGTAATCAAGTCCTTCACTCCTTTGTTCCGTGTTACTCTATCAATGGCCATTTTTGTCCTCTTGTAATGGTACTTTTTAGTAATCGCAGTGTTTATTGATGACGTTCGTTTGCAATGAACCTTATTTATTTATAAAATATCATGCTCGGACAATAGATAGTCGTCATTACAAACCTGCACAATACTACAATATTATTATTTGTATTGAATAAAAACTTAACATCAATAGCTTTATCAATATTTAATCAATATTTTCCTAGCGTTTTCATATTCTATTGTTTTTTTCATCGCTCATCAGTCGTATTCCAAAAACTTATTTGATTATAAATTTGGTTTATAGTTTTATTGGCAGTGAAAAAACTTTTTTTTTTATTTCCAGATAGTGAATAATGTGACGCTACGTTTTCCATGTGGTGTTATTAACGTGCCCTAATTATTGTTTGCTCAAATGGATCCATCTCACAAAATGATCGTCTCATGCGACACGAAAATTGTGGCCTGTTTGTGCGCAACGAAAACCACCAGGATGAAACCAATCTTCTCCACAAACCTACGATGAATGCCTCGCGCCACTAACCACCATGTCAACTAAGAAAGGATCTCCGAAACTAAGTAAGTATTACGTACTTTTTTATCATTTCTATCAATAGTTGAGCAATTGGAAGCTGGATCTAAACCTTTTTAATTAGGTACCTACTGTTCAAGTTGTTCTATCCTACAGCAAACAGAAGTTAAGTAATTTAAATGAAAGAATTAATTTGTTATTCCATAAATTATTTAATAGCCTGACTAGTTTCGCGGGCACAGGTCCAGCACGGTCACAGGTGATAAAGAAACTATATTTTAAAAGTAAAGTTTCCTTGTCATCTGTGACCATGCCTCTGCCTACGAAACTATTCAGGTTATTAAATTTGTGGAATAACAAATAAATTGTGTCGTTTAAATTAGATACTTTATTAAAATAATTCCACCAAGGATGCACGTTTAATTCGTTAATTTTAAACAGAAGTAATTTTTTTTGTCTATGCAATTTTATTGATTAAAATTTTAGTTTTGTAAAATTCTCGCCATTTTGCAAAATCACCTGCTCAAATCTCTTTTGATTTCGCGGACTCGTTCTGAAAGGTCTATTTCATTGAATACATTATTTTCTTCCTTTGAGTTTTGCGGAGTAAACAATGATAAAATGCTAATTCCTCTAATATACATAAATAATGTATTTCAGTCAGGATTAACTTTACCCCTGGAGTGTCTTTGAAGGTTAACTTACAACTGAGGGACACAATAATTTCGTTCAATTTTATTTCGTTGACAGAACCTTTTTTACGAGGGGCTATTAACAAAAATTAAGAGTTTACAGTGGACCCAAATCACCCCTGATTTTTAATTACCTACTCTGGTTGCGTATAATTATTTAATCAAAATGTCTTTTGAACCTTTTTGATAACAAAGTGTTCGCAGACATCCCACATAATTTTACTTTGAAAAAAATAAGTTAACGGAAAAAATACAAAGAATGTTATCTGTCAAGAGTGAGAAAAAAAACGCCCATTGCTTTTTTGCAGATTCAAGCTAAGGATCTATAGGGTAAGTAATAATATAATATACTGTCGGGGAAACCGTTATGGAAAGAGAAAAGCCCCAGGCCACTTGTACATATTTTTCAAAACATAATAACTCGGCCTTTAAGGCCCAATATTATAAACATCCCCCAAGTTATATTTCGGTTATATTATATTGACGGAACATAATAACCACCTGAATGTTAGTTAGGCATTTGTTAAATCATATTTTGTTTGACCATTCTTTGTTTTCTTCAATCAACTTTAAGTACTATGTAGTAGAATAGGTATGTCCATATTGTCCATCTACGACCTACGTATTACTTAAAGTTCATTGGTTTTCGTACCAATTTAAACTTATAGAGCAATTTATTCTTAAATTTTATAGATTGATTTTTTTTCTTCTTCATTTAGGCACTCAAATTCGCCAATTGCAGCAATAAAAAATACAATTTCGTCAAGTTGTTGACATGATATCGACGATGCACTAGAGAATACTTGTTCCCAAAAAACCGAGGGAATTTTACTGAAACGTGCGTTCGACTATTATTTTAGTGCATTTAGGTACTGCATAAAGTGGCAAGCTTTCAAAACCCATAGTTAGTATTTTGAACCATACTAAACAAAAATAAAATAATATTTTCAACTTGGGGATATTAAACTTGGTCTTTTGTTGACAAAACCGCCCTCAAAATAACGAATTTATACAAGCCAAAAACTACCTCCTTTGGGATATTATCCACCATCCACAATCCTGGCCCTCACTGTACTTCAAATCTGTCAATTGACTTTTCCGGAACCCTTGTCCTTGACTAAATAACTGTCAAATCCTGATCCATGTTCTCCTACTCTCAGTGGAGCTCTACCTCATTACCATATCCCTTTCGTTTACTACCTACTTATTGTGGCCTGACTGGACTTGCTCTCGAGCATTTTTAGAATCTTAAAGTTTCTTAAATGTTGAAAATTTATGTAGGAATCAGCGAACGATTTTTTATTTTATTCAAACAAACTTACGGTCATTTAATAAAACATTACAAATTTCATTAAATATAAATAATAGACCATTTCAGAATGCGGGTATATGCATGGTTGGCAAGAACGTTAAATGCAAGCCAACGGATGTGAGACACATTTACAAAATATAACACACATCAAAAGAAAAAAAATCTGCTTTATAGCTCGTGAAAGAAATAATTTACAAAAAAAAATAAAGAAGCAACAAAGTAGTAATAATCCAAAGTTCAAAATTTCGGGGTAGAGGATGGGAGCAGAGGATATAGGAAAGGAATAAGGACTGTGACAATGTACAAAGTAATCAAGAATAAGTGGACAGAAAAAAAATTCGGAAGTACCTAATCAATGAAGTTTATTTCTTACTTTTGACACGGGTACAACATTCATGTTTTGCCTAATGTAATTATACTAACCCATATTCATAAATATGTTACACTTTTGATTATGATCCTGCAAACTTCGTATCACCTACATCTTCTTCTCCAGTCAATCACATCCACAAAACGACGATTCTTTGTTGTGACAAATCTGACAGATATAGGAAAACTTCATAATATATGAAAAAAAAGACGATCTTTATAGCATCTCCAACATTTTAGCATATAGAAAAAAGAAGTTGTTGGTTTTTCTCTATTTCTCTCTCAATTATTCCATATTTTCCCACTGTTTAAACACACTGCAGGGTAACTCACGAAAAAGTTCAAGTTAAGAACTAGTAAAATATTTACATCTTAAACCCATTTTTGTCACTTTTACGTACTGAATCGATTTAATGTGTTGTTTCCGCGAGTCTTATACACGCGGAACAGGAATTTTTAACGTTTTATAGTAGAACTAGCTTTCCCGACAGACGTTGTCCTGTGTTCCTAACTATGAATATTCAATTCGAATTTGTATAGTGATGAATATAGTATCATTTGACCAATGTGATTCCGAACGATGCGTCTATTTTAAACCATGTATATTCCATCCGCATTCTGTCAATCGCACCAATTGACAATTTCTCTCAAAATTTCAAAATTGGAATAAAAAGTAAAAGTAATAAATACTAATAAGGTTGTCTACGTAGATTTTTCTTTAATTTTCTAATTTTCCATGCATTTTTTATTTATTTTTTTCTTCTAAAAGAACATTCTCCTGATAAAAGCCTACACGACAAAAAAAGAATTAGCAAAATCGGTCCAGCCGTTTAGGCTTGATGCGATGACATCGGGAAATAGCTCTTCATTTTTATATATATAGTTTAGCTATTTTTGAAAAATGTGAAAATCGATCTTAATACCTACTAATTGGAATTTGTTTGATTCACCTGAACAGGGCGATTTTTGGCCGCAATTAATTATGATTTGTTCAAACTAAACTTTATCTTGAATACCCACCCATGCTGATCTTTTCCGAATAATAAGAAACCAAAATCATTATCCAAATTGTTTTTGCAGTCCTCCCGAGACACACGCACAGCTAACCATTTTACGTATAAGAAGAAAAGAGGATTTGTATTAATTATTTACATCGCAATATAAATCCAACGGCAAAGAGAATGTATCGAGCGTGGTAGGTATACCTAATGGGAAATTCCCAGTCTTACTTTAAAATGTCAGAATCTAATATACACATAATGTATAGTAAGCGAATACAAAGTCCCAATGTGGAAACTCCCGGGACTAACCAGTCGATACAAACTAGTGAAATGCTTTTCTCTGGAATACTAAATAATTACTATTACCTATTCTTGGTCTAGTTGTATGTATGTATGTATGGGGGTTGCTCATGCAAGACTCATAATAACTCAGCGTACAAACCACTCATGTTACACTAACTATGAAGCGTTCTCATTATTAACACATTCAGAACTATGCCAGTCATTTCCTTATTTCATTTTCATAAGGCATCTCTATGTTACAATATGGTTCAATGATGACGAAACTCTATACTAACTAGCTTAACAGTCCTCATTTTTCGTTTCTAACCTTTCACAAGTACCTACACATTTTCAATCCTTTCTGTATAAAAAATCCTTACTTTATTAGTTATATAATTATAATAAGGCGGAGCTATGTTTATTCGAGCGTTTCTCGACTCTGTCTATTTTGTAAAGCAAATAATTATTTTGACAAGCGAGATAGCAAATATTTTTTTATCATCATGCACTTTTGTATGTTCTAGAGACCTTTGAAGAAGGTATTGAAAAAAAAATATCACAGAAAATAGTGTATTTTACCGTCGAACTCGATAGCCTAGTAGCATAGGCATCGACTTCAGGTCAAGAGATCCTGAGTTCGATTCCCGTTCCGGTCAGAATTTTTTTTCTTTAAATTTCTACCCAAGGTTGAAATCCTTTCTCAGATAATACAGGATGAAGAATTAAGTTCCGCCGGCTATACGGACTTCTATGTATAGAAGATAGTTATTTATTTATAGGTACCTGCCTGTTTAAAAATGCAGCGATCTATACCTAATCCAACACAGACCGTTGCATACTAAAAACGTGGGTGACTAAAAGGGCTTAATTTTCATAGACACGTCATTTTAGGAGATTTTGCTTCTACTACATTACACATGTAATCTACTTTCTATAATTGAGAAGTTCGTCCGTGACTCGTTATTTTCGTTAATTTTAATTGATCAGTGGTTCCTGCATACAAGTATTGCTACGAGAAGAAAAACTATCAATTTGTTGGGAGTTTCAAAGTGCGGTAAATTAAAATTGATTTATTGGGTAATCAAAAATACCCAATGACTCCAAGACCCTATACAAAACTAGGCCGAACATTTGCTATAATTTGAAAGATGTTTTAATCTCATTTTTCACATTACAAAGAATTTCATATAGAGCTCCACATAATATTATTTGAACGTTCCTTTTGTACGTTTGCCGCTGAAACATATTAGCCTACACGCAAACTGTAGGTATTATTTAATGACTATTTAAAGCAAAAATCCTAACGTTGGCTCAGGTGAGTACTAAGGTACGGAACGTGCCTGAAAATGTTTGTAAGCCACAGTCTGGCACGGCATGCTGGCGAGTAGGCGCGCTCACACACATTCGTAGCCCGTATCGCCAATAATTGATCTAAACATGACGGTATTAGCTTGTAATAAAAGTCCTTGTTTATTAACTTTTATTATTGTCGTTTATTTATTATATTTTCGATAATCGTGATTAAGAGACTGTGCGTTTGTGTTAAAATTTGTGCAAACGTTCCGGTGTATCGGTGAAAAACCCCTTCATAGGTTATAGAATGAATAGATATTCGGAACAAAACAATCGAAATTGTCCGTCAAAGTTTTTGTTTATAAGGTTGAATGGATGTTGAGGGAAAGGAATTGTACCTAGTGACCACTGACCACGTAAAAAATAATCACAAATACTTTTAATAAGTATTAATTACTATGCTAGACATATTGTGAACCATTTTGAAACGAATATATAATAAGGTGGACAGTTGTTGTCTCTTTCAATCTAATTGTTTCTTTTAATCATTTTAACAAGCAAATAAACAAACTAATAACACACAAACACAAATTATTTTATTTATGTCTATAGACATAATTAGAACGTTGTGTACTAACAAAGCCAATGGGCAATAAAGATGAGACATTAACAAAAATTTATATGCATGCATATCCTGGCGCTAACTACATGACAGCAGTCGCAGTTTTTAAATTTGGTTGCTCCTCTTGTTCTCAAAAATTTCCAACAGATGGCTCTATATCTCATTAATAATTAAAAATATCTACTTGTTGTATGCATGGGATTTCTTGATATGTTACACATGTTGAGAATTCTCAAGATTAGGAGTTTCGGAGATTTAAACATTAACCACCTAATGGCGAATGTTGTTAATGTAAAGTGATCACACTAAGCTAGCCTTCAAAATAACAGTAGAAGTTTGTCGAATGCCCGTGGTGGTATGTTCCATTTAAAAATCGGTAATGAATTGTTAGAGTCATTAGTTGTTGTTATTCGACAATTTTTATATAAAACTCACAATGGATGACTTTTAGACATCCAACTCTTAAGACACGCTTTAGTAGACGTCCATTCTAGTACGTGGTACTGAAAGTTCATTGGGAGAAACGCGGAGCGGTTAACAACGAGTAAATTCAAGCCTCAGACAAAGGACTCCCGAGAAGTAATATAAGGGGAACACATCATTAATGTTGAAAGACGGTTGTTGCCCCCTGGCCGTGTGAGCCCCTAAAGGGGTTAGGGGTGGGGTGTGATATGAACGGGGTTTGTTGAATTCTGAATGAAACGAGCTATGTGCAGTACTTACAGTGATTCTTTGAAATCTAGTTAAAAGTGATGTGCGTTTAATTTTAGTATGATAAGAGTTTGTTACTAGGAAGAAAATATTTTTTTATATATACTTATAAATGAATCTGTTCTCACTCAAAGTGAACACAAATAAACTCTTTGACTCTTTCATAGTCTCGTGAAAGAGGAAGATGTTCGGCGCCTGGGATCCGCACTTGGGATTGTGTGTATATTGTTTTGTTTGTGTACAAAGGTTGTTGTGTTACGTTATGTACAAAGATTCTTTTAATATGACCTGTAATTAACGCTGAATCCTCTATCCTCCGTAAGAATGAGATACAATTCCATAAAACTTATATACGAATGTGTGTGAAATGTGTTTTTTTATGAGCGCTAACACAGAGACATGGGTTAAGAATCATTTTTTATAATTCTTATTTTTCTTGTTCTAATCGTTTTAGATCTATTTCCTTTTGTATACGTAGGTACACTTACCTATATTTTTTTTTATTTTCTTTATAACTCTGTTTCATTCACGTGGTGTAATAATTTTTGGGTTTAACATCTAGTTATGTCTTAATCAAGTTCATCATTTAGGCGCACAATATTCATTAAATTATAACCATACATAATTTTTATTATAAGTAATAATTAGGTACTATTGATTTATAAAAATCTTAGTAAATAATATAAACAAATAGAATATTTTTTTTTTACTAAAAGAACTATAAATTAATGAATTTTCGCACGTAATTTATGTTACATTATGTATGACTTTATAACAAAAGGCTGTAACTGTATGTAACGTCGGTACATGATAGCGCATATGTTTTCATTTTCTTTACTCCGTTACCCCGTTTCCTTTCTATTAGATTAACTACCGAGTTAGGTTAGGACATCGCCACCCTATCGTTGGCTGAGGTAACTGGTTGCCATTAATAAAATTATGTAGGTGGTTCAAAAGTCCCATGTATCCTGCCCCGGTCTTCTTTTGTATCATGTACTTAATAATAATTCTACAGGGATGTTATCATGCAACAAAGGTAACCCATAAAATTGGTAAAATATCAGATTGTAAAATAAATTTTCGGGGTGGTGAGTAGCCAGCGATTCAGATTTTTGTACTGAATGTCTTAGCTTTGTGTATCTGAGGTGCAGACTTTGGACACCATAGTTTCACGTTTATCTGCGAAAGATAACAAAAATCTATTTGTGCTCACGTCGTATTTTAAAATGGAAGAGTATTAGTACATACAGGGTTTTATTAGAGTAGAAACAGAAATAGGAGATTATTATCTATGTCTTCCTTTTGTTTTGGGTGGATTTTTAATTTTTTATTTTGTATATAGCTGGAAAATAGAGTAAATTTTCTTAATCGTTGATATGGTCACCAAGGAAATATCTACTCGCGTGATCTGTCATCGCCCATTACAATAGTTCATACTTGATAAAAGAAAGTATGCTCTATTCCCAGTTTCTGCTCTATGTTCTTTTGTTGTACACCCACACTTACACATTTTTGCAAATTTCAACGATGTACTATGCATATTATGTTAGTTTTGCGACACTGTTCATAGCCAATTATTAAGTGTTTGTTAAATAAAAACATCAAATATTACATAAAGCAAAATTATTTAAACGAACATTAATAAATTTCAACGACACAAAGAGAAAACATGACATTTATTAAACAAATCTTTCAAAATTTAATGTCAATTATCTTAGTTTTGATTTATGTGGGATAGCGCATGGTTGCATTACAACATCCACTGATATAAACCACCATTATTAAACAATAACCTCAGCTGTATGCGAGGGTGAAGGAAATTGAAACAAAAATGTTGTTTCAGTTATTGGTCTAGTGTATTAGGTTGTTTTCTTGTGTGTGATGTAGTATTGTGATGTGCGAAATGTTAGTGTACAGGGAGTACAGGCCGCCTTCAAATTCACCATCCGACAACTCTATCAACACGATAACAGGTTTGTATTTTTATTTCTGGTTTATGTCTTGTCACTACCTATAGCTTGGAGGTTTTATTTGCTATAAAAACAAGAAACAATTGATAATACAAAAGGTCTTTGGAAATAACCAAGAAACATTTTTTCTCATTTTTCTTTTGCGTTCTGTCGACATTTCAGATTTCTTACTAAATCAACACATCAAGAATATTATTTGTTCACCATTGTTTCCTTTGACTTGTATCTCGTTCTTATTTCTTAAATGCTTTCATGTTGAATTTGATCCAATCAAATGCCTAACACCCCACTCAGGGGCATCAATATATTTTTCCTACAGACACTCAAATAAAAATCAAAACTCCCTTTGAACTCCACTCAGGAGCATAGGGAGGCAACAAGAGCTCTCCATTGATGCGCTCGATCTTGCACTTATAACCCCCTCCCACGACATGTGCAAATCCCTCAGTTGTGCTTCGAAGGAGCAGAACATGGTATAAGAGCGTCTTACTCGCCTTCGGGGCCCTGATGGGAGGAAGAACCGCTCTCTTCGGCTAACTGTCATTCGGCTTCTTTAACACATCGTCGTTCGTGATGCGCTGGTACCTTAAATCTCTTAAACCCAAAAATAGAATTTGATAGTTCTATTTATTATTAACAACAAGCAGCAAAACTTGTCGGACGACAGGCATGAAAAGGGCTAATTTATTTAAAGGGATTTAAATCAGTTGTATCGTCCCTGAAGGGGTTCATGTTTTTATCACTTTGAAAACTACGGACAATTATTTTACATTTCATCCCATAGTAACAGTTGTATGTAATAACTTCTGATTATGTCTCACTATTTCGTCAACATAATTTTTCCCGCAGACACTACGATTAATCATTGTCATAGCAAGAAATAGAGACTCACATACTAATATTTTTTTTATTATTCAAAACAAAGTTATAGACAACAATATATATTTTTTACAATAGGTAATTATATGACATCAAATTGTTTTTTTTCAAATGGTTACCCGATTATAAAGACTATGTCTCGTGTTTAACCGGGGAGCACGCCCCACCCGTGATATTCTAATCAACATGACGGAACACTCGGACAGGGCGCTGTTTTGAGATATTATTATGACAGAATATTAATACCAATACAATAATAATTTACTGCAGACAAATTATAGGAGTAAATAAATATACACATTATCACCGATACTGCGTTAGAATGTGAATTCACTTGGACGGATCTATCATAGGTCCGCGCACCACTCAACAATCACACAGTGGTAGCAATAATAATACTGAACATCACCATATTTTTTTTGAACTGACTCTAATTTTAAAATTTAGAAATATGTTTCTTTAAGCTGTTTTTGAAAGATTTATAGGAGTTAATACTTTTTATATTAACTGGTAAAGAATTAAAATAGCAAATTCCCAAGTATTCAAAATGACGATATATAAGTAGGTGCGTATGAACAATATTTCTGGTAGTTGTATCGGTTTTTTCATGTGAATGAAAAATATTTCACGTGGAGTAAGAGTGCTTTAAGGAAAATACCAGGCTACGCACGAACTTACGTATGAGGATTTTATGTCACCAAGTATAGAGCTGATAAAACTGATCTTATGTATTGTTTAGTAGGTACCTACTTATAGAAATAGTTTACAAAACGTTTTCCCGGGAAAAAAATAGCCCCCATGTGGTAGAGAATTTACATAGAAATTTACTTCGTAATATAAACATTACATTTTTCTCGCATACTTGTTGGGAATGCCTCTAGGCCATAGGATGCTGTGTACCCATTCTCGACGTTTAAATTATTATTATCATCTCTATCAAAGGAATACCACATGAATGTTCCCGTTTACGTGATAATGTGCACTTCAAGCAAGATATCTCAACTGCCACCCAATGTTTCCCAATGAAAATCTGAATTGCTTTTACCCCTCACGCCGTGTCCCGTAAGGGGTTGGCAGAGATAACGGAACTTTAGTTAAGCACATTTCTTTCACTTTTTCTGATACAACATATTCTTCTCTTGCTTCTGACCTGGCCTTCCTTGGGAACGGAATCGATGTGTTCCATCCAAGTCATTTCGGTTCGACCACGATTTCTTACACCTCCTTTCAGCCTTGTGTTTTTTTTTTCTTTACTTTTTGTTATTCTGTTTGCATCCATTCTTTCCGCATGCCCAAAACATCTTGACTTATTCACTTTCATCTTTGTAACAACACTAACCTTCCATATCACATTCCTTCCTAAATCCATGTCCCACTGAGTCTTCACACATATTCTTCGCTCTCATCTTTACTGCTTCTTATACTACATTCTCCTCGTTTCGTACATATCCACATTTCACATCCATTCATAATGTCTGTATTGTTTTTATTTTTTATTTTTGTATTTTTGCTGCTCTCTTTAAAATCTTTATTTTCTTTAAAAGGCAATTTGCCGTTGATTTGTAAATAAATAAATAAATAATAATTTATAGTAACAGGATTGCGTTATGCTCTAGTTTACCCTTTTTTGCCAATTGAACTGACTGTCTAATTATTCCGCCGATGTAGGGTCTCCAATGTTTTTTTTTGCTATCCCTTCACATCACATGATTCGCGTTGTCAATTTCTTTGATTATAGACATTGATACTCTTTATTTTAATACATTTTTATACTATAACTGCTCTTGTCTTTTAGTACTTAAACTATTTATTAATAAGAATATTTATTATGCAATTATAAGTACCTATTACATGCGAAGAAATATATGCACATATCAACTGTTCATACAGATTTATTCATTAGAACCTTAAGCGTTTTGTTGAGTATGTTACACTTTTAACCATAGTTCATAATTATACTAGTTTCCATTGGTATCATAAACCTCTGACATCCTTGTAACGATACAATGTCAGTTAGTCATGACCTTGGCATACTCAAGTCAAACTCGGTAGAGATTGAATACACCTAATATTATCGCCTGATAATATTATTAACTAGCCTTAACCCAACATACATTGTCCTGTCCTATAACTAAGTATGAATATCGAATTTGTAAGTATGTTTATGAAATAATCACCTGGTTAGACGGATTCATCTGTTTTAATCGATATTTGCATGACACATTATGTCAATCACATTGATTATAAAACGACTGTGTTTTTAGTGCATCTAGTTTCATCAAAAGTGAACACAAATACACTTTCGACATATTGTTGTAGTCGTCAACCGGCGCATAGGTGAATACTGTAATTCAAGCTGATGAAAGAAAAAATTAAAATAAATAAATCTTTCACATAAGGCGAAACTTGTGTTGTAAAAGCGGAAATGGTCGACACCGGGGCTCGAACTCACGACCTTCAGTACGCTGTACGCACGAAAACTGTAGAAGATAACCTACGTTAATCTTCCAAGCAATTTTATTTCATATAAACCTTCTCCTGACATGAGTAAAAACATCAAATAAATACTTTGTGAATTTGGTCTAGCCGTTAATACGTAACAAGGGAAATAGGTCATCATTTTCTTATATACAGATGACATAGTTTTATTAGTATCACATTTGACGGAATGATACTCCCGACTTGAACAGATATGTGGTTGCTATATATTCAAATTCAATTACTTTTATTGATTGGGTGTAAGGACATCATAATATAGATGACAGGACACAGTAACATGATACAATTTGTTAAGGTCGTTCTTAATTCGATTTTTTTCGTTGAAACATTCTTACCAACTCCCGCGAAATATTTTCATTCATTTTTTTACACAAATGACAAAACCAATCCAACTATGGGGAATATTTTTCATACTAAACGCCGATAAGTCGATGGTTTCTATGACAATAATAAGAGAGGATAGGCGGGAAATACTGTTCCTACATACAAAATGTCTGCAGTTTCAACAAGGTGAAGTAAATTGAGACCCTTTATGGATCGATATTATATTTTATTTCAACAATCAGCCAATTAATGACACGTCCGACAGGTTTATCTACAAATTTACATAATAAAACAATAAATAATTGGTTCAGAATCATCAAAAGAAGCTCTCGATTCAACTTCTGGACGATCATAATATGCTCGGGGTTTGCATTTGTCTCTAATGCAAGCAATTATACCAATATTAGCTCACATAGTTAAAGTAGTGACATATCAACTACGTGAGCTAGACAAAAGCGCTTGAAATTCGACTGAATTTAGTTGAAGTGCGAATTAAGTTGAAGTGCAACAAACGTTATTTCTTGACAAGTTACAATACTCGTACATATTAACTTTTCAACAAAATTCTATTATTGTATGCGTTTATGTTGGTTTATATCAATATTCAATGGCTGACGTTCTGTTTCTCTTTCAGGTCGTGCACGGCATGGCGAGAACTTGGGGCGCCTGAGCCGCTCAGCTTCCGAGCTGTCTTCCTCTGGTAACGCCGGGGGGGCTGCTTCCTGTTGCATCACCGGCAACAGTGGCGGGAGTCCTGCCCCGCCTCCCAGAGCCGCCTCAGCACAGCCCAGACGTCCTCCCTCTGTTATAAACAAGACCCAAGGATTCTTCCACACCCTCAAAGTAGGTTTTATCCTTCAAATTTATGGAGCACTCGTTTATTATAGTTGCACTACCCCTAGTATGGTTTGTTGTCATTCTCTTCACGCGAGCAGTATATTTCAAACCTACACAGACCATTATTTGTGTTTCAAACATCTTTGAAACCTTTTTAATGAATCAACAGGGATTTTTGCGAAAAAGTTTAAATTTAGAACTAGTCGAATATTTGAGACTTACGCGTGCTTTGCACCAAAATACACGTTTTTGTCACTTTTACTTAATCCATTTAATGTTTTCAAGAGTCCTTACATACAAAATTGTACGTTTTCCAGTAGACTGAACATTATTTAATAAATACTTTAACTTAAGTACTTTAGTAAGATTTTTAAAGAATTCGTCTTTTTCTAAGTTGTCTCTAGATAACTCAAAAATACAATACTTACAGATAGGTTATAGCTTATTTATATCTAGGTGTTAAATTTTATAATGAACTGCCGAGTGATATAAGGGGATTGCAAGATTACCAAGAATACAAGAAAAATATCATAAAACATATCGTAGAGGTTGGCCCGCATTAATTGTGCGCCGCCTGTGTATAATAGTGTTGTTGCGTTTCACCGCGCGGCGGCGGTGTGTGCCGAATTCCCTGTGTTTTGGTGCCACCTGTGTGGCTGTCTATGTGCGTTACTATAGATAATACATTATAGTGATGAACTTATAATATTCCTTCATTTTATCTACTCCATTTATGCTATGTTTACTCCCTCTCCTCACACGAGCTCTGCTCTATTGGAGAGGTTATATATATAAAAAAAAAATCAAGGGAAAATATCTATTTAATAACATAATATTTGTAATTGTGTAACATTTTTCTGTGAATAAAGTTTCTTTTGAATTTGAATTTGAATAGGTACGTTATTAGTGGAAAATGTGAAGTTTTTCGTTTATACCGCTGCTGGGCTCACCAAAAGTGAACACAAATGCACTTTTGACAGCTATACAGAGAGCAAGGCTTATGTTGTTGAAAGAGGTCGGCCCGGGGATCAATCCCACTACCTTTAGAACAAAAGTCAGCTACTGACCCGCTAGGCTGCCAGCCACTCACAACCAACCAATTGCAATCTTAACATTCGTTTGCTTTGTCATCCTCTCCATAGGAAGTAAACAATTGAAGAGGTTGGAAGCCCAGCGGTATCAGTCGACAACTTTCGTGCGTATAGCGTATTAAAGGTCGTGAGTTCGAATCCCGGTGCCGACAATTTCTACTTTCACGACATAAACGTTTGGATAGTGTGTGAAAGAAATCAAAAACGTATTTGTGTTCACTTCGAATGAGCCCAGATTCATTTAAAAAAGAAGATACAAAAAGACGCTGGATGATGGTATGAGATCGCAGTTAATTATTGTTTAAACCAATCAGTAGTCAGCTGAATTGTTAGAGTCATTAGTTGTTATTTTTTCTTAGATCTAGTCCTGAAAAAAGGTCACAAGAATCTAGACATAATTAGAACGCTGTGCACCAACAAAGCCAATAGGCAATAAATATGAGACAGTAACAAAAATGGATATAGTCATATCCTTGCGCCAAATACATGACAGCAGTCGCAGTCTTTAAATTTAGTTGCTCTCTTATTCACAATAATTTCCAACTTTTATCTCTATAATTTCATTTATTATTATATTTCTACTTGTTGCACACATGAGATTTTTCGACATGTTGAACATGTTGAGAATTCTCATGATAGGAGTTTCGGAGACAACCATTACCACTTAATGGTGAACGTTGTTAGCGTAAAGTGATCACACTAAGCCAGCCTTCGAAATAACAGTAGAAGACGGTTGTAAGCCTGTAGTGGTTTGTTCCATTTAAAAATCGAACATTAGTAATGAATTGTTAGAGTCATTAGTTGTTATTTTTTTCTTTATGATCCTGCTTTCCTTGATTGTTGCAATGTCTCATGATTTTCACATTTGAAAGATGGAATTTAAAAGGAGAAATCCCGGTTTTGAAAAATCTGCAATCTCAGTCCTAAATACGGTTGGAAAAAATAATAATAAAATTGACCATTTTCGTTGGAAAATATTTCATATCGCGAGTAACGGTAAATCTGCAAAATTAAAAAAATATGCTTACTTTTTGTAAATCTTCTTGGCACTTTAGCTGAATTATTAATTTCATTACAAACATAATCATTCGAAATGTTTTCACAAGGTTGAAACGACTGCTCCGTAAATCTATCTCCGTAATATTTTAACTTTCAACATGGCTGTTTTATTTTTCTAATTAGAATGTAAGTGTTTTTGACGTACCTAATATTAATATTCTAACCTACCTCTCTACCATAATATGACTTAAATAATTTTCCTTTTAAGCTTAAATAACGTTCACTATAAGAAAAAATACTATTTAGGATAATAAAATAAAACAATTTATTTATTGAATACATAATAGTTTACATAGACATAACAAACAAGTTAGTATGAACTACAGTATTTTTTTAAGCTCTGCACTCGTTTTCGAGTGATGTATTTGAACAAAACATAATATTATTTGTATGCCCTTATAAAGACAAGTCTCGTGTAAAGGAGGAATCTTTTAAAAATGTGTTCAAGTGACCGTAGTGATGGATTTTCTGAACTTGATTTACTTCCATTTTATTCTGAATAAATGTAAAATTAAAATATCTTCGAAATTCGTCCGTCCGGAATTTGCATGCCTTAAAATGACATCAATCGACTAAGGACCAAACTGATAAAAAAAATACAAGATTGCCTAACGTACAACGATTTTCTAAATCTTGTCCTTATTGTACTTCCATAATATTAGGCGTTACTCGTCACCAAATTATTACGGACTTCGTAGCCGGTTTAGTTTTTGTCAATTTTCTACCACCGGCACCGGGCCGTTACTTAAATGTAACATTCTCTCGATGCTAGGGTGGTTTCCACCACTAGGGACTGTAGGTACCTAAAATTCTTGTCTAAACAACTAACTTGTCTAGTCAACTAACTGACGCGGCACATGTAGGTCGAGGGTATAATATATTATATTTGTGTGTATTTTCAAATAAGATATCTCACGCACCACTACATGCATAGGTGTGTTTATATGTCGCCTGCGGGGATTCGTTGGGTATTTGGTGTTAGTCGGTTATTCAATCAGTCATACAACCATCAGTCTTCGCTATTCCCATTTAGTTCTAATAAAAGTTTGCTTCATTTCCTTTTCAGAGCCGTTGGCATCGCAGCAGGAGCAAAGAACGCGTACTCGGTGGAGGACGAGATGGGTCGGCTGGAAGCAGCACAGACTACGGGGCTGATCATAGCTCAGAACACAGCAGCTCTTGCACCCCGAGCACACAATCTCCTAGACATCGAGCTAACAACGTACAAGGTAAACATATAAGAATTATTTTAAAATGTGTGTTTATAACACTTTTTTGCTTTTGATTTTTTTTAGTTAGGGAACATTATGGACACCTATGTAGATAGGTAGTGCCGGAGTCCTAAAACTCCTCATTCTTTTCTGGAGACTCGTTCCCTACCTTGCAGTCTACCCGAAAATACAGCTCGTCATTTCTATCACTGCGCTGGCTGGTCCTTTTCTTTGGCTTATATTCACTACATACTACATGTATGCCTCGAAAGCGTTCCACGACTCCGCTGATGCAAGCATGTGGTCTCCATATTGTCCGCACTCCACACTAACGTTGGAATCAAGACGGGCACACGATGAGGCTGTACTCAGCATTGTCTGCTTCCGATGAGCAGTACACGCGTCCTTCAGCTACCTCCTATTGAAGATGGTATAGTCAAACATTTCAATGTATACAAGTACACGATATTTTTATTTCTAATTCGTTACGCCCAATAAATCGAAAAGAAAAAACGTTTCAACTTTCAAATAATCTTCTTCTTCAATCCTGCGTATTGGTTTGCGCCTAAATTCAACATCTAGATAATCTTGCCTTTCACTCCTCTCCTTTTTTCAACCATCTTCTTTTGCTAGACGTAAGTGATTCAGTTCGTGTCTTCGTCCCCATACCTGACAAAGTAGTTTTCATTTAAAAAAAATGCTGTAGAAAAAAAATCCGTTCAAAGCTTCTTTAATGGTGTAAAGAGAATTGCATAACCTAACTTTCAGAATTTCAATTTATGTATAAGGAAACGTCATCAATAATATAAAAAACAAAGGTTTTAAATTACTTAGTAACGCATTTTTATAAAAACTTGAAATCAATTTTAATGAAGTTTTTCAGACAGTTAATCAAACAAAATTATGTCATTTTTAGCCTGACCCATAAAAGCCATGTTAATAATTTGCTATACTAAGTCAACATAATACTATTATAATCTTTTTACTCACACGTTGAGAGATATATTTCAATCCGGTCAGGTTTGAAATGCTACCCCTTCATCCAAAGCACACTTTTGCTTGAATATTTCAGCAGGCACACGAAATATTTCAGTCCCATTTACTTATATGTAAAGCTATGTGTGTTTTGATATCTCGTGGTGTTGTTACAGTTTATTTGTGTTTCGGTTGTGATGGGAATATTTAGCGGGCCGCAAACGTGAATCGTGGAGAAAACCGGTCGATTTGAGGAAAATATCCATTACAAAGTTGACTAGGAAAATAATATGTATTTACAATTATGAAATTGTCGTTATAGTATTTGATGGCGATGAATTGTTTCTGATGCGGGACAAAATTGACGAGTCGGCTGGTTATTTATGCAATGTATTTTCTCGTCACTTGCTCAAACGAAATGAATGAAATAAAGGCGAAAATGTATTTATAAAAATGCGTAATTTTTGTAAATTTCTTAGCCTTTTTCTTTTATATGACTCTTTTAGATATTGAATTTCCATACAAACGCAATGCTTCCTGACTTTTTGTACCTAATATTCATGATAATAGTAATTGTTCCTTTTAAACGTTTCTTGTTATTATTTATTTATTTTATTTTTGTTCTTGTTTATTGTTTTTTGTGTATTTTATTTTTTAATGTCTACAAAAAAAATCCTGACTGAATTGAATATTATAAAGTTCCGCCGGCTATACTCACTGACACCTTTGTATAGAAAAGTGTTATATTAATACCTATTCTATGTTTTTTAATCCTTAAAATATTATCTTATTATATTGAATGATAAAATGATTCATCATTCCTATAAATCCTTACTTACAAAGGAAATATTCCATAAAGAATAAAAAACATACAAAGGAAATATTCCATAAAGAATAAAAAACATACAAAATATTTTAAAAAAATCGATAGACGTGGGTAGATATATATACTCACTCATAATATCGTGGCGCCATCTAGGTTATCATTGTTTACCGACCCGAGAGATTGGTTCATTTCATTGTATCACCAAACCCTGATCCATGTACTTTTTGTACATAAATAAATTGTAATTGTACCCAAAAAGGGAGTCTTGTATGAAACTAACTTCACGCAAAATTAGACATAAGTGCATTTTTTTACAAAATTGTCTATGATTTCTACTCTTATTTTTAACAAATGAAATTATTATGAACAATGAGTGGTGTGAAATTTAAACTCTTCGCAAATTCAGACACTTTCTTTGTAAAATGTTCCAAGATGAGATGTCATGCCGGTACGCAACAAGTTGTTTTGGTGACAAATTGTGCGAAAAAAGAATGAAATAATTAAATATCGAACACTCTTTTACACATAGGTGTCAGTATGCTTGAAACAGCATCTGCCAGTCAACGGGTCCCGTTAAATCTGGGACAGCATTCCAACCCCGAGTAAGAAAATTCAAGAAATAATCGTGTAGACCAGGGGTGCACAGACTTATAGCTAACAGGGGCCACTGGTGAAGTTTATGAGCCAAGACGGGCCGCAAGAAGGAAAATTAACACTTTTTCTTCTTCTTCTTCTTAGAAATTGTTATTCCCACATGCTGGTGGGGTCTGCCTTTAGTATTTTACTCCACCACTGAGCTCTGTCTTGGGTTAACTCCGCAACTCCTCATATTTTGACATACAACTTCACACCAACTTCGTTTGTAAATTTATACTAATAATATTTTAATTTGTACAAATTTTGATACTAATGATTAATGATCAAACACTGTAATCATATTTTTTTATTTATTTTCACAGTAGTAGTAGAAGTGTCATAAATACCAAATTTTACAAAAAAAAAGAAACGACAATTAAAGGCATGTTAAAATTACCTACATATTAATACTTTTGGAAGAGCAATAAACTATGAATTTTGATGATTGTGAAAAACAACATAGTTTAGGAAAATAGAAAATATCATTGTCACAACACATAACATAGAAATCTTGTGGAAACATTTTTACATACAATACACTTATAATGAATAGTTAAATAATTCCAAATGTCGCACAGAACATCAATTAACATTACAAACAATCCAAACACATGACAGACTCTGGCGTCTTCAAATTATCTACTCGGGTATTCTTTTGATTTTTCGTTGGCGGGCCGCAGAAAAATAGACGGTGGGCCGCAGTTTGTGCATCGCTGGTGTAGACAATGTCAGCTAACCTGTATTACCTTAGATATCTATACAATCGTCTATTATTTACAGGGAATTTCCGACCCGACCGGGAATCAGACCCGGAACCCCCGTGATTTCAATGGCGATGATTCGTCGGCTCCTATGGCACTAGGCTACCAAGTACGATACTTACTCGTCAGAGCAACAAACAGATGAACTTCTTTCAGGAATATGCAAATAATGTGCATGTTTACTCGTGTAATTATAAAAATGTAAATGTACATCAGCCACTAGCCATCAGTCTATGTGATATTTTTACTTCGTGTTAAGGAAGCTGTACGGTTGCCTTTTTTCAGAGTCACTTCTTTCAGCGGTATAAGATTGTTTGTGCGATTTCTCCTGTTTCTTCTTCTTCTTCTTCTTACTTAGGCGTCCTCGAGAATGACATCGATCCTCTTGATATAAAGTAACTCAAATTATTTATTTATTTATTTATTGAATACAATAATATAATATTTCGTATCACGATGAACTACAAAAATTTGAACAAAACATAATATTATGTGTATATAGAGACAATTGTGTAAAGGTAGAACGAACGGAGGAATCTTATATATAAAAATGGAGAGCTATTTCCCGATGTCATCGCATCACGCCTAAACGGCCAATTTCGCTAATTCTTTTTTTGTCGTGTAGGCGTTTATCAGGAGAATGTCCTTTTAGAAGGAAAAAATTAAGAAAAATGCAAGGAAAATTAGAAAATTAAAGAAAACTACTTAGACATCCTTATTAGTACTTTTTACCTTATGATTTTTTTTCCATTTTTGAAATTTTTACAGAAATTGTCAATTAGTGCGATTGACAGAATTCGGATGGAATATACATGGTTTAAAACAGACGTATCGGTCGGAATCACATTGGTCAAATGATAATTAATTCTTCACCATACAAATTCGAATTCAATTTTCATAGATAGGAACACAGAACAACGTCTGTCGGGAAAGCTAGTTACTATTATAAAGTTCAAAACTACTCGCAGATTGTGATATTATGCTGACATATAATATGCTGATTTATCAACATTAAAGAAACGATAAGAAAAGAACAGAACCAGCTATTTAAATTCATATTTTATGAACGCTCCACAACGATAAACAATGATTGAAACATTTTTCAATTATAGGTTTTTATTTCCAATTGCATGTAAGTACAGAAAAACTCGATATTTGTAACGAATTCAATTATGGAACTTTTTGTACAGGTATTGTTTGAATGTTTAACATTTAAAATTCCCAGAATTGAGTTTGATTTTTAATAAACTTTTAAACCAATAAAGTTATTTGTTTGTCATAGGTATTTGAATTTGAAACACAAATTCAATCTAACTAAAGATTTTTTATGTGTCTGTTACAGACAGAACTATATTTTGAAGTATTTTTTTACGTCAAACATTTTTTTACGAAATATTTTTATTTTAACAGCAACGGATGCAGTTTCAAAATCAGAACATTCGTTCTATGATGTAAGATTTTTTGTGTCTTCTGATATCCAGGGCCTAATGTCTTTTTATCGGCTAGTATTTATTTATTTATTTATTTTATTAATTTTATAAAGTTATATAAAATCTTTTTATATATCTTATAACAATTATGGTATGGTAAATGGTAAATGTATGGTAAATGAATCTGGGCTCCCTCGAAGTCAAAGTGATTATAAATACACTCCTACAAGGCTTTACTTGGAAAGATGATCAGCGCCGCGGATTGAACCAAAGATCTTCTGATTGTAAGAGGTAAGAAGATTAAGGTATTAAAGCTGTGCATTACAAATGCAGTCAGAATTAATATTAAACTTAAATTTCTGGATTGTTTCTTGAAGCGAAATATAAATTCGACAATTACGATAAAGGTAAAGTTTCAAATGACACTCATCTTCTAGAAGATTCTCGAAAATGATAGGTACCTACAGTTTACCAATTTTGAGCGTAAAGAAAGGGCTCTGTACCCCTATTCTCTGTTTTATCGGAAGGTAGTCACGGTAGTAAAGTGAGTATTACACGATACATTTTGTATGGGAAACGTGTATAGCGCCGCCACAGAGATATTTCTAGAAACAAAAGCGATTCTCGCATTCGATACGTATAGACGTTTTTCATACAAAATGTATCGTGTAATACGTGGTAATACTCACTTTACTACCGTGATTACCTTCCGATAAAACAGAGAATATGGGAACTGATATGTATCTACACATATTAATTTAGTCCCCTACGAACGTTCTCTTAAAGCCCAGTAGGTAATATTCCAAATGAATAGATTCAATCATGATAGGTGCTGTTAATTAACAGGTTTTTTGTTGCATACACAGATCGCAATTTCAATCTAGCTTTCGATCGGAAAACCTTTTCGCAACATCATTTCAGAGTAAGACATTATAAATCATATTCGTTGGCTGCTAAGCGTAGGTAGGTACTTCCCTCACGTTAGGGATCGCACACACTTTAATGCTAAACTATCACTGGCACCGCATCTAGGAGACAGCTTAAGACCAAAAAGGACTCCCTCATCCCACCTTATATTGTAAGACTATATTTTTATATGCTTCTTTTTAAGTTTTCCCTAGCACAGGCTTAGCTTATTTGGGCAAAATTGTTGTACCTACTTTATTTCAAATGATTTGTAATAAACAAATTGATTAAAAAAAATAAAAAAAAAAAACAAATTTTAATTTTAAAAAAAATAGTAAAAAATCAACTTTTATGATACATTAGTTATCTATTTATAATCATTTTCAAATAAAAAAATAGAAATGGTATATTCAATCAATCAAACCTACACACACATACCTATTTTGTTTTGAGTTATATGCCCTGTTTCTTGAACGAAGAAATTCAGTAAATGCACAGAATGTTATCGCTTGTTATTGAAAGAAAAGTATTTTCTTTTCTGAATTGAAACTACTCGAATGAAATTTGTAAGAATTTCAAATCTCTCCAAGTCTTTCACTTGAATAAAAAAATGTTAAACTTAAGTTACATAAAACGTTGATATGTTATGTTGATAATTAATCTTATAACTTACACAATATAATATGTTCAGATATATTTTATTAAGTAAGTACTTACATCATTATGTGAACTTGGGTACCAACAATTAAATTTAAACGAAAATTTAAAATTACACAACTTGAGTTTAAATGAAATACCTAAAGAATTCTTTGATATCAAAGTCTGAATAAATCTACTCTACCAAAATTCTCTAACATAGGTAATACAATATTTGATAATATAATAAAACAAGGTTCAAAGATATGACTTCTTGAGAGTGGCTGCTCAGTTAATTGAATAATAATCAGTATTATTATTAATTTAAGGACTAAGTATATTCCTTTGAAGGTAGATGTTCACATTAGTCAAGTAGCGAGTAATTTAGTAACTAAACGGCGAACAGTCTTGCTTATTTTTAGACAATTTGAATTTTGCGAACGAATTTTTCGTCAATGTAGAGTAGGAAGATAATTAATTGTCTACTTCATATTTTATATAAGTGTCTTTATTTGGTTTAAATAATTGTTTATAGCTTCCAGTGGACAGTTCATTTTCATCCACGATCAAGCATCGCTGAGCTATTTTTCCACTGATCTCTGTTTATAAATAAATTAGTTAAAGTTTAGTCGAGGAGTTCAATTATGATCCTTTTTTTGGGCGAGTAGCGCCCACCTTTCCGACATTTTCTAACGTGTGTAAAACAACAGTTTTAGTCGAGTACGTTAGTTCTATTGAAAGGTTCAATTCAAGAAGTAGTTGGCAGATCATTTCCACTTTTATAACACAAGCTTTGATTTATGTGAAAGATGTCGAAAGTGTATATGTATATTCACTTTGGGTGAGCACAAATTCATTTTTAATAAAAAATAAAAGAGCGATGGCAATATCACGATCACGATGACGAAAGAAAAAAAGAAGCGAGTAATTAAGCTTCTAACTACTAGCAACTCGACCTAGTGTGAACTAGGCTTTAGGGTCAACGGTATGAAAGGATTCGAAACAAAATTTAGTAGGTAGGTACATAATTAAAATTATTGTAGGATCTAATAGAGCAAAAGACTATACGCTCTTGTCTTGTTTCTTTTTTCCAAGTAAAAAGGTACAAAGATTAGCGAGGGAGGAGGTTGTTCTTGCAACTGTGATTAAAATCTGTTTGTAACTTACTTTGATTGCGCTCTAACAAGGTACGGAGATAATTATTAAAATAATACCTACTCGTGTAGGTAGTTAAAAGAGGTTCTTAAACATACATTATGAGAAAATACTCATTACCTCTCTTCATTATTATAACGACCTTATTTTCTTATTAAATTAACAGCAGCTCTGTGTATAACGCCAGTCTTGAATTTTAATTTATGTTATTTTTACGATCTTTGTTTTGGTTAGAATGTTGATCTTTCTAAGAGTCAAACTTTATATAATTTTATAATTTATATGAAATTTGACTCTTTTGTAGGTCTGTATATTTTTCGTGTGTGGTTTAATGAACATGTAGATTCATATTAAAGAAGAGAACGTAATCGTCAAAGTGGCTGTCGGCCTAGTAGTACAGATGTAGGCTTTCGTATTAGTGGGTTCGAATCATGTTGAAAATGTATTTGTGTTTAATTTCATTGAGACCATATTAACGTAAAATAATTAACGTAAGCCCTGGTTTGTTCCATTCAAAAATCGAACATTAGTAATGAATTGTTAGTCATTAGTTGTTATTTTTTCTTTAAGATCTAGTCCTGAAAAAAGGTCACAAGAATCTAGACATAATTAGAACGTTGTGTACCAACAAAGCTAATAGGCAATAAAGATGAGACAGTAACAAAAATGGATAAAGTCATATCCTGGCGCCAAATACATGACAGCAGTCGCAGTCTTTAAATTTGATTGCTCTCTTGTTCTCAATAATTTCCAACTTTTATCTCTTTATTTCATTAATTATTTAATATCTACTTGTTGCATACATGAGATTTTTCGACATGTTGAACATGTTGAGAATTCTCATGATTAGGAGTTACGGAGACAAACATTACCACCTAATGGCGAACGTTGTTAACGTAAAGTGATCACACTAAGCCAGCCTTCGAAATAACAGTAGAAGACGGTCTTAAGCCCGTAGCGGTTTGTTCCATTCAAAAATCGAACATTAGTAATGAATAGTTAGAGTCATTAGTTGTTATTTTTTCTTTAAAATAATATCGATATATCTTCCGTCATATAGCAGATAAAATAGAAGTCAAAGAAAAGAAGTCAAAATTTACAAAAAAAAAACATTGTGTAGGTTCTAAATAAGCTAAAAGCTAACAACATTTTCATAGTTCACCTTCGGTTTTATCAAAAGGAAATACATTTAAGCGTATACGAATTTGTGATCATTTGTAAGATATTTGATATTACTAATTTTATTATGTTCAATACTGAAACTTCCCTTTGTGTTCAACTTTATGACAAAAAGATTATAAAAGTATTATTATTCACGTTCGTAGAAAACATTGTGTTTAACTCATAAAAATCCGTTCAAGGATAACGGCCCGTTAAGCGGAACTCCTTTCTCGAATCGATAGTGAGAAGGTCGTGGCTCGGAGCAAAGAGGCCACCAAAACGGAGCACGTCGATATCCTTTGTAGAGGCGGATTAGGGGTCGTGCCACAAATTATTGTGGTGTTTGTTTGGTAAATTCATGAAGCGTTGTATCCTATTGTGTGGAATAAAAGCCATCAACCCCCTCCAACTAAATGGGGCACAATTACGGAAACAGAACAATCACACTGCAAACGGGACAGAGTTCGGAACCTTCAAAGTCTCAATGTATGTATAACCAAAATGTAACAATGAGTTTATTCATTACTAGCTAATATCCGTCTTGCTTTATGTGTAAGTAATCCAATTTCACTGTTTATTAAAAGCATAAAAAAAACTTAAATTATAATATTAGATGGACGTAAATTTTCATTTAAATGTTTATAAAATATGTTTTATATGATTTGAATTAGGTACTATTAATTAATTAATTAATTAATTACTTAATTATTATTATTATTTTTATTTCAAATCAATCTTGAATCATTTTAATACGTTTTTATTCCTTAATATTTCGGTTCCACGTGATATTTACATGAGTCATTTTGTTTTCAAAATATGGCTATCTGTGTTAACTGGGATTTTAGTAAGAAGATTCTACAAAAAATAGATTTTTGTCAAATAGCTTTAAATTATTGAAGTACAGTTTACTGCATTCTGAGAGATTTTTCTCGGCTCTGGGAAGAAAAAAAAATCAGCGTTTGATTTGTATTTTCGGCCTGACGCTATGACAGACATAACAGAATTATTATGTAAAATATCAAGTATAATAATATCGTGACGGTACGTTTTATAGTGTCCATGTTACTTGATTGAATAGTAATGTTTCATTTGCCAAATTTAATAATAAATGTATTTTTTTTATTGAAATCAATTTAACGCGATCATCATCCGATAATTATTTATCTTAGCCCCATCCATCCATTGCTGGAACATTGCGAGTAGCTACTAAGCAGTTGATATATAATCAAAATTGGCAAGCAAGTTTGCCCTTGGTCATCTTTTTATGTATAAAAATGATTAGCTGTAAGTGCTTATCACTAAAATTCGAGAACGTCTGAACCGATTTAGCTAATTTTAGAAAAAAGAAATTGAAAAATAACAACATTTTTTTCCCTTATATGTAACAATAAATGATCTCTACTTTTTGAGTTGCTAGAAATAAAGTATCCATGGGATGAAGGTATTCAATAACATTCATGTGTCACTAATTACCTACATCTATCTATCACAGTATTTTTTTCAGTAGGTACCTATTCATTTAAAGTTTTTAATGTTGATTCTCAACTCTTTGATTCCTAAAATTCTGATCTGACCACAATTAAAAGTTTATCCAAGTAATCAAAGTTTCCGTGACATTAACGCTGGCGTACAGTAACAAAATGTTGTATGCAAACATGTATAGCCCCCCCCTACAGAATACTATGGAAAGCTTCGCAGCCCATAAAACATTTCGTGAGTTTCTCACTTACGTTAGTGAGTAGTTTATTCGGAATAGGGGTACCTACAAGTCGATGAAAAGTGTAAAAATTGGATTCCATACTAATGTAAGTGTATTGTTGTTCACCATACCCGAATCTTAACAAAATTTTCATTCAATAAAAATAATTAGGTACAGCACTTTTGTGTTCGTTACGAAAAAGTGACACAAAGAAACATCCCAGAAAGCCTTGCCTGGGTAAAAACATCAAGTTTTTTACTGTACAATCTCCATCACATTAATTTGCGTAGTTCAAAATACATTAGCAATTTTGTAACCATGTTATTATCTGAGGTCTCTATTCACTCCATTAGCATCTCATGGCCTTCCTCTGCGGTCTGCTGCACGTGGCATCCTGCAAATCCCAACACATCGTTCTACATTTTTCACTTCATCTTTCACTGCACAAGCGGCCAGGTTATGGAACCAACTCCCTGATGACATCAGACTCGCTCCAACGTTATTCTCTTTCAAAAACAGATTGAAACGTCATTTCCTTTCCACTACTCCTGCTCCTGTCTCCTGATCCTTCCTTCCTCGCTATGCTTGACTTTGTATTAGGTACATTTTATATGGTTTACTTTATTATTATTATTTTTTATGTATATAAAATATTTGTGTGTGTGTATGTATTTGATCCTATTATGTATGTTTTTGTCTATGTATGTGTATTGGTTTTTTTATATATAAAATGCAACAGTTAAAATGTTATATACAATAGGTTGGTTGGAAGAAATTGCCCCAGGCAATAAGCCCGCCAATTTTGGTTCATTATTCTTTTATATTTTACCAATAAAGTGTTATATTATTATTATTATTATTATTTTTATTTACAGCCAGTTTCATAAAAAGCTTCAAAAGAACACTTTAGTTAAAGTTCCTTTTAAAATTTAAAGACTCCTTTAAGCTGACGCGTTTCATAAAAAAATATTCCAGCTAAAATTTGAAATGTCGAAAAAATATTTTAAAGCTGGTAGCAGTTGGTAGTGTTACCATGGAAATCTATGGAAAACATAGGTTGTTTACTAATATTTTCGCGGAATTTCTGTTGATCTGATGTCAATTTCATTTCTCTATAGAGCATCAAAGTGCCGTTTTTTGTGTTAATTTATTATTATGGTTTATGAATTAGTAAACAAAATCTGTAAATAAAAATATTCTTCCCGTTTTGGTATGTTTTCCTCCCTATTTTATCATTTTTGTCCACAGTGTCACCGCATAAAAATGTTTATCTTTGTGACAGAGAAAGCGCCACGAAATTTTCTATGAACTCCGGTGGTAAAAATTTGAACTACACTAAAGTCGACTTTAACTAAAAATAATAATCAATAACGGTACTTTAGCTAAAAGTCGGTTTTAAATATCGTTTTGTTGTTATGAAACCCGTTATTTTTTAAAGGGAATTTAAAGTCTCCTTTATTTTTATGAAACCGGCCGTTAGTGAGAAAAAAATAGCAAATTAATTTCTGTACCTACTTTCTATCTTTAATTCTTTTCTCAAGAGTTCTCATATTATAGCCACTTATTTCTTGTTGGCGATATTATCTCCAATCTCTTCTGTGTGGTGTGGATTATCCTCTTGTAGCTTGTTGTTTGAGAAGCAGGATTATCCTGGTGTGAAAAGACTCCTAGTTATTTTTCTAATCCACCTTAACTTTAATCACCGCCTTTCTTTACATTATATATATATTTTCATACGTTTTATTTTCTTAATTTACATTATTTTATTGTTTCGCTGAATTAACATGTATTATTGCTTACAACGTGCCATTCCACTATGCATCGTCAGATATCGCAATTTCTGTTGCCTAAATGACGGGGGTTTGCCACAATTTAATAATTAGCTACCCAACCCCTCTGGGCTGATTCATTTATGTCTACTTGCGTGACGAAACCACTCAAGATTCAAATAAAGTTTGTAATAGCGCAACTATGTGTTTTTTTTTACACAATATCAATTAAAAATTTCTTTACGAGCCCTTTACGGGGAATAGATAGGCAACAAGAGCTCTCCACTGTGCTGATATTTGGGATTACTTCCTCCCACATCATGTCCAAATATGGCAGTTCTAATAAAATTAACGAATTGAACGTGCATTATTGGTGGAATTATTTAAATACGGTAATTTAAGTAAAACAATTTATTGGTTATTCCACAAATTTAAACCTTATTAAATTTGTGGAATAACAAATACATTGTTTTATTTAAATCTCGGTTCTGCCTTGAAGGAATGGAACATGAAGAACAGCGCTCTCCTCGGCCAACTGTCACTCGGCAGTCGGCATCCTTAACATCGGGCCAACAGATTTTAGTGTTGCTTGGTTTATTGAATTCTTCTACGCTCCGGATAACAGAAAAATTATCGAAAATTCGAAAAAGTGGATAGCAAATAATATAAAATATAATATTAAAGTTAGTATTGAACGGATTACTGACAACGCAATCTGTGAAAAATACCAAAACAACTCATTTTTATTTACTTGATTTACAACCATTGAGTTTTAAAATATTGGTACGCAGATTTTTGATAAAATTTCTTTCAAGCTTTCAGAGATAATGTTTTTAACATTCAAAAACATATTTAAACGTATTTTCGTATAAATTACAAATTTGAAATCAATATTCATGCTAAGGACTACAGGACAACGTCTGTCGGAAAATCTAGTTTAATATAATATATTTAACCGTTCTATTTATAACATAAAGAATTATTATCATTTTTCTTACTATGATTAAAAAAAATACTCTTGGCGTCTTTATGTGGCGTTGCGTACAGAGTTTATAACCACAGTATCTCCATACGTCACGAAGACCATTCCTAAAGGAATACAAGCATGTTCGTGAATTCACTATTAGGGAATAAATTCAAATATAAGGTTAAAAATTATTTTTGTACTTTTAGTTTAATCGTGAACAGGGAGAAAGACCGACTTCATTTTGATACAGTAACATACAAAATAATAAATTGGGAACTGCGTGTTTTAGTGTTTTGACGGTACCTGATCCAAAAATTCTGATTCTGAAAATTTCTATTATTTTTGTGTACTACGTAATAAAGTGGTGTTCATATTCGAACATTTATTTTGGATATACATTATAGGATTTCGTCATATTATTTCTATAATGAACGGATGGTTATTAATATGGCGAATGTCGATAGAATATTAAGGTATCGTCTTACAGCTGCACCCCGGCTAATGGTCTCTGTACAAATACCCGCTCGGGAGCTAAAAAACAGGGCTGTTCTACCAAAAGCCTTTTTTTCTTTCGTTTTATTTCATTCACTACAAATTTAAAAGCTTACGTCTTTTGAAATGATTTTTATTTTATATATTTTTTTTTTTTTTTTTTAGCTCTGCACTCGTTTTCGAGTGATTCGGCATTTATATATTTTGTCATACAAAAAAAAAATCTTACGTCCTGAAAGAGGAATTAACCTAATCAGCAGGGGGGGGGTAGAAACAGAAGGTAAAAACTAATTCCAGTCTACCAATCAAATACTATCAATGTAAAGAGCTTTATGACCCCCTGAAGCAGATAGCAGATCGATTTTTTTTCTTGCCTTCTATCCGTTTTTTTTTTCTTAACTAAAAAAAATCTGATGTACTCACCTATCTTTAATTTCATTCTAAACATATTTTTTAGTCAAGAGAAATGAACTCTATATGAATCATAATTTTTAGATAGAGATTTTTAGATATTAGAAATAGAGGGGAGTAAAACTTTAAAATTTAATGAAGTCAACTGGTTTTGATTTTTTTTTTGTTTCTCGTTGAGTTGATTTGCCTTTTGGTCACGATACTTATCAAGGTTCTTCATTAGACACAAAGGCCCGTTCTACATCAAGCATGTGAAGTGGATAGTGCTTGCTCTTGAACTTGTGTCTGCTGAAGAGTTAGTGGCTGAAGCACGAGTAGCAATCAATATTGGTGATGTTATCTGTTTTATATCAACCCTGTGAGCCTCGCTGGATGGCTACCATCAGCTATATCCAAGCTCGCGTACACACGTAGCATAATTGTAATTTCGCTGTTTAGAGAGAAAGGCTGTTCGGTGTTCAGTGAACGTCAAGATGAATATCGTCCCGGTCGCGTTTCGTTTTTCCAACGCTGTTTTATTTCACGAAAACATTGTGAATATTCGCAACATCTTCTCTGATTAGTAGCTGTCGGTATAAAAATTCACACAAATCATTTTGACGATTGCTTTCATTATAACGTTAGGTTGAACGTGGTTAATTAATAGTCAACAAAAATTAATGTTACCGGATTTTCCATACAATAACTTAAGTAGATCGTTTTAATTCACTTTACAATGAAATAAGTTTCTCGGAAACCAAATATGCTTAGTGTAAGAACAAAACAGAAAAGTTTTTTCTTACTTTCAGCTAGAACATAACCAAAAACATGAACGGTAGGAAAATTTTTGTGCAGTTACTTTAAACGTTGTTAATTAAATCGTTGAAATGTAGTTAAAAAGTATTAAATATACTTACAATATGGTTTTTTATCCTTTTGGATTAAATACGGGTTTTCCTAATTACACAGGTAATCAAATCAATGAATTGAAGATAGCCTAGCGGTTCAGTCGGCGACTTTCAATCCGAAGGTCGTGGGTTCGCTCCCCTATGCTGACCATCTTTCACAACACAATCTTTGCTATGTTTAAAAGATGTCAAAAGTGTATTTGTGTTAATTTTGGGTGAGATAGATTCATTGAAAAAACTTTTCGCAATCAAACGCTTTTAACCTTCCCTGAAGAAGGTTGTAAGCCCAAACTCTACGAGATACTGATAGACTTATTCATTGTCTGTCGAAATTTTTTCCCAATATCTCGCGAAATAATCAAGCTTGAATTTCGTGAAAATACAATGAATTTAATGAAAAATGTGTGCGGATTTCGACTGAGAGATCACAAAGTATGATTGGTTCGAGAAAAGCTGGTAAAAGAAACGTTAGGGAGTTTTAGAGACAACGTGGTTATTTAGATCATTTAGACGAATCAACGATGAGTCGATCGTGCAGTAGGTTTAGTCCCATCTGTGAAAACACAAAGAAGGAAACTGATACACGCGAATTATAGATGATTTTGTGAAACATTAGAAAATTTTTAAATATTATGAAATATATTGTGGTTGGATGTTATAGAATTATTCGGCTATAATCCCGCCATTGCCACTGTTTTTTTTTACACTTTTTTATACACTACTAGCTTTTCCGACAGACGTTGTCCCGTGTTCCTTACTATGAATATTGAATTCGGATTTGTATGGTAATTAATTATCATTAATTTGACCGATGTAATTCCGACCGACGCGTCTGTTTCAAACCATGTACATAATAATACATATATTCCATCCGCATTCTGTCAATCGCCTCAACTATCTAACAATTTACAGTTTCTGTCAAAATTTCAAAATTGGATTAAATATTATGTGGACAAAGTACTAATAAGGTTGCCTACGTAGAGTTTTCTTTAATTTTATATTTTTCCACGCAACTTTCTTAGTTTTTTCTTTCATAAGAACCTTCTCCGGATAAAAGTCAACACGACAAAAAAAGAATTAGCGATATCGGTCCAGCCGTTTAGGCGTGATGCGAGGACCACGGAAAAAAGCTCTCCATTTTTATATATAAGATTTTTTAATATGTGGATAAAGAATTACCTAAATAACAAAATTAAATGTGCTGCCTCCGACAGCGAAACTCTGTTTCTTGGAGGTAGCGTAAATAAATGAAAAAATATATACGAATTCCTATCAGACGTAGTCAGAGTTCAACCGAGAATCTCGTGGTCTTGACCTACATTTCTTCCCACAGCTCAAAGATTTTCTCCCAGATTGAATTAGTTTGTGAATTATTAAGCCTTTGTCTTCCACGCTATCGTGGTTTAGCGAAATAAATCGCGGGATTAAAGAACTTGAAAAGAAAAGAAAATTTATTTTTCTGAATTATGTTCCAGATATGGTGTCGTGTTTATATAAAAAAATATGTAGTTATATAATAATGTAATCACGAAACTATATCAAACGAAATGTGCAAATAACAATTAATAATGAAAATACGAAATTTTTTTGAAAATTTCTTTTTAGCGGTACTTAGCGTAATTTGTTGAAATTGAAAAGAAATTATTTATTTTCTTTTCAAGTTTGTGGCGCATTCGCTTGGCGCTTCAATTCGATCTTATTTGATAGCCAGAAATTATATAAATAATATATCTATGAAAATAAATAAAAGGAACGATATCAAACGGCAACTTCGTAAAAATGATATTTTATAACATACTAGCTTTCCCGACAGACGTTGTCCTGTAGTCCTTACTATGTATATTGATTTCGAATTGGTAATTTATACAAAAATACGTTTAAAATATGTTTGAATGTAAAAAAATTAGGTATTTCTGAAAGCTCGAAAAATATTCCATCAAGAATCTGCGTCAATGGTTGTCAGGTAAACAATAATTTGGTATAGAAATTTTCATAGATGGCGTTGGCGTCGAAGGAAATCCGTTCCATACTAACTTTAATATTATATTTCATATTATTTATTATGCATTTTCAACTTTTTAATAGTTATTCTGTTATCCGGAGCGGAGAAGAATCCAACAAATCAAACATCGGAAGAATCTGTTGTTTATTATACTCATAACTCATAATTTATTCTACAAATCATCTCAAATACGTTACAATTTTTTATTTTTATTTTTTATGAATCAAAGTGAATACAAATACACTTTTGACATCTTTTGTACTAACCAAAGGGTTGTATCGTGAAGGTGGAAATGGCTGGCACCTGGAATCGAACCCCGACCCAGTATCACTGGGATACCACTGGGCTACCAACCACTTCTTTGGGTCTATCTCTTTTTGTCGATGAGGAGAAAAGAAAAAAAAATCCAAAAATTTTTGAATTTTCATCGATAAATTTTGGTTATTGATAAATTCACACATTTCGTTTGATCAAGTCTCCAGATTACACATTGTAAATTATCATCGAGTCTGATGAAATCGAATAAGATTATGGAAAACAATACCTATTAACTTTTGACAAGAAACGGATGCCAAACAACACAATAATTAAGTAGTGATGTTTACGTTTGATAAAAAAATAAACGATTTCATAATTTAGATTTTTTTTTCGAGTCGGTCACGGAGATCCTCACGCGAATAGCGTGTCGAATGTCTCTCGCGTACAATGTCTAAAATAAAACAAATATGAATAAATGAAAAATTGTCTGTTCATATGTCACGAACACTGAATATTTTATCGTGTAAGTATAGCTGAAACGTAAGCATACTCCAACCCAACATACACGGCAAACATACTCGTAGGTACCTACGTGTTTTATTCTGTGTAATTTTTTGGAAAAATAGGTATTTCGTATGTACAAACGTGTTTTATTCTGCGTCATTTTTTTGTGAAATGATAGGCCATTGATCATTATGGTGTGATTTTAAAGCAACCGTTATAAACTAAAAATTACAAGATAAACCTTCTTCACATTCCTTCACACTCCACATTCTTCACACCAAAAACCATGGGGTGTTAGAGCAAAGGGGCTGTATGGAGAGGGTGAAAAACTAGAAAATTATGGTTACACTATGTGACTGGGGATACACAAATAAATGTATACCTAATTGCGTACTCACAGTCTTTGTCCTTAAAGTACACTTAGATAACTTTGAAGTAAGGACACAAAATCACACACACTATAGCCAGCCACTGTAGTTGAACTACATAATTGGTTAGCCCTTCTGTAACGTGGTTTTTTTTTTCGATGAAAAACTAACCACAAACGAAATATATTTCATCGATGTGACAAACCCTATCCAAATATGGGAGATATTTTTCATCCTCATATTATTCGTATTTTGTATCGACGAAATATGTGGTATTTTATCAGCATTCCTATACATACATAACTACGGGAAGAATCCTCAAATTTTCCGCAGTCCACAACGTGGTAAAGTAAAATTAGAATCAGGGACAATATTATAACTGATGAATCATAGGACAACCGAGCAATTAATTTACCCTTATATATGTCTTCGTTCCACGGATTTTGCTGTTTATTCTAGTTATTCTTTAAATATTTATTACAAGGATTCAAATTAAAAAAAAAAACTAGTTACAAAGATATTTAAAGTTACACTGGGAGACATGTACCTATATCATACAAACAAACAAATAAATAAGATATCAATTACAAATAACTTATGCTTACAAAACAATGTCCAAAAAATAATACCGTTTAGGTTAATTTAGTGAACGAGTATCTGCACCCTATAGAAACACATCATTATTAATTTTCCCCTACAGACGTATTTGCTCATTCCGCCTACACTGTCATTCGCCCTCTTCGCACACAGAAACGCACCCTCGAACACACCCCGCAGTAACTAATTACGTCGCCAGGGACATGGATATTATCACAACACATTAAAAATGTAGACATCCCATAAAAGATTTAATCGTAAGATCACGTACTTACAATAATTTTATCTTCACTGACGAAAATAGCGAAAGTTTTTCGGTAATAACCTTAAGGCCTACATAATTGCCGCATAATAATACTATGTGGTTTCATTCGGTAATGGGTTGTTTTCCTAAGAATGCGAAGTTTCGGAGAACGGCGTCAGAAGAACGTTGTTTATTTTGTTATGGGTTGTTTTCATACGGATACGCCGCTACAATAAACGGCGGTGGATATGTCAGTTGAGAACATTGCCAATATGGTTTCCATAGTAACGAAAAACATTGTCATATAATTTTGAAAGACGCCGTCTTGTCAGATGACGGCCGCTCCCTAGGAACCCAACGCATTATGCGTTGGGTTCCTAAGGAGCGGCCGTCTTCAGCGGCCGTACAATACGGCAGCTTTCTACGGGCACACATTACGGTGACATTTGTAAAGTCACCGTAATGTGCGACCGTATTGTTCTCTCCGTTTTTTTTTAATAACAAACGTCAATTTGAGTGTTGTGTCAGAAAGTCAGATTGTGAAAATGAACGATATTGATTTGGCGTTAGTTATTTGTTTGGAGGATGACCAGGCATCAGAGGAGGGTGAATATCGTATGGGAGAAGACAAGTTGTATAAATCTAGAAGCACAGAAGGTGCTTTTGAAATTTTAGTCCGCCGCCACCTTCAATGTAATGAAGAAAAATTTAGGCAGTACTTTCGCCTAACTCCTATGCTGTTCGACTATGTTCTTGGCCATATAAAACATCACTTGTCCCATCTGTGGAGCATTAGAACACGGACGATGTGTCCAAATGCTCCACAGATGGCACATGCGGGACTCCCCAGCCTGTGATTGCGAAGAACCGGTGCAATCCTTTAAGCATTCCCTTTGAGAGCATTCCCTGGACCATACGCAGATATCCACAATGCCACCCCCGATGCTCTTGAATGGCTCGAAAGCGTAGATGTTGCTCTGTAGGGTGCGTGTCTCCTGTATATAGCAGATATCATTCTTCTCCATCTTCTGACGTTGCCACCCGTTGGTGGCAGAAGCCATACAAAATAATAAAATTTAAAATCTCCAAATTTCATGGTGGGCGAGCTAAATAATAAGAAATTCCCAACTAATACATTTTTAAGAAAGTACCTCGCTTCATTCCTTAGTTGAGAAGCTTATATTTGTTTTTCGTTAGATGGCATTGATTGAGAGAACATTGGAAAGTAAAACAATTCATTAGAAAAATATGTATTATAATTTTATAATCAATAGGTATAATAAAAAATATTTAAGTGCCTAAATATTAATAATTATTGTTGTTTCTCAGTTTTTACAGGTGTAAAATGTCCGATATTTTTTTCTGAGGTTTGAGCTCCATAGATTTATTAATAGGCCCAACATACCTGAAACACACATTTTTTATTAATTTTATAATATCTTTTTAATTTTTTTTTCCTGAATGCTTCATATTTTTGTATTATTTTTTATTATTGCTTGTTAAGTTACGCCTAAACCTGATTTTTTGTATAAATATTCCATTGCTTGTTTTTTTTTAGAAATATATATTTTTCTATTATATTCTTTACTAAATTAGGCAGTGTGTAGGTATTGTAATGAAATAAATCCAGTGAATAGAACAGGACAAGATGACATAGAAGATATAAGATGCAATAGGTAGCTGGTAGAGCATTTAGAAACCTTCAGGTACTTAAAAGAATGTGTATTGATCTGCCCCACTTCCACCGATCTATTTAAGTTTGGTTATATCATTTTTAACATGACATTAGATGACAATAAAAACTTATAATTAAGATTTGTATACTAACCTGTTTTATTTATCATTTTCCCTGATTGACGCCACCAGCCGTTCTACATTTGCGTTTTTCTGTAATCTTTATTTTTAACATTATAAATAGCTTCATGATTACGTACTTCTACGAAATCTATTAAAATTTCGTCAACTTCACTTCTCCAGATGCAGTTGGAGCCCATTTGTGCAGCCCAACAATGAAAATAAAATGAATATCAATAAAAGCGTTCACGAATCATCTGACACTGACAAGACGGCGGCCGTTTTTGAAAATAACGACAGTTTTTTGTAACTACGGTAACGAAATAAACAACGTTCTACTGACGCCGTTCTCTGATACGTCGCATTCTTAGGAAAACAACCCATTACCGTAGTTACAAAAACGGCCGCCGTCTTGTCAGTGTCAGATGATTCGTGAACGCTTTCATTGATAGCACTGAATTATTTTATTTATTAAAATATCTATTCTTGCTTTTAGTTTATTTGTTGGGCTATGCACAAAATGAGTTCCAACTGCATCTAGAGAAGTGGAGATGACAAAATTTTAATAGAGTTCGTACGTAATTATGAAGCTATCAACAATGTTAAAAATAAAGAATACAGTAAAACGCAGATGAAGAACGGTTTGTGGAGTGAATTAGGGGAAATGATAAAAAAAGCACCTTCTGTGATTTGAGATTTATATAAATTGTCTTCTCCCATACGATATACACCCTCTTCTGATGGCTGGTCATCCTCCAAACAAATAACTAAAGCAAAATCAATATCGTTAATTTTCACGTTCCGACACAATACACAAATTGCCGTTTGTTATAAAAAAACGGAGAGAATAATACGGGCACGGAACTTTCTAAATGTCACCGTAAAGACCGCCGTCGTAAGCTGCCGTAATATACGGCCGCTCCCAAGGAACCCAGTGCATAAGGTTCTTTTTCGGTCACTGCCGACAAAATACCTGTTTTTATTCGGACCAAATAGAAATAGAAGCACCTACCTTTTCAAGTTTGACAATGAACCGAACCGAATGGGAAGTTTTCTGGGGAGCTTCCGACAATACACACTAGGTGGCAGAACTTCTAATCAGGTATATTGTCAAATTCAGTGCTGTCAACGTAGAGATGTTTTTTTCAGTGATGCCAACGTTGGGAAGTTTGTTTTCCATTGTGTTGCTAAGAAGTTGTTGATTGAGTTGCTAAGAAGTTGTTGATTTTGTTGCGCATAAATTTGAGAATAAATCTCAGGGGTGCTGTTCTGTATTTTTTAATTTGTATTTAGGTAGGTATATAAAAAAAGATGAACAATTTTATTTGTAATAGTATGTAAAAAATGTACAATGATTACTCTAAACCTATTGTAAGTTATCATGTATAATAATATATAAGTTGTTTAATTTGAAATAAACTAGAATGATATTTTGGAGATTAGATTGTGAGCGACCATAAGAAGAAGAAGAAGAAGAAGTAAATCGCCCCCGTTGGCAACACTGAATTTGACAATAGACCGGATTAGCAAGGGCGCCTCTAGCGGCACAAAAAGGAAAAAAAACATCCCATTGGACAGCATCGATAACGGGATGTGATGAATAGTTCTTATCAATAATATCGCACAATATCGGATATATTTTGGAAAATCAGTATGTTTTAACTACAAAATTTGCATCAAAATCTTGTATTCCTTCATAACTATATCGTGTTTTCAAAACGAGAAGCTTTCAAAAGTCCTGAAATAACAGACAATTGCACCGTCGATTTGGTGTTCATCATAATAATAAAACCATCATTAGGTTTATTTTACAATATGTGCTTTAAAATTGGCAAAAAAATCTTATCCTTAGGTATATTAAAAAAATAGCAGTACGCATGCCTTGCTGAAACTCGGGAACTTGACCGGTTTTGACTTCGAGATTTTCGTTTAGGGTAGTTTTAAGGTAAAAAAATATTGAATAATTGCAACAAAAAAAGATGTAACGAAATGGTCCAGCCGTCCACGTGTGATGCGGCGATAATAATAATATTGTAGGGATTTGTATATTTTTCTACTTTGAGATTTTTCGTGAGGATTTAACATTTTGAACTAGCGTCGATTTATTTCAATCCCTTAAGCTGTGAACACGTTCGGCGCTGGTGTGTCGTAAGACTGAAGCTTCTACGGAAATTCACTATTTTTTCTATATTTTTTGGGCTTACTATAAAACAGTTTCCTAACATTTTTATGTTTTGGAAAAATTAACTATTTTTTAACTGTTTTTTTATTTATATATTTATTTCTTTGGTTACCGGTTTCGGCTACCAGCCATCATCAGACCAAGTTTTAAGTTTGGTCTGATGATGGCTGGTAGCCGAAACCGGTAACCAAAGAAATAAATATATAAATAAAAAACAGTTAAAAAAATACTTCTACGGAAAGCTTATTGCTTTATATGCGTCCACAGTTTTGAGTGAAGGACGTTTTTGAAGATTTTTTTCCAAAAACTTTTCTACGCATCAAGCGCAAAGGGACTAAAACATGCTTGAAGCCGTTAATTATGTTTCTAACAAAATTTATTGACACAAATAATTATAATATGACAAAAAGTAGTACTGACATCTGTACGATAGCATACTGCTTGCTCTATTCCTCTTCGTTTCCTCATTGCCGACACTTGGTTTATTGTATGTGTAATATTTCGGTGTTCTTCTCGACAACCGAAATATATTAAAGAAAACACAATATCTCTCACTTGATAATTCTATTATTAATTAAATAAGAAAGTACAAAAGATTCACATGTCACAAAAAAAGCTCATATCTCTCCAATCGATAGTCTCAGAATAAATCCCTTTGATTTAACAATAATCATCTCCTTGTGATTATTGTTCCCATTTTAATAATTTAATTTTAATGTTTATTAAAATAATCGCCCTCTATAGAATATTCATACTATACAATGGTTTGCTCCCTAGCTATAATCACAATATATTACAGTATGTAAACCCTATACTTCTGTAATGCTATCAGTCTTCCGCTACCGCTAGAGCACAAGTTTCTCTTTTGTTAATTTTTCAATTCTTTTTTCCACTTCGCTTTTTTTGCCTGTAACGCTTCAGTGATTCGACATTCCAGAGTTAGGTATCTATCTAAAAAAATGGTTTAACGTATAATGTTACAAGTACAACGTTATTCTATTACTTTAAAGAAGATAACACTGTGTTTACTTCAATAGTAATGATGTAATAAAAGTACTTAAAGCTTTTGAAATTTTCTCATAAATATCTGCCGGTAGAGACACTGTATCAGCCTTTCTCTAACTATTGTTCTCGGTCGAGAACTTCTAAACATTGAGTTCTAAAAAGGGAAACTCCGACGAGAAGTATTGAGACATCGGACAAGAAGGGTGATTATTGAAATGTCCAGTCAATCACTCCCTCGCTGTTTCTACCAACTTGAGTTTCCTGGCGCACATTTGAGTATTTCTCCTTATGATAAACTGCAAATACGCGTACATTCTGAATGAGTGGCATGAGATCTGAACATCCGTATCTTTGATGTACATAAATGAATGATTTCAGTTAGTCTTGCCTTCATTAAAATATTTGAACACATTTTTCCTGATCCCTATTGGGATTTTTGGCTATTTTGAATAATTCCGTGTTGATATTGGCCTTATCGAAATTTCCTCTCGTTATCATAAAATGCGGAACGCTCTGTAAAAGGAAAAAAAAACAACACGTAAGTAAATAAAATAAAAAAAAACAACAAATATTCCGACTAACCTGATGATATTGTAAATGGACGAACTTTCCTAGATTTAGTTGTAGAATCGGCGTAAAAGAGTTTACATACTTTGTACCTTTTATCGATAAACGATACTGAAGCGAGCAGCGCGCTCCACCCATTCCCATGGTAATCAGATCGGCAAAGTGTCGCTGTATCACTCTCCTAATACGGCATCGAGCGCCTCATATGTGCTCCTCCAGCTCGTAAATTAAGCCATAACACCGTATGCTTCATTTTATAACTAACAGCTTATTACATATTTACAGTTTGCTAGCTTGCATGAGGTCATAATAATACCTAACATATGTATTTTAGTTACCGCCTGAAATTACTTATTGTGGTAGTGATATATAGTTTGCTTACCACCAGGAGTAGTGGACTCAGTCTCCATGAACAATGAATAGATACACGACGGTTTGTCATGTTTTTTTTCTCACCGACTACCGATGCATAATAATGATTCGACAATTATTTGTATAGAGCCAGAAATTGTGAAAAAAAGTTTACCTTGTCATTAAGAGACGAGTTTTTTTTGTACTAAGTTGGTAGATACCTACTTCATAAACGCCGTGAATAAAAAGCTCATGAGAATGATTGATTCATTTTATTTTCCACTACTTTAGACGATACGAACCGCCAATTGAACGTCCGTTTTACAAGAAAAAATCTAATTTTGAATATTACTAACTAATATTGCAATAGTTTTTTAATTCAACCTTTTTACCAAGTCCATAAATTTTATTTCAGTGGGCATCTTGTTTACTCAGTGGTAGATTTGCCCTAAGACCCAGTAGGCCCGGGCCTAGGGCGGCCAGATTTCAGGGGCGGCCAATCGTAATCAAAAACTCTTACTTGCATACTTTATGTGCAATTAGCCCTGAAACCGCTTTTATAGTTTACTTAACTAAATTTATGAATTGATTTCGATAACAGTTGGCAGTAAAGTGTAATTTCATGATGTAGTCAAATAAAGAGTGCTGAAAAATTGGCGGCTACGTATGGCCTGGGGCCTAGGGCGGCCGAGACTGCAAATTTGCCACTGTGTTTACTGCGGAATCCTAGACACGCTAATTGACACTAAACGTCAAGATTACGCTGTGTCTTTCCCGCTTTCATTATTTTACCGCTAGTGAAAGAGATAAAAATGTTTTGTACTTGTCTCAAAGAATACGGCGTTTGTATTGTTATAGTTGCTTTTATTTTCTAGAAAAACAAACAATAACATAAAATGATCAATCTAAGGAAACCTTTGAAACACCAGCAGAAGACAGTCCTAAGGCCGTATTGATTAAACTTACTCTGATTGATTTGATGATTTCACAGATTATTTATATCTATTAGGTATCTAGAATGCACTTATGATATTGTCAATGACATCGATAGTTTTATCACAAAACAAACAAACCACAATATCCAATGTAAACAATTATCGTAAAATATTTTCATTCAGCTATATTCAAATAATCTTACAAAGTCCCGTATAAACTAATTCATGTGCTATGAGAAGAAAAATAATATTATTATTATGGACAAAAAGTGCCGGGTGAATTCAAGATTCCACGGCGCCGTCAAGAGATTTAAGAAAATGTTTAATAAAGGTGAGTCAACTCAATGAACTAAATTGCTTTTCCAACTTTTGTTGGAACAAACAGGACGGGATAAGGTAACGGCAGCCCAAGGAAATGGAAACGATGGAATAATGAACGAAATTGAACTTTCCACGGAATCTCAATATTGTTATTTAAACAAAAAAGAAAAGAATCTGGATTTTCCTTGGTATTTAGCTAACAAGCTTAAAACTCTTCTCGTTTGGTTTCAGATTCCCCCCTGACGCGAGGGGCCTCGGAGCATTTGGATAGACCCCCCACCCCCCTCCCCACGCCAGCTCACATGGATATTGTTCCGGTAATTCATTCACCTGTATTATACATACCTACCTACTCATTTTGGAATGGTTTTAAACCTACGTCCTACATCTGGTATAATTTAGTTTAATTTATTAGTATAAAAGACCTTAACTAAATTTGGCAACTTTGAAATACGTTTATGTATAAACATATTTCAAACTATAGGACAGTGCTTTGTCGTCATTTAGACCGACACAAAAGTTAGCCGATTATATAGTTTCTTACATAAATGTTTACAAATAATTCGATTAAGTTCAGGAGATTTAAACTTTTTACTAGAGAAAGTATTCTGAAGTTAATGAACATTTTGAGATACACCGGATAGGCTTAGAAATCAGTTTCTTTAAATGTAGATGATAGCAAAAAATGACGCCCTTGACCCAAAATATGATTTTCTAAACAGATTTCTATGAATATACAAATTATTTTCTATACAAAGGTGTAGCCGGCGAAAATTATTGCCTGAGGCACTTTTTTTACTTTTTCAATCCAATCTGAGACAGGCCAACCCCGTGTAGACATTTCAAGTGAAAAACACTGAAAATTCTTATCCAACTGGGAATCTACCGGGAACCTCGATCTTGATCAGAAGTAAGCGCCTATATCACTAAACTACCAAAGTAGATTTACACGAATAACTGGAAAAAGACAGTTTTGAGGTTTTTCCGCCTCCTCTTGCTAGAACGAAGCCCTCAATGTCGAAAATAAGGGTGATATTTCTAGAGTACGCCCAAAAAGACTGTAAAAATTTCATTACTTCGGAATACATTTCAGCTACGCCCATTTTTTCGACTGAACAATAAAGCGGGTTTTTTTACTATATATTATAAAACCTTTTCTATTTTACTTCATTCATGGTTTCTTGTGAGTTAGTAGGTATCTCACTCGCGAATAAAGAAGCTGTCTCTAAAAACCGTTGCCAATTTATTGCATACTCGCTTATGAATTATAGCCTAGGAAGCAACAAGCTAGCAACGATCTAGCACAATTTCAAAGAATTTAAGAAGAACACCTTGTCAAGGAATCAGCCAGCATACCTAGGAACAGCGCAAAAAAAACTACGATTCACGGAAGGAATTCAATCATATCTATATGAGGAGTGAGGAGTAGGTACTCATGATATATTATAATATAGAGAAGGCGTAGCGAATGCTAATATATTTTTTGAATTATGCATAAAAATACGTTAAATAAATAAAAATACATTACAAACACTAATGTTATGTCACAATTATGTATTTGACACTCACATATATTTCGATTTATTTGACATATTGACATTGACAAAGACGCATATATTATTTTGTTCATTTGTGGTTAAATTTAGAATAGATTAATATTGTTTGATGTCTTCAATAGACATAATAATAAAAAAAACATTGTGCTTTTCAATTCTGACGTATCCATATCATTGTTTTTGAAAGAAATTGTGAAATAGTGCTCGCTCAATATATCCAATACAAAATCTCATTACCTACAAAAAGAAAGTTAGGCATGGTCGAATTCCGACCACTGACTGGGCGATTTTTTTCTTTATAATTATTTGACTCTTACTTCAGCAACGGTAAAAAGTTTTATTCTATAGAAGAAATAGGTTTTTTATCTCATCTAAAGGTTACAAAATTTTACTGAGAATGGTTGATTTAATTTTGTATCGTCTTCTTTGTCAGAAGAATCCTTTTTCATCCTTCTAAAAATAATATTTAGGTATATACGAACGTGACTTTTATAAATTAAGGGTCGCTGCGTTCATCAGCCCACCACACCATAGAGTTTACATATTGATTGTCTCCCACGTACTGAATGATTTAACTTTACAGATTCTAGACGATGAAGTCATTCAAAAACGGGAGGCTCAACTCAGGCAGTTCGCATTTTTTCAACTGAGGATACATCTCAAGAGAGGACAAAACCTCATAGCCATGGACAAAAATGGTAAGTAGCTACCAACTGTGAAGAATCTACACTCGCAATGCTTCTAAGCACACCATACGTTTTCATTGTTCACTTGTGTCGAGTTTTATTATCAATCCTTCCTTCGTCCGTATATCGGTATTTTCGACGAAACACAAACCTCACATAAAAAACAAGGAAGATGCCATCCAGAATAGGAATGTCCAATATTATTTAGAAAACAGAAACATTGTTTCATTTCATTATATCGACAAAATATGACGTGATACTTTATCAGAGGTACCTACATGCAACTGTTGTAACGAGATGAAATAATGTCGAACAGTCTTCAACATGTTAACGTAAAATTCGGACCATTCAATGGTCGATATAATTTAGTAATAGGACAATCAAACTTTGTATGTCTATAGTCCGATAAGTTTAGCTGCTAGGTACTACAGAGAGTCCTATTTTTAGCATCCTGGTATATATTTTTAGAGTAGATTATACTTCTCCTTCTGGTACTTCAGTTGGACTGCGTCTCGTCTTCTCTCGGATCTTCATTTTCCTTTGAAGAGGATGTCCACCTTCCCTCCACCTCTTGCGGGATCTTTAATATAAAATCCTTTCAGGATCTGTTCTCTGCTGGATCTCTCCAGAGACGGCTCCTAGATCTACTCCCATCGCTCCCTCCAACATGCATCCTGAACATCGCAGGTTCTTCTAACATAGGAATTCATTTAGTAGATTAAACGGTGAAACATTTGCGAGGCCCATTCATCATATTATCATTCTCGCTCTTTGACCGATTGCCCTGGCCCCTGGGCAACATGTATACCTCTTTCCAGATAAAACCCTTCTTCGTTTCCTTAATTAATTAGTACTTCGGGCATCGCTACGTGTTTGTCGACATACTTGTAGGTATAACGTAGTTGTATACCTAATTCTTTTTCCATTTGTATTCACATTGCTATAATTTCCTACATTCTTTCGACAATTTACACTATGTTGTCTGTTAGCAACATTCTGTCTTCTTTTCAGTCACACCTTCCCTAATTTTATTAATTTTTTTTAACCAATTCTTAGCATTTCGCAACCATCTCTATTTTTTATTCTATAAGCATTAAAAAATCGTAAAGACCGATGAAGTGAACAATGAAAGTTAAACACAAGGCTTAGAGCTGATTCTGATCCACTGTTAAAAATTAATCAGCTTTAAAAGCACATCAAAATTCATGTATATAAAATATTACCGCCAGAAAAGCACCAAACATATTGCTGAATATTACACTATAAACCAATATTAATAAATTACAACACTTTTTAAATTAATATAATTTCTATATAGAGCTTTATATTTATGAAAGTAGTTGTTGTCAATCAAATGTTTAATATTATGTATGTATTTATAAAATGAATATACTGTATTATTATTTACATATATAGCGATATAATTAATTCAAATATTGACGGCTATTCTGAAATGAAAAACAGACGATTGAGTTGCGTCGTATCCAATTTTTATTGAGACTTTTGACATTTCCCTATTCTGAAAATATTTTATCCAATACATAGTTACGTAACTACTGGCAACCGAAAGTTCTAAGCAAGAGCTTCTTGCGTTGAGTTGGAATGTGAATTTGAGAATACCAGTCATTATATAAAAATAAATTGTATATCTTGGCTAAGTATTGTTGGAGATTATGAATATTATTATTGGGTCAGTTCAGCTACGATGAAAGATACGAAGGTGAAGAGAATATGAAAGGTACCTACGTACCTACACGCAGTTCAGTGTAAAGCAATAGCATGTAGCCATCCACGAATTGTGGTTACAAAATTTTTATACGTATGAAAAACAGGAGCTTTAGCTATACCTACCCAATATATTTAAACACGGTACTGCTTTTTTAGAAAAATGAAGATTCATTCACAGATGTGCTCACTCAAATTCACTCTTTGACTCTTTCACAGTAGGCAAGCTACTAAAGGCTTGTTTAGTGAAAGAGGAAGATAGCCATAACCGCAAGGTTACCAACCATTTCTTGTATGCAATAATATTGTGGTCATAATTTGAAATGATTAAGAAGTTATGAATATTATTAAGGAGGGGATTCAAGGTTGTAACGAGCCAAGGTTGAAAATGATCGATTCTTTTGATTTCTTCAAAACGACTCGTGAGCAAAGAAACATGATAGCATCAAGGAAGGTTTAAAATATTATGTTCTCTGTACATGAGTATGATATAACTGAAATTTAACCCTGCCACTAAACTTCGAGAAGCGCTAAAGTGGTTACATAACCACAAATCGGGAGTTTTGATCAAACTTTTGCCAGCAATTTAAAAACTATTTTTATAATTCCAGGTATTATAAATAAAGGTAATATAAATCTAACTCTCTTGAAATTTCATATTGCAGATAAGCCAAAGATAACATTACAAAATTTTGTTCAAACATTATTCATACACAATGGGTACTCATACAATTCTGATAACATAACCCAATACGGTATAACATAAAATCGGTTTATGTACATATTTCCCTGATAACCAATTGTGGCACTTCGTTAAGTAGGGTTAGGTTCATAATACTACTTATATATTTTTAGTTTTACTGAAGTTTTATATTTGCATGTATGTAAAAGCAACACAAATGGCCATTAATAAAAAAAAAATACTATCAATTATTATATTGTATCTATTTGTTAATTATTATTACTATAAATTATAAGCGTAGTTTTATATTTCATTTTAGCACTCACATTTTTGAGGCACTGTTATTTGAAAACTTAAAAAAACACTCGTAAATTTTATTTCATTTTTGTATATCAAGTACGAGCTATAGGTAGGTACGTAACCGGGGAGGCGTAAGTAAATACGTAGATAATAATGCAATGGTTTCCTGTACCCGCAATTCAAATACATAAAAAAATCTAATTTTCAGTAATGCACTGGGTCCGTCGTCTGACGAGATGGCGTCTTTTAAAATTATATGACAATGTATTTTTGTTTGTACGGAAACAATATTGACATAGTTTGAATTTAGCCTTTTTACTTAGTTCGCGCATTTTATTTCAGTGGACTTCTTGTTTACTGCGGTTTCCAATCAACGCTTAATGACACTACACATACGGCTAACACTGTCTCTTTCGTGCTCATTATTTTACTCTCGGCAGTGAAAGAGATAAACATAGAATGCTTTGTACTTTTCTCAAAGAATACTGTGTAATGCCCTGGGTTCCTAGGGAGCGGTCCGTTGTCTGACAAGACTGCAGTCTTTCAAAATATTGACAATGTTTTAAACTGACATAATGTATTCACCGCTGTTTATAGTTGCGTCGTATTCATAGGAAAAGAGACCATTAGTAATGTCACGGCCGCTTTTCATTTCTGATGGAACGGAAACGGAAAGTATTAAAATTTGCTTCACACAACGAAAAACACACAACGATAATATCACAATATAATTTTATCCTTCATCGTTATATTTTTACATTATTTTATCAAAAAGCCACTATCAATCAATCAATCAATCAATCAGAAAAAGGCTAGTTGAACCTATTGGCTTCACTTTAAATAGTGGTTGGCAGAATTTCAAATTAAGTGGATCGGAACTGGAGAGAAGGAAAAAACTATGGAGGCTAAAACTTTGCTTATGCTGAATAGTGTAGGGTGAGACGACATACAGATCTCTAACAACTGGCGGGACATTGCGCTGTCACGGAGACAAAATCTAGAAGTGGTCAAGAATCCACCTGAGTTGTAGAGTCTGCCCCCGGAGACAAATTCAAAATGGCGTTCGACTACAAACGAAGATTTCGTCAATGTATAGTGCGAAAAAATTAACTGTCCACTGGAATATATAAACAATTATTTAAACCAAACAATGACACTTATAAAAAGTCGACAGCTAATTTTCTTGCTACTCTACATTGTCGAAGAATTCGTTTGTAGTCGATCGCCAGCTGCATTTTGTCTAGCCCCCCAGGGAATGATGATGAAAAAATAATTTACCCTACTCAACTACTTGCTGCGAGAAAATTAAAAATAATATTAAAGGAGCAAATAGGCGGTTAGAATGAATTGTCAGAACTTCTGTTGATTTTAGTTAATTTATTCGATAATACCTACATTTTAAGTAGGTATGAATAAACTACATAGATATGAAAAATTGGCGCCCACTGCTGACATCTCTCGAGTCAAACTATTCTTGCAACAATAACAATAGGCACAGATGGAAATCAGGAATGGAATTTAGTTAAATAAACAAATGCTGAGCACTGATAAACATTTCTCGATTCTTCGTATTCTTTGTTTAGACTTTCACTGAAGTAAGACGCGCACCCAATAATTATTGTAGGCATGTACAAACATATTTAAACAGCACCAAGTATCGCTCTACTATTATGTACCTACTTTGTTTACATTTTGGCTTACAGATTTTCGCAGGTATTTATGCAATCTAGAATAATAAAAAAATCACATTTAATCTAGTCCATATTGTACTTCTTGTAGTGCACCAAATATTAATCCTACAATAATTTCAATAATAATGTTGATGCGATCACCGCCTATAGGTCATGTTCATTAATTTTCATATTATCATGACCCAAAGACTTATTTCTTATGATTTTAAAATGAGAACGGAATCTTCAAATTGCACATCTTACTCTCCTATTAATAAGTTTTCAAATTAGGTAGGTACCTACCTAAATTATAATCATCACAGATTTTAGTTACGCATATTAAACAGATACATTTTTTTTATTTAACTAGGTACATTAATAAAAATGAAATATAAAAATATATAGATGTAAATTATTGGATAATTATTAATTGTATTAATGGCCATGATGTGTTTGTTGCATCCCCGTGTTGCAATACGTAATGTTGCAATGCCAGGTATATTGGCAGGTACCAGTGATCCGTACGTGAAGTTCAAAACCGGTGGAAGGTTGCTCCACAAATCCAGAACCATCTACAGAGATCTAAATCCAGTTTGGGACGAGAGCTTCACTGTTGCGATTGAAGACCCATTCCAGCCCGTACATATCAAGGTATTCATTCATAATGATTATTCGACCGTGTCTTGATCCTTACCAAACGCACCCGCATTCTATTTCGAGTTATCCGTATCTTGCAAAGCTCTATTATTGTGTGCTTTCATTGTAATTCAGGATATCTTTAAAACCGATTCATTTAACATTATACAGGGTGACTGGTAATTCGATACATTCCTTGAAAGGGGTTATACTAGAGCAAATTTGCAACAATTTTGTTTCCTTTAACCAGTGGTCAAATGTCAGTGGTTTTCGAGTTATTTAACTTTTTACAGTTTTCTCTTCAATTTTAGGTCAAAAAGTGGAAAATTGAAAAAAACTCTAAAAAGTTAAATAGCTCGAAAACCACTGACATTTGACCCCTGGTAAATAGGAACAAAATTGTTGCAAATTTGCTCTAGTATAATCCCTTTCAAGGAATGTATCGAATTATCAGTCACCTATATAAGATTGTTGTACAAATTCAATTCCATAAATGAATGTGTACCTAATAATAGTACCTATCTCTAAATTTTAATAATCTTTCTACATTTTTCCGAAAGCTACAGTTTTCAGTTTAGTTGAAATGTACCTATAACTCCATGTGAAAAAGAAGCAACAGATCTGGAAAAACGGCATATTATCATTAAAATATAGTGGTGTTTCAATGTTTAGGCCCTCCTTTCATGAGGCATAATAATTTTTAAGTAATTTATAGACGTAGGGTTGTAAAACTAAGCATCTTCGGCCCAAATAATCGAATATTTAAAAAGTATTGTTCTTTAGATACCTAGTGATAAATGAAATATTAAAATTATTGAGACTTAGTAAATATTTTTTCACAAATCAGGTTTTCGACTATGATTGGGGCCTTCAGGACGACTTCATGGGGTCGTGTTATCTGGACATCACAGCACTAGAATTAGGTAGACCACAGGACCTCGTACTCTGTCTCCGTGACCCGAACAAAAGCGGTTACCATGACTTGGGCGAAGTAGTTCTCACTGCTACACTATGGCCTAAATCACAGGAGGACAAAGAACAGGTAAGGAAACAACAACTTTAATTATTAATAGGAATGTTAAGGTATTAATGGGGATCACACCAATCATTGAAATCTGACTGACAAGCGTTTTTATCGGACGAAAGTGCAACGGCCTGCCTTTAATTACGCGCAAAAAAGTTACAAATTTGTATATTTTTCGGTCATTTTCTCCATAAATTAGTGTAAAAAATTGAACATTTTTCTTTAAATATTGTATTTTATATTAAATCGTAAATTAAACAGGATAGGGTTATGTATGAAATAACAATAAAATACAATACTACCTCAAGACCCCACTTGGAGGCAAAAGGAAGCAACAAGAAATTTCCACTGATCTCGATCCTGCGCAGTTGCTATAAATGTGTCTGAATTTCATTGAGTGAGCACTTTGTTTTCTTCTCCAATGCACACATAATTGCGGGTTTGTTAGTAGAAATCTGTGACGTTGAATAACCGTACAAAATAAAGAAGTCTACGAGTATTGTTAAATCACACAATCTAGAAGATTTTCTCATTTCACCGAAACGAGAAAATTGACGGTCGTGACGACTCAGCAGAACGAAGTGGGTATAATCACTAGTACGACAATATTATGTTGTGAGCATTTTTGAAGCATGTCTATTTTCACTACCAGTAAGCTATCATCTATCAAATTAATGAGATAGTGGAGGACTGTAATCTTGCGTTAATCACGGGGCAACCTTTATTGGTTATGTTACAAAATGCATGGAATTCCATATCTGATTAATCTATACGTGAAGAAAATACTTTATAGGTAGGTACACCTTTTTACAACAATTACGCGGACGGAGGAGTGTGAAAATTCGCACACTTATATACAGAGAAGGAGTGACGAATGCTAATATTTTTTTTAAATTATGCTAAAAAATACATTAAATCAATAAAAAAAAACCTTACAAACACTTCTGCAATGTTATGTATTTGATACTCACATGCAAAAACTTCGATGTATTTGACATTGACACAGACGCATATATTATTTTGTTTATCTGTGGTCAAATTGAGAATAGATTAATATTGTTTGTCTTTAATAATAAAATAAAAAACTTTGTACATATCAACATTTCAATTTTGACGTATCCATGTCATTGTTTTTGAAAAGAAAATTGTGAAATAGCGCTCGTTTGCTATTTGACAATGGAACCTTAATAATGTTCAAACGTATAATCTAAATTAGTTATGGTCGAATTTCGAGCACTGGTCGACCACTAGTTCGTGAAAAACGACTATAATTATTACTTTTGACGTGGCAATTATTATAATTTAATAATAATAATATTCTCTAACCTAACGTGGTTATGACTGTGCCAGCTCTCCCAACATTTCGGCTAACGACTTTCTGTCTTAAAGGGAGTGTAACATTTACACTTTGGAAACTAGGCTAACTCTTCAAACAACTGGCCTTCTGCGCTCTAATGTTGGCACCGTTTCCGCGAAGGCGTGGCAATGAAAAATATGAAACACTGGTATCAGATAACAATGTTTTTCTTCAATATAAACCTTTTTTTACTGTTTTCACCCCACACCATCATATTTTGTGAAGTGAGCGTCTGTACCTTGATGGAACAAATTTAAAACGTTCGTTCCATATTTGAATCCCAAAGCCTACATCACAGAGACCGAGTATTTCGAAAGAGTATTTTGGTAACAAAACGTACCTTACCTAACACCTTAAATTTAATATAAAATATTAGCCAATAGTTTAGAGGACTCGATCCATTTTCTTATATTTTTTGGGCGAGTAGCGCTCGCTCCTGCCACTATGCAACACTACCTTCCGCGCAAAAATGTTTGAACCTACAGTTTTAGTTGAGTTCATTAGTTGTATCAAAAATGCGTTTTATGAAATTATAATAACATTGCTTATTATATTATTATACCTACTTAAATGATAATACAAAATATAAAAAAAATGATAGGCTCATTTGAAATTATAATACATATAGTAAGGAAATAGAGGTATTTTGGTGTTGTATCTCTATCACTCACTCGATTGATACCTATATGATATGTCGAGTATAAAGTATTAATCCAATCATAAAAGGTCCGCCTATTTATTTAAACGATAATGTGGACGCAGGTACCTACCTATATATTTTATGGTGAAAGATAACAATGACATAATCATGTTCGAATAACCGTCCGGCAAGTGAACCTACGTTTTATTACGTTCCTACCCAGACAATGTTTATACTAAAGGTGCGTCAGAAACAGCGCAATTTTAAATTATGCGCATTTTTTTTTCAGAAAGTGGCAGCACTAAAATTTGACAGTTGTCACCTATGTTTATTCTGATTATTAAAAATGGTGCGCCTGATTATACAAGAACCCGTCATAATTGTGAAAACTTGTTACAAAATTGGTGAAAGGTGCGCTGAGGCCGCTCGAAAATATTATTTTTCAGTTAGGCGTATAATTCTTCAAATGAGAAAGATTTCAGTCAGAAAATTTGAAGAAACTGGGTCGGTTATGGACTTTAAGATTCTTTCTGGTCAACGACCCGACCCGACTGTCTCTTGAAAACATTGCTGATGTTAATGAGTGTCCCCGAAAGCTCGAAAACATCAATTCGAATCGTTTTCAACAATTCAAATTTTTCGATGCAAAAAGTCATGAATAACTTTACGAACGAAGTATTCTTTGAGACAAGTTCAAACCATTCTATCTTTCTCTTTCACTGTTTCACTGACGGCAGTAAAATAATGAAAACGCGAAAGAGACAGGTGTGATGGTGAATAATTACGGGTTCGCTTTTGTAGAAAATCCTTGCATTACTGAGACACCCTATAGTTCTGTGACATCACTCGATCACCTGTTAACTGTTATTTCGGTGCCAACAGTCTGTGCGATGAACGGATGGTCCGATTTGATTTACTAACACACATCGGATGTGATCAATAGAAAATGAAGATAACGTTTTATGATACTCTTTATAGGTTTCAAAGTTTTGGCATAAAACAAAGGATTCGCTTGCGTCAATGTCATGCCTTGCTTCACGACTTAAGACTAAAGAGCACTACACGCGTTATAAGTTCGTTCTTACACATTTTATAGAACTAGAGTCTAGACTCTTTCTATACCACAAGTCAATTTCTTTGTAAACCCAGTGGTGTCCCCCGATCGTATTAAATACCTAAACCTATTGGGAAATATTTGATAATTTACTCTGTTCGTAGTTTTCGAACAAAGCAATTCAATGTTACTAAAGAAAGGTATGTGTAATCAATTATTTTATACTGTTCCCTACGTCTCCCAGCTTTAAGCAGGGAGTTCGTAGACGAACGAAGAAGCAGTGGACTGTAAAAGGGACTCACCTTTACTCCTGGTTCCAGTAATATTTTTGACGTGCACAACACTTAATATGGGACCGCCGACCGTTATTTTGATTATGATGAATTTCCGAGTTATGTTATTAAGAGTTTGACGTTTATGCGTAGGTGAATCAGAAGAGAAAGGAAGTGAAAAAGGCGAACTCTTTTGTTGCACTCAGTACGCATAGAACAATTTTGAAAACGCCGTAATATTCGTTCGTAAACTAAATTCGATATACGTACTTAGTGCCTACCCATGTTGTATATCGAACATATACCGTTATTAAGCCGCAAGCAGCAAAATCTGTTGGATGACAATAATTGACAACCGTATAGAAAACATGATATATAATTTAAACATCAGCCGATTTTTTTTCTTGCATAGATATAGTTAGTCTAATTAATTGAAAATAATCTGCTATACCTGTGGAAGAATCAAGAAACAGGTGCTTTTGCAAACCGGTAAATGGTTTTTAATAATTTTTCTATTCTCCGTGATTTTTTCACAAAACATCTCAATAGCTATGTAATTAATACATATCAAAAAACGCCTTTAATTCCAATAATACTTTAAAGTAGTAAAGTAGAAATAAAGAGTAACAAGAAAAAGTAGATAACAATGAAGTTATTCTCAAGTGATAATTTGCAAACTGCACAGTATAATATTATATCGACAAATAATGATTTATTAATTAGCGTATGATTGCAAAAATGGCGGTAACAAGTTCCTAAGTGGTATTGTATGAAATATAGTTACAGCACTGCCTCGCGTCGATGTACTTTCCACGTAACGTAACAGAAACTAGTTTACATCGTTGTGTTTACTCACCATTACAAAACAACACTCATTCACCATTAACCATCAACACAACGCAACTTAGTCATTTTGCAGTGCTCGCGTCGTGACGTCCTATGTGCCGGCGCCCAGACTTGGCCGAGACCGAAATAATTTATTATTGCTTTTATTTTGGGACACCTGTCAATGTGTGCGGATTATCACGTCAAAACATACTGTGTTATTAATGTTTACGTGCAAAGTTATAGTTATTTATTTAATGTCATATTATTATAGTTGACAAAATCTGTGAGAAGTAAATAATTGTGAAAATAATAATTAATATTAATCAGGTATAAGATAAAGACGATAATAATTATTGTTGTAAATATAAAAAAAATCTAGAATGTGTTTTATTGCCAAACAGAAAACAGCGGTGTAGAGAAACGTCCTGTAAACAACCAAACAACGTGTCCATATTGAGAATATCTATAGGTATAGCGTATCTATATACAAGAATGATCATCTTGATGAATCATTAAGAATAATAATAACAAGAATACATGTTAATTTCAGTATCTCGGTTTACATATCTATATAATAAGTATAAAAATGAATCCTTTTTTACTCGTTAATGGCATCACTCGTGGACTGCCAAATTCGCTTATTCTTTTTTTGCTATGTTTAATATTGTTTCTGTCAGAAGTACATAGGTTCAAGAAAAAAAAACATGAAGTGGCGCAGAGTATTAGAACATTTTTAAAGACTTAACGATGAAAATCTTCTTAGTGCTTTTGACAATATCAATCAATCAATCAATTCTCCCTTTTCCACCCCACTCAGGGGCATAGGGAGGCAACAAGAGCTCTCCATTGCGCTCGATCTTGCGCAATGTTTATGACCTCCTCCCACACCATGTCCATGTCCCTCAGCTCTGCTTCGAAGGAGCGGAACACAGTGTGAGAGGGTCTTCCTCGTCTTCGGGACCCTGATGGGAGGAAGAACAGCGCTCTCCTCGGCCAACTGTCATTCGGCATCCTTAACACATGTCCCAGCCAAGTCCATCTCCTCCCCACAATGGTAGAGGTGATGGGCTCACGCTGGGTGCGCCGGCGTATAGCGTCGTTCGTGATGCGGTGGTACCATCTTACGCCCAGAATTCTCCTTAGGCACTTCATTTCAAATGATGAGACGTTTTGTAGTTTGTGACTTCATTTCAAATGATGACAATATAAATATTTCAATTTATTCATTAAAGTTGGCATTTGACATAACTGTCAGTTGGCGCGATTGACAGCATAATATTGTGCTCTGCAAACATCGTTAAAACATTTATCGGAAATACATAATTTTTATACAATACTTAATTGATAATTTATTCCATTTACAAATTGGAATTCAATATTCATAATCAAGACAGAAAGACGTAGGTATATCGGGAAAACTTGTCACGTATAAAAAACATCATACATAAACCTGATAAATTTTCGCTTAATAAAACGTGAACGGTTGTTCCATTCCCCCTAGATTAACCGAATCAAGCTATTTTAAACTCGCCCTTTTTTATTCGATGGTTCGCGTCTGATAGCGTAGCACAATATTATAATACCTGGCCGACTTCTCAGTTCTCACCTGTTATATTTTCGACCTAGACAGCAGCGTTTGAAGCGGTGGAGGAATAGCCCCATGGGTTTTCTTCAAGGTCATCCCCTATAGTATGTCACGGCCCCTCCGTGCCACTAACTCCAATAGAGCATGCCATAAAATTTCAACTTGTACTTTTTTATCTTAATCGTTTTATTAGAAATTACGTCATTTTATTATTCTATTTGAAGTTATTATTAGGGTCTTAATTCTATAGATATGTATTAGAAACCTTTTATATACAATTCAAAACCTTGTATTGAAGTTCTCTATCAAGTACTTCAAAGTAAGACATCGCTTTTATATGGTGTTATTTATTTGTAAGAAAAGACCCCAACAGAACATTGAGTAAACATACAAAATAACATTATCATTACAAGCACTGAAAATCCTCAATGCTCCTGTCTTATCATGGTTTGTTTTCACAAACAAAAGCAATGGGGGATATGGTTGGGTGTTTGTAAACCACAGTTTGTCTCTTGATTTGTGAAATTAAAATTTGCAATATTTTCCTACCGTAAATTTATGATTAGGTATATTTTTAAGATAAATGTAGATATTTTAGGTGAATGATTCATATCACAATTGTTTGTGGATCCTTTTCGGGAAAATCCACCATATCGATTCAAAAACTTCCTGTTAATCTCCCAAGTGGATTTTCCGACTAAACAATTACGGAATACTGATATGAATAACCGCTTATTAACGTTGAATTTGGGTTCTCTAACAAATTATTCCATTTCCTCGAATATAAGTAAGTAGGTATTTAAAATTTTCTGATTAAGTATGTACATGATCTTCATAGTAAGATTTTAGTATAAGAGATGGCTTTCTTTTGAAAATGAGTAAATCATCTCATGCAGGTATTTGCTAGTATAATTATTATAAAACTAAAATGCTTTTTTAATTGAAGTGTTTGTTGCACAAAGCAATCAAATCGGCGGATACTCGACCAAGGTCGAACACCAAACAATAGACGATAGACACGAACTAGCCCACATACAGCACAATCTAGTGGCCTGATATATTATCTAAATCAGTCGAGATGTTTCTGGACAAAATTCTCGAAAAATACGAGTATACAATCATAATGTCAGATATGAATATGTATGTCTGAACTATGAAGTTTTGTCTGGGGATTGTACCTATCTTTTTTAATCCATAATGTTCTCCTCCAAACCAAAATCTATCACTATCGACGCTTCCCTTATAAAAATAAATATTTTTTACACATTAACATAAAATACAATCCCATTAAGTTTTAGATTGGTATGAATATTATTTCTAAAAATTAATTATTGAAATGATACATACTTTATCGATTTAAATTTAATAATTTAATTTACTAATTGAATCATTCCAGTTCCAGTAATGGAATTATCACGTATACATTTGGAAAAGTTTTCGTTAATCGTCATACATAATTAATCAGAAATTAATTTTTATATTTTATTCATGAAATTATTATAGAGTTTTCTTGTAATCTGGATAATTTCAATAAACTGAAATGCTTCCAATAATATTTAAGCTTGGAATAGCAGAATAATTTTTACTTATTTTCGCTTCTTTCATGAGTTTCGTTATTACCTTAGATAAAGAAGTGCAAGTTATCAGAGATATAATGCAACTTTTTTTAAAGAAAAAATAACAACTAATGACTCTAACATTCATTACTAATGTTCGATTTTAAATAGAACATACCACTACGGGCTTACGACCGTCTTCTACTGTTATTTCGAAGGCTGGCTTAGTGTGATCACTTTACGTTAACAATGTTCGCCATTAGGTGGTAATGTTTGAGTCTCCGAAACTCCTAATCATGAGAATTCTCAACATGTTCAACATGTCGAAAAATCTCATGTGTAACAAGTAGAAATTTAACAATAAATGAAATATAGAGATAAAAGTTAGAAATTATTGAGAACAAGAGAGCAACCAAATTTAAAGACTACGACTGCTGTCATGTATTTGGTGCCAGGATATGAGTGATACGACTATATCCATTTTTGTTAATGTCTCATCTTTATGGCATATTGGCTTTGTTGGTGCACAACGTTCTAATAATGTCTAGATTCTTGTGACCTTTTTGTCAACTTTTTTTAATGAATTAATTTTTAATGAAACAAGTAGTAATACAGCAAAAGCCAGCAAAGTGGACTTTATACCTACTTACTTTTTGTTTCATCATTTTTTTCATACGGCAACAACGACTCATGTAATTATTTAAGCACACAGATACTGCGGTTTTGTTATTTATTATTTGTATAGGTTAGTAATATCAATGTGCAAGAAATATTCTCCACACTTAAAAAGCAATATTCGTAGAAAATTTGCCATTCCTCATTTAACACTTCCAAACGACTTAAACAAATCGTTTTTTCTCCCGCGTTTGTTTTATTAGTTCCTTTATTTATTGCTTGTTTATGTTTTATTCGTTGGCGTTTATCTTTTATTTATGACATTTAAGTATCAACAAGTCAATGATCCGACAGGTTTACGATTCGAACAACTAGATAAAGTGGTTGCAGATGTATAATAATATTATCAATGTGTCAAAATGTCATGTAAAATTAACAAAACTTAATAAGATAGATACATTACATATTGTATGTATTGCAATATTTGTGCAAATTGTTTGAATTCCGCAGTCTACCTTCCCATAGCACTTAATGTTGAAAAAATAATGATGGCTCCATGGATGAATGTTGAAAAAAAACTTCTTCGGCATGTTTATTTTATCCTATTGGTTGGCTATAAGGGGGCGTCCATTAATCACGTGAGCCCAAAAGGGGGAGGCGGGTGGGGGTCTGGAAAAAATCACGAAAGACCACGTAGGGGGAGGGGGGGTCTAGTGAGAAAATCACGTGCATTTATTTTTTCTTTTGAATTTAAAGAAACATAGTTGCACTTTAAAAAAAAAAAAAAAAATTGTCGTAAATTAAAATAATAAGTTTCTAAATCCTTTGTACTAAAAAGTACACGATTATCGGGGGGAGGGGTATTCTGAAACATCACCAAATATCACCAGGGGGGAGGGGGGTCTAAAAAGTCGGAAAAAAACATCACGTGATTAAGATCCTTCGGGATAAGTCCGCCATTTGACTCTTTTGGATGTGTGCTATTTCATTTTTTTCGAAGACTTGTTGAGTTACGTACGTTTAGTTTTGTATTTTAATACATTCAAAGTATTGCATGCAGTCATTTTATGATGCTAATTTTCGTAATTATGATAAATAATTAAAAATACTAATAATAAATTATGTGTAGATCCCGTTAGAAATCACCGCAGGAGAAACTAAGTGTAGGCGCACGCCATTGTGAATCTACTCTTTTTTTTGCAATAAATATTATAAATTGACTAATGTTAAGTTAACTGTATCTACTCGATACTGTTGTTATTAATACAAACTCAATGATAAAAAATTTATCGAAATTCTTTTGCTAGAGAAGTTCTTAAGAACGAACTCAACGTCTGCAGTGAATACAAAAATTACAAAATTATTACACTGTATGTACCTACCTAGTATAATACGTAGGTAAACAGCTAATCAAAATCAAAAACTAACTTTCATTTTTGAATATTCATCATCATCAAACTTCAAAACTTATTACAATTATTTAAATTTATGTATCTGAACTTGGTTATTACGAAAAGTTTGTTTCTACATTTTATTGTTAAGTTTTCATTACGCGAACTATACTTTGTTGAAATTACACTCACAAAAAAATCCAATATTTTAACATATTATTATTCCACAGAGATTGCTTAAAGTTGGTTGTTTAAAGGACGAATTTCTCCACCCTGAATTGACACTTTGCTCTGACATATAAAACAATAACATAAGTACCTAACAATAAACTATTTATTTATTAGAAAGGTTATTCATTTATATACAATATACATATCTTGAACCATTGAATCATGCGTTTTAATAAAATCATCGTAAAATAGTAAAGGAGTAATAAAAATGGCGGATGCTGAAGAAAGTAAGCTGCAAAAAGTCAAAAACAAAATCAATAGATTCCAAGATAAAATCCACGCCAGGGTGGAAGACATCTACGAGGAGTTGCAGGATACGGTGCACGGCGTCTCTCCTAAAGCCAACCGGTTCATTTCTCACTTGACTGTGCCCAAAAGCGGGAACATCAGAAAGTCTGAAAGCAACGAGACGATATATAATAAGGAAATAGAAAGTGGAAATGTTGCAAAGAGCGCTTCCCTGGAGAACCTAAATAATGTTTCCACAATTGAAGAAAACTGGAAAAATTTGAAGCTCGCCTCCAAAATAAAGCTTATCAAGCATTTGATAAAGGGGACATCAAAATCTGGAAGTGTCGAAAGCTTAGATAACCCGCTTCATTTCTCCAAGAGTGAGCTCAGCTTGATCGGTAACGTCCTGTACGAAAACAAACAGATACAGAGGAGACATTCATGCGGGAGTAGTGTTTTCTCCTCGGAAGAATCATTAGTGGATGCTGTTTCGGTCCATGAACAGGATGATGTCGGAACTATCTCAGATATTCTTGGCGATAGCAAAATGTAAGAATCTTGACATGTGATTGATTTTTTTATCATCTGATGGTTATTTTGCATATTATGCCTTAGTGTATTTGTGACTACATACAATATCAAGTTTCAAAGTAAACCCAGCTTTCTCTTATGTAAATTAATTTCATTCCTAAATTAAATTCTCACTATTACCTATTATTTTCTAATCCTCTTTTTTAGATAGTTCGTTTTTTATTTTTTTTTTTGTTAAAAATTTAATTCATTTCTGATGTGATACAATCATTTTGGTTAGAATTGAAAATGTTCCTGAAAAGAATATCGAAAACGAAGAAGCTAAAATACCACACATCGAAATCGATGAAGAGAATAAAAAATTGGAGCCCCACCATTACGTGCACGGCTATTACGCACACTTGGCTTATCCGTATGAAATTCTCGAAAGACTTGGACACAGATTTCCCAAACTCAAAGAAAAGGGGGACCGAGTTCAGAAGGTAAATAATATTTTATCATTTCTTTGTTAAGTGTTGTTTACTTGGTTGTCATTTTGGGGTGATTTGATTCATGTAGGTCATTGTAGGTATACCAAATAAAAATATAACAATGGGGTAAATATTTACTTGAAGCCCTTCCACTTAATGTTCATAAGTTCACCCTTGTTGATTTTTCGTGTTTCTTTGATAAGGTATTCAGCCATTTATCGTCGAGGTGTGGAGAACTGAGAAAAATTTGAGCGGATGTGCGTCACTATAAAAATAGCAGCATATTACATCCACCATCTTTCTTGAATGGGGTTTAGGTCTTAGGTCAAGGTCTTTTGCTTAGTTTGGTATTTCTTTAAGGCGGTATTTTTATTTGAAATTGCATTACTTGTCTAAATAAAAAGTGTGTAAATGAAAATAATTCAGAGTAAGTTATTGGTGTCAATATTATGTTTATTATAATCACAAAGTTTGTATGTATACGGTGAACAAGTCGTTCTGCACGGCAGTCGTTTCCGGAAAATGACAAATTGCGGAAAGGCTCTAGTCAAATGGAACTCAAACACACACCCACGATGGAGCACAACACCCTACACTGTGTGAGGCTATATCTAAACTTGTTAGCATGTAGGTGCGACCCGTTTTTCCTCGTATGACACATTATCCTTCAGCACATCGCGTGATTGCTTAGACGCTTCTACGACATAATATGGCTCTATTAACAGATCTGATCACTTACACAATTCAAGTTCACTGTACACAATAAAATTAAATTAGGATATTTTTTATTAGGTACCCATGCACTCTATCGAGCAATCGTTTCTTTAGATCTAAACATTCACGTTGACCTCTTCAATCACTTAACCCTCTTATCACCGGCTCAATTAATACATTGAACTTCTTATGAATGTGTCCCAATCTTTTTTAAACATTTCTATTGCTCTCTCCTTCTCGTCTGATGGCATCGAAGAATAAAGCAAAGAATTCAGAGCCAATTGCTTCAAAAATCTGATATCAGCGTGTCTGCTTGCAACACCCATGAACATTTCGTACATATCGTGAGACATGGGCAATGCTCCCCACAGCCCCGGGTCATCACTCGATACGACTATCGGGATGTTTTGAGCCACCATTATGGACGCTGGATGGTTTCTGATGTCATCGACCAACTTCAACACTTGATTTGATATCGGGTTCACTTCAACTGCGATACCTTTTTCTTTTACGATACCAGATATGATGGGATGCTTGGTCAGTGCGAAACCATGACCAATTCGTTTGGTTCCTAAAAGAACAGCATCGTACAAATTGAAGTCCGTGGTAGTTCCATACCAGTTGGTTTCTCCCGCGTGATAAAATGTGTTGGTGTCTCCAGCCAGATCTATTAGTTGGTCTATATATTCCAGCAATGGCTTTCCCGTATCTTCCTCGCCGACCAAATCAAACCCAGCCAAGTAATCGCCAACATTCGCTTTCAACCTCTTCAAGGTTCTCAAATATTCATGAACTCCTTCTGGATCAACGAGTCTCGGTGGTGCGTAAATTATTCTAGATCCAAGGCTATCTGGATAATCGCTTTTAAATTTTTCGCTAACTTTTTTATACGACTTAGCTGTTTCAATTGGGTCCAATACTGTCCCATCTAAATCGTAAAGCGCCGGCAAGGTAGTTCTCAGTTCGACGTACATAACACGATCACTACTATACTGCCTTAACGCCTCGTAGAAATAGTCTTCAAAAACTGGTTTATACGTCAGCAACGGTGTTATTATTTCAAAAATTTTCATAAAGTACTCCCACAAGACATAGCCATTTGTACGTCTTTCGGGATTCATAAATTCCAATGACAAATATTTGGCGAGACCTTTATCAAACTCTTCCACATCTTGACTCGATTCTCGGAGATTTGACAGCAACTTCCAATCGCACTTTCCTCCTCTGGGCACGCTTTTGCTGAACTTGAACTCAATCTCGTCTCCTACATTGCATACGTACAAACCGGTACGATACGTAATGTTTTTTATGACGTACTCGTACCCGATCATCCCAGTGTCGTGGACATGAAGTACTGCGCCTTTTGGCATATTTCTGATGAATTTGAAAACTTCTGAATTTTCAATATTTGTTTTCCTATCTATGAAGTTCTGAGCCGGATTGAAATTGGTTTCGTTTAGAAAGTTGGCGTCGATTTCTTCATATTTCTTCCTCATCAGGTGATTGTTGACGATAAATTCCTCCGGTGAGAGCTGCAGCGTTCCTCCGACTGTGATCTTCATTTCCGCGTCTATCAGGGCACTCCTCTTTCTGTGATAGGCGTCAGATAAATTCCTGGATTTCCCATCTGCAGGCGTCCCCAGAGCACACAGCCACAACACACACACCAGGGTCTGGTAGCGTACGGACGCGGCCATCATCTCTCCGTTCCAATGACTGAACTCAATTGAATAAGAGATAAAACATCAATCGACCTCTCTCGACACTCGATGAGAGATTCTCGCGCGCGTCATAATGAACCTCCATGATACACTTCAATATTCTTTATTCGTTACTAGTTTTTCCGACAGACTTTGTCCTGTGAAGCTAACTAGAATATTGAATTCAAATTTGATAAATTAATTACCTTTTATGTAACCAATGTAATTTCTACCGATGCTTTTAATTTTAACTTAAACCGTATATTTTCCATCCGCATTCTGTTAATAGCACCTACTTTCAAACAACTGACGGTATTTGTTAAACGCCTACTTAATTTTATAATTAAAATGTGCTAAGAAGGTTACTTACCTAATTTTCTTTAAAAAATATAAAAAAAAAATCTTAATTTTCTAATGTTTCGCGCAACATTCTTGATCTTTTCGTTCATGAGAACACTCTCCTGATGATATCAAATACAACAAACCTACAACAAAACAAAGAATTAGCGAAATTGGTCCAGCAGTTCACGTGTGATGCGATGACCATGGAAAATAGGGTTCCATTTTTATTTATAGATATTACGTAGATTATCGAGCATAATATTAGTACCTACTTAGTTAGTTAGGTATAACTTATTTCAATTTGCATTCGAAAACTTCTCTGTATGTATTGACAAGTTTAAGCTCCTAAAAATCAAGTTTAAGTAATTCGTATATTTTTCATTTATTTAAAATGATAAATCACAATAATTAATAGCATTCTTGTACAAACAAACACAGATACTTTTCTACTATCTGATCAAACATAAACACGTGTATTCACTCGCTGTAACATGTAATACGACAGGCAGCGTGCATCCTACACGCCGCGACGATAGCGCGTCGCTGCTGCACCGTGTACACACAGTCTCATTGTTTTGTATTGCAGCTGCAAGCAATCGTACATCAACCGTATACAAATACGAGTACGCTCTGCATTACGCTACACCGCCGTGGACAGGCATGCTAAGGCTGCCTACTACTACTTATCTACACCAAATTAACTATGTACACAACTTTACCTTTGGCGGTTGTTCTCGCCAGTTTGGTTTTAGACGTATTCTATCTACCGAGCACGTCATTCTGGAGTGTTTTGAGGTGGAAAGATGAGCGCAGGGAAAAGTATGTTCTGGGTGTCTTTTTGGACATCTCAGGTGCCTTCGATAACGTATGGTGGCCCCTTATATTAGACAAACTGAAATTAAGATGTTGCCCGCCTGATCTGTTCAGCATTGTTTAGGATTATTTTAATGATCACCTATGGAGGATGTGTTATTGTTGTTGACGGATTCAGTGTTAACTTTAATTTGTATGTTCATTTTATTGCCGTATATTTATTGAAAATAAAATAAAAAATGTGTGATGGAACGGGAAGTGACCATGGGATGTCCACAGGAATCCGTCCTTCGACCTTTTTTGTGGAATGTCTTAGGATGATTTTTTTTGACAATGATTCTTCCTGATAATGCCACCATAATTGCATATGCGGATGATGCTCTCCTTCTCTTGGCCGGAAACTCTAGAAGCTCGATTGAGAGTGAATTCTCAAGTATCATTCGTGGTGTAATGAATTGGGGCTATCTAAACAGACTAGAATTCTCTTCAGCCAAGACGGCGCACTGTGGAATATGGCAGAACATTCGCAAATATTTAATAGTTCACAAAGCTGAAAGATTAAACGTTAAAATATTTTATTATAGCGTTCCTTAAAATAAACAAATTATTCATACCTCTAAGAAATCTGGAATTCATATTCGAATTCATAATTGAAGACGTGAACGAATTTTATACCCAAGGCTTTTACATAATGAAGTGCAATCACTAAACTTGAAGTTGACAATGTTAACAACATAATTAATTACTAATTTAACTGTCGAACATGCATCATGGAAATCGACATAATAAAATAATTAGTATGTATGTATGTATGGGTAAGCACACGTAGAAAGCCGATTCCGACCGCGCCGACCGGCGCAAAGAATGTTACTAATTACTATGCATTTGAATGGGGATACCCACAGAAAAAGCAGGAACCCGCTTTCCGGCATGCCCGTTTAAATGCTTTGAAACCTTGGAGGAATTATTGAAACCATAAGACAACAATCTTTGAGCCGGTCGGCGTGGTCGGAATCGGCTTTCTACGTGTTCTTTCTTATCCTATGATGATTTGAACCTGCCTGCGCCTAGCAACGACTTCACCTTCACGTTAAACGTAGTAATGACGTCTTCTCGGTATGAAGCTGCAAAGTACCTAATCTTATATTATAATTGGTTAAGTTCGTACGTAGGTAACTCGGTATTTTCGTTGAAACACTAACCCCGCGGGTAATATTTTTCATACTAATATTCGTCTAAGGCGCTATCGTTGCTGTGACAATAATTATTATAGTGTCCGCGGGGGATATTATATGACGTATTACTTAATCAGACTTTCCTACATACAACTGTTACTAAGGGACGATAGGTAAAATTGTCCGCAATCTCTAACGTGGTACCTAAAGCCAAATTCGAAAAATGAGGCATCGAAATGTATTTTCCATCTCTGATAACATGTTTTTCAGAAGAGAGCGATGTCGGAGATGTGTTTATTTATGAGTGGGTACCTGAAATCAAATCAAGCCAAGGGGAAACGTGTAGGTACATTCAGCATTACCTATTACACTAAGTAGGATCAATATGATTATTTCTACTTTCTCGAATCAATATCTACATCAGTTTTCTTTTTCCTATTTTATGATTGGTTAAGCTAATCTCAGCCTATTATACGATGTATTTTTGACAAATGATAAGTTACTTACCTACATTTTTATGCCAACATAACACTAATCGTGTTCAAATTTGTAATGCTAAATTTATACCAAGGGCGTCGCCAAGGGGGGCAGTGCCCCCCCCCCTCCCTCTAGAGATTTATAAATGTAGGCAACTGCAAACCAACCAAAGTTCTAAGACCGTGCTTTGCCGTTAAATCCTAAAAATTATTCATACTCTTGACTATACTTAAAATTCATATACCTATTTCTCATCCTCCATAATATAGGGTATACGGAGAATAGCCTATGAATGGGTTTAATTGACCCCCCCCCCCCTAGGCCTTGGGCTGGCGACGCTCTTGATTTATACTATACCAATACCTACAGACGGACGACTGTCTTCTATTGTTGAGGTTTATTAAGTGTTATTAGGTTAACAAAGTTCACTATTACCTAGGTGTTAAAATTTTAAATTCCAAATGAGAAAAAAAAGATTTGTTTGAATTGTTGCAGTATTTCCAACGAAGCACCCGACTAGCTGACGTAAATAGGAGACTGAAGTGTCAAATATGGAGTAGCGTTGTCACTATTGTACTAGTTGAAGCCAAGGGCCTCACAGCCATGGATCAGGACACAGGCTCTAGCGACCCCTACTGTAAGTTCAGGTAAGCCTTAAACCAATGCACAACATAAATAAGAATAAAAATCTAATCATAGCAGTAGTGTAAATTAGAAATAATGACTTTGCTAGAGAAGTATCTAGGGTTGCCAGATGTACGGTTTTCGACCGAACAGTCCGGCTTTCGTTATGCTTGTCCAGTCAAGAAAATCTCGATAAACCGGACAGAAGATTGTCCGGTTTCCGTGAAAATTACGAACACTTTCATAACTGACTGAAAATCGTGCAGAATGTGTGTAGTATTCCCGTATCTAATGCTTTTGTGGAAATAATCTTTAGCGTCATGGGAAAGGACAGAAGAAAGAAATCGTCTCGCTGTAAATACTGTTAAAAGTGAATTGTGCGTTTTCTTTAATATTACTGCTAGTTGTACTGAATTTAAAGATGCCATCTCAGGCAATAAAGCCTTAATAAAAGCAGTAACATCAAGTATGAAATAATGAAAAAGTAGGTCTATTTAGTACCTCCCCCCCCCCCGCTCCGGTCCTGTTTTTTTTTTCAACACATCTGGCAACCCTAGAAGTATCTCCTCTTTCTTTGCAAATAAGAGTATAAATTTAGTAAAGCGGGAGGAGTGTGTTGTTTAATTTTAGGGTAATTATTTACTTCACGGGCTTCTTCGATTTTTGACAAAACCCTTCTAAATTAATATTATGTTTCAACCTGGTACTAGAGTGTAGTGTTATCATTCGGGGAAGTGTCCAAAGAGGTATGGGTGGTTCCACCCCCCAAACCCCCCTTAAAAAATACGTTCCAACCTTACCTAACCTATTCAAATCGTAGTGTTATCATTCGAGGATGTTATCAAATCTTCTAATCTATCCAAATTGACTAACTAAACGATAATGACCAACATTTTCTTCATTTTTCTGACAAAAATATCAATTTTAGAAACAAAAAATAAAATGTCACTCCATGAAAGAAATGTTTAAAATAATTTAAATAATATTTAATCTTTTAAAATTGATTTTTACTTAAAATTGGTTTATAAAATACTTCAAATGTTATCAAATCAATCCATAACATGCTTATTTACCAATCTGCATATAAATTTGATATGAGTTTCATATAAAAAATCGTGAAAAATCAATAGTTCAAAGCGAGATAGTAATAAAACAATTAAATTACTATCATAGTATCTAGTCTTTTTTTTTAAAGAGGTATCTAAATTTAATATAGGGAAAGTGTAAGTATATTTGAAAATACTACAACATTTTAATCCAACAAAGACCAACATAGAACATAGTAGGTACATAATAATTAAATGTCTAACGTATTTGTTTTTGTAGATTAGGTAATGAAAAATACAAAAGCAAAGTTATATGGAGATCATTAGATCCTTGTTGGCTGGAGCAGTTTGATCTTCATTTATATGATGATCAAGAACAAATATTAGAATTAACAATATGGGATAGGGACAAACAATCTAAAGATGATTTCCTCGGCAGGTAAACTAACAGAGATACTAAAGAATAGAGCAATCAACAGTTTATTATTGATTGATTTCAAACATTGCAGGTGCCTAATAGATCTGTCCATGCTTGAAAGAGAAAAAACCCATAGTATAAGAAAGGAATTAGAGGACAGTTGCGGTGAAGTATTTTTATTGTTGACTATTAGTGGAACCACATCCGCAGAAACAATTACAGACTTGACAAATTATCAAGATAATCCGAGAGAAAGAAAAAATATAGAAGATATATTTGTAAGTAGTAGAGTAGAAATAAAAGAATTAGTAGAAACAAAAGAAAAAAAAAAGCGCAAATTTTATGTGAATAATAATGATTTCAGGCCTGGTATAGACTAGATATTTTTAACGATACTGGATCAAGTGGTGTTGGATGGCTCTGTGTGAAAGTGTTTGGTGCTAAAGGTTTAGCAGCGGCTGATTTAGGAGGAAAGTCCGATCCATTTTGTGTACTAGAATTGATAAATGCAAGACTACAAACTCATACGGAGTATAAAACACTGCAGCCCAACTGGATGAAAATATTTACATTGTGAGTTCCTCTCTCATGTTAACTTTAAACTAAAAATATGAGATGTTTCCGATATAAAATGATATAAATTTGTTCATTTCCAGCACTGTAAAGGATATAAATTCAGTATTGGAAATAACTGTTTACGATGAAGACCACGATCACAAAGTTGAATTCTTAGGAAAATTAGCCATTCCGCTGTTAAATATAAAGAACGGTGACAAGAGATGGTATTCTTTGAAAGACAAAAAGATGAGAGCTAGAGCCAAAGGAAATTGTCCACAAATATTATTAGAAATGACTGTTATATGGAATCCGGTAAGTCTTTAAAATGCATAGAAAATCAACAAACATTTTTTCAAACTTTCATGTGTTCATCATTTTATTTTATAGTCGTCCGAGGTCCCAGATTTATTACAGTAAAATCAGAATTATTCTATCGAATTTCTATCAGAGGTTGGAATTCTCTCTCAGATAGAACTGTATCTAGACTAGGAATAATTTATTCAAAATATAAGTTTCGCCAGCTAGGTATATCTTTGTAAAGAAAAGTGTTAATTTATATTATGTCTTTAAAGCCTGCACTGTCATTGAATTTTTTCACTATTTAGTCCTACAAAAAAAATCACTGTCAAGATTTTTTAACCAGCATATTTTATTATTGTCACAAAATATTATTGTTGAATTAATTCTTCATTATATTATAAAATAGGTACCTATATTTATTTGAGAAATTTCTAATCTTAAATTGTCAAATGAATGAAATGTGTTTCTTTCAGATCAAAGCTAGTATAAGAACTCTGAATCCTCAAGAAAATAAATATATGCACACTGAAATAAAATTCAAGAGACAAGTTTTTCTAAGAAATGTTATGAGGTTAAAATCCATTATACTGTGGTTTATTGAAATTGGAAAAATTTTGCAGTGAGTTTCTAACTTTTTTTTTTCTTTTAATTATTACAATTAATGTATTACTTTTATAGATAACTAGCTTTCCCGACAGACGTTGTCCTGTAGTCCTTACTATGAATATTGATTTCAAATTTGTAATTTATACCGCTTGAAAGAAATTCTATCAATAATATGCGATCCTGCGTTTTGAAACTCAATGGTTGTCAGGTAAATAAAAATTGTGCTGTTATGGAATTTTCATAGATGACATTGGCGTCGCAAGAAATCCGTTCCATACTAACTTTAATATCATATTTTATGTCATGTATTTTTCAACTTTTTATTACTTATTCTGTTATCGGGAGCGGAGAAGAATCCAATAAATCAAACATCAAAAGAATCTGTTCAGCCGATCTCGAGTTATAAGTGTTCGCACTAACCCGACTTTCTTTTATATTATGTACTATGATATGTACTTATTTTTTTTTCCAGAGCATCATTTGAATGGGATTCGAGAATACAATCCTTTGTTGCATTGTTAGGTTGGATATTTGTATGTTATTACTTCGAACCTTGGATGGGGCCTATTGCTTTACTGGGACTATTTGCTAGAAATTGGTTAATACATTGGCTGACTGGTGAGATTGAACAATATTATCTTGATTCCTAACAGTATATTTCATTTCAAATCAATAACAATACTAATTAATGTATTCTATTTCAGGAAGCACCAGTCGTCTGCAACAACCGATAGACGACGAAGAACTTTTGGCCGAGGAAGATGAAGATGACCCCGAACAAGATAAAGAAGAGAAAAAAAGTCTTAAGGAGCGACTGCAAGCAATACAAGAAGTAACGCAGTCTGTCCAAAATTCAATTGGCTACATAGCATCGTTGGGCGAAGAAGTGAAAAAGTAAGCAGGTTTCAATTGTCTATTCCTTATTTTCACAATTATCATATGCCTACTTACAATTTTTTTAGCGTTATTCTGCCGACAAAGACTTATTGTTTGCTTTATTACAATAGCGCTAGCGACACTTCCCAGTAATTATTAGGGATCTGTCATTTATTATGGTAAGAGCGAGTACTGTTTAACCAACCATTCTAATATTTTCATTTTGTTCCGTGAAAATCTTTATAAAATAAGATTTATAAGATTTGAATTACATTCATTTGTGGACTACTACCAAGCACCCTCGGCCGAGACTATCAACAGTTTATATTCATTTATTTTTCAAACAGAACATCTATCTTTTTCATGCATTTTCATCCCAAAATACTACAATTTACTTACATCAATAATTTATTTTCTGATTTATGACTCTACAATTATTTATTTTGATTGTTCAATTATACCTGCACGGATCAACAACATTAAAAAAAAATTGTAGAGTCTGCGGTTTAAGCATGATTTTCTAGCATAAGAAAATTAATAAGAGTATGACTGAATTGTTTAATTGTTTTTCATTACAGCTTATTCAATTTCACAGTACCATATCTAAGTTATCTGGCCGTAATTCTCTTACTGGCTGCTAGTTTAGTGTTGTTCCTCATCCCTGTTAGATATCTGTTAATGTTATGGGGTAAGTTTTGGTAATCTTTCTACTATTTCTTCATAATACCTGGTCTATCTTCTAATGTTTCTCATATACGCTCGTCTCTTTTGCAGGTATAAATAAGTTCACACGTAAAATATTAAGACCACACACCATACCAAACAACGAAGTTCTTGATCTATTATCTAGAGTGCCAGATGACGAAGAGCTTGTAAGTTTTGCTTTTTAATATATATAATTCTTAAATAATTAAATACCAATGTTTCCCCGAGCAGGTCTTTTGTTCCCTCTTTTTACTAAAAAAAATCTATAAAACAAAACTCAATAATTTTAAACTACTCATTTTTTTTAATTTATCACAACTATTGAAGACATTTCCTAGTAATTTATTTGTAGGTTACCAGATCACCCACTGTTCTTGCTTATAGATATTTAAGCAATGCATTATCCAGGTTATGTGTGAATTTATAGCATTATACCTATGTGACTATATTAAATTAACTGTCGCAAATAATATCAAAATTTAATTGAATAGTTTAGTTAATTCACAATGAATTATATCGGTTGACATGAAGAAAGTAATAGGGGTATCTAAAAAAAAATTAATGATAAAAATGCTATGTTAAATATTTTATTTAAAAAGCAGTTAATTTGTTTTAATTCCGAATTAATTTAACTCATATGAGTTTTCATAGAAATAATATGCATAGCTTAAAATCTTTTTTTTTTTAATTACTTGAATTCGCTAAAATCAGATAGTAAGATAAGCATTTAATTAAAATGTGACTGTTCTTTTTTAGCTCGATTATAGAGAATTAAAAACACACAACACAAGTGAACCAAGGAAAGATGTCCGAAAAAAGCACAAAGCTTCATAGCCTATTGCTGTCTATAAATCTCATTTGAGAGATTACGCCAAATCTAAAGTGCATTGGGCTAAGACCAATGTCTACAGGAGGAGCTTAGAGTTCAAAATCAAATTAAACGAACTGCGATGGAAGATTGAGTGCGATAGTGATGACGAATGTTTAGAACTGTTTTAATTCAAGTTTTATTTGATGCTGTGTTACGACTGCATTCGCATTGAGGATCTCTTTAATATAAACCAATGGTATAAACCAATAAATAAATTATTTAGTTTGTTTTGTGATAAGAATTAATATAATTAATTTGTGTCAAATATTAATTTTATATAACCGGATTTATGTACAGGTTTCTTAAGATAATTATAAACTCGGAAATTGTGAATACACCATCAATGCATACTAAGTTTAGATGAAGTGTACTGAAATTTCATAAATGTTCCGAAAGTGAAAATAATTACTAAGAATAAAACAAACGTGACATTATAAGATTAAGTAAATCCAAATTCACATACTTCTTTAAAAAAAAAAGTCAATGTTAAGTGAATTTTTAAGTATAATTCCAAAGGTAGCGCAAAATTGTCTTTTTAGTTCAACCAAAGTTAACTTTAACACATTGATATGAAATATATTATGTTATATTACAAACATCTGTTATTATAATATTTTACCTAGTTAGTCAAACTTAAAATGCATGTGGGAAAACATCATGTGAATATCAAAAATCACCAATAATAAAAAGAGTCAATTACTATAAATTGTTATCTTAAATCCCTAGGTGCATTTCAATATTAAGTCAACTTCGAACAAAATTTTTGTTGTTTTCTATATGAAGTCCCTTCTTCAATTATTAAGTTAATGATTTATAGATAAAAATTCATTGAAAATAATACTTGGTATAGGGGATTTCACCCCTGGCTTTCCAAGTTACGGTGGTCATAAAAGATATAATAACGTTCATATGCATATTATGCACATACAATGTCATCTTTTGAGATTAACTCTTCCAATAACTTCTGTGTTGTATTGTAGATTTTAATTTTACTACAGGGTTTTTTCCAAAAGATAAAAGTTTATAAATTTAATGTTTTTATTCACTTAATCACGTTAGTGTAATTTAGCTAGACATTTACCAATTTTAAAAATCTTCAAATGCTGTTGTTTACTGCACTCGTGACAATGCTGCAATTTCACTCAACAAATTCTGATTTATGATAATATATCAAGCGATCATAATGCTTGTAAATATCAAATTATTTCTTCAACCATTTTTGATAACTTTATCTAACTTTTGAAATGTTATAGATAGACATAATCAATTTTAATTAAGTATTCTTACTTATTATTTATCTTGCATTTATATACTATTGCTTTGTACATAAGGCACATTAAGAAAATAATACACCAAGCAAAATTCAAATGATTTTTTGATATACCCTAGGGGGCGTTCAAGTATTACGTAACGCAATTTTTGAAGATTTTTTACCCCCCCTCCCCCCATGTAACGCGCCGTAACGTTTTTCTGTACCCCCCCTCCCCCCCCTAAATGTTACGTAACACCCAAGAGACTATTTTTTTACTGAACTCTCGTAAAAAAATAAATGGGTTTCAAAGGGTTCCTTTGCTAACTTTGGAGAAAAAAAAATACTATTTATATGTTCCATAAATTTATCTTTATTTTTTCTTTTGCTGTTTTCCAAATTTTGGCATAGCTGCGTTAGCAAGTCCAGTTGATGAAAACAGTTGATGATGTAAATCCCCCCTTTTGACCACTAACGAATGCTGACAACGAAAATAAAATAAAAATGACGTAAGTATAATACAGTCGAGGGATTCCCCGTAAAAAAATAAAAGATTTGCTAACTTGGGAGGGCGAAATAAAAATTACATACAATGCAGTCGAGGGACTCCCCGTAAGACTTAAACGAAAAAGGTTCCTTTTTTCGCAGAGCGAAAAATTCTTACCCTTAGGGTGAAAACACGTAGAAAGCCGATTCCGACCGGCGCAAAGAATGTTGTCTATGGTTTCAATGCATTTAAATGGGCATGCCGGAAAGCAGGTTTCTGATTCCGACCGGCGCAAAGAATGTTGTCTATGCCGGAAAGCAGGTTTCTGCTTTTGCTGTGCGTATCCCCATTCAACTGCATAGAAACATTCTTTTACGCCGGTCGGATTTGGCATTCTACGTGTTTCCACCAAAAGCTTTAACATCGGAGAACAAAATAAAAATGACGTACGGTACAATCGAGGGACTTCCCGTAAAACATTGTCGAAAAGGGTGCCCAACTTCGGAGAAAAAAAAACAAAAATGACGTACAGTACAATCGAGGGATTCCCCGTAAAACATAAACGAAAAGGATTGCCCAACTTGGAAGATTTATTTCCCAATTTTTTTTATTTAAGAAAAAAAATACCGTTACGTAACGAGTTGTTCGAACCCCCCCCTCCCGCCCTCGTAACGCACAGTAACGTTTTGCAAGACCCCCCCCCCCTCCCCCAAATTGCGTTACGTAATACTTGAACGCCCCCCTAGCTAGCTATCATTATACTTCCAAATATGCTAATGTTTCCTCACATAGAAAATTTAAAAATTTGGTCACATAAATATATTTTTATATGTTGTATACATCATATTTTGAGTGTGAAAGTATGAGAGATACTTATTTTAACAGTGAGAATTCCAAACATTTTCTAACATTAATTTCATATGACCTTATGCATTAATCCAGCTTTCTAAAAACATTAAAATAATTTAATTACTTACATATTTCTCATGAACATCAATATTAAATTACACTGTTATGTATTGTAATAAACTGTTTTTTCTCTCATTAAAATAACACAATGACTGAATCAAAACAACATTGCGTCCCATAATATATTTTCAATTGCATTTAAATGTAATGTTCACTTTACTAAACTTATTCATAATGTTTATCTATGCCTAAAGTGGATCCTCTATAATATTTTTATCAAAGTACTTACTTAAAATTTCGTTTTATTTGGAACTTGTTGGAGTTGCCCACACCATGCAATCAGTGTAGTAAAACAAATTCCTTTTTATTAGTTGAATAACGCTGTATAAATCAGGAGGTGTTTTTCCATGTTAATATTTTTTTTAATTCAATAATAATATAAAAAGATGAGGCATTTATGTATTAGCCACCTGGTTAAATACAAAAACGGTCAAGTGAAGAATCGGAGAAAAATGACAAAAATATATTTGTTTTCACCACTGTAAGTAAACCAAGATACATTTTATAAAAAAAAAAGCCTTAAAATATTTCTAACTTTGTTCCGTATGAACTCTCCAACGGACGTGGCCAAAAACCGGTATCACAATGAAAACGATGAAATAATAGACGAAGATATATTTCATTTTTTAAGCATACAACATTTTATTTTGATCACATTTTGTTGATGCATAATGCTGACTGGCAACTAAAAAAAACACAAATTTGCCATAAGGAGGTACTCATTACAAAGTTTAATCATTTTTTTTTAACGCAATAGCACACACTGGGTATCCATATAGTTCAATAAAATGATTTTTCACCCTTTGTCAAATTATCGAAAAACACCCCCTGATAGTCTCTTATTCATGTAGATAAAGGTTTTAAATAAAATATTAAATGTCTAACTTCTATGGTATCCATAGGGTATTATCTCTTTGCTCTATGGTTCATTTCATATAAATTCGATTGTTCAATTTATGCATATCATAAAATTAATGCACCTGTCCATCATGGTTACTGATGTGCAGGTTTAATTACATTGTAACTACATATAGAATTAGCAATCCTCCCTATTTATTATTCTTCATTTACATACTATTGTTTGGTTATTCTAACGCTAATATTACCGTTATTGTTATTGATTCTAAAATTTACACTCTGAAAAAAAATATTTTCATAAAAATGGTTTTCTCCATATTTCTTATGCATACATTTGTATTTTAAAAAAAAATACTAGATGAAAACCATAATTCATTAAAAAAAACATCTACATATTGATATTTTTTTTTTGTTTAAACTTGGCACAAAACATCAAAGTTAAAAATTCCAAAAGACAACTTATTCTGACTTAACATTTTTTTATTATTTGTGTGAAAGCCAATGCACAAAATTAATCTTGTTGAAAGAGTTTTATACATATGCATGCAGTTCTAACATTTTACAAAGCATTCCACTTTTCTATAACTACTAATCTGATATAAAATTTCCATTTTAATTCAATTCAATAATTTATATACCGACTTCCATTTTTTTTAATATTTTTCACTAATCTATTCAATATCGTTAATAAATTAATCAAAGTTGTACTTAAGATTGTCATAGATAAGCATTACATTTTATTTAAGTTTTTGTAAATTATTATTAAAGTGTACCTACATGTTGTTCCATTTGCATGTGTGAAAATAAAAATGTTTATGCTAGAAATATTTAGAACCCATTTTTTACTTTTATACTTAATGATAGGCGCCTCCATTTTTATCCAATTTTAAAAATCTTCCAAGCTTAACTTTTACTCTTCATAGCCTAAGTAGGTACCTACCTGTTTAATAAGAGTATTATTTTATGATTTTAATGTTACTAGATTTATATAAACTATTCAAATTTTCATGTTTAAAAGAAATGACACAAAAAAAAACATTTCATTCATATTTCTCTTTCCATTTCTAATGTGCATTTTATTAATAAATTTTTTACACATTATCAATGTTATAACATTTAAATAATAATACCTAATTAATGTATGGTGCTGATTTGTTAATATTATTACATTAAATTATATTGTTTCTGTTGTGATCACAAATAAAATTACCTATATTTAAAAATCAAACTGGTTTATTATTATTTACCCTTAAAATTGTTGAAACAACAGTTTAACAAGGGCAAAATAACAGCTAGTTCATGGCTTTCATTGGGCTAGTTCAAGGGATTTGAAATAAGTACAGATATTTCTTTAGTGAGAACCAATGCATGGCTATGGTAGAAAAGTATCACTATTTCTCTTACCTGTCCTTTATATGACTTATTTACTGACAGGAGGCTGAAAGGGTTCTATACATCTTTTCAGCCTCGCCTATTAATTCTGATCCTGTTTTTTTACTTAACTGATTATTTATGTTAAAGATTTGAATATTGTTCCTGTAACAACCTTTGGTGTTTCTTTTGATTCATTCTTTTTTATGATAAATATTTAAATTTATGTATAAACTGACGACTCCAAGTACTCTAAGGGCCGATCTTATAAACGAGAGACCAAATATCCGTAAGTTTATCGATGGTTTACAAACAAATTGCCGTACTGAAATTTGAATAACGAATTTTTTTAAGACGGAAAAACGAGCAAATGGATCATATTTCGATTTATTTGGTTTGACTTTTAACTAACGGATGTTTAAGACCGGCCCTAAAGAAACCTAAAAAAGAAATTAATAAATAAAATAAACTGCATATGTTTTCCTAACATTCTACTACGGGACTTATATAAACCTGCTCCGAATTTTTTTTTGCTTGGGCTAGTTTTACAGAAAAAAACTTCAAATAGCAGAAATTAAATCTAGTTGAGGTTATAAAATCAAAGTAGGTACATACCTAGTGGAAAACTTTACCTATTCACTCTGGTGATGAATAATCATAAATTATTTTGGGTAATTATTTATGCGGACTTCTTCGATTTTTCACAATTTTTTTATATGAAACACATCAAATTTATATGCAGATTGGTAAATAAGCATGTTATGGATTGATTTGATAACATTTGCAGTATTTTATCAACTAATTTAAGTAAAAATCAATTTTAAAAGTTGCCTATTTTCTCATACAAACTTTTCTTTCATGGAGTGACATTGTATTTTTTTATTCTAAAATTGGTGTTTTTGTCTGAAAAATGAAGATATTGTTGGTCATTGTAGTTTAGTTAGTCAATTTGGATAGATTAGGGAATTAGATAACATCCTCGAATGATAACACTACGATTTGAATAGGTTAGGTTAAAGTTGGAACGTAGTTTTCAAGGTAGGTTCCACCTCCCAAACCCCCCATACCTTCTTGAACACCACCCGGAATGATAACACTACACTCTGTTAGGTTGAAACATATTCCTTGAGAAGGGTTTTGTCAAAAATCGAAAAAGCCCGCGAAGTAAATAATTACCTTATTTTGAATGGCAGCTAGGTTTATTCAAAATAAGCATAACTATTACATTGTAGAACGCGAAAAACGCTGTGAATGTATAGTTTATCTTCTCTGAGAACCGTCTCCTCCACGAAGGCTGGAGATCATCTCGGTCATTTCCACCTTATCGACTGCAGCCTTAAGATGATAATATGGTGCCTCTATCCAACTGCTGTCCCAAATTTCCGCTTCTACCGATTATCATACATTATTATTCTACAACAATAATTATTACTGCCTAGTATTGATGAGATTTGAAAAACAAAATTCGCGGTCTGACACAGTCTGACACTCTCGTTAGAGGACAACCTAGATTTCACAACATTATTGGCCATGCAACATGGCGGATACCATATTTGCACCAAGGAACATGGTCGCCGGAAACTGCCGAACCAACCCGAAGTGTTACGAGACGACTGTATGGATGTATTAGTGACAATGATAATTTGATGGTATTTCTATTACTTTAAATAAATTCGGGGGCAAACGTGATGAGGTATGGGGGGCTCCGCCCCCCAAACCCCCCTTTAATTATATCCTAACCTAACCTAACTCAATCATATAAATAGTAGAAAGCTTGCTAAATGCTAACTTAAAATAAAATTGAACACTAATACAATCATACAGTCGTTCTTCGTTACACTTCGGGACCATGTTCCTTGGTGAAAATAGGAGCTCGTCGTATCCGCCATGTTGCATGGCCAATAATGTTGTGAAATCTAGGATGTTCCTCGTTAGAGAGTATATTGTGTTCTGTGGTCTGACATGAACTCGGACTGTCATGATTTATCCACACGGTAGTGAAACTTCCATAGAAACCATAAACAATATATTTGACAGATAAGTTTGACACCTCATGGTCCTTGAGCCAGAACTTTTTTTTCGGAAATTATTGGAACTACAGCCGCGCAGCCGCATGACAGCTGTTATTGAGTTGCTAAGAAGTTGTTGATTGTTGCTAAGAAACTGTTGATTGGGTTACTAAGAAGTTGTTGATTGAGTTGTTAAGAAGTTGTTGATTTAGTTCCGCGAGTTTATATTTTTTTCACCATGTGTCAGTTTCTTTATATTTCGAAGCTTGATAATATGATAAGTTTTGTGATTTCATTTTTCGTAAATATATATTATTTTTGTGTCGTTGTATGATATTTGGACGCTTTTTCATTCATGTGTTGCGATATAGGTCGCTTTGTTTTGTTTTCATCAGTGCAGCGATGTTTGAACGATCTGTCTCGTAATTTAATGCAAAATCTGTGGTTAAATATGGGAGGTTTGAGTGATGAACAAATCTCAAGAAATAGGAGGTTTTGTGATAATTTTCTTTAAGTCTTCACTCGTGATATAAATTTTATTTAAAAAAAATATTATGTAAAAGCACTAAGTATAAAAAACAAATAAATGTAATTTATTTTATTGGATTGTTTTATTAATGGATTATAACATCTCAAATTTTAATTCCTTTTCATAAAATATATAGTGTACAGAGCTGGGCGGTACTCGAGTACAAGTACTCGTAGATTGTAATCTGAGTACTTTTGGTGTACTCAGTACTCAGTCCACGAGTACATTTCTAAAACCTGTACTTGTACTTGTATTCGGTACGTTTTTGAGCCTAAAATGTACTCGAGTACTTTGAATGTACTCGAGTACTTTTGAATGTACTCGAGTACATCTTTGGATTTATTGGAATACGTTAAACCTACTATGATACGTAATTTGTATTTATATTGCAAGTAGAGACTTGTTAGGTGTCGTGATTATTGGTAGTGGTAAAGTGTGAATGTATGGTTCTCGTTTTTAATTCGAGAGTGTTGGTGACGAAATTGTTGTTTTTAAAACCCGTGTATTATGATTGAATTGGTTATTTCAAAAACTAAATAAGTCTGAAAAAAAAGACGGAATCGTCATTTTATAGAGTATATTATAGAGTAGATCGGATTGGACAGTCCTTTGTGCTGTGTGGAGCTGTTCCTTAACCTTAGGTTGGAATGTTTTGTCTCCGGGGGCTCTGCCGTTGTCTACTATTTTGTTTGCAACAAGGTTCGCTGAAATCTTTGCTGTGCGGTCCGGTGGTTTAATTTGCCACATTTTATGGAGTAGGGATCATGCCTTACGGATTAACTGTTGTAGAGATTCTTGCATCCGTTCTTGTTCCTTCCATCCGGGATGTATGTTTTACGATATACTCATGGTATAGACTGTTTGGCGGCCTCTGAAACTGATGATATAAATTGATGGTAGTTAGTAGGCAGTGGTACGAGAGACATCAATGTCTCATCGAAATGGGCGGCGAAGATGTCCCATTTGTCATTTTGGAAGTTCCATCGCGAGACCTTCGAGGACAAGCACAAGTCCTGGGTGTAGCCGTTCCATCTAGCTGATAAAAGGTGCCTCTGTCTTTGGCATCATAAACGAGGTGAAGATTCTCAGTCTCGATATATTCCGTGAGGTCCTCACCATTATTGTCTGTGGTTCTAAATCCCCAGTTGGTGTGATTGCTCCCATTATTAAAGTCTCGCATTATGACAGATGGATGTGGGAGGGCTGAAGGAATGACTGTGGGTGGCCACTGGAATCTATCAGGTTTGTAAACGATGACGAATTTTGTGTCCTATTTTGATGGTGACTGGTGACCAAGGACACATTACCTGATTTAAAACAATGTTTTCCAAATCCAAATCAGGCCGTCGCGTCGCGTACGTTGGTGGCCACGCTGTGGACAGCGCCAGCTAGGTTGAAACCGGGAACCGTAGGTACCTCTGGTGGTGAGTTGGTTTAAGTTTGCTGTGTGGGTTTCCTGTAGCAGTATAACATCAATACATAGCTCTTTTGTCAGTTTTGTCAGATATTCGGTCTTAGAACATACTTCTACATACTTCTTCTCTTTGTTCCAAGGTCTCTTGTCGTATTGCCCAGATGAGAGCTGTTTTTGCGATTTATATCATTTACCATACCATGTTCTATTTTCTTGTTTTTAATTCAATCCTCTTTGGTTTATCTGCTTTCTCTCTTCCTTATTGATAGAATTTTGCCGTTATAACGTTGCCCGGGGGTGCACCATGTGGAGGCGTTATTTTACCCATTTTTTTAATGTAATAATATTATACTCACTTTTTTTGTAAAATTTTTATTTCATGCAGTTTGTTGTAATGATCGATTCAATTGCTCGCGATTACATTATGTTTTAAAACATGCGCAAAGTTGTTAGAGGTTTATAAAAGATTTGCGTTTAATTAATCACTCATGTACTCGGTACTTGTACTCGGTATTTTGTACTCGAGTACTTCGACCTGAGTACTTGTACTTGTACTCCGAGTATATTTGTGTGCAGTACTTGTACTCAGTACTCGAGTATTTTTTTCCTGTACTCGGAACAGCTCTGATAGTGTAAAATATTCATCAACACAGTGACATAATATTCAATTTTGT